>JBBDGP010001072.1:0-2767500 GCA_037952835.1 Lithobates septentrionalis
CACTCTAAGATATTATACATAAACATTTATGTCTATCTGTTAATACAACATAATATATTGTATAATGACATTCTTATAATTAGTTTACCCCCACATACATTAATCATTTACCTTAATTAATTAATCTTATATCTCAACGTAACGTGAATAATCACACATACTTTCTTCCCTTCCTCTTCCTCCCTTCCTCTTCCTCCCTTCCCCTTCCCCTCCCCCCCATCCTCCCCGCCCCCCCCCCCCTTTTCCCCTCCTCTCCCCCCCTCCCCCCTTTCCCCAATCACTGCACATAGGTATACATACCATTTATACTATTGGTAAATTAATTCCCTAATACCTATTATACACACTCTCAAGTGATATCCTAATTTAGTAACATCCTCTTCCCCCATTCCCCCCCTCCCCCCTCTTCTCCATACCCTTTCCCACCCCTGTCCCCATTCCTTTGCTCTCCCTCCTTCCCTATCCCCATCCCTCCTCCCCTTGGTACATCCCTCCCCCCCCTTGTTACAACCCTCCCCCCGCCCTCCCTCCTTGCAATTTCCTCCCTCCCTCTTCCCTTTCCCTTCCCCCCGTTGCTCCCCTCTCCCCTTCCCCTTTCCTCTCCAATCCCCCCCCCTTCCCCCTCCCCCTCGCCTCCCCCCCTTCTCCTTCCCCCCCCCCTCTCCCCCCTTCCCCTCCCCCCTTCTTCTTTTCCCTTTCCCATTCCCGTCTGATCATTCAGTAGCTTTACCCTTGTTGGAGCTAAACAGACTCATTAAATAAATATTCTTTTTCCATTATGTTACATACGTCCCCACAATGCTTGAATATCACCGGCACTCTGTGGGACAGGTACATCCCATTGGGCCTTACGGGCAGCTTCTCTGGTACTCATGACACTTTTATACCTTAGACCTAACTACAATTGATTATAATACACCAGGATGAATTATTTATTGTAAATATGTTGTTCATTACAGTATTCAGTTCTGTGCTCTTGAAGAAGCGCATGTGGCGCGCAACATGTTGAGCCTATACAGAATTTGATTGTTACCACCGCATAGCTTCTGGTTCAACACAATGTAACTATATTGAACAGAGTTCTTGTCACGGACTAATACTCACCGAGGCCGAGATGCCGAGAGCGGCTCACCCTTACGACCACGCGCACCCAGACCCCCGAAGTGGGTACAGAGAGCTGGGGGCACGCGGAGGCACGGGCTTCCGGTAGGCAGGAGATCCGTAGGTGGGAATCTGGTGCACAGGAATCTGTATGGAGGACCAAAGGTCAGGACCGGGTATCAGGCAGAGGCAAGTCCGTATAATAAGCAGGGGTCAGATGGGTATCAGGCAATAGGCAATGGTAAGTCCGTTTATGCAGGCAGAGGTCAGGGTATCTGGCAATCAGGCAGAGGCAAAGTCCGTTATACAGGCAGAGGTTAGGGTATCTGGCAATCAGGCAGAGGCAAAGTCCGTTATACAAGCAGAGGTCAGGGTATCAGGCAATCAGGCAGAGTAGGGGTTAAACAGGCCAGGAGTTCGGTACACTGAGCAGACAGGTTTCACAAGATAACTAGGCACAAGGGATCAGGGAGAGCTGACAACGAACCAGCAACCCGACTGGGCCCTGGAGCCGTTAGAAATAGTCTCCCCCCGGCGAGCGCGTCAGCATGACGCGCTAACGGGTACCCGCACGGGCGACGGCGCGCACACGGGGACTGCCGTGCACCCGCGCGCGCCGCACCATCAGGCCACGGACGGGTGTGCGGCGAAGCTCCTGGTCTCCTGACAGTGCCCCCCTCCTAAGGGCGTACACTGAACGCCCAGGCTAGCCATCAATTCTGGATGATCTTGGTGGAAGGTTTGGATTAACCGTGGAGCATGCAGTTTCCTAGCGGGTTCCCAAGAATTATCTTCAGGTGGGTAACCCTTCCACTGGATCAGATACTGTAGTTGCCTGCCCCTCTTTCTGCAGCTCAGGATGGACTGCACCTCGAACTCATTTTCGCCATCCACTCTGATTGGCGGAGGAGGAGGCTCTCTTCTTCCGGAAAAGGGCTAGACACCACAGGCTTCAACAATGATACGTGGAAGACAGGATGAATCCGGTATTCTTGGGTAATGCTAGCTCAACAGCCACAGGGTTCATGATTCTCTTGACTTGGAAAGGACCAATGAACTTGGGTCCAAGTTTTCGAGATGGTAACGGTAATTTAAGGTTAGCGGTGGATAGCCAGACCTCTTCTCCTAAGTCAAACTTTGGGTTCGCCCTTCTGCCCCGATCGTACTGTTTCTTGTAGTCTTCTTGCGCCTTGTGTAACATATCTTGGATTCTCTGAAAGTTGGATTCTAACAAGGTTATCCTGTCCTGGACTGCAGGGACTGTCATTTCGGGAACGTCGTTAGAGAAGAACGTGGGATGGAACCCACAATTTGCCCAGAAGGGTGTTTGGTTGGTAGAGCCATGAATTGAATTATTATACGCAAATTCAGCGTAGGGGAGAAGACTCGCCCAATCATCCTGGGAACCTGAGCAAAAGCAACGGAGGTATTGCTCCAACGTTTGGTTTGTCCTCTTCGTTTGGCCGTTGCTTTGGGGGTGATAAGCTGAAGAGAGACAGACTTTGATGCCCAGGGACTTGCAGAGTTCCCTCCAGAATTTGGACGTAAATTGCACGCCCCTATCCGACACAATGCTTCTTGGTACACCATGGAGCCTAACGACCTCTTTCAGAAAGACATTGGCCGTGTCTACGGCAGAGGGAGTGCCCCTCATAGGTAAGAAATGGGCCATCTTGGAGAGACGGTCAATAACGACAAGAATGGTAGAAAAATTTTCTGAGGTTGGTAGATCGACAAAAAAATCCATGGACACATCAGCCCATGGCCGTTCCCGCATGGGCAATGGTCTGAGCAAGCCCCAGGACCTAGTGTTTTGGCCCTTGTTCCGCTGGCACAGAGAGCAGGACGCCACATACTCCTTACAGTCCCGTCTCCATCCAGGCCACCAGAAGGAGCGAGAAAGTAGCTCAGACGTCTTATTAATTCCGAAGTGTCCTGCCATCTTATGGTCATGACACATCTTAAGGGTTAAGGACCGTGTCACTTGCGGTATGAATATTTTTCCTCGAATCCAAAAAAGATCCTCATATTTCCTCAAGGAGTGTACTACTGGTTCAGTACACGAGCTAGATGAGGATCTAATGGATGACATTAAGTATGCCTGAGTTAATCCAAGGAAGTTTTGTGGAGAGAGGATCGTGCTTGGTGCTGATGCTTGAGAGTCTGCGAAGAACATCTGAGAGAGTGCGTCGGCCTTCCCGTTCTTTGCTCCAGGTCTGTAGGCTATATGAAAGTTGAAACGGGAGAAGAAGAGGGCCCAACGGTCTTGGCGGGGTTTTAGTCGTCTTGCTGTTCGGAGGTAACCGGGTGTACTGCACCTTCCAGCAAATACCTCCACTCCTCTAAAGCGAACTTTATGGCCAGCAGCTCCCTGTCACCCACATCATAGTTGAGTTCCGGTGGACTGAGTTTCCTGCAAGAGAAGGCTACAGGATGTAGAATGGCCTTAGGTCCCTGTCTCTGGGAGAGAATTGCTCCAGTTGCGACCTCTGATGCGTCTACCTCTAGTACGAAAGAGTCGGGTCAGGATGACAAAGAATCAGGGCGGAGCTGAACAACTTCTTCAATTTTAGAAAAGCCTCTTGAGCGGCTGGGGACCACTGGAAAGAACTGTGTTGACGAGTTAGTTGGGTGATAGGTGCCACGATAGCAGAGAATCCAACAATAAATTTTCGATAGAAGTTGGCGAACCCTATAACCTCTGTACCCCTTTCTTGTTAGATGGAGCCGGCCACTCCTGAATTGCCTGAATCTTCTGTGGGTCCATTGCGACCCCATTGGTTGAAAGGATGAACCCCAGAAATTGTATGGTCGACTTTTCGAATTCGCATTTTTCAGCTTTCAGGTATAGCTTGTGCTGTCGAAGTATGGTAAGAACCTTCTTTACGTGTCTCTTGTGTATCTCCAGAGTGGGGGAAAAGATAAGAATATCATCCAGGTATGCAACAAGGAAATCATCCAGGTATTCTCGGAATATGTCATTCACCAGGTGTTGAAAGGTGGCCGGAGCATTACAGAGTCCGAATGGCATCACTAAGTTCTCGAAATGCCCGAATCTGGACCTAAAAGCCGTCTTCCACTCGTCCCCAGCCCTGATCCTGACGAGATTGTAGGCCCCCCGGAGGTCAAGTTTAGAGAACACTTTAGCTGATCGGAACCGTTGGAATAGCTCGGGAATGAGTGGTAGAGGATACCGGTTCTTAATAGTGATATTGTTGAGCTGCCGATAATCTACACAGGGTCTCAAGGTACCATCCTTCTTCCCAACGAAAAAGATACCCGCTCCGGCAGGTGAGGATGAGGGACGCATGAAGCCTTTCTTGAGGTTTTCGTCAATATATTGTTTAAGAGCTTCTAGCTCGGTTTCTGAGAGAGGGAATATCCGGCCAAAGGGAATCTCAGATCCGGGCAGGAGGTCGATCGGACAGTCGTAGGACCGATGGGGTGGTAGGCGGTCAGCCATCTGTTTACTGAAGACCTCTTGAAACTCAAGGTACTCGGAAGGAACATGTGGAGGTTGCCTGATGGAGCAGCAATCGTAGCACAAACTTTGGGAGCCGTGAGAAGACAATGTTGGGAGCAATACTGAGAAGGGAAGGATACCGCCTTGGTGCTCCATTTAATCTGTGGGTCGTGAGCCTGTAACCAGGGCAAGCCTAGTATAACGGGGAACATGGGTGAATGAATCAGGTCGAGCCGTAAAAACTCCCGGTGGCCGGAATCAGTGGTTACCGGAATAGGTTGGGTTTCCTGGGTGATGGGTCCTGAGCGAGGAAGGGATCCGTCGGCCAGATGTACCCGTAAACCTTGATCTTTGGTTTGCAGGGGGATATTCAGACTGTGCGCCAAGGCAGAATCTATGAAGCAACTGCATGCTCCGGAATCAATGATGGCCTGCAAGCGGGTCTCCCCTCCCGGAAGCTGTAGGGAGATAAACAACATCACATAAGTCTTTGGGATACTATGGTTTGGATAGTTCAACACATTTGGCTGAGAGGACTTACTGGGCCTGATCGGACAGCTGCGCAGGAAATGTCCGGCTCCTCCGCAGTAGAGACACAGGTTGGACTGTCATCTGCGTTGCTTCTCTTCAGAGGTTAGCGAACCCCGAACCAGGCCAAGCTGCATCGGTTCGACCTCAGGGACCAGTGCAGCAGTAGCCGTAGTTGAGGTCGGGGTCTGCGCTGAGTGGGGTCTTGGTAGCGCCCAGGTGGGGCGTGGACCTTGGAAGCGCTCTGAGCGTCGCTCCCGCAGTCGCCTATCCAGTTTTGTGGCCGCTTGGATGAGTTCTTCCAGGGAAGCAGGGGTTTCCATCCTAGCTAATTCGTCCTTGAGTAACTCGGACAAGCCTTGGCGGTACTGGTAGCGTAGGGCCGGCTCGTTCCAATTTGTATCGGCCGCCCATTTACGGAATTCCACCGTATAGTCCTCAATAGGTCTTCTTCCTTGGGACAGATGGTGCAGGATGGCCTCAGCTGTAGCCATACGTTGAGGGTCGTCATAGAGCTGGGACATACTCTCAAAGAAGGCCTCGATTGTATTCAGAACAGGACTGCTCTGTTCCATCAAGCCGTGGGCCCAAGCTTGGGGTTCTTCAGACAGTAGAGAAATTGCAAATCCCACCTTAACGATTTCTGAAGAAAAGGTTCTCGGTTGGAGGGCTAAGTAGAGGGAGCATGCATTTTTGAAGGCCCTAAACTTCTTGCGGTCCCCTGAGAACCGTTCCGGTGTGGGGACCCTGGGATCCGGAAGTGCCATGACGACGGTGGGGTTGGCGGAAGCCTGAGGGAGCGAACCCCCACTGCTGGGTGCGGGAGCTGCGGCTGCAGAGGGCAGTGACCCTGTGATCTGCTGAAGGCGGCTATCAATTTGGGTATAGCCTTCCTGTAACTTTTGTACTGAGTCGGCAAGAGTAGATACCTGTTGACACAGGATCTCCAGAGGAGAGCGCGCTCTGTCGGCCTCGGACATCTGGCTGGTTTGTACTGTCACGGACTAATACTCACCGAGGCCGAGATGCCGAGAGCGGCTCACCCTTACGACCACGCATACCCAGACCCCCGAAGTGGGTACAGAGAGCTTGGGGCACGCGGAGGCACGGGCTTCCGGTAGGCAGGAGATCCGTAGGTGGAAACACAAGGGGGGGAGGCGCCTCTAAGTGCAGTATGTAAGCCAATTTATTAAAAACACTGTACAAGCAACTTACATTTAGAAGAATAAAATACAGCATGTAGTGCGGTTATGATCCAAAGGGGGAGTATATCAGATCGATCACAGGTATCACTGCTGCCTGCCGTGCGTGGGGCTTTGCTGAACACCGCTCGAGCCGGCCGCGGTGATGATGTACTTCAAAGCGAGGCCTGGAACGCTGGTGGAAGGCAGGCGCGGGGCTGTGACGTCACTGGAATGCAACGTGTTTCCTGAGCGTACGGGCTACGATGTCACGGTAGCTGCGCTCCTTCATCAAGCTACAGGTGGATCGTGGAGGCGACTTGAAGGTTCTTGCTCAGGGACCTCCTGCTATGGGTCCTTGTTCAATCACTTTCTGCAGTGACCAGCAGTACTGAGAAACAGTGCAACAATGGATGAAAAAAGCAGACATGTTGGACCTCCTAAATAGCAAGGTCGTATAGGCATGCAGATATAGCCCTCTGCAGGGACAGATGGATGGCGGCGTCTGGATCGACCAATGTGTGCCGCGTTCCAGCAGGAGGTAGTTCCAATACGTCAGCCTGGAGGGAGGCAGCTGCTCACCTCAAAATTTAGTTAAATGAACTCAGAAATGGTCTTTCTTTCACTCCGCTGTGGTTTCTTTCCTCCACATCAGAACCACTGCTCTCTTGATTCAACAACCTCTCAGTGAGTGCCTCCCTCCAGGCTGACGTATTGGAACTTTCCCTGCTGGAACGCGGCACACATTGGTCGATCCAGAAGCCGCCATCCATCTGTCCCTGCAGAGGGCTATATCTGCATGCCTATACGACCTTGCTATTTAGGAGGTCCAACATGTCTGCTTTTTTCATCCATTGTTGCACTGTTTCTCAGTACTGCTGGTCACTGCAGAAAGTGATTGAACAAGGACCCATAGCAGGAGGTCCCTGAGCAAGAACCTTCAAGTCGCCTCCACGATCCACCTGTAGCTTGATGAAGGAGCGCAGCTACCGTGACATCGTAGCCCGTACGCTCAGGAAACGCGTTGCATTCCAGTGACGTCACAGCCCCGCGCCTGCCTTCCACCAGCATTCCAGGCCTCGCTTTGAAGTACATCATCACCGCGGCCGGCTCGAGCGGTGTTCAGCAAAGCCCCACGCACGGCAGGCAGCAGTGATACCTGTGATCGATCTGATGGACTCCCCCTTTGGATCATAACCGCACTACATGCTGTATTTTATTCTTCTAAATGTAAGTTGCTTGTACAGTGTTTTTAATAAATTGGCTTACATACTGCACTCAGAGGCGCCTCCCCCCCTTGTGTTTTTTCCTGCAGATTTTGGAGCTTGGTTTCAGCTCTTCCTGGAAGGCAGCCCTCTGTGTGGATTCTCCAATATTAGTTCGCTTTTTTCTATATAGACTTTTATGGACTATTTTAGTTTGCCACTAACATGATGGTAATATAAGGCTTCCGGTTTTTGCGCCTTTACTTGCTTGTAGATCCGTAGGTGGGAATCTGGTTCACAGGAATCCGTATGGAGGACCAAAGGTCAGGACCGGGTATCAGGCAGAGGCAAGTCCATATAATAAGCAGGGGTCAGATGGGTATCAGGCAATAGGCAATGGTAAGTCCGTTTATGCAGGCAGAGGTCAGGGTATCTGGCAATCAGGCAGAGGCAAAGTTCGTTATACAGGCAGAGGTCAGGGTATCAGGCAATCAGGCAGAGTAGGGGTTAAACAGGCCAGGAGTTCGGTACACTGAGCAGACAGGTTTCACAAGATAACTAGGCACAAGGGATCAGGGAGAGCTGACGACGAACCAGCAACCCGACTGGGCGCTGGAGCCGTCAGAAATAGTCTCCCCCCCGGCGAGCGCGGACCGCCGTGCACCCGCGCGCGCCGCACCATCAGGCCGCGGACGGGTGTGCGGCGAGGCGCCAGTCCGCCGCGCATGCGCACCGGGGCCCGGCGAGCGGAGACGCTCCCGGTCTCCTGACAGTTCTCAATCCTAAATATTGCTTTAACTGTTTTCTATAACCATTTAGCTATGTATGGAGTGTATAACTTGTAAAACTGTGCGATCATTAACTGAATTTCACTTGTTCCTCTTTTTTACTCTTTATTTTAAATATTTTCTAATCAGAATTTTAACTACAAATGTATTAATTATTGTGCCTAAAAAGTCTCAAGCCTATATTTGCTAATTTCTTCTAAGTATTAAGTGGGACTGGGGGCTGCTGCACACAAGAATGTGATGTACTTAGAATGCTGTAGTCAGGAGTAAGAAATGTAAAACACAGGGAGGGGAATTTATCAAAACTGGTGCAGTCAGAATCTGGAACAGCTGTACATGGCTACTCAGCTTCTATCTTCAGCTTGTTCATGCACAGCTGCTCAAACTTCTGTCTGCTCTAGTTTTGATAAATCCCCCTATGGGGCACATTCAGACAGGCATTGAGACAGGTCCTATATGCTAAGCCACTTTTTGCTGCATCTGCGTCCACCAGAGAGCTTCACCTACAGAAGTGGGTGCACAGATCCGAATGCAGACACTGCGTTCAGATACATGCATCCCTTCCTGTCTGCGTGTCAAATTTTGACATTCAGCTGCTGTGTCCCAATGGACTTTGACTGGACTGCCTGCACAGGGATGCGCAGAACACCAAGTACCCCCATACAGTAAATGGCCATCACACAGGGCATATGCTCCATGTGAATGAGGCCTAATTGTCATGTGGGTCAGATAGCAGGAAAGAGGAGATGTCGAGTAATTAAATAAGAAGTATGGGAATTTTATTTATGAATCATATTTACCTAGGTAGATGCTGCGTCTGTCGCCCGCTGGCTCTAAGGCTGAGAACCGAGTAATCAAACACCGCCGATCACTCAGTTCTCAGTGCTCCCTAAACAGAGAGCTGGTAGCTGTCAGTCTCTTGCTCTCTGCTCTGCCCTCCCCCCCAGTGCTCACTAAAACATTGGGCTGTGGAGGGGGCTAGAACGACCAGCTAAGGCTCTCAGTGGCTCGCTGAGAGGCTGAGCTGGGTGCCAGTCCAGGCATGTGGGCAGGTCCAAACCATATGGTTGCGATCTCTCCCCCATCTGGACCATTTCTGTGACATCAGCCGAGAGCGGGCTTAAGCCCGCTGTCATCTGAAAATGGGTCACAGGAGAGTGCAAAACAATCTGCACTGCTGTGATCAACAGGAGAAGTACAACCAAACAGGATTTGGCTGTATTTCTCCTTTAACCATCTCCCACCCGGCCTATAGCAGATTGACGGCCGGGAAGTGATTCTGTTATCCTGACTGGGCAACATATGACGTCCAGCAGAATAATATGCCAGCGTGGACTGCGGGGGCACTCAGCACAGTGATCGCGAGTGTTGTGTGTCAGTCTGACATATCGTGACAGAGGCTTCTTACCACGTGATCAGCTGTGACCAATCACAGCTGATCATCGTGTGAACCAGGAAGTACCGGTAAACGGCATTCCTTGGTTCGTGCTGACAGGGAGAGCCGATCAGCGGCTCTCCCTGCCAGATGGGGGTCTGGCATTCCTTGGTTCGTGCTGACAGGGAAAGCCGATCAGCGGCTCTCCCTGTCAGATGGGGGTCTGTGCTGATAATCAGCACATTGATTATCAGCACAGCCCCATCAGATGTGCCACCACGGCTGCCAAAAAAGTGCCCATCATCTTCCAGTCAGTGCCCCCTCAGGATCACCTGTCAGTGCCCAATGGAGTGCCAATCAGTGCCAATTAGTGCCCACCACAGTGCCAGTCAGTGCCCATCACATTAACACATTAGCCCTACAGTAACACCTGTCAGAACCTCATCAGTACCTCATCATCAGTGCTGCCCATCAGTACCACCTGTCAGTGCCAATCAGTACTGCCAATCAGTGCCACCTGTCAGTGCCCATCACATCCGCCTGTCAGTGCCCTTCACAGCCGCCTGTCAGTACCCATTAGTGCTGCCTGTCAGTGCCCATCAGTGCCACCTATCAGTGCCCATCAGTGCCTATCAGTGCTGCATATCAGTGCCGCCTATTGGTGCCCATCAATTCTACATATCAGTGCCTCCTCATCAGTGCCCATCAGTGCCACTTTATCAGTGCCAACTCATCAGTGCCGCCTCATCAGTGCCCATCAGTGTCGCCTCATCAGTGCCCGTCAGTGAAGGAAAAAACAAGATTTTATAACCATTTTATAAATTTTGGTCTTTTTTAGTTTGTTTAGCAAAAAATAAAAACCCCAGTGGTGATCAAATACCACCAAAAGAAAGCTCTACTTGTGGGAAGAAAATTATAAAAATTTAGTTTGGGTACAGTGTTATTCAAAATGCGTCACTGAAAGCTGAAAATTGTCCTGGGCAGGAAGGGGCGAAAGTGCCTGGTATTAAAGTGGTTACTAAAACCTATCACACAACCAGCCTCTCTGCTCCTGTTTGGCATTACTTGCGACAATTGATAAATGTCCCCCTCACCTAGTCCAGTATCTCCCTTGTATCCTCCTATCCAGGGGCCTCTGCCACACCAACCACTATTTCCTAGTGTATCAGTACCCCCTGTAGGGGCTGCTGAAAGTTGTGGCCCACCTGTCACCCTGCCCAGCCCAGCCCAGCATTCACTTCCCAATCACCTTGTAGACAATGAACAGTCCATATGTTTGTTTTGTTGTTTTTATTGAGGGAATATAACTTGGATGGGTAGAGGAATTTATGGGATGACCAGTAGAACAAGCAATTGGTTGATTGTATATCAATCAGTTGGGACAACTATACACACTTGGCTACTCCAGTCTCCTCCAGCACATCTCTTGCTTGTAGACTGTTACTCTCACTCTCTCTCTCTCCCTCCTGCACAACACTTTACGCACAGCTAGCACATGTTTAGGCCTGACACTGACTTAGCCAGGCCTTAGCAACTTGTCCTTTGCAGGCAGGGACTGCTGCAGCTGCCTGATTTCACTGCCTGTGACATTGCAATCCTCACTGGCTCCACACTCAGCTCTGACTGTTTCCTCTGTCCTCTCTGGCATGCCTCTCCAGTCCTCATGACTGCCCATGTCACTCACCAGCCCTCCTGGCTGCAAACTGGTGGTTCCCTCCTGAAGACTTGCCGGGCAGCACTAGCTCCCGCTATCCTCTCTAACTCCCCTTTGTGCCTCCTGTTAAGATTCTTCATGAGTTCTTGAAGGGATCCATTCTGCACCAAAGTCCCAGGCCCAAGGTCACCCCCCCCCCCAGACTGTGGAGCTTCCTCTAAGGCCCCGAAAGCCTAGTACTCCATCCTCAGTTCTTCCACTGACAACTCCTCCCCAGCTGGGCCGCCTCTGGGTATTTCAAGGAGGCCTGCCCCCTGCCAATCCTAGTTGAGGATTGGTCAGGACTCCCTGAGACACTCCAGACTGCTCCTCCACTCTTCCCCTCATCTTCTTCTAGAATCCTCTAGAAGCAAGAGGGAGGTGACAGTGGAGTGATGCTGTCTGTGAGTTACCAGCTGCTGCTCTAGGCCACACCCAGCCCACACAGATCATAACAAACAGGCCTATCATACCAGCTCTCACAAAAATCCTAACTCTAGCACCTACCTAAGTAGAGGGTGCTACACTAGTCAATGGCCTCCTCTGCACCCACCCCCCTAGTGCAGGGCCTCCTCTGCACTCTGCTCCTAGTCCGAGGCCTCCTCTACAGCTAACCCCAAGTTCAGAGCTTCCTCTGCACCCTGCTCTCCGAATCCAGGTACTTTACCACATCAACCCCACTTTTCAAGTCAAGGGCCTTCTCTGCACCCCCTAGTCCAGAGCCTCCTCTGCACTCCCCTCCTAGTCCAGGGCCTCCTCTACATCCCCCAGTTCAGGGTTTCCTCTGTACCCCCCAGTTCAGGGCCTCCTGTGTACTCCCTTCCTAGTCCAGGGCCTCCTCTGCAATGTGAGTGTGTGTGGGTAAATCCGCGCACAGGATACAAGTACAGAAGATATAAGACTAAAAATATAATAGACTAAACTGGAACTGAACTGCTGCCCCTACAAATACACTACCACCAGCTTGAGGAAAGAGAAAAATATCCTGGACGGCCGCACACCATAGAAGACATCTTTATTGATATGAAGAAATAAAATCCAAATGCAGTCACCTCATGTACAGGGAGGAACAGGAAAGATAGCTAACATGTTTCACGCCCCATCATGGCACTTATTCATAGCGCCATGAATAAGCGCCATGATGGGGCGTGAAACATGTTAGCTATCTTTCCTGTTCCTCCCTGTACATGAGGTGACTGCATTTGGATTTTATTTCTTCATATCAATAAAGATGTCTTCTATGGTGTGCGGCTGTCCAGGATATTTTTCTCTTTCCTCAAGCTTGTGCAGAGCCAGCACCTGTGAGTTCCATTAGGGCGGGTGTCTTGATACGAATTTGAGAGATTGGAGCGGCAATCTTTTGCTTACACTACCACCAGGGTGGAGTGTACTGAGATTAAATATAAGTGAAACATAGGTCTGGCGCTGTTCTGATTTGAAATAAGACACTTATCGTAATAAACCCATTGTGTTACACCCTCTGCAGTTTTCCAGGCTTGAAGTAGGGAATGTAATCAACACGATATAAAAAAGGTATATATATAAGATTTCAACAAAAAACATTTATACCTATATGTGTGTGTTACACCCTCTGCAGAGTGTAATACCTTGTGAGGTGTTGTTTGAATATGTTAACCTCTATACTTGATTTGATTGTAGCCGTATTAGTGCAATTGTGACATAGAAAATTGAATACTGTCCGTGATACTTTTTTATTTGCACTAACATACAATTTTTTTAAAGATTTTTAAATTTTTTTCTATATTAACCTCTCATGAAAGAGGAATTCATATATGACTAGTATATGAGTCTGAATAGAGAGAAACAGCAATAATACTCTTATGCCCCGTACACACGATCGGACTTTGTTCGGACATTCCGACAACAAAATCCTAGGATTTTTTCCGACGGATGTTGGCTCAAACTTGTCTTGCATACACACGGTCACACAAAGTTGTCGGAAATTCCGATCATTCTGAACGCGGTGACGTAAAACACGTACGTCGGGACTATAAACGGGGAAGTGGCCAATAGCTTTCATCTCTTTATTTATTCTGAGCATGCGTGGCACTTTGTCCGTCGGATTTGTGTACACACGATCGGAATTTCCGACAACGGATTTTGTTGTCGGAAAATTTTATAGCCTGCTCTCAAACTTTGTGTGTCGGAAAATCCGATGGAAAATGTGTGATGGAGCCCACACACGGTCGGAATTTCCGACAACAAGGTCCTATCACACATTTTCCGTCAGAAAATCCGACCGTGTGTACGGGGCATTAGTGTTAATTGGTGCTACACCCTCTACATATGCTCAATGCAGGTACTGTGAACTAGTGTGCATAAGTAACCCTGTGTAATAGAAACACAATGATGTACTGGAGGCTTGACTATAACAAGGAAAAAATTCCAGAATGTGTTACATCCTCTGTTAACCACTGCCCAAAAAAGTGTTAGCAAGCTGGTGTGTAGAGTAAAGCAAAGTGTGTGAATACATAGAAATGCCTATGACCTAGATGTATTCTAGTGCAAATAGTGTGATGAAACCAAATGAGTGATGATACAAAACTGTGTAATTGAAATCTTTGAAGTGTGTTACACCCCCTGGTAAGTATAGACAAAATTGATTATGTGCAATAAATGATAAATGACATATTATAGTAGATAATACATATCCTCATAGATCAATATGCACAAAAAAATGGCTAGTGCTCAAAAAAGTTTCCAGTGCTTATTACAAAACAAAGTGACTCATGCTCATAAAACGTCTAATGCTTAGAAAAAAGATGATATTTTTGAGAAACTTCTTATTTAGTTGACAGCTGGTGATCCTTATTTGTGCTCTTATTGTGAATGCACTCACCAAAAAGCCTCACCCCCCCAGGGGTACTGCGCATTGACGTCTGATGACGAAACGTGTAGGGCGGGGTTACAAACGTCTCTGCGTCACTTCCGGTCAAAACGAAAATAGGATTCTGACGGCATCCATTCACCTATGTTTACATGCTTTTAACAGTCTGTATAAAATGTGAGTATATCTCTTATTGAATAAATAAATATACTATAAATACAGAATTACGCTATGGGCATCCCTTCTCTCCCATACATGATGATAGTTTTGTAATAAGCACTGGACACTTTTTGGAGCACTAGCCATTTTTTTGTGCATATTGATCTATTAGGATAGACCTCTCTGCTGCCTTTGACACAGTTGACCACCTGCTGCTCCTCAGCAAATTACACTCCCTTGGCCTCCGTGATTCTGCATTATCCTGGTTCTCCTCCTACCTATCTCAGCGCACTTTTAGCGTCACTTACAACTCCATCTCCTCCGCTCCCCTTCCTCTTTCTGTTGGGGTACCCCAAGGCTCCGTCCTTGGGCCTCTCCTTTTCTCACTCTATACCTCTTCCCTGGGCCAGTTGATCACCTCCCATGGCTTCCAATACCACCTCTATGCCGATGACACACAGATCTATCTCTCCACTCCTCAACTCACCCCCACTATCTCCTCACGGATCTCAAACTTGCTGAATGACATATCGGTATGGATGTTACACCACTTCCTCAAACTTAATCTTTCTAAAACTGAGCTTGTTATATTTCCTCCTTCACGGTCCCCCTCCTGTGACTTCACCATTAATATCAACAACACAACCATTGGTCCCTCCACACATGCCAGAGTCCTGGGTGTAATCCTTGACTCTGACCTCTCCTTCAGACCCCATATCCAATCACTGGCTAAATCCTGCCACCTTAACCTCCGCAACATCTCCAGAATTCGACCCTTCCTGACTAATGACACCACAAAGCAACTTATTCACTCCTTGATTATTTCCCGCCTCGACTACTGCAACTCTCTCCTTAATGGCCTACCCTTAAGCAGGCTATCCCCCTTCAGTCTATTATGAATGCTGCTGCTAGACTAATACACCTCGCTAATCGATCCGTGACTGCTGCTCCTCTCTGCCAATCCCTTCACTGGCTTCCCCTACCCCACCTTGTAAAATTCAAAATGCTAACCATAACATGCAAGGCCATTCACAACATCGCCCCCATCTACATCACCAACCTCATCTGCAGATATCGCCCAAATCGCCCCCTCCGCTCCTCCCAGGACCTCCTGCTCTCTAGCTCCCTTGTTGCCTCCTCCCATGCTCGCCTTCAGGACTTCTCCAGAGCCTCTCCCATCCTCTGGAATTCCCTGCCCCAGTATGTCCGATCAGCCCCTACCCTGTCCACCTTTAGGAGATCCTTGAAAACTCATTTATTCAGGGAAGCCTATCCCACACCCACATAACTGTTCCTGAGCCACCCCATCAAATCATTCTTTGCAGCTATTACCTTTTGTACCACCACCCCCTCCCTTTAGAATGTAAGCTCTACGAGCAGGACCCTCCTGTACCTTTTGTATTGAACTGTACTGTAATTGTGTTGTCCCCCTTATACATTGTAAAGCGCTGAGTAAACTGTTGGCGCTATATAAATCTCGTATAATAATAATAATGATAATTAGGATATGTATTATCTACTATAATATGTCATTTATCATTTATTGCACAAAATCAATTTTGTCTATACTTACCAAGGGGTGTAACACACGTCAAAGATTTCAATTACACCGTTTTGTATTATCACTCATTTGGTTTCATCACACTATTTGCACTAGAATACATCTAGTTCATAGACATTTCTATGTATCCACACACTTTGCTTTACTCTACACACCAGCTTGCTAACACTTTTTTGGGCAGTGGTTCACAGAGGATGTAACACATTCTGGAATTTTTTCCTTGTTATAGTCAAGCCTCCAGTACATCATTGTGTTTCTATTACACAGGGTTACTTATACACACTAGTTCACAGTACCTGCATTGAGCATATGCAGAGGGTGTAGCACCAATTAACACTAATACCCCGTACACACGTCAGCCGGCTTCGTGATAGACGGGGTATGGCGGGCGTCGTGATTGACGATGGATCTACATCTGGAGACTTTTTTTTTTTTTTAATAAAGAAATTGTCAAAAACTGCCTCCTGTCTTTATTCATTTTTTACACTTATTTGGTGAATGAGTAGGGGTACAATGTACCCCATACTCATTCACATAGGAGGGGGACCGAGATCTTGGGCCCCCCTTGTTAAAGGGAGCTTCCACATATCAAAAAGTCCCCTGCCCGCAGACCCCCAAACCCCTTCCCAGGGTTGTCGGAAAGAGGCCCTTGTCCCCATCAACATGAGGGACAAGGTGCTTTGGGGCAGGGCGGGGCGGGCAGAGCCCCAAAGCACCCCCCATGTTGACGCCATGTGGCCTGGTATGGCTCAAGAAGGGGGGGCGTTTGCTCGCCCGCCCTTTCCTGGCCTGCCAGGCTGCATGCTCGGATAAGGGTCTGGTATGGATTATGGGGAAGACCTCACACCATTATTTAAATAATTTTGGCATGAGGGTTCCCCTCAAAATCCATACCAGACTCTTAGGTCTGGTATGGATTTTGGGGGGCCCCATGTCGTTTTTATATTTTATTTTTCTGTTGGTAGCAATGTCTTTTTTTGAAGTCGGGAAAATCAATTTAAATGTCATTTTTTTCTTTATATACACTATATTGTCAAAAATATTGGGACATTTGCCTTTACACGCACATGAACTTTAATGGCATCCCAGTCTTAGTCCGTAGGGTTCAATATTGAGTTAGCCCACCCTTTGCAATTATGACAGCTTCAACTCTTCTGGGAAAGCTGTCCACAAGGTTTTGGAGTGTCTATGGAAGTGTTTGACCGTTCTTTCAGAAGCGCATTTGTGAGGTCAGACAATAATGTTAGATGAGAAGGCCTAGCTCAAGGTTTCCAATCTAATTTATGCCAAAGGTGGCCCATGTCTTTACAGGCCTTGCTTTATGTAGTGGTTCACAGTCATGTTTTAACAGGAAGGGGCCATCCCCAAACTGTTCCCACAAAGTTGAGAACAGGAAATTGTCCAAAATGTCTTGGTATGCTTTCGTGTTAAGAGTTCCCTTCGCTGGAACTAAGGGGCCAAGCCCAACCCCTAAAAAACAACCCCACACCATAATCCCCCCGCTGCCAAATGATTTGGACCAGTGCACAAAAGCGAGGTCCATTAAGAAATGGATGAGCGGGTTTGGGGTGAAGGATCTTGACTGGCCTGCACAGAGTCCTGACCTCAACCCGATAGGACACCTTTGGGATGAATTAGAGTGGAGACTGTGAGCCAGGCCTTCTCATCCAACATCAGTGCCCCAACCTCACAAATGTGCTTCAAACATTACCATGGACACACTCCTAAACCTTGTGGACAGACTTCCCAAGAGTTGAAGCTCTTATAACTGTAAAGGGTGGGCCAACTCAATATTGGACCCTATGGACTAAGACTGGGATGCCATTAAATTTCACGTGCATGTAAAGACAGGCGTCCCATTACTTTTGACAATATAGTGTATGTCAGTTTTTCTGCAGCAGGTTCTATACACTGTACAGATGCGCCACTTTACAGGCAGACCAAGGGGACCCCCCGGCACTATAGTTGAAGGAATTTTTCATTTTTATTGTTTCACTTTAATCATCATTAAAATCACTGCTCCTTTAAAAACAATATTTAAAAAAAAAAAAATTTGCATTGATACATGTCCCCCAGGGCAGTACCCGGGCCTCCACGCGCCCTTTTTTGGCCAATAACTTGCATATAAGCCTTCAAAATGGGGACGTTTGATTTTTCATATTTGGGTCCCATAGACTTTAATAGAGTTTGCGGCTTGGGTCCGAACTTTTTCTCTGTTCGGGAGATCTGGTGCGAACCAAGCTTGGCCCATCAATAATGAAAACATTTTTGCAAATTCACTTAGTTCCATTCTGAACTTTTCTGAATGCTCATGCTTCTGTAAATGTGGAACGTTGTCCTTGAGCATATGATCTCATTCTGTAAAAAAATTACAAACAAAAAAAGAACAGCAAAAACACATCTGTGAAATCACTAAAAAAAACACAACAAACATGTCATCCAAAAAGTCAGTGTAGTGCTCCTTTTATCATACTTTAGGCATATATTAAGTGTGTCATAACCACGTTTTTGTCCAGTGTTGAAAATGTATAGAGTTTTGCTATCTTTTGTAGTTACGTTTTTGTTTTTTTTAAGTACGTAGTTTCAGTTCAGTGCTTTTTGAAAGTTGTATTTTGTTCTCTTTATGCAGAGAACAGTGGAGAGGATTTAGTCAATGAATCAGTAGACGTTTAGACTACGCAGGAAATTCCTTTTGTTCTGTACATGAAAAAGAATGGCCATGTGAATGACTAATTCCTGCTGGAAGTTTTAGGAGAATGCTTACCTGTTCAGTTTTCGCCTCGTCCTGTTACTAAACTAATGTTGTTAAAAACTGACTGCATGTAGTATTTTCTTGGTGTTTATAAATCGTGCAAAGATATTGTTCTACTTCTTTTATCAAAGGATCTGTCCTTCTAAAAATGATATATCAGTTACTGGTAGATGCTGAAAACTTAAACTAACTGCCAATTTCAAAATAAATTTCTAAAATATTTTAAAATTAATACTTTGCTTACAGTGTGATGGGAATGTGCCCTAAAACTACATTTATACTTTCTTTCACTACTAATTTCATCCAAGAAGCAATGTGAATTAGATGTGTTGGTGTGCATTTAAAAGACAAAACAACATTAATCATATGCATTTTATTATCAGGGAGGCACCACGATTAAATATAAACTCAGGATTTCTAATATTGTACTCTTCTGAATGAACCAATTCTGGGGTACATGGCTCCCCACTCAGTGTATCTCCTGTACTCTCCAGGTTTCAGATAATACTGACGTCCTCTGTAGCTGGGCTCATCATAAAACATCCAATGCCCATCAAGCACATTACAGGATTGGATTTCATGGAACCGGAACTGCTCAAAGACATTAGGACAGTCTTCAGTGAACTCCATCATCTGCCCTTCAAAGTCTTCCCTCTCATAGATCCTTAGACGGAACGGTCCATGGTGCTTTAGATAAACAAAGTATGTATTAATAGGGTAGTATTTTGCTTCTTGGGTAGCTGTGGAACAAATATATATCACCTCATATTGAGATATGAAAATAATCAGAACATGATTCAAAAAATAAATAAAGTCCCACAATGTGAAAGAAAGTGCTTGTGCTCAAATGTCAACTTAACAAATCAGTGCTTCACTGCTTAGTGATCAGACCAGGTGCTCCTCATGGATGTAAACTCACACTGGATGTTGACCACCTATCTCTAATGTGGTCACTTGCGCTTAGTGGAGAAAGAAAGAAACCCCTAGATAGTGTCTTTAATGGCTGGCCACACTGCAGATACTCCTCCAATGGTGGGGGTGGGGGGGGGGGATGACAAAGGTGGAAGCCCATAGCATAAAAATGTTTTTTATTTAGTAAAAAATACAATAACAAACGTAGGTACACTCACATTTTCTGGTGCCTGTAGCCTGGCACCCAGTGTGTTCAGCATGTGTAGATAAAGGGGAATAGTCCAGCCGGTGTCTGATCGATACCACTAGATAGGATTATTTGTTTGTTTATTGTATTATTTACTAAATAAAAAAAATGTTTTACGCTATGGGCTCCCCCCCTCTGTCAATTTCCCCCCTCCATTGGAGGAGTATCTGCAGTGTGACCTGCCATTAACGGGTTTCTTGCTTTCCACACTAAGCGCAAGTGACCACACTAGAGGTAGGTGGTCAACATCCAAGGTGAGTTTACATCCATGTGGGGCACGTGGTCTGTTCAATAAGCAGTGGAGCACCGATTTGTTCATTTGGAATTTGAGCAAGAGCACTTTTTCACATTGTGGGACTTTATTTATTTTTGATTCATTTTCTGATTATTTGGATTAACTATTTTGTTTAAGCTAGCACAGTGTTTGTTTATATTTCTGAATTGAAGTGTTGCTGTTGAGCTCACATTTATACTGCCGCTGCTATTTTTTTTGCACATTTTTTTTTCCATTAATTTCTTTGGCGCAAAGTTTTCTGTTTTCAATATTGAGATATGCATTGTTGATAAAACTCAACTTTCCTGACTGTAGGTTGCATTTGACAATGATAGGAACAGTATTTTTTTTAAGTTGTTTTCTATTTTTAGTGTATATTTACCTAAACCTTTCCCAAATCTATTACTAGTAAGCTTTATATATATTATACTATTCTTACACTATTAGTCCCTGTAGATTATCCCCCCATAAGTGTTTACATTTTTGCATTGTGGTATTGCAAGCAGCACATGTTTAGCAGGCTACCTCCATAATAAAGTAGACCTGTTATAAAAGGTATATGGGGCATTGGGGACTACCACTAATGAACTGGTTGACTCTGTATTATGCTGAACCACTGTCTTTAGTACTTTGAGTTGCAGATATGGAAAGTTGGAGAAAAGTTGAAGCTACTTATTAGCATACTTGTTTCTGATTGGTGATCCGTGGTATTAAAATTGAAAGGTTAGTATCACAGCCAAACAATAAGTATTTTTTAATGTAAAGGTCAGCTATTGCAGCCTCCGTGTTTCTCCAATGACTACAAACTGTTCTAAAAAATTCTAATATTGTGTGGGAAAAGGCTAAATTAGACTTAGCGTTCAACTAATTTTTATGTTGCTAGTATTTTTTATACAATTACCCTCCAAACAAGGTCCATGTTCAGATGTGAATAAATTAATCTTTAGCCAGCAAAGACAGGCAGTTTTCACAACCAAAACAAACCACAAATCATGTCATAATCATATAACTATCAAAAGGAGAAGGGGGAAGGGTGACGGCCGTAGTTGCTGCTCCTGTCAGCCAATGTCTCCACCCCCCAACAGGGAAAAGAAAGAGACTACATATAGGTATACAGTAAAAGTAAAGAGTAAAAAGGAATTGAAAATTTTATAAAAGTTCACTTTTAATAGAAACAACATTCATAAAATTACAATACTGCATACAGTTGCGATTGTAAACAACAACAAAATTACATATAACCATAAAAGAAAGGGTGGGAATACCACAAAATCTGAACCAGTGGATTCCGCACAAATTTGATGGCAGATATGTATACAGCTTAATTTCTCGACCGGTTTCGCGGTTAGCACCGCTTCTTCAGGAGAACCATATCTACAATATAACATAAAGTATTTGTAACATATACAAACGCATCAGCAAGTACATATAAGATTATTGCAGCAGATAATCTTATATGTACTTGCTGATGCGTTTGTATATGTTACAACTACTTTATGTTATATTCAATATTCAAATATTGAATCCTTAAAAATTGGTTAACAACAGACAATGCCTATAGATGAGGGCAATATACAATGCAGTATAGATGGGACAACGGGAGTGGTATGTATGAATCCTGACGCGTTTCGACCCTTGCTGGGTCTTCTTCAGAGGATAGTTGTCCACTGTGAAAAGGTCAACATATATCAAACATAGCATCAGATTAAACAATAACAGACCTATATATGTATACCATATAGCATATCTGCCCAGGTTGTATAGTTACCTATCACAGAATTTTCTGGCGTTTTTAGAGTGTTTAGGGTGATGTGATTCCTCCTATGTTCCCTTGTCTCCCCCGTGTCGGGCCAACTCCCCAGGGAACGGGCAGTGGACCAAATATATCTTGCGAGGGATCACGCCTACATGTCCCCCATACAGGAGAGGGAAGGAGAGAGGGGCAACAGGCGGCCCGAACTGCACCCAGATAGGTTCACGTTAGTGCTAGAAACAAAGTAGAAAACGAGGGGTCAATTGGTTCTTCCACGTAGTTGGGGATTTCCCCTGCTATGGAATTGTATGAAATTATTAGATTATGGGTCCATGGGTGTGCAGGAAGGCAATTGCTGGAAATGAAAGGAAGACGAGGGGGGGAGGGGGGGAAGGGAAAGGGAAAGAAGGGGAAGGAGGGGAGGAAAAAAAAAAAGGTGGGGGAAGAGGGGAGAGGAAAGAAAAAGAAAGGGAAGGAGGAGAAAGCATGTGAGGAAAAGTGAAGAGAAAAGAAAAGGGGTGAACAATAGAGATGTGAGTGAGTGACAGGAATGAACGAGCGATTAGCAAACGCCTTGCTGCCCACCAGGAGACCATGCAGCATATAGATATATGAAAAGACAATAGGGCAAAGTGCCGACAGTCCACCAGTGAATGGACCAAGTGGAAAGGGGAAAAGACCAGCCTATGCTGGATGAGGGGGGGGAAAGAAAATGGGAAAGTGAAGGAGAGAAGGGGGGGGAAGAAAGGGGGGGAAGGGGTGAAGAAGGGAGGGGAGGAAGGGGAAAGGGGGGTGAGGAAGGAGAGGAGGAGATGGGGAGGAAGGGAGTGGGGGGGGGAGGAAAAGGAGGGGGGGAGGGGGAGGGGGGAGTGCAGGGGGGAAGGGGTGACACAATGTGGGGATGTGTAGGGGAATAATAGTGGGTGTATGTCAGAAGAAGGGAAGTGTGGGGACTGGGAGTGGGAACAAACCTACAGCAAAGGTGCACAACCCTCTACCAAAACAAAACAATCAGTGAGAAATACAAACAGTGACAAAGTGCAAAGGTGGTGGAGGAACTAATTACCCAATCGAGTGAACCGGAATAGAAAGATTGGTATGTTCCTGGTTCTGAAAGGTTAGAATAAAAATAAAAAATCAAGACTAAATGAAAAATGGTTTGGGAAGAAGGAGAAATTGCTAGAGAGATGAGTGGAAACGTTGAGGTCGTTTCAAGTGTACTTACCAATCTATTCGATCAGTGGGTGCATTGCCTGGCATCTCAAAGTAGAAAAGGATCCAATGAAGTTCCCCTGGGATTTGTTATATATATATATAGGGATTGTCTAATGGACTCACTCATATCAGGTGCAAGTGTTACGAGCGCATCCCTCCCTCCTCCCTCCCCATTGGGGGAAAGAGCAGCACAGCTGTGCGCTCTGATGTGGTCCCCCCGGCGTTCCGGAAGAGCTATTGCCCTCTGGTATCCCCGTCGCTTCCGCCGAAAATGCGCAGGCGCCACTTACGTCACGCGCACTGGGGTGCGCGCACGTGAGCACGGCGTCCGGAAGAGATCCGGGACGCCGCTGGCAGGGTGAGAAGTGCCCAGGTCAAGGTGTTGCCACCTAGTGGGCGCATGTAGGAGACGCAGGGCCCAAGCGTCCCCTCTCTCACCCTGCCAGGAAGACATAGAAGGCGCACCCCCCGCCCCCCAGAGGAGAAGTACAGGCACTGAAGGGGAGGCAGCCGGGAACACAGAACCAAACAGCCATAGGTTATATGCTGTGTAAACAGATGGTAGTACAGTGTTTTACAAGCAATCCATGTCGCTTGTTCGCTAGATACAACATACAGGTCTATATAATGAGAATAAACTGCTGGCTAACCTTAATCTATACACTGTACTCTGCATATCATTATCTCCTAGGAGATGGTTGCACAGTTATAGTAGCATTGTCCTATTGCGAGTACATAATCAAATAGCAAATATATAAAAGAAAGAAAAATACATAATACCTAAATGTTTCTACATATAAAGAAATCTGAACTGTTTTTAGGCTAGATTTTTGTAAAGAATAGAACATTGCGGAGTATGGAACCTACTTTATTAAATCCCATAACATACGCGAAGAGATATGCTTCATACATTCAAAAAATGACAAAGAGGATGATAGTAGAAATATTGATTCTACGTAGGGAAAACCAGGCAGGAATAGGCACAAAACTGGAAACGTTGGTAGATGAGGTATGTTGTGAAAAGCTCAACTTGGGCCAGCATGGAGGGGGGGGGGGGGACAAAGGAAGAGGGAGAAACAAAAAGAGGGAAAGGGAGAGAAGATATGATTGATGGTGCTATGTCTTCTCATGTTTCCACAAAACATTGTGGCACATGCAAGATGTAAAGTCCTTTACATCTCCCTCTTCCTTTGCCCCCCCCCCTCCATGCTGGCCCAAGTTGAGCTTTTCACAACATATCTCATCTACCAACGTTTCCAGTTTTGTGCCTATTCCTGCCTGGTTTTCCCTATGTATAATCAATATTTCTACTATCATCCTCTTTATCATTTTTTGAATGTATAAAGCATATCTCTTTGCGTATGTTATGGGATTTAATAAAGTAGGTTCCATACTCCGCAATGTTCTATTCTTTAGAAAAATCTAGCCTAAAAACAGTTCAGATTTCTATATATGTAGAAACATTTAGGTATTATGTATTTTTCTTTCTTTTATATATTTGCTATTTGATTATGTACTCGCAATAGGACAATGCTACTATAACTATTGCCAATGCATTCTATCAAATGCTTTTTCAGCATCTAAAGCTAACAGAAGAGCGGGTGTTTTGTTATTTTTAATATAGTTGATTAGATTCACCATTCTTCTAGTGTTGTCAGGGGCTTGTCTGCCTTTAACAAATCCTACTTGATCAGGCCCAATTAGATAAGATGTTATATTTATTAAACGATTGGCTATAATCTTAGCATAAATTTTTATGTCTACATTTAGTAGTGATATAGGTCTGTAATTTATGGGTGATGTTGGTTCTTTATCTGGTTTTGGGATGGTAATTATTAATGCTTCTAGCGTCTCTTTTGGGAATTGGCTAGATAATGCTGTTTGATTGAACATTTTGGTTAGATGAGGCGATAGTATTTCACTAAATGCTTGGAAATATTCTTCTGAGCGTCCATCTATGCCTGGGGTTTTGTTTTTAGAGAGGGAGTTTCTTGTAATTAGATTGGATTGTTGATTTGTTGTAGATGTTCCGGATCTATTTTTGGCAGGTTGATATTTTTTAGATAGTTAGCTATATTTTGGGGTGAGGGTTGTAATTTGGATTGATCTACTTTAAGGTTATATGAAAATTCATAATATTCTGAGAAGGAATCAGCTATTTCTTGGGGTTGTAAATTGCTTTATTTGATTTGTGGTGAAGTAACTTGTTCATTTTGTTTTTTATTTTGACGTTGGATTAGTTGGTTAGCCAAAAGTTTACCCACTTTATCACCTTGAGAATAGTAATTCAGTTTAATTTGTTTCATGTATTTGTCAAGGTTATCTACCAGCCTACATCTCCGTTCCGTTCTTAGATTCTTGAGTTGTTCTGCTAATTTCATATCCCTTGGGGATTTTTTGTGATGTTCTTCAGTTTCGGTAATTTCTTTTAGTAGTTTATTTAATTCAAAGTATTTTCTTTTTTTTTTCCTAGCTGCTATTTTTATTAAAAGACCCTTAACAAATGCTTTATGAGCATACCATAGTGTGGTACTTGTTATCAAGCCAGTATTATTAAATACAAAAAATTCTTCAGATTTTTTTTTTATCACGGACAAATGTTTTTCTTGGGAAAGTATGTAGGTATTATTCCTCCATACTTGGTTGGAAATCCTATATTAATTTCTATTGTTATTGGAGCATTATCAGACCAAGAAATGTTGCGGATTTGAACTTTAGATATGTTCTGAAGTAATAATATATCCATGATAAAATAATCTATCCTTGAGTAGGATTTGTGGACATGGAAATAAAATGTATAATCCCTTTCGGTGGAGTGCAGACACCTCCAGGGATCATACCAATCTTCATTAGAAAATATCTTATTTAATCCCGTACTTTTGGTGTGTCCTTGATTGGAGGTGTCTATATCTGGATCCATCGGTGCGTTAAAGTCTCCGCAAATTATGAGTTGACCTTTTTGCATTTTACGTGCCTTCATTATAATTTCCTTAATAAATTGATGAGGGTTTTTGTTCGGGGCATAAATATTGACAATAGTAAAGTCTGTGTTTTCAATGGTTGCTGCCAGAATATAGTACCGACCTTGAGAATCAGTCTTAGCGTTTAGAGGTTGGAAGGAAACAAAATCTTTTACTGCCAATATTACTCCTTTTGTTTTCTTGGTGTTGTTGGATACAAATATATGAGGGAATTTGTGGTGGAAGAATTTTGGCGCTTTGTTCATAGCAAAATGTGATTCTTGAATGCATACCATGTCACTTTGATATTTTAACATGTCATTCCAGAGAGCTTTCCGCTTAAAGAGGAGTTCCACCCAGGGGGGCCGTCAAAAAAACAAATACTGCAGCTGCTGACTTTTAATTGGACACTTACCTGTCCCTGGGTCCAGCGATGCGGGGGATCGAAGCCCTGCTCGTCCCCCCCTCCGCTCGTTGGCGCCGGCATTTCAACTGTGGGCGCCGGGCTGTGGCTTCACAGCCTGGCACCCACTGTGCATGCGCGAGTGGCGCCGCGCGCCGCGATTGGCCGCTCAATCACCTGGGACCTGTAATGGGTCCCAGATGATTGACAGGAGGGAGGGAGCAGAGCCGAGCCCTTCCTGTGCCGAGGGGGAAGTGATGTCATCAGCCCAGGCAAAGGAACAGGCAGACTACGAGGGACCACCTAGCAACAGGCATTTAGAAGTAAGTGAAAAAAAAATATCCAAATGTTTTTTTGTTTTGTTTTTTAGAATTTTTCCAGGTATTTTTGTTTTTTGGGTGGAACCCCACTTTAAATGGGCTGTTGAGGCCTTTTGCATTGAGTGACATTAGTTTAGGACCCATGGAAAGGTTTGTAAGCATTGTTAATGAATATCATTAGTAGATTCCTTGCATGAGGTAAAAAGACATTGGTACTTAGAGTTAGTTCCCTTTTCATCCAGTAGATGGCAGTATTGTACCTTGTATGCTACTGAGTGGAAAAAAAATTTTGTTAACCAGTTGCCGACCGCCTAACGCAGATATACTGCGGCAGAATGGCACGGGCAGGCAAAATCACGTACCTGGTACGTGATTGCCTTCCCGCGATCGGACCCCCCCCCCCTGGTGCCAGAGGCGGTCGGCTCGAGTTTGCAGGTGATGAGAGGTGAGGGGGAGGCCATCCATTGTTGGCCACCCCCTCCCGATCACTCCCGGCGAATGAAAATGCTTCCTCTCCCTCTGTAATGTAAACAGAGGGAGAGGAAGTGATGTCATCCCTCCTCGAGCCCGTCTTTTCGATCCGGCGCCGAGGAGAGAAGACATCAAGTAAGTGTGCACAACACTACACTAACAGTAGAACACACCAGGCACACTTGTCACCCCCCTTCACCCCCCGATCACCCCCTGTACCCCCTGTCACACTGACACCAAAAGCAGTTTTTTTTTGCATTGGTGTCAGTTTGTGACAGTTATAAGTGTTAGGGCAGTTAGGTTAGCCCCTTTAGGTCTGGGGTACTCCCCTTTAGGTCCAGGGTACCCCCCTACCCCCCCTAATAAAGGTTGACCCCGTGATCACCCCCGTCGCCAGTGTCGCTAAGCGATCATTTTTCTGATCGCTGTATTAGTGACACAGGTGATGCTAGTTAGGGAGGTAAGTATATAGGTTCGCTGTCAGTGTTTTATAGCGACAGGGACCCCCATATACTACCTACTAAAGGTTTTAACCCCTTGATTGCCCCCTAGTTAACCCTTTCACCAGCGACCACCGTATAAGTGTTACGGGTGACGCTGGTTAGTTAGTTTGTTTTTTATAGTTTTTTATAGTTTATTATAGTTTTAGGGCACCCGCCGTTTATTACCTTATAAAGGTTTAACCCCCTAATTGCCCGGCGGTGATATAAGTTACGTTTTTAGGATCAGATAAGGTCTGCGTCGCCCCTGGCAGCGTCAGGTTAGCGCCAGCACCGCTAAAACCCACGCACGCAGCATACACCTCCCTTAGTGCTATAGTATCTGAACGAATCGATATCTGATCTGATCAGATCTATACTCCCCAGCAGTTTAGGGTTCCCAAAAATGCAGTGTTAGCGGGATCAGCCCAGATACCTGCTAGCACCTGCATTTTGCCCCTCGGCCCAGCCCAGCCCACCCAAGTGCAGTATCGATCAATAACTGTCACTTACAAAACACTAAGCACACATAACTGCAGCGTTCGCAGAGTCAGGCCTGATCCCTGCAATCGCTAACAGTTTTTTGGTAGCGTTTTGAATCAGTCGCTAACAGTCAGGAGCTTTTTTGCCTGTGAGTCTCACTAGTGTACCCCTAAATTTAGAGCCCAAAATGGCAAATCGAAGGTACACTAGTGAAGAGGTCTACACGTTTCTGAGCATGACAGATAGTGAAGAGGAAGTCACTCATCTGTCAGATTTAGGCTCAGAATACGATCCTGTAGAGGACAGCGGCTCCATGACAGATAGCTCTGACGACGGAGTTGTGGTCCCTGCTAACGTCAGGCGTACCAGACCCCGAACTTCTTCTGTCCTTGAAGTGCAAGAACCGCAGGGCTCTCGTATGGAGCAGAGAAGATACTAGTGCCGCTATTCCTTCTGGTGAACTGGCAAGCACCAGCGGCCTAGTACACCCTGGTCGTACATCCAGCACTGCAGTAACACTTGGTGACGTGGCGAGTCCCATAAGTGCAGTTCAAGCTGGCAAGGTGGCAAGCACAAGTAGTGTCCCGCTGCCACCAAGAAGACGAACACAGACCCATCGTGCCCTTCCTGCTGCATTCACCAATCCGAATTGGGTACCCACCACTTCTGCAGCACCCATACTTCCCCATTCACTGGCCAACCCGGAATTCAGGTGGAAACAGTTGATTTTACACCACTGGATTTTTATTCGCTGTTTTTCACCGAAGATCTCTATAGATCTATTGTGGACCAAAGCAATTTATACGCTGGTCAACACATCGCCACTAATCCCCAGTCCTCCCTTGCCAGAGATTGGAAACCAATTACGAGTTCCGAATTTAAGACCTTTCTGGGCCTTTCCCTCAACATGGGCATAAATAAAAAGAGTGAGTTGTGGTCATATTGGTCCACTGACCCAATTTACCATATGCCCGTGTTCTCTGCCTCCATGGCCAGGGCACGATAAGAGCAGATTTTGCGGTTCATGCACTTCAACGACAATGAACTCTGTCGTCCTCGTGGAGACCCTAAATACGATCGGCTCTACAAAATTCGGCCCCTCGTAAACCACTTCAACCAACGTTTTGCAGACTTGTTTACCCCTCATCAAGTTGTCTGCGTTGAGTCCCTGATTAAATTTTCTGGCCGCTTGTCATTCAAACAGTACCTTCCCAGCAAGCGTGCCAGATACGGGGTCAAGATGTTTAAGCTCTGTGACAGGGCCACAGGCTATACATGTAGTTTTATGGTTTACGAGGGCAAAGATAGTCACGTAGAGCCAACAAACTGCCCTGACTACATAGGAAGCGCTGGCAAGATAGTGTGGGACTTGGTGTCACCCTTATTTGGAAAGGGGTACCACTTGTACGTGGACAATTATTACACGGGCGTGCCAATTTTTAGCCACCTTTTTGATCATCAGATTGGAGCATGTGGCACCGTGCGTCCTAATCGCCGGGGCTTTCCCCAGCGGCTTGTAGATTCCCGTCTTAGGCTGGGGGAGAGAGCCTGCTTGAAGTGTAATAACTTGCTCGCTATGAAGTGGAGGGACAATAAGAATGTTTTCGTTCTTACCTCCCTTCATGCAGACATGACGGTCCAAATTCCTACGGCGACTGGTGTTGTGGAGAAACCCCTCTGTGTCCACGAATATAACCTTAATATGGGAGGGGTGGACCTCAACGACCAGTTGTTGGCGCCGTACCTAGTTGCCCGTAAGGCCAGACGCTGGTACAAAAAAGTGTCTGTTTATTTATTTCAATTGGCTTTGCTGAACGCTCATGTGCTATACAGAGCTTCAGGACGGACTGGATCCTTCCTTAAATTCCAGCAAGAGATCGTCAGAGCCCTTCTGTTTCCAGATGGTGCTTCACCTCACCTTCCCCAACCAAATGCAGTAAGCCGGCTGCATGAGAGGCATTTTCAATATGTCCTCCCGAGTACCCCTACCCAACGAGCCCCCCAAAAAAGATGTCTTGTCTGAAGCAAGCGCGGATTTAGGCGTGACACCCGGTATTATTGTCCCTTCTGTCCTGACAATCCTGGACTTTGCATGGGTGAATGTTTTGAACACTACCATACACTAGTTGAGTATTAGCATAGGGTACAGCACTGCACAGACTAGGACACACTTCCACAGGGTCTCCCAAGATGCCATCGCATTTTGAGAGACCCAAACCTGGTACCAGTTAAAAAAGTTAAAGTTACAAAAAAAAGTGTAAAAAAACAAACAAAAACAAAAAGTTAAAAAAAATAAAAAAACACAAAAAAATATAAAATAAAAAAAAACAAAAATAGTTGTCAATTTATTGTTCTCTCTCTATTCTCTCTCTATTGTTCTGCATTCTATACTGCAATGTTTTATTGTTGTTTTTATCATGTTTGCTTTATAGGTATGCAATTTTTTTATACTTTGTTTTTTTATTGTTAACCACTTTTTTGTTTTCAGGTACGCCATTCAGCTGCAGAGCGGATTTATTTATCTTGACAGCAACAGCGTTTGATCCCACGATACATAAAGCCGTGACTCCAGCGCTGTCGCTGGAGTTACATACTCCACCACAGTTACATACTTCAGCATATATGCAGAAGCGTGGGGGCAGCAGTGGGTGGAGGAGCGATTTGCTCCTGCCTTTTGCGGGAGGATGCCCCATGCTTCGGCATATATATATTTTAGGTAGGCACAGGTTGCGTTAAATGTTTTATTTTTTACTATGTTTTTTTTGGATTTGCTTTGCAGGTATGGTAAGTATTACTGTTATACTGTAATGTTACTTTGTTTTTTTGTTAGCCATCATTTTCTTAGCAGGTACACCATTCAGTTGCAGCACAGATTTATCTATCTTGACAGCAACAGCGTTTTCTCCCACGATACATAAAGCCGTGACTCCAGCGCTGTCGGAGGTGATTTCACCACCACAGTTACATACTTCAGCATATATGCCGAAGCGTGGGGGCAGCAGAGGGCGGAGGAGCGATTTGCTCCTAACTTTTGCGGGAGGATGCTCCCATGCTTCGGCATATATATACGGTGCATGTATGCCCATCATTAGAAGTGGGTGGATGAAGGGAGGTATTCTAATGGTGGGCATACCCACTGATCAATATCTTTTTTTCGTTCAGCTCACAGGCTGCATGAAAAAAAAGTTTACAATATATGCCCAACGTACTGGTATGTTGCTGGACGTTGAGTGGTTATACCAGAATGATGCCTGCAGGTTTAGGTATCATCTTGGTATCATTCTTTTCAGCCAGCGGTCGGCTTTCATGTAAAAGCAATCCTAGCGGCTAATTAGCCTCTAGACTGCTTTTACAAGCAGTGGGAGGGGATGCCCCCCCACCGTCTTCCATGTTTTTCTCTGGCTCTCCTGTCCCAACAGGGAACCTGAGAATGCAGCCGGTGATTCGGCCAGCTGACCATAGAGCTGATCAGAGACCAGAATGGCTCCAAACATCTCTATGGCCTAAGAAACCGGAAGCTATGAGCATTTCATGACTTCGCCGGATGTAAACAGCGCCATTGGGAAATTGGGAAAGCATTTTATCATACCGATCTTGGTGTGGTCAGATGCTTTCAGGGCAGAGGAGAGATCTAGGGTCTAATAGACCCCATTTTTTTCAAAAAAGAGTACCTGTCACTAACTATTGCTATCATAGGGGATATTTACATTCCCTGAGATAACAATAAAAATGATTAAAAAAATAAAAATGAAAGGAACAGTTTAAAAAATAAGATAAAAAATCAAGAAAATAATAAAGAAAAAAAAAAAAAGCACCCCTGCCCCCCCCCCCCCGCTGTCGCGCAAAGGCGAACGCAAGCGTCGATCTGGCGTCAAATGTAAACAGCAATTGCACCATGCATGTGAGGTATCACCGTGAAGGTCAGATCGAGGGCAGTAATTTTAGCAGTAGATCTCTGTAAATCTAAAGTGGTAACCTGTAAAGGCTTTTAAAGGCTTTTAAAAATGTATTTAGTTTGTCGCCACTGCATGTTTGTGCGCAATTTTAAAGCATGTCATGTTTGGTATCCATGTACTCGGCCTAAGATCATCTTTTTTATTTCATCAAACATTTGGGCAATATAGTGTGTTTTAGTGCATTAAAATTTAAAAAAGTGTGTTTTTTCCCCAAAAAATGCGTTTGAAAAATCGCTGCGCAAATACTGTGTGAAAAAAAAAAAATGAAACACCCACCATTTTAATCTGTAGGACATTTGCTTTAAAAAAAATATATAATGTTTGGGGGTTCAAAGTAATTTTCTTGCAAAAAAAAAATATTTTTTCATGTAAACAAAAAGTGTCAGAAAGGGCTTTGTCTTCAAGTGGTTAGAAGAGTGGGTGATGTGTGACATACGCTTCTAAATGTTGTGCATAAAATGCCAGGACAGTTCAAACCCCCCCCCAAATGACCCCATTTTGGAAAGTAGACACCCCAAGCTATTTGCTGAGAGGCATGTCGAGTCCATGGAATATTTTATATTGTAACACAAGTTGCGGGAAAAAGACAATTTTTTTTTTTTTTTGCACAAAGTTGTCACTAAATGATATATTGCTCAAACATGCCATGGGAATATGTAAAATTACACCCCAAAATAAATTCTGTTGCTTCTCCTGAGTACGGGGATACCACATGTGTGAGACTTTTTGGGAGCCTAGCCGCGTACGGGACCCCGAAAACCAAGCACCGCCTTCAGGCTTTCTAAGGGCGTAAATTTTTGATTTCACTCTTTACTGCCTATCACAGTTTCGGAGGCCATGGAATGCCCAGATGGCACAACCCCCCCCCCCCCAAATGACCCCATTTTGGAAAATAGACACCCCAAGCTATTTGCTGAGAGGTATAGTGAGTATTTTGCAGACCTCACTTTTTGTCACAAACTTTTAAAAATTGAAAAAAGAAAAAAAAATACATTTTTCTTGTCTTTCTTCATTTTCAAAAACAAATGAGAGCTGCAAAATACTCATCATACCTATCAGCAAATAGCTTGGGGTGTCTACTTTCCAAAATGGGGTCATTTTGGGGGGTTTTGTGCTATCTTGGAATTTTATGGCCTTCGGAACTGTGATAGGTAGTGAGGAGTGAAATCAAAAATTTACGCCCTTAGAAATCCTGAAGGCAGTGATTGGATTTCGGGGCCCCGTATGAAGCTAGGCTCCCAAAAAGTGCCTCACATGTGGTATCCCCATACTCAGGAGAAGCAGAAGAATGTATTTTGGGGTGTAATTTCACATATACCCATGGCATGTTTGAGCAATATGTCATTTAGTGACAACTTTGTGCAAAAAAAATAAAAATTGTCACTTTCCCGCAACTTGTGTCAAAATATAAAATATTCCATGGACTCAACATGCCTCTCAGCAAATAGCTTGGGGTGTCTACTTTCCAAAATGGGGTCATTTGGGGGGGTTTTGTGCCATCTTGGCATTTTATGGCCTTCAAAACTGTGATAGGTAGTGAGGAGTGAAATCAAAAATGTATGCCCTTAGAAATCCTGAAGGCGGTGCTTGGTTTTCGGGGCCCCGTACACGGCTAGGCTCCCAAAAAGTCCCACACATGTGGTATCCCCATACTCAGGAGAAGCAGCTAAATGTATTTTGGGGTGCAATTCCACATATGCCCATGGCCTGTGTGAGCAATATATCATTTAGTGACAACTTTGTGCAAAAAAAAAAATCATCACTTTCCCCCAACTTGTGTCAAAAAATAAAATATTCCATGGACTCAACATGCCTCTCAGCAAATAGCTTAGGGTGTCTACTTTCCAAAATGGGGTAATTTGGGGGGGGTTTGTGCCATCTGGGGATTTTATGGCCTTCAAAACTGTGATAGGTAGTGAGGAGTGAAATCAAAAATGTACGCCCTTAGAAATCCTGAAGGCAGTGATTGGTTTTCGGGGCCCCGTACGCGGCTAGGCTCCCAGAAAGTCCCACACATTTGGTATCCCCGTACTCAGGAGAAGCAGCTGAATGTATTTTGGGGTGCAATTCCACATATGCCCATGGCCTCATACCGCTTAGAATTAAGGCCGGGGGAGTGTCATGACGTGAGACGTCAGACGGGAAGGGAGGGGTTGGAGATGTGCCTGCGAGTGAGCATCCTGGCGGCTTCTTTCCCATAACAGCGTGAGGGGACGGGGTTGCCGTGAGGTACGAGGAGACAGCAGCAGAGAACCGGGTGAATGAAAGACCGGGAGCGGGACCGGAACGAAAACGCCTGAAGCGGTAATGACCCGGGCTTCTCCCTCCGGGGCCCCCGTTTACCCAGCCCCCCTCGCTCTCTACCTGGCTCCATTTGTAGAGAGGGGAAAACCCACCTGGCAGATCCTGCAGCGAGGAATGCAATTGAGATCAACAAACCACCTCATCAGCAGGCTGAGACATAACGAAGGACGGCTGGTAAGAATATCACTTGGTAAACAGCACCGAAGGTAAGAGAACATATAACCCTATTGGCAGTAGGGAGAACTCCGGTGTGGATATAACATACAGAAGGCTGGACTTCTGCTGCATGTGCCCCCTAAATTGTTGTGAAGGAATGTTGAGTAACAGGACTCTGTGATATTTGTATAAGGCTGCTTTTACTCTACAGTTCAAATCTATGACATCTTAAGAAACAGTTTATCTTCTGGCTGCAATTTCTTTTGTACGGTGGTAAACAACAGGATGAAGACCTCTGAGATATAGTTCACAAAGTGAAGAGCTGCATTCTAATAACGGTTAATACTGACATATCTCTTCGCTATTCTACCTGTTCAGCATAGGGGAAAGAAAGCTGGGCAATAGTTAAGTAGCCAGGTAGCCTAACACATAAAAGCATAATTAGTCTTTATCATTGTTGGCGCTTCTCTCCTCTTTTTTTTGCGCGCTGGCTGCTTGGAGCGAGTGGAGACGGACACTGGCGGAGGGATCTGTCTGTGGCGCCTGGGGTTGCCACTTCGCTGGGAGTGGTTGAATCGTACAGGTGTCAGCTAAAGATTGAGAGACGCAGGCATTATACTTCACACTCATTTAAAAACGCCAGCACAACCATCAGAAACAGTCTCCAGTGTCTAAACCCGGGAAAACTTTGGGGTCAGTCCTGGGTATTAATTATACTGTCATCACCACTAAAGGACTGACAGATAAATGTACTACTAAGGCAATCCCGGACCCCCCGAAAGACTTATGAGCACCGATTATATGTAAGCGGGCAAGGCCATTAACTTCGCCAAGGCTATATCTTTTTTTTTTTTTTTTACGTCACCTGAGGGGCATCGGCCCTACGCTTGATTACGATATTATTAAATAATCTGGGCGGGCCTCTGAAAGTTTAAAGAAGGGGGCGATAGCAGAAACTAGCCCTCACCTGAATAGTGACGGAGGTATTGAAAACATTAGCCTGACCAAGACCGGGTAATAGCAAGAACGTCCTTCACTGTAAAACACTGTTAAACTAAATCGCAGTGACCAGAACCTATAATTATCCGGATAAAGAGAACAGTATGAGTAGAAGTTCATCTAAAGCTGGTAAGGGGGGCCCCCCAAAAACACCAAAGGAAAATTTATCTGGAAGTACAGCTGGAAGTACCCTCAAACAATACCTGACAAAGGGGTTAAGCCCGGGGAGCACCCAGCGGGAGACTCAAATAACAACTATGACAGACAAAAAGAAGAAGGGGTCTAACGGAAGGGGGGATCAGACCCCCGACCACTCAAGAGATGATCTACGGATAACACTCTTGAACTATCTAGAAGAGAAGAACACAGACAGGAGATGCAACCCCCCTCAAAAAATTAAATCGCAGAAATGCTTAAAGCACTGGAAAACTCAATTAAAACGGAGATTGGGATGCTTAGGACAGATATGGCCAATTTATTGACCAGAGTTGAGAGGGCTGAAGACAAAATGGATGAACAAGAGCGGGAAATCCTTGAACTAAAAGAACAAATCAAAAAACCCAACAAATCCAGATAACAATTTGTCACAGACTAGAGGATCAAGAAAACAGAGATCGCAGACAAAACCTGAGAATACGGGGGGTCCCGGAAAAGAGGGAAGAAGATTTGAGAAGGACTGTAGTGGAAATCTTTAGCCCCTTGCTGGAGCTGGAATGAGGCGACTTCCCTAGAATAGAGCGGGTACACCGGGTTGGGAGGTTTGATATTAGACGAACAGAAAGAAGCCGAGATATTATAGTGAGGTTTAGGTTCTTTGAAGACAAGGAAAAAATCTGGGCAAAACTGAGAGGGCAAACCCCACTCCAATATGAAGAGGCAAGAATTCAAGTATATGCGGATTTAGCCAAGGACACTCTGGCAAGAAGGAGACACTTGAAACCTCTATTGGAACAAATGACAAATCAAAATATTAAATATACATGGGGGTTTCCGGCTTGCCTCTTAGGAAGCAAAGATGGTAGAACAGCAAGACTAAGATTCCCGGGAGAATTAGAGGAATTCTGCGAGAAACTGGGCTTGCAGGCGCCCCCGCAGCTGGACTGGTCTAATGAAAGATGGATAAAACTAGGAGTGGGAAGGGCCTAAGACATGGTGGAAGCTAACAGGGGCTACAGGGGGGAGGGGGATGGAAGGGCCAGAAAAGGTACAAACATACATGAATAAAATACGGCACGTCAATAACTCCACCTTTAGAGGTGGGGACCAATTCGTGGGTTACGGTATCCAAGACCCACATTGGCCTAAGGGTCTGGAAATGACCAGAAAGGGGAGGGGATGGATGGGGGGTAGCGGGGTAGGGGGGAGGAATAAGGGTATCTCTCCAGGGTCTAAGATACATAGGGGCGAAGTGGAGGAAGGAAAATGACACCAAATACAATAAAATGTATAACGTATAATGTTAAAGGCCTAAATATGGCCAATAAAAGAAGGAGTATTTTTAATGAGCTTAGACTCCTTGGGCCAGAGGTGGTATTCCTCCAGGAAACTCATATATCACATAAATCAAGACTGAGATTGTTCTCAGGGGAGTACCCGACCTGGTACCAGGGAGATACTATCTCAAGTAGAACAAGGGGGGTGGCTATTGGATTTGCAAAAACGCTAGGTTCGTGCTGGAAGAGAGACAAGTCGATATAGAAGGCAGATACATATTTTTGAGAGGTAGACTAATATTTACGCACCAAACAAGAACCCGACAGAATATATAGTTAAAACTTTGGAGAAATTAACGAAGTTTAGACAAGGGCATCTGATATTGATGGGGGATCTCAACTTTTGTATGGATCCGGGTTTGGACAGTGCGGCTCGTGCGCGGGTGAAGAACAGTGTTCAATTAAGCAAGATTAAGCAAATGCTGGCCAGTTTGCAGCTGGTAGATATATGGAGAGTGCAACATCCAAGGGGAAGGGATTACACGTTCTATTCGCCCGTGCACGAATCGTACTCCCGGATCGACTATGGACTAATAGACCATAGAGAAATAGAGAAGGTGGTAGACTCCTGGATAGGAAATATAACTTACTCAGACCATGCACCGCTGACCATAGAAATAAAAATAGGAGAAATGAGCCGACCCCCAGGGCAGTGGCGCTTAAACGAAGACTTGATAAATGGGGAGGAAGGGTTTAAGAGAATAAGTAGAGAACTGAGGGAATACTTTGTGAGCAACGACACGGAAGAGGTATCTGGGTCCACTCTGTGGCAGGCCCATAAAGTTTACATCAGGGGGATACTAATCGAGATAGGGACAAGAAAGAAGAAAGAGAGTGCTGAGAAAACCCCAAAATTAATAGAGGAACTGGCCAGTCTAGAACGGAAACACAAGGCACATGTAGGACATCCCCCCCCCCCCCCAGTGCTATATAAACACATAGTCATTAAAAGGGCTGAGCTAAAAACTTTAATGGAACAGGAAGTAAGGGCAAAATATAGCAAAATTATAGGGGAGAGGTATCGGTGGGCCAACAAACCAGGTAAACTCCTAGCGAATCTAGTACAAAAAGCAGAAAGCGAGGAACTACATAGAAAAAATACAGACTAAAGAGGGCCATATCAAGTACCCCTCCAAAGAAGTAGCGGAGGTTTTCAAAAACTATTATCAGGAGCTATACCAAGTTCAGAAACAGGACACCTCGCTCAAAATGAGAGAGAGAAATAATAATTATCTAGAGAAGGCAAAACTACCTAAAATCTCAGAAGACGAGAGAGACTACCTGGAAGCCCCAATTACTGAAGAAGAAGTGAAGAAAGCAATAGCAGGTATGGCAACCGGGAAAAGCCCTGGCCCGGATGGATTCACACTTACCTATTATAGGAAATTTAAAGAAATATTGATCCCCAGGCTGTGCCAGTATTTCAACGGGCTGGGAGAGGACTACGATATGAGCCAGGAGGCTTTAAAGGCCTCTATCACGGTCATTTTGAAGGAGGGAAAAGAAAAAACACTTTGCTCAAGTTATCGTCCCATCTCCCTCCTTAATACTGACACAAAACTCTACGCAAAAATATTGGCCGAGAGGTTAAAGAGATCAATGAACGCCCTGGTCAGTCCAGACCAGGTGGGCTTTGTCACTAAAAGGGAGGGGAAAGACAGGGGGGTCAGGACATTACTCTTGTTACAAAAAATGAGGGAGAATGGACCCCCAGGGCTACTCCTCTCGATTGACGCCGAAAAGGCCTTCGACAGGGTAGACTGGGGGTTCATGTTCCAGACCCTGAGGATCATGGGACTTGGCCCCAAAATGTATCAGCGGATTAAAACTTTGTACCACCACCCGACGGCAATGGTGGGAGTGAATGGAGTTATGTCTCAGCCATTTGAAATGAGGAACGGTACAAGGCAGGGGTGCCCTCTGTCCCCGTTGCTCTTTGTCCTCACTATGGAGCCTCTCCTGGCAACAATACGCGCAGACCCAGAAATAAGGGGCATCAGGATCAGAGAAGATGAACACAAAGTCGCTGCATATGCTGACGATGTGTTATTTTATATCTCTGACCCTGAAACCACCATGCCCAAGTTAGTAAAGGCCCTAAGGGAATATGGGGAGTTGTCCAACTTCCAGATAAATATGGCAAAATCGGAAATATTAAACATAAACTTAAAGGAAAAAGAAACTGATATACTGAAAAAAAAATATTGCTTCAGATGGACTAAAGAATTAACGTACCTTGGAATTAAGCTAGCTAACTCCACAAAAAAAAAATATTCTCAATAAATTATTTACCTCTGCTAGATACAATTAGAGCCGACTGTAAAAACCATGCAAAGAAAGCTATATCATGGATTGGGCGTATTAATGTGGCTAAAATGATACTACTCCCTAAGATTACATACGTGTTCCAGATGATACCATTACCGCTACCTCAATATTATTTGAGAAAGTTAAAAAACATAATAATGAGCTTCATCTGGAAAAATAAAAAACCAAGAGTCTCTTTCAGGACCCTGAAACAAAAGAAAACACACGGGGGCCTGGCTGTCCCAGATGTTCAGAACTATTACAAGGCGGTAGTACTGGCCAGACTAGTAGAATGGGCAAGAAGAGCAAATGAAAAACGCTGGGTGAGAATAGAAGAATATCTTAGTAAAGCAGCACTGGGAAGTTTGATATGGAACCCTCCTCACGCTAGAATTTTAGGAGAAAATACAATCACACAGTATACACATACATGTACACACAGTATACACAGACAGATGTAAAAAAAACACAGATTTATACATACTATCCCTGGTTTTACTGAGACTGGCAACCCTGATGGGGCCCCCTAGTGGCCAAGGGCCCTCGGGCAGTGCCCGAGTGGCTCAATGGTCAGTCCGCCCCTGGTTGGATGGATGGCGGTATCTCCAGGTGTGTCACTTTGTGGGTAAGCTCCCGGCCCCAATTAGGGAAGGGGACAATCTGACGGACTTCGAAAGATTATGTGACACAGAAGATCCGAGAAACATTGTATCAAAAATTTACAAAGCCTTGATGAAGACTGAGCAGCTGGAGATACCCCCATACATAAGTAAATGGGAGAGGGAATTTGGCACAAAGAAAGGGGAAAACACAATTAAAAGAATTCTTAAAATGATATGTACCTCATCAGTTGACGTTCGAACAGCCGAAATGAACTACAAATGTATAAGTAGAAGTTACTTCACTCCAGAGATAACAAGTAAATTTCAAAATAGGTCGGCTCACTGCTGGCGGGGCTGTAACGAAACTGGAACGATGGCGCACCTATGGTGGCTTTGCCCTAAAATACAACACTTTTGGAGTAAGATACTCGATCTAGTAAAGAAAATAACAGGAATAGAAGTGCCAGGAGACCCATGGGAGGTTCTGTTTCATGGGGGAGTCGGCGACATTAAAAAATATAAACAGTCATTGGTCCCCCACCTCCTGTACGCCGCAAAGCGAACAATCTTCAAGAACTGGCAGAAGAAGGAGAGCCCCGAGATTTGGGAATGGATAGATGAAGTAGAAAAAACGTACTACTTGGAGACTAGGATAACCCGGGAAGAGGAGGAGAGAAGCCTGTCAAAATAATGGAATGCGCGGCCCACGCAGCCATTATTTTGAGCACTGCTGCACTGCTTAGGGCCGGCCCTACCATGGGACCGAGGCGGCAATTCAGGAGTGGACTGGGTCGGGATGGTGCTTCAGTGTATCGCTGCTTCTGTTTCCAGCCCGCCCACCAACTGTTGCACAGAGCCGAGGGCTCTGCTGCTGCAATAGGCGTCTGAAAGGTCACGCTGGTGGGCGGGGACAGAAGTCCTCCGACGGCTGCTGCATCCTCTGGAACATCCCTGGTGTCAGTGTGTGGGCAGCGGCTCGGTACAGCTGCCCTAGAAGAGGGGGTTCGCACACTGCTATGTTTAGCTGTAAATGAGCCAGCTTGTGACACACCGCTTCCCGACCCTCTCTCCCTGCCTGTGCGTTACATCGATGAAGAGCAAGAGGAGCGGGAAGATTAAGCAAGTAGTCAACAGCCACATTAAAGCCCCTCCTGCACCATTCAAGTGTGTGAGCTGAGCACTGTCACTGACCAGACCCGGACCACTCTCTCTGCCCCCTCCCCTCTCTCTCTTCCTGTCCCCCCCTCTCTCTCTCTCCCTGTCCCCCTCTCTCTCTCCCTGTTCCCACTCTCTCTCCCTGTTCCCACTCTCTCTCCCTGTTCCCACTCTCTCTCCCTGTCCCCTCCCTCTCTCTCCCTGCCCCCCTCCCTCTCCCTGTCCCCCCTCTCTCTCCCTGTCCCCCCTCTCTCTCTCCCTGTCCCCCCTCTCTCTCTCCCTGTCCCCCCCCCTCTCTCTCTCCCTGTCCCCCCCATCTCTCTCTCTCCCTGTCCCCCCCTCTCTCTCTCTCCCTGCCCCCCCTCTCTCTCTCTCCCTGCCCCCCCTCTCTCTCCCTGTGTCCCCCTCTCTCTCCCTGTGTCCCCCTCTCTCTCCCTGTCCTCCCCCTCTCTCTCTCTCCCTGTCCTCCCCCTCTCTCTCTCTCCCTGTCCTCCCCCTCTCTCTCTCTCCCTGCCCCCCTCTCTCTCTCTCCCTGCCCCCCTCTCTCTCCCTGCCCCCTCTCTCTCCCTGCCCCCTCTCTCTCCCTGCCCCCTCTCTCTCCCTGCCCCCTCTCTCTCCCTGCCCCCTCTCTCTCTCCCTGCCCCCTCTCTCTCTCCCTGCCCCCCCTCTCTCTCCCTGCCCCCCCTCTCTCTCCCTGCCCCCCCTCTCTCTCCCTGCCCCCCCTCTCTCTCCCTGCCCCCTCTCTCTCTCCCTGCCCCCTCTCTCTCTCCCTGCCCCCTCTCTCTCTCCCTCCCCCCCTCTCTCTCCCTGCACCCTCTCTCTCTCTCCCTGCCCCCTCTCTCTCCCTGCCCCCTCTCTCTCTCTCTCTCTCTCTCCCTGTTCCCCCCTCTGTCTCGGTCTCCCTCCCTCTCTCTCCCTGTCCCCCTATCTCTCTCTCTCCCTGTCCCCCCTCTCTCTCTCTCCCTGTCCCCCTCTCTCTCTCTCTCCCTGTTCCCCCTCTCTCTCTCTCTCTCCCTGTTCCCCCTCACTCTCTCTCCCTGCCCCCCTCTCTCTCTCCCTCTCTCTCTCCCTGTCCCCCCCTCTCTCTCCCTCTCTCTGCCTGTCCCCCTCCCCCCTCTCTCTCTCCCTGTCCCCTTCTCTCTCTCTCCCTGTCCCCCTCTCTCCCTGTCCCCCTCTCTCTCTCCCTGTCCCCCCTCTCTCTCTCCCTCTCTCTCTCTCTGTCCCCCTCTCTCTCTGCCTGTCTCCCTCCCCCCCTCTGCCCCCTCCACTTTCTCTCTCTCTCTGCCCCTTCCACTTTCTCTCTCTCTCTCCTTGTCCCCCCCACTCTCTCTCCCTGTGTCCCCCCTCTCTCTCCCTGTCCCCCTTCTCTCTCTCCCTGTCCCCCCTCTCTCTCTCCCTGTCCCCCCTCTCTCTCCCTGCCCCCTTCTCTCTCCCTGCCCCCCTTCTCTCTCCCTGCCCCCCTTCTCTCTCCCTGCCCCCCTTCTCTCTCTCTCTTTCTCTTTCTCTCTGCTCCCTCTCTCCCTGCCCTCCCTCTGGCAGCAGACGACGTGGCATGTGACACACTGCATGTGGTGGCAAGTAATATGCAGCATCTGGTGGCAGGCCATGGTGGAAAGTGACATGCTGCATCTGGTGGCAGGTGGCAGTGGCAAATGACATGCTTCATCTGGTAACAAGCAATGGTTCCGACTGATCCTGCATTCTGGTGAGTTGAATTATTTTATTATGTATTACAATGTAGTAATAGAAATAATGTGATTTGATCATCCTGACACCATATTAAGCATGGTGTCAGGATGTTTTCACTGCTAGCACCAGCCATTCACCCGACAAATCATCCCCACCGCTGAATTCCCCGTCAACCCTGAGACTACCTTCCCCCCCTGGTCCTTGGCAAAATTGTTCCTGAATGGCAGTCTGGAAATGTGGTCACCCTACTAAGGGGCAAGGTGTCAATTTTCCCCCGGGTCGCTCTGATGGCCCATACAAAGGCCGCACCGCCTCCCTCAGATCCATCCCAAACTCAATAAGTATCCATATTGCGCAACTGCGTATAGTTTTATATACTGTTTTTGTGCATGTTTACAAAATTAAAGTGGGCCGCTCTGGGTGAAGTCCAGGGCCAAATTTTTGTCCCAGTCCAGCCCTGCATGGAGGTGTCTTATTGGGCCATTATCTTACGCAGTTTTTTCTCTCTGTTTTTTGATATGGCAAGAGTCACAATGATGAGACAAAAGAGAGTGGACTGGAAGACAAATGAACTGCAAAGTTGATTCAACGCCTCTCTATCTGGTCGACTGAACGTGACAAAAAAAAAAAAAAAAAAGAAAAAAAAAAAAATATGCCCATGGCCTGTGTGAGCAATATATCATTTAGTGACAATTTTTTGTAATTTTTTTTTTGTCATTATTCAATCACTTGGGACAAAAAAAATAAATATTCAATGGGCTCAACATGCCTCTCAGCAATTTCCTTGGGGTGTCTACTTTCCAAAATGGGGTCATTTGGGGGGGTTTTGTACTGCCCTGCCATTTTAGTACCTCAAGAAATGACATAGGCAGTCATAAACTAAAAGCTGTGTAAATTCCAGAAAATGTACCCTAGTTTGTAGACGCTATAACTTTTGCGCAAACCAATAAATATACGCTTATTGACATTTTTTTTACCAAAGACATGTGGCTGAATACATTTTGGCCTAAATGTACGACTAACATTGAGTTTATTGGATTTTTTTTATAACAAAAAGTAGAAAATGTCATTTTTTTTTCAAAATTTTCGTTTTTTTCTATTTATAGCGCAAAAAATAAAAACCGCAGAGGTGATCAAATAACATCAAAAGAAAGCTCTATTTGTGGGAAGAAAAGGACGCAAATTTCGTTTGGGTACAGCATTGCATGACCGCGCAATTAGCAGTTAAAGCGACACAGTGCCAAATTGTAAAAAGTGCTCTGGTCAGGAAGGGGGTAAATCCTTCCGGGGCTGAAGTGGTTAAACCAGAAAACATATTTATAACAGTATAATAAAAGGAGGAAATATATAAATTCCTGTGTACAGAAATTTGTACTGTCTGTGGGGGGTAATAACGTGAGGGAAGAGTTAAACTTGGAACAGAAAATTCCCTGATTGGTGGCTCCCTGAGCAATACAGTACCTGAGGCGATTTACTATCGCATGCTGTTGTATATAATAAACTAGTAAACAAGTAGCACTGTGTGCTGTGAGGAATTTGGAAACCTCTTAAGAAAGGAGACTCATATCGACTAGATCTTTTTTTCCCCATTGCTGTGGGATTTTCCCAGGAGTGGTTTGTTAAGTGGGATTTCTTCATCTTTTGGTAATAATCTCCAGGTTTTCAAAATTTTTATACCGTCTTCCATGTTGGCAATGTTGTATGTAGTTCCTTCTCTATCATTATTTTTGTAGGAAATCCCCACTTATAGTGGATACTGTGGTTTCTGAGGATTTGGTTGGGGAGTTGCAGGGAGCAGTTTAGAAATAATTTCTGTTAGACATCTTTTCAGGTCAGCAGGTTTAATATTTTCAGGAATTCTACGGAATTTTATATTATTCCTTCTGGACCTATCTTCCGGGTCTGAGACCTTCATTTTTAGATTTCTAATTTTATTTTCCACATCAAAATGTGCGTCAACTAATTCATTATGAGCTTCTGTGAAGTCACTCATTTTGTTTTCCACATATTCCACTCTGTCACCTAGTTCATCAATTTCTTGCTTAGACTGATTCATAAAATGTATTCATGTCAAGCTGAAGAGCTCCCCTCAGTGACATTTTAATGTCTTTAATAGTGGAATCTGATATGGGTTGACCTGTGGTAGGTTTTGCATTTAGTTTTGCGTCATGAGGGTTAATTCCCAGTGCACTATTATGTTCATTTGGATTTTCACTCACATTTTCCTCAGAGGATGAAATTCTTCTCCTCTTTTTTATGTGGCTGTTAATGTCAATCTGGAGCTGTAGACTGTTTCCCTGTAAACCAGGCTGTGTCTCCATGTCTCCCTCAGCGCTGGAATCCTGCTGCTTTGTGCTGCTGTGAGGTGAGGAGGGACCAGCGCCATCTTTAATCCTCTGCAGTGTCCCGGCCTGGCTTCTGAATTTGCCTAATTTGCAGGGTTCTTCATTATTTTTTGATTTCCTGTCTTCCTAGGACATTCACTGCTGCTTTAAGGCTTGTGCCCTCAGGAGATATTTGTGTTGCTTTATTTAAGCAACAGGGAGCCCGTTACCACAGATCTCTAACAGCCTGCGACCATCCTCTCAGCAGTCGGCCATGCCCCCCCCAATGAGGATCTTAACATGTGTGTGATGAATTGTGTGCATTCCTATCAGTCCAACAAAATCAAAATTTAACGTCAACATTACACTGTTTGCCACTACCTCTCCCCGATAGTGGAATGGGGCTCCTGGGGCCGACAAATGGCATCTAGTACGGGCTCCATGAGTGGACCCACTTCCATACCTTTATACAGGATGGAGATCAATGGCACCGATTCACTCCTGTTGCTATGGGAAACAGATCAATAGAGAAGGAGTACCGACAACAGGGAGGCCGTCCCACCTGTGACAAGTAAACGCTACCAACAGGCTGCTTTAACTGACTGTAAGCCCCCATTGCCCATGGCAACCATATGTAGAACTGTAATAGGAAATATCTTTAAATGGCATCTTCATACCCTAATGTGTCTAGTGTCCCACAAGCTGGAGACTATGCATGCCAGTTACTTGCATCAGACTCCTTTAGATAACTTCGGACCAGGCAGAAGGCAAAGTTGAAAGCTTTACTTAGAAAGGTGCAAACCATGATGAAATCCACATGCACACGAAACAGATCTTTTTTCTGTACATCCCTGATCTCTAACCCAGACTTGTGTGCTGCTCAGCATACCTGCAAAGGTAAAGTCCATGCTGGTGTCTTCAGGAGTCCTAGCAGCTCCATAGATGTTGGCAGGCTCCTTACTCTTTGGTGGCAGCAGATGAGATGCTGTGTGTGGTGGGACTACCGTGCTCAGCAGCCCCAGGCATTTTGGTAGGCTCCTCATGTCAGAAATGTTTCAAAGATGATAGCTGTATGAGAAGATAGCTGAAGGAGAGACGAGTAGGACCCCCCTTGGATAAGTGATTGCTGGAGGATCAGATTACATTGCAGCAGTCAGCCTCTCTTCTTCCCACATACCTGTTCTGGGTAAAGCTCCCTCCTGCTTTTATATGCACAGGGAAAAGGGCAGAGCCCAGCAGAAGCCAACCAAGTAAAAAGTAAGTACAATAAGTTAACTCTTTCCCTCCCTTGTATCATGGCATATGTGGTTTATGCCCATGTCACATAAAAATGAGTAGAATTTATACTGTTTTTTTTCTTGGTAACATTGTATTGTATAGTACATTCATACAGTATATAACGTATTTATCGGCGTATAACACGCACTTTTTTCCCCTTAAAATCAGGGGAAAGTCGTGGGTGCGTGTTATACGCCGATCCCCGCTAATTGTGAGCCATCGGCGGCGATTGCCGCCGACATTCACATAGCGAGTAGTTTTAAATATGGCGCCGCGGAGTTCGGAGGGACTCGGCGGTGCTGAACGAGCACCACCGAAATCACAGAGCCGAGATACACATAGTCGAGTGTATTTGGCTCTTTCCGGCGCCACTCACAGTCACGCCCAGTCCCGCCATTGGACCTGTGTCATGTCCATCATAGGGTGGGACTGGGCGGGACTGTGAGCGGCACCAGAAAGAGCCAAATACACTCGACTATGTGTATCTCGGCGGCATTCGTTCAGTTCCGCCGAGTCCCTCCAAACTCCGCGGCGCCATATTTAAAACTACTAGCATGTGTATGTCGGCGGCGGCGGTGGCAGGCAGTAGGCATGGACACTGGGGACAAGGCTGCACTGGGGACAAGGCTGCACTGGGGACAAGGCTGCACTGAGGCAAGGCTGCACTGAGGCAAGGCTGCACTGGGGACAAGGCTGCACTGGGGACAAGGCTGCACTGGGGACAAGGCTGCACTGGGGACAAGGCTGCACTGGGGACAAGGCTGCACTGGGGAAAAGGCTGCACTGGGGAAAAGGCTGCACTGGGGACAAGGCTGCACTGGGGACAAGGCTGCACTGGGGACAAGGCTGCACTGGGGACAAGGCTGCACTGGGGACAAGGCTGCACTGGGGACAAGGCTGCACTGACAAGGCTGCACTGGGGCAAAGCTGCACTGACAAGGCTGCACTGGGGCAAAGCTGCACTGACAAGGCTGCACTGACACTGAAAAGGCTGCAATGACACTAACAAGGCTGCAGATGAACACTGATGAGGCTGCATTGATGGGCATTTTAATGTAAGTTTATTTTCCTTAAACTTCCCTCCTAAAAGTTTTTTTCCTTAAAATTCTCTCCTAAACTTGGGGTGCGTGTTATACGCCGGCGCGTGTTATACGCCGATAAATACGGTACATACAGTACATACATAAAGAAGTAAGGTGTAGTATTTTAGGTATTACAGTATTTGCTTGCTTTGGAGACACAGGTAGGTTGTGCTGTACTTTATATAGCATTTATTCTGTCAGGTGTGGGAAGCACATATCAGTGTGAGCAGTAACAATAGGTGTTTTGAGTTTATTATATTTAATTTTTTTATGGTAATTTGGTTGGAACATTTAGGCATTGATTGCACAGTTTTATCTCTCATAAATATTGCACTAACTATTTCAACTCTCTAATTATGCACTCCCTTTCTTGTGTTGTGAATTTGTGTTTTGATATGTCCTTACAGTCAATATTGAATTTTGTTTCCTCTTTATCAGAAAGTGTATGATGCTTAATCTTTATCTGATCTCTGTTCAGATTATATGCCTAATGCCCTGTACACACGGTCGGACATTGATCGGACATTCCAAACAACAAAATCCATGGATTTTTTCCAACGGATGTTGGCCCAAACTTGTCTTGCATACACACGGTCGCACAAAGTTGTCGGAAAATCTGATCGTACTGAACGCGGTGACGTAAAACACGTACACGTAAAACTCAGGACTATAAACGGGGCAGTAGCCAATAGCTTTCTTCTCTTAATTTATTCTGAGCATGCGTGGCACTTTATGCGTCGGATTTGTGTAGACACGATCGGAATTTCCGACAACAGATTTTGTTGTCGTAAAATTTTATAGCAAGCTCTCAAACTTTGTGTGTCGGAAATTCCTATGGAAAATGTGTGATGGAGCCTACACGGTCCTATCACACATTTTCTATCGGAAAATTCTATCGTGTGTACAGGGCATTACTATTTTTGTACTTTCGCTTCATCTTATTATTTCTGAAACCTCTCAATAAAAAGTTTGTAAAACAACTCCTCATGATAAATAGTATTCAACTTAGTGGTATGGAGTGTGCCTAGGCCTCTGTCCTGTGGCCTAATCATTTTTGTATCTGCAGTGTATGCCCAAACTGAAGTCTCAGTTTAACCAGTTCCGGACCAGCTACCGCAGTTATACTGCGGCAGGTTGGCTCAGCTGGCTGGGCGACGATGGCCTGGACCTGGTGATTGGTTCTGGCAAATGAAATCCTCCCCTGCCTGTGTAGGTGTAAACACAGGCAGGGGAAGTGATGTCATTTCTGCTCGTGGAACTCTTTTCTGTTCCAGAGAGAGGAGAGAAGACATCTCAGAGTATGTTGCACCAACACTACACTGACACAGTACACATAGGCACAATTGTCATTACCCAATCACCTCCCCAGTTAACCCCTTCACTCCCTGTCACCGTGTCACCCAGTGCAGTGTTCGTATTTTTTTTGATCACTTTACTGGTGTCATTTGTGACAATCAGTGTTAGGGTACTTAGTGGTAGGTCCAGATAGGTCTAGGGACAACCCCTAAACCCCCTAAAAAAGGTTTAATCCCTTGATCATCCCCTGTCACCAGTGATCACCGTATTAGTGTCACGGATGATGCTGGTTAGCTTGTTATTTTTTTATAGCATTAGGGCACCCGCCGTATATTACCTAAATAAGGGTTTAACCCCCTGATCACCCGGCGGGTGATATCAGTTTTTAGTGTAAGTCAGGGTCTGCGTTGCCCCAGGCAGCGTCAGATTAGTGGCAGTAGCGCTAACACCCATGCACGCACCATACACCTCCCTTAGTAGTATAGTGTCTGAATGGATTGATATCTTTCATCTGATCAGAACTATATTAGCGTCGCCAATAGTTTAGGGTTCCCAAAAATGCAGCGTTAGCGGGATCAGCCCAGATATCTGCTAACACCTGCATTTAGCTCCTCTGTCCAGCCCAGCCCACCCAAGTGCAGTATCAATCGATCACTGTCACTTACAAAACACAAAACACATAACTGCAGCATTCGCAGAGTCAGGCCTGATCCCTGCGAATGCTAATGCCGCGTACACATGCTCGGACATTTCGACAACATGTACGATGAGCCAAGAAAATTAAGTTCAATAGCCAGTGTGGCTCTTCTGCTTGATTCCGAGCATGCGTGGAATTTTGTGCATCGGAATTGCCTACAAAAGCTCGGAATTTCCGACAATGGATTTTGTTGTCGGAAAATGTGAGATCCAGCTCTCAAATTTTTGTTGTTGGAAATTCCGATAACAAATGTCCGATGGAGCCTACACACGGTCGGAATTTCTGGCAACAACCTCCCATTGAACATTTGTTGTCGGAAATTCCGAGTGTGTGTATGCAGCATAATGCCCCGTACACACGGTCGGACTTTGTTCGGACATTCCGACAACAAAATCCTAGGATTTTTTTGACGGATGTTGGCTCAAACTTGTTTTGCGTACACACGGTCGCACAAAGTTGTCGGAATTTCCGATCGCCAACCACGCGGTCACGTACATCACGTACGACAAGACTAGAAAAGGCCAGTTTAGAACCAAGCGCGGCACCCTTTGGGCTCCTTTTGCTAATCTCGTGTTAGTAAAAGTTTGGTGAGAGACGATTCGCGCTTTTTCAGACTCGTGGCTTTCAGATCGTTTTCTGCCGTTCAGTTCGTGCTTGTGGGTTTGTATCTGCTCTTCAGTGCGTGCAAACAAGTTCCGCGTGACTTTGTCATTGTATTCTTGTTCGTTCGTTACTGTTTTTCAGGTCGCTCTTCACAGGCCTTGCTGTTCTTCAGTGCGTTCTGTTACTTTGTTCTGAGCAGCCGACCGTTTTCTAGCCATGTTGCGTATGCGTACTCCTCGTAGAGTTCGTGCTGTGCGGGGGCTTGATGTTGGGGTCCTGACCTTGACACAAGTCCAGTCCATGAACAGGGTGGGGAGGAGTTCATGGACCAAGAATTGGTTGCTTCAGCGTGACCAGTTCTGTCATATGCCTTTGCTCTGTGAGATCCGTGAGAATAATCCTGATGATTTCAGGAACTTTCTCAGGATGACGGACCCCGTATTTCACCGTCTGTTGGCTTCGCTGACCCCTTATATTAGCAGGCAGGATACCTGCATGAGGCAAGCCATCACTCCGGAGCAGAGGTTGGTCGCTACCGTGCGGTATTTGGCGACAGGGAGAAGGCTGCAGGACTTGAAGTTCTCGACAGGCATCTCCCCCCAGGCTCTGGGGATCATTATCCCAGAGACCTGTTCTGCCATCATACAGGTCCTGCAGAAGGAGTATATGAAGGTAAGATTTTTATCCTTTAATATCACATTTTATTGTATTGAATGTTTGCTAATATATTGTATTTCTTTTCTCATTCCCTAATTACCATGATTGTAATATGCTGTGAATGTCCCCTTTGTTCTCATGCATGCTGGATTTTTATGTAATTATTATTTTAGGTCCTTCATACATATTTGCCCTTCAATACCCTCCCCAGCATGGTGTCTCCTGGCCCTATATTCACCTTACGTAGTCACTTAACAATGTATTTTTTCTGCTCCATAGTAGTGCTTTACCCCAATCACCCCCTAAAATGTTTTGCAATGTTATTTTTGCTTTAAATTCAGGCAGAGTACCAGAGGCTTTTTTTTGGTGGTGTCGCCAAATAATTTTTAGTAACTCTCCCTCCCCCAACTGCTAAGTCAGCTGATCCCAATTCTCTATCCTCAATCATCTATCTGCTGACTTTGCCAAACCCATACACACTATACCCATCTCTTTTCTGCTCAGATTTATGGATGAATTCACCAAAGCATGTAGTGCAAGGGCCTGCCTGTATACTTTCAAATGGTACTGTTTAAAGTTTTTGTATCCTATTATTATCTTGATAGGTAATAGCAGAATGTCCAAATTTCCTCAAATGTGTACAGTGTGTATTTCTATCTTTGTATTATGACACTTCTTACCTGTCCAGTGGGCTGCCAATAGTGTAACTAAGGAGGGGCTGTTCCAAGTAATACCCATTATTTAGGCATTCATCTCTCAATGAAGTGAAGAAGGTTACCTGTCCAAGATTTCCACACACCCCATAATGTTAGAAATGGCCCATGAGAGGGGGGGAGGGGGAATATGATAGGTGTACCTTATACTTTGGCGTTGTTAAATTCCCCTTAATAAATGCTATCTGGAGGTTGACCCATAATGTTTGTGTCTAATCTGCTTGCCATGTTTCTGATCAAAAATAGTAATGTTTATTGTTTTTTCCTCAACAGTTTCCTTCCACGCCACAGGAATGGCAGACTGTGGCCTCCCACTTTGCCCAGCGGTGGGACTTTCCTAACTGCGGAGGGGCAATTGATGGGAAACACGTCCACATCATCCCACCACCCAACTCGGGGTCGTACTATTTCAACTATAAGGGGTTCAATAGTATAGTGATGTTGGCGGTGGTGTCGGCTAATTACGACTTCCTGTATGTGGACGTGGGGAAGAATGGCCGGATGTCTGATGGTGGAGTCATCGCCCAGACGGAGAGTCTACAGGCGTCTCCAGAATGGCAGCTTGGACTTGCCAGCTCCAGAGGACAATGTGGAAGGACTCCCATTCGTGTTCGTTGCTGATGAAGTGTTTGCACTGGGGGACCACCTGATGCGGCCATTCCCGATGAGGACCCTCACCCCGGAACAGAGGGTTTTTAATTACCGGCTGGCCAGAGCCCGAGAGTGGTGGAGAACACATTTGGAATCCTGGCCACCCGTTTCCGCCTATTTATGACACCCATCCATATGGCGGAGTATAAACTGAACCATATTATACTGGCGTGCTGAATTCTCCATAACTTTTTAAGGAAACATTCGGCCAACTATGCTGGCTCAGTTGGGCCTGAGGCCGGAATGATACATGAAACCACACTGACAGCGCTTGAAAGCGGCCGTCCTGGCTTGCCCTCCCTGAGTGCCCGTGATGTCCGGTTACGCTACCTGGAGTTCTTTAGGGGTAGGGGGCCATCAATATGCCAGCAAATATGTGAAGCCTTTTTATAATTAAAAAAAAAAGAAATTCTTTGTGGACATTTACTGCTTGTGTTAGTTTTAGCTGACCCTGACAGAAATGTGGCGAGTCCAGAAAATGGCGTGATTGTGTAACCTTATACAAAGCACTGTTGGCTGTTATTTACTAAATGCAAAAACACATTTCACTACAAGTGCACTTGCAACTGCACTGAACCTGCACTTGTAGTGCAAAGAGGATTTGCCCTTAGGAAATAACCCCCATTAGTGCAAAGAGGATTTGCCCTTAGGAAATAACCCCCATTTTCGCAGAAAACAGCAATTAAATCACCCCAAAAGTGTTGTAGTGTTGAGACAATAATCCACACATTCTTGATTAACAAACTTTTTTATACCTGCACAATCACATGTGCATTTACCAAAGGTTTTTAAAACAAACCAACATATTTGTTTGGGGTGGCATTATCAAAATTAGAAATGTCCATTTACGATAAAACAGGCCTGTGTAAAACCAACAAGAAAGACAAAAAACTTGAACTTACAAAGTTCACATATGGTAAAACCTGAAGGCAATATCAGACATCAGTATTTAGGAACTGTGTTTGATATTGCGTTCAGATGGGGGGAAATCAGGAAAAGCCAAATTTGGAAGATGCACACCAATTTACGAATGTAAACATGTGCTATCTGCCATCACGGGGGATCAAGGGACGTGTTTTGGGGGAGCAAGCCCTTCCTCTCAGCTACTTTATTATTGAGGAAGTGGTTGCACCCCAAAACGCATCCATTGATCTCCCGTGATGGCAGATAGAACATGTTGGCACACTGTGTGCATCCTCCAAATTCGGCTTTTCAAGACATTGCAAAAATATTTAAAACATTGGACCACAATAGAAAAAGTGATTTTGTGGGGTTTTAAATTTGCCCCAAAACATCAATGATGTTATTATTTTTTTGAATCACAATATTTTTTTCTCTGGATGTTTTGCAATTCTACATTACACCCCATGATCTCCCCGATCAGGATCTGGGCACTTTCAGATGTGAAAGGATCTTGATCCCCAACATCACGATCACCTAAAAAGAGAGAAAACAAACAAAAACAGGTATCAAAAATCTGCGGACATCCATCTCTTACCTGAGCGTGTGGTCGCAGACACTCACTTGTTGTGGTGCCAATTTCCACCACATCTTCTTCCTCCTGCTCTTCTTGGGTTGGGGGTATTTCACCTTCTTCCATAGGTGGGGGGTCTGTGGTCTCCTCGGATGAGGGGTGTCCTCCGAGTCTTTTATCCCCTATGTAAAACAAAAATGGTATAATTAGCACAGAGATATTTGATGGCAGAACTATAAATAGGAAACATTGCTTGGAAGTGGGGTACAATTGTCTATTTTAGCTGAGTTCCAAGATGTCTTTTTTTATTGCCCTTTGTCAAGCTGCAATACTTTACCTGTTTAGTACAAGCTTCACAGATGGAGACACCCCTATAGTATACACTGGAGCACCTGTGTGCCCCCCTAAAAAAAATGGTGTTCTGGTGTCCCACACTAGTGCTCCAGTGTCCAGATGTGAAAACAGCTGCTCAGTGTCCTCTCCTTACACAGAATCTAGTTTGCATTTCATTCTAGTAACAAACCCATCTACACAAACAAATATTTGGCATCCAAGTAGGCCCTAAAAAATGTGGGAAAATGCATATGGCCTAAACAATGGTGTTTTAGAGGCTGAAAGAAAAATGTTTGATACGAACGAATAATGGGCTCATGAACATTAAAGTTGCCCTTTTAAACTGTACAATTAAGAAAAGCACATGGAGCAGCATGAACGTAATAAAGACAAAAAGAATAATAGGAACACAGCACAACTACTTACTTTTTTGCAGCACTCTCTGGATCTTTCTGTACTGCTCTGGCTCTCTTAATTTCAGGTCCGACCACCGCTTTCTGAGCTGATCTTTAGATCGTCGTACCCCGAAATTCCTGTGAAGACTTTTGACCACTTTCGCAATGATCTTGGCCTTTCTGATATTGGGGTTGGGGAAAGGCCCATACTTCCCGTCATAGTCGGCCTTCTTCAGGATGTCCACCCTCTCCAACATCTCCCCAAAGGACATATTTGTGGCCTTAAAACGTCTCCTTCTGGATCGGGACGTGTCCGGATCCGGGCTTTCCTCCTCCTCCTCGTTCCTGTAATTATCACGCACCTGCTGTGACTCCGCCATGTGCTCTTCCCCCCACTGCGCCAAACGAAAAGGGGCGGGGAATAGAATAGAAAGAACGTCAGGGGCGGGCGGAGTTACACGCATGCGCAGTGTATATAAAGCAACACACGTGCGTATTACGTACGATCTGTGAGCGGAGGAAGGAGCATTGGACGTGCCGATCGTAAGAACGAAGGTAAGAGACAAACTTGTGCCTATACTGCTTCTACATTGAGGCCTACCGTATTTATCGGTGTATAACACGCACCGGCGTATAACACGCACCCCAATTTAGGAGGGAATTTTAAGGGAAAAAAACTTTTAGGAGGGAAGTTGAAGGGAAAAAAACTTACATTTAAATGCCCATCATTGCAGCCTTCTCAGTGCAGCCTTGCCCCAGTGCAGCCTTGCGTCAGTGCAGCCTTGCGTCAGTGCAGCCTTGCGTCAGTGCAGCCTTGCATCAGTGCAGCCTTGCCCCAGTGCAGCCTTGCCCCAGTGCAGCCTTGCCCCAGTGCAGCCTTGCCCCAGTGCAGCCTTGCCCCAGTGCAGCCTTGCCCCAGTGCAGCCTTGTCAGTGCAGCCTTGTCAGTGCAGCCTTGTCAGTGCAGCCTTGTCAGTGCAGCCTTGTCAGTGCAGCCTTGTCAGTGCAGCCTTGCCCCAGTGCAGCCTTGCCCCAGTGCAGCCTTGCCCCAGTGCAGCCTTGCCCCAGTGCAGCCTTCGATCCTCTGTCCCTGCTTCTTGGGCTTCAAAATCGCCGACCGCGATTTGAAAATGGCGCCGCCGGCGCCGAAATACACAGAGCCGGTCCTCGGCTCTTTCCGGCGGCTCTCGTTCACTTTCGGCTCCACTCGTAGTCCCGAGCGGAGCTATCCGAGTAGGTTCGGATAGCTCCGCTCGGGACTACGAGTGGAGCCGAAAGTAAACGAGAGCCGCCGGAAAGAGCCGAGGACCGGCTCTGTGTATTTCGGCGCCGGCGGCGCCATTTTCAAATCGCGATCGGCGATTTTTACGTTTTGACAGCTCGGGATTGCAGGGGATCGGCGTATAACACGCACCTGCGACTTTCCCCTGATTTTAAGGGGAAAAAAGTGCGTGTTATACACCGATAAATACGGTATATTGTAACAAGATTAGGAGTTTTGTCTGACATTAGGCTTTGTCTTGTGTTGTGTCTTGCAGTGAACATGGATATGCTAGTGAAAGACAATGACTTCATGTCACTATTCATAGATATGTTAAGGGAGCTGCCATGTCTGTGGGAGATTACCCACCCACATTACAAGAACCAAGCAAAGAGGAAGGCAGCACTTGAGCAATTGTGTGAAATTGTGAAGCAGGTGATCCCCACGGCAGACATCACCTATTTAAAGATCTTAATTGGTGGCCTGAGGAGCACATATGTGAGAGAGCGCAAGTCCTGGATTCACAGAGATCCGGAGCAGCAGATGATATCTATGTCCCCAGGATGTGGTACTACGACAGGCTGCATTTTCTGGCAGGCCAGACTGAACCCAGGCCATCCCTCTCCAGTCTTCCTTCCATGCTTCCTTCCCCCCAGGCTGAGGCTTCTGACGCCCAACCTGGGCCTTCCAGGCCGCATGTGGAGGAGCCCAGATTGAGCCAGGTATAGCATTCCTCTAAATATTTCTGCTTGTCCAATCAATGATGTTAACTAGATGTTAGTTGGGAGTACTAATTTAGGATTGTGATTGATGATGCAAAACATTACAACCATGTCCCTTTTTCATACACAGGGAAGTCTCAGCCAGGAGGTGGCTGGGCCAAGCCGGCTGGCTGATCTGCAGGTCCCTCCAGTCCCCCTGGAAAGAGAAAGTGGCAGTAGGAGGAGTGCCCTAGAGGAGGCTGGCAGAGGACTCTTTTCGAGGGCTACAGAGGTCCTGGGAGCACGACAGACCGTGGAGGAGGACATTGCTGCCATCATTGCCTATAAAATGCAGAGGATGGAGGAGGGACAACAAGTCATGTGTGAGTCGCTCATATTGGAGGCTCTTAAGAAAGGTATGAGGGGCCAAATTACAGCTCAGACACACCTTTGCGATGGTCCTCCTCCTCCTCCTGCAGGTCCTCTTCCTCCTCCTCCTCCTTCTCCTCCAGGTCCTCCCAGTCCTCCTCCTCCTCCAGGTCCTACTCCTCCTCCTGCCACATCTCCAACTGCACAGCCACAGCCGGGAAGGTAGCGTGGAAGGAAGACCAGAAAGTGAGGACCCTGGATCCAGTCTGGTCGGCCAAAAAATGCAGCCTCTTGTGGTACCACAGCCTGGGGACACACATGTCATCTGCTGCTTTCCAGATCTCTGCGAATTCTGGACCAGACTGCCCTCCCTTACATATGGACTCCTCAGGCCACCAATTTTGATGTTCAAGAATTGATGTCTGCCCTGGGGGTCCCAGGCTTCGCTAATTTCTCCTGTTGATCCAGTGTTGCCTTCCTCTTTGTTTGGTTCTGATCCCTTAATAAAGGATTTTTGGTTTGAATTATACTTGCCTATGTGTGTTTTACTTCAAAAAGGACAGTTGGTTTGTGAGGATTCAGGTACATTTCAAAAATACAATGTGAAATTAACAAGGGACACACAACAACAAACAATCTCCTTGAGATTAAATAATAAAAGATATCAATGGTGTTGTGGTAACTTGACACACAAAACACACACAAAAATATTCCAGAGTAAAAATAAAAACATTGAACAAAGATCAGCCTTGGAAAAAATACAAACATTAAATCTAAAAAAAAAAAAGGCTTCAAATCCCCCAAAAAAAATATAGCAATATATTCAGGGAATCCCAATAAAAAACAAAAAAAAAAAAAACTTTGTGAGAAGTGTGTGTGAATATGAGTAGCAAAACTACTTAATTCTTCGCACATTATAAAGAAGAAGAGAGTGCGCTGTAGTAAACCATTTTTGACATTGCAGCGTGACGAAAGTGCTGTATCCATTGCGAACGCTAAGTTTACCAGAACGAGCTGTTCCGTGCCGGAATTTCTTCTGAGCATGCGTGGCACTTTGTGCGTCGGAACAGGCCACACACGGTCGGAATTGACGCGATCGGATTTTGTTGTCGGAAAATTTTATCTCCCGCTCTCCAACTTTGTGTGTCGGAAAATCCGATGGAAAATGTCCGATGGAGCCCACACACGGTCGGAATTTCCGACAACGCGCTCCGATCGGACATTTTCCATCGGAAAATCCGACCGTGTGTACGGGGCATAACAGTTTTTTTGCACATATTCACTCACATGCATTTACCCTCAGTCCTCATCTTATTATACATATATATTTTTAGAATTGATTGCCCTGTGTCTACACATTTTTTCTCATACATGCCCAGTCTTTATTCAGATAACATATATATATCTGCCCATTTGTCACTACGCACATTCACATTTTGAAAAACATTTTTTGACCCTGGATAACCGGATTATAAATTGTTTTATTTGTTCATATTATAACACATATCACTACACACATTTTTTCACATGTGCTCATTCATTATATGTGTATTTTATACATTTATGGATATCACATTATTTTAACACTTATTTTTTTTTATCTCATTCACTTTTTCACTTTATTACATCTCCAAATTGTTGTTTCTATGCCTATTTGCTATGGGGATTTCCATTTTAGATTTACTAACCAGCAGCAGTCGCGAAGATCTCATACGGCTGCTTCTCAGCTGTTCTGTATTTTCTCACCATTGCATGGTCACATGTTCTAATATTTTTAGTATATATATGGATTTTCATTCCCATTTTAGCTAGCTATGAGTAAGCACTTGGTGTAAGTGCGAAACGCGTCAGTATTCTTGTACCACCCCACTGTTGCGTTTTGTGTACCCCATGATCCTGTATTTTGAATAAAAAGACGGATTTATTCATTCCGGTGTGCGGCTGTTCAGGTCTTCTTGTTCTCTTCTACTTGCATCAGCATTTAGCCAGCACCTGGGGCTCTTCTCTGCACTCTGGTTTAAGCATTCTGGTTTAAGCCCCTCTTTGAGCGGAGGATCCCACATCATAACAGTTTTTTTGGTAGCGTTTGAAGCAGTCGCTAACAGTCAGGTGGTCTTTTTTTCTTTGAGTCTCACTAGTGTACCAGTAAATTTAGAGGCCAAAATGTCCAATCGAAGGTACACTAGTGAAGAGGCCTACACGTTTCTGAGCCTGACAGATGAGAGTGAAGAGGAAGTCACCCATCTGTCTGATTTTGATTCAGAATACAAACCAGTAGAGAGGGAGGGGCCGGATGTGGACGCTGGGCTGGAGCCGAGGCGGAGCCCGTGAAGCCCGTGAGTCTCCCTCCCTGAGATGGTCAACTAGGGAAAAGCCATCTCCCGTCTCCTGACTCTGTGCTGACCCCCCCTCTCGTGCCTGCTCCCGCCGCGGGCGGGCTCCATCGCTGTTACCGCTGCTGGGACGAGGGGAAGATTCCCGTCCCTTCAGAGCACCGGGCGCGCGCCTGTAATCTTGCACATCCAGCGCACCTGGAGAGCCGAGCTGAGTCACTATCCCAATTGACGGGAAATGGCATGCGACCCCAGGAGCATGCACAAGCATAGGGACAGAGAGTGAAGGCTGCTGGAGACGGGGCACAGATCTACAAAAAAACGGCAAGTAATCCAAGCAACTGATTCTATTATGTGGGATTTGACGCAATAATCTAAAGAGCACCGTAATGATAGAGGGACTGACAGACATAGGTGTACGGATCTATGCATGCCCGGCTTTTAAAAAGTATAAGGCATGTTTATAGACGGACACTGATACTGATATAGACTGATACTGACACATTGATGGCAAAGAATGTTTGGTGATTTTCTAATGATTTCATTTAGCTACCTCTGCCATGAACGGAGTGAGAATTAAACCGTGCTGGGAAAACCGTGAAAAAATAAAAAAAATAGAGAAAAGGCCACGGGGTATATGCAGTAATAAAGAGACTCGCCTACATTTGAAAACTTGTCTGTGTGCAGAGGGGTATTGAGATGCAAAACAATGATAACTGCATAGACTTGCCTGTATAGGCGGATGCATATAGGCCTGCAATACTTACCCTGATTCTAAAATAAAGTACTTAGACAGTTTGGAGTACTGATCAGGTTGCGGGGATCAAATTAGCCCCCTTTCTATCTGGGATTAGAAATACGGAGGAGTGAAGGTTAAAAAAAAAGGGGGGGTTGCCTTCCCAAATTAAAACCCCCTTGTTAACAAGAAATTAGAGGTAAATCATTGAAAGGGGCCACAGTGAACCCTCCCAGGTTAAGTGCAAGCCCAGGAACCATTAAAAAATATATGGTACAAGAAGGGAGTAAAGAAAGTCCGGGTAAACAAGCGGGGGCCGAAAATAAACCACCAGAAGGCGGCCAAAAGACCTGATCAAGAAAACATTTTGAAGACACAGAAACCCTCATAGCAAGTAGTGAGGTACTCATGGCATCAGAGGAAGAAGTTAGAATGGAACCCAAACAAAAAAACAGCTACCAACTTAAAGTGAAATGGCAGAAATTGCGAGATTGGAAACATTTATAAAAGGATAAATAGCAACCCTCCATGAAGATATGAATCATATAGTAAAAAGGGTGGAAGACACGGAAGTAAGGCTGGACATGCAGGGAGAGGAGATAAAAAAACTCAAGGCACAAATAAATGAGATGCAGAAAGATCAGAGGAACATATTATACAAAATCAAAGACCAAGAGAACCGCAACAGAAGGGAAAACCTCCGGATCAGAGGTCTCCCGGAGTTACAAGGAGAAAAGGAGGCTTTGCAGGAAAAAATGGATAAAATCTTTGGGCATATGATAAATACATTGAGTGCAAGTAGTAAAATTAAGTTTGAAAGAATACATCGGATCAGAAAACTGGCAGAAATAGCAGGGGATGTCCCAAGAGATGTCATCGCAAGATTTCACAACTATCAAGATAAAGAACAGATTAAGGCATGCCTGAAAAACAACCAACCAGCGAAATATGGAGAGACAACCCTGCAGATCTTCCCAGGCCTGGCAGCAGAGACTATGGCCAGGAGAAGAACCCTGAAACCCCTGCTTGTCCAGCTCAAAGCCCATAATGTTCAATACTCATGGGGTTTCCCAGCCTGCCTAACAGGATGCAAAGAAGGCTGTTCTGCAACATTAAGATTTCCAGAAGATACACCAAAATTCTGTAATCGCTTAAATGTGCAATAGTAGAAATCCTGGGTTGGTGGGAAAGAATTGAAAATCTAGAAAGCTGGGTTAGAGATAGCATTCACTATATAGACCCCTACTCCTATGGTTGGTTTAGAACAGAAAATCCATTTTCATAGTAAGAAATGATGTCTCGCCTGAGCATAATTTCATATAACGTATGGGGTTTGAATTGTCCCATAAAGTGTGCTAACATAATTGGTGAATTGAAATATCTCAAAGCAGAGGTAGTACTGCTGCAGGAGACACACCTCTTTTGCGGTAAGAGTCAAAAAATTTCTTCAAAAGATTTCCCAGTTTGGTACTATGGAGATTCTCCTATTAGTCGTGCAAAAGGAGTTGCTATAGGGTTTGCCCGGGGGGTAAATAGAGAGAATAACTGACCCTGAGGGACGTTATCTTTTTTTGAGAGAAAAACTAAATGGATTTGAATGCTCACTGGCAAACATATACGGCCCTAATAAAAACGCAAATAGATATCTATACTGGGGGTTTTAGCGGAGTTTATGGAATTTAAGAAGGGGGGCATAATAGCAGGGGACTTCTAATTTCTGTTTGGAACCAGGAAGAGACAGTATATCCCATGCACGGGGGACAGGTGGGGTTTGGATGAATAAACTGAAAAAGAAACTACATCAGTATCAACTTGTAGATGCATTGAGGATGCAACATAATAGCATAAGGGATTATACATTCTACTCCCCCGTGCATGCGATGTATTCTAGACTAGATTTTTTCTGGTTGAGCACTGGCTACTAAAGGCTGTGACTAGCACAAATATTGGAATAACGGCCTTCTCAGACCATGCACCTGTGAGTTTACAACTGAAAATTGGGGAGAGTCAAAAAAAGAGTAATATATGGAGGTTAAATGAGGACCTGCTACACGACAAAGAAATCAAAAAGTGAATAAAGGAAGAACTAGAACTGTACTTTAAAACAAATGTTGCAGTGGAAGCCACAGTCTGGGAGGCTCATTAAGCATATATAAGGGGTATTCTAATTATGGCTAGATCGGAGAAAAAAGAAAGAACTAAGAGAGATAAAATAGCCTTAACAAAAGAAATCTCAGATTTAGAACAAAAACATAAGATAACTGGAGATGGGGAGGTGCTGTTAAAGCTATATGGGAAAAGAGAGGCCATGCGGGATCTAGTGGAACAAGAAACACGCAAGGTATACAATCTAATAAAAAAAAGAAAGCTATACAGGAGGAAACAAACCGGGTAAGTTCCTGGCAAAGGTACTGAAAAAAAAGAAAACTATCAACTATATAGAAAAAATAAAGATAAGGACAGGGGATATCAGACATAGAACCAGAGATATTGCTAAAATATTCCAAGACTATTACAGGGGGTTATACGCAATTAACAAGAAAGATACCAAAGAAGAGATTGGAAAAAAAACAAGAGAAAATAAAAGCTTTCTTAAAAGATATAGGATTAATTAAAATTGCAAAAACTAAACAGAGCGCTTTAGAGACCCCCATAACAGAAGAAGAGTTAAAAAAATGCTGCAGGAAACACCAGTTGGGAAAAGTCCTGGTCCCGATGGCCTGACAGTATTATACTACAAAAAATTTCAGGACCAATTAATCCCCAAAATGTGTTCCTATATGAATGGGATTGGGGATAAATGGGAGATGAGGAAGGAAGCGTTGGAAGCCAATATTACCATTATCTTAAAAGAAGGTAAGGATAGCACACTCTGTTCCAGTTACAGGCCCTTATCACTCTTAAATGCAGATACAAAACTATTTGCTATAGTTCTAGCCGAAAGAATGAAAAAGATAATGAATGAGATCGTACACCCAGATCAGGTTGGGTTTATACCAGGAAGAGAGGGGAGGGATAATGGTATCAAAACGCTCTTGGCAGTGCAGAAAATTAAAGACAGTGGAGCCCCAGGACTACTCCTGTCAATCGATGCTGAAAAAGCTTTTGACAGTGTGGACTGGGGCTTTATGCAGTGCACGTTATAGGAGATAGGGCTCGGGGAAAAAATGATCAGATGGATAAAGGCATTATATACCCGACCTACAGCGAGAGTGAAGGTAAATGGTTTACTCTCGGAGCCATTTGAAATGTTCAATGGCACAAGACAGGGGTGCCCACTTTCCCCATTACTGTTTGTGCTGGCGCTCAAACCCCTTCTTATAAAGATAAGGCAAAACCCGCACATTAGCGGGATAAAAATTGGTGAAGAAGTTCATAAACTAGCTGCCTTCGCGGATGATATTTTATTCTATGTTACCCGCCCAAGGACTACCCTACCAAATCTGATCACTGTCCTAAAAGAATACGGGAAGTTATCTAACTTTGAGGTAAACCCGTCCAAATTCGAAACATTAGACATCAATAAAAGTAAACCAGGGGAATATACTTATCAAAAGGACATCACATTCTTATGGGGGAAATTTTTTTTAATTACCTAGGAGTTAAAATAACCACATCAAGGGAGACATTATACCACGCTAATTTCGTGTCACTCCTTAATGAGATCAAAAAAAGAGTTGAATAGAATTACAAGAGGTCAGCTATCGTGGGGGGGGGGAGAATCAACATATACAAGATGGTAATCCTACCCAAAATTACATATAAGATGCAAATGCTCCCAATCTCACTTCCACAAGTCTATCTTAAAATATTGCACACTATGTTTTTAAGGTTTATTTGGAGAGGGAAAAAACCTTGTATAAGTTTCACACAGTTGAGTAAAGATAAGGCGAAGGGGGCACCAGATATTAGAAAGTATTAAGAGGCAATTGTTTTATCACGAATAATAGAATGGGTTAAAAATAATAAAGAAAAACGATGGGTCAAAATGGAAAGCACAATTTGTGAAGCCACAATGGGTAACATAATATCCCACCACAATTTACGGAAACACAGGACATCACTAGACATGTACTTACAATTTGGGACAATTTGCACAAAAGGGAGCACTGGGAGTTTAATTCACCTTTAATTCCACTTAAGGATACAGAATACTTTGTACCGGGGATAGAGGACTTGTTTGGGAAGTAGATATTAGAAGAGGATGCACAACTAAAGGACGTCTTGAAACAGGGTAAAATATGCACATATCAGGAATTAAAAAATAAAGGCGAATTGCTGGTCATAGACCCATGGCGGTATAACCAATTGAATCATTTTATTAATACACTCCCACAGCCCATTAGATTGGCCAAAAACCTACGGCCTTTGGAGAAACTCTGTATGGAGAAAATTGGGAGGAGGGGGATCTCTAAGATCTACAAAGTGTTAATAGAAATAAAGGGTTTATTAAGAGGTGGGAGAAGGAACTAGATATTAGGCTTAAAGAGCCTGAGATTTGGCAAATACTGAGGAGGGTTAACGCCACGTCGGTCAACTGCAAGATGCTGGAGTTAAATTACAAGTGCCTGGCGAGATGGTATATTACTCCCGATAGAACACATACATTTCAGAGTGAAACATCGCAACTCTGTTGGCGGGGGTGCCAAGATATTGGGACAATGGCGCATATATGGTGGCAATGCCCGGAAATTAAAAAATATTGGGGGGAGGTAAGGCGAATCATCAGTGAGATTACTAACATTGAAATCCCAGATGACCCATGGGGGTGCTTATTTCATGGGATCAGAATGCCCACGAAGAAATATCTGAAAACGTTAATACCACAGCTCACTAATGCGGCCAAAAGTCTTATACCTAGATACTGGCAAGAAAAAGGAAGACCCACGTTATGGAATTGGTTCAATAAAATAAATGAAATCAAAAGCCTAGAATACTTAAGGTTCAGTGAAGGGATGGGAATGGAAGACTTTGAGGAGAAATGGAGGGACTGGGCAGAGTATAAGTGCTCAATGAGGTGTGCCGAGGTGATGGGTACATAGATTAAATAAAGATGTGAGGCCCCAAAGTAACTATACTGACTGCATTCAAGAAGGAGATAAAAGTGGAGTCTAGATCTGATAGGAGTAAAGGGGAGGAGGAGTTGGGTATGAGGAGAGAGTGGGAGGGTGGGGGGATTTGGGGGGGCGAGGGAGTGGGTGGTATGGGGATTTCTACGGGGTTAAATTTTTTCTTATTTGTGTTTCAAAGGTGGATAGAAATTGTAACTGAGTTTTACTAATATATTACAAACGATTCTGCAAAAATCAGAATAAAACGCCACAATGAATTGAAGACGAGTAGGGACGAGATTGAACTGGAAAGTTGAAACAAGTCTCTCGGAAAAAATGAAGTGACAAAAAAAAAGAAAAAAAAAAAAAAGAATACGAACCAGTAGACAGCATCGGCACCCTCACAGATAACTCTGACGACGGAGTAATGGTCCCTGCAAAGGTCAGGTGTACCCGACCCCGTTCTTCTGCTGTTGTTGAGGTGCAAGAACCGCAGGGCTCTCATATCTAGCAGAGAACCAATACTAGTGCCGCTTATCCTTCTGGAGAACTGGCAAGCACCAGCGGCCTAGTACATCCTTGTCGTACATCTAGCACTGCAGTAACACTTGGTGACGTGGCAAGTCCCATAAGTGATGTTCAAGCTGGTGAGATGGCTAGCACAACTAGTGTCCCGCAGCAACCAAGAAGAAGACAAACACAGGCCCATCAAGCCCATAGTGCCCTTCCTGCTGCATTTGCCAATCTGAATTGGGAGCCCACCACTTCTGCATTCAGTTGGAAACAGTTGATTTTATGTCACTTGATTTTTATTTGCTGTTTTTCACTGAAGATTTCTATAGATCTATTGTGGAACAAAGCAATTTGTATGATGGCCAATTCATTGCTGCTGACCCTTGCCAGAGATTGGAGACCTATCACAGTCTCCGAATTAAAGACCTTTCTAGGCCAATCCCTCCTCATGGGCATAACTAAAAAAAGTGAGTTGTGGTCATATTGGTCCACTGACCCAATTCACCATATGCCCGTGTTCTCTGCCTCCATAACCAGGACATGATACGAGCAGATCTTGCGGTTCACGCATTTCAATGACATTGAATTCTGTCGCCCTCGGGGTGACCCTGGATACGATCAGCTCCACAAAATTCAGCCCCTTATAAACCACTTCAACCAGCAGTTTGCAGCCTTGTTTACTCCCGATCAAGTTGTCTGCGTTGATGAGTCCCTGATTAAGTTTTCTGTCCGCTTGTCTATCAAACAGTATCTTCCCAGAAAGTGTGCCAGATATGGGGTCAAGATGTATAAGCTCTGTGACAGGGCAACAGACTATACATATAGTTTTATGGTTTATGAGGAAGAGATAATCACGTGGAGCCGGAGAACTGCCCAGACTACATAGGGAGCGCTGGTAAGATTGTGTGGGTCATGGCGTCACCCTTATTTGGAAAGGGGTACCACTTGTACATGGACAATTATTACACAAGCGTGACACTTTTTAGTCACCTTTTTGATTGTGGAATTAGCGCATGTGGCACCATGCAATCTAATCCCCAGGGCTTCCCCCAGAGGCTTGTAGAGTCCCGACTTAGATGGGGGGGGAGAGCCTGCTTGAAATTTAATAATTTGTTAGCAGTGAAGTGGAGGGATTCACAGAATGTTATCGTTCTGTCCTCCCTTCATGCAGATACGACAGTCTAAATTCCTACGGCGACTGGTGTTGTGGAGAGACCCCTCTGTGTCCACGAATACAACCTTAACATGGGAGGGGTGGACCTCAACAGCCAGTTGTTGGCGCCATACCTAATTGTCCATAAGACCAGATGCTGGTATAAAAACGTGTCTGTATATTTATTCCAGTTGGCTCTGCTGAATGCTTTTGTGCTATACAAAGCTTCATAACAAACTGGATCCTTCCTAAAATTCCAGGAAGAGATCATCACAGCCCTTCTGTTTCCAGACGGTGCTATGGCCCACCTTCCCAACGCAAATGCAGTGAGCGAGCTGCATGAGAGGCATTTTCCATATATCCTCCCTGGTACCCCTGCCCACAGAGCACCCCAAAGAAGATGTCGTGTCTGCAGAAAACGCGGATTTAGGCATGACACGCACTTTTATTGTCCCTCCTGTCCTGACCAACCTGGTCTCTGCATCGTGACTGTTTCTAACGCTACCACACACTAGTGAAGTATTAGCATAGGGTACAGCACTACACAGTCCTAGGGCACACTTACCCAGTGTGTCGAAAGATGAGATGGCCATCACATTTTGAGAGACTCTAATCTGGAAAGTTTACAGTTTACAGTTTATATAAAAGTGGGAAAAAAAAAAAAACATAAAAAGCCAAAAATAGTTGCGGTTTTATTTTTCTTCTCTCTCTATTGTTCTCTCTTATGTTTGCTCTCTATTGTCCGCTCTATTGTTCAATCTCTATTGTTCTATATCTATTGCTCTCTCTCTATTGTTCCTGTATTTTAATACTGTAATGTTTTATTTTTACTATGTTTTTTTGTATTTGCTTTGCAGGTATGGTATGTCTTACTGTTATACTGTAATGTTACTTTGCTTTATTGTTAACCATCATTTGCTTAGCAGGTACGCCATTCAGCTGCAGCACAGGTTTATTTATTCTGACAGCAACAGCGTTTGTTCCCACGATACGTAAAGCCACAACTCCAGCGCTGTAGGAGGTGATTTCACCACCACAGTTAAAAAAAAAAGGTGCATGTATGCCCAACATTAGAAGTGGGTGGATGAAGGGCAGTATTCTAATGGTGAGCATACCCACCGATTAAATTTTTTTTTTAGCTCAGCCCACAGGCTGTATGAAAATAAGAACATTACAAGATATGCCCAACAAGGACCAGCAACGTACTGGTATGTTGCTGGACTTTGAGTGGTTATACCAGAATGATGTCTGCAGGTTTAGGTATCATCTTGGTATCATTCTTTTCCGCCAGCGGTCAGCTTTCATGTAAAAGCAATCCTAGCAGCTAATTAGCCTCTAGACTGCTTTTACAAGCAGTGGGAGGGAATGCCCCCACCGTCTTCCATGGTTTTCTCGGACTCTCCTGTCCCAACAGGAAACCATAGAATGTAGCCGGTGGTTCCGCCAGCTGACTATAGAGCTGATCAGAATCCAAAATGGCTCCAATCATCTCTCTGGCCTAAGAAACTGGAAGCTACGAGCATTTCATGACTTAGGTTTTGCCGGATATAAACAGCTCCATTGGGAAATTGGGAAAGCATTTTATCACACCGATCTTGATGTGGTCAGATGCTTTGAGGGCAGAGGAAAGATCGAGGGTCTAATAGACCCCATTTTTTTCAGAAAAAGAGTACCTGTCACTACCTTGCTATCATAGGGGATATTTACATTCCCTGAGATAACAATAAAACCGATTAAAAAAAATGAAAGGAACAGTATAATAAAAAAAGCAAAATTAAATAATATTTTTTTTTAAAAAAAGCACCCCTGTCCCACTCACGGGCACAGGTGTCATACTTAAACAGCAATTGCACCATGCATGTGAGGTATCACCATGAAGGTCAGATCAAGGGCAGTAATTTTAACAGTAGACCTTGGTAAATCTAAAGTGGTAACCTGTAAAAGATTTTAAAGGCTTTTAAAAATGTATGTAGTTTATCGCCGCTGCACGTTTGTGTGCAATTTTAAAGCATGTCATGTTTGGTATCCATGTACTCGGCATAAGATCATATTTTTTATTTCATCAAACATTTGGGCAACATAGTGTATTTTAGTCCATTCAAATTAAAAAAGTGTTTTTTTCCCAAAAATTGCATTTGAAAAATCGCTGCGCAAATACTGTGTGAAAAAAAAAATGCAACACCCACCATTTAAATCTGCAGGGCCTTTGCTTTAAAAAAATATATAATGTTTGGGTGAAAAGTGATAACTCCTGCGCTGTCAGCAGAAGCCTATTCTAAAGGGACACTGCTGCAACACCTAGAGACTGCTCTAAACAGGCAAGACAATTGTGTAAGTAGGGGGGTGGTAGTTGCGCTGTGATAAAAGGGGAATGGGGAAAAGGAAAAAAAGGGATGACTATACTATAGTGCATACATAGTGAATGTCAGATAACCTGAATAACATGAGTCAGATATATAAAGGGAAGGGCTCACGGATGCAAATATATAAATGAAAAAATATATAAATAAGGAGCACAAAATTCACACTTAATAGTGCATACCAACAGTGCTAACATCAAAAATTATATATACCAGCAAGCAGTGCACATGGGTATGTGAATCAACATAGGAAGTGCATAAACCCAGAATATATCAGATAAGAATCCCTTTAAACGTGTATTAATATGCTGACACTGTGGTCAGCTGATGGCATGAGAAACCAATAAGTAGTTATCAGAAAAATATAAATAAATAAAAAATATATGTAAAAATATATTAAATAGTCCCAGGGGTAAGTGCTAGTAGCACGCCAGCACTTGGTGACTTGCAGACATAATCCAAAAGGTAAAAAAATGTAACAGTCCCACCACCAAATGTGACACTTCTAAATGCAGACCAAATGCCAGTGATGGAAAGAAGGGGAGTGTTCTTCAGTGGGGGCACCTCCGTGTTCACAGGCCGCTTACCTTACAGCTATAAGGTATACAGCATATGTAGTGGAAGACCAGCGAATAATCCAGTGGTACAATGGATGGTGTTGGTTGAGGATGCAGTATGGCATATGGAGAGACAAAACGAACAGCATATAGTATAATTCCGTGACGTCTGGTATGAGGGGGGTAGCAGGACACAGAAGGGGAGGGGGGGTGTTGAACTCACTTGTAAGCAATGAGCGCAGGCCTCAACCCACGAGCGCCGAGCTTGTATAATCCCAAATGCTGGCTGTAATCCTCTAAATCTTTATATATCTCACTCATGTTATTGAGGTTATCTGACATTCACTATGTATGCACTATAGTATAGTCCCCCCTTTTTTCCTTTTCCCCATTCCCCTTTTATCACAGCGCAACTACCACCACCCTACTTAAAAAAATGTTTGGGGGTTCAAAGTAATTTTCTAGCAAAACAAAATATTTTTTCATGTAAACAAAAAGTGTCAGAAGGGGCTTTGTCTTCAAGTGGTTAGAAGAGTGGGTAATGTGTGACATAGAAGTGGGACATGTTGTGCATAAAATGCCAGGAAATTTCAAAAACCCATCCAAATGACCCCTTTTTGGAAAGTAGACACCAAGCTATTTGCTGATAGGCATGTTGAGTTCATGGAATATTTAATATTTTGCCACAAATTTCGTGAAAATTACAAACTTTTTCTTTTTTCTTTTTTGCACAAAGTTGTCACTAAATCATATATTGCTAAATCATATATTGCTAAATCATATATTGCTCAAGGGGGCGTGGCTAGCCGCGGAGCAGAATGGAAGCTCCGCTCCATAGCAGCGATCTAGAGCGACACACAGCAACAGGCTTCTCCCTCTCCCCAAGAAGCAAGGGGAGAGCAGCGGGACACAAACCGGCATGTCAGGGAGGCGTAATCCGCCGCCACAACCGCGCCGCCTGACCGAGTATTTCGGCCTCATGGAACAGAGACCCAAGCAAGATGGCGCCACACTCCGTTCCCAGTCGAACAGCATGGCCGAACGAACAATGCTCCGCCACACCGCCAGGAAGATGCAGAGCTGACAGGGACGAGAGACACAGAGGATATGGAGAGTCACCCTCCTCCAGCGACAGACCCAGCAAAAGCACAGCAGGACAGAGGTAAGAGACTTGCCTCATCTCCCTGCAATTCACCTAACAAAATCTCTCAGGCTAAAAAGCACCATGGGAATACCTCAGGATCCACATCTCACAGCCCCGCACACCTATCTACCCTGGCTAATATCCCTGTAACTGATAACCCAGTGTCTGAAAGCATGCTAAAGTTAATGTTGCTCACCCTGCAAAAAGATTTACACAGGAAGCTGCAGCTATCTCTATCCCAGGCACATGACAGGCTTGACTGCTTTGAAGATAGAGCGGACACGACAGAGAAGCATATATCTGAAATGGGCAAAGCCCATAATGAGCTTCTTGATGCACACGATCATCACTCGGATGAGATCCAAAAAATTAAATTGAAGCTGGCAGACCTCGAGGATAGGTCCAGAAGAACATAAAATTCAGAGGGATCCCGGAGTCAGTGCCACCCAATGAGCTCCAAAAATATATACAGCAGCTCTTTGTCACCCTGATCCCTAATCTCTCTCCCCACGACCTGCTCATTGATCGCGCGCACAGAATCGCAAAACCAGACCACCTGCCAGCGGAGACACCCAAAGATGTCCTGGCCAGAATCCATTTTTTCCACATAAAGGAACAAATTCTTTACACGGCTAGGAATCTCAGACCCCTACCGGCACCCTACTCCAAAATATCTCTCTTTGTGGATCTGTCACCAGCTACAATGGAATTACGTAGAACATATACCCCAGTCACCTCAATTCTACAGGAGAATAAAATCATCTACTGTTGGTGATACCCCACCAAGCTTCTGGTTACCTACCAGCAAAAAAATCGTTTCAACCTTATCTCCTAAAGATGGATATAAAAAACTGACTAACTGGGGCCTATTACCCATTCCTGCGACCTCTCACCGGTCACGCAATCAGAATGCCTCTACATCTTCTCCTCCTCAACACCAACCAAAAAAGGCGGATAAAACCTAAAAATTACCCCAAGGTTACTGGTCCCCAACTTAGAAATATCCTGCTTGGGCAACCTATTCATTTCCACCTTTCCACCAATTTATAGTGTGCCGAGCACACTTAGTTAATCGTTCACTTACAATTCCTCACACAGTACGTTCTCTGAGAACTTTCTCTACCGTTTTTCTTTTGCTTTTATCTCTAATAGTGTGAAGTGTTTTTACTGAACGTTCATAATCTGTACTATTTACACTCTGAGTTGCAACGGTTGTTTTTCTTTTTCTCAGTCAATAAGAGCTATTAAGTCATTTGTTATAACTTTCAAAACATACTTTTGTTCAATAACTAATCTCTATAGCAGACAGCTGTATACAATATTATAATCTTCACTCCTGCAAACCAACCCCAACCACCTGAAATGATGCCACTCTGTGTCACATCTATTAACGCCAAAGGGCTTAACTCTCCTTCTAAGAGAAATCTTCTATGGAAAGAAGCATGTTCCCAGCATGCAGACATATTATGCGTACAAGAGACGCATTTTTCAAGTACCAACCCACCAACCTGTACACATAAAAAGTACTCCCATTACTTCCTTTCCAACAACAACAAAAAGAAATGTGGGGTAATGATAGCTATTAGCGCCAAGGTCTCTTTTGTTCTGCATCACGTAGACACAGATTTATAATTTTATCCGCCACCATTGATAGTCACCTCATGACGCTGGTGAATGTTTATGTGCCCAACACTTCCCAAGAAATTTTTTACAAAAAACTCAGAACTAATCTAGACCTCTACAAAAACAGCACATTAATCATCTGCGGTGACTTCAATGGCACCCCCAACCCCACACTGGATTCTACCAACTCAGACAGAAGGAGAGCATCAGCTCTCTCCTCATTCATGGATAACGAAGACCCATACGATCCTTGGAGGTGCATGCACAATGTTGAGCGCAACTATACATGCTACTCTCACTCGGGGAATTCTTACTCTCGGATTGACCTTTTCCTTACAAACAAAAAAGCATTATTGGCCACCTCAGAATCGCATATAGGTCTCATCTCGTGGTCAGACCACGCCCCAATATCCTTGAAAATATCTCCCCAAACTTGCCCAACCATTCACTCTCTATGGAGACTGAACTCATCCCTCATAACCAATCCAAGATACGAAGGTGAAATGAAATCCGAAATTGAGAATTTCTTTAAGATTAACTGTGCATTGTCAAATGTATTGACAATCAATCTATGGTATGGTTAGCTCATAAAGCTTTTCTACGAGGTCTCCTCAACAAATTTGGTGTCCAAGAACGTAAAAGACGATCAACAGAGATAGAGTCATTGCTACAAAAACTTAAGACTTTAGAATTAACAAACAAAAACTCACCCAATCGGATAAAATCTGACGCGATTAGGGACCACAGATACAAATTAAGTGAACTATTACAGCACAAATTTGACTATTATGTCAAATGCTTAAAATTAAAATTCTACTCCTTTAGCAACAAATCTGGAGCCTTCTTGGCCAGACAAGTTAAGCGTCAGCATAAAAAAATCCCCCACCTCCTAAACACACAAGGGGTGCGCATGTCCAACCCATTGGACATAGCCAATACTTTTGTGTCCTTCTACGCGCAATTATACAATCTGCAAGAGATGGGATCCACCACCCCAACCAGGTATCGAGAAAATAGAAGCTTTTCTTTCGTCCATACAACTTCCCTCACCAACCCCACATGGGTGTCCGAGCTGTCTACATATATAGTGACAAGCGCGCATCCTGACACAGTGTGTATTATACAGTGTGTGTAATCCTTAGTGTTTTGAACCCTATAGGTGTGATATTGAATAATAAATATCCAAAATAATTTATGTGAAAAAAAAAAAAAAAAAAAAAAAACTTATTGAAGAGTTTGTTATAGTTCCGCTAAATATTGAATTCCCATGCTCCAAACAATATTGTGAAAACAATATAGTAAAAAATGTTGGTATAGTGACACCAGCCACAATGTTGCTAAAAAAAACTTTTGGTCAGCAACAATGTAGCATCCACTCATTACTCAAAATAATATTGTGAACATCATATGGTGAAATATAGTGGTATAGTGACACCAGCCACAATGTTGCAAAAAGACTCTTGGGTCAGCAACAATGTAGTATTCACTCCACACCTCAAAAATAGTGCTAGAAAAAAATAGTCTGTCAGTGAGAACTTCTTCCCCCTGAATATCCTGTGTAAGGATTTAAACAATAAAAAAGATGTATTCAAACTCAGTCCTCATAGAAATATATATTATGCTAATGATGAAATAAATCTTCTACTGGAATACAGCGATGATCTTCCTATTCAGAAAATATAGTAGAAGAGGCCGCTTACTGGATCAGATGGATCTCTGGTTAGGGAGATCAAACAAGCTTGTTGCATTAGCCTGCCGGCTTCCCTGATTATCACCTGGATGTCAGTTGTAGGATCTTCATCCACTTTACCCAATCCACAGAACAGGTATCCTCTGTTTTTGGTATACAGGATTTCACAACTCCAGAATGATTTTAAGTCTTTGAATTATCCATAGTATAGCCAAACACCTCAGTGGGAACAAAGCGGGAGAAACTCCACAGTGCAGATGTGTATTTCAAAAAATGTATTTTAAAAAACTTTTTCACAGTCACTTCAACAAATTCCACTGCAGTTAATCACAGCAATGACACACAGCACTCTAGGAACCGCAAATCAACAACTTCAAAAGTGCACAGCAAACGGGAACCAGATAAAAAACAGCTAAAAAACAGCTAAAAAGTTCAACTGCAAATTTTAGCAGACATGCAGCGAGGGAGCAAACCGACTGACTGCATGGGGAAAAAAAACTACTAAAAAAACGTGATGGCGTCACAGCCTCTAGCTCCACCCGACATGTTTCCCCTAAACAGGCTTCCACTGGGAACGGAGACATGTGCCGGCACCGCCCACGTGTCTGTATCGTGACGTCACCTGCGCTCCGCTTGTCCATCCGATGTGGATCATCCTTTCACATATGCTGTTGTCCTTTGCACTAGGGTACAGTGCGATGTTTGTAAGTTATTTTACTTTTTATTAATAAACCATTTTTTAGCGATCTACAGAGAGCACTAGATTTCCTTTATATATTTTACATGTCATGACTGCAAGAGTATCTATTGCTGAAGCCTGACGGGGATCTGCATACACCACCCCGTTTTTATCCCTGTGAGGGAACTGCTGATTTGACCTGACTGATTTACTCAGGGGTCCATCTGTAGAGGTGAGCGGCTTGTGCTACCGAAGGTGGAGGTCCATGTCACTACAGTCACTTAATCAGCTATTGCATGTCACGATTATCACTGAAGGAATTGCTGGACTTGAATTGGATTTAATCTTTTTATGGACATTTATTGATTGTTTTTTTTAGGATTTCTCATGCGCTGTACTGCCTTCTTTATTTATGTTTTTTGGGATTTGATACATTTTTTTCCCCCAGTACTATAGCTGCTTATAGTTAGGTTGTACGGTTCGCGCTGGTCGATTTTGTTTGTATTTGCTACTTAGGAATCCGCCTGATCTCACCTAGCAAAAATCTTTTGTGCACAAATTTGCCAGACCTTGTAGAAAAGCTTAAAACGAATATCTAATGAAATACACCACCCATTTGTATCATGGGCTGGTAGAATTGCTTTAGCTAAAATGTTCATTGTCCCACACATTCTATATGTCTTTCGTACGTTACCAGTACCATTCCTTTCAACGTGACTACGGACTCTCCAATCTCTCATCAACTCCTTTATCTGGCAGCACAAACGGGCCAGGATAAAACACCACAACCTAACCACCCCAACATGAATGGGGGGATTGGGAGCTCCCAACATAAATCTATACTACAAAGCAGTCATTCTGGACCAACTCAAACTCTGGTGGAACCCATCTACTCTCTCCAATTGGGCACAAATAGAGTCAGTGGTGCTAACCAAGGACCCAAAACTATACCTTCATGCTTCGCTTCTTGCCCCCAACCCCAAACACTTCCCAATGGACACAATAACGGCCTCCCTGAGAGTATGGATATCTATACCTCAAATGTTGAAGGGGGTACCTCATACCATACTACAATACATTCCAACCCAAATCTTCTCACTCATTCTCCCAGACCTCCAACTATGCCATTGGACTGATGCAGGTATTCATACCATTGGATACCTCTTCAATGCATCTGGTTTAATGTAATTTTAAAACCTTCAAGCTACATTCAGTCTCTCGCCAAGAACTTTCTATATATACCTTCGGATCAGGTCTCTACTCAACAAAACACACTGGATGCACTCTCAATATGCAAAGGACTCAATTCAGACCCAAATCTTGCAGTGGTCCAAGCACGTCCCTTCAGCCCCTCCACCTATTCAATGGCACAAGGCTCTATCTTTACCATCAAAACTTTCTTACTGCACCACACACTGGGAATCCAAACAAAAGCTCTTCCAACACTGGTACTACACTCCCAACAGAATTGCCAAGATTTACCCCAATACATCTCATTTATGCTGGAGAAATTGCGGTCTTCCAGGAACACTCTTCCAGATCTGGTGGGAATGCCCAAGCCTCAAAGACTTTTGGAACCAAATACTAAAAATGCTCCACTCAATTGCACCCACAACAAATAAGCTATCCTCCATTGACCTCCTCCTGGGTCTGATGATTCCCACATGGCCCAGGAAATCTCAAACAGTGGCCACCCACATCCTTATTGCCGCAAGGTTGGCACCTGCAAGGAAATGGAACATTTTTCACCCCCCTGACATCAAGGAAGTAATTACAATCTTAAATAACAACTTCAAACTAGAACACGGCTTCTCCAAAGCCCAGCTCACCACTGAAAAATTTTACAGAAATTGGGACTCATGGGTCCATGACCACAGAAGTTTAAAGCTGGATTGACCTTACAAAGGACTCATAATACTCTTTATGCTCCCCATTTTACCCCTCAATAACAAACAGGCAACACATGCGTCTCAGCATAATGCACTCAGTATTATTACGTAGTAAATTAAAACTGTATGTGTGATTGTCTGTTGGTTCTACTCCCTATATGTAGCAAGACTAAGTTTTAAGTTAAATCTACAACTCATAACGCTGTTTTTTCTCTCCGGTTACTACCTATACAAGACCAAGTATATGCATGCTATAGCTCTACTGTTAGTACACATGTGAAATATATTTCTGAATGTTATAGATACATACCAATGTGTATAAATACTATAACTTGAGAATGTATTTTCGTAATACTCCTTGTGTTGCTTTTTGTAAAAATGAATAAACCTTGAAGTTTAAAAAAAAAAATGATATATTGTTGAAACATGCCATGGTTTATAGGTGGAATTACACCCCAAAATACAGACTGCTGCTTTTCCTGAGTACAGGGATACCACATGTGTGAGACTTTTTGGGAGTCTATGTAGAGTCACATATGGCGACCCATCACATTTTGCTACCCACTGGAGTGGGCATCCGCAACGCCGCCATATGCCTTCCAACACTTTTACGACAAAATTCCACCCCTAAGTCCTGGTTCAAGCCCCACCGTCCAAGTAGACATAAAGTTAGATTATAATTATGGCGAGCGAAGCGAGGCCGTGCCCGAAGCGTGGCGAGCGAAGCAAGCCCGCGGGGGGTGTGGAGTTTTGTCGTAAAAGTGTTGGAACGCATATGGCGGCGTCACGCATGTGCACTCCAGCGGGTAGCGAAATGTGATGGGTCGCCATATGTGATGTGAAACCAATCACCGCCTTCAGGCTTTCTAAGAGCGTAAAATGGTGTTTCACTTCCTCACTACCTATCACAGTTACGGAAGCCCTGAAATGTCAAGATAGCACAAAACCCCCACAAATGACCCCATTTTGGAAAGTAGACACCCCAAGGTATTTGCTTGGAGGCATGGTGAGTAAAAAAAAAGAAAATAAAATTTTTCCGAAACTTGTGGCAAAATATAAAATATTCCATGGACTCAACATGCCTCTTAGCAAATAGCTTGAGGTGTCTCCTTTCCAAAATGGGGTAATTTGGGGGGGGGGGGGGGGGTTGTGCTATCTTGACATTTCATGGCCTCCAAAACTGTGATAGGTGGTGAGGAAGTGAAATCACCATTTTACGCCCTTAGAAAGCCTGAAGGCGGTGATTGGTTTTTGGGGTCCTGTACACGGCTAGGCTCCCAAAAAGTCTCACACATATGGTATCCCTGTACTCAGGAGAAGCAGCAGAATGCATTTTGTGGTGTAATTCCACATATGCCCATGGCATGTTTGAGCAATATATCATTTAGTGACCACTTTGTGCAAAAAAAAAAAAAAGTTTGTCATATTCCCAAAACTTGTGGCAAAATATAAAATATTCCATGGACTCAACATGCCTCTCAGCAAATAGCTTGGGGTGTCTACTTTCCAAAATGGGGTAATTTGGGGGGCTTTGCTATCTTGGCATTTTATGGCCTTTGAAACTGTGATAGGTAGTGAGGAGTGAAATCAAAAATTTACGCCTTGATGCCCCTTACACACGAGTGGAATTTCCGTCTGAAAAATCTTGGATGGTTCTTCCGACTGAATTCCGCTGAAGCTTGGCTTACATACACACTGTCACACAAAAGTTCTCTGAACTTTTGACCGTCAAGAACGGGGTGACGTACAACACTACGAGGAGCCAAGAAAATGAGAATTCAATGCTTCAGAGAATGCATCGAATTGTTTCTGAGCATGTGTAGGAATTTTGCGCATCGGAATTGGTACATACGATCGGAATTTCCAATCGGAACTTTTTCCAGCCGAAAAATAGAGAACCTGCTCTCAATCTTTTGCTGGCGGGAATTTGTCACTGGGTGATGTTGACCACGCCCCCTAAAACATCACAGTCCCAGCATGCCCAGGGACATCATAAGGGGGCGGGGTCTCCGCCTATATAAGTCACAACGGAGCCCTCAGAGAGCAGTCCAGCCAGAGAGAGCGTCGTGTCAACATCTGGAGAAGAGAAGAGAAGAGAAGAAGCCCAGAAGTCCGGACCTCCGCTGGCAAGAGAGCTACCTGAAGACAGCGGAGGAGCCGGCCGAAGAACTGGAACACCGGGAGAAGAGGCCGGAGAGAGCGGAGAAGAACCAACCGGACGCCGGGAGAAGATGAACCGGAGGGACCCCCGAAGCCGGAAGAAGACCCCCGAAGCTGGAAGAAGACCCCCCGGAGCTGTTTAATAAATTATTTTAAAAACCTGTGTAGTGTGTTTTATTATTGACACTTTTTCCCTAGGTGAATGGGTAGGGGTACCATGTACCCCATACTCATTCACATAGGGTGGGGGGGCCGGGATCTGGGGGCCCTCTTATAGGGGGCTCCCGGATTCGGATAAGCCCCCCACCCGCAGACCCCGACAACCAACAGCCAGGGTTGTCGGGAAGAGGCCCTTGTCCTCATCAACACGGGGACACGGTGCCTTGGGGTGGGGGGGCCGCAGGGTGCCCCCCTCCCCCAAAGCACCCACCCCCCATGTTGAGGGCATGCGGCCTGGTACGGTTCAGGAGGGGGGGTGCTCGCTCCTCCCCACCCCCTTTCCTGACCGGCCGGGCTGCGTGCTCGGATCGGGGTCTGGTATGGATTTTAGGGGGGACCCCCACACCATTTTTTCAGCGTAGGGGGGGCTTCCCTTTATAATCCATATCAGACCTAAGGGCCTGGTATGCACCGCGATGGGGCTCGCAAGGTGTCAATCTCGCCAATAAAAGCGGCAAGATTGACTTTCTTTTTTAGTCCCGTCGCACCTGAGTCACGTTCAAAATGAACGGACTTGTCCATGTGTGGGCAAGTCCGTTCATTCTGAAAGTCCGCCGTAACTCCGACGAAAGTCCGTCGGAAAGACGGGTGGACTTAGCCCGCCGGAAAGTCCGGTCGTGTGTGGGCAAGTCCGTCCGTTTTAAAGTCCGGCACACCTGGCGGACAAAGTCCGTCAGAAAGTGTGCCGGACCAAGTATGCCAGAAAGTCCGACCGTGTGTACGCGGCATAAGGATCACTGATAAATGAAAGTAACCAATATAATGGAGAGAAGTACAAGACTAATGTGAAATGTATATATACAGTATCTCACAAAAGTACACCCCTCACATTTTTGTAAATATTTTATTATATCTTTTCATGTGACAACACTGAAGAATTGACACTTTGCTACAATGTAAAGTAGTGAGTGTACACCTTGTATAATAGTGCAAATTTTCTGTCCTCTCAAAATAACTCAACACACAGCCATTAATGTCTGAACCAATGGCAACAAAAGTGAGTACACCCCTAAGCGAAAATGTCCAAATTGTGGCCAAAGTGTCAATATTTTGTGTGGCCACCATTATTTTCCAGCACTGCCTTAACCATCTTGGGCATGGAGTTCACCAGAGCTTCACAGGTTGCCACTGGAGTCCTCTTCCACTCCTCCATGGCGTTGTCTTGTATCTGGTGAATGTTAGAGACCTTGCTTCCATTTGAGGATGCCCCACAGATGCTCAATAGGGTTTAGGTTTTGAGACATGCTTGGCCAGTCCATCACCTTTACCCTCACCTTCTTTAGCAAGGCAGTGGTCTTCTTGGAGGTGTGTTTGGGGTCGTTATCATGTTGGAATACTGCCCTGCAGCCCAGTCTCCGAAAGGGAGGGGATCATGCTCTACTTCAGTATGTCACAGTACATGTTGGCATTCATGGTTCTCTCAATAAACCGTGGCTCCCCAGTGCCAGCAGCACTCATGCAGCCCCAGACCATAACACTCCCACCACCATGCTTAACTGTAGGTAGGACACACTTGTCTTTGTACTCCGCACCTGGTTGCCGCCACACACGCTTGACACCATCAGAACCAAATAAATTTATCTTGATCTCATCAGACCACAGGACATAGTTCCAATAATCCATGTCGTTATTCTGCTTGTCTTCAGCAAACTGCTTTAGAAGAGGCTTCCTTCTGGGACAACAACCATGCAGACCAGTTTGATGCAGTGTGCGGCATATGGTCTGAGCACTGACAGGCTGACCCCCACCCCTTCAACCTCTACAGCAATGCTGGCAACACTCATACGTCTATTTCCCAAAGACAACCTCTGGATATGATGCTGAGCATGTGCAATCAACTTCTTTGGTCGACCATGGCGAGGCCTGTTCTGAGTGGAACCTGTGCTGTTAAACCACTGTATGGTCTTAGCCACTGTGCTGCAGCTCAGTTTCAGGGTCTTGGCAATCTCCTTATAGCCTAGGCCATCTTTATGTAGAGAAGCAATTCTTTTTTTCAGATCCTCAGAGAGTTCTTTGCCATGAGGTGCCATGTTGAACTTCCAGTATGAGAGAGTGAGAGTGATAACACCAAATTTAAGAAAAGGGGGGTAGTGCTGCGCTGTCCTTAATAAATACCTAAATAAATATATATAAAGTAATTCCTGTGGGTACATCCCATATTCAAAGTGCGTTCAAGAATAGTCCATATATGTAAATAAAACTACTGATCATAAAAATGAGTTACTCCAAATTTGTTGCAAGTGCTACACAGTCAATAGTGCATATGCTTTCCAAATAATGAATCATACCATTAGTTATATATAGAAGTATAGAAGTATTCTTATATAGTGAAAAAAGTGCTATTAGTGCATAGATCAATAAAAAACAGGTGTCTCAAGGCTGTACACTAAATCAAATAATCATAGAAGTACAATTAAGTACATTAATTCTTATTTAGTAAATAAAGTGCTATTAGTGCATAGATGAATGGAAAACAGGTGTCTCAAGGCTGGACACTAAATCAAATGAACATAGAAGTATTGAGGTATTGAAATGTACACAAATCTTCACAGAAAGAGTCTAAATGAAAAAAAGTCCTTGGTGATCTAGATGGGTGCCTTGGTTTATCCCTTCACCAGTGTCTGAGAAAGCATATAATTAGGTGACTTAGCCCCTTCTTCCGTGTCACCTCTGTGCTCTCTGGCCTCTCACTTCATATATGCTTTAAACCAGCATATCATCTTATCTCCCAAGTGTGGTATATAGATATGGGCTCGTCTCTGGGGGTCCTCTGCTTCAGCGTTTTCCAAAGTACTGTGTATCCTAAGGGGTACTGGGTCTCTATTAGTCCTGCAGGGACGTTCCTTTCCAAGGCTCCCAAATAAGTGTATAAGAGAAAGAGGAACACTCTCATAGTGTGATAACAATTTGAGAATATTTATTAAAATAATGCAAACAGCATAAACTCACATTTAAAAAAAACGTGTATCGGTGAAATTCCATAAGTGTCAAACTTGTTTCTGTGCGGCTGTCACTTCGTGACTTCATCAGGGTATCACCAAATTTTGTCTGGCAAAGCTTTGTCTGGCAAAGCTTTGTCTGGCAAAGCTTTGTCTGGCAAAGCAGCTGCCAACGCAGCCTCTTCCCTCGGCTCAATGGCATCAGTGACTCCTTTCCTAGCCCCACCATGTCCTCCTGAGGAGTCCCTCAAACTGTTTGACCACAGTGTTGGGTACATGCTCCAGGAGGATGCCCAGCGTTTAGAAGGCTCTGATGATGATACTGAGCTAGATGAAGGCAGTAACGTGAGCACGGACAGAGGGGGTGCCCAAGAAGGACAGCAATCTGGCAGTCATGCTCCCCCTGTTGCAGCATACTGCCAGGTTTGCTCCAGTGATGAGGAGGGAGGGGATGATGAGGTCACTGACTTAACGTGGGTGCCTGATAGGAGAGAGGAGGAGGCACATCACCAACGAGGCAGAATGCCCTCTAGGGGCCAGCCTAAGGGCAGCACACTGACTGCATCACACCGCAAAGCTCCGCATGTGCAGGGCGCTGCTGTCTCTGCGCGTTATTCCAAAAGTTCTTTGGTGTGGGCCTTTTTTGAGACGAGTGCATCAGATCGCACCGCTGCTATTTGCAACATATGTCTCAAGCGTATCTCGCGTGGCCAAAACATCTCCCGCTTGGGAACCACATGCTTGACCAGACATATGTTGACCTGCCATGCAGTTCATTGGCAAGCGTATCTAAAAGACCCACACCAAAGAACAAAGAGGACCTCTCCTTTTTCCTCATCAGCTGAGATCTTCAACCCCACTATACCTTCAGTCCTCTCTGAGACCTGCACTGAGAGGAATGAAGGTGTAGAATTAGGTGTGTCACAGCCAAGTACTTGTGGGCAATCTGCTTTCGGTACACCGACGTCAGACTGTACCAGGCAAATTTCCCTGCCCCAGCTGCTGCACCGCTGAAAGAAGTTCGCTCCCAGCCATCCACATGCCCAGCGGTTGAATGCTAGCTTGGCAAAATTGCTAGCACTTCAACTGCTACCTTTTCAGTTCATAGACTCTGCCCCCTTCCGTGAGTTTGTGGAATGTGCGGTTCCTCAGTGGCAGGTACCCAAACGCCACTTTTTCTCATGGAAGGCGATTTCGGCTCTCTACCGGCATGTGGAAGGCAATGTCCATGCCTCTCTGGACAGGGCGGTCAGCGGTAAGGTGCACATTACCGCTGACTCATGGTCCAGCAGGCATGGACAGGGACATTACCCAAGTTTCACCGCGCATTGGGTGACTCTGCTGGCAGCTGGGAAGGATACAGGACAAGGTGCAGTAGTGTTGGAGGTTGTTCCGCCACCACGCCTCCAAAATGCCACTACTAATGATTCTGACACACCTCTCTCCTCCACCCCCTCCTCTTCTTCCTCCATGGCCTCTTCCTGTGCTTTATCCTCGGAACCAGCAGTGCTCCGTAGGCGTTCAAGGGGCCACGCAAGTATGCAGGCCAAAAGATGTCATGTGGTGCTTGAGCTGGTGTGCTTGGGGGACAGGAGCCACACTGGGGCAGAGGTTCTGTCAGCTCTGCAGGGGCAGGTTCAGAGGTGGTTGACGCCACCTTAAGGCAGGAATGGTGGTTTGCGACAATGGCACCAACCTCCTCTCCGCCCTCCGACAGGGACAACTGACCCATGTGCCCTGTTTGGCTCATGTCCTTAACTTGGTGGTGCAGCGGTTCTTGGGCAGGTACCCAGGCTTACAGGATGTCCTGAGGCAGGCCAGGAAAGTCTGTGTGCATTTCCGCCGGCCATATAATGCCAGTGCTCGGCTAGCAGACCTCCAAAAGGAATTTAACCTGCCCAAGAACCGCCTAATCTGTGACATGCCCACCAGGTGGAACTCAACGTTGGCCATGCTGCAGCGGCTGCACATGCAGCAGAGGGCCATCAATGAGTACCTGTGCGACTATGGCACCAGGACAGGGACAGGGTCAGGGAAGCTTGTTTTTTTTCCCCCACGCCAGTGGGCCATGATCAGGGATGCATGCACTGTCCTGTCACCATTTGAGAAGGCCATGAGGATGGTGATCAGTGACACTGTCCCCCTTGTCCACCTGTTGGAGCACACGCTACGTGGAATAATGGACAGGGCACTTGAGGCAGAACAGAGGCAGGAAGAGAAGGACTTCCTTAGCTCTCAAGGCCCCCTTTATCCTGACAGTGTTCCTGCGTGCCCGCTGATCACACAGGAAGACGAGGAAGAGGATTGTGACAGTATGGAGGTGGAGCCTGACACTCATCAGCAGCAGTCTTTAAGGGATCATTTACAGTCCCAAGAAACACATGGCTGGGAGGAGGTGGTTGCGGATCATGTTGTCCTTAGTGACCCAGAGGACTCCGGACCGAATGCCTCAGCAAACCTACGCTGCATGACCTCCCTGATCCTGCAAAGCCTGTGGAAGGATCCTCATATTCGTGGTGTCAAGGAGAAGGAACAATACTGGCTGGCAACACTTCTTGATCCACGTTACAAGGGTAATGTTGCGGACCTTATCTTGCTGTCACAGAGGGAGCAGAGGATGAAACATCTTCGGGAGGCCTTCCAGAAAGGTCTGTGCAACGTGTTCCCAGAGACTGGGAGGTTACGAGGTTACAAACTCCTGTTTCTGGACAACGTGTTGCTGAGGCTTCGGTCTGCAGCCCCAAGGTATGATCGGTTCCAGCAACCATCGTCAGCGTCTGTTTTACATGGTGCAGAAATATCTAGGGGCAAGATCTGACTTGGACACCTTTCCCTCTGAAAATCCTCTGGGTTACTGGGTCTTGAGGATAGATCACTGGCCAGAGCTTGCACAGTATGCAATTGAGCTACTGGCCTGTGCTGCATCCAGCGTTCTTTCGGAACGCACATTCAGTGCTGCTGGAAGCTTTGTAACCGATCACAGGGCGCGTCTGTCCACCGACTCGGTCGATCGACTGACCTTCATAAAAATGAAAACAAAATAAGTGTAGCTGTAAATAAACAGTATATAAGACATACATATGATATTATAGATAGTCATATACTAAAACAGCGCTATGTTGAACATAAAACAGAAGTGTGGCCAACTACACACATAAAAAGTCCATTAGACTAGTGCAATATCAGTTGTGATTCAGAGAGTGTTCAAGTAGATCACAGAGCATGTCACAGCGTGCACCTTCCACCGATCATTCCAACTCCACCATATGTGAACACACTCCCCTTCGGGGGTCAAACTCACCAGAGCTTTAAAAGATCAAAGCATCCAATTAAGGGATATTCTGGACCACCTCAATACAGCACTTCTCTGGGCAATAGGGAGATGCAGGGGCTCCAAACCATTCAAAAACCAGATAAAAGGCGTATATAGCGTAATTCCGTTTTATTAATGAAAAGCACCCATAACATAAACACTTCCCCAATGCTAGCAACGTACCAGATTATAATAAAAACATAGCAGATCAAATTAATATCACCATGCACTGCACCGTGGCCGTTTGGAACTGGTCTCCACAATAGACAAAGCGGTGATGACTTCCTCGTTCCAGGTCCGACCTCGATGCAGCGCAAGCGTCACTTCCTGCGTCGTGTAAGCCACGCCTGATGCGTTTCGTCATATCCCGACTTCGACAGAGGGCGTGGCTACACGACTAAACCTACGGGCTTAAAATTCTCCCATCTCTCACCTCCGCAGCCAATCACAGCCTCAGGGGGTTGACAGGTGCACGTCAACCTCACTAAGGAAACAGCGAAGGCATTCAACAGGTGGGGGAGAGGGACAAAAAGCCACACAATGCACTTCATACCATATGATTACCGTAACAAGAGTGAACAATACAAAGTCTCATAGCGGCTGCAGACCAGTATTCCAAACAAACTATCTTTAACATACTCACGTCTGCAGATTCTATCTTAACCCATTACAGGTGATAATATGCCAGCATGATAGTATATAATAAAACATACATGCTCTACTTATCATATTGCGATCACTAATCTTATAAAGTCACAATGCCCTGTACATTTGACATTCATTACGAACGTTTTAGATGATACAGTACATGCAAGAGATAAAACTAAACATTGTAGTATAAAAACAGCTTATTAAAAATACTCATAAAACCTCTACGATAAAAAAAGATAAAATTACTAGGAGAAAGTACTACTCACAGAGAGTCAAAGATATGTATATAAAACTATATAAAACAGTGTATATATAAGAAAATTTGTATACAAAAATACTCAAATATATAAAAAAAATTATTGTCTAGAAAGAAGTAAGTATATCCACAAGACCCCGACATGGCCCGAATCGCAGACCCACTCCTAATCAGTAGTCACTTATAAAACAATTGATGTCCAAATCGACATTTAACCCCTTTGGCGCTAAAGTGTCTGCCAAGAATATCCACTGGGTCTCCCTCTTGGATAGGCCTCTAACCAGATTGGAACCCCTCCACCTGGGCTTAAGGTGGTCTATGCCCCAAAATTTTAAACCTGAGGGGTCCCGATTATGCTTCAATTTAAAATGGAGCGAAACATTATGGTCTTTAAAACCTAATTTTATATTCGCTATATGCTCTGCAATTCTAATTTTGAGCAATCTCTTTGTTCGTCCTATATACATAAGACCACATGGACATTGCAGAGCATAGACTACATGGGAGGTGTTACATGTGATGAATTCCTTGATATCAAATTCTCTATTACTAGAGGTCGATATAAACCTATCTAGGGCCCTCAATGGCCTGTTCACTTCTTTACAGGCTCTACATTTCCTGCAACTGAAGAAACCATCTCTCTCCCAGAAAGTAGGGGGCCTCGCAGGAGGATCCAGTACTTTTTTTACTATTTTATCAGAGAAGCCTAATGCCTTTCTATAAATAAAACCTGGTTTAGGAGGTAACACTGAATGTAGCATTTTGTCCATCAGTAGGACATGCCAATGGGTAGCAAAGATATTTTCCACCTCTCTATATTGAGAGTGGAAGCCTGAAATAAAGCTCCACTCCTGGGCATCATTGTTTCGAGAGGGCCGAGATTCCTCCAAAAACAACTCTCTCAGTACCAGAGCCACCTCTTAAATCGTAGCATCCAAGGTCTTTTCTAGATAGCCTTTTTCAATAAATCTCTTCTTGATAATCTGAGCTTGTAACAGAAAGTCAGTTTCATTTGAGCAATTCCTTCTTACTCTAGCTATCTGGCCCTTGGGAATGTTCTTGAGCCACATAGGGTGGTGTCCACTGTTAGTGGGCAAGTAACTATTAGAGTCGGTGGGCTTGAAGTATACCTTAGTCCGCAGACTATTTCCCTGTCTGAAAATAGTGATATCCAAAAAATGAATATCACTCTGGCTATATTCACTAGTCAGTTTGATACTTTTCGTATTCAAATTAAGTTCACTGAGAAATCCCTGTAGAGAGTCCATAGATCCCTCCCAGATAAAAAAACAGGTCATCTATGTATCTTTTATAGACTAGGAGCTGGGGACGAGCGACTGAAAAAACGATCTTGTCCTCCCACTCTCCCATAAACAGGTTTGCTATACTGGGGGCAAATTTTGCCCCCATAGCAACACCTCTACATTGGGAATAAAACTGGCTATTGTACCAAAAGAAATTATGGCTCAAACAAAAATCTAGGGCGTTTCGTATAAACATTTTCTGGTTGTGCGGGAGATCATCCCTCTGGCAAATCGCCCAATTTAGAGCCAGGAGGGCATCATCGTGTTGGATAATTGAATATAGAGATGCCACATCTGCCGTTACCAGATAGAGTTCCTGCCTGTCTGTTAAATCAATCTGCTGCAAAATCTGTAACAGACTTTTTGTATCCCTCAAGTATGCCCTAGTCCGCTTGACACTCTCTTGCAGGAACCGGTCCAGATACTGGCCCATCCGGGATGTAATTGACCCAATCCCATTAACGATCGGCCTCCCCGGGGGTTTCTGTGTATCTTTATGAATCTTTGGGAGGGTATAGATTGTGGGAATTCTGCTGGCACTTGGTACGAGATATCTCTTTTCTCGATTTGACAACACGCCCATTGAGTATCCCATGTCAACCAGACACTTCAAATCCTTGGTATATTGTACAGTAGGATCTTTCTCTAATCTCACATAGGTGTTTCCATCACTCAACATTTCCATCAATTGGTCATGGTAGAATTCTTTGTTTAAAATCACAACCCCTCCCCCCTTGTCCGCGGGTCTAATAACTACATCCTTCCTTTCTTCCAACATAGTTATACCATCTAAAATATGGTGCGGATTAACATTCTTTTTGGGGACTAGATGTTCCAAATCCCGTATCACTAACCCCTTGAACACCTCAATTTGCTGATTTGCTCCATTTACAGGGTTAAACAGTGACTTGTTCCTCAGTCCACTATCTACAGGAACCGAGGCCACCGCACTAACAGGTTGGGAATTTTTATTTAGGAAATACTTCTCCATATTGACCTTTCTAATGTATTTGTGTATATCAATAAAAACATCAAATTTATTGATCGGCCTTTTCAGGCCACACTTCAAGCCCAGATGAAGAATATTGGTTTCCTTATGACTCAAGGTAACACTACTCAGATTAAAGATACCCCCTACTCCTGCTCTCTCCTTTTTTTGGACCCTTCTCCCGGCCCTGCATTCCCTTGCTCTTCTCTCCTTTGCCCGGGATAGTCGGGAAAATCCCTCTCCCATTGTGGATACTCCCTCCATTGGGGTTCTTGATAAAGTTGGCCCGGCTGCAGTCGTGCTGGTGGCCTCCCTCTCCGCTGAGGGTACCCCCGACCACGTTTCTGCCATCCTCTGCCTCTCCCTAAAAAAGGACGGGGGGATTGATACCTCCCTCTATCCACATTATCCCTTAAAGACTCAAACCTATTGTGAGTAGGGACCTGATAATTATCCGGGGGTGCATAGTACTGGGGATTGCCAGGACCCCTCCTCCCAGCACTATTTCTCCCATAATCAGTATCACTCCTGACAGGGATTGCGGGATCCCTTGATTGTCGATTAAAGCCCACTCCCCTTCCATTATCGCCATTCCTGGGGGTAGCAGGGGGCACATTATTAGGTGAGCCCTCTGGACCTTCAGTTTGGACATTTCCTCCATTCTTCTCAATATTAACAGGAGTTTTAGTCTGTTGCCACAAATACACAGACTCAGATCTAAAATCTCCCAAATCCCTGTGGAATTTCTTGGTTTTCTTTTTCTGTGTGTCCTTATCAACTTTCTCGAGCTTCTTTTTTATTCGGGTGTTAAAATCAGTAACCTGCTGCAAATCTTTTAGGGGCTCAAGTTGTAGCCTAAGATCATTGATCCTAGCCTCCAGCATAGCCTTACGTTTCGCGCTAATACTAGATCCTGCAGCTTGAACCCCATAGTGGTAAAGAACTCATACCACTCTTTCATAGACTCAGGGTCATCTAGTCCATCCTGCGGGACTACATCCCACCTTAGACTTCTGACAATAATCTTTTCTTTAATATATTGTTCAAACGTACAGATATTCCACCATGTACGGACCTGTCTTTCTAACACATTTCCCAAGGCAGTTAGTAATCCATTGGTATTCAATTGTGCAGTAGTCTGCTCATTAATCACAAAAACATTACTAATGTCAATATTCCTACTACTGAGAAACTGTAAAGCGTCCATGGCTGCTGAGAAAAAATATATAAAAAATAAAACAGAACAGTGTAAAATTCGGCCTATAGTACACCACTCAGCGCCACAGAACCTCTAACCACATTCATCCAGATCCTTCAGTAGGTAAAAAGACATACAAAGGCTATCTACCAGACCCTCTGAAATAAAAATATAAAAACCAAGGGTAAGGAGAAAAAGAAAAGCAGCTGTTTAAAAAAGCAAATAGATGTAAATAAACAGTATATAAGACATACATATGATATTATAGATAGTCATATACTAAAACAGCGCTATGTTGAACATAAAACAGAAGTGTGGCCAACTACACACATAAAAAGTCCATTAGACTAGTGCAATATCAGTTGTGATTCAGAGAGTGTTCAAGTTGATCATAGAGCATGTCACAGCGTGCACCTTCCACCGATCATTCCAACTCCACCATATGTGAACACACTCCCCTTCGGGGGTCAAACTCACCAGAGCTTTAACAGATCAAAGCATCCAATTAAGGGATATTCTGGACCACCTCAATACAGCACTTCTCTGGGCAATAGGGAGATGCAGGGGCTCCAAACCATTCAAAAACCAGATAAAGGCGTATATAGCGTAATTCCGTTTTATTAATGAAAAGCACCCATAACATAAACACTTCCCCAATGCTAGCAACGTACCAGATTATAATAAAAACATAGCAGATCAAATTAATATCACCATGCACTGCACCGTGGCCGTTTGGAACCGGTCTCCGCAATAGACAAAGCGGTGTAGCGCTAAAAAAAAGTTTAAAATGTCCAATGTCAGGATAAAAAATGAACCAACAGTTCTAAGTGTAGAATGTGGGAGGAAATCCTCCATATGTGTGTTGATCCTAATGATAGGGAGTCCTCAGAAGTTATGTGACTTCAGACAAGGAACACATCAATAGGTATATGACATCTGGAGTGAAGACAGACACACCACCACCGACAATGAAGAGGCTTACCAGATCTAATGGACCCAAAGGGGCATACGCCGAGTTGGGTCAGACAAGGCTTAGGTGGTCAGTGGCTGTAGATGATCCAGAGGGATGGTGTTCTTGGGATGAACCATAGGCTGGTGTGTCCCTCAGAGTGGTATTGTATTAGGAACTTATAGCATACATAGCCACCCCCATCAAATCATTCTTTGCAGCTATTACCTTTTGCACCACCACCCCCTCCCTTTAGAATGTAAGCTCTACGAGCAGGGCCTTCCTGTACCTTTGTATTGAACTGTACTGTAATTTTGTTGTCCCCCTTATACATTGTAAAGTGCTGCGTAAACTGTTGGCGCTATATAAATCTTGTATAATAATAATAATAATAATACTTCAGTGGATACAGTGATAATATGGAGTCCGGATCACCAGGTAGCCATGTTGAGATAAAGCAAATTAATTTCTCCCGCCTGTCCTCATCCTCTGGATCACCACCAGCTATCAAGCACCTGATGCTGATGTAACCAAATACATTTTTTTGAAATGTCAGATCCCTTCAAAGACTGCCTATGCTGAGTGACTATCCTGTTATACTGAGTAATTATCCTCTTCCTCCTCAATGATCATGATGATAGCTTGTAAGAACATTTTTGGTTCTGGGTGCCGCCAGTCCCGCCACCAGTGCCTAAGGCCCAATTTTTCAGCCCCTGTTTAACAGGGGCGTGTAATTACAATTTTTGATGCAATTCTTTGCAGCAGGGCTAGTTCCTGCGCTACAACTAGAGTATCTGTGAGGGGTTGTAGTGTTGTGGCACCAGCACCAGTGCGTAAGGCCCAATTTTTCAGCCCCTGTTTAACAGGGGCATATAATTACAATTTTTGATGCAATTCTTTGCAGCAGGGCTAGTTCCTGCGCTCCAACTAGAGCATCTGTGAGGGGTTCCAGTGTTGTGGCAACACCACCACCAAAGGCCCAATTTTTCTGCCCCTGTTTAACAGGTGCATGTAACTACAATTCTTGATCTAATATTTCACAGCAGGGCCCGTTTCTGAGCCCACCAAGAGTAAGTGTGAGAACATACAGTGCTGTGGCACCAGCACAACCACCAGCACCAAAGGCACAATTTTTCTGCCCCTGTTAAACAGGGGCATGTAATTACAATTCTTGATGTAATATTTCACAGCAGGGCCCGTTTCTGTGCCCACCAAGAGTATCTGTGAGAACTTACAGTGTTGTGGCACCAGCACCACCACCAAAGGCCTAATTTTTCTGCACCTGTTTAGCAGGGGCATGTAATTACAATTCTTGATCTAGTATTTCACAGCAGTGCCCTGTGAGGGCTTACAGTGTTGTGGCCACAACAACACCTAAGGGCAGGCCCCTACTTTCAAACATCCAACTTACAAACGACTCCTACTTGCAAACGGAAGGAGACAACAGGAAGTGAGATGAAATCTGCCCCTAGGAAGGGAAATTTTCTCCTGTAAGAGTTAATATGGGAAAAACTTTTCTCCTTTCCACTGATGCTTTATCACCAATCCTTGTTTCCCAAAAAAAACCAAATTTTCAAAAAACATTTGTCATTGGGACAAAAAGTGAGGTGAAATCTTCTGAAGAGGAGCACAGCCAGCAAAACAAATGTCACAGGGCTGATAACCCTTCCCTAGGTTTTCCAAAAAGCTTAAAATAGATTTTTTGGCTGGAGCTAAACACATTAAAAATGTACCAGTTCAAAATTACAAACAGATTCTACTTAACAACAAACCTACAGTCCTTCTCTTGTTTGCACTGCCTGTTTACTGCTGTTCAGAGTATATAGGGCCTGGGGGCCTCACGTCTTTCCTTTTTTAATTTGGGTGCGGGGTTCCCCTTAATATCCATACAAGACCCAAAGGGCCTGGTAATGGACTTGGGGGTACCCATGCCGTTTGTCTCACTGATTTTCATCCATATTGCCAGGACCCAACATTACATTAAACCCGCAAGCAGTTTTAAATGACTTTTTTTCCTTTAAAAATTACATTTTGTGCAGGGACTGTTCTAAGCACAGGAAACACACGCCACTTTACAGGCATACAATGGACACCCCCCAGGTACGATATTTAAAGGAATATTTCACTTTTTTTTTTACTTTCAGCATCATTAAAATCACTTCTCCCGAAAAAACGGCAGTTTTTAAAACTTTTTTTTTTGCATTGATACATGTCCCGTGGGGCAGGACCCGGGTCCCCAAACCCTTTTTAGGACAATACCATGCAAATTAGCCTTTAAAATGAGCACTTTTGATTTCGAACGTTTGAGTCCCATAGACGTCAATGGGGTCCTAACGCTCGTGCAAATTTTCGGTTCGTTCGCAGGTTCTGGTGCGAACCGAACTGGGGGGTGTTCGGCTCATCCCTACTCCCACTTTGATTTAGTTTTCTATGTTGCCAAACATGGGTAGTAGTGTACTATAGGAATAGCTGATGTACTAATGGGAGATGAGTACAGCGCTGCACCAATGTTATTAGGGGATGGTTACACAGTAAGCAGCTGACACGCCTCTTAGACAAAGGTAAGATAAAAATAAAAGTATATAAAGTGTAGCGCTATGTGTGTAAATATTATAAGGTAAAAATACAATGAACTAAGCCCGAGCCATTCCTGAAGGTCCCACAAAAAAAAAATAGAATGATTCAAAATTACATACAGATGACAAAACACAATCAAAAATGTTGAAAAAAGGAGGGGTGTGGAGGCGCCAACTGTGGTAGCTTGTTTATGCAAAAATAAAAGTTAGTGTAACAATTACACTTACTGGTTCGCAGGGTGGAGGTGTTTCTTTGAGATGGAAAAGTGTCCTGGGATGTGCTGCTATCTTGTTTCCGGCTCAGATTTCATTCCTTCAGGCGTCTGGGTGTGGAGTCTGTACACAGGCTGAACTGCTGCATCCAGTGCATGGAAAGCTCAACGCTGACCACTCTGGAGTGCAGAAGAGGAAATGACGTCACTGATGCACGGCAAACGTCCAGGCTGGTGTTGGGGATAATGCAGGAATAGTACAGGCTACGCGCTCAGGGCTCACAGCTCCTTCTACTGGCCTTTTTGCTCCCTGGAGCAGCTTGAATATATAGTGGAGGCAATTAGGTTAATTAGGTTAATTAGGTTAAGGTGTATGGGCTGGAGGTCTGTGGCTGTGGAACCACAACAGCCAGCAGACCAACAATCTTCCAAAAAGCACAAAAAAGTTGAAAGTACAGTATGAAGAATTAAAAATATGATGAATTGGGGGTAAGTTTAATAAATATAAGGATAATAATAGTAAGTGGAATTAGAGTTAAAACATTTATTAAGAAGATGAAAAAAATGTGGAAAAAAAAAATGAAATAAAAATAAATATAAACTAAAAAATAAAATGAAAAATAAAAATAAAAATGGGAAAAAAACAATGAAAACATAAATAAATAAAAATAAATAAATAAATAAATAAATAAATACAAATAAGTATAAAAAAATAAATAAAAATAAATGTAAAATTAAAATAAAAAATAAAAAATTAGATTAAAAAGCACTGGGACACACATTATGAGGATGAGCTCAGGGGGGCATGAGGGAAGGGGGGGTGAAGTTGTTATATAGAACGATGGAGTTGCTATCTGGGTCCATGAGGGGACAGCAGTCCCTCAGGTGACTGGATGATATGACACATAACCTGTGATATGACCCACATAAAAGAGACCACATGTGGGCAGGACCATACGCCCCCTACGCCAACGTTTTGGCGAACACAGGGGTTTCATAGAAAAGGGCTGGGACAAACACAGTGTCCCTCTTCATTTTTTGAAGGAACACCAAAAATCTACCATGGGCCTCAGAGTCTGGGTCATCTAGGCCATGCCCAGAGGTCTTCCTGCTGCGGAACGTTTTAAACGCCTGTGTCAGCAGGAGGCCTACTGGATATATTCATTGGGTACTCTCTCGCCAGGGGGACTCAATGAAGAATTAGAAACACATTATTTGTTGTAGTTTACTTCTCCCCCCCCTCCCCTCTCCAATCATACATTCATTCTTCACTTTCTTATTATATATATATATATATATATATATATATATATATATATATATATATATATATATATATATACACCTTGCCCATCACTATACAAACCATGTAGAAGTTTCTTACAACATAAAAATACCGCCATGGTCCTTTGCTGTCATATCATCCAGTCACCTGAGGGACCGCTGTCCCCTCATGGACCCAGATAGCAACTCCATCGTTCTATATTACAACTTCACCCCCCCCCCCCTTCCCTCATGCCCCCCTGAGCTCATCCTCATAATGTGTGTCCCAGTGCTTTTTAATCTCATTTTTTATTTTTTATTTTAATTTTACATTTATTTTTATTTATTTTTTATACTTATTTTTATTTTTATTTTTTTTATTTTTTTATTTATTTATTTATTTTTATTTATTTATTTATGTTTTCATTGTTTTTTCCCATTTTTATTTTTATTTTTCATTTTATTTTTTAGTTTATATTTATTTTTATTTCATTTTTTTTTTCCACATTTTTTTCATCTTCTTAACCACTTGACGACCGCCTCACGCCGATGTACGTCGGCAAAGTGGCACGGACAGGCAAAATCACGTACAGGGTACGTGATTTGCCTTCCGCGGGTGGGGGGTCCGATCGGACCCCCCCCCCTGGTGCCCGAGGCGGTCGTCTTTTGTCCAGCGGCGATCGGTGATGAGGGGGAGACCATCCGTTCGTGGCCCCCCCCTCGCGATCGCCGCCGGCCAATGAGAACACTCCTTTGCTGCTGTATGCTAAACAGCAGCAAAGGAAGTGATGTCATCTCCCCTCGGGTCGGTATTTTCCGTTCCGGCCCGAGGAGAGACGACATGTGAGTGAGTGCACAACACACACACACACAGTAGAACATGCCAGGCACACAAAACACCCCGATCCCCCCCCGATCGCCCCCCGATCCCCCCCCCAATCACCCCCCCCCCCCCCTGTCACAAACTGACACCAGCAGTTTTTTTTTTTTTTTCTGATTACTGCATAGTGTCAGTTTGTGACAGTTACTGTGTTGGGACAGTGAGTATTACCCCCCTTTAGGTCTAGGGTACCCCCCTAACCCCCCCTAATAAAGTTTTAACCCCTTGATCACCCCCTGTCACCAGTGTCGCTAAGCGATCATTTTTCTGATCGCTGTATTAGTGTCGCTGGTGACGCTAGTTAGTGAGGTAAATATTTAGGTTCGCCGTCAGCGTTTCATAGCGTCAGGGACCCCCATATACTACCTAATAAATGTTTTAACCCCTTGATTGCCCCCTAGTTAACCCTTTCACCACTGATCACCGTATAACCGTTACGGTTGACGCTGGTTAGTTCGTTTATTTTTTATAGTGTCAGGGCACCCGCCGTTTATTACCGAATAAAGGTTTAGCCCCCCGATCGCCCGGCGGTGATATGCGTCGCCCCAGGCAGCGTCAGATTAGCGCCAGTACCGCTAACACCCACGCACGCAGCATGCGCCTCCCTTAGTGGTATAGTATCTGATCGGATCAATATCTGATCCGATCAGATCTATACTAGCGTCCCCAGCAGTTTAGGGTTCCCAAAAACGCAGTGTTAGCGGGATCAGCCCAGATACCTGCTAGCACCTGCGTTTTGTGCCTCCGCCCAGCCCACCCAAGTGCAGTATCGATCGATCACTGTCACTTACAAGGCACTAAACGCATAACTGCAGCGTTCGCAGAGTCAGGCCTGATCCCTGCGATCGCTAACAGTTTTTTTGGTAGCATTTTGGTGAACTGGCAAGCGCCAGCCCCAGGCAGCGTCAGGTTAGCGCCAGTACCGCTAACACCCACGCACGCACCATACACCTCCCTTAGTGGTATAGTATCTGAACGGATCAATATCTGATCCGATCAGATCTATACTAGCGTCCCCAGCAGTTTAGGGTTCCCAAAAACGCAGTGTTAGCGGAATCAGCCCAGATACCTGCTAGCACCTGCGTTTTGCCCCTCCGCCCGGCCCAGCCCAGTCCACCCAAGTGCAGTATCGATCGATCACTGTCACTTACAAAACACTAAACGCATAACTGCAGCGTTCGCAGAGTCAGGCCTGATCCCTGCGATCGCTAACAGTTTTTTTTGTAGCATTTTGGTGAACTGGCAAGCACCAGCCCCAGGCAGCGTCAGATTAGCGCCAGTACCGCTAACACCCACGCACGCACTGTACACCTCCCTTAGTGGTATAGTATCTGATCGCATCAATATCTGATCCGATCAGATCTATACTAGCGTCACCAGCAGTTTAGGGTTCCCAAAAACGCAGTGTTAGCGGGATCAGCCCAGATACCTGCTAGCACCTGCGTTTTGCCCCTCTGCCCGGCCCGGCCCAGCCCACCCAAGTGCAGTATCGATCGATCACTGTCACTTACAAAACACTAAACGCATAATTGCAGCGTTTGCAGAGTCAGGCCTGATCCCTGCGATCGCTAACAGTTTTTTGGTAGCGTTTTGGTGAACTGGCAAGCGCCAGCGGCCTAGTACACCCCGGTCGTAGTCAAACCAGCACTGCAGTAACACGTGGTGACGTGGCGAGTCCCATAAGTGCAGTTCAAGCTGGTGAGGTGGCAAGCACAAGTAGTGTCCCACTGCCACCAAGAAGACAAACACAGGCCCGTCGTGCCCATAGTGCCCTTCCTACTGCATTCGCCAATCCTAATTGGGAACCCACCGCTTCTGCAGCGCCCGTACTTCCCCCATTCACATCCCCAACCAAATGCAGTCGGCTGCGAGGCATTTTCTTTATGTCCTCCCAAGTACCCCTACCCAACGAACCCCCCCAAAAAAGATGTCGTGTCTGCAGCAAGCGCGGATATAGGCGTGACACCCGCTATTATTGTCCCTCCTGTCCTGACAATCCTGGTCTTTGCATTGGTGAATGTTTTGAACGCTACCATTCACTAGTTGAGTATTAGCGTAGGGTACAGCATTGCACAGACTAGGCACACTTTCACAGGGTCTCCCAAGATGCCATCGCATTTTGAGAGACCCGAACCTGGAACCGGTTACCGTTATAAAAGTTAGTTACAAAAAAAGTGTAAAAAAAAAAAAAAATAAGAAATAAAAAAAAATAGTTGTTGTTTTATTGTTCTCTCTCTCTCTATTCTCTCTCTCTATTGTTCTGCTCTTTTTTACTGTATTCTATTCTGCAATGTTTTATTGTTATTGTTATTGTTATTATGTTTTATCATGTTTGTTTTTCAGGTGTGTAATTATTTACACTTTACTGTGCTTTATTGTTAACCATTGTTAACCATTTTTTTGTCTTCAGGTACGCCATTCACGACTTTGAGTGGTTATACCAGAATGATGCCTGCAGGTTTAGGTATCATCTTGGTATCATTCTTTTCAGCCAGCGGTCGGCTTTCATGTAAAAGCAATCCTAGCGGCTAATTAGCCTCTAGACTGCTTTTACAAGCCGTGGGAGGGAATGCCCCCCCCCCCACCGTCTTCCGTGTTTTTCTCTGGCTCTCCTGTCTCAACAGGGAACCTGAGAACGCAGCCGGTGATTCAGCCAGCTGACCATAGAGCTGATCAGAGACCAGAGTGGCTCCAAACATCTCTATGGCCTAAGAAACCGGAAGCTACGAGTATTTCATGACTTAGATTTCGCCAGATGTAAATAGCGCCATTGGGAAATTGGGGAAGCATTTTATCACACCGATCTTGGTGTGGTCAGATGCTTTGAGGGCAGAGGAGAGATCTAGGGTCTAATAGACCACAATTTTTTTCAAAAAAGAGTACCTGTCACTACCTATTGCTATCATAGGGGATATTTACATTCCCCGAGATAACAATAAAAATGATTAAAAAAAAAAAATATGAAAGGAACAGTTTAAAAGTAAGATTAAAAAAGCAAAAAAATAATAAAGAAAAAAAACAAAAAAACAAAAAACACCCCTGTCGCCCCCTGCTCTCGCGCTAAGGCGAACGCAAGCGGCGGTCTGTCGTCAAACGTAAACAGCAATTGCACCATGCATGTGAGGTATCACCGCGAAGGCCAGATCGAGTGCAGTAATTTTTCCAGTAGACCTCCTCTGTAAATCTAAAGTGGTAACCTGTAAAGGCTTTTGAAGGCTTTTAAACATGTATTTATTTTGTTGCCACTGCACGTTTGTGCGCAATTTTAAAGCATGTCATGTTTGGTATCCATGTACTCGGCCTAAGATCATCTTTTTTATTTCATCAAACATTTGGGCAATATAGCGTGTTTTAGTGCATTAAAATTAAAAAAAGTGTGTTTTTTCCCCAAAAAAATGCGTTTGAAAAATCGCTGCGCAATTACTGTGTGAAAAAAAAAATGAAACACCCACCATTTTAATCTGTAGGGCATTTGCTTTAAAAAAATATATAATGTTTGGGGGTTCAAAGTAATTTTTTTGCAAAAAAAAAAAACTTTTTCATGTAAACAATAAGTGTCAGAAAGGGCTTTGTCTTCAAGTGGTTAGAAGAGTGGGTGATGTGTGACATAAGCTTCTAAATGTTGTGCATAAAATGCCAGGACAGTTCAAAACCCCCCCAAATGACCCCATTTTGGAAAGTAGACACCCCAAGCTATTTGCTGAGAGGCATGTCGAGTCCATGGAATATTTTATATTGCGACACAAGTTGCGGGAAAGAGACAAATTTTTTTTTTTTTTTTTTTTTTGCACAAAGTTGTCACTAAATGATATATTGCTCAAACATGCCATGGAAATATGTGAAATTACACCCCAAAATACATTCTGCTGCTTCTCCTGAGTACGGGGATACCACATGTGTGAGACTTTTTGGGAGCCTAACCGCGTACGGGACCCCGAAAACCAAGCACCGCCTTCAGGCTTTCTAAGGGCGTGAATTTTTGATTTCACTCTTCACTGCCTATCACAGTTTCGGAGGCCATGGAATGCCCAGGTGGCACAAAACCCCCCCAAATGACCCCATTTTGGAAAGTAGACACCCCAAGCTATTTGCTGAGAGGTATAGTGAGTATTTTTCAGACCTCACTTTTTGTCACAAAGTTTTGAAAATTGAAAAAAGAAAAAAAAAAATGTTTTTTCTTGTCTTTCTTCATTTTCAAAAACAAATGAGAGCTGCAAAATACTCACCATGCCTTTCAGCAAATAGCTTGGGGTGTCTACTTTCCAAAATGGGGTCATTTGGGGGGGTTTTGTGCCACCTGGGCATTCCATGGCCTCCGAAACTGTGATAGGCAGTAAAGAGTGAAATCAAAAATTTTCACCCTTAGAAATCCTGAAGGCAGTGATTGGTTTTCGGGGTCCAGTACGCGGCTAGGCTCCCAAAAAGTCCCACACATGTGGTATCCCCATACTCAGGAGAAGCAGCTAAATGTATTTTGGGGTGCAATTCCACATATGCCCATGGCCTGTGTGAGCAATATATCATTTAGTGACAACTTTATGAAAAAAAAATAAAAATAAAAATAAAAGTGTCACTTTCCCGCAACTTGTGTCAAAATATAAAATATTCCATGGACTCAATATGCCTCTCAGCAAATAGCTTGGGGTCTCTACTTTCCAAGATGGGGTCATTTTGGGGGGTTTTGTGCCACCTGGGCATTCCATGGCCTCCGAAACTGTGATAGGCAGTGAAGAGTGAAAGCAAAAATTTACACCCTTAGAAATCCTGAAGGCGGTGATTGGTTTTCGGGGCCCCGTACGCGGCTAGGCTCCCAAAAAGTCCCACACATGTGGTATCCCCATACTCAGGAGAAGCAGCTAAATGTATTTTGGGGTGCAATTCCACATAGGCCCATGGCCTGTGTGAGCAATATATCATTTAGTGACGACTTTTTGTAAATTTTTTTTTTTTTTTTTTTTTTTGTCATTTTTCAATCACTTGGGACAAAAAAAATAAATATTCAATGGGTTCAACATGCCTCTCAGCAATTTCCTTGGGGTGTCTACTTTCCAAAATGGGGTCATTTGGGGGGGTTTTGTACTGCCCTGCCATTTTAGCACCTCAAGAAATGACATAGGCAGTCATAAACTAAAAGCTGTGTAAATTCCAGAAAATGTACCCTAGTTTGTAGACGCTATAACTTTTGCACAAACCAATAAATATACGCTTATTGACATTTTTTTTACCAAAGACATGTGGCCGAATACATTTTGGCCTAAATGTATGACTAAAATTTAGTTTATTGGATTTTTTTTATAACAAAAAGTAGAAAATATCATTTTTTTTCAAAATTTTCGGTCTTTTTCCGTTTATAGCGCAAAAAATAAAAACCGCAGAGGTGATCAAATACCATCAAAAGAAAGCTCTATTTGTGGGAAGAAAAGGACGCAAATTTCGTTTGGGTACAGCATTGCATGACCGCGCAATTAGCAGTTAAAGCGACGCAGTGCCAAATTGGAAAAAGACCTCTGGTCCTTAGGCAGCATAATGGTCCGGGGCTCAAGTGGTTAATAAATGTTTTAACTCTAATTCCACTTACTATTATTATCCTTATATTTATTAAACTTACCCCCAATTCATCATATTTTTAATTCTTCATACTTTACTTTCAACTTTTTTGTGCTTTTTGGAAGATTGTTGGTCTGCTGGCTGTTGTGGTTCCACAGCCACAGACCTCCAGCCCATACACCTTAACCTAATTAACCTAATTAACTTAATTGCCTCCACTATATATTCAAGCTGCTCTCCTCCAGGGAGCAAAAAGGCCAGTAGAAGGAGCTGTGAGCCCCGAGCGCGTAACCTGTACTATCCCTGCATTATCCCCAACACCAGCCTGGACGTTTGCTGTGCATCAGTGACGTCATTTCCTCTTCTGCACTCCAGAGTGGTCAGCGTGGAGCTTTCCATGCACTGGATGCAGCAGTTCAGCCTGTGTACAGACTCCACACCCAGATGCCTGAAGGAATGAAATCTGAGCCGCAAACAAGATAACAGCACATCCCAGGACACTTTTCCATCTCAAAGAAACACCTCCACCCTGCGAACCAGTAAGTGTAATTGTTACACTAACTTTTATTTTTGCATAAACAAGCTACCACAGTTGGCGCCTCCACACCCCTCCTTTTTTCAACATTGATTATCAACAGAGGTAATGGACACCCTCTGAGGATGGCTGCCTCCTCATTCTAGAGTTTACCTGCCTTATTTTAATGTGCTATTATAGCTACCATTATACTATGTACCTTAGACATCACATGTTGCGGAGCGCCGGAAAACCCCCCCTTTTGTTTCCCACAATCAAAAATGCACTGAGTGCCACACAATGTCATATAAAATATAGTGATTATATAGTTGATTCTAATAAACCAGTGAAAAGACAATGTGAAAAACAGGTATTAAAAAAGTGGAGAATTGACCAAAAATGTCCATAAATGTTGAAAATTATAGTCTTAATAAAAATCAAAAACCACCACCAAAAGTCTTTGATGGTTGAATAATGAAAACAACAATGGAAAGCTTCTGGCAAATGGATAGATAGAACACCAAATGAATGAAATGTCTAAATAGGTGCCAGGACCATCACCAGAGCATCAGAGGAGGCTTACCGGAACCAGGTGACTTGAGAAGACATACGTCTTACAAGTCTCAGAAAGCTTGTTTAGCCACCAGGGCTGGCAAGATGGGTCATCAGGTGTCCTCAACTTCAAATGGGGGGGGGGGAAATAAAGATCTCGTCACAGCTTCAGCCGTCCAAAACTTCACTAGTATCCATGGGCTGGTGTTATGTCTAAAGAGTCCCTGCTGAAGCTGTGGACCTCATGGCAAAATGGCCATGTACTAGCTGATGTACTAAAGGCCACATGGGTAGGTTAATCAAAAAGCAACATATTTGCTCAAGTATTTGAAATTATTTTATCTTATACTTTTTCACATTGCTTTCTGAGAAATTGTTCCCACCATGTTTTATTTACTTACATATTGGGCATTTGAACTACCTACAGTGGAAGGCATTTACTAATTTATTGAAAAAGAAAGTCCTTTTTTTTTTCCCTGTTTATTAGTTTGTATTTTACTGGGAGCAAGTTATTCCTGATATTCAAAGCCTTACTGAAGACAATGTTAGACCTGCATGGCAAAACTGTACCTAACTTGGAGTGATGCAGCCACTGTGCCCATCAAATGCAGCCACTGTGCCCATCAAATGCAGCCACTGTGCCCATCAAATGCAGCCACTGTGCCCATCAAATGCAGCCACTGTGCCCATCAAATGCAGCCACTGTGCCCATCAAATGCTGCCACTGTGCCCATCAAAGGCTGCCACTGTGCCCATCAAAGGCTGCCGCTGTGCCCATCCAACGCTGCCGCTGTGCCCATCCAACGCTGCCGCTGTGCCCATAAATGCTGCCACTGTGCCATCAAAGGCTGCCACTGTGCCCATCAAAGGCTGCCACTGTGCCCATCAAATGTTGCCACTGTGCCCATCAAATGTTGCCACTGTGCCCATCAAATGTTGCCACTGTGCCCATCCAATGTTGCCACTGTGCCCATCCAATGTTGCCACTGTGCCCATCCAATGTTGCCACTGTGCCATCCAATGCTGCCACTGTGCCCATCCAATGCTGCCACTGTGCCCATCCAATGCTGCCACTGTGCCCATCCAATGCTGCCACTGTGCCCATCCAATGCTGCCACTGTGCCCATCCAATGCTGCCACTGTGCCCATCCAATGCTGCCACTGTGACCCCCCTCGCCCACTGTCTGCCCGGCACTTACCCTGTCTTGGTGGGGCAGAGGTTGACCGCGGTGAGCGGTGTCCTCCATATGTCCCCTCCTGTTCTCTCCTCCCATCCTCTCCACCTGTCGTTTCAGCCAATCAGACCCGAGCACCTAATTGGGGGAGAGGCGGTTCGGTGTTAGGAAAGCGAATATTCATTCGCTGTTCTAACCCACCTGGGTGAACTGCGAGCGCCAAGAATGGCGCTCGCAGGTCACATTTTTTACGCCTATTAGAGCCTATGGCTCTAATCAGGTGCTTCAAAAACACCCCCCTGCCGCTCTAATTCAGGCACCCAGCGCCCAAAAAGAGGCCGGGCACCTGCATAGGGGGTGACGGCGAAAATGGATAGATTCATGAGATGCATGAATCTATCCATTGGTCATAGAGGGGGGTGGCTGGAGAGAGGGGGCAGCACCCGTGCATCCTTATGGACGCACCGCCACTGGTTTTAACAATGTTTTGGATAGAATGATACGTCGAATTGAATTATGAATTTCATGGGTAGTCTTATTGCAGCTTTTACTAGTATTTCGGGGGTACAGGATTTAAATAGGTCTGGTAGCCCTTTTTCAGAGAATTTTCTCTTGAGAGGTTTCTTTGTATAATAAAAAAACGATCAAGGGGTTAATATGGCGCACAATGGAGGTAGCCGAGTGCATATAACTAAAAATGGTGGGGGGAAGGGGGTGGGTTGGGGGTTCCTGAGAGGGGGAACTTGATGGTGGTAGTTAATGTTTCACAACAAGTTTGGGTATTAGTCCATGTGAGGATAAAATGATGCTGAATAAATGGAAGGCAGCCAGTCTATAAAAGCTAGAAGAAGCTCTGGAACAAATAAAAAAGAAAGAAGGACGGCGCCCTTTTATTTGTATAATATAATATAATCTTCCTTATGTGTACAGTTCTTTCCTAAAGTGGTTGTGAACCTCAGACATATAATATGAACAAAAAATATCATCCTTTAGTGTGGACGTGTCTCAATTAAGAGCACTGTGTCATTTCTGTCTGCTGCTTCCTTCTTCTGCTATCAGCACGAATCACTTATGTGAAGGTTTCCTGACAAAAAGCTAAAAAGAGGCGACAGGGGAGGGATCTCCAGCTAATTGACAGCCTCAGGTCTGTTCCTGTGTGCTGTGTGAAGGGGGTGTGTCCCTCCCCCCAATCAGCTGTCAGACCTCTCTTCACTGAGCTCTGCAAAGTGTAGCATCATCTCTTAGCCACACAGTTAACCCTTTGATTGCCCCTAGATGTTAACCCCTTCCCAGCCAGTGTCATTAGTACAGTGTTAGTGTACAGTATTATCACTGTATTAGTCAATTCAGCAACATCAGTGTCAATTGGCGACCCTCCCAGATAGTGTCTGTTAGTGTCAGATTGCCAGACACCCTATCATAGTCCCACTAAAAGGTCGCTGATCACCGCCATTACCAGTATAGTGTCATAGCTGCATAAATTCCAGTATATATACCATAGTTTATAGATGCGATACCTTTTGCACAAATAATTATACACTTATTGGGATTTCTTTTACCAAAGACATGTAGCAGAATACATTTTGCCCTACATTTTTAAAGAAATTAGATTTCTACATTTTTTTTATTGGGTATCTTTTATAACAGAAAATAGAAGAAAAGGTTTTTTTTCAAAGTTTTGGATCTGTCTGTCTGTCTGTCTGTCTGTCCTTTGGAACAGAAGGGCTATGACCCCCCCCCCCCAAAGCACCTTGTCCCCATGTGGGCTGTGGTTGTGGGGTCTGCAGGCAGGGGGCTTATCGGAATACAAACAAGTCACTGCCCCACCTATAACTGATCTATTGCAGCAAGGAGCACTGAAAGGGCGACGTATGTCAAACAAATGCAAAGAGATTTCCAAGCTCAAACTTACCAACCAGACAGGTGGCACCACTCCCATGTGACGTCACCAAACCAGCATGCACCCCCACGCTGTTTGTGTGCACATTTTTCTATTTTTGAAGTTGCTCAAATGAGCTTTACACCATTGTACTTCCTGAATAGAGTGTTGAAGTTCTATTTCCCATTTAACTAGTGGGGAGTATTTAGAAAAAAGCATCTTTGTTAGTAGTTAATTGTATAAGTTAATTATGTATGGTCATAATTAAAGATGGGCCGAACACCCCGGTTAAAGTCTATGGGACCCAAATTGGAAAAATAAAAGTACCCATTTTGAAGGCTTAAAGCGGAGGTCCACCCTAAAAAAGAAAAAAATACATAAACACCCTCTTTAAAATACATTAAAAAAAAATTTTGAAAAACAAATGTTTTACTTACCAGAAATGGCTGTTGCTAGGCAGATCATCCTAACCTGCCACTTCCTACTCCGCGGTTCTTGTCCTCTCTCGCGTTGTCTCCTGGGAGATGGAACAAAATATTACAGTGCACACATGCAAAAAATACATTTACCTCCAGCAAGGCTAATTTAAAACACCTAGATATTTTCAAAAAACATTATCAAAAAATATGGGGATTTGGTCCCACCATATTGCTATAAGGTGCTTAAGCCCACTTACTGCGACAAATTACCCCATGATTAGTGGGTCCTACACTATCTATAGATTGGGAGATCCTGCTTCTCTGAACCATGGGAGAAATACACTCCTCTATTAACCACTTCCGGACCGCCGCACGCCGATGTATGTCCAAAATTTAAAGGGGTATATCGTTGTTATGGCAGCAGCTAGCTGCCATAACCCCGGTATCCCTGTTTTCGTGCGGCGGTCCTCTTTCGGATAAAAGTGGTCCCTGCGGTGGATTCACCGCAAGATCACTTTTATCAGTGGAGGGGGAGGGGCCCCCTTCCGCCGCTTACCGGAGCCGTCGGTAGCGGCGGAGGCAATCGCGTCCTACTCCGTGCTGTGCCTGGAGACGAGTGAGGCTAAGATGGCGCCCACTCATCTCCTTGACACTGCTGGGTGGAAGCGACGTCAAAATGTCACTTCCGCCCACGCCTCTTAAAGGCATATTTTTTTCAATGTCATTTTTTTAAATTACTTTTTTTTTTTTTTAAATTGCATTTTAGTGTAAATATAAGATCTGAGGTCTTTTTGACCCCAGATCTCATATTTAAGAGGTCCTGTCATGCTTTTTTCTATTACAAGGGATGTTTACATTCCTTGTAATAGGAATAAAAGTGACACATTTTTTTTTTCTTTTAAACGGTGTAAAAATAAATAAAATAATGTAAGATAAAAAAAAATTTAAAAACCCCCTGTCCCGACGAGCTCGCGCGCAGAAGCGAACGCATACGAGAGTAGCGCCCGCATATGAAAACGGTGGTCAAACCACACATGTGAGGTATCGCCGTGACCGGTAGAGCGAGAGCAATAATTCTAGTCCTAGACCTGCTCTGTAATGCAAAACATGCAACCTGTAGAATTTTTTAAACGTCACCTATGGAGATTTTTGAGGGTAAAAGTTTGACGCCATTCCACGAGCCAGCGCAATTTTGAAGCGTGACATGTTGGGTATCAATTTACTCGGTTTAACATTATATTTCACAATATAAAAAAAATTGGGCTAACTTTACTGGTGTCTTATTTTTTTTATTCAAAAAAGTGAATTTTTTCCAAAAAAGTGCGCTTATAAGACCGCAGCGCAAATAAGGTGCAAAAAATAGTATTGCAACAACCGCCATTTTATTAACGGTGTTAGAAAAAAAAACATATATAATGTTTGGGGGTTCTAAGTAATTTTCTAGCAAAAAAAACCTGTTTTAAACCTGTAAACACATAAAATCCAAAACGAGGCTGGTCCTTAAGTGGGTAAAGATGGTGCAGTCAAATGTCTAGGTGTTTTAAATTAGCCTTGCTGGAGGTAAATGTCTTTTTTGCATGTGTGCACTGTAAGATTTTGTTCTGTTGTATGGTCTTATGGCTGCACCATCTTTAATGCATCTTTTAGGGTGTTCCCCCCAAATATCTTGTTTGTCTCCTGGGAGATGGGGCGCGATGTCTTCTGGAACATGTGTGTCCTAGTAGACAGTCATCCATTCACAAAGCACCGCACAATTCGCGTATGCGCAGTAGGAAACGGGAAGTGAAGCCGCAAGGCTCCACTGCCTGTTTCCCTTTGTTAGGATGGCGGCGCCGGCACCCGATCCGGTGGACTGATCGGCCTCGGGGGGCCGACATCACGGGCTCGCTGGACAGGTAAGTGCCCTTATTAAAACTCAGCAGCTACAGTGTTTGTAGTTGCTGACCTTAAAAAAAGAAACGGCTGGACCTCCGCTTTGCATGCAAGTTATTGGGCATACAAAGGGTATGGGGGTCCGGGTACTGCCCTGGGGGACATGTATCCATGAAAAAAAAGTTTGTAAAAATGATCATTTTTAAATGAGCAGTGATTTACTGCTGCTTAAAGGGAAACAATAAAAATGAAAAATTCCTTCAAATATAGTGCCCCCGTAGTCTGTCTGTAAAGTGGCACATCTGTACATGTATAGAACCCACTGCAGCAAAAACTACATTTATAAAGCCAAAAAAATTACATTTTCCTTGCAAGCTTTCTTTATTTTAACACAACTGAACAAGATTAGAGATTTTTTTGGATAAATTATGGTGCCTGACTCTTGATGAAAGCAAGAGTTGGTCTTGCTGTCAAAAATTAAAATAATATGCACCTGTCAAACAGGTGTGGAAAAATTGGTCCTTGTGTGTTAATTGTGCCCATGAAACCTATACCAAAAAATGTCTTCCTGATAAAATCAACACCCACAAAGCTAGGCCCTTCAGTCCATCTGCACTCCATCTATTTATCAGAATGCATGTGCTTCCATTGTGGAGTCACTTATAAGCTAGTGATAAGACTACAGATACCAGGGTGCCTTGGCAGGGCCTGTAGCTTATGCGTGTATTTGCAAATGTGGGCAGACTAAACCCCTGTTTTAAAGCATACTGTTAGACAGGTTAATTTGGTTGTCTGCGGGCTGGTCGGTAAGTGAGCTTGCAGTTTCCTTAGATTTTTTTCTTGGCTTTTTTTCTAACATATGTTGCCTTTCAATGCTACTTGCTGCAATGGCCAGTTATAGGTGGGGGCAGTGGTATCCTTTTTTGTATTATTGTTATATTTGTCAGGCAATGCACTAACACCTTTGCAGCCATTGTGCTATGTGCTAGGTGTTCAGTGTGCCCCTGTACCTTCAAGAAGGGTTGGGCTCCCTTCAGTCCATCTGCCCTCCATCTATCCATCAGAATGCATGTGCTTCCATTGTGGAGTCACTCATAAGCTAGTGATAAGACTACAGAAACCAAGGTGCCTTGGCAGGGCCTGTAGCTTATGCATGTATTTGCAAATGTGTGCAGACTAAACCCCTGTTTTTAACGCATACTGTTAAACAGGTTAATTTGGTTGTCTGCCGCAATGTCATCTTTTAGCCTGACTCATTGAATAGGCCCTTGTTTGCTTAGGGGGTACTAGTGGTTCATAGGACAATTCAGCAGAGGAGGCCATGGAGGATGAGAAGGAGCAGGTGGAGCTGACAAATCTCGCATCATTACCACTAGCTGTATGGAGATGTGGCAGCAAAACAAGATGCAGCACTGAGCCCTGTCCTGCATCCTTTCAAGTTGCAAGCAGAGTTACCCAGTGTGCTGTGAACACAATATATTGTCTCTGACCATGCTTGCTGGACCATGTGTCAGCAGCAACGTGGACCTTGCAGCTGACTGCTTTGCCCAATGATGCTCCAACATTGCCTTCCACGTGATGGTACAGAGCTGGAATAGCCTTACATACAATGAAATAGTGACTGGGAACCTACCATTGTGGTACAGCACATTATGCAAATTCATGGAAAGGGCAGAGTCCACCAGACGGAAAGGCAGGAGTTGTAAAGCCAGCAGCTTTGACAAGTTTGAATTTAGATGCTGGGCATGTGGATAGCGGTGACTGTATTTTTATTTTTTTACACTGCAACAGCTGGGGCAAAATTTGCCTGCTATATTCTTCAGCTGGGGGTGAGCTGCTTGCAGAAGTGCTGTAAGGACCTGTGACACCCTTCGCTATACCATCATCCCTGTCAGTGGAAGCTGAGAGGTCATGAGATATAGCGGGGATAGACCTTAAAGGTGAGGAGGAGCAGAATTGCATCCCTTGAGCTGAGTGGTGGGAGGTTAAATGCCTTGTCAAGCATGTGGTACCCAAATGGCTGGTGTTTTTGCCACGCTTGATCTACTTGAGGCAAAGGTTGCAAATTGCAACAGTGCATTCGGCTGCATATGTGCTAAAAAAGGCCCAGACAGCTGAGCTGTGGGAAGTGGAGTGGGAGATAACAGCTCCACAATGTGATGGAATAGGGTGGCTGCTCTCTACTCTTCCATGATGGCTGCCTCGTTGGGGTTGTGCCTCACCCTCACATTCCTCCTTTGCTCTATCCGCCACCCAATTTACATCATCATCATCATCCTCTCTATCCTCATCATCACTGGAGCCAACTTGCCAATATGCTGCGGCTGGGAGAACATGACTGCCAATTTGTTGTTTACCAGTGTTCTCCCCTCTCTGTAGGCTCATATTCATGCCTTCTTCAACATCAGAACCAAAATCTGAATCAAGTAATGCCTGTGCATCATCAAGGAGAAAGTGGCAGATGCTGTGTTCAAATACCTCAGCTGACTCCTCCATGCATGATGCTGGGGCTATGGCAGGAGTAGCTGTGGACAAGGGGGCAGAATAAGCTGCACTGGCAGCTGTGGTGGACTGCCCACTAGTCTCTGCTTGGGTGATAGAGGATGAGGAGGATGAGGGTGATTTAGTAAGCCAGTGTAAAAATATATTTGGGAATATATGATATCCCGCGCTTATGGAGAGAAACCAATGAGGAAGACTGCTGCCTCTACCAATATATCCACCTAAGTGGAAATAGAATTAATAAAAAGTAGGAGGGTAGAAGTGTAGAAGTGGTGCTGTTCTGGGGTGGAGTGTTTTTTCCAGGCTGGAGCAGCTTTGCTTGTGTGTGTTTTCTTATCAGCATGCTTCTTGTACTGCTGCTTCCTTTCACACTCCAGGTGGGAGCAATAAAGGGCCAGCTGCAAGGAGACTATTTTATGCCTTACACCGGAAACGTGGAAGTAAACATCTGAAATAAGACCAAAGGTTTTCCTGCATGCTACACAGTGGCAAATACTGTGAAGGTGTCATACCTCCTTGTGGTTCCAGTGAGTGCATTTCTTATGGGGCTACTTTTAATAAGCACCGAATACAGTTTTTGAAGAGCACCTGTCACTTTATACTTTATTCATGATATATGGACTTCTCAGGGCACTAGCACTTTCTCTAGTACTCCACTAGTGGGCATTAATAGTGTTTTATGTTGGTTTTTATGCATAATTTTTATATATTTTTAATATCACATCAGATTGTCATTTTTAGAATTGTGTTTTTTTGCACATAAGGAATATACTATTTACTAGTTGGATTGTTTACAAATCTATATCCCAGTAGTACTGCACTAGGTTGTTGCAATAATTACCCAGATCACTTGCATAATAGGTTGCACATTTATTGGCTTGGTTTTTGTATCATTTGCACAGTTATTATATCAGAAATTCACTCAATAGATTTAGGGATCCTTCATAAGCCAGGGGTTTAAAACACTCCACCTCAGAACAGCGTCACTTCTACCCTCCTACTTTTTATTGGTTTAGTAAGCCAGTTCACTACCTCCTCTGCATGCTGTGGCTGGATAGCATGGGCAGCATCACTAAACAGAGGAAATGGTGCCCTGCCTAAGGATGGACCACGTCCACCTTTGCCAGTGGACACAGATGCTGCTGGCCCCCTCCCAGTGCCATGGGATCGTCTGGCTCTCCTTGTTGGCCTCACAGACATGACGGGGGGGGGGGCTTATTACTGAAATGTAATAAAGATGGAGAAATGTGTACTTGGATGCACTTTAATCAATGGGAAGTGGTGTTTGGTGCACTTTAACTTGAGTACTCACTACACAAACACACTCCACTGACACACTACAATATACTGCAGTAAAACTGCACTGATGCATTTCAATATACTGTAGTAAAAGTGCACTAATACACTTCAATATATTGCAGTAAAACTGCACTAACGCATTTTAATATACTGCTGTAAAACTGCACTGACGCACTTCAATATACTTCAGTAAAAGTACAATAACTCACTTCAATATACTGCAGTAAAACTGCTCTAATGCACTGCAATATGCTGCAGTAAAAGTGCACTAATGCAATTTAATATACAGTTGTGCTCATAAGTTTACATACCCTGGCAGAATTTATGATTTCTTGGCCATTTTTCTGAGAATATGAAAGATATAACACACAAACTCTTCTTTCACTCATGGTTAGTGTGTAGCTGAAGCCATTTATTATCAATCAACTGTTTAGTCTTTTTAAATCATAATGACAACAGAAACTAGCCAAATGATCCTGATCAAAAGTTAACATACCCCAGTTATTAATACTGTGTATTGCCCCCTTTAACATCAATGACAGCTTGAAGTCTTTTGTGGTACTTGTGGATGAGGCTCTTTATCTTCTCAGATGGTAAAGCTGACCATTCCTCTTGGCAAAAAGCCTCCAGTTCCTGTAAATTCTTGGGCTGTCTTGCATGAACTGCATGTTTGAGATCTCACCAGAATGGCTAAATGATATTGAGGTCAGGAGACTGAGATGGCCATTCCAGAACCTTCACTTTATTCTGCTGTAGCCAATGACAGGTCGACTTGGCCTTGTGTTTTGGATCATTGTTATGTTGGAATGTCCAAGTACATCCAATGCGCAGCTTCCTGGCTGATGAATGCAAATGTTCCTCCAGAGTATTTTTTGATAACATACTGCATTCATCTTGCCATCAATTTTGACCAAATTTCCTGTGCCTTTTGTAGCTCACACATCCCCAAAACATCAGCGATCCACCTCCATGTTTCACAGTAGGAATGGTGTACCTTTCATCATAGGCCAAAAAGCTCAGTTTTGGTCTCATCACTCCGAATGATTTTGTGCCAGAAGGTTTGAGGCTCTTCTCTGTGCTGTTTGGTGTATTGTAAGCGGGATACTTTGTGGCATTTGCGTAGTAATGGCTTTCTTCTGGCAACTCGACCATGCAGCCCATCTTTCTTCAAGTGCCTCCTTATTGTGCATCTTGAAACAGCCACACCACATGTTTTCAGAGAGTCCTGTATTTCACCTAAAGTTATTTGTGGGGTTTTCCTTGCATCCCGAAGAATTTTCCTGGCAGTTGTGGCTGAAATTTTAGTTGGTCTATCTGACCGTGGTTTGGTTTCAACAGAACCCCTCATTTTCGAAGTTCTTGATTAGAGTATGAACACTGCTGATTGGCATTCTCAATTCCTTGGACATCTTTTTATATCCCTTTCTTGTTTTATACAGTTCAAGTGCCTTTTCCCGCAGATCCTTTGACAATTCTTTTGCTTTCCCCATGACTCAGAACCCAGAAACGTCAGTGCAGCACTGGATGAAAGATGCAGTCTGAAGTCTGTCAGAAGTCCAGAAACTCATTGACCTTTTATACACACACACACACTAATTACAATCAAATGGATCACAGGTGAGGATAGTTACCTTTATTAGCCATTCAAACCCCTTTGCGTCAACTTGTGTGCATGTTATCAGGACAAAATCACCAGGGTATGTAAACTTTTGGTAATTTCTGTTGTGATTATAATTTAACTGCTTGCCGACCAGCTGCCACAGTTTTACTGCGACAGAATGGCACGGCTAGGCGAAAAGACGTTACCGTACGTCGCTTTGCCTTTTGGCCACTAGGAGCGAGTGTGCGACGCCGGAGGCACATGCATGCACCGGCAGCATGTGCCGGGAGCTGATGTGAGTGCCCAGCGGGCGCGATGACCACTGGGCACCCGCGATCACTGGTGACAGAGCAAGAATCGGGATCTGTGTGTGTAAACACACAAATCCCGATTCTTTCAGAGTAAAGACAGATCGTGTGTTCATACTAAGTATGAACACCGATCTCTCTCTCTCCTCCCAGACAGTCCCATCCCCCCTACAGTTAGAACACACCTAGGGAACACAGTTAACCCCTTGATCGCCCCCTAGTGTTAACCCCTTCCCTGCCAGTGACATTTATACAGTAATCAGTGCATTTTTATAGCACTGATCGCTGTATAATTGTCAATGGTCCCAAAAATGCGTCAAAAGTGTCCAATTTACCAGTCCTGATAAAAATCGCAGATCGCCGCCATTACTAGTAAAAAAAAAAAATAATAATAAAAATGCCATAAATCTATCCCCTATTTTGTAGACACTATAACTTTTGCGCAAACCAATCAATATACGCTTATTGAGATTTTTATTACCAAAAATATGTAGAAGAATACATATTGGCCTAAACTGAGGAAAAAATTAGTTATATTTTTTTTTTTTTTTAATGGGGATATTCATTATAGCAAAAAATACAAAATATTGTATTTTTTCAAAATTGTCGCTCTTTTTTGTTTATAGCGCAAAAAATAAAAACCGCAGAGATGATCAAATACCACCAAAAGAAAGCTCTATTTCTGGGAAAAAAGGACGTAAAATTTGTTTGGGTACAATGTCACACGACCTTGCAATTGTCAGTTAAAAAGTCGTAGCGCCGTATAGCAAAAAATGGCCTGGTCATTGAGCAGCCAAATCTTCCGGGGCTGAAGTGGTTAAAAAGAGTAAACACAGTTGAATGATAATAAATTGCTTCAGCCAAACACTAACCATGAGTGAAAAATGTTTTTGTGTTATCATCCATATTCTCTGAAAAATGGCCAAGAAATCATAAATTCTGCCAGGGTATGTAAACTTATGAGCGCAACTGTATATAGCAGTAAATGTGCACCCAATGTACTGCAGTAAAATTGCACTAATGCAATTCAATATACAGCAGTAAAAGTTCACTGACGCACTTCAATATACTGCAGTAAAAGTGCTCTGACGCATTTCAATAAACTGCACTAATGCACTTCAACAAACTGCAGTAAAAGTGCACTAACGTTTATTGTTTTTTTTTTTTTTTTTCAATATGTCTGTTAACATTGCGCTGCCATTGCTAATGTAATGTATAATGTGAAACAAGATTGTATATTTTCTTTTATAAACTTAATAAAAATACAATTAAAAAAAAAGTGCACTAACGCACTTCATTATACTGCAGTAAGATTGCACTAATGCACTTCAATATACCACAGTAAAAGTGCACCAATGCATCAATGCACTTTAATATACTGCAGTAAAAGTGCACTAATGCAATTCAATATACTGCAGTAAAAGTGCCCTGACGCACTATAATATACTGCAGTAAAACTGCCCTGACACACTGCAATATACTGCTTTAAAACTTCCTTGACACTCTACTTTGACACACTTGAATATACCACAGTAAACCTGCTATGACACTCTACACAGACACACTTCAATATACTGCAGTAAACCTACCCTGACACACTAAACCACAGGTGTAAAACTGACGGCCCTCCGGCTGTTGTGGAACTACAAGTCCCACGAGGCATTGTAAGGATGACAGTTACAAGCATGACTCCCACAGGCAGAGGCATGATGGGACTTGTAGTTCCGCAACAGCTGGAGGCCCGCCAGTTTGACACCCCTGCACTAAACTGACACTACAGTAAAAATGAACAATCACACTACACTCACGCTGCACTATCATTATATATACACTACATTGATACTTTACACTCACCATAGTATCACAATAACACACTATAGCACACTAACTTGCTAGTAACAATGAACCAAGTCCTCCACTCCAATATCACACAAAAAATGAATATGTAAATGTGATGGCTCTGCCTCAATAGCTGACAATGGTAATTATATAGGTGACAATAAATAACTAAAATAAACACATTTCACACAAAATAAAGTGCTAGTACAAACAATATATCAGTGAAAACATGAGAAATAATAATTAATAATGCAAAAAAGTCCACCTAAAAATTATGCTTGAATAGAGAATCATCCTGAAAGTATGCAATAAAGAAGGTCTCTAATCAATAAAGAGCTTAACAAATACACCCACAGTGCTTCGCCACTTCAAAGCCTGTGCTCCATTCACCAGATGAAGTGCAATCTCACCTTCATCTTAGACCCCTGAAGGGTCACTAATGCATGTAAGGAGATCAATCTCATAGTACTGGTACTCAGGTTCCTTTAACAGGAACTCTTTAAGAACAGAAAGGAGCACGGCGGTCACGCTATTCATGGCCTGCAAGCTCGAGAAACGCGTCGCATTTCCAGTGACGTCATCACCCTTCGCCTGGCTTCCAGTCTGCATCCCAAGCCTCGTTTTGACGCTCTCACCACTGCTGGCCGAATACCATCTAGCGGTTTTGGAAACGAGCACAGAGACAGCACATCCACTGGCTGCAAAAATGTGAGTTATGTTTACAACTCTTGCTTGATTAAACCTGTTTTACAGTCTGCACCCAGAGGCGCCTTCTTTTCTTGTCTTTTTTAGTGTTTTGGGAACATGGTTTCTGTTTCCACCGGATGGCTGCCGTGGATTTTTTCTCTTCCCCTCTCTTCCCTCTCCCCCATCCTGTTCACCTGTATTGCCATTGAGCATATTGTGCCTCTATTGCAATCGTGCACTATTTATGGACTTCCTAATCACCATATACCCTACAGAGCGGACTTGAAGTCTGTTCTGTGCATAAATTATATGCTTATTCAGCACCTTGTTCTTTTAATTATTTTTTCATATATTGGATTACTGTTTTAGTTTTTGCGCCATTTACTTGTATGCAGTGAATTTATCCACCATGATAAATTATTAGATGCCTGCAAGACAGAACACAAGACAAACCATAATGTCAGGCTTAACTCCTAATCTGGTCCCAATATAGGCCTCAGTCTAAGCAATATAGGCCACTAACCACCGATGCCCCAATTTACAATTGTACCTTCGTTTTATGGCTCCTTTTGTGTGTTGGCGATGGCGATCATTCGTCCTCCATTCCCAGATCATTCCTATGGCCATTCCATCAATCACGCGTTATGGATTTATATACACTGCGCATGTGTGAAACTCCGCCCCTGTCCTTCTTTCTAGTGTATTCCCCGCCTCTTCTCTTTCGAGGCAGTGGGGGAGCGAATGGTGGTGAGACAGCAGGTGTGTGGCGAGGGCAGCAATGATGAAAACCCTGAGAGAGCGACTTCCAGATCCAGGAGGAGCTATGAGGCCACAAATATGTCCTTTGAAGAAATGGTGGAGATGGTGAACATCTTAGTGAGGACAGACTATGATGGGAAGCATGGACCTTACAGAAACCCAAATGCCAGAAAGGCCAAGAACATGGCTAAAGTTGTGAGAAGTCTGCACAGGAATTTTGGGGTTCGACAAAACAAGTTGAGAAAACGCTGGTCAGACCTTAAATTGAGAGAGGAATATCAGCATAGAAAGATCTGGAAAGTGCTGCGAAAAAGTAAGTATTTGTCCTGTGTTCCTATTCCTTTCGTGCTGGTCCGTGTTCTTTTTTTTTTTACTGTTCTACAGTTTAAAATGCCAAGTTTTATTTTCGTGGACACCGGAATCTTTCAAAGGACATTAAACATCGTTTTGATCGACCATTAATACTTCATTATTGGGAGATGCACGTTAAATGCATTTGTTATGGCCTATTTTGATGTAACATAAGTTCATTAGATTGTTGTGTAGATGTGTTCATAACTACTGAAATGTCAGCTTTATTCAGTGTCAGTAGAGGACACTCAGTAGCTGTTACGCAGCTGGACGCAGGAGCACCAGTGTGGGACACCATAACACCCTTTTTATGGTGTCCCACGCAGGTGCTCCAGTGGATACTAGGGGTATCTCCATGTGTGAAACTTGCACAGAACAGATAAGTATTCCTGCTTTGGAAAGGGAAAAACATGTATTCAACTTGGATCTCTGCCAAAACAGACAATTGAAAGAGACTTCAAAACAATGTTTCATATTACTATTTCTAGCCTAACATATCTGTCTGCTAAGTATACCTTTTTTGGATTCACATAGGGGAGAAAAGAAGAGGAACATCTGAGCTGTGTGTGGACACAAGTAACCCAGCACCTCCTGATGATCCAGAAAGTCAACTCACCAGACACCCTGAAGAAGATGTTGATGCTGATGTGCAGGAAGTACTGTGTGAAGTTCTTGAAACTGTGTCGACCACAGGTCAGTGTCTGAGACTACAGCTTAAAGTAATAGATGGATGCCTGCATATTTCTAATACATGGTATGTTTTATATTTTTTAGGTGATGTGGATGTTGTGGAAGACAAAACTCACTTCAGCAGTGCAAGTGCACAAATACTTATCAGTGAGCTATTGGTTTGCAATAGGGAATTGGAGAAAATGAAAGAAAACATGCATGATCTCAAAAAACAGTGTTATCAACATCATCGATATTTTAGCTAAAATTTAAAAAGCAAACATGGTTTTTTTTTTTCGTTCTGTTGTACATGTGTTTGTACAGTTTGAAACTGACTAACCTTTGCACATTTTTGTAATAGTTGCTGTTATATTTGAATGTACGATTTCACTTTAGCAAAAGATTGACATATGAACCTGCAACTCCATGACTTGTCATTATCTTTTTTGTTGCCTACATCATCTTAAAAAGGATTAAACCGATGCGTTTCAGCACTTGCAGCCTTCCTCAGATGAGTAATTATGCTTTAGATAAAACACATCAGCTTGTTTCCTATTTACATTTTTTAGGAGAAAAAGAGGAATCATCGAGTTGCCAGCTCCTATTTTAACTTTGCCCATTTCTCAGGGTGGTTTGCTCCCCCAGCTACAGCACCAAATTGGACACAGCACATTATGAAATATGATAGAGTAGCTTGTCCAAAAGTATTGTCATGTACAAAAAGCTTGAAGGTGTGCTTTCACACATTGTACAAATATCTGTGTTTTTATATATTACTGTTTCACCCAAAAACTTGAATACCTTCAACAGTTTTAGGTACATGTTTACCTGTAATTTTAGAAGTTTTATAAGAAACTTTTCTAAGAAATGTGGCTGTTAGCCAAGTTACATCTAAAAAAGTAGGAACCAACTTTGTGTCTGTCCTTGCTTCTTTAGGAATACTATATTTTGTTTGCAGGAAAGTACAAATACGTACTTTGTTAATTTAGGATGCAAATCGGTTTGGGCAACAAAGCCTTATGTGGCGAGTGCAAAAATCAATGTAAGCCCTGGTTCACATTGATGCTACTTGGAAATCGCGCTACTTCACTTGAAGTTGCGCGATTTCTAAGTAGCAAGGTCAGCGCGATTTCAGGTGCTACTTGATAGACATTTGTGTGGCTTCATGCCCGATGTCTATTGAAGTCGCACCTGAAATCGGCAAAAGTAGTGCAGGAACTACTTTTGCAAATTGGTGCGGCTCCGCTAATTCGGTGTTGCACCAATTGGAACAGTGCCATTGCCTCCAATAGGTTGCGACTTGTCATGCGATTTTATCTCTCAAATCGCATGACAAATCGCTCCAATGTGAACCTAGGCTTTAGTGTCCGAGGTCAGTCTTTCTCCACTCCACTTCTCTAGGTGCACCACAAGGTCCTGTTTTCTGTATTTTCCTCAGTATAAAAACGACTACGTGAATTACTAACCTTGAAAATTACATCATCACCTATGACAAAAGCAAAAAATATAGAAAACATGACCTGGGAATGCATCTGGAGAAGGAGAGTTGGGAAACACTGCCCTAAGTAACGTTAATTGTAATCTTTATGTGTTTTTAAGAATCGCAAAGCCAAAATTTGAAGATGCCCACAAATTGTGCCAAAAGACTATTTCCCTCATGATCCCATGCCTAAAATGTGTGTCTTTCCCTACATCTAGTTTGCTAAAGCCACAAAACACACAGTGGGTCAACATGTGCTAGCTCCCATCATAGGGTATCAATGGACGTGTTCTGAGGGTGCAACCCCTAAAATGCTTACATTTATACCCTGTGATGGGAGATAGCACATGTGTGTTTTGGGGCTTTAGAAATTAACCTGTTTGTACCTACATACATTTTAGGCAGGGGATCATAAGGGACATTTAACAATTATGCCTCTACGTGTATGTGGCTTCAAATTTTGGCTTTTAGAGGGGTGAGATCACCCCATCTGAAGAAGGCAACATCAATGCAGTCTTGGGATACTAATGTCTCATATGGCCTTCACTTTACCAAACTTGAACTTAGTAAGTTCCTGAGTTGGGGATGTGTATCCTATGTTTTCAAGCATGTCTGTTTAACACCAAAAAGGCAAAATAATGGCAAACATGTTTATACACCAAGATGTTGGTTTGTTATAAAACCTTAAAAAGCACATGTGAATGTGCTTTGAGTAAAATGTTTTTTACTAATCAATGTGTGGCTTTTTATTTCAATGCTCAATACCAGTGTATTTTTTAAGTTTGTGTAGCAGTGGCAATGTGCTCTAAAATGTGGCCAACTCAGGCAATTTTATGGCCTCAAAGAAATTAAAGGAGTTGAAAAGGCATAATGTTTTTGAACTTAATACATTAGATACATTTTTAACAAAAACATTGTGTGTGTATAGCAGACGCACAACACAAGATAATAGTTAGCTGAAGAAGAGATTGTCACCACATGTAGCAAATAAGATACGTTTGCACTATTGTATGAAATGGCCAAAATAAAGGCCATTTGAGAACCTATTATACAGATAAGAAACACAGACAACAGTAGTTCAAATGAAATAGAAGTTTATGAGCAGATAAAAATATTATTCTGGATCAGCTACAGTTTGCTGCCAAGCCACTGCCCCTCTACCCACAAAATAATCCATGTATTTTTGCCAGATTTCTCGTGCATTTTGGGAGGGCAACCCAGCACAGCCAGTTTCGAGAGCCGTCATTGTGCCCACCGACAGTCGAGCTGCAGACTCTTCAGCTGGGCCTGACACTGCGGGGTCCACATCAGTTGGCACTGAGGAAAGGTAGCTGCTAGCATTATTCTGTAAAAAATTATGGAGGATACAACAGCACAATACAACATGGTTTATTTTATATTGTGCCAAGTTAATAGGTGTTAAAAACAGCCTGAAGAGACTGGAGAGGATGCCAAAGGTGTTTTCAACCACCCTTCTGGCACAAGAGAGCGTATAATTAAAGATTCTCTGCTCTGGGGGGAGGTTCCTCATAAGAAAGGGCCTTATAAGATGTTCCCGCAGAGCAAATGCCTCATCTGCCACAAAAACAAAATTGAGGCCCTCAACATTGTCCTCAGCAAGTGGCAAATTTAGGGTGCCATTCTGGAGCCAATGGTAGAATTCTGTCTGCATAATGACACCTCCATCTGAGTTACGGCCGTTCTTCCCAACATCCAAAAACAGGAACTCATATGTTGTAGACACTACAGCTAGCAGGACTAAGCCCTTGTAGTTAAAGTAATATGAGCCTGAGTTGGGTGGTGGGACAATCCTGACATGTTTGCCCTCAATAGCACCACCACAGTTGGGAAAATCCCACTGATACTGGAACTGGGCTGCAACATCATGCCATTGCTGTGGGTTGGAAGGAAACTGTGGAGTCAAAAAAGAAAAAAGAAATTACTACTTCTGCACATAACATTGCGAGCAGATTTGACACAAACATTCTAGGCCAACATAAGTATAACATTTAAATGAGTATTTAAAGACAAACGTGTAAGGTCAACTTATCAGATTCCCCACCCCCTCTGGTGGCTTATTCAAAAAATTTTATGGTGGGGGGAGGTAATGGGTAGAAGTTTTGGACAGGTAACCCTCTCCACTTCCATGACAGCTGAATGCATAAATAATGTATGATACTTTGGCCAGCCCCTCCTTAATTACAATATTGGCAGCCCAGTGGACAGGTAAGAAGTGTCATAATCCAAAAATATGGATACACACTGTCCAAATTGAAGCACATTTTGACACTCATAAATTACCTATCAAGATAACAGGAGACAAAAACTTTCTACGTTACAATCTGAAGGTAATCAGGCAGGCTCTTGCGCTACATGCTTTGGTGAATTCATCCAGAAATATGACCACAAAAGAGGTATAGTGTGTATGTGTTTTGCAAAGTCAGCAGATAGATTATTTGTATTGCTTGACTTAGCATTTTGGGGGGGGGGGGGTATTCCAAATGAGTTTGTGCCCCAAAAAAATGGTCTCTTGCACCTAAATTTGAGGACAACAATAACATTTGGACACATTTTAGGGGGTGTTTAAGGGTAAGCACAAAAATGTAGCTGACAAAATACATTGTTAAGTTACTAGGCTAGGTGTGTATGGGCCCAGGATAGCATGGTGGGGAGGTTAGTGAAGGAAAATATGCATGAAGGACAAAAAAGGAGCATAAAAAGATTACAGCATGCATGAGGACAAAGAGGACATTCACAGCATATTACAATAATGGTAATTATGGAATCAAGAAATTAATACAATACATTAGCAAACATTAAATACATAGAATGTGATGTTAAAGGCTAAAACTTTCCCGAATATAGTCCTTCTGCAGGACTTGAATAATGGCAGTCGTAAACTTGAGGTTCTGGAGACGTCTCCCCGTCGCCAAATACAGCAAGGTGGCTATGAGCCTTTGCTCGGGAGTAATGGCAAGCCTCATGCATGTGTCCTGCTTCTTAATATAGGGAGTCAACAATGCCAAGAGACAGTGAAAGCAGGGGTCTGTCATCCGGAGATGATTGCTAAAATCATCAGGATTATTCTCCTGGAGCTCCCACAGCAAAGGCATATGACAGAATTCGTCATGATTAAGAAACCAATTTTTGGTCCAAGAACTCCTCCTCCTATTTCTAGACTGGACTTGGGTCAAAGCAATAACTCCAAGCCCAATGATGGCACGTTCTCTACTCCGATTCCACAACATGGCTGGTTGACGAACGGCCATTCGGAAATGAACTGACAAGCACGAACTGAAAAGCACGAATCAACACTCACCAAACTTCTACTAACATGAAATTAGCAGAAGGAGCCCAAAGCGTGGCGCATGACAATTGCACTTCCTCTTTATCAGCTCGTAGTACATCTAGTACGTCACTACATTCGTGTTTATTGGCCGACAATTGTGTGCCGTTTGTATGCAAGACAAGTTTTGGGCCAAAAGCTCAGCCTTTCCTTCTCTGAGCTGGCTGTCCAGCTGTCGGCTAATTGCCAGCTCCTATCTCTCCACAGTGACTCACCTGTTGATGATATCCTGCTCATCAGTCCTGCCTACTTAAGCCGTCCAGTCTAGGTGATCGCTGCCTTTGCCTTGGTCACATCTCTAGAGACGCTCTCCTGTGTTCCTGTTAAAGACTTGCTTGGCTGACTGTCAGGGATCCACCAGCACCAGATCAGGGCGCTTGCATGCGCCTATGCGCCGGCGCGTCCCTGTTCAGACACAGCGCCAAGCTGCCATTGTTGCTGTGCATCAGCGCGGCGCTCGGGCGCGTGCGGGTGCGCGGCGTGGGTGCGTGCGCGCGCGCGTTCGCGTTAGCGCCGGTTTGGCGCCAATTAGCACATAAAAGTTCCCCTGTTCCATGGGAACATTGCTGCTTTGTCTCAGCTCTGTGACTCTGCTTGAACCTGAATCCTGATTGCTTGCTACCTGATTGACCCGGCTTGTTTGACCATCCGACCTGCTCCTATCCCGACCCGGCCTGCCTGACCTCTCTGCTGTCTGAATCTGCTACCGTTGCCGACCTCTGCCTGCTCACCGACTCTGCCTTTGCCTGCTGTGATTATCTGTGCCAGTTACCTGCCGACCCGGACTGTTTGACTCTGCTTGTGCCTGCCAACCCACTTGCTGTTGCACCTTCAGCTTCAGCCTAGTGATTCCCTCACTTCCAGTGTATCAGTCTGCTGCTGTTCCAGTCTCCTCTCACCTGCAGTTCCGCCATCCAGTGTGTCAGCCTGCTTCTGTTCCAGTCTCCTCTCACCTGCAGTCCTGCCATCCCAGGAGGGATCTCTACCTCTACATCAGAGACTACACTCCAACAGGCACTCCTACCCCACTGCGCTCAGGAGACCACTGTCCCCATTCCAGTGGCTCCTGAACCAGCATTGTATGAGAGGTCTTCTCCTACAGTCAGGCTCTCCTACCAGGTACCTAACAGTACGAAGCAGCCATGACTGAACCTGCAGGAGATTCCTCTCCGTTGAAGGAGATATGCACCCACCTTGCGGCTCTCACCCAAGCCGTACAATCCCTCCAGGATAACTACAACAGATTGGAGGGACAAGTTCAGAACCTTGCAGGGCCTAACCCCCTGGCCTCCTCCTCAGCCGCAACCCCGGCACAGTCGGTTCCTGGTCCTAAGTAGTAATGCTCCCACCTGAACCAAAGGTTCCCACTCCTGACAGATTCTCTGGAGACCGGGCCAAGTTCCGGGCCTTTCGCAACGCCTGCAAGCTCTTCTTCGCATTACAGCCCCGAACTTTCTCACTGGAGGCCACTAAGGTGGGATTCGTGATCTCCCTCCTACAAGGGGAACCTCAGACCTGGGCTCATCGTCTACTTGAGGGGGACTCAGCACTGACCCAGTCCTTATCTTCCTTCTTTGAAGCCATGGCACAGATATATGAAGACCCCCAACAGACTGCTACAGCTGAATCCACTCTGTTCACACTCCAGCAAGGCCGCAGACCTGCGGAGGACTATATCATGGACTTTAGACGTTGGAGTGCGGACACTCAGTGGAATGACGCGGCCCTGCGTCACCAGTTCCGCTTGGGCCTATCTGAGGGATTAAAAGATGAACTTGCCCGAGTGGGTGTACCAAATACTCTTGAGGCCTTGATTAACTTGACTATTCAAATCGACCGACGTATCCGGGAACGTCGATCTGAACGATCTGCTCTTCAATCCCGCCCGATTTGGATGACAACCAGAGCACCACTTCCAGCAACACGCTATGTACCCCCATCCAGTCCAAATCCAGCTAATGTCTCACCTGACTCTGCGGAACCGATGCAATTGGGCCTGATGCGACCTGCCTTATCGCCTGAAGAACGGGCCCGACGCCGACAACTCAATCTGTGCCTCTACTGCGGTGGGACTGGATACTATGTACTGAACTGTCCTGTCAAGATAAATAAGTGCCCGTCTGTTGTGTTTACCAGTCTCTCTGCTCTATCTGCGAACTCTACCCACATTGCCATTCCTCTGTCTTTACAGCTGCAAGAAAGGACAATAACGGTCAACGCCATCATTGATTCCGGAGCATGCAGTTGCTTTATTAATTCAAACTTTACCAGCCAACATAACATTCCATTACGAGCCAAGACCCATGGACTTGCTGTATTTCTAGCGGATGGATCCCGCATCAGATCGGGACAAGTAACCCAGGAAACCCTGCCTCTGCCTGCTTCTACTTCCTCCCAACACAAGGAACTGCTGGTTCTTGATGTCATCTCCTCTCCCATGTTTCCCATCATCCTGGGCATTCCTTGGCTGCAGGCCCACAATCCATACATTCATTGTACATCTGGAGAAGTGAAATTCTCATCTTCTTACTGTCATGAACACTGTTTTAAGAAAGATTCGGATTCTTCATCCACCCTACTTTGTTTAGACACCGACCAGAAACTTTGTCAGGTCATACCTAAACAGTACCATGAATTCATTGATGTTTTCAGCAAGAAGGGGGCAGACTCTCTTCCACCTCATCGCCCCTACGATTGCCCCATTGAATTACTGCCGGGATCTGAAATACCATTCGGACCCATTTTTCCATTATCAGAGAAAGAACAGGAAGTACTAAAAACATATATAGATGAGAACCTGGCCAAGGGTTTTATACGCCACTCTACCTCTCCAGCTGGTGCCGGAATATTTTTCGTCACCAAGAAGGATAAGTCTCTCCGTCCGTGTATAGACTATCGTGAATTAAACAAGATCACGGTCAAAAATCGGTATCCTCTACCCTTGATACCTGAACTCTTTCAAAAATTAAGGACTGCCGTTATTTTCACTAAACTTGACCTGAGAGGGGCATATAATCTGATCCGTATCCGGGCTGGGCATGAATGGAAGACAGCATTCCGAACCCGATTCGGGCATTATGAATACCTGGTCATACCCTTTGGTCTCTGCAACGCCCCCGCAACCTTTCAACACCTGATTAACGATGTCCTCAGGGACTTTCTAGATGTGTTTGTAATCGCATACTTGGACGATATCTTGATTTTTTCAGAATCCCGTGAATTGCATCAGGAACATGTCCGCAGGGTTTTGGGCCGTCTCCGCTTACACAGTCTGTATGCGAAAGCAGAGAAATGTGAGTTCGAACAACAGAGCATTCAATTTCTGGGGTTAATAATCTCAGCAACAGGCATCAAGATGGATCCACAAAAGGTTTCCGCTGTTTTGGACTGGCCGGTACCCTTGGACAAGAAGGGAATTCAGCGGTTCGTGGGGTTGGCGAACTTCTACAGAAAGTTCATCAGAGGGTTCTCAGCCATAATTGCACCCATCACGCAGTTAACCAAACAGAATATCCGTTTTTCCTGGAACCAACTTGCCCAAGATGCCTTCGAAAATCTCAAAAGATTGTTTACTTCAGCACCTATCCTCAGTCACCCCGAACCTTCTATACCGTTTATTTTAGAGGTTGATGCCTCCGAGATTGCGGTAGGTGCGATTCTGTCACAGCGCAAAGGTAACAAAGAAGTAATGCACCCTGTAGGGTTCTTCTCCCGTAAACTCTCCCCTGCGGAGAAAAATTATGACGTTGGTGACCGAGAGCTTCTCGCCATTAAAACTGCACTGGAAGAGTGGAGGTACCTGTTGGAGGGGGCTATGCATCCAGTACTAATTTATACTGACCATAAAAACCTGGAATACTTACGATCTGCCAAACGGCTGAAACCTCGACAAGCCCGCTGGGCTCTGTTTTTCTCACGTTTTTCCTTCCATATAACTTACCATCCAGGCTCAAAAAATATTAAACCGGATGCATTATCACGTATGCACGACAATCCTAAGGACTTATCTACTCCTGACACCATCTTACCCGCAAACAATTTTTTACTGCTACAAACAGATTTACTTTCCCTGATTAAGGAAGCATCCTCTGAGTCAGCCAGGCCTACTGGGATTTCTTTAGTAAATAGAGATGGTCTGTTCTGCAAGGGAAGCCAAATTTTCGTTCCTGAAAATGTTCGGGTCAAGGTCTTGACACTTCTCCACGATCATCCATTGGCAGGTCACTTTGGAGTTCGCAAAACCCTGGAACTAGTACAGCGTACATTCTGGTGGCCCAATCTGAAAGACTTTTGTGAAAAGTATGTCAGTTCCTGTGCCATCTGCATTCAGAATAAATCCTCCAGAAATCGAGCTTGGGGCCTATTGAAACCATTGCCTGTACCCGACAGACCATGGAAAATGATTTCTATGGATTTTATTGTGGAGCTTCCATGTTCTGAAGGGTGTTCAGCCAACTTTGTAGTAGTGGACCGTCTAACCAAAATGGCTCATTTCCTACCTTTAAGGGGAACCCCGTCTGCCACCGAAACTGCTCGCATATTTGTCAAGGAGATCATCAGACTTCATGGAGTACCCGTAAATATAGTTTCTGATAGAGGGGTTCAATTCACCTCACGTTTCTGGAGATCCCTGTGTGAAACCCTAAAGATCGAATTAGCCTTGTCCTCGGCCTATCATCCTCAAACAAACGGTCAGACCTTGGAACAATACATCAGATGTTTCACATCATTCACACAAGATGATTGGGTATCCCTACTACCCTTAGCAGAATTTGCTTACAATAATGCCAAACATTCTGCCACCGGTCAATCTCCTTTTTTCGCCAATTATGGCTTTCACCTAACCTTTTTACCTGATTTCCTTTCAGAGTCTTCGGTCCCAGCAGTACAAAGTACAGTGGAGTTCCTCAGTCACAACAGCCGGTTGTTGCAGGAAACAGTGTCCAAGGCTCAGGCAGATGGTAAGAGAATCTTCGACCGGAAAAGGAGGGGGGAGCTGAACTTACAAATTGGCGATCAGGTATGGCTTTCTACCGTTAATATCAAATTAGCATGTCCTTCTAAGAAGTTGGCACCTAGATTCATGGGACTCTTTCCAGTTAGAAGGAAAATCAATGAAGTGTCTTATGAACTGACTTTACCTGATTCATTTAAAATTCATCCAGTTTTCCATGTATCTCTGCTCAAACCTGCTGTACCTGATCCCTTTCCTGCTAGAGGGACAAGACCTCCTGAACCTGTGATAGTTAATGGCAGCGAGGAATTTGAGGTTGAGGCTATCCTTGATTGTAGAAGAAGGCAAGGGCAAAACCAATTCTTAATCAAGTGGAAAGGCTACGGCCCAGAAAGTAACTCGTGGGAACCGGACAGTAATGTGCTTGCTAGGCGTTTAGCCTATTTCTCTACTCATCCTGAGAAGAAGAGGTTGTTGGGCATCCGGAGGCTGCCCCTTGGGGGGGGGCAATGTCAGGGATCCACCAGCACCAGATCAGGGCGCTTGCATGCGCCTATGCGCCGGCGCGTCCCTGTTCAGACACAGCGCCAAGCTGCCACTGTTGCTGTGCATCAGCGCGGCGATCGGGCGCGCACGCGTTAGCGCCGGTGTGGCGCCAATTAGCACATAAAAGTTCCCCTGTTCTATGGGAACATTGCTGCTTCGTCTCAGCTGTGTGACTCTGCTTGAACCTGATTGCTTGCTACCTGATTGACCCGGCTTGTTTGACCATCCGACCTGCTCCTATCGCGACCCAGCCTGCCTGACCTCTCTGCTGTCTGAATCTGCTACCGTTGCCGACCTCTGCCTGCTCATCGACTCTGCCTTTGCCTGCTGTGATTATCTGTGCCAGTTACCTGCCGACCCGGACTGTTTGACTCTGCTTGTGCCTGCCAACCCACTTGCTGTTGCACCTTCAGCTTCAGCCTAGTGATTCCCTCACTTCCAGTGTATCAGTCTGCTGCTGTTCCAGTCTCCTCTCACCTGCAGTCCTGCCATCCCAGGAGGGATCTCTACCTCTACATCAGAGACTACACTCCAACAGGCACTCCTACCCCACTGCGCTCAGGAGACCACTGTCCCCATTCCAGTGGCTCCTGAACCAGCGTTGTATGAGAGGTCTTCTCCTACAGTCATGCTCTCCTACCAGGTACCTAACACTGACATTCCTTCTGGCTTCAGATCCTGCTTGCTGTTCTACTATGCTGTTCTCTGGCTCCCTGACATTTTGGCTTGTCTGACTATCCATTCCAGTTCCTGAACTCTATGGCTATGTTTTGACTACATTTACTCTGTTTACCTTTTTTATTATTATTAACCACTTGACCAATGGGCACTTAAACCCCCTTTCTAACCAGACCAATTTTCAGCTTTCAGTGCTCTCACACTTTGAATGACAATTACTCAGTCATGCAACACTGTACCCATATGGCATTTTTGTCCTTTTTTCACACAAATAAAGCTTTATTTTGGTGGTATTTAATCACCGCTGAGTTTTTTATTTTTTGTGCTATAAATGAAAAGAGACCGAAAATTCTGTAAACAAAATACATTTTTCTTTGTTTCTGTTATAAAATTTAGCAAATTAGTAATATTTCTTCATAAAATTTTGTCCAAAATTTATAATGCTACATATCGTTGGTAAAAAATAATCCAAATTGGTGTATATTATTTGGTCTGTGTGAAAGTTATAGAGTCCACAAGCTATGGTGCCAATCTCTGAAAATTGATCACATCTGAAGTACTGACGGCCTATTTCCTGAGACCCTAACAAGCCAAGACAGTACAAATACCCCCTAAATGACCCTTTTTTGGAAGTTAGACATTCCAAGGTATTTAGAAAGAGGCATGGTGAGTTTTTTGAAGTTGTAATTTTTCCCACAATTCTTTGCAAAATCTAATTTGTTTCTTTTTTTTACAAAATTGTCATATTATTGTCAGGTTATTTCTCACAGACAGCATATACATACCACAAATTACACCCCAAAATACATTCTACTCCTCCTCCTGAGTATGGTGATACCACATGTGTGAGACTTTTACACAGCATGGCCACATACAGAGACCCAACATACAGGGAGCACCATCAGGCGTTCTAGGAGCATAAATTACACATCTAATTTCTTGACTACCTCTTGCACCTTTAAAGGCCCTGGAGCACCACGACAATGGAAACGCCCAAAAAATGACCCCATTTTGGAAAGAAAGCACCCCAATGTATAATCTTTGAGGCATAATGAGTCTTTTAAACATGTCATTTTTTTTTCTACAAGTTTTTGGAAAAGGTGGGAAGAAAATGAAAACACATTTTTTGTTTACACAAAGTTGTCAGTTTATACGATATTTCTAACACATAGCATGTACACAGCAAAAATTACACCCCAAAACATTTTCTGCTACTCCTCCTGAGTATGGTGATAACACATGTGTGAGACTTTTATACAGCATGGCCACATAGAGAGGCCCAACATGCAAAATCCCTACTAAATATAAAAGCTTAACCTGTATGGAGTTAATAAATTTTTTAATTTTTACATTGCGTCTTTTTGCAAAATCGTGAAATTGAACGTACGCAAACATGTACAGTAAATATCCAAATTTCTCAAAAAATCTGAAGGTTTTCATTTTTCCCTTACAGTTTTCAGAATTAGTGAAAGGCCCCCAAAACCATATATTTTCTGAAAGCATATGACCTCTAGAATAAAAAAAATGTGCTACTGATTTTTTAGACCCCGCAGTATTTGCGCAAATGTTTATTAAACCAATATATTCGCAAAAAATACACTGAAACCATTATTAGCAGATAAAATCACAGCTAATTTTACAAAATTCCTGCTAAATCCCTACTAAATATAAAAGCTTAACCTGTATAGAGTTAATAAATGACAAATATTTGTAACTTTTAAATTGCACCTTTTTTGCGAAATGGTGAAAACTGAATAGACGTAAAAGTGTAAATATCCAAATTTCTCAAAAAATCTAAATATAAAAGCTTAACCTGTATGGAGTTAATAAATTTTTTAATTTTTACATTGCGTCTTTTTGCAAAATCGTGAAATTGAACGTACGCAAACATGTACAGTAAATATCCAAATTTCTCAAAAAATCTGAAGGTTTTCATTTTCCCCTTACAGCTTTCAAAATTAGTGAAAGACCCCCCAAATCATATATTTTCTGAAAGCATATGACCTCTAGAATGAAAAGAAGATGCTTCTGATTTTTTAGACCCCACAGTATTTGCGCAAATTTTTATCAAACCAATATATTCGCTATAAATACACTAAAACTATTATTAGCAGATAAAAACACAGCTAATTTTACAAAATTCCTGATAAATCCCTACTAAATATAAAAGCTTATTCTGTATTGAGTTAATAAATGACAAATATTTGTAACTTTTAAATTGCGCGTTTTTGCAAAATGGTGAAAATTGAACGTACCCAAAAATGTCTCTAAAAATCTGGAGGTTTTCATTTTTCACTTACAGCTTTCAGAGTTTGTGAAAGACCCCCCCCCCCCCCAAATCATATATTTTCTGAAAGCATATGACCTCTGGAATAAAAATAAGGTGCTACTGATTTTTTTAGGCCCTGCGGTATTTGTGCAAATGTTTATCAAACAATATTTTTGCTAAAAATACACTAAAACCATTATTAGCAGATAAAAACACAGCTAATTTTACAAAATACCTGCTAAATTCCAACTAAATATAAAAGCTTTACCTGTATGGAGTTAATACATAACAAATATTAGAAATTTTTACGGTCACCAGGGGGGATGAGGACATGAGAACGCGAAGTGCAGAGGGAGGGGCCTGACCGAGTGACTGACGGGATGCGCGAGGGAGACCTGGGGAAGCCTAGGTAAACCCGCTGAGTGAGAGGCAGCGGTGTTTTCACTAATGATGACCTAGCTCCCCCTAGGAGACCCCGCCGGAGATCCTGCAACCAGCCCGTGAGACAGACAGCCGGGATTCGGCAGCATGCGGGGGAACTGAGAAGCTGGGAGCTGGCCCCCCTCCCCCTCTTACCTTCTCCCCCTCTGTCTGTGGGCTACAGTGGAGTGGTTAAAGATCGCTGACCGGGGGGGGGGGGCGTGGCCAGGACCGGCATGTGAGAGGAAGTGTTTCTCACAGCTCCACTTCAGCACATTGAATCGATCCTTTCCCAGCAGCGTTCCGGTGCCAAAAAACGGCGTTCCAGCTGGCTACCGACCCGCTCACCCTCCCGGACCATCCACCGGCCCTGTGCACAAGAGGGAAAGCAAAGAAAAAGGAGGAAATCATGACCTCCAAAATCCAAGATGGCGCCGCCGCGGCCCTGGCACAGCGCACACCGAGGGGATATGAAAAGAACAAAGATGGGCTAGTAAGAAGGCACAGAAGCTACAGGGTAAGGAATACCAGAGAGATATGGTGTACTATGCCCAAAAGATGGGGGGGCATCGGGCGCAAGAAGCAGGGGGGACTGCATCATTGTCCCAGGCAGAAGCACATGAGATGGGAGAGCTGGACACAATATATGCTGACATGCAGGGAGAGGTGGAAGATGCAGCAGAGCGGCCCCCTCATCTATACACAGACACAAACAGTAAAGAGACTGAGCAGCCAACTTTAGCTGAGATACTTAAAGCTGTGGATGTCTGCACAGCTTCTGTGAACACTCTCAAAGAGCAATTTGGAGGGCTGAGAGAGGATGTATCCTTGTTGAGACAAGACTTACAGAAAATTAGAGAACGTACGACTGCTGTGGAAAGCAGAGTAAGCGATATTGAAGACAAACTCCCGCCAGTGGCTCGGGAAGCACATGCGGCCTATCAACTTGCTAAAGACACCAACAACAGAGTGGACGACATGGAAAATCGCTTAAGACGCAATAACATACGCATTGTAGGTCTGCCAAAGAAAACGGAGGGCAAGGATGCCACCACATTCATAGAGTCCTGGCTGGTCGAGATATTTGGAAGAGAAGCCTTTTTGCCCGTTTTTCACAGTAGAGAGGGCGCACCGAACTCCAGGTCGCCCGCCACAACCGGGAGCCCCCCCCAGACCTCTCCTTGCCCGGCTTATGCACTACAGAGACAGAGAAGCGGTGCTGAGGAATGCAAGAGAAAAAGCTAATGTCCAGGTGAATGGGGTCAGAGTATCGTTCTACCCTGACTTCTCTGCAGAGGTGCAAAAACGCAGGGCCAAGTTCTCTGATGTGAAGAGACACCTACGGGCTCTGCAGCTTCCATATGCCATGCTGTACCCGGCTAAGCTGAGAGTTACCGCCGACAGACAGACTCACTTCTTTGAATCAGCCCAAGATGCAGCTATGTGGCTTGACCGTTATGAACAGGCCTTAAGACAACGAGACAGAGAAGATGAGGACAGACCTGCATGACACGCATAAATGTGGAATTCTTCTGGAACCCCACCATATGGCTTTAAAGTGGATCTGTCAATAGCTCACTTATTCCCCTTTAGGGCTGATATTCTCCGTGGGATCCTGCAGTTTGTTATTATAAATACCCCTTTTTTACTTTGGAGAATGTTTTTGCTTTATGCTGCTGGGAACTTTGATATAGGTACACGAACAGTGAGCTATCTTGTGAAGTATGCAAGAGAAAATGCGTTCTTTCTACGTGAGAGATAAAGCGAGCAAGCCATGTTGGCTATGGTTTCAACTTCAATTGTATGGGCGTGTCCTGTTGACAGCCTGGTTTTTTGTTTTTCTTTTTTTCTACGTTTTTTGCTTATACCAAAGAATACACTACCGAAGATTCCTATGCTGGAAGTGATGCATATCACCAATATTAGTCACCGATGTCACTGACATGTGATCTAGGCCTGTTCTCTCTGACCGGAAATGGAAAGCGTAGCCCTGGAACACACCGCATCCATGGGGAGAGGATCCTCTATTATCATTTTGCCCGTCAGAAGTAGATGAAATCAGGAACTGGGTGGCTGTGATTCCTGAACTGCCTTACTCCTTAAGATCATACAACGATTTGCCCAATGGTTGAACTGCCAATAATTTCATGGAACGTCAGGGGCTTAGGTTCCCATCTTAAGCGAATGATGATCTCCTCATGTCTGAAAAAATATCATCCTATGATTTTGTGCATGCAAGAGACCCATTTAACAGCTGAAACTAAATGTTGTCTTAGATATGCCTGGGTGGGGAAAGCATATCACTCCACCCACACCTCATATTCAAGGGGTGTGAGTATAATGATACATGGCTCTATAGATTACCAAGAATTTGATATATGCATAGATACTGAGGGTAGATATGTTTTCTTGCATTGTAGGATTGGGATGCTAAACTGTATACTGGCATGTGTGTATGTGCCCCCGCCGTTTACGGTGGCGGTACTGCGGTTACTGCTGACTTATCTTGAAGGTAGACCGGATCTGCCGTTGCTGATTGTGGGAGACTTTAATTTCTGGCTGAGTCCTTCCGCGGGCAGGCACCCTGGTTTTGTTGTCCCTGTCACGCCAAGGGACTCCCCATTGCTTAGACTGCTTAATGAAGTTGGTTGGGTGGACATATGGAGGCACAGAGACCCGGGTGAAAAACTATTCTCTTGTTTTTCCAAAACTCATGGGACATTGTCCAGAATTGATTTAGCTGTGGGTAACCTGGCCATGCTCCCATCCGTCTCGGAAGTGATATATAAGCCACGTAGTGTCTCAGATCATTCACATTTAGTGATTACCATGATTATATCCCCGAAATCCGGGTTACCTAGAACCCCATGGAAATTTAATGCCTTCTGGCTAAAACTATTTTTATCGCATAATGAGATGGAGCGGAGCATGGCAGAGTTCCTTAATGATCGAGAGTTCCTGCAGTCTCCGATGGAACAATGGGATGCCTTTAAGGCCTATTTGAGGGGCTTACTTATTTCAGAGATAGGTAGAGTGAAAAAGAATTCTTCAGAGCATAAGGAAGAACTTGAGAGGCAGGTTGGGACCCTGGAGGAGGCCTATATACGCACACCGACAGACTCGGCTAGGGAGGCATGGCAGTCAGCTCAATCTGCGTATGAGCTGTTGCTGTCCTCCACGGTGGAGAAAAAGCTGTTCTTCTCCAGGTTGGCGTTTTACGAGGAAGGGGAAAGTACGGGGCATCTTTTGGCCAGGATAGCTAACTCTCAACAACGCTCCCCTGTAATAGGAGCCATTAAAACACCTGAGGGTAGGTTGGTGAGCTCCCCTGACCTTATACTACTGGAACTGGCCAAACTTTACGAAAATCTGTATCTTCCAACGGGGCAATACACCTCGGAGGAATTGGCAGATTATTTTGGTGGCATTGACTTTCCACAACTCACAAGAAGTCTAAAGGAGGATCTGGATGCTCCTCTTACCTTGGACGAGCTACAAGATGCACTGGCAGCATTCCCCAACTGCAAGGCCCCTGGGGCGGATGGGATTCCCATAGAGGTCTATAAGCAATACGCTGACATCCTTTTGCCAAAGCTACTAATGGTTTTCAATGCTTCCAGGGAAAATAAACGTTTACCCCCCTCCATAACCACAGCCAACATAGTACTTATACTGAAGCCCGGAAAGGACCCGACAGATCCAGGTTCTTATAGGCCCATATCCCTTTTGCAAAGTGATATCAAGCTTCTAGCTAAGGTACTTGCGCTGAGGCTGAATGGAGCCATTACGGCCATCATACACCCTGACCAGGCGGGGTTTATGCCTAATAAGTCTACGGCTGTAAACTTAAGACGGCTTTATTTGAATATGCAATCTGCGGCGGATAATCTGGGACAGAGGGCTCTACTCTCACTGGACGCTATGAAGGCTTTTGATAGCGTGGAGTGGGAATACCTGTGGGAAGTGCTTGGGCGCTTCGGATTTGGTGATGTTTTCATCTCATGGGTACGTCTGCTGTATCACAGACCGCAGGCTGCCATTAGGGCATCGGGGGCTATGTCACACACATTCAATCTGGGGAGAGGCACGAGGCAGGGGTGTCCTTTGTCACCCCTGCTGTTCGCGCTAGCTATAGAACCCCTAGCCATTAAAGTAAGAGCTAATCCTAATATTGTCGCATTTCGATATGGCGACAGGCAGGAGAAATTGATGTTATATGCCGACGATACCATGATTCTGCTTGGTGACGTGGACAAATCTCTCAATGCAACCATATCGGAGTTTGGACGATACTCAGGACTCCAGATTAACTGGACCAAATCTTCCTTGATGCTCATTGATGAAAGGAGCACTCCCCCTGACATTAGTGTAGTACTTCTAGCCACCTCGTTCAGATACTTAGGTATTCAGGTGACGCCTAGGATCAGAGATTACGGTAGATTAAACATATCCCCATTGCTACAAAAATTTAGAGAAAGGATTAAAACATGGAATTCACTCTGTCTGTCGGTCGCAGGCAGGTTGAATTTGATTAAAATGATTCTTATGCCCCAATTGTTGTATGTACTTCATAATACACCCATGGTAATCACCCTTAAAACTTTCCGGATTATTAATTCCTTGTTCAGACTACTAATTTGGAGAGGGCGCTCTCCAAGGATTAAACTCGAGCACCTCCAACGCCCTAAGGACGAAGGAGGGCTCGCCCTTCCTAATCCCTGGCTCTATTATATAGCTGCGCAGCTGCAGCATCTGATAGGTACAATGTACACTGGTGCAGAGAAAGAGAGACCTACAGTAGCTCCTCAGAAATGGTAATGCTACATACAGTTAAAAAGGATTCGGTCCCGACGGCCTTGGAGGCCATGAACTTTGGCAAATCCAATAAGAAGTACCCGACCTATGACTTAATCCAAAAAATATGGTCCAAGACTAAATATATGCAGGGGGTCACAGGATTCACAGACTACAGCCCAATATGGTTTAATGACCCGAACCCAGAATTAGGTAAGATGCAGAATGGGGCGATATGGAGAAGATATGGGGTGCTGTATATTAGGCAGATTTTCCAACACGGGAAACTACACACATTTGACACCTTACAGAGGTTATTTGCACTACCACAGTCTATGAGGTTCTACTACTTGCAATTAAAACATGCAGTAGGGGCACAGAGTAAATCTACGGATTGGGTCTCTTCACCTACACCCGTGTTTAATGTGATTGCAGGAGCCAATCATACCAAAGGGTTTATTTCACAGTGTTATAGTATGTTACTGCAAAGCTTTCTAAATAAACATCCTTTGGGAATGCTTGCTAAGTGGGAGAAAGATGTTGGCCCGTTGGATGGGGATCAGTGGGAAGAGGTGTTACAGGCCGTGCCCACATGCTCCTTAAATGTTACACACAGACTGACACAATTGTATATTATATTAAGAGTTTATTATACCCCTCATAGATTATATGCTATGGGCCTTAGACCCACCCCGCTATGTACTAGATGCAAAAGGGAACATGGAGACCTGATTCACTTACTATGGAGGTGCCCAAAGCTTCACCCCTATTGGAAAGGGGTGGTGGACACTGTCAATGGGGTATTTCAGGTCAATTTGCCTACAAATCCCAAGCACTGCTTGCTCAATGTGATAGACGAGCTGGGATGGGAGGAATATACTAAAGTGGCAATTACCAAAAGCTGTATTCCTGGCACGGAAACTGATTATGAAACATTGGATCTCAGAAGAGCCTCCTGCTCTTAAAGAATGGATTAATGCTGTTGGTTTCTGTTGGACAAGGTAATCTACCAGCATAGAGGCTGCCCGCAGAAGTTCGAGAAACTCTGGGGACCATGGCCAAATGTTCCGGGGCTTGCCCCGGTGGATTTGGTCGTGGGCAGACTGCTGGGGATGGGGACATGAGACCCTAAGTATTGGAAAGTATAGGCTACCTTAACTAGGTATAGTGCCTTATGTGGATCAATTATTTCTTTTGCTTTTGATAAGGTTGGAGCCCTCAATTGGTCAATTGGTTTATAATATGCAGTTGTGTAAAAAATAAACTGATATTTATTAGTTAGGTTGGTGATTTGGGACAGGTTAGTTAAATAATGCAGCCAGTTGGACACACAAATGTAAAATGTCTGGCAGAAATAAGCATTTCAGAATGTAAATGTGAAGTCGGTATGTGTATGCTTTTATATGTTTTTCTCAATAAAATATTTTTCTGGATAAAAAAAAAAAAGATCGCTGACCGGTGTCGGTGGATACAGACATCCAGCCAGACAAGCGACAAGTTGAAGCCTGAGACGGGGTGGAATAGCAGCATCAAGGATTCCCCGAAGGTATAGAACATATGAGAGCCACAGTGGACTGATGGATGAGAGCTGGATCTCGAATCAGCAGCAGGTAGAAAACCTGGACAAAGCAGAGAATCAGAAGCAGTAAGGTACTTCACAATTGAGCAAAAGTTGAACCGTGTTTTGAAGTAGCTATAGCATGTATGTATATATTGCAGTATATACTTACTAGGACTGCACTGAGGTTGTACAATCTGCCTATTCGCAGTAGCTAAGCTGGGCATACACTAGTAGAAATCTGCATATACTTGCATACCTGCATATATCAACAGAGACTTAATTGCTGAGAGATGAACTGTGTTTAAATGGGTGTGATGTTTAACTGCATATCTCAGTATATACCTACAAGGACTTGATGCTAAACCTGTAGTTGCTTACACTGTCTATATGCAGCAGTAAAGTTTGGTATATACCAGTAGAAACAAGCAGACATATATAAACAGCAAAACCTGAACATATGTACATTCCTACAGATATGTAACTGCTTCTGATATCTCTGGAACAGCTTCGGAATATACCACAAAGGCATTTACAATATTGAACGGGTGCAAAAGCTGAAATAGCGGTATATTTCTGAATAATCCTGTATAAATCTGCAACTTTTCGAATACCCATCTGCAACATGTGTATAAAAAAAAGCCCGGTACCCCTCAGAAATTAGTGGACTAAAATAAATACCCCTCTATAGAATTATTAATCGGTTGGTGAGTTTAACCTGTGGCGACCTACTTAAGGTCACAGTTAGACACACGGACTTGACCCCATTTTGCATATATGGTGAAAATATAACTGGGACACTTTTCTTGAGGGTGCTTGGAGCCTCCGTGCAAATTGGTGGCTTTCTTGTAAATCCAGGGGTACCTATCTATGTGTGAGGTGTCCAGGTTTTTGAATGATCTCCCAGGAGAAGAGAAAATAGATATTAAACTGGGGAACTGGAAAACTACAAACAAAAATATCAGTATTAAAGGTAGGACCACGAAGGGAAGTGAGCCCAAAACCCCTAAGGAAAAAGCAAACACCAGTATGATCAAACAATATATGACAAAAGGGTCAAGTCCCCAGAGTACAGGACCGGAGGAACAACAACAGGCGAAACAAGATAGGAGAAAAGATCCTGATAAAAAGAAAGGAGATACTCCGGACCTCTCGAGAGAAGATACTTGTATAGAGAGTGAGGTGGAAACAAGTAAAATGGAAGAACCAAATGTAGGTGCCCAGATCCCAACAAAACTATAAATATTGGAGATGTTATTGAGACTAGAAACTTAAATTAAAGGGGAAATTACCGTATTACGAACAGACCTGGGGCAGCTGTTGGCTCGAGTGGAAGAGATAGAGGAGAGGACAGATAATCAGGCCCAGGAACAAATTAAAAGAGCAAGTGAGATTAACACAGATAAACCAGAGGAGAATCCTATACAAGCTGGAGGACCAGGAAAATCAAAATAGAAGACAAAATCTTAGAATCCGTGCCCTTCCAGAGGAAAATGGCAAAGATCTGAGGAGAATTTTGAACTCAATATTTAACCCGCTGCTGGACAAAGGACCAGAAAAAAGTATTAAGATTGATAGAATCCATCGGGTCAGAAAACCAAAAAACTTAGCAGCGGATCGTCCCAGAGATATTATTGTGAGAGTTCAGAAATATAAAGAAAAAGAAGAAATTTGGGGTAAAATGAGGGGAAGACCCCCTATAAAATATGAAGGGACGGAGCTTCAAATTTTTGCAGATCTTGCACCTGAAACACTTGCTAGGCAACGACTCCTTAAACCACTATTAGAGCAAATGCGATTAGTGAACATCAAGTATAACTGGGGATTCCCGGCATGCCTGATAGGGCATAAAGACGGCAGATCCACAAGATTAAGATTCCCTGAAGATTTACAGGAGTTCTGCAATAGACTGGATCTACAAGTCCCAGAGATACCAGGATGGGCAGAGGGAGAAAATGTCATATAAAGATGGACACTAATTAACTTTCCGTAAATGCCTTAGGGGAAATAGAGAATATATAACTAAAAGGAAATAAAGTGGGTGGAGGGTAGTTGGAAGGGGTAGCAGGGGGGGTCTGAGAATGGCAACCTCGGGGTCACCAGTGTAGGTCCGGCCCATACAACCCACCGTTCCTGGAGTGGACGGAGGGGGGAGTGGGAGTAGGGGACAAGGTCAGAGCTCCACCTCTGAGGAGGGAGGAGTAAAAAAAAAAAAGAAAGAAAGAATGAAAGAAAGAAGAGTAAAGAAACTCTGATGAGAGCTTTTGGTCGGAAAATGTGACTGTGTGTATGCTCCATCGGACTTTTGCTGGCAACACCTTTTTGACACTATAATGTCTGATATTGCCTTCATTTTTTCAATGTTGAACTTTTTAAGTTCCTGAGTTGTGTATGTTATGTTTTGAAATATGCCTGTTTATGTACTAAAAAAAAATATTCAAGGTAGAACTTTATAAAACCAAGATGTTGTTTTTTTACCCAAAAATGTTTTACAACGCACATGTGAATGTGCACGGAGTAAAAGGTTTTATATTCAACAATGTGTGGATTCTTCTTTCAATGCTCAATACCAGTTTTTGTATTAAGTTGGTGTTTACAGTGACAATGGGTGTTATTTAATAATGGAAAAACCATCTGGCACTACAAGTGCACTAGGAGAACATAGGAGACAGCTAAAAGAAACACAAGCAGTAAATCAAAATCAAGATTTTATCAGATCAAAATTTTTTTTATTATCTAAAATAATTACAAATGTGCTGGCATAGCAATGGCCCCCCTACCCGTAAAATAATCAACATATTTTTGATGCACTTCACAAGCACTTTGAGGGGGGCAAGCCAGGACGGCCAGCTTCCAGGGCTGTCATTGTAGTTTCTGGAAGTCCGGCCTCAGGCTCAACTGAGGCAACATAATTTTTCTTTAAAAAGTTGTGAAGTATGCAGCATGCTGAACTATGTGGTTCAGTTTGTACTCCGCCATATTTATTGCCATAAGAAATAGACGGCCTGACTGGCCATTATCCCAAAGGCATTCTCCATGACTCTTCTGGCTCTGGCCAGCCCGTAATTAAAAACCCTCTTCTCTGGGGTGCGGGTCCTCTGGGGGAATGGCCTAATCAGGTGATCACCCAGACCAAATGCTTCATCAGCGATAAAAACAAATGGGAGTCCTTCCACGTTTTCTTCCGCAGGTGGCAATCCCAAGCCACCACTCTGAAGACATGTGTAGAACTCCGTCTGGGCAAAGACTCCACCATCCAACATCCGGCCATTCTTCCCCATGTCCACATAGAGAAACTTGTATGTCGCCAACACCACCACCATCAACACAATACTATGAAACCCCTTATAGTTAAAATAGTACGACCCCGAGTGGGGTGGTGGGACGATGTGGATGTGCTTCCCATCGATTGCCCCAACACAATTGGGAAAGTCCCAATGCAGAGCAAATTGGGAAGCCACAGTCTGCCATTCCTGTGGCGTTGAAGGAAACTGTGGAGTCAAAAAAGAAAAAAAATTGGTACTTTTGCACATAACATTGCAAGCAGATTAGACACAAAGATTCTTGGCCAACATCAGTATAACATTTATTTTAAGGAGTATTTAAAGACAAAAATATAAGGTTGACTTATCAGATTCCTCACCCCCTCTGATGGCCCATTGGAAACATTTTAGGGGGATTATAAATGAGTTTTGGACCCAAAAAAAGCCTCTGGCACTCTGCCTGAATTTAAGGACAACAATAACATTTGGACACATTTTAGGGGGTTTTTAAGGTAAAGCACTACAACGGAGCTGACAAAATACATTGTTAAGTAACTAGGCTAGGTGTATATGGGCCCAGAATAGCATGCTGGGGAGGTTAGTGAAGGGAAATATGCATGAAGGACAAAAAAAGGAGCATTGAAAGCTTACAGCATGCATAGGCACAAAGGGGACATTCAAAATATATTACAACCATGGTAATTAGGGAATGATGAAAGAAATACAAAACATTATCATACATTAAATACATAGAATGTGATGTTAAAGGAGAAAACTTACTCTAATATAGTCCTTCTGCAGGACCTGTATGATGGCAGAACAGGTCTCTGGAATAATGATCCCCAGAGCCTGGGGGGAGATGCCTGTAGAGAACTTGAGGTCCTGTAGACTTCTTCCCATCGCCAAGTACCGCAACGTGGCGACTAGCCTCTGCTCCAGAGTGATGGCTTGCCGCATGCAGGTGTCCTACTTGGTAATTTAAGGGGACAGCAAAGCCAACAGATGGTGACAAACGGGGTCTGTCATCCAGAGAAAACTCCTGAAATCATCAGGGTTATTCTCCTGGATCTCACACAGCAAAGGCATAAAAAAAAAATTGGTCACGCTGGAGCAACCAATTCTTGGTCCATGAACCCCCCCCCCCACCCTGTTCATGGACTGGGCAAACCAAAGCAAGAACCCTAACACCAAGCCCCTGCACAGCACATGGCTTCAAACAGTCGGCTGGTCAGAACGAACTAATAGAACGCACTGAAGAAAGAGAAACAGAAAGGTCTGTGAAGAACGAGCTGAAAATCAGAAACAAGCGGACAAGAAAACACTGAAAAACAGATACGAACTAACTACATGCACTAAAGAATAGATACGAACCCACAAGCACAAACTGAAGAGCAGTAAAGATCGGAAAAGCACAAGTCTGAAAAGCGTGAATCGTCTCTCACCAAACTTCTACTAACACGAGATAAACACGAAATTAGCAGAAGGAGCCCAAAAGGATGGCACACTGGCTATTGAACTTCTGTTTTATAGTTCCATCGTACGTGTTGTACGTCACCATGTTCTTGACAGTCGGAATTTGGTGTGACCGTGTGTATGCAAGACAAGCTTGAGCGGAATTCCGTCCGAAAAACCATCCAGGATTTTTCCATCGGAAATTCCGCTCGTGTGTACGCGGCATAATAATCTGAAGGTTTTCATTTTTCCCTTACAGTATTCGGAATTTGTAAAAAGACCCCCCCAAACCATATATTTTCTGAAAGCATATGACCTGTACAATAAAAAGAAAGAGCTACTGATTTTTGAGGCCCCACGATATTTGCGCAGATGTATACCAAACAATATTTTTGCTAAAAATACACTAAAATCATTATTAGCAGATACAAACACAGCAAATTTTCCTCCTAAATTCCTACTAAAAATAAAAGCTTAACCTGTATTGAGTTAATAAATAACAAATATTTGTAAATTTTAAATTGCACCTTTTTGAGAAATAGTGAAAATCAGACGTATGCAAACCTTTCTCCGAAAATCCGGAGGTTTTCTTTTGTCACCTATAGCTTTCAGAATCTGTAAATGACCCCCCTAACCATACATTTTATGAAAGCACATGGCCAGTAGAATAAAAATAAGGTGCTACTGATTTTTAAGGCAGCGTGATATTTGCGCAAATGTTTGTCAAAACAATATTTTTGCTAAAAATACATTAAAATAAATAATAGTGCACATAAACACAACATAATTTACAAAATTCCTGCTAAATTTCTACTAAAGCATCGTTCACATGTGGCATACCAAAGTGTACGCCCATTGGGGGCCATGTTTACCCACACAGGAATGCACAGGGGTTCCATGAATCCCAGTACAGACAGTCCCATTTATGTCAATTGGGATGCAACAGCTGCACAGGCATAGCTGCTGTTCCCACTCTGTCATCTGTGTGGGTGTGGGTACATGATGCCGAACCCAGACAGTGTAAGTTCAGGGCCATGCATGCGCACCTATATGAATGTAAAATTGGGAGCAACGGCTCTGTTGTGCAGGTGTTACATCCCAAATGACATCAATGGGACTGTCTGCACAGAGATGAATGGAACATCTTTGCATCAATGTAAAGGTACGCTGTGTATGCCCTGTGTGAACAAGGCCTTAGGCCCTTTTCACACAAGCAGACCAGGACTGCCTGTACATTTTTCAGGTGGAGCGGACACGGACCTGTTATGCACCTGCTCAGCGGGAATCAACAGACAGATCCCCCACTGAGCAGGTGGATATGCTTGAAAGAGTCTGCTCCATGTGAAAGGGGTCTTACCAGGAGCAGGCGGTCCATTAGGGGCACTGGGGCGCCACCCCCTGAAGGTCGCCAGACTCATCGTATAAGTCTTTTTTCAAGCCACATGATTAGAGCCTAATTGGCTTGAAAAAGTTTGGGCTCGGGGAGCAGAGAATTAATATTTGCTATTGTTTTCCGGCTTCTCCCGAGGAAGCTGAGGAGGGGTGAGTGCGGGGGGAGACCTTCATCAGGGAGGGGTGAGTGCAGGAGGGAGGGGGCATCACGGTGGAGGGGTGAGTGCGAGGGGATACCATCACTGTGAAGGGGTGAATGCGGGGGGGGGGGACCGTCATTGTGGAGGGGTGAGTGCGGGAGGGGCATTACCGAGGAGGGGTGAGTGTGGGGGGAGACCGTCACCGTGGTGGGGTGAGTGCAGGAGGAGACTGTCACAATGGAGAGGTGAGTGTGGGGGGAGACCTTCACCATGGAGAGGTGAGTGCAGGAGGGGGTCATCACTCTGGAGGGGTGCATGCGGAGGGAGACCATCACCGTGGAGGGGTAAGTCCGGGGGAGACCATCACCATGGAGGGGTGAGTGCGGGAGGGGGGGCGTCACCATGCGGGTAGTCATTTTCTCTGTAGCATTTTACTTGAATGAAATAAGGAATCTGTATAGAGATTCCATTCATTCATAAAATGACAGTCTGATACATAGTAACTCTCGCGGTTACTATATATCAGCTGTCAGTGATTGTAGGAGCGATCGCTGCCTATATCCACTCTAATACAGGGGGGAGCTTGGTAAACACATGTTTATCAAGCCCCCAAGCCCCAACTTCACCCCCACCCACACCGCTCCCCCCTCTCCCCCACCGTGCTCCCCAGCCTGACAGATCACAGAGATCAGTGCAGGGAGAAGCTGAAGGAGGCGGGAAGGGAAGGAGGGATGCTGTTCGGAACGGCCATGAATCAGAGGTGTGGGGGCATTATGGGGGGCGATCTGAGTGATGGGGGGGCACATCTTGATCCCCCCAAGCTCCATGCAGCACCTGGGAGGTGGGAGTGGAAGAGGAGGGATGCCGGTTTATGATGGTAGCTGCGGGGAGTGGGTTTGCTGGGGGGGTTGGATCAGGTGGAGGGGGGGTAATCAATGCTGGGGGGAAGAAGGGGGGTGAAGGGAATAGGAGAGGGGAGTGGGGGGGACAGTTTTGGGTGGAAGTTAGCAGCGGGGGGATGGAGAAGCAGGGGTCAGGGAAGCGACGGCATGGGTGGGGGTGGCGTTCACATTAGGGGTTAATAACTAAGTTTTAGAATTGTTCAGCAGAGTCTGCTGAACAAGTCTGCTATAAGTTTATGGTCATTGAAGTGACCGTGAGCTTATAGCAGAGGGAGAAATAAGGTCCATACGGCATATGGACATGGCCACCAGCAGGCACTTCTGTAGGTCCATATGGCATACAGACCTAATAGTGAAAGGGTTAATGTCTAAACCTCTGGCAACAAAAGTGAGTACACCCCTAAGTAAAAAATTCCCCCTCCCCGGTGTTATGTGACTTGTTAGTGTTACAAGGTCTCAGGTGTGAATGAGGAGCAGGTGTGTTAAATTTGGTGTCTCTGAGGATCTGAAAAAAAAAAGAATTGTTGCTCTACATAAAGATGGCCTAGGCTATAAGAAGATTGCCAAGACCCTGAAACTGAGCTGCAGCACGGTGGCCAAGACCATACAGTGGTTTAACAGAACAGGTTCCACTCAGAACAGGCATCACCATGGTCAATCAAAGAAGTTGAGTGCACTTGCTCAGCATCATATCCAGAGGTTTTCTTTGGGAAATAGATGGATGAGTGCTGCCAGCATTGCTGCAGAGGCTGAAGGGGTGGGGGGTCAGCCTGTCAGTGCTCAGATGCACACTGCATCAAATTGCGGAAGGAAGAAGGAAGCCTCTTCTAAAGATGATGCACAAGAAAGCCCGCAAACAGTTTGTTGAAGACAAGCAAACTAAGGACATGGATTACTGGAACCATGTCCTGTGGTCTGATGAGACCAAGATAAACTTATTTGGTTCAGATGGTGTCAAGCGTGTATGGCGGCAACCAGGTGAGGAGTACAGACAAGTGTGTCTTGCCTACAGTCAAGCATGGTTGTGGGAGTGTCATGGTCTGGGGCTGCATGAGTGCTGCCAGCACTGGGGAGCTACAGTTCATTGAGGGAACCATGAATGCCAACATGTACTGTGACATACTGACGCAGAGCATGATCCCCTCCCTTCGGGGAGACTGGGCCGCAGGGCAGTATTCCAACATGATAACGACCCCAAACACACCTCCAAGACGACCACTGCCTTGCTAAAGAAGCTGAGGGTAAAGGTGATGGACTGGCCAAGCATGTCTCCAGACCTAAACCCTTTTGAGCATCTGTGGGGCATCCTCAAACGGAAGGTGGAGGAGAGCAAGGTCTCTAACATCCACCAGCTCAGTGATGTCATCATGGAGAAGTGGATGAGGACTCCAGTGGAAACCCGTGAAGCTCCGGTGAACTCCGTGCCCAAGAGGGTTAAGGAAGTGCTAGAAATTAATGGTGGCCATACAAAATCTTTACACTTTGGGCCCAATTTGGACATTTTCACTTTTTGGTGTACTCACTTTTGTTGCCAACGGTTTAGACACTAATGGCTGTGTGTTGAGTTATTTTGAAGGGACAGCAAATTGACACTGTTATACAAGCTGTACACTCACTGCTTTACGTTATAGCAAAGTGTCATTTCTTCAGTGTTGTCACATGAAAAGTTATAAAAATATATTTACAAAAATGTGAGGGGTGTACTCACTTTTGTGAGATAATGTAGCAATGAATTTTATTGCTATATGCAAGCGTTTTATTAAATGAAATTGATTCATTCCGTTTGTTTTGTTGTGTTTATCTGTGATTGGCCAGAGCTAATCACAAAGTACAGATGGGCTAGTGATTGGCCCAGTCTGTACCATGTGATCATACTGACCAATCAAAGCTAGCAACACAATTGTATACAATAGATGGCTTGAAAGAAAGCCATCCATTATTTACAACTGTCAAGAGAACTGCTGTGATTGGTTACAGCGGTCACATGGTACCAGCAGCGCGGTGGTACAGTGATGAGTAATTAACTGTGTCCAGTGGACGCAGCCGGTGACAGATCGCGCCACTGCACGACCCCGAAAGAAACTTTTGCGTACGTCCGATTTTCACTATTTCTCATAAAGGCGCAATGTAAAATTGACAAATATTTGTTATTTATTAACTCAATACAGGTTAAGCTTTTATATTTAGTAGGAATTTAGCAGGAATTTTGTAAAATTTGCTGTGTTTGTATCTGCTAATAATGATTTTAGTGTATTTTTAGTGAAAATATTGCTTTGGTAAACATCTGCACAAATATTGTGGGGCCTTAAAATACAGTAGCACCTTCTTTTTATTCTACAGGTCATACGCTTTCAGAAAATATATGGTTTGGGAGGTCTTTCACAAATTCTGAATACTGTAAGGGAAAAATGGAAACCTTCATATTTTTTGAGAAATTTGTATATTTATATTTTTGCTTACTTTCAATTTTACCCAGTTTGCAAAAAGGCGCAATGTAAAAATTACAAATATCGAGAGAGTGCAGAGATATACAAAGAGTGCAGAGATTGTGATGTTCAATCATTATGGGCGCCTCACAGCAACTTATCTATCTGGTAGTCTTATGTTCAGCGATTCCCAATGTAATGAGATGAAAAAGAAGGTTCACCTCTTCCTCCTTCAATCTCCTCTTCTTCTCCTCTCTCCCGAAGGTCACCTAGATGTCAAGTTTTCTCCAAATCAGAGGTACTCTCCTGCTCCACACAGGGTAAGACCCGCACAGACAAGGCCATTGGATAAGCTGCTTGGGGGTCATTTAAGACAAATAGGAGGACCTGATCTGGCGTTACATCCATCCCACTTTGAGACTGTGGCTGGGTTATAAGCCAAAAGGCGTATTTGATCTCCTGACCAGAGATCAAGGGAGCTGGTAAGAGGCAGTTATTTTGACGGTGAAGGACTGTCCTATCTCCAACACTATTTTTTACGTTGATTTTGAGTGTGATGTCACTTTTGCTGGGGGTGAAGATTTGTGTCCTATGGTGATCTCCCGCCGGATGACAATTGACACTGTTCTGATGTTTTTGATGGACTCATTAATTTGATGTACACTTACTTCCTTTTAATTTAATTTTATTTAGCGCGGTTTCTATTATTATAATATTTTGTATTGTGGGTATCTCACATTTTGCAACCGCAGCTCATTTATCCCACTAGTGGTATAGACAGCAGATCAATTAATGTATGTCATATTACTTTTTCTGACAGCGCTGTATGTTTTTATATATTTTGCAGAGATTGTGCCTGGCTGGCGCTATTTGAGAACTAATATTCAGAGATGGTGTTAATTCTAAAAGTTTTATGCCTTGTACACACGGTCGGACTTTGTTCGGACATTCCGACAACAAAACCCTAGGATTTTTTCAGACGGATGTTGGCTCAAATTTGTTTTGCATACACACGGTCACACAAAGTTGTCGGAAAATCCGATCATTCTGAACGCGGTGACGTAAAACATGTACGTCGGGACTATGAACGGGGCAGTGGCCAATAGCTTTCATATCATTATTTATTCTGAGCATGCGTGGCACTTTGTCCATCTGATTTGTGTACACACGATCGGAATTTCCGACAACGGATTTTGTTTTCGGAAAATTTTATATCCTGCTCTCAAACTTTGTGTGTCGGAAAATCCGATGGAAAATGTGTGATGGAGCCTACACACGGTCGGAATTTCCGACAACAAGGTCCTATCACACATTTTTCGTCTGAAAATCCGACCGTGTGTACGGGGCATAATAGTGGTAAGAAGTGTATTTATCTGCTGCAACCTCTGCCTTTTTGCAACAACACTCAATTTAATAAGATGACCTCTTATATGTGCTTTATGAGCATTCTCTAAGATGTAAGGGTCCCCAACAGATAGTTCAGTGATGGCAAAATATTCTGGCTGGCTGTAATAGTAAATGGGTGTCATTACGCCACATATAGTAAAAGCCTCATCACAGGCTCCCTCCACCATCACAAAGATAGGAGCATGGTCAGACCATGTTTTGTCATAAATCTCAGACTTAGATAAACCACTGCAGTAATAATTTATCTGTCAGCATTAAGTCAATACTTGAATAGGTTAAGTAAGAATGTGAAAAAAAGGTGAAGTCTTTCCCTGTGGGTTGTTGGCATCTCCAGACGTCGTATAAGCTGGAGGAAGATATAACGTTTTTAGCATGGTTCTGTGTGAAGAGCTTGAATGCTTTGGGTACAGTATTAAAATCGCCACATATAAGTATATACCCTTGTCACAAGATGTCTACTTTTTTTCCATAGCTTTCTCGAAAATGACAGCTGTTGTGTATTGGATAAGTAGAACAGTTAAATGCTATCCTGCTTACTGTATAACTCTAAGGCTGGCTATACATTAAGCAATTTTCTGAGTTATTGTATTGTGACAGCGGGAGGTTTCCCACCATCAGAATACAATGATTACTGCTGCCAGCTATAGACAGCGGCAGTAATTGTATGACAAAAACCCAACAGGCTGGTTGTACTGAAGTTGATTGATAGGTCGACTTCAGTACAACCAGTCTGTCCATAGATGGATCAAAATTTGGTCGGTTCCTGCTGAACCAGTTGAATTTCAAACTCTCTGTGGGGAGCTTTAATATGTGCGAATTACTACCATTTCTTTAGCTCAAGAAGCATATAATGTTATAATAACAATAAGCATTATTGCATTTGATCATTTGAATTATAACACTTTACTTTAGTTACTGATTTAATGTAATTGTCAATTGATTTAAATAAATATATGATTTATGACATATCTATATTATGATATAATTAATTTATTGCAAGTACTGAAAATACAATGTTTACATAATTTTTAATAACTGTGCTGGACGCGCCTGAAAGATCCAATTCTGGGGTTAGTTGCTCCCCAGTCAGTGTATCTCCTGTACTCTCCGGGTCTCAGGTAATATTGACGTCCTCTGTAGTTGGGCTCCTCATAGAACACCCAGTATCCATCTTGTACATGGGCAGAATGGATGTCATGGTAATTAAATCTTTCATAGACAAGAGGACAGTCTTCGGTAAGCTCCATCATATGACCTCTAAAGTCTTCTTTCTCATAGATTCTGATTGTGAATGGCCCACGATGCTTTATTTAAAAAAGTACACTAAACTGAATTAATGAGGAATTTAATACAGTTTTACAAAAAAATTTAATCTTTATAAAATAAGTTAACATAAAGTATATTATAGCCTTAGGCATCAAAAAGAAACAAGAAACAAATCTGTGTAATAAATTGTAGTGTAGTAGTTGTTGTTTGAAATGAACATGACACTAGCAAGCATATACCCATTCATTAAACAGATCAAAAAGAAGATTCATATTGCACACATTCCTGGAAAATGGCTTGAAGCAGGTGGGTCGTATAGCAACTACCAGCTAGGAACACAAGTCAACACAACTCAAGGCATATATCACCAAGTGTGCTGGCAATATATGCTTTGACTTGTTTGTTGAACACATTGGAATATAGAAGTCCTATTTTGTGAAGATACAAAAAAATTGCTCATGCTTGTCAGTGGTGGAAAGTAGATCTACAGAAACAGTTGCTTTAATGTGCAGTTACATTGATCCTTCATTAATGAAAAACAAGAAGGGGTTAAAACAAACCCCATATGACTTCAAATAATTAGTGCACGTTTATAGAATTCTGTTGTTTTAGGGGTTAAATGGAGAGACCATAACCATATTTGTAAAGGGGGTCTAAGTCTGCTACTGTGGTAATACTTTTTTATGGGTAGAGGGGAGGGGGGTTGAATGAGTTACAACTTCACACAAAAATTTGTGAGAGGGAATAGTTGGGGCTATATCTCAGGCTTCACATGTAACATATCTATAGGACACTGTCTGGTATTGGTATAGTATACAGCATATGGTTGTGAAGTACTGTGACTAGAAACTTGATTATTATTCTTACCTGTGGAGTCAAGCGGCAGGATCTGATGGAATCATTGTATCCCATCCATTGCTGGAAATCAGGATATTCCCCTCTCTTTAGGAAGTACTGGTGTCCTCTGTAATTGGGAAATTCATACAGGATCCAGTTTCCATTGTCCACTCGGATGGAGTTACAACGACTGAAGTATGAAGTCAAATCTGAACAGTCAGAGTCACACTCATAGGAGCGTCCCTGGAAGTTCCTGTCCTCGTAGAAGATAATCTAGAAAAAGCAAGGTACATGTGATTTCATGTTCTGTGAATACTTAATCAAATGTAATTTATGTGTAAAATGAATTACATGTTATTTTCTGTAGACTTTTTAAAAAGGTAATTAATACAGGATAGCATTAAAACTTGCTAATACTATACCTTAACCATTTTGCTGTTTGCTCTATTTCAGTCTAGTTAATGTTGCACTGCAGATGGTGGGGTCCTTTTAAACTATTCGTGATGATGATGTCTGCAAAGTTTATTTTCTGTCAACTTAAAAAAATGTATAGAACTTTTGTCCCTTATTGTTTGTGAGACTTTTCTGTATTCGTTACTATTGTTTAGAAATGCTTACAATGTGGGTTGTGCTTTGTTAAACAAAGCCTAAGCAGATAATAGAACTTTGTGTAGTTTCTCAGAAAATACTTTCACATTTCATGTGATTCTCAGTCTATGCCATTTTGGATGTTACACTTTTACTACTAACCTACGAAAAGTGCAAATCGATGCCTGCACCTATCTTGAAAATACTGAGCTTATTCATAGCTTAGTTATTTTTGTCTGTTCTCATAGATAACTGTAATATTACAACACATTTGAAGCATTAGTAGGTTTATATTTTAAAAATTGAATTATAAAACATTATAGATGCCTAAAAGGAGAAGTAATTATTCCCTTCATGAATGTAAGGTATGAGCAACCATGCAAAAACCAATATTGTAATGAATGCACAGGAACTCAGTGCAGTAATATGACCAAGGTTGTGATGTCTGTTTATAAACTTAACTGGCTAATTGTCATCTATTAATATCTTTGTCACAGTTTTGGATCAGCAGACTAATGTTGCTGAAGCAGTAACTCATAATTTTTGTTTAGATATAAGTTGTTTGGAAAAAAATCACCAACTCTTATTTTTTCCCGAATTTTGAAGGGGGGGGGGGGCTATTTATGGTAGTTTATGATAGCTTATATTTAGTGTGTTTTATAGTTAGGTGTATTTGATCTTTTTTTACATGTAGTGTTGCTTTATTTTTTCAATTTAACTTTCACCTTGTGCTATCTGTTTTTAATTTTCCAACGAGGGTCCATTTTTTAGCCTAAGAACAGGTCTAGGATAGTTGAAAGGAAATAACCCTATTTAGGAGCCAGATAATGCCCACTTAATAAACACTACCTTTAGTATACCTTCCCCACTTACCATAATGCAATTCACCAAAATGGCAAGATTACACAGAAATATTCTAGTGGTTGTAGTTGCATATCCTGAGTGTAACAAGCAGTTATTGCTGACAGCTTGTTCAAGAGCTGCACTCACTACATTCTTTTTTTTAATTCTTCATAAATTATGTTTATGAAAGTGCAGATCATTCCACATCCACATCACTACATCACCCCCCCCCCCAGCTGTGACGCGATCGTAGCCAGGAATCCTTACCTAGGACAGACCGTGGCCCGGGCCTAGTCCGGCGGGCATCTTGGGTCACCCAGATGCGGCAGCAGTACTCCCGCAGCCTCTCGGAGCACATCCTTGGACTCTAGAGGGTCCTAACGGGACCCGGCCCCCCACCCGCCCAGACCCCTGCCGTCTAGTGCCCCCCCACAGCATTCTATCATACAGCGGCTCTGGCCAGTCCGGTGGCCATCTTGGTACTCCCAGGGCACCCGTAGCTCCCTACAGACCACCCGGAGCTTATCCTGGGCTCACAGCAGCACTCTACAAGGAACCCACCAGCCCCCAGCACCGGTGCACCTTCACAGCCGCGATCTGGTCACCTCGTCCCTAACTGCTAGACCCGGGGAAACAGACCGCGGCTGCGACCTAGCTCCAGCCCACCTCCTCAGCTCACCCTCTCTCTCCACAGGCAGTCGCCCTTTCACCCCTGAATACCTCCGCCGGCTCACCACTAGGGCACAGGGCAATACCGAGAGAAGGACAATCCTCGGCTTAAGCCTTGCACCGGCATTCATCTTGACCCCTCCAGACACAGCTCAGTACCAGGAAGTAGTAGCCTAGATCAACCTCAGTGCCCTCGCCTTGATCTGACCCCTACCCCTCTACACATCACCGACCAACCGGGGTCAGGTAAGTACACAGGGCCACCCTCTGCAGTTGATCCAGGGACTCAGTCCGATCGCCTCCGGGGTCAGGAAGGAATTTTTCCTCTGCTGTAGCAATTGGCCAGCTCAGCTAGGGGTTTTTGCCTTCCTCTGGATCAACAGGAGGGCGGTTAGGCCTGCGTGGCCTCCCCACCACCACCACCAAGCCCCATTGTACCGTCATTGACGCCACCTGAAGCAGCGGCTTTCTTCAGACCATCATCTTCTCAGCAACAGAAGTAACAGCACCCTTCAGGACCACCATCTACTTAGCAACTTCACCATCGATACATAAGTATCATTACCGCATCATCCTACCTTCAGTAATTTTTCTCGCCATGTGCAACCTCAAGTACTCAGCGGATGCTCTCCACAGGCTAAGAAATACCACCTCAACATTAACAACTTCCGTTCATAAAATACTACAGAAAGAACAACTACTAAGGACCAACCTACAATCAACCATCAAATATAGGAAGACAACAATTCAACCACAACAATTAGCATGCGCTCTGATCAACACCAGATCTGCAGTCAAGCACAGACTGGAAGTACACGACTTCATCACCCAAAACAACATAGACTGCCTCTTCATTACCGAAAGCTGGCTAACACCCGACTGCAACGCCATCCTAACCGAATTAGTACCGGAGAACTACAGGATCCTAACTGAGCCCAGAACAGGAAAAAAAGGAGGCCTAGCAGTGATCTTCATATCTCACCTCGCGCTCACCAAACCAACTGTACAGAACTCAGTGCCTTTCATGGAGACACTCACCCTACATCTACAAACAACACCCCAAGACACTATCCACATACTCCTATGTTACAGACCACCAGGACCGAAGACAAACCTCCTGACACCCTACACAGAATTCATGTCAACTAATTCCCTGAAAACCAAAAACTTTTTGGCACTTGGAGATTTCAACCTCTGGGCAAACTCCACCCAAGACCCTATCGCCACCGCCTGCATCAACCAACTGAAAGAATTAGGTCTTCAGCAACTGATAAATGCTCCCACACCTGGTTCAGGACACATTCTGGACCTCATCTTCAAACAAAATATGGACGTCAACATATTCGACAATCTACCGCTACCATGGACGGATCACCACGCTATCAAATGTAATATCGCAAGCAACACCACCCTCCAAAAACGGAAACAGGCAATTACAACACGCTGGACAAGATCTCAGAGGAAACTACACTCCGAACTCTTCAAAACCACATTATCAAACAAAATAGCAATGTTAAACTTAAACCACTCAACGGAACAAACACTCAACTCCTTAAACAAGGCATTACTACAAACTGCGGACTCAGTGGCTCCAAAACGTAGAACACACATCCACAAAACAACCTCTGGATGGTTTAATGGCACTCTTACTTTATTAAAGCAGGAACGCAGACGAGCAGAAAGAGCCTAGAGAAGAAAACCCACAAAGGAAAACCACACAAACTACAAAGTACTCACGGAGAAATATCACAAAGCAATCTTCAAAGCAAAAAAGGAACATTTCTCAAACACCATCTCATCAGCCTTAAACCGCCCTCGGGAACTCTTCAAAATAGTCACCAAGACTATGAACCCCACCTGTCTAGAGACCCCAGGAAACGAAACCCAAGAATTCTGCAATGAATTATCGGATTTTTTTATCGATAAAATCGACAACATCCGGAAAACAATTCAACAGAAAAAAACAACCAAACTCATTCAACCAAAGCAAAAAGAAAAAATCAATACGATCATCACACAAGCACCGAATTTCGCACTGATCCCAATCATCACTGACACCACCAAAAACATCATCAGAAGTCTCAGAGACAGCACATCACCAAACGACATCATTCCCACAAAACTCCTGAAAGAATGTTCCGACATCTTGGCTCCCACTATAACACACCTCATCAACCAGTCATTCAAAGAAAGGGCTGTTCCAATCGCCCTCAAACATGGCATCGTCAAACCCCTCCTAAAGAAACCCAACCTCGACCCTAAGGACCCTAACAATCGCAGACCGATAACAAGCCTCAACACCATCTCCAAGATTAGGGAGAAAGCAGTAGTACAACAGATTCAACACCACCTGGACACGCATAAACTCTTGGACCCTCTGCAATCAGGCTTCTGCCCAGGCCATGGCACAGAAACGGCACTTCTCAAAATATGGGACGACGCCCTCGAAGCAGCTGATGATGGAGAATCATGTCTCCTGGTACTGTTGGACCTCAGTGCAGCGTTCGATACAGTGGACCACAATACTCTACTCATCCGCCTCACAGAAGTAGCAGGAGTCACAGATCCAGATCTACAATGGTTCGCATGCTTCTTAGGAAATCGCTCTCAGACAGTGAAACTAGGAGCCTTCACCTCTGAAACCCGCGCAATCTCTTGTGGAGTCCCTCAAGGTTCACCCTTGTCACCAGTGCTCTTCAACATCTACATCCGCCCACTTCTCAAAATCATCAGAAAATCGGACCTCTGCTTCCACTCATACGCGGATGATACCCAACTATACCTTCGCATCACTGGAGAAAAAGACCATCATCAGCAACTAGAAAAATGCCTCACTTTGATAGACGACTGGATGACCACTAGCTCTCTTAAACTCAACGGATCAAAAACCGAGCTTCTTCTCCTACACGCAAATCAAAATTCCAAAACTAAGACCCCATGGACACCACCCACCATCTTTGGACAGACCATCTCTCCAAGCACCAAAGTCAAGAGTCTCGGAGTCATGACTCAGAAATGTCAATGGATGCACAAATAGGATCAGTAGTCAGCCAATCTCACCATCTGCTCCGCCTGCTACGTAGACTCATCCCCTTCGTCCCAGAAGAGGACAAAGCAGCAGTAGTTGGTACAATCATCAATTCCAGACTTGACTACGCAAACTCCCTCTACATAGGACTACCCCAATATTAGCTTGCGCGCTTGCAACTCATCCAAAACATGGCGGCAAGACTGTTAACAGGAAAAAAACCCTGGGAATCCATCTCCCCTTCCCTGAGGAGCCTACATTGGCTAACCGTAAAGAACCAAATCACTTTCAAGACCCTCTGCCTCACTCACAAATGTATACAAGGAAACGCTCCTCAATACCTACGCGAGAAAATAAAGCATTATACACCCAATCGCAGTCTTCGATCTTCAAACCAAAACCTCCTCCTTATTCCAAAAACCCGCTTCAAAACAAAAGGAGAACGAAGATTCGCAGTCCAAGGACCACGGTTATGAAACGCTCTACCTACTCCCATCCGCATGGAAGAAAACCATCAGGCCTTCAGGAAGAAACTCAAGACCTACCTCTTCTAAGAAGCTGGACAACACAGGAGAGATCTAGCGCCTTGAGGCGATTCAGTTCGCATTTGCAGCGCTATACAAATCATTCATTCATTCATTCACTACATAAATACAATTAACCACTTCAGCCCCGGAAGGATTTACCCCCTTCCTGACCAGAGCACTTTTTACAATTTGGCACTGCATCGCTTTAACTGCTAATTGCGCGGTCAAGCAATGCTGTACCCAAACGAAATTTGCGTCCTTTTCTTCCCATAAATAGAGCTTTCTTTTGATGGTATTTGATCACCTCTGCCATTTTTATTTTTTGCGCTATACACGGAAAAAGACTGAAAATTTTGAAAAAAAAATGATATTTTCTACTTTTTGTTCTAAAAAAAATCCAATAAACTCAATTTTAGTCATACATTTAGGCCAAAATGTATTCGGCCACATGTCTTTGGTAAAAAAAATGTCAATAAGTGTATATTTATTGGTTTGCGCAAAAGTTATAGCGCCTACAAACTAGGGTACATTTTCTGGAATTTACACAGCCTTTAATTTATGACTGCCTATGTCGTTTCTTGAGGTGCTAAAATGGCAGGGCAGTACAAAACCCCCACAAATGACCCCATTTTGGGAAGTAGACACCCCAAGGAAATTGCTGAGAGGCATATTGAGCCCATTGAATATTCATTTTTTTTGTCCCAAGTGATTGAATAATGACAAAAAAAAAAATTACAAAAAGTTGTCACTAAATGATATATTGCTCACACAGGCCATGGGCATATGTGGAATTGCACCCCAAAATACATTTAGCTGCTTCTCCTGAGTATGGGGATACCACATGTGTGGGACTTTTTGGGGACTTTTTGGGAGCCTAGCCGCGTACGGGGCCCCGAAAACCAATCACTGCCTTCAGGATTTCTAAGGGCGTACATTTTTGATTTTACTCCTCACTACCTATCACAGTTTTGAAGGCCATAAAATGCCAGATGGCACAAAACCCCCCCAAATGACCCCATTTTGGAAAGTAGACACCCCAAGCTATTTGCTGAGAGGCATGTTGAGTCCATGGAATATTTTATATTTTGACAAAAGTTGCGGGAATGTGACAATTTTTTTTTTTTTTGCACAAAGTTGTCACTAAATGATATATTGCTCACACAGGCCATGGGAATATGTAGAATTGCACCCCAAAATACATTTAGCTGCTTCTCCTGAGTATGGGGATACCACATGTGTGGGACTTTTTAGGAGCCTAGCCGCGTACGGGGCCCCAAAAACCAATCACCGCCTTCAGGATTTCTAAGGGTGTACATTTTTGATTTCACTCTTCACTGCCTATCACAGTTTCGGAGTCCATGGAATGCCCAGGTGGCACAAACCCCCCCCAAATGACCCCATTTTGGAAAGTAGACACCCCAAGCTATTTGCTGAGAGGCATGGTGAGTATTTTGCAGCTCTCATTTGTTTTTGAAAATGAAGAAATACAAGAAAAAACATTTTTTTTTCTTTTTTTAATTTTCAAAACTTTGTGACAAAAAGTGAGGTCTGCAAAATACTCACTATACCACTCAGCAAATAGCTTGGGGTGTCTACTTTCCAAAATGGGGTCATTTGGGGGGGTTTGTGCCACCTGGGCATTCCATGGCCTCCGAAACTGTGATAGGCAGTGAAGAGTGAAATCAAAAATTTACGCCCTTAGAAAGGCTGAAGACGGTGCTTGGTTTTCGGGGTCCCGTGCGCGGCTAGGCTCCCAAAAAGTCCCACACATGTGGTATCCCCATACTCAGGAAAAGCAACAGAATGTATTTTGGGCTGTAATTTCACATATTCCCATGGCATGTTTGAGCAATATATCATTTAGTGACAACTTTGTGCAAAAAAAAAAAAAAATTTTGTCTATTTCCCGCAACTTGAGTCACAATATAAAATATTCCATGGACTTGACATGCCTCTCAGCAAATAGCTTGGGGTGTCTACTTTCCAAAATGGGGTCATTTGGGGGGGGGTTGAACTGTCCTGGCATTTTATGCACAACATTTAGAAGCTTATGTCACACATCCCCCACTCTTCTAACCACTTGAAGACAAAGCCCTTTCTGACACTTTTTGATTACATGAAAAAAAATATTTTTTTTGCAAGAAAATTACTTTGAACCCCCAAACATTATATATTTTTTTAAAGCAAATGCCCTACAGATTAAAATGGTGGGTGTTTCATTTTTTTTTCACACAGTATTTGCGTAGCGATTTTTCAAACGCATTTTTTGGGGAAAAAACACACTTTTTTACATTTTAATGCACTAAAACACACTATATTGCCCAAATGTTTGATGAAATAAAAAAGATGATCTTAGGCCGAGTACATGGATACCAAACATGACATGCTTTACAATTGCGCACAAACGTGCAGTGGCAACAAAATAAATACATTTTTAAAAGCCTTTAAAAGCCTTTACAGGTTACCACTTTAGATTTACAGAGGAGGTCTACTGCTAAAATTACTGACCGTCGCGGTGATACCTCACATGCATGGTACAATTGCTTTTTACATTTGACGCCAGACCGACGCTTGCGTTCACCTTAGCGTGAGAGCAGGGGGGACAGGGGTGCTTTTTTTTCTTTTTTTTTTTTCTTTATTATTTTTTGGCTTTTTTATCTTATTTTTAAACTGTTCCTTTCATTTATTTTTTTTTTAATCATTTTTATTGTTATCTCAGGGAATGTAAATATCCCCTATGATAGCAATAGGTAGTGACAGGTACTCTTTTTTGAAAAAATTGGGGTCTATTAGACCCTAGATTTCTCCTCTGCCCTCAAAGCATCTGACCACACCAAGATCGGTGTGAAAAAAAGCTTCCCCAATTTCCCAACGGCGCTACATCCGGCGAAATCTAAGTCATAAAATGCTCGTAGCTTCCGGTTTCTTAGGCCATAGAGATGTTTGGAGCCACTCTGGTCTCTGATCAGCTCTATGGTCAGCTGGCTGAATCACCGGCTGCATTCTCAGGTTCCCTGTTGAGACAGGAGAGCCAGAGAAAAACACGGAAGACGGTGGGGGGGGCATTCTCTCCCACTGCTTGTAAAAGCAGTCTAGAGGCTAATTAGCCGCTAGGATTGCTTTTACATGAAAGCCGACCGCTGGCTGAAAAGAATGATACCAAGATGATACCTAAACCTGCAAGCATCATTCTGGTATAACCACTCAAAGTCGTGAATGGCGTACCTGAAGACAAAAAAATGGTTAACAATAAAGCACAGTAAACATTGCATACCTGAAAAGCAAACACGATAAAACATAATAACAATAAAACATTGTAGAATAGAATACAGTAAAAAAGAGCAGAACAATAGAGAGAATAGAGAGAGATTACAATAAAACGACAACTATTATTTTTTATTTTATATTTTTGTTTGTGTTTTTTATTTTTTTTTTTACACTTTTTTTGTAACTGTAACTTTTATAATTGTAACCGGTTCCAGGTTCGGGTCTCTCAAAATGCGATGGCATCTTGGGAGACCCTGCGAAAGTGTGTCCTAGTCTGTGGAATGCTGTACCCTACGCTAATACTCAACTAGTGAATAGTAGCGTTCAAAACATTCACCAATGCAAAGACCAGGATTGACAGGAGGGACAATAATAGCGGGTGTCACGCCTATATCCACGCTTGCTGCAGACACGACATCTTTTTTGGGGAGGTTCGTTGGGTAGGGGTACTCGGGAGGACATAAAGAAAATGCCTCTCATGCAGCCGACTGCATTTGGTTGGGGATGTGAATGGGGGAAGTACGGGCGCTGCAGAAGTGGTGGGTTCCCAATTAGGATTGGCGAATGCAGCAGGAAGGGCACTATGGGCACGACGGGCCTGTGTTTGTCTTCTTCTTGGTGGCAGCGGGACACTACTTGTGCTTGCCACCTCACCAGCTTGAACTGCACTTATGGGACTCGCCACGTCACCAAGTGTTACTGCAGTGCTGGTTTGACTACGACCGGGGTGTACTAGGCCGCTGGCGCTTGCCAGTTCACCAAAACGCTACCAAAAAAACTGTTAGCGATCGCAGGGATTAGGCCTGACTCTGCAAACGCTGCAGTTATGCATTTAGTGTTTTGTAAGTGACAGTGATCGATTGATACTGCACTTGGGTGGGCTGGGCTGGGCTGGGAGGAGGGGCAAAACGCAGGTGCTAGCAGGTATCTGGGCTGATCCCACTAACACTGCGTTTTTGGGAACCCTAAACTGCTGGGGATGCTAGTATAGATCTGATCGGATTAGATATTGATCCGTTCAGATACTATATTACTAAGGGAGGCGTACGGTGCGTGCGTGGGTGTTAGCGGTACTGGCGCTAATCTGACGCTGCCTGGGGCTGGTGCTTGCCAGTTCACCAAAACGCTAAAAAAAAAACTGTTGGCGATCGCAGGGATCAGGCCTGACTCTGCGAACGCTGCAGTTATGAGTTTAGTGTTTTGTAAGTGACAGTGATCGATCGATACTGCACTTGGGTGGGCTGGGCTGGGCCGGGCGGAGGGGAAAAACGCAGGTGCTAGCAGGTATCTGGGCTGATCCCGCTAACACTGCGTTTTTGGGAACCCTAAACTGCTGGGGACGCTAGTATAGATCTGATCGGATCAGATATTGATCAGTTCAGATACTATACCACTAAGGGAGGCGTATGCTGCGTACGTGGGTGTTAGCGGTACTGGCGCTAATCTGACGCTGTCTGGGGCGACGCATATCACCGCCGGGCGATCAGGGGGCTAAACCTTTATTCGGTAATAAACGGCGGGTGCCCTGACACTATAAAAAATAAACTAACTAACCAGCGTCACCCGCAACGGTTATACGGTGATCAGTGGTGAAAGGGTTAACTAGGGGGCAATCAAGGGGTTAAAACATTTATTAGGTAGTATATGGGGGTCCCTGTTGCTATAAAACGCTGACGGCGAACCTAAATATTTACCTCCCTAACTAGCGTCACCAGCGACACTAATACAGCGATCAGAAAAATGATCGCTTAGTGACACTGGCGACGGGGGGTGATCAAGGGGTTAAAACTTTATTAGGGGGGTTAGGGGGGTATCCTAGACCTACAGGGGGCTAACCCTAACTGTCCTAACACTGTAACTGTCACAAACTGACACCAATGCAGTAATCAGAAAAAAGAAAAAAAAAAAAACCTGCTTGGTGTCAGTTTGTGACAGGGGGGGTGATTGGGGGGGGATCGGGGGGCGATCGGGGGGGGGGATTGGGGTGTAATGTGTGCCTGGCATGTTCTACTGTGTGTGTAGTGTTGGTGCGCTCACATTTCAGTCTTCTCTCCTCGGCGCCGGAACGGAAAATACCGAGCCGAGGAGGAATGACATCATTTCCTCTGCCTCTGTGTACAATACAGAGGCAGGGAAATGATCCCATTGGCTGGGAGCGATCGCGAGGGGGGGGCCACGAATGGATGGCCTCCCCCTCACCACCGATCGCCGGGTGAGATTTGCCGACTGCCGCAGGCACCGGGGGGGGTCCAATCGGACCCCCCACCCGCGGGCAGGCAAGGACGTACAGGTAAGCTCTTTTGCCTGCCCGTGCCGCTCTGCCGACGTACATCATCGTGGGCGGTCGGCAACTGGTTAAACAGTTTTTTTCTCATCGATAGTGGTAATATAATGATTAAAGTGGTTGCAAACCCTTTACAATCACTTTTTGCTACAGGTAAGCCTATAATAAGGCTTACCTGTAACTACCCTGGAAATCTCCTAAATCTGCAAGGTTTAGGAGATATCCCCTGTATTAGCATGTGCCAACGTCATCGGCACATGCGCACTGAAGCAACTGCACGTCAGTGACATTGCTTCAGCTAGTATGCCGTTACCGGTGGCTCCCGTGTGCATGCACGGGAGTGACATCATCGCGGCTCCGGCCAATCACAGCGACGGAGCCTGCAATACCCAGAAGAAACTCCGGGAGTGATGTCGCTGGCCAGAGCGGTGTACGAGGGCTTCCATCTAGGGTAAATAATTCATAATGAGCTAGTATGCTATGCATACTAGCTCAATATGCCTTTGTCTTGCAGGTTTTAGTTTTTTGGGGGGTTTTTTGGGGGGTTTACAACCACTTTAAGGATCAATCTTATTCTGATGATTCCTGATGAAAAAATATAAATTAAGTCGAAACTATGCCTTCTTCAACACTATCTCAGAGGTTGAATTCCATGTAAATTAAAAATTCAAGACCCAAAAAGACATTTAAAATCGATGTGTAATTGGCCATAAAATAATAAGTAATATAAATCCACAACCAATAATTAACAGAGGATCACGAGTACCCCAAGCTCAGGCTAGGATTATGGTGCCAAAATTCTTCAGCCACGGAGATCAAATTTTGTCAACTTTAGTGGGACTTTCTCTGCTAATTTTGGTAGCTTTATATAGGGGAAGAGCAGAGTTTATAGGTCAGTTCCATCTATCAGTGGTCAGTGGGGCTGGAGATTTCCACATTAGAGCAAATGCCTTTCTAGCATAATTAAGCTGTAGTCCAAACAATGTTCGAGTTGCTTTTCCCAGCATTGATACATTGAGCTCCTGGGGGACCTGAATATTAGTTATGGCCTTAATAGATTGCAAAACCTGCCACCAATATGAACATATTTATGTACATGCCCAAAATATATGGATGAAATCAATCTTCAAGCAGAAGCACTGCCGACATGCAGTTGAGTGGTCAGCGGAAAACTTTCCCACACATACAAGCATGAGGTAATAGCGATGTACAATTTTAAACTGCACAAGCCCATTTCTAGCTGAAATCAGCTGTTGAAATGGTTAGTGACAAATATCATACTAATCATCATTATCTAAACTGGGGAGATCTGAAGACCATTTCTCCCTACACTTCTGTAGCCCCTGTGACATGGGCTGTTGAAGAGCTCTATATAAAGCTGAATGTTACTTGGGCAGAGATTCAGTATGTAGAAGGAATTCCGTGTTTGTAAAAAAAATGTAAAAACACACCTGTTACCCAGCTTAATAAAATTCAGGTTATGTGCTACAAATCCTTCCAGCTTTGCTATAGGCCCTCTCTGACAGGACATGTGCAGCAGGGCAGACTAGTTTATCAAGCACATATTGGGCCAGCCAATGTTACATATTTGACATTGAGAAGTCTATGAACATGAACGTTTGCAAGGGTTTTAGTTATGGACTCGCTGTCATTTCTCGCATTTTCTGGGCTAGACCAGAGCAGAGACCAACTTATTAGGAAAAAAAATTGAAAAAACATGAATATTATAAAAATATATGAATCTGTAAATAATGTAAAGAAATAAAAACATAAAATATAGTAATGGCAGGTGGGAAAATGGCTGGATGTGAACCAGTATTTGACTCTCAAATTTGATCTTTCACTATCAAAGGTAATCTTTCTTCCCTTTCTTTCTTGTTTCGGAGACATAATGTGGTTCTCTCTGTGCATCATAAATGGCCCTTTTTCAACATTAGAGACTTTCTTCTCTCTACTTTGAGAGACAAGGTGGGATTTCTTGTAGTTATCACCTCTGTAATGAGCTGGTGGTCTTATATTTTAGGCAACTTTTTTTGCATAGGGACAACATGGTATTGAGGATTAGAAATAATTCTTGCTTAAGGTAGCACCCAGTTGCATTACCATTCTTACCCATGTTTGCTTTGCATAGGGACAACATGGTATTGAGTAGGGATGAGTTCCGTGTTCGAGTCGAACCCATGTTCGACTCGAACATCGGCTGTTCGGTCGTTCGCCGAATTGCGAACGATATGGGCCGTTCGCGCCAAATTCGTGTGGCGCGTCACGGCCCATAATTCACTGCGGCATCGCAGTGCATTGCTGGCTGATGATTGGCCAAGCATGCACTATGACCCGCATGCTTGGCCAATCACAGAGCCGCCTGAACAGAGAGCCGTAATTGGCCAAAGCCAAGGAGGCTTTGGCCAATTATGGCTCAGGGGATTTAGTACACGCCCCACACTATATAAGGCCGCCTGCACGGCGGCCCTGTGTAGTGTGTGTTCCGGTGTGCTGAGAGATAGAGAGAGAGACAGTGTCATTTGATTTGAGTTAGATAGATTAGGCAGAACAGTTAGTCAGTTAGCTGCACTTACAGTGTATTGTGTATATATATGCATCCCAGGTGTTGCATATATATATATACACTGTATTCAGTTTAGCTAGATCCGTTCCTGTTATCTTCTAGACTATTTACATTTAGTGCAGTGCGTCCTGCTCACAGTGTTCAGCTAGATCCGTTCCTGTTATCTTCTAGACTATTTACATTTAGTGCAGTGCGTCCTGCTCACAGTGTTCAGCTAGATCCGTTCCTGTTATCTTCTAGACTATTTACATTTAGTGCAGTGCGTCCTGCTCACAGTGTTCAGCTAGATCCGTTCCTGTTATCTTCTAGACTATTTACATTTAGTGCAGTGCGTCCTGCTCACAGTGTTCAGCTAGATCCGTTCCTCTTATCTTTCTACTGACAGGCAGGCTTGTCTGGTTACAGTATATAAAGCTACCTGAAGAAAATTACAGGTGTTCTATTTGATCCTATTAGTACCACGGTCAGGCAGCTAGACTATTTACATTTAGTACAGTGCGTCCTGCTCACAGTGTTCAGCTAGATCCGTTCCTGTTATCTTCCTACTGACAGGCAGGCTTGTCTGGTTACAGTATATAAAGCTACCTGAAGAAAATTACAGGTGTTCTATTTGATCCTATTAGTACCACGGTCAGGCAGCTAGACTATTTACATTTAGTACAGTGCGTCCTGCTCACAGTGTTCAGCTAGATCCGTTCCTGTTATCTTCCTACTGACAGGCAGGCTTGTCTGGTTACAGTATATAAAGCTACCTGAAGAAAATTACAGGTGTTCTATTTGATCCTATTAGTACCACGGTCAGGCAGCTAGACTATTTACATTTAGTACAGTGCGTCCTGCTCACAGTGTTCAGCTAGATCCGTTCCTGTTATCTTCCTACTGACAGGCAGGCTTGTCTGGTTACAGTATATAAAGCTACCTGAAGAAAATTACAGGTGTTCTATTTGATCCTATTAGTACCACGGTCAGGCAGCTAGACTATTTACATTTAGTACAGTGCGTCCTGCTCACAGTGTTCAGCTAGATCCGTTCCTGTTATCTTCCTACTGACAGGCAGGCTTGTCTGGTTACAGTATATAAAGCTACCTGAAGAAAATTACAGGTGTTCTATTTGATCCTATTAGTACCACGGTCAGGCAGCTAGACTATTTACATTTAGTACAGTGCGTCCTGCTCACAGTGTTCAGCTAGATCCGTTCCTGTTATCTTCCTACTAACAGGCAGGCTTGTCTGGTTACAGTATATAAAGCTACCTGAAGAAAATTACAGGTGTTCTATTTGATCCTATTAGTACCACGGTCAGGCAGCTAGACTATTTACATTTAGTACAGTGCGTCCTGCTCACAGTGTTCAGCTAGATCCATTCCTGTTATCTTCCTACTGACAGGCAGGCTTGTCTGGTTACAGTATATAAAGCTACCTGAAGAAAATTACAGGTGTTCTATTTGATCCTATTAGTACCACGGTCAGGCAGCTAGACTATTTACATTTGGTACAGTGCGTCCTGCTCACAGTGTTCAGCTAGATCCGTTCCTGTTATCTTCCTACTGACAGGCAGGCTTGTCTGGTTACAGTATATAAAGCTACCTGAAGAAAATTACAGGTGTTCTATTTGATCCTATTAGTACCACGGTCAGGCAGCTAGACTATTTACATTTAGTACAGTGCGTCCTGCTCACAGTGTTCAGCTAGATCCGTTCCTGTTATCTTCCTACTGACAGGCAGGCTTGTCTGGTTACAGTATATAAAGCTACCTGAAGAAAATTACTGGTGTTCTATTTGATCCTATTAGTACCACGGTCAGGCAGCTAGACTATTTACATTTAGTACAGTGCGTCCTGCTCACAGTGTTCAGCTAGATCCGTTCCTGTTATCTTCCTACTGACAGGCAGGCTTGTCTGGTTACAGTATATAAAGCTACCTGAAGAAAATTACTGGTGTTCTATCCCAGCTTAGTGCAGCTACAGGCAATTAGTATGTCTGGAAGGCCAAGAAGGAGAGGCAGACAGTCACAAGCCAATAAGAGAGGGCAAGCAGGCTCTGTGTCTAGTGCTGGTCGTGGAGACGGTGCATCCTCATCAGCACGTGGCCATGGGACACGCTTGGCCTTTTTTTCGGCAGCTGGCCGTGTTGAGCCGCAACATGCGGAAGACTTGGTCGAGTGGATGACCAAGCCGTCCTCATCCTCCTCATCCTCTCTCACCCAGGGTGCTTTGTCTGGCAAAGCAGCGGCCTCTTCCCTCAGCTCAATGTCATCAGTGACTCCTTCCCTAGCTCCACCATATCCTCCTGAGGATTCCCTCGAACTGTTCGACCACAGTGTTGGGTACATGCTCCAGGAGGATGCCCAGCGTTTGGAAGGCTCTGATGATGATACTGAGCTCGATGAAGGCAGTAACATGAGCACGGACAGAGGGGGTGCCCAAGAAGGACAGCAATCTGGCAGTCATGCTCCCCCTGCTGCAGCACACTGCCAGGTTTGCTCCAGTGATGAGGAGAGAGGGGATGATGAGGTCACTGACTCAACGTGGGTGCCTGATAGGAGAGAGGAGGAGGAGGAGGAGGAGGAGGAGGCGGCACATCACCAACGAGGCAGGATGCCCTCCAGGGGCCTGCCTAAGGGCAGCACATTGACTGCATCACACCCCAAAGCTCCACATGTGCAGGGTGCTGCAGTCTCTGCGCGTTATTCAAAAAGTTCTTTGGTGTGGGCCTTTTTTGAGACCAGTGCATCAGATCGCACCGCTGCTATTTGCAACATATGTCTCAAGCGTATCTCGCGTGGCCAAAACATCTCCCGCTTGGGTACCACATGCTTGACCAGACATATGTTGACCTGCCATGCAGTTCGTTGGCAAGCGTATCTAAAAGACCCACACCAAAGAACAAAGAGGATCTCTCCTTGCTCCTCATCAGCTGAGATTTCCAACCCCACTAGACCTCCAGTCCTCTCTGAGACCTGCAGTGAGAGGAATGAAGGTGTAGAATTAGGTGTGTCACAGCCAAGTACTTGTGGGCAATCTGCTTTTGGTACACCGACGTCAGATTGTACCAGGCAAATTTCCCTGCCCCAGCTGCTGCACCGCCGAAAGAAGTTTGCTCCCAGCCATCCACATGCCCAGCGGTTGAATGCTAGCTTGGCAAAATTGCTAGCACTTCAACTGCTGCCTTTTCAGTTGGTAGACTCTGCCCCCTTCCGTGAGTTTGTGGAATGTGCGGTTCCTCAGTGGCAGGTACCCAAACGCCACTTTTTCTCACGGAAGGCGATTCCGGCTCTCTACCGGCATGTGGAAGGCAATGTCCATGCCTCGCTGGACAGGGCGGTCAGCGGTAAGGTGCATATTACCGCTGACTCATGGTCCAGCTGGCATGGACAGGGACGTTACCTAAGTTTCACGGCGCATTGGGTGACTCTGCTGGCAGCTGGGAAGGATGCAGGACAAGGTGCAGTAGTGTTGGAGGTTGTTCCGCCACCACGCCTCCAAAATGCTGATTGTGACACACCTCTCTCCTCCACCCCCTCCTCTTCTTCTTCCTCCATGGCCTCTTCCTCGGAACCAGCGGTGCTCCGTAGTCGTTCAAGTGGCTACGCAAGTACGCAGGCCAAAAGATGCCATGCGGTGCTTGAGCTGGTGTGCTTGGGGGACAGGAGCCACACTGGGGCAAAGGTTCTGTCAGCTCTGCAGGGGCAGGTTCAGAGGTGGTTGACGCCATGCCAACTTAAGGCAGGAATGGTGGTTTGCGACAATGGCACCAACCTCCTCTCTGCCCTCCGACAGGGACAAATGACCCATGTGCCCTGTTTGGCTCACGTCCTTAACTTGGTGGTGCAGCGGTTCTTGGGCAGGTACCCGGGCTTACAGGATGTCCTGAGGCAGGCCAGGAAAGTCTGTGTGCATTTCCGCCGGTCATATAATGCCAGTGCTCGGCTGACGGACCTCCAAAAGGAGTTTAACCTGCCCAAGAACCGCCTAATCTGTGACATGCCCACCAGGTGGAACTCAACGTTGGCCATGCTGCAGCGGCTGCACACGCAGCAGAGGGCCATCAATGAGTACCTGTGCGACTATGGCACCAGGACAGGGTCAGGGGAGCTTGGTTTTTTTCCCCACGCCAGTGGGCCATGATCAGGGATGCATGCACTGTCCTGTCACCATTCGAGGAGGCCACGAGGATGGTGAGCAGTGACAGTGCATGCATCAGTGACACTGTCCCCCTTGTCCACCTGTTGGAGCACACGCTGCGTGGAATAATGGACAGGGCACTTGAGGCAGAACAGAGGCAGGAAGAGGAGGACTTCCTTAGCTTTCAAGGCCCTCTTTATCCAGACAGTGTTCCTGCGTGCCCGCCGATCACACAGGAAATAGGACGAGGAGGAGGAGGAGGAAGATTGTGTCAGTATGGAGGTCGAGCCTGGCACTCAGCATCAGCAGCAGTCTTTAAGGGATCAGTCCCAAGAAACACATGGACTTGTACGTGGCTGGGAGGAGGTGGCTGCGGACGTTGTCGTCCTTAGTGACCCAGAGGATTCCGGACCGAATGCCTCAGCAAACCTACGCTGCATGGCCTCCCTGATCCTGCAAAGCCTGCGTAAGGATCCTCATATTCGTGGTATCAAGGAGAAGGACCAATACTGGCTGGCAACCCTCCTTGATCCACGTTACAAGGGCAAGGTTGCGGACCTTATCTTGCCATCGCAGAGGGAGCAGAGGATGAAACATCTTCGGGAGGCCTTGCAGAAAGGTCTGTGCAATGCGTTCCCAGAGACTGGGAGGTTACAAACTCCTGTTTCTGGACAACGTGTTGCTGAGGCTTCGGTCAGTCAAAGAAGGAGCGGTGGAGAAGGTGGCCGTCTGACCGATGCGTTCAGACAATTTTTTGGTCCGCAGCCCCAAGGTATGATCGGTTCCAGCAACCATCGCCAGCGTCTGTTTTACATGGTGCAGGAATACCTAGGGGCAAGATCAGACTTGGACACCTTTCCCACCGAAAATCCTCTGGGTTACTGGGTCTTGAGGATGGATCACTGGCCAGAGCTTGCACAGTATGCAATTGAGCTACTGGCCTGTCCTGCATCCAGCGTTCTTTCGGAATGCACATTCAGTGCTGCTGGAGGCGTGGTAACCGATCACAGGGTGCGTCTGTCCACCGACTCGGTCGATCGGCTGACCTTCATAAAAATGAATCAGTCTTGGATCACCACCAACTACCAAGCACCTGATGCTGATGTAACCGAATAATTTTTTTTGAAATCTCAGATCCCTTCAAAGACTGCCTATGCTGATGCTGAGTGACTATCCCTGAGTAATTATCCTCTTCCTCCTCAATCATCACGCTGATAGCTTGTAAGAACATTTTTGGTTCTGGGCGCCACCACCAGTGCCTAAGGCACAATTTTTCAGCCCCTGTTTAACAGGGGCGTGTAATTAAAATTTTTGATGTAATACTTGCAGCAGGGCTCGTTCCTGCGTTCCAACTAGAGTGTCTGTGAGGGGTTGCAGTGTTGTGGCACCAGCACCAGTGCCTAAGGCCCAATTTTTCTGCCCCTGTCTAACAGGGGCGTGTAATTACAATTTTTGATGCAATACTTTGCAGCAGGGCTCGTTCCTGCGTTCCAACTAGAGTGTCTGTGAGGGGTTGCAGTGTTGTGGCACCAGCACCAGTGCCTAAGGCCCAATTTTTCTGCCCCATGTCTAACAGGGGCGTGTAATTACAATTTTTGATGCAATACTTTGCAGCAGGGCTCGTTCCTGCGTTCCAACTAGAGTGTCTGTGAGGGGTTGCAGTGTTGTGGCACCAGCACCAGTGCCTAAGGCCTAATTTTTCAGCTCCTGTTCAACAGGGGCATGTAATTACAATTCTTGATCTAATATTTCACAGCAGGGCCCTGTGAGGGCTTACAGTGTTGTGGCCACAGCAACACCTAAGGCCCAAATTTCTGCTGAGTATATAGCGCAGGACCCTACTTTCAAACATCTAACTTACAAACGACTCCTACTTGCAAACGGAAGGAGACAACAGGAAGTGAGATGAAATCTACCCCTAGGAAGGGAAATTCTCTCCTGTAAGAGTTAATATGGGAAAACAATTTCTCCTTTCCACTGATGCTTTCCAATCCTTGTTCCACAAAAAAACCCAAATTTTCAAAAAACATTTTTCATTGGGACAAAAAGTGAGGTGAAATCTTCTGAAGAGGAGGAAAGACAGCAAAACAAATGTCACAGGGGTGATAACCCTTCCCTATGTTTTCCAAAAAGCTTAAAAAAGATTTTTTGGCTGGAGCTAAACACGTTAAAAATGTACCCGTTCAAAATTACAAAGAGATTCTACTTAACAACAAACCTACAGTCCCTGTCTTGTTTGCACCGCCTGTATACTGCTGTTCAGAGTATATAGGGCCTTTCCTTATTTTAATTTGGGTGCGGGGTTCCCCTTAATATCCATACAAGACCCAAAGGGCCTGGTAATGGACTGGGGGGGTACCCATGCCGTTTGTCTCACTGATTTTCATCCATATTGCCATGACCCGACATGACATTAAACCCGCAAGCAGTTTTAAATGAGATTTTTTCCTTTAAAAATGACATTTGGTGCAGGGACTGTTCTAAACCCGGGAAACACGCGCCACTTTACAGGCATACTATAGACACCCCCCAGGTACGATATTTAAAGGAATATTTCACTTTTTTTTTTTTACTTTAACCACTTGAGCCCCGGACCATTATGCTGCCTAAGGACCAGAGGTCTTTTTCCAATTTGGCACTGCGTCGCTTTAACTGCTAATTGCGCGGTCATGCAATGCTGTACCCAAACGAAATTTGCGTCCTTTTCTTCCCACAAATAGAGCTTTCTTTTGATGGTATTTGATCACCTCTGCGGTTTTTATTTTTTGCGCTATAAATGGAAAAAGACCGAAAATTTTGAAAAAAAATGATATTTTCTACTTTTTGTTATAAAAAAAATCCAATAAACTCAATTTTAGTCATACATTTAGGCCAAAATGTATTTGGCCACATGTTTTTGGTAAAAAAATGTCAATAAGCGTATATTTATTGGTTTGCGCAAAAGTTATAGCGTCTACAAACTAGGGTACATTTTCTGTAATTTACACAGCTTTTAGTTTATGACTGCCTATGTCATTTCTTGAGGTGCTAAAATGGCAGGGCAGTACAAAACCCCCCCAAATGACCCCATTGTGGAAAGTAGACACCCCAAGGAAATTGCTGAGAGGCATGTTGAACCCATTGAATATTTATTTTTTTTGTCCCAAGTGATTGAATAATGACAAAAAAAAAAAAAAAAAAAATATTTACAAAAAGTTGTCACTAAATGATATATTGCTCACACAGGCCATGGGCCTATGTGGAATTGCACCCCAAAATACATTCTGCTGCTTCTCCTGAATATGGGGATACCACATGTGTGGGACTTTTTGGGAGCCTAGCCGCGTACGGGGCCCCGAAATCCAATCACCGCCTTCAGGATTTCTAAGGGCGTAAATTTATGATTTCACTCTTTACTGCCTATCACAGTTTCGGAGGCCATGGAATGCCCAGGTGGCACAAACCCCCCCCCAAATGACCCCATTTTGGAAAGTAGACACCCCAAGCTATTTACAGAGAGGCATATTGAGTCCATGGAATATTTTATATTTTGACACAAGTTGCGGGAAAGTGACACATTTTTTTTTTTTTTTTTGCACAAAGTTGTCACTAAATGATATATTGCTCACACAGGCCATGGGCATATGTGGAATTGCACCCCAAAATACATTTAGCTACTTCTCCTGAGTACGAGGATACCACATGTGTGGGGCTTTTTGGGAGCCTAGCCGTGTACGGGACCCCGAAAACCAATCACCGCCTTCAGGATTTCTAAGGGTGAAAATTTTTGATTTCACTCTTCACTGCCTATCACAGTTTCGGAGGCCATGGAATGCCCAGGTGGCACAAAACCCCCCCAAATTACCCCATTTTGGAAAGTAGACACCCCAAGCTATTTGCTGAGAGGCATGGTGAGTATTTTGCAGCTCTCATTTGTTTTTGAAAATGAAGAAAGACAAGAAAAAACTTTTTTTTTTTTCTTTTTTCAATTTTCAAAACTTTGTGACAAAAAGTGAGGTCTGCAAAATACTCACTATACCTCTCATCAAATAGCTTGGGGTGTCTACTTTCCAAAATGGGGTCATTTGGGGGGGGTTTGTGCCACCTGGGCATTCCATGGTCTCCGAAACTGTGATAAGCAGTCAAGAGAGAAATCAAAAATTCACGCCCTTAGAAAGCCTGAAGGCGGTGCTTGGTTTTCGGGGTTCCGTACGCGGCTAGGCTCCCAAAAAGTCTCACACATGTGGTATCCCCGTACTCAGGAGAAGCAGCAGAATGTATTTTGGGGTATAATTTCACATATTCCCATGGCATGTTTGAGCAATATATCATTTAGTGATAATTTTGTGCAAAAAAAAAAAAAATTGTCTCTTTCCCGCAACTTGTGTCGCAATATAAAATATTCCATGGACTCGACATGCCTCTCAGCAAATAGCTTGGGGTGTCTACTTTCCAAAATGGGGTCATTTGGGGGGGTTTTGAACTGTCCTGGCATTTTATGCACAACATTTAGAAGCTTATGTCACACATCACCCACTCTTCTAACCACTTGAAGACAAAGCCCTTTCTGACACTTATTGTTTACATGAAAAAGTTTTTTTTTTTTGCAAGAAAATTACTTTGAACCCCCAAACATTATATATTTTTTTAAAGCAAATGCCCTACAGATTAAAATGGTGGGTGTTTCATTTTTTTTTTTCACACAGTATTTGCGCAGCGATTTTTCAAACGCATTTTTTTGGGAAAAAACACACTTTTTTAAATTTTAATGCACTAAAACACACTATATTGCCCAAATGTTTGATGAAATAAAAAAGATGATCTTAGGCCGAGTACATGGATACCAAACCTGACATGCTTTACAATTGCGCACAAACGTGCAGTGGCAACAAAATAAATACATTTTTAAAAGCCTTTAAAAGCCTTTACAGGTTACCACTTTAGATTTACAGAGGAGGTCTACTGCAAAAATTACTGCCCTCGATCTAACCTTCGCGGTGATACCTCACATGCATGGTGCAATTGCTGTTTACGTTTGACGACAGACCGCCGCTTGCGTTCGCCTTAGTGCGAGAGCAGGGGGCGACAGGGGTGCTTTTTTTTTTTTCTTTATTATTTTTTTGCTTTTTTATCTTATTTTTAAACTGTTCCTTTCATTTTTATTTTTTTTTAATCACTTTTATTGTTATCTCGGGGAATGTAAATATCCCCTATGATAGCAATAGGTAGTGACAGGTACTCTTTTTTGAAAAAATTGGGGTCTATTAGACCCTAGATCTCTCCTCTGCCCTCAAAGCATCTGACCACACCAAGATTGGTGTGATAAAATGCTTCCCCAATTTCCCAATGGCGCTATTTACATCCAGCGAAATCTAAGTCATAAAATGCTCGTAGCTTCCGGTTTCTTAGGCCATAGAGATGTTTGGAGCCACTCTGGTCTCTGATCAGCTCTATGGTCAGCTGGCTGAATCACCGGCTGCATTTTCAGGTTCCCTGTTGAGACAGGAGAGCCAGAGAAAAACACGGAAGACGGTGGGGGGGGGCATTCCCTCCCACGGCTTGTAAAAGCAGTCTAGAGGCTAATTAGCCGCTAGGATTGCTTTTACATGAAAGCCGACCGCTGGCTGAAAAGAATGATACCAAGATGATACCTAAACCTGCAGGCATCATTCTGGTATAACCACTCAAAGTTGTGAATGGCGTACCTGAAGACAAAAAAATGGTTAACAATAAAGCACAGTAAACGGTAAAGTATAAAAAATTGCATACCTGAAAAGCAAACATGATAAAACATAATAACAATAAAACATTGCAGAATAGAATACAGTAAAAAAGAGCAGAACAATAGAGAGAATAGAGAGAGAGAGAACAATAAAACGACAACTATTTTTTTTATTTTATATATATATATATATATATATATATTTTTTTTTTTTACACTTTTTTTGTAACTAACTTTTATAACTGTAACCGGTTCCAGGTTCGGGTCTCTCAAAATGCGATGGCATCTTGGGAGACCCTGTGAAAGTGTGCCTAGTCTGTGCAATGCTGTACCCTACGCTAATACTCAACTAGTGCATGGTAGCGTTCAAAACATTCACCAATGCAAAGACCAGGATTGTCAGGACAGGAGGGATAATAATAGCGGGTGTCACGCCTATATCCGCGCTTGCTGCAGACACAATATCTTTTTTGGGGGCGTTCGCTGGGTAGGGGTACTCGGGAGGACATAAAGAAAATGCCTCTCATGCAGCCGACTGCATTTGGTTGGGGATGTGAATGGGGGAAGTACGGGCGCTGCAGAAGCGGTGGGTTCCCAATTAGGATTGGCGAATGCAGTAGGAAGGGCACTATGGGCACGACGGGCCTGTGTTTGTCTTTTTGGTGGCAGCGGGACACTACTTGTGCTTGCCACCTCACCAGCTTGAACTGCACTTATGGGACTCGCCACGTCACCAAGTGTTACTGCAGTGCTGGTTTGACTACGACCGGGGTGTACTAGGCCGCTGGCGCTTGCCAGTTCACCAAAACGCTACCAAAAAATCTGTTGGCGATCGCAGGGATCAGGCCTGACTCTGCGAACGCTGCAGTTATGCGTTTTAGTGTTTTGGAAGTGACAGTGATCGATCGATACTGCACTTGGGTGGGCTGGGCTGGGCCGGGCGGAGGGGCAAAACGCAGGTGCTAGCAGGTATCTGGGCTGATCCCGCTAACACTGCGTTTGTGAGAACCCTAAACTGCTGGGGATGCTAGTATAGATCTGATCGGATCAGATATTGATCCGTTCAGATACTATACCACTAAGGGTGGTGTACAGTGCGTGCGTGGGTGTTAGCGGTACTGGCGCTAACCTGACGCTGCCTGGGGCTGGTGCTTGCCAGTTCACCAAAATACTACCAAAAAAACTGTTAGCGATCGCAGGGATCAGGCCTGACTCTGCGAACGCTGCAGTTATGCATTTAGTGTTTTGTAAGTGTCAGTGATCGATCGATACTGCACTTGGGTGGGCTGGGCCGGGCGGAGGGGCAAAACGCAGGTGCTAGCAGGTATCTGGGCTGATTCCGCTAACACTGCGTTTTTGGGAACCCTAAACTGCTGGGGACACTAGTATAGATCTGATCGGATCAGATATTGATCCGATCAGATACTATACCACTAAGGGAGGTGTACGGTGCGTGCGTGGGTGTTAGCGGTACTGGCGCTAACCTGACCCTGCCTGGGGCTGGTGCTTGCCAGTTCACCAAAATACTACCAAAAAAACTGTTAGCGATCGCAGGGATCAGGCCTGACTCTGCGAACGCTGCAGTTATGCGTTTAGTCTTTTGTAAGTGACAGTGATCGATCGATACTGCACTTGGGTGGGCTGGGCTGGGCCGGGCGGAGGGGCAAAACGCAGGTGCTAGCAGGTATCTGGGCTGATCCCGCTAACACTGCGTTTTTGGGAACCCTAAACTGCTGGGGACGCTAGTATAGATCTGATCAGATCAGATATTGATGCGTTCAGATACTATACCACTAAGGGAGGTGTATGCTGCGTGCGTGGGTGTTAGCGGTACTGGCGCTAATCTGACGCTGCCTGGGGCGACGCATATCACCGCCGGGCGATCAGGGGGCTAAACCTTTATTCGGTAATAAACGACGGGTGCCCTGACACTATAAAAAAAAAAAAACTAACCAGCGTCAACCGTAACGGTTATACGGTGATCAGTGGTGAAAGGGTTAACTAGGGGGCAATCAAGGGGTTAAAACATTTATTCGGTAGTATATGGGGGTCCCTGACGCTATAAAACGCTGACGGCGAACCTAAATATTTATGTCCCTAACTAGCGTCACCAGCGACACTAATACAGCGATCAGAAAAATGATCGCTTAGTGACACTGGTGACAGGGGGTGATCAAGGGGTTAAAACTTTATTAGGGGGGGTTAGGGGGGTACCCTAGACCTAAAGGGGGGTAACAGTATCTGTCCCAACACTGTAACTGTCACAAACTGACACTATGCAGTAATCAGAAAAAAAAAAAAAAACTGCTGGTGTCAGTTTGTGACAGGGGGGGGGTGTGATTGGGGGGGATCGGGGGGCGATCGGGGGGGGGATCGGGGTGTTTTGTGTGCCTGGCATGTTCTACTGTGTGTGTGTGTGTTGGTGCACTCACATTGATGTTTTCTCTCCTCGGGCCGGAACGGAAATTACCGAGCCGAGGAGAGGTGACATCATTTCCTTTGCTGCTGTTTAGCATACAGCAGCAAAGGAATGATTCGATTGGCCGGCGGCGATCGCGAGGGGGGGGCCACGAACGGATGGTCTCCCCCTCACCACCGATCGCCGCTGGACAAACGACGACCGCCTCGGGCACCGGGGGGGGTCCGATCGGACCCCCCACCCGCGGAAGGCAAATCACGTACCCTGTACGTGATTTTGCCTGTCCGTGCCACTTTGCCGACGTACATCGGCGTGAGGCGGTCGTCAAGTGGTTAAGCATCATTAAAATCACTGCTCCCGAAAAAACGGCCGTTTTTAAAAGTTTTTTTTTGCATTGATACATGTCCCCTGGGGTAGGACCCGGGTCCCCAAACCCTTTTTAGGACAATACCATGCAAATTAGCCTTTAAAATGAGCACTTTTGATTTCGAACGTTCGAGTCCCATAGACATCAATGGGGTTCTAACGTTCGTGCGAACTTTCGGTCCGTTTGCAGGTTCTGGTGCGAACCCGAACCGGGGGGTGTTCGGCTCATCCCTAGTATTGAGGATTAGAAATAATTCTTGCCTAAGGTACCACCCAGTTGCATTACCATTCTTACCCATGTTTGCTACCCATGTTTGCTTCACCATGTTTTTAAAAGAAGTAAAAACAATCCAAAAATTTTCACAAAAGTAAATCTGTAAATAATATAATAAATAAAAAAAAACATAAAAAATTGTGACGAAGGGTGGAGACTTCTCTTGGTTTGGACCAGCATTTGGCTTTCAGCACTATCCAAATTCAGGTTTCTGCCCTTTCTATTGTATTTTAGAGGTCATTGGTCTCTGAGTTCTTGGTTTAGAAAATTGTTGTATTCAAGTCAAGAAAAATGTAAAAGTTATAAAATCAATTACACAACCAAAAAATGCGACTTTAAAATATGGTGTTACTGACACTGTCAAATCGTACTGTTTCGTAACACTACAAACAGGCATTTCCCAAGCATCTAATTTATAAGGTTGTTATTTTTCTGCCATTAAACTTCAGGTTGCTATTCTGGATCCTGCGTACCCAGAAGGGTATGATAGGCTTGTTACTGAGTGCCCGCTCAACGGCACGGTCGTTAACCCCTCTCTATATGCATTGTTCTCAATGTCAGGCTTTATTTTACAACACCCTTCCTATCTGACTTGATACCTTTGTGACTGGGGATGTTAATTATTTGTTCTTGTTTTTCTTAGTATATTCAAATTCAGATTCAGAATACTTTATTAATCACAAAGGGAAATTATTAACCCTCAAGGTTTTTCACCTTAATGCATAGAATTGTGATGCAGCACCCCTCAGAGCCACCCTTTTACTTACCTGAACCCGGTCTTTCCAGCGACGGGGACGAGCTGATTGGATAGATTGATAGCAGCGCAGCCATTGGCTCCCGCTGCTGTCAATCAAATCCAATGAGCCAGGGCAGGGCCAAGTCCTGCTGTCTGTGTCAACAGACACTGCAGCAAGACACAGGAGCACTCCCGCAAAAGTGCCCCAAGGGAGAGTGGCTCTTCAACGGGGCACTCGAAAAGAGTAAGAGCCAGGAATGCCACTGAGGAACCCCAGAAGAAGAGGATCGGGACCACTCTGTGAAAAACCAACTGCACAGAGGAGGTAAGTATGACACGTTTTGTTTTTTTTAAAAACTTAAGATATCCTTTAAATACAGTTACATTCAACAAAAACAACACAAGATAACAATAACAAATGGAACAAGACACAAGACACAATAGCACAATACAATTACTAATAACAGCAATTAGTACTAATTAAAGTTATACTCTTATGCCCCGTACACACGGTCGGATCTTCCGACAGAAAATGTGCGATCGGAGCGTGTTGTCGGAAATTCCGACCGTGTGTGGGCTCCATCGGACATTTTCCATCGGATTTTCCGACACACAAAGTTTGAGAGCAGGCTATAAAATTTTCCGACAACAAAATCCGATCGCGTCAATTCCGACTGTATGTGGCCAATTCCGACGCACAAAGTGCCACGCATGCTCAGAAGAAATTCTGAGACGGAACAGCTCGGTCTGGTAAAAGTAGCGTTCGGAATGGATACAGCACTTTCGTCACGCTGCAATGTTTTAAATTGTTTAATACAGCGCACTCTCTTCTTCTTTATAATGTGAGAAGAATGAAGTAGTTTTGCTGCTCATATTCACACAGACTTCTCACAAACTTCTTTCTTTATTATTTATCGTGATTCCCTCAATATATTTTGATTTGTCACATCTGACCAAATTTCTTTTTTGTTGTTTTATTTTTGTTTTGTATTTTTTTCAAGGCTGATTATTTTTTTTTGTGTTTGTATTTTTTTCCAGGCTGATGTATTTTTTTATTTTTTTGGGGTTTTACTCCATAATATTTTTGTGTGTGTTTTGTGTGTCAAGTTACCACAACACCATTGATATCTTGTATTATTTAATCTCAAGGAGGTTGCTTGGTGTTGGTGTCACTTGTTAATTTCACATTGTAGTTTTGAAATGTACCTGCCAACTCACAAACAAACTGTCCTTTTTGAAGGAAAACACACATAGGCGAGTATAATTGATACAAAAATTCCTTTATTAAGGGCTCATAACCAAACAAAGAGGGAGGCAACGCTGGAGAAACAGCAGAAATTGGCGAAGCCTTTGGCCCCCAGGGCACACATCAATTCTTTTCCAGCAAAATTGGTGGCCCGAGGAGTCCATATATAAGGGAATGCAGTCTGGTCCAGAAGTCCCAGAGATCCTGAAAGCAGCAGATGACATCTGTGTCCCCAGGCTGTGGTCATACAAGAGATTGCATCTTTTGTCAGACCAGACTGAACCCCGGGTCATCACTCTCTGGTCTTCCTTCCACGCTGTGGCTGTGGTGGTGTAGTTGTGGCAGGAGGAGGAGGAGGAAGATGGTCCAACTCAATCACGTCGGTATTGGGTGTGATTTTGCCACTCACCCCCTTAGTTAGGACTTTATAAAGAATTTTCTCACACATGAGGCGTTGACCCTCCTGCATGCCCTTCAGTTTGGTGGCAGCCATGCAGGCAAAGGCCTCTTCAGGAGTGGGTAAGGCTCTGAGGGATGCAGAAGCCTCCTGAATCAGCCTGAGTGCTGAATCCTGCACGTGACTCCCCTTCCTGGGTCTTTTGTTTGGAAGGCGGAGGGGAGGAACCTGCGATTCGATCAGGCTCCTACTGGTCCCAGGCTTCTCCTGGCTGCCACTTAGCCCCGCCTCCTCCTGGCTGCCACTAACCCCCGCCTCCTCCACATTCCACAGCCTCCTCCTGTGTGCCACATTCCAGAGCCTCGTCCTGGCTGAGGTCTTCCTGTGTTTGAAAAAGGGACATAGTTTTAGTTTTTTATTCGTCAATCACACACAATTTTCACCTCATGACTGTTGCAAATTGAATGTTAACAAATATAACAGACTATCCTTCTGAGCCCAGCATTTTTCATTCTTGTCCCAATTATTTTTGCCCACTACTCTCTATTGATATGTAAAAAACTGTATTAAATCTGCAATTAGTGATCAATAATAACATCTAGTAAAGATCATTTATTTATTGACCAGAAATCTGTAGAACAATGCTATACCTGGCTCAAGCTGGGCTCCTCCACTTCTTCCTGGCTGAAAGTCCCAGGTTGGACATCGGAAGCCTCAGCTGGGGTGGAAGGAAGAGTGGAAGGAGGGGTTGAGAGGGATTCCCTGACTCCAGTCTGGTCTGACAGAAATTGCAGTCTCTCATAGTACCACAGCCTGGGGACATAAATGTCATCTGCTGCAGCTCTGGATCTCTGGGAATCCGTGACCTTCTTGCGCTCCCTAAGATAAGTGCTCCTCAGGCCACCAATTTTGGCTTTTAAATAAGGGATGGTTGCTGTGGGGACCACCGGCTTCACCAACTCCAGCAGTTTCTCCAGCACTGTCTGCCTCTTTTGTTTATGATTATAATGAGGATGTTTCACCTGCCACAGACAGGGCAGCTCCCTGTACTTGTCTATGAACAGGGGGAGGAAGTTGAGGTCATTGAAGCCATCCATTTTATCTGCAAGACACAACACGAGACAACCCCTAATGTCAGGCAAAACTCTCCTAATCTTGTAACAATATAGGCCTCAATCTAGAAGCAGTATAGGCCCAAGTTTAGATCTTACCTTCGTTATCACGATCGGTGCCTCCGATACTCCTTCCTCCGCTCACAGATCATACGTATTACACACGCGTGTTACGCTTTACACACACTGCGCATGCGTGTAACTCCGCCCGCCCCTGAATTCTTTCTAGTCTATTCCCCGCCCCTTTTCGTTCAGCGCAGTGGGGGAAGAGCACATTGTGGAGACACAACAGGTGTGTGCTAATTACAGTAACGAGGAGGAGGAGGAGGAAAGCCTGGAGCCTGAAACGTCTGGATCCAGAAGGAGAAGATTTAAGGCATCGAATATGTCCTTTGGGGAGATGTTGGAGATGGTCAACATCCTGAAGAAGGCCGACTATGACGGGAAGTATGGACCTTACCCCAACCCCAATGTCAGAAAGGCCAAGATCATGGCAAAAGTGGTCAAGAGTCTGCACCGGAATTTCGGGGTATGACGATCGAAAGATCAGCTCAGGAAGCGGTCGTCGGACCTGAAATTAAGAGAGCACGAGCAGTACAGAAAGATCCGGAGAGTGCTGCAAAAAAGTAAGTAGTTGTGCTGTGTTCCTATTCTTTATGTTTATTACGTTCGTGCTGCTCCATGTGCTTTTCTTAACTGTTATCCAGTTTCAAAAGGCAACTTTCATGTTCATGGGCACATTATTCGTTCGTATAAAACATTTTTCTTTCGGCCTAGAAAACACCATTGTTTTGTCCATATGCATTTGCCCACATTTTTTAGGGCCTACTTGTCTTAAAATAATTTGGTTGTGTAGATGGGTTTGTTACTAGAATGAAATGCAAACTAGATTCTGTGTAAGGAGAGGACACTCAGCAGCTGGTTACACATCTGGACGCTGAAGCACTAGTGTGGGACCCAGCGGGGTCCCACACAGGTGCTCCAGTGTATACTATAGGGGTGTCTCCATCTGTGAAGCTTGTACAAAACAGGTAAAGTATTGAAGCTTGACAAAGGACACTAAAAATTCTACATCTTGGAACTCTGCCAAAATAGACAATTGTACCCCATTTCCAAGCAATGTTTCATATTTATAGTTCTGCCATCAAATATCTGTGTGCTAAGTATACCAATTTTTTTTTTACATAGGGGAGAAAAGACAACAGGTGAGTGTCTGCGACCACAGGCTCAGGTAAGAGATGGATGCCGGCATATTTATAATACATGGTATTTTTTGGTCTCTATCTTTTTAGGTGATCGTGATGTTGTGGATCCAGATCCTTTCACCTCGGAAAGTGCACAGATCCTGATCGGGGAGATCATGGGGTGTAATAGGGACTTGGAAAACATCAAGAAAAACATCAATGATGTTCTTCAAAAAATGAAGAACATCATTGATGTTTAGGGAGAGTTTAAAACCCCTCCAAATCCCTTTGTTTTTTGCGTGCTACAAATTTTTGACATTTTTTGACAAATTTGAGAAAAGCCAAATTTTGAAGAGGCACACAGTGTGTCAACATGTGCTATCTGCCATCAAGGGAGATCAATGGACGCATTTTGGGGGGTGCAACCCCTTCCTCAATAATAAAGTAGCTGTGAGGAAGGGGTTGCACCCCCCAAACACGTCCCTTGATCCCCCGTGATGGCAGGTAGCACATGTTGACATTCGTACATTTGTGTGCATCTTCAAAATTTGGCTTTTCCTGGGGTGACTTCACCCCATATGAATGCAATATCAAACACAGTTTGTAAATACTCATGTCTGATATTGCCTTCAAGTTCTACCAAATGTGAACTTTGTAAGTTCAAGATTTGTGTCTTTCTTGTTGGTTTTAAACATGCATGTTTTATCTTAAATGGACATTTCCACTTTTTCTAATGTGACCCCAAAAATTGTTATACAACAAACATGTTGGTTGGTTTTAAAAACCTTTTCTAAATGCACATGTGATTGTGCTGGTATTGAAAAGATTGTTAATCAAGAATGTGTGGATTATTGTCTCAACGCTACAACACTTTTGTGGTGCTCTAATTGGTGTTTTCTGTGATAATGGTTGTTATTTCCTAAATCCAAATCCACTTTGCACTACAAGTGCAGTTTCAGTGCAGTTTCAAGTGCACTTGTAGTGCAAAGTGTCTTGCCTTTAGTAAATAACACCCAACAGTGCTTTGTATGGTTACACAATCACGCCATTTTGAGGACTCACCACATATTTTTCTCAGGGTCAGCTAAAACAAACACAAGCAGTAAATGTCACCAAAGATTTGAGTAGTTTTTTTTTTTATTTGAAAAAGGTTTTAGACATTGTCTGGCATATTGATAGCCCCCCTACCCGCAAAGAATTCAAGGTATCTTTGCCGGACATCACGGGTACTCAGGGGGGGCAAGCCAGGATGGCCACTTTCAAGCACCGTCATGGTTGTTTCATTTTGAATTCCAGCCTCAGGCCCAACTGAGCCAGCATAGTTGGCAGAATGTTGCCATAAAAAGTTGTGTAGAACACAGCACGCCAGGATAATATGATTCAGTTTGTACTCCGCCATGTGTATGGGTGTAAGAAATATGTGGAACCGGCTGGCCATGATTCCAAACGTGTTCTCCACCACTCTTTTGGCTCTGGCCAGCCGATAATTAAAAACCCTCTGGTCCGGGGTGAGGGTCCTCATCGGGAATGGCCGCATAAGATGGTCCCCAGCACAAATGCTTCATCCGCAATGAAGACGAATGGGAGTCCTTCCACATTGTCTTCTGGAGGTGGCAAGTCCAAGCTGCCATTCTGGAGACGCCTGTAGAACTCCGTCTGGGCGATGACTCCACCATCGGACATCCGGCCATTCTTCCCCACGTCCACATACAGGAACTCATAAGTAGCTGACACCACCGCCAACATCACAATACTATTGAACCCCTTATAATTATAATAGTACAACCCCGAGTTGGGTGGTGTGACCATGTGGATGTGTTTCCCATCAATTGCCCCTCCGCAGTTAGGAAAGTTCCACCGCTGGGCAAAGTGGGAGGCCACAGTCTGCCATTCCTGTGGCGTGGAAGGAAACTGTGGAGTCAAACCAAAAAAAAAACAATTATTCATTTTGCACATAAACAGGGAAAGCTGATTAGACACAAACATTCTTGGCCAACATCAAGATAACATTTATTTGAGGGAGTTTTTAAAGACCAAAGTATAAGGTACACCTATCAGATTCCCCCCCCCCCCCCTCTCATGGGCCATTTATAACATTATAGGGGGGGAGCTCTTGGACAGGTAACCCTCTCCACTTCATTGAGAGATGAATGCCTAAATAGTGGGTATTGCTTTGAACAGCCCCTCTGTAGTTACACTATTGGCAGCCCACTGGACAGGTAAGAAGTGTCATAATACAAAGATATAAATACACATTGTACACATTTGAGCACATTTGGACATTCTGCTATTACCTATCAAGATAATAATAGGATACAAAAACTTTAAACAGTACCATTTGAAAGTATACAGGCAGGCCTTTGCACTACATGCTTTGGGGAATTCATCCATACAGCTGACCACAAAAGAGATGGGTATAGTGTGTATGGGTTTGCCAAAGTCAGCAGATAGATGATTGAGGATAGATAGAGAATTGGTATCAGCTGACTTAGCAGTTGGGGGGAGGGAGGGTTAAAAATGATTTGGGGACACCCAAAAAAAGCCTCTGGCACTCTGCCTGAATTTAAAGCACAAATCACATTTAAAAACATTTAGGGGGTGTTTGGGGTAAAGCACTACTATGGAGCTGATAAAATACATTGTTAAGTGAATACAGGTGAATATAGGGCCAGGAGACCATGCTGGGGAGGTAAGTGAAGGCAAATATGTATGAAGGACAAAAAAAAATAATTACATAAAAATCCAGCATTCATGAGGACAAAGGGGACATTCACAGCATATTACAATCATGGTATTTAGGGATTGAGGAAAGAAATACAATATATTATCAAACATTATATACAATAAAATGTGATGTTAAAGGATAAAAATCTTACCTTAATATACACGTTCTGCAGGACCTGGATCATGGCAGAACAGGTCTCTGGGATAATGATACCCAGAGCCTGGGGGGAGATGCCTGTCGAGAACTTCAAGTCCTGCAGACTTCTCCCCGTTGCCAAGTACCACAGGGTGGTGACTAGCCTCTGCTCCGGAGTGATGGCTTGCCTCATGCAGGTATCCTGCCTGCTGATATAGGGGGTCAGCAAAGCCAACAAACGGTGAAATACGGGGTCCGTCATCAGGAGAAAGTTCCTGAAATCATCAGGATTATTCTCACGGATCTCACGGAGCAAAGGCATATGACAGAACTGGTCATGCTGGAGCAACCAATTCTTGGTCCATGAACTCCTCCCCACCCTGTTCATGGACTGGACCCCAACACCAAGCCTCCGCACAGCATGAACTCTACGAGGAGTACGTATACGCAACATGGCTAGAAAACGGTCGGCTGCTCAGAACGAAGTAACAGAATGCACTGAAGAACAGCAAGGCCTGTGAAGAGCGACCTGAAAAACAGTAACGAACAAACAAGAACACAATGACAGAGTCACGCGTAGCTTGCTGCACGCACTGAAAAGCAGATACAAACCCACAAGCACAAACTGAACAGCAGAAAACGATCTGAAAACCACGAGTCTGAAAAAGCGCACATCGTCTTTCACCAAACTTTTACTAACACGAGATTAGCAAAAGGAGCCCAAAGGGTGCTGCGCTTGGTTCTGAACTGGCCTCGTCGTACGTGGTGTATGTCACCGCGTTCTTGGCGATCGGAAATTCCGACAACTTTGTGCGACCGTGTGTACGCAAAACAAGTTTGAGCCAACATCCGTCGGAAAAAATCCATGGATTTTGTTGTCGGAATGTCCGATCAAATCGTGTGTACAGGGCATTATAAACCATCCATATTATTAAAATACAACATAGAAGAAATAGCACAGATTGAAAAATAACAGTAAATCAAACTACCAAAATTCAAATAGTATACCACTTTCTCTAGCATTACGCAAAATCATAATTAACCTAATACCAATATACTATACAAACGACATAACAATCTGGATCATAAACCAGATTAAATCCTCACATCCAGCACTCACAGAGAAGAATTATATAATTTGATGGCTCAGGCAAAAATGATTTCTTGTGTCACTCTGTGGTGCACCGTGATTGTAAAAATCTGTCACTGATGGTACTCCGCACACTGATCAGTGTATTGTGGAGTGGGTGGGAGGAGTTGTCCAAGACTCAATGACATTCTCCTCTCCAACACTGTTAAAGACTCCAACTCTATCCCAACAACATCACTGGCCTTGCAAATCAGTTTGCTGAGTCTGTTGGTGTCAGCCTGCTTCCCCAGCATGCCACCACATACAGGAGAGCACTGGCCACCACAGACTCATAAAACATCTTCAACATCTTTCAGCAGCCTCCTCAAAAATAGAGCACCTCTGTCTTGTAACTGAAATCAGTGGTATAGACAGTAAAAAGAAAGGGAGATAGGACTGTCCACTGTGGAACCCCAATATTGCTGATCAGCCTAGTTGCTGATCACACATGATCTTGCAAACGCACATACTGCGGTCTTCCTGTCAGGTAGTCTACAGTCCATTGCACAAGGGAAACATCAACCTGTATCGCTGCTAGCTTCTCATCCAATAGATCCAGCCTGATAGTATCAAAAGCACTGGAGTAGTAAAAAAACGTGACCCTCACAGTGCTTGCTGGCTTATCCAGGTACCCTACATGCAATTTAGCATGAAGATGATAGTGTTCTCAACTCCCAGTCTCAGCTGGTAGGCAAAGAGTCCAAATATTTACTATCCATAGGTTGTAACTGATGTACAACAAGTTTCTCCAAGTTTTTTATATTGTGGGAGGTCAAAGCCATTGGTCTGTAAACCTTGGAGCCACAAGGATGCAGTATCTTCAGCAGAGGGTCAAGTCAGGATGTCTTCCACAACACAGGGACCTTTTGTGGGCTCAGGTTAAAGACCCATTGAAGGACACCCTCCAGCTGGACTGCACATGACCTGCCATCAGGGCCTGCTAATTTTCCTGCCTTAAGTCTTCTCAACTGTCTATTCACCTGATCAGCTGTAAAAGACAAATAATGCACTTTACTGTGAAGAAGTAGGGATGAGCCGAATACCCCCCCCCCCGGTTCGGTTCGCACCAGAACCTGCGAACGGACTGAAAATTTGCACGAACGTTAGAACCCCATTGACGTCTATGGGACTTGAACGTTCGAAATCAAAAGTGCTCATTTTAAAGGCTAATTTGCATGGTATTGTCCTAAAAAGGGTTTGGGGACCCGGGTCCTGCCCCAGGGGACATGTATCAATGCAAAAAAAACTTTTAAAAACGGCCATTTTTTCGGGAGCAGTGATTTTAATGCTGCTTAAAGTAAAAAAAAAAGTGAAATATTCCTTTAAATATCATACCTGGGGTGTGTCTATAGTATGCCTGTAAAGTGGCGCGTGTTTCCCATGTTTAGAACAGTCCCTGCACAAAATGTCATTTTTAAAGGAAAAAAATCTCATTTAAAACTGCTTACGGGTTTAATGTAATGTCGGGTCCTGGCAATATGGATGAAAATCAGTGAGACAAACGGCATGGGTACCCCCCAGTCCATTACCAGGCCCTTTAGGTCTTGTATGGATATTAAGGGGAACCCCGCACCCAAATTAAAATAAGGAAAGGTGTGGGGCCACCAGGCCCTATATACTCTAAACAGCAGTATACAGGCGGTGCAAACAAGACAGGGACTGTAGGTTTGTTGTTAAGTAGAATCTGTTTGTAATTTTGAACTGGTAAATTTTTAACGTGTTTAGCTCCAGCCAAAAAATCTTTTTTAAGCTTTTTGGAAAACATAGGGAAGGGTTATCACCCCTGTGACATTTGTTTTGCTGTCTGTCCTCCTCTTCAGAAGATTTCACCTCATTTTTTGTCCCAATGACAAATGTTTTTTGAAAATTTTGGGTTTTTGTGGAACAAGGATTGGAAAGCATCAGTGGAAAGGAGAAATGTTTTTCCCATATTAACTCTTACAGGAGAGAATTTCCCTTCCTAGGGGTAGATTTCAACTCACCTGTTGTCTCCTTCCGTTTGCAAGTAGGAGTCGTTTGTAAGTTAGATGTTTGAAAGTAGGGGCCTGCCCTATATACTCAGCAGAAATTTGGGCCTTAGGTGTTGTTGTGGCCACAACACTGTAAGCCCTCACAGGACCCTGCTGTGAAATATTAGATCAAGAATTGTAATTACATGCCCCTGTTGAACAGGGGCAGAAAAATTGGGCCTTTGGTGGTGGTGGTGGTGCTGGTGCCACAACACTGTAAGTCCTCACTCGCTCTTGGTGGGAGCAGAAATGGGCCCTGCTGTGAAATATTAGATCAAGAATTGTAATTACATGCCCCTGTTGAACAAGGGCAGAAAAATTGGGCCTTTGGTGGTGGTGGTGGTGGTGCTGGTGCCACAACACTGTAAGTCCTCACTCGCTCTTGGTGGGTGCAGAAATGGGCCCTGCTGTGAAATATTAGACCAAGAATTGTAATTAAATGCCCCTGTTGAACAGGGGTTGAAAAATTAGGCCTTAGGCACTGGTGCTGGTGCCACAACACTGCAACCCCTCACAGACACTCTAGTTGGAACGCAGGAACGAGCCCTGCTGCAAAGTATTGCATCAAAAATTGTAATTACACGCCCCTGTTAAACAGGGGCTGAAAAATTGGGCCTTAGGCACTGGTGGTGGCGCCCAGAACCAAAAATGTTCTTACAAGCTATCAGCGTGATCATTGAGGAGGAAGAGGATAATTACTCAGGGATAGTCACTCAGCATTAGCATAGGCAGTCTTTGAAGGGATCTGAGATTTCAAAAAAAATTATTCGGTTACATCAGCATCAGGTGCTTGGTAGCTGGTGGTGATCCAAGACTGATTCATTTTTATGAAGGTCAGTCGATCGACCGAGTCGGTGGACAGATGCACCCTGTGATCGGTTACAAAGCCTCCAGCAGCACTGAATGTGCGTTCCGAAAGAACGCTGGATGCTGGACAGGCCAGTAGCTCAATTGCATACTGTGCAAACTCTGGCCAGTGATCCATCCTCAAGACCCAGTAACCCAGAGGATTTTCGGTGGGAAAGGTGTCCAAGTCAGATCTTGCCCCTAGGTATTCCTGCACCATGTAAAACAGATGCTGGCGATGGTTGCTGGAGCCAGTCATACCTTGAGGCTGCGGACCAAAAAATTGTCTGAACGCATCGGTCAGATGGCCACCTTCTCCACCGCTCCTTCTTTGACTGACCGAAGCCTCAGCAACACGTTGTCCAGAAACAGGAGTTTGTAGCCTCCCAGTCTCTGGGAACGCGTTGCACAGACCTTTCTGCAAGGCCTCCCGAAGATGTTTCATCCTCTGCTCCCTCTGCGATGGCAAGATAAGGTCCGCAACCTTACCCTTGTAACGTGGATCAAGGAGGGTTGCCAGCCAGTATTGGTCCTTCTCCTTGATACCACGAATACGAGGATCCTTACGCAGGCTTTGCAGGATCAGGGAGGCCATGCAGCGTAGGTTTGCTGAGGCATTCGGTCCGGAGTCCTCTGGGTCACTAAGGACGACATGGTCTGCAGCCACCTCCTCCCAGCCACATACAAGTCCATGTGTTTCTTGGGACTGATCCCTTAAAGACTGCTGATGATGCGGAGTGCCAGGCTCCACCTCCATACTGACACAATCTTCCTCCTCCTCCTCGTCCTCTTCCTGTGTGATTGGCGGGCACGCAGGAACACTGTCTTAATAAAGGGGGCCTTGAGAGCTAAGGAAGTCCTCCTCTTCCTGCCTCTGTTCTGCCTCAAGTGCCCTGTCCATTATTCCACGCAGTGTGTGCTCCAACAGGTGGACAAGGGGGACAGTGTCACTGATGCATGCACTGTCACTGCTCACCATCCTCGTGGCCTCCTCAAATGGTGACAGGACAGTGCATGCATCCCTGATCATGGCCCACTGGTGTGGGGAAAAAAAAACAAGCTCCCCTGACCCTGTCCTGGTGCCATAGTCGCACAGGTACTCATTGATGGCCCTCTGCTGCATGTGCAGCCGCTGCAGCATGGCCAACGTTGAGTTCCACCTGGTGGGCATGTCACAGATTAGGCGGTTCTTGGGCAGGTTAAACTCCTTTTGGAGGTCCGCCAGCCGAGCACTGGCATTATATGACCGGCGGAAATGCACACAGACTTTCCTGGCCTGCCTCAGGACATCCTGTAAGCCCAGGTATCTGCCCAAGAACCGCTGCACCACCAAGTTAAGGATGTGAGCCAAACAGGGCACATGGGTCATTTGTCCCTGTCGGAGGGCAGAAAGGAGGTTGGTGCCATTGTCGCAAACCACCATTCCTGCCTTAAGTTGGCGTGGCGTCAACCACCTCTGAACCTGCCCCTGCAGAGCTGACAGAACCTCTGCCCCAGTGTGGCTCCTGTCCCCCAAGCACACCAGCTCAAGCACCGCATGGCATCTTTTGGCCTGCGTACTTGCGTAGCCCCTTGAACGGCTACAGAGCACTGCTGGTTCCGAGGACAAAGCACAGGAAGAGGCCATGGAGGAAGAAGAAGAGGAGGGGGTGGAGGAGAGAGGTGTGTCACAATCATTAGCATTTTGGAGGCATAGTGGCGGAACAACCTCCAACACTCCTGCACCTTGTTCTGCATCCTTCCCAGCTGCCAGCAGAGTCACCCAATCTGCCATGAAACTTAGGTAACGTCCCTGTCAATGCCTGCTGGACCATGAGTCAGCGGTAATATGCACCTTACCGCTGACCGCGAGGCATGGACATTGCCTTCCACATGCCAGTAGAGAGCCGGAATCGCCTTCCGTGAGAAAAAGTGGCGTTTGGGTACCTGCCACTGAGGAACCGCACATTCCACAAACTCACGGAAGGGGGCAGAGTCTACCAACTGAAAAGGCAGCAGTTGAAGTGCTAGCAATTTTGCCAAGCTAGCATTCAACCGCTGGGCATGTGGATGGCTGGGAGAAAACTTCTTTCGGTGGTGCAGCAGCTGGGGCAGGGAAAATTTGCCTGGTACAATCTGACGTCGGTGTACCAAAAGCAGATTGCCCACAAGTACTTGGCTGTGACACACCTATTTCTACACCTTCATTCCTCTCAGTGCAGGTCTCAGAGAGGACTGAAAGGGGTTGTAAAGGTAATTTTTTTAAATAACAAACATGTCATACTTACCTTCACTGTGCAGCTCGTTCTGCACAGAGTGGCCCCGAACCTGCTCTTCTGGGGTCCCTCGGCGGCTGTTTCAGTTCCTCCCTGCAAGAACTAACCACCTTAATGCGAGCTCCCTCGCATGGTGGTTAGTTATTGCGGGCGCGCTCCCGTAATACAGCCGGTGGCTATAGCCGCTCACTGTATCACTCGGCCCCGCCCCCCGGCGCGCCGCATCATTGGATGTGATTGACAGCAGCGCGAGCCAATGGCTTCGCTGCTTCAATCCATCCACTGTAGCCAATCAGCGACCAGCCTGAGCTGCAATAGAGATGACGGGAGCGAGCAGCGGAGATTCGAGGTGTCAGGTAAGTAAAACGGGGGGGCTGGGGGCAGCGGTATTGTCAAAAGTTTTTTCACCCTAATGCATATAATGCATTAAGGTGAAAATTTTTTTACCTTTACAACCCCTTGAAGGTATAGTGGGGTTGGAGATCTCAGCTGATGAGGAGCAAGAAGAGGTCCTCTTTGTTCTTTGCTGTGGGTCTTTTAGATACGCTTGCCAACGAACTGCATGGCAAGTCAACATATGTCTGGTCAAGCATGTGGTACCCAAGCGGGAGATGTTTTGGCCACGCGAGATACGCTTGAGACATATGTTGCAAATAGCAGTGGTGCGATCTGATGCACTCGTCTCAAAAAAGGCCCACACCAAAGAACTTTTTGAATTACGCGCAGAGACTGCAGAGCCCTGCACATGTGGAGCTTTGGGGTGTGATGCAGTCAATGTGCTGCCCTTAGGCTGGCCCCTGGAGGGCATCCTGCCTCGCTGGTGATGTGCCGCCTCCTCCTCCTCCTCCTCTCTCCTATCAGGCACCCAGGTTGAGTCAGTGACCTCATCATCCCCTCCCTCCTCATCACTGGAGCAAACCTGGCAGTATGCTGCAGCAGGGGGAGCATGACTGCCAGATTGCTGTCCTTCTTGGGCACCCCTTCTGTCCGTGCTCATGTTACTGCCTTCATCGAGCTCAATATCATCATCAGAGCCTTCCAAACACTGGGCATCCTCCTGGAGCATGTACCCAACACTGTGGTCAAACAGTACGAGGGACTCCTCAGGAGGACATGGTGGGGCTAGGGAAGGAGTCACTGATGACATTGAGCCGAGGGAAAAGGCCGCTGCTTTGCCAGACAAAGTACCCTGGGCATGGGTGAGAGAGGATGAGGAGGATGAGGATGGCTTGGTCATCCACTCGACCAAGTCTTCCGCATGTTGCGGCTCAACACGGCCAGCTGCCGAAAAAAAGGCCAAGCGTGTCCCACGGCCACGTGCTGATGAGGATGCACCGTCTCCACGACCAGCACTAGACACAGAGCCTGCTTGCCCTCTCTTATTGGCTTGTGACTGTCTGCCTCTCCTTCTTGGCCTTCCAGACATACTAATGGCCTGTACCTGCACTAAGCTGGGATATATATATATATATGTACTGATACTGCAGCTAGCAAAATCAACTGCCTGCCTGTTTAATGAGAACATCACCAACCTTCTACAGGTAGCTTTAGCTGAACACTGTGCAGAGCTTGCAAAAAACTAACTTGTAGCTTTTTTAGCTGCCTGCGGTAGTGATAGGATCAGGAAAACACCACCAACCTTCTACAGGTAGCTTTAGCTGAACACTGTGCAGAGCTCACAAAAAAATAACTTGTAGGTTTAGCTGAACACTGTGAGGAGGACGCACCACACTAACTTGTAGTTTTAGCTGAACACTGTGAGCAGGACGCACTGCACTAACTTGTAGCTTTAGATGAACACTGTGCAGAGGTCTCACTACACTAACTTGTAGTTTTAGCTGAACACTTTGAGCAGGACGCACTGCACTAACTTGTAGCTTTAGATGAATACTGTGCAGAGGTCTCACTACACTAACTTGTAGTTTTAGCTGAACACTGTGAGCAGGACGCACCGCACTAACTTGTAGTTTTAGCTGAACACTGTGAGCAGGACGCACCGCACTAACTTGTAGTTTTAGCTGAACACTGTGAGCAGGACGCACTGCACTAACTGTAAATAGTCTAGCTGCCTGACTGTGGTACTAATAGGATTAAAAGAACACCAGCAATTTTCTTTAGGTAGCTGTAAATACTGTAACAAGACAAGCCTGCCTGTCAGTAAGAAGATAACAGGAACGGATCTAGCTAAACTGAATACAGTGTATATATATATATGCAACACCTGGGATGCATATATATACACAATACAATGTAAGTGCAGCTAACTCACTGATTGTCCTGCCTAATCTAGCTAACTCAAATGAAATGACACTGTCTCTCTGTCTATCTATCTCTCTTTCAACGCCGGAACACACACTACACAGGGCCGCTGTGCAGGCGGCCTTATATAGTGTGGGGCGTGTTCTAAACCCCCTAAGCCATAATTGGCCAAAGCCACCCTGGCTTTGGCCAATTACAGCTCTCTCTACTGACGGCGCTGTGATTGGCCAAGCATGCAGGTCATAGTGCATGCTTGGCCAATCATCAGCCAGCAATGCACTGCGATGCCGCAGTGAATTATGGGCCGTGACGCACCACACGAATTTGGCGCAAACGGCCCATATCGTTCGCAATTCGGCAAACAGGCGAACAGACGATGTTCGAGTCGAACATGGGTTCGACTCGAACACGAAGCTCATCCCTATGAAGAAGGAGTAGAACTGTTCTTATAAAAAGAACAACTGGTGAAAGTATTCAATTGGGCGAACGGTTCAGGCCGAGCAAAAGTTTGTCCCAAGCATCGCCTGTTCAGCAAACACCCGAATTTGCAGGGCGCTTGGGGGGATGTTTACCCAAAAAAGTGGTGTTTGGTGCACTTTAACCTGAGTACTCACTACACAGACACACTCCACTGATACACTACAATATACTGCAGTAAAACTGCACTGATGCACTGCAATATACTGCATTAAACCTGCAGTAACGCACAGAAATATACTGCGTTAAATGTGCACTAACACACCGAAATATACTGCGGTAAACGTGCACTAATGCACCAAAATATACAGTGTTAAACGCACACTAAAGCACATAAATATACTGCTTTAAACGTGCACTAATGCACATTAATATACTGTGTTAAACCTGCACTAACGCACTGAAATATATGGCATTAAACGTGCACTAACGCACATAAATATACTGCTTTAAATGTGTACTAACACACAGAAATATACTGCATTAAACGTGCACTAGTGCACAGAAATATACTGCGTTAAACATGCAGTAATGCACTGAAATATACTGCATTAAATGTGCACTAACGCACAGAAATATACTGCCTTAAACGTGCACTAACACACAGAAATATACTTTGTTAAACGTGCAGTAACGCACTGAATTATACTGCGTTAAACGTGCAGTAAAGCACTGAAATGTACTGCGCTAAACGTGCAGTAATGCACAGAAATATACTACGTTAAACCTGCACTAATGCACAGAAATATACTGCTTTAAACGTGCACTAACACACAGAAATATGCTGCTTTAATAATGCACCAACGCACACAAATATACTGCATAAAACGTGCACTAATGAAATATACTGCATTAAACGTGTACTGACGCACAGAAATTTACTGCGTTAAATGTGCACTAACACACAGAAATATACTGCTTTAAACGTGCACTAACACACGGAAATATACTGCGTTAAACGTGCACTAATGCACAGAAATATACTGCATTAAACGCACGGGCCGAACAAACGGTCAAACCCCCTGATCATTTGGGTGCTCGTCAAACGAGCGAACAGCCAATGTTTGGCCCAAACTCATGCTCAGGCCGAACCGTTCACACATCCCTTGTGCTCATAGTCCCACCCCACACTATAAAAGGTTCCTTCTGACAGGAAGCTTTTGCAGTGTGCAGTTGGAGTGGAGATAGATAGAGCAGGGCTCAGTTTGCTACTAGTGAGTTAATGTGTACACTTATTGTGACTCTGACTGTAGAGTGTTAGTGTAGTGTTAGTATAGTGTGAGAATAGTGTGAGTATAGTAAATAAAGTAATGCTAACGTAATAAAATTTAAATGTCATTTTTTTCTTTATAAATGTCAATTGTGCTGCAGCAGGTTCTATACACTGTACAGATGTGCCACTTTACAGGCAGACTAAGGGGACCCCTAGGCAATATAATTAAAGGAATTTGTATTGTTTCACTTTAAACATCAATAAAATCACTGCTCCTTTAAAAACAATCTTTTGTAAAAGTTTTTTTTCATTGGCATATGTCCACCAGGGCAGTACCTGGGCCCCCATACCCTTTTTATGGCCAATAACTTGCATATAAACCTTCAAAATGGGGACTTTTGATTTCTCAAGTTCGGTTCCATAGACTTCAATGAGGTTTGTTGTTCAGGTTAGAATTTTTGCAATGTTCAAGAGTTCTGGCGCTAACGGAACCGGGGGGTGTTCAGTCCAACTCTACAATAGATGGGAATCAGAATGCACACTAAAGGAGGAAGGACATTTAGTATGAGGAGTGTAGGGTACTTGCCTCAACTTTGCTCTCCCTACAACTTTGTGTTAAATCTGAGGGAGTCAAAGCCAGGGTCTCCAAATCAAACCTTTTAAAAAAATAGTTCAGTTCATTTGCCCTCTCCACATCTCCCCCAGTCCCTCCACCTGTAATGGCCTGTAATGGTTCTCATGCCATTCCAGACCTTTCTCACTTTGTTTTGCTGGAGTTTTCACCCCAACTTTCTTCTATATTTCTCCTTAGCCTCTTTAATCTTCATCCTCAGGCCTATCTGAATCATTTTTATCTTGTGACACATTTGTTTTATCTTGCTCAGGCAACACATGCCTTTGGTCTTCCTCTGCATCATTCAGATGTGCTTCAATATGTATATACATTTTTTATTATGCAAAAATGACAATAGACACAGATTAAACATAAGATTGGTACTTTTCCCAAATTGCCTTCAAATTCTTATTAAAAGAAGGACCCATTTTTAGCATAAGCACATGTCCACCATGGCATTGCCCATCTCCCCATTCCATCTCAAACAATCCCTTTGCCAAGTCTTGAAAATGGCAAGAATCGGTAATCAAGATGTGCATCTCATAGACTTTATTAGGCATATTCACTTATCTCGATTGGTATCCACTGCAGCTCTGAGATATGATGTGAATGAATGCAGAGAATTGTAAAGAAAGTCAATACAGGAAGATTACTATTGAAAAATGGAGGAATAAAACTTTGAAACGTGTTTTGCTAACTTTCTAAATAATGCTGAATTATAAGAAATGTATTTCATTTACTCTTTATGTAGGTGCACTAAAAGTAAGCTTATAATTTTTTTTTAACCAAAATGCTTTGCAGGCCAGTGAGCTAAGTAGGATCAATAGGAGGACATTTTAATATGACAGCCTCCTCACTATGAAAGTGGCAAGGTTTATAGCAGTCATAGGGATTGATTTAGTAAGAAAAATGGCAATTAATGGTCGCTCTGCATTTAGTGACGCCCACTTAAGCCAATTAAGACTTCAACTAGGTGAAAATGTGAATGAAAAAGCGCGCTAATACTGGCGAACATGCCTTTGTAATCATCATATCGGCATAACCGCCAATTGCTACCAAGTTTGGAACTGCACTGCAGCCACGATCCCTTGAAAGTGAATAAAATATTTTTTATGTGAGATGTGCTCTACCTCGTGTGCATCTATTTATGTATATTACAATTAGTATTCCTAGTTTGTTTTCTTCTTTTGCTAACTAATGTAGTTATGAAGGAGTATTACAGAGTATTGTCTGCTATTCTGTAAAGTTACATGTATTGAACATTTACAGTTATATATCTGTTATGTTTTTTTTTTCATGTTAATTTAGTTTTTTATGAGACTATAAAGCAGTAATTATTATGTTCATTCTTTAAGCATACTACACTACTATGCAAGTCTCAGCATACTTAGCACAATGGCTTAGTGGTTTGCACTGATGTCTACCAAGCACTCAGGTTATGAGTTCAAATCCCAGCCAACCTATCACCCCCCTAAAGGTAGCTGTGTTGGTTTTTCCAGTACACAAGCAACTTAAAAGCAAGAATCAAACGAATGTAAACTAACACCCTGCACGTTAACGAGTGTGCGATTTTTGGAATTCCACACCATAATATTATTGAATACTTACATACCATTGAATGCATTTGAAGAGTTAATAGAATCAACCAAACCGATGCGCATTGGCTAATATGCATTCACCTATTTTCAGCATATGCTGCTGAGTACAATGCAAGCTTTCAGTAGGTGATACCATGTGTGGGATTTGAACCCATGGTCAGGGGCCTTCTAGGTAGCGAGCGCAGACCACTAGGCTACTGAGGGAGCACAATCATATGTCGAAAATACATTTACTAGTGTTTGATTTTTTTAAATTTTATGCCCATGTTGAGGGCATGTGGCCTGGTTAATTTGGTGCTTAGAGAGAATTCACATTTAGTTGACATATTTCATGGTTTACCTAATCCACAAAAGAATTACGGTAATAGAGCCCTGAAATTCAGCATTGGAGCAGCGACTTTTATTTTTTTTTTTATTTTGTTTTTTCTTCTCCCTCCCCCATTACACTTTCTACTCAATGACTTACATGCGTGCACAACCAAATACTTTTGTATGCAACAAGATTGTATACAGATTTAATGGGGTATGAATTGTTTGCACTTATAAAATATGTATTTATAGTCTGCAAAAGTCAAACATAAAGCAAAAAAGAATCAACTTTTTATTTCAACATTATTTTAAACATTTGTTACATTAATGTATTAGGGCAAAAAAAAAAAGGCATGGAAATGATGCTCCAGCATTTGACAATATAGTTAGAAGGACCCTGCTCAAAAGAGCTTACAATCTACAAGGTAGAAAAGCTGGGGAAACAAATCAAGTTAACAACCATGACAAACCTTTTTGGTGATCAGAAGTCCTCACCCCAAACCCCTAAAAAGTTAAATTGCAGGATCATAAGCAAAAACAGACAAAATTAATCCAAAATCCAAAAAGGCAGTGCACAAAACAAATCAACACACACACACTTATGTTTGCAATTAGCAGGAAGCTTCCTTTTCATCTAAACCATTACATAAACTATAACATTAGCAGTTGTAAGTCTAACATGTGAGATTTAGAAGTAACTAGAACAAGATCAAGGTCTGCTGAGGCTCACAAACAATGAACACATGGTCAGACTGGACAAAGACACAATTTGGAAACCATGCCCAGAAAAACACACTTTTGAGGGCCTTAATGCAAAACTATACCAGCAAACACACAAATTTGTAAACCAATATAAGCACTGCAAACAAAGATTCTGGCCCCTTCTCAGGTCAAACAACCACCACAAAAGCAGGCCTTTTTATAACTTAGCTAGGATTGCTAGCACACCTCCACCCACCCAGTAAAGGACACAACCACAAATTGATTCTGTCTCTTCATGTATGCCTCAAGTGCTCACACCTGTTCATTAGGAACACACTCTCTTTACAAATGAAAGAATGCATCAGCATATATATCTGTGCAGGGTAAACCTAGAAATAAGAAATATCCAAGGCTCTGGCCATGATCAGTGATACCAAAAATCTACAAATTAAACTTGTACGTTGTTGGGTATGTGGAGGGTACAAAACAGAAAATAACAACTTTGTGAGGGCTGCTTCACACAAATTGTGGACAAAGCGCATTTGTCGCTCATCATCAGCATACAACAATGAAATATGTGTGCAGGATCACACCAGACTTATACATGCATGTCTGCCCCAACACACAGTTATAGATTTGGTGCAAACCCACCCTCGCTTTATTTATAATGTCATTTCTTGGGTTTCCATTATGTGAAACCCATCAAAAATGTAATCAGTGGTGAAAAAAAAACATTAAAACCACAACAGAGGAGGAACATTTAAACCCCTAGCCAGGTAGCAGCATATTTGGGATCAAACCATTGACCCCAGTGCGGCTAAGCAGAAGTGCTAACCAGATATTTCAATTTATACGTCAATTTTTTCAGCAGTTTAAACGCAGATTATCTTCAAACAATATACCACATATTTAAGTACCATTTAGGCTGTCATATCATGCTCTAAACATTGTTTCTATGTGCAATTCCCATTTTTCGATCATGACTACTGATTTAGACAGTCTCTGTTGTCTGTGACCTATAGTAAATTAGATTTTGTGACAATTTTTTTCCCTGGTGCTATAGTGAATTCCATTTTCGAGCTAATTTACACGCTTTTGGCCATTTTTCAACTATTTATACGCAAATTTGTGCTATAGTACATAAACCCCATAGTGTCATTATATTGGAAGCTGTTGTAGGGAAAGGAGAGGAAGAGCTGACAAAATGCATTGAAAGAGATTAGGTAAGTTAGCAAATTATGATTTAACTATCATTTAACCTGAAAGTCCTTGTTAGGACTACTATTTGTGTTAACACTTGAATGCTAGCTCTATGAGTACTCACCACCTTAGCTGTCTTCCTGGGGGCTTTATGATTTTATTTTAGCTAGTGATTGATTTGGGAGCAGCAGTCTATTCTGTCCTGTATTTTGGGGGTATTTTAATTTTCTTTAATACGTTGATAAGGCCTTTTTTAAAGTTTGGGGTGCTCAAAGTGTGATCTTAGACATTGCGCGTGATTTGCACCCACTACGGGTGCCGATCACATGCGATGTCTGTGAGATGTGAGTTCAGCCATACAGTTGTATGGCTAAACTCGCATTAAATTTGCAGGAAAAAAGTGCAGGGACTTTTTTCCTCCCGCGCTGACATCAGATCGCATGGGTGTTCCTCTCACCTTCTGTTTTAGATATGGGGCAAGGAGTAAAGGAAAATCTCCCCTATAGAATACAGATGGAAAAGAAAAAAACTGAAGGGGGTTATAGCCCTCCATTACACTTTAACTCTCTACAAGGTGGGAGGAGCAGAACAGAAGAAGCCAAGTCTGTAACCTGACTGATGCCACGTTCAAAATTCCCCAATATGTGTTTCTAGCAGTGGTGTCGATATTGGGTAGCTTCTGGGGCTATACCCCCGAATATGGGGCCCATAGCCCAGAGTCTCTTATCGATCCACATCTCTCACGGGCTCTCTGAGCTGTCCCCACTGGCTGCTGATGCTGTCTCACACAGCCGAGAAGAGCAAAGCCGCCTCCCCCTCCTCTTTGTTTACATTCTCACAGGAGGAGGGATATTGCACTAAAGGGGGGTCTGCACTGAAAGGGGTGGTCTGCACTGAGAGGGGCCTGTACTGGAGGGGGTCTGCACTGAAGGAGGGGTCTGCACTAAAAGGGGGGTCTGCACTGAAGGGGCATCTGTACTGAAGGGGATCTGCACCAAAGGGGTCTCCACTTAAGAGGGTCTTCACTGAAGGGGGTCTGAACTTAAGGGGGGTCTCCACTTAAGGGGGTCTGCACTAAAGGAGGGGTCTGTACTGAAGGGGGTCTATACTAAAGGGGGTCTGCACTGAAAGGGGGTTTGCACTGAAAGAGGTGGTCTGCACTGAAGAGGGGCCTGAACTGAAGGGTGGTCTGCACTGAAGGGGGTAGTCTGTACTGAAGGGGTGTCTGCACTGAAGGGGGTCTGCACTGAAGGGGTAGTCTGCACTGAAGGGGTGGGCTGCATTGAAGGGGGTCTGCACTGAAGGGGGGTCTGCACTGAAATGGGGGTCTGCACTGAAGGGGGGTCTGCACTGAAGGGGGTGGTCTGCACTGAAGGGGGTCTGCACTAAAGGGGGTCTGCACTGAAGGGGGGCTGTACTGAAGGGGAGTCTGCACTGAAAGAGAGAGGTCTGTACTGAGGGAAGGGGGTATCTATACTGAGGTAGGGGGTCTATACTGATGAGAGGGGTCTGTTCTGAGGGAGGGGGGTCTATACTGCGGGAGGGGGTCTGTATTTAGTGGGGGTCTATACTTAGTGGAGGGGGTCTGTACTGAGGGGGACTAAAGTTGGTGGAGGGGGATGACGCCATGTTTTTCTGCACCAGGTGACACCAACCCTAGTGATGCCACTGCTTACGAGTGCAGCAGTCCTGGTTTGCCACTGGCTGAAATTACAGTGGTGGTTGGTTGCTAGGACCGCCCATCATCTAGCAACCAACCATGTGACTCTGTCCCCTGGCATTCAGCGAAGAGCAGAACTTTCCTGGCTTGCAGTCCTGTCCTGGCTGCTGCCACACCTCCTGGCTCACTGTCTCACCATAAGGATTTTTACCAAATTCCTTATTTTTATCATTTACCAAAATCCATAAGGATCAACAATCCCCTCCAGGCTGCAATGAATAGCGTAACCACAGGTTTCAGCCAATACATAGACCAATACCTACAACCACTGGTCCACCAACATTTCATTTCCAATACAAAAAAAATTGAAAGAATTATTGCTCACTGGAGCATACTGCTACAGGAACTCCATCTCAAAACCATCCTTCCCAAACACCCCAGAGTTACTTAGCAATTAGTTACTAAAAAATAAGATTGCTCCCAGCAAACTTAAACCCACCAATACCTCAACTAACCTTCAGGTTCTGATACCCCTTGTGGGCATGTATCAGTGCCGGAAAAGCTCTGTGTGAAACCTGTAAATTTATTCAACATGGCCAGAAATCCTTTTGCACAAAGGGTAAAACTGTTGGACAGTTTTTAGAACTGTTCATCTGATTTTGTGGTGTATGGACTCACGTGTCCTTGTGGACTCATCTATGTTGGCCGCACCATCTTTCCTTTAAGACAGCAGTTTGGCCAACATAGAAGACTTATAGAAGGGGAAAAGACCTACACAGTGTCCCATGACATTTTGCTAAATTCCATCAGTAGTCTACTGTCTGACTACAAGTGTGGGTCATAGAACAGGTGACAGATGCACTCCGTAGGAGTCGGAAGTGCACTGCTAAGATAGTGGACCCTGACTGCTGCCGATAGTACCCAGGGAAGTTCAGGAAGCAGGACTACTGGATCACTAACACAGATCCCAGTGGGAGCCAGAGCATAGATTCCCCAGGGCGTGGAGTCTAAGAGCCAGCAGGTATTCACCAGAGCCTCTAGTGGTGAGGATGGACTGCGCTGCAATCTGGCTCCAGGTCATGGCCCCTAGGGTCTCACAGCTCACGCTCACGGTAGACTACAGGAGAAGGAAGCAGCAGGCTGGAACAACAAGGATAGTAAAGGGATAAAGCAGAGGTCAGGGTGACTAGTAGACAGGAACAACAGAGTACACGCCAAAGGTTTAGGGTCACAGGCAAACAGGGATAGTCGAGGACGCACCAAAAGGTCAGGGTCATGAGCAGACAGGAATAGTCGAGAACACGCCAAGGTCGGTAAGAGCCCTTGCACACTGGGGCGGGGGGCGGCGTCGGCGGTAAAACGCCGCTATTATTAGCGGCGTTTTACCGTCGGTCTGCGGCCGCTAGCGGGGCGGTTTTACCCCCCGCTAGCGGCCGAGAAAGGGTTAAATACCACCGCAAAGCGCCTCTGCAGAGGCGCTTTGCCGGCGGTATAGCCGCGCCGTCCCATTGATTTCAATGGGCAGGAGCGGTAAAGGAGCAGTATACACACCGCTCCTTCACCGCTCCGAAGATGCTGCTAGCAGGACTTTTTTTACCGTCCTGCCAGCGCATCGCTCCAGTGTGCAAGCCCTCGGGGCTTTCACACTGGAATGCAAGGAGCGGCACTTTCGGGTCGGTTTGCAGGCGCTATTATTAGCGCAATAGCGCCTGCAAACCGCCCCAGTGTGCAAGGGCTCTAACAGAGACAAACGAAGAACACATGGCAAGCAGGAAACAGGAAGCCAAGCACACAATGAATACACAATGGTTGATCAGCACCGCTGGCTTGCAGTGCTTAGGTTAATATAGGGTTCCCTGGGGTATAGCCATGCTTAGAGGAGAGGTTATAAAAACAGCCATGTGAGAGTGACTGGCTTCTTAGTCTGAACACATGAGGAGAGGTAAGCTGACAGAGAAAGATTACTGCATAACCATGACAGTACCCCCCCTCTTACGAAGCCTCCCCCTCCCCCACCTGAAACCAGGCAGAAGATACTGGGATGGTGGCAACAGGAAGTTTCTCTTTTGGGGTAACCTTGAGTAGGCAGGAAGAGGAACAGGAGGAACCCCAAGCCAGGATCTGTCCAGCAGTCCTGTCAACGTGTGGAGAATGGAGCCGTAACCAAGGAAGACCTAATATGATAGGAGATGAAGCCTTAGGTAAGACAAGGAAGAATATCCACTCCTGGTGGAGTGTCCCTACCGACATCTTAACAGGGAGGGTCTGGAAGCGGATAGGGCCCCCTGGGAGAACAGTGCCATCAATCGCCAAGACCACCAATGGCGTTGTAAGGGGCAAAAGGGTAAGTCTCATGGAAGATGCAGTTTCCCAATCCATGAAATTGCCAGCGGCTCCGGAATCCAGATGTGCTGAGACCAACGAGAGGAAGCGCCGACATGAAGGAATAAAGAAAGGAGAAGACGGGAAGGTGAAGGTGATATTTCAAGGTCTAGTACTCCACGGATTTTAGGGGGGAGCCCTAATGCATAAAACAAGAAAAAAATGTGTGCAGTTCCCTCAAAATTCCATACTAAACCCTTATCCGAGCATGCACCCTGGCAGACTAGGAAAGGAGGGATAAATGTGCAACCCCCTCCTGAGCCATACCAGGCCATATGACCTCAACATAGGGGGGGACCTGGGAATCTGGAAGCCCCCTTTAACAATAAGGGGCACCCAGAAACCTTATTTTAACTGCCTCTTAAGTTTCCTGGGCACTGGAAGATTTGGAGTTTCTAGCCAATCAGGAATGGGAGCTGGAGATCGCCTACAGACGGCTGCTAGATTCTGCTCAGCAGCAGGTCTGGGCTTCCTTTGCCTGGGACTATCCAGATGTACCAGCCAAAAAGTGCTGAAATCCTGGCTGAAGAGTCTGCAAAGTGGCACAGTAACAGTGTGCTTTGCTCATCTCTGCCCGCAGCTATGGACGCGGCAATCTTATGGCGGATGCAGCAAGTGTGGACTGACCTTGATGATCCTGTTTCTGCATGGGACGATCTTGGATGGAGGAATGCATCTGTCCAGCAGCCAGATAAGGGTACGGGAGATGGAGCAGCTGGCTCATCTTCCCAATTGCAGTTTAAGGGCTCAGGAGAAGAGAAAGCCGTCCTCATTCCCCAGCCACAGATCACAGAAAGTATTGATTTAATCGATGTTTCATTATAGGATGTAAAATTTACTGAAATTCAAACTGAAGTGCTAAGAACAGGGCAGAGCTCTGCTAGCCGCTGCCCAGCACCAGTAACACCTTCTTCATTCTACGAACAGGAGATGGTGAACCTCTATCCCCAGACACCAGTTCCAGAGACTGGGGATTTAATAGACTTTTCTGCTGAGGAAGAAAAACCTGGTGGGCCTCCAGCAGAAGGGCTGGCATCAAGGCCAAACATCACTGAGCTCTGCCCAGCACCAACAGCGGCTTCGGCCTCCCTAAGAGAAGAGGCAGCCGGCCTTTCTCCCACAACACTGACAGGGACATGGGATTTCCTGCCAGCAGCATCTGTGGAGTAACAAGAACTTCTCCAGCTGAAGCGCTGACAACTGGACAGAGGGTCCAAGACCTCTGCCCCACACCTGCAGCAGTTTCAGGGGCCCATGGTGAGAAGGTGATGGTTACTCCCCAACAGTTAGCCGGAATGGATGATGTGGGGTCCTCAGCTGAAGCGCCAACAGGGGAGACTGCTACTGGTCTTTGCACACAACAATTAACTCCGCCGGAGCTTTAGGGAGAGAATGCAATCGGCACCTCACAACTGCAACTTGAGCTGATGTCGGTGGATGGGACTGTGGTCTCCATTGACGGACACCCAGCAGAAGGGCTGGCAACAGGGCAGAGTGCTGCTGGCCTCTGCCCTCAACTAACAGGATGGATTTCCTGTGAAAGTGGATGGGACTTCTGTCTCCACTTGTATACCCTAGAGATTCTGGGCAGTCAGCCCAGATCCCCAACAGCATGACGGAGTGAGCCCAGCCACCCTGTCTTCTCTCCAGTGGCTGAAGGGACTCCAGGGGGAAGGACCAGTCAAAATTCTTTGTCCAGCTCACCCCGCCCCTCCTATGTGTAACCCTGTGACTACTATCTGTATCCCATTGTTCTATTGTGTCTGTCTGCCTTGGGAGAAAAGTATTATGGGATGTATATGTGATGTGGATTAGCTGTGAGGAGGGAGGGGGGAATTCCTCCACCAGCTCTCCCTGCTGATAGGAGAGCCTACTGATGAGAAGTTTGAATCCACCTGTGTGTCTGTTACTGAATGTAGTCTACCCCGTCCTGTGTCATATTGTAAAGGAGGGGGATTTCCCCTGAGATTATATCTATGTACCTTTGTTCAAATAAATAGTTCATGTTCAGCAGACAAAAACGAGCACTGCCTAGTTCTTGGTTGCAAGTGGTTGGAATATCTGATATCTATATTCAGACCGGAGGTAGCGATAGTGTACTCAAGTGTAGTGTGGGACGATTCCATTTCATATATTTTCAATGCCAATGCCCAGTTTTTTATTCCCTTTTGTTTGAAAAAAGCTTGCCTATTGACCCTCAGAATGGCCAGAATTAACTAACAAGATTTGCTCCTCATGCACTTACCCCTAAGTTCAGGTTCTTCAACTTTCACACAGATTTTGCCAAACCCCATGAGAACCAAACCTGGCCAGTTTCACTCATCACTAATTCTTCTTACAACTCCTATAGAACTTGCCCCCCCCTTATCCAAAATATGTTGTTTTCCTTCTCTTGGACTCATTTATTTCTTCTGTATTTACATAATTTACATGGTCATCATGCTTTATATCTGATATTTGTATGTCATTTTTCTTTAAAGGCCCCTTAGTCTTAACTAGTTTAATGTGGTATGTTCACAGATTGAACTGATTGAATGCATTTGAATTGTCTGCTATCACACCACAATAGACCTGGACCTGCACTATTTTTTCTGGTGCAGTGTACCACAACACATGGTACTGAGCATAGGTTTGCGCAGCCTCTTGTATTAGGGTGTGCACCTCAAAGCTCCAACATATATGCCTTTGTGACATATTAACTGGCCTCTTCCCCACTCGTTATCCTAAAACAATGGGGGGGGGGGGGCAGGTGAGCACACAGGGGGACCTGAGCAGCAGAAAGAAAAGGAACTGGGACAAGAGGGGTGTCATACATTTGTACCAATCCCCTGTATTTTCTTCCCGTGGCAGCTGAATATCGGCGAGAGGAAGAGGAGGAGAAGCTGCTGCAGAAGAAAATACAGATCGGTCCCTTATGTTCCACTCCAGCCACCTGTCCAGGTTCTGGGGGTCGGCAAGTAAGGATCGCGGCTTACCTGTTACCTTTCCACAATTGAGTTGCCAACTCCAGGATTAGGGTGTGCCCAGGCACGCCTGGCACACCCCTTGTGCACGCCTATGGTACTGAGTTAGATTGCATTGTGGCTCACTACAAAGCGGGTGCGCTGTTTCAGTGCACTGGGTGCCATTCAAAATGAATGTTGTAACTTATCACGTGTTACTACAATGCATATATCTAATACATTTCTCTAAATTAGCTCATGTTGTAAAATAAAATAGTTATTTATTCCTGTAAACATGGAATTTTCAGGATGACATTTAATTAAAAATAGTTTGTGTCATGGTTTATGATTTATGTGACATAATTTCAGGATCACAGTTGATGAGACCAGTAGATGATGCAGCTTTTTGTAGCTGTCACTGTTATGCCGCGTACAGACGATTGGAATTTCCGACAACCAAACCGTGGATTTATTTTCGACGGATGTTGGCTAAAACTTGTATTGCATACACACGGTCGCACAAATGTTGTCGGAAATTCCGAACGTCAGGAACGCAGTGACGCACAACACGTATGACGGGACTAGAAAAAGGAAGTTCAATAGCCAGTGCGGCTCTTCTGCTTGATTCTAGTCGGAATTTCTGACAACAAGCTCACATCGAACATTTGTTGTCGGAAATTCCAATCGTGTGTATGCGGTATTAGAGTTTCTGGTATTACCATAATTACCATAATAATTTTCGCTTATTATACAAGAGCTGTCAGAGTAATAAGCAGGCTAACATATTAACCACTTGCCGACCAGCCGCCGTCATTATACGGCGGCAGGTTGACTCGTTCCTAGCTGTACGTTGATCCCTTTAACAGCTATTGCAGGCACACGTGTGACGCTGCACGGCGGGGAGCTGATGCGTGTGGACGGTGGCCACCCGGGATCGCTCCACAGAGAGCCGAAATGGGGATCTGTCAATGTAAACAAAGAGATCCCCATTCTGTCAGGAAAGTAGAGAGAGATCTGCTGTTCCTAGTGATTAGGAACAGGGATCTCTCTGTACTCCCAGTCAGTCCCCTCCCCACACAGTTAGAAACACCTCCTAGGGAACACATTTAACCCCTTGATCGCCCCCTAGTGTTAACCATTCCCCTGCCAGTGTAATTTATACAGTAATTAGTGCATTTTTATAGCACTTATCACTATATAAATGTCACTGGTCCCAAAAAAGTGTCAAAAGTGTCCGATCTGTCCTCTACAATGTCGCAGTCCCGCTAAAAATCATTGATCACTGCCATTACTAATAAAAAAAAAATAATAAAAATGCCATAAATCTTTCCCCTATTTTGTAGACGCTATAACTTTTGCGCAAACCAATCAATATATGCTTTTTGTAATGTTTTTTTTTTTTTTTTTACCAAACATATGTAGAAGAATACATATTGGCCTAAACTGATGAAGAAATTTGTTTTCTGGATATTTATTATAGCAAAAAGTAAAAAAAAAATGTTTTTATTTTTCAAAATTGTCGGTCTTTTTTTTGTTTATAGCGCAAAAAATAAAAACTGCAGAGGTGATAAAATACCACCAAAAGAAAGCTCTATTTGTGGGAAAAAATTTTTGCCAATTTTGTTTGGGTACAGCATCGCACGTCCGCACAATTGTCAGTTAAAAGATGCAGTGTCGTATCTCAAAAAATGGCGTGGTCATTAAGGGGGAAAATCTTCTGGGGCTGAAGTGGTTAACTATTGCTGTAAGAACAATTTGTGATAAAAAAATACAATGTTGAACTTTTCAGTTCTTGACCAAAACACAACATAAAACAGTAGGAAGAAGAAAATGCGCCCCACAAAAATATGCTATTATTCGAGATACAAAGATAAAATAGCTAAACAAACGACTAGAAAATTACATTGATGGTGCAGTTGTTACATTGATGCAAGTCACCCTGATGTTGTTTACATTTAAATATTGATTTAGAAATGTATAGATGTATTATAGCCTACCTATGAGTTCTCTATCAAAGTGGGGATATTTGTTTTAACATTGTTTTTATGTTTGTATGTTGAATAAAATAATTCTTTTGAGGGAGCACATTTTGCTTTTCTTTGTGTTTTACGCTGTGTTTTGGACAAGAACAATAGCGCAATAGTGTAGTTATTTTAAATATAAATTGTTATTTATATGATTAGGGATCTATTTATCTATCTTACTTTTTAGAAAGAAATGGTCCTTTGACAAAAGTTGTTCAAATAAGACAAGGTAATTATCTGCATATGGATCTATATATGTACAGTATCTACTCCCCACAGGCATTTTACAGCAATCTAGAAAAACGGAATGACTGAACCAGGAAATCTTTTCTTTATTTGTCCCACAGTGTGATTTATTTAATGAGGATGGTGCTACATTTGCTCTAGAAACTCAGAGAATCTCCCTACACTAAACTTGCCAGAAGATTTCCCGGAACAGAAATATAAATGTACTTTAGACCTTTTGAAACACATATAAACCAGCAGGTAGTGAACAAATCACTTATGGTAGTTGTAAATGAGGTTCACTCATGCAACATATCGAGAGTGACTTCAGGAACTTAATATGTACAGTCTGGAGGAAATAAGGGAAAGGGTAGACATGATTGAAACCTTTAAATAAATCAAGGGTGTGAATAAGGTTCAGGAGGGCAGTTTTTTCAATATGAAACCAAAATTAAGAACACGAGGACATGACCTCATTATAACTGGAGGGAAGTTCAAAACTAATCTTAGGAAGTATTATTTTACTGAAAGAGTAGTTGATGCTTGGAATAAACAACCAGCAGAGGTAGTGAGACAGTCAGCAGTAAATGGCTTTAAACGTGCTTGGGATAAACATAGATCTATATTCAGACAACAAAGGTAATGAAAAAAAAACAAAACAATAACCCCCTCCAAAAAAAAAAAAGCAAGCCAAAAAAAAAAAAAATGTGCAGACTCAGTTTGCTCACTTTAAATTAGGACATCATCTTCTGTACACCCTGACTAGTAAATTATTCTAAACAGCCATTAGCAACCACAAACATAATGGAGATGTGAATTAAAGGTGTTTTTTAGATCAACAGACTAACTTGTTAAGAAAGGGGGTTACAAAGGTGGTTAATTATTATAACATACAAATGAAACTGGTTGCACTAAGAACATAGACCAGATCGCTATTGTGCTTTTTCATGTTCTTATAATAACAAAACTCTACAAACACAGAGAGAAGTTTACATTACAGTAAAGTTTTATTAAAGTTAAGGTGGTGATACATTTGTATTTTTATGTTTAAAACTGATGCTGTACACGTCTAAAAGAACCAATTTTAGAGCTGGAAGCTCCCCAGTCAGCGTATCTTCTATACTCTCCAGGTCTCAGGTAATACTGACGTCCTTTGTAGTTGGGCTCCTCATAGAACATCCAGTATCCATCATGAACATGGCAGGAGTGGATATCATTGTAGCGGAACTGCTCGTAAACATGAGGACAATCTTCAGTAAACTCCATCATCTGTCCCTTAAAGTCTTCTTTTTCATAGACATTTAACCTGAAGGGTCCACGGTGCTGTATTATTAAAATGTATTATGTTAATTGCTGTTGCTTTAGAAATATGGCACAGTTGGGGAGCAAATTAAACAAGCTATTGCAAGTTTTAATTCACATTTCAAAATATTACTGAGCATATTTTAAAAATAAAGTAAAATATACCTGTGGGGTCAGGCGGCAGGATCTGATAGAGTCATTGTATCCCAACCATTGCTGGAAATCAGGATATTCTCCCTTCCTCAAAAAGTACTGGTGTCCTCTATAGTTGGGATGTTCATACAGGATCCAGTTCCCATTCTCCACTCGGATGGAGTTACATTGATTGAAGTATGAAGACAAGTCAGAGGAATCAGAGCTGCACTCATAGGAGCGACCCTGGAAGTTTCTGTCCTCGTAGAAGACGATCTATAGACAGATGTGACATGTATTTAAAACCAGTTTCAAAACTCATGAATGTTATATACATTATTATTCTTTGCTTATAGCTTGCATATAACATGCTTATTATTAGTTTCAGAACTCTGACTGCTTTGGTGGCAGCTTCAAAATATTTCAAATGCACTACAATATGTCATCTAGCTATTTGCAGAAAATCCTTGGAAAAAGATAATTTAAATTCTTTACAGTACAAATGCCAGCCTGTATTCTGCCATACAAATTGAAAAGTAACATACCTTAACCATTTTGAGTGGAGATGTGACCCAGGAGCTGTGAGCTGTGAACTGTGAGCTGTTTCAGGGTTGGAATGACGACTCTTTTATATACCTCTTTCTGCCGATGTTGCAGAAAGTCAATGATGCTGACTGTTTTCTGTTAGCTATAGGATGTATAGGTCTTTTGTCTTTTTTGTGCACACAACTCACTTTCATTGACCTGTTGTATACACAACTGCTCCAGAGGTCATAGGTGAAAACATTCTTTTTAAACTAACATCATTTAAAAAAATAAAATAAAGCATTGCTTATATTTTATGTTGTGGTAGATACAGTATTATGGTAGAACAAATTACAATTAATTTGGAAGGCACTGTTTTTGCACGGGGCGCTTCCAAACTATTCATAAAGATATGTTTGGTTGAAAAAAGATCCATACATAGTTATATGTGCATGGCACATAATATTTCAATACGTTTAGGAATGTGAGTTCTGATTTAGTAGATTGGCTGCTATTAGAGAATGAGAAATTTGTTCTTAATTCCTAATATTTTACAAAAAGAAAGATCATAAAGTTGCTTCTGTGGCCTATATCCACCTTGTGATTTGTCAAATGAAAAATCGTAGGGGGGAAAATGCTGGTTGTTGGGCAGGAGGGTACTAGAGAGGAAATTTGGGCCAGTCTGGATGACTAGTCTAGTTTGCACATCCAATTATTTTGGAGCCATCAGTGATTCATGGAGTCATAGATATAGTCATGTGAACAGTAGGCACAGCCAATGGAAATTGTGTACATATTTGAACAGGCAAGCACTAGAGTGGTTCTAACAACACTGTACAGTATCTCACAAAAGTGAGTACACCCCTCACATTTTTGTAAATATTTTATTATATTTTTTCATGTGCCAACACTGAAGAAATGACACTTTGCTACAATGTAAAGTAGTGAGTGTACAGCTTGTATAACAGTGTCAATTTGCTGGCCCCTCAAAATAACTCAACACACAGCCATTAATGTCAAAACCACTGGCAAAAAAAGTGAGTACATCCCAAAGTGAAAAAGTCCAAATTGGGCCCAATTAGCCATTTTTCCTCCCCAATTTTATATGACTTGCTAGTGATACAAGGTCTCAGTGTGAATGGGGAGCGGGTGTGTTAAATTTGGTGTTATCACTCTCACTCTCTCATACTGATCACTGGAAGTTCAACATGGCACCTCATGCCAAAGAACTCTCTGAGGATCTGAAAAAAAGAATTGTTGATCTACATAAGTGTAGCAACCTGGTCTTGAACAGGGATGCAGTCAGATATAGTTTGCTAGGTGGTAACTAACCTGGCCAATTGTTAGGGGAACTTCTGATTCTTTACCTTTGTTTTTTTTGTTTTTTGCCACGTCAGCGAGATATTTTTCCTCCCTTCATTTCATCACATCATAGTGGCAGTTTTTTATCTGCATTTTTACAAAACAAATATGTCACAAAAATACATTTATTACACTATAATACCCTCTTTTGGCCCAACCTATGGCACACCCCCCCTCTCCCCTCCAGCCACCTGCCAACCCCCAGACCACCTCTTGCTTATTTCACCCCCCTCTCCCACTCCCTCTCTGTTCTCCTCTTGTCTTCCCCAGGATCCGCTCGTCACACCCTAACCCATTTATCACCGTCTGACAATGTCCAGATCCCTGAGCTAGATACCCCATACCTCGGCAGCTCTTGTGAGTCCTTAAACTCCACCCATACCCTCCACTTCTTCTCAAAGACCGCCATTTTCGTCCCTTCACTAAACCTAAGATATTCTAGGCTTTGTATTTCATTGATTTTATTAAACCATTCACTCATCGTGGGTCTTCCTTTCTTTTGCCAATACCTGGGTATAAGACTTTTGGCCACATCAGTAAGCTGTGGTAGTAGCGTTTTCAGGTATGTTTTTGTGGGAATTTTGCTCTTATGGAATAAACATTCCAAAGGGTCGTCAGAGATATCAATACTAGTAATTTCTTTAATAATTCTCCTTACCTCCCCCCAAATTTTTTTGATTTCCGAGCAATACCACCAAATATGGGTCATTGGCCCTATTTCTTTGCAACCCCTCCAGCAAAATTGCGAAGTCTCCTTCTGGCATTTATGTACTCGATCGGGGGTCATTTACATTCTCGCCAAACACTTATAGTTCAGCTCCAGTATTTTGCAGTTAACCGATGTGGCGTTTGCTCTCCTCAGTATCTGCCACACTTCTAGGTCTGTAAGCTTGCTTTCCAATTCCTTCTCCCACTTCCTAATATATGGTGGGACTTCCGTGTTCCCCAACTCTATTAGTACTTTATAGATCTTAGAGAACCCCCCCTCCTATTATTTTCCATACAAATTTTCTCCAATGGAAGTAGGATGTCTGCAGATCTAATTGGTTGTGGGAGTGAATCAATGAAGTGGCTCAGTTTGTTGTACCGCCATGGGTCAATGACTAACAGATTTTCCCTGACTTTAAGTTCCTGAAATGTACATATTTTATCCTGACACATTACATCTTTTAATTGGGCATTTTCTTCCAAAATCCACTTTCCAAACCACTCCTCCTTCCCCGGTGCAAAGTGTTCTGAATCCTTAAGTGGAATTAGGGGTGAATTAAACCCCCAATGCTCCCTTTTGTGCAATGTACCCAGATTTTGAGTGCGTGTCTTGTGATGTCCTGTGTTTCAGCACTACATTTTCTTAAGTGAGGTGGAATCCATACTATTTTATTCAATATGGTTTGACTAATTTTATTTTCCATTTTTACCCAGTGTTTTTCTGTATTATTTTTTACCCAGTCTATTACTCGTGCCAAGGCTATAGCCTCGTAATACTTACGAATGTCTGGTGCTCCCCATCCCCCCTTACCCTTATCTTTGATTAATTATGTGAATTTTAAGCTGGGTTTTTTCCTCTCCAAATGAATTTTAGAAACATAGTGTGTATACTTCTGAGGTATGCTTGTGTAAGTGATATTGGAAGCATCTGCATTTTATATGTAATTTTGGGCAGTATTACTATCTTATATATGTTGATTCTCCCTGCCCAGGATAACTGTACGCGTGAAATTCTGTTTAGTTCTTGCTTTATCTCATTAAGACGGGTCATAAATTTGCCTGGAATAGCGTCTCTTTTGATGTAGTAATTTTGACCCCTAAATGATTAAGTTCTTTTTTCCCCCAGATAAAGGGGAAATGTTTTTGGTATGAGAAATCTCTAAGTTCACTATTATTGATATCTAGCGTTTCCGATTTAGTCGGATTAAGCTTAAAATTAGAAAGCTTCCCATATTCTATTAGTGTGGAAATAATATTCGGAAGGGTAATCTTCGGACGCGTGACATAAAGCAGGATATCATCCGCAAATGCAGCCAGTTTATACTCGTCTTTACCGATCTTTAACCTGCAGATATCCGGATTTAGCCTAATCCTGGAGAGCAGGGGTTTAAGATCCAACACGAATAGCAACGGGGAAAGTGGACACCCCTGTCTCGTGCCATTAAACATTTCGAACGGCTCCGAGAGTAACCCATTTACCCTCACTCTCGCAGTAGGTCGGGAGTATAGTGCTTTTATCCATCTGAGGGTTCTATCCTGAACTCCGATCTCCTCCAATGTGCACATCATGAAGCCCCAGTCCACTCTGTCAAATGCTTTTTCAGCGTCAATTGACAGAAGTAGACCAGGGGCTCCACTCTCTTTAATTTTCTGTACTACTAGGAGTGTTTTAATATTATTATCCCGTCCCTCTCTTCCCGGAATAAACCCAACTTGATCTGGATGTATGATCTTATTTATTATTTATTTCAGTCTTTATGCAAGCACTTTGGCGAATAGTTTTGTATCTACATTTAAAAGCGAGATGGGTCTATAACTGGAGCACAATGTACTGTCTTTATCCTCTTTGAGGATTATGGCTATGTTGGCTTCCAAATCTTCTCCTCTCATTTCCTTTTTTTCCCCGATTTCGTTCATGTATGAGCACATTTTGGGGATTAGGTAATCCTGGTATTTTTTATAATATAGTACTGTCAACCCATCAGAACCAGGACTTTTGCCGACTGGCGTTTCCTTGAGAGCCTTTCTTACTTCTTCTTCTGTTATGGGGCCTCTAAATTCCTTTGGTCGATTTCGGTAATTTTAACCAATCCACTATCTTTTAGGTAGCTTTTAATTTTCTCTCGTTTTTGTTCCCTCCCCTCTTGGGTGTCATTTTTATTAATAGCATACAACCCCCCATAATATTCTTGAAAAGTTGTCGCGATATCTTTATTTTTATATCTAATGTCTCCTGTCCTTGTTTTTATTTTGTCAACATAATTGGAGTTTTTCTTTTTTCTCAGAGCCTTTGCCAAAAATCTGCCAGGTCTATTACCCCCTATGTATCTTTCTTTTTTCACAAGGTTATATAGTTTTTGGGTTTCTTGTTCAATTAAGATCCGCATTGCCTCTCTCCTCCTTAATAGACCCGCCAATACCTCCTTATCCCCCGTTTTCTTGTGTAATTGTTCGAGATCATGGATTTCTTTCATCAGTACTAGTTTGTCTTTCTCCTTTTTTCTCTTTACCTCCAAGCCTACCATCATTAAGATACCTCTGATATACGCTTTATGGGCCTCCCAGACTGTAGCTTCTGATGTCTCACCCGGCACATTCACTTTAAAATAGAGTTCCAACTCGTCTTTGAGTCGCTTGTCAATTACACTGTCGTGAAGGAGGTCCTCATCTAATCTCCAACTATTACACCCATTTTTGCGCTTACCTATTTTCAGCTGTAAACTAATAGGCGCATGGTCAGAGAAGGTCATTGTACCGATATCTGTGCCCACGACCTCCTCGAGGAGGCAATGCTCCACAAGGAAGTCCAATCTAGAGTACGTCGCATGCACGGGGGAGTAGAATGTGTAGTCTCTTAAGTCGTAGTGTTGCATCCTCCATACATCCACGAGTTGACATTGGCGCAACTTCTTTTTTAGTTTGTTCAACCACACCCCGCCTGTCCCCCGTGCATGTGACGTACTATCTTTACCTGGTTCCATACACAAGTTGAAATCACCTTCTATTATGGCCCGCCCTTTCCTAAATTCCTCTAACTTTGCGAGGATTCCCAGTAAGTATTTACTAGAATTTTTATTTGGGCCGTATACATTTGCGAATGAACAGTCTGACCCATTTACTTTACCTCTTAGAAACAAAAAACACCCCTCTGGATCAGTCATTCTCTCCTCTAGCTTAAACGATACTTGCTTGGCGAACCCGATCGCCACTCCTTTTGCACCCCTAGTCAGGGAGTCTCCATAGAACCAAGTTGGGTAGTCCCTGGAAAAATTACTCTGGCTCTTACCCAAGAAGAGGTGCGTCTCCTGTAGCAGAACAACATCTGCTTTCAGGAATTTCAATTCACCCATTATGTTTGCACATTTTATGGGGGAGTTTAAACCTCTTACGTTGTATGAGATTATATTATCTCTTTTTATGTACCAAAGGGGGAGGTTTACATTTCTTTACAGATCTAAAGAGTGGTAGGTGATGGGGTGATTGCATACCTCCAGCCCCCCTCCCTTCCCTTATTTCCACTAGTGGAACATCTAAGTGTTGGCAGAATTTTGGCATTTCTTCCGGGAATCTCAGTGTTGCAGAGCGACCTTCTTTACGTCCAGTTAGGCAGGCTGGGAAACCCCAAGAATATTGGACGTCGTGGGTTTTAAGAAGGTTCTTCTCCTAGATAGCGTCTCTGCTGCCAGGTCCGGTAAAATCTGCAGGTTTGTTTCACCAAATTTCACTGATTTTTTCTCATGCTGGCTTTGATCTGCTCCTTGTCCTGATAGCTATGGAATCTTACAATAACGTCCCATGGGACATTCCCCACTTATTTCAGCCGGCTTTCTAATCCTGTGCACTCTTTCAAGTTTTATTTTACGACTGGGATCAAGAGGATTTATTATACCTCCAAAGATAACATCCATTTTTTCTTGTAGGTTCTCTTTTTCACCCTGTAGCTCTGGAAGCCCTCTAATCCGGAGGTTTTTCCTTCTATTTCGGTTCTCTTGGTCTTCCAATCTATACATTATATTTCTCTGATGTTTCTGAATCTCATCAAGCTGATGCTTGAGTTCTTTTATCTCGTCCCCTTGCCTGTCAATCATTATTTCTGCATCTTCAACTCTTTTTAGAATGTGATCCATATTCTCGCGTAATATCTCAATTTCTCCTTTTATCGATGTTTCGAGCTTCGCGAACATTTCTGCGATATCTCCCTTTGTAGGGAGCTGTTTTTTTTTGTTGGAGTTCCGTTGTTTCTTCTTCCATTGACTCAGTACATGCGATGCGGGTATCTGTCTCGGCCAACTGTCTTCTTGTCCCAGTTTTGGATAGGCACTCTGGTGTTTTACTTTTTGCCCCTGTTGGTTTTCCCGGGCTTTCTTTACTGCTGTCATGAACCATATATTTTCTCGGGCTTACACTTGTTCTGGGCGGATTAGCGCTTGCCCCTTTCGATGATTTACCCTCATTTTTTTTCCTATCTAGTGCAGTTAGTACAGGAGCCCAGATCCCTCCTACTCGCCCCCCCCTTCTCCCACTTCTACTCACTCTCCTTCGGCGACCGTCGCAAACGAGCACTCTCTAAAAGTCTCTATACAAGTCTCTATACAAGGGGAGGTTCCTGAGTGTGAGGTAGGTGTAGAAAGAGAATAATCCACCGGGGGGGACCCAAGTCTGCTGGAATGGGAGTTCAACCTATGCACATGATCAAACACCAGTCAAACAGTCAGCACAATTGAACATTAAAGCGATACAACAGGCTCCCATGTTCACACTCTGCTAAGATGTTCTGGATGTTGTAATTTTTATGTGATTAGAATTTGCCATCACCTACAAAGATATATCTCCCGTGGTTTTCTTATCTTTCCTATTTTGGTATGAGGTAACCCAAGTCCTCCTTGATTCCGTGTACTATGTAAGTTTACAATGTCTGAAGGGCATTGTTTTTGTTTTTTTTGGGGTTTTTTGGGTTGGTGTACTGGCATTTAGTTGACACCTAACGAGAAAAATGTGTAATGAATCTCAGGCTTTTACAACAGAAACTATAAAGAATGGAGTGAGATAGGGTTCAGCCTCAGATCATGCAGTCCACTAGTCATTTATTGCGTGAGTCGGTCTGAGGTCAGCACATGGTTAACTTGGCTTAGTGGAACATCCTCATACTGGTCACTGGAAGTCCAACATGGCACCTCATGCCAAAGAACTCTCTGAAAAAAAGAATTGTTGATCTACATAAGTGTAGCAACCTGGTCTTGAACAGAGATGCAGTCAGATATAGTTTGCTAGGTGGTAACTAAAGTGGCCAATTGTTAGGGGAACTTCTGATTCTTTACCTAACTCTGAGTTTTATGCACCTCTCCCCTCTACCACTGGGTGGCATTGTCACCTATGGCATTGGAATGACAAGGTGCAAATGAACTTGGAGTGCATAGGTTGCTCTAGCCAATTGGCAGGGGTTTTCTTTGGCCCCATAGCCCGCTGAGAGAGCCTATTTATTTGGGAGGAGTCAGGTAATCGGGGTTCGGTGTCACCTGGAGGGTTGTCTGGGTGGACATGTGTTGAAAGCTCCCGGCTGCTAGGTCAGAAGCCTGAGGCCTATCCGGGAGTTCCCTGGTTGCTAGGCAGCCTGAGGCCTACCCAGGATAAGAAGGAGCCTAACCAAGCCTAACCAAGTTGCATGCTTTGTCGGAGGTGAAGGGACAGAGTTGCTAATGGAGGACAACCATTCCTGTCGCCACCAAGGTCAGAGGTAAAGGGGAAACTATCGTCATCAAGGGAAAATGCACCTGTTATCAGAGGCCAGAGTTCTGAGTTTGAGAAGAATTTGGATAGTCTCAGTGGAAGTCAAGCCAGGGACCCAGTTGGATAGCGGGGGTGACGCTTGCAAGAGAGTTCAGTCGTTGGGCTGAAGAGTCGAGTAAGGAACCCAGCAGGTCAGCGTGGGTGGCCCTTGGTAGCTACAGTGGGAGGCTGTGAGATGGAGGCCAGGTCCTACACAACGGGGATACCAAGTTTGGTATGTGTACAGATCTGTGTTGAAGTCAACCAACAACAGTCTCCCCAGTTCTTTAAGATAAAATAAATCTCTTTTGTTCTGCATCATCAAAGTGTCTGGCACCCAACTTAATCTACACTACTCTGCACCCACTAGGTCTAGTGACCCACACTGTGAGAATGGATGTCAGTTCTCCTTGACCCTAAAGTTCACCATCAGCTCTTCAGAGGTCGGGGCCATGGCTACATAAAGATGGCCTAGGCTATACGAATATTGCCAAGACCCTGAAATTAAGCTGCAGCACAGTGGCCAAGACCATACAGTGATTTAACAGGACAGGTTCCACTCAGAACAGGCCTCGCCATGGTCAACCAAAGAAGTTGTGTGCACATGCTCAGCATCATATCCAGAGATTGTCTTTGGGAAATAGACGTATGATTGCTGCCAGCATTGCTGCAGAGGTTGAAGGGGTGGGGGGTCAGCCTGTCAGTGCTCAGACCATGCGCCACAACACTGCATCAAATTGGTCTGCATGGCTGTTGTCCCAGAAGGAAGCCTCTTCTAAAAATGATGCACAAGAAAGCCCGCAAACTGTTTGCTGAAGACAAGCAGACTAAGGACATGGGTTACTGGAACCATGTCCTGTGGTCTGATGAGACCTAGATAAACGTATTTGGTTCAGATGGTGTCAAGTGTGTGTGGCAGCAATCAGGTGAGGATTGCAAAGACAAGTGTGTCTTGCCTACAGTCAAGCATGGTGGTGGGAGTGTCATGGTCTGGGGCTGCATGAGTGCTGCCGGCACTGGGGAGCTACAGTTCATTGAGGGAACATGAATGCCAACTTGTACTGTGACATACTGAAGCAGAGCATGATCCCCTCTCTTTGGAGACTGGGCTGCAGGGCAGTATTCCAACATGATAACGACCCCAAACACACCTCCAAGACAACCACTGCCTTGATAAAGAAGCTGAGGGTAAAGGTGATGAACTGGTCAAGCATTTCTCCATGCCTAAACCCTATTGAGCATCTGTGGGGCATCCTCCAATGGAAGGTGGAGGAGCGCAAGGTCTCTAACATTCACCAGCTCCATGATGTCGTCATGGAGGAGTGGAAGAGGACTCCAGTGGCAACCTGTGAAGCTCTGGTGAACTCCATGCCCAAGAGGGTTAAGGTAGTACTGGAAAATAATGGTGGCCACACAAAATATTGTCACTTTGGGCCCAATTTTTCACTTAGGGGTGTACTCACTTTTGTTGCCAGCAGTTTAGACATTAATGGCTGTGTGTTGAGTTATTTTAATGGGGACAGCAAATTGACACTGTTATACAAGCTGTACACTCAGTACACTTCAGTGTTGTCACATGAAAAGATATAATAAAATATTTACAAAAATGTGAGGGGTGTACTCACTTTTGTGAGATCCTATATATACTGAGTGCCCCAATCGTTAAAGCAGGTGGAACATGAGGTAATTATACAAACCCTTGTAATCAATGCAATCTAGTAAATGTGCAGCGCTAGATAAAATGATACAGTCATATAGCAAAAATATAGGCAGTGATCTGATTAATCCTAAGATGCAAATATAAATTATATTGTCAAAAGTATTGGGGTGGGGGACGTGGCTTGCGCACGATCATGATGGCTGCATAAGCTGATAGCTCTGTCAGCCGACCAGGGAACATCCAGCACATCCAGTGGGACCCTGCGCCCATGGAGACCGAACACAGCTCCACACTATCACCGGAGCCTGATCCAGCGATGTCATGCAAAAGGAAGGATACCCTAAAAAGCTTAGAGTCTTCTTTCTGCAGCCAGAACCAGGCAAAGGGAAACATCAAGATGGCACCGGCGGCGCGGCCTCATGGGCTTCATCATCCTCTACTGATCTCCCAGATGAAGATCAGGGAGAATGGGATACTACACCACAACCTGCATCTATCCTGGGATCATCTCCTGGCAGCCCAATCCTGAATAGCCCAGCCAAAGCGAGGATGTGGATGGATCCTTATCTCCAGGCCTCAGGCACAGTTAGTACAACAGAGCACCCCGATCAAATAGGCCTCGACCTACAATCATCTATTGCAGCCTTCCCTACCTCAGGACAACCAATCCTTGATACAACAATGAAAGACATGCTTCTTTCCTTACAATCATCCCTCATGGCAAACTTCTCCTCCCTTATACACAAATTTACATCTAAAGTGCAAGGTGTGGGAGAGAGGGTGCAGTATATTGAGAATAGAATGGATGAATGCACCACTACAGTAAATGATTTAATCGATGCATACAAAGATCAAAGTGATGGCAACGATTGGATAAAAGCAAAGCTTGCAGATTTTGAAGATCGCTCGCGACGCAATAATGTCAAAATACACAGGGTGCCCGAATCCATCCCTCCATCAGACCTGCATAAATATGCCAGTGATATGATTTCCAATTTACTCTTTGAGGTGCCATCAATTGAACGCACTATTGGTCGTATTCACCGGATTCCCAAACCCAAATACCTGGATGCATCAATCCCCAAGGATATTCTAATGAAGATTAATTTCTTCCCAATTAAACAGCAACTCCTTGCTAAAGCGAGATCAATCCCTGATCTTCCAGCCCCAAACAATGGTGCGCAACTATATGCTGTTCTTTCTCAATATACCCTTAATCTGAGAAGACAAATGAAAACGATTACCAAAGCCCTCAATAATCACAAAATCCCATACAATTGGCGCCACCCAGCTACCATAATAATCACTCACAATGGAACATCCGATACAGTATCAAAGCAAAAAAGATGGCCTAAGGCTCTTACACTCCTGGGATTTAATCCCAGAGCTGCCCAGGGGTGACTTCGCCTCCTCCTCAGGTCCTCCGCAACATGAATACCAATGACGAGAGAACCAAAACTCCAAATATAAATGAACGCTCCTGCTGCATCTCCTAGCTATGACCTATATCCCCGGTCAGGCTTCCAGATAGACAACACCTATTACTGAACTCAACCCTCACATATGGTTAGCTTCTTGCAGAATCACTGCTGACCTTTGAGTTTTTGTATTTTTGGTACTCATTTTCACCTTTTTTGTTTTTCTGTTTACGGTTTGTTTCATCAAGACAGATAGGACTGGTACCTAAAACCGAGTTGTTGTTTCAGTCTACAAAGGTTAATACTGTTTTTTTTTCCTTCATCACAGACTGCTTTACTATAGAAGCACAGAAATACATTTTTCACTTCTAGAACTCCCAACAACAAAGTGACGAGCATCCTCACCTGAGGAATCATCCAAGAATCACCACCTGGACATCTAAACGTGAGTTTACGCCATCAACCCACACCAATAGCCTTCACCTCATGTCCATCAACTTCTTATCCATAAATGCGAAAGGCTTAAATCACCCAGCAAAAAGAGCATCCTTATGGAAAACAGCACTAACACATAACTGTGATATACTATGCGTTCAAGAAATGACACATCCTTCTGCCAACATAAATCCTTTCCACACATCTACAAATCTTGCTACTCACGAAAACAACGTGGAGTACTAATAGCTGTTCGGGACGCTATCTCTTTCCAGCTACAGAAATGCACCCTCGACTCAGGGGGCAGATACATCATTCTAAACTGCACTATAGAAAATACCCAATATACCATAGTAACTCTGTATGCCCCTAACCAAAGACTTTCTCAAAACCACCTTTAAAAAAATTAAAGAAGCACAAGAAGGACACCTACTAATATGTGGGGACTTCAACTTAGTGCCTGACAATGAGTTGGATACCTCTTCTGGACCCAAGAGATTCGCTTCACCTTTGAACAAATTCATCACAGCTAATGATTTATATGATGTCTGGAGGTGTTGTCACGTGGATGAGAGTGACTACACGTACCTATCCCCATGTCATAACACATATTCTCGCATAGACCTATTTCTATTTTATTTAGATAAATGGCTGCTGCAAAATATTCACAATTCTCAAATCCACACCACCACCTGGTCAGACCATGCACATGTAAGCTTTAAAAGCACAAATAAACCATCAATTTTCTCCTTCAAAACCCAATCAATACTGAGCACCTATCCCAAAAATTAGATTAATTCTTCAGTTTAAATACAGGCTCAGTATTTGACCCGGTGAGCCTGTGGAATACCTACAAAGCTTACATTAGAGGATTTTTTTTTCAACTAGGTTTAAAACTTAGGAAAAGGAGGGCTCGGCGCTTAGAAGAACTGATGAAAACCACAGATCTTCACCCTTCTTCATCTCTGCAATCTCAAATGTTCAAATTACGCCATGAACTTCGCTCTTTGTTACTGAAAACGTTGAAATAACACAACGTAAGCTTAAAGCTAAAACATATGTAATGGGTAACAAAGCAGGGAAGGCAATGGCCTTTAAAGGCCAGTAGAAGGAGCTGTGAGCCCCGAGCGCGTAGCCTGTACTATCCCTGCATTATCCCCAACACCAGCCTGGACGTTTGCCGTGCATCAGTGACGTCATTTCCTCTTCCGCGCTCCAGAGTGGTCAGCGTGGAGCTTTCCATGCACTGGATGCAGCGGTTCAGCCTGTGTACAGACTCCACACCCAGACGCCTGAAGGAATGAAATCCGAGCCGGAAACAAGATAACAGCACATCCCAGGACAATTTCCATCTCAAAGAAACACCCTGTGAACCAGTAAGTGTAATTGTTACACTAACTTTTATTTTTGCATAAACTAGCTACCACAGTTGGCGCCTCCACACACCTCCTTTTTTCAACAAAGACATCGCTAAAATCATGGTACTCCTCCGGCAGGGAGGAGAGAGAAGAAGTGCACAGGACCTTGGCTACCTTCTGGAAGCATGTCTTACTACATTGTGGTGACCAGGAGAGAACCTCAGCATGGAGCCAATCAAAAGAGGGGTTGTGCCTCTATAACCAAGGATAATCAATAACCAGCGGAAACTTAGGTGAGGAAATAACTTGGAATTGGATTATCTCATGGTGAAGAGCCCCTACGGCCATGGACAACAGAACAGTCTCATGAGTCACATAGGCAGGCTGTAGAGGTCTCCCGTCAAGAGCCTCAATGGCAAGTGGAGTGTCACACAGCTGCAACGGAATTGAGTGCTTCGATATAAAGGCAGGATCAATGAACAGGCCTGCAGCCCCAGAGTCGATTAGAGCCTGTATCTTGACGGACGACTCAGCCCAAGAAAGGGTAACCGAAACCAGGGGCTTATCCTTCTGGATAACCGGGAAAGAAACAACGCCACCTAAGGTCTGTTGGTGACAAGACCTCAAGGTTCGGGCGCTCCCTGGATGGGTAGGACAAGACTTCAAAAAGTGACCTGCCTTGCCACAATAAAGGCACAATCTCTCCCTCCTTCTAAGGGTTATCTTTATTCTAAGGGTTATCTCATCCACAGAGAGACACGTGAAGCCCAAGTGCATGGGTTCATCTTCACTGACCGACTCGGTACCAGGAGGCATGGGAGGTGAGGGAGGCAAGGGTGGGACTGCAAAGCTCGGAGACAAATATACAGGAGGCTTTCTCTGAGTCTGGAGTCAATGAGTTTGGCAAACGTGATCAACTTCTCCAGATCAGTGGGTATATCTCGGGCTGCTATCTCATCCTTGATGGCATCCAAGACACCATGAGAAAAAGCAACCACGAGGGCCTCATTGTTCCAAGCAACCTCTGCTACCAGAGTACGGAATTCATTGGCGTAATGGGCAACAGTTCTCATACTCTGTTTATATATAAAGAAAAGTGCAGCGCTGGATATAAACAAACATTAAAAAAAAGAAGAAAACCACAGTGCACAATAATTCACTAGTGACGAATTAAATCAAAAAATAGTACATATTGTCCATAATTATTCTGATATAGTAACAAACTGGGGTGTTAAAAATTTTTCCTGTGAAAATAGATGCACGGCTATCCCCACCGCAAAACTCTATCACACTAAAGTATATCGTGCTTAGTATTCATATAATGTCCATAAATACAAATAAGTGAATCCCTGTTTGGGTAAATCCGTGACTTCCACCGCAATAGACCCGTCACCATAGGAAGATTAAAGGCTTACCGGACAGCCCTTAATAAAAGGCATGAAAAACCTCCACTTTGGATGTAATCAGACAATGACATATGATCAGTCTATTCTCTCAGCAGGAATCCACTGTTCTCGCTCTGCCACATGTGCTCTCTCCTCCTCTCACTTACGTCCTTGATGGCATCCAAGACACGATGAGAAAAAGCAGCCACGAGGGCCTCATTGTTCAAGCAACCTCTGCTACCAGAGTACGGAATTTGTTGGCGTAATCGGCAACAGTTCTCATACTCTGTTTGATGGACATGAGGCACTTGGCAGCAGAAGCAGAGCATGCGGGAATGTCAAATACCCTTTTAAAGGAAGCCACAAACTCAGGGTAACTCAACAACAAGTTTTTGCATCTCCCATAGAGGGTTTGCCCAGGCCAAGGTTCTCTCAGAAAGCAAAGATATCACAAAACCTACTTTGCTTCTGTCTGTGGCAAACACCTGGGGCAGCATCTCAACCTGGTTGAGAAACCCTCTGCATTGGACTGGATAGCCCCCAAATTGATGGGGAAGCAGAGCGGAACCAGACATACCTCTTATAGAGGTAATACTCGAGGCAGGTGCCTGCACAGAGACTGGAGCATCAGCAGGGACAGCCTGCAACACAGGTTGTACCGGAGCAGCCACAGTGGGAGATTCCAGGTGAGCCGTGTGACTCAGGAGCATTTGTAACGCCATGGCAAATGGATCCATGCAGTGATTCTGCTCATCCAATCTGGAAAAAATTTTTTTTCAACAAGTGGATTAACTGCATTTTCTGAATTCATGGCCTTCGCCTACTGTCAGAAACCATGAATCAGGCCGAGACAGAAGTACAGTTAAATCTCACTTGTTTAATAATAATACAAACGGTAAACAGAGTAAAAATAGTCAAAACATAGCCAAAGTTCAAGAAACGGAACGGATAGTCAGACAAGCCAAAATGTCAGGGAGCCAGATATGAGCGTAGTAGAACAGAAAGCAGGATCTGGAGCCTGAAGGAATGTCAGCCAAGCAAGTCTTTAACAGGAACACAGGAGAGCGTCTCTAGAGATGTGACCTAGGCAGAGATCATCTGGGCTGGCCAGCTTAAGTAGGCAGGACTGATGAGCAATATATCATCAACAGGTGAGTCACTGTGGAGAGATAGGAGCTGGCAATTAGCTGAAAGCTGAATGACCAGCTCTGAGAAGGAAGGGCTAAGCCCAGCCATGACAAGGAGGAGACGAGGGAGCTTGAGAGTAGGAGGTCTTGTGAGGTGCGGAGAGGATGGTTTGGTGATATTTGGAGACAAGATTGATGATGTAGCTCGGGGCAGAGTTGTGAATGGCTTTGTATGTTGTGGTTAGTATTGTAACTAAATTCACTGGGCGTTTGGGAGCCAGTGTAGGGATTGGAGGAGAAGGGTGGCATACACTAAACGGTGGGTAAGGTGGATAAGCCTGGCAGCAGCATTTGTGATAGACTGAAGAGGAAATAGCCTATGGAGAGGCAGGACAATGAGAAGGGAGTTGCAATAGTCAAGGTGAGAGATAACAAGGGTGTGAATGAGAAGCTTGGTCATTTGTTAAAAAGGGGCAAATTTTAGACATGTTACAGAGGTGAATTCTACAAACTTTTGACAACGATTGGATTTGAGGCTGAAATGACAAGTCAGAGTCTAGGATTACACCTAGTACCCTGGTATGAGGGGAGGGACTGATGGTTGCATCGTTGATTTTGATGGAAAAGTCACGGAGGGGGGCACTGGCAGGAGGGAATAATAATAGCTTGGTTTTTGGAGAAATTTTGTTTAAGGAAGTTGTGCGACATCCATGCTGATATGTCAATTAGTAAGTTAGTAATGCGAGAGGAGACTGAAGGAGTGAGGTGAGGAGTTGACGGATAGATTTGGGTGTCATCAGCATATAAGTGGTATTGGAAGCCATGGGCAGTTATCAAGTGACCAAGGGAGGAGGTGTAGATAGAGAAGAGAAGGAGTCCAAGAACAGAGCCTTGGGGGACCCCCACAGAAAGAGGCAATGGAGAGGAGGAAACAGAGTTGTAGGTAACACTGAAGGAACGCTGTGATTGGTAGGCAGAGAACCACGATAGAGCAGAATGGATTTTTTATTCCATTCCAAGGGAATGGAGTTTATTGAGAAGGAGTGGGTGGTCAACAGTATCAAAGGCCATAGAGAGGTCAAGTAGTAGGAGTATGGAGTAGTGACCATTGGTTTTAGCAGTTAGTAAATTGTTAGTGAGTTTTAGTAAGGTAGTTTCCGTGGAGTCCTGCGAGCGAAAGCCAGACTGTAAGGGGTCAAGAAGGTTATTTTCACTGAGGTAGGAGCTAAGACTGTTGTAGACCAAGCATTCTAGAAGCTTATAGGTGAATGGGAGCAATGAGATGGGTCTTAAGTTGTTCAGGTTGGTGGGGTCCAGTGAGGGCTTTTTAAGTATGGGAGTGATCTGCGCATGTTTTAGAGGGGAGAGGAAGGTGTCACTAGAGAGGGAGAGATCGAAGATGTGAGTGAGGGAGCATAGGATAGAAGAAGAGGGTGACCATAGTAATTGTGAGGGAACAGGATCCAGGGGATAATTGGTTAGGTGGGCATCTGAGAAAAGTTTTGTAACCTCTTCAGTAATAGCCAGTTCAAAAGAGGAAAGTGTTGAATGTGCTGTTAGGCAAGGTATGTTGGGTGGGGAAGATGTGCGCACAGTGGAGGTATCCTCATAAATTGCATCAATCTTGTCTTTGAAGTGATTGGCAATCTCTTGGGCAGTGAGTTAGTGGGTAGAGGGGTTTTGGGACAAGGCAGAGTTAAAGGTTGAGAAGAGCCGACTGGAACTGGATGACAAGGTATTAATAAAAGAGACAAAGTAGGCTTGTTTGGCAGCATGGAGGCAGGAATTGTATTTTAGAAGGGTATATTTATATAGGGTGAAGTCTTGCAGACATTTGATTTTACGCCACAGTCGTTCCAGAGCATGGCAATGTCTCTTGAGATTTCTAGTGTTGTCAGTTTGCCAGGGTTGTAGTGGTTGGGGCCTGATTCCGCATGTAGTTAGAGGAGCAAGTGCATCCAGTGATGATGAGAGTGATCTGTTGTAGACAGAGGTGGCCAGGTCAGGACAGGGGAGAGATTATGTCATATAGGTGGTCAGCAGAATAGAGAAGAGAAGGGTTAAAGTAGTGAAGGTTCCTACAAGTAATCGTTTGCTGCTTGGAGGGATGGGTAGCTTGAGGCAAGGATACAGTGAAACTGATGAGGTTGTGATTAGAGAGAGGAAAGGGGGTGTTGGTGAGGTTTCAGAGATGGGACAATACAAGGTAAAGGGTATTACCAGTGAGTAGAAGTATGTGTCCATTGGGTTAGGTCAAATGATGAGGTTAAGTTGAGAAGTTGAGCTGTAGCTGGGCTGTTAACATTGAAAGGAATGTTGAAGTCACCAAGAATGATAATGGGTATTTCAGAGGAGAGAAAGTAGGATAGCCAGGCAGCGAAGTATCCCTACTATTTTACTGCTTCCCTTGTAGGAAACATCTATGTCCTACCTTTGTACCCTCTGTATATAAATTGTCATTCTATCATACCGTGTAATAGTCATGTTTATTTCACATTTATTACTTATCTTTCAAAATTCAATAAAAAATTATTGAAAAAAAAAAAAAAAGTATTGGGGTGCCTGCCTTTACACGCACATGAACTTTAATGGCATCCCAATCTTAGTCCATAGGGTTCATTATTGTGTTGGCCCACCCTTTGCAGCTATAAAAGCTTTAACTCTTCTGGAAAGGCTGTCCACAAGGTTTAAGAGTGATATGTTTTTTTTTCTGTGACATAAAAAATTGCAACACCCACCATTTTATTTAAAAAATATTATTATTATTATTATTTAAAGATTTTTACATGTAAACAAAAAGGTAAAAAAATAGGTCCAGTCTTGAAGTGGCTAGTGATGACCACACTCCCTATCGCTAGTCCGGGCATCACATGGTACAGGAAACAATGAAAAATATTCCCACTGGGGGGCACAGACAGAAATGAAAGCTGACAAAAATGTATTAATTATTATTACAATCCCACATTGCTTTGTGTTCTGTGAATGCAGGAAGGACTTGCCATTCAACTGCTCCTCCACCAGCTCTCATAATATGTTGCTGAAATAGTTGTTTTAAGATGCTTCCAAGCTGCACTGAGTTGCTTTAGATTGAGTTCTTTGGAAAAGAAAGTCAGCTTAGATGCAAACATAAGCCCTATACAAGAGCTGGTATAGAGAGGATCAGGTTGGAAGGCCTGCACTCAAGCATCTACTTTAAGGGTATAGCTCAACTTTCCAACAATCTGTGCCTGGGCACACCCTAATCACTATGTGCATTGCAGATTCCCCCTATTTCCTGGGCTCCCCCCCTTGTTGTGCACCCCCCGCCCTGCAGTGCTGCTGGCTTCCGTCCCCTCCTCTCCCCCAGCTGCTGCGGGGATGTTTCAGGGTGGAAAGTTTACGAGGGGGCTAGTAAATATCTAATTTACCGATCCCTTTCTTTTCTAAATGAACACAGTGAACACACTCGCTCACTGTGTCCATTCATAACTGAAACATAGTAAACTGTGTTTACTGTACTTCAGTTTGTGAATGAACAGGAAGCCACTCAGCACAGAGCCAGTCCCATTCATACATTGCCCCGTGTAGAGGCTGCAGAGAAAGTCATGTGTGTTTGAGCTTTGGGGTGCACACCCTAAAGTATGTACAGTATCTTACAAAAGTGAGTACACCCCTCACATTTTTGTAAATATTTTATTATATCTTTTCATGTGACAACTCTAAATTTGCTCAAAATAACTCAATACACAGCCATTAATGTCTAAACTGCTGGCAACAAAAGTGAGTATACCCCTAAGTAAAAATGCCCAAATTGGGCCCAAAGTGTCAATATTTTGTGTGGCCACCATTATTTTCCAGCACTGCCTTAACCCTCTTGGGCATGAAGCTCACCAGAGCTTCACAGGGTGCCACTGGAGTCCTCTTCCACTCCTCCATGACAACAACACAGAGCTGGTGGATGTTAGAGACCTTGCACTCCTCCACCTTCCGTTTGAGGATGCCCCACAGATGCTCAATAGGGTTTAGGTCTGAAGACATGCTTGGTCAGTCCATCACCTTTACCCTTAGCTTCTTTAGCAAGGCATTGGTTGTCTTGGAGGTGTGTTTGGGGTCGTTATCATGTTAGAATACTGCCCTGTGGCCCAGTCTCCGAAGGGAGGGGATCATGCTCTGCTTCAGTATGTCACAGTACAAGCTGGCATTCATGGTTCCCTCAATGAACTGTAGCTCCCCAGTGCCTGCAGCACTCATGCAGCCCCAGACCATGACACTCCCACCACCATGCTTGACTGTAGGCAAGACACACTTGTCTTTGCAATCCTCACCTGATTGCTGCCACACACACTTGACACCATCTGAACCAAATACGTTTATCTAGGTCTCATCAGACCACAGGACATGGTTCCAGTAACCCATGTCCTTAGTCTGCTTGTCTTCAGCAAACAGTTTGCGGGCTTTCTTGTGCATCATTTTTAGAAGAGGCTTCCTTCTGGGACAACAGCCATGCAGACCAATTTGATGCAGTGTTGTGGCGCATGGTCTGAGCACTGACAGGCTGACCCCCACCCCTTCAACCTCTGCAGCAATGCTGGCAGCATTCATACGTCTATTTCCCAAAGATAACCTTTGGATTTGATGCTGAGCACGTGCACTCAGCCTCTTTGGACAATTATGGCGAGGCCTGATCTGAGTGGAATCTGCCCTGTTAACCACTTGAGCCCCGGACCATTATGCTGCCTAAGGACCAGAGGTCTTTTTCCAATTTGGCACTGCGTCGCTTTAACTGCTAATTGCGCGGTCATGCAATGCTGTACCCAAACGAAATTTGCGTCCTTTTCTTCCCACAAATAGAGCTTTCTTTTGATGGTATTTGATCACCTCTGCGGTTTTTATTTTTTGCGCTATAAATGGAAAAAGACCGAAAATTTTGAAAAAAAATGATATTTTCTACTTTTTGTTATAAAAAAATCCAATAAACTCAATTTTAGTCATACATTTAGGCCAAAATGTATTCGGCCACATGTTTTTGGTAAAAAAAATGTCAATAAGCGTATATTTATTGGTTTGCGCAAAAGTTATAGCGTCTACAAACTAGGGTACATTTTCTGTAATTTATACAGCTTTTAGTTTATGACTGCCTATGTCATTTCTTGAGGTGCTAAAATGGCAGGGCAGTACAAAACCCCCCCAAATGACCCCATTGTGGAAAGTAGACACCCCAAGGAAATTGCTGAGAGGCATGTTGAACCCATTGAATATTTATTTTTTTTGTCCCAAGTGATTGAATAATGACAAAAAAAAAAAAAAAAAAAAAAAATTTACAAAAAGTTGTCACTAAATGATATATTGCTCACACAGGCCATGGGCCTATGTGGAATTGCACCCCAAAATACATTCTGCTGCTTCTCCTGAATATGGGGATACCACATGTGTGGGACTTTTTGGGAGCCTAGCCGCGTACGGGGCCCCGAAATCCAATCACCGCCTTCAGGATTTCTAAGGGTGTAAATTTATGATTTCACTCTTTACTGCCTATCACAGTTTCGGAGGCCATGGAATGCCCAGGTGGCACAAAACCCCCCCAAATGACCCCATTTTGGAAAGTAGACACCCCAAGCTATTTCCAGAGAGGCATATTGAGTCCATGGAATATTTTATATTTTGACACAAGTTGCGGGAAAGTGACACATTTTTTTTTTTTTTTTTGCGCAAAGTTGTCACTAAATGATATATTGCTCACACAGGCCATGGGCATATGTGGAATTGCACCCCAAAATACATTTAGCTACTTCTCCTGAGTACGGGGATACCACATGTGTGGGGCTTTTTGGGAGCCTAGCCGTGTACGGGACCCCGAAAACCAATCACCGCCTTCAGGATTTCTAAGGGTGAAAATTTTTGATTTCACTCTTCACTGCCTATCACAGTTTCGGAGGCCATGGAATGCCCAGGTGGCACAAAACCCCCCCAAATTACCCCATTTTGGAAAGTAGACACCCCAAGCTATTTGCTGAGAGGCATGGTGAGTATTTTGCAGCTCTCATTTGTTTTTGAAAATGAAGAAAGGCAAGAAAAAACTTTTTTTTTTTTCTTTTTTCAATTTTCAAAACTTTGTGACAAAAAGTGAGGTCTACAAAATACTCACTATACCTCTCATCAAATAGCTTGGGGTGTCTACTTTCCAAAATGGGGTCATTTGGGGGGGGTTTGTGCCACCTGGGCATTCCATGGTCTCTGAAACTGTGATAAGCAGTCAAGAGAGAAATCAAAAATTCACGCCCTTAGAAAGCCTGAAGGCGGTGCTTGGTTTTCGGGGTTCCGTACGCGGCTAGGCTCCCAAAAAGTCTCACACATGTGGTATCCCCGTACTCAGGAGAAGCAGCAGAATGTATTTTGGGGTATAATTTCACATATTCCCATGGCATGTTTGAGCAATATATCATTTAGTGACAATTTTGTGCAAAAAAAAAAAAAAAATTGTCTCTTTCCCGCAACTTGTGTCGCAATATAAAATATTCCATGGACTCGACATGCCTCTCAGCAAATAGCTTGGGGTGTCTACTTTCCAAAATGGGGTCATTTGGGGGGGTTTTGAACTGTCCTGGCATTTTATGCACAACATTTAGAAGCTTATGTCACACATCACCCACTCTTCTAACCACTTGAAGACAAAGCCCTTTCTGACACTTATTGTTTACATGAAAAAGTTTTTTTTTTTTGCAAGAAAATTACTTTGAACCCCCAAACATTATATATTTTTTTAAAGCAAATGCCCTACAGATTAAAATGGTGGGTGTTTCATTTTTTTTTTTCACACAGTATTTGCGCAGCGATTTTTCAAACGCATTTTTTGGGGAAAAAACACACTTTTTTAAATTTTAATGCACTAAAACACACTATATTGCCCAAATGTTTGATGAAATAAAAAAGATGATCTTAGGCCGAGTACATGGATACCAAACATGACATGCTTTACAATTGCGCACAAACGTGCAGTGGCAACAAAATAAATACATTTTTAAAAGCCTTTAAAAGCCTTTACAGGTTACCACTTTAGATTTACAGAGGAGGTCTACTGCAAAAATTACTGCCCTCGATCTAACCTTCGCGGTGATACCTCACATGCATGGTGCAATTGCTGTTTACGTTTGACAACAGACCGCCGCTTGCGTTCGCCTTAGTGCGAGAGCAGGGGGCGACAGGGGTGCTTTTTTTTTTTTTTTTTTTTTTTTTTCTTTATTATTTTTTTGCTTTTTTATCTTATTTTTAAACTGTTCCTTTCATTTTTATTTTTTTTTAATTATTTTTATTGTTATCTCGGGGAATGTAAATATCCCCTATGATAGCAATAGGTAGTGACAGGTACTCTTTTTTGAAAAAATTGGGGTCTATTAGACCCTAGATCTCTCCTCTGCCCTCAAAGCATCTGACCACACCAAGATCGGTGTGATAAAATGCTTCCCCAATTTCCCAATGGCGCTATTTACATCCAGCGAAATCTAAGTCATAAAATGCTCGTAGCTTCCGGTTTCTTAGGCCATAGAGATGTTTGGAGCCACTCTGGTCTCTGATCAGCTCTATGGTCAGCTGGCTGAATCACCGGCTGCATTTTCAGGTTCCCTGTTGAGACAGGAGAGCCAGAGAAAAACACGGAAGACGGTGGGGGGGGGGGCATTCCCTCCCACGGCTTGTAAAAGCAGTCTAGAGGCTAATTAGCCGCTAGGATTGCTTTTACATGAAAGCCGACCGCTGGCTGAAAAGAATGATACCAAGATGATACCTAAACCTGCAGGCATCATTCTGGTATAACCACTCAAAGTTGTGAATGGCGTACCTGAAGACAAAAAAATGGTTAACAATAAAGCACAGTAAACGGTAAAGTATAAAAAATTGCATACCTGAAAAGCAAACATGATAAAACATAATAACAATAAAACATTGCAGAATAGAATACAGTAAAAAAGAGCAGAACAATAGAGAGAATAGAGAGAGAGAGAACAATAAAACGACAACTATTTTTTTTTATTTTATATATATATATATATATATTTTTTTTTTTTACACTTTTTTTGTAACTAACTTTTATAACTGTAACCGGTTCCAGGTTCGGGTCTCTCAAAATGCGATGGCATCTTGGGAGACCCTGTGAAAGTGTGCCTAGTCTGTGCAATGCTGTACCCTACGCTAATACTCAACTAGTGGTATGGTAGCGTTCAAAACATTCACCAATGCAAAGACCAGGATTGTCAGGACAGGAGGGACAATAATAGCGGGTGTCACGCCTATATCCGCGCTAGCTGCAGACACAATATCTTTTTTGGGGGCGTTCGCTGGGTAGGGGTACTCGGGAGGACATAAAGAAAATGTCTCTCAAGCAGCCGACTGCATTTGGTTGGGGATGTGAATGGGGGAAGTACGGGCGCTGCAGAAGCGGTGGGTTCCCAATTAGGATTGGCGAATGCAGTAGGAAGGGCACTATGGGCACGACGGGCCTGTGTTTGTCTTTTTGGTGGCAGCGGGACACTACTTGTGCTTGCCACCTCACCAGCTTGAACTGCACTTATGGGACTCGCCACGTCACCAAGTGTTACTGCAGTGCTGGTTTGACTACGACCGGGGTGTACTAGGCCACTGGCGCTTGCCAGTTCACCAAAACGCTACCAAAAAATCTGTTGGCGATCGCAGGGATCAGGCCTGACTCTGCGAACGCTGCAGTTATGCGTTTTAGTCTTTTGTAAGTGACAGTGATCGATCGATACTGCACTTGGGTGGGCTGGGCTGGGCCGGGCGGAGGGGCAAAACGCAGGTGCTAGCAGGTATCTGGGCTGATCCCGCTAACACTGCGTTTGTGAGAACCCTAAACTGCTGGGGATGCTAGTATAGATCTGATCGGATCAGATATTGATCCGTTCAGATACTATACCACTAAGGGTGGTGTACAGTGCGTGCGTGGGTGTTAGCGGTACTGGCGCTAACCTGACGCTGCCTGGGGCTGGTGCTTGCCAGTTCACCAAAATACTACCAAAAAAACTGTTAGCGATCGCAGGGATCAGGCCTGACTCTGCGAACGCTGCAGTTATGCATTTAGTGTTTTGTAAGTGTCAGTGATCGATCGATACTGCACTTGGGTGGGCTGGGCCGGGCGGAGGGGCAAAACGCAGGTGCTAGCGGGTATCTGGGCTGATTCCGCTAACACTGCGTTTTTGGGAACCCTAAACTGCTGGGGACACTAGTATAGATCTGATCGGATCAGATATTGATCCGTTCAGATACTATACCACTAAGGGAGGCGTATGCTGCGTGCGTGGGTGTTAGCGGTACTGGCGCTAACCTGACCCTGCCTGGGGCTGGTGCTTGCCAGTTCACCAAAATACTACCAAAAAAACTGTTAGCGATCGCAGGGATCAGGCCTGACTCTGCGAACGCTGCAGTTATGCGTTTAGTGTTTTGTAAGTGACAGTGATCGATCGATACTGCACTTGGGTGGGCTGGGCGGAGGGGCAAAACGCAGGTGCTAGCAGGTATCTGGGCTGATCCCGCTAACACTGCGTTTTTGGGAACCCTAAACTGCTGGGGACGCTAGTATAGATCTGATCGGATCAGATATTGATGCGTTCAGATACTATACCACTAAGGGAGGTGTATGCTGCGTGTGTGGGTGTTAGCGGTACTGGCGCTAATCTGACGCTGCCTGGGGCGACGCATATCACCGCCGGGTGATCAGGGGGCTAAACCTTTATTCGGTAATAAACGGCGGGTGCCCTGACACTATAAAAAATAAACAAACTAACCAGCGTCAACCGTAACGGTTATACGGTGATCAGTGGTGAAAGGGTTAACTAGGGGGCAATCAAGGGGTTAAAACATTTATTCGGTAGTATATGGGGGTCCCTGACGCTATAAAACGCTGACGGCGAACCTAAATATTTACCTCACTAACTAGCGTCACCAGCGACACTAATACAGCGATCAGAAAAATGATCGCTTAGTGACACTGGTGACAGGGGGTGATCAAGGAGTTAAAACTTTATTAGGGGGGGTTAGGGGGGTACCCTAGACCTAAAGGGGGGTAACAGTATCTGTCCCAACACTGTAACTGTCACAAACTGACACTATGCAGTAATCAGAAAAAATAAAAATAAAAAAATAAAAAACTGCTGGTGTCAGTTTGTGACAGGGGGGGGGTGATTGGGGGGGGATCGGGGGCGATCGGGGGGGGGATCGGGGTGATTTGTGTGCCTGGCATGTTCTACTGTGTGTGTGTGTGTTGGTGCACTCACATTGATGTCTTCTCTCCTCGGGCCGGAACGGAAATTACCGAGCCGAGGAGAGATGACATCATTTCCTTTGCTGCTGTTTAGCATACAGCAGCAAAGGAATGATTCGATTGGCCGGCGGCGATCGCGAGGGGGGGGCCACGAACGGATGGTCTCCCCCTCACCACCGATCGCCGCTGGACAAACGACGACCGCCTCGGGCACCGGGGGGGGGTCCGATCGGAACCCCCACCCGCGGAAGGCAAATCACGTACCCTGTACATGATTTTGCCTGTCCGTGCCACTTTGCCGACGTACATCGGCGTGAGGCGGTCGTCAAGTGGTTAAACTGCTGTATGGTCTTGGCCACCATGCTGCAGCTCAGTTTCAGGGTCTTGGCAATCTTCTTATAGCCTAGGCCATCTTTATGTAGAGCTACAATTCTTTTTCCCGATCCTCAGAGAGTTCTTTGCCATGAGGAGACATGTTGAACTTCCAGTGACCAGTATGAGAGAGTAAGAGCGATAACACCAAATAACCCAATAACCCGATAACCCATTCACACCTGAGACCTTGTAACACTAATGAGTCACATGACACCAGGGAGGGCAAATGGCTAATTGGGCTCAAATTTGGACACTTCACTTCACTTTGTTTGCCAGCGGTTTAGACATTAATGGCTGTGTGTTGAGTTACTTTGAGGAGACAGCTAATTTACGTGATTATACAAGCTGTACACTCACTACTTTACATTGTAGCAAAGTGTCATTTCTTCAGTGTTGTCACATGTAAAGATATAATAAAATATTTACAGAAATGTGAGGGGTGTACTCACTTTTGTGAGGTACTGTATGTATGTATGTATGTATGTATGTATGTATCTATCTTACTTTTTAGAAAAAAATGGTTGGTGTTGGTGACTTTGAATAATGCCAGTTCTTACCCTTTGACAAAATTTTTTCGAATAAGTCAAGGCAATTATCTGTATAGGGATCTGTATATGTATCTACTCTAGTAAATTTAAGTGATTTTCATTATCCCCACAGGCAATTTACAGCAATCCAAAAAAAAAAACGGAATGACTGAACCAGAAAATCTTTTCTTTATTTGTCCGCAGTGTAATTTATTTAAGGAGGATGGTGCTATATTTGCTCTGGAAACTCAGAGAATCTCCCTACACTAAACTTGCCAGGAGATTTCCCGAAACCAAATTGTAAATGTACTTTAGACCTTTTGAAACACACATAAACCAGTAGGTAGTGATCAAGTCACTTATTTTGCCACAGGAATTTTCTCACTTTAAATAAAGACATCATCTGCTGTATACCCAGCCATTAACAAACACAAACATCATGGAGATGTGGATTAATGATGTGTTTTAGATCAACAGACTAACTTGTTAAAGTGGATGTAAACCCCATTCATAAAATTTGAGCAAGGCACAAATATCTGCAGTGTTTTCTTATCTGTCTTCAAAGCCCCAAGTCTTGTGGCTTTCTCCTGCTCAGTTCTTCTGTTATCAGCATGATAACTTCTGATAAGTTCTCAGTCAACTGTGATAAAACCAGGCTGTTTGTGTCAGAGTGGGTGCTATAAATAGATTAGCAGAGAGCTGGTCTATTCACATCACAGCTGTGCATTGTTTCTTCCTTTTTCTGCCTATGTGGAGAGGGCGTGTGTCTTTCCTCCAATCAGCTGTCTCACAGTGTATAGCAAAAATCCACACCCACAGGTGAATCAGGAAGAGAAAATTCTAAGAGGACGTGCACGTTCTAAACAGTATATAAAGCTGAAGACAGCAGATATACATGTAAAACTTATGTAGGGAGATTTGTTTAATCTCTGTGTACCATCTGAGGCTGTTCACTTTCCTGGGTATATGTGAGGGTTTACATCCACTTTAAGAAATGTGGTTACAAAGGTGGCAAATTATTATAACATACACTTGAAACTGGCTTCACTAAGAACATAGACTAGATCGCTATTATCCTTTTTCATGTTCTTATCATAACAAAACTATGCAAACACAGAGACAAGTTTACTTTACAGTAAAGTTTTATTAACATTTAGGTGGTGATACATTTGTATTTTTATGTTTGAAACTGATGCTGGACACGTCTAAAAGATCCAATTTTAGAGCTAGAAGCTCCCCAGTCAGTGTATCTTCTATACTCTCCAGGTCTCAGGTAATACTGACGTCCTTTGTAGTTGGGCTCCTCATAGAACATCCAGTATCCATCATGTACATGGCAGGAGTGGATATCATTGTAGCGGAACTGCTCGTAAACATGAGGACAATCTTCAGTAAACTCCATCATCTGTCCCTTAAAGTCTTCTTTTTCATAGACACTTATTCTGAAGGGTCCACGGTGCTGTATTAAATAAAATGTATTATGTCAATTGCTGTTGCTTTAGAAATATGGCACAGTTGGGAAGCAAACAAAACAAATTATTGCAAGATTTAATTCACATTTCAAAATATTACTGAGCATATTTTAAAAATAAAGTAAAATATACCTGTGGGGTCAGGCGGCAGGATCTGATAGAGTCATTGTATCCCAACCATTGCTGGAAATCAGGATATTCTCCCTTCCTCAAAAAGTACTGGTGTCCTCTGTAGTTGGGATGTTCATACAGGATCCAGTTCCCATTCTCCACTCGGATGGAGTTACAGTGATTGACGTATGAAGACAAGTCAGAGGAATCAGAGTTGCACTCATAGGAGCGACCCTGGAAGTTTCTGTCCTCATAGAAGACAATCTATAGACAGACAGTGTCATGTATTTAAAATCGTTTTCAAAACTTTTGAATGTTATATACATTATACAGTAATATTCTTTGCTTATAGCTTACATATTACATGCTTATTATTAGTTTCAGAACTCCGACTGCTTTGGTTGCTGCTTAAAAATATTTCAAATGCACTGCAATATGTCATCTAGCTATGTGCTTAGAAAACGATCATTTTAATTCTTTACAGTACAAGTGCCAGCCTGTATTCTGCCATACATATTGAAAAGTAACATACCTTAACCATTTTGACTGGAGATGTGACCCAGGGGCTGTGAGCTGTGAACTGTGAGCTGTTTCAGGGTTGGAATGAAAACTCTTTTATATACCTCTTTCTGCTGATGTTACAGAAAGTCAATGATGCTGACTGTTTTCTGTTAGCTATAGGATGTATAGGTCTTTTGTCTTATTTGTGCACACAGCTTACTTTCATTGACCTGTTGTATATTTGCAACTGCTCCAGAGGTCATAGGTGAAAACATTTCTTTCAAACTAACATCATTAAAAAAAAAAAAAATAGTTTTTATTTTATGTCATGGTAGATATAAAGGTAAAACAAATTATAATTAATTTGGAAGGCACTGTTTTTGCACCAAGGGTTTCAAAGCTATTCAAAAATATGTTTGGTTGAAAAAAGATCCATACATATATATATATGTCCATGGCACATAATATTTCAATACGTTTATGGATCTGAGTTCTGATTTAGCAGATTGGCTGCTATTAAAGAATGAATAATTAATTCCTAATTTTACATAAAGAATGTTGATAAAGTTGCTTCTGTGGCCTATATCCACCTTGTGATTTGGCAAATGAAAAATAGTAGGGGGAAATGCTGGTGGGTGGGCAGGAGGGCACTAGAGAGGAAATTTGGGCCAGTCTGGATGACTGGTCTAGTTTGCACATCCAATTATTTTGGAGCCATCAGTCATTCATAGAGTCAAAGATACAGTCATGTGAAAAGTAGGCACAGCTGATAGAAATTGTGTACATATTTGAACAGGCAAGCACTAAAGTGGTCCTAAAGCTCTACGTTTTTTATAGCATTAAATCATTCTTCTTTTTGGGACTTTTAGCACGGCAACCAATATATTCAACCAATTTTTATATAAAAGTATTAATGTTATTATTCATGATTAAAAAAGACTTTCATGAGGCTCAAACATTTGTTAAAATCAACAATAGCAGACATTAATACAGATATGTTTGCTAGGTGGTGATACCCAATACCATACATGACTGTTAGGGATGAGCCGAACACCCCCCTGTTCAGTTCGCACCAGAACATGCGAACAGGCAAAAAATTTGTTTGAACACACGAACACCGTTAAAGTCTATGGGACACGAACATGAATAATCAAAGGTGCTAATTTTAAAGGCTTATATGCAAGTTATTGTCATAAAAAGTGTTTGGGGACCTGGGTCCTGCCCCAGGGGACATGGATCAATGCAAAAAAAAGTTGTAAAAACTGACCCTTTTTTGGGAGCAGTGATTTTAATAATGCTTAAAGTGAAAGAATAAAAGTGTAATATTCCTTTAAATTTAATACCTGGGGGTTGTCTATAGTATGCCTGTAAAGGGGCGCATGTTTCCCGTGTTTAGAACAGTCTGACAGCAAAATGACATTTCAAAGGAAAAAAAGTCATTTAAAACTACTCGCGGCTATTAATGAATTGCCGGTCCGACAATACACATAAAAGTTCATTGATAAAAATGGCATGGGAATTCCCCACAGGGGAACCCCGAACCAAAATTTAAAAAAAAATGACGTGGGGGTCCCCCTAAATTCCATACCAGGCCCTTCAGGTCTGGTATGGATGTTAAGGGGAACCCCGGCCAAAATTAAAAAAAAAAAAATGAATGGCATGGAGTCCCCCCAAAAATCCCTACCAGACCCCTATCCGAGCACGCAACCTGGCAGGCCGCAGGAAAAGAGGGGGGATGAGAGAGCGCCCCCCACTCCTGAACCATACCAGGCCACATGCCCTCAACATTGGGAGGGTGCTTTGGGGTAGCCCCCCAAAACACCTTGTCCCCATGTTGATGGGGACAAGGGCCTCATCCCCACAACCCTTGCCCAGTGGTTGTGGGGGTCTGCGGGCGGGGGGGCTTATCGGAATCTGGAAGCCCCCTTTAACAAGGGGACCCTCAGATCCCGGCCCTCCCCCCTGTGTGAAATGGTAAGGGGGTACAAAAGTACCCCTACCATTTCACAAAAAAGTGTCAAAAATTTTAAAAATGACAAGAGACAGTTTTTGACAATTCCTTTATTTAAATGCTTCTTCTTTCTTCTATCTTTTATGTTCTTTCTTCTATCTTCCTTCGGTTTCTTCCTCCATCTTCTTCTTCTTCTTCTGGTTCTTCTGGTTCTTCTGGTTCTTCCTCCGGTGTTCTCGTCCGGCATCTTCCTCCGCGGCGCTGGCATCTTCTTCCCTTCGTCTTCTTGGGCCACTCCGCATCCAGCATGGTGGGAGGCTCCCGCTGTGTGACGCTTCTCCTCTTCTGACGGTTCTTAAATAATGGAGGGCGGGGCCACCCGGTGACCCTGCCCCCCTCTGACACACAGGGACTTCCCTGTGGCATTCCCCGTTACGTCAGAGGAGGCGGACAGGAAAGTCACCTTGTGTCATAGGGGGCGGGGTCACCGGGTGGCCCCGCCCTCCGTTATTTAAGAACCGTCAGAAGAGGAGAAGCGTCACACAGCGGGAGCCTCCCATCACGCCCAGAAGACGAAGGGAAGAAGATGCCAGCGCCGCGTAGGACAATGCCAGATGATAACACTGGAGGAAGTACCAGAAGAACCAGAAGAAGAAGAAGATGGAAGAATGAAGTTAGAAGAAAGAAGATAGAAGATAGAAGAAGCATTTAAATAAAGGAATTGTCAAAAACTGTCTCTTGTCATTTTTAACATTTTTACACTTTTTTTGTGAAATGGTAGGGGTACTTTTGTACCCCCTTACCATTTCACACAGGGGGGAGGGTCGGGATCTGGGGGTCCTCTTGTTAAAGGGGGCTTCCAGATTATGATAAGCCCCCCCGCCTACAGACCCCCACAACCACCGGGCAAGGGTTGTGGGGATGAGGCCCTTGTCCCCATCAACATGGGGACAAGGTGTTTTGGGGGGCTACCCCAAAGCACCCTCCCAATGTTAAGGGCATGTGGCCTGGTATGGTTCAGGAGGGGGGGCACTCTCTCCTCCCCCCTCTTTTCCTGCGGCCTGCCAGGTTGCGTGCTCGGATAAGGGTCTGGTATGGATTTTTGGGGAGACCCCACGCCATTTTTTTTCATTTTGGCGCAGGGTTCCCCTTAAAATCCATACCAGACCTGAAGGGTCTGGTATAGATTTTGAGGGGGACCCCACGCCATTTTTTTAAAAAATTTTGGCCGGGGTTCCCCTTAATATCCATACCAGACCTGAAGGGCCTGGTATGGAATTTAGGGGGACCCCCCACGTCATTTTTTTTTACATTTTGGTTCTGGGTTCCCCTGTGGGGAATTCCCATGCCGTTTTTATCAATGAACTTTTATGTGTATTGTCGGACCGGCAATTCATTAATAGCCGTGAGTAGTTTTAAATGACTTTTTCTCCTTTGAAATGTCATTTTGCTGTCAAACTGTACTAAACACGGGAAACATACGCCCCTTTACAGGCATACTATAGACACCCCCCAGGTACGAAATGCAAAGGAATATTACACTTTTATTGTTTCACTTTAAGCATTATTAAAATCACTGCTCCTGAAAAAACGTCCGTTTTTAAAACTTTTTTTTGCATTGATCCATATCCCCTGGGGCAGGACCTGGGTCCCCAAACACTTTATGACAATAACTTGCATATAAGCCTTTAAAATTAGCACTTTTGATTTCTCCCATAGACTTTTAAAGGGTGTTCCGCGGCTTTCGAATTTGCCGCGAACACCCCAAAATTGTTCGCTGTACAGCGAACTGGCGAACAGCCGATGTTCGAGTCGAAGCTCATCCCTAATGACTGTACATTACCTATGCATTCTATGCATTAAGGTAAAAAACCTTCTGTGTTACAGGTCCCCCCCAACCCCCTTATACTTACCTGAGCCCAATCTCCATCCAGCGCTGTGCACAAGAGCAGTGGTTCTCTCCACTCTCAGCCTCCTCACTGAACAGATTTATAGAAGCTGGAGCCATTGACTCCTGCTGCTATCAATCAAATCCTGTGAAGAGGCAGTAGGGGAAGGGGCCGAGCCGCACTGTCTGTGTCTACAGACACAGGCAGAGAAGCTCGTGATTGAGCCTTCATGAGTGCCCTCATAGAAAGCAGCTTTTAAAGCGGTTGTATACCTCGCTTTCACATTTTTACCTACAGGTAAGCCTATAATAAGGCTTACCTGCAGGTAAAATGAATATCTCCTAAACCTGTACAGTTTAGAAGATATTCACCTTGCATGCAGCCGCTGACGTCAGTGGCGCATACACTCTGAAGGTCCAGTGGAGGCTGATGGAAAATCAGAGCTCCTTGCCAGAAAGAGGACTCCTGTGCTGTGAGTGGCCGAAGCTGCGAACCCAGAAGAAATGGGAGGGAACATGTTAGCTGTCTCAGGGTGGAGATGCAGTCAGGGGGGTGTTTAAGGTGGAAACGCAGTCAGGGGGGTGTTTAGGGTGGAGATGCAGGGAGGGGGGTGTTTAGGGTGGAGATGCAGGGAGGGGGTGTTTAGGGTGGAGATGCAGGGAGGGGGTGTTTAGGGTGGAGATGCAGGGAGGGGGGTGTTTAGGGTGGAGATGCAGGGAGGGGGGTGTTTAGGGTGGACATGCAGGGAGGAGGGTGTTTAGGGTGGACGTGAAGAGAGGGGGGTGTTTAGGGTGAAGAAACCCCACAGCTGCCAGTCACTGCCACGCACAACACTCAGCAGCCCCACCCTCCCCCCTCCATGAAGCTCTGCAGCGGCTGAGAAAAGTGAAAGTGATCAGAGCTGGGGGGAGGGGGGGCAGGCTTACGGCAGGACACAGTACTCACTGGAACAGTCACACTCGGTTTGCCGCTCTGCAGAGGAGTCCGAGGAGGGGGAAGCATGATGCTGGGAGAGAGAGAGACATGCAGGCAGGTGGAGTAGATACAGAAGTTCAGCAATCCTCTATGATCCCCACACTCACCTGGTGCTCTCTGGTACACTGACAGCTCTGTGTACATCCATCTGCTGCCACTGTGATCCACTCACTGCCTCACATCAAAGGGTCTCGGTCCCGGATAGATGCAGCCACGTCTCTGGAGTCCGCACTCCACAAGTCAGTGTCAGTGAGCCTGCCGGGAAACTAGAAGTGACGCGGCAGTGCCGAAAAAGCACCGCCCAATTACCCTCTGGTCCCGGCCAATAGAAAGGCAGAACAGGAGCCAGGGACAAATCAGTGGCAAGTGGGAGTGTGTGCGGGCGCACAGTTTGCGCCCTGCACACACCCTAAACACAGGCAAATCAGCTTCCCAGCTTGCAATCAGCCGATTGCAAGCTGAGAAGCTTCCCATAGACTGCCGTGTGTCCGGCGCCCGGACACTCTTAAAGTGACAATTTTTTTTGTCAAAAGCTTGGGGGGGGGGGGGGGGGGGCGGCGCCCGGACAGGCCGCCACTAATGACACTACCTGCCTGGAGTTTGCATGTTCTCCCTGTGCCTGCGTGGGTTTCCTTCGGGTACTCCGGTTTCCTCTTCAAAGACATGCTGGTAGGTTAATTGCATCCTGAGTTAGGGACCTTAGAGTGTAAGCTCTTTGAGGGTAGGGACTGATGTGAATGTACAATATACAGTATATGTAAAGTGCTGCGTAAATTGACGGCTCCAAAATTATTATTAAAAAAAATATATAATGTTTGGGGGTCTTAAGTCATTTTCTAGCAAACAATACTGGTTTTTTACATGTAAACAAAAAGATAAAAAAAATATGTCTGGTCTTGAAGTGCCTAGTGATGACCACACTCCCTATTGCTAGTCCGGGCATCATATGGTCACATTCTCCACCCCCCCAACTTAACTTAATTGCAGGGTGCTCCTTCCTGGAGTACCTTTTTCTTATTGTTTTTTTTAACCACTTAACAACCGGCCCATAGCTGAATGACGGCTGCAGGGCGGTTGCTTAACTCTGGGAGGGCGTACTATGACGTCCTTCCTGAACTCCCCTCTCGCGCGCCCCCTGGGGCGCGCACCCGAACACATCCGTGACCACCGGGTCGAGCATCACGGATCCCGGTAAATGGTCGCTGATCGCGGCCGTTTACCATGTGATCGCACCATCAAATGACGGAGCGATCACATGTAAACAAACTGGCATCATCTCATGACGCCGGTTCCCTTTCCCCCCTCTGTGTACCGATCGGTACACTGTGAGCGGAGAGGGGGATGGATGATTGGCAGCAGCGCTGTGGGCTGGATGTGTAGTGCCCACAGCGCTGCTCAGTGACATCCAGCTATCCATCCATCCATGCTCAGCCATCCCTAATGCTCTGCAATGCCCTGCACTACTCTGCAATGCCCCACAATACTGTGCAATACTCTGCAATACCCCCACAACACTGTACAATACTCTGCAATACCCCCACAACACTGTGCAATACTCTGCAATACCCCCACAATACTGTACAATACTCTGCAATACCCCCACAACACTGTGCAATACTTTGCAATACCCCCACAATACTGTGCAATACTCTGCAATGCCCCCACAATACTGTGCAATACTCTGCAATATCCCCACAACACTGTGCAATACTCTGCAATACCCCCACAATACTGTGCGATACTCTGCAATGCCCTCACAATACTCCGCAATGCCCCACAATACTGTGCAATAACCCACAATACTGTGCAATACTCTGCAATGCCCCACAATACTGTGCAATACTCTGCAATACCCTGAAATACATTGCAATACCCCGCAATACTCTGCAATATCCTGCAATACCCTGAAATACTCTGCAATACCCCGCAATATCCTGCAATACCCCGCAATACTCTGCAATACCCTGAAATACTCTGCAATACCCCGCAATACCCTGCAATACCCCGCAATACCCCGCAATACCCTGCAATACCCCGCAATACTCTGCAATACCCCGCAATAATCTGCAATACCCCACAATATTCTGCAATACTCTGCAATACTCTGCAATACCCCGCAATACTCTGCAATACCCCGCAATACTCTGCCATACACAGCCATACTCTGCCATACTCGGTGATACCCAGCCATACCCTGCCATACTCAGCCATATCCAGCCATACTCCGCAATATCCCGCAATACTCTGCCTTACCCTGCGATACCCAGCCATACCCTGCCATACCCAGCCATACTCTGCAATACTCAGTGATACCCAGTCATACGCTGCAATACTCGGTGATACCCAGTCATACTCTGCCATACCCAGCCATACTCAGCCATACCTAGCCATGCTCGGCCATACCCAGCCATACTCGTCTGTACTCGGCCTCTGTATGTGGCCAGGCTGTGGAAATATTGCCGTACTCAGGAGGAGTAGGAGAATCAATTTTGGGGTGTCATTTATGGTATGTAAATGCTATGTGTTCGAAATATTGTATAAATGGACAACTTTGTGTTAAAAAAAAAAAGCGTTTTAACCACTTCCCGCCTGCTGGCTGTCATACAACGTCCTTGACTTTGTACGGGGATATCTGAATGATGGGTACAGCTACAGGCATCATTCAGACATCAACTTTTTTAGCCGGCGATTCCCTACACCATAAGAATGATCATAGCAGCTGTTCCACTGCTTAATCATTTTTACGGGAGGCGAGAGGGGATGTCCCCCCCTCCCGCCACCCTCCGGTGCTTCTACCGACTCACCGCTACGATCGAAGCCAGGATCTTTTTTTTTTTATTTCAGGCTTTCCAGCCTAGAGGTGAGATGTGGGGTCTTATTGACCCCATATCTTACTGTAAAGAGGACCTGTCATGCCATATTCCTATTACAAGGGATGTTTACATTCCTTGTAATAGGAATAAAAGTGGTCAAAAAAATTTTTCTTGGAAAAACTAAAATAAATAAAGTAAAATGAACAATAAAAAAAATAATAAATTAAAGCGCCCCTGTCCCTGTGTGCTCGCATGCAGAAGCAAACGCATACGTAAGTCCCGCCCACATATGAAAACAGTGTTCAAACCACACATGTGAGGTATCACTGCGATTTGTAGAGCGAGAGCAATCATTTTGGCCCTAGACCTCCTCTGTAACTCAAAACATGTAGCGAAGTTTGGCGCCATTCCACAAGCGCGTGCAATTTTAAAAGGTGACATGTTAGGTATCTATTTACTCGGCGTAACTTCATCTTTAACATTATGCAAAAACATTGGGCTAACTTTACTGTTTTGTTTTTTTTTAAAGCACAAAACTGTTTTTTTTCCAAAAAAAACGCGTTCAAAAAATTGCTGCGCAAATACCGTGCGGAATAAAAAGTTGCAATGACCACCATTGTATTCTCTAGGGTCTTTGCTAAAGAAACATATATATAATGTTTTGGGGTTCTATGTAATTTTCTAGCTAGTAAATGATGATTTTTACATGTAGGAGAGAAATGTCAGAATTGGCCTGGGTGCTCCAGAAGCCTGAAGGTGCTCCGTGCATGTTGGGCCTCTGTATGTGGCCACGCTCTGTAAAAGTCTCACACATGTGTTATCGCCATACTCGGGAGTAATAGCAGAATGTGTTTTGGGGTGTAATTTGTGGTATGCATATGCGGTGTGTGAGAAATAACCTGCTAATATGACAATTTTGTGAAAAAAAAAGTAAAAAAAAAAACTTGATTTTGCAAAGAATTGTGGGAAAAAATAACAAATTCGAAAAACTCACCATGCATATTTCTAAATACCTTAGAATGTCTTCTTTCCAAAAAGGGGTCATTTGGGGGGTATTTGTACTTTTCTGGCATGTTAGGGTCTCAAGAAATTAGATAGATAGAAATTAGGCCGTCAGTACTTCAGGTGTGATCAATTTTCAGATATTGGCACCATAGCTTTTGGACTCTATAACTTTCACAAAGACCAAATAATATCCATCAATTTGGGTTATTTTTACCAAAGATATGTAGCGGTATAAATTTTGGCCAAAATATATGAAGAAAAATTACTAATTTGCAAAATTTTATAACAGAAATGAAGAAAAATGCATTTTTTAACAGATTTTTTGGTCTTTTTTCTTTTATAGCGCAAAAAATAAAGAACCCAGCGGTGATTAAATACCACCAAAAGAAAGCTCAATTTTTGTGAAAAAAAGGACAAAAATTTCATATAGATAAAGTGTTGCATGACTGAGTAATTGTCATTCAAAATGTGAGAGCACCAAAAGCTGAAAATTGGTCTGGTTATTAAGGGGGTTTAAGTGCCCAGTGGTCAAGTGGTTAATTTAGCATGGCAGTATGTTTCTCTTCATTTAGCTGCATTTAGGGTGACCACATTTCCAAACAGCCATTCAGGGACACCCGTCCCTGCACCCGCGCCCCCCAAAAAAAAGGGCCAGCGTTGCTATACTGCCGGCAAAATGCCCCTGCGGTGGCATTTTGCGGGCGGATTTAACCCCTTTTTGGCAGCTAGTGGGGGGGTAAAACCGCGCTGCTAGCGACCGAATAGCGCCGCTAAAACAACGGTAAAGCGGCGCTATGCTTTACCACTGATGCGGCACAGTATGAAAGGGGTCCAATACCAAGGTGGTCACCCTATTTGCAATAGATAGCCAGACTTTCCGCCACACAGAAATACACATGTGAAAAAAAAAAGGAAATTTTATTGTTGCGAACATACAATATCAGATTCTAGAAGCAACATTGTTAAAAGCAATACATGAATCATTGCAAGCATGCATGTTCTCATAGAATAGTATTAGTGAGTGAGTAGTGTACAAACCTGGAAGTTTGGCTGGTGGCTTGGGTCGCGGCCCTCGTGGGCGGAAGGAGGCTCAGGAGGTGAGAAGTTGGGCTGCTGGCTGCTGGACTGGCAATGAGCTGCAGTCAGAGGGAGTAGTCGGCCACAGGACTGGCACTGGGCACAGGCTGCCGTGGTGGATCCTGGCTTACCAGCAGTGCCAGTGGGATGGGCAGGGGGACAGTGGGATGGACAGGGGGGCAGTGGGATGGACAGGGGGACAGTTGGATGGACAGGGGGGCAGTGGGATAGACAGGGGGACAGTGGGATGGACAGGGGGACAGTGGGATGGACAGGGGGACCATGGGATGGACAGAGGGAAAGTGGGATGGGCAAGGGGACCGTGGGATGGACAGGGGGACCGTGGGATGGACAGGGAGACAGTGGGATGGACAGGGAGACAGTAATGGACTGTACATACCTCTCTCCTGCTGTCCCGTTCTGTAAGCTGTGGGTTACACTTGCTCCCTGTACACTGGCTGCTCCTTCTGCTGGGCTCCTGCAAGAGTGCTGCATTGACAGGGGCGAGAGGGCCAGGGCGGCCGCTGCTTTTCTCTGCATGCAGAGAGAGGGACTAAGGGAGCCGGAATTAGGGGGCGGAGCTGAGGTGGATCGAGGATCGGCAAAAGCGTGGTGGACTCGGAGGCGCGCTACTCAGCGCAGGGCAGCACTGGGTAAGCTTCGCTCAGCCGACGTCACTGGTTGCTACACGCGAGGCGGGGCGGCGCTAGCAACCAGTTAGTCCGGCTGAGAAAGGCAATGTTTATCAGGGTGGCGGACTGTCGATATGGTTTTTTTTTCATTCCGGGACACTGTATTGTCCCAGAATGAAGGTGCCCGGGACCCGGGACACAAATATGTATTAAGGGACAATCCCGGGCAATCCGGGACACGTGGGCACCCTACCTGCATTGTCTATTCACGGATCCATTCACAGGGATCTGGGAACAGAAAGACTACAAGTTCTATCTGCTACTGCAGCAGAGGGACTCGCAGATATGAAAAGAAAACAGTAGCTGTGATATCACTGCACATTAATTACTTCCTCCCTCACCATAACACAACATATGTACATCCGTGCAGACCTGGGATGTAAACAATGCAGGAGCCTGTGCGTTGTAGCTGTGTACCTGTGATTTGTTTCTTTGTTTTTTGTTTTTTTTAGTAATGAATAATGTGGACTGTTCCTTAAAAATATATGTAAACATTTACCTTGTAAAACAACCCCAAATTGGCTTGTAATCACAACTTATGATTTCATTTAAGAAATTGCTGATTGCCATTACCTGCATGAGACTCATCAGGATTAGGGATGAGCTTCATGTTCGAGTCGAACCCATGTTCGAGTCGAACCCATGTTCGAGTCGAACCCATGTTCGACTCGAACATCGTCTGTTCGCCCGTTCGCCGAATTGCGAACGATATGGGGCGTTCGCTCCAAATTCGTGTGGCACGTCACGGCCCATAATTCACTGCAGCATCGCAGTGCATTGCTGGCTGATGATTGGCCAAGCATGCACTATGACCTGCATGCTTGGCCAATCACAGCGCCGTCTGAACAGAAAGACCTAATTGGCCAAAGCCAAAGAGGCTTTGGCCAATTATGGCTCAGGGGATTTAGTACACGCCCCACACTATATAAGGCCACCTGCACGGCGGCCCTGAGTAGTGTGTTCCGGGCCGGCATTCATAGAGAGAGAGAGAGAGACAGACAGTGTCATTTGATTTAAGTTAGATAGATTAGGCAGGACAGTCAGTCAGTTAGCTGCACTTACAGTGTATTGTGTATATATATGCATCCCAGGTGTTGTATATATATATATATATATATATATATATATATATATATATATATATATATATATATATATACACTGTATTCAGTTTAGCTAGATCCGTTCCTGTTATCTTGCTACTGACAGGCAGGCTTGTGTTGTTACAGTATTTACAGCTACCTGAAGAAAATTGCTGGTGTTCTTTTGATCCTATTAGTACCACAGTCAGGCAGCTAGACTATTTACAGTTAGTGTAGTGCGTCCTCCTCACAGTGTTCAGCTAAAGCTACAAGTTAGTTTAGTGTGACCTCTGCACAGTGTTCAGCTAAAGCTACAAGTTAGTGTAGTGCGTCCTCTGAACAGTGTTCAGCTAAAGCTACAAGTTAGTGTAGTGCACAGTGTTCAGCTAAAGCTACAGGTTAGTGTAGTGCGTCCTCCTCACAGTGTTCAGCTAAAGCTACAAGTTAGTGTAGTGCATCCTCCTAGAAGGTTGGTGGTGTTTTCCTGATCCTATCACTACCGCAGGCAGCTAAATAAGCTACAAGTTAGTGTAGTGCAACCTCTGCACAGTATTCAGCTAAAGCTACCTGTAGAAGGTTGGTGGTGTTTTCCTGATCCTATCACTACCGCAGGCAGCTAAATAATCTACAAGTTAGTGTAGTGCAACCTCTGCACAGTGTTCAGCTAAAGCTACCTGTAGAAGGTTGGTGGTGTTTTCCTGATCCTATCATTACCGCAGGCAGCTAAATAAGCTACAAGTCAGTTTTTTGCGACCTCTGCACAGTGTTCAGCTAAAGCTACCTGTAGAAGGTTGGTGGTGTTTTCCTGATCTTATCACTACCGCAGGCAGCTAAATAAGGTACAAGTTAGTGTAGTGCGACCTCTGCACAGTGTTCAGCTAAAGCTACCTGTAGAAGGTTGGTGGTGTTTTCCTGATCCTATCACTACAGCAGGCAGCTAAATAAGCTACAAGTTAGTGTAGCGTGACCTCTGCACAGTGTTCAGCTAAAGCTACCTGTAGAAGGTTGGCGGTGTTTTCCTGATCCTATCACTAATGCAGGCAGCTAAATAAGTTACAATTTAGTGTAGTGTGACCTCTGCACAGTGTTCAGCTAAAGCTACCTGTAGAAGGTTGGTGGTGTTTTCCTGATACTATCACTACCGCAGGCAGCTAAATAAGCTACAAGTTAGTTTTTTGTGACCTCTGCACAGTGTTCAGCTAAAGATACCTGTAGAAGGTTGGTGGTGTTTTCCTGATCCTATCACTACCGCAGGCAGCTAAATAAGCTACAAGTTAGTGTAGTGCGACCTCTGCACAGTGTTCAGCTAAAGCTACCTGTAGAAGGTTGGTGGTGTTTTCCTGATCCTATCACTACCGCAGGCAGCTAAATAAGCTACAAGTTAGTGTAGTGCAACCTCTGCACAGTGTTCAGCTAAAGCTACCTGTAGAAGGTTGGTGGTGTTTTCCTGATCCTATCACTACCGCAGGCAGCTAAATAAGCTACAAGTTAGTGTAGTGCGACCTCTGTACAGTATTCAGCTAAAGCTACCTGTAGAAGGTTGGTGGTGTTTTCCTGATCCTATCACTACCGCAGGCAGCTAAATAAGCTACAAGTTAGTGTAGTGCTGTTAGGTACCTGGTAGTGAGCCTGACTTGTAGGAGAAGACCTCTCATACAACGCTGGTTCAAGAGCCACTGGAGTGGGGACAGTGGTCTCGTGAGCACAGTGGGGTAGGAGTGCCTGCTTGAGATGAAGGCTCTGATGCTGGAGCAGAGTAGAGATCCCTCCAGGGATAGCTGGACTGCAGGTAAGGTGATGACAGGAAGCAGCAGGCTGCAGCACTGAAGATGCAGATGCAGAAGTCACTGGAGCTAGAGCTGAGGGTGCAACAGCACAGCAGACAAATGGCAGGCACAGGCAAGGTCAAACAGTCCGGGTCAGCAGGCAGCAAGGCGGTTAATACAGTAGGCAGAGGCAGAGTCGGTAGGCAGGCAGAGATCGGCAACGGTATTGGTAGATGCAGTAGCAGAATCAGGCAGGCCGGGTCGGATTGGAGAAGGAGGAATGGTAAGACAAGCCAGGTCAATAGATAATCAATCAATCAGGTACAGGTTAAGCAGATCCACAGGAGTAACAGGAGTACTTTTATGCACCTCTTGGCGCCAAAACGGCGCTAATGCGAACGCGCGCGCCCGTGCATGCGTACGCACCCGCGCACGTACACTCACGCGCCGCGCACCCGCACGCGCCTGAGCGCCACGCCAACGCATGGTAACAGCTGGAGATTTCTGAATTGCCTGAGCAGGAGCGCATCGGCGCATTGGCGTACGCACATGCGCCGGTCTGGTGCTGACAGGTCCCTGACATTGCCCCCCTCCAAAGGGCAGCCTCCGGATGCCCATATGCCTTCTTTTCTCAGGGTGGGCAGAGAAGAAAGCGCGGACTAAACGCCTGGCGTGGACATTGCTGTCAGGTTCCCATGAGTTACTTTCTGGGCCGTAACCTCTCCATTTAATGAGAAATTGATTTTGTCTTTGTCTTCTTCTACAGTCAAGAATAGCCTCAACCTCAAATTCCTCACTTCCATTTACTAAGACGGGTTCAGGAGGTCTAGTTCCTCTATCAGGGAAGGGATCAGGTATAGCAGTTTTGAGCAGAGACACATGAAATACCGGGTGAATCTTGAGAGAATCAGGCAAAGTCAATTCATAAGACACTTCATTAATTTTTCTCTTAACCGGAAAAGGTCCCAAAAACCTGGGTGCCAGCTTCTTAGATGGACATGCTAACTTGATATTGGTAGTAGAAAGCCATACCTGATCACCAAGTTGTAACTTCAACTCTCCTCTTCTTCTTCGATCGAAGACTCTCTTGCTGTCCGCCTGGGCCTTGGACACCGCCTCTTGCAACAGCTGGTTGTTATGGCTGAGGAAATCCACTGTATTCTGCACTGAGGATTCTGAGGATTCTGAAAGGAAATCGGGTAGAAAGGTTAAATGGAAGCCATAATTGGTGAAAAAAGGAGATTGACCGGTGGCTGAATGTTTGGCATTGTTGTATGCGAATTCTGCTAAGGGTAGCAGGGACACCCAATCATCCTGTGTGAAGGAAGTAAAGCATCTGATATACTGTTCAAGAGTCTGATTGGTCCTCTCTGTCTGCCCATTAGTTTGAGGATGATAGGCCGAGGACAAGGCCAGTTCAATTTTTAGGATTTCACACAGGGCTCTCCAAAAATGTGAGGTGAATTGTACCCCTCTGTCTGAAACTATGCTTGCAGGTACTCCATTTCCTTAATGAATATGCGGGCGGTTTCAATAGCAGATGGAGTTCCCCTTAATGGAAGGAAGTGGGCCATCTTGGTTAGGCAATCTACCACCACAAAGATGGCTGAACACCCATCAGAACATGGAAGCTCTACTATAAAGTCCATGGAAATCATTTTCCAGGGTCTATCAGGTACAGGCAAAGGTTTTAACAGACCCTAAGCTCGATTTCTAGACGTCTTATTCTGGGTGCAGGTAGGGCAGGAACTGACATATTTCTCACAAAAGTCCTTCAGATTGGGCCACCAGAAAGTGCATTGCACAAGTTCCAGGGTCTTGCGGACCCCAAAATGGCCTGCTAGTGGATGATCATGAAGAAGCGTCAAGACCTTGATCCGAACCTTCTCAGGGACAAAAATTTGACTCCCCTTCCATAGCAATCCATCTCTGGATGTCAGAGTAATCCCTGTAGGCCTAGATGACTCAGCGGATGCTTCTTTAATCTGAGAGAGCAGATCCGTTTGCAGGAGTAGGAAATTGTTTGCGGGCAGGATGGTGTCAGGAATGGATGAGTTCTTCGGATTGTCATGCATGCGTGATAATGCATCCGGTTTGATATTTTTTGAGCCTGGCCGGTAAGTTATATGAAAACAAAAACGGGAGAAAAACAGGGCCCAGCGGGCTTGCCGAGGCTTCAGGGGTTTAGCAGATCTCAAGTACTCTAGGTTTTTGTGGTCAGTGTATATTAATACCGGATGCACAGCTCCCTCCAACAGGTATCTCCACTCCTCCAAAGCAGTTTTAATAGCGAGGAGCTCCCGGTTGCCAACATCGTAGTTCTTCTCCACGGGAGAAAGTTTACGGGAGAAAAAACCCACAGGATGCATTAGGTCTTTGCTGCCCCTTCGTTGTGATAGTATTGCACCCACCGCTATTTCAGAAGCGTCAACTTCCAAAATGAACGGTAGTGACGGTTCAGGATGGCTGAGGATTGGGGCCGAGGTAAACAGTTTTTTGAGATTCTCAAAGGCATCTTGGGCTGACTGGTTCCAGGTGAAACGGGCATTCTGTTTGGTCAACTGCGTGATGGGTGCAATTATGGCTGAGAATCCCCTGATAAATTTTCTATAAAAGTTTGCAAACCCGATAAACCGCTGAATTCCCTTCTTGTCTAGGGGTACCGGCCAGTCCAGCACAGCGGATACCTTCTGGGGATCCATTTTAATGCCTGTTGGAGAGATTATTAGTCCCAGAAATTGGATGCTTTGTTGCTCGAACTCGCATTTCTCTGCCTTTGCATAAAGTCTGTGTAAACGGAGGCGACCCAACACCCTGCGGACATGTTCTCGATGCAGATCAAGAGATTCAGAAAAGATCAGGATATCATCCAGGTATGCGATCACAAACAAGTCTAAAAAGTCCCTGAGAACATCGTTTAATCAGATGTTGGAAGGTCGCAGGAGCGTTGCAGAGTCCGAAGGGCATAACCAAGTATTCGTAGTGCCCGAATCGGGTCCAAAAAGCTGTTTTCCACTCATGCCCGGCCCGAATGTGGATCAGATTGTAAGCCCCTCTTAGATCGAGTTTAGTAAAGATAACCGCAGTCCTTAACTTTTGGAACAGTTCAGGTATCAAGGGTAGGGGATACCGATTTTTAACCGTAATTTTGTTCAGTTCCCGGTAATCTATACACGGGCGAAGAGTCTTGTCCTTCTTGGTGACAAAAAATATTCTGGCACCTGCTGGGGAAGTTGAGTGGCGGATGAACCCCTTTGCCAAGTTCTCATCAACATATGTTTTTAGTGCCTCTTGCTCCTTCTCCGATAAAGGGAAGATACGTCCGAATGGGATCTCGGATCCTGGCAACAACTCAATTGGGCAGTCATAGGGGCGATGAGGCGGAAGGGAGTCTGCCCCCTTCTTACTAAAAACATCGATGAACTCATGGTAATGTTTAGGTATGGACTGGCATAGTTTCTGGTCAGTGTCAAGGCATAGCAGAGTAGCTGAAGAGTCGGGGTCTCTCACCAGACAGTGTTCCTGACAGTAGCATGATACAAATTTTACTTCTCCAGAGACCCAGTTGATGTGCGGATTGTGGGCTTGAAGCCAAGGATTGCCCAAGATAATTGGAAAAAGAGGAGATGTAATGGCATCAAGGGTCAGCAGTTCCTTATGTTGAGAAGTAGTAGCAGACAAGGGAAGAGTTTCCTGAATTACTTGTCCAGATCTAATGCGGGAGCCATCAGCTAAGAAAACAGAAAGTCCATGGGTTTTAGTCCGTAATGGGATGTTATGTTGGCTGGCAAAGGTCGAGTCAATAAAGCAGCTGCAAGCTCCTGAGTCAATGATGGCGTTGACTGGAATTATCTCTTCCTGGAGCTGTAACGAGAGAGGAATGGCAAGGTGGGTAGAGTTGGCAGACAGAGCAGAGAGATTGGTAGACATAGAGGATGAGCACTTACTTATCTTGACTGGGCAATTATGGACATAGTGACCAGTTCCACCGCAATAGAGGCATAGGTTAAGTTGACGGCGACGTGCTCGTTCTTCAGGGGACAAGGCAGGTCGCATCAGTCCTAGCTGCATGGGTTCCGAAGTGTCAGGCGTGGTGTTGACTGGATTCATACTGGGTGAAGGTAAGTAACGTGCTGCAGGAACTGGAGCCCGTGCTGTCATCCAGGCCGGGTGGGTTTGCTTGGCAGAGCGTTCGGATCGACGTTCTCGAAGACGACGATCAATCTGGATTGCTAAGGAAATCAATGCTTCAAGAGTGTCTGGTATGCCAACTCGAGCAAGTTCGTCTTTTAGCCCTTCAGATAGGCCCATGCAGAACTGATGACGCAGGGCCGCGACGTTCCACTGCGTGTCCGCACTCCAGCGTCTGAAGTCAGTGACATAGTCCTCAGCCGGTCTGCGGCCTTGCTGGAGCGCGAACAGGGCTGACTCAGCTGTGGCAGTCCGCTGAGGGTCCTCATAGAGTTGAGCCATGGCTTCAAAGAAGGAGGGTAACGATTGGGTTAAGGCTGAGTCCCCCTCCAGTAAACGGTGAGCCCAGGTCTGGGGTTCTCCTTGTAGGAGGGAAATCACAAACCCCACCTTGGTAACTTCCAGTGAAAAGGTTCGGGGTTGTAGAGCAAAAAAGAGTTGGCAGGCATTGCGAAAGGCCCGAAACTTGGTCCGATCCCCGGAAAACCTCTCTGGGATGGGGACCCTTGGTTCAGGTGGGAGCATCACCACGGAGGGAGCATGAGCAGGTGGTGTTGGAGCTGCGGCTGAGGAGGAAGCTATGGGACTAGGGCCAGCGAGATTCTGAACTTATCCCTCAAGTCTGGTATAATTGTCCTGAAGGGCTTGCACCGCTTGAGTGAGGGCCGCAAGGTGCGTGCAGATCTCCTTCATCGGGGAGGTCTCTCCTGCAGGCTCAGTCATGGCTGTTTCGTACTGTTAGATACCTGGTAGTGAGCCTGACTTGTAGGAGAAGACATCTCATACAACGCTGGTTCAAGAGCCACTGGAGTGGGGACAGTGGTCTCGTGAGCACAGTGGGGTAGGAGTGCCTGCTTGAGATGAAGGCTCTGATGCTGGAGCAGAGTAGAGATCCCACCAGGGATCGCTGGACTGCAGGTAAGGTAATGACAGGAAGCAGCAGGCTGCAGCACTGAAGATGCAGATGCAGAAGTCACTGGAGCTAGAGCTGAGGGTGCAACAGCACAGCAGACAAACGGCAGGCACAGGCAAGGTCAAACAGTCTGGGTCAGCAGGCAGCAAGGCGGTTAATACAGTAGGAAGAGGCAGAGTTGGTAGGCAGGCAGAGGTCGGCAACGGTATTGGTAGATGCAGTAGCAGAATCAGGCAGGCCGGGTCGGATTGGAGAAGGAGGAATGGTCAGACAAGCCGGGTCAATAGATAATCAATCAATCAGGTACAGGTTAAGCAGATCCACAGAGCTGAGACGAAACAGCAGCGCATTCCTGCAACAGGAGTACTTTTATGCACCTCTTGGCGCCAAAACGGCGCTAATGCGAACGCGCGCGCCCGTGCGTGCGTACGCAGCCCGCGCGCGTACACTCACGCGCAGCGCACCCGCACGCACCCGAGCGCCGCGGAGCATCAAATGACTGAACCATCAGATGTTGCGATCTGCAATCTGATTCTATAGCAGCAGAGGAGTGTCAGGAGAGTGGAACCGAGCGAGCAGGGGCTCGTTACAATATATAGCTTAGTGCAGCTACAGGCCATTAGTATGTCTGGAAGGCCAACAAGGAGAGGCAGACAGTCACAAGCCAATAAAAGAGGGCAAGCAGGCTCTGTGTCTAGAGGCAACAGTGCTGGTCGTGGAGACGGTACATCCTCATCAGCACGTGGCCGTGGGACACACTTGGCCTTTTTTTCAGCAGCTGGCTGTGTTGAGCCGCAACATGCGGAAGACTTGGTCGAGTGGATGACCAAGCTGTCCTCATCCTCCTCATCCTCTGTCACCAATGCTCAGGGTACTTTGTCTGGCAAAGCAGCTGCCAACGCGGCCTATTCCCTCGTCTTAATGGCATTAGTGACTCCTTCTCTAGCCCCACCATGTCCTCCTGAGGAGTCCCTCGAACTGTTTGACCACAGTGTTGGGTACATGCTCCAGGAGGATGGCCAGCGTTTAGAAGGCTCTGATGATGATACTGAGCTAGATGAAGGCAGTAACGTGAGCACGGACAGAGGGGGTGCCCAAGAAGGACAGCAATCTGGCAGTCATGCTCCCCCTGCTGCAGCATACTGCCAGGTTTGCTCCAGTGATGAGGAGGGAGGGGATGATGAGGTCACTGACTCAACGTGGGTGCCTGATAGGAGAGAAGAGGAGGAGGAGGAGGCACATAACCAACGAGGCAGGATGCCCTCCAGGGGCCAGCCTAAGGGCAGCACACTGACTGCATCACACCGCAAAGCTCCGCATGTGCAGGGTGCTGCTGTCTCTGCACGTTATTCCAAAAATTCTTTGGTGTGGGCCTTTTTTGAGTCTAGTGCATCACTTCGCACCGCTGCTATTTGCAACATATGTCTCAAGCGTATCTCACGTGGCCAAAACATCTCCCGCTTGGGCACTACATGCTTGACCAGACATATGTTGACCTGCCATGCAGTTCGTTGGCAAGCGTATCTAAAAGACCCACACCAAAGAACAAAGAGGACCTCTCCTTGCTCCTCATCAGCTGAGATCTCCAACCCCACTATACCTTCAGTCTTCTCTGAGACCTGCACTGAGAGGAATGAAGGTGTAGAATTAGGTGTGTCACAGCCAAGTACTTGTGGGCAATCTGCTTTCGGTACATCGAAGTTCGCTCCCAGCCATCCACATGCCCAGCGGTTGAATGCTAGCTTGGCAAAATTTCAAGCACTTCAACTGCTACCTTTTCAGTTGGTAGACTCTGCCCCCTTCCGTGAGTTTGTGGAATGTGCGGTTCCTCAGTGGCAGGTACCCAAATGCCACTTTTTCTCACGGAAGGCGATTCTGGCTCTCTACCGGCATGTGGAAGGCAATGTCTTGGCCTCGCTGGACAGGGCGGTCAGCGGTAAGGTGCATATTACCGCTGACTCATGGTCCAGCAGGCATGGACAGGGACGTTACCTAAGTTTCACTGCGCATTGGGTGACTCTGCTGGCAGCTGGGAAGGATGAAGGACAAGGTGCAGTAGTGTTGGAGGTTGTTCCACCACCACGCCTCCAAAATGCCACTACTAATGATTCTGACACACCTCTCTCCTCCACCCCCTCCTCTTCTTCTTCCTCCATGGCCTCTTCCTGTGCTTTGTCCTCGGAACCAGCAGTTCTCCATAGGCGTTCAAAGGGCTACGCAAGTACACAGGCCAAAAGATGCCATGCGGTGCTTGAGCTGGTGTGCTTGGGGGACAGGAGCCACACTGGGGCAGAGGTTCTGTCAGCTCTGCAGGGGCAGGTTTAGAGGTGGTTATCGCCATGCCAACTTAAGGCAGGAATGGTGGTTTGTGACAATGGCACCAACCTCCTCTCTGCCCTCCGACAGGGACAACTGACCCATGTGCCCTGTTTGGCTCACATCCTTAACTTGGTGGTGCAGCAGTTCTTGGGCAGGTACCCGGGCTTACAGGATGTCCTGAGGCAGGCCAGGGAAGTCTGTGTGCATTTCCGCCGGTCATATAATGCCAGTGCTCAGCTGGCAGACCTCCAAAAGGAGTTTAACCTGCCCAAGAACCGCCTAATCTGTGACATGCCCACAAGGTGGAACTCAACGTTGGCCATGCTGCAGCGGCTGCACACGCAGCAGAGGGACATCAATGAGTACCTGTGTGACTATGGCACCAGGACAGGGTCAGAGGAGCTTGTTTTTTTTCCCCACGCCAGTGGGCCATGATCAGGGATGCATGCACTGTCCTGTCACCATTTGAGGAGGCCACGAGGATGGTGAGCAGTGACAGTGCATGCATCAGTGACACTGTCCCCCTTGTCCACCTGTTGGAGCACACGCTGTGTGGAATAATGGGCAGGGCACTTGAGGCAGAACAGAGGCAGGAAGAGGAGGACTTCCTTAGCTCTCAAGGCCCCCTTTATCCAGACAGTGTTCCTGCGTGCCCGCCGATCACACAGGAAGAGGAGGAGGAGGATTGTGTCAGTATGGAGGTGGAGCCTGGCACTCAGCATCAGCAGCAGTCTTTAAGGGATCAGTCCCAAGAAACACATGGACTTGTACGTGGCTGGGAGGAGGTGGCTGTGGACCATGTCATCTTTAGTGACCCAGAGGACTCTGGACCGAATGCCTCAGCAAACCTACGCTGCATGGCCTCCCTGATCCTGCAAAGCCTGCATAAGGATCCTCGTATTCGTGGTATCAAGGAGAATGACCAATACTGGCTGGCAACCCTCCTTAATCCACGTTACAAGGGTAAGGTTGCAGACCTTATCTTGCCGTCGCAGAGGGAGCAGAGGATGAAACATCTTCGGGAGGCCTTGCAGAAAGGTCTGTGCAACGCGTTCCCAGAGACTGGGAAGTTACAAACTCCTGTTTCTGGACAACGTGTTTCTGAGGCTTCGGTCAGTCAAAGAAGGAGTGGTGGAGAAGGTGGCTGTCTGACAGATGCGTGCAGACAATTTTTTAGTCCGCAGTCCCAAAGTATGATCGGTTCCAGCAACCATCGCCAGCGTCTGTTTTACATGGTGCAGGAATACCTAAGGGCAAGATCTAACTTGGACACCTTTCCCACCGAAAATCCTCTGGGTTACTGGGTCTTGAGGATGGATCACTGGCCAGAGCTTGCACATTATGCAATTGAGCTACTGGCCTGTCCTGCATCCAGCGTTCTTTCGGTACACACATTCAGTGCTGCTGGAGGCTTTGTAACTGATCACAGGGTGCGTCTGTCCACCGACTCGGACGATCGACTGACCTTCATAAAAATGAATCAGTCTTGGATCACCACCAGCTACCAAGCACCTGATGCTGATGTAACTGAATATTTTTTTTTGAAATGTCAGATCCCTTCAAAGACTGCCTATGCGGATGCTGAGTGACTATCCTGTTATGCTGAGTAATTATCCTCTTCCTCCTCAATGATCATGCTGATAGCTTGTAAGAACATTTTTGGTTCTGGGCGGCCCCACCAGTGCCTAAGGCCCAATTTTTTAGCCCCTGTTTAACAGGGGCATGTAATTACAATTTTTTGTTTTCTTTCTTTTTTTTTTTTTTTTTACAACAACTTCAGTGTTTACCTTTGAGAGACCTTTTTCAACTTGACATTCAAAACCCGTCCCTTCTCAGGTTCACATCATTGTGGCTTCTTTACAAAGAAAAAAACAAACAAAAAAGAGCTAGAGAAACAAATGTTCTCTCCTTTATTTTATGCCAATAACCGTATAAAATGTTTCCCGTCCTACACCACCCGCCTACTACCCTCCCTTTCTAATCCCCCCCCCCCCAGCTTCCAGAATTTTTCCCTCTTCTCCCTAATGTTATTTCCTCTTAGTGTTTTATACCTTCCAGCTTCTTCTGCCAGTAGTTGTCCAAGGTTTTATATCTTTCCCACCCATTCCAGACAGAGTTACATTTTTCTAATTGCTCTTTGCCCTTACAACAGAGAAATTCAATTTTATGATAGTACTCCACTTGTTTAAACCAATCTCTTAGAGCTGGGCCTTCGCTCTTTAACCAATTTTTTGGGATTACTCCCTTTGCTGCGTTTAGTAATTTTAGCCTTATTTTTTCCATATATTGCTTACTAGAGGAGTTGGCGTCATGAAACAGGCAGGTCAATCTATTTTTCTCTATCTTCTCACCCGTAATTTCCTTTATACCTGTAATTATTTCCTGCCAAAATGCGCTGATTTTCGGGCAATCCCACCATATGTGTATCATTGTGGCTTTTTGTCCCCAATTTCTTCAACACATTGGTGATTCCGCTTGGTTGATTTTGTGGAGTCTCTCCGGGGTCATATACCACCCAACCAGGAATTTATAGTTCATCTCAATGGTATTTGTATCCCATGCTTGGTTATAGCCTCCTGCAATATTTCTCTTAATTTGTTGTTCTTCCAATTTTATTTCTAACACTTTTTCCCCAACTTTCGATGAAGGAAGGCCTTTCTTGTCCTTCAAGACCCGTCAGGTACTCATAGACTTTCGAGATGCCTCCCTTCAATGGCGTTGATGTAATACAGAGCTTTTCCAAATGGTTTAAACTTTCTCCATCTCTAAACGGGTGCAGTGATGTGTTTATTAAGTGATTTCGTTGAAAATATTCCCATTCTCGTAATTTCCCACCAAATTTAATCTCCAATTTTTGTGGAGATTCCAGCTTCCCTCTTCTAATAATATCTTTAATTAGTGGATTTTTTATTTTAAGTCTTCGAAAAATATCCTCACCCGGTGTGAAAAAATTTGCTCCCGTGAGGGGCGTCAACGGTGAATTGTATGCCCATTTTTGTTTCCGGAGTAATGCATCCCAAATTCTAAATACATTTTTTGTCACCTCATGTGCATTAGGGTCTAGTATTCTATATTTATTTAAAATCCAAATATTTTTGTGAAGCGTGGTTTGGCTTAAAGTGTTTTCTATCTCTATCCATTTTTTTTCTTCGTTTTCTTTTGTCCATTCAATCATGCATGCTAGGATTACTGCTTTGTAGTACCTAGAAATATCTGGTGCTGTTAAATCCCTGTGCTGTCTTTTCCTGGAAATTAATGCGAATTTTAGTCTTGGTTTTTTATTTTGCCATATAAATTTTGTTAATATTTTTTGTATGGTTTTGAAGAAGCTCTGTGGAACCTTTATTGGTAACATTTGGAATTTATACAATATCTTTGGTAGTATTGCCATTTTAATTATGTTAACTCTTCCAATCCACAATATTGATTGTATATTTACCTTCTTAACTTCTGTCTTGATCTCATTTAATATTGGGATATAGTTTACAGGGTAGATTTTCTCGAGTGATGCTGTTAGTTTAATTCCTAGGTAGGATAGCTCCCCTTTTACCCACGTAAATGGAAATTCTTTTTGAAGGGCCAAGATGTCTTTTTTTCTTACTCCAAGGTTCAATATTTCTGTTTTAACGGGATTTATTTTGAAATTTGAGAGTTCACCATATTTATCGACTTCTTTCAGGAGATTTGAAAGGATCTCTCTAGGCTTAGTCACGTACACAAGGATATCGTCGGCATAAGCCGCAGCTTTATGTTCTTTTCCCCCTACTCTCACCCCTTCTATCCCTCGGTTATTTCGCAAGGTCGTGAGGAAAGGCTCCAGTGACAGTACGTATAGAAGGGGCGAGAGCGGGCATCCTTGCCGCATTCCGTTAAGCATTTCGAACACTGGCAAAATCTTACCATGTACCTTTACACTAGCCATGGGCCCTTTATAGGGATTCTTGATCCACTTCATTATTTTAGGCCCCAGACCGAGATGTTGTAGCGTGGTTATCATAAATCCACAGTCTACCCTATCAAATGCTTTTTCTGCATCGATTGACAGGAGTAGATCTGGGGAGATATTGGTGTTCTTCCTTCGCAGCATCAAGATTGTTTTTATGCTGTTGTCCCTTCCTTCTCTTCCTGGAACAAACCCAGTCTGATCCGGGTTTATCCATAGTGGCATCAATCTTTTTATTCTGTTGGCTAGTATTTTGGCATATAACTTCGTATCCGTGTTCAATAGAGCGATGGGCCTGTAACTTGAACAATTAACTTTGTCTTTTCCTTCTTTGAGTATTATGGTGATATGTGCCAGAAGTGATTCTTTTCTAATGTCTTCGTCTTCTCCTATTTTGTTTAAGTATTCACATAGTCTTGGAATCAATTGGTCTTGGAATTTTTTATAATATCTGATCGTAAATCCGTCTGGCCCAGGACTCTTACTAGTAGAGATTTCTTTTAATGCAATCTTGATCTCTTCTTGTGTTATCTCTTTTTCTAGGTTCATTAAGGTCTCAGGTTCAATTTTTGGAAGATTTGCTTTTTCTAAATAGATTTGGATCTGCTTCTTTCTTTGAATCTAGCGTTATGTGTGTCTCCTGCAAAAAGATTATATCAGCCTTTAGTCTTTACAGTTCCCTCAAGATTACACGCCTTTTTTGGGGTGAGTTCAAACCTCGGACATTATATTTCAGAACTTTAACTTTGTTTAATCCTGCCATCTGCATTTTTGGTTACCAGCGTGCGCCCCCCACAGGAGAGCCCACCCCCGCCCCAAAAAGGGACACAGGGGGGCCCCCACCCAAGGGCCGGCAGCCGGACAAGCTCCTCCATCAAAGAGGTCGGTAAGACAACACTGTTTTCTCTGGTAAGGCAATCTTAAGCCCTCTCCTATCCTCCCCCATTCAGTTTTCTGACTCCCCTCTTCCCTCTCTTCCCCCTTCCCTCACCCCCACCACACCCTTCTTCCTTTTTGATGTTGGTGGTTTGACCTCATGGTCTTGAGAGCAGAATAAAATTATATTTTTGTTTTGTAGGGCACGCCTTGTCCCCTCTACTCTTTTCTACCGAGGTGGAAATCTATGTAGCGCACTGGGCCCCCCTCTCCTGTATTCAAGAAAGAAAAGATCCCCTGTGCACACTGTAGGTCCGAAACCTCTCCTCCCGCCTCCTACCTCCACAATTTTCCCACCCCCCCACACCCCCCTCAGTCTCCCCCTCCCCTCTCATTTTCAAGCAATAAGGATAAGGAGTCCTATCATTATAATTCTATAACTGTGTTTTGTTACCGCCACCAGTGCCTAAGGCACAATTTTTCAGCCCCTGTTTAACAGGGGCGTGTAATTACAATTTTTAATGCAATACTTTGCAGCAGGGCTCGTTCCTGCGTTCCAACTAGAGTATCTGTGAGGGGTTGCAGTGTTGTGGCAACAGCACCAGTGCCTAAGGCCCAATTTTTCAGCCCCTGTTTAACAGGGGCGTGTAATTACAATTTTTGTTGCAATTCTTTTGCAGCAGGGCTAGTTCCTGCGCTCCAATTAGAGTATCTGTGAGGGAGTGCAGTGTTGTGGCACCAGCACCAGTGCCTAAGGCCCAATTTTTCAGCCCCTGTTCAACAGGGACATGTAATTAGAATTCTTGATCTAATATTTCACAGCAGGGCCCGTTTCTGCTCCCACCAAGATTAACTGTAAGGACTTACAGTGTTGTGCCACCAGCACCTCCCCACCACCACCAAAGGCCCAATTTTTCAGCCCCTGTTTAACAGGGGCGTGTAATTACAATTTTTAATGCAATACTTTGCAGCAGGGCTCGTTCCTGCGTTCCAACTAGAGTATCTGTGAGGGGTTGCAGTGTTGTGGCAACAGCACCAGTGCCTAAGGCCCAATTTTTCAGCCCCTGTTTAACAGGGGCGTGTAATTACAATTTTTGATGCAATTCTTTTGCAGCAGGGCTAGTTCCTGCGCTCCAATTAGAGTATCTGTGAGGGGGTGCAGTGTTGTGGCACCAGCACCAGTGCCTAAGGCCCAATTTTTCAGCCCCTGTTCAACAGGGACATGTAATTAGAATTCTTGATCTAATATTTCACAGCAGGGCCCGTTTCTGCGCCCACCAAGATTAACTGTAAGGACTTACAGTGTTGTGCCACCAGCACCTCCCCATCACCACCAAAGGCCCAATTTTTCAGCCCCTGTTTAACAGGGGCATGTAATTACAATTCTTGATCGAATATTTCACAGCAGGACCCGTTTTTGCGCTCACCAAGATTAACTGTGAGGACTTACAGTGTTGTGCCACCAGCACCACCACCACCACCACCAAAGGCCCAATTTTTCTGGCCCTGTTCAACAGGGGCATGTAATTACAATTCTTGATTGAATATTTCACAGCAGGGCCCGTTTCTGCGCCCACCAAGATTAACTGTGAGGACTTACAGTGTTGTGGCACCAGCACCACCACCACCACCAAAGGCCCAATTTTTCAGCCCCTGTTCAACAGGGGAATGTAATTACAATTCTTGATCTAATATTTCACAGCAGGGCCCATTCCAGTGCCCACCAAGAGTAACTGTGAGGACTTACAGTGTTGTGGCACCACCACCACCACAACCATCACCAAAGGCCCAATTTTTCTGGCCCTGTTCAACGGGAGCATGTAATTACAATTCTTGATTCTTGTTGGGGCTTACAGTGTTGAGGCCACAACAACACCTAAGGCCCAAATTTCTGCTGAGTATATAGGGCAGGCCCCTACTTTCAAACATCCAACTTACAAACGACCCCTACTTGCAAACGGAAGGAGACAACAGGAAGTGAGGTGAAATCTACCCCATAGGAAGGGAAATTCTCTCCTGTAAGAGTTAATATGGGAAAAACTTTTCTCCTTTCAACTGATGCTTTATCACCAATCCTTGTTTCACTAAAAACCCCAAATTTTCTAAAAACATTTGTCATTGGGACAGAAAGTGATGTGAAATCATCTGAAGAGGAGATCAGACAGCAAAACAAATGTCACAGGGGTGATAACCCTTCCCTATGTTTTCCAAAAACCTTAAAATAGATTTTTTGGCTGGAGCTAAACACGTTAAAAATGTACCAGTTCAAAATTACAAACAGATTCTACTTAACAACAAACCTACAGTCCCTGTCTTGTTTGCACCGCCTGTATACTGCTGTTCAGAGTATATAGGGCCTGGAGGCCCCACGCCTTTCCTTTTTCTAATTTGGGTGCGGGGTTCCCCTTAATATCCATACAGGACCCAAAGGGCCTGGTAATGGACTGGAGGGTACCCATGCCATTTGTCTCACTGATTTTCATCCATATTGCCAGGACCCGACATTACATTAAAGCCGCAAGCCGCAAATGACTTTTTTTCCTTTAAAAATGTCATTTTGTGCAGGGACTGTTCTAAGCATGGTAAACACGCGCCACTTTACAGGCATACTATAGACACCCCCCAGGTATGATATTTAAAGGAATATTTCACTTTTTTTTTTACTTTAAGCATCATTAAAATCACTGCTCCCGAAAAAACGGCCGTTTTTAAAAGTCTTTTTTGCATTGATACATGTCCCCTGGGGCAGGACCCGGGTCCCCAAACCCTTTTTAGGACAATACCATGAAAATTAGCCTTTAAAATTAGCATTTTTGATTTTGAACGTTCGAGTCCCATAGACGTCAATGGGGTTCTAACGTTCGTGCGAATTTTCGGTCCGTTCGCAGGTTCTGGTGCGAACCGAACCGGGGGGTGTTCGGCTCATCCCTAATCAGGATTGCCTGTGATTAGCTGCGGTGAGAAGCCCCATTGAAAGCAATAAAGTCTGACCGTGCCCGCAGCTATTCATTCACATGTAATCATCCACTGGTAATCACTGCGTGAGTGATCAACCCTGGGTTCATCTGAAAATAATTGCTGCATGAGCAAATACATGTAAACATCTGTGAAAAACTTCAAGCGCTGTCAGGGTACCATTCCTTTCAATGGGGCTTCCATCCCCCAGCTAATTGCAAGAAACCCTACTGAGTATCCAGGGTCTTGTTGCAAACAGCCTCTAACAGACCTAAATGCTTAAAGTGTTAGTAAAGCCTTTTTTTTAATTTTTTTTAATAACAGACATGTTATACTTACCTGCTCTGTGCAGTGGTTTTGTACAGAGCAGCCCAGATCCTCCTCTTCTTGGGTCCCACACCGGTGCTCCTGGGCCCTTCCTCTTGACGGGTGCCCCCAGCAGCAACCTGCTTGCTCTGGGGGCACCCAAGCAGGTGCGCTTCCGAACCATGTGTGTCTATTCACACACAGACCCGTGGTTCAGCCTCACCCCCTTCATCTCCTGATAGGCTCAGTGGCTGTGATTGGCAGCAGCAGGAGCCAATTAGGAGTGCGAGTCCCCAGAGAGGCAAGGCTCTCCTGGACATCGTTGGATCGAGAGGGGGCTCAGGTAAGTATTGGGGGGCTGTGGTAGCTGCTGCACACAGAAGGTCTTTAACCTTCATGCATAGAATGCATGGAGGTAAAAAACCTTGTGCCTTTACAACCACATTAAGAATAGGAACTGTTTATTGAAAAAGACATGGGGGTGGCTTATTAAGATGAATGCGCTGTGCCGGTTCACACCTTAATTGGTGCGCTGGAAAAATAATTTTTTGAACGTGTGAACCGGCACACGCAGACGCACAACACGATAATAATTATGTAAAATGCAACTGGTGCTAGGGTAACTGGGTAACAATTGGTTAATTTCATCTTATTGAATGTGTCTTGTTAGGCAAATAGTAGGTGTTCTCAGTTAATTAACCATTGTGATGCTAATCTCATTCCTATTACGTCTTATATATCTTTGAAATGTGTTTTTTCCTATTTTTACCCAAATCTTTCAATACATTACAAAGAACATAGAAATGTTTCTAAACCCAATAAATTAATATTTTCAGATCTTGATCTTTAAAGGTGACCATACACTGCAATCAGTTAGATCTTAAATAAATTATGCCGCGTACACACGAGCGGACTTTACGGCAGACTTTGCCCGGCGGACGGGATTTAGTCGGACAATTCGATCGTGTGTGGGCTCCAGCAGACTTTGTTTTCTCAAAAGTTGGACGGACTTAGATTTGAAACATGTTTTAAATTAACCACTTTAAGACCGCCGCACTACGATGTACGTCCAAACTTTGAACGGGGATATCGTTGTTATGGCAGCAGCTAGCTGCCATAACCCCAGTATCCCCGTTTTCGTGCGGCGGCCGGCTTTCAGATAAAAGTGGTCCCTGCGGCGGATTCGCCGCGAGATCACTTTTATCGGTGGCGGGAGAGGGGCCCCCCCTCCCGCCACGATCCTGTGCCCTCCGCCGCTTACCGGAGCCGTCGGTAGGGGCGGAGGCGATCGCGTCCTTCTGTGTGGTGTGTCTGGAGACGAGAGAGGCTAAGATGGCGCTTTTTTCTATTACAAGGGATGTTTACATTCCTTGTAATAGGAATAAAAGTGACACAATTTTTTTTTTTTAAACAGTGTAAAAATAAATAAAATATTGTAAAATAAATAATAAAAATAAAAAAAAAATTTTTTAAAACCCCCCTGTCCCGACGAGCTTGCGCGCAGAAGCGAACGCATACGCGAGTAGCGCCCGCATATGAAAATGGTGGTCAAACCACACATGTGAGGTATCGCAGCGACCGGTAGAGCGAGAGCAATAATTCTAGCCCTAGACCTCCTCTGTATCGCAAAATATGCAACCTGTAGAATTTTTTAAACGTCGCCTATGGAGATTTTTGAGGGTAAAAGTTTGACGCCATTCCACGAGCGGGCGCAATTTTCAAGCGTGACATGTTGGGTATCAATTTACTTGGCGTAACATTATATTTCACAATATAAAAAAAATTGGGCTAACTTTACTGTTGTCTTATTTTTTTATTCAAAAAAGTGAATTTTTTCCAAAAAAAGTGCGTTTTTAAGACCGCTGCGCAAATACGGTGCAAAAAAAAGTATTACAATGACCGCCATTTTATTCTCTAGGGTGTTAAAAGAAAAAACATATATAATGTTTGGGGGTTCTAAGTACTTTTCTAGCAGAAAAACCTGTTTTAAACATGTAAACACCTAAAATCCAAAACGAGGCTGGTCCTTAAGTGGCTAATCCGTCAAAATCGAGTCTGCTCGTCTGTATGCTAGTTCGACGGACAAAAAGCCACGCTAGGGCAGCTATTGGCTACTGGCTATGAACTTCCTTGTTTTAGTCCGGTCGTACGTCATCACGTACGAATTCGACGGACTTTGGTGGATTGTGTGTAGGCAAGTCCGTTCATTCAGAAAGTCTGTCGTAAAGTCCGTCGAAAAGTCCGCCGAGCAAAGTCTGCCGTAAAGTCCGATCGTGTGTACGCGGCATAAGATTTAGTGCAAGAGCCTGTTTAATTTCCTATAATTTGAATTAATTATTCAAGTGCATCTTCCTATTACCTATTTTGCCGAAATATCGAGTTGCACAGAGATTGGCCAATCAGATTGCATAGTGCATGACCATCTTAAGTGCCAAATTTGGAATGTAGATGCCCCATGGCCCACTTGTATTTTCCTAACAATATTTCTTGGGCATTATACAAGGCACATGAAAAAACACCTTTTTTTTAAGACATGCTAGAGCAGTGGTTCTCAACTCCAGTCCTCAGGACCCACTAACAGGCCACGTTTGCAAGATAACTGAAATACATCACAGGTGATATCATTTGCTGCTCAGTGATTGCAGGATTATAGTCTGCATCTCCCCAAGGTTATACTTAAAATCTAGCCTGTTAGTGGGTCCTGAGGACAAGAGTTGAGAACCACTGTGCTAGAGTGATCAGGAATCTTCAAACTACAGCTCTCCAGCTATTGCGGAACTATACATCCCATGAGGCATTGTAAAACTCTGGCATTCACAGACATGACTAGGCATGATGAGAATTGTAGTTCCTGAACAACTGGAGGGCCATAGTTTGAAGACCCCTGTGCTAGACCATTATTATGCCTCCAGAATTGGGAGTGTGGCATCTACCCAACTTCTCTCTGCTGGCGGACTCAAGAACCTACATCTATAGACATATATTTGGGCAGCACAGTGGTGTAGTGGTTAGCACTTTCACCTAGCAGCCAAAAGGGTCTCTGGCTCAAATCCTGCCTGCGACACCATCTGCCTGGAGTTTGCATGTTCTCCCTGTGCCTGCATGGGTTTCCTCCAGGTACTCCAGCTTCCTCCCATACTATAAAAACATGCTGTTAGGTAAATCAGATCCTGTCTAAATTGGACCTACTATGTATGAATGTGTGTTAGGGACCCACACAAACACCACCCCATGTAAAAAAAAAATGTTTCTTAATTTGCAAATAAGGATGATCTCTTCCTCAGAGAACAGTGAGTGGGGCATGGTGGTGGGAAGAAATTAGCAGCAGTACAAGCAACTTCCTGGAGTGGTGTGATGTCATTCCTGTCTGCTGGCCACCGCTTCCGGGAACCAGATACGCGCCACAGGTACATACCTCTGCGCACACAGCGGTTGTGCATCTCACATATACAGCGGTCGCGCATCAAGATGCATTTGGTGCATCTAGCTACAGGAACCCAATTTTTTAGGGAAATTAATAGGGCTAAGCAATACCCCTCCTCGGAGAGTGGGATTTTAAGGAAAAAGTGGCTGAGTTGCGTAGATGAGCATTAAACCAATCCGCTAAAATATAACAATGTTTATTGAGAAACAATATAAAATAGTATAGGCAATACAAATATAGACATATAATTATCCAGTAGTGACATCCAAAGTTCGTGCGTGACTAGAGCCAACATGTTTCGCAAAAGGAATTTCGCTTCATCAGGGCTAGACACGATGCAGTTAATGCATTTACACTGTGTAAATAATAAACAGTCTTAGGTCATAAAGTAATTAAATATAACATCAGATCCTAATAAGTATCAATTATTGCAAGAAATCGCTCACCTACTATAATTCCAAGACTAAAGATTAAAATCACCATTCATTAGACAACAACCGCTGAACCAGCCGGTACGGAATGTCCCTGGGTGCCAGATCCCAGATAGACAGTGCCAGTAGGAGACCTGGACCACGCATTCAGGGTATTGTGCGCAGGTAACCCCTGCTGAAATTGAAAACAGTACACCCGTAAATCACACCAGTAAGGGTCAATGGTAGATAAAGCTACACTAACAGAGGTTGGTCAGTGACATAGCAGTAATATCCAATATATAGTGCCCACTGGAGTGTGTTATGTATTAGTTATAGTACTAATAGTGCAGGGGCCCAGCACAATGTTCCCTTTAAAATTAGGTATATATGTATATGTATCCTCAAGACAAAAGCCAAAAGCACAAAGCAACTCAGGGTCGTAATTCCAACCCGGGCTCAGTCCCTTTAGGGAGTATCCCCAACCCCCCGGCCACCCCAATGACCCAACGCAGCGGAAAGATGGACTCGTTTGTGATAAAACAGCCAACACTGGGACGGGACTAGACGTTATTAACCTATCCTCATACCAACTTACATCAACCGAGATAGATGTTCTTAGGCTGGGACTCAGCTTCTGCCCTTCACAACAACTAGATAAATTCACCCTTGTGAAGGATCTACATATGTTTGCCAGAAACCTTACATACAAATACATATTTGACACCGATAAAGGCAAAATGCTGAGTAAAGAGGAAGACCCTTATAAGGGATTCAAGGTACAAGACTTTAGGGCACTCAAAACACTAATTCAACTGCTGGACGAAAATGAGGGATATGGGAACTCGGAAAGCTCCTCGTCGGAAGAGGAAGAAGCAGGCCCAAGCATACCTCTAAGACCCCAAAAATTTAAAAACAAATCTCAGAAGTTCCCAAACCTTCAGACATGCCCAGCTGTATGGGCCTTCCTAAAACAGACTATGAAACAAATAGAAACTATACACTTCTCAAAACCCAAATCAAAGAATCTGTCGTCAGCACAACAGTCGGCTTTGGCAGACCTGATGAGGAGGGATGAACTAGTGATAAAACCATCGGATAAAGGAGGGAATGTTGTGGTGATGAATAAAGAAAATTACATTGAAATGTGTTTAAACATACTCGATAACCGTGAATGGTACCAGCAGATTCAACCCCAGAAATTGAATGAAGCCAGATCATGCTATGTGTCTATCATCGATCGGGCACATTCCCAAGGCCTGATCGATGGAGACACCTGGGAGTTCCTCGAGGTTAAATGGCCGATAACACCGACCTTTTACTCATTGCCCAAAGTCCACCTAAACCTCTTGGACGCCCAATCATCTCGGGAATAGGAAGCCACACAGAGACTGCGAGTCAGTACGTGGATGGCTACATGCGCCCACACGTTACAAGCTTACCATCTTACCTCAAAGATACGTTGGAATTATTAAAGATCCTCGAGGGACTCACGGTACCCCCGGGAACGATCCTGGCAGCTATTGATATAGAAGCCCTCTATTCAAGTATACCACACAAGCTGGGTGTTGCAACGGTCGCGGAATTCCTAAAGGAAAGAGACACTGATAGCTGGGATATGTGCCAATTTGTGACAGTACTGTTGGAACATATACTCACCAACAACATATTTCTCTTCAATGGCGTGACCTACCTCCAGGTACAGGGGGTAGCGATGGGGACATCATGTGCCCCATCGTATGCCAACCTGTACCTGGGGGGTTGGGAACGCAATCTTTTCTCGGATGAGGGGACCGCAATGTACCTCCGCCATATTCTTCTGTGGCGGAGGTACATCGACGATGTCCTCCTCATCTGGACGGGGACAATGGAGCTACTCAAAAGCTTTATGGAACTCCTTTCTCATAATAAGTTCAATCTTAAGTTCACTATGCAATTTGATACAACGACTATTTCATTCCTGGACCTACGACTGGTACTCAGAGAGGATGGTTCAATTTTCAGTACATTATATAGAAAGGAGACGGCTGGCAACACTATTTTGCATTTTACCAGCTCCCATCCCCGTACATTAATACATAGTATACCCTACAGTCAGTACCTCCGAATACGACGAAACTGTGCTAGAGACGAGGACTTCGAGAGACAGGCGCAAGCCCTATATGACCGTTTGCTCAAACGAGGGTACAGTAAAAAAGTTCTAAAGAGGGCCTACCAGCGGGCCAAACTGAATCCACGTGACACTCTCATTTTCAAACAGAAGGTGAGAGACTCACATCCCACTACCAAACTAATCACCACATTTACAGCACAGCAACAGGAGATTCGAAGCCTGATCAGTAACAATTGGCATTTTTTGTCTGAGGATCCAGTCATCTCAAAATATGTGGCCAGTGTGCCACAAATTACTTATAGGAGATCACGGTCAATTAGAGATGCGATAGTCCATAGCCACCTACAATCTTCAACATCACTGGCAGGAGCAGAGGGCGGGAGTGGCACTTTTAGATGTGGCCTTTGCCAATTCTGCCCATGGATAAGGGAGGGTCGTGGTTGTCCCCTCCCGAGAGGAGGCTTCCATAAACTAAAAGGATACGCCGACTGCACCACAACGGGCATTGTGTACCTAGCCATGTGCCGTTGCGGTGCCTTCTATATAGGTAAAACTAAACGCCCGTTTGCTAGAAGGATACAGGACCACCTGTACTATTTGGATGCAGGGCTACTGTATACTCCCATCTGCAAACATGTGGGCCTACGACATAGCTACGATCCTAATTTTGTGTCCTTTTTCGCCCTGGAGGTTATACCCGAGCCAGAGAGGGGCGGTAATGTGGATAAAATGATTCTGCAGCGTGAGGCCAGGTGGATATATAACCAACGGGCGACTAGCCCACCTGGCCTCAACACTGCACTTGCATTCAACCCCTTCCTATGACATTACATACTCCTGTCAATACTGAGTATATATTTTGTTCCAAAAATACCCATATGGCTAAGTAACAACTGGAACCATAGTTGAGATACCTACTACATCTTTGTCTTTTGTTACTATAAGAAGGCTTACGTCTATCCTTACCTGTTTTCTAGGTACACAACACTGCATATATCTATATAGTTTGTAACTACCTACTCTGTAGTCTATTAACAACTGTGATAGGTTGATTCCATACTTGTTATTTAACTTATGTGCTCTATATCGAGTGACATCTTACCAGCTAGGTCCACTAAGTGGTACTATCTCCCAATAAGGATACGCTGAACAACTAAACTGACCATATTTCTTTATTTTCCTCTTGTCTTTTACTTTCCATAATAATTGCTTCTCCATGTATGAATTCTGTGCGTATTGTACTTTGCTGTTGTTAAAGCACAATTCTGTATATTAATGTAAGATACCCGGTCCTTTTGGACCGATATGTATGTATTTTTTGTTTCTTCTTTTTGTTGCCTTGCACCATTCCTTACCACCTCCGCTGCTGGCCGGCTATGGTTGCTCTGTAGTAGGAGGACTCGGATGTCCCTGCCCAGGGGGTGGAGCTCCCTTTCCTTCCGCCCCCAGTCGCCCATCACGCCATCGGCGTAACATGGGCAATGCGCGCGCACCACTGTAGGTGGAACGCGGCTGCGTCCGCTCTCCGGGTGCGCGCGCACTGTGACAGGGACTTCCGGACCGGAAGCAATGCCGGAGGTCACCGCTGACCTGATTGCTTCCGGTGGGGCCATAGCATATAAAGATGGAGGCACTGATGTTGTCTGTCAGACACATCCTGCGGCCATCCATCGCAAACGGGCGGACGCCCGATTCTTCTACGAGGAACTATCCTTGCGGGCTTTTCCTCCCCCCCCCTTCTCGCTAGTTTTCAACTTTTAAGGGTAAGTCTTTATAGTCTGGTTATACCAGTTCCCTTACTCCCATACGGGGTTACGTTCTGCAACTGGGGGGACCCCTATTTTTGCTTTTTGCTTTGTGCTTTTGGCTTTTGTCTTGAGGATACATATACATATATACCTAATTTTAAAGGGAACATTGTGCTGGGCCCCTGCACTATTAGTACTATAACTAATACATAACACACTCCAGTGGGCACTATATATTGGATATTACTGCTATGTCACTGACCAACTTCTGTTAGTGTAGCTTTATCTACCATTGACCCTTACTGGTGTGATTTACGGGTGTACTGTTTTCAATTTCAGCAGTGGTTACCTGCGCACAATACCCTGAATGCGTGGTCCAGGTCTCCTACTGGCACTGTCTATCTGGGATCTGGCACCCAGGGACATTCCGTACCGGCTGGTTCAGCGGTTGTTGTCTAATGAATGGTGATTTTAATCTTTAGTCTTGGAATTATAGTAGGTGAGCGATTTCTTGCAATAATTGATACTTATTAGGATCTGATGTTATATTTAATTACTTTATGACCTAAGACTGTTTATTATTTACAAAGTGTAAATGCATTAACTGCATCGTGTCTAGCCCTGATGAAGCGAAATTCCTTTTGCGAAACATGTTGGCTCTAGACACGCACGAACTTTGGATGTCACTACTGGATAATTATATGTCTATATTTGTATTGCCTATACTATTTTATATTGTTTCTCAATAAACATTGTTATATTTTAGCGGATTGGTTTAATGCTCATCTACGCAACTCAGCCACTTTTTCCTTAAAATCCCACTCTCCGAGGAGGGGTATTGCTTAGCCCTTCCCTTTCCCTCCCCTATCTCCCCTTCCCCTCCCCCCCTCCTCTCCTTTCTCATATTAGCTAAATTAGGGATGGAAAATTAATTGAGTTGCTTCCCCTTATATAGTCCAGCCATCTCACCTCTATTTCATATAGGGAAATTAATAGTAAAGCAGATACAGATTTCCAGGACTGGACTAACAAATGTTTATAGTGAAAGGCAACTGGTGTTTTCTATTAAACAAGGTCTAAATGGGCCATTGACATGAGTCACCGTTGAACTTAGGAATGTGTGTTTGCACAGTTAAACTAAATGAAATCCTCTCTTATTTTTGCTTGGGGATAGAGTGCAGAGGGATTAGAAGTCTTGTCAGTTTTTGGGGATGTCTGCACCCCTGATAGGGTGAAGACACCTCCCAAATTTTGCCACTTTCTCCTTCAAATGTATTCACTTCCTGTCCCATAGCCAAACCCTACCAATGTCTTTCCTTGGGGACACACAGGTCAATCTAACTAGTGTCCCCATTAGGTAAATTGCACTCTAGATTTTTTCTGTGTACACCCCAAACTATTAGGTATCTTGGACTTTGGGGTTTATTTCCTAAAGGCAAATCCACTTTGCACTACAAGTGCACTTGCTGGAGATCCGAGGGGGACATGCAAGTAAAAAAAAACGCATCTTTGCTTCTACATGATTGGATGATAAAATCACCAGTGCTTTCCCTCAGATTTACAGCGAGTACACTTGTATTGCAGAGTGGATTTGCCTTTACTAAACCCCAAAATATCTAATAATGTGGGGTGTACACAACAAAGTGCTAGAGTGCAATTTGCCTAATGGGGATACTAGTTAGATTGACCTGTGTGTCCCCAAGGAAAGACATTGGTAGGGTTTTACCCTCACTTCCTGTTTGGCTATGTGACAGGAAGTTAGGAAAGGGGACACAAAGCCCAACCTAAAAAAGACAAGCAGGGGTTCTAACACTCACTTGGTTCCCCTCAAATGCCCACAATTCGAATATAATTGTCTGGAGCTTAATTTTAGCTCAGTGCTCTAAATCAGTGGTTCTCAACCCTGTCCTCAAGTACCCCCAACAGGCCACGATTGCAGGTTTTCCTTCATCTTGCCCAGGTTCTTTAAATCAAAGGCAATGGCTTTGTATTTTGGACAGCTATTTTAGCTAAAATAAATTCCCAAAACATGTCCTGTCAGGGGTACTTGAGGGCTGAGGCTGAGAACCACTGTGCTGAAGTGGAAAATTGAATACTTACCGCTCTGTAATTTTCCTTTCCTGGTGACCAGGGCCGCCATCAGGGGGGTACAGCCGTTACAACTGTAAGGGGCCCCGGGGCCCAAGGGGCCCGCCCGGGCCAGAAGAAGGCAGGACGGGTGAAGGGGATCTGTGCTGTGCTGTATAGAAACAATCTCACAGTTTCTGCAGTTCTTGTGTCACTGATTTTAGACATCAAGCTCTTTACTGCCACCTCTGGCTACTATGTGCATGTGCACCCCTCGTGTGACAGTGATCTGCCTGTACTATGCTTCTCAGCAACAAGTCAGCTTTGTAAAAATGAGCTGGGATCAGGTAGGAAGTTAAGTAGGGGCTGTGAATGAAAGAGAGGGGGGCTGTTTGTGTACAGGGAGGGGCCAGAGGCTTGTGTGTGTAAAGATTTGTGTATGTGGGGCTGCCATATATACAGGTGTGTGTGTGTGGGGGGGGGGGCTAGCTGACATATATACAGGTGTGTGTGTGGCTGACATATATACAGGTGTGTGGAGGGGTGGCTGACATATATACAGCTTTGTGTGTGTGGGGGCGCTGACATATATACAGGTGTGTGTGTGTGTGGGGGGGGGGGGGCGCTGACATACAGTATCTCACAAAAGTGAGTACACCCCTCACATTTTTGTAAATATTTTATTATATCTTTTCATGTGACAACACTGAAGAAATGACACTTTGCTACAATGTAAAGTAGTGAGCGTACAGCTTGTATAACAGTGTAAATTTGCTGTCCCCTCAAAATAACTCAACACACAGCCATTAATGTCTAAACCACTGGCAACAAAAGTGAGTACAACCCTAAGTGAAAATGTCCAAATTGGGACCAATTTGCCATTTTCCCTCCCTGGTGTCATGTGACTTGTTAGTGTTACAAGTTCTCAGGTTTGAGTGGTGAGCAGGTGTGTTAAATTTGGAGTTATCACTCATACTGGTCACTGGTCACTGGAAGTTCAATATGGCACCTCATGGCAAAGAACTCTACGAGGATCTGAAAAAAAGAATTGTTGCTCTACATAAAGATGGCCTAAGCTATTGCCAAGATCCTGAAACTGAGCTGCAGCACGGTAGGCCAAGACCATACAGTGGTTTACCAGGACAGGTTCCACTCAAAAAAGGCCTCACCATGGTCCACCAAAGAAGTTGAGTGCACGTGCGCTATATCCAGAGATTGGCTTCAGGAAATAGATGTATGAGTGCTGCCAGCATTGCTGCAGAGGTTGAAGGGGTGGGGGGTCAGCCTGTCAGTGCTCAGACCATACGCCGCACACTGCATCAAATTGGTTTGCATGGCTGTCGTCCCAGAAGGAAGCCTCTTCTAAAGATGATGCACAAGAAAGCCCGTAAACAGTTGAAGACAAGCAGACTAAGGACATGGATTGAAAAACATGGGGTGGGTGCAGAGCTAAATGTGTTGATCAAAAAGTGAAAAGACAAAAACTGAATAAATTATCATTCAGTAGTGGTGAAAAGTGTAAATGGAAAATGAAGGCAAAGTCCCTATATCTCAGAACAGGGAAGCTGACAAAAGCATTCCAATAAATCAAATCATGTGAATAAATAAAAAGTGATATGAATACAATTAAAAGAATCAAATACTATAAATAACAATAGTAAATAATATAGGTCACAAATATTAGGATGAGGTGTCACAAACTATGAGGTAATACACACCAAAAAAGTGATCCCAAAATTTGCACAAAGACTCACTCATATGGATTGTTCAATTGCAAAAACAAGAAAATCTTAGAACAGGAAAAAAATAATCAGCAAATAAAGTCCCAAATTATTGTCACAGTAAATGAAAAGTGTCCATGCAAGTGTAAAAACACAATATGAACATGATGCCGTGAAAAAAGAAGTAGGGGCCCTTCCTCCAAACAGGCTTTGCACCCAGAGTGAGTATGTAGTCTCCTTACCCGCAGGAATGACCGCAATGGCGGTCTCACCAAGCTCAGGGAATTGGGTCTCCCAAAAACCTATGTGGATGTCCCGATCTGCTGGATCCTTTCCTTCTTTGTTCACCTCTAAAGGTGTTACAAGCTGTACACTCACTACTTTACATTGTAGAAAAGTGTCATTTCTTCAGTGTTGTCAAATGAAAAGATATTATAAAATATTTACAAAAATGTGAGGGGTGTACTCACTTTTGTGAGATACTGTATATACAGGTGTATGTGTGTGTGGGGGTGGCTGACATATATACAGGTGTGTGGAGGGGTGGCTGACATATATACAGGTGTGTGTGTGTGGGGGGCGCTGACAAATATACAGGCGTGTGTGGGGGGCTGATATATATACAGGTGTGTGTGTGGGGGGCTTAAATATATACAGGTGTGTGAGGGGGCTGACATATAAACAGGTGTTTGGGGGGGGCTGACATATATACAGGTGTGTGTGTGAGGGGCGCTGTCATATATACATGTGTGTGTGTGTGTGGGGGCTGCCATATATACAGGTGTGTGTGTGTGTATGGCGGGCTACCATATATACAGGTGTGTGTGTGTATGGGGGGGCTGACATATATTCAGGTGTGTGGGGGGGGGCTGACAAATATAAAGGTGTGTGAGGGAGACTGACATATATACAGGTGTGTGGGGGGGTGACATATATACAGGTGTGAGGGGGCTGACATATATACAGGTGTGAGGGGGGCTGACATATGTACAGGTTTGTGAGGGCGGACAAATACACCAGTATGTGGGGGGCTGACATATATACAGGTGTGTGTGAGGGGGCTGCCATATATACACAGGTGTGTGTGTGGGGGAGGGGGCTGACATATATACAGGTGTGAGGGGGGATGACAAATATACAGGTTTGACGGGGGGCTGACAAATATACAGATGTGAAGGGGCTGACATATATACAGGATTGAGGGGGGCTGAGTGCGTACAGGTGAGGTGGCCAGTGTGCGGATTCGGTAGGATGGTCCATAGACAAGCCCTGGGGAATGTTGGTTGTCAGGCTCAGGGGGGTGGGGGGGCCCAGGTCTAAAGCTGTGTAAGGGGCCCAACAATTTCTGATGGCTTCATGGCTGCCCTGCTGGTGACTATCCATGGCAGCATAAGCACAATCCATGCATATGCTACCATATGCTACCAGGAAAGTAGCTTGTAGACAAATCACACCTTTTTTTTGTTTTGCCATGCCAATCAGCCTAGTTAAGGTGCAGCTGGGAAATCTGTTGCATGAAAATTAACAAAATACATAAAACATAAAAATTGGCTATAAATTTTATTGGTCAACAAAACAGGACTTGGAAAAGAGCAAGGAAAGCAAAAAACACATGTATGTTAATTTGAGACACTACAGAATATGGTTTTGAGATCTGACCATTTTGCAGAGGAAATTAACAGGAGTGCGTCCACAAACGGACATCTATTAAGGATTTAAACATTAGTCAAAATAATGCCGCACAGACAATTAAATCAAAGTGAAACAACCTACAAACGACACACAGTGTAAAATACCCCCCCCCCAAAAAAAAATACAATAAACCAAAGTAAAAACAACTTGCTCTAAAACACATCTGTTTTGCAAAGACATAGGAAACAAAATACAAAGAGAAAATACATGTGTTCCAAACTCTATAACGATACCCAAATGTACTCTCTTGCTGGCCCCACGCACAATCTTGCCTCTTTGCTGGGCAAGGTAAAGAATGCTATATGCAAGCTTTATATAACATAGGTTTGCATGCTAATGAGGCAATTGAAAACACATGCACAGTCCATGAAACACACAAAATGTAAGTTCACCCAATGTAGAGACAGAACTTCAAAGTGGGTACACCTATTAAGGATGTCCCTATATTATTAACCCAAAAAACACACTCTCTGAGCATGCCCAGAAACATCCAAGTGCTGTTCACATACAAAAAGAATTTAAAAAAAGCAGAAGTCCCTGAGCATGCCCAGACCAACCCAAATGCAGCTAGCACAAAATAAGCCACCCCCTCGTGCAAAATTAAGCACATCATCCAGCATTCTACAAAATTACAGATGGGACAAACACTCCCCCAGTCCAGGGGGACAAACGAAGAGCCTAACATGGGTAAAAGTTAGACAACAAATACCATTGCAATCTATGGGAACTGACTTGTTAATTTTGCTAGTCCCCACTTGGCTGGCTTATCTTCTAGTTATTGGCCTTAAAATGGGTATGGGGGCTCAGGGCCCACCCTAAGGGACATATACCAATGTCACCAATTTGGACAACCCCAAAAATGAAACAAGGAGAAATACCTTTCAAATTGCAAAATTGATGATAAGCTAGTAACTTGGGGGGGGGGGGGGGTTACCCTGCCTATAAAGTGGTGCATCTGTAGCATGTATCCAAATGCTGCTTTAAAGATGTACGGCTTTAGAGAAAAGTTACAAATCTACATTACAGCTGCAAGATTAAAAAAAAAAATAGCCTGCCCCCCCCCAAATACATAGAAGGTCATTTGGGTCTGTTAAGGCTTAAAAAGAGAACCCCCACGTGAAAAATCCCACCCCAAAGTAAAAAAATATTGTGCCCCTCCCACACACTAACAAACCTCTAGCCAAACACACAGCAAGCCAGCCCATGAAAGGGGGAGCAGGAGGGGCTCGGCACACCAAAAGTCAAGCAACTTGTTCCCATATTCAGGGGGACAAGGGCCTCTTCCACACAACCCTAGGCTGGGGTTGTGGGGGGGGGCTGCAGACAGGGGGCTTTACGGAATGTGGAAAGCTCCTTTAAACTAGTGGGTACAAGGTGCTTTGTGGTTGGTATTGGGCAGCCACCTATGTTGAGTGGATGTGGCCTTGTATGGTTCAGGAGGCGGTTGGGCTATCGCTCTTCTCGCCCCTTTCCTAGCTGGCCCTGTTGTATTCTCTGAAAAAGGATGTGATTTGTATTGGTGAAGGCAGCTCCCAGCCTTTGGAGAATGGAATAGAGTGTGGAGTTCCCCTTTAAAAGCAAACGTTAGCTGAAATAAATCATATGCATATTGCATTTACGTTGCTTGACATTTAAAAAGATTCTGGCCACGCAGTGAACAAACGCATTTGAATGAGCGCAAGAGCTGCTTGCGCATGTGCAGTGCTTTCATTGATCTCGCGCAGTTCTAAACGCAGGCAGGCACAGCAGGCTTGCTCAGAAAAAGTTACTTTATTATTATATTTTGGGCATATTTGTTACTTGGGCAGTTGTTACTAAACTTGCTCACATCACCCCATATCACCCCATAATATTGGCACCTCCATCTTCTAAAATATAATGGTTAGTTGCCTGGATCAACCTCCATAATTAATTAAATATATGAAAAATATTGGCAGGTGTATGTAACTATTCATCCAAACGAACCACGTAGGATGCAGTTCTGGTCGCCCCATGGGCATACATGAAAAACTAAGAGAATAAAGTTCACTTAACCACTTGCCGACCGCCTCACGCAGATATACTGCGGCAGACTGGCACGGGCAGGCAAAGTAATGTATGGGTACATTACTTGCCTCCCGCGGGTGGGGGTCCGATCGGACCCCCCCGGTGCCCGAGGCGGTCGGCATCTATCCCCTAGTGATCAGAGGTGAGGGGGAGGCCATCCATTCGTGGCCACCCCCTCGTGATCGCTCCCAGCCAATGACAATCTTCCTCTGCTGCTGTAATGTAAACAGCAGCAGAGGAAGTGATGTCATCTCTCCTCAGCTCGGTATTTTCCATTCCGGCACTGAGGAGAGAAGACATCTGAGTAAGTGCACAACACACACACTTACAGTAAAACACACCAGGCACACTTTACACCCCCCATCACCCCCCGATCACCCCCTAATCACCCCTCCCCCCTGTCACAGTGACACCAAGCAGTTTTTTTTTTCTGATTACTGCATTGGTGTCAGTTTGTGACAGTTAGAAGTGGTAGGGCAGTTAGTGTTAGCCCCTTTAGGTCTAGGATACCCCCCTAACCCCCCTAATAAAGTTTTAACCCCTTGACTACCCCCGTCGCCAGTGTCACTAAGCAATCGTTTTTCTGATCGCTGTATTAGTGTCACTGGTGACGCTAGTTAGGGAGGTAAATATATAGGTTCGCCGTCAGCGGTTTATAGCATCAGGGACCCCCATATACTACCTAATAAAGGTTTTAACCCCTTGATTGCCCCCTAGTTAACCCCAGTGATCACCGTATAACTGTTACGGGTGACGCTGGTTAGTTTTTATAGTGTCAGGGCACCCGCCGTTTATTACCTAATAAAGGTTTAGCCCCCTGATCGCCCGGCGGTGATATAACTTAGGTTTTAGGGCCAGATAGGGTCTGCGTCACCCCAGGCAGCGTCAGGTTAGCGCCAGTACCGCTACACCCACGCACGCACCATACACCTCCCTTAGTGGTATAGTATCTGAATGGATCAATATCTGATCCGATCAGATCTATACTAGCGTCCCCAGCAGTTTAGGGTTCCCAAAAACGCAGTGTTAGTGGGATCAGCCCAGATACCTGCTAGCACCTGCGTTTTGCCCCTCTGCCCAGCCCAGCCAGCCCAAGTGCAGTATCCATCGATCACTGTCACTTACAAAACACTAAACACATAACTGCAGCGTTCGCAGAGTCAGGCCTGATCCCTGCGATCGCTAACAGTTTTTTTGGTAGCGTTATGGTGAACTGGCAAGCACCAGCAGCCTAGTACACGCCGGTCGTAGTCAAACCAGCACTGCAGTAACACTTGGTGACGTGGCGAGTCCTATAAGTGCAGTTCAAGCTGGTGAGGTAGCAAGCACAAGTAGTGTCCTGCTGCCACCAAGAAGAAGACAAACACAGGCCCGTCGTGCCCATAATGCCCTTCCTGCTGCATTTGCCAATCCTAATTGGGAACCCACCACTTCTGCAGCACCCGTACTTCCCCCATTCACATCCCCAACCAAATGCAGTCGGCTGCATGAGAGGCATATGCAGCTAGGCTCCCAAAAAGTCCCACACGTGTGTTATCCCTGTACTCAGGAGAAGCAGCAAAATGTATTTTGGGGTGTAATTCCACATATGCCCATGGCATGTTTGAGCAATATATCATTTAGTGACAACTTTGTGCAAAAAAAAATTGTCACTTTCCCGCAACTTGTGTCAAAATATAAAATATTCCATGGACTCAACATGCCTCTCAGCAAATAGCTTGGGGTGTCTACTTTCCAAAATGGGGTCATTTGGGGGGGGGTTTGTGCACATCTGGGCATTTTATGGCCTTCAAAACTGTGATAGGTAGCGAGGAGTGAAATCAAAAATGTACGCCCTTAGAAATCCTGAAGGCGGTGATTGGTTTTCGGGGCCCCGTACGCGGCTAGGCTCCCAAAAAGTCCCACACATGTGGTATCCCCGTACTCAGGAGAAGCAGCCGAATGTATTTTGGGGTGCAATTCTACATATGCCCATGGCCTGTGTGAGCAATATATAATTTAGTGACAACTTTTTGTAATTTTTTTTTTTGTCATTATTCAATCACTTGTATCACGTACCTGATCGGAGGCTGAAGTGCTGGGAGGGCCTCCCTTGCGACTAAGTGCAGAGCGCCCCCTGGAGGTGGTACAGGGGGAGCTATACTCAAAGTGGCAGGGGTTGCTGGCTGCGGCAAGCTGAGATGAAGCCGAGAAGTCCACTGGTGGGCAGCTGACGAGCAGGGTAGACTGCTAGGCAGGGGTACCTCGGAAGTACCAGATGAGATCGTACAGCAGGAAGTACCAGAAGCAGTGTCAGGAGCCAGGCCGAGGTTCATGCACAGGACAGCAAACAGTAGCAAAGTCCATAAAACAAGCCAGGGGTCATACACGGTGCAGCAGATCAAACAGTAGCAAAGTCCATAAAACAAGCCAGGGGTCATACACGGTGCAGCAGATCAAACAGTAGCAAAGTTCATAAAACAAGCCAGGGGTCATACACGGTGCAGCAGATCAGAGCGGAGTAACAGGAACGAGCCAAGGGTCAAGCCAGGGTAAGTACAGATCAGATAGGTGAAGACAAGCCGGGTCGTTAGCAGATAATCCAAGACAACAGGAACAGGAACTGAGGAATACACAGGAAGCTGAAGATCATGCAGCAGTTGGTGACTGCTGCAACATGCTTTAAATAGTGTGCTTGGTGCCTGGAGTCTCTCACGTGGTGTGTGTGCTTTGGCGCGCACGTGTTCGCATTAGCGCTGGAGAATTTGTGTTCATTGATACAGGATTCTGCTGGCCATAGATGTTAGTTCTCCTGCGGGTTAGTCCCTGACACTTGGGACAAAAAAAAATAATATTCAATGGGCTCAACATGCCTCTTAGCAATTTCCTTGGGTTGTCTACTTTCTACTTTCTTGGGGTGTCTACTTTCCAAAAATGGGGTCATTTGGGGGGTTTTGTGCCATCTGGGCATTTTATGGCCTTCAAAACTGTGATAGGTAGTGAGGAGTGAAATCAAAAATTTACGCCCTTAGAAATCCTGTGAAATCCTGAAGGCGGTGATTGGTTTTCGGGGCCCCGTACGTGGCTAGGCTCCCAAAAAGTCCCACACATGTGGTATCCCCATACTCAGGAGAAGCAGCTAAATGTATTTTGGGGTGCAATTCCACATATGCCCATGGCCTGTGTGAGCAATATATCATTTAGTGACAACTTTTTGTAATTTTTTTTTTGTCATTATTCAATCACTTGGGACAAAAAAAAAAAATATTCAATGGGCTCAACATGCCTCTCAGCAATTTCCTTGGGGTGTCTACTTTCCAAAATGGGGTCATTTGGGGGGGGGGGGGGGTTGTACTGCCCTGCCATTTTAGCACCTCAAGAAATGACATAGGCAGTCATAAACTAAAAGCTGTGTAAATTCCAGAAAATGTACCCTAGTTTGTAGACGCTATAACTTTTGCGCAAACCAATAAATATACGCTTATTGAATTTTTTTTTACCAAAGACATGTGGCCGAATACATTTTGGCCTAAATATATGACTAAAATTGAGTTTATTGGATTTTTTATAACAAAAAGTAGAAAATATAATTATTTTTCAAAATTTTCGGTCTTTTTCCGTTTATAGCGCAAAAAATAAAAACTGCAGAGGTGATCAAATACCATCAAAAGAAAGCTCTATTTGTGGGAAGAAAAGGATGCAAATTTTGTTTGGGTACAGCATTGCATGACCGCGCAATTAGCAGTTAAAGCGACGCAGTGCCTAATTGTAAAAAGTGCTCTGGTCAGGAAGGGTGTAAATCCTTCCGGGGCTGAAGTGGTTAATAATTTATTATCAACACCTGGGAATTTTATTTATTCATTTATTTTTATTTTTTTCAATCTTAGTGCTGCTATTGTTTTCGATAGGCCAACTTACCTTGTCATTGCTGACTCATTTGTTAAATTAAGAGTGGGTTCAGTGTATTAAATTCAAGGTAAACTTAGTCACAGTCAGTGACAGTGTTCTAGCATAAAGAAAAGAAATCCACCAGGACTATGTATTAATTCTGCAGGAATAGACAGATTCCTGTTTCTAGGTTGCTATGTCAACTTAGAATATAAATCTTGTGACCATGAAAGATCTTTTAAATTTCGTTTTGTTTGGGTACAGCATTGCATGACCGTGCAATTAACAGTTAAAGCGACGCAGTGCCAAATTGTAAAAAGTGCTCTGGTTAGGAAGGGGGTAAATCCTTCCAGGGCTGAAGTGGTTAAGAGGGCAAAACACAGAAAACTGTGGAAAATACAAAACACTGGCTTTATTAGTACAAAAATAAACACCACACTAATTTAAGTAATTGAAAGAAAAAAGGGAGGGCACAGATAAGTGGTTAGCACAGTCACCACATACGGACTCTAACAATTGAAGAAGATGGTAGATTTGAAATGGAGGTGACCTTGAATAATGAATCAAATATCAAAGTAAAAATAAAAGATATTCTTATGACAAGCTCCTAATAAAGTCCCTTCAATCCTAGGTCAAAAACGTGGTATACTGGGTAAATGGATGGATGAATAGAGTGTACTGAATGAATGAATGAATGAATGAATGAATGAATGAATGAATGAATGATTTGTAAAGCTCTGCAAATGCGAACTGAATCGCCTCAAGGCGCTAGATGTATTCTCTGTAGTCAGCTTCTAGAAAAGGAAGGTCTTTAGTTTTTTCCTGAAGGCCTGGTGGTTTTCTTCCATGCGGATGTTGGTTGGGAGAGCATTCCATAGTCGAGGTCCTTGGACTGCAAATCTACGTTCTCCCTTTGCTTTGTAGCGGTATTTGGGAATGATGAGGAGATTTTGGTTAGCTGATCGAAGACTGCGATTCGGTGTGTAGTGTTTTATTTTTTCCCGGAGATATTGCGGAGCGTTTCCTTGTATGCATTTATGGGTGAGGCAGAGAGTCTTGAATGTGATCCGATTCCTCACAGTTAGCCAATGTAGGCTTTTTAGGGATGGGGAGATGGATTTCCAGGGCTTCTTTCCTGTTAACAGTCTTGCCGCCGATTGATTTATGAGATGTGTTAGGGTGGGGGCCAGGATGTCGGAACATTCTTTGAGCAATTTGGTGGGGATGATGTCGTTCGGTGATGTGCTGTCGCGAAGGCTTCCGATGATGTTTTTAGTCGTGTCCGTAGTGATTGGGGACAGAAAGAAATTCGGTGGTTGAGTGAAGTTCGTGTCGATATCCTCTTTTTGCATTGGTTGGGTGAGGTTGGTTGTTATTTTCTGATGAATTGCTTTCCGAATGTTGTCGATTTTGTCGATGAAGAAATCTGATAACTCATTGCAGAATTCTTGAGTATCGTTTGCAGGGGGCTCTAGGCAGGTCGGGTTCATTGATTGAGCAACAATTTTGAAAAGTTCCCGTGGGCGGTTTAAGGCGGATGAGATGGTGTCTGCGAAATGTTCTTTTTTGGCTTTGAAGATTGCCTTGTGGTATTTCACTGTGAGTGCTTTGTAGTTAGCATGGTTTTCCTTGGTGGGATTTCTTCTCCAAGCTCTCTCCGCTCTTCTGCGTTCTTGCTTGAGTAGGGTGAGAGTGCCATTAAACCAACTCGAGTTTTTTTTGCGGACGGGTGTTCTGCGTTTTGGCGCCACGGAGTCTGCTGTTTGTAGTAAAACATTGTTTAGGGAGTTGAGTGTTTGTTCGGTTGAGAGGTTTGGGTTTAGCAAAAGAATTTTGCTCGACAATGTAGTTTTGAAGAGTTCAGAGTGTAGTTTCTTCTGAGATCTATTCCAGTGTGTTGCTGTTGCCGTTTCTGTTTTTGGAGGATGGTGTTAGTGGCGATTTTAAATTTGATAGCATGGTGGTCCGTCCATGGTAGTGGAGTGTTGTCAAATACGTCAATGTCCATATTCTGTTTGAAGATGAGATCTAAAGTGTGTCCTGAACCGTGCGTAGGAGCATTTATCAGTTGTTGCAGGCCAAGTTCTTCCATTTGGTTAATGCAGGCGGTTGCAATAGGGTCTTGGGCAGAGTTTGCCCACAGATTGAAATCCCCAAGTACCAGAAGGTTTTTGGTTTTCAAGGTGTGCATTGAGAAGAATTCAGTGAGCGGTGTGAAGAGATTGGCCTTTGGTCCTGGTGGTCTGTAGCATAGTAGTATGTGAATGGTGTCTTGAGGTGTTGTTTGAAGATGCAGTGAGAGTGTTTCCATGAAAGGCACTGAGTTCTGTAAGTTTGGTTTGGTGAACCCCAGGTGCGATTTGAAAATCACTGCTAGACCTCCTCCTTTTTTTCCTATTCTATGCTCAGATAGGATACTGTAGTTCTTGGGCACCAATTCAGTTAGGATGGTGTTGCAGTCGGAAGTTAGCCAGCTTTCTGTAATGAAGAGGCAGTCTATGTTGTTTTCGATGATGAAATCGCGGATTTCCAGCCTGTGCTTGACTGCAGATCTGGTGTTGATCAGGGCGCATGCTAGTTGTTGTGGTTGGATCGGTGTCTCCCTGTCTTTGATGGTTGATTGTGGGTTGGTCCTTAGTAATTGTTCTTTTTTTAGTCTTTTTTGCGTGGTGGTCGGTAAAGTTGCGGCCGTGTTTCTTAGCCTGTGGAGGGTGTCTGCTGTGTATTTGAAGTTGCACATGATGAGGAAGGCGGTGTTGCTTGAAGGAAAGGTGTTCTGACGAAGGCACTGGTGCGGCGATGATACACTTGCAGGGGGATGGAGGGATCGGATGGCTGACCACTGCTCTGGAGTGGTGAAAGTGACGGCTGAGTGTTGGAGCGGAGGTACTGGAGGGAGGTGAGGCTGCCTACCTCCGTCTCGTTGATCCAGAGGAAGGCAAAAAACCCCAGGCTGCGTTGTACTGATGATGATTAGTAAAGTATGGCAGTTCATCAGGGTCTGTTAAATGTGGGAACACAAACCATAATAAAGAGTAGGCAGGAAAACAACTGATGTAACAAACAACTGAACTGGGATGTACAAAGGTTGGTGAGATACAGCGGGACTATGGCAGATAGATGAATGGATATATGAGTATCAGCATGGGGAGTGCTATGGGCTGAAGGAGCGCCTCCATATAGACATACTAATGAATGGATCAAAGCTTCTCTCACCAGCTGGGCGATGGACGTCGTCCTCCTATAGCGTAACTCAAACCCAGAAGATTTGTAGCCGAGGGCACCAATCCATATTTAGCCGGTGGCTGAGTTGCTGCCAGGTAAGTTGATCCCCCGCTGTATATTGGCTCACATAACCTCCCGCAACCATCCAGAGAAAAAACACACGCTGGCCGTCAGCTGTGGATCAGCTGTTCATTCCTTGCAGACATTCAGTTCAAGAGGCACGCGGCTCCGGATTGACGTGCTAACGTCACGCTGCTGATGCGTTTCACCAGCCAATAGACGCTGGTTTCTTCAGAGCAAGGGGGAGTCCATGGAATTGATTTAAATAGGCAAAAATAATGGGGTAATTGCTATTTCATACCTCTAGATGTCACCCGGACCACCTCGAACATTCAGCAAAGAAACTTAAGGAGTGCAATGGCATTATATAATCATAAAAAAAAAATTGTATTTAACCACTTCCCGCCCGCCCTATAGCGGATTGACGCCCAGGAAGTGGTTCTGTTATCCTGACTGGGCGTCATATGACGTCCAGCAGGATAACATGCCACAGCGCGCCCCCGGGGGCGCACATCGCAGCGATCGGTGGAGCGGTGTGTCAGCCTGACACACCGCTTCACCGATCTTGGTAAAGAGCCTCCGGCGGAGGCTCTTTACCACGTGATCAGCCGTGTCCAATCACGGCTGATCACGCTGTCAATGGGAAGAGCCGTTGATCGGCTATTCCTCACTCGCGTCTGACAGACGCGAGTAGAGGAGAGCCGATCGGCGGCTCTCCTGGCAGGGGGGGTCTGCGCTGATTGTTTATCAGCGCAGCCCCCCCACAGATCACCACACTGGACCACCAGGGATGCCACTAGGACCACAAATGGGCACTGATTGGCACTATTATGTCAATGATCTGCCCAGCAATGCCCAGATCTGCCCAGCAATGCTTTAGCAGTGCCCCCTGTCATTGCCCATCTGTGCCACCTGTCATTGCCCATCGGTGCCACCTGTCAGTGCCCATCTGTGCCCATCAGTGCCGCCTATCAGTGCCCATCATCAGTGCCGTTAGTGCCACCTCATCAGTGCCACCTCATTGGTGCCACCTCATTGGTGCCCATCAGTGCCGCCGTATCAGTGCCCATCAGTGCAGCCATATCAGTGCCCATTATTGAAGGAGAAAGCGTACTTACAAAAAAAATTAACAGAAACAAAGAAAAACTTGTTTTTTTTTCGAAATTTTCGGTCTTTTTTTATTTGTTGCACAAAAAATAAAAACCGCACAGGTGATCAAATACCACCAAAAGAAAGCTCTATTTGTGGGAACAAAATGATAAAAAATTTGTTTGGGTACAGTGTAGCATCACCGCGCAATTGTCATTCAAATTGCAACAGCGCTGAAAGGTGAAAATTGGGCTGGGCGGGAAGGTGTCTAAGTGCCTGAAGTGGTTAAAAAATTTTCGTTTTTAACACGGCAAAAGGTGAAGTAGGATGGGACCTCATTATTAGAGATGGCAATGCCTTAGAAAGGAGAAAAGAAAGGAAAGAGAACGGAAAGAAAAAGAAGGAGCGACAAAGAAGGGACAATTCCAGACCTCGTAGGATACAGGCATCAAATGTGGATTGATCAGATAAGAGGCATTACATAAGAGGCAAAGGTTAGGTAAAGGCGGAGGATTCGAGTAGCAGGAGAACGATATTTCATAAAGAGCAAATACCAAAAGTAATTACTTTTCTAGGAAAGGTTGTAGGCTACATTCGATATTTAACCCTTTGGGAACCATCGAGTCCAAGTAGCTTGTCTACATTTTCTCTTTTTGAAGGAGAATTGTAGCAAAGTCTCCACGTCTGGGGGGCAAATTTAGCACATAAGTTCCCTTAACGGTCAGGCCTTTAGGATCACCATTGTGAAACTTAGCAAAATGCAGGGGAATCGGACGATCATCATCCTTCTTCTTAATACCACCGATGTGTTCGCCAATCCTAATGCGGAGTGATCGTTTAGACTTGCCTATATAGATTTTATTGCACGGGCAAGTGAGCATATAGATAACTCATGTAGTTGAACAGTTAATAAACTGTTTAATTTTATAGTTTTTTCCTCCGCATGGATTGGCGAACACATCGGTCTGATGTACGTACTTGCAGATCTTGTAATGTCCACACACATGCATACCTGAGGGGGGTTTTGACCTAGTGAGCCAATTCTCATTAGTCATCCGCGTATACTCTGAATGGACTAAAGAGTCGCCCAGGTTGCGTGCTCTTCTGGCCGTAAGTAAGGGTCTCGGACTCACCAGATAGGTGATTAACGGGGCCAACTTTAAAATGTGCCAATGCCTCTCAAGGATCTCCTGGACCATAGTCCACTGGGAACCAAATCTGGTAATGATTCCTAGGGAAGTTCTGTTCAGTATTCAACTGCTGGGTTTTATCTGTAGTAAGAAGTTTGATCCATTCATTAGTATGTCTATATGGAGGCGCTCCTTCAGCCCATAGCACTCCCCCTGCTGATACTCATATATCCATTCATCTATCTGCCATAGTCCCGCTGTATCTCACCAACCTTTGAACATCCCAGTTCAGTTGTTTGTTACATTGGTTGTTTTCCTGCCTACTATTAATTATGGTCTGTGTTCCCACATTTAAGAGACCCTGATGAACTGCCATACTTTACAAATCATCATCAGTACACTCTATTCATCCATCCATTTACCCAGTATACCACGTTTTTGACCAACAATTGAAGGGACTTTATTTATTAGGAACTTGTCATATGAATATCTTTTATTTTTACTTTGATATTTGATTCATTATTTAAGGTCACCTCCATTTCAAATCTACCATCTTCTTCAATTTTTAGAGTCCGTATGTGGTGACTGTGGTATGCATGGGTGATGTGTGGCCGCGGCTCCCCATGTTTTTAATAATTCACAACGTTGTCTTTATTTTAATTGGTCTGTGATAACCACTTATCTGTGCCCTCCCCTTTTTTCTTTCAATTACTTAAATTAGTGTGGTGTTTATTTTTGTACTAATAAAGCCAGTGTTTTGTATTTTCCACAGTGTTCTGTGTTTTGCCCTCTTAAGAGAACTTTTTTCTCTTAGTTTTTCACCTCCATCTTCTGTTAATATTGAATTGAAGATGCCGTGCGCCATGTCCATAGTGGCGCACAGATTGCATTCTCCTGTGTGCCGAGATCGCTATAGTAAATGGGGGATTCATGCTCTGTTCCCAGCGCACCGTTTCGTAAATATGAAAATGTGCTTTGCGCCTCTACTGATGGCACACGGCTTTTGTAAATCAGCCCCATTGTGTCTTTTTTGGTGAAGATGAATTTTGAATATTAGTTTCCACAGTTTAGCACCCATCGCCAAAAGCCATGGTGTAATGAAAAGCAAAAACCCACAAATAATTTGTGTGTGTTTGTGATGTCTTTGTTCTTATTAGTGTATAGCTGATTATTGTTTTCCAACCTTACTATCCACGTTTAGATTGTGGTCAACACTTTGGACCATAGATTATAGCATTCCTATATGCACCTAGATATATTTAAGTAGATATGAAGGCAGACATGATAAAACCAGTAGGGTATGCTTTGCCCATCTAACGGGCTACAATAAAATTGCTGTCACTTGACATTTTCCCTTTTTTTGCTCCAATACTCAGCAGTGACTGTAGGCAGGTCTGGAGGCAAGCAGCATGTCATTGGCAGTGACGTTATTGCTGCTTCTTGATTTTTAGATCCTAGCAGCCCATAATGGGCTACCCATTACAGCCATGGCAGGCACTGGCTGCTATGCACAGGGTACAGGTTCCCTGTGCAGTAGAAATGCAAATGAGAGTGTAAATATGCCACTGCTGCTTTGTTCAGTAGTAGGTAAGTGTTGTCACCCCAAATGAGAAAGTTGGGAAGCTGTAATTGCTCTGTATTTCTAAAGGTAAACTAAAAAGAAATGCACTTTCAACAGGGGCACAGGCAAACATACCCATATTTTTTGGGTTTACCTACACTTAAATTGATATCCAATGTACACAGATCAGCCATAACATTAGGATTAGCGACAGGTAAATTAAAAAAACATTGACTATCTTGTTACAATGACATCTGAAAGTCAGTGGGATATATTAGGCAGCAAGTATACACATTGTCCATGAAGATTATGTGTTCAAAGCAGAAAAAAATAGGCATCGCAGTTTGTTGTGTATGGAGCTGCATAGACCAGTGTTCCCATGCTGTTGATGTCCACAGCCCAAAAGCAACTACAAATTGCATGTGAGCTTCAGAACTGGACCACGAATCAATGAAAGAAGGTGGCCAGATCTATAGAATCACATTTTCTTTTACATCATGTGAATGGTGGGGTGTGTGGGGGTCACTAACCTGTGAGAGAAAGGGCACCAGAATGCAGTATAGGAAGATGGCAAGCTGGCAGGGGCAGTGTGATGTTTTGGGCAATCAAGATAATTACAATAAACTCATGTGCTGCTATAAGATGGAATAAATAGATAATGTGGAACCGCTGCAACTACCCAAACAATTAATCACTAGGGATGAGCCGAACGCCCCCCGTTTCGGTTTGCACCAGAACATACCAAACAGGCAAAAAATTCAGCAGAACACACGAACACTGTTAAAAGTCTATGGGACACGAACATGAATAATCAAAAGTGCTCATTTGAAAGGCTTATATTCAAGTTATTGTAATAAAAAGTGTTTGGGGACCCGGGTCCTGCCCCAGGGGACATGAATCAATGCAAAAAAATTTTTAAAAGGGACGTTTTTTTCGGGAGCAGTGATTTTTTTAATGCTTAAAGTGAAACAAAAAAAATGAAATATTCCTTTAAATATCGTGCCTGGGGGGTGTCTATAGTATGCCTGTAAAGTGGTGCATTTTTCCCGTGTTTAGAACAGTACCACAGCAAAATGAAATTTCTAAAGGAAAAATTGTCATTTAAAACTGATGCTTAACTTAAAAAACTTTAAACTTAAAGCTGTAATGAATTGTCGGGTCTCGGCAATATAGATAAAAATCATTGAAAAAAAGAGCACGGGATCCCCCCCAGTCCATTACCAGGCTCTTTGGGTCTGCTATGAAAATTAAGGGGAACCCTGCACCAAATTTAAACAAAAAATGTCATAAGGGTCCCCCTCAAAATCCACACCAGACCCTTCAGGTCTGGTATGGATTTTAAGGGGAACCCTGCGCCCAAAAAAAAAATGGCATAGGGGTCCCCCTCAAAATCCATACCAGACCCTTATCCGAGCACGCAACCTGGCATTCAGCAGGAAAAGAGGGGGTAACGAGAGAGCGCCCCCTCCTGAACTGTACCAGGCCACATGCCCTCAACATGGGGAGGGTGCTTTGGGGTAGCCCCCAAAGCACCTTGTCTCCATGTTGATGGAGACAAGGGCCTCATCCCCATAACCCTTACCCAGTGGTTGTGGGGGTTTGCAGGTGGGGGGCTTATCGGAATCTGGAAGCCCCCTTTAACAAGGGGCCCCTCAGATCCTGGCCTCTCCCCCGTGTGAATTGGTAAAGGGGTACGATGTACCACTACCATTTCACAAAAAAAGTCTCAAAATGGTAAAAAAGACAATAGCCGGTTTGTGACAATTCCTTTATTAATAATGTCTTCTTCTTTCCCCCGCTTCTTCCTCCATCTTCTTCTGGTCTTCCTTCAGTTTTCTCCTTCTTCCTCCATCTTTTTCTTCACCTGCTTCTTCCTCCATCTTCCTCTGCTTCTTCCTCCATTCTTCTCCATCTTCCTCCGGCTTCTTCTTTCCCACTTCATCCTCCCGAACCGCCTCAATGGGAGGCTCCTGCCGTGTGACGCTTCTGTGCTTGTGACAGTCCTTATATAACTGAGGTCGGGGCCACCTGGTGACTTTTACATAAACGGGTGACCCCGTCCCCTCTAACGCCACGGGAAAGCCATAGGGAAGTCCCTGGCGTTAGAGGGGGTAAGGTCACCAGGTGGCCCCGCCCTGAGCTATATTTTTTTTTGGGTGCAGGGTTCCCCTTCAAAATCCATACCAGACCTGAACCATCTGGTATGGATTTTAAAATTTTGTGCAGGGTTTCCCTTTATTTCCATATCAGACCCAAAGGGTCATTTTGCTGTGGTACTGTTCTAAACACTTTAAGCATTAAAAAATCACTGCTCCCGAAAACAAAAATTTCATTGATACATTACGGGACTTCCCTGTGGCATTCCCCGTGACGTCACAGGGAAGTCCCGTCAAGTCACCGTGCGTCAGAGGGGGGCGGGGTCACCGGGTGGCCCCGCCCCCCGTTATTTAAGAACCGTCAGACGAAGAGACGCCGTCACACAGCGGGAGCCTCCCTCCATGCCAGCATGGCTGCGGAGCGGCCCGGAGAAGAAATGAAGAAGAGAAGAAGGAAGAAGAGATGAAGAAGAAGAAGAAGATGAAGAGAAGAGCGGGAGCCTCCCCCCCATGCCATGGGTGCGGAGCGGCCCGAGGAGAAGAAGATAGAAGACGCCGCGGAGGAGATGCTGGACGAGAACGCCGGAGGAAGAACCAGAAGAGCCAGAAGAAGATGAAGGAAGAAAGAAGAAGCATTTAAATAAAGGAATTGTCAAAAACTGTCTCTTGTCATTTTTAACATTTTTGACAGTTTTTTAGTGAAATGGTAGGGGTAAGTACCCCCTTACCATTTCATACAGGGGGGGGCCGGGATCTGGGGGTCCCCTTGTTAAAGGGGGCTTCCAGATTCCGATAAGCCCCCCGCCCGCAGACCCCCACAACCACTGGCCAGGGTTGTGGGGATGAGGCCCTTGTCTTCATCAACATGGGGACAAGGTGTTTTGGGGGCTACCCCAAAGCACCCTCCCAATGTTGAGGGCATGTGGCCTGGTACGGTTCAGGAGGGGGGGGCCGCACTCTCGCCCCCCCCCCTTTTCCTGCGGCCTGCCAGGTTGCGTGCTCGGATAAGGGTCTGGTATGGATTTTTGGGGGGACCCCATGCCGTTTTTTTTTTTTTTTGGCGCGGGGTTCTCATTAAAATCCATACCAGACCTGAAGGGTCTGGTATGGAATTTAGGGGGAACCCCACGTCGTTTTTTTTAAAAAATTTTGGCTGGGGTTCCCCTTAATATCCATACCAGACCTGAAGGGCCTTGTATGGAATTTAGGGGGACTCCCACATCATTTTTTTTTTTTTTGGTTCGGGGTTGCCCTGTGGGGAATTCCCATGCCGTTTTTATCAATGAACTTCTATGTGTATTGTCGGCAATGCAATAGCCGCGGGTAGTTTTAAATGTGTTTTTTTCTTCAAAATGTCATTTTGCTGTCAGACTGTTCTAAACACAGGAAACATGCGCCCCTTTACAGGCATACTATAGACACCCCCCAGGTACGAAATTTAAAGGGATATTACACTTTTATTGTTTGACTTTAAGCATTGTTAAAATCACTGCTCCTGAAAAAACGTCCGTTTTTAAAACTTTTTTTTGCATTGATCCATGTCCCCTGGGGCAGGACCCAGGTCCCCAAACACTTTTTATGACAATAACTTGCATATAAGCCTTTAAAATTTGCACTTTTGATTTCTCCCATAGACTTTTAAAGGGTGTTCCACGGCATTCGAATTTGCCGCGAACACCCCAAATTGTTCGCTGTTCGGCGAACTTGCGAACAGCCAATGTTCGAGTAGAACATGAGTTCGACTCGAACTCAAAGCTCATCCTTAGTGATAGCCCATAAATATTAAAAAAATTACGTATTCTACATCCAAAAGGGCCCAATATAGGGTTTGACTTAAATTGTTTGTTTCCAATTAATAACATCATAACTTAGTTATCAGTTTCCACCATTACTGTTTTTCTTTTATTTATTACCAAATTTTTCTTTTTATATCTCTGCATTTTATTTGTATACCGTATATATAGTTCCTGTTTACCATTATGGCAGTGGTGTATGCTAATATACAGTCAGGTCCATAAATATTGGGACATCAACACAATTCTAATCTTTTTTGCTCTATGCACCACCACAATGGATTTGAAATTAAACTAACAAGATGTGCTTTAACTGCAGACTTTCAGCTTTAATTTGAAGGTATTTACATCCAAATCAGGTGAACGGTGTAGGAATTACAACAGTTTGTATATGTGCCTCCCACTTTTTAAGGGACCAAAAGTAATGGGACAGATTAACAATCATCCATCAAACTTTCACTTTTTAATACTTGGTTGCAAATCCTTTGCAGTCAATTACAGCCTGAAGTCTGGAATGCATAGACATCACCAGATGCTGGGTTTCATCCCTGTTGATGCTCTGCCAGGCCTCTACTGAAACTGTCTTCAGTTTCTGCTTGTTCTTGGGACATTTTCCCTTCAGTTTTGTCTTCAGCAAGTGAAACGCATGCTCAATCGGATTCAGGTCAGGTGATTGACTTGGCCATTGCATAACATTCCACTTCTTTCCCTTAAAAAATTCTTTGGTTGCTTTCGCAGTATGCTTCGGGCCATTGTCCATCTGCACTGTGAAGCGCCATCCAATGAGTTATGAAGCATTTAGCTGAATATGAGCAGATAATATTGCCCGAAACTCTTCAGAATTCATCCTGCTGCTTTTGTCAGCAGTCACATCTTCAATAGAACCAGTTCCATTGGCAGCCATACATGCCCATGCCATGACACTACCACCACCATGCTTCACTGATGAGGTGGTATGCTTTGGATCATGAGCAGTTCCTTTCCTTCTCCATACTCTTCTCTTCCCATCACTCTGGTACAAGTTGATCTTGGTCTCATCTGTCTATAGGATGTTGTTCCAGAACTCTGAAGGCTTTTTTAGATGTTGTTTGGCAAACTCTAATCTGGCCTTCCTGTTTTTGAGGCTCACCAATGGTTTACATCTTGTAGTGAACCCTCTGTATTCACTCTGGTGAAGTCTTCTCTTGATTGTTGACTTTGACACACATACACCTACCTCCTGGCGAGTGTTCTTGATCTGGCCAACTATTGTGAAGGGTGTTTTCTTCACCAGGGAAAGAATTCTTCGGTCATCCACCACAGTTGTTTTCCATGGTCTTCCGGGTCTTTTGGTGTTGCTGAGCTCACCGGTGCATTCTTTCTTTTCAAGGATGTTCCAAACAGTTGATTTGGCCACACCTAATGTTTTTGCTATCTCTCTGATGGGTTTGTTTTGTTTTGTCAGCCTAATGATGGCTTGCTTCACTGATAGTGACAGCTCTTTGGATCTCATATTGAGAGTTGACAGCAACAGATTCCAAATGCAAATAACACGCTTGAAATGAACTCTGGACCTTTTATCTGCTCCTTGTAAATGGGTCAATGAGGGAATAACACACACCTGGCCATGGAACAGCTGAGGTCCTTCAGCTGGTCCCTTAAAAAGTGGGAGGCACATATACAAACTGTTGTGATTCCTACACCGTTCATCTGATTTGGATGTAAATCAAATTAAAGCTGAAAGTCTGCAGTTAAAGCACATCTTGTTCATTTCATTTCAAATCCACTGTGGTGGTGTATAGAGCCAAAAAGATTAGAATTGTGTCGATGTCCCAATATTTATGGACCTGACTGTACATGTAACCTTATTTTCCATCAAGTGTTATGCTATTATCCTATTAATACCTTTTTTAAGTAAGCATTTAGCTATTTGCATTAAGTATTAAAGGTTTTTGCCCAACTGCGAGTATGTACTCATCACCATAGTTACATATACACAATGGGCGGCTTTAAATTCTAGGGATCGTCACTAGGCTCCCCACCCTGAGGAAGTCACGTGATTAGTGACGCAACAAGTCGCAACCAAGCCAGTGACATCACATTGGATCAGCGCGTAAAATTGGAAGTGTGGTGAGGAGTCCTATACTGGCCATTTTAACACCATGCAAACTTTTTTATCTTATGTGAGTGCATTATATGAGGCAAATAAATAATTCTTATCCATGTACAGTATATGTGTTGTGCTATGACTATATTCTCATTCTTTATTTGAGTGACTTTTGAAGCAGAGGCAGCGGCAGCCTGCCTCCTAAAGGGACCACACCAGTTAAAGAGGAAGTAAACTTCCTCTGTTGACATTTACCTATAGGTAGTGAAAATATCTCCTAAATGTGCACAGTTTAGGAGATATTTACATTCCATGCAGCCAGCGACATCACTGGCTCATGCGCTCTGAAGGAACGGTTACCGGTGCCGTACCTTACGAGCCCTGTGCCATGAACAGCGGCTCCAGCGCGCATGCGAACCCGAAAGCAAGACGTGTGAAAATGGAAGTGACTGCATCGCTGACGTTGCGGCGCTGGGACAGCTTTGTTTTAAAGTAAGTTTCACATAATGTGTTAGTATGCAATGCATACTAGCCCATTATGATTTTACCTTGCAGGAAGAACAAAATAAAGAATTGTCCAGCGGTATACAACCACTTTAAGTTGGTGTAAACAGCTGAATGGTGGACCCGCAAGGATTATATTTTTAAAGAGTTTTTTGACCTGTACAGGTCAACTCTGAAAGTGAGCGAGCACTGCACCCAGTGGTGGATGTGTTTTTAGCATGGCACATTGGAGCACATTACTGTTCTTGTGTTGAATACCACAAACACATTATACACTGGATATTATAGGAGTACCTGTCAATATATTATGTTTGATGTGGCTATATGGAGTAGAGCACATAACACGTTTGTTTATGTCTGATACACCTTTTTATTATATGTATGCATAAAATTTGGTTATTATTTATATGTTTATGGGATATCACTTGGAAGCAGTTATAGAGATTTAATTTAAAGGATTATCACACAATTGTCACTCTTATAATATTTTGGCTTTAGTGATGGTGCACATTTAAAGGAGCAGTACACCACTGTTAGAACTGTAAGTGCTTTGGGAATGTTCTGCTGGGAAACTTTGGTCCTGCCATTCATGTGGATGTTACTTGACATGTACCACCTACCTAATTATTTTTGGTGACCAAGTACTCCCCTTCATGGAAATGATGTTCCCTGATGACAGTGGCCTCTTTCATCAGGATAATGCACCCTGCCACACTACAACAATGGTTCAAGAATGGTTTGAAGAACAAAAGTTCAAGGTGTTGGCCTCCAAATTCTCAGATCCTGTTCCCTTAAAGCACGTTATACAGCACAGTGCTTGTGCTGTGTCATTTGGCCCCCTGTAACACCTAATAAACCTGGCTGATCCTGCCTGACTTTGCACTCCCCTCCACAAACTGGCCATGGTGTATTATGGCTGCTGAGCCCTGACACTGTGGTCAAAGTACGTGCCTCCGTCACATGCAGCCCTACTATCTGAAATCTGACTCCTGTGTCTCCCTCTGTCCTCCTCTCCCCCTCCCCTCCCCGCCTGTCTGCTTACCATGTGGTAAATATAACTATTATCCCTTTATTCTGACAGGTCGGGAGGTACCGTAATTTTTCCCAATGATAGCATTTGAAGGTACAGTATCATGTAAATTGTCACACCCCAAGCATCACTTATTTAATGAAATGTGCATTTTGAGACTTTTATATCGGAAAAACAAGATTACCATTTTTCAAAAGAATTCAAGATCCTATTTCTCTTATCTCCTAGAAGAGAATGGAAACTTCAAAAAAGTGGACATGTGGGTTTGCTTGAACAATTTCAGCCGCACGACTATTAAATTCCAAGCCTTGGAACACATTCCCCTACATGATCGTGGAAGCAATATTGATACTAATCTCCTTCAACTGGAGACAAAATGGATATACAGTATATGTTAAAAGCTACACATTATTCAAGTATAAATGACTGAATCAGTTTTAAATCGTTCCTGTGACAAATATGGTCATCTAATTACAAATTAGATGCAGATTCTTTATTTATACCAATTTTTTCGTCTATTCTTTGTATGATGATATGTAGTCTATTGCCAATAATTTAAAATTTTTTTGTATTGTGTGTTTTTAGGTGTACACATTGCAAATTTTGGCAGAATATCTCCACACAATGTTGAGGGTACCCATAGCTGATCGCTACCATGGTGGCATCCCTGCTTTTGCTGGGGGTGCATCTATTGGTGAGTGGATTGACAACCATATGGACTACTACTCTATATGTAATGTTTATTTTTAAATGAGTAACTAGACCTCGTGCGGTGCGCCACAGGCTTCCTGGCCTACTTTTGAGTACAAAGTAGGTTGATCCCTAAAAATGCCATCCTTTTCCCCTTATTCAAGAGTTAATCCTAATAGGAAAAGGTTCCCCTTTTTACCTGGTCCCAGAGTGGTTGGTGAAATGTCCATCTTCAGTTACAATGTATTTTGAGTTTAGTTTTGTATTTAGTTGTAATTTATATATTGTTTGATCTTATAGTTTGTTTCCTGTAGTCAATTCAATGCTTCCTGAACAGGCCACATAGGTGAAACACGTTGAAGAAATAAGCCTACTTGTGGCAGAAAATGGTGTAAATGACCTTTAAAAGAAAGAATTCTTTGTAATCACCACATTTTTAAGATTGGTTTTACATTGTCTTTAATAAATGGTTTATTTAACATAGGCTTTTATAGAAATTTACTAACTGTGATGCGGTACCTTGGGTATGCTCTACTGATTTACTGCATTGTTTATGGCCATATTTATTTATTGTCCTTGTTTGAAGCACCCTTTCAATGACTTGTAAGCCTTTTTTTGTGTATTAAAGAATATAATGACCCAATATTAAGGGTAAGAAAATTTGTGTTATCCGGTAGTACCAGGCCATGGAACAAAGATAGTAAGTGTAAGGTATCCCTTACATAAGAAAATTGGTTACAGACAAAAGGTGGTAATACTTTGTAAATATATTCAGTCACCGACTTTGTGAGCGAACCTAGCTCGGAGATAATTGGACGTCCCAGGGGGTCACTCACTGATTTGTGCACTTTCGGAAGTGCATAAAAAAATGGCATACTCAATTTTTATATAATTAACTCTTTCCTTAGCAATACGTTTTTCTTAAAAGGCTTCATCAATAATACCAAAGAATAAGAATAATGCTTTTTCTCTCTCCATATTATTGGAGGTAATTGGAGTATACTACTGACGATTATGCAAAAGGCGCTTGCACATAGTGACATATTTATCTCTGTCCATTAAGGCAGAATCCCCCCCCTCCCCCCATTGTCAACAGTTTGGGTTCATCCACAGTTCATGTAAAGCCATCATCCTTTCAGCGGTACTCAAATTATCTTGGAGAGATTGATCCCATCTTAATTGTCTAACCGCTTTGGTTATAAAAATAAAATGGTGCCACTCTGAAAAAGACTGACATTTGACATACCTCACATTTAACACACACAGTTTATATATGAACATAGAAACATATAAAAATATATATGAAAATCTTTATCTACTGTATATAATGAAACTCCAAATAAAGTGTAATCTATTAAAATGATTGTGCTACTCCAAACACACATGTCAGTGAACATCAAGAGAATTCCTTCTTGGTGTAATAATCCCTGTGTGTGCTTTACATCCATGCTCCATCACAAACTGTGCAACCAGTGCCCTTGCCTTCCAGATGTGCACCCAAGAGTGAAATTCCTAATAAATTTTATTACATACTGTTATGACTACACTATGGGGATTGTTTTTCCTATCCAATTTGAGGGCTTGAGTGCATATAATTGGATCTCTGACACCTTAATGGGGTATACACTGGCATTTGTGGAGAAATCAAGGAGGAAGAAGGAACGAGACCTGGATGATCTGAAAGTGGGTTCAGGTGCTTTAGACCTATGTAACATGGGTCACATCTGGAATGTGAGGGTTGCATGGTGGAGCACGGGTGTAAAGAAGGAATTCTCTTGATGTTCAGTGGCGTTGCGCTTGGAGTGACACTATAACTATAATAAACTTTCCATATATGAGAGCCTTTGTGACCGAATGCCTGGCACCCAGCCTGGGTGCTTCCACCAAGATTCAGCTACCTCCAGTCTGGAGCCAGGAACCAGGAACCAGGTTCTCAATAACCCATGAACTAGATAATACTAGCTTAGGTGCTTAGGTAGTCTGCCAGCACTTCTCTTGCAACACAGGACAGCACTCTGCTCGGAGGATCGCACAGCTCCCAGAAAGACTACCTTCAGCCTGCAGCTGATGCATATGAGCTGCAGCCTTCTAACAAGTCCAAACGCAGGAACAAATGACAGACAAACAACATTTAACAAACCAACCATTCATTCTATGGCACGTAGAGCGTTGTGATGTGGATACCTCTAGAGTAAAGGAGAATATATCACCCACTATGTGATACATCTCCGAATCAGCCATTCCTCTTCATGTGTATCTACCACACCCTACAGACTTTCTTTTTCTTTCCAAGGCTCTGATGAAGAGGTAAAACCTCAAAACGCGTTAGCCTACCTTGAGCATTTGCCCTTGTATGGGCATTTCTAATTATTAATTTTTAATTTTTTATTTTCAATGAATATCTTGTAACCCGGTTTTTATGAATTCGTAGTAATTTCTTTGTACTCATCTACCTTGTTTATGAATAAATTAAATCAATTTGATTCATGCATTAGATCACACGCCTTCCACCCTCTTCTTTCCACTCAGCTCTCTTCGGACCACCCCTGGTCAGTCTAGGCAGCGGGACACGCATGATCATTCTATACCATTTACCATACGGAATTACTACTACTTTACACTAATTCCCGCCTGCACGAGCGCAGGAGAAATACTTTTTTTTGTTTATATTTTCACTTGTTTAGGTGCAAACTGGAACTCACTTTATTGTAAATTCACAAAGAATATATAGAACACACAATATCAGATAAGGACTTGATCATGTTATGCAAACAGTAAGATCATTAACACAGCTAAGGAACAGCCAAAATAAGCAGTAATCTAATTAAACAGTAAGCTAACTTACTCAGTGGCCACTCAGACTGTTCGGCACCAGTTCTCCAGTAAGAAGACCTAGGGCTGTCCAAATCCTTAAAGGATTAGCAGACAGAAACAATAGGTAACTCAATTAACAATTAGAATTCACACCTAGGAGGCACACAATGGGGAAATTATACCATGGGAGAAAGACACCTTAGTTAGCAGATTATAACAGTAGACCCTAGCATCAGGTTGTTTTGAGCTGATTATATTAACATTATATTAACATCTGCTCTGAGTCATAGTCCTGGTTTAGGAACAAAGGGCCCAGGTCCTAGATTCCAAGAGTCTGTGTGTTTCAGGGAGACATGGACCTGAATCCGAAGTAAAACCACTCTAAGGCACACGACTCCCAAGAATAGAGCCCCCTCAAAAGCCAGGGCCCATAATCAGTAGGCATGAGGCTACAATGCAGTCCCTTCCGAAGACCTCTGTCTTGGTTGGGTCTGTCACTAGGGATGAGCCGAACACCCCCCTGTTCGGTTCGCACCAGAACATGCGAACAGGAAAAAAATTCGTTCGAACACGCGAACACCGTTAAAGTCTATGGGACACGAACATGAATAATCAAAAGTGCTAATTTTAAAGGCTAATATGCAAGTTATTGTCAATAAAAGTGTTTGGGGACCTGGGTCCTGCCCCAGGGGACATGAATCAATGCAAAAAAAAGTTTTAAAAACGGCCGTTTTTTCAGGAGCAGTGATTTTAATAATGCTTAAAGTCAAACAATAAAAGTGTAATATCCCTTTAAATTTCATACCTGGGGGGTGTCTATAGTATGCCTGTAAAGGGGCGCATGTTTCCCGTGTTTAGAACAGTCTGACAGCAAAATGACATTTTGAAGGAAAAAACACATTTAAAACTACCGCGGCTATTGCATTGCCGACAATACACAAAATGATGTGGGGGTCCCCCTAAATTCCATACAAGGCCCTTCAGGTCTGGTATGGATATTAAGGGGAACCCCAGCCAAAATTTTAAAAAAAAATTGACGTGGGGTTCCCCCTAAATTCCATACCAGACCCTTCAGGTCTGGTATGGATTTTAAGGGGAACCCCGCGCCAAAAAAAAAAAAAAACGGCGTGGGGTCCCCCTAAAAATCCATACCAGACCCTTATCTGAGCATGCAACCTGGCAGGCCGCAGGAAAAGAGGGGGGGACGAGAGTGCGGCCCCCCCCCCTCCTGAACCGTACCAGGCCACATGCCCTCAACATTGGGAGGGTGCTTTGGGGTAGCCCCCCAAAACACCTTGTCCCCATGTTGATGAAGACAAGGGCCTCATCCCCACAACCCTGGCCGGTGGTTGTGGGGGTCTGCGGGCGGGGGCTTATCGGAATCTGGAAGCCCCCTTTAACAAGGGGACCCCCAGATCCCGGCCCCCCCCCTGTGTGAAATGGTAAGGGGGTACTTACCCCTACCATTTCACTAAAAAACTGTCAAAAATGTTAAAAATGACAAGAGACAGTTTTTGACAATTCCTTTATTTAAATGCTTCTTCTTTCTTCCTTCATCTTCTGGTTCTTCTGGCTCTTCTGGTTCTTCCTCCGGCGTTCTCGTCCAGCATCTCCTCCGCGGCGTCTTCTATCTTCTTCTCCTCGGGCCGCTCCGCACCCATGGCATGGGGGGAGGCTCCCGCTCTTCTCTTCATCTTCTTCTCTTCTTCATCTTCTTCTTCATCTTCTTCTTCTTCTTCTCTTCTTCCTTCTTCTCTTCTTCATTTCTTCTCCGGGCCGCTCCGCAGCCATGCTGGCATGGTGGGAGGCTCCCGCTGTGTGACGGCGTCTCTTCTCTGACGGTTCTTAAATAATGGGGGGCGGGGCCACCCGGTGACCCCGCCCCCCTCTGACGCACGGGACATGACGGGACTTCCCTGTGGCATTCCCCGTGACGTCACAGGGAAGTCCCGTCAAGTCACCGTGCGTCAGAGGGGGGCGGGGTCACCGGATGGCCCCGCCCCCCGTTATTTAAGAACCGTCAAACGAAGAGACGCCGTCACACAGCGGGAGCCTCCCACCATGCCAGCATGGCTGCGGAGCGGCCCGGAGAAGAAATGAAGAAGAGAAGAAGGAAGAAGAGATGAAGAAGAAGAAGAAGATGAAGAAGATGAAGAGAAGAGCGGGAGCCTCCCCCTCATGCCATGGGTGCGGAGCGGCCCGAGGAGAAGAAGATAGAAGACGCCGCAGAAGAGATGCTGGACGAGAACGGGCCAGAAGAACCAGAAGATGAAGGAAGAAAGAAGAAAGAAGAAGTATTTAAATAAAGGAATTGTCAAAAACTGTCTCTTGTCATTTTTAACATTTTTGACAGTTTTTTAGTGAAATGGTAGGGGTAAGTACCCCCTTACCATTTCACACAGGGGGGGGGGGCCGGGATCTGGGGGTCCCCTTGTTAAAGGGGGCTTCCAGATTCCGATAAGCCCCCCGCCCGCAGACCCCCACAACCACCGGCCAGGGTTGTGGGGACGAGGCCCTTGTCTTCATCAACATGGGGACAAGGTGTTTTGGGGGGCTACCCCAAAGCACCCTCCCAATGTTGAGGGCATGTGGCCTGGTACGGTTCAGGAGGGGGGGGGGGCCGCACTCTCGTCCCCCCCTCTTTTCCTGCGGCCTGCCAGGTTGCATGCTCAGATAAGGGTCTGGTATGGATTTTTAGGGGGACCCCACGCCGTTTTTTTTTTTTTTTGGCGCGGGGTTCCCCTTAAAATCCATACCAGACCTGATGGGTCTGGTATGGAATTTAAGGGGAACCCCACGTCAATTTTTTTTTTAAATTTTGGCTGGGGTTCCCCTTAATATCCATACCAGACCTGAAGGGCCTTGTATGGAATTTAGGGGGACCCCCACATCATTTTTTTTTTTATTATTTTGGTTCGGGGTTGCCCTGTGGGGAATTCCCATGCCGTTTTTATCAATGAACTTCTATGTGTATTGTCGGCAATGCAATAGCCGCGGGTAGTTTTAAATGAGTTTTTTCATTCCAAATGTCATTTTGCTGTCAGACTGTTCTAAACACAGGAAACATGCGCCCCTTTACAGGCGTACTATAGACACCCCCCAGGTACGAAATTTAAAGGGATATTACACTTTTATTGTTTGACTTTAAGCATTAATAAAATCACTGTTCCTGAAAAAACGTCCGTTTTTAAAACTTTTTTTTGCATTGATCCATGTCCCCTGGGGCAGGACCCGGGTCCCCAAACACTTTTTATGACAATAACTTGCATATAAGCCTTTAAAATTAGCACTTTTGATTTCTCCCATAGACTTTTAAAGGGTGTTCCGCGGCATTCGAATTTGCCGCGAACACCCCAAATTGTCCAAACCAGCATCCCGTGACACTAAATTGGAAATTGGTGTCTGCATGCAGTGTCAGTATGGTGTCAAGAAGGATGTTGGGTTTACACCCGCTCACCAGTCCTCTGTGTGATGACACAACAATAGTCCCAGGTGCTGGTTCAGGCTCCTGATGCTCCTAGCGATGTTGTAAGGCACTGGATCTCTTGCTGATGGCCAATCAAGATGACTGGTAGCGAAACTTGCAAGGTGAACAGGCAGAGGCCGACCCGATACCCGGATGGGTTTCTCGATCCCTGAAAGGCTTAAGTCGTCTCTGCTGAGCTGAGTGGTGCTGGGCTGCTGAGTAGATGAGTAGATGCCCTCAGGCATCCTCACACCTCTAGCAAATCTAAAAATAATAATGCGCCAACCCAAAAACGTAAAAGAAAAGCAGCCAACACAACAATCAGACAAAATTGTAGTGAAATAACAAGAATAAAGTGTGGCACTAGGGGAGCAAGAAAATAATATATTTTGTTCGTTATTAAGCAAAGCCCGCCTGAATGTCTGTCTGGAGAGCAGTGAAGCACAATAAAGTGTTTGGTGAAACAGGACTGTTCAAATATATCCTATTAACTGCCGTCAATAGAATATGTATTAATAAAAGAAAAGTGAAACAAAGCAATATGGAGTGTAGGTACTAGAAAATAACTGAAACTCTAACATAATACAAACAAGTGATGATAAGTGGAGTATGGAGTGTAGGTACTAAAAAATAGCTAACACTCTAAAAAATACAAACAGGTGATGATATACGTAAGAAAAATCAATGAATCCATACCAGTATAGCCTATACAAGGAGACCCAATAGTGCAACATACATGAAATGGGTAATAATAACCCGAAATAGCAAATAATATTAGTGTGGCTATTGCAACCGGAAAACTGCAGTACAAACAGAAATAGTGCAACTAAAAAGTCCAAAAACAGATACATAGGCAAACACTTGAAAACTTGGCCAAAAAAGAAGAACCAGCAGCAACCAGGATTGGTGATGTGGGACCCTTGAATCTGGGGATGGCAACCACAAGATGGAGTATTCAAACTTGCATGCAGATAGGGACAGGTGAAAGTACTCTTACCAGCAATGGTGGACTCACCAGCCAGCAGCTTGGGAGTCAGACAGGCTTAAGATAGAGAAATGGAGGATGTAGCACCTTTATCCACAGCGACTGGAAAGGATGGAACACTGTGGCATATACTGACCAACCTTCTCAAATCCTACCGGCTCCCGCCATCCATGGTGTGGGTACAAAAAGCTTGTCCCAGGACAATTTCCGTGTGGTGGGTATTAGCCCTCAAAAGATAGGGATCAAAAAGAAGACTTCCCCATAGTGTAAATCAGCTTTTCAAAGCTTTATTAAAAAATAGTACCATAAAATACACACTGGCTAGTAACAACAGAAATGGGAACCAGGTACAAGGTAAATATAAAATTAAGCGCTTAGTTAGGTTGTGGCAAGACAGGCATAATAAAACCCGACGTGTTTCGTCCGCTAGGACTTCGACTGGGGTATATGACTGTCTGCCACAATAATGCCTGTATATATATATATGATCATATAATTAGAAAAACAATAGCACCTGTTCACGCCATGTACGCGGCCACTTCCGGGTCTCGGGAAAATGACGTCTGTGATTGTCATCGACCAATGGTAATGATCAGATGAAGGGCAGAAATCCAAACCTCGAAATGGTAAACCAATGAGGTGCTAGCGAAAACAGCGTCGCTTACAACCCGCCTCCCATTGATGTCACATGATCGTCCCCCACCAACCAGACTCCTGGGTCGGAGTTCAACATGATCACATGGGACGACACGGATAACTGCCCAATCACCAACGAGGAGAGATGGAACGCGGCGTCCTATCAGAACTCACGTTCCACGTATATGACGTCACTCGTATGGCTACCGGACGTGAGGAAAAGCAGCCCAGAGGTCGTGGAGCGTATATGCGGACCACGCCTCGCAATGGTGAAAAGTGTTTGGAACGCAAATGCGGTCCAACTATATAGATGACAGGAAAAAACGTAATCACCATGGGGAAAAAACAAAATTTTAAATGCGACATGGCGTAAACATTGCTGAACCTCATAAATAGTTATAAAATGTTGGACAATAACTTATGGAATGACAAAGTAGTAGTGTCCGTGACATCCCTATTGTGTATATAAATCTGACACAGTCATTAATACAAATGTACATATTAATATACATATACACAACAAATGAAGAAAACGTAATGAAGAGCCAATATACCTAAAATAGGGCGGAACACCACCAGAAGAAGGTTCTATAAATTGGGACGGGACACATATGATTTCCGACATATAAGTACTTTAAAAATGAGAAAAAAAGAGAAAAAACCTAACATGGTCCCCTCAAATGAAAATTTTAAAGGGGAATTAGAGATATTGGAAAACCCAAAATCTTAATATATTTTAAAGGGAAATTGGGAAAACCCAAAATAATACTATGATTACTAGTAACCCATGGATATTCCTAAACTTAAAAATTGGACATGTGAAAGTCGATGAAAGAGAGTATGATGTACATTTACTTCATAGGTTAATTAATCAGAACGTCCAGCCGGACTGCCAGAACTAATTGGTACAATTAACTATGTATTTTACATATCTGATCGAAAAAACAGGAACATCAAATCGGGGTCTATATTAAGACTGATTAATGAAGGCATTTATGTCCCAATCGATATTGAGACCAAATGGCTTATAACATTTTAATTGGTGTATACAAAATGTCTCTAATTTAGACACGCCCTTTTGAGAGACTCCCCCCTCCAGTGTGGAATAAATTTATCAATAACTTGGAACTTAGTTCCTTTTGGGTTCTGACTATGACAATGTAAGTAATGTTTGGGAACACTATGGTTTGTGAGGCCCTTTTTAATGTTAGCTATATGCTCATTTCCTCTCACGGAAAATGTGCGTATCGTACGGCCCACATATTGTTTTCCGCATGGACACGTGATCAAATAGACCACGTATCTGGTTTCACATGTGAGGAAATGATTAATCTGATATTCCCTACCTGTGGAGGTGGAGACAAACGTCACAGTTTTCCTACGTCCACAGACATTGTGTAAACACACATTACAAAGGCGGCAGGGAAAGAACCCTTTCATATTATGAAAAAAAGGCCGAATAACGGGGGGGTCGATGGTGTTAGGAGCAATCTGACTTTTAATAGAAGGAGCACCTCTATAGATAACCCCCCTCGTTCTGGGAGCACAGGGCCCAATACCGAGTCGTTCTTAAGGACCCTCCAGTGTCTCGATAAAATCTCCTTGATCTGTTTATGTTGTACAGAGAAATTTGTCACGAGGGACCATTTGTGCTTGTACCTACACTTCATACTCCACTTATCATCACTTGTTTGTATTATGTTAGAGTGTCAGTTATTTTCTAGTACCTACACTCCATATTGCTTTGCTTCACTTTTCTTTTATTAACCACTTGCCGACCGCCTCACGCCTATATACGTGAGCAGGTCGGCACGGGCAGGCAAAATCACGTACCTGAAACGTGATGCCTTCCCGCGGGCGGGGGGTCCGATCGGACCCCCCCCCCGGTGCCCTGGGTGGTCGGGTCTTGTTCGCGGGCGATTGGGGGTCAGGGGGAGGCCATCCATTGATTGCCACCCCCTCCCGATCGCTCCCACGAATCAAATGCTTCCTCTCCCTCTGTAATGTAAACAGAGGGAGAGGAAGTGATGTCATCTCTCCTGGAGCCGGTCTTTTTGATCCGACGCCGAGGAGAGAAGACATCCAAGTAAGTGCACCAACACCACACGCTCAGTAGAACACGCCAGGCACACTTTTCACCCCCCTGTCACCCCCCGATCACCCCCCGATCACCCCCCTGTACCCACTGTCACTCTGACACCAATAGCAGTGTTTTGTTTTTTTTTGCATTGGTGTCAGTTTGTCAGTTATAAGTGTTAGGGCAGTTAGGTTAGCCCCCTTTAGGTCTAGGGTACCCCCCCTTAGGTCCAGGGTACCCCCTAACCCCCCCTAATAAAAGTTAACCCCTTGATTACCCCCCGTCACCAGTGTCACTAAGCGATCGTTTTTCTGATCGCTGTATTAGTGACACAGGTGACGCTAGTTAGGGAGGTAAGTATATAGGTTCGCTGTCAGTGTTTTATAGCGACAGGGACCCCCATATACTACCTGCTAAAGGTTTTAACCCCCTGATTGCCCCCTAGTTAACCCTTTCACCAGCGATCACCGTATAAGTGTTACGGGTGACGCTGGTTAGATAGTTTGTTTTTTGTAGTTTATTATAGTTTATTACAGTTTATTATAGTTTTAGGGCACCCGCCGTTTATTACCTTATAAAGGTTTAACCCCCTAATTGCCCGGCGGTGATAGAAGTTAAGTTTTTAGGATCAGATAAGGCATACACCTCCCTTAGTGCTATAGTATCTGAACGGATCGATATCTGATCCGATCAGATCTATACTCCCCAGCAGTTTAGGGTTCCCTGAAACGCAGTGTTAGCGGGATCAGCCCAGATACCTGCTAGCACCTGCGTTTTGCTCCTCGGCCCAGCCCAGCCCAGCCCACCCAAGTGCAGTATCGATCGATTACTGACACTTACAAAACACTAAGCACACATAACTACAGCGGTCGCAGAGTCAGGCCTGATCCCTGCGATCGCTAACAGTTTTTTGGTAGTGTTTTGAATCAGTCGCTGACAGTCGGGAGCTTTTTTGCCTGTGAGTCTCACTAGTGTACCCCTAAATTTAGAGGCCAAAATGGCAAATCGAAGGTACACTAGTGAAGAGGCCTACAGGATTCTGAGCATGACAGATAGTGAAGAGGAAGTCACTCATCTGTCAGATTCAGGCTCAGAATACGATCCTGTAGAGGACAGCGGCTCCATGACAGATAGCTCTGACGACGGAGTTGTGGTCCCTGCTAAGGTCAGGCGTACCAGACCCCGAACTTATGCTGTCCTTGAAGTGCAAGAACCGCAGGGCTCTCGTATGGAGCAGAGAAGTACTAGCGCCGCTACTCCTTCTGGTGAACTGGCAAGCACCAGCGGCCTAGTACACCCTGGTCGTACATCCAGCACTGCAGTATCACGTGGTGACGTGGCGAGTCCCATAAGTGCAGTTCAAGCTGGCGAGGTGGCAAGCACTAGTAGTGTCCCGCTGCCACCAAGAAGACGAACACAGGCCCGTCGTGCCCATAGTGCCCTTCCTGCTGCATTGGCCAATCCGAATTGGGTACCCACCACTTCTGCAGCACCCGTACTTCCCCCTTTCACTGGCCAACCCGGAATTCAGGTGGAAACAGTTGACTTTATGCCACTGGATTTTTATTCGCTGTTTTTCACCGAAGATCTCTATAGATCTATTGTGGACCAAAGCAATTTATACGCTGGTCAACACATCGCCACTATGCCCCAGTCCACCCTTGCCAGAGATTGGAGACCAATTACGGTCTCCGAATTTAAGATCTTTCTGGGCCTTTCCCTCCTCATGGGGTTGAATAAAAAGAGTGAGTTGCGGTCATATTGGTCCACTGACCCAATTTACCATTCACCCTTGTTCTCTGCTTCCATGGCCAGGGCACGATACGAGCAGATTTTGCGGTTCATGCACTTCAACAACAATGAACTCTGTCGTCCTCGTGGAGACCCTGGATACGATCGGCTCTACAAAATTCGGCCCCTCGTAAACCACTTCAACCAACGTTTTGCAGACTTGTTTACCCCCCATCAAGTTGTCTGCGTTGATGAGTCCCTGGTTAAATTTTCTGGCCGCTTGTCATTCAAACAGTACCTTCCCAGCAAGCGTGCCAGATACGGGGTCAAGATGTATAAGCTCTGTGACAGGGCCACAGGCTATACATGTAGATTTATGGTTTACGAGGGAAAAGATAGTCACGTAGAGCCGACAAACTGCCCTGACTACATAGGAAGCGCTGGCAAGATAGTGTGGGACTTGGTGTCACCCTTATTCGGAAAGGGGTACCACTTGTACGTGGACAATTATTATACGAGCGTGCCACTTTTTAGCCACCTTTTTGATCATCAGATTGGAGCATGTGGCACCGTGCGACCTAATCGCCGGGGCTTTCCCCAGCGGCTTGTAGATTCCCGTCTTAGGCTGGGGGAGAGAGCCTGCTTGAAGTATAATAATTTGCTCGCTATGAAGTGGAGGCATAAGAAGAATGTTTTCGTTCTCACCTCCCTTCATGCAGACACGACGGTCCAAATTCCTACGGCGACTGGTGTTGTGGAGAAACCCCTCTGTGTCCACGAATACAACCTTAATATGGGAGGGGTGGACCTCAACGACCAGTTGTTGGCGCCGTACCTAGTTGCCCATAAGGCCAGACGCTGGTACAAAAAAGTGTCTGTTTATTTATTTCAATTGGCTTTGCTGAACGCTCATGTGCTATACAGAGCTTCAGGACGGACTGGATCCTTCCTTACATTCCAGGAAGAGATCGTCAGAGCCCTTCTGTATCCAGACGGTGCTCCACCTCACCATCCCCAACCGAATGCAGTAAGCCGGCTGCATGAGAGGCATTTTCTTTATGCCCTCCCGAGTACCCCTACCCAACGAACCCCCCAAAAAAGATGTCGTGTCTGCAGCAAGCGCGGATTTAGGCGTGACACCCGGTATTGTTGTCCCCTCTGTCCTGGCATTCCTGGTCTTTGCATTGGTGAATGTTTTGAACGCTACCACACACTAGTGGAGTATTAGCGTAGGGTACAGCACTGCACAGACTAGGCACACTTCCACAGGGTCTCCCAAGATGCTGTCGCATTTTGAGAGACCCAAACCTGGTACCAGTTAAAAAAGTTAAAGTTACAAAAAAAAGTGTAAAAAAAACAAAAAAAAGTAAAAAAAAGAAAAAAACACAAAAAAAATATAAAATAAAAAAACCAAAAATAGTTGTTGTTTTATTGTTCTCTCTCTATTGTTCTGCATTCTATACTGCAATGTTTTATTGTTATGTTTTTATCATGTTTGCTTTATAGGTATGCAATTTTTTTATACTTTGTTTTTTTTATTGTTAACCACCTTTGTGTTTTCAGGTACGCCATTCAGCTGCAGAGCGGATTTATTTATCTTGACAGCAACAGCGTTTGCTCCCACGATACATAAAGCCGCGACTCCAGCGCTGTCGGAGGTGATTTCACCACCACAGTTACATACTTCAGCATATATGCCGAAGCGTGGGGGCAGCAGTGGGTGGAGGAGCGATTTGCTCCTGCCTTTTGCGGGAGGATGCCCCCATGCTTCGGCATATATATTTTTTAGGTAGGCACAGGTTGCGTTAAATGTTTTATTTTTTACTATTTTTTTTTGTATTTTGCTTTGCAGGTATGGTAAGTATTACTGTTATACTGTAATGTTACTTTGTTTTTTTGTTAACCATCATTTGCTTCGCAGGTACGCCATTCAGTTGCAGCACGGATTTATTTATCTTGACAGCAACAGCGTTTGCTCCCACGATACATAAAGCCGTGACTCCAGCGCTGTCGGAGGTGATTTCACCACCACAGTTACATACTTCAGCATATATGCCGAAGCGTGGGGGCAGCAGTGGGTGGAGGAGCGATTTGCTCCTGCCTTTTGCGGGAGGATGCCCCCATGCTTCGGCATATATATATTTTTAGGTAGGCACAGGTTGCGTTAAATGTTTTATTTTTTACTATGTTTTTTTTGTATTTTGCTTTGCAGGTATGGTAAGTAATACTGTTATACTGTAATGTTACTTTGTTTTTTTGTTAACCATCATTTGCTTAGCAGGTACGCCATTCAGTTGCAGCACGGATTTATTTATCTTGACAGCAACAGCGTTTGCTCCCACGATACATAAAGCCGTGACTCCAGCGCTGTCGGAGGTGATTTCACCACCACAGTTACATACTTCAGCATATATGCCGAAGCGTGGGGGCAGCAGTGGGTGGAGGAGCGATTTGCTCCTGCCTTTTGCGGGAGGATGCCCCCATGCTTCGGCATATATATACGGTGCATGTATGCCCATCATTAGAAGTGGGTGGATGAAGGGAGGTATTCTAATGGTGGGCATACCCACCGATCAATATCTTTTTTTCATTCAGCCCACAGGCTGCATGAAAAAAAGTTTACAATGTATGCCCAACAAGGACCAGCAACGTACTGGTATGTTGCTGGACTTTGAGTGGTTATACCAGAATGATGCCTGCAGGTTTAGGTATCATCTTGGTATCATTCTTTTCAGCCAGTGGTCGGCTTTCTTGTAAAAGCAATCCTAGCGGCTAATTAGCCTCTAGACTGCTTTTACAAGCAGTGGGAGGGAATGCCCCCCCCCCCCACACCGTCGTCCATGTTTTTCTCTGGCTCTCCTGTCCCAACAGGGAACTTGAGAATGCAGCCGGTGATTCAGCCAGCTGACCATAGAGCTGATCAGAGACCAGAATGGCTCCAAACATCTCTATGGCCTAAGAAACTGGAAGCTACAAGCATTTCATGACTTAGATTTCGCCGGATGTAAACAGCGCCATTGGGAAATTGGGAAAGCATTTTATCACACCGATCTTGGTGTGGTCAGATGCTTTGAGGGCAGAGGAGAGATCTAGGGTCTAATAGACCCCATTTTTTTCTAAAAAGAGTACCTGTCACTACCTATTGCTATCATGGGGGATATTTACATTCCCTGAGATAACAATAAAAATGATAAAAAAAATAAAAAAATGAAAGGAACGGTTTAAAAATAAGATAAAAAAGCAAAAAAAATAATAAAAAAAAAAATAAAAAAAAAAGCACCCCTGCCCCCCCCCCCTGCTCTCGCACAAAGGCGAACGCAAGCGTCGGTCTGGCGTCAAATGTAAACAGCAATTGCACCATGCATGTGAGGTATCACCGCGAAGGTCAGACCGAGGGCAGTAATTTTAGCAGTAGACCTCCTCTGTAAATCTAAAGTGGTAACCTGTAAAGGCTTTTAAAGGCTTTTAAAAATGTATTTAGTTTGTCGCCATTGCACGTTTGTGCGCAATTTTAAAGCATGTCATGTTTGGTATCCATGTACTCGGCCTAAGATCATCTTTTTTATTTTATCAAACATTTTGACAAAATAGTGTGTTTTAGTGTATTAAAATTTAAAAAAGTGTGTTTTTTCCCCAAAAAATGCGTTTGAAAAATCGCTGCGCAAATACTGTGTGAAAAAAAAAAAAATAAACACCCACCATTTTAATCTGTAGGGCATTTGCTTTAAAAAAATATATAATGTTTGGGGGTTCAAAGTAATTTTTTTGCAAAAAAAAATAATTTTTTCATGTAAACAATAAGTGTCAGAAAGGGCTTTGTCTTCAAGTGGTTAGAAGAGTGGATGATGTGTGACATAAGCTTCTAAATGTTGTGCATAAAATGCCAGGACAGTTCAAAACCCCCCCAAATGACCCCATTTTGGAAAGTAGACACCCCAAGCTATTTGCTGAGAGGCATGTCGAGTCCATGGAATATTTTATATTGTGACACAAGTTGCGGGAAAAAGACAAATTTTTTTTTTATTTTTTTTTTTTGCACAAAGTTGTCACTAAATGATATATTGCTCAAACATGCCATGGGAATATGTGAAATTACACCCCAAAATACATTCTGTTGCTTCTCCTGAGTACGCGGATACCACATGTGTGAGACTTTTTGGGAGCCTAGCCGCGTACGGGACCCCGAAAACCAAGCCCCGCCTTCAGGCTTTCTAAGGGCGTAAATTTTTGATTTCACTCTTCACTGCCTATCACAGTTTCGGAGGCCATGGAATGCCCAGATGGCACAACCCCCCCCAAATGACCCCATTTTGGAAAATAGACACCCAAAGCTATTTGCTGAGCGGTATAGTGAGTATTTTGCAGACCTCACTTTTTGTCACAAAGTTTTGAAAATTGAAAAAAGAAAAAAAAATACGTTTTTCTTGCCTTTCTTCATTTTCAAAAACAAATGAGAGCTGCAAAATACTCACCATGCCTCTCAGCAAATAGCTTGGGGTGTCTACTTTCCAAAATGGGGTCATTTGGGGGGGTTTTGTGCCATCTTGGCATTTTATGGCCTTCAAAAGTGTGATAGGTAGTGAGGAGTAAAATCAAAAATGTATGTCCTTAGAAATCCTGAAGGCGGTGCTTGGTTTTCGGGGCCCCGTGCGCGGCTAGGCTCCCAAAAAGTCCCACACATGTGGTATCCCCGTACTCAGGAGAAGCAGCAGAATATATTTTGGGGTGTAATTCCACATATGCCCATGGCATGTTTGAACAATATATCATTTAGTGACAACTTTGTGCAAAAAAAAAAAATAAAAATAAAAAATTGTCACTTTCCCGCAACTTGTGTCAAAATATAAAATATTCCATGGACTCAACATGCCTCTCAGCAAATAGCTTGGGGTGTCTACTTTCCAAAATGGGGTCAATTGGGGGGGGGGTTGTGCCATCTGGGCATTTTATGGCCTTCAAAAATGTGATAGGTAGTGGGGAGTGAAATTACAACTTTACGCCCTTAGAAATCCTGAAGGCGGTGCTGGGTTTTCGGGGCCCCGTACGCAGCTAGGCTCCCAAAAAGTCCCACACATGTGGTATCCCCGTACTCAGGAGAAGCAGCAGAATATATTTTGGGGTGTAATTCCACATATGCCCATGGCCTGTGTGAGCAATATATCATTTAGTGACAACTTTGTGCAAAAAAAAAAAAATTCTCACATTCCCGCAACTTGTGTCAAAAAATAAAATATTCCATGGACTCAACATGCCTCTCAGCAAATAGCTTGGGGTGTCTACTTTCCAAAATGGGGTCATTTGGGGGGGTTTTGTGCCATCTTGGCATTTTATGGCCTTCAAAACTGTGATAGGTAGTGAGAAGTGAAATCAAAAATTTATGCCCTTAGAAATCCTGAAGGCGGTGCTTGGTTTTCGGGGCCCCGTACGCAGCTAGGCTCCCAAAAAGTCCCACACATGTGGTATCCCCGTACTCAGGAGAAGCAGCAGAATATATTTTGGGGTGCAATTCCACATATGCCCATGGCATGTTTGAGCAATATATCATTTAGTGACAACTTTGTGCAAAAAAAAAAAAAAAAAAAAAAAAAATTGTCACTTTCCAGCAACTTGTGTCAAAATATAAAATATTCCATGGACTCAACATGCCTCTCAGCAAATAGCTTGGGGTGTCTACTTTCCAAAATGGGGTCATTTGGGGGGGTTTTGTGCCATCTTGGCATTTTATGGCCTTCAAAACTCTGATAGGTAGTGAGGAGTGAAATAAAAAATTTATGCCCTTAGAAATCCTAAAGGCGGTGATTGGTTTTCGGGGCCCCGTACGCAGCTAGGCTCCCAAAAAGTCCCACACATGTGGTATCCCCATACTCAGGAGAATCAGCAGAATGTATTTTGGGGTGCAATTCCACATATGCCCATGGCCTGTGTGAGCAATATATCATTTAGTGACAACTTTGTGCAAAAAAAAAAAAAATTGTCACATTCCCACAACTTGTGTCAAAAAATAAAATATTCCATGGACTCAACATACCTCTCAGCAAATAGCTTGGGGTGTCTACTTTCCAAAATGGGGTCATTTGGGGGTGTTTTGTGCCATCTTGGCATTTTATGGCCTTCAAAACTGTGATAGGTAGTGAGGAGTGTAATCAAAAATCTATGCCCTTAGAAATCCTGAAGGCGGTGCTTGCTTTTCGGGGCCCCATACGCGGCTAGGCTCCCAAAAAGTCCCACACATGTGGTATCCCCATACTCAGGAGAAGCAGCTGAATGTATTTTGGGGTGCAATTCCACATATGCCCATGGCCTGTGTGAGCAATATATAATTTAGTGACAACTTTTTGTAAATTTTTTTTTTTTTTTTTTGTCATTATTCAATCACCTGGGACAAAAAAAATAAATATTCAATGGGTTCAACATGCCTCTCAGCAATTTCCTTGGGGTGTCTACTTTCCAAAATGGGGTCATTTGGGGGGGTTTTGTACTGCCCTGCCATTTTAGCACCTCATGAAATGACATAGGCAGTCATAAACTAAAAGCTGTGTAAATTCCAGAAAATGTACCCTAGTTTGTAGGCGCTATAACTTTTGCGCAAACCAATAAATATACGCTTATTGACTTTTTTTTTACCAAAGACATGTGGCCGAATACATTTTGGCCTAAATGTATGACTAAAATTGAGTTTATTGGATTTTTTTTAAAACAAAAAGTAGAAAATATCATTTTTTTTCGAAATTTTCGGTCTTTTTCCGTTTATAGCGCAAAAAATAAAAATGACAGAGGTGATCAAATACCATCAAAAGAAAGCTCTATTTGTGGGAAGAAAAGGACGCAAATTTCGTTTGGGTACACCATTGCATGACCGCGCAATTAGCAGTTAAAGCGACGCAGTGCCAAATTGTAAAAAGTGCTCTGGTCAGGAAGGGGGTAAATCCTTCCGGGGCTGAAGTGGTTAATACATATTCTATTGACGGCAGTTAATAGGATATATTTGAACAGTCCTGTTTCACCAAACACTTTATTGTGCTTCACTGCTCTCCAGACAGACATTCAGGCGGGCTTTGCTCAATAACGAACAAAATATATTATTTTCTTGCTCCCCTAGCGCCACACTTTATTCTTGTTATCCTCACACCTCTGTCTCCAGACAACACTCTCCTGGCAGTCTTTGGAAAAGATTGGCTTTCTCCCCCTCTGATGCTGATTCTGATGCTGCCAGAGTCTCTCTCTCTCAGTCTCCTCAGTCTCAGCGGTTTTACTCACACCTGTCACCTCACCACACTCTCTCTCTCCCTCTCTCTCTCCTCAGACCGCTCTCCTTATTCTCCTCACAGACTCTTTTTCCCAGACTTCAGGATATCCTTTCTCCTCTCCTCACTGTTGACGCAGCGTACACACGGTCGGACTTTTCGACCAGACTGGTCCGATGGACGCCGACGGACCAAATCCGGCGGACAATCCGATCGTGTGTGGGCCTTACCGGACCTTCAGCGGACTTTTCCAGTCGCAAATCTGACGGACTTTAGATTTGGAACATGCTTCAAATCTTTACGTCGTAACTCCACCGGACCCAGAAATCCGCTCGTCTGTATGCTAATCTGACGGACAAAAACTGATGCTAGGGCAGCTATTGGCTACTAGCTATCAACTTCCTTATTTTAGTCCGGTGTACGTCATCACATACAAATCCGTCGGACTTTGGTGTGATCGTGTGTAGGCAAGTCCGTTCATTAAAAAGTCAGTCGGAAGTCCGCCAAAAGTCCGTTGAAAGTCTGTCGAACAAGCTGTCGGACTTTTGTTGCTGAAGAGTCCAACCGTGTGTACACGCCATAAGTGTCACTGTTTCCCAGCAAAGGACTTTTTGAGCCTTGATATCTCCCTCTCTTTTAAGCAATCTCTCCTCTGTCTTCTGTCAACTCTCTCTCTTTTACCTCAGTACTTCCCTCTCTTCTGTCCCCTCAGCACTTCCTGAAATTCCCCTTTTTCCCAGTGTTCTCTCTCTCTCTCAGTTTTCTGGAAGGACCAGTCAGCATCTCTCTGTCTCTATCTTGTGGCCAAAAGGAGAAATTGCATTACAGCATGCCTGCTACAGATATATTCAAATATAATAATTTGTACACTATGAAGATGCAGATTGCAATTTTTGTCTTAATTACATCTTAATTACAATCTCAATGAACAAGATGCCGAGCGAGTCACCTGCTATTATCAGTATACTACAAATGGGAATGTTAGGCTGGCCATACACTATACAATTTTCTTATTCAATTTCTTTAGATTTACCTTCAACTATGTAGTGCAAGGGCCTGCCTGACTGCATACACATTGAAAGTGTTTAGGTATGACCTCATATTATATGGTTTTGGTAAATCTAAAGAAAAACTGAAAAAGAAAATGGTACAATGTATGGCCAGCCTAATGCCCCGTACACACGGTCGGACTTTGTTCGGACATTCCGACAACAAAATCCTAGGATTTTTTCCGACGGATGTTGGCTCAAACTTGTTTTGCCTACACACGGTCGCACAAAGTTGTCGGAATTTCCGATCGACAACCACGCGGTCACGTACACCACGTACGACGAGACTAGAAAAGGCCGGTTCAGAACCAAGCGCGGCACCCTTTGGGCTCCTTTTGCTAATCTCGTGTTAGTAAAAGTTTGGTGAGAGACGATTCGCGCTTTTTCAGACTCGTGGCTTTCAGACCGTTTTCTGCCGTTCAGTTTGTGCTTGTGGGTTTGTATCTGCTCTTCAGTGCGTGCAAGCAAGTTCCGCCTGACTTTAAGGAGTCATTGTATTCTTGTTCGTTCGTTACTGGTTTTCAGGTCGCTCTTCGCAGGCCTTGCTGTTCTTCAGTGCGTTCTGTTACTTCGTTCTGAGCAGCCGACCGTTTTCTAGCCATGTTTCATATGCGTACTGCTCGTAGAGTTCGTGCTGTGCGGGGGCTTGGTGTTGGGGTCCTGACCTTGACACAAGTCCAGTCCATGAACAGGGTGGGGAGGAGTTCATGGACCAAGAATTGGTTGCTTCAGCGTGACCAGTTCTGTCATATGCCTTTGCTCCGCGAGATCCGTGAGAATAATCCTGATGATTTCAGGAACTTTCTCCGGATGACGGACCCCGTGTTTCACCGTTTGTTGGCTTCGCTGACCCCCTATATCAGCAGGCAGGATACCTGCATGAGGCAAGCCATCACTCCGGAGCAGAGGTTGGTCGCTACCTTGCGGTATTTGGCCACAGGAAGAAGCCTGCAGGACCTCAAGTTCTCGACAGGCATCTCCCCCGAGGCTCTGGGGATCATTATCCCAGAGACCTGTTCTGCCATCATCCAGGTCCTGCAGAAGGAGTATATGAAGGTAAGATTTTTATCCTTTTATATCACATTTTATTGTATTGAATGTTTGATAATATATTGTATTTCTTTCCTCATTCCCTAATTACCATGATTGTAATATGCTGTGAATGTCCCCTTTGTCCTCATGCATGCTGGATTTTTATGTAATTATTATTTTAGGTCCTTCATACATATTTGCCCTTCAATAACCTCCCCAGCATGGTGTCTCCTGCCCTATATTCACCTCATGTAGTCACTTAACAATGTATTTTATCTGCTCCATAGTAGTGCTTTACCCCAAATACCCCCTAAAATGTTTGGAACTGTTATTTTAGCTTTAAATTCAGGCAGAGTGCCAGAGGCTTTTTTTGTGGTGTCCCCAAATTTTTTGGAACCCTCCCTCCCACAACTGCTAAGTCAGCTGATCCCAATTCTCTATCTATCCTCAATCATCTATCTGCTGACTTTGCCAAACCCATACACACTATACCCATCTCTTTACTGGTCAGATTTATGGATGAATTCCCCAAAGCATGTAGTGCAAGGGCCTGCCTGTATACTTTCCAATGGTACTGTTTAAAGTTCTTGTATCCTATTATTATCTTGATAGGTAATAGCAGAATGTCCAAATGTTCTCAAATGTGTACAGTGTGTATTTCTATCTTTGTATTATGACACTTCTTACCTGTCCAGTGGTCTGCCAATAGTGTAACTAAGGAGGGTCTGTTCCAAGTAATACCCATTATTTAGGCATTCATCTCTCAATGAAGTGAAGAGGGTTACCTGTCCAAGAGTTCCCCCCCTATAATGTTAGAAATGGCCCATGAGAGGGGGGAGGGGGAATATGATAGGTGTACCTTATACTTTGTTGTTGTTAAATTCCCCCTAGTAAATGCTATCTGGAGGTTGAACCAGAATGTTTGTGTGTAATCTGCTTGCCATGTTTCTGTGAAAAAATAGTAATGTTTATTGTTTTTTCCTCAACAGTTTCCTTCAACGCCACAGGAATGGCAGACTGTGGCCTCCCACTTTGCCCAGCGGTGGGACTTTCCTAACTGCGGAGGGGCAATTGATGGGAAACACGTCCACATCGTCCCACCACCCAACTCGGGGTCGTACTATTATAATTACAAGGGGTTTAATAGTATAGTGATGTTGGCGGTGGTGTCGGCTAATTACGAGTTTCTGTATGTGGACATGGGGAAGAATGGCCGGATGTCCGATGGTGGAGTGATAGCTCAGACGGAGTTCTACAGGCATCTCCAGAATGGCAGCTTGGACTTGCCACCTCCAGAGGACAATGTTGAAGGTCTCCCATTTGTGTTCGTGGCTGATGAAGCATTTGCACTGGGGGACCACCTGATGCGGCCATTCCCGATGAGGACCCTCACCCCGGAACAGAGGGTTTTTAATTACCGGCTGGCCAGAGCCCGAAGAGTGGTGGAGAACACATTTGGAATCCTGGCCAGCCGGTTTCGATTATTTCTGACACCCATCCATATGGCGGAGTATAAACTGAACCATATAATACTTGCCTGCTGTGTTCTCCATAATTTTTTAAGAAAACATTCAGCAAACTATGCTGGCTCAGTTGGGCCTGAGGCCGGAAATCCAAATCCATCAACACTGACGGCGCTTGAAAGTGCCCGTCCTGGCTTGCCCTCCCTGAGTGCCCGTGATGTCCGGTTATGCTACCTGGAGTTCTTTGCGGGTAGGGGGGCTATCAATATGCCAGACAATCTGTGATAAATTTTTAAAATAAAAACCAACCCCAAAATATTATTTGTGGACATTTACTGCTTGTGTTTGTTTTAGCTGACCCTGACAGAAATGTGTTGAGTGCAGAAAATGTCGTGATTGGGTAACCTTATAAAAAACTGTGTTGGCTGGTACTTCCTAAATGCAAAAACACATTTCACTACAAGTGCACTTGCAACTGCACTGATTGTAGTGCAAAGTGTATTTTCCCTTAGGAAATAACCCCCATTTTTGCATAAAACAGCAATTACATCACCCCAAAAGTGTTGTAGTGTTGAGACAATAATCCACACATTCTTGATTAAGCCACTTTTTTATAGCTGCACAATCACATGTGCATTTACGAAAGGTTTTTAAAACAAACCAACATGTTTGTTGTATAACAATTTTTGCAGTAGCATTATCAAAATTCAAAATATCCATTTCGGATACAACAGGCCTGTGTAAAACCAACAAGAAAGCCAAAAAACTTGAACTTACAAAGTTCACATATGGTAAAACCTGAAGGCTATATCAGACATCAGTATTTAGGAACTGGGTTTGATATAGCGTTCAGATGGGGGGAACTCACCCCTGGAAAAGCCAAATTTGGAAGATGCACACAAATTTACGAATGTCAACATGTGCTATCTGCCATCAGGGGGGATCAAGGGACGTGTTTTGGGGGAGCAAGCCCTTCCTCAACGCGACTTTAGAATTGAGGAAGGGTTTGCACCCCCAAAACGCATCCATTGATCTCCCGTGATGGCAGATAGCACATGTTGGCACACTGTGTGCATCCTCCAAATTTGGCTTTTCGAAACATTGTCAAAATTTTTGTAAGATTGGACCACAATAAAACAGGTGATTTTGTGTGTTTTAAATTCGCCCCAAAACATCAATGATGTTATTATTTTTTTGAATAACATCACTGAGTTTTTGCTGTATGTTGTGTAATTCGAGATTACACCCCATGATCTCCCCGATCAGTGTCTGGGCACTTTCAGATGTGAAACGTTCTCTCTCCCTCACATCACGATCACCTAAAAAGAGATAAAGAACAAAAAAAAGGTCTCAAAAATCTGCCACCATCCATCTCTTTTACCTGAGCCTGTGGTCGCAGACACTCACCTGTTGTGGTGCCAATTTCCACCACATCTTCTTCTTCCTCCTGCTCTTCTTCTTGGGTTGGTGTTAGTTCCCCTTCTTCCAGAGGTGGGGGGTCTCTGGTCTCCTCGGATGAGGGGTGTCCTCCAAGTCTTTTCTCCAAAAATGGTATAATTAGCTCACAGATATTTGATGGCAGAACTAGAAATAGGAAACATTGCTTGGAAGTGGGGTACAATTGTCTATTTTAGCCGAGTTCAAAGATGTATATTTTTTCTTGCCCTTTGTCAAGCTGCAATACTTTACCTGTTTGGTACAAACTTCACAGATGTAGCCCCCCCTATAGTATACACTGGAGCACCTGTGTGCCCCCCCTAATAAAAAGGGTGTTCTTGTGTCCCACACTAGTGCTCCAGTGTCCAGATGTGAAAACAGCTGCTCAGTGTCCTCTCCTTACACACAATCTAGTTGGCATTTCATTCTAGTAACAAACCCATCTACACAAACAAATATTTGGCATCCAAGTAGGCCCCAAAAAAATGTGGGAAAATGCATATGGCCTAAACAATGGTGTTCTAGAGGCCGAAAGAAAAATGTTTGATACGAACGAATAATGGGCCCATGAACATTAAAGTTGCCCTTTTAAACGTTACAATTAATAAAAGCATATGGAGCAGCACGAACGGAATAAAGACAGAAAGAATAGGAACACAGCACAACTACTTACTTTTTTGCAGCACTCTCCGGATCTCTCAGTACTGCTCTGGCTCTCTCAACTTCAGGTCCGACCACCGTTTCCTGAGCTGATCTTTTGATCTTCGGACCCCGAAATTCCTCTCAAGACTCCTGACCACTTTCGCCATGATCTTGGCCTTTCGGATGTTCGGGTTGGGGTAAGGCCCATATTTTCCGTCATAGTCTGACTTCCTCATTATGTACACCATCTCCAACATCTCCCCAAACGACATATTTGTGGCCTTAAAACGTCTCCTTTTGGATCGTGATGTGCCTGGATCCGGGCTTTCCTCCTCCTCGTTGCTAGAATTAGAACGCACCTGCTGTAACTCCGCCATCATGCTCTTCCCCCACTGCGCCGAATGAAAAGGGGCGGGGAATAGACTAGAAAGAACGTCAGGGGCGGGCGGAGTTACACGCATGCGCAGTGTGTATAAAGCGTAACACGCGTGCGTATTACGTACGATCTGTGAGCGGAGGAAGGAGCATTGGACGCGCCGATCGTAAGAACGAAGGTAAGAGACAAACTTGTGCCTATACTGCTTCTAGATTGAGGCCTATATTGTAACAAGATTAGGAGAGTTTTGTCTGACATTAGGCTTTGTCTTGTGTTGTGTCTTGCAGTGAACATGGATATCTTAATGAGAGATACTGACTTCATGTCACTATTCATTGATATGCTAAGTGAGCTGCCCTGTCTGTGGGAGATTACCCACCCCCATTTCAAGAACCAAGCAAAGAGGAAGGCAGCACTGGTGCAATTGTGTGAAATTGTGAAGCAGGTGATCCCCACGGCAGACATCACTTATTTAAAGATTTTCATTGGTGGCCTGAGGAGCACATATCTGAGGGAGCGCAAGAAAGTCCTGGATTCACAGAGATCCGGAGCAGCAGATGACATCTATGTCCCCAGGATGTTGTACTACAACAGGCTGCACTTTCTGGCAGGCCAGACTGAACCCAGGCCATCCCTCTCAAGTCTTCCTTCCACGCTTCCTTCCCCCCCGGCTGAGGCTTCTGACGCCCAACCTGGGCCTTCCAGGCCACATGTGGAGGAGCCCAGATTGAGCCAGGTATAGCATTCCTCTAAATATTTCTGCTTGTCCAATCAATGATGTTAACTAGATGTTAGTTGGGAGTACTAATTTAGGATTGTGATTGATGAAGCAAAAACTAAAACCATGTCCCTTTTTCATACACAGGGAAGTCTCAGCTAGGAGGTGGCCGGGATGAGCCGGCTGGCTGATATCAAGGTCCCTCCACCCCCCCTGAAAACAGAAAGTGGCAGTAGGAGGAGTACCCTAGAGGAGGCGGCTATCAGATTCTTTTGGAGGGCTACAGAGGTCCTGGGAGCACCACACACCATGCAGGAGAACATTGCTGCATTCATAGCATCTAAAATGCAGAGGATGGAGGAGGGCCAAAAAGCCATGTGTGAGGCCCTCATATTGGAGGCTCTGGAGAAAGGTATGAGGGGCCAAATTACACCTCACACACATCTTTGGGATGGTCCTCCTCCTGCAGGTCCTCCTCCTCCTCCTCCCTCTCCTCCAGGTCCCCCCAGTCCTCCTCCAGGTCCCATCAGGCCTCCTCCTCCTCCAGGTCCTACTCCTCCTCCTGCCACATCTCCAACTGCACAGCCACAGCCGGGAAGGAAGCATGAAAGGAAGACCAGACAGTGATTGCCCTGGGTTCAGTCTGGTCGGCCAAAAAATGCAGCCTCTTGTGGTACCACAGCCTGGGGACACAGATGTCATCTGCTGCTATCCGAGTCTCTGTGAATCCCGGACCAGACTGCCCTCCCTTATATATGGACTCCTCAGGCCACCAATTTTGATGTTGAAGAATTGTCTGCCGTGGGGGTCCCAGGCTTCGCTAATTTCTCATGTTGATCCAGTGTTGCCTTCCTCTTTGTTTGGTTCTGATACCTTAATAAAGGATTTTTGTTTTGAATTATACTCTCCTATGTGTTTTACTTCAAAAAGGACAGTTTGTTTGTGAGGATTCAGGTACATTTCAAATATACAATGTGAAATTAACAAGGGACACCAACAACAAACAATCTCCTGGAGATTAAATAATAAAAGATATCAATGGTGTTGGGGTAACTTGACACACAAAACACACACAAAAATATTCTGGAGTAAAAATAAAAATAACATTGAACAAAGATCAGCCTTGGAAAAAATCCAAACATTAAAGAAAAAAAAAAGGCTTAAAATCCAAAAAATAAATAAATAAATAAAACTGTCAGATGTGACAACTAATAACAATATATTGAGGGAATCCCACTAAAAAAACACAAATAAAAGTTTGTGAGAAGTGTGTGTGAATATGAGCAGCAAAACTACTTAATTCTTGTCACATTATAAAGAAGAAGAGAGTGCGCTGTATTAAACCATTTTTAAGATTGCAGCGTGACGAAAGTGCTGTATCCATTGCGAACGCTAAGTTTACCAGAACGAGCTGTCCCGTGTCGGAATTTCTTCTGAGCATGCGTGGCACTTTGTGCGTCGGAACAGGCCACTCACGGTCGGAATTGACGCGATCGGATTTTGTTGTCAGAAAATTTTATCTCCTGCTGTCCAACTTTGTGTGTCGGAAAATCCGATGGAAAATGTCCGATGGCGCCCACACACGGTCGGAATTTCCGACAACACGCTCCGATCGGACATTGTCCATCGGAAAATCCGACCGTGTGTACGGGGCATAAGTCTCAGTACCAGACTTTCAATGCCCACTATTTTGTACAAGGTAAATAAAAGTGCAGAGTTTTTCAGAATGCTACACATGTGACACACACTTCATTAGTGATAATTTATTTTTAGAGTGCACATGTCCAAATATTGTTTTTGGTCAAAGTTCAGCTTTTCGTAGCAGTCAGTTAATAATGAATTCAAAAAAGTACTTTGCAAAAGTGTTAAAATCTTAAGGGGAAAGTGTAATGGGTAAATAATGCATGGAACGTTTCCTTATTTGACAAGGTAAGGGTTGTGATTGTTTTATAAGTTTGTCATTATGCCCAGACTTTTTACCTCTGACATAGAAAGTTGTTCTAATTTACTTCCAGGGTGGTGAGTTTAAGGTATTTACCAGCCTAAGCAGATGGCTTAATTTATGTCTCTCTCTCTCCATTCTCTTTTAGTCCTTCAATCGGAGCATTGGAAACAGAATGTTTTTCTATCCTTAATTGCTGATAAGTCCCCCCCCCCCCATTTATTTGTTTATTATTAAGTGCCAGAGAATTTGAGAATGACTTATAAATAACAAACCTGTGTCTTTCTAATGGATATTAACGGGGGGGGCACAATTACTTTAAAACGTGTGCTACTTGGTCCTTGCATGCATTCACATCAGGGCCTAGTACATTTAAATCAGGAATATATTATTAGAAAAAACAGGAGGCACAGCCCTTATGGTCACCCTGTGTCCCTTTATGTGGTTTGTATCTCCTATCGGTGACAGAGTGTAAAACCTGCCAACAGGAGAGGATAAGACCAGAAAGGAGCAGGCCACAGTTTGATCACAAGAGCTGTGGTCCCTCTTTCTGAGAGTAGAGTACCAATGAATTGGGTACTATTGCACTATTTGAATAGAAGAAGAATGCTTGCAGTCACTGGAAGCCTCTAAGATGAAAAGTGTAACCACCAGATTACTGCTAATGGACAGGGGCATAGGGCAAGAGGAAGGGATCAGGCACCCAGTGTTAGAATAGGTCTGAATGTTTCTTCTAACTTTTAAAATTCAGGAAAGCAGTAATTCTAGTTCAGGGTTTGAAACTGTATAATTATTTTGCAGAGGAGACCCTGGAGAGCATATGAAGCTCTAAGCGCTGCAAATGTACTTATCATTAAAGAGAAATTGCATGTGCTTTGGGTCATTTGTTAGCTTTTTGTTAGATTAATAAAAATTTTTTGATGAGGGGGTGTACTGGACACCTTTGCTGCCATTGTGCTATTTGCTGGGTGTCCAGTGCGCCCCTGTGCTCCCTCCAGGCAAACCTGTGGGCTCCCTCCAGGCAAACCTGCCCTCAGTCTATCCATTACTATATACTGTATGTGCTCCTACTATTGAGACTCTAAAATGTATACAGTTAGGACTACAGATAATACTGGGGTGCAGACTCTGCAGCTTATGCATGTATTTGCAAATGTGTGCAAATTAAACCCCTGTTTTTAATGTTAACTCTTAGACAGGACCATTCGGTTTGTTGCAGGCTGGTTGGTCAGTTCAGCTGGGAACTTTTCTTTGTTTTTTTTTTACATGTGTCGCCCTTCCATGTTCTCCTTGCTGTTTAGGCCAGTTATAGGTTAGGGCAGTTGCCATTTGTTTGTACTGTTGGTAATTTGGTGAGGGGGCACATTGGACATCTTTGCTGCCATTGTGTTATTTGCTGGGTGTCCAGTGCACCCTTGTGCCTTTAACCACCTGCCCACTGGGCACTTAAACCCCCTTCCTAACCAGACCAATTTTCAGCTTTCAGTGCTTTCACATTTTGAATGACAATTACTCAGTCATGCAACATTGTACCCATATGGCATTTTTGTCTTTTTTTTTTCACACAAATAGAGCTTTTTTTGGTGGTATTCAATCACCACAGGGTTTTTTATTTTTAGCGCTATAAATAAAAAGACTGAAAATTTTGTAAAAAATTTCATTTTCTTTGTTTCTGTTATAAAATTTTGCAAATTAGTAATTTTTCTTCATAAATTTTGGACAAAATTTATACTGCTACACACATCTTTGGTAAAAATGGAAAGAAAATGAAAACGTGTTTTTTTAACACAAAGTTGTCCATTTATAAGATTTTTCTAACACATAACATGTACAGTACATAGCAAAAATTGCACTCCAAAATACATTCTGCTACTCCTCCTGAGTATGGTGATATCACATGTGTGGGACTTTTCCACATCCTGGCCACATACAGAGGCCCAACATGCAGAGAGCACCATCAGGTGTTTTAGGGACATACATTTCAAATCCAATTTCCTACCTATTACACTTTTCTGAGGCACTGTAGGGCACTGATGGGCACTAAAGTAGCATGGATGTGGCACAGATGAGCACTTATGTGACACAGATGTGGCACAGATGAGTACTCATGTGGCATGGATGAGTACTGATGTGGCATGGATGAGCACTGGTGTGGCATGGATGAGGCATGGACAAGCACTGATGGGGCATTAATATGGCATGGATGAGCACTGATGTGGCATGGATATAGCACGGATGAGTAGTGATGTGACATGGATGAGAAATGGACGTGGCACGGATGAGTACTGATGTGGCATGGAAAGGGCATGGATGAGCACACTGATGTGGCATGGATGAGCACTGATGTGGCATGGATGAGCACTGATGTGGCACGTATGAGTACTGATGTGGCATAGATGAGCACTGATGTGGCATGGATGTGGCACGGATGAGCAATGATGTGGCATAAATGAGGCATGGATGTGGCACAGATGAGTACTGATGTGGCACGGATGAGCACTGATATGGCATGGACATGGCACGGATGAGTACTGATTTGGCATGGACGCGGCACAGATGAGTACTGATGTGGCATGGATGTGGCACGGATGAGTACTGATGTGGCATGGATGTGGCATGGATGAGCACTGATGTGGCATGGATGAGCACTGATGTGGCATGGATGAATACTGATGTGGCACTGATGAATACTGGTGTGGCATGGATGTGGCACAGATGAGCACTGATGTGGCATGGATGAGTACTGATGTGGCATGGCTGGGCATGGATGAGCATGAATGAGGCATGGCTGGGCATAGATGAGCATGTCTGGTTATGGATGAGCATGGATGAGCATGGCTGGGCATGGATGAGGCATGGATGAGCATGACTGGGCATAGATGAGCATGTCTGGTCTGGTTATGGATGAGCATGGCTGAGCATGGCTGGGCATAGATGAGCACGGCGGGGCACGGATGAGCACAGCTGGTTATAGCTGAGCATGGCTGGGCATGGATGAGCATGGCTGGGCACAGATGAGCACAGATGAGCATGGATGAGCACGGATGAGCATGGCTGGGCACGGATAAGCATGGATGAGCATTAATGAGTATGGCTGGGCACGGATGAGCATGGCTGGACATGGATGAGCAAGGATGAGCACAGATGAGCATGGCTGGGCACGGATGGGCATGGCTGGGCAACGATGAGCATGGATAGGCATGGATGAGCATGGATGGGCACAGATGAGCATGGCTGGGCACGGATGAGCATAGCTTGGCACGGCTGGGCATGGATAGGCATGGATGAGCACAGCTGGGCATGGATGGGCTTGGCTGGGCACGGATGAGCATGGCTGGGCATGGATGAGCATGATGGGCACAGCTGGGCATAGATGAGCATGACTGGGCATGGATGAGCATGAATGAGCCAGAAGGGGCACAGATCAGCACTGTGGGTACTTCACATCCAGCCCACAAGTGCTACTACACCCAGCTCCCTCCTCTCCTCACACACGATACCGGACATGCACCGGCTTGTTTACAAGTGATCACTTTGTCATTGGACGGAACAATCACATGGTAAAGGGCCGCTATCATTGGTCCTTGACCCGGCCACTTCCGTGTGCATGCCCCAGGAGGCGTCCATAGATGCCCTCCCAGAACTAGCCGACCGCTGTACTGTCTTTTGGCTATGGCCCGGTCGGCAAGTGGTTAAGGAGGAGTGGGCTCCCTCCAGGCAAACCTGCCCTCAGTCAATCTATTACTATATATGTGCTTCTACTATGGAGGATCTCATCAATTATGGAGTTAGGACCGCAGATGATACTGGGGTGCAATTTTCGCAGCCTCTGCAGCTTACGCATGTATTTGCAAACGTGTGCAAATGAAAGACCTGTTTTTAACGTGAACTGTAGACAGGACAGTTTGGTTTGTTGGAGGCTGGTTGGTAAGTTGAGCTGGGATTCTTCTTTGTATTTGTTTGTGATACAATGTTAAGTCTTATCTTTATCGTAGTGATACTAACCTTACAGAGTGTTTATAAGAGTATGAGGGGATTCATTCTATTTGTGTTGGTATATGGTTGCTTTGTAAATATTAGGGCAAATAATAGGGGTCAGCTGGAAGTGTTTGGTGCTTTGGTCTGATATCTTATGATTTTGGAAGTTCCCAGCATGGAGTCTCTGCCTGCGATCCCAATTGGACTGCTATTTTATTTAAGTGGTGGCTGCTTGTGGAAAAATGCATGGGTGGCCCTTTCCTGGCTGATACTTCATCTTTGGCCAGTTGGCTTGTAGGAAGCATGCGCCTGTTTTCTGGAACTTTTATGGCTCTGGTGCTCATTTTCAGTGGAGGAACAGATAGAGAGAGAAAGAGAGAAAGATATGTAAAATCCTTTACTTAATAAGCAGTGGCGTCTTCAGCTTTCATATTTAGGGGGGGCACATGGGGGGACCGGGACAAAAATAGGGGGGCAATATAAAATGCAGATATATATATATAAAATATATATAGATAGATAGATATATCTATCTATCCTGGGGCCCTTTACCCCTTTACTACGATCCCACAACGGCCCTTTCACATGTTCTGCAGTGAGCTCCCTTCCTACTGTATTGGGCCCCCCCAGGGTGACAGAGAACAAGAGATAAATGTCACCAGCATACCAAGAAAATATAAGGGTCCAAAGCAGTGGGAGAACTATCAGGGTTGCAAAGGTTGTCTTGCCACCGGGCCCTGGTGTTCTGCCACTGTGGGGTTCCCCAGCCTCCTCTTGCTGTCCTGCCCCTGCCCTCAGTCTGTTTTTTCAGTAACTGAGAGTCCTGGTGGAGTCCTTCTTGCAACTCGCTCTTCTCCCTGCCAATGAGGATGCAGGGGAAGGAGCAGATCGGGCGGCCGTGGTTGTGTGAGCGCTCGCATTATGCAGTGTCAGCGAGCAGAGGGAGGGGGGAGGAATCACCCACTGGGGACCTTCTCCCTCTCAATAGAGACTGTGAAATTGCCTTTTTGTAAAAAAAAAAAAAAAAAAAATTAAAAAAAAAAAAAAAATTTTTTTTTTGGGGGGGCACATGGTGGGGCCCAGCATAATGTTGGGGGGGTCAGGGCCCCCTCTGCCCCCCCCTAGGGTCGCCATTGTTAATAAGGTATTTTTTTGTAACTTTAATAACTTGGATGATGCTTATAAGGAAATGATTAATAGATATATTGGTATAATTGGTTTAGCGATTTCCTCTAATTTGTGAGCAAACTCCAACAATTGTACCATGTTGCTAGTTGATGACGGCTTGTTTTAGCATTCGCTCAGCTTCTGACTGTCTTGAAGAAATCTCTTGGTCCCTGTATTACGTTGGGTTAAGAGGCCCATTCATGAGATGTTTGCCCTGAGCCCATCGAAGCCCTAAAACAGCCCTGGGTACACATGATCACCTAATTATGATAGCTTTTACTGACGCAGCTGTGTTTTGTTTAAAGAATATGATTGTTATTTCTAACATGCTCATAACTATTAAGGGTTATCTGCAACATTTTGTTTTATTAAGTGGCTTTCACTTTTTTCTCACATAAATAACTATTTGCCCCAAGGAGCGTATAAAATGAACCATTACTTAAACATCTACTGCTAAAGGGTACTTTACCAGTATCTATAACCTTAATGTTTTCAAGGCAACTTCCTGTTGGGTGCTTTGGTTCTACTATGAAATTGATCTCAGTATTAGATATATTTTTTTAGTTCTGGCTAATTTTCATAATGATGAGTACCATTTGTTCTTTTCCAGAGACACTGACGCCTAATCACACTCATAAATACACTCTAAGGTTTTAAGATCTAATATTCAAAGTTAATTTCCTGTGTACAAAAGCATAATAAAAACAATATGAAATTATTGTTTAAGTAGGTTTATTAAATTCTAATCACAGAAAAGTGCATTTTAAATAGTACTTTTAATGCATGTATTGGACCCTTTTGAAGGAACCAATTCTTGGACTGGATGCCCCCCAATCACTGTATCTCCTGTACTCTCCAGGTTTCAGGTAGTACTGACGTCCTCTGTAGTTGGGCTCCTCATAAAAGATCCAATATCCATCTTGCACATGGCAGGAATGGATGTTGTTATAACGGAACTGCTCAAAGACATGTGGGCAATCTTCAGTGAACTCCATCATCTGTCCTTTAAAGTCTTCCCTTTCGTATACTCTAAGCCTGAATGGTCCACGGTGCTGTGCCCCAAAGACAGACCAACAACAAAGTATGTGTTACAGCATGTTATTGCTAAAACCATATTTCAATAAAGGGTGCTGAAAAAGCATATGTCTTTTAAGGGTTAGCAAGTTTTTATTGTCCTGAGATTTTTGGTAAAACTGCACAACTTCATCACTCCAGTCTTCACTCCCATCTCCTGTTTTCCAGACTTTTGTCATCAGTTCTCATTCTTTATTATGATACAATATGGACACTCTTTTTTTCTTCCTTTTCACCTCGATTATATGCTCCACATTATCTCTGTGGTTTTGGGTTTTTATTCTATTTTTGTTTTATTAATTTACACTATTATGGTTACATACCAGCCACTTTATTTCATACAATATCGAAATCCCATCAACAAACATATGAAGAGTTTTTCACACAACACATCTCATGGGGGATTGCATGTATGCTCCTGGTTTCCGCTTGGGTCCTTTCTTCAGCTCCTATGCCAGACTTATCTACCTGGCTGACCCCCGACATGTGGTATTGCACGGTCCCAATATTGGGTTATATGTGAGTATTTTCAGCTATGGCCAGTCATTTTTCAATTATTTTCATCCCCCAGTTGGTAGTTACATCAGATTATATTGGTGATTTTTATCCCCTTTTAGAACATCATTGCACTTGCTCCTAATGAGTGGATAGAAGTCCACGAAACACGTCAAGCCCATTTTTTATGCTTCCATTTCATATCAACAATTTTAGATGGTTTTACCATTGTACTAATCCTGATAAAGTGTTAATGTTTACCTTATCTGGGGGATTATGATGTAGAATATTAATTTTCTGTGTCGTGTTGGCTAAAATTTATACTATGTATATTGATACTTTATATGCTTCTATGCATTCTACTTATGCCATTATTTGGTTTATTAATAAATATACAAATGTTTACATGTATGTGGATTAGTTTGGCTCCACCACACGCACCTCATTCAAAATCCCACCCTTCCCCTCCTTTTTTTTTTGCATACAAATTAGGGATGGAGACGCAAATCTTCCCTTGCTTTTCATTCAAAGTCCCAAATATTCCCCCCCTCTTTTTTCAAATACCAATTAAATGGACAAAGAAGGAAAAAAACACACAACATTGTTGTAAATGAACTACCCTAAATATACCAAAACATAACCCATACTTTATAAATTGCCTAATTACCTAAGCTGAGCAAAATTTATAGTTTCCGCCTTGGCAAAATTTTGCCTTTGATGGAATCAGCAATTTAGTGGAAAAATCAATTTTGACTATATCATTCAGCTCTTCCTTAGTCTCTTTTTATGAATATTAGATATTCTAAATCTTTCAAGATATAAAAGAGTTAGATCAGCATTAACAGCTAAGTTCGCCTTTAGTAATATGTTACATGTTACACCCGTATTTAAGGTGTAACACGTAACATGATACTGTGCACCTCTACCTGCATTCCCCAATCCCCCTCCCCCAACAGTGGACCAGGATTATACCCTCCGCACCCACTGTCGCAATTTAAAATCAGTGCGGCTGTGTGGGGCTCCACCCACACAGCCACGTCATTCATTTACACCAATCTGTGAATGAATGAACTATAAGTTCCATCTGCCACCCAATTGCAAGTGTGCTGAAGAGCGCCTATATACTATATTACTTTTTTCTGCACTTCAGTAGCTGTCTGCCTATAGGGGAGATATGGGCAGAAAGCTTTACTGAGTGTCTGTAGGAGCCTGACATTACACCTGCAATCTGCTGATCATGGATGCAATGCTCTTCAGGCTCCAAAGAAAAAAAATATGAATGTAATTTTTTTTCTTTATCTGCAAAAAAATTAGCTTTTTTTTGTAAACTTATCCTTTAAGCCTTCTTGGAACAATATTTATCCTTTTATTTGGTCCAGGGAAGACATTCTTACCTTGGAGTATCCATACCTAAAAATCCCCATAACCTATATAAGGTTTATATTCCTCCCCTGCTATGCTCCATTAAAGCATCCCCAGCTACCTGGACATACTTTCACATATATTGGCAGAATAAGTTTCATAACAATGGTAGCTTTTCCTAAACATTTTTTATACAAAGCAGGTCCTCCCTCTCTTCCTCAAGTATTCTGACATCAAACATAAGATTTCCTGAGAATTCACCTGGGGCAGTAGGAGAGCAACAATAGGCCTGCGCACCCTACAGCAATGTAGTAATGGAGGCCTAATTTTACTGACCTAAAACTGTGTAACTTAGCATCTCTAACTAGATATTTAAGAGTCTGGATTAATGGCACCTTGATGTACTCAAATACTGAACTTGACCAAAACATGACTTTTAAAAACAACTTGTTGTCTGTTGTTTAAATGCATAAAGAACTCTTCCCCACAGGGGTGTCAGTGAATCCCTTCTTATGCTACACATGGTTTGCGTGGCACAAAATACACACGCATTCGATGCTAAATAGCACATATCTGTCTTTCTTCCCTTATGAAACAACCCAGACCCCTCAGAGTCCTCTGGCCTTCCTATTCTTAGACAGAGGCACCGTGAAGGTCCTTGTTATATAAAACTCCTGGCAAATGTCGATAACAAGCAGCCACTTTATTCCAATATGATCCCTAGAGAAATCTCTGAGTTTATCTAATAACGCATTCCTTTTTCCACAAATAAAATCATACAGCTGGACTACACCTCTGTAATGACTGGTCTTAGCAAATTAACCAAGAGTTTTCCCTGGCTTCCGATTGATGATCTTCTAAAATGGCTTGTTTATCTTGGGGCATGATCAAAGCCACAATGTACCACAAAATGATGCTTTGACCTTTTTCATCATTCTTATGAGCCTAAGCTCCTCTTCTTGCTGTCCAAAATGAGGACATTTACATGTGGACTTGTTTCATGCCTTCTATTTAAAATTCAAGGGGCTGCAAACAACTTATCACATCCCTTGTGGCATGTAAAACCATATCCCTTGTGGCACACACCCATTCTATGTAAGTGAATTTACCAAGAACCCCCCACTATCTTTTTTCATTTATAGAAAAATAATTTTATGTTTTTGCATGGAATAGGTGAAGGCCTCTTTGCTTAGGCAATTACAAGTCCAAAACTTTTTTGATGTTTGGGAATCTTTCATCCGACCCTTGCCTATAGATACCCAACAATCTATACTGCAATGTTTTCTATATCCTCAATGGTATCCACTCAGACTCTTAACCAATGACCCCTTAGTTGAGGTTCCACCTTCCATTTAGACCAAATTATACCTCCTACTTTAATGACTGAGGCCTCCTCCCCTTTCTTTCAATTGTATTTACTAAAATGACTGCCATTCATTCAAGTGTTTATTCTCAAACTATACTAACAAACTGTTCATTGTTTGTCTTACATTGTCTTACTGGCCAAATGTTATGGCCACTTTTATTTTTAACCACATTCTCACATCAAAATAAAAATAAAATATAAAAAAGAATTAGATCATAGTTTTTACCTGAGGAGTCAAGCGGCAGGATCTAATACAGTCATTGTATCCCATCCATTGCTGGAAGTCAGGATATTCTCCTCTTCTTAGGAAGTACTGGTGTCCTCTATAGTTAGGGAGCTCATACAGGATCCAGTTTCCATTCTCCACCCGGATAGAGTTACAACGACTGAAGTATGAAGACAAGTCAGAGGAATCAGAGTTGCACTCATAGGAGCGACCCTGGAAGTTCCTATCCTCATAGAAGACAATCTATAAAAATAATATTTTTTACATGTTTACCATGAAACATAATATACAAACATATAACTTTCTACTATTAGATATACTGTACCTGTTATCTCTATTTTATTGCGTAAATAGGAAATATCTAAAGCATACCTTCACCATCTTGTTGGGAGGTTTGGTGCTGAAGCTGTGACCTGCAGCAGTGTCTGTGTGGAAGCTCTTTTATATATCTGGCCTTGCTGACATCTGCAGTGAGTCAGCTGTGTAGACAGCTTTCTATAAGCTATAGAAAAATGTACAAGCCTTTTAGCTACAGAAAATGTATAGTCTTTTGTGCATTTAACCGCTCTTTTTTACTATGTGCTCATTCAAATTTGTATACTTACTGTAATATTTGTTGAATACTATTTAAAGGCGTATTCCCCCAAGTAAGAAGTAAATTTTATACTAGAGTTTATTTTATTGTGTATTTGAAAGGTAACCTTTTGCCTTTCAAATACTAGTTCTAACTTCAGCTATTTTCTTTATAAAGTCCTGGGTGGAGTTTGTTTAGACTGGTATAAGTTCTATAGTGGATCCATCGATATTAAAGTGGATGTAAACCCAATTTTTATTTTTAAATTAAGGCTTGTAACTTGTACAGCATAGGATTTCATGTCATCTTTGCCCAGTCTTGCCACAAAGAGTTAATCTAGCTCTGAGCAATCCTCTTATCTTTTTTCAATGAGATAAAAACACACAGACAGAGAAATAGCAGTCAGTTCTTCTGTGCTGTGAGTGACAGGTGATTTACATATCTCCCGCACGAGCCTTATGGGGCGTACACACAGTCGGACTTTTCAGCTACAAAAGTCCGACAGCCTGTCTGACAGACTTTCGACAGACTTTCGACTGACTTTTGGCGGACTTTCTAATGACCGGACTTGCCTACACACGATCACACCAAAGTCCGACGGATTCGTAAGTGATGACATACACCAGACTAAAATAAGGAAGTTGATAGCCAGTAGCCAATAGCTGCCCTAGCGTCGTTTTTTGTCCGTCGGACTAGCATGCAGACGATTTCTGGGTCCGGCGGAGTTATGACGTAGAGATTTGAAGCAAGTTCCAAATCTGAAGTCCGTCAGATTTGGAAAAGTCCGCTGAAAGTCCGGGGAAGCCCACACACGATCAGATTGTCCGCCGGATTTGGTCCGTCGGCGTCCGTCGGACTTTTGTAGCCGAAAAGTCCGACCGTGTGTACGCCCCATTAGAGAGGCATTATGTGTAATTCCCATCCCCTATCCTTTCTTTTTAAGTTCTCCCAGGATAGGCTGTAGATCTGTAGAATCATCCTATGTAGACTGCGGACTTTGGGCCCATGCGCAGGAACATGGGGCCCTGAGCGGGCTCTGCTTCTTCACAGAATGTGCTCTGCCACTCCTGTGCGTGCACTTTAGTCTCCCCTGGCGCGAGGCTCGTCCTCGCAATGCTGGCTGGCTAGGGGAGTGTAGATGTGGGCGGAGAAGTCCTCTGACATCACGACTTCGCCCAACGAACACCGGACAGCAGATCCGCCCCAGATTCGGGAATATTGCGGGGCTCCACTAAGCTAAAGGGGTGAATTATGACAGGTAAGGATACATGCAGGAGGCATGTATATGCTTCTATATATGCCCTATGTTATTAAATTAGAAACGATGACAGTGGGTTTACATCCACTTTAAGGTAGGTCTCATAGGTCCTATGGACCCCAACATTATATATTTGTTACCCGAACAGCATGCAAAATCTTCAATATTGTCTGCGTCCCCAACTAAGAAGAAGTATAAAGATCAGGAGTTTTGACTTTAATAGTTCCATCTGTGTTCAGAAAGTAGCCAGGGATAGCCAGTCAACTAGCATTTTTAGTTGGGTAACAAAAAAGGCAGCTCCTATGTTAGTATAGCAAGTTTATTTTAACCCAACATAAAACAAATAAACATTCTGAGTTGCCTTACTTTAGAATTTTGTGTATTTAGTTTTTTTTTTTAATAAAGATCTGTGCAATTTGTTCCCTAGCTTAAAGCAATCACTAATTTTGTTACTGTCTTAGCCATAAAAAACAAACACACAACAAACAAATAAAAAAACAGTAGTGGTTGGTATGAAGGCACAAGTGTAGCACACCCCGTGCTGATAAACTTGGATCCCCCACTCCTGCAAAGCCAGGCACACCAAATTTTCACAGGCACCCAGAGTCAGAGAACAGTCTGTGACTTTGTTTATGTTATTTTTTAAAGGGTTAAAAACTTGGATAGGGATGGGAGGTTATGGGATGCCCACTTGACTTTAGGAAAACTTTCAGCAAAACCTCAGGGACATCTTCTTATATACAGTCTATACACAGGCTCCTACTCTTGCCTGTTGCATACACTTGATTTCACCAGCTCAATCACTTTGGAATAATCTAGCAGGCTCCCAGTCAGATTGTAGCAAAAGCCCTTTACAGCCACGAACTCGTGGCCCCTTGTTGTATAGAAAAATATAGTGAAACAGCTTGTTACATCTTCTTCTGTGGCCACTGATCCCAGGACCACCTCTTCATGCACATCCAACCCACCTGGCTGGAGCTGCCCCTTTCACTAGCCCTCCAGCCTAACTTCTCACACCAGTCCCCCCGACTCACTCTTTACCAGCCCACTAGGCTGACTCTCAGAAGATCTCTCAGGGAAGGATGAAGACTTAAGCACACCGCTGTCCCTCAGGGAGCCTGGCTACATGTGGCAGTTTCCCCCCTTGTTAGTCCCCAACAGTGCTGACCTACTCATTCTGTCCTCTCTTGCTCCTGTGCCTCCAGGTAGGGCTTCTTCCCATGTGTTATGGCAGGATCCTTCCAGCACCCAAGCCCCGGCCCAAGGCAAGAAACACCCCCCAGACTAGGGGGGCACCCCGTGGGCCTCCAACAGCCTGCTCAGCCCTGTATCTCAATCTTTCACCCAACTGCCCCTGCTGGCATGGCCCATGACTATTTATGAGGTAAGCTCTGCCCCCTGACAGCCCACCACTGGGGATTGGCCGAGGCCTCATGAATATTCAAGGAAGCTCCTCCTAACCTCCACCCACTAATTCTAGAGGATTCTCAAACCTTGTAGACCGGGGGTGGCACCAGACGGATGCCAGGATGAGTCATCCAGCCCTGAACTTCACTGAAGCCTGACCCAGATTCCATAGCTCAGACTTAGCTCTGAGTCAACTATATTTTACCTGCTCTAAACTTTAATACACCTTTTAGTAACTTCTAGCACACACTAGAGGGTGCTACATAAGTATTACTCTCCTTGCCCTCTCGTAATTGAGCCTGATAAATGTATTTAGTTGCTGCCATAGGGGGATAAATCTATTCAACTTTGTAAATTGATTCAGAAACCCTAAAAAATGTATGCTTAACATCTGAATGTATCATATGCCAGTCAACTTGATTGCAGTGTGGAGATGAGAGTACCCAAAGGGGTGAAAGGGTTACATTGAATTTACCTACTCCCTTTAATAACTAATAAAGCTATGATAATTTGGTTTGGCAATTGTCTGTACCAGTTCAAAGGAGTTTGAAGGATGACGAAGAAAATGCTTTTACTTGCAAGTCATTTTGATACAGCACTGATAAAGGCACTATAGATTTCAGACTGTAAGGACAGTATGGAGTTTTCACTACATATAAGCAACGGGTTTTAGGGCATCTAATGGGTTAGTGTCAGTTTAAGGGATAACGTTCTAGGAAAATTGGGTTAGGGTTTAGGTTCAGTGTTAAAGAGTATCTAAAGCCAAAAAATAGCCTTATGCCCTGTACACACGATCGGACATTGATCGGACATTCCGACAACAAAATTCATGGATTTTCTCCGACGGATGTTGGCTCAAACTTGTTTTGCATACACACGGTCACACAAAGTTGTTGGAATTTCCGAACGCCAAGAATGCGGTCACATACACTACGTACGACGAGACTATAAAAGGGCAGTTCAGTACCAAGCGCGGCACCCTTTGGGCTCCTTTTTCTAATCTCGTGTTAGTAAAAGTTTGGTGAGAGACGATTCACGATTTTTCAGATTCGTGGTTTTCAGATCGTATTTCTGCTGTTCAGTTTGTGCTTGTGGGTCTGTATCTGTTCTTCAGTGCGTGCAGCGAGTTACCCTTGACTTGTCATTGTGTTCTTGTTCGTTCGGTCGCTCTTCACAGGCCTTGCTGTTCTTCAGTGCGTTCTGTTACTTCGTTCTGAGCAGCCGACCGTTTTCTAGCCATGTTGCGTGTACATACTCATCGTAGAGTTCATGCTGTGCGGGGCTTGGTGTTGGGGTTCTTACTTTGACACAAGCCCAGTCCATGAACAGGGTGGGGAGGAGTTCATGGACTAAGAATTGGTTGCTCCAGCGTCACCAGTTCTGTCACATGCCTTTGCTCCGTGAAATCCGTGAGAATAATCCTGATAATTTCAGGAACTTTCTCCAGATGACGGACCCCGTTTTTCACCGTTTGTTGGCTTTGCTGACCCCCTATATCAGCAGGCAGGATACCTGCATGAGGCAAGCCATCACTCCGGAGCAGAGGTTAGTCGCCACCCTGCGGTACTTGGCGATGGGGAGAAGCCTGCAGGACCTCAAGTTCTCGACAGGCATCTCCCCCCAGGCTATGGGGATCATTATCCCAGAGACCTGTTCTTCCATCATCCAGGTCTTGCAGAAGGACTATATAAAGGTAAGATTTTTATCCTTTAACATCACATTTTATTGTATTTAATGTTTGATAATATATTGTATTTCTTTCCTTATTCCCTAATTACCATGATTGTAATATGCTGTGAATGTCCCCTTTGTCCTCATGCATGCTGGATTTTTATGTCATTTTTTTTGGTCCTTCATACATATTTACCTTCACTTACCTCCGCAGCATGCTCTCCTGGGACTATATTCACCTCATGTAGTCACTTAACAATGTATTTTGTCAGCTCCATAGTAGTGCTTTACCCTAAATACCCCCTAAAATGTGTAAAATTGTGATGTGTGCTTTAAATTCAGGCAGAGTGCCAGAGGCTTGTTTTTTTGGGTCACAAAATATTTTGGAACCCTCCCTCCCCCAACTGCTAAATCAACTGCTACCAATCCTCTATCTGCTGACTTTCACAAACCCATACACACTATACCCACCTCTTTTGTGGTCAGATTTATGGATGAATTCCCCAAAGCATGTAGTGCAAGGGTCTGCCTGAATACTTTCAAATGGTACTGTTTAAAGTTTTTGTATCGTATTATTATCTTGATAGGTAATAGCAGAATGTAAAAATGTGCTAAAATGTGTACAGTGTGTATTTTTCTCTTTGTATTATGACACTTCTTACCTGTCCAGTGGGCTGCCAATAGTGTAAGTAAGGAGGGGCTGGCCAAAGTAATACACATTATTTAGGCATTTATCTCTCAATGAAGTAGAGAGGGTTACCTGTCCAAAACACCCCCCCCCCATAAAATTCCAAAAATGGCCCATGAGAGGGGGGGGGGATCTGATAGGTGGACCTTATACCTTTGTCTTTAAATAGTCCCTAAAAAAAATTATACTAATGTTGGCCAAGAATGTTTGTGTCTAATCTGCTTTCCATGTTTATGTGCAAAATGAATATTTTTTTATTCTTGTTTGACTCCACAGTTTCCTTCCAACCCACAGGAATGGCAGACTGTGGCCTCCCACTTTGCCCAGCGGTGGGACTTTCCTAACTGCGGAGGGGCAATTGATGGGAAACACGTCCACATTAACCCACCACCCAACTCATGGTCATACTATTACAACTACAAGGGGTTCAATAGTATTGTGATGTTGGCGGTGGTGTCGGCTACTTACGAGTTTCTGTATGTGGACATGGGGAAGAATGGCTGGATGTCAGATGGTGGAGTCATCGCCCACACGGAGTTCTACAGGTGTTTCCAGAATGGCAGCTTGGGCTTGCCACCTCCAGAAGACAATGCGGAAGGACTCCCATTCGACTTAATTGCGGATGAAGCTTTTGCGCTGGGGGACCATCTTATGCAGCCATTCCCTATGAGGACCCTCACCCCGGACCAGAGGGTTTTTAATTACCGGCTGGCCAGAGCCAGAAGAGTGGTGGAGAACACATTTGGAATAATGGCCAGCCGGTTCTTCCTATTTCTTACACCCATACACATGGCGGAGTATAAACTCAATCATATCATCCTGGCTTGCTGTGCTCTCCACAACTTTTTAAGGAGAAATTCTGTGAACTATGCTGGCTCAGTTGGGCCTGAATCCGGAATTAATGTAAATGAACCAACCCTGACGGCGCTTGAAGCTAGCCGTCCTGGCTTGCCCCCCCTGAGTGCCCGCGAGGTCCGTCTAAGATACATTGAATACTTTGCGGGTAGGGGGGCATCAATATGCCAGGCAATGTCTGAGCCTATTTTAAAATAAAAAAATAATTTTAACTTAAAAAATATTTACTTACATTTACTGCTTGTGTTTCTTTTAGCTGACCATGACTGAAATTTCAGCAGTCCTTAAAATGGTGTGATTGCGTAAAATCATCAAGCACTGTTGGGTGTTATTTACTAAAGGCAAAGACACTTTGCACTACAAGTGCACTTGAGACTGCACTGAAACTGCACTTGTAGTGCAAAGTGGATTTGCCCTTAGGAAATAACCCCCATTGTCACTGAAAAAAAACAATTTTCACACCCAAAAAGTTTAGGAGCTTGGAAAGAAGAAGCCACACATTGTTGATTCTCAATATTTTTAATCCAAGCACAATCACATGTGCATTTCTAAAAGCTTGTTAAAAAAAACAACATGTTTGTTGTATACAATATTTATAGGTGACTTAATAAAAGTAGAAATGTCCTTTTAAGGTAAAACAGGCATGTTTCAAACCAACAATAAATACACAAATCTGGAACTTACAAAGTTCAACTTTTGAAAAAATTGAAGGCAATATCAGACAGGAGTATTTACAAACTGTGTTTGATATTGCGTTCAGATGGGGTGAAGTCACCCCTGGAAAAGCCAAATTTTGAAGATGTACACAAATTGCGGAATGTCAACATGTGCTAGCTGCCATCATGGGGGATCAAGGGATGTGTTTTGTGGGTGCAACCCCTTCCTCTCAGCTACTTTATTATTGAGGAAGGGGTTGCACCCCCAAAACGCCTACATTGATCTCCCGTGATGGCAGATAGCACATGTTGACACACTGTGTGCATCTTCAAAATGTGGCTTTTCGAGAATATTTAAAAAAAGGTGCAAAAAATTTTGTGGAAAAAAAGCCAAATACATTAGGGATTTCGAGGGGTTTTAAACTCCCCCTAAAACATCAATGATGTTCTTCATTTTGTTTTGAACATCATTGATGTTTTTCTTGATGTTTTCCAAGTCACTGTTATAACCCATTATCTCCCCCATCAGGATCTGGGCACTTTCACTGGTGAAATGACCTTCATCCACAACACCACGATCATCTAAAAATATATAAAAAGCCCACACTATGTATTATAAATCTGAGCCTGTGGTCACAGACACTCACCTGTTGTGGTGACAATATCCACCACGTCTCCCTCCTCCTCCTCCTCTGCTTGGCTTTGTCGCATTTACCCTTCTTCCTGAGGTGGGGGGTCCCTGGTCTCCTCTGATGAGTGGTGTCCTCCAAGTCTTTTCTCCCCTATGTTAATAAAAATAGGTATACTTAGCACACAGATATTTGATGGCAGAAATAGGAATCTGAAACATTGTTTGGAAGTGGGGTACAATTGTCTGTTTTGGCAGAGTTTCAAGATGAAGAAATATTTTGTCACTTTGTCAAGCTTTAATACTTACCTGTTTTGTACAAGCTTCACAGATGGAGAAACCCCTATATTATACACTGGAGCACCTGTGTGGGCCCCTAATAAAAAGTGTGTTCTTGTGTCCCACACTAGTGCTCCAGCGTCCAGATGTGTAAACAGCTGCTGAGTGTCCTCTCCTTACACAGAATCTAGTTTGCATTTCATTCTAGTTACCAACCCATCTAGACAACAAAATTATTTTAAGAGAAGTAGGCTAGCAAAAATGTATTGAAATGCATTTGGCCAAAACATGGTGTTTTCTATGCCGAATGAACAATGTTTCCTACGAATGAACAATGTGTCCATGAACATGAAAGTTGCCATTTTAAACTGTACAACAGTAAAGAAAAGCACATGGAGCAGCACGAATGTAATACAAATAAAGAATAGGAACACAGGACAACTACTTACCTTTTTGCAACACTCTCCTGATCCTTCTATACTGATCGTGCTCCCTTAATTTGAGGTCCAACCACCGCTTCCTGAGTTGATCCTTGGATCGCCGTACCCCAATATTACGGTGCAGACTCTTCACAACTTTTGCCATGATCTTGGCCTTTCTGACATTGGGGTTGGGGTAAGGTCCATACTTCCCATCATAGTCGTCCCTCTTCAGTATGTCGACCATCTCCACCATCTCCACAAAGGACATATTTGATGCCTTAAATCGTCTCCTCCGGGATCGGGACGTTTCTGGCTCCGGGCTTTCCTCCTCCTCGTTGCTGTAATTAGTACGCACCTGTTGTGTCTCCACCATGTGCTCTTCCCCACTGCGCTGAACGAGAAGGGGCAGGGAATAGACTGAAAAGAACGTCAGGGGAGGGCGGAGTTTCACGCATGCGCAATGTATATAAAGCGTAAAACGCGTGCGTAGTACGTACGATCTGTGAGCGGAGGAAGGAGTATCGGAGGCGCCGATCTTGATAACGAAGGTAAGATTTAAACTTGGGCCTATACTGCTTCTAGATTGAGGCCTATATTGTGACAATATTAGGAGACTTTAGCCTGATATTAGGGTTTGTATTGTGTATTGCAGATAAAATGGATGGCTTCAATGACCACAATTCCCCCCCCCCCCCCCCCTGTTCATATACAAATACAGGGAGCTGCCCTGTCTATGGCAGATCAAACACCCACAATATAAAAATAAACAAAAGAGGCAGTCAGCGCTGGAGAAACTGCTGGAGTTGGTGAAGCGGGTGGTCCCCACAGCAAGCATCTCCTATTTAAAAGCCAAAATTGGTGGCCTGAGGAGCACTTATCTTAGGGAGCACAAGAAGGTCCAGGATTCCCAGAGATCCGGAGCTGCAGCAGATGACGTTTATGTCCCCAGGCTGTGGTACTATGAGAGACTGCGATTTCTGTCATGCCGCGTACACACGGTCGGACTTTTCGTCTACAAAAGTCCGACGGACGCCGACGGACTAAAGCTGGCTGACAATCCGATCGTGTGTGGGCTTCCCCGGACTTTCAGCGGACTTTTGCAGCCTCAAATCTGACGGACTTTAGATTTGAAACATGCTTCAAATCTTTACGTCGTAACTACGCCGGACCCAGAAATCCGCTCGTCTGTATGCTAGTCCGATGGACAAAAAAACAACGCATGCTCATAAGCAAAAACTAAATGGAAGCACTCGGTCTAGTAATAAGTTAATATGTTAAAGGTCCGCGCTTAGGAAAAAGACAGAAGGACTGCAGCCTCTCCCTAATTAATTCCCAGTGGGAGTTAATTGAATTTAAGTAGAAAAGAGATTGGGGAAATTGGCGCTGCCCTATTAACAGTATTAAATGCTTACAAATTAAAAGTGATGATAAAGGTGATTAGATACACACACTGAAAGTGGTCGTGAAATACTATGCAAGTATCAGACAACTATACAGTCAGGTGACAAAAGCTTGTGTGAGGGGAAATGAATTTGTGATTTGTTCCCTGGGTGATCAACCCCTTACGCATGTGCAAAGGTAGATGCAGAGAACAAATAATGTAGGTAAAATTATATATATATAAACATACAAATCCTCTGTGTTATATAAGTGTGTAATAGGTCCCATGTGTTCCAACAGGTGAAATGGATTTACACTTGCCCGTCTGGCAGTATAAAATAGTGCATTTACAACACCTCAGCTTACAACATAAAATTATATAATAGTGTACCATCCCCTATTTAGGGGCTACCAGCTTCCGTAAAAAAACATAGAGATTGGTTAAAACATATCAACAGCATGTGTAGTAACTAATATGCACTGTGTGTAATGGGTAAACAATAAACAATAAATTCCTGAGACCCTAAGTTGTTATATGCTAGATCCCCTCAAGGCTCATATACAGTATGGTTAAATTAGAGTCTATACAGGCAATTAGATAAAAACAATATATATATAAAGTCTCTATGATGAAACCAGGAAAAATTGAATGCTTATTTAGAGAACCAGGAGTTCTATAGAAGCCCAGGATCGGTCAGCATGCAGTTATAAATGCCAGGGGATAATAAATGGTGACTTCCATGCTTGTACAGGCAGGTGACTCCAAGTGCTCCCCCCCGTGCTCCCCCACTCACCAGAATCAGTCACCCCTGCAGGGGTACTGTGCAGAAGAGTGGGTGTCTTAGGATGACTGCCTCTTGTAGATATCCCGCTTAAGCTCCGTTGCTCCGTGGGATCGCTCCGGTAATCCAGTTCAGGGGTCCCCACCTAGTGATCCAGGCCTGAGTTCCTTCACAACTCCCCACCTCCGCTCTGCTATATCCTCCTCATATAAAGAAAATAGACAGGGGGCTTCCTTGGTGAAGTAAGTCCAGTTTATTGACAAAGATAAATGTTCCTACAAGCAATAAAATTCCGGCAAACACGGCTGTAAGCAAGGATGGGATCAGGAAGTAAATCCGAGCGTGCGTCCCACCTTGCGTTCCAGCCCGATCTTCCGGGTATGACGTGTGAGCGTGACTCCGACTTACGCGTTTCGTCATCAGACGTTCTCAAAGACGGTGTCGACGCTTCATGCTTCACACAAGGATATAGTCCTGCCGGCTCCCTAAAGAGGGGGTTGAACCTGGATATAGACTTAAACTGTTTTATAGCTAATCCCTAAATCCCTATAAACCGACACACAAAGATGGAGGATGACGAGAAGGATTAAGTTTCTCAGATCAAAAGTTGCTTAGACCAAAAGTTTTCTATACCAAAACGACAGAACTAATATGCTATAGTATACTTATGTACACTTTTTTACATACAATCAATAGAAGGTAAAGCATCTTGCTTATGTTCTCTACTCTGTCTCTTGATGGTTGGTCTCAGGGCCTTACTTGACCATACTTGCCTTTATCCTTTATATTGCCTTGTTGGTTGGTTTCAGGGTCTTACTTGACCATACTTATCTTTATCCAACTATAGTAGGGTCATATCAGTTATTAACCGCAGGATGTTTACCACATACATGACTTTAAGTACCCTGTCAGCTTTTATGACAAACAGTGAACCCTAGAAAGGGGAGATGGAGATGTATAGATGTACATATATAGGGATAGGGGGCCACCAGACAGACCAGGTTACAAGACATGTGCCAGGTGACTGACAGTAATACACGGCACCATGTATATATATATTTTTTTTATAGTCTTAACCATTAAGTATAATAAGTATGGAGTTGCCTGACCCAGAGGATGGGTACTATATGGACCAGGATGGCATGTGGCATTTTAATGTCATTTTTATTTTTATTTTTAAATGTCATTTTTTGACACCATATATACAGCTCTATGTTAAGACTAATGTATAAGCGCTAATGATAGGGGAATCATGACCCTATTTTTTCATATAAATTTCACCTAGCACCTTACCACCTTATGGGCCAGATACCTTTACACCACGATCATTACTAATATTTTTTTAAACTTTTTAACTTATCCCCTTTTGTGTAACCTTAGTCCTAATCTCCAATACCATTAACCCCTATTTTTAACTACAACACAATGGATATGGGTGTAATATTATCTAATAAGAGATTTTCAATTACAAATATTTTTGATTATAATTTATTTTTGACCTATTTTCAGTATATTAATTATAACAAAAGATTTCTATACATTTATATATTTTTTATATTTTTCTTATTAATTTAAAAAAAAAATATTAATAAATTCTGGATTTTTAATAATTTTTTAATAATTTTTTCATAATTTTAAGGTTGACTATTCAATTTCCTCAATATTTATTTATTTTTATTTATATTTCCATCTTCTTATTTACTTTTCCTATACGCTCAATTTAAACATCTCTTTCAATTTGGGTCTGACAAATCGAAACTAAGACAAACGGAAAATACACATAGGTAACAAGGTTTCCCATCCCCATGAATAGTTGTTGATGACGGATAGATGTAAACTGTATATAGCATATAAGTATACAATGTACCAGATATCATGTCTGATTGCTTTGGGTGACATATAGACCAGCGGCTCTGTTAATCTCACACCCCCCGAGCGGCATTTACATAATTAGGGGAGGATTTAGGGAGCCCGCAGGACTATATCCTTGTGTGAAGCGTGAAGCGTCGGCACCGTCTTTGAGAACGTCTGATGACGAAATGCGCAAGGCGGAGTCACGCTCACACGTCATACCCGGAAGATCTGGCTGGAACGCAAGGTGGGACGCACGCTCGGATTTACTTCCTGATCCCATCCTTGCTTACAGCCGTGTTTGCAGTGGTTTTATTGCTTGTAGGAACATTTATCTTTGTCAATAAACTGGACTTACTTCACCAAGGAAGCCCCCTGTCTATTTTCTTTATATGAGGAGGATATAGCAGAGCGGAGGTGGGGAGTTGTGAAGGAACCCAGGCCTGGATCACTAGGTGGGGACCCCTAAACTGGATTACCGGAGGGATCCCATGGAGCAACGAAGCTTAAGCGGGATATCTACAAGAGGCAGTCATCCTAAGACGCCCACTCTTCTGCACAGTACCCCTGCAGGGGTGACTGATTCTGGTGAGTGGGGGAGCACGGGGGGGAACACTTGGAGTCACCAGCCTGTACAAGCACGGAAGTCACCATTTATTATCCCCTGGCATTTATAACTGCATGCTGACCGATCCTGGGCTTCTATAGAACTCCTGGTTCTCTAAATAGACATTCAATTTTGCCTGGTTTCATCATAGAGACTTTATATATATATTGTTTTTATCTAATTGCCTGTATAGACTCTAATTTAACCATACTGTATATGAGCCTTGAGGGGATCTAGCATATAACAACTTAGGGTCTCAGGAATTTATTGTTTATTGTTTACCTATTACACACAGTGCACATTAGTTACTACACATGCTGTTGATATGTTTTAACCAATCTCTATGTTTTTTTACGGAAGCTGGTAGCCCCTAAATAGGGGATGGTACACTATTATATAATTTTATGTTGTAAGCTGAGGTGTTGTAAATGCACTATTTTATACTGCCAGACGGGCAAGTGTAAATCCATTTCACCTGTTGGAACACATGGGACCTATTACACACTTATATAACACAGAGGATTTGTATGTTTATATATATATAATTTTACCTACATTATTTGTTCTCTGCATCTACCTTTGCACATGCGTAAGGGGTTGATCACCCAGGGAACAAATCACAAATTCATTTCCCCTCACACAAGCTTTTGTCACCTGACTGTATAGTTGTCTGATACTTGCATAGTATTTCACGACCACTTTCAGTGTGTGTATCTAATCACCTTTATCATCACTTTTAATTTGTAAGCATTTAATACTGTTAATAGGGCAGCGCCAATTTCCCCAATCTCTTTTCTACTCGGTCTCGTAAAACTAGTGTTCGTATTGTAGGTAGCAAATTCCTCACGCTGCAAAATCTATGATCGTTGAATGCAGCGCATTAATGTCTTCTTTACTAATGCTATAAAGAATGAAGATGTTTTGCTGTTCATATTCAAACAGAGTTCTCCCAAACTGATTTCTGGATTCTTTTTCTCTTTGATCCCATGAATGATATAGTATGCTTTTTAAAAACAATGTCTCCATACTAATAATAATTTTTACACTTGTTTTTTTTTGGTGGAGTCATCTTTTATTGTAAATTTTATCCAGATGTTTATTTTATGATTGTTGTCGAACTTATTTTATGTTTATCTAGGTTCTTTATTTTTTTTTTGGTGTTTGTAAAGTTACCACAAAGAACCATTTTTTTATTTTTTATTTTTGGTGTTTGTAAAGTTACAACAAGGAACCATTTTGTTTTTTTTATTTTTTTGGTATTTGTAAAGTTACCACAAAGAACCATTTTGTTTTTTTTTTGTTTTTTTGGTGTTTGTAAAGTTACCACAAAGAACCATTTTGGTTTTTTTTATTGTGATTTTTTCTTTTTTGTATATAAAGTTAACACAAAGAACCGTTTTTGGTTATGTATCCTTTTTTTTTTTTAAGTTACCACTAGAACATTATTAACATTATTAATGTATTTTTTGTGTGTTTTTGCAAACTCAATGAGATTGTTGTCCCTTGTTAATTTGACATTGTGTCTAAAATCAATGACTTAAAATAAAACACATAAAGTCTTTTCATAAACTCAAATATCCATTTATTCATGGTCTAAATAAAATAAAGAGGAAGTCAACGCTGGAAAAAGTCTGTGGACAAGAAAATTGGGATCTTGAGGAGTCCATATAAGAGGGAGCACAATCTGGTCCAGGAATCCCAGAGATCAACAGCACCAGCAGATGATATAGATGTCCCCAGACTGTGGTACTACAACAGCCTGCGTCTTCTGTCAGACCAGACTGAACCCAGGTCATCACTTTCTTCTCTTCCCTGCAGCCTTTCCTCCACGCTGCCCTGCACCCTTCCCTGCAGCCTTCCCTGCAGCCTTCTTTGGAGGCTGTGGCTCTAGTGTTTGAGTTGTGGCAGGAGGAGAAGGAGGAGGAGGAGGAGGTGGGGCTGCCTCATGTAGTTGGGTGTTTCTGGTTAGCGTGCCCTGCAGCCCCTTCTGGATTGTTTCCCCAAACAGTCTCTCACAAATGAGGCGTTGCTCCCAATCCATTTTAAGAAGCCTGCTGGCAAAGTAGCAGCCATAGGACTCTTCCGCTTCAGGGGGGGCTCCTTAAAAAATGGGTGGCCTCTCGCATGAGGCGCCTCCTGTGTCACCGTCCCCTCCCTGGTCCTTTTTTTTTGGAAGGCGGAGGGGAGGCACTTGTGATTCTGTCAGGCTCCTACTGGGCCCAGCCACCTCACTGGGCCCAGCCACCTCCTGCCTGACACTGGGCCCAGCCTCCTCCAGGATGATGCTGAATCCGGCCTCCTCCAGCCTGTCCATGGACCCGGTCTCCTCCTGCCTGCCACTTTCCCCACATTCCTCCTGGATGGCCTCATCCTGTGTATAAAATAAGAACATAGTTTTAGTATATTTTTTTTGGTTCATCAATGACACACAATTTGCTTCTCATGACTGGCAAATTCGATGTGAATACATCTCTTAGTAAAAGAGTGTAGAAATCAGACACCCTAATTTTTTGAAGCAGGTGACAAACATATTTAGCCACTACTGTCAATTGATATGTATACATCATTTTTTGGGGAAAATTATTTGAATCAATTATAACATCCAGTTAACATCATTAATATTAGGACAGTAAATATTTGTGAAATTAATTTACCTGACTCCAGATGGTCATATCCGGTTCATCCAGGATGGAAGACCCAGCCTGGTCCTCATCAGCCTCTGCTGGGGTGGAGGGAAGGGTGCATGGAAGGGTGCATGGAAGGGTGGAGGGAAGGGTGGAGGGAAGGGTTGAAAGTGATGCCCTGGCTTCAGTCTGGTCATCAAGAAACCGTAGTTTATTGTAGTACCACAGCCTGGGTACATAAACATCATCTGCTGATGCTCCTGATCTCATGGATTCCTGGATCTTGTTATGCTCCCTCTTATACATGTTCCTCAAGACCCCAATTTTCTTTAACAATGTCTCCATTGTTGCTTCCGGGATGGTCGCCTGGACAAATAACAGAAGTCTCTCCAGCGTTGACTTCCTGACATGCTTTAAATAATATTGAGGGTGTTTCACCTCCCACAAATTCCTCATTTCTCTATATTTTTCTATAAAAGCTGTCAAAAAATCAGGATCCTTAAATAGTGCATTCATAATGTCTGTAAAAGATAAAGACACAAGACAAAAAACACTTATTATGTTTCTGCTAAACCCTCATCATCTTATCCCTATGTAGGCCTCATCAATCTGTCAAGCCATATAGGCCGCTTGCTACAAAGTCTTGACCAAATTTATAAATTTAAAATTACCTTTGTTTAGTAGAGTCCCGGTCCACTATCACCTACGCACAGAACGTACGTACGACACAATACGTAACAACGTTTTATACACTGCACATGCATAATACTCCGCCTACTTGGCCCGCCCCTGACGGTTTTTTTGTTTACGCATATACCCCGCCCTTGACTCTACGCACAGAACGTACGTACGACACGTGCGCAAGAACCCTCTTTATACACTGCGCATGTGTGAAACTCCGCCTGCGTCGCCCGCCCCTGACGTTCAATTTTAACTCATGTTCTCCGCCCCTTAATTCTACGCACAGAACATACGTACGACACGTGCGCAAGGCCCCTCTTTATACACTTCGCATGTGTGAAACTCCGCCTGCGTCGCCCGTCCCTGACGTTCAATTTTAACTCATGTTCTCCGCCCCTTAATTCTACGCACAGAACGTACGTACGACACATGCGCAAGGCCCCTCTTTATACACTGCGCATGTGTGAAACTCCGCCTGCGTCGCCGCCCCTGACGTTAGATTTTAACTAATATTCTCCACCCATTTTTGATACGGCGTGTAGTGGGGTGAATAATGGCGGAGACACATCAGGTGTGTACTACCTCAGGTAGCGACGAAAGCCCGGAGGCCGGATTGTCACGATCTGGGAAGCCGAGATTTAAGGCCTCCAATATGTCCTTTAAAGAGATGGTGGAAATGGTGGCAATTCTTAAAAAAAAGGACTATGATGGGAAGTATGGGCCGTACGCCCGGCCAAATTTGAGAAAAGCCAAAATAATGGCGAAGGTGGTGAAGACCTTACATGGTTATTTTGGGGTACAGCGCTCGAAGGATCAAATTAGAAAAAGATGGTCCGACCTCAAACTCTGGGAGCCGGATCAGTACAGACGGATCCGTAAAGTGCTGAAAAAAAGTAAGTACTTGTCATGTTTTCATCTTGTGTTTAATACCTTATATACTGCTCCATGTGCTTTTCTTTCCGATACGATTTTTGCATCGTTTGAAACGATCTTTTAATAAACCTCGTTACATATATAGAGATATTTATATATATATCTATATAGATAGATATATATCTATATCTATATAGTTATAGATATATCTATATCTATATAGATATATATATATCTATATATATCTATATAGATATATATATATTTATATATCTATATATATATATATATATTTATATATATATATATTTATTTATATATATATATATATATATAATATATATTTGTATATATATATTTATATATATATTTATATATATATATATTTTTATATATATATTTTGTGGCAGAGCAAGGCTCTGTCCCTATGAAAATGGGGTTAAAGTGGACACAGAGTCTGCATATTGGCTGAGTGCAGAGCTACAGAGTGTAAATTTGAAACGGAGAAAAACTGCTCTGGCAGTTTTCTTCAGGTTTTGCTAGTTCCTTATGGGGCTCTGTAATTTGGAGATCCTTCAGAGTCTTGGGTGGGACGGGATCTCCAACCCTGTGTCCGGGTCTTGTGGACAGCCAGCAGGGTGTGTGCCCAGGTGCACACAGCCCATATAATGAGGGACTGGTGAGAGCAGAGAGTGGAGGAAGGTGAAGTTGGAGCAGTGGCTGCTAGTAAGTGGCTCTGTGTGAGAATAGATGCTGTGTGCGTTGAAGGGCTTCAAAGCTATGTGCGTCCAAGGAGCCAGATGCTGTGTGTGTTGAAGGACTTCAAAGCTGTGTGCGTCCAGGGAGCCAGAAGCTGTGTGCGTTGAAGGGCTTTAAAGCTGTGTGCGTCCAAGGAGCCAGAAGCTGTGTGCGTTGAAGCTCTTGAAGCTGTGTGTGACCAAGGAGCCTAAGACTGTGTGCATCCAAGCAGCTTGTTTGAGGGGCCTGTTCCCTATAGCAGCATTACTGCTGAAGAGTAGCCAGGTGGGCTAGCATTTTCACTTGGATTTTGTGTGTTTAATTGAAGCTTGGACCCCTGCGTGGCATTCCTGGATGCACTTTTGTTTTGTTTTTCCCTTTAATAAACGTGGGCTACCAGGCCCTTAACTATAAATGCCTCTCTGATGTGGACTCACTGAACCAAAATGCATCTATCCACTTGAGCTGAACAATCCCCAATGTCACAAGTGGTGCTCGAATGCGGGCATGTAGACGGTGGAATCTAGGTCCCTGCTCCATGGTGAGTCGCATCAGGAACTACTGCTAGCTGTGTGTGGCAGCCAGGCGAACAGCATTGCACAGAAGTTTGATGGACTGTGTTGCATGCAGGTTGTGTACCTGTGAAAGGAGAATCACATTTTTTTTCTCTTTGCTGTGAAGTGTGTTGCAAGTTGCTGTGTGTAAGACAGCAAGCATGGGGCGGTCAAAACAGAAAAAGGAAGCAATCCTTGCTGAAGCAAGGGAAAGGGTTCTATGGCTAGAGGGTATTTCACCACATGCCCCAGCCAAGCCAGAGAATTTTTCCAAGTGTGAAATTTCTGTGACCTGGGGTAAATTAATCATGTCATCCCCAGTTAAAAAGGAAGTGAAAGAAGTTTCCCCTGGCAACGGGAAGCCAGGTGGACAACAGCGTGTGAAAAAGAGGAATATGGTCATCTGTGGAAGAAACGTCCAGGCCAACAGGGATGTCGGGGATCCAAGGAGTCTGTCTGCTGATGGTCATGACCAGTGGTATCCTGTGGCAACAGAGAGCCAGTCATTAAGGAGATTCCAATAAAGTAAAGTTCAGCTACCAGTACCGTGCTTGGAATGTGGTCAAGTGGGGAATGGAATTTTTACTTGCCCAAGGTTCTGGAACAACGCTGAAGAGTCTGGAAAGGCTGCAGTGTCGTCCTGTGGCCACACAGAGGAAGTAGCTGGTATGGATGCAGCTGAGAGACAGCGCACTCAAGTGAAGGGTATGATGCCAGCCACTGAAAATGGTAAGACTGTTTCAGTTTGTGGGACTGAACCTAGTGACATGGGAGTGTGTCCAGCGGGAAGATCCGTAGTGCAAATGGACATTGACTTGCTGCAGTGTGCTACCCGGAGCAGTGGGGAGGTACATGGTGAAGCCCAGCTGACAGCAAGGTTAAAGAGTCAAATGGACATGGGGACTATGCATGTGCCTGCTATAATCCAGCAGAGTGCTGGAGAGGTTAAACTAGGGGTGACCAAAACTGTTCTTGTGCCATGTTCCCTAGTGACAGGTGCTGCAGAGTTGCCCAGGGAAACTTCAGAGGAGCTTGCAGTGACGGAGCAGAGAGTTTCCCAGGTCAGCTATGGAGCTGCCCAAGGAGGAAAGAGTTCCCCTTTAAAGATAGAGGGTGATGTGAGGAGAGGCTCACAGGCTGTGGTTGGTAATAGACAATCCACAAAAGTAGCAGTTATGTCTATACGTAATGAACATTCTGATGGTTATGCTGACAAATGTGTTACTGTTGGCAAATGTGATGGTATTGGTGATAATGACATTGAAAAATGTGTTCCCTTTAATGTCATGTCTGAAAATGTTGCAAATGTCTTCACTGCCAATGATGGGAGTAGGATATCTCCCGTGACAACCAGAAGCGCAGGCGTGTCCATGGAAGTCTCATGGGGTCTCTATGTGTTGGAGCCAGAGGTGTTCCAGGATGGCTGTGGTGCTACTCTGGTGAAACAAAGGAAGACTGAGTCACACAGTGAGAGTGTGCGGGCGCAGCCCCACAACCCTAAGTGTAACCCAGTTGTCAAGGGGTTAGTTCAGCCTGCAAAAGCTGAAAGTGCAGAGCTGTGTGTGTCAGTAGGGCCCCCAGAGCCGGTAGGGCAAAAGCATGTATTACAGCCTGCCTTGTCAGATGATGTGTCAACCCAAGGGGATATGTATAGAAATGACACAGGTGATGTTTTGGCTAGTGAATCCCAGGTTCCTGTGGGGCCTTCTAGAGTAGGTGATGGAACCACAATAGACTGGGATAATTGGTATGAGAATGCAATCGCAATATTAAATAATGTGGTGGACATAACACCTGCTATGCCCAATGGAGGGATTGCAGATCAGCTGGTGCTCAAGGACACGTTTGTCCCTGCAAAGGTTAATGACCTCCAGTCTGAAGGAACTGTTCAGGGTGCTGGCATAGCAGATGTGTTGTCCACAGCCCAACACCTCGGGTGTCAAGGTGACAATGTGACTTGTAATGACCTGCAGTGGCTCACTGACACTGGTGCAGAAGGGATAAGTGTGAGACATGTGTCTGACAGTGCTCCAGGGGAGCAACAGGCTGTGATGAGGGGTACCTCCAAGGAGTTGGAGGTCTCTTCAAATGTCTCAACCTCACAAGCTGCAGTGGATGAGCCCCTCCATGTCTTGGACAGGGGAAAAGTCCCTAGAAAGGTCTGGTATTTAGACATGGGATGTTTGGAGATGACAGAGACCTTACTTGAAATGCTGGAGTTAGTAAAAATGCACTCATTGTACACTTGGGTGTCTCCACCGCAGTCGGACCAGGTGATGCTGCGTAGTACCAATGGGTGGAGCCAGGTGGTACAGACTGTGCTGGGAAGTCTCTCTGTAGTCTCTCTACAATGGTATTGGTGGGGCCAAAGCTTATTAACAGTGTGGCAAATAGTCTTGAGGTTCTCTGAGAGGGTGCTCCCAGTTACTGAGTGGTATGGAAGGCGCCCAGGAGAACTGTTGGAGACATCAAAGGTCTCTCCGGCAGGTGTAGTGACTATAAACATCTCTGCTGGTGTGGTCCGAGGTGCGGCTGAGCAGTGGTCAATAGAGGGCGTGGATACTGTCTCACCCACTAAACCTCATGAGAAGGTAGGGCCCAAAATAGACGCAGCACTAGCAGAGATGCTTTCTATCACTCAGAAAGAGGTACAACTTAAAGTACCCGGAGACACTGTAAAGGAAAGTGCTAATGTTGGTTGCTGCAACAATGTAATGTGTACATCAGAAAGAAGTAGTTTGTGCTTGGATCAGTGTCATTTGTTAGATCAGTTACCCATGGAGTGTTGGACAACAGGTGAGGTGAAGCCGTGCTATGGACCCGTGGGGTGTAATCGCTTGCCTGTGTTTTGTCCCTCCTCAGGTCTGGTTCTAACATCTACTGATGTAGATGGCACTGATTGTGTTCGACAGGGTTTCATTGAAATGTATGATCTGCTAATGTTTGGTGCTGTTAAAAGTGATGTGGTAGCCGTGGGTAACCAGAGAGGTTTTTGAACCTGAAAGTACTGTGGTGAAAGATAACACTGACTTCTGTAAGCTGAAAGTTAGGATCAGGGAAGGTGGGACGTACCTGGAAGCACACCCGAAAAAAGGGTTGGGCCTACGTGGCTGATGGCCAGCACAGAGGTGTCCCAACTGCTATGGTGGGTGCAGGTGTTTCTCCCTCCGGATCGAAACAAGAGGGGGGGGTATGTGGCAGAGCAAGGCTCTGTCCCTATGAAAATGGGGTTAAAGTGGACACAGAGTCTGCATATTGGCTGAGTGCAGAGCTACAGAGTGTAAATTTGAAACAGAGAAAACTGCTCTGGCAGTTTTCTCCAGGTTTTGCTAGTTCCTTATGGGGCTCTGTAATTTGGAGATCCTTCAGAGTCTTGGGTGGGACGGGATCTCCAACCCTGTGTCCGGGTCTTGTGGACAGCCAGCAGGGTGTGTGCCCAGGTGCACACAGCCCATATAATGAGGGGCTGGTGAGAGCAGAGAGTGGAGGAAGGTGAAGTTGGAGCAGTGGCTGCTAGTAAGTGTCTCTGTGTGAGAATAGATGCTGTGTGCGTTGAAGGGCTTCAAAGCTGTGTGCGTCCAGGGAGCCAGAAGCTGTGTGTGACCAAGGAGCCTAAGACTGTGTGCATCCAAGCAGCTTGTTTGAGGGGCCTGTTCCCTATAGCAGCATTACTGCTGAAGAGTAGCCAGGTGGGCTAGCATTTTCATTTGGATTTTGTGTGTTTTAATTGAAGCTTGGACCCCTGCGTGGGATTCCTGGATGCACTTTTTTTTTTGTTTTTCCCTTTTAATAAACGTGGGCTACCAGGCACTTAACTATAAATGCCTCTCTGATGTGGACTCACTGAACCAAAACACATCTATCCACTTGAGCTGAACAATCCCCAATGTCACTATATATAGATATAGATATAGAGAGAGATTAAATATTTTTAGATATATCGATATCTAGATATCAATATTTAAATATATCTCGATATGTCTCTGGAAATTTAAATCTTTAGTAAACTAGGAACTCTACACAAACAGACAATTTGTACACCACTTCACTACAATGTTTTAAGATTACTATGTACTAAAATATCTGTGTGCTAAGTATATTAATTTTTTGGTTCACATAGGGGGAAAAAACACTCAGCCAAGAAGAACCCAGTCCCCCCCCATCCAAAAGAACATACTTGGGAAATCAGCCCAAGCCCCACTGAGGATGTGGAGGAAGGAGAGGTGGGCGACATGGGCACCCCACCAGGTGAGTGTCTGACACACCAGCTTATGGTAATCTATGCATGGCTGCCTTTTATTTTATGTAATTTTTTTACTCTAGTTTAGGTGATCTGGTTGTGCTTGACTCAAGCAACAGCGCCACCCCCGAGGATGTTCATGAAGTATGTGACATGGGCACCCCACCAGGTCAGTGTCTGAGACACCAGCTTATGGTAAGATAAACTATGTATGTCTACATATTTCTAAACACCTTTTTTTTTTTCATTCAATTTTAGGTCCAAGTGACTATTTCACCACAGACAGTGCCCAACGACTAATTGCTCAAATAATGGCCTGGATTGGGGAGATAGATCAAATGCGGAATAGGCTGGATCGTATGCAGCAGGAAATGAAGGACATGATTGATGTTTTGGGTCGAATCTAAATGCCCTTTTTCAACCCAAAAAACATTGATCGTGTCCTTCATTTCCTGGTTTGCTGACCCCATTCTGGGCCTTCTCTTTTGTATTTTGTGGAAATGATATGCCTGTTTAACAACATAAAAAAACAAACATTTTTAAAAAAAGGAGGCCTGTTTTGGGAAAAAAAAAAAATAGAGGCCTATTAAAAAAAAGCCTGTTTGTCATAAAACAAAATTTAAAAAAAACTGTTTTTAAAAAACACAAAAAAAAGGCTGTTTTTCAAAAATGAGGCCTGTTTTGGCAAAAAAAAAAATATATAAAAAAAAAAAAAAATAAGAGGCCTGTTTGTTAAAATCAAAATCCAAAAAAATATATAATTTAAATTATCAAAAAATATAACTAATTATAATATTCTAAATTTGTAAATATATTGAGATATTTTTGACTATGAACATTTTATACTAATGCATAAGTGAATGTATACCAAATATTAAAACATCTGTTTAGGAATTAAATAAATGTGTGGTTTGTTATTTCAATGCTCAGTATCAGTTTGTTTAAATTTAAAATAGTTGTTTACAGTGGCAATGGAGCTTATTTAGAAATTTACAAGGAAAATACACTTGGCACTACAAGTGCTCTACCATAACCTAGGAGAAAGCCCAAAAGAAAGGCAAGCAATAAATATAATTCAATATTTCATCAAGATTTTTTTATTTTGATTATTTAGATATCCTGGCCCAATGCAATGGCCCCCCTACCCATAAAAAAATTTACATATTGCTGTCGAACTTGACGGGCACTTTGGGGGGCCAAGCCAGTACAGACAGTATCCAGGCCCGTAAGATTGTCACTGATAATAAGTCCGGCCTCAGGCCCAACTGGCACAATATAATTAAAGGAATGTTTGTGCAAAAAGTTGTGCAGGATGCAGCACGATAAAATGATAAAATTAAGTTTGTTTTCCGCCAAATTAATGGAGGTTTGAAACAAGCGGAACCGGCTGGCCAGAATCCCAAATGCATTCTCAACAACTCTTCTAGCTCTGGCCAGCCGGAAATTAAAAACCCTCCTCTCCGGGATGAGGGTTCTTTGGGGGAATGGCCTCACGAGGTGCTTGCTCAGAGCGAAGGCTTCATCGGCTATGAAGACAAAGGGGAGTCCTTCCACGTTATCCGCATCAGGTGGCAATCCCAGGCCACCACTCTGGAGACGCTGGCAGAACTCCGTCTGGGCAAATACTCCTCCATCCGAGCCATTCTTCCCCACGTCCACATATAGAAATTCATAGTGTGCCGACACCACCGCCATTAAAACAATACTATGGAACCCCTTATAATTAAAATAGTATGACCCCGAATGGGGTGGTGGCACAATGTGGACATGTATCCCATCTATAGCCCCTCCACAATTGGGAAAGTCCCAACGGGTGGCAAAATGGGATGCCACAGTCTGCCATTCCTGTGGCGTTGAAGGAAACTGGGGAATCAAACAAGAAAACAAAACTCAGTAATTTAGAAAATAACATTGCAAGAAAATTATACAATTAAGACATTATTGCCCAGCATTAGTATAACATTAAATAATTGAAATCTTCTTGAATAAATAATATGGAAAGGCACACTTATCAGATTGCTCACCCCCTCTGATGGCACATTGATTACATTTTAGGGGGTGGTGAAATTAGAAAAAAAATTAAGTTTAAGGACATGCAGGGATTTATTGACTAAAGGCTACAAGACTGTGCAGTTGTCGCACTCTGCAAGTGCAGTTGCTCCACAGCTTAAGTAAATGAGGTAAGGTAAAAAGGCTTTCATGTTGCAAGGAGTACACAATCACATGCAAGGGCAATTCATCCAAACACTTTGTGGCTTGCATATGATTGGATGATGGAAATCAGCAGAGCTTCTGCTCATTTACTAAAGCACTGGAGCAAATGCATTTTGCTAAGTGCAACATATATTTGCTTTGTAAAAATCAACACCACAAAACATTATAGCAAATTATTAGGGGGGGGGGGGGGTTGGAAATCAAGTTAATTACATGCACACTATTTGGATGGAGTTTAGGGGAAACAAAATACAATGCAGCTGACTAAATACATTCAAACTGGGTAGACTAGGTGGATATGTGCCCAGCATTGTATTCTGGGGAGGTTATTGAAGGCAAATATACATGCATGACAAAAAAGAACAGGAAAAAATTCCAGCATGTGTGAGGAGAAAAAGGGGACATTCACACTATATTGCAATGATGGTAAGAAGTGTTTGAGTTAAGAAATACATTACGTTATCAAAGATTAAATTAAAGAACATGTGATGCTAATAAAAGAAAAAAAATCTTACCTTAACATAGTCCTTCTGCAGGACCTGGATGATGGCAGAACAGGTCTCTGGGATAATGATCCCCAGAGCCTGGGGGGAGATGCCTGTCGAGAACTTGAGGTCCTGCAGGCTTTTCCCTGTCGCCAAGTACCGCAACATGACAACTAGCCTCTGCTCCGGAGTGATGGCTTGCCTCATGCAGGTATCCTGCCTGCTGATATAGGGGGTCAGCAAAGCCAACAAACGGTCAAAAACGGGGTCCGTCATCCGGAGAATGTTCCTGAAATCCTCAGGATTATTACGTCACCGCGTACTAGGCTGTCGAACTTTTGTGTGATCGTGTGTAGGCAAGTACGTTCGTTAGAAAGTCCGCCGAAAGTCTGTCGGACTTTTGTAGACGAAAAGTCCGACCGTGTGTACGCGGCATCAGACCAGACTGAAGTCAGGGAATCCCTCTCAACCCTTCCTTCCACTTTTCCTTCCACCCTATCTTCCACCCCAGCTGAGGCTTCCAATGTCCAACCTGGGACTTCCAGCCAGGAAGGAGTGGAGGAGCCCAGATGGAGCCAGGTATAGCATTCTTCTACAGATTTCTGGTCAATAAATAAATGATGTTTACTAGATGTTGTTATTGATCACTAATTGCTGATTTAATAAAGTGTTTTACATATCAATAGACAGTAGTGGGCAAAAATAATTGGGACAAGAATGAAAAATGCTGGGCTCAGAATGATAATCTGTTATATTTGTTAACATTCAAATTTCTAGAGTCATGAGATGAAAATTGTATGTGATTGATGAAGAAAAAACTAAAACGATGTCCCTTTTTCATACACAGAAATACCTCAGCCAGGAGGAGGCTGTGGAATGTGGCAGCCAGGAGAAGGCTGTGGAATGTGGCAGCCAGGAGGAGGCTGTGGAATGTGGCAGCCAGGAGGAGGTGGGGCTAAGTGGCAGCCAGGAGAAGGCCGGGCCCAGTAGAAGCCTGACAAAATCGCAGGTACCTCCCCTCCGCCTTCCAAACAAAAGACCTAGGAAGGAGTAACGTGCAGGATTCAGCACTCAGGCTGATTCAGGAGGCTTCTGCGTCTCTCAGAGCCTTCCCCACTCGCGAAGAGGCCTTTGCCTGCATGGCTGCCACAAAACTGAAGGACATGCAGGAGGGCCAACGCCTCATGCGTGTGGACATCCTTTATAAAACCTTAACTAAGGGGGTGAGGGGTGAAATCACACCCAATACCCACCTGTGTGAGTTGGACCATCCTCCTTCTTCTCCTCCTCCTCCTCCTGCCACAACTCCACCACCACAGACACAGCGTGGAAGGAAGTGTGGAAGGAAGACAAGAGAGTGATGACCTAGGTTCAGTCTGGTCTGACAAAAGATGCAGGCTCTTGTATGAGCACAGCCTGGGGACAGACATGTCATCTGCTGCTGTTCATGATCTCTTGGACTTCTGGACCAGATTGTACTCCCTTATATATGGACTCCTCAGGCCACCAATTTTGCTGGAAAAGAATTGATGTGTGCCCTGGGGGCCAAAGGCTTCGCCAATTTCTGCTGTTTCTCCAGCGTTACCTCCCTCTTTGTTTGGTTATGAGCCCTTAATAAATTTTTGGGTTGATTTATTATACTCGCCTATGTGTGTTTTCCTTATAACAGTTTGTTTGTGAGGAGGCAGGTACATTTGAAAAATACAATGTCAAATTAACAAGAGACACCAACACCAAACAATCTCCTTGAGATTAAATAATACAAGATAATAATCGTGTTGTGGTAACTTGACACACAAAACACACCCAAAACTATTCTGGAGTAAAAAAAAAAAAAAAAGAATAAAACACAGGATCAGGATGTAAAAAGATACATCCAAAACAAAATAAAGCTAAAAACATCACAAAAAGATTATTTTTACGGCAGATGTGACAAATAAAAATATTATATTGATGAAATCACGAGAAATAATAAAAGAAAGAAGTAAAGAAGTTTGTGAGAAGTCTGTGTGAATATGAGCAGCAAAACGACTTCATTCTTCTAGCATTATAAAGAAGAACAGAGTGCGCTGCATTAAACTATTTAAAACATTGCAGAGTGACGAAAGTGCTCCATCCATTCCGAACGCTAATTTTACCAGACCAAGCAGTTCCGTCTCAGCATTTATTCTGAGCATGCGTGGCACTTTGTGCATCGGAATTGTCCACACACAGTCAGAATTGACGCGATCGGATTTTGTTGTCGGAAAATTTTATAGCCTGCTCTCAAACTTTGTGTGTCGGAAATTCCGATGGAAAAAGTCAGATGGAGCCCACACACAGTCAGAATTTCCGACAACAAGCTCCAATCGCACATTTTCCGTCAGATAATCTGACCGTGTGTACAGGGAATTAGAGTAGAGAAGAGAATGGTTAAAACCTGTCAACTTTTGTTTGCTGTCAGTGTCCTTTTGTGGAAATTTCCCTTGGATCCCTGTCCTGGAAACACAACAGAAACTAAAAAAAGAAAATCCCTTCTTAGAGACTTGTCACCAGAACCAGTTTTCCCTCACCTCATGTACTGGGGACAACTATAAAATACTGGAATTCTCATCACTCTCTGCCCCTCTGTGACAATGGTCACTAGAACAAACAGAGACCGCAAATTTCTCCAGCATGGGACACAAACAGCAATAAAAACCTGACAGAGTTTCTAAGCTCTCCATCCTCTATTCAAAAATGTCTTTAGATATACTGTGCATGGAAAATGTGCATAGCTGTTTTTCCATTTAAACTACACGTAAATTTGTTTTGTGTGAATGGGGCAAAATATATTGCCTGTAATTCGAATGTATGAATGTAGAAATTACCACAATATTACCACTAGATGGAGCTGAGGAGCATTGCTTATTTCCTATGATATTCAGTTCCATCTAGTGGCCACAATGCAATACTTTCCACATTCACACAGAGAAATGGAGCGAATATAACATTTGGTTTTACACCATTCGTACAGATTGAAATGATATGCAGTTTCAATGATTGGACAGCTATATCATTTTTTTTTTTTATATTGCACCCTTTAATGTTCAGAAAAGAGCAGATTTATATTCAAGAATCAGTCTAAGGCTTGGACTAATGTTAGGGGTCAGGATTTGCAGGGGACAGTTGTATAATATGGACTTGTAACATTTCCCAAATGTAAACTTTAGATTCTTATTGGACTTAATGTGCCACATCAGCTTCATAAACAGTATTTAGTAATTGTCTACTGGCCCATTCACTCTCTGATCAGAAATAAGGAAGTGTAATCGGGGGATTCAAAATCTGGTGCAGCCTTGCATGGGAGCCAATCAGCTTCTAACTTCAGCTTGTTCAATTCAAATGATATTAAAGGCTTTCTTTAAAAAAAAAAAAAATATATCATTTACCTGCTCTGTGCAATTGTCGTGCACAGAGCAGCCCCGATCCTCCTCTTCTCGGGTTCCTCACCGGTGCTTTTGGCTCCTCCCTCCTTCCGAGTGCCTCCGGAGCAAGCAGCTTGCAATGAGGGCACCCAAGCAGGCTCGTTCCCGAGCCACAGCCATTCACAAACAGAGCCACAGCTACAGCCAGCCCCCTTTCTCTCCTCATCAGGGGAGTGACAGTCCCCGGAGAGTAGGGGCTCTCGTGCACATTGCTGGATCGAGATGGGGCTCCGGTAAGTATTGGGGGGGCTGCTGCACAGAGAAGGATTATTATCATGAAGTTAGAAAACCTTGAGCCTTTAGAACCCCTTTAAGCTTTTGACAAAAAACCTGATTGTTTTTTATGCAGAGCTGCACCAGATTTTGCACTCTCTGATTTTAGTAAATCCAACCCCACAGTGTCAGCTATCAGCATGAGTCACTTCGGACACGTTTTCCTGACACAAAGAGAAAAATGGAGACAGCGGAGGTAGCTCCAGCTGAATGACAGCCTCAGCTCTGTTCCTGTGTGCTGTTTGGAGGGGAGTGTGTCCGTTCCCTCCAATCAGCTGTCAGAGCTCTCTGAGCTATGCAAAGTGAAATTTGAGCTCTTTGCCCCTGGGTTTCTGACAGCTCAGGCATCCTTTAAAAATTCTGCATTTTGAATTGATGTAGAGAAAAGAACACTGCAGATAAACAGGCACAACCTATGTTGGAGGATTTGTTTCATCTCTATCTATCACCTGAGACCAGTCACTTCACTGGGTATGTGTAAAGGTTTACAATCACTTAAAAGTAAAAGTATGGGGAAAATGTAATATGTAATATATTGTCTAAGCTGTCTTCATGATTCACATTACCCAGCCTATTTGCCCCTATCCTCACCTTTAGCCCTGGTTCACACTGATGCAATGTGTGAAACGCACAAGATTCGCTGTGTTTCCCTGTATTGCACTGCATAGCAATCGCACCCTGAAACAGATTGCAAAACGCAGTGCAAATGCCAGAGTCACATCGCATTGGTACTAACACCTATGCAATGCAATTCAGGTGTGAAAAAAAAGGGTCCTGCACCATTTTTGTGGGAATGCAATGCAATTCTGGCAAATCACACCACACAGACATTGCGGTGTGATTCCTGTGCGTGGGGTATTCTGCACGCACTAGTGTAAACCCAGGCTCAAAGTGAACATGTGTCCAAAAGTGTTTACATATTCTAAACAAGCATTCAAAGCACTTTAAATTCATCTTCAAAATTTACAACAGGCACTGAAATCGCAAAACCCTTTTACCCTTTACTGATACCCAATTTCACTCAGAGTCTCTATTGTGATCTTTGGGGATTCATTACTTCACAGTACAAGCAGCTGGAAGGTCAGTAATAATGTAGCACCCTCTATGTGTGTTACTAGAAGTGAGAGTAGGCAAGTTATATTTGGCCCAGGAAGTCACTGAATCTGGGTCAGGGTTATTTGAGGCCAGGGCTGGATGACCCATCCTGGCAGCTCTCTGGTGCCTCCCCCTGTTTCTAGAATGTTGGCGAACGTTTTAGAGAATAGTGGGTGGAAGCTAGGTGGGGTTGTCTTAAATATTTAGGGTCCTTTAGCCAATAATGTTTGGGGTCAGGCAGGGAGCTAAAGAAGCATTTAAGTAGACATGAGCCATAGCAGCAAGGGAGTCGGGTGGAAGATGGAGAAGCAGTACTGAGGGAATCTGTCGGTGGCCCTTGAGGGACCCTTTACCTTGGACTGGAGCTTGGGTGGCTGGCCTGGAAGGATCCCACCACAGGAGGCTGTTGGCGGGGCTCTAACTCAAGAGGCAGCGAATAGTGCAAGGAGAGACAGTGAGTAGATCAGCACGGTGCAGGGATAGACAAGGGAAGAGACGGCCAGCTGTATCGGGTCTTTCTTAAAGACAGCATTGTGCCAAGTCTTCATCAAACCTTGCTCTGGGGAATCGCCATGTGCATGTCAGTCAGGAGGACTGGGAACAGAGAAACAGCCAGGTGCAGCTGGTGACAGCCAGGTGGGCTGGTATTTTCTGCAAGCAGTGGAACTGGGATCAGTGGCCACAGGGAAGCAGAAGGTGATGTGATATGCTGCTCACTCCTTTTTGTGTTACTTTTGTCAAGTGACTGAAAGTCCTTACCTGTAATGGGCTGTTGCTGAACTGATGATAGACTGTTCTCTCAGGAGTAAGCCAGCAGAAGCTATACAAAGAGGAACCACATTTTTGCAGGTGAAAGGAAGAGGAGGAGTTTGTAAATAGGGAGGCAAAGCAGAGAAAAAGGCACTTCTAAGTGCAGGAATACAACACTTTAATGACAACAAAGAATTAAAATAGTATAAATAGGGAGGAAGTGTCCCTGAACTGTTGTTGTCACACTGGGCATCCCATAATCCCTTACCCCATCCAAGTTATCATCCCCTAATAAAACTACAAAACCAAGTCAAATACCTATTTCTGTGTCTGGATGAAAGAAGGAAATGCTGTAAGACTGGTTGTGTAGCAGTGGGGAACCCTGACTTCAGCAACTCCTACGGGGGTAGTGCTACAATAATAATATATAATAATCTTTAACCACTTGCCTGCTGGGCATTTAAACCTCCTTCAGGCCAATTTTCAGCTTTCAGCGCTGTAGCACTTTGAAAAAAAATTGCGTGGTCATGTAACACTGCACCCATATGAGATATGGTGGGCACTGATAGGTGGCACTGATGGGTAACACTGATGGGTGCCACTGAAGGGCCCTAATAGGTGGCACTGATATGTAGCACTGATAGGTGGCACTGATAGGCACTGGTAGGTGACACTGATAGGCAGCACTAATGATGAGGCACTGATTGGCAGCGCTGATGGGCACTAATTGGTGGCACTGGTAGGCATTTATAGGTGACACTGGTGAGCACTAGTAGGTGGCACTGGTAGGCACTGATAGCACTGATTTGCACTGGTAGATGGCACTGGTGGGCACTGGCAGGTGGCACTACTGGTGAGCACAATTGAGGCAATGGTGTCTCTCAGTGTTCAGGACCAATGTCCCTCTGACAGAAGCCGTGATCGACTTTTTTTTCTCCTCACGCTGGTAGCGTGAGGGAAAAAAAATAGCCGATTACCGGCTCTGTTTAAATCAAATGATCAGCTGTTATTGGCTGACAGCTGATCACATGGTAAGGGGTTGGAATCGGCCCCTTACTACGATCTATGATCAGCCGAGTCTGATGGGGCGCGCAGGCAGCTATAGCACGGGAGGACGTACATGGACGCCATCACGGCAATTTAGGCCTGAGCTGTAGCCATCTTTCGGCTATAACACGGGTGCGAAGGGGTTAAGTAACACAATGGTTTTAATCAACAGGCATAGGTGTGCGCATTTCACAGCGTTTCTCTGCAGCCTTAGAGGTACTGGACAGTGAATGAATGGGAAGTTTTCTGTGCTGAGAGGCTTCCTGTTCATTCACAAACCGAAGCATAGTAAACAAAGTTTACTATGCTTTCATTATGAATGGACACAGTGAGAGAGTTTGTTCACTATGTTCATTTAGAAAAGGAAGGGGCCAGTAAATTGTAACTGGTCCGACTTGTGTGGGTCAGACTTTGGAAAAGGTTCCTGTGCTACTTTGGTCTGACTTCTGTCCGATTTCAGCCCATAGAATTTAATTGAAGTCGCATCCAAGTTGGGTCCTCATCTTAATTGATGTGATTTGGATCTGACATTACAGGAAGATTACACAGGCATTCCCTGAAGTTGCTTCTAAGATGCGTCAAAGTTGTGTCAAGTCGCGCCGAAGTCGCCTGGCAAAGTTGTGCGACTTTCATGACGAAGCAGTGTGAACCCGGCCTCAAGGGTTGTATTTCTGGGGGAAAAGATTCACTAATTGAGGAATGTGTGGCTCAGCCTTGTTTTAGATATATAAATCAAATAATTGGGTTTGTTTTTGGTGTATCACAATCATGTAATGATTTTGATTACTGATATGAAATGCAGTCATTTAATGCTGGCAGTTTTTTTCTTGCCTAACAAAATCATCTGCTTACTATCTTTGGAACATTAAACATAAATAAGCTTCACTTTACTTCTACCAAACTAGTGTGCCATTAACAATGCATGCTTTTGTGGTTACTGCTTTGCTCACATGCCTTTGTAAGCATAGCATAAGCAGGTGCTGACACAGATGTCCATGTTTTTACTTCTACTACAGCTTACTTTGATGGGACAAAGCTTCAGCATGTGAGCAGCAGTCTAACTGAAAAACCAACAAAAGATGTACAACATTTGCTTGCAACCTTTTGACACTTGAAAAGATAACCTAACTCGAATATGTCTGTGAAGGTTTTCATGTATCCAGGTCATTGTATAACTATCTGTAGTTAGTAACATCCACATGGATTTGTTGTGTATTGTTATAGACTTTAACTACCTATCCAAACAGCTCCTTCAGTTTTAAATGATGTCATAAACCTATCACAGCCTTTATTGCCACACCAGGTAGGTTGGTGACAGGCCCGTGTCCACTATGCTACGTAAAGTGGATACGGACACAGTTCTGCTCTCCTCTATGGGGTAATCAGATGGAAATGGACCACCTGTCCGTCTCCATCCAGTGCCATCCGATCTGATCTGCTGGACAGATGGAAAATAGTACCACCATCCGTCTGTTTTTCGCAGGCGGGATTGGATTAGATGGTGGCAGGTGTCATGTGTCCGCTGACATCTGCCGCTCCTTAGAGGACAATGCAGTGTCCGATTAAGGTCTGTCTGAAAAACTGACAGGCGGACCTGATCGGACAACCAGTGTGAAAGAGGCCTTAGGCTAATTTTAGGCTGCAATTGCAGTGAATGGGATGTTTACATACCGTGGTCGCAATGCTTGATTTCAGTTCCACGGGAAAAGCCATCTAACAAATTGCGATCAGCAGGCAACAAGCCCCTGAACATGACACATTGAAGCAAAAAGGGAAATACTGCAATCCTACCACAATTGTGTGCACTGCACATGGTTGTAGTGCGTGTGTTCAGCAAAAATGGGTTTAAAACAGTCGACAACTGTAAATCGCCTCTTAAAAGTTGAATATGGATCTCTCTTCAGGGGAGTGATGGGTTTAGAGGCACGTCTAAACCTAGCCTTAGTCACATTAAAGCGGGCTTGTTTTTTTAATGTTGAGAATGTTTCATGACTCATCCAACCAGCTTCCTTATTTGTAATGGGTATCAGGAACTTACTTCAGCATTTATAGCCCCACAGGTAACTCACTAACCTTAATCAAATCACCATGAAATGGGTCAAGGCAGATGTTAAATGTCAAAGAATATGATGGGAGCTGTGAAAGTTTGTAAAGCCACCCTGTTCTAATTATATAAACTAATCTTATATAATCAATTCATTACAGTGCTATGAAGTCTGGGACAGGTGATAGGTGTTTGAGGTACATGGCTGATAGTGTGAATTGTTGTTGAATCAGTGGGGTATAAATGTCAAAATTTTATGTGAGTGACAAAGTGTGTCAAAGTCCCCCAAGGGTGGGTTCTTGGACATCTATGTCTATATCCAGGGTTATGTATTCCTCCATCAAAAGTACATATGTAAATGTATACTGCACATGTGTCAAACACAAGGCCCACAGGCCGCATCCAGCCCACCAGGCCATTTCATGTGGCCCTCGCACCCAGGAACGTGGTGGGGGATGGGAGACATGAGGGCAGTGAGGGGAGATAAGTGCAGAGGTCAGAGCCGAAGAGGAGCGGTGGAAGTTAGATGTGGATAGCCTGTGAATAAAAACTGAACCCTTCACAGTTTGCAGCAGAACCTGCGAACAGGCCAAACATTTGTTCAAACACACGAACACCATTAAAGTCTATGGGACACAAATGTGAAAAATCAAAAGTGCTCATTTTAAAGGCTTATATGCAAGTTATTGCCATAAATAGTGTTTGGGGACCCGGGTCCTGCCCCAGGGGACATGTATCAATGTAAAAAAAATTTTTAAAAACGGACGTTTTTTCGGAAGCAGTGATTTTAATAATGCTTAAAGTGAAACAATAAAAAATGAAATATTCCTTTAACCACTTCAGCCCCAGAAGGATTTACCCCCTTCCTGACCAGAGCACTTTTTACAATTTGGCACTGCGTCGCTTTAACTGCTAATTGTGCGGTCATGCAATGCTGTACCCAAACGAAATTTGCGTCCTTTTCTTCCCACAAATAGAGCTTTCTTTTGATGGTATTTGATCACCTCTGCCATTTTTATTTTTTGCGCTATAAATGGAAAAAGACCGAAAATTTTGAAAAAAAATGATATTTTCTACTTTTTGTTATAAAAAAAATCCAATAAACTCAATTTTAGTCATACATTTAGGCCAAAATGTATTCGGCCACATGTCTTTGGTAAAAAAAATGTCAATAAGTGTATATTTATTGGTTTGCGCAAAAGTTATAGCGTCTACAAACTAGGGTACATTTTTTGGAATTTACACAGCTTTTAGTTTAACTGCCTATGTCATTTCTTGAGGTGCTAAAATGGCAGGACAGTACAAACCCAAATGACCCCATTTTGGAAAGTAGACACCCCAAAGAAATTGCTGAGAGGCATGTTGAACCCATTGAATATTTATTTTTTTTGTCCTAGGTGATTGAATAATGACAAAAAATTTTTTTTTACAAAAAGTTGTCACTAAATGATATATTGCTCACACAGGCCATGGGCATATGTGGAATTGCACCCCAAAATACATTCATCTGCTTCTCCTGAGTACGGGGATACCACATGTGTGGGACTTTTTGGGAGCCTAGCCGCGTACGGGGCCCCGAAAACCAAGCACCGCCTTCAGGATTTCTAAGGGCATAAATTTTTGATTTCACTCCTCACTACATATCACAGTTTTGAAGGCCATAAAATGCCAAGATGGCACAAAACCCCCCCAAATGACCCCATTTTGGAAAGTAGACACCCCAAGCTATTTGCTGAGAGGCATGTTGAGTCCATGGAATATTTTATTTTTTGACACAAGTTGCGGGAAAGTGACAATTTTTTTTTTTTTTTGCACAAAGTTGTCACTAAATGATATATTGCTCAAACATGCCATGGGCATATGTGGAATTACACCCCAAAATACATTCTGCTGCTTCTCCTAAGTACGGGGATACCACATGTGTGGGCCTTTTTGGGAGCCTAGCCGTGTACGGGGCCCCAAAAACCAAGCACCGCCTTCAGGATTTCTAAGGGCATAAATTTTTGATTTCACTCCTCACTACCTATCACAGTTTTGAAGGCCATAAAATGCCAAGATGGCACAAAACCCCCCCCAAATGACCCCATTTTAGAAAGTAGACACCCCAAGCTATTTGCTGAGAGACATGGTGAGTATTTTGCAGCTCTCATTTGTTTTTTAAAATGAAGAAAGACAAGAAAAACGTATTTTTTTTTTTCATTTTTCAATTTTCAAAAGTTTGTGACAAAAAGTGAGGTCTGCAAAATACACACTATACCTCTTAGCAAATAGCTTGGGGTGTCTATTTTCCAAAATGGGGTAATTTGGAGGGGGGGGGGGTTGTGCCATCTGGGCATTCCATGGCCTCCGAAACTGTGATAGGCAGTGAAGAGTGAAATCAAAAATTTACGCCCTTAGAAAGCCTGAAGGCGGGGCTTGGTTTTCGGGGTCCCGTACGCGGCTAGGCTCCCAAAAAGTCTCACAAATGTGGTATCCCCGTACTCAGGAGAAGCAACAGAATGTATTTTGGGGTGTAATTTCACATATTCCCATGGCATGTTTGAGCAATATATCATTTAGTGACAACTTTGTGCAAAAAAAAAAAAATGTGTCTTTCTTCCGCAACTTGTGTCACAATATAAAATATTCCATGGACTCGACATGCCTCTCAGCAAATAGCTTGGGGTGTCTACTTTCCAAAATGGGGTCATTTGGGGGGGTTTTGAACTGTCCTGGCATTTTATGCACAACATTTAGAAGCTTATGTCACACATCACCCACTCTTCTAACCACATGAAGACAAAGCCCTTTCTGACACTTTTTGTTTACATGAAAAAATGTATTTGCGCAGCGATTTTTCAAACGCATTTTTTGGGGAAAAAACACACTTTTTTAAATTTTAATACACTAAAACACACTATTTTGTCAAAATGTTTGATGAAATAAAAAAGATGATCTTAGGCCGAGTACATGGATACCAAACATGACATGCTTTAAAATTGCGCACAAACGTGCAGTGGCGACAAACTAAATACATTTTTAAAAGCCTTTTAAAAGCCTTTACAGGTTACCACTTTAGATTTACAGAGGAGGTCTACTGCTAAAATTACTGCCCTTGATCTGACCTTCGCGGTGATACCTCACATGCATGGAGCAATTGCTGTTTACATTTGACGCCAGACCGACGCTTGCGTTCGCCTTTGTGCGAGAGCAGGGGGGGGCAGGGGTGCTTTTTTTTTTTTTTTTTATTTTTTTTTTTTTTCTTTATTATTTTTTTGCTTTTTTATCTTATTTTTAAACTGTTCCTTTCATTTTTTATTTTTTTTTTAATCATTTTTATTGTTCTCTCAGGGAATGTAAATATCCCCTATGATAGCAATAGGTAGTGACAGGTACTCTTTTTAGAAAAAATTGGGGTCTATTAGACCCTATATCTCTCCTCTGCCCTCAAAGCATCTGACCACACCAAGATCGGTGTGATAAAATACTTTCCCAATTTCCCAATGGCGCTGTTTACATCCGGCGAAATCTAAGTCATGAAATGCTCGTAGCTTCCGGTTTCTTAGGCCATAGAGATGTTTGGAGCCATTCTGGTCTCTGATCAGCTCTATGGTCAGCTGGCTGGATCACCGACTGCATTCTCAGGTTCCCTGTTGGGACAGGAGAGCCAGAGAAAAACATGGAAGACGGTGGGGGGGGGGGCATTCCCTCCCACTGCTTGTAAAAGCAGTCTAGAGGCTAATTAGCCGCTAGGATTGCTTTTACATGAAAGCCGACCACTGGCTGAAAAGAATGATACCAAGATGATACCTAAACCTGCAGGCATCATTCTGGTATAACCACTCAAAGTCCAGCAACATACCAGTACATTGCTGGTCCTTGTTGGGCATACATTGTAAACTTTTTTTTCATGCAGCCTGTGGGCTGAACGAAAAAAAGATATTGATCGGTGGGTATGCCCACCATTAGAATACCTCCCTTCATCCATCCACTTCTAATGATGTGCATACATGCACCGTATATATATGCCGTAGCATGGGGGCATCCTCCCGCAAAAGGCAGGAGCAAATCGCTCCTCCACCTACTGCTGCCCCCACGCTTCGGCATATATGCTGAAGTATGTAACTGTGGTGGTGAAATCACCTCCGACAGCGCTGGAGTCACGGCTTTATGTATCGTGGGAGCAAACGCTGTTGCTGTCAAGATAAATAAATCCGCTCTGCAGCTGAATGGCGTACCTGAAAACAAACAAGTGGTTAACAATAAAAAAACAAAGTATAAAAAAAATTGCATACCTATAAAGCAAACATGATAAAAACATAACAATAAAACATTGCAGTATAGAATGCAGAACAATAGAGAGAGAATAGAGAGAGAACAATAAAACAACAACTATTTTTGTTTTTTTTATTTTATTTTTTACTTTTTTTCGTTTTTTTCTTTTTTTTTACACTTTTTTTTTGAAACTTTAACTTTTTTAACTGGTACCAGGTTTGGGTCTCTCAAAATGCGACAGCATCTTGGGAGACCCTGTGAAAGTGTGTCCTAGTCTGTGCAGTGCTGTACCCTACGCATATACTCCACTATTGTATGGTAGCGTTCAAAACATTCACCAATGCAAAGACCAGGATTGCCAGGACAGAGGGAACAATAATACCGGGTGTCACGCCTAAATCCGCGCTTGCTGCAGACACAACATCTTTTTTGGGGGAGTACTCGGGAGGGCATAAAGAAAATGCGTCTCATGCAGCCGGCTTACTGCATTTGGTTGGGGATGGTGAGGTGGAGCACCGTCTGGATACAGAAGGGCTCTGACAATCTCTTCCTGGAATTTAAGGAAGGATCCAGTCCGTCCTGAAGCTCTGTATAGCACATGAGCGTTCAGCAAAGCCAATTGAAATAAATAAACAGACACTTTTTTGTACCAGCGTCTGGCCTTACGGGCAAATAGGTACGACGCCAAAAACTGGTCGTTGAGGTCCACCCCTCCCATATTAAGGTTATATTCGTGGACACAGAGGGGTTTCTCCACAACACCAGTCGCCGTAGGAATTTGGACCGTCGTGTCTGCATGAAGGGAGGTGAGAACGAAAACATTCTTCTTATCCCTCCACTTCATAGCGAGCAAGTTATTATACTTCAAGCAGGCTCTCTCCCCCAGCCTAATACGGGAATTTACAAGCCGCTGGGGAAAGCCCCGGCGATTAGGTCGCACGGTGCCACATGCTCCAATCTGATGATCAAAAAGGTGGCTAAAAAGTGGCAGGCTCGTATAATAATTGTCCACGTACAAGTGGTACCCCTTTCCGAATAAGGGTGACACCAAGTCCCACACTATCTTGCCAGCGCTTCCTATGTAGTCAGGGCAGTTTGTCGGCTCTACGTGACTATCTTTGCCCTTGTAAACCATAAAACTACATGTATAGCCTGTGGCCCTGTCACAGAGCTTATACATCTTGACCCCGTATCTGGCACGCTTGCTGGGAAGGTACTGTTTGAATGACAAGCGGCCAGAAAATTTAACCAGGGACTCATCAACGCAGACAACTTGATGGGGAGTAAACAAGTCTGCAAAACGTTGGTTGAAGTGGTTTACGAGGGGCCGAATTTTGTAGAGCCGATCGTATTCAGGGTCTCCACGAGGATGACAGAGTTCATTGTTGTTGAAGTGCATGAACCGCAAAATCTGCTCGTATCGTGCCCTGGCCATGGAGACAGAGAACAAGGGCGAATGATAAATTGGGTCAGTGGACCAATATGACCGCAACTCACTCTTTTTATTCAAGCCCATGAGGAGGGAAAGGCCCAGAAAGATCTTAAATTCGGAAACCGTAATTGGTTTCCAATCTCTGGCAAGGGAGGACTGGGAAATAGTGGCGATGTGTTGACCAGCGTACAAATTGCTTTGGTCCACAATAGATCTATAGAGATCTTCGGTGAAAAACAGCGAATAAAAATCCAGTGGCGTAAAGTCAACTGTTTCCACCTGAATTCCGGGTTGGCCAGTGAATGGGGGAAGTACGGGTGCTGCAGAAGTGGTGGGTACCCAATTCGGATTGGCGAATGCAGCAGGAAGGGCACTATGGGCACGACGGGCCTGTGTTCATCTTCTTGGTGGCAGCGGGACACTACTTGTGCTTGCCACCTCGCCAGCTTGAACTGCACTTATGGGACTCGCCACGTCACCAAGTGTTACTGCAGTGCTGGATGTACGACCAGGGTGTACTAGGCCGCTGGTGCTTGCCAGTTCACCAGAAGGAATAGCGGCACTAGTACTTCTCTGCTCCATACGAGAGCCCTGCGGTTCTTGCACTTCAAGGACAGAATACGTTTTGGGTCTGGTACGCCTGACCTTAGCAGGGACCACAACTCCGTCGTCAGAGCTATCTGTCATGGAGCCGCTGTCCTCTACAGGATCGTATTCTGAGCCTGAATCTGACAGATGAGTGACTTCCTCTTCACTATCTGTCATGCTCAGAAACGTGTAGGCCTCTTCTTCACTAGTGTACCTTCGATTTGCCATTTTGGGCTCTAAATTTAGGGGTACACTAGTGAGACTCACAGGCAAAAAAGCTCCTGACTGTCAGCGACTGTATCAAAACGCTACCAAAAAACTGTTAGTGATCGCAGGGATCAGGCCTGACTCTGCGAACGCTGCAGTTATGTGTGCTTAGTGTTTTGTAAGTGACAGTTTTCGATCGATACTGCACTTGGGTGGGCTGGGCTGGGCCGAGGAGAAAAACGCAGGTGCTAGCAGGTATCTGGGCTGATCCCGCTAACACTGCGTTTCAGGGGACCCTAAACTGCTGGGGAGTATAGATCTGATCGGATCAGATATCGATCCGTTCAGATACTATAGCACTAAGGGAGGTGTATGCTGCGTGCGTGGGTTTTAGCGGTACTGGCGCTAACCTGACCCTGCCTGGGGCGACGCAGACCTTATCTGATCCTAAAAACTTAACTTATATCACCGCCGGGCAATTAGGGGGTTAAACCTTTACAAGGTAATAAACGGCGGGTGCCCTAAAACTATAATAAACTATAATAAACTACAAAAAACAAACTATCTAACCAGCGTCACCCGTAACACTTATACGGTGATCGCTGGTGAAAGGGTTAACTAGGGGGCAATCAGGGGGTTAAAACCTTTAGCAGGTAGTATATGGGGGTCCCTGTCGCTCTAAAACACTGACAGCGAACCTGTATACTTACCTCCCTAAACTAGCGTCACCTGTGTCACTAATACAGCGATCAGAAAAACGATCGCTTAGCGACACTGGTGACGGGGGGTGATCACGGGGTTAACCTTTATTAGGGGGGGTTAGGAGGGTACCCTGGACCTAAAGTGGGGTTCCCTAGACCTAAAGGGGGCTAACCTAACTGCCCTAACACTTATAACTGTCACAAACTGACACCAAAAAAAAAACCCACTGCTATTGGTGTCAGAGTGACAGGGGGTACAGGGGGGTGATCGGGGGGTGAAGGGGGGTGAAAAGTGTGCCTGTGTGTTCTACTGGAAGTGTAGTGTTGGTGCACTTACTTGGATGTCTTCTCTCCTCGGCGCTGGGACGAAAAGACTGGCTCGAGGAGGGATGACATCACTTCCTCTCCCTCTGTTTACATTACAGAGGGAGAGGAAGCATTTGATTCGCTGGGAGCGATCGGGAGGGGGTGGCCATCAATGGATGGCCTCCCCCTGACCTCTCATCGCCCGCGAACAAGAGCCGACCGCCTATGGCACCGGGGGGGTCCGATCGGACCCCCCGCCCGTGGGAAGGCATCACGTATCAGGTACGTGAGGCGGTCGGCAAGTGGTTAAATATCGTGCCTGGGGGGTGTCCTTAGTATTCCTGTAAAGTTGTGCATCTTTCCCATGTTTATAACAGTGCCACAGCAAAATTACATTTCTAAAGGAAAAAATGTAATTCAAAACTGCTCGCGGCTGTAATGTATTGTCGGATCCTGGCAATATAGATAAAAATACCAAAAATACAAAAAAAAATGGCGTGGATGCCCCCCCAAAATCCATACCAGGCCCTTCAGGCCTTATGTACTCCTGAATAGGTATGAGCCGAACACCCCTCGGAATGGGCCCTGCTGTGAAACATGACTGCCAGTTTCTTGTCCTTCTGTGGCACCCCCTCTCTCACGTTACACCCTTCCTCAACCTGGGAACCAACATTGGAGCCTTCAAATCACTGCGCATCCTCCAGCAGCATATAACCGACACTGTGGTCGAATAATTCTGGGGACTCCTCCATGCATGATGGTGGGGCTACGGAAGGAGTGACTGTGGACAAGGAGGTGATGGAATAGGCCTCTTTGGCAGCTGCGTTAGAAGACAAACTACTCTGATCCTGGGTGACAGAGGATGAGGAGGATGAGGATGGCTTTGTTATCCACTCCACTAACTCTTCTGCATGTTGTGTCTCAATAACATGTCCAGCAGTAGTAAAAAAGGACAAGCGTGCCCCACGGCCACCTGCAGAGGATGCACCATGTCCACGACCACCACTGTTGACTGTAGCTGCTTGCCCTCTTTTAGTGGCCTGTGAGCGTCTGCCTCTCCTTTGCAACACCACACTACACTGTATTAGATACTGTGTACACCGCCTGCACTGTATTAGCAACTGTACAACGGCTGCACTGTATTGAATACTGTGTACACCACCAGAAATGTAGTAAAAGCTGTAAACCACCAGAAGTGTAGTAGAAACTGTATTAGATACAGTGTAAACCACGTGAATTGTATAAGAAACAGTACACCACGGAATGCACTATTATATATATTACTGCATATATTGTATATATATTAAATATATATTGCATATTAATACACTGCCTGCACTGACTGAATATACACTGAGTAAACACTGAATATATAGCCTATGCTAAATGCAGAGTGTATATATATATATATATATATATATATATATATATATATACTAGACTGACTCTGTGTGTGTGTATATATATATATATATATATATATATATATATATATATATATATATATATATATATATATCTCAAATACACTGCCACTAACTGAATAATCTGCCTGCTTAATCTAACTCAAGCTATCTGTCGACGCCAACAACAATACACACGGCCCCTCTGTAAGCAGCCTTTTATAGCGTGGAGGGTGGACTTAGTCCCCCTGAGCCATGATTGGCCAAATGCACCCTGCTTTTGGCCAATTATGGCTCTCTCAGCAGAGCGCGCTGTGATTGGCCAAAGCATGCAGGTCAGGTGCATGCTTTGGCCAAACATCATACAGCAATGCACTGCGAGACCGCGTTCTGCGGGGCGCTTAAATTTCCTGCGAACGCCCCATATGTTCAGTTTGTTTTAGAACAAACAAACAACCGCTGGCTCATCCCTACTCCTAAACTTTGCACTCTGTATGCCATGTAGTAAACAGCATACTCCTGTACACTGCACTCTGTATGCTACATACTCCTGAACCCTTTCCTCTGTGTGTAATGCACTCCTGGATCTTGCCCTCTGTGTTTAATGCACTCCTGGACTCTGTCCTCTTTGCGTAACGCACTCCTGGACCCTGTCCTCTGTGAGTAACGCACTCCTGGATCCTGCCCTCTGTGCTTAAAGCACTCCTGGACCCTGCCCTTTGTGTGTAGCGCACTCCTGGACCCTGTCCTCTGTGTGTAGCGCACTCCTGGATGCTGCCCTCTGTGCGTAATGCACTCCTGGACCCTGCCTTTTATGCATAGCGCACTCCTGGTCCCTGTTCTCTGTGCTTAAAGCACTCCTGGACCCTGCCCTCTGTGCATAACACACTCCTGGATCATGCCCTCTGTGAGTATCGCACTCCTGGTTCCTGCCCTCTTTGCTTAGCGCACTCCTGGACTCTGACCTCTGTGTGTAATGCACTCTTGGACCCTGCCCTTGGTGCGTAGCTTACTCCTGGACCCTGTGCTCTGAAAGTAGTGCACGCCTGGACCTTGCGCTGTGTACCTAGCGCACTCCTGGACCCTGCACTCTGTACCTAACACACTCCTGGACCCTGCACTTTGTGCCTAATGCAATAATGGATCCTGCCCTCTGTACTTAGCATACTCCTGGACCCTGTGTTCTGTACCTAACGCACTCCTGGACCCTGCATTCTGTACCTAATGCACTCCTGGACCCTGCCCTCTGTACGTAGCGCACTACTGCACCTGGCATTCTGTACTACCCTTTGAGGGCACCTATAGTGCTGATGTGGCCCATGACCAAATTGAGTTTGACTCCCCTGGTATATTGTATACCTGAATAAACATGATTTTGAAAAAAAAAAAGAAGCCTAATACCTAAACCCCTTCGCGCCTAAGGGTAAAACAAATGTTAATGCCTGACCACAATTTTGCAACTTTGACATGTGTTATTAAAACTGTACATATCATCACAACTACTGCGCATCCAGGTGAATTATACCTTATATTTTCAGGACAAATTGAGCTTTCATTTTGTAAATGGTAATGGATAACTCCTGATTTTTTTTTTTTTTTTTATTATCAAAGTAAAACTGGCCCAAAATAGTAAAAAAAAGTATTATTATTTTTAAATTTAGCTGTATATTTCTTGTTACTACCATAACCTACCACCAAAGATCAACCCAAAAAAATGTTATTTGTTGTTTGTACCCGTAGTACAGCCCAAAAAATTGTGCACATTTTGCTTTTTTTTTTATCCTACTTAAAACACACTGACACTGACACTAACTTGACACTGATACTAATTGGAAAAAAATAAAAATAAATAAAAAAAAATATATATATATATGTATATATATATTTTTTATTATTCTGCCCAAAATATACTGACCCTGGCCTTTGACCCTGACCTTTGACCCTTACTTGACCCAAAGACTGACCCTGGCACTGACCTAGATCAAACCTTGATCTATGTATTTCTTTTTTATTTTTTATTTTATTTATTTATTTTTTACACACAGTTGTTTGTTTATCTCTCTCTGCAAATTGAGAGAGAGATACAATGCATCTTTCCTCTCTATTCACAGAAAGAGAAACACAGGGGCAGGCTTCAGAGTGACTGATCACTGTGATTGCCATTGAAAAGCGATTACAAAGATTAGGTGACCCGGAACGGGGAGTTCTGGGTCCCGATCATTAGTACAGGACTCAGGGCTCTCAGTGAGACCCCAGTCTCTGTGCTGGGAGCAAGTTTTTCGGTGCGCTCCCAGCACAAAGACAGATATGCATATATGAGGCCACGTATATCCCTACTGTTGGCGCAAATGGGACTAAGCAGCATCTTCTATCACAGAATGAGTTACTAGGAGGTGAAATTTCCTTTTGCAATAAAAGCTGATCATTGTAAGCACCACTGTCAGTATTAGATGGTTTATCTCAGCCCTCTAACTGCTACTTTGTCTGGGCAGCTTGGTCTGTTAACCACTTGCCTGCTGGGCACTTTCACCTCCTTCCTGCCCAGACCAATTTTCAACTTTTAGCGCTATCACACTTTGAATGACAATTGCGCCATCATGCAACACTGTACCCAAATTAAATTTTGATAATTTTTTTGAGACAGATGGAACTTTGTTTTGGTGGTATTTATTGACTTTTGCTAAAATTAAAAAAAAGAAAAAAAAAGATTTTCTGTTATAAAATTTAGTAAATAAATGATTTTTCTCCTTCACTGATGTGCGCTGATTAGGCTGCACTGATGGGCACTGATAGGTTGCACTGGTGGGCACTGATAGGTTGCACTGGTGGGCACTGATAGGCGGCACTGGTGAGGCATCACTGATGAGCACTGATGAGGCTGCACTGATAAGCGATAAAAAAATGAATGCATCCACCACATCTAAGAATTGGTGAGCTGTAATTTACGACATTTTTGTTTTTGGGTTTATTACCTATTTAAAACAGTGATCCTCTCATACAAAAACTCTGAAGCTGATATAGAAAGTGTTGGACTGAAACGTTTAAGTTTGTCTATAAAAGTTTTCAACTATCCAGGTTATGATTTAGCTTTGATTTAGCACATTTGGGGAGGATTGGATGTTGGAAGAACAACAGCAAGTAATGTAAAGTAGTGTGAACTATATACCGTATGCATTTTACCTATCTATCCAGCAGATGGCGCTGCAGTGTTATAATGTGTATTCTATGGTAATGTATTCAGAGGAAGTACCTTCCTTATTGTGTTATATACACTTGTTTGTTGTTCAGTTCCTGTTTCTTTTCTTTTTTTTCCACTTCAGCAAAATTTTCTGAGAGACTTATTTCAACTTTGCAGTTCAATTTTGTCTCATCTCATTTTCACATCATGGGGGCTTATTCATCAATATCTTTGTTAGTTATTTAATTATTTAGTTATTTAGGTTTTTTTTTTATAAAAAGAGATAGAGAATAGAACTACTCCAACTACATTACCTATTTCTTATCTTCCTTCCCTTTTCCCATTACACCCCCCCCCCCCCTTTATTTGGTTAGTTTCTTTCTAGGCCCCTTCAATTTCTAACTCACAACCCTTCACCTTCTTTCATCTATTCAAAATACTTATCCAAGGTTTTAAAATTTTTCCAACCCTCCCAGGTACCAGTTAGGGATGAGCCGAACACCCCCCTGTTCGGTTCGCACCAGAACATGCGAACAGGCAAAACATTTGTTCGAACACAGGAACACCGTTAAAGTCTATGGGACTCGAACATGAATAATCAAAAGTGCTAATTTTAAAGGCTTATATGCAAGTTATTGTCATAAAAAGTGTTTTGGGACCTGGGTCCTGCCCCTGGGGACATGGATCAATGCAAAAAAAGTTTTAAAAACGGACGTTTTTTCAGGAGCAGTGATTTTAATAATGCTTAAAGTGAAAGGGGCGCATGTTTCCCATGTTTAGAACAGTCTGACAGCAAAATGACATTTCAAAGGAAAAAAACTCATTAGAAGGTGCTATGATCCTAGGATGAAATAAAAAAGGAGCCTCCTTTCCCAGCCGATGCCTCTTATGGAGAAACGCCAGCGTAGGGTGGAGCTATGAAGCCTGACGTCACCACACAGTAGCAGTCTAGCCTCAATAGAAAACACTGCTCCAGCATCCGTTCTGTTTTGATTTTCTGTTAAAAACTTTGATGCCGACCATGGTTTTTAAATAAAAGAAGTTTTAATTTACTGCACCGTGGAGGCTTTTTTCTTCTAACCCCCTCGTACACATGTGGAACCAAGCCGGCTGGCTACCCTGATTCCACAGTGCAGGAGAAAGATTGCGGTTTGAACACACATATCAGCTGCTCCTCCGATCAGCTGTTTCAGCACAGATCAGCTGTTTTCAGTCAGCGGGACATCGCCTATGCCAGTGGAAGCTCAGAGGCAGATGGATATCTGAGTTTGTGGGAATCTCTTCAGCCGTCCCTGCCTGCAAGATTCACTGTATCTGAGCCTGTTAGACACCCGTAATAGTGGTCCCACGCATCTTGTAAGCGGCCGCCCTTTTTTGTTTCATGCTAGGATCATAGCACCTTCTAAAAGAACGTTTTCCTATGAAAAGCACCTATTTGAAATTATAATGCCCCGTACACACGGTCGGATTTTCCGACGGAAAATGTGTGATAGGACCTTGTTGTCGGAACTTCCGACCGTGTGTAGGCTCCATCACACATTTTCCATCAGATTTTCCGACCCATAAAGTTTAAGAGCAGGATATAAAATTTTCCGACAACAAAATCCATTGTCGGAAATTCCGATCGTGTGTACACAAATCCGACGGACAAAGTGCCACGCATGCTCAGAATAAATAAAGGGATGAAAGCTATTGGCCACTGCCCCGTTTATAGTCCTGACCTACGTGTTTTACGTCACCGCGCTTAGAACGATCGGATTTTCCGACAACTTTGTGTGACCGTGTGTATGCAAGACAAGTTTGAGCCAACATCCGTCGGAAAAAATCCTAGGATTTTGTTGTCGGAATGTCCGAACAAAGTCATTAGACTGTTTGAATTGTTTTTCCACCACCCATTCCTCAAGGGGACTTTGTCACGTTAATCACTCACCTGTGTTCAATTGTTTTAGTAAGGTTGCAGCACTTTAGTCTCTTTGTTTAAATTTGTTTCAATTTATTCTTGTTTTTAGATAGTTTTATCTTAAAACAGCAACAGTGTTTATTTTGTTTCACATCAGTGTTTGGAAATAATTTTTTTCACTTCAGGTAAAATAATAGGGGTTAGCGCAGTTTACACGTGTTACACTTCTCTGCACTTTGACAGTTCTTATATAGGTAAAAGAGAGGCTACCTGGCAACGTCACCTGGTGGCCCCGACCCTTGTGACATCACTGGCCCAGCATGCATTGGTCCTTGATGTTACAAGCTAGTCAAAAATCTCATGACCAGCAGATGAAAGGGGCTGGGGATGCACAATAGTTGCTAAGACACCGGCAGCCTCTGGCTTCCTAGAATTAGGTGCCCTGTACCGGAAGCTGTCACATCTAGCAGAAGTAATACTACTGCTAAATATATGATTTTCAGCTGGCAGAGGGGCTTGGCATGAGAGTGAGTACAACATTGTTTGCCTGTTCATCAAATGCTGAACAATTAAGGTTTGGACTGAAACCTACATCAGTCTTAACCCAAACCTCATTCCTAATAAAAACATGCATGCAGCATACAATCTGGGAGCATAAAGCTAAACTGGATAAATCATTTATAGAGAAGGCTTAATTATATAGATCACTTTGTAACATCATGAAATGCCATTTCTAAGTTAGATGGATACATTCTTGTGTTTGCAGAGACAGTTAGACAGAAACATTTTACCCATCTATAAAGCATTGGAAATATTCTATTTAAAGCATAAATTAAAAACTTGACCAGGGTTCAGATTATATCTACAGTCACAGAATGGAAGACATTATTGACTATTTTCATAAAATTCACAGAAAAAATATGTTCTCTTCCATAACTCCACCACCAAAAGTGCAATGATAAGCCACTCATATGGTGTTGGTGGCAGAGTTATGAATGCTTTTTAATTCACAAGAAAATAATACTTTAAGTTTGAGGGCCAGTTTACACCACATGCAGTGGAGTGTGTTTTTTTTCTGCATCAAAAATGCATGGAAAGTAGGTCATATGGTTTTCAATGGCATGGTTCACACCAGTGCTTGCAGTTCCAGTGCATTCCAGTTCTAGAAAAAAAAGTTGAACATGCTGCATTTTTCCTGCACTGGACTTTACTTGAACGCTGTAAAACGCACAAAAATTGCACTGGAACACACATGTCCTTATGTAAGATTAAGAAAAAAGAGGAGGAAAACAATTCCCTGGACTGCATCAAAAATGCACCAAAAACATGCATGCAGAAAAACATCTGGAACGTATCCAGCCTGCGTTTTTATGGCCCTGATGATGAAGAATGATGAAAGATGTATTTACCTGAATGTTTCCACCCTTGAGAAGAAGTGATTAAGGAGATTTAATGCGCTACTTGTGACTGGAAAAAAAAGCCCAAATTTATCCCTTTATATAGGCAAATTGTTCTTTACTCTAGGGAATATAAAAAGTGAATAATCTTCCACAGAAACTTGCAGACTTTAGCAGACTCAGTAGATATCTTCAACAAAGGGTTGGATATTATTTATATATTATAAAAAATAAACCATAGAATGAGTAGTGTGCTCACCATATAAACATTTTGGATTATATTTTATGTTTGTATACATTTTACTTTAAAATGTATGTCCTTCCATATAAAGGAAAATTCTTCAAATTTAATAAAATGAAACAAAACAAGTTAGATTTTAAATTATTTTATTTGATACAATATATTGGTTCATCAAAAGACTAGAAAATATTTTATATTAATGGAAGTAGTGAACACGTCTGAAAGAGCCAATTCTTGGCTGAGTAGCACCCCATTCTGAAAATCTTCTATACTCTCCAGGTTTCAGGTAAAACTGACATCCTCTGTAGTTGGGCTCCTCATAGAACATCCAGTACCCATCTTGTACATGGGCAGAATGGATATCATGGTAACGGAATCTCTCGTAGACATTAGAACAATCTTCAGTGAATTCCATCATCTGACCCCTGAAGTCTTCTTTCTCATAGATCCTAATTCTGAATGAACCTTCATGCTGTTAAAAAATAGGATTGAGAATGAAGACCGAGCAAAGCTATCCAAAATTGTGCTAAAGACTCCACTTCTGTACCACCCACTCTATATATACGTCATGACTTGTCAGATAGCTGCCAAAACCCTGGTATACTTTTACACAGTTGGGAAATCCTCTTTCAGATAAAAGTGGCCCTGACAGCGGATAAACCACGGCATCACTTTTATGGGCGGTGGGAGAGCCGAAAATGTTCCGATGTGCTGGAGGGGTGGGCAGGAAGTCGAGTGAGGGCAAGATGGCCCCCACCCGACTCTATGCCCTTGGAGGACCGGAGCGACGTCAAACCCCACTTCTGCCCTCCGGCCTTAAAGGGCCCTTTTTTTTGCGCAAAAGTAAAATTAACTGTACTTTTTTTTGTCTTTTAAGTGTAAATGTAAGATCGGTGGTCCTTTTGACCCTAGATCTCGCATTAAAGAGGCCCTGTTCTGCTTATTTCTGTTACAAGGGATGTTTACATTCCTTGTAATAGGAATAACCATGATCAAAAACATTTTTTTTTTAAAGGGACGGTGTAAAATGAAAAATAGAAAGTAAAATAAATAAGAAAAAAAATGTAAAGCTTGTCCCCCTGAGCTCGCGTGCAGAAGCAAACACATACGTAAGTCGCGCCCACTTATGTAAACGGTGTTCAAACCACACATGTGAGATATCGCCGTGAACATTAGAGTGAGAGTCATAATTCTAGCACTAGACCTCCTCACTAAGTCTAACCTTGTAACCTGTTTAAAGCGTTGCCTATGGAGATTTTTAAGTGCCGTAGTTTCCATTCCACGAGCGTGCGCAATTTTAAAGCATGACATGTTGGATAACAATTAACTCGGGGTAACATCATCTTTCACATTATACAAAACATTGGGCTAACTTTACTGATAATGTATTTTTATATCACTTCATAGTTTAATTTTGCTGCTAGCTTTTAATGCATGCCTACATACATACACCCCTTACAATATAGTAATTGTGGCAAGTTTATGCTGTTTAAACATTTTAACATGGGCTTTGTTCTTAAACTGAGATGCCCATAGTTACCTGGGGGCTCAGACGACAAGATCTAATGGAGTCATTGTAGCCCATCCATTGCTGAAAGTCAGGATATTCTCCCCTGTGAAGGAAGTACTGGTATCCTCTGTAGTTGGTATGTTCATACAGGATCCAGTTTCCACTTTCAACACGGATGGAGTTGCAGCGTCTGAAGTATAAGGACAAGTCTGGGCATTCAGAGTTACACTCATAGGAGCGACCCTGAAAGTTCTTGTCCTCATAGAAGATGATCTGTGGAATAAAGAACAATGAATTTACACTTTCTGAGATGTTTTAAATCGCATGCATTTTATGTTATGTTATGCATATATTTTTGTAGGAAGTTTTTTTTTTAGATTCTGTGCCTTAGAAGAACAAAATTAAATGGTCAGTAAATTCAAAACTGATATTTTTACTTTTGGGTTTATAACAAGATTTAAACCACCTGACAATATTTCCCATCTCTTGGGAATGGTAATATATCTGCCCCTAGGTTCCTAGTTCTGCACACTTGCTGTGGCCAGTCTCCCTGTTGGATCTTTATTTATGGTCCATTATAGAGAATGTAATGGCGCTTACACACGGGCAGACTTTTCGGCAACAAAGGTCCGACGGTCTTTCCGACGGACTTTCGACGGACTTCCGACAGACTTTCTAACAAACGGACTTGCTTACACACGATCACACCAAAGTCCGACGGATTCAAACGTGATGACGTACGACCGGACTAAAATAAGGAAGTTGATAGCCAGTAGCGAATAGCTGCCCTAGCGTCGGTTTTTGTCCGTCGGACTAGCATACAGACGAGCAGATTTTTTGACCAGACTTGAGTCCGTCGGAAAGATTTGAAACATGTTCCAAATCTAAAGTCCGTCAGATTTTCGACAGAAAAAGTCAGCTGAAGGTCCGATAAAGCCCACACATGGTCGGATTGTCCGCCGGACTTGGTCGGTCGGACCAGTCCGGTCGAAAAGTCTGCTCGTGTGTACGCGGCATAACAGTATGAGCTGAAACACACAAAGATAAATGGAACACAAAAACCCCTAGGTGGACAAGGGCTAAGTTGTGAAATATGGCAGAAAGATTTTACTGTTGAAGTATCTAAAACATAAGAGAAGCTAGATGTTGACTCAGCCCACCAAGTTCCACAAAAAATAAAGTGTCACTTCTAGTTGGACTGGTTCTTTAATATGTTAACCATATCTATGTCTCTGTAATTCCTTAACTAAATTATTGAATATGCCAAGTAAGTGCTGGCAGAATAATTTGCTGGCTTTTTAAAGTTAGGCTTAAAGGAGCCACAATAACATACTGGTTTTACTATATTTACCCAAAGATGTCTAGATTAATAGTTGGAAAAGACTGCTATTTGGATTTACATACATAGGAGGTAATGATTTTTTAAGATTAAAATGTGTTATGATAATATTTCAAAACAGTTATGTCTTACCTTTCCCATTTTTATGTATCTTTACTCACTCAAGCCACAGTCTATGTGCTGTTGTCCAAATGGGAGAATCCTTCCTTTATATGTACCCTGTTTTGCATACATTGAAAATAATGCTGACTTTTTTCCCAGTAAGCAGAATGTACAGTTATTTTATCTAGTATTATGTAAACGTCACATTGGTCTGTCTTTGTGTCATTGTTGTAGTGCCTTTTTGTTTTTACCTGTATTGCAGTTCTGTACCTAAACAAATAAATAGGACAAAAACTTTTTACTGTTCAGTCAGCAAGTTCTTTTTTTTTTGGAACCCCACAGTATGGTATTTTAACTGTTAATAAATGTAACATACCGTATTTATCGGCATATAACACACACTTTTTTCCCCTGCAAATCAGGGGAAAATCGTGGGTGCGTGTTATAGGCCGATCCCCCCCCAATTTTGTGTGATCGGTACGATCGCGGCGATTGCTGCGATCGCTGCCAACATACACATCCGTGTGTAAATTCAAATATGGCACCGAGACTGCAGGGACTCGGCGGAGCTGAGATACACATACCCAAGAGTCCATGGCTTTTCTGGGCGCCGCTTACAGTCCCGCCCATAGAGCGGGACTGGGCGGGACTGTAAGCGGAACAGAGAAAAGCCGAGGACCCTCGGGTATGTGTATCTCGACGCTATATTTGAATTTACACATACGCTGTGTATGTCGGCAGGGATCGCGGCGATCCCACAAAGCTGCACGGGGGCAAGGCTGCACGGGGGCAAGGCTGCACTGGGGCAAGGCTGCACTGGAGAAAAGCTGCACTGACAAGGCTGCACTGACAAGGCTGCACTGACAAGGCTGCACTGGGGCAAAGCTGCACTGACAAGGCTGCAATGGACACTGGGGCAAGGCTGCACTGACAATTCTGCACTGTGGCAAAGCTGCACTGACAAGGCTGCACTAACAATTCTGCACTGGGGCAAAGCTGCACTGACAAGGCTGCACTGACAATTCTGCACTGGGGCAAAGCTGCACTGACAAGGCTGCAATAGACACTGGAGCAAGGCTGCACTGCCACTGAAAAGGCTGCAGATGGACACCGTTAACGCTGCATTGATGGGCATTTTAATGTAAGTTTTTCTTCCTTAAACTTTACTCCTAAAAGGTTTTTTCCTTAAAATTCCCTCCTAAACTTGGGGTGCGTGTTATACACCGATAAATACGGTAAATGCATAAGTTGTTATCTCCATTTTTTTCTGATTTCAAATAAAATCAATGTATTTTAGGGTAACAAAATGCCAGTTTCTATTAATACACTTTTGCATCCTTTAGCTTAATGTTCTTTTTGAATAATAATGAAATGTTACTTAAAGTGGGGTCCCACCCAAAAAAAAAAAAAAAAACTGCATGAAAAATCCTAAAAAAAAAAAATACAAAAAAATTTGGATATTTTTTTTTTTTACTTACCTCTAAATGCCTGTTGCTAGGTGGTCCCTCGTAGTCTGCCTCTTCCAGTGTCTGGGCTGGTGACATCACTTCCCCCTCGACACAGGAAGGGCTCAGCTCTGCTCCCTCCCTCCTGTCAATCATCTGGGACCCATTACAGGTCCCAGGTGACTGAGCGGCCAATCAGGGCGCGCGGTGCCGCTCGCGCATGCGCAGTGGGTGCCGGGCTGTGAAGCCACAGCCCGGCACCCACAGTTGCAATTCCGGCGCCGCTGAATGGAGGGGGAGACGAGCGGGGCTTCGATCCCCCGCATCGCTGGACCCTGGGACAGGTAAGTGTCCAATTAAAAGTCAGCAGCTGCAGCATTTGTAGCTGCTGACTTTTAATTTTTTTTTTTTTTTTTACTGGACCTCGGGTGGAACTCCTCTTTAAAAACATTTAACATATTATATTATATTTAAAACATTTTTTTAAAATATTGGATAGAGTAAGTAATGGGTAAAATCCCTTGTTTATTTTGCCATTGGGGAAATTTCCGTTTTTTTTTCTATCTTGTGAATACAACAGGGCATGGGAGGAATTATCTCCAGAGTAAAATAAATAAACTTTTAGACAGTTTTCACTAAAACAAGATTTCCCTCCTATGCCTATTCCTATAATTTTTAGATTTTTTTCCTAACTTTTAGTCCCAGTGACAGTGTTTACTAGGACAAATAATGGGGCAGATCTCAGCAGAGACACAGACAGCAATAGAAATCTGACAGGGGTTCTAACTCCTCAACACGGTACCCAAAAGAAAAAAAAAAGAAAAAAACAATTGGCTTTTAATATTAGCTACAATTTTATTTACTGTATATGCCTTGGAAACTTTCATCTCATTGTATGTGTATCATTACACATAGGTAAACTGGTTCATAAATGTGTCTGTTCTTTTTAAATACTACAGTTTAACTTTTTAGCTGCCAAGCCCTATGCTCCACTTTTAAACTCAGGTGGCCATTTTTGCAATTTTTCCATTGCTTTTTTATTTTTCCTTTACAGAGTTTGTGTAAGACACCCCAAACCATATATTTTCTGAAAGCACATGGAATGCAGAGTAAAAAAATGTGCTACTGATTTTTTTAGGCCTTGCGATATTTGTGCAAATGTTTATCAAACAGCCATTCTCACTAAAAATACACTAAAATCATTATTAGTGGATACATACATGGCAACATTTACAAAATTCCTCCTAAATTCATACTAAATAAAGAAGTTAAAACTGTATTGAGTTTATAAATAACAAATATTTGTAAATTTTAAATTGCGCCTTTTTGTGAGATGGTCAAAACGGAGGGTGCACAAAATTATAAAAAAAAAATGTACTCTAAAAATCTAAGAGTATAATTTTTCACTTAGAGCTTTCATAATTTGTAAAAGACCCACCAAACCATACATTTTCTGAAAGCACATGACCTGTAGAATAAAAAAAAGCTGCTACAGATTTTTTAAGCCCTGCAATAGTTGCGCAAATGTTTCTCAAATCGCTATTTTCACAAAAAATACACTAAAATCATTATCAGAGGACACAAAAACAACATAACTTTCAAAATTCCTGCTCACATCTACTAAGCCCCATCCACATTGGGATACTTCAATATATCCACGTTTACCCACAAGGGGAAACACAGGTGTTCTATGCATCCCCGTGCAAGCAGTCCTAGTCATGTCAATTGGGATGCAACGGCTGCATGGGCACAGCTGCTGCTCCCAATCTCACATCTGTGTGGGTGTGGGAGCACTACCCCAAAAGCAGACAGTGTGAGCTCAGGGACATGCACTCAGACCAACATGGATGTCAAATTGGGAGTGACGGCTGTGTTTGTGCAGTTGCTAAATCCCAAATGACATCAATGAGATGGCCTGCATGGGGATGCGCCGGACACCTGTCCATCTCTGAACAGGTAAACACAGCCTTGCAGGGGAATACACTGTAGTATGCCCTGTGTGAACAAGGCCTTACTCTGTTTTTTTATTATTTTATTAAATTTTTTTTTGTTTTACATTTTTTCTTTTTTTTTTTCCAATTTTAGTTTTAATATTTTGTCTTTTTTTTTTGGAGGGGGGGGGGCTTTGGTGAGATATCAGAGGTCTAAACAGACCTCTGATGTCTCTTTTTGGAAGCTGACAAAGGAACTGAAAACAGTCCATTTCTCTGTAGCCTGAGCTGCACTGTACATAAATTAATATCCAATGAAACAAAAAAAGCCGCTCCAGGTGAGTAAGTCTCTGGTTAATCCCCTCCTTGTCCCCTGCTCCATCTGTCAACCACTTGTCATATGAAGCTTCAATAAAAGGATTTTTGGAAGTGCATCTGTCCGGAATTATTTCTTTATACATAAATAAATGTACAGATGTTCCTATTCATTCACAAAACTGAAGCATAGTAAACGCTACTATACTTCAGTGATGAATGGACACGGGGGAAATCAGTAGTGATTGCTCACTGTGCCCATTCAAGAAGAGGAAGCACCCCCACTTAACTGCTCTCCATCCTGACAGCTTGTTTGTGTGCCCAAGAAGAAGCTGCAGCCGGAGGGAGGGGGAGGAGGGAGAGCTGGCCAGCAGCACAGCGGGAGTATGAGCAGAGCGGGAGCAGGACCCATGCCAGGGGATCAGTAAAGGGTGGGACAGTGCAGGGGTCAGAGCAGCAGAGGAATCAAAAAGCCAGCAGGATGTCAAAGCGAGAAGGAAGCAAAAAAAGCAAGATGCTGGCAGGATGACAGAACCGGTGTTGGCAACGGGGACATTAACAGTGTTTGGGGATAGGGGAGGGGCAGAGAAAGAGATACTGGAGGGGGGCACTAGATGGAGACACTGAAGTGGGACACTGTAGGGGACAGTGGCAAGTGAAAAGAGCACACTTTCAGCATGTGTATGCATTCAGCAGCCATGCTGCTGCTTGATTACATTCACAAGGTGGAGCAGTGGAGCCACGATAGAACTGACAATTTTACACACCGTTTGTATGTAATCAGAAGCTTGTTAGCTGCTGATTACATTCATTCGGTAAAATATAAAGTGTCAGCTTCCATTTGAGTGCAAATTCATGGTTGTTTAAGGAACCATAAATTTACAGGCTTATAAAATGCAAGGTCCGTACGGCATACGGACCTGGCCAGGTGGAAGCAGTGCCATAGGTCCGTACACTGTACGGACAGCGAAAGGGTTAACTAAAATTCCTACAAAAAAATAGAAGTATGTAAGATTACAAATTCATATGATGTATAAGCATCCTAATCTGCACGCCCATTCATTCCTATAGTTTTTGGAGTAAAAGCTTGTATGTTGAAGTCCATAGAAATAAATTAAAACGCAAGGCGCATGCGCAGGCCCGGACAGTAAAACTTTGGCATCCGACTTTAAAATCTAGTGTGGGATTGGGAACAAATGATTGTAAAATGGATGGGGATCTGGAAGCAGGGAGGAAGGAGATACCACATAAGTGTTATGCCGCGTACACACGAGCAGACTTTACGGCAGACTTTGCCGGGCGGACAGGATTTGGTCGGACAATTCGATCCTGCGTGGGCTCCAGTGGACTTTGTTTTCTCAAAAGTTGGACAGACTTAGATTTGAAACATGTTTTAAATTAATCCGTCGAAATCGAGTCCGGTCGAAAAGTCCGCCGTCTGTATGCTAGTTCGACGGACAAAAAGCCACGCTAGGGCAGCTATTGGCTACTGGCTATGAACTTCCTTGTTTTAGTCCGGTCGTACGTCATCACGTACGAATTCGACGGACTTTGGTGGATTGTGTGTAGGCAAGTCCGTTCATTGAGAAAGTCAGTCCTAAAGTACGTAGAAAAGTCCGCCGGGCAAAGTCTGCCGTAAAGTCCGCTCGTGTGTACGCGGCATTACTGCACCAAAGGTGTAGTTACAGTTTCAACCATTTTATGCATATAAAACTTAAATTTGCTTAAAAGTGCAAGTACAGATAATTTGCCTCTCCCTCCTCTAACATATTTGGTTGCTTTTTTTTCTGGGAGTATGTACTTTTCTGATAGGAACCTGCCTCCATTTCCACAATTCTTTTGTAGAGAGAGGGCCACCTAAGTGACTTGGTCATCGGCCACAATGAGCGGAGTGGGCGGATGACAGGTCCGTGTCCACTCTGCTTATGCAGAGTAGACAGGGACACAGCACGCTCTACTCTATGGGCCCTCCAATCCTATCTGTCCAGATGGAAGGGGACAGATCCCTTTCTGTTTTTTTTAGCAGATTGGTTTGGAGGTAGGCTGGAGTAAACGGACACAAATTTACATCTGGCGGTCCATAGCGGTGAATAGAGGGTCCAATTGGGTCTGCCTAAAAAACAGACAGGTGGATCTGATTGGACTGATTATGTGAAAGGGGCCTAAGGATGCTTCACACTGATGCTCTGCAGTTTACCCACACTGAGATTGTTTGGCCGGGTTCACACTGCTCCGACATAGAATTAGGACGACTTCCGATCTGTCTTTGCCCTACGACTTCATGTCTGACTTCCATGCAACTTCAATGGATGGGATCCAACTTTGATCTGACAATACCAGTGATAGGGAAAGCCCAGAACTTAAGGACTTTCAATAACGTTGACTGCTGAAGCCAAATTATAGATGATGTATTTAATATACAAGCCCATAGTTTTAGCTATAGGCAGGGAGAACAATACAGTAAGTACATGGCATACATTCAATATGATTGTTCTGAAATGGCTGAGAGCCTTAGTACAATTTATACATTCTACAGGGGTGGCACCTTGAATAGGACTCTTTTGAAGTACCATTCAACTCTTTGGTGATATTCATTGATATACAAATGGTCATTTCACATATACACGTCACTTCCCAAGTTCTGTGGGAAAGCCAGATATAGAACTTTTCACAGCTGAAGGTGTGAATGGCATTTGATCACCAAAACAGCTGTTAACTCATATGACTTCTAAACATTTGTAAAAAGTACCTCTGCTTAGTCAGAATACATGTTTTGATAATCATAACTAAATGTTTGATAAATAAATAGTTATTCCATTTACCCTATCAATCCCATCTCTTGGTCAAATTAAAAATTGACCACATAACTAACAAAACATAACATAACAGCACTATAACAAACAATTCATACACTGGATGTGGACAGTTAGGTGCTTGACTATTCAGTGTAGAGATTCCTTTGGTGACAGTTAAAGCTGTGTGGGGCCTAACTAGATGTGAATATTACAGGCAATGATATTGGGAAAATGGAACAAACTATGTCTCATAACACATGCACAACCTAAAGAACGGCAGATAAAATTACAATTCCTATAAATTGCTTCTAAATTCCAACATCTCCCTCCAACTGCCTAATCTTAGTTTATTTATTTTTCTAGTTCATATTCCTCCTAATTCATCTACCCAATTTACTTCTGCAGAAAAATCTCATTTTGCTTTGTCAAGGCTAAACAAAAATAAAAATACAAAAATGTCTAAAAAAACAAATATTACACGTTGGTCTAACAATGTATGAACACCAAGTCCTTAGTTGATCGCTCTGCTCGTCCTCCATAAGACTCCATTGCAACACCTTAAGAAGGCATACAGTTTTCATACATAATCTTGTTTTCTTCAGGACTATCGCAGTCCACATGACAAGAAACTTCCAGTAGGTGTGCAGATCTTTTTGCAATTATAGCAAACTGAGCTGTGATTTTTTTAGACAGCTGACACGATAAGTAAGTTCTTCAGACAACTCAAAAGCTTCTGAAAGCACGCTTTTCCATCAATGCTGTTTGTGGCTGATGTCCTAAAGCCAAGGAATGAGGGAGGATATTTGTGAGGATGGCGTCACTCAGATTGTTAGTCCAACATTTGATCATTAACAAAAATGCCCATAAAGCCGTTTGAGTTTTTTTTACTGCTGAAGTAAAATCTATGTTTTAGCTGTAAGACCTAGGAGAAAAGAAAAATGTCTTAATACAAGGAGAAACCATTCTCATTTAGTATAAAATGTTATTCAACTGTCACTTAAACTAAACTGTCTGGACTATATAAACATTTATCATGAACAATAGGCTTCTCAGAAGGGGGGGGCTATCACGTATGGCCTGGACCATTGATCCTACAGAAACATAGACAAGGATTTACATGAATGACAGGAGTATAGTGCAGTACTGGGGTTCAGGGTTCACTGAAAGTCAGATACACAAGATACAGTTGATGTGTACAAGGATTCCAAGGTAGGAAGGATACCTAATGGTACTATGTGGGGAGAACGCAGCATGTCCGCACATGCAACAATGGTGAGGGCCCTTGAAAGGGCCGAGGCGCAGAGTCTAAGGAACTGCCTTGTCTTCTCCAGAGCTCTTGATGGTAGAGATGGTTTTGTGCTGCAGACAGATCCCCGGTTGCGGCCCTCTTACTCACCCAAGCAGGCAGATACCTAGAACAAAGGGCCAATGGACGAATGAGCATCTCTTGCAGCACTGGGATCACTAAACAGTAGGGAGTAAAATTCAAGCTAACAGGTGTGTGCCTGAACACACACAGACATTGGGGACAGATACACAAAGACACATTAACAGCTAGAAATGAGTAGCCATGCAAACAGTCACACAGGCATCTATGAGAGTAGTGAAGTTGCATGGTGTCACCGAACAGGAAACTAGTTTACAAAAAAAATACATTTGGAGCCACAAAGGCAGACTTGTTTGGGACATTATTATTCAAAGCCTAGGGAAATCTGCTTCAGTTTGAGAAGGCAGTACTGGCTGGGCATGTAGCTAATTAAATTAACAACAGGAGGTTTAATCTACTCTTAAAAACAAATTTTGTGGGACAAGAATACAACCGCAGACCTTATATGTTAAAGCATTGGAACTAGATGCCAATACCAATACAATAATAATACCAGCATACCTGCTCATCTTTGGGAATAGAGGAGACAGATCTGTGAAAAAGCTGACGATCTATGACAGGTCTAATTTAAAATCTTAATAATACCCAAGTAATTCTTAACACTCCATGTAGTAACACTGACATACATGTAGTAATACATTCATTACTTTTTTTTTTTTTTTTTCATCATAGGTGTTTAAACTGGAGCAGCAATAATTCAATTCAATGTTAATAACTTTTTCATCGTAAAATAATATACAGAAACTTTATAAGGCTCAGTTCCCACTATTGCGACTTAAAGTTACAGCGACTTTGAAAAGGTTCTTGCACTACCTTGATGAGACATTCAATGCAACTCTGATCTAGAGACTGTGAAGATGGATCAAAGTTACACTCCAGAGTCTCTGAATCACATAACTTTGGTAGTCATTATAGTGGAAACGTAGTCTAAGACAAGAAACGCTTAATTATCTAGGGCAGGGGTGTCAAACTCAACTTCCTCGTGGGCCGCATCAGCATTATGATTGTCCTCAAAAAGGGCCGGTTGTATCTGTAAGATTAGATGTCCAGCGCATCCCCTCCCCTTACATTAGATGTCAAGAGCCACCCCACCATCAGAAGTTGAGTCCCCTACTCTCCCTTACATCACAGTGCACCCCCTTTCCTTATGCTGCTGCTAGGAAGAAGCTGGATGCATTGCTTGAAAGCAGAAAGTAAGGTTCTGGAGGAGGACCAGAGGAGGGCTGGAGCTCTCCTGCAGCTGCAGGAGAGGTGAGAGGGCCACGTGAAATGGCCTGGAGGACTGGATTCGGCGACGGACCTTGTGTTTGACACCCGTGATCTAGGGTATTGAAACTTGTTAAATTTCAAAGCTCCTACATGTCAGATCATAACACAACATAAAGTTTAGCACCTAATATTGTAAATAGGAACAAGAAACTGGGCAGTACAGACTCAAATAACTGCATCAATATTTAGCTAGTGGGGGGAGTGAAACCCATAAATGTTCACATATGAAAATAGAAACACTTTAGAACAATACTTCCATTGGTGAATAGTCTTTGAAGGCTGTGGTCTCCTTCTGTTTGGAAAACCTTAAATCAATCAACTCAGGGCATAGAACTAATCTGAGGAATAAGCATTAACATTTTAGTAAAAACACATTATATTTTCCTCCTAAAAATAAACCAAAGGTTAGAGATATTTAGCATACAGTAAGCATTTTGAACATTTTCTTTCTTAGATGTTTTACCAGTGCACTTTTTCTAATACCAAAAAAAAAAAATTGTTTGACGTCAAACTAAATGTTACCACGTGGATTTTATGTATGGTATACCATTACTATAAAAAAAAACTATTATTCACCATGGTTAAAAATGAGCAGCTCAAAAAAACTAATTTTTATAAGTTCCCCTTTGTCTTGCAAGACAGTTATACTTCACCATACTGAGCACATTGGAAAACTTCTTCCAAAACTGTTTTTTTTCTATGGAAACAAAGATTACCATTAATATACACACACATATAAATATACATTATTAGGAGGTATTACTTTTTTTTTTTTTTTTTACAGTTCACTCAATTTGCATGACAATACAGCTGTTCACATACAAGCACACACATGCAATTTAACCTGTGTCAAAGAAAAAGGTGGGGGCTTGTTGCTCCTTTAAACTATAAAACACCATTCCTTATTTTTAAACTTTAATCATTAGTGAAAAAGGTTTTTTTCTTACTAATTTAATTTTATTAAATGTATTGGGTGTGGCTCCAATGACCACATGATCAGCCACCCCAGCAAGTATTTAATTTTCAGCTCACAGTTTTTAGATTAACCTTTCTTTTAGAATAAGCAAATATAATAATTTGTTTTTCTTTTTCATATTAAATTGACCACAGTGCAAAATGACTACACATTGCACACGAAAATTTATAATTTTAAGTTAAAAATTTTTATACCCAAATTATATAGATCAAATTGTTCTTTTAAGTTAGAAATACAATTTTTAGTCTTTTTAAGTTACACTTTACAGACAAAATATTTTTCTTGCTTCTAAAAGTTGCAATGACCAACATTCCACTGACTTGTTACCTGTAATTGTCCTTGTGGCAATGTCCCATCACTTTAAACATATATAACAAACACAAAACACAATCATCATGCCATCCATATTCATACTGTGTTACTATTATTTCACATTCATCTGTCCCTACCCTCAAGGAGCTTACAATCCTAAGGTCCCTAACTCACATTCATACATACACTAGGGACAATTTAGACAGGATCCAATTAACCTACCAACATTTCTCCGGAGTGTAGGAGTACCCAGAGGAAACCCATGCAGGCACAGGGAGAACACGCAAACTCCATGTAGGTAAAGTCGTGGTTTGGATCGACTGTTTTGCTGATACAGCACTTTGGGCGTATTAGTACAACTAACATGACATAACAATCCATGGATCTCACACACATATACACAACAAACATAACTCTCACACTTAGCCAACTACACCCTGTAGACAAAAATATTTCTCTAATAAAACTGCACTTTCCCTTCTTTTTTTTTTTTTTTTTATATGTTCATTCATCTATAATGGGCTCTAATCTATATGTCTACTTAGGTCATTAAAGGTGCGCTGGGTGGTAGAGTATAATGTGCTTGCAGTTATTTTAGCAATGTTATTATTAGGTTCAAATTCATATACAGGACAATAAGTTTCTTTCATTTCCTTTTTTTCAACATTTTTGTCATTTGTTTAAGCCTTCTAGTGGTACAAAAGCATCTTGATGGTTATCATTACCTTTGAGAGAAACATCAGCATACATATTATTCTCAAAGGCTTTATTGGACACTGGTTGGCCTTCTTGTCAATATCTATCCAGGTTAGAGGACTCCCTTTGTTCTAATTCTAGTTCATTTTGAGCTTTTTGAGCATTTAGCTTGATTATTTTTGCAAAATTTGGCATAATGGCCCCTTTTGCAACATCTGTAACATGTCACATTAGAGGGATCATGTTTTCCTGACCTAAAATGTTTTTTATTTGTTTTATGCCTACTATTTTCAGGTACAAATTTACCATTAGGACCTACATACATTACTTTTTGTGGTCTGGCTTTCTCTTTTTCCTGTATATCTCGTATTATAGAAAAGGACCCCATTGTCCTCCATTCTGGTCTTATCATTTTTATTCTGTCACTGACTTTTTTGTTAAACCCACTCATCAAAGCACTCGTAAGGATTCCATCAATCACTTCCTCATTTGCATTCTGACAACATGCAGCAACATGCTCACTCATTCTTTGAAAGAACATATCACGTGTCTCATTCACCCCCTGGATTGTTTGCAATAGACCAGCCCAATCACCCCCCTTGTATTGTTTTTGTACCTGTGTACAGAAGGTGTTAATCCATTCCTCACCCTCTTTCACATCAGTATTTGGTATAGGTTCTTTCAGACTGCCACTGGTATTAATAATTTGATTAGTAATTTGGGCACCCAGGCATGCACAACAGACTCGGTACATATCATTTGCTGAACACTGGTAAGCAATTTGTAATGCTTTCATCTTTTTAGTGAAAGCATGTGGATTTCTTTCAGGGTCAGGCATGGTTTCTATAATTATCTGTACATCAGAGTTAGTGATGGGGACAAGCCAGGTGACAGTAGTCCTTGCCCCATCATTTGCTGTTCTCAACTGAGTTCTCACAGGACCCCAAAAATTAGATTGATTGGGTGAAATAGGGGACATGGGAGGCTGATGTGTTATCACAGGTCTCCCTGAGGGGGAGGAAGTTAGAATGGCTGAGAACCCCTCTGCTAGTGGTATTGTAGAATCTGCACCTATTGTTGTTTCTGGCTGGGGGGTAGGGGTAGGGGTGCAGATAAATTATGCACGGTGGAACTGTTTGCTGCCCTTTTAACATTATAAGTAGGTGGAGGTGGTAATGTAGGGTATAATCTGCTTACAGTCATTTCAGCAATATTGTCATCAGGCTCTTCAGCACTGTATTCATATAACTTTCTCACGGGGCAATAGGTTTCTTTCAATCTGGTTTTCAGCATGTTTTGACACTGCTCACTTGCATGCATCCATTTATCTAATGCCTGCTTGTCTTTGGGCTGACTTGGGCTGAAATCATGCTCAAGTCAGACCAAAGTAGTGCAGGGTATGGCAGGCAGCTGTTGTTGTTCTCCAGGCAGGTATGGCTGACAGCTGCTGTGGTCCCCCAGGCAGGTTACTATCTACTGTCCCCCAGGGCGGCAAGGCTGGTGGCTGCTGCGATGTCCACAAGTATCTCAGCCGTCCGTAACTCTCCCTCCTGGTCAGCCAATCAGGAAAGAGAGGGGGCGGGGCAGGGTTGCGGCTCCATGTCTGAATGGACACACAGAGCTGTGACCACATAGTAAGCTGGCACTGGCTCAGGTGCCCCCATAGCAAGCTGCTTGCTGTGGGGGCACTCGACAGGAGGGAGGGGCCAGGAGTACAGAAGAGGGACCCGAGAAGAGGAGGATCCAGGCTGCTCTGTGTAAATCAACTACACAGAGCCAGTAAGTATAACATGTTTGCTATTTTTATAGAAAAAAACACGACTTTACAATCACTTTAAGCAGTGGGCCAGGAAGCCGGTCGCCGCCTCCTTAACATCTGACGACTCATCAGCTGTCAGCAGAGTAGGCATTAGGTGGTCAGACTTCATCGCAGGTGAAGCTTTTTTATTTTATTTTCAGGTCTGGTGGTGCAGCGGGCGTCGTGACTGATGATGGATCTACATTGGGGGGCATTGATTTTTATTTTTTTTTTATAAAGGACATGTCAAAAACTGTCTACTGTTTTTCTTTATTTTTGACACTTCTGCAATGTACCCCCTACACATTTACATAGGGGAGCAGGGTTCTGGGGGCCCCCTTGTTAAAGGGGGCTTCCAGACTCTGATAATCCCCCTGCCTGCATACCCCCACAGCCACCGCCCAGGGTTGTCGGGGAGAGGCCCTTGTCCCCATCAACATGAGACAAGGTGCTTTGGGGTGGGGGAGTGCAAAGCCCCCACCCCCCCATGTTGAGGGCATGGTATGATTCAGGAGAGGGGTGCTCACTCGTCCCCCCCTTTCCTGGCCTGCCAGGCTGCATGCTCATATAAGGGTCTGGTATGGATTTTAAGGGAGCCAAACATTTTTTAATTTCTCCGATTGGTGGGATTCCCCTAAAATCCCTACCAGACTAAGTGGCCCCGCCCCTTGTGACATCACCAGGGGGGGTAACTACTGTTTATTTTATATAAAACCTTAATCTCTATAATGTTATTTGAATTTTATTTTTTAAATAAATTAAAAATTTGACAGTATGACATTTAGTTTGCTTAAAGTGGATGTAAACCCTATTCACAAAGGCACATATATCTGTAGTGTTTTCCTATCTCTCTCCAAAGCCCTGAGTCCCATGTTTTTCTGTTGTTTCATTCCTCTGTTATCAGCATGAAAACTTCAGACAAGTTATCCAAGACGGAAGATAAAACCAGCCTGAAATTTGTGTTGGGGTGTGTGCTATAAATAGATTAGCAGAAAGCTTGTCTTGTCAAAGCACAGCTCTGAAAGTATCTTTGTTTTTCTGCCTATGTGGAGTGGGGGTTTGTGTCTTTCCTCCAATCAGCTGTCACACAGTGTATGCAAAGAATACACTCCTACTGCTAAATGAAAAAGTAAAAATTCTACCCACTATGTCAAAATTCTAAAGAATATAGCAAGCTGAAGACGGCAGATATACATGTAAAACGTATGTAGGGAGATTTGTTTCATCCCTGTGTATCATCTGAGACTGTTCACTTCACAGGGTATCGGAGAGGGTTTACATCCACTTTAAGCACCCTGTGGCAATAACACTTGTGGTCTTCACAGTTGCATGTGGTGTGGTGACAATGCAATTTCACATCAAGTTTTTGCCCTGTAATAGAAAGTACCTAAACATGGATCATTATTGATGGATCATCAGGTATTATTCTAATGAAAGCTTGGAAACAACTTTTGAAATGACCATAAAATGTTAAAGCCTAAAGTACAACGAAAGACAAAACTTTTAGGTTTGGATAGAGTGGATAGGGATTATAATCCCTATCAGGTTTTTACCATGTCTGTGCTCCTTTTAAAGAGATTCATTCTCACTGCTAGCCCTGTTTGTAATCACTGAGGGTGAAAGTGAATAGAAAATCACACATTTTGGGTTGTCAGAAAAGCAGGAATAGAGGCAAAAATCATTCAATGGGGACACTAGCTTTGGTGGCAACCAAGGATTCCCTCACTGTGGATAAATTTCCTCTAACTCCCTGATTTGGTTATGGAACAAGAAGTGATGTGAAGTGATCTCCTCAATTGGACATACAGTAGATAGCAAAAAACATACCTAGGTTATGACACTCCTTTACTCTATCCAAAATAAAAACAATCTTTTAGTTCTACCTTAACCACTGGAGGATTTTGAATGTAATGCCGCGTACACACGAGCGGACTTTACGGCGGACTTTGCCCGGCGGACTTTTCGACGTACTTTCCGACGGACTTTCTGAATGAACGGACTTGCCTACACACAATCCACCAAAGACCGTCGAATTCGTACGTGATGACGTATGACCGGACTAAAACAAGGAAGTTCATAGCCAGTAGCCAATAGCTGCCCTAGCGTGGCTTTTTGTCCGTCGAACTAGCATACAGACGGCGGACTTTTCGACCGGACTCGATTTCAACGGATAAATTTTAAACAAGTTTCAAATCTAAGTCCGTCCAACTTTTGAGCAAACAAAGTCCGCTGGAGCCCACACACATCAAATTGTCAGACGAAATCCAGTCCGCCGGGCAAAGTCCGCCGTAAAGTCCGCTCGTGTGTACGCGGCATTAGAGATTAATCTCTTATGTCCCTGCTCCCCCACCCCCACTATTATTGGCAGTTACTGGTTTTCAAAATGACAGCTGGGAATCACTTAGTATTACAAAGCGGTAGTGGCTGTCAAAATTCAGCTGCTCCTGTGTAAATGTCAGATAGTGTCATTAAGTAAATATGACATAACATTGTAGTGTTTCATTGTATTTAATATTTAATTCATATGTAGATCAAAGGTGTGACCTATGATCTACATATGACATCATCAGTTAAAGAATCTTTACAAGTGAAACTCCTTATTAATCCTTAGTTAGTCTTAATCAGCCCTAATTAACTATTTTCTCCCCTTTCATTCATTTTTTTTTCTGTGTCACACAAAAATAAAATGTGAAAATTTGAAAAGATGTGCCTTTTTTATTTGCAAATTACTCTGCCATGCTTTTGTATTTTTCTACATCCTTCTGTCTATAATTTACATAAAAAATAAATGACCTTTTCAAGACATTATTTCCACAAGAAAGCATACTTTGTCCCCAAAAAAACAAAGTATGTATTACTATAGTTGTATATGTTTTGTATTATTATCTTATGCATTGATACAGTTATTGGAAAATAAACAGTCCCATAGTGGAAATTTAAAAATTGCTCTGGTCTATAAGGTGTATACAGCTGCAAGAGCTGAAGTCCATAAAAAGATGTTATTGGTTGCCTTTAGATCTGCTTTAAGTAGTAATAGTCAAAATGTTTTCAATTCAATTCAAGGTTAATATAATATTGCAATAAATTTTGTAGAAATAGTAAGGCCATGTCTGTGGAAAGCCACACCACCTCCAGTCATGCCCTCTCCAGCTGCTACTTCCTTCTTCTCATTTAGCAATTGGCTGGGGAAAGGGGGAAGTGATGTTACCGCCAGGTCTGACTGCATTTCGGCAGCAATGTTGCAGGTTCCTGCAATGACGTCACGCCCCTGCTTTCTTTGCACGCTTAGCTGCAGGTTCGTGGATCGCTCAGTAAGCTAGAGCAATCACGTGACCTGCCATTTGCAATAGAATAATGCTAAAGCCTTGCAGGTAGGGAAAAAAAAAACTCATTTAGGATGCTGGAGTATTTATGCTTGTAATTTTGTGTCTGTGGTTAGTTGACTTAACAACCACTTTTGATTAAAAGAAATTTAAGTAGCAGATGTCAATGAGTCAGTGGAGTGAAGATAACTTAATGCACATTGAAGAACATATAGTTTACTTTATCAGGAGAGTGTCAGGAGTATCAAGACATATTTATGAACAATCAGGGTGAGGATAAGGCCATTATTAATATACCTATACCAACACTTGTATTGATTATATATTTTTATTGATTTTTTGCGCAAACTATATACAACTGTATGGCTGAACTTGCATCGCACAGACATTGCATGTGATCGTCACCTGCGGTGTGGGTGCAAATCACATGTGATATCTGAGATCACTATAGTGTGAACCTGGGCTAAGTGTGCCACTAAAAAGAGTGCAAACAATATATGTAAAACACAACATTTTTTATTTACAAATATTAAAAGCACATAACATATCATAAAATAAATGGAACATACATATTTCCACAGACGTATCTATTATCAATGGGCATAACAACAGATTGATGTGTTTTGTGAACAAGTCACTTCTTCAGGATCCATGACACTTGATGATCCATGACACTTGATTATTCATCTATAAAGATAAATAATTACATACATCAAATACATTCCATATAGACAAAAATATAGTGTTAAAAATACGACAAAATATAGTGTTAAAAATACGATATACAGATTTAAAGTGGACGTAAACCCGATTTTTTTTTTAAATTTAGGCTTGTAACTTGTACAGTATAGGATTTCATATCATCTGTGCCCAGTCTTGCCACAAAGAGTTAATCCAGCTCTGAGCAATCCTCTTATCTTTTTTCAGTGAGATAAAAATGGACAGACAAAGAAATACCAGTCAGTTCTTCCCCTGTGCTGTGAGTGACAGGTAATTTACATTTCTCATGCACGAGCCTTGGAGAGGCATTATGTGTAATTCTCATCCGCTCCTCCTTTCTTCTCCAGCTCTCCCAGGATTGGATGCTCCACACCTCAGCATGATTGGGCATGCTGAAGTCATGTGGTGACTTTTCTGGGTTTTGACTGGATGTTAGTGATCATAGCAGAAGTTCAGTGTAAGAAATACACAGGAGAAAGAGTTGACAAGGGGAGTGTAGAGGTGGGCGGGGAGTCTACTGACATCATGACTGCACACACCGAGCTCCGGACAACAGACCCACCCACAGAATTTGCCATTTTTCGGGTCTCATAACCAACAGAGGGGAGACATTTGACAGGTAAGGATACATGCAGGAGGCATGTATATCCTTATAGATAACCACTGTGGCAGTAGTTTAGAAAAAATGAGAGTGGGTTTACATACACTTTAACAAGGCCTTATACATATCAAACTCTTGTGGGGGGTCAGTGTTTTATACATATATATGCCCATATATATATATATATATATATATATTACACCTAAAGTAACCCATATGGGCACTTAATCACATAAATGACATATGAAGGCTGGCAGGTAAAATGTTATGTCCTCTGCGTGGGTGAGACACATATTTTCCCTTCATCATAGAACTACATTACATACAAATCAAGCAGGGGTATGAGCCAGAGGTGGTCCTAAAAAGGTAGTGATGGGATTTTGTGGACAATATTGATCAGTCCTAACAAGTCTATCAAGTAATGTTTTACCGCTTCTGTATGAGGAGAGAGAGGGGGCTTGGAATTGACATATAGTCAGAAAATTATCCTTTAAAATGGACCAATGTTTCTTAATAATATTATATACAAAACGAAAAGGGATGAAATTGAGATACAAAAGGTATTTGTTTATTCCTCACAGAGGAAACTTTAGAGTTAGATAAGTTCGTACGTGCTTTTATAATTGCTGTCAGAGGGTAACCTCTCTTAATGAGCTTCCCTTCCATTTCATCTAAAAAATTCTCACAATCAAGAGGGCTATTTACTACGCTAGTTATGTGAGACAGTTGGCTCTTGGGTATAAATTTAAATACTCCTGATAGGTGAAAGCTCTTAAAGTGTAATAATTGGTTTTGATCTGTTGATTTAATGAACAGATGGCTATCAATATTACCATCTTTAATCCTAAGTAGCATGTCCAAAAACGAAATCTCAGTTTAACTGAACATGATATTAAATTTAAGACCAGGTATTAGGTAGTTTAAGTAGTCATTAAACAATAATAGGGTTCCAATGTCACCACCCTACACCGCAAACATGGCATCAATAAATCTATACCATCCTTGACAGTAATAAAAAAAAGTAAATGAATGAGGTCTCAATCATATCCATAAATGTGATTGTGTATAGGGGTGCGACATTGGAGCCCATCGCTGCCCCTTTAAGTTGTAAGAAATTAGATTCCTTAACCGCTTGCCGACTGGCTCACGCCGATATACGTCGGCAGAAGGGCACGTACAGGCATACTAATGTACCTGTACGTTGCTCTTTAAGAAGCGGTTTGAGGTCGCCCGCGCCCGCCGTGAGCTTCATGAGTGTGATCGTGGGTCCTGCGAACTCGATGTCCGCGGGGATACCCGCAATCGTCTCACAGAGAGGAAGAATGGGGAAATGCTGATGTAAACAAGCATTTCCCCGTTCTGCCTAGTGACAGGACACTGATTACAGCTTCCTGTAATCAGGAACGGTGATCAGTGTCGTGTCACGCGTAGCCCCTCCCCCCACAGCTAGAATCACTCCCTAGGACACACTTAACCCCTTCACTGCCCCCTAGTGGTTAACCCCTTCACTGCCAGTCACATTTACACAGTAATCAATGCATTTTTAATCGCACTGATCACTATATAGATGTGAATGGTCCCAAAATAGCGCCAAAAGTGTCCGAACTGTCCACCATAATGTCGCAGTCATGATAAAAATTGCTGATTGCGCCATTACTAGTAAAAAAAAAAATATTAATAAAAATGCCATCAAACTATCCCCTATTTTGTAGACGCTATAACTTTTGCGCAAACCAATCAATAGACACTAATTGAGATTTTTTTTCACAAAAAATATGTAGAAGAATACATATCGGCCTAAACTGAGAAAAAAAATGTTTTTTTATATATTTTTTGGGGATATCTATTATAGCAAAAAGTAAAAAATAATGCGTTTTTTTTCGAAATTGTCGATATTATTTTGTTTATAGCGCAAAAAATAAAAACCGCAGAGGTGATCAAATACCACCAAAAGAAAGCTCTATTTGTGGGGAAAAAAAGAACGTCAATTTTGTTTGGGAGCCACGTCGCACGACTGCGCAATTGTCAGTTAAAACTACGCAGTGCCAAATCGCAAAAAGTGCTCTCGTCTTTTTGCCAGCCAAATGGTCCGGGGCTTAAGTGGTTAAAAAGGAAATAGTTTTCCTCTAGTACAATTTTCAATAATTCTAACAAAAAGGAAATTTGTCTACTATCATCTATCTGGGAATGTGTCAGGAGACGATGGCATGCTACCATACCTAATTCATGAGAGATAACAGTATACAAACTATATACATCCCATGTGACTAGAAAGGAACCAGGCACAACAGCAATTGATTTCACCTTATTGAGAAAATCACTAGTATCATGTATATAGGACTTTGTATTCATCAGCAGCAGAGTTTGACATGTATCCAGATATTTTGCTAATGGTGTTGTGACCGATTCCACTCCAGACACACTCCAAAGTCCACCATTGCACAATAGATACAAAATCTGAGTGTGCGTCAAACAAATCAGGGATATTAAACCTTCTTTTAAATACCTTTCAATCGTCACAATATCCCACCATGCTGTGACTTGCTTTTCTAAGGCAATTCTTTGACATTTAAAACTAACCTCCAAATCTTCTACCTGCCTATTGTTATTCATGAATACCTCATTCAGATTAATATTCCTCTTTGATAAAAAAAAAATCATTGCTGCAGAATAAATATACAGTAAAATTTACACTGTTATACAAGCTGTACACTTACTACTTTACATTGTAGCAAAGTGTCATTTCTTCAGTGTTGTCACATAAAAGGATATAATAAAATATTTACAAAATTGTGAGGGGTGTACTCACTTTTGTGAGATACTGTATGCTTGAAACTAATATAGTGTTCAAACCTCAAAAGAATCAATGAATACTTAACCCTTCTGTGCTCTGGAACAGTGACTCAGTCCACACAAGAATCATTAAATCTAACGAAAACAACTATTAACCCCAACAGATCTAATACATTTGTTTTGCCTACAGTCTTTTTACGTTGTTAGGAGAGTATGCTACCTCTGCTTTTAATAAAGGTCTATGAAATGGTATTACACTATACAAGTTTCTTTTATGGCTTTAATCCTGGATTGCATGAAACCACTGAAGGGCTGCTGGTGGAGGAGGATTTTTCTAGGCGTGAAAAAAGTGGATCCCTGTCTGGGCTGAATTTATACAAACTGTGTCTGCCTATTCTGTGGTAAGGCAAACATTTTTGGTGAGTGCAATTCCTGAAGTCTTTAAAACAGTGAGGCCCTATTGGAGAGAAGGGCATGTGGTTAGGCCCGTCTCACAGAAGGAGACAAGATGGATTTATAATATGGAACATTGCATCTCAAAGGCTTAAAGTGTTACTAAACCCAGGACCCTGCATTCACTATATCTGGTCTCCCACAGTACACAGAACATGGAAATACAATTGTTTTAGTAAATATCAACTACTAAATACTTTTTCTCATCAGCAGTATATAGCAATCTTGTGTCTTCTACCAGTTCCTGGTAAAGCTTATAGGAGGAGTTTTCATACTGCACTGAGCTGTCCTATCAGGATCCATGACCCCTAACCCTCTGTCTGGACAGTGCTATTTGGCCCTGTGCTGATCACATGCACTCTCCAAAGAAAAAATAAACTCTCTAGCAATACACACCAAACTGAGCATGTACAGCCTGACTCCAAAGGCTCTGTCTTATCTGGACATGTTCTGGAGTCAGTGGAAGAACAGGAGGATCTGTGCATACAAGATCAAGCAGCCTTTTTACACATGCAGAGGATTAACCCCTTAGGTTCCACAGTGAGTATAGCAAGCATGCTTTACTGCATATACAGACTGATTTTACTGTTGTGGGTTTAGTAACACTTTAAATGTGGAGCTTGATAATAATTGTTTGCTGTGATGCTTGAAGAGATATACAGTGCCTTGAAAAGTATTCATATCCCTTGACATTTTCCACATTTTTTCATATTACAACCAAAAATGTAAATGTATTTTATTGGAATTTTATGTGATAGGTCAACACAAAGTGTCATATAATTGTGAAGTGAAAGGAAAGTGATAAATGGGTTTCCAAATTTTCTACAAATAAATATTTAAAAAGTGTGGCACACATTTGTATTCAGCTTCTTTTACTCTGATACCCCTAATTAAAATCTAGTGGAACCAATTGCCTTCAGAAGACACCTAATTAGTAAATAGAGTCCACCTGTGTGTAATTTAATCTCAGTATACATACACCTCTTCTGTGAAGCCTTCCGAGGTTTGTTAGAGAACCTTAGCAAACAAACAGCATCATGAAGGCCAAGGAACACACCAGACAGGTCAGGCATAAGGTTGTGGAGAAGTTTAAAGCAGGGTTAGGTTATAAAAAAATATCCCAAGCTTTTGAACATCTCACAGAGCACTGTTCAATCCATCATCCGAAAATGGAAAGAGTATGGTACAACTGAAAACCTACCAAGACATGGCCGTCCATATAAACTAACAGGCAAGGAGAGCATTAATCAGAGAAGCAGCCAAAAGGCCCATGGTAACTCTGGAGGAGCTGTAGAAATCCACAGCTCAGGTGGGAGAATCTGTCCACAGGACAACTATTATAGGGCGTACACACGGTCGGACTTTGTTCGGACATTCCGACAACAAAATCCATGGATTTTTTCCGACGGATGTTGGCTCAAACTTGTTTTGCCTACACACGGTCGCACAAAGTTGTCGGAATTTCTGATCGCCAACCACGCGGTCACGTACACCACGTACGACGAGACTAAAAAAGGCCGGTTCAGAACCAAGCGCGGCACCCTTTGGGCTCCTTTTGCTAATCTCGTGTTAGTAAAAGTTTGGTGAGAGACGATTCGCGCTTTTTCAGACTCGTGGCTTTCAGACCGTTTTCTGCCGTTCAGTTTGTGCTTGTGGGTTTGTATCTGCTCTTCAGTGCGTGCAGCAAGTTCCGCGTGACTTTAAGTAGTCATTGTATTCTTGTTCGTTCGTTACTGTTTTTCAGTTCGCTCTTCACAGACCTTGCTGTTCTTCAGTGCGTTCTGTTACTTCGTTCTGAGCAGCCGACCATTTTCTAGCCATGTTTCGTATGCGTACTCCTCGTAGAGTTCGTGCTGTGCGGGGGCTTGGTGTTGGGGTCCTGACCTTGACACAAATCCAGTCCATGAACAGGGTGGGGAGGGGTTCATGGACCAAGAATTGGTTGCTTCAGCGTGACCAGTTCTGTCATATGCTTTTGCTCCGTGAGATCCGTGAGAATAATCCTGATGATTTCAGGAACTTTCTCAGGATGACGGACCCCGTGTTTCACCGTTTGTTGGCTTCGCTGACCCCCTATATCAGCAGGCAGGATACCTGCATGAGGCAAGCCATCACTCCGGAGCAGAGGTTGGTCGCTACCTTGCGGTATTTGGCCACAGGGAGAAGCCTGCAGGACTTGAAGTTCTCGACAGGCATCTCCCCCCAGGCTCTGGGGATCATTATCCCAGAGACCTGTTCTGCCATCATCCAGGTCCTGCAGAAGGAGTATATGAAGGTAAGATTTTTATCCTTTAATATCACATTTGATTGTATTGAATGTTTGATAATATATTGTATTTCTTTCCTCATTCCCTAATTCCAATGATTGTAATATGCTGTGAATGTCCCCTTTGTCCTCATGCATGCTGGATTTTTATGTAATTATTATTTTAGGTCCTTCATACATATTTGCCCTTCAATAACCTCCCCAGCATGGTGTCTCGTGCCCTATATTCACCTCATGTAGTCACTTAACAATGTATTTTTTCAGCTCCATAGTAGTGCTTTACCCCAAACACCCCCTAAAATGTTTGGTAATGTTATTTTTGATTTAAATTCAGGCAGAGTGCCAGAGGCTTTTTTTTGTGGTGTCCCCAAATTTTTTTTAACCCTCCCTCCCCCCAACTTCTAAGTCAGCTGATCCCAATTCTCTATCCTCAGTCATCTATCTGCTGACTTTGCCAAACCCATACACACTATACCCATCTCTTTACTGGTCAGATTTATGGATGAATTCCCCAAAGCATGTAGTGCAAGGGCCTGCCTGTATAATTTCCAATGGTACTGTTTTTGTATCCTATTATTATCTTGATAGGTAATAGCAGAATGTCCAAATGTCCTCAAACGTGTACAGTGTGTATTTATATCTTTGTATTATGACACTTCTTACCTGTCCAGTGGTCTGCCAATAGTGTAACTAAGGAGGGTCTGTTCCAAGTAATACCCATTATTTAGGCATTCATCTCTCAATGAAGTGAAGAGGGTTACCTGTCCAAGAGTTCCCCCCCCCCCCTATAATGTTAGAAATGGCCCATGAGAGGGGGGAGGGGGAATATGGTAGGTGTACCTTATACTTTGGTGTTGTTAAATTCCCCTTAATAAATGCTATCTGGAGGTTGCCCCATAATGTTTGTGTCTAATCTGCTTGCCATGTTTCTGTGAAAAAATAGTAATGTTTATTGTTTTTTCCTCAACAGTTTCCTTCCACGCCATAGGAATGGCAGACTGTGGCCTCCCACTTTGCCCAGAGGTGGGACTTTCCTAACTGCGGAGGGGCAATTGATGGGAAACACGTCCACATCGTCCCACCACCCAGCTCGGGGTCGTACTATTATAATTACAAGGGGTTTAATAGTATAGTGATGTTGGCGGTGGTGTCGGCTAATTACGAGTTCCTGTATGTGGACGTGGGGAAGAATGGCCGGATGTCCGATGGTGGAGTCATCGCCCAGACGGAGTTCTACAGGCGTCTCCAGAATGGCAGCTTGGACTTGCCACCTCCAGAGGACAATGTTGAAGGTCTCCCATTTGCATTCGTTGCTGATGAAGCGTTTGCGCTGGGGGACCACCTGATGCGGCCATTCCCGATGAGGACCCTCACCCCGGAACAGAGGGTTTTTAATTACCGGCTGACCAGAGCCCGAAGAGTGGTGGAGAACACATTTGGAATCCTGGCCAGCCGGTTCCGATTATTTCTGACACCCATCCATATGGCGGAGTATAAACTGAACCATATAATACTTGCGTGCTGTGTTCTCCATAATTTTTTAAGAAAAAATTCTGCCAACTATGCTGGCTCAGTTGGGCCTGAGGCCGGAATCCAAAATCCATCAACACTGACGGCGCTTGAAAGCGGACGTCCTGGCTTGCCAACCCTGAGTGCCCGTGATGTCCGGTTACGATACCTGGAGTTCTTTGCGGGTAGGGGGGCTATCAATATGCCAGACAATATGTGAAGCCTTTTTGAAATAAAAAAAAAATAAAAAAATTCTTTGTGGACATTTACTCATTGTGTTTGTTTGAGCTGACCCTGACAGAAATGTGTGGAGTCCAGAAAATGGCGTGATTGTGTAACCTTATACAAAGCACTGTTGGCTGTTATTTACTACATGCAAAGACACTTTTCACTACAAGTGCACTTGCAACTGCACTTAAACTGCACTTGTAGTGCAAAGTGGATTTGCCCTTAGGAAATAACCCCCATTTTGACAGAAAACAACAATTACATCACCCCAAAAATGTTGTAGCGTTGAGACAATAATCCACACATTCTTGATGAACAATCTTTTTAATACCAGCACAATCACATGTGCTTTTACCAAAGGTTTTTTGGACAAAACAACATGTTTGTTGTATACGAATTTTTGTGGTGCCATTATCCAAAATCAAAATGTGCATTTTATAGAAAACACGCCTGTGTAAAAACAACAAGAAAGACACAAATCTTGATCTTACAAAGTTCACATTTGGTAGAACTTGAAGGCAATATCAGACATGAGTATTTACGAACTGTGTTTGATATTGCGTTCAGATGGGGGGAAATCACCCCAGGAAAAGCCAAATTTGGAAGATGCACACAAATTTCACAATGTCAACATGTGCTATCTGCCATCACGGGGGATCAAGGGACATGTTTTGGGGGAGAAACCCCTTCCTCACCGCTACTTTATTATTGAGGAAGGGCTTGCACCCCCAAAACGCATCCATTGATCTCCCGTGATGGCAGATAGCACATGTTGACACACTGTGTGCATCCTCCAAATTTGGCTTTGGGAAAAATCTCAAAAACATTTCGCACATTGTAGCACACAAAAGAAGAAAGTGATTTGGAGGGGGTTTAAACTCGCCCTAAAACATCAATGATGTTTTTATATTTTGGAATAACATCATTGATGTTTTGCTTGATGATTGCCAATTGTAAATTACACCCCATGATCTCCCCGCTCAGGATCTGGGCACTTTCGGATGTGAAAAGATCTTCATCCACAACCTCACGATCACCTAAAAAGAGAGGAACCACAAAATAAATTTTGTTTCCAAAAAATGCCGCCATCCATCTCTTATCTGAGCCTGTGGTCGCAGACACTCACCTGTTGTGGTGCCAATCTCCACCACATCTTCTTCTTCCTCCTGCTCTTCTTCTTGGGTTGGGGGTATTTCACCTTCTTCCAGAGGTGGGGGGTCTCTGGTCTCCTCGGATGAGGGGTGTCCTCCGAGTCTTTTCTCCCCTATGTAAAACAAAAAAGGTATAATTAGCACACAGATATTTGATGGCAGAACTATAAATAGGAAACATTGCTTGGAAGTGGGGTACAATTATCTATTTTAGCCGAGTTCCAAGATGTAATTTTTTAAATGCCCTTTGTCAAGCTGCAATACTTTACCTGTTTGGTACAAGCTTCACAGATAGACCCCCCTATAGTATAAACTGGAGCACCTGTGTGGCCCCCCTGATAAAAATGGTGTTCTGGGGTCACACACTAGTGCTCCAGTGTCCAGATGTGAAAACAGCTGCTCAGTGTCCTCTCCTTACACACAATCTAGTTTGCATTTCATTCTAGTAACCAAGCCATCTACACAACCCAATTCTTTGAAGACAAGTATAGGGCCTCAAAATGGTGGCCAAATGCATATGGCCTAAACAATGGTATTTTCGAGTCCGAAAGAAAAATGTGTGATCCGAACGAATAATGTGCCCATGAACATGAAAGTTGCCATTTTAAACTGTACAACAGTTCCTAAAAGCACATGGAGCAGCACGAACGTAATAAACATAAAGAATAGGAACACAGCACAACTACTTACTTTTTTGCAGCACTCTCCGGATCTTTCTGTACTGCTCATGTTCTCGTAATTTGAGGTCCGACCACCGCTTCCTGAGCTGATCTTTCGATCGTCGTACCCCGAAATTCCGGTGCAGACTCCTGACCACTTTCGCCATGATCTTGGCCTTTCGGACATTGGGGTTGGGGTAAGGCCCATACTTTCCGTAATAGTCGGCCTTCTTCAGGATGTCCACCATCTCCAACATCTCCCCAAAGGATATATTTGAGTCCTTAAATCTCCTTTTGGATCGGGACGTTTCAGGCTCCAGCCTTTCCTCCCCCTCCTCCTCGTTGCTACAATTAGCACGCACCTGCTGTCTATCCGCCATGTGCTGTTCCCCCACTGCGCCGAACGAAAAGGGGCGGGGAATAGACTAGAAAGAACGTCAGGGGCGGGCGGAGTTATACGCATGCGCAGTGTGTATAAAGCGTAACACACGTTTGTCTTACGTACGATCTGTGAGTGAAGGAAGGAGCATCGGAGACGCCGATCGTGCTAACGAAGGTAGGATCTAAACTTGGGCCTATACTGCTTCGAAATGGAAGCCTATATTGTAACAAGATTAGGGGATTTTGGCCTGACATTGGGGTTTGTCTTGTGTTGTGTCTTGCAGAGAAAATGGATGGGTTCAACGACCACAATTTCCTGCCTCTGTTTATTGACAAGTACAGAGAGCTGCCCTGTCTGTGGCAGGTCAGACACCCACATTACAACCATAAACAGAAGAGACAGGCAGCGCTGGAGAAACTGCTGGAGTTGGTGAAGCCGGTGGTCCCCACAGCAACCATCCCCTATTTAAAAGCTAAAATTGGTGGCCTGAGGAGCACATATCTTAGGGAGCGCAAGAAGGTCACAGATTCCCAGAGGTCCGGAGCTGCAGCAGATGACGTTTATGTCCCCAGACTGTGGTACTACGAGAGACTTCTGTCAGACCACACTGAAATCATGGAATCCCTCTCTACTCTTCCTTCCACGCTTCCTTCCATCCCAGCTGAGGCTTCCGATGTCCAACCTGGGCCTTCCTGCCAGGAAGAAGTGGAGGAGCCCAGCTGGAGTCAGGTATAGCATTATTCTACAGATTTCTGGGCAATAAAGAAATTATGTTTATTAGATGTTACTATTGATCACTAATTGCTGATTAAAAAAAGTGTTTTACATATCAATAGACAGTAGTGGGCACCCAAAATTGGGACAAGAATGAAAACTGCTGGGCTCAGAAGGATAGTCTGTTATATTTGTTGACATTGAATTTGCAGCAGTCAGGAGGTGAAAATTGTGTGTGATTGATTGAAAAAATACTAAAACTATGTCCCTTTTTCATACACAGGAAGACCTCAGCCAGGAGGAGGTTGTGGAATGTGGCAGTCAGGAGGAGGCGGGGATTAGTGGCAGCCAGGAGGAGGTGGGGCTAAGTGTCAGCCAAGAGAAGCCTGGGACCAGTCGCAGCCTGACTGAGTCTCAGGTTCCTCCCCTCCGCCTGCCATACAAAAGGGCAAGGAAGGCCACTCCCAGTCCTGTGCAGGATTCAGCATACAGGCTGATCCAGGAGGCTTCTGCGTCCCTCAGAGCCTTCCCCAGTCCTGAAGAGGCCTTTGCCTGCATGGCTGCCACAAAATTGCAGGGCATGCAGGAGGGCCAACGCAGGCTCTGTGAGGACCTGCTTTATAAAGTGCTACGTAAGGGGGAGAGTGGGGAACTGACACCCAAGACGGATGTCATTGAGATGGACCATCCTCCTTCTCCTCCTCCTCCTGCTGCCACAACTCCACCACCACAGCCAAAGCCTGTAAGGAAGCGTGGAAGGAAGACCAAAGAGTGATTGCCCTGGGTTCAGTCTGGTCTGACAGAAGCTGCAGTCTCTCGTATGACCACAGCCTGGGGACATAGATGTCATCTGCTGCTTTCCGGATCTCTGGGCCTTCTGGACCAGACTGCCCTCCCTAAGATAAGGACTCCTCAGGCCACCAATTTTGCTTTTAAATAATTGATGTCTGCCCTGGGGGTCCCAGGCTTCGCCAATTTCTGCAGTTTCTCCAGCATTGCCTCCCTCTTTGTTTATAGTTGTGACCCCTTAATAAAAATTTTTTGGGGAAATTATACTCTCCTGTGTGTGTTTTCATCCAAAAAGGACAGTTTGTTGGTGAGTATTCAGGTACATTTCTAAAGTACAATGTGAAATTAACAAGGGACAACAACACCAAACAATCTCCTACAGATTAAATAGAACAACATATCAATGGTGTTGTGGGAACTTGTCACAAAAAACACACACAAACATTTTCGGGAGTACAAATCAAAATCACCAAAAAACAAAAAAAATAGAAACACAAAAAAAGATTCTACATTAAAGGCAAAAAAAAAAAAATATATCAAAAAATATGTTGTCAGATGTGAGAAATCAAAATATATTGAGGGAATCAATATAAATAGTAACGAAATAAGTTTGTGAGAAGTGTGTGTGAATATGAGCAGCAAAACTACTATATTCTTGTCACATTATAAAGAAGAAGAGAGTGCGCTGTATTAAACCATTTTTGACATCGTGACGAAAGTGCTGTATCCATTGCGAACGCTCAGTTTACCAGAACGAGCTGTCCCGTGTCGGAATTTCTTCTGAGCATGCGTGGCACTTTGTGCGTCGGAACAGGCCACACACGGTCGGAATTGACGCGATCGGATTTTGTTGTCGGAAAATTTTATCTCCTGCTGTCCAACTTTATGTGTTGGAAAATCCGATGGAAAATGTCCGATGGAGCCCACACACGGTCGGAATTTATTCATATGGTGTAACATTTGGAGATTTGTGGAATAAAACATCTTTTACTTTACTATACTATGGGAGCATTTTATTCCTTTTTTCATGAGGGAACCATTGAGAGCATACCGTAAATACAACACAGTGAGCGGAGATCAATCCGGAAACCCCAGATGATCGTGGTGGAGAGGAGCTTGTGGCCGTCATACCCTATGCTGTTTGCCCCTTTTGGGGCTGCGGGATTCGGTGAGTGGGGACCCATGAGGGGGAGCACAACAAGTCACTAATATCATCTGAGAGCACTTCAGTCACAGTTTTGGAAATTCTCAACATTGGATTGGACTATAACTTTCTAATATTTATTATCAATTGATTTGCACACATTTGGATTGAGTTTATGGGACATAGGGAATATTATTGGTTTGCACATCTAGGACTATGTTCACTGGCATACTCTAAGGTGTATGTGGGGTTTTTTGCGAAGAAGCCACTATACGCTGGCTTGGTGGTGAAGATCTAACATACAATTAGGGGTTCAGCACTTTAACCCCCCTTTTTTTCACCTAAGGGTGGTCACATGTGTGATTTATGTTTTAGTTTGGTTTATATATTTCTAATGTGACCACATGTATGAGGTATGAAATGTCTCACTGAAGATTGCACTACTGCACAATAGGTTTTCTGCACTTTTAGGGTTGATGGTACTCTGTACCACCAATAGGGGTATAATTGGAGTTACAAATTGGTTCTAGGTGCTAGGAACCATACACTCACCCCCCCCCCCTACCACACCATCCCATTATCCTAAAGGGAGCGCCATACCCCAGTATATATTTCAAACATTTTGTGGAGTTTCCTTAGGGAGGCTTCCTTAGGGGGGCTGCATACCTTATATCTTGTCCTAAGCGCAGCGGTTTTATATATATTTAATACACTCTCTCGTCCCTCCTCTTTTCCTGCGGCCTGCCAGGTTGCGTGCTCAAATAATGGTCTGGCGTGGATTTTTGGGGGAACCCTACGCCATTTTTTTTATTTTGGCGCGGAGTTTCCCTTAAAATCCATACCAGACCTGAAGGGCCTAGTAATGGAATTTTGGGGGAGCCCCACCCATTTTCTTTTTATTTTTCAATGACTTTCAATGACTTTTATGTGTATGGTCGGGACTGACAATTCATTAATAGCCGCCACTAGCGCTAGCACTTTTAAATGACTTTTTTTTCCTTTAGAAATGTAATTTTGCTCTCGGACTGGTATAAACACGGGAAACATGCGCTACTTTACAGGCATACTGTAGATACCCCCCAGGTATGAAAATTAAAGGAATATTTCACTTTTATTGTTTCACTTTAAGCATTATTAAAATCACTGCTCCCAAAAAACGTCTGTTTTCTTAAACTTTTTTTTTGCATTGATACATGTTCCCTGGGGCAGGACCCAGGTTCCCAAACACTTTTTATGACAATAACTTGCATATTAACCACTTCAATACAGGGCACTTAGACACCTTCCTTCCCAGACCAATTTTCAGCTTTCAGTGCTGTCGCAGTTTGAATGACAATTGCGCGGTCATGCTACACTGTGCCCAAACTAAATTTTTATCATTTTGTTCCCACAAATAGAGCTTTCTTTTGGTGGTATTTGATCGCCTCTGCGGTTTTTATTTTTTGCTAAACAAATAAAAAAAGACCGAAAATTTTGAAAAAAATAAAAGTTTTGCTTTTGTTTCTGTTAAAAAAGATTGTAAATAAGTAAGTTTTCTCTTTCACTGATGGGCACTGATAAGGCGGCACTGACAGGCACTGATACGGCGGCACCGATGAGGTGGCACCAATGAGCGGGCACTGACGGGCACTGACGATGGGCACTGAAATGCGGCACTGATGGGCACTGGTAGGCGGCACTGATGGGTGGCACTCATATGCAGCACTTATGGGCATTGATAGGCGGCACTGATGGGCACTGATGGGTGGCACTGGGTGGCATTGGTTGGCACTGATGGGCGACACTGATGGGCAATGAAAGGCGGCACTGCTGGGCACTGATAGGGTGGCACTGATAGGCGGCACTGATGGGCACTGATGGGCACTGATAGGCGGCACTGCTGGGCACTGATGGGCACTGATAGGCGGCACTGCTGGGCACTGATGGGTACTGATACGTGGCACTGATGGGCACTGATACGCGGCACTAAAATGAGGCACTGATGGGCATCCCTGGTGGCACTGGCAGTGGTAGGCATTGAAGTGGGCACTGACTGGCAGCTGCCTGGGCACAGATTGGCAGCTGCCTGGGCACACAGTGACATTTCCCTGGTGGTCTAGGGGCATACCTGGTGGTCCAGTGTGGATCGCTTCCCTGGTGGTCTTGGGCGGCATCCCTGGTGGTCCTGGGTAGGATCGGAGGGGGGGCTGTGCTGATAAACAATCAGCACAGACCCCCCCTGTCAGGAGAGCAGCCGATCGGCTCTCCTCTACTCGCGTCTGTCAGACGCGAGTGAGGAAAAGCCGATCACCGGCTCTTCCTATTTACATCGTGATCAGCCGTGATTGGACACGGCTGATCACGTAGTAAAGAGTCTCTGTCGGAGACTCTTTACCTAGATCGGTGTTGCAGGGTGTCAGACTGACACCCCGCAACAACGATCGCCGCAATGCGCGCCCCCGGGGGCGCACAGCGGCTAGATATTCCTGATCACGTCATATGACGTCCGATCAGGAATATCAAACCACTTTGCCGCCGTCATTCTGTAATAGGGCGGGCGGCAAGTGGTTAATCTTTAAAATTAACACTTTTGATTTTTCATGCTCGTGTCTCATAGACTTTAACAGTGTTCGCGTGTTCGAACAAATTTTTTGCCTGTTCGCATGTTCTGGATGCGAACCGAACAGGGGGGTGTTTGGCCCATCCCTAGTCTCTAATAAAGTGCAGAGGTTGGAGGGTTCTCTTCTTTTTTGATATCTCCCCTATCACTTTTTTTAATATATTGAGGTTTGTGGTGGTGTTCTTTTTTTTTATTATGTCGTAGTCCTTTATGTAGCATAGAGGGAAATATGAGCTTTCCTGTGGATGCGGGGTCTTTTGATAGCTAAAATACCTGTACATACACTGAGTATAAATTATTTTTTAAGTATAAGTGGATATATTTCATATATGTGATACATGTTATATATTTTTACATTCATTTTTTTATTAATATATATATATATATATATATATATATATATATATATATATATATATATATATATATATATATATATATTTTTTTTTTTTTTTTTATTTGGCAATTCATTAATTTAGTTTTTATGGTATTAATACGTTTTGCTGTGCTGAGCTGGCAGGACAATAAAAAAAGTCCTGCAAGCAGCGTACTCATCCCCTCCTCTTTACCTCCCCCTCCTATTCTTTCTGCTCTTTTCTCTTCTTTGTTATCTGAGCCCTATGTTATAGTGGACGTGGAACTTGGGACTGACTGTAGTGGCTGGTCCTGATCTCCAGGTCACCATTTAAGGAAGGAACAATTGGGTAATGCAGAGCTACTACGAGCGCACTCTTACAGGTGGTTCTGATAGACTCCTGGAGTGTTAATAGACCAATTTGAACTGAGACACGTAATTAATAGGGGGGGGGGGGCAATATACCCTTACTCTGTGCACATTTACATTTGCATTATAAAAATTTTGGGGAAAATATTTTTTTTTTTCAAGTTTTTTAGATTTTTTTGTTTTTTTGGTATAAACAGGCATGTTTCAAAATATAACATACACAACTCTGGAACTTACAAAGTTCAACGTAGAAAAAATTAAGACAATACCAGACATTATAGTATGTCCAAAATGTGTTGATATTGCCTTCATCAGATGGGGTGATGTCGCCCCTGTAAAAGATTAATTTTGAAGATGCACACAATTTGAGAGTCAAAATGGGTATTTCCCTCCTGATCCCATGATTAATGTCAACATGTGCTATCTCCCATCATGGGGGATCAATGGACATGTTTTGGGGGTGAAACCCCTTCCTCTCACTTACTAGAGTTATGAGGAAGGGGTTGCACCCACAAAACACATACATTGATATCCCCTGATGCCAAATAGCACATGTTGACACACCGTGTGCATCTTCAAAATTTGGCTTTTAAAATGTTAAAAAAAAAATATTTTTGTTTAGCACAACAAATGGTAAAATGGTGGCATTTGGAAGATATTTAGATTCTCCCCAACACATCAATCATGTTCTTCATTTGTTGTTCCATAACAATGAGTTTATTCCTTAATGTCACGATTCCACACCATGATGTCCTGAATTAGCCTTTGTGCACTGTCACTTGTGAAATGTTCAGCTTGATCTTTCACAACCAGCACATCACCTAAAAATTTGAGTAAAAACATGTATTATAAATATGCAGGCATACATATATTACTTGAAGCTGGGGTGTCAGACACTCACCTGTTATGGTGACAAGTTCGCCAACTTCCTCCACCTCTCCTTCCTCCAGATCCTCGGGGTGTGGTCTTGTCTGAGTTCCCCTTCTTTCTGAGGTGTGGGGTTCCTGGTGTCCTATGAGTGGTGTCCTCGGAGTCTTTTCTCCCCTATGAGAATGAAACAAAAGGTATACTTAGCACACAGATATTTGAGTCCAGCAATATAATATGAAACATTGCTGGGAAGTAGGGTACAATTGTCTGTTTTGGGCAGAGTTCCAAGCTGAAGACATGATTTTTTTACCTTACCAAGCTGGAATACTTACCTTTTTGTGACAATTTTCACACATGAAGACACCCCAAGTATCCACTGGAGCACCTGTGTGGGACACCTTAAAATGTTTGTTCTTGTGTCCCACACTAATGCTCCTGAATCCAGATGTGTAAACAGTTGCTGAGTGTCTTCTCCTTACATTACACTGAATCAAGCTTGCATTTCATTCTAGTTACAAACACATCTAGACAGCAATATACAAAACCTATTTTTATACAAATAGGCATGACCAAATGTATTTAACCTGTATCTGCCCAAAACATCGTATTAAATGAGCGAACAATGCTTTCTACGACCGATTACTGTGCCTACGAACATGAAAGTGGCCATTTTAAACTGTACAACAGTAAAGAAAAGCACATGGAGAAGCATGCAAGTATAATAATAATTATAAGAACACATGACAAGTGCTTACTTTTTAGAAGCACTCTCTTCATTCTTCTATACTGATCCTGCTCCCTCAGTTTCAGGTCCTTGGATCCTTGGATCGTCATACCCCAAAACTTCTGTGCAGACTCTTCACAACTTTAGTAATGATCTTGGCCTTTCTCACATTTGGGTTTAGGTGCGGTCCATGCTTCCCATCATAGTCGTTCCTCCTCAAGATGTCCACCATCTCCACCATCTCTATAATGGCCATATTTGAGGCCTTAATTCTTTTCCTCCGGGATCGGGACGTTTCTGGCTCCAGGCTTTCCTCCTCCTCATTACTAGAATTAACACACACCTGCTGTGTCTCTGCCATGTCGCTCCTACTGCATGCCAAAAGAGAAGGGGCAGGGAATATTCTCGAAAGAACATCTGGGGCAGGCGACGGAGTTTCACGCATGCGCAGTGTATGTCAAGCTAACACGCATGTGTCGTATGTATGATCTGTGTGCGGGGGAAGGAGGGACGGAAGTGGCGAGCGTCCTAAACGAAGGTAAAATTCTAACTTGGGCCATCAGTGGCCTATACTGCTTCAAGATTGAGGCCTATATCGGGATAAGATTAGGAGAGTTTAGGCTGACATTAGTGTTTTTGTCTTGTGTATTGTCTTACAGCAAATATGAATCACTTTAAGGACCCAGAATTCATGGCCAGTTTCATAGACAGGTACAGGGAGATGAGGAATTTGTGGGAGGTGAAACACAGCTTATAATATAATAAACAAGCTAGGAGGTCAACGCTGGAGAAACTTCTGGAATTTGTGAAGACTCGGGTCCCCGATGCAACCATCGTGTTCTTGGAAAAGAAAATTGGGATCTTGAGGAACATGTATAAGAAGGAGCATAATAAGATCCAGAAATCACTCAGATCAGGAGCAGCAGCAGCACAAGTGTATGTACCCAGGCTGTGGTACTTCAACAAACTGCGGTTTCTGGACGACCAGACTGAAGCCAGGGAATCCCTTTCTACCCTTCCCTGCAGCCTTCCCTCCACCCTTTCCTCAACCCCAGCAGAGGCTGACGAGGAACAACCTGGGCCTTCCATCCCGGAAGAAGTGGATGCACCCAGCTGGAGTCAGGTATATTATTTTTATACATATTTATTGTCCTAATATTAATGATGTTAACTAGATATAATATAACTAGTTATAATATATATAACTAGTTATAATTGCTACAAATTAATGATTTAAAAAAAAAGAGATTTACATATCAATAGACAGTAGTGGCCAAAAATGTTTGGGACAAGAATGAAAAATGCTGGGCTCAGAATGATAGTCTTTTCTATTTATTAACATTCAATTTGCAAGTCATGAGCTGAAAATTGTGTGTGATTGATGAACCAAAAACTAAAACTATGTCCCTTTTTTTATACACAGGATGAGCTCAGCCAGGAGGAGGGTCTGGAAAGTGGCAGGCAGGAGGAGGCCATGCCCAGTGTCAGCCAGGAGGAGGCCGTGCCCAGTGACAGCCAGGAGGTGGGTGGGTCCAGTGTCAGCCAGGAGGTGGGTGGACCCAGTGGCCTCACCCAATCACAGGTGCCTCCCCTCCACCTTCTAACAAAAAGGCCCAGGAAGGGGACGATCACTGAGGAGGCAGCACTGGGCCTCATTAGGGAAGCAAGTGATGTCCTCAGAAGCCCCCCTGACATGTAGAGGCCTATGGCTGCTATCTAGCCACTAGATTGCAGAAATTGGAGGAGGGCCAATGCTTCCTCTGTGAGGGAATTTTTGCTCAGGCCCTTCAGATGGGGTTGAGGGCCCAGCTGACTGAGAACAGCCACGTATGTGAGCTCGCTCATCCTCCTCCTCCTCCTTTTGCCACAAGTCCACCAGCATAGCCACAGCCTCCAAAAAAGGCTGCAGGGAAGGCTGCAGGGAAGGCTGCAGGGAAGCGTGGAGAGAAGGTTGCAGTGAAGAGAAGAAAGTGATGGCAAGGTTCAGTCTGGTCTGACAGAAGATGCAGGCTGGTGTAGTACCACAGCCTGGGGACATACGTGTCATCTGCTGCTGGTCCTGATCTCGGGGAGTCCTGGACCAGATTGGGCTCCAAATTATATGGACTCCTCAAGCTAACAATTTTATTTTCCACAAATCTGATGTCTGCCCTGGGGGCCAAAAGGCTTAGCAAATTCCAAAAGTTTCTCCAGTGATGCCATCCTTTCTATTTTGTTACCCAGAATAAATGGATTTTTTTTTTCACAAATACTTGCCTATGTGTTTTTCTACAAAAAGGACAGTTTGTTTGTGAGTAGGCAGGTACATTTCAAAAATACAATGTCAAATTCACAAGGGACAACAACCAACCTCCTTGAGGTTAAAAAATACAATATAATAATGGTGTTGTGGTAAATTGACACACAAAAAAAACAGCAGCTAGGATCTAGTCTCTGCAAAGCCCAAATATCTCTTTATACAAGGGACCTCTAAAAGGAGAAAAAGGTTATACCAGGCCAAGATAGAAAAGGGGCTCTAAATAAATAAAGCCATTAACCATATTCAGTGATGTTTACATATTTATACACCAAGGAAATACATTAAGTTCATTAACATGTGCTTACCAAAATATATGTGTCTTTGAAAATGTGTCTTCCTCAAGCAAACAAAGCTCCCCTCAATAGCATGTGGATAGACATGGCTGGTTCCCTGGATATCGCCACCTATCAAATATTAAGTAGGGTTTCTCTATTTCCCCCCTAAAAAACAGCATCAAGAATGATTTGCCAAAGTGGCATGCTCTCCTATTGCCACAGCAGCAAGTCCGCCATCAGTGAGGTTACTCAGTAGGATACATAACGCCTCATACAAAAGCCTCAGACTGCTTCTTTTATATGCCCCCACCAGCCAAGCACTGCACAACCGCTGCAAACCACACAGCTGATGATGTAATCAGCTAGCGTGGACGTCACTCACCACGCATGCATGAAAAATTGCGTTGCGCAGCTATACAAAGACATAGGAGTTGTCCCCATAGCTCGCATACGCAGATCAAGATCACCACAGATGTCCTGGCCTGAAAGTAGCATCCAAGTGTCTGCCATCAGCAGGAGCAACCAATACCCCACTGCCACCACAACTCCCTCCAGTGTCAGAAAATAGTATGGCACAATATTCCATATTTGTAGAGACATAAAAGTACATCCATGCTGGCTGGGGAAACTGACAGGAGATCCCAGAAGTGTCATCAAACATGCCGCTTACGGGTCAGCAACAAGAGGGGGAGGAGAGTGGACATGTGCCCACTCAGCTCTATCCCCCCTACCTGGCGGCACCCACTATGTCAGTCCTGGGCCTGCAGTGAAGTCAGGGATACGTGTCGGTGGTGCATGCAGGGAGGTACATGTTACCAGAGGGGGTGTGTGTGAAAGCAATCCAGTGCCATCAGAGGCACTGGACTGCTTTCGTCTGACAGGCCACAGTCTGCTTGTCAGAATTACACACATTACTGGTGGCTGCAGTCAACAGGATTGTGTGTGAAACCCTTTTTTCAGGTCTGTACAATGCAAGGACCTGGCAGCGAAAGGGTTAAACATCCCTTTTTCTTGCAGTTGTGCTGCAGACTCATTTACAAAATGGCTTTATACCACCTGGTCTTTAATGGACCTAGATCTTCTATAAGTAATTTCTGAATACTGCCTAATATATTTCTCCAAAATCAGAGTTAAAAGATGCCAATGCTTACAAAAAACATCTCTTATCTGTGAGTGCTGACTGGAGAATGTTGTAATAATCATAACCCTCTCATCATGTTTTTCCTTTTGTTGGCCAAAAAGCCATTCATGTCTAGATTTAAGCTTTGCTTTATTATAAGCCTTTTTTAACCACTTCAATACAGGGCATTTTCACCCCCTTCCTGCCCAGGCCAATTTCCAGTTTTCAGCACTGTCACCTTTTGAATGACAATTGCGCGGTCATGTAACACTGTACCCAAATGAAATGTTTATCATTTTTCCCCCACAAATAGAGTTTTCTTTTGGTGGTATTTGATCACCTCTGCGGGTTTTATTTATTGAGCTATAAACAAAAGAATAGTGACAGGTTTGAAAAAAAAAACACAATATTTTTTACTTTTTTCTATAATAAATATCCCAACTAAAAAAAAATAATAATTTTTTCCTCAGTTTAGGCTGATATGTATTCTTTTTGGTAAAAAAATATTTTTGGTAAAAAAAACACAATAAGCGTATATTGATTGGTTTGCACAAAAGTTATAGCATCTACAAAATAGGGGATAGATTTATGGCATTTTAATTTTTTTATTTTTTTTACTAGTAATGGCGACAATCTGCCATTTTTATCATGACTGTGACATTGCGGTGGACTCATCAGACACTTTTGACACTATTTTGGGACCATTCACATTTATACAGCGATCAGTGCTATAAAAATGCACTGATTACTGTATAAATGTCACTGGCAGGGAAGGGGTTAACACTAGGGGGGCATCAAGGGGTTAAATGTGTTACTTAGGGAGTAGTTCTAACTGTAGAGGGAGGGGACTCACAAGGGGGAGAGACCGATCAGTGTTCCTCTGTACTGGGAACACACGATCGGTCTCCTCTCCCCAGACAGGACGTGGATCTGTGTGTTTACACACACAGATCCATGTCTCAGCTCTGTTACAGGCAATCGTGGGTGCCCGGCTGACATCACGGCCGTCGGGCACGCGCACTGGCTCTTGAGTGACGCGTGGCGGCGCGCGCGCACCCCCAAGACGGCCGGGTAGGCAGTGTTTAAGGTAGTTTTAGTGTATCCTCTTATAAGTAGTCTATTTTTCATTCCTAAAGACTCTTGATCAAAGAAATAATTACTAGAGCAATTTCGTCTAAGTCACTGGCTCTATGGAATACTTTGAATTGATGGGAGAAGTGAGCATGCAGGATTGTGTTTTCTGTCCTGGGTTTTCTAAATAATGATGTTCCTATAGAACCATCTTCTTGGATAAAAAAATCTTAATATCCAAGAATGATATACATTGTACATCATTTTGCAGCAATAGTATTATATTATCATTTAGCTATTTTGATCTGCAGGCTCGCCCTCCATAAAACAAACACATCATCAATAAACCTGTACCAGCATAAGATGCTGGCCAGGTACACCACTATTCAGGTACAGGTTGGCTTGTGCTCGGGCACAACATGTGTACATCGCATCCCCCTGCACTTGGAGGTAGTGGGAGCCATCCAATGTGAACACACTCCATGTCAGAATATGACTCAGTGTGTCCACAATAACATTATTAAAGGGCCATACTGTTATTTCCTTTCATGTAAAACATTTCTGACTGTCTGTAACCTCAATAAGTGTGGAATGCTACAATATAATGCTTCAATGTCAATCAAGACAAGACAGCAACCTTGAGGCACAGACATACTGTATTGTTAAGTTTCTTCAACAGAACTACCGTATTCCTGGATTTAAGATGGCAAACTTAACACACGTGGGCACACAGATATGCATCCACCAGCCTGGTAGCACATTCCATCTTAGAGCCAATCCATTTTAGAGCCAATCCCAGGGGATTTTCAGGGTTTTTGGTAATGCATAGAATGACAGTGTCCTTGAATGTGAGTCAAAAAATTCCCTTAAAATTCCGTCGGCATAGGCATAGGCATTTCTGAAAAACTCTCCAAAATCTCTCTCTGAATCATTCAATCACACCCTGAGAAAATGGTCTATATCATTCTCGGTTTCCATGCATGTCAAAGCACTCTTCTTATACTTTCTTATGTCCATAACCACTACATTTCCCTCTTTATTAAATGCCCTGATAGCAATTTCCTTATTATTGTTTAGATCGTTTAATGCTCTGCATTCTGCTGCTATTGAATTATTCTTAAATTTTTCTGAGTTGAGTTTGTAATTTCTAATTGCTCAATTGCTTTAACTGTTCGGTTAAAAAGGCCCAAATGTTAGTATTTGTTTGTAAGGGTAGAAACCTATTTGATTTTTTTCTTGAGTCTAGGGGAGCATCTAGTTTTCTGTGTGGCTTCCTGTTGTACAGGTATATCAGTACTCCCTTGTTGTGTAGGGAGTAGTTCTTCCTTAGTCCCACCCTGTACTTCATTTTCATTTAAACGTTGGATGAGGTCTTTCAAGGCAACAAAGTCTCTCCCTGTAAAACCATTGCTCTTTGCTGTCATATTCTACATTTTTTTCCCTCCTCATCATACAAATATTTGTATGTGAGTTTTCTGGGAAACAAATTAAGGTCTTTAGGGCACTTTCACACTGAGGCCCTTTTCACCCTTTACATCAAAAGCAGTTTTAGATCAGCAAGAAAACAGCGATAATAAATTAGAATCACTTGCAGAATTGAGCAATAGTGATTTGTGGGGAAGTTCGTCATCAAACACTGAATTAAATTTCAGTGTTTTTGATTTGATTACATTATTGAATAATTTGTATTAATATTATATATATCGTTATTTGATATAATTATTTATAGTTATTTATTATATTATAATTTATGCTTTTGTGTTTAAAACTTTATCATTGCTGGGATGTCTACTAGACTCTTGTTTGGACAGATTTAAGTGTGTTATTGCTAAGAACTACAGGCCTACAATATAAAACGCCAAATTTCCATGAAAAACATTGTACCGCTTTGAGCATCAAAAATCTGAAATAATCATACCGCCAGGGAGGTTAATAGAATTTGCGGCTCAGGTACGAACTTTTTATATGTTCGGGAGTTCGGTGTGAACCGAACAGGGGGTGTTTGGCCCATCACTACTCTTCACATTGCAAGGGCTCTTTGCTTGTTTTGGCCCAGGAAAGATCGATGAGGTAGTATACTTGCATTATCACTCACTCCTCTGCTAACCAGGACCCTACCCTACTCCATTGTCTGATGCCCTGGGTTGTGGATGGGTTGTCAGTGATCTCAAGTACTATGCAGGGCTGCAGGATTATGTCAGATAGTTGTGAGTGGTGGGGCAGTGCCTGACCAACCTTAAGCTTACAAAGCTTAAACTGAAATCTAGCTACTATATTATTATTATATTGTCGTGTGTTCCTATTATGATTATTAACTTGCATGCTGCTCCATGTGCTTTTCTTTACTGTTGTACAGTTTTAAATGGCTACTTTCATGATCGTGGGCACAGTAATCGTTAGTAGGAAACATTGTTAGTTTGCAAATAAATATGATGTTTTTAGCTGATACAGGGTTAACTACATTTTGGTCATGCTAATTTGTCTTAAAAGAAGTTTAGGACATTGTTGTCTAGATGTCTTTGAAACTATAATGGATTGCAAACTTGAGTAAGTGGAATGTAAGGACAGGACACTCAGCAGCTGTTTACACATCTGGACTCAGGAGCATTAGTGTGGGACACCAGAGCACATTTTTTAGGGTGACTCACACAGGTGCTCCAGTGCATACTTGGGGTATCTCCATCTGTGAAACTTGTCCAAAAAAGGTAAGTATTCCAGCTTGGTTAAAAGGGGATTAATCGTGTCTTCAACTTGGAACTCTGCCCAAACAGACAATTGTACACTACTTCTAAGCAATGTTTCATATTCCTATTTCTGGACTCAAATATCTGTGTGCTAAGTATACCTTTTTTGTTTCATTCTCATAGGGGAGAAAAGACTCGGAGGACACCACTCAGAGGACACCAGGGACCCCCCATATCAATGAGAATTTGATGACCTTAAGTCTGTCCAGGAAGTAAGGCAGAAGTAATGGATCAGTGTTTTTAAACAGCCATGAAGACAGTGAGCCGGGAAGACTCGCTTAACCAGAGACTTCTTTAAAACCAGATAATCCCCTCAAGTGCGATCCCGGACCCACTGAGAGCCTGTCCACACCCTCAACCCAAAGGGGCGACCCCGATCTGTGAGGCTTATAAGTGGTCACCTGTTTAACGGCCCCCCAACAGGGAATCAAATGGGCAGAAGCACCTGAAAATTGTAATTGTACATACTCAGCATACCAAAGAGGGCTTAGTTGCTGACCCCCATCCTGGATATCGTATGAAGTGGTGATCCGGAACTCCTGGGGGAGAGGCCATTCCACTGCAGCAACCACGAGACACCGAATAGGAGGACGGTTCTAGGATCCTAGATTGCCTATCACCCCTGCAGGGGTAGTGGGAGCTGGTGAGTGGGGAGCCAAAGGGGAGCACAGAAGTCACGGATTTACCACTGTGGGCACCAAAAGTCACTAAGCTGTTGGAACTTTTTTTGCTGCCATTCAAGATTGGGATGCATTATTTGAGACAGACTCTTTCTCTCTCTGTTTTTGCCTAATTTGAAGTTCTGACGTCATCTATAGTCTTGTTGGACTTGACTGCGCTATACTGCACTTTATTGAACTATTATAAGTTGGACTGTTGGTTGTATATACACGTATGTGTGGGATTGCACTGTCATATTACATACATATACTGCATTGGTACACACTTGCCTGTGCACCGGTCATTTAGAGTCTTGCTGGACTCAATTGCACTACACTGCACTGTATTGCAGATTTAATGGTTGGAGTGCACGGTCAGATATATATGTAGGTGCGGGATTGCACTGTCATATTACATACATTGCACTGTCATATGCTTGTCTTTGCACTGGTATACACACACATGTCACGTTATTTTGCATATATAGTAGTTGGTATCCATATTAGCTGCCTAGCAGCAGCACTTTAGTAGTTTTTCTTTTTTCTATTTTTTCTCTTTATCCTAATATGGAGGTATGTGCAATAAGCTAAGGTTTGCTAACACGTATACCTATACTTCCACATAGTTTTATGGTTTAACATGAGTTTCACCCATTAAGAATCTCACAGCTCTCACCGTTTGTGTTTGGATCACTATTTATTTATTTAACATAGTCACTGTTTTAGTCATTGAAGTTTGTACAGCTCATAAGGGAGCGCCATACCCCCAATAACTATTCATTACATGTTAGTTCTCTTTGAGGGCTTAACCTGGGGAGGCAGCATACCTTCTATTCTTCTTCTTTCCTCCTATCTCTCCCCCCTTCCCCCCTCTATCTTCTCCCCCCCCCCTCTCCCCTATTCCTGCTTTATGTCCTAAGCGCATAGTCTTTGTGGTTTGAGAATGGGAAATCAGCCCAAGCCCCCCCGAGGATCTGGAGGGAGGAGAGGTGGAGGAAGTGGGCGAGATGGTCACCCAAACAGGTGAGTGTCTGACACCCCAGCTTCAGGTAATCTATGTATGCCTGCATATTTCTAATATATGTTTTTTAACCAATTTTTAGGTGATATACTGTTTGTGGAACAGGAAGCTGAACCTTTCACTAGTGACAGTGTGCACTATGCAGCAGCATAGAATGATATGGTTGATTTTGTAGTCCGCCATATGGATTGCTGTCAGAAACAGGCGGAACTGGCTGGCCATTATCCCAAAGGCATTCTCAACGACTCTTCTTGCTCTGGCCAGCCGGTAGTTAAAAACCCTCCTCTCCGGGGTGAGGGTCCTTTGGGGGAATGGCCTCATCAGGTGCTCGCCCAGACCAAAGGCTTCATCTGCAATAAAGACGAAGGGGAGTCCTTCCACGTTATCTGCATCAGGTGGCAATGCCAGGCCACCAGTCTGGAGACGCTGGTAAAACTCCGTCTGGGTGAAGACTCCTCCATCCGACATCCGGCCATTCTTTCCCATGTCCACATAGAGGAACTCATAGTGTGCCATCACCACTGCCATTAACACTACACTATTAAACCCCTTATAGTTATAATAGTAAGAGCCCGAATGGGGTGGTGGCACAATGTGGACATGCTTACCATCTATAGCCCCTCCACAGTTGGGAAAGTCCCAACAGTCAGCAAAATGGGAGGCCAAAGTCTGCCATTCCTGTGGCGTTTAAGGAAACTGTGGAGTCAAACAAGAAAAGAAATATAAGTACTTTTGCACATAACATTGCAAGCAGATTACACAAAAAACATTCTTGCACAACATCAGTATAACATTTATTTTAAGGAGTATTTAAAGACAAAAATATAAGGCCCACTTATCAGATTCCTCACCCCCTCTGATGGCCCATTGATAAAATTTTATGAGGGGGAAGGGTTTGAGGTGACTTTGGGAGCAAAAAAAAAAGCCTCCAGCACTCTGCCTGAATTTAAGGACACGCATAACATTTGGACACATTTTAGGGGGTGGGGAGGGTTATAAATGAATTTAAGGACACACATAACATTTGAACACATTTTAGGGGGGGGGGGTTATAAATGAATTTAAGGACACACATAACATTTAGATACATTTTAGGGGGTGTTTCGGGGAAAGCAGTACAATGGAGCTGACAATATACATTGTTAAGGGACTAGGCTATAGGCGTATATAGGCCCAGGATAGCATGCTGGGGAGGTTAGTGAAGGCAAATATGCATGTAGGCCAAAAAAGGAGCATTAAAAGCTTCCAGCATGCATGAGGATAAAGGGAACATTCACAGCATATTCCAATCATGGTAATTAGTTAAAGGAGAAAACTTACCTTAATATAGTCCTTCTGCCGGACCTGAATAATGGCAGAACAGGTCTCTGGAATAATGATCCCCAGAGCCTGGGGGGAGATGCCTGTTGAGAACTTGAGGTCCTGCCGACTTCTCCTAGTCGGCAAGTACCGCAAAGTGGCGACTAGCCTCTACTCCGGAGTGATGGCTTGCCTCATGCAGGTATCCTGCCTGCTGATATAAGGGGTCAGCAAAGCCAACGAAATGGGGTCCGTTATCCTGAGATAATTGCTAAAATCATCAAGATTATTATCCTGGATCTCACAAAGAAAAGGCATGTGCGATAATTGGTCACGCTGGAGTAACCAATTCTTGGTCCATGAACTCCTCCTCGCCCTGTTCATGGACTGGACTTGGGTCAAAGTATGAACCCCAACACCAAGCCCCCACACAGCACGAACTCTACGACGAGTACATACCCACACCATGGTTTCAAAATGGTCGGCTGGTCAGAACGAACTTAACAGAATGCACTAAATAACAGCAAGGCCTGTGAAGAGTGAGCTGAAAATCAGCAACGAGCAGACAAGAACGCACTGAAAAAACAGATACGAACTGACTACACACACTGAAAACCAGATACAAACCCACAAGCAAAAACTGAACAGCAGTAAAATGATTTGGAAAAGCTGGAGTCTGAAAAACGCGAATCGTCTCTAACCAAACTTCTACTAACACGAGATAAACACGAGATTAGCAGAAGGAGCCCAAAGGGTGGCGCACTGGGTATTGAACTTCCTTTTTCTAGTCCTGTTGTATGTGCTGTACGTCACCGCATTCTTGACAATCAGACTTTGGTGTGATCGTGTGTATGCAAGACAGTTTCAGTGGAATTCCGTCGGAACTCCGTCGGAACAACCTTCAGAGTTTATTCCGATGGGAAAACCGGTCATGTGTACAGGGCTTTAGAGATACCATTGGATTCAGTGTGGATGCAATGCTTGAATTAATGTTTGTCTATACTTTCTCTTAAGGACTATGCTCCAAGTAAGTAAATAATTATTGGTACATAGATTTCCTTAAATATTCTTTTATTTTGTTCCTGATCTGAGATCCTTTACCACAGTATAACAACATTCACACACATACTAGCTAATGCAATAAGACAAATAGATGTTGCTACTAAAATCAAGGAATGTTGACTCTTTTTGACTGCTCTTTCACACCATATTTTCCACTTTGCTCTTTGGCTTGTTGAGAAAGGGTTATTATTAAAACAATGTATGGATTCTGGATGTAAATGCAAGTGCAAGCTAATGTGAGCATTACACGTTAACTCACCACAACAAATACAAAAACAATAGCTGTATGTTTTCCTCTCTGGATAGAGAAAATGGTGTCAGCATTGCTTTTCATTTAATTGTCAGCAGTTGTCACTGTATTTAAAGGTTACCTCTCCCTTTCTAATAGCACAGGACTTCATTCAAAATGGGAAAGATAAAAACAATTGCCAAAAAAAGTTTTGGATTTTAACGTGTATCTTCACAGGGTGACACTGTGGATACATTAGTAACAATATGCCAACGTCCCGATATTGAATGAAAAAAGATAAAGAATTGCAAAAATGGACTTTATAGGCACACACATAAGATAACAAATATTTGAAATTTTAATTGGAAAAAGTTAAAATCGTGATTGACAAACATAAAAAGAAAACACATCATGATAATACATGACCCCAGGGACTCAAATAACACCTCCAAATATTATATTCTAATCCAATTTGATGTAATTAGAAATAATCAGTAGCAACATCCAAAAGGAGTAAGGTGCATGGAGTAGCTGAGTCAGAATGTGAGGTCACAGAAAGATTTTTTCGCTCTACATGTTACGTGCACAGTGAATAAATGAGTGATTCCGCGCCACAAAATAGGAATAATAAGTGATAAATATTGCAGCTACACCCTAAACAAAAATGAATGAAATCATTGATGCATACATGTGAAAAAAGGAAAGGGGTAGGGGAGCGCTAAAAATTATTAGATAGATCAAAAAGAGACTAATAATTATTCAATATATCCGACAGATACATTCAAGTGATGAATACCAGCCTGCTTGAGTGAAAAAGTTTTGAATAAACAAAATCATTCCCTTAAAAAACAATATATATATATATATATGTGTTCAATAGTGATCTTAACACATAATCAAAAAGACATATTCAATAAATCAAATATAAAATAAAGTGAAGAGTCCATCAAAAACTCAAAAGTTGATTGTGATGAAATCCTGATGTGAATCTTGATATCAGAAAAAGTGAGCAGCAAAATCCCTTCACCATCACTGAGAACAACACACCAATGTACTCATGGGAATAGGTGTACGCTTACCAGATGGAGTTGACCAATTTAATTAAAAAAAGGTCAAATAGGCTTTAGCAAGATAATGCTTGCTGCAATGGAGAGGAATAAACCAGACTCTTGTCCTCACATCACAGGGTCTCACGCATGGGATATAAAATAGATGGAGAGGAACCGAACGTAGTGTAACACCATTTATTTAAAAATACAAGTAAAAACAAAGCATAGCCAAATGGCTACTTACATAGAAGGTGCCATCGCCCGGCACTGAGGCTTGAAAGCGTATCTTTTGGGGTGAGAAAATCAACTCCGTGTGGAGGGAATCCCGAATGGTCGCGGCAACGGCGTGCGTTCCACCTTCGACGGACAAGCGAACCACGGAAGCCGGATGTGATGTAGTTGCGTGACCAAGTACCGCCTCGACGTACGTTTCGTTAAACACGTCTTCAGGAAGTGTACTTTGGTCACTTAGGAGATAGTTTAAATAATGTTGAATTTGCATAAGGGGAGGGGTTGAATGCTTCCCAGCCTCAGTGCCTTATTCAGAACACCGCACAACCGTCTCCAACACCATCCGCAAAAACAGCGGTTCAGTAAAACTTCCACAACGAAATTGAATAATCTTAAATACTAGTACAAATAGGAAATATATATTTCAAAAGGGCACCATAATAATAATGGTAAATTTCGCCAACTATTGGCTACTAAAAAATGAAAAACTAATGAAGAATTAGTAAAAAATAATAAAAATTGAATATTGGCATTCTCGCAATTGGAATTTAAAAAAATTAGAGAAAATGGCAGATACCCAACAGTTGCATGAATAAGGGCAAATTTGATAAAAAATATATATGTATATATACCCTCAAAAACGGCATCCAAAAATTTGGTACCGGTTAACTTGAGTAACTAATTCAGAGGAGAAGATTGGTATTATAACGATTGAACAGAAAAAACTAATCATTGGTCAAAAAACAATTAAGGTCCAGTTCGATATTTAAGCCATGTGGCTGCATCGTTTGTAAACGGTACAGCCACTGGGTCTCATTTTGAGAAACAGCCTTTTTGAGATCAGTGCCTCTCCAATTGGGGGCAATCTTATCAATACCATAAAAGGTGAGTAGACGGGGGTCCCTATTATCGTCAGTACAAGGGAGTGGAGAAAATATTCCAAAAATACTGGCCTATACTTTGTAAGGATAGAGACTTACAGACTCTACTCCCCCCGAGACCGAAGTTTATCTATAGACGGGCACCGGGACTTAGGAATATGATAGCCCCCAACGTACCCGATCCTCCCAGGAAACCTTCTACTTTCCTGGACGGATCGGGTTTCCATTACTGCACGAGATGCAAAGCTTGTCGTACCACCAATCGAGTAGGGAAAAAGATTTCCAAATTCCATTCCAAAGTCACCCAACAAGAATTCTCTATAAAACCCCTGATCACATGTAATTCCAGCTATGTCACATATGTGCTGGAGTGCCCATGTTCAATCCAATATGTGGGGCGCACCACCCGCAAATTGAGGGTTCGTATCAACGAACATGTAGCTAATATTTCCAAAGGTTTTTTTGAATCACAGCGTATCACGCCACTTTCGCATGGTCCATAATAGGGACCCCCGTCTACTCACCTTTTACGGTATTGATAAGATTGCCCCCAATTGGAGAGGCACTGATCTCAAAAAGGCTGTTTCTCAAAATGAGACCCAGTGGCTGTACCGTTTACAAACGATGCAGCCACATGGCTTAAATATCGAACTGGACCTTAATTGTTTTTTGACCAATGATTAGTTTTTTCTGTTCAATCGTTATAATACCAATCTTCTCCTCTGAATTAGTTACTCAAGTTAACCGGTACCAAATTTTTGGATGCCGTTTTTGAGGGTATATATACATATATATTTTTTATCAAATTTGCCCTTATTCATGCAACTGTTGGGTATCTGCCATTTTCTCTAATTTTTTTAAATTCCAATTGCGAGAATGCCAATATTCAATTTTTATTATTTTTTACTAATTCTTCATTAGTTTTTCATTTTTTAGTAGCCAATAGTTGGCGAAATTTACCATTATTATTATGGTGCCCTTTTGAAATATATATTTCCTATTTGTACTAGTATTTAAGATTATTCAATTTCGTTGTGGAAGTTTTACTGAACCGCTGTTTTTGCGGATGGTGTTGGAGACGGTTGTGCGGTGTTCTGAATAAGGCACTGAGGCTGGGAAGCATTCAACCCCTCCCCTTATGCAAATTCAACATTATTTAAACTATCTCCTAAGTGACCAAAGTACGCTTCCTGAAGACGTGTTTAACGAAACGTACGTCAAGGCGGTACTTGGTCATGCAACTACATCACATCCGGCTTCCGTGGTTCGCTTGTCCGTCGAAGGTGGAACGCACGCCGTTGCCGCGACCATTCGGGATTCCCTCCACACGGAGTTGATTTTCTCACCCCAAAAGATACGCTTTCAAGCCTCAGTGCCGGGCGATGGCACCTTCTATGTGAGTAGCCATTTGGCTATGCTTTGTTTTTACTTGTATTTTTAAATAAATGGTGTTACACTATGTTCGGTTCCTCTCCATCTATTTTATATCCCATGCGTGAGACCCTGTGATGTGAGGACAAGAGTCTGGTTTATTCCTCTCCATTGCAGCAAGCATTATCTTGCTAAAGCCTATTTGACCTTTTTTTAATTAAATTGGTCAACTCCATCTGGTAAGCGTACACCTATTCCCATGAGCACATTGGTGTGTTGTTCTCAGTGATGGTGAAGGGATTTTGCTGCTCACTTTTTCTGATATCAAGATTCACATCAGGATTTCATCACAATCAACTTTTGAGTTTTTGATGGACTCTTCACTTTATTTTATATTTGATTTATTGAATATGTCTTTTTGATTATGTGTTAAGATCACTATTGAACACATATATATATATATATTGTTTTTTAAGGGAATGATTTTGTTTATTCAAAACTTTTTCACTCAAGCAGGCTGGTATTCATCACTTGAATGTATCTGTCGGATATATTGAATAATTATTAGTCTCTTTTTGATCTACCATGTTACGTGCACAGTTGCACTTCTTCAGGAGCTTACAGATCTAATGAACATGTAAAAAAGATCAAATAAGTATAACATAATATCCAATACATAAAACAAAAACAATATAAACAGTGAAATGGCCATTTCAATGGAATCTAGCAGTAAAGGAGCCCAAGTCAAGTGACCACCGGGGGGGCACCGAGTACAACCCTCCCATGGGGACATAACCACATATACAAAAAATAACAAAAAAAATGAGTATCAGATTGAGTATTGTAGAGTGTATTCCATAGAAATAGATATTACATAGTAAGGGAATTTTGCAAGGAAATATATTGTAGGGGTCATGTATGAAAAAACTCGACTAGACTAGAAAAAAGTATAGTACCCAAAACTATGTATATATGTATGCCAAAAAATGGCCAGCGGATAGAAACTACTATATATATAGCAATAGAGTATAGCAAAAAGAAGGGGCTTACCATTGGCTAAAACAGGCCTATAAATGACAATGGTTAGTAATCATAATAATCGGGACTTGTAGTATGACAATGCACTTTTGATAGAAGGTAGTCTATCACAGCAGTCTAAACTGGTAATTATCACAGTGAAACAAGTTATCCAGTGATTGAAGGAGGATACAAGGCTAAAAAGGACAGTGCCTAGTAGTAAAACAAGAAAAAGAGCAAGAGAGGTAGAAAAACAATGAGTTATAACTGGAAAAATAAGTTGAATGGTATCAAAAGATAGCCACTGATGATCAGCACAATCTTACCTTCAATAAAGAGTATAAATAAAGAGGGTTAGGGAGACATAGCCATACGTGTAGTCCCACATGAGGAGAAAGGCCTAACTAAACAGCCTGGAGGCAGCCACTTATGACTGCAGCCCGGCCGGAAATATGTCACCTCACCTGGAAGTGACAATGACCAGCCTGGCCACAGTCTGCCGTGCATGCGCCACAATTTGCCACTGATTGCGGCGGTAAGTGGCCAATGGAGCAGCAGCAAGGGTGGAGCGGAAGGGGAGCAAAGGCTATGGTTGGAAACCAGGTCATTTTGGTCAGGTGATGCCCGGACCGTCACGCATGTGCCAAAAGGAACCGCGAATGCGGCAACGAATGGGCAATAGCGCGGCGACAGGGGCGGGCCAGAAGGAAGGCCAATGAACAACCAACAGGTCCTCCAGTCACCACGCACCCAGCCAAAGAAACGACAGGGTGGGCGGCGCTGTGTGGCCACATGGGAAGGCAAAAGCCCCGAACGTTCCCCAGGGTCACAAGGACAGGCATGGACCAGCCAGAAAAATAGAGAAAATGACCATAACATAAAAAACATGTTAACAAATGACTAGAGATGTAACAGAGATAAAAAAAACTTTTTATAACAAAAATCCATGACCCTAAACAGCCATATGAAGCTCATTGTTTTAACCTAAGATAGGTATAGAGGGTTTCTCAATTTGTAGGTTTTTTAAAAAGAAATTACAGAAATTAAAAAAAAAAAAATTAAAAACAGTAAATATAAATTAAACTTAGCTTAGCTATAGGGGCGATAGATACAGACCAAGTAAAACAGTATCAAAAGGAGTCCCCTATCAGTTAAACAGATGGACGATAACAATAATAGGGGCCTTTGGGTGATTATATTGGAGCCAGTAAGTAAGATCGCAATATGTGGGTCAGATCAGGAGCTCTTTCGGCACAGCGACAGACTACAGAAAAGGCTTATAGGATTGCATTTCATTCAATCCAGGGGGGGTATATAGCATTTAATTACTCAATCCAGAGCGTTTCTTTCTGGAGGATGAGTTTGTCCCATTCTCCCCCTCTTGGGCTATGGGGACAATGGCTACAACAGAAAAAAAGACAGAAGAGGTGTCAAATTTATGATGAAGATCAAGATGTCGGCTGACAGGAGTAAGCATCTTGCTATTGTCTGATGTATATATATGGGGGAGATTGTGCACACCAGGGGGGGTAATTGTGCAGACTGGGGAGGGTGATTGTGCAGACTGGGGGGGATTGTGCACACCTGGGGGGTAATTGTGCAGACGGGGGGGGGGGTAATTGTGCAGACTGGGGGAGGCGGGATTGCGCAGACTGGGGGAGGGGGGATTGTGCAGACTGGGGGAAGGGGGATTGTGCAGACTGGGGGGCAGTATTGTGCAGACTGGGGGGAGGGGGGATTGTGCAGACTGGAGGGAAGGGGGAATTGTGCAGACTGAGGGAGGGGGGTAATTGTTCAGACTGGGGGAGGGGAGATAATGGTGCAGAATGGGGAGGGGGGCAATTGTTCAGACTGGGGGAGAGGAGATAATGGTGCAGAATGGGGAGGGGGGATAATTGTGCAGACTGGAGGAAGGTGGGGATTGTACAGACTGGGGGAAGGGGGCATTGTGCACACCTGGGGGGTAATTGTGCAGACTGGGGGAAGGGGATTGTGAAGACTAGTGGGGGTATTTATGCAGACTGGGGAAAGGGGGGATTGTGCAGACTGGGGAAAGTGGGATTGTGCAGACTGGGGGGGAGGTAATTGTGCACACTGGGGGAGGGGTTATTGTGTAGACTGGGGGAGGGGTGATTGTGCAGACAGGGGGGGTTATTGTGCAGACTGGGGGGTAATTGTGGAGACAAAGGGGTGTAATTGTGCAGACTAGGGGAGGGGGGATTGTGCAGACTGGGGGGAGGGGGGTAATTGTGCAGACTAGGGGGAGGGGGGATTGTGCAGACTGGGGAGTGGGATTGTGTAAACTGAGTGGAGATTGGGCAGACTGGGGGGGAATTGTGGAGACTAAGGGGAAGAGCAGTGTGCAAACTGGGGGGTTGTGGAGACTAGGGGTAGGGGGATTGGCAGACAGGGGGTGCAGACTGGGGGTAAGAGGGATTGAACAGACTGGGGGGAATTGTGCAGAATGGGAGGGGGTATAGAACTGAGATCAGCACAAAGGAAACTCCCGGGGTCTTGGAGGCAGGCAGAGGCAGGGCACCCCGGGGAGTCGGGACGCACGTGACTGGTTCAGGTTGTGGGGCTAGATGCTGGTTTGCAACAGTTTGACCCCAGGACCAGGAGCATCACCCTGCCAGGAGCCCATGTAAGGATCTGCTGAGCTGCCATCACTGAGGTGAGAGACCCTGAACAGCTGACCCCCCACATCAGGCTGCATTGATGGGCACTGTTGAGGCTGCATTGATGGGCACTGCGGTTGCACTGATGGACACTGATGAGGCTGAGCTTATGGGCACTGGTGAAGCTGCATTGATGGGCACTAGTGAGGCTGCATTGATGGCCACTGGTGAGGCTGGATTGATGGGCGCTGATGAGGTTGCATTGATGGGCACTGATGAGGCGGCACTGATGGGCACTGATGAGGCTGCACTGGTGAGGCTGCAATGATGTATTATTTTTGTTAAACCTCCTTTGTTGCTATTAACATTACATTATGTTACCACATTTTATCATTTGTCTTGCTTCATAACATCAATATCCATTATAAAACCAGGTGGGCATAGATAGTGAGCTGATTTGGTGGTTCAATGGGCCACTTGACTAGACTTGCCCCCCAGGCCTAAGGCTGCCAGCCCTCCCCTGTAACCACTTCAGCCCCGGAAGGTTTTACCCCCTTAATGGCCAGAGCACTTTTTACAATTTGGCACTGTGATGCTTTAACTAGTAATTGCTTGGTCATGCAATGCTGTACCCAAACAACATTTTTTCCCACAAATAAAGCTTTCTTTTGGTGGTATTTGATCACCACTGGGATTTGTATTCTTTGCGAAATAAACGAAAATTGTGAAAAAATTATGTTTTCTACTTTTTGTTATAAAAAAAATTGATCAACTCAATTTTTGTCATACATTTAGGCCAAAGAGTATTCAGCCACATGTCTTGGGTAAAAAAAAGTAATAAGCGTATATTTATTGGTTTGGGCAAAAGTTATAGCGTCTGGTTCATTTACTGGAATATAAGCAGCTTTTAGTTTAAGACTGCCTTATTTCTAAGACTCATCTAATTTCTTGGGGTGCTGAAATGGCAGGGCAGTACAAAACCCCTCCAAATTATCCATTTTTGTAAAGTAGACACCCCAAGGAATTTGCTGAGAGGCATGTTGAGCCCATTGAATATTTTATTTTTATTTTGTCGCAAGTAAATGAAAAATGATACACAAAAAAAAATTCTACACAAAGTTATCATTGAAATGATATATTGCTCACACATGCAATGGGTATATGTGGAATCACACCCAAAAATACATACAGTACGGAGATACCACATGTGTGAGACTTTTTGGGAGCTTAGCCGCATACAGGACCCCGAAAACCAATCACCGCCTTCAGGGCATACATTTTTTATTTCACTCCTCACTACCTATCATAGTTTCGGAGGCCATGAAATACCAAGATAGCACAAAACCCCCCTAAATGACCCCATTATGGAAAGTAGACACCCCAAGCTATTTGTTGAGAGGCATGTTGAGTCCATGGAATATTTTATATTTTGGCACAAGTTTCGGGAATATGACAAAAAAATATTTTGTTGAGTATTTTGCAGATCTCACTTTTTGTCACAAAGTTTTGAAAATTGGAAAAAGAAAATAAAAATACATTTTCTTGCTTCATTTTCCAAAACGAAGGTGAGCTGAAAAATACTCACCATGCCTCTTAGCAAATAGTTTGGGGTGTCTACTTTCCAAAACAGGATAATTTGTGTGGGGGGGGGGGTGCTATCTTGACATTTTAGGGCCTCTGAAACTGTGATAGGCAGTAAGGAGTGAAATCAACAATTTACGCCCTTAGAAAGCCTGAAGGCGATGATTGGTTTGCAGGGTTCTGTATGCGGCTAGACTCCCAAAAAGTCTCACACATGTAATCTCCCTGTACTCAGGAGAAGCAGCAGAATGTATTTTGGGGTGTAATTTTATATATACCCTTGGCATGTGTGAGCAATATATCATTCAGTGACACCTTTGTGTAAAAAAAAAAAAAGTGTAATTTTCCTGAAACTTGTGGCAAAATATACAATATTCCATGGATTTAATATGCCTCTCAGCAAATAGCTTGGAGTCTACTTTCAAAAAAGGGGCAATTTAGGGGTTTTTGAACTGTCCTGGCATTTTATGCCCAATATTAGAAGCTTATGACATACATCACCCACTCTTCTAACCACTTAAAGACCAAGCCCCAAAAATGTTTTTGCTGGAAAATTACCTTTAACCTTCAAACGTTATATATTTTTTTAAAGAAGATGCCCTATAGATTAAAATGGTGGGAGTTTAAAAAAAAAAATTCCACACAGTATTTGCACAGTGATTTTCCAAACGCATTTTTAAAAAAAAAACAAAAACTTTTTTGAATCTTAATGTACAAAAACACACTATATTGCCCAAATGTTTGGAAAAATATGAAAGATGATCTTATGCCGAGTACATTGATAGCAAACACGACATGCTTTAAAATTGCGCACGCCCGTGCAGTAGCAACAAACTACTTACGTTTTTAAAAGCATTTAAAAGCCTTTACAGGTTACCACTTCTTTAGATTTACAGAGGAGGTTTACTGCTAGAATTACTGCTCTCGATCTGTTCACAGTGATAGCTCACATGCATGGTGCAATTGCGGTTTACACACGACACGATGCTTGCGTTCACCTTTGCGCGTGAGCATGGCGAGACAGGGGTGCTTTAATTTTCTAATTATTTATTTTGCTTTTTTATTTTGTTTTTGCATTGTCCCTTTCATTTTTTTCTTATTATCATTTTTAGCGTTATCACAGAGAATATCCCCTATAATAGCAATAGGTTGTGACAGGTACTCTTTTTTGAAAAATGTGGGGTCTATTAGACTCTAGATCTCTCCTCATGCAGCCTGTGAGCTGGACGAAAAAAGAGAACAGATTCCTCCATTCATATCAATCGATCGGTGGTATGCCCACCCTTTGACTACTGCCCTGCATCCACCCACTTCTAATGATGTGCATACATGCACTGTTCTTTTTTTTAAAAAAAGATTCCTCCATTCACATTGATCGATGTGAAGAAATCTCTGCCAAGAAAAGTGAATAAATATATATATATATATGCCGAAGCACCCCAGCTCCTATTCTTCGGCATATATGCTCTTTTTTTTAACTGTGGTGGTGAAATCACCTCCTACAGCGCTGGAGTCACTGATTTATGTATCGTGAGAGCAAACCCTGTTGCTGTCAAAATAAACAAATTAGTGCTGCAGCTGAATGGCATACCTGCAAAGCAAATGTGCAAGAAACTTGAAACACACCATCCATTTCACACTCACCACCAACCAGGTCACTCCCCAGCCACTTCCCATGTTAGCCACCTCCCTTCAACTTATATCACAGGTGACCATTTCCCAACCTGCAGATGACGGACCCTATTCCAAAAGATATCACTCCCAGTTACTCCCCCCACCTGCTGATTGATATCCCTCCATAACCACCTCACACCCCCCTGCTGACTGACCTCTCTCCCCGGCCTGTCCCCACATACCCTCTCATCTGCTGACCTGTGGATGGGGGAATCAATCCCACAGTGTTATTGTGTTCTGCCAGTGGGGAGCCTTCCCAACCCACAGAATAAAATGAACAGTGTTGCTAACTATAGCTGGCAGCACTGACTGTTTGGGGAAAAAGCTGACAAGCTGGTTATACTCAAGTCGATTAATAGATTGACTTGTGTACAACCAGCTTTCCCAAACATAGATCGACTATAGCTGGCCTCTGCTTAATTGGCTTAATTTCAATTCATGTATGGCCTGCTTAACCACTACACAGTCCTTAAACATCCTTCCACAAACATTTACATTTTTCCTTCCCAGATACCTACATCCGCCTCACCTGTACATAGTGCCCACTGCCATACCCTCCACAATCCTCTCCTATACATAGTGCCCACTGTCATACCCTCCACACTTCTCTCCTATACATAGTGCCCACTGTCATACCCTCCACACTCCTCTCCTGTACATACTGCTCACTGTCATACCCTCCACACTCCTCTCCTGTATATACTGCTTACTGTCATACCCTCCGCACTCCTCTCCTGTACATACTGCCCATGGTCATACCCTCCACACTCCTCTCCTGTACATTCTGCCCCCATCATACCCTCCACACTCCTCTCCTGTACATACTGCCCACTGACATACCCTCCACACTCCTCTCCTGTACATAGTTCCCACTGTTATACCATCCACACTCCTCCCCTATGCCTCTTACACACAAAAACAGTTCTTTAAAATATATTGAATATCCTCAATGTTACCAGCTCTAGAATGAGCACACTTTTGTTCCATCCTCACCCTGTCTTCCTCCCGGTTCTGTGCCTTCGTTCACTTGCCTTGGCTGTGCTGTGTTGCTGTCACTTCCACACATGCTCATTCGCATCCTCTCTCTCCAATTCCCCCCTCTATCTCTCATCCTCCCTCCCTTACCCTTCACCCCTCTCTCATCCCCTTTCTCTCTCATCCTCCCTCTCTCTATTTAATTTAATTTGGTATAACAAATTGTTTGCATTTTTAATTATTATTTTATTTTATTTTTTTTAATAAAAAGCCCCACCATAATCCTCAGCACCAGGCCCATGATGTTCTTAATCCGGCCCTGGTTGTACCACCCTTGGCGGCAACAACTGCAATCAAGCGTTTGCGATAACTGGCAATGAGTCTTTCACATTGCTGTGGAGCAATTTTGGCACATTCTTCTTTGCAGAATTGTTTTAATTCAGCCATATTAGATGGTTTTCCAGCATGAACGGCCTGTGTAAGGTCATGATACAGCATCTCAATAGAATTTAGGTCTGGGATTTTTCTAGGCTACTTCAAAACCTAAATTTTGCTTTGTTTGAACCATTTGGAGGTGGACTTGCTGTTGTGTTTCTGATCATTGTCCTGCTGCATACCCCAAGTGCAATTGAGCTTAAGCTCATGAAGACAGACATTCTCCTTTAGGATTTTCTGGTAGAGCTCAGAATTCATGGTTCCATCAATTATGGTAAGTCGTCCAGGTCCTGAAGCTGCAAAGCAGCCCCAGTCCATCACGCAAAGGCAGGGTGCCTTTCGCCAATCATGGCTCAGGGGGATTAATTCCACGGCCACACTATATAAGGCTGACTGCACGTCGGCCTCGTGTAGTGTGTCGTTGCTGGCGGGAATCCTATTGGATAGAACGATTGAACACTCTCACTCCTCCGGGCCTTAATGAGGCACATACATATAAGTATTTTTTATAGTAATAAGGATGATACTCGTGGTCTGCCCAGCCCTGTCGACCATCCCCTATTGGTAGTTCCCTATTACCATCAATATTAAGTGGCCCAAACTTGTGTCTCAATCAATTGAAGTCCCTCTTATCTTATTCCTAAGATATGAACATAATGGGCAGTCCCATGCAATGCTGGGAAAAGATTATATGTAATGACTGGAATTCTCTTTTTTTCTTTGTATGTTTTTGCTTCTCTTTCTATTTTTGCAATATGTTGTAGCGATACTTTGTTATTATTACATCATAATAGGTTTGTGTAAGCTGATTGTGAGTTTTGAATTCGGATTGGTCGATCGAATTCACTGCACGGACTTTCTGTTTATACCATATTGTAATCCTGGCTCTAATCATCTATCACACTCACCACCACTGTGTGGTGTGAGGAGTTAATTCTCCCCCAGTAGCGGGCATGTGACTTTCCAGGCAGAGGAGGAGCCTTCCTTTCGATTGGGCTATCCTCCTCCGCCTCCTTCGGCAGTGTCTCTCACTGACAATTTAGTAGGCTAGGCGCAGGCGAGGAATCTAGGTATGCGCCTGCACTCTAGGAGAAAGTCTGACCCGGAAGCAATGTTGCGGACACCTTAGTGCCGCACACCTTCCGGGTTGGGGGCTTATAAGGCCGCCGTTATGGCGGCCTTGTATCCACGGCAGCAGACAACACCCGGCAGGCTAGCTTTACACCGATCAACCACCAAGTAAGTTCTCTCAGGAGCGCTTAGTAGATCCTTTCCTTTTTAGATGTATTTGCTGGTTCTCCAGCACTCACCTGTAATTTAATTAGTTTGATGGTATTTCTTTGCTTCCCTTTTTCTTGTTCTCAGCTTGATCTCACAGACCTACTGTGACCACATTATCGATACTTGCAGTACCTATCTGTGACATTTTAAATCTTGAAAAGCTGTGACGCTCTAGTCTACAACAAACTCTATAGTAATAGATCCTTAAATATTAATCCTGCCTAAGGAGCATAATATTGGACCCTCATCGATAGGCTAGTAATGGGGGGTGCCTTTTAAGAATTATTACTTGCACCAGTATCTTCGGGCGTCTCACAGTACCACCTTAGCCCAGGTTGGGCAGTGGTTGTTGAGTGTATTTTTATATTTTATTAAAATGAATTACCACTCCAATGTTATGTTATTGTTAATCATTGTATTGTCAGTTTATGTCCATGTAACTGTGGTTATTTGATTCTTAGAGAATACACTTGGATGCCTCCTGAAGAAGCGGTCAATCCGCGAAACTGTTGAGGACACGTTTTCAAGTATTCTAAATAATAGCCTTCAACCACCATTGTGGGCACTCTTAAATGTCATTGTAAGCGATGTACTGTAATGTGATGTGATGTGCAAGATCTATATTTTGACCATATAGATGTTTTAAATTGATGTATTTTTGAATAAATGTAAATTTTACTTACAATTGTATTTTTGCATGAGGTACCGCTATAGTCCAATCAGTTTTTTTGGGGGGTAGGGTGGAACTTAATTGGAGTAGTCCCCAGGGATTTCCCTTCCTCCTCCCCCCATCTTTCTCTATACAAATATTGTTAAGGATGAAGGTACCCAAATAATACTTATCCATTTTCACTCTTTTTGGCAATTATCTTTCTAAAGTGGATGGAGAGAGAGTGTCATTTAGATTAAGCAGTCAGGCAGGCAGATTATTCAGTTAGCTGCAATGTATTTCATATATATATATATATAGTCAGTCTAGTATATATATATATATATATATATATATATATATATATATATATATATATATATATCCACTGCATACAGTTTAGCTAGATCTCACTGCAGTCCGTTCCTGGTGGTGTACTGTTTCTACTATACTTCTGTCAGGCAGGTGATTCAGTTAGCTGCAGTGTATTTCACATATATATACAGTCAGTCTAGGATATATATATATATATCCACTGCATACAGTTTGGCTAGATCTCCATTCCTGGTGTACTGTTTCTACTATACTTCTGACAGGCAAGTGATTCAGTTAGCTGCAGTGTATTTCATATATATATATATATATATATATATATATATATATATATATATACAGTCAGTCTAGTATATATATATATATATATTCACTGCATACAGCTTAGCTAGATCTCACTGCGGTCCGTTCCTGGTATACTGTTTCTACTATACTTCTGGCAGGCAGGTGATTCAGTTAGCTGCAGTGTATTTCATATATATATATATACAGTAAGTCTAGTATATATACATATATATATATATATCCACTGCATACAGTTTAGCTAGATCTCACTGCCATCCGTTTCTGGTATTGTACTGTTTCTACTATACTTCTGGCAGGCAGGTGATTCAGTTAGCTGCAGTGTATTTCATATATATATATATATATATATATATATATATATATATATATATATATATATATATATATATACAGTAAGTCTAGTATATATACATATATATATATATATATATATATACACTGCATATAGTTTAGCTAGATCTCACTGCGCTCCGTTCCTGGTATACTGTTTCTACTATACTTCTGGCAGGCAGGTGATTCAGTTAGCTGAAGTGTATTTCATATATGTATATATATATATATATATATATATATATATATATATAGATCTATATATATTTATATCTATCTATCTATATATATAGCTCTATATATAGATATATATAGATATATCTCTATATATAGATATATCTATATATATCTATATATATATACAGTCAGTCTAGTATATATATATTCACTGCATACAGTTTAGCTAGTCCTCATTGTGGTCCGTTCCTGGTGGTGTACTGTTTCTACTATACTTCTGGCAGGCAGGTGATTCAGTTAGCTGCAGTGTATTTCATATACTTTTGATCATTATTATGGTGTATAACACTCACTTTTTCACCATGAAAATCGGCTGCAAATAGTGTGTGCGTGTTATACGCCAATACTTCAATTTTAGCTGCCTTGTAGGGGACAGGGAGGGGGGCGGGACGAGCACCATCAGATTATATACAGTGAGAATCTCCTGTTTACTTGGCGGCCTCTGTAATGGGAAGTCCGGTCTCCTGGGCCGCCATTGGACCACTGTTCTGTCTATCATAGGAGATTCTCACTGTATGTAATCTGTCGGGGCTTCTCCCGCCCCCCTCCCTGTGAGCATCGATCAGGCTGCACTGATGGCAATGGCGAGGCTGCTGCATTGATGGCAATGGTGAGGCTGCTGCATTGATGGCAATGGTGAGGCTGCTGCATTGATGGCAATGTTGAGGCTGCTGCATTGATGGCAATGGTGAGGCTGCTGCATTGATGACAATGGTGAGGCTGCTGCATAGATGGCAATGGTGAGGCTGCTGCATAGATGGCAATGGTGAGGCTGCATTGATGTGGACTGATGAGGCTGCATTGATGGCACTTTTGAGGCTGCATTGATGGGCAATGGTGAGGCTGCAGATGGGCACTGACCCTTATTTTGCTTCAAAGTTCCTTATTTAAAATTTATTTTTTTCCCTGAAACGTCCCTCTTAAAATGAATGTGCGTGTTATATGCCTGTGCGTGTTATACGCCGATAAATACGGGTATATATATATATTTATATACAGTCAGTCTAGTATATATATATCCACTGCATACAGTTTAGCTAGATCTCACTGCAGTCCGTTCCTGGTGGTGTACTGTTTCTACTATACTTCTGGCAGGTAGGTGATTCAGTTAGCTGCAGTGGATATATATATATATATATATATATATATATATATATATATATATATATATATATATCCACTGCATACAGTTTAGCTAGATCTCACTGCGTTACATTCCTGGTGGTGTACTGTTTCTACTATACTTCTAGCAGGTAGGTGATTCAGTTAGCTGCAGTGTATTTCATATATATATATATATATATATATATATATATATATATATATATATATATATATATACAGTCAGTCCAGTAGATGTATACATCCAACGCTTACAGTTTAGCTAGAACTCACTGCAGTCTGTTCCTGGTGTACTGTTTCTACTATACTTCTTTATATATATATATATATACAGTCAGTCTAGTAGATATATATATATATATATCCACTGCATACAGTTTAGCTAGATCTCATTGCGGTCCATTCCTGGTGATGCACTGTTTCTACTATACTTCTGGCAGGCAGGTGATTCAGTTAGCTGCAGTGTATACAGCCTCTGCCACCATCCTACGGACCACAATGCGTAAGCATGCATTTTGTGTGGGGCTCTTTCAATTACCCCACCTCTGTTTCATGTATATATTTACCAGACCAAAAAATTTTTTTTATATCTCCTATCCTAGATAAGACACGCGCTTGCTCCTGACGAGTGGCACAATAGCCACGAAATGCGTAGAGGGACCATTGTCGTGTTTTTCACCAGCGTCATGCAATTCTGTTTTTTTTTTAGTTTTTCGGAGGCTTATTTTGTAGACAATACCCTTTGCCTACAATACCCTTAGACAATACCCTTGCTGCTATTATTGCCAATATTTCTTTCAGTTTGTGATTGATATATATTTATCATATGCATGTTATATTTTTATGAATTGAATACATTTTCCTAGTTGTTCATCGGTTTTGTTTCTGGACATTCATGCATTTCATTTAAAGTCCCACCCTTGTTGCTCCTTTTTCTTACACAGTACCAATAATTCCTTTAAGCCATCTGGCAGTACTGTGAGGTAAAGTTGGTTAGGATACATCCTCCAATTGGGTCACCAGGCTCCTCTTGAGATACCAGCCTTATGCTCGGTCCTCTCCAAGATGAGTCCTCCCCCCGGATCTTTCTTCTTCCCCCAGGACAGACAGCACAGGACCACCTCTGAACCAGTAGGCCACACTTGCAGTCACATAGCCTCAGGCCAGCAGGGCCCCGAGACAGAAAAGGAGTTGTCACATACCTTAGGCCAGGAGGGCCAGGAGGTGAGAGCATGAGAAATATGGCATCTGCCCCTTAAGTATCCTTTCCCAGAATGCACAGCGGTGAACCACTCCCACTGAGCTGTTTCTGGAGAAGGAGGACACTCAATACACCTTAGCCTGTTGCCCTTCCATCACTGGCCTGTGGTGACAACGACACCTACAGACGACAGTGTGGAACTGCACGCACACAGCCAATGCTGGAACAGAGGCTAATTTAGCCATATCATTGAATCTGAACTATGTACAGAACAGATAACCCACTAAATTTACATGCAAGCGCCTGATCAACAGGAGCAGGGCGCTACATACTCCCCCCACTACAAAAGACGATGTCCTCAGCATCTAAAAAAAGTCTCTCAATCCTGAGAGTTAGTATCTGAAGCACAAAACTTGGATGGGAAAAGGGAAGGGTAAGAAATAAGGAAGTTATAGATTCTAAACGTAAACACACAATCAGATCACATCAATATGCATTACAACCCCTCACTCTCTGTCTAAACCACCCACTCTCCAGCAGCTTGACAGACGATCCGGTTCACCTGAAAAAAAAAACAAAGACACACAAACAAAATATGAACCAGCATTTCTGTACATCAAGAAGCAAAGCTGCACGTCCTAAGAAATGAAACTTTCCTTCTTACTTTAGAAACAAATAGGCTAAACTTTAACTCAAAAGTCCAATTCTCTCTATGTGTGACTCCCACCACCTAGTGGCAGAAATTTAGTATGACAAAGAGCCTTGAGGTAAAAAATGCTGAAGTAAGTGAAAGCTCTTGACCACGAAGTTCTCACCAACCCTGTCACTATCTAACTATGCACCCCATAGTCTCTTTTTTTTTTCTTGGCAAAGTGAGGAAAAAACACAACAGTCCCTCTGAATAATAACCAATAGAACCGGGGATCTGGCAGAATCAGTGTTTTCCCCTGTTTAGCCACAGTGGTAATGAAGTAGACAATATCCTTTCCAGGCCTGCAGATGACCACCTTGTCAGCATAGATGCGCCGGCCATAACCCCAATGCAGTAGGCACCCACTGAACTGTTCATCCATAGCAGCAGAATGGCCAGCTCTCCGGAAAGGTTTTGGCACACACAAATAGTCTCAAACAGCTTCACAGTACCACTATAAATCTGATAGGCATCTGTTCAGACTCAAAGGAACTAATAACCTTGGACAATGTCTCTTTAGTAGTGCTGTGTAGCTCCACACTAGGTGAAGTCTTCCCAGAATCCATAGCTATCCAGTCTGAGAAAGTAAAGGCAGAGGCAACATCTTCACCATGAGCCCACAACAATTCCTGTGACATTGTCTGAAACAGATCATCATCACCAGAGATATCTGACAGAGAATCTATCTCCGAGTCTCTCAACTCCTCCGCAGGCAAATATTTACAGACAGTCTCAGATATGTTCCCCCTTGATCTCTCACCTGTTCCTGTCATGGATTTTTCCGGGTTCATGCTCTCCTACGGCTCCGGTTCGGGTAGTCTTTGGGGTAGGCCTCCACCGCGGCCACGGGAAGCCTTCACATATCCCACCGTCCTCTGGACAGGTGCAACGGGGACAGGTGTAACGGAGGTAGCAGCAAGGGTGATGTCTGTTGATGGAGTAGTAACAGCGACATCTCCATCAGGAACACTCACAGTAGCAGATGGGACGAGGGTTTGTTGGCCTCCAGCAGCAATGGCAGTAGCTTCCGCCGTAGCGGTCCCTGTGGCCCAGTCCACTCGGTAAGCACAGGGCAACATTGTAGGTTGCTCCACAGTGAACAGGTATTCTCCGCATTGCAAACATCGGACAAATGGACGGAGATGTATGGTCAGTCCCTCGCACTTGTGGCATAGCATACCCAGCCCCTCAATGTCTCCAATAGTGTACAGCACAAACCGCCCCTGCGGCTTCAGGCGGATGCCGGTATCTGTCAGCAGGGTTCCGGTTAGCATGGCACCCGCACTTGTAGGGAACATCTTGGACCCCATGGCAGACGGTATCAGTGAGAAAGAAGACATGGCTGCACTCCGATCTTCTCAGTATGCTCATGCAGCCTCTGTTCTTTGGTGCCAGACACACCGACGCATCTCACGCAGCAGCAAGCAGAACTCCTCCCTCTTGCTCTTTTCAGTCACGTAGCCCCCGGGCCTACTCGACTCCGCCCGTAGCCTACGCACTTAGAAAGTGATCCGCATTTAACCCCTTTTTGTCCAGCAACAAGTAACATGGTCCAGAGCCCTCTTTAACGTAGACTCTCGGAAATAACTTCTCGGAGATGCTTAGGTCAACGGCAAATATCCTGGACGAGCCCCCACATGTAGCACTTACCCCCGAAGGAGCTGCTGGTTATTATTTTGGGTCTTTGCCGTTACCCCTTACTAACAGTTTACCACACCAGAAATTTAGAGTCTGTACTGGGCCTTGCGCCCACCGATATATGCACAAGTCATTTAGTTCTTTTTCTTCAATGCCTTTTTTTATTTAACAACTTGAGCAGTAGAGAGAAGGAGGGTTTAAGGGAAAGTTCAGATACCTTGTGTGGATCACTGAGGAACTTTTAGATCCCATAGACAAGTACTCCTTCAGTCAACGGTTCTTGCTCACCCGGATAGGCCTCTCTCACTGACCTAGCAGCTGGAATGATGCACGGACAAAAGTCTCTGCCACAGACTTGATAGGATCAATAATTGTTGAACAATCCTCTGCCTTTGCATGTTTAGCTTCCGTGTGCATCTTGCTGTGTCTTCTACGTCTAATTCCAGTTACCAATCTTGGCTTGTTCTCGACTATCCCTGCCTGCTTGTGACCCTGACCTTTGGCGTGTTCTATGTTTATCCTTGTCTGCTACTGATAGTTGCCCCAACCTTTGCCTTATTCTCTTACTATCTCTGTCCTCCTGTAGCCTACAGTGGGTGTGAGCTGGAAGACCCTGGGGGTGGTGACCTGGAGCCAGTTGCAGCCCAGTCCATCCTCACCCCTAGAGGCTCTGGTGAACACCTGCTGGCTCTTAGACTCCACGCCCTGGGGAATCTTATGCTCTAGCTCCTGTGGGATCCATGTTGGTGTTCCAGCGGACCTGCCTTCCTTAACCACCTAGACTCCCATCCACAGCAGTCAGCTGTAGGGTCCACTACCTTTGCGGTGCACTCCTGACCCCAACAGTGTGCATCTGTCACCTGGCCTCAGGTGACCTGACAGAAGCCTCAGCAACACGTTGTCCAGCATCAAGAAATTGTAACCTCACAGGGTCTGGAAATGCATTCCACAAACCTTTCTTCAAGGCCTGAAGATGTTTCATCCTCTGCTCCCTCTGCGAATGCAGGATGAGTTCTGCAACCTTACGATTGTAATGTGGATCAAGAAGGGTTGCCAGCCAGTAATGATTTCTTCTCTTTGATACCACAAATCCTAGGGTCCTTGCGCTGCATGGCCTCCCTGATTCTGTGAAGCCTGCGAAAGTTTCCAGAGGCATTCGATTCTGAGTCTTCTGGTCACTAAGGATCACATGATCTTTAACAACCTCCTCCCAGCCACGTACAACTCCTTTGGTTTTTGGGAAGTGAAAACCATCCCTTGAAGACTGCTGCTGAGTGTTATCCTCCACGTCCATGCTGACACAATCCTCCTCCTCCTCCTCTTCTTCCTGTGTGTTTGACGGGCCAGCTGGAATAATATCTGGATAAAGAGGGCCTTGAGAGGTAAGGAAGTCCTCCTCTTCCTCACACTGTTCTGCCTCAAGTGCCCTGTCCATTATTCCATGAAGCGTGTGCTCCAACAGGAAGACAAGAGGGACAGTATCACTGACGCATGCATTGTCACTGCTCAGTGTGCTCACCATCCTCGTGGCCTCATCAAATGGTGACAGGACAGTGCATGCATCCTTGATCAGTAGCCACTGGCGTGGCGAAAAGAAGCCAAGCTCCCCTGACCCTGTCCTGGTGCCATTCTCACACAGGTACTCATTGATGGCCCTCTGCTGCATGTACAGCCGCTGCAGCATTGCCAACATTGACTTCCACCTGGTGGACATGTCACAAATGAGGCGGCTGGTGGGCAGGTTGCATCTCCTTTCAATGTCAGCCAGCCCAGCACTGGCATTGTATGACCGTTGGAAATGACCACAGACTTTTCTGGCCTGCCTCAGGAAATCTTGTAAGCCTGGGTACCTGCTCAAGAATCGCTGCACCACCAAATTCAGGATGTGTGCCAAACATGGAACATGGATCAAGTGTCCCTGTCGGAGGGTGGAGAGAAGGTTGGTGCCTTTGTTGCATACAACCTTTCCTGGCTGAAGCTGGCGTGGCATCAACCACCTCTGAGCCTGCCCCTGCAGAGCTGACAGAATCTCTGCCCCAGTGTGGCTCCTGTCCCCTAAGCAGTGGTTTAACCTTAAACTATGTAGAGGGTTCTTTACTGTAAGAGCGGCAAGAATATGGAATTCCCTTCCACAAGCGGTGGTCACTCTCAGCGGGGGGCATCGATAGTTTCAAGAAAATATTAGATAAGCACCTGAACGAACGGCACAATTATATACAATGTAATACTGACATATAATTACACACATAGGTTGGACTTGATGGACTTGTGTCTTTTTTCAACCTCATCTACTATGTAACTATGTAACTCATGCACTGCATGGCTGCACTGTTTTGTAATTACAAATTTTGATCTAATATTTCACAGCAGGGCCCGTTCCTGCGCCCAACAAGAGTATCTGTGAGGGGTTACAGTGTTGTGCCACCACCACCACCACTGCCTAAGACCCAATTTTTCTGCCCCTGCTTAACAGGGGCCTGTAATTACAATTCTTAGTATAATATTTTGCAGCAGGGCCCGTTCCAGCGCCCACCAAGAGTAACTTTGAGGGCTTACAGTGTTCTGGTACCACCAACACCTAAGGGCCAATTTACACAGAGTGTATAGGGCAGGCTGCATAGTATATACAGGCAGTCCTCTATTTTCAAACATCCGACTCCTACTTACAAACGGAGGGAGACAACAGGAAGTGAGAGGAAATATACCCCTAGGAAGGGAAATTCTCTCCTGTAAGAGTTACAGTAATATGGGAAAAAGGTGTATCCACTGATGCTTTATTACCAATCCTTCTTTCCCTAATAACCCCAAATTTTCAAAATCCAATTGGGACAGAAAGTGAGGTGAAATCTTCTGAACAAGGGCACAGACAGGAAAAAAATGTTACAGGGGTGATAACCCTGCCCTATATTATCCAAAAAGCTTAAACATAGATTCTGGGGCTGGAGCTACACTTAAAAAATGTACCTGTTCCAAATTACAAACAGATTCAACTTAACAACAAACCGTCTGTATACTGCTTTTCAGAGTATATAGTATATAGAGCCTGGGGGCCCCAAGCCTTTTTTTAAAATTTTGGATTCCCCTTAATATCCATACCAGACCCAAAGGGCCCATTAACATTACAGCCGCAAGCAGTTTTAAATGAGTTTTTTTTCCTTTAGAAATGTCATTTTGTGCAGGGACTGTTCTAAACACGGGAAACATGAGCCACTTTACAGACATACTATAGACATCCCCCAGGTACGATATTTAAAGGAATATTTCACTTTTATTTTTTCACTTTAAGCATTATTAAAATCACTGCTCCCAAAACGGCCATTTTTAAAACTTTTTTTTTGCATTGATACATGTCCCCTGGGGCAGGACCCGGGTCCCCAAACACTTTTAGGACAATAAATTGCATATTAGCTTTTAAAATTCGCACTTTTGATTTTTCACGTTCAAGTCCCATAGACTTTAATGGGCCATAGACTTTAACGGGGTTCGCACAAATTTTTGGTTTGTTCGGATGTTCTGCCGCAAACCGAACCGGGGGGTGTTCGGCTCATCCCTACTCGCAAGTAAAAAAGCACCTGGTTGTCAGAGACTGCTTGAATCGTACTACCCGCTTACGTTGTTTCGCGCAGCTGGGCCAGCCTGTCGCGGTAAATGTGCGGTGGGCGGTCCGGAAGTGGTTAAAATGTGCACCCCCGGAAAACATTTATTAGACAAAGAATATATAAAATCTTAATATTTTATTACAAAGTTATTACCTGCTTCCTGCCCAGCCTATAGACGAATGACGGCTGAGTGGAAGCTCTCCCATTCTGGGTGGATGTCATATTATATCCTCCCAGTAGCCTACCTTGCATGTACCCTAGGGCCTCTGCCGAGGCACAATCTGTCACCTTCTGTACCTACCGATAACAGATCATTGTACCGAGCTGGTGCCAATACCATGCGATAGCTGTGACTATTGAAAATTATCACATACCTCATTTAACCCAGCTACTATAGAGGAAGCCACTAAACCACTTGCCCCTTGGACCCTGTTCCCTCACAAATACTATGGTCACCCTCTGGCTCTATCCTACACTCTTTAATTCTTATATTCAATCTCTCCCTCTCTACTGGCATCTTCCCCAACCCTCTAAAACATGCACTAGCCCCCCATACCTAAATAGGCCTCATTGGACCCCACCGATCTTAACACCTAAGACCCACCTCCTTACTCCCTTTTGCCTCCAAACTACTTGGATGTCACCCCATCAGTTTCACCACGTATCACTGATTTACTAACAGACATATCTGGATGTCACACCACTTCCTCAAACTCAATCTATCCAAAACAGAGCTCATAAAATTTCCTCCCCATGTGCCCCTTCCCCTGATTTCTCTGTCAAGATGCATGGCACAACTATCAGTCTGTTCCCACATGCCAGGGTGCTAGGGGTAACCCTGGACTCTAAACTGTCCTTTCAGGCTCACATCCTATCCCTGTCCAAATCATGGTGCTTCAACCTCTGCATCATCTCCAGAATACGCTCCTTTTTAACCATTTACACCACCAAGCTTCTAATTCACTTCCTGGTTATCTCTCACCTCAACTATTGCAAATCTCCTCCTTGGATTACCTTTACATAGACTATCCCCCCTTCAGTCCATCATGAATGCTGCTGCCAGACTCATCCACCTTACCAACTATTCAGTGTCTGCTACCCAGACTCATCCACCTTACCAACTATTCAGTGTCTGCTACCCTCTCTGCCATTAAAATTCTAGTACTAACATTAACTTACAAAGCCATCCACAAATCTGCCTCCAGCTACATCACTAACCTGGTCTCAAAATATCAACCAAATCGTTCTCTTCATTCCTCCCAAGACTTCCTGCTCTACAGTTCCCTTGTCACCTCCTCACATGCTCACCTCCAGGACTTCACCCAAGCTTCTCCCAACCTTTGGAACTCCCTACCCCAATCTGCCCGACTACCTCCTAATCTATCCATCTTTAGACAATCCCTAAAAACCCTTCTCTTTAAAGAAGCCTTTACTTCTTCTAACTAATACACTGTTCTTATTTTCTCCATCCGCCACAGTTATTACCTTTTGTATAACTTGACCTTCCCTCTTAGATTGTAAGCTCTAACGAGCAGGGCCCTCTGATTCCCCTTGTACCAAATTGCATTGTAATTGTAATGTCTGCCTTAATTTTGCAAAGCACTGTGCAAACTGTTGGCGCTATATAAATCCTGTATTATAAATAAAAAAAATACACTAGCAGGAAACTGCAGGCTGACTTGTGACACCTGGGCAGAAAGAGTGTGAAAGTGTTCAGTACGTTGGCAGTTAAAATCCAATATTCACATGATAAAATGCTTTAGGCTTACAGAGTATTCTTATGAAAGCTCAGAACATCCCATCAATATGCTATTTGATAGTCAGTCTACACGTTTCCTGGATATTTCACTCTTCAGGACTGGGGATGTGCTTTCTTGTACATTTTACCAATAACATTGCTTTATCAAAAAACAGCACTGCAACATAGACATAGGTACCTGATGGGTAATGAGGACGCTCCTGGCCTGTGGGGAAGCTCAGAATGCAAACTGTGGGGATAACTGGACCAGCATGGTGTCTGCTTGGAGTTCAGTATGTGAGCTATTTATATGTAGCCATAATGTTAAACCATACCACCTTATATACCCTATATAGTGGGGAGGACCCATGTAAGTCCAGCAAACAGCAACAAAAAAAATAAGGCGGATGGAGGACCTCAGCTATCAGGATTCATTACATAGATTGGACACACATTGGAGAAGAGGTGCTTAAGAGGGGATATAATTATAATGTACAAACATATCAAAGATGAATTCAGTAACGTAATAAACTGTTTACACTAAGGTCACTGAGGAGGACATGTGGCTATGATTAGATTAGAAGAAAGGAAGATTAACCTTAGATTGCAGAAAGAGTTCTTTACTGTTATGCCCTGTACACACGGTCGGACTTTGTTCGGACATTCCGAAAACAAAATCCTAGGATTTTTTCCGACGGATGTTGGCTCAAACTTGTCTTGCATACACACGGTCACACAAAGTTGTTGGAAAATCCGATCGTTCTAAACGCGGTGACGTAAAACACGTACGTCGGGACTATAAATGGGGCAGTGGCCAATAGCTTTCATCCCTTTATTTATTCTGAGCATGCGTGGCACTTTGCCCGTCGGATTTGTGTGCACACGATCGGAATTTCCGACAACGGATTTTGTTGTCGGAAAATTTTATATCCTGCTCTCAAACTTTGTGGGTCGGAAAATCCGATGGAAAATGTGTGATGGAGCCTACACACGGTCGGAATTTCCGACAACAAGGTCCTATCACACATTTTCCGTCGGAAAATCCGACCGTGTGTACGGGGCATTAGAACAGTGAAAATGTGGAACTCCTCTTAGCTTTGACAAAGTGAAAAGCCGGGTACACGGTATGCTGGTAAACGAAAAGCTTATGGCAATATTAACTTAGACACATGATAAGTACTGTATATGCACATTTGGCAGCTTTGACTGGATCACTTTCCATCTGCACAACTGCCTGTATGCGTTTTGGAATTGTAACCTAATACAGAGTATCAATATACACACAAAGAGCCTCAGGGGTAGAAACAACCCCCCCACTTCCTCTGTTTTCCCCCCTTTCCCTTTTTTCCCCTCTTTCTCCCCTGCCCTCTTCGTTCTTCTTCCTTTCCTACTTATTTTCATGGCTCTCTGTGCCTGGCAACCATATTCGTGCCTGCATGACTAGGCACCTGCCCATAACTGGTCCTACGGACACCTACACAAGCATACGTATATCTCAGTCTGTTTATTGTATTTTCTGACAAGATCTCTGGAGAGATGAGTGTATGCTGCAATTTCAGCACCGCTCTGCTTTCTGATCACTTATTGTAATAATGCTGACTAGACATAAAAATCACCATTCATGTTTATTGCTTAATGCTCAATATTTTTAGTGCCTTTTTAGTGCCTTGAGGGACCGGAGGGACCCCCGAAGTCGGAAGAAGACCCCCGAAGCCGGAAGAAGACCCCCCGGAGCTGTGTAATAAATTACTTTAAAAACCTGTGTAGTGTGTTTTATTATTGACACTTTTTCCCTAGGTGAATGGGTAGGGGTACCATGTACCCCATATTCATTCACATAGGGTGGGGGGCCGGGATTTGGGGGCCCTCTTATTAAAGGGGGCTCCCGGATTCCGATAAGCCCCCCACCCGCAGTCCCCGACAACCAACGGCCAGGGTTGTCGGGAAAAGGCCCTTGTCCTCATCAACTTTGAGACAAGGTGCTTTGTGGTGGGGGGGGCCCCGCAGGGCGCTCCCCTCCCCCAAAGCACCCCCCCATGTTGAGGGCATGCGGCCTGGTACGGTTCAGGAGGGGGGGCGCTCGCTCGTCCCCACCCCCTTTCCTGACCGGCCGGGCTGCGTGCTCGGATCGGGGTCTGGTATGGATTTTGGGGGACCCCATGCCGGTTTTTCGGCGTAGGGGGTTCCCCTTACAGTTCCATACCAGACCTAAGGGCCTGGGATGCCCCCCCACGCTCGCCGCAATAGGAAAATTTGTTATTCCTATTGCAGCGAGCGCGAGGTGCAGTACTCTACTCCTCCGTTGTATCTAGTCCGTCGGACCAGCATACAGACGAACGGGCTTTTCGTCAGGAACTGAGTCCGGCGGAGTTACGACGTAAAGATTTGAAGCAAGTTTCAAATCTAAAGTACGTCGGATTTCTGACCGAAACTGTCCATCGGAAGTCCAATGGAGGCCACACATGGTCGGATTGTCTGCCGGATTTGGTCCGGCGGCGTCCAGCGGACTTTTGTAGCCGAGACGTCCGACCGTGTGTACGCGGCATTAGAGTATAAAAACCACGCAAGTACACAAGAAAAAGTTGAACTGGATGGACCTGGGTCTTTTTTCAACCTCATAAACTATGCAATTATGTAAATTAGTAATATTTACATATTGTGCAGCAAAGACATACAAGTAAAACAGCCAGAGAACTATGCACATGGTGAATGCGGCTAGACTTTGTGTTCCTGTTCACTGGCAATTCATGGATATACCAACAATTAGAGAATGATTGACCAGGCTTTCTAAGATAGAAGAGATGTAGGATTCGATTCACACCTCCCAAGCACGAATACAAAAATTCATGAATACTTGGGCATGTTGGACTCATTTCAAAACCACTGAGCATTTTTGCTCTTATTTTCCTTAAACTAGACAGGCACCCATGTACTATGGCAGAGGTTACTGTCAGTCCATTCTGTGTGGGGGAACTGAAATGGGGAGCGGACCCTACCCTTAACATTTATCCTGCCCTCTCTTTTCTCCCTACATAACCTATTTTCCAATGTGACCTTTCCTTACTCTCTTCTTTCCCTTTCTTTCTACTGTCTCTATCAATCCGTACACCCCACCACAAAAAATTAAAACCCCCCTGCAAATATACATAGTGGAGATTTTAATGTTAATGTCAATACTAATATTAATATTGATAATATTGCTATTACTATTAAAGGCGGTCCCTGGGTTACAAACAAGATAGGGTCTATCGGTTTCTTCTTAAGTCGAATCTGTGTTTGTAAGTTGGAACAGGTACATTTTTTAAGTGTAGCTCCAAGCCAAAAAACAATTTTTAAGCTGTTTGGATAGCATAGGGAAGGGTTAACACCCCTGTAACATTTGTTTTGCTGTCTGTGCCCATGTTCAGAAGATTTCACCTCACTTTCTGTTCCAATTACAATTGGATTTAGAAAATTTTAGGTTGTTGTGGAAACAAGCCTTGGTGATAAGTGGAGGTACCTTTTTCCCCATGATAACTCTTACAGGAGAAAATTTCCCTTCCTAGGGGTAAATTTCCTCTCACTTCCTGTTGTCTCCCTCCGTTTGTAGTAGGAGTCGTTTGAAAGTCAGAAGTTTGTAAATAGGGGACCGCCTGTACTGCTACCTTACTTAGGAACGAACCTGGATCCTAGCTGTTTCTTTCTGCTTTTTCTTTCTTACTTGCTAGCTTCAGTCTTGAGTAATATTTAGCTTGCTGTTATTGATACGCTCCATGACTCATTTACAAGTTCTATGTTGTATAAGGATGTCACCGTTACCATATAAAGCAATGGGATTTTTGTACTGTTTATACTGCTTTTCATGCTCTCAATAAAAAAAAATTGTGAAAGAAAAAATAAAAATAGTCAAACTGTCATAGTTTGTCCAAAAGAAACATAAATGAGTGTAATCCTTTATATAGCATCTATGGGCACCCTGTTCAGAGTTTGGTGCGAAACTGTCCACAACAAATGAAGTGATGCTAATATGATATGCTAATATGATAACATATGCTAATGCAGCTGCAAGTGGCTTGAGCATGTGTTTCCCAAGATTAATTTTTTCCCCATGTTAGTGTTATGTGGGCAAAGCTAGATCAACAGATATCTAAAAACCAGTGTAAGGGAAACATTGCTCCAGGTGAACATAAAAGCCAATCCTGTCACTGCTCCACTTCCAGTGGGTGCTAGCCCAGCTCGCCACAGTAACAGACCAAAGAATGTGAACAGATGGCCACACACTGCAATGTGATACTGTGTATTGGTTCTTTATTCCAAAAATGACAGGTAAAAAAGCACAGTCCATCCCTAATGGACTCAATTTTGAGTGGGATGTCACTGATTTTTATGAGTGACTAACGGGTGTACCTCCCTTCTGCATGGTCGATAATTTTCAATGACCTGTGTAATTTATGAGATTGTTGTGTCTTTTTGTTTGGAGTCATGGACTGTTTGGTTTCAATGTTATTAATGTATATGTTTTTGGTGTTGTGGGGTTCAACTTCAAGTGGAGAGCTTGTAGAGAGGTAATCTAAGCAGTATGTAAGGTTAAAAGGCTTCCTGTTTATTGGTCAGCGTGTACAGCAAACAAAAGGATTCCCACGCAGGGTTAAGACACACAGTCCAAAACTAAAGTCCAGCCAAAACTGTTTTTTTTTTTCCTGGCTAGTAAATAGATCTCACTGGGTCTGCTCAAGTCCTGTAGACATGTTCCCTTTACATCATCCTGGGCTGTCATCTTTTGTAGAAGGTGTCTCTTGATACCTGGCAGGGTGTCCCCAGGGGACCCAGTGGAAACAATCGCAGTCTGGGGTGGCAACTGCTGTAGTTCTTCTGCTAGGGCTTGTCGGTCTTGAGCCAAAGCAGACACCTGAGCTTCCATGCTCACCACCATCTGGGCAGCCAGCAGTATATTGGTCTTGTCAAACTTGCTTTTCCGTGAGGATCAGTATAGGGATTGCCTGCATCCAAAACACTAATTGTGGGGGTCAGCTTAAAGTGGAGAGGTCTCAGAGAGGTAATCCAAGCCATATGTAAGGTTAAAGGGGTTCCTGCCCATGTTTATTGGTCATCATGTACAGCAAACAAAAGGATTCATGTGCAGGGGGAAGAAACACAGTCCAAAACCAAAGCCCAGCCAAAACAGTTTTAAGCCTCCTGGCTAGTAAACAGACCATACTGGGTCTGTTCCAGTCCTGTAGACATGTTCCATCACTGCCTGCTAGTTTTCTTTCTTAGCACCAACCCTGATTAACCCAGGGAAGACAAATGATACCCCGGGTGGGGAGCAAGGTGTGGCTGGTGCTTAACCCCCTGCGTCCTGTTACAGACCTCCCACTGCCACCCATTTACATCATGAACCTCAAAATTCTATGTGGCAGATATACACTATCGACACTTGACAGGGGCTGTCTATCACAGTGTTTATATTTATATTTCGTTCTCCTTTTTTGTTTTTTATGTTGTTTTTTATGATCTTAACTGCTTCAGATCCGCGCTATAGCTGAATGACGGCTACGGCGCGGACCTACTTTGCCGGGAGGACGTCTATTGATGCCCTCCCGTGCCTGAGTGGCCCCGGGCAGGGTGCGCGCCGCACGCTCTGTGATCAGCGAGTCTCTGAGACTCGGTTGATCACAGATCGGAGTAAAGGGTCGATCCTGACCCCTTACCATGTGATCAGCTGTTAGCGAATGACAGCTGGTCATGTGATGTAAACAGAGTCGGTGATTGGCTATTTTTTCTCCTCGCGCTGACAGTGTGATGAGGAAAAAAAAGCCAATCACCAGTGGCTGTGAGAGGGACGTCGGTCCTGATCAAGGTGAGCTGCCGCCAGCTCATCTGTGCCCACCTGTGCCACCTGTCAGTGCCATCTAGCAGTACATAACAGTGCCGCCTACCAGTGCCCACCAGCGCCACCTACAAGGGCCCACAGTGCCACCCATCAGTGCCCACAGTCCCACCTATCAGTGCCCACACTGCCACCTATCAGTGCCCACAAAAATATGTGAGCAACCCTGCGAGCCACTTATGGAAAATTACCTACAAATTGGTGAGTGATTAGTCTTAAATAGGGACCAGCTGCAAACACTCAGTCACGTTTCATAATCGTGCAACAGGATATAAATTAAACTAAAACAATAGTGTCTGCGCTAAAAGAAACAAATCCCATCAATCAAAGGTGCAGCAATAATAAACATGTGAAACATATATAGTCTAATAAATAATCCACTGGAGTGAAATTACCCCTATGTGCTGGAATATAAAGTGCACAGTGCTAAATAAAATATGAAATGAAAGCGATAAGTCAAAACATAACACATATGTATCTAAAAGATATAAGGGGATAAGACCCCTGGTGAATCAAATTAAAGTCCAAAACAGTGTGTATCCAGAGGTAACAAGGTGCTCAAGAAAACCATAGTCCAAAGTAGTAGTGAAATTCACAAATCCTTCCTTCCGAATGTGCATCACCAAGGAAACATGCTATAGTGTCCTCCAGCCACCCCCACAGGTGTATATGCTCACCTTCCTGTATGTGACACAGCGTTTAGACTATGTCAAACAAAGCCTTGGAGCCACTCCTGTGCTCATTTGGAATCAGCTGTATAGACCTCCAATGTTCTCAAACGAAGGTGATGTATGCAAAAGAAAAAAACTCCATAGCGCAATATTGCAAGATATAATAAAGGCTTTTAATAAAACAATTCGCTCCCCTTGATAGGGTACTCACATGCTATGGGTGCGTAAGTGCACCATCCTAAACAGGCAATGAACGGTCAATCTCGCGGTGTGGTGTGTGGTGCGGTAAGTATAACGAAACTCTCCTTCTCTCTCTCTCTGCTGACAGCTCCGTCCAGGCCCCTCCCCTACGCGTGTTCGGCACCGGGACCACGTGCCCTGATTCCCCCTGATGAAGGCACGTGGTCCCGGTGCCGAACACGCGTAGGGGAGGGGCCTGGACGGAGCTGTCAGCAGAGAGAGAGAGAAGGAGAGTTTCGTTATACTTACCGCACCACACACCACACCGCGAGATTGACCGTTCATTGCCTGTTTAGGATGGTGCACTTACGCACCCATAGCATGTGAGTACCCTATCAAGGGGAGCGAATTGTTTTATTAAAAGCCTTTATTATATCTTGCAATATTGCGCTATGGAGTTTTTTTCTTTTGCATACATCACCTTCGTTTGAGAACATTGGAGGTCTATACAGCTGATTCCAAATGAGCACAGGAGTGGCTCCAAGGCTTTGTTTGACATAGTCTAAACGCTGTGTCACATACAGGAAGGTGAGCATATACACCTGTGGGGGTGGCTGGAGGACACTATAGCATGTTTCCTTGGTGATGCACATTCGGAAGGAAGGATTTGTGAATTTCACTACTACTTTGGACTATGGTTTTCTTGAGCACCTTGTTACCTCTGGATACACACTATCAGTGTCCACAATCAGTGCCTCATCAACAGTGCTGCCCATCAGTGTCATCTACTAGTGCCAATCAGTGTCACCTACCAGTGCCCATCAGTGCCAATCATTGCCACCTATCAGTGCCCATCAGTGCCATCTATCAGTGGTACATATCAGTAACACCTATCAGTGCCCATCAGTGCCACCCATCAGGGCCCATCAGTGCCATCTTTATCAGTGGCCATCAGTGTCACCTTATCTGTGCCCATCAGTACCACCTTATCTGTCTCCATCAGTGCCGCCTTATCTGTGCCTATCAGTGCCCATCAGTGCAGCCTATCAGTGCCCACCAGTGCTGCCTCATCAGCGCATATCAATGAAGGAGAAAAATTACCTGTTTGCAAAATTGTATAAAAAACTTTGAAACAAGGTTTTTTTTTAATCAAAATTTTCCATCATTTTTTGTTTCTTTAGCAAAAAACAAAAACCCCAGCTGTGATTAAATACCACCAAAAGAAAGCTCTATTTGTGCGAAAAAAATTATAAAAATTTAATTTGGGTACAGTGTTGTATGGCCGCGCAATTGTCATTCAAAATGCATCAGAGCTGAAAGATGAAAATTGGTCTGGGCAGGAGGGGGGTTTAAGTGCCCAGTAAGCAAGTGGTTAATTATCACTGTAATAGTACCTTGATGACATATATGACAATGGTTGTTAATTGGGGTTAATTGGACTGATCAGATTTATCTGCTTTGCCTTTTTAGCAGCAAATCTATCAGTGGCTTCTTGTTATGATTAGGCACTATATCGTGTGAAACCTGTTAACTTGCCTTGATTCCTGTGCTGTTTTACCTGTCATTTTTTGAATAAAGGAGCAATACACAGTATCCTGTTGCAGTGGGAGGCCATCTCATCTAATTCTCTAAACAGGTATCCAATATGAGGGAAATACCTATATTGCTAAGTTTTGGTTAAATTGCCCCACAAATAATAGGGTTGGGATTTATGGGGTATGAAGATTCACCTTTTTTTTATTTTTAGAGTTCCAAAGTGGTGTCATGTCTGCAAAGTTTTATGATCAAGAGGTCTGATTTGAGTAAATGTCCTATTGTATTTCTACCTATAGGGGATTTTTTTCTTTTAAAGTTGCCTATCATCTGTTCTTGAAATACAATATAAACACTTCATACAGTATAAAAGTATCTTTTGTTCAAAGTGACACAATGTTTTGCAGGCTTTGTGCCATGGAACAAATAAGAACAATAATCACAAAGAAACAGAGGGGTCCTTTACATAAAAGGGATGAAACAGCTCTCTTTTTTGTTCACTGGTGAAAAGTGCAAGCATTAATTTTACACATTCAGAGCATTGTGTATATAAACCTTCCATCCCTGCTGATCAGAGTTCACACTTCACTGGAACACATCTAAGCCTACAACATGGGAAAGGTATACTACATTTACTTTGATTTTTACAATTGTCGACTTTAGGTTAGCACATTTTTTATTTTACAAGAACAGAATTAATTGCATTTTAAATAATCTGTTTTCAGTAATGAAAGAAATGCACAAATGGTTGACAATATATTACTTTTGACAGATCATCTTCTACGAAGACAGGAATTTCCAGGGTCGCTCTTATGAGTGTAACACTGAATGCCCAGACCTGTCTTCATACTTTAGACGCTGCAACTCCATCCGTGTGGAGAGTGGAAACTGGATCCTGTATGAACACCCCAACTACAGGGGACACCAATATTTCCTTCACAGAGGAGAATACCCAGACTTCCAGCAATGGATGGGCTATAATGATTCTATTAGATCTTGTCGCCTGAGTCCTCAAGTAACTATCAAACATTTTTTTTTGTTTAACAATGCACTTCAATTGCCATGCAATTATGTTAAATAGTTTTTTGAAGATCCAAAAAATATTTTATCAAAATCGATTGCTATGCAATTATGTTAAATAATTTTTGAAAAGCCCAAAAATATTTTAATAAAACAGAATAAATCATATACAAATAAGGTCAACTATCTCCTGATCCACCCTTTCCACACCAAACACTGTTACCTAGAGGCAAATTTGTTTTTAAATATCTGCACAACAGTTTTCTTTACAAAAAAACTGTAATATCAGTATGCATTTTCTGTATGCAATTTGAACTTAATAATGTTTACTAACATTAAAGCAGATCCTTTAAGTCATTGTTAAGCCATTATTTGCAAGCAATGAAAGTGCCCCAAGAAGGTACCCCCTGCTAAAGTGCCCTAAGAGCCTCAAATGCTCTGATGTACCAATTGTATCTTCTTAGATTAAGTGAACATCTGTCACAGGCTTCTGATGAAGTTCTTTTTGAACCAATAAAAAGCCATATACAGTAGAAAGGGGCTTGAGCCAGATACTAGATTTACATAGAACAACCTGAATTCACCTTGTCTGCTATCATATGTGAGGGACAGCTTAATAACTTTTCTACAATGACAAGTAATATTTTAGAAAACAATTTATTAAAACTATTTATTATTATTATTACTATTATTAAGCTTTTTATGAACCACTTGACTTTTTTAAAAGCGCAGTCAAATATTACAAAAAGAAATCAACACAAAATGGAATAGAGTGTACTTCGTGCTAAAAACTTAACTGTAAATTTATTTTAAAATGTTTTTTTTTTTTTTTTACAGCATCAGGGTTTATTCAGAATCAGGATTTATGAAAGAGAAGACTTCAAAGGTCAGATGATGGAGTTCACCGAAGACTGTGCAAATGTCTATGAGAGATTCCGTTACCATGACATCCACTCCGTTGATGTACAAGATGGATACTGGATGTTCTATGAGGAGCCCAACTACAGAGGACGTCAGTTTTACCTGAAACCTGGAGAGTATAGGAGATACAATGACTGGGGAGCCAGTCAACCAAGAATTGGTTCCTTCAGAAGAGTCCACCACACCTATTAAACATAAAGCAATAGCTCATCTTTTAATGTCACGCAATAAAATATTTAATTAATCCTTCTTGTGACACTGTACTAATTTATTTATTTTTTTTAATCAAAAAGGGTTTTTATTGCTCAAAAAACAAACAATACAAACAGATATGCATCACATTACACTTCTACCATATAATGGAAAATCCGTCACAGAATATAAATCATACAGAGTATATGTGTGCGTACAAGTAAGAACGGAGCGCATGATTTATAATATTACTGTATCCATTGAAGTGTAGGTTTATAGCATTTGACATCAACAATATTTAATTGTAGTGAATAAGTACAACAATTAACTGACGAAAAAGAAAAGAAAAAGGAGGTACATCATTTGTAATTAACCCATATAGTACTTATATCCTTTCAAGTCTTGGCTGTAAGTCTATTTTATTTAATATACTCTGACCTCTGACAATATCAGTGTCAACCTGTGCACTTTGTGTTCTCTATGTAGGATAGTTACCATGTGGCCGTTTAACTTGTATTTACCCTAAACGTAGTCTATCTTTGATCAGTTGATGAGGGGCCAAACCTGGGACATCTAACCATGCTTGCCATATTGAATAGAATTTTTGTGGAACCTTCCTATGCTGGTATGCAAGTTTTCCTTTGATTAATAGTTTATTGACACTGTCCCCTGGTGGGCACCCTTGGAGTGATCCACAATTGGGCAATTAGCTTTTGTGCTACATACAATAACCTTAGGACCACTGTACGAGTGGGTGTGGGCAGTACCTCGTCATCTATTGCACCTTATAGGCAGACAACCGGGTCCCTTGCTATAGGTACCATATATACTTCAGAGATCGTGTCTAAGATCTCCCTCCAGTATCTGAAAAGTTTAGGGCATTTTCAGACCACATGGAGAAGATCACCGTGGTCACGTTCACATTTCAGGCAGAGGGGAGAGTCCCTGACACCCAATTTGTGAAGCTGTAAGGGAGTCCTATAAGCCTAATGTAATAGATATAGGTGAGAAAGTTTCTGGGATGCCAACACTGACACCACAGGAGCGTTCGAAAGGCAAAGCCCCCAGCTTTCCCCATCAATCTCACCTATATCTGATTCCCACCGTTGTCTACAGGGCAATTTAGAGGGGTTCTGTATCTGGGCAAGAAGGGTATTGTAACATCTGGAGATCCTACCCTTCTTGACGTCGTCCATGAGAATATTTTGTATGATCGTATGGTCTGTTTGTGGAAGCGTGACAGTTTTTTCCTGTGTTTGTATGGCGTGGCATAGCTGCAGATATTTGTAAAAATTATTGCGTGGAATCCCAAACTCTACTTGAAGCTCATTAAACGATTTGAGGGTATTGTCGTGGTATAGTTGTGAGATGTAATTTATGCCTGCTTCTTCCCAGTTCTTAAATCCTTTAAGTTTCAGTATTTCCTTAAATTGTCTGTTACGCCATAAGGGTGTATGGGTTAAGAAACCTTTTATATCCAGTAATTTTTTGATGTAGGACCATAATGTGTTCAGTAGTTTAACCGTGGGGGCCTCGGTGTCTAAATGCATGTAACCTGCCTCAAGCCCTGTCAATGCTCATACGTTCTCACCTACTACTTCCAATAGTCTACGGATAGGGTCATTCGAATCTATCAATACCCAGCCTCCCAGTTGTTGTAGCTGGGATGCAAGGTAATAAGTCCTGGGATGAGGGACCGCGAGCCCTCCTTCTTCTTTATTATATTGTAATGTTGATAATCTTATCCTAGCTATTTTTTACGCCATATTAATTCTCTAAATTGGCACTCAATTCTGTCAAGCCATCTCCTAGGTATCCACACTGGGGAATTATTAAATATATATAGTAATTGTGGTGCCCATACCATTTTGATAAGATTTATTCTACCAACTACTGATAAAGGCAGCTTACACCAGGCATTGCATTTTTCACGAAACCTGTTTAGGAGGGGTACTAAATTCAGATTAATATAGGTAGATGGGTCTGGAGTCACTTGAATGCCCAGATAGCGAAATGAGTTCACTATCTGTACTGTCACTGCACAGGGCGGCAGTGGGACGTCTATGGGGTCAAGTGGCATCAACACTTACTTATCCCAGTTGATAGAAAAGCCAGATAATTCCCCAAAGTCTTTAATTAGGGACATAACTGCCTGCAAAGTATCCTATGTGTCACCTAAGTAAAGTAGGGTATCATCCGCGTACAATGACCCAGTATCTGTACCCATGCCCCTTTGAAATCCTACAATACTAGCCTCCCCCCAAATTTTTGCTGCTAAAGGTTCCAGAGCCAGGGCAAACAGCAGGGGTGACAAAGGGCACCCCTGTCTGGTGCCCCTAAATAAAGGGAAGGGTTCTGATAGTTCCCCATTTATTTGTATCCTAGCAGTGGGCGCGGCATACAAAAGTGTAACCCATTGGATAAAAGTGTCAGCCAGTCCCATGCACTGCAACGCCTTCCACAGGTAAGGCCATTTGACACTGTTAAAGGCCTTAGCTACGTCCAGCGAAAAGATCGCCCTATTACCTGTATTGTCTACTGTAAGCTGCAGATTCAGAAATAGCCATCTTATATTTTGGGCCGTGGATCTCGTGGGGATGAACCCAGGTTGGTCCCTGTGTACTATCTTGTGAATTACTTTGGCCAGTCTGTTTGCCAACATCCAGGCTAATAATTTAATGTTGGACGTCAACAATGATATGGGTCTGTATGAGCCAGGGGAGCCTGCATCCTCGCCTGGCTTCAGTAGAACAATGATGATCGCCTCATTCATGGAATCAGGCAAAGACCCCTCCCTAAATGCCTCATTATAAACCTTCAACAATATGGGAAGTAAGGTACTGGCATAGCGTTTATATATTTCAGAAGGAAGGCCATCCATACCTGGTGATTTATTGTTTTGAGACTGAGATAAGGGAATGGCTAATTCCTGTTCTGGTGCGTTAAGCATGGTCCTATCTTCTACTGGCAAGCTGGGGAGCTCACATTTCCCTAAGAAATCTTCTATTGCCGTTTCAGTGGGTCCTACCTTGGAAGTGTACAGATCAGCATAAAAATCACTGAAGACTTTTATTATGTCTGAGGTGGAGGATCTCAACGTTCCTTGATCATTGCAGATGGCTGAAATAAGGGATGAGGAATGTTGTGCACGCGCCATTACTGCTAGCATGTGCCCAGTCGCCTCCCCTTCTTCAAAATGCAATTGTTGCAGAAAGAAACTTTTATTTTCCGCCAACTGCAATGCAAGTTGCCTAGACATTCACTGTGCCCCTAGCCATGCTCTCTTAGTGTCCCAAATCTATCCTGGACAATCCCCATGTGAGGCCGAATAGCATGAGTATTTCTTGTCATCTAAATGCTTACACCGCCACACATCTACCAGTCCCAGCTCCCCAAGCACTCTGGCAAAGGGCGTATGACCCTCATCCCGACGCGTAACAGCAACGGGAATAGGTAATTTATCCTTAAAATAATTTAAATAGTTATTATAGTCCCCTACTGCCAGCAGGGGTACCTCCGGATATTGTGCCACAAATCTTGCCAAGTGCCTAAGAACCTCTGATGAATACGGTGGCGGTACATATATACTGGCCAATATGCAGGTTAAACCATGAATTGTACACAACAGGAATACATATCTGCCTGCCGGGTCTATACGTTTTTTAGAGAAATGAAACTGAATACCCTTCCGTATTGGTATGCTCACTCCCCTAGAGCATGCTGAGTAAGTGGCATGGAATTGATTGTCATATAAACGGGGCCTTAAACTAGGGGTTTAGTCTGCAGAGAAGTGGGTCTCCTGTAGGCATATTATACCAGCATCCATTGATCTAATATGTCTATGGACCGCCATCCTTTTTACCAGAGTGCCCAGCCCACGGACATTCCATGTCAGAATGGTTAGTTTAACTGCCATAAAGATATATCTGAAGCAGTGTCAGGATCAAAAAAGCCCTCTGAAGGGCCCTAGTGGTAAATACGACCATAACATAAGGAGAATAAACTGTAACATGCATGCAGTTATTACCATGTGTATAAGAAGCAATTCGTACACAGTCCAGCTTCATGGATAGCATAGGACGAGATTCTAATGGGTCAGAGTAGAGACATATATAACAGTAAACCTTGAAATTACAGTTGGTCATACCATATAGGATAACTTGAGGAGCCAACTGGACTCTCAGCCAAATTGGCTGAAACACTAACTGTTCCCACGCAACTGCAGTGGGGGGGGGGGCAGTGGAAACTCCCGGTTAACCATGAGGTTAGTTCTTGCAGGGGTTTCATATCCGTGGCGGGTGCAGAGCACCCCACTATGTGGGTAGTAGACAGTGCGAATGTTCTCCTTCGGCCCCCTTGGCTATAGATATGGTTAAATGAACAGTCTGCTGTAGATAAAATATGCAAAAAAGGGAAATAAAAGAAGAGGGATCCAGTGACCCAACCTTTAGGCCAACAGCAGTAAGGGGAGGCCAAACCAGGGCAACTTGTAAATAACGTGTAAATCAACTCTCAGGCTGGGGCACCGCGTTACGGCCTATTAGCTATAAGTGCCTTGTTCTCCGGATCCAACCACTGTGCTGCCGAGGCAGGACAGTCAAAAAAGTGGGTTTCCCCAAGTGCAACCACCCGAAGTCGGGCAGGATACAGCATAGCATATGGCAAGTTGAATTCCCTCAATCTTCTCTTTACATCAATGAACTTTGCGCGTTGCTTCTGCAGCTCAGCAGAAAAGTCGGGGAACAAGGATATCTTGAAGTTGTCTATAGCCAGCGTACCTCCCATGGTCCTGGCCTTAGAAAGGATGGCATCTCTGTCCTTGTAATTGAGTAACTTAAAGAGGAATGCACAGGGATGGTTGCCCGAGGTAACGGGCGGGATGGGGCCCTGTGCGCCTGTTCGACTGCGAAGAGCGGGGAAAAGGCTTCCTTGCCGAATGTAGCAATCAGGAATGCCCAAGGCGCGGATATTGTTTTGCCTCATGCGATTTTCCAAATCATTGAGGCGGGCTGCGTGTTAGTCTGTGAGATGGCAATTGTACTTTAGATCTCTCTGCATGGGTGCTATGTCATCTTCAATCGCGCTCACCCTGCCCTCTATGGCAGCCATACTCTCTCTCAGTTTTTGCATGTCCTGTCTCACAAATTAAATCACAGCTTTGATCCCTTTCACTTCATTTGTTAATGTAGAGATGGACATATTGCAGGTAGTTACTGCTGAGAGAATGTCCCTCAGGGTGGGCTCAGCATTATCTGGTGGTGGGGAGGGTGCTTGAGGTCCATTAAATAGATCCCTAGGTGTACTCACTGCGGTCCAGTCCGGAGATAATCCGTTAGCATCTTCCAGTGGGACTGTGTCATCTGTATCAGGCTGGCCCCCCTCCTCTTCACCAGGGTCAGATGGGGGAGACTGCAGCTCCTTGGAGGTTTTGCTGCCATACAAAATTCTCTGGGCCGCCTCCTTGTACTTTTCTTTCTGCGAGCGCTGTGGCAGGGCGCCATCTTGGGACTGATCAGCATAAGGGCCTCCAGTTTCTTTGCCCCGTTTTGGCATGTTTCCCGACCGTCTGCTGAGCGATAGGGCAGGTCGCCAAGGTTTCTGGTACGTTACGGTCCGTTCCGGGTTTGTCACCGTCTAGGATGTGCCATCTGAAGGATTATTGCTCGGATTCTCGGCGGAGCAGAGGAGATGTGCGACCGTCTACATGCGCTGCGTAGCCACACCCCCCACTAATTTATTTTTAATTGGCAAACTGTTAGTTAGTTATTAAAAGTATACATATAAGAAAGAATCGGATGGTTGAGGCAAGGAGGGTCATAGGTGTTATACCTACAGTAGAAAAGGGTATCTGCTCTGTATATATTTTCCTTTTGACATGGACCAATATTTCAACAGGTTCCATGTGTCAGGTAATGTAGAAAATGTCCCAAATGCAGATTTTTTGCTATTTTGAGTATTTATTTTTAAAACAAAGTAAAACAAGTAATGTGAATGTACTAATTTCTCCATCTTCTAGAATTCCTTTTACCTTACATATTAATTTAAATAAGGGGATACAAATAGCATCTTTTACTGTGTATAGTTTACACAAAGCACATAATTGGAGGGGGTAACCCATAATGCATAATCCATGATGTTGGGCTACTATTAAAGGGTATTGCACATATAAGAAAGCAAAGCTACACTGCATCATCGTTTTTCTAATACAGTTTTGCTTTGATTTAGTCTACAAAATTTTCAGTCACACATTGTTCCTTTTCAGGCTGTTGTATCAAAGTAATGCATGCCTGGTTAAGAGCATAACATGAGAACTGAAATTTAGCAAAATGTTCTAATTTTAGACTTCCACTTGCCTATTTTCCCACTCCCTATTCACCCCCTATTCTGCCTGAACCTCATAGGCGTGCGCAGGGGGTGTGCCAGGTGTGCCTGGGCACACCCTAATCACTCTGTGCAGGGCTGATCCCCTCTACTGCCCATGCTTTCCCCCAAGCTGCATCCCCACCACAGTGCTGCTGGCTTCCTTCCTTTCCTCTCCCCCCCGGCTGCTGTAATGGGTGTTTCAGGATGGAGAGTGGGAGGAAGGGGCTAATCAGTATGTCATTTACCGGCCCCTACCTTTTCTAAATGCACAGTGAACACACTCACTCACTGTGTTCAATCATAACTGAAGTATAGTAAACTGGGGTTACTATGCTTCAGTTTGTGAATGAACAGGAAGCCGCTCAGCACAGAGCACTTCCCATTCATTTACTGTCCAGTGCAGCTGAGGCTGCAGAGAAAGGCATGTGTGTTTGAGCTTTGGGGTGCACACCCTAATACAATAGGCTGCGCACACCTATGCTGAACCTCAAGAAAACCTGGTACTTCTTGGTATGGTGCAATACCTATCCACATACAAATATGAAACACTCTGTGAACACTTTCTACACTTTGCTAAAGCACTTATCTATACTGCACTACAGCAGACACTGCAAATTCTATACTTGTCTAACCTGAACGTAAAGGTGAATTTGACTGAAGTATATGGAGGATGAATCCTGTCAGTGAATTCTCCCTGTGTAGGCACAGTATAGTCAGAAAGGGCATTGGGGGATGGTCACTGCCATGAGGAGGGGGGTGTTCCAGCACCACAGATGTTTTCAAAAATACCATACTGCAGGGAAAGGGTCTTTTTATGTACATTCAAAGAGTGACATTGCAAATGCTCAAATACTAAAATATAGGCCTGGGGGATGCCTTAAAACTGTACATGGTGTTATGGAACAGTGCAAATTTCATGGACAGCCTCAGTGACAGCATACATTCACATTTCTTATACGGCTGAAGAGAAAGAGAAATCCCCTATGTGGTGGACTTTTAAGGCACGATAATTTCTCAAAGGATTTTATTGGAGTGTTTTTATGGTTTCAAAAAATATTTATTTAGAAAATTGTATAGAAAAAAATATATAAAAGCATGGAATGTTTAAACACGTCTAAAACTTATACACCGTCATATACATTATGATACAATACAGTTTATGACTTCTTGCACCCGACTCGTTTCAGAGTACTAAGTTGTCTCCTTCTTCAGGGGTCTTAGCAAGAAGAAACTATATTTCTAGAATAAAATAATAAATGAATAAGTACATAATAATGACTAGGGATGAGCTTCGTGTTCGAGTCGAACCCATGTTCAACTCGAACATCGGCTGTTCGGTCGTTCGCCGAATTGCGAACGATGTGGGCCGTTCGCGCCAAATTCGTATGGCGCGTCACGGCCCATAATTCACTGCGGCATCGCAGTGCATTGCTTGCTGATGATTGGCCAAGCATGCACTATGACCCGCATGCTTGGCCAATCACAGCGCCGCCTGAACAGAGAGCCGTAATTGGCCAAAGCCAAGGAGGCTTTGGCCAATTATGGCTCAGGGGATTTAGTACACGCCCCACACTATATAAGGCCGCCTGCACGGCGGCCCTGTGTAGTGTGTGTTCCGGCGTTGAAAGAGATAGACAGAGAGAGAGACAGTGTCATTTGATTTGAGTTAGATAGATTAGGCAGAACAGTCAGTCAGTTAGCTGCACTTACAGTGTATTGTGTATATATATGCATCCCAGGTGTTGCATATATATATATACACTGTATTCAGTTTAGCTAGATCCATTCCTGTTATCTTCTAGACTATTTACATTTAGTGCAGTGCGTCCTGCTCACAGTGTTCAGCTAGATCCGTTCCTGTTATCTTCCTACTGACAGGCAGGCCTGTCTTGTTACAGTATTAACAGCTACCTAAAGAAAATTACTGGTGTTCTTTTGATCCTATTAGTACCACGGTCAGGCAGCTAGACTATTTACATTTAGTACAGTGCGTCCTGCTCACAGTGTTCAGCTAGATCCGTTCCTGTTATCTTCTAGACTATTTACATTTAGTGCAGTGCGTCCTGCTCACAGTGTTCAGCTAGATCCGTTCCTGGTATCTTCCAACTGACAGGCAATCTTGTCTTGTTACAGTATTAACAGCTACCTAAAGAAAATTACTGGTGTTCTTTTGATCCTATTAGTACCACGGTCAGGCAGCTAGACTATTTACATTTAGTACAGTACGTCCTGCTCACAGTGTTCAGCTAGATCCGTTCCTGTTATCTTCCTACTGACAGGCAGGCTTGTCTTGTTACAGTATTAACAGCTACCTAAAGAAAATTACTGGTGTTCTTTTGATCCTATTAGTACCACGGTCAGGCAGCTAGACTATTTACATTTAGTACAGTGCGTCCTGCTCACAGTGTTCAGCTAGAACCGTTCCTGTTATCTTCCTACTGACAGGCAGGCTTGTCTTGTTACAGTATATAAAGCTACCTGAAGAAAATTACTGGTGTTCTTTTGATCCTATTAGTACCACGGTCAGGCAGCTAGACTATTTACAGTTAGTGCAGTGCGTCCTGCTCACAGTGTTCAGCTAAACCTACAAGTTAGTGGGGTGCGTCCACCTCACAGTGTTCAGCTAAAGCTACCTGTAGAAGGTTGGTGGTGTTCTCATACTACAGGCAAGCAGTTGATTTTGCTAGCTGCAGTATCAGTACATATATATATATATATATATATATAGATATATATATATCCCAGCTTAGTGCAGCTACAGGCCATTAGTATGTCTGGAAGGCCAAGAAAGAGAGGCAGACAGTCACAAGCCAATAAGAGAGGGCAAGCAGGCTCTGTGTCTAGTGCTGGTCGTGGAGATGGTGCATCCTCATCAGCACGTGGCCATGGGACACGCTTGGCCTTTTTTTCAGCAGCTGGCCGTGTTGAGCCGCAACATTCGGAAGACTTGGTCGAGTGGATGACCAAGCCGTCCTCATCCTCCTCATCCTCTCTCACCCATGCCCAGGGTGCTTTGTCTGGCAAAGCAGTGGCCTCTTCCCTCGGCTCAATGTCATCAGTGACTCCTTCCCTAGCTCCACCATGTCCTCCTGAGGAGTCCCTCGAACTGTTTGACCACAGTGTTGGGTACATGCTCCAGGAGGATGCCCAGTGTTTGGAAGGCTCTGATGATGATACTGAGCTCGATGTAGGCAGTAACATGAGCACGGACAGAGGGGGTGCCCAAGAAGGACAGCAATCTGGCAGTCATGCTCCCCCTGCTGCAGCATACTGCCAGGTTTGCTCCAGTGATGAGGAGGGAGGGGATGATGAGGTCACTGACTCAACGTGGGTGCCTGATAGGAGAGAGGAGGAGGAGGAGGAGGAGGCACATCACCAACGAGGCAGGATGCCCTCCAGGGGCCAGCCTAAGGGCAGCACATTGACTGCATCACACCCCAAAACTCCACATGTGCAGGGCGCTGCAGTCTCTGCGCGTTATTCAAAAAGTTCTTTGGTGTGGGCCTTTTTTGAGACGAGTGCATCAGATCGCACCGCTGCTATTTGCAACATATGTCTCAAGCATATCTCACGTGGCCAAAACATCTCCCGCTTGGGTACCACATGCTTGACCAGACATATGTTGACCTGCCATGCAGTTCGTTGGCAAGCGTATCTAAAAGACCCACACCAAAGAACAAAGAGGATCTCTCCTTGCTCCTCATCAGCTGAGATTTCCAACCCCACTAGACCTCCAGTCCTCTCTGAGACCTGCAGTGAGAGGAATGAAGGTGTAGGATTAGGTGTGTCACAGCCAAGTACTTGTGGGCAATCTGCTTTTGGTACACCGACGTCAGATTGTACCAGGCAAATTTCCCTGCCCCAGCTGCTGCACCGCCGAAAGAAGTTTGCTCCCAGCCATCCACATGCCCAGCGGTTGAATGCTAGCTTGGCAAAATTGCTAGCACTTCAACTGCTGCCTTTTCAGTTGGTAGACTCTGCCCCCTTCCGTGAGTTTGTGGAATGTGCGGTTCCTCAGTGGCAGGTACCCAAACGCCACGTTTTCTCACGGAAGGCGATTCCGGCTCTCTACCGGCATGTGGAAGGCAATGTCCATGCCTCGCTGGACAGGGCGGTCAGTGGTAAGGTGCATATTACCGCTGACTCATGGTCCAGCAGGCATGGACAGGGACGTTACCTAAGTTTCACGGCGCATTGGGTGACTCTGCTGGCAGCTGGGAAGGATGCAGGACAAGGTGCAGTAGTGTTGGAGGTTGTTCCGCCACCACGCCTCCAAAATGCTAATGATTGTGACACACCTCTCTCCTCCACCCCCTCCTCTTCTTCTTCCTCCATGGCCTCTTCCTCTGAACCAGCGGTGCTCCGTAGTCGTTCAAGGGGCTACGCAAGTACGCAGGCCAAAAGATGCCATGCGGTGCTTGAGCTGGTGTGCTTGGGGGACAGGAGCGACACTGGGGCAGAGGTTCTGTCAGCTCTGCAGGGGCAGGTTCAGAGGTGGTTGACGCCACGCCAACTTAAGGCAGGAATGGTGGTTTGCGACAATGGCACCAACCTCCTCTCTGCCCTCCGACAGGGACAAATGACCCATGTGCCCTGTTTGGCTCACGTCCTTAACTTGGTGGTGCAGCGGTTCTTGGGCAGGTACCCGGGCTTACAGGATGTCCTGAGGCAGGCCAGGAAAGTCTGTGTGCATTTCCGCCAGTCATAAAATGCCAGTGCTCGGTTGACGGACCTCCAAAAGGAGTTTAACCTGCCAAAGAACCGCCTAATCTGTGACATGCCCACCAGGTGGAACTCAACGTTGGCCATGCTGCAGAGGCTGCACACGCAGCAGAGGGCCATCAATGAGTACCTGTGCGACTATGGCACCAGGACAGGGTCAGGGGAGCTTGGTTTTTTTCCCCACGCCAGTGGGCCATGATCAGGGATGCATGCACTGTCCTGTCACCATTCGAGGAGGCCACGAGGATGGTGAGCAGTGACAGTGCATGCATCAGTGACACTGTCCCCCTTGTCCACCTGTTGGAGCACACGCTGCGTGGAATAATGGACAGGGCACTTGAGGCAGAACAGAGGCAGGAAGAGGAGGACTTCCTTAGCTCTCAAGGCCCCCTTTATCCAGACAGTGTTCCTGCGTGCCCGCCGATCACACAGGAAGAGGACGAGGAGGAGGAGGAGGATGATTGTGTCAGTATGGAGGTGGAGCCTGGCACTCAGCATCAGCAGCAGTCTTTAAGGGATCAGTCCCAAGAAACACATGGACTTGTACGTGGCTGGGAGGAGGTGGCTGCGGACGTTGTCGTCTTTAGTGACCCAGAGGACTCCGGACCGAATGCCTCAGCAAACCTACGCTGCATGGCCTCCCTGATCCTGCAAAGCCTGCGTAAGGATCCTCGTATTCGTGGTATCAAGGAGAAGGACCAATACTGGCTGGCAACCCTCCTTGATCCACGTTACAAGGGTAAGGTTGCGGACCTTATCTTGCCATCGCAGAGGGAGCAGAGGATGAAACATCTTCGGGAGGCCTTGCAGAAAGGTCTGTGCAACGCGTTCCCAGAGACTGGGAGGTTACAAACTCCTGTTTCTGGACAACGTGTTGCTGAGGCTTCGGTCAGTCAAAGAAGGAGCGGTGGAGAAGGTGGCCGTCTGACCGATGCGTTCAGACAATTTTTTGGTCCGCAGCCCCAAGGTATGATCGGTTCCAGCAACCATCGCCAGCGTCTGTTTTACATGGTGCAGGAATACCTAGGGGCAAGATCAGACTTGGACACCTTTCCCACCGAAAATCCTCTGAGTTACTGGGTCTTGAGGATGGATCACTGGCCAGAGCTTGCACAGTATGCAATTGAGCTACTGGCCTGTCCTGCATCCAGCGTTCTTTTGGAACGCACATTCAGTGCTGCTGGGGGCGTGGTAACCGATCACAGGGTGCGTCTGTCCACCGACTCGGTCGATCGACTGACCTTCATAAAAATGAATCAGTCTTGGATCACCACCAGCTACCAAGCACCTGATGCTGATGTAACCAAATAATTTTTTTTGAAATCTCAGATCCCTTCAAAGACTGCCTATGCTGATGCTGAGTGACTATCCCTGAGTAATTATCCTCTTCCTCCTCAATCATCACGCTGATAGCTTGTAAGAACATTTTTGGCTCTGGGCGCCACCACCAGTGCCTAAGGCACAATTTTTCAGCCCCTGTTTAACAGGGGCGTGTAATTACAATTTTTGATGTAATACTTTGCAGCAGGGCTCGTTCCTGCATTCCAACTAGAGTGTCTGTGAGGGGTTGCAGTGTTGTGGCACCAGCACCAGTGCCTAAGACCCAATTTTTCTGCCCCTGTCTAACAGGGGTGTGTAATTACATTTTTTGATGCAATACTTTGCAGCAGGGCTCGTTCCTGCGTTCCAACTAGAGTGTCTGTGAGGGGTTGCAGTGTTGTGGCACCAGCACCAGTGCCTAAGGCCCAATTTTTCTGCCCCTGTCTAACAGGGGCGTGTAATTACAATTTTTGATGCAATAATTTGCAGCAGGGCTCGTTCCTGCGTTCCAACTAGAGTGTCTGTGAGGGGTTGCAGTGTTGTGGCACCAGCACCAGTGCCTAAGGCCTAATTTTTCAGCTCCTGTTCAACAGGGGCATGTAATTACAATTCTTGATCTAATATTTCACAGCAGGGCCCTGTGAGGGCTTACAGTGTTGTGGCCACAGCAACACCTAAGGCCCAAATTTCTGCTGAGTATATAGGGCAGGACCCTACTTTCAAACATCTAACTTACAAACGACTCCTACTTGCAAACGGAAGGAGACAACAGGAAGTGAGATGAAATCTACCCCTAGGAAGGGAAATTCTCTCCTGTAAGAGTTAATATGGGAAAACAATTTCTCCAATCCACTGATGCTTTCCAATCCTTGTTCCACAAAAAAACCCAAATTTTCAAAAAACATTTTTCATTGGGACAAAAAGTGAGGTGAAATCTTCTGAAGAGGAGGAAAGACAGCAAAACAAATGTCACAGGGGTGATAACCCTTCCCTATGTTTTCCAAAAAGCTTAAAAAAGATTTTTTGGCTGGAGCTAAACACGTTAAAAATGTACCCGTTCAAAATTACAAAGAGATTCTACTTAACAACAAACCTACAGTCCCTGTCTTGTTTGCACTGCCTGTATACTGCTGTTCAGAGTATATAGGGCCTGGTGGCCCCACACCTTTCCTTATTTTAATTTGGGTGCGGGGTTCCCCTTAATATCCATACAAGACCCAAAGGGCCTGTTAATGGACTGGGGGGTACCCATGCCGTTTGTCTCACCGATTTTCATCCATATTGCCATGACTCGACATTACATTAAACCCGCAAGCAGTTTTAAATGAGATTTTTTCCTTTAAAAATGACATTTGGTGCAGGGACTGTTCTAAACACGGGAAACACGCGTCACTTTACAGGCATGCTATAGACACCCCCCAGGTACGATATTTAAAGGAATATTTCACTTTTTTTTTTTTTACTTTTAGCATCATTAAAATCACTGCTCCCGAAAAAACGGCCGTTTTTAAAAGTTTTTTTTGCATTGATACATGTCCCCTGGGGTAGGACCCGGGTCCCCAAACCCTTTTTAGGACAATACCATGCAAATTAGCCTTTAAAATGAGCACTTTTGATTTCGAACGTTCGAGTCCCATAGACGTCAAAGGGTTTCTAACGTTCGTGCGAACTTTCGGTCCGTTCGCAGGTTCTGGTGCGAACCGAACCGGGGGGTGTTCGGCTCATCCCTAATAATGACAGTAGTGTTTAGTGATATGCAATGTTGTTAAAGTGTAGTATCAAAAAGAACACTTACAAATGTTGTAACGGTATAATCAAACATTCCAGTGGTTGTATCTTTAAAAACATACAAAAGTACAAATGCTTTCAAGTTCTCATTCGGGAGACCCCCAGTGGTGTAAATATATGCAGATGTCAGACCCAAAAGGGGAGCCCGCCGTTGACCCAACAACCCCTCCTCCAGCAGGGGAGGGATGACCAAACAGAGGGCAGGGGGAGCCTAAAAACCCACTGGGGTAGAGAAAAGAGAAGCCCTGTAAAATGTAGACAGACGGTCTATAAAAATATATCTAAAGTATTTATTATAATTTTAATCTTAATTGAAAAATGCTTGGTACCTGTTGATGGTAAGGTTATTCCCACACAGTGAGAGCGGGTAGGTTAATATAGGACCACCACAGCTATAAAAAAAAAAAATATCAGTGATAAGTATGAATATTTCTCTATACCCTGTATACTGTAAGTAAGATTTTCATGGGAAAAAGAACTTAACTGCAATGTATGTACACGGAGTGTAAATATGCCTAAAACAATAGGTAAATACACCATTATAATTAATCAGCCAGTGAGAAACTTGTTTATATATAGTTAGGGTTTCAATGTCTTCATTTACATTTTACAGAAAATAATTTGTATATATCAATTGTCAAAATTAGAAGTGCTCCTATGTCCAGAAGGCATAGGGGATAATCCCAAACACACTTCCAAAATAGGCATAATGATCCCTACTGACGAAAAACATGAACTGGTAAAAGAGTTAGAAAGAAGTGAAGTATTTTACCTTAAAAGCAAATGTTTGTTATGACAGCTCGTCTCGACATCCAGCAACCAACTGGGGGGATGTGAGAACGAGCAGACATTGCTAGGTATATATTTCCCTCCCTCCCCAATCAGCTGTCATGGGCACAGCTGATCGTGAGGAGATGGGAGGGAGAACAGAGCTAGAAACCCCCCCCCCCCCCCGAGCGGTGGGCATGCCGCCACATCCCGGCGCGCTTGCAGAGAAGCTGCACGCCAGAACCCAGCCATGCCCACCACGCCCGCCAGCATGCAAAGCTTCACCAACGGACAGCGCATGTCTGCTGGGTGAAGCAAGATGGAGGCCCGGTGCTGTGGATAGGTGCCATAGACCCCACAAGGTGCCGCCACAGGTTCAATAGAACCAGAGCGCCTTTGCGTGCCGGGCGGTCGCCAGGACACGCCCACGCCAATGGATAGAAAGGAGTGGCAAGGGGAAAGTGAACTGGCAGGATCCTCCTAGACAGGGCAGAAACATGAGATGGTATATCAACATAAACTCCACAGGGAGTCACCAAAAAAAGGTACAAGAATGATTAAACAGTATATATATAAGGCAATATATACATATTGACAAAAACAAAAAGGCTGTGTATGATCTAGACCAATATTTAGACATGATGAAAAGTACATGATACATAGAAGGGGCAATTTATATATCTTAACAAGAATATAGATATATGTATAATCTAGATAAATGTATAAAAGTACATGGATAACAGGTATAGCGACAAGAGTGGACCAGAAAGTTGCAATAGTGGTAAATGCATGCAGCCCAAGCAGTTGCACGAGGATGCATGCATATATATTAAAACAACAGAGTAATGAAGGTTAGTATATCATACGACAATATTTTGAGGAGGGGATATAGCTGATATCAGATCTATCTAGAGGGGCCAGTATCCATAAGATTTTTTTACCATGGAATTATTGTTATTTTTCCATTCCTCCAGAGGAGAAGCCCTCAAGAAATGGCTTAAAGCAGATAGCTTCATTCAACCCTGGTGGCTAAGTTGCCTTTAATCTATGGATCCAGCATAATTCGAGCTGGAGAAGGGCTTTATTCCAATCCCCCCCCTGGGGTTGGGGTGAATACGGTCCAGGATGAGAAACCTAATTTTTGGGAATCTGCCATTATGTACAATCCTGGTGTGTCGACCAAGCAGGAGATCCGGATCGCATACCTGCATGCTTCTGACATGCCTGTAGGCTCTTCTCCAGAATTCCAGCTTAGTCTTACCAATGTAAAAACATGTACAGTCGCATAACAGCATATATACTACTCCGAACGTTTTACAATTAGCGAAGTGTTTAGAACGAAAGATCTGACCATTTGGTAGAATCTGATTTTTTTCGGTAAGCATGAACTTACAGTAGTGGCATGACCCACACATGTAAGTCCCTTTATACGTACAGTGATCTTTTTATTTTCCCCCTTTGAATTCACTACTAACAATTTGGTCCCTCACAGAGGTTGCTCTTCTGAAAGTGAACAATGGTTTTTCTGTCACGAATTGTCCCAAAGAGGGATCCAATGCTAGCATGTGTCAATATTTCTCTACAATATTTCTTACTTTCTGTTGTTGATTCGTATTTCTGGTAATTATTCTGAGGGGATTGGTCTCATCCTTTGGTTTCTTTGAATATAAAAGTTTTTCCCTCGATTGTAGGGATGCCTGTTGATAGGATCTCTTAAGACAGGCATGTGAGTAACCTCTCGAGAGTAATCGATCACGTAATTTGTCTGCCTCTATCTTAAAGATGGCATCATCGGCACAGTTTCGTCTCACCCTAAGAAATTGACTGTATGCTTGGGTTCGGCACATCACGGATCTTGTGGACAGATTACTGGGAGGGGCTGGGGAAAACCCGGCTGTCATGGTGCACGTTGGCACCAATAACAAAGTCAGAGGCAGATGGAGTGTCCTAAAGAACAATTTTAGGGACTTAGGTGCTAAATTGAGGAAAAGGACCTCCAAGGTAGTATTCTCAGGAATACTTCCGGTACATCGAGCCACACCAGAAAGGCAGAGGGAGATAAGGGAAGTAAACAAGTGGCTGAAGAGCTGGTGTAGTAAGGAGGGGTTTGGGTTCCTGGAGGACTGGGCTGATTTCTCAGTCGGTAACCGGTACTATAGAAGGGACGGACTGCACCTAAATGAGGAGGGTGCAGATCTGCTGGGAATGAAGATGGCCAAAAAGTTAGAGGGGTTTTTAAACTAGGCGATGGGGGGGAGGGTCCAGAGACAGTGATAGCCAGCGCGGAAGATATTCCAGAGGGTAGTATTGGGGGCATTAGTGGTAGGTTAACCAAAGCACAAAAACACAAGGTGAGTATAGTAGCAAGTCCTAGTTGCAATTTTGAAACACCCAATACGAGGACAATATGCGACCGGTCTAAACTATGTGGCATGTTCACCAATGCCAGGAGCATGGCAGACAAGATGGGTGAACTAGAGATACTGTTGTACAAGGAGGATTTGGATTTTGTGGGAATTTCAGAGACCTGGTTCAACAGCTCTCATGATTGGCTGGCAAACATTCAAGGGTATACCCTATACCGCAAGGATAGAGAGGGTAAAAAAGGGGGAGGGGTATGCCTATATATCAAGAATAATGCACAAGCGAATGTGAGAGATGACATCACTGAGGGAGCTAGAGAGGAGGTGGAATCCTTATGGGTAGAGCTCCAAAGGGATGAAGCTAAGGGGAAAATAATACTGGGAGTATGCTATAGGCCCCCTAACCTGAGGGAGGAAGTGGAGACGGATCTCCTATCACAAATTGGATTAGCAGCAAGGATGGGAAGTGTTATCATAATGGGGGATTTTAATTATCCAGACATAGACTGGGCGGAGGGAACCGCGTATTCAACTGGCTCGCCAGTTCCTTAATGTCTTGCAGGACAATTTTATGGGTCAGATGGTAGACGCACCAACTAGAAATAAAACATTACTGGATCTACTGATTACCAACAATACAGACCTGATCACAGATGTGGAAATATGGGGCAATTTAGGTAACAGCGATCACAGGTCAATTAGTTTCAGTATAAATCACACAAATAGGAAACATAAAGGGAATACAAAGACACTGAATTTCAAAAGAGCCAACTTCCCTAAACTACAAACCTTGCTAAAAGGCATAAATTGGGATAAAATATTAGGAACAAAGAATACGGAGGAGAGATGGGTTTGCTTTAAGAGCATATTAAATAAGGGCATTAGCCAATGTATCCCATTGGGTAATAAATTTAAAAGAACGAACAAAAATCCTGGATGGCTTAACTCCAATGTAAAAATGCATATAAAAGCAAAGGAGAAGGATTTCAAAAAAATACAAGGTTGAGGGATCCTCCTCAGCATTCAGACTTTATAAAGAATGCAATAAGAAATGTAAGGGTGCAATTAGGACAGCTAAGATAGAACATGAAAGACACATAGCGGAGGAGAGCAAAAAAAATCCCAAGAAATTCTTTAAGTATGTAAACAGTAAAAAAGGGAGGACAGACCATATTGGCCCCATAAAGAATGAGGAAGGACATCTGGTTACAAAGGATGGGGAGATGGCAAAGGTATTGAATTTATTCTTCTCCTCAGTCTTCACGAGTGAATCGGGGGGCTTCAGTAACCAAAACTGCAGTGTGTATCCTCATGACACAACACAGGAAGCACCTCCATGGTTAACAGAGGACGGAATTAAAATTAGACTTCAGAAACTTAACATTAATAAATCACCGGGACCAGATGGCTTGCATCCGAGGGTAATTAGAGAACTCAGTCAGGTGATTGCCAGACCGTTGTTCCTAATTTTTACAGACAGTCTATTGACTGGAATGGTACCAGCTGATTGGAGAAAAGCCAATGTAGCACCAATATTTAAAAAGGGCCCAAAAAACATCCCTGGGAATTACAGACCAGTTAGCCTAACATCAATAGTATGTAAACTCTTGGAGGGGATGATAAGGGACTATATACAAGATTTTAGTAAGAAGAATGATATCATTAGCAGTAATCAGCATGGATTCATGAAGAATCGTTCTTGCCAAACCAATCTAGACGATACTAAGCTAAGCAGGGCAATAACTTCTCCGCAGGATGTGGAAACCTTGCAAAAAGACCTGAACAAATTAATGGGGTGGGCGACTACATGGCAAATGAGGTTCAATGTAGAAAAATGTAAAAGAATGCATTTGGGTGGCAAAAATATGAATGCAATCTATACACGGGGGGAGAACCTCTGGGGGAATCTAGGATGGAAAAGGACCTGGGGGTCCTAGTAGATGATAGGCTCAGCAATGGCATGCAATGCCAAGCTGGTGCTAATAAAGCAAACAGAATATTGGCATGCATTAAAAGGGGGATCAACTCCAGAGATAAAACGATAATTCTCCCGCTCTACAAGACTCTGGTCCAGCCGCACCTGGAGTATGCTGTCTAGTTCTGGGCACCAGTCCTCAGGAAGGATGTACTGGGAATAGAGCGAGTACAAAGAAGGGCAACAAAGCTAATAAAGGGTCTGGAGGATCTTAGTTATGAGGAAAGGTTGCGAGCGCTGAACTTATTCTCTCTGGAGAAGAGACGCTTGAGAGGGGATATGATTTCAATTTACAAATACTGTACTGGTAACCCCACAATAGGGATAAAACTTTTTCGCAGAAGAGAGTTTAATAAGACTTGGGGCCACTCATTACAATTAGAAGAAAAGAGGTTTAACCTTAAACTACGTAGAGGGTTCTTTACTGTAAGAGCGGCAAGGATGTGGAATTCCCTTCCACAGGTGGTGGTCTCAGCGGGCAGCATTGATAGCTTCAAGAAACTATTTGATAATCACCTGAATGACCGCAACATACAGGGATATGTAATGTAATACTGACACATAATCACACACATAGGTTGGACTTGATGGACGTGTGTCTTTTTTCAACCTCACCTACTATGTAACTATGTAACTATGTATTGATTCTATGAGTGGTTTAGGGTGGAAGCTCGTGGCATATAGTATTGTGTTTCCAGATGTGGGTTTCCTGTAGAGTTTGCTGAGAAGGGAACCACCCTCCCCCCTATAGATCTCCACATCGAGAAATGCAATGCTATGTTCATTATGGGACATTTTAAAACTAAGACTGAATTTGTTTCTGTTCATTCTCAAAAGACATTGTTCTAACATCTCATGTGACCCATTCCAGATAATAAAGATTTTGTCAATGTATTGGTACCACCCCATGATGTAGTCTGTATACATTGACCATTTGGTCTCACTTCTGGAGGAGAGCGACCCGGTCAACCTCATCCACCGAGTCAATCTCCAACAGATCTTGGACTCGGTGGAAAAACAAGGTGAGGATCCCAAAATTATTAGGCCAACATTGAAGAAGAAGTCTGACTTCTGCCCAGCACCTAGCACTAATCTGAATACATTTTTGAGTCTGGTTAATAGGGACCTTGAGAAAATGAAAGTACGCACGTATAAGCCAACTAATGTAACAGAGAATGAGAAGGCGGCTTTAAAATAACTCTCAAATAACAACCAAAATGTCATTAAGCCCTTGGACAAGGGCGGTAATGGTGTCCTTTTAGACAATGATAAATATATCAACGTGTGTAACCAGATATTAAAAAATCCAGACTGGTATCGACGAATGCCAATTGGTATTGTCGAAAAATATAACAGGGAATTTTACATGTTGATTGATACCGCCCTCTACAACAACATAATTACCAAACAACTGTAGAACTTTATCCGGAATAACTTTCCTCATGTGCCCACTTTTTACACACTCCCGAAGATTCATAAAAATGAAAAGGACCCCCTGGAACACAAGTCATATCCGGGGTAGATGTAATTAGCGAAAATGCTAGTAGACTGATTGACGACTTTTTTAAACCATACGTTATGGTCCTGCCCTCCTATGTAAAAGATACATCACACTTCTTGCAAATCATAGATGATCTGTATATCCCCGAATACGTGACCTTGGTGACAGTGGATGTCGAAACGCTCTATAGTTCCATTCCGCGTGGAAAGAGCGTAGCAGCCATTAAACATATCATACAGAGAGACAGAAATGTAGACCCGGCATATGGGGAGTTTATTGTCTCCCTATTGGAGTTCATCCTCGAGCATAACATATTTACCTTCAATGGCTCCCATTACCTCCAGGTGCAGGGTGTGGCGATGGGGACTTGCTGTGCCCCATCCTATGCCAACCTGTACCTGGGGGAGTGGGAGCAGATGTTTCTGGAGGATGAGGCCTTGTCAATGTATACGGACCACATCATGGGGTGGTACTGATACATTGACCACATCTTTATTGTCTGGGATGGGTCACATGAGATGTTAGAACAATGTCTTTTGAGAATGAACAGAAACAATTTCAATCTTAGTTTCACAATGTCCCATAATGAACATACCATTGCGTTTCTTGACGTGGAGATCTATAGGGGGGAGGGGGGTTCCCTTCTCAGCAAACTCCAAGTCTCTTCTTTGCGGTCTTCCCTTTTATTTTTTTAAGATGACTGCTAGGTCCATCTACAAAGCTAACTTATTTATATCCTTCTATATAGATCAGTTACTAATTGATTGCCAACTTTGCCAATTGCCCCTGTGTACCTTCGCATCTACCTACAGGCGCTTCTCCCCTCCTCCAATCAACTTTCTTTTAACAAATAGTGTGAGTTTTATATTGGCTTCTTTGCCCTATTCAATCGATGTATAATGCATCGCCTCTCGTGCCCTTTTAAAACATAATGTTCAATACATACTCAATGTCTACTCACCCATTTGTTAATACATTTTCTTGCCAGGTCTACTGTGTGCCCCCTGCAAGCACAATACACGGTGCAGCCTGCCCTTCCCCCTTTGGTGACATTTCTCGTGCCCCCCCTTGGTGTCGGTCATTCAGGTACGTTTGTGTTACCGGGGTCACTGGGGCCGCCTCTCTGTGGGACCGTCCAGCCACAATATTCCACTACTCAGTTATGTACATAAATATCCCATTGTTAGATGTTTTCATTTGTTTACACTATGTCCTTTATATCCCTATGTACAGATTTCTTTATATTGAATTTGAGCTCTTGTTCCCTGAGGAAGCCAATGCCTTGGCGAAACATGTAGGAAACCGAGCCTTTACCTTGATGGCCGTCTCCATCTGGCCCACCCTACTGTATTTGGGTCGCACGCAATATATAAGTCTGTTTAGGTGTTAACCATTTTATTGATCTCTTTATGTATGTAATATTGCTAAATAAAATTTTGTAATTTTGTCATTTTATACCTTCTTTTCCTTTTTACATTATGTTACCCTAGCACCGCTATAATCCCCTGTCCCTTCACTTTCTAGTTATTCAATTACTTTGGGATGAGGTGCTGTATCCAATTGAACCACCTAGCCAAAACCATATTCCTGGCCCTGTCTAACAGTTTATGTTAAAAACAGAGGGTTTTGTTTGCACACATTTACAAATATATGCGTAAGCCACAGTGCCCATGCCAAGGGACTTCTTTATATATGCTGTGGTCCTATCCTTAAATTTTCAGAGCCTCCATAGTAGGAGCCCATATAAGAATAGATAGATTAAGGGCAGGTTTGCCTGCAGGGAGCCCACCCCTCCTTAAAGGCACAAACAAAACCTTCTGTTTTTACCATAAACTGTTATGCCGGCCATAGACAGTGTGCATTTTTTTTCTTGCAACCGATTCCACCATCAACACAGTCAGTGCTAACAGTGAAATCCCTCCTGCCAAGTAATTTTCTGCTCCTGGCGGGAGGGCTGGGGGCAGCCGCTAGTAATAATTACAAGGGAATCTGGCAGGCTGGTTGTACCCAAGTTAATCGATCCATCAACTTGGCACATTCAGCCTGCCCACACACTTTTCAGCTCAGCAAGAACCGGCCGAGATTCAAATCGTCTAAGACTGACCATAGGGCCAATTCGGTTGCTTTGCAGGCTGGTGGGTAAGTGTGCTGGGAAATATTTTGTTTGCAATTTCTATCAAATCCTGCTTAAGAATTAAAGCGGTAGTAAAATGCTGTTTGTTTTTGTTTTTTTTCTGGAACCTACAAGGTAAAGTCATTACATACTAGCACATTATGTGAAACTTACCTTAGAACGAAGCCCTTCCAGCGGCAAGCTGTTCCCTGCACATTGTTAAAGTAGACATGTATCAGTCATTATAGCCTGCAGTGACAATATGGCCTTGAAAGAGAAAATGCCATCTTAGAAGGTACAGCTTCACATGAGATACCCTTTGCAAAATTAAATTTTAGAGATATTAAGTAAAATAATTGAAGGTAAAATAAAAAGAATTAAAAGAGGAAAACCAAGAGGTGGACAAACAGTGGAAGGATAGAAGGGGAATGGACCACAATGGAAACAAAATGAGGGTAGGGAACATATCCACATTTTTCACTACCTAGTTTAAGAGACCAGTCCATGCCTCAGCCAAAGAGCTTTGAATTAGAGCTCTTCCAGCAAGGTTACTGCATTAGAAGTGCCACAAATGAGCATCGGTAGGTGGAGCTAGAGATATTGTGGTGGTGCAATAAAAAGAAGGCAGGGTCCAATGGAATCTCCTGGTCTGTAAACCTCAGACCAAACTTCGCACATAACCAAAAAAAAGTAATAAGTCACCTACCACTTTTCTACAACACCAGCAGAGTTATCCTGGAAGATTATTGAACATATGCGCCAGATCACACCTATAGTATGATGTGATCTAAGTATTTGGGGTACCCTGACTGAGCAACATTGGAAGGTCGATAGTGGAGCTATCGAAGCAGCCTGTGCAAAAGACACCCATGGTTTTAATGAACCATGGTCAATGACCCTATTTAAGTAACAGGTAGCCACATCTGTAATACCATACCTGTATGCAGTTTTAACAGTGTAAGGATTGACTGGGGGAGTCGAGGCAGTTTTCGAGCCCAGAGGAATTATATAAATGTCCTATTTATTGCTTTCAGGTATGAGGTTGGAATGCAAAAATATATAATATACAGGACATGATATTACTTTTTATACCATTGCACCTTCCAAACGAAGAGCAAGTTCCAATTTACCAGGCAGAAAGGTCTTGCTTGATCTTCTTAGTTAAAAGAGGGTGAAATGTACTAAAAATGTATCTGCTGGGTACTTAGGAAAGTTGGAACTAAGCTATTTATTATACGGCCAAGCCCATTTGAAAGGAAAGCTAGTTTTTAGGAGCTGTAAAGGCAAGACTGGAATGGAAATGCTCAATGCTTCTGATTTCTGGAATTAGTCTAACTCGACCATGAAATTCAGCAAGATTATATTAACGGGTTTCTGATGAAAAAGAGTAAGTGATCTGCATAGGCTGCAATATTTATTTGAAAAGGTCTCCCTAAGTAGAGGCCAGTAATGTCAGGATTCACCCTAATCTTATATAGCAATGGCTCAAATTTCCATAAGAAGATTAATGGGGAAAAAGTCAGCCCTGGTGGGTGCCATTGGTGATGGGAAAAGGGGTGGATAAGTGTCCATTTACTTTTACTTTTGCCAAGGGGTGAGGATATATTGCATTAACTCAGGACATCCTTTCTCTTGGACCTAGATGGTATTCTATCTTTTCAATAAATGTCCAACTTACCCTATCAAAAGCCTTTTCAGCATCAGTACAGAGGAGCAGTAAAGAGATAGTCCTGGAGTGAGCAGCATGGAAAATAGCAAGAGCCTTGGTGGTATTATCCCTTGGTTCTCCACTGGATACGAACCCTGCCTGACCCAAATGAATGGTGTCTTGTATATGCGCCATTAGTCTTGTAGCAAGAATCTTACTACAGTATATAACTTAAAGTGGGTGTAAATCCACTCTCAACATCTTTTTTTTTTTATCAAATCCCTTTTATTATTTTATATGAAAACAACATTGACACAATACAGACAAAATCACAAAAATAGAAATCACACCAAAACTACCCCAAAAAACCCCTACCCCCAGACCCCCCACCTTCAACAAACCCCGCCATCCCACCACCCCCCGCTCACTCGGAGTATATATGACACACAAAAAAAAAGAATAACAATATCCAGTATTACAAAGTACACAGTACCCATCGGTTGGCATGATACCTAAAGCATAGATTGAAGCCATCTAGACCAGATAACATCAAACTTATTCAGGGAGTTCCTTAGGGAATATGTATGCTTTTCAAAGAGAATGATTCTATTGAGATCTACAATCCAATCAGACACAGTCGGTGGATGTGAAGAGGTCCACTTAAGAGCAATCTGTCTACGGGCAACAAAAAGTGCACGCCTTATAGTATTACCAGTAGGAGAGATATAGATAGCGGTATCACAGTAACCCAATATACATATAAGCGGTTCAACCGGAATGTTAATATCCAATACCCTATTTAAGGTACCAATCACCTCCACCCAGTATCTTTGGAGTTTCGGACATCGCCACAAAAGATGTATTAATGTACCTTTGTTACCGCATCTAGCACAGGCTGGCTCAGATTTCAGTCCCATTGCACAGAGAAACTGCAGACTTCTATAAACCCTATAGAGAATAAAAATCTGGGTCAATCTGTGTGATGGAGATAGAGACACCCTGGACGGGGACCGGAGGACATCGTCCCAAATCTCCTCAGAGATGGGACCAATATCTTTCTCCCAGCCAGCCCGAGAACGGATGGGGAAGTTCAAAAGGGGCCCATCTGAGAGTACCCTATAAGTAACCAAGGTAAGAACCTTTGTTGACCCTGGCCGTACTCTTTTACCTAAGACAGGGATAGAGGGGAAAAATATCTTAGCAGAAGAAAACTGAGCATGTAGACAAATTGGATTCTACGGAGAACTCTCCCCTCAGATCTTCAAAAGATTTAAGTAAACCATTCTGATATAGCTGAGCTAAAGTAGTTATTCCTAATTTTGCCCATCTCTGAAAGCCTCTAGGAGCTGAAATTTGAGAAAGTCTATAATTTTCCCATATTGGAGTGTAACTAGTCGGATATGAGACACCCAGCATTTTTTTAACTGTATCCCATACTTTACAGATTAACATACAATTAAGCATATCAGCAAGCGAGACACCCCTTCTTGCACCATCGAGGACAAAGAGTGGAGACCGACCCTTAAATGCAAAAGAGAATAATCGTTAAGCAGGAAAGGATATCTGTTCAGACTCCCATCCAGCCAAATGCCGTAATTGGGAGGCAAGAAAATATAGCCTTGGATTAGGAACTGCCAGCCCACCGGCATTTGTGGGATGCTGTAAAGTGTCCAGTTTGATACAAGGGCTTTTGTTCCGCCATTTTAATCGCCTAAATATAGTGTTTATCTTAATAAAGATCCAGATAGGTATCCAAATCAGGACATTATGTAAAAAATAGAGGAGCTGAGGCATCCATATCATTTTTATTAAATTGATACGACCTATTAGCAATAAAGGGAGCTTAGTCTAGATTTTACTTTTTACTAGATTTTGAAATCTAATAAGTAATGGAAATATATTATCCACAATGTATGACTGTGGGGAGTCTGATATAGTTATACCCAAGCATTTTATAGATGATACAACCTTAAAATGAGAAAGTATAGGTGGTAGTGAATCGGGAAGGGGGTCTAAAGGCATCAACATGGATTTCTCCCAGTTTATGCCTAAACTGGAAAACCTTCCGAACTCCTTAATGTGTTCCATTACTACCTGCAGGGATGAACAGACATTAGCCATGAAAAAGAGAAGATCATCCGCATATAGTGATATCTTTTCCTCCAAGTCTCCCCTAATCAGACCAGTAACATCAGGAGAGGCCTGTATAAGACATGCCAAAGGCTCTTTGGCCAGGGCAAAAAGCAGGGGACACAGCGGACACCCCTGCCTAGTGCCCCAGAAAAGTCTGAAACTAGGAGATTGAAAGCTATTCATCCTAACTGATGCCCCCGGAGCGATGTATAACCACCGGACCCACTTACAAAAACCAGAATCAAGCCCGAATTTATCAAGAATGGCCCACAGATATGGCCATTCGACACAATCAAAGGCCTTGATTGCGTCTAATGCTAAGAAAGCATGGTTTGAATGACCCTGCATATTTAAATATGCACGTCTGATATTAAAAGTGGTTGATTTGTTGGACATAAATCCTACCTGACCTGGATGAATAATACTGTTAATAACATTATTTAGTCTAGTTGCAAGCATCTTCGCAAGAATTTTAATGTCTGTAGATATAGAGAAATTGGTCTATAAGATTCAGGGTGTAGCAAATTTTTATCCTTTTTGGGTATGACTTCCCAAGCAATTCTATATTATATTCTTTATTATATTTTCTATAGGTCTCAATAGGGAGACCATCGGTTCCTGGGGCCTTGGCATTGGGAAAACTAGCCACAGCATTTTCCACTTCCATTAAAGTGGAGCATCGAGAATTTCTCTCTCTCTTTTCTATTGAAATAGCCGGGAGAACAATACTGGCCATATAACTAGATAGCTCTGCAAGGGTGAAATCCACCCTGGAAGTATATAAATCTTGATAATAGGACTTAAAGATAGGTATAATTGAACTAGTTTGGGTACAAAAGGGTTAGATTGGGACCTTACTATCTATATTTTCTCGGATCCCACTTTACTGCTGATGATTCGGCTCTCAGGATAAAGGTTTTATGCAAAGCAAGCAAAGAAAAAATAGATCATTGTGCAGTGAACTTACTAGATAGTGCACAAGCAAAACAGGGACAAGAGATACACTCACAAACTCCTGGTCTATTAGAAGCATTCAACTATGCAGATTGCAGTCAGCCGCTGTGGACGAAGTTTCCCATAGAGAAACAGCTGCTGTTAACCTTCAGGTGTATTGCAGCACTGAACATCCTAAGCTCCTCCCACGCTTCTAATAGACCGGGAGTTTGTGAGTGTATCTCTTGTCCCTGTTTTGCTTGTGCACTATCTAGTAAGTTCACTGCACAATGATCTATTTTTTCTTTGCTTGCTTTGCATAAAACCTTTATCCTGAGAGCCGAATCATCAGCAGTATTATGGCTAAAGTGGGATCCGAGAAAAACTAAATATCCTGATACAAACGATCTAACCCAGTGAGTCAATCAATCTGGATTAAGGGAAGGAACTGTTTAATTATTTTTACTTTCCCCCACTATTTATCTCTATCTGGACATTGTAATCTGAGTGTCATTATTATTTATTTATATTCACCGTCACATCACCAATTTGAAGATTTATTTTGGCTATTTTAACACATGTATTAGCACCATAATTATTTATCTATTTTATTCACATGCATGCATTTTTTATTCCTGGATTTTAGCTTAGTCGTAGCAGCATATTGTGCACTATTTATTTAAAGCGCATCAATTTTATACTTAGTACTATTTGTTTGGTTATCTGATCACCCTATATTGATAGCAGCTTTAATTTACTGATTTTATTATAGCACTAACTATATTGGTTTATATATATTTTTTAGCACAATTTATTTATATCACACATATCTATCCACATCAGCGCTTGGTTTTTATTCATTTTTTGAATATATATGGCTTCCTCCGCGGAGGTGTCAGCCTTCGCCAGCTCAATCTCTCTATAGGAAGCACTTTTGATATACTTATATTCTGGATTAACAATCCCTGAAAATAGGCCTTTAGAGCATCCCATACAACCTGTATTGAAGCGAAGCCTAAGTTGAGGGACCAAAAATCCAGGATAAGGTTAGGAATGACATCCTCCTTAGGGAATAATTTCAACCAAAAGGGATTCAGCCGCCAAGATATATTAGACGCCTGACGCCCTGATGTTAAAGTAACTAACAGAGGAGAATGGTCTGAGATACCTCGAGATTCGATACTCACATCCAGCACATATGCTATAAAATCACAGAGCCAAATCTATTCTTGATAGTGTGTTATGTGTTTTAGAATAGCATGTATAGGCATTTTCTTCAGGGTGTAGCTTTCTCCACATATCATACAGTCCCACTTCCCGACATAATTGTCCAAAGGGGAAGAGACGCCCATTGGTCGACAACACTATTGAAATCTCCAAGTACCAATAATGGTATCTGAGGAGAGACCCCTGCAAAGGAAATAAGCTGACAAAATATTTCTGAATTATATGGGGGAGGTGTATATATATATAGCGGCAAGGATCAACTCAAGATCATCCAGCTTGCATTGTAAAAAAATATATTTGCCATCATCGTCCACCATAGTCCCCCTTGAGTGAGAGGTATATAATGAGTGGTAAGCCTCTCTAACCAATCGGCGCTTCAGAAACCTGGTCATGTTGGATGTGGCATGTGTCTCCTGAAGACAGACGAGGGCGGGGCGAAAAGAAGCAATATAGTAAAATATAGATTGTCTTTTTAAAGCATTATTCATACCCCTAACATTCCAAGAAAGTATTCTAATTGATTGATTTACCATAGGCACAATGACATAAGAACATCACTAGTCAAGCAAACCTGTAATGTACACAAAAATATGATATGTATATAAATGCAGAACATGAAAATATTCCATGATGACCCCCCCCCTCAAAAAAAAAAACAGTTCCTCATGGGAAAAAAAGCCATTGATGTAGAAAAAAAAAACATTCAGTGTCTATTGCTGATTAGGCCTCCGACAGCCTGGCTTTAATGAAAAAAAAACAAGGAGAAAAAAAATATATATATCAATGCTGTGTCATTTCATACTGTATACATATATAAATTTACTAGAGGGGTGAACCTATCACCCCAAAGTCTGAGTTTTAACCTGACCATCAAGCCAGTCATGCGCATCCTGTGGAGTTTGGAATATTTGTACATTGCCTTCGTAGTTCACTCGCAGATGGGCAGGGTATAGCATTGAATATTTAAGCCCTTGGAGTAACAAACGTTTCTTCACTTCTTGAAAAATTGCCCTCCGTTTCTGAACCTCTGGTGAAAAGTCAGGAAAAAACATAATTATGGCTCCATTATATTTAATATCATTTAGGACCCGTGCCTGCCGCAGAATATTTTCTTTATCTCTATAATTTAGAAGACGTTAAATTAAAAAAGGTTAAGTTTTTTTTTTCCATTTTCTGAAAACGGGTAGGGACCCAGTGGGCACGTTTTATTACTGGTAGTGAAGAGAAATGTTCCTTGTCGAAAATTTCAATGAGCCATCATTCAGCAAAGCTAACTGGGTCATTACCCTTGGCATTCTCTGGTATGCCCAACACTCAGACATTATTAGAGCGTAAACGATGCTCCATGTCTCCAATTTTAGAAATAGTAGTATTTAACTTGCAGGTAGCTGCCTTCATCCCTGTTACCATGGGAGGAAAAGTATCCTCTATGCCACTAATCCTGTTTTCTAAGATCTTAGTGTGTTCTTGTACTTTTTGGAGGTCCCCATGTATAAAGACAACTTCCCGTATGGCCTGAATATGGCCTGTGAGCACAGAGAGGGAGGAAGAGCAGTGTTGTATCAAAAAATAAACATCCCTTAATGTGGGTTCAAAAGCCTTTCCGACTGTACTCTCCCCTTCAGTTGATTTATGACTAGAATCTGTTTGAGCAGTTTGAACAGTTAAAGAGTTGGTGTTCATACTCACATTGAGCGTAGAAGAGGATAAACTCATTGTCACCACAGGGATACAGTGTAGGCTGGGGATCCATCTTGGTGGTTTGCGAGGAGGTTGCTTATATGCGAGAGACCACCCTGCATTCCTCCAGTTGTCCATGGTAGTCTGGCATTGAGTTAGTGCCATCATGGTGGGCGGCAATTCCTTTTGCAATTTCTGCTCTTGTAGTAGCTCTATAAAGAGAAGCAGGGGTAGACACCACTCCAGCAAACAAAAAAAAAGCAAACAAAAAAAAAAGATGGGAATATGAGATAGGAGATATCGCACCAACAGGTAGTTACCCGGTGACCCCACCCCCCTCTGACGCACGGGGACTTCCCAGAGGCTTTCTCCATGACATCAGAGGGGGTGGACAGGGAAGTCCCCGTCAAGTCCCCGTGCGTCAGAGGGGGGCGGGGTCACCGGGTGGCCCCGCCCTCCGTTATTTAAGAACCGTCAGAAGACGAGAAGCGTCACACAGCGGGAGCCTCCCATCATGTATGCGGAGTGGCCCGAGAACGAAGAAGGGAAGAAGACGCCGCAGAGGAAGATGCTGGACGAGAACACCGGAGCAAGAAGCAGAGGATCAGAGGAAGAAGCAGATGGAGGAAGAAACCGAAGGAAGATAGAGGATAGAAGAAAGAAGATAGAAGAAATAAGATAGAAGTTAGAAGAAAGAAGATGGAAAGAAGAAGCATTTAAATAAAGGAATTGTCAAAAACGGTCTCTTGTCATTTTTAACATTTTTGACACTATTTTTGTGAAATGGTAGGGGTACTTTTGTACCCCCTTACCATTTCATACGGGGGGGAGGTGGGATCTGGGGGTCCCCTTGTTAAAGGGGGCTTCCAGATTCCGATAAGCCCCCCGCCCACAGACCCCCACAGGCAAGGGTTGTGGGGATGAGGCCCTTTTCCTCATCAACATGGGCACAAGGTGCTTTGGGGGGACTCCAAAGCACCCTCCCAATGTTGAGGGTGTGTGCCCTCGTACGGTTCAGGAGGGGGGGCGCTCTCTCGTTCCCCCCTCTTTTCCTGCCAAGTTGCGTGCTCGGATAAGGGTCCATTTTTTTTTTAATTTTGGCGCGGGGTTCCCCTTAAAATCCATACCAGACCCTTCAGGATTTTGAGGGGGCCCCCACGCCTTTTTTTTTTAAATTTTGGTGCGGGGTTCCCCTTAATATCCATACTAGACCTGAAGGGCCTGGTATGGAATTTAGGGGGACCCCCACGCCATTTTTATTTTAAATTTTGGTTCGGGGTTTCCCTGTGTGGAAATCCCATGCCGTTTTTATCAATGAACTTTTATGTGTATTGTCGGACCGACAATTCATATAGCCGCGAGTACTTTTAAATGACTTTTTTTCCTTTGAAATGTCATTTTGCTGTCAGACTGTTCTAAACACAGAAAACATGCGCTCCTTTACAGGCATACTATAGACACCCCCCAGGTACGAAATTTAAAGGAATATTACACTTTTATTGTTTCACTTTAAGCATTATTAAAATCACTGCTCCCGAAAAAACTGACGTTTTTAAAACTTTTTTTTGCATTGATCCATGTCCCCTGGGGCAGGACCCAGGTCCCCAAACACTTTTTATGACAATAACTTGCATATAAGCCTTTAAATTGGCACTTTTGATTTCTCCCATTTACTTTTAAAGGGTGTTCCGCGGCTTTCAAATTTGCCGCAAACACCCCAAATTCTTCGCTGTTCGGCGAACTTGCAAACAGCTGATGTTTGAGTCAAACATGAGTTTGACTCGAACTCAAAGCTCATCCCTATTGCTGAGCATGGATGAGTATTGCTGAGTATGGATGGATGGATGAGTATTGCTGAGCATGGATGGATGGATGAGTATTGCTGAGCATAGAAGGATGAGTATTGCTGAGCATGGACGAGTATTGCTGAGTATGGATGGATGAATGAGTATTGCTGAGCATGGATGGATGGATGGGTATTGCTGAGCATGGATGAGTATTGCTGAGTATGGATGGATGGATGAGTATTGCTGAGCATGGATGGATGGATGGGTATTGCTGAGGATAGATGGATGTGTATTGCTGAGCATGGATAAGTATTGCTGGGTATGGATGGATGAGTATTGCTGAGCATGGATGGGAGGGATGCATGGATAGATGAGTATTTCTGAGCATGGATGAGTATGGATGGGATGGATGGATGAGCACTTCTGAGCATGGATGAGTATGGATGGATGAGTACTTCTGAGCATGAATGGGAGGGATGCATGGATGGATGAGTATTTCTGAGCATGAATGAGTATGAATGGGATGGATGGATAAGTGCTGGAATGAGCACTTTATTGTCCCGGAATGAAGGTGCCCGGGTCTCGGGACACACATTTGAATCAAGGGACAATCCCAGGCACTCCAGGACACGTGGGCACCCTAATGAAGGGGGAAGGGGGATCTGAGAGTCTAAGTCAGAAAGAGCTGTATCTGAGAGATGGGGCATGCCCGCTACTTCAAGATATTTGCTAATATTGTCAGGCAGTGCAGATCCCTTTCTAGCAGGTGAGTGTAATGTTATATAAGCCGTAAACATTTCTGCTTCTCCTCCTGCTGTTCTGCCTCAAGTGCCCTATCCATTATTCCACAAAGCGTGTGCTCCAACAGGAAGACTAGAGGGACAGTATCACTGATGCATGCATTGTCGCTGCTCACCATCCTCATGGCCTCCTCAAATGGTGACAGGACAGTGCATGCATCCTTGGTCAGTAGCCACTGGCGTGGTGAAAAGAAGGCAAGATCCCCTGACCCTGTCCTGGTGCCCTACTCACACAGGTACTCATTGATGGCCCTCTGCTGTTGGTGCAGCCGTTGCAGCATTGCCAATGTTGAGTTCTACCTGGCGGGCATGTCACAAATGAGGCGGTTGGTGGGCAGGTTGCATTCTTTTGAATGTCAGCCAGCCGAGCACTGGCATCGTATGACCGGCAGAAATGATCACGCCTCAGGATATCCTGTAAGCCTGGGTACCTGCTCAAGAACCGCTGCACCACCAAATTCAGGACGTGTGCCAAACATGAAACATGGGTCAAGTCTCCCTGTTGGAGGGCGGAGAGAAGATTGGTGCCATTGTCACATACAGCCATTCCTGGCTGAAGCTGGCATGGCGTCAACCACCTCTGAGCCTGCCCCTGCATATCTGACAGAATCTCTGCCCCAGTGTGGCTCCTGTTCCCTAAGCAGACCGACTCAAGCACTACATGGCATCTTTTTGCCTGAGTGTTTGCATAGCCCCTTGAACGCTTACGGAGCACCGCTGGTTCAGAGGACAAATCTGCAGAAGAGGCCATAGAGGAAGAAGAAGAGGAGAGGGTGGAGGAGAGAGCTGTGGCAGAATCACCACTAGCATTTTGGAGGCGTGGTGGTGGTACAAGCTCCAACAATACTGAACCCTGTCCTGCATCCTTTCCAGCTGCCAGCAGAGTTACCCAGTGAGCCGTGAAGGAAAGGTAACGTCCCTGCCCATGCCTGCTAGACCATGAGTCAGCAGTAATATGCACCTTACTGCTGACTGCCCTGTTCAGCGGGTGCAAAAACATTGCCTTCCACATGCCGGTAGAGAGCCGGAATGGCCTTCCCTGAAAAGAAATGGTGTTTTGAAACCTGCCACTGAGGTATGTGCAGCACATTCAATAAATTCACGAAAGGGGGCAGAGTCTACCAGCTGAAAAGGCAGCAGTTGCAGTGCTAGTAATTTGGCCAAGCTAGCATTCAGACGCTGAGCATGTGGATGGCTGGGACCGAATTTCTTTTTACGGTTTAGCAGCTGGGGTAGGGAAATTTGCCTGCTAAAATCAGATGGTGGTGTACTGATAGAAGATTGCCTGCAAGTACTTGCGACACCTATTGCTATACCTTCATTCCTTTCAGTGCAGGTTTTTGACAGGACTTGAGGTATAGTGGGGTTGGAGATCCCAGATGAGGCGCAAGGAGGAGTCCGCCTTTTTCTTTGATGTGGGTCTTTCAAGTGCTGTTGCCAATGGACTGCATGGGAGGTCGTCATATGTCTGGTCAAGCATGTGGTGCCCAAGCGTCTGTTCTGGCCACGCTTGATCTGCTTCAGACATAGGTTGCAAACAGCAATGGTGCGATCTGCTGCACACGTGTCGAAAAAGACCCACACCAAGGAACTTTTCAAAATCAGCGGGGAGTCAGCAGTGCCCTGCACCTGCGGAGCTCTGCGGTGTAATGCAGTAGGGTGACTGCCCTTAAGCTGCCCCCTAGAGGACATCCTGCCTTGTTGGAGTTGTGCCACCTCCTCCTCCTCTCTTCTATCAGTCACCCAAGTAGAGTCAGTGACCTCATCATCCCTCCCTCTTCATCACTGGAGCAAACTTGGCAGTATGCTGCAGCTGGGGAACATGACTACCAGTTTCTTGTTCTTCTGTGGCACCCCCTCTCTTTAGGCTCATGTTACTCCCTTCCTCAACCTGGGAACCAACATCAGAGCCATCAAATCTCTGCGCATCCTCCAGCAGCATGTACCTGACACTGGTCGAATAGTTCGGGGGACTCCTCCATGCATGATGGTGGTGCTACGGAAGGGGTGACTGTGGAAAAGGAGCCTGTGGAATAGGCTGCTTTGGCAGCTGCATTGGAAGGCAAACAACTAGCCTGGGTGACAGAGGATGAGGAGGATGAAGACGGCTTTGTTATCCACTCCACCAACTCTTTTGCATGTTCTGGCTCAATAACACGACCAGCAGCAGAAAAAAAGGACAAGCGTGCCCCACGACCACCTGCAGAGGATGCACCATGTCCACGACCAGCACTGTTGACTGTAGACAGAGAGACTGCTTGCCCTCTTTTAGTGGTCTTTGAGCTTCTGACTCTCCTTGGTGGCCTTCTGGACATGATGTATATTTTGTTTGCAATACCACACTACACTGTATTGTGTACTGTGTACACCACCAGAAAAGTAGTAGCAGCTGCACTACTGCTGCACGGTATTGTGTACTCTGTACAACACCAGAAAAGTAGTAGTAACTGTACTACGCCTGCACTGTAATTACAGTTTTAGATCTAATATTTCACAGCAGGGCCCATTCCTGCGCCCACCAAGAGTAACTGTGAGGGGTTACAGTGTTGTGGCACCACCACCACCACCCAAGGCCCAATTTTTCTGCCTCTGTTTAACAAGGGCATGTAATTACGATTCTTGATCTAATATTTCACAACAGGGCCTGTTCCTGCGCCCACCAAGAGTAACTGTGAGGGCTTACAGTATCGTGGCACCATCACCACCAAAGGCCCAAATTTTCTGCCCCTGTTTAACAGGGGCACATAATTACACTTCTTGATCTAATATTTCACAGCAGGGCCCATTCCTCACCAAGAGTAACTGTGAGGGCTTACAGTGTTCTGGTACCACCAGAGGCCCAATTTTCTGCAGCGTATATAGGGCAGGCAGCATAGTATATATACTTCTGCTCAGAGTATATAGTGTATAGCTTGTAAAGGCCCCTATGTTGAGACATACTATCAGGCCACTTATAGAGACCTTCTGAATTTATGTAACAACAAGTCTTCTGGTCATCCCAATTTTTCTAGTGCTGAACGTACAGCCTTGAGTACTTTAAAGAACAACAAATTGCAAGTTATTAAACAAGCAGGTAAGGGAGGGGGCTTGGTCATTCAGGACAGAATTGACAGAATTGACTATGAAAAAGAGGTCCATCGTCTATTATCTGATCGTAAGACATATGACATTTTAAAGAGGGACCCTTCCAAGTAGAATTGAAATCACTAGTAGATAAGGCAGCTGAGGATGAGATATTATGTAAAAAGAGAGAAACAGTTCTTGTTGCCCTATACATGCAGCACTCCCTATTTTTATCATTTACTGAAGATCCACAAATCCACCACATGTCTCCTTGGTAGACCCATTGTAGCCAGTACCAACAGTTTTACCTCTGGATTATCCCATTATACCGTCATACATTAATGATTCTGGTCATGTTATTGAGACCCTTCAAAAATACAAATGGGAGACTGACTACCTTTGGGTCTCACTAGATGTGGTGTCTCTTTATACCTCGATTCCTCACAGAGTAGGCTTAGAAGCACTTCAACACTTTCCAAGGATCCCAAAATAAATTCCAGGCAAGCCCAATTGTTGATCAATTTCACAGGATTTGTCCTGGAACACAATTATTTTGTTGTTTCAGGACAAATTTTATATTCAGAAACACGGAACAGCTTTGGGAGCCAATTTTGCCCCTTCGTTCGCTAATATTGTCATGGGCTATTGGGAGGAGAGATATGTATGGACACATAATCCTTTTGCAAGATACATGGTGTTCTTCGGGCGCTATATTGATGATGTTCTGATAATCTGGAATGGGAATGTTGAGCTTTTTGAGTCATTTGTCACTTACTGTAATGACAATACTTTGAATCTCAGTTTTACACGTGTTAGATTCTACTGATTTAGTGTTTCTGGAGTATGAGTTACAAAGTGTTTCTCTTAAAAATAAGTTCCTGCAAAAAGGTTATCCAGCGGAATTAATACAAATGGCTCACGATAAATTCCTGGATAGCGTACCATCTCCTAAGATCCATGAAAAACCAGATGCTAACACCATCAGGTTTGTAACTGAGTATAACAGCAAATATAGATCCATCCAGAATATAGTCAAAACACTGGCATATTCTGCATATGGATCCAAAACTGGCACCCATTTTACCTCCAGCTCCAGAGGTCACATTTAAAAGAACTCGCACTCTTAAGAATATTGTAGCCCCCAGTAAATTAAAAAATTCCCGGAGGGAGAGAGTCATGGACATCAGGTCCTACTTTGATAATAGAACTGGTATTTTTCAGTGTAAGAAAAGAGGGTGTTTGACCTGTCAGTTTATCCAACATGGTCAATCCTCTTTTTTCGATAGGTCAATCCTCTTTTTTCGATGATATAAAGCAATTTATCACCTGCTCCACTAAGATTGTGGTATATGTATTATTATGCCCTTGCGATCTGCTCTATGTGGGCAGAACGATGCGAACTGTACAAAAACGAGTGGGTGAGCACCAACGGTTCATACAGAAGGGCCTCCATGAACACAGTGTCCCCCGCCACTTTAATAGTCACCATGCCAAAAACATCCAGTGTCTAAAGGTTGTAGCCATTGAATATATTCCAAGTGGTTCCCTAACTGACAATGAGAGGTTCTCTTTATTGTGTAAACGGGAATCATTCTGGATCTTTAAATTGGCCTCTTTGTTCTCCAATCGGTTAAATGAGGGTCTTGGGATCCATAGCATCATCTAGACCCTGCATCATTGGTTGTTTATTTTTGTTGTACATTTATATATTTTGTCTGGTCACAGGTATAAACCTTCTGTTGGTTCACATAGTGTTACCTTGTAACCACTTAGTTGTACACACACATATATTTTTCTTTTTCTTAAACCTCCCCTCTCCACTTCTTTCATTCCATGGTGGTCATTTTAATATTAAATATATTCATCAATTTCTTTTAATATCATTAGTTTTCATCATTGTTTATTATTGATGTATGTCTTAGTTTTTTTGTTTCCAGTGTCTTTTTAGTATTTGCAATATGAATTTGTTCTATTAAGCTTTTTAATATTAGAGGTTTTGCTGTAGTGGAGTAACCAGTCATGGTTCCTTTAAGAAATGCTAATCTCCCCACAGCCAATTCCTATTTAATCCCCATTGGCTGGTCATGTCACATGACTTGAGGAAGGGCCACGCCCTGAAATGCATTGTCAAGACAACAGCCATGTTCTCTCCTTGCTCCCCTCGGCTTGCTCTCCATCATCTTGAGCTCCAAGCCTTGTTTTGGATTTGGTCTCCCTGAGCGCCTGACGTCATGCCCGGGAGTCCTACACTCACTGGTTCCTATTGGGGTTTGCTCTGGTTGTCTCCTGGCCCCTTCTCCACCTATGGCTGGCTAGCCATGCTGCCGTTTACCACTGGTTACCATTGAGGACTCGGTTGAGGCTCTACATCATCTCCCGCTCCCAACATAAGTTGGATTCACCCTCCCCCTTCCCCGTTTTTGTGGATTTCATAAGGGGTGCATGAGGTTTCCACCACTGCAGCAAATCTTCAACAAGCCAGTCTATCTCTGGCTGCCACCATAAGGTACCACCTCAGCAGTGAGCAAGCCGATTGTCATCTATTGATGCAAGGAGAATTTTAATTGTTTTTTAAATCATCTTATGGTAACAATAAATCAATACATCGTTTATCTTATTGATTTTTGCCTGATTATCTGTCCGCACAAGACTGGCTCGACTAGCTCTCTTTCTTATGGTTGCCACTGACTGTATGCATTTGTGAAGGGGGGATACCTAGTTTTGACAGTTCTCCTCTCCCCTCCCTCACTACAGTCTTCTAGGACACATAACAGGTCCCAGAAGACTGCAGGACAATTCACAAAGCGCAGCGCGGCTCACGCATGTGCAGTTAGATATGAAGCCCAAAGCCGTATAGCCAACATTCCACAGTTAGGATGCCAACCCCACGAACCCAAAGGCTATTGAAGACCTAGCCCAGGGGAAGATGGAGTTAGATCCCTGGACAGGTAAGTGTCCTTTATTAAAAGTCAGTAACTACAGGATTTGTTTGTCAAACGATACAATTAGCACAGATAGTAAAAGAAATGTTCATCACAAAAATATAATTAATACTAAGTATATAGTAAAGTATTAACCACTTGCTGACTGGGCACTTTTACCCCCTTCCTGCCCAGGCCAATTTTCAGCTTTCAGTGCTGTCACACTTTGAATGACAATTGCACGGTCACCCATACAAAATATTTATCATTTTTTTCACACAAATAGAGCTTTCTTTTTGTGGTATGTAATCACCACTGGGTTTGTTATTTTTTGCTAAACAAACAAAAAAAGGCAGAAAATTTTGAAAAACACCAACATTTTTCATAATTTGTTTTAAAAAATTTCAAACAGGTATTTATTTTCCTTCACTGATGTGCGCTGATGAGGCTGCATGGATGGGCACTTATAGGCTGCACTGATAGACACTGATGGGTACTGATGAGGCGGGACTGATGAGGCTGCATGGATGGGCACTGATAGGCTGCACTGATAGACACTGATGGGCACTGATGAGGCGGGACTGATGAGGCGGCATTGATAGGCACTGATAGCTGGCGCTGAGAGGTGGCACTGATGGGCACTGATAAGGAGGCACTAATGAAGCTGCACTCATAGGCGGCACTGATTAGCACTGATAGCTGGCACTGAAGGGTACTGAGAGGTGGCACTAAGGTAGCACTGATAGGCGGCACTGATGGGCACTGATAGGTGATACTGGTGATGAGGCACTGACAGGGCTAGCGCTACCACTACGGGAACTAGGCATCCACCTATGGTCCTATGGTGCACTGCCACCTAGGGTGCAGCCAAGGCTGTTGGTTTCCTTACTCTTCGCTGGGGGTAGGGGGTGCCAGGAGCTTGTCAGTGCCTTGTTATCTATCCTGCTGTATGACAGTATGGGTGACCCATAGTGTAGTGACCTGTGTTTTAAAAATGCTGAAATTTTTTTTTTTTTCGCCGGGGGGGGGGGTGCAAGTAGCTGGTCTTGCCTAGGGTGTAAAATACCCTAGCATTGGCCATGGGCACTGATGGGCACTGATTGGCAGCAATGATGGGCACTGATTAGCAGCACTGGTGGGCACTGATTGGCGACACTGGTGAGCACTGATTGGCACTGAGTGCCCTGATTATCAGTGTCAATGTCCCTTTAACAGAAGTCGGTTATCAGCTTTCTTCTTCTCCCCTCGCTCTGTCAGTGTGAGGAAAGAAAAGCCGATAACCAGCTTGTGTGTACATCCTGCGATCAGCTGTCCTTGGCTGACAGCTGATCACATGATAAAGGGCTGCTGTAATTGGTCCTTTACCTCGATCTGTGATCAGTTGAGTCGGAAGGACTAGGGGAACAGAGGGTGCCGCCCATGCGCCACAGGGGGCACACAGGCAGCGCGATCACGAGAGGACGTCCATGTACACCCGTGCTGTAGCCATCTTTTAGCTATAGTGTGGACGTGAAGTGGTTAAAAAGATAATATAGTGGATAGATATCCAATAAAACGAAGTAAAAAAGCAGTAGAATTAATTTTAAAATAAAAGTTGAAAAGAAGTAAAATGTTGCAGCATTGAAGCCCAGTGACTGTATAGGTTTACTGTACATACATATATTTTCATATACAATATGTGTCTGTACAATGAGATGTGGTGACACATTATTTTATCTAGTCAGCACACTGTTGTTAAATTGCAACTTTTTGGATTTAAAATGTCTAAACATGAAGTTACTTTGGGTGAACAAAATGGTCAGGTAGTCAGTTGTGCCTAATATGCACTCGCAATTTCTAAAAGCAAATCACATGATAATGCACAAAGACACTTTGTAAATATTCCCTCTAAAGAATCACAGCTTACTGTGTTCAACTAAAAGTGAAAAAATGTGCATTGTGGGATTAGGGCTGTTTAAATAGTTGTATAATGGGTAAAGCAAATTCTTATAAAAGCTTGCTCTACATTCTGCTTAAAGGTAATACCATGTCAGCATTACCTTTGACTTTACCAGACTTTGACATAAACTATATAAAGCCCTCTGCTCTATATGACGGCAGCAGCACAGCCTAGCTGAACAAGGCTACACAAGCATAATGGGGAAGGTAAGATGCTATCCCAAACATAAATAAATATGGCTACAAAAGTCTGTTAAAAATGTTATAAAATGTATATTTTAGTTATTACTTCAGTCATTTTAAAGGAATATGGGCCATTTCACACAGGCAGACTCTGGCAGCCTGTGTGTTTACATCCAATGTGATCCCCCATCTATCTGTTTTTAGCGGATAGGAGGGGATCAGGTGTCAGTGGGTGTCAACGGACACATGTCAGTTGACACCTACAGCCCCATAGAGGGCAATTGATGGTCTGATCGGGTCCGTCTAAGAAACTGACAGGTGGACCCGATTGGTCCAACAGTGTTAAAGGGGCCTTTATCTACCTAAATTAAGTATTTATTATGCCAAAATTGAAAAGCAGAATATTATAATGTTCAATACATTCCTTTAACAGATCATCTTCTACGAGGACAGAAATTTCCAGGGTCGCTCTTATGAGTGTAACTCTGAATGTTCTGATATGTCCTCATACTTCAGACGCTGCAACTCCATTCGTGTGGAAAGTGGAAACTGGATTCTGTATGAAAATCCAAACTACAGAGGACACCAGTACTTCCTACACAGGGGAGAATATCCTGACTTCCAGCAATGGATGGGTTATAATGATTCCATTAGGTCTTGTCGTCTTAGTCCCCTGGTAAACATTTAATTAGTAAAATATCTCTAATTGCAGTCATATTTATCTAAATAAATATCTTTCTATTATGGAGGACATTTACTATATTTTTATAAATCTTTATGGATGTTACTAACTGGTAAATCTAAATTAAGCTTTTTTTAAAGCATTGTCTGCATATTTTTTTACAGCATCAGGGTTCATCTAGAATCAGGATCTATGAGAGAGAAGACTTCAAAGGTCAGATGATGGAGTTCACTGAAGATTGTCCTCATATCTATGAGCGATTCCGCTTTCATGATATTCATTCTGTCCATGTACAAGATGGATATTGGATGTTCTATGAGGAGCCCAACTACAGAGGACGTCAATATTACCTGAGACCTGGAGAGTACAAAAGATACACTGACTGGGGAGCCACAGACCCAAGAATTGGATCCATCAGACGTCTCCATCATTCCTACTAGTTAACTAAGTGCATTTAATAAATGATTTGAAATAATGTAAAGAGTCTGTTATATGCTTTATGAACATTCATTTACATTGAATATTCTAATATAATAATATGTTGCAAAAAGAAAAGCTGAGTCACAAGAACTAATTATAAAACATTTTAGTACACACATCCACAGCCAGAACTAGATTGGGGGGGGACAACTTATAAAATCATTATACATTTAATGAATGACACATCTTTTGAAGTAATAGTATTTATATATCTACCCATATCTTTTTTTATATCTGTTTATTGCTTTTTTCAAGTATACACTTTAACAAAAATCACAACAGTAAAATAAAACAAACTGCACAGTATAAAATACACAGTGCACTCTCACATGGGCTATAGAAGACAGTATTCCATTATCTACCCATATCTTTAAAATTTTCATGATTACTGGGACTGACCTGTCCTATAATCTAATGTATTGTTTACTTGACATGAGCTCAAATGGGTTTAACATCTAGGACTACACTTGTAAATGTTTGCACTGTTGATTAAAGTGCAAGTATTGTGCAGTACCTATTTAAAAAAAAAGTCCCACAATCCAAATCCATCATCAACCATGCTGTCATGCTATGTAGATCGATGTCAATCGTGATGAATGATACCAACCTGCCATAAAAAAAAACAGACTGCTCACCATGAACGATAGCTGAGCCTCACAGGTGATTGTAGATAAAGGACTAGAGTATTTCAGGTGCTGTCATTAACCAAATAAGGACATGACCATATTTGGTCAATGAGGTCACAATCCCATTGTTACCATATAAAGTTTTGCTTGTGTAATGTATTCTTTAGGTATTTTGATTAGGGATGCACCCTAAACTAAACCTTTTAGTACTCGCCGATACCAATTACCGATACCTACCGCAACTGTTTTGTATACACATGAAGAAATACATTTATAAAAAAATGTTTTACACAAAATAGCCAATTTAAAGGAAAATTAGATTTAAAATTTGTCAGTTAAAACCCTGGGATGGTAAAATTCAGTGCTTTAGATTTATCCTAAAATGTATCCTAAAAGCTGCTGTTTATATTTGAATTCAATGAGCGAGTTAGGCAAAAATGTCTCCAGCTGTTGTCTGCATTAAAGACTACCTTATTTTCTTTTTTTTTCAAACAAATATTTTATTGTAATAAAAGAACAATACACTTTAGTGACATACCATAGGTATATTGGACTACAGTGAAAGGTACATATTAGCACATCATATACATCTTTTGTATGTGAAAACATATCAGACAATTAGCGGTCTGCATTTTCAGATATAGTAATCGAAATGAAATAGGATGGATTCTAGCATGAAAAAATAGGTTAACAGATATGATAAAGAACATATTGCTGAAGCCTCATTTCTATAATAATGAAAAGCTTGGGGGGAGAACATTAATGATGATAACTAATTGCGTGGTCGGGGGATAGCCTATGAAGGTCTTCCATTCATCTGGCAAAAATTCAATGTGGTGCTTTCAGGTGTTATGAGATGTTACTAAAGGCAAAGAGGGGGTCGAGTAAGGCATCTTACTAGGTATATGGGGTTTGTATGGGGGTAAAGCGTGAAAAAGGTAGGGTTTGTGGGAGTAATCAGGGTGGGTGGGGAGAAGAATGGAGCCTCCTCCTCGTACAGGGTTATGTCTTCTATAAAGAGGTAATTATAGAATAGGGGATATGTAATGAGAATCCTAGAGTGTAGTTTGAGTAATAGTCTTTCTTGATGGGGAACCTTCCGAGCACAGCCCTTGGGTAGGGGCGGTACTTATTTTCTACATCACCTACTAAAATGCTCCAACATATTTGAATTGGATATGATGTGGCCAAGAGATGCTTCCAAAGTCAAGGCAAATATCAGGGATGACAATGGGCAAACTTGTCTTATCCCTATGTGCAGATCAAACGAGAGTGAAATCATTTCAATAATTTTAGCCATGGCCAAAAGGTGGGAATATGTAGAATTAATTAAATGCCTCATTTGTGCCTCAAGGCATTGACATCGAAGAGTGATTTTAAAGAATGCCCAATTCACTCTATAAAAGGCTTTCTTGGCAGCAGTAGATAGGAAGATGATGGAGGTCCTCTTTGTCTGCTCTAGGTATATCGCATTTAAAGCCCTAATTGTATTGTCTTTAGCTACTCTACATGGAATAAAACCCACCACTTAATTTTCATAGCATGTCGCAGGAAGCACCCCTATGACTAACAGAAGAGAGAATTAGAAATAGACTTGAAAAACGTAACATAAATAAGTAACCGGGACCAGATGGCTTGCACCCGAGGGTCCTTAAGAAACTCAGTCAAGTGATAGCCAGACCATTGTTCCTAATTTTTGTGGACAGTTTACTGACTGGAATGGTACCAGCTGATTGGAGAAAAGCCAACGTGGCACCAATATTTAAAAAAGTAGAAAAAGAAAAATGCCCCAAAAGAAATCCTACCAACATAGAATCAATAGGCAATAGATACAAAAGGAGTATAAAAATACAAATTTTATTCAGTATACAAAATTATCAACATCTAAAAACATTTGTGAAAATAGGAACAGGAATAAAGAAATACAGCTGCTAAATGCTGCAGCAAACAATGACTCTGAAAGCCAAGGGTCAAAAGCAAATTGTTGCTGCAACAAAAAAACCCTACATGTTTCAGAAAACACAAAAAGATTTGTTTCTTTTCATGATACTGTACTTCCTTCTTCAGGGGTTCAGACAAAGCGTGCTGTTATATTTCTATCAACGAAAAAAGACATATATACATATAAATAATTGACCAGTAAGTAATACATATACAAATTAGTTTTTCAGAGAGGCAGGCATATGCCACAGTATGTACTATATACAGTGGGGCAAAAAAGTATTTAGTCAGCCACCAATTATGCAAGTTCTCCCACTTAAAACGATGAGAGAGGCCTGCAATTGTCATCATAGGTAAACCTCAACTATGAGAGACAAAATGTGAAAACAAATCCAGACAATCAAATTGTCTGATTTTTGAAATAATTTTTTTTTTTTTTATAAATTATAGTGGAAAATAAGTATTTTGTCAATATCAAAAGTTCATCTCAATACTTTGTTATATATCCGTGGTTGGCAATGACAGAGGTCAAACATTTTCTGTAAGTCTTCACAAGGTTGTCACACACTGTTGCTGGTATGTTGGCCCATTCCTCCATGCAGATCTCCTCTAGAGCAGTGATGTTTTGGGGTTGTCGCTGGGCAACACAGACTTTCAACTCCCTCCAAAGGTTTTCTATGGGGTTGAGATCTGGAGACTGGCTAGGCCACTCCAGGACTTTGAAATGTTTCCTACGAAGCCACTCCTTCATTGCCTGGGCAGTGTGTTTCGGATCATTGTCATGCTGAAAGACCCAGCCACGTTTAATCTTCAATGCCCTTGCTGATAGGAGGAGCTTTGCACTCAAAATCTCATGATACATGGCCCCATTCATTCTTTTATGTACACTGATCAGTCGTCCTGTTCCCTTTGCAGAGAAACAGCCCCAAAGCATGATGTTGCCACCCCCATGCTTCAAAGTAGGTATGGTGTTCTTTGGTTGCAACTTAGCATTCTCTCTCCTTCAAACACGACGAGTTGTGTTTCTACCTGGATCATCCAAATGCTCTCTAGCAAACCTCAGACAGGCCCGGACATGTACTGGCTTAAGCAGGGGGACATGTCTGGCACTGCAGGATCTGAGTCCCTGGTGGCGTAGTGTGTTACTGATGGTATATAAAACAAGTGCAGCGCTAGATTCCCAAACAAAAACTGAAATCATGTATGGAACAAATATAAATCTGTGACATAAAAGAACCTATAAGTAAATGTGAATCAACACAATACAAAAACCTGTGGAATATACAAAAATGTCTATAATGCAATGTGCTATGCTCTGAAACCAGAGTCCATAAGTATAAATAAAAAGAGTCTTCTCAAACAGAGGAGGTGCTCAAACAAAGGACGTTGACTGGAGACTTAGATGTAAGGCAACCACAGGGAACACGTCATAGACATCTAGGGTTAGGTACTCTTACCGGATCTTGTAGGTACTCTTACCGGATCTTACCTATTGATCCTGTGTTGGTTCCCTGCCCATACTATCCCTTTTGGGGCATTTTTCTTTTTCTACATTTTGTTGGGATGTGGCAGAGACCTTCAGGATTAGCCTCTCAAATAGTTTCCTTTTCAATTATTAAAAAAGGACCAAGATTTATCCCTGGGAACTACAGGCCAGTTAGCCTATCATCAATAGTCTACAAGCTATTGGAGGGGATACTAAGGGACTATATACATGTTTTTAGCAATGAAAATGGTATCATTAGCAGTAATCAGCATGGATTCATGAAAAATCATTCTTGCCAGACCAATCTATTAACCCTCTATGAAGAAGTGAGCTGCCATCTATATAGAGGGTGACCTGTTGATGTGGTGTAGCTAGATTACGCAAAGGCATTTGATACAGTTCCCCACAAATGTTTGCTGTACCATCTAAGGTCTGTCGACATAGACCATAGGCTGAGTACCTGGACTGAAAACTGGCTGCAGGGGTGAGTCCAAAGCGTGGTGATAATTGGGGAGTACTCGGAATGGTCTGGGGTGGAAAGTGGGGTCCCCCAGGGTTCTGTCCTGGGACCAATTCTGTTTAGTTTATTCATAAACGATCTGGAGGATGGGATAAAGAGCTCAATCTCAGTTAAGCAGGGCAATAACTTCTATGCAGGATGTGGAAACCTTACAAGAAGACCTAAAAAAAATGAATGAGGTGGACAACTACATGGCAAATGAGTTTTAATGTTGAAAAATGTAAAGTAATGCATTTGGGTGCCAAAAATGTAATGCAATTTACTCACTAGGGGGAGAACCTCCGGGGGAATCTAGGATGGAAAAGGACCTGGGGGTCCTAGTAGATGACAGGCTCAGCAATGGCAAGCAATGCCAACTTGCAGCAAGCAAAGCCAAAATATTGGCATGCATTAAAAGGGGGATTCACTCCAGAGATAAAACAATAATCCTCCCGCTCTACAGGACTCTGGTGTGACCACATCTGGAGTATGATGTCCAGTTCTGGGCACCAGTCCTCCAGAAGGATGTGCTGGAACTGGAGAGTGTCCAGAGAAGGGCAACAATGCTAATTAAGGGACTGGAGGACCTCAGCTATGGGGAAAGACTACAAGCATTGAACTTATTTTCTCTAGAGAGGAGACGCTTGAGAGGGTATATGATATCAATGTACAAATACTGTACTGGTGACCCTAGCATAGGGAAAAAACTTTTCGGTGGAAGGAAATTTAAAAAGACATGCGGCCATACACTAAAATTAGGAGAGAAGAGGTTTAACCTTAAACTTCGTAGAGGGTTATTTACTGTCAGAGCAGTAAGGATGTGGAATTCTCTTCAACAAGCAGTGGTATCAGCAAGGAGCATCGATAATTTAAAAAAACAATTAGATGGGTACCTTAACGACCACAACATACATTAATATACAATGTACTAATAACATAAAAGCACACACGCAGGTTGGACTGGATGGACTTGTGTCTTTTTTCAACTTCACCAACTATGTAACCAGCTCCAGACATATCAAATGTTGGACTATGGTTAAAAATCTATTGGCATGTATTTAGGTAAAAAAAATAAAAATAAATCTACAGTTAGGAAAGATCAGGAATCATACCTACGTGAGGCTTCCGCACTGAGAGACAGACTTCTTCGTAGAGGTTACTCTCTTTCCACTCTGAAAAAGGCATTCAAGCGAGCCAATGGACATACCAGACGCGAGCTACTGTTTAGCCATCGAAGGAAGTCCGATGACTACCCTACAAATCAATAAAAATCCAAAAAGAAAGCGCCTCTTAAATATCAGAGATTTATTCAAGTATTAAAAGCATTATAAACACTTACATAAAGGTAAACGATTGGCAGCTTCCATAGAGAACTAATCCCGGTGTTCGTCAATGAAATCCCAATGGTGTGGGGCTAGATGGATACCGTGCGGGTGGCCTGGCTCGGCTGCCCTCTCTGCGTCGGTGGGTCGCTGCTGCATGGCCCACCTCTCAGGCCTACGCCTGTGGGGTGCGCCGTGCAGTGATGGCTCGGGGTCCCCCTGTCCTGTTTGACACCTTTTACATGTTGCCCCCTACTTCCAAAAGCTCTGAATATACAGTAGGTCCCCTTTTTTGTTTAATATGTTCACATAATAAACATGGAGAACCATGGATGCATCTGTGCTTGACATGATCCTCCTATCCTGTGGTCTTACTATGTAGCCGGTTATTATATTGTTATGACGCTCCTGGCTGCTAAGATACAGTTGGCTGCGCTCTGTCTCCTCTCACAGAAGAGTGGGAGGAGTTCTGGGCTAATCCTGGCTGGAGTGAGAATGTGGGGATGCCGCAGAGAGGGCGGTGTCGCCGCAAAATCACTCTCACCTGGAGGTTCCTTTTTCTTTGCCCTCTTCCATGCTAATTGACGTGATCCATGCTAATTGACAGATCAGTGTCACGCCCGACCCCTCCCCTCTCAGTCTTTTAAATGCTGCAGTGATCAGTGTCAGTCTGTCATTGCCCTGAACGGAGGCGACCCGTTTGGACATAGATGCTGCAAGATCTGACGCCCACTAACTAAAGAGCCTTATACCGGTATGTAAGCTTTTGCCTTGTCGCTTTATATAAGTCCAGGCACTCTACTTACTTTACATTGATTTACCTTCTCTCACACAGCACTCTCTCTGTTTGTTTGCAGACTCTGCTGGTGTGAAGATCAATATGTTCATGCGAGCTAATCAATGACCATTCAATTGGTACCCCACACTCCCTTTATATAGCCCCTTTTTTCTACTCGCCCTAGATTCACCACTGTATATTCTCTAGCACTCAGGTACAATACTATTTACTGAGCCGACTATGACCCTTGGACTGATATTTTTGACTTAGATAATCTTTAATTGAATACCATATTTTTTATTATCCTTTTCAGACATCCACTTGGGTCTGTGCCTTCCTGACACAGTACCCTCTTGGACGGGCTCCGTGATTCGGTGTCTCTTTTTTGGGGGTTGATCAGTGTGGGCAGAGTGGGGCCAGCCACACACACCCAGGCTCTGGTTTTTGGATCTGTGGGTGGTTTTGACATATCCGCCACCGTGATTTGGGCAATGGGTGCTCCAACACTGTCATGTTTGGGTAGGCTGTTTCTCTTGTTTTGGTTTCATAGACTTCATGTTCTCTATGTAATGCTATGACAATATTATGCGGTAGAAAATGTTGTATTTATTTATATTTTTTCTAATCTTGTATTTCACCATACAGTAAGAGCTTGTCCCACGAGTCACCCTTGACGAAGGGACGGTCAGTTTCAGTCCCGAAACGCGTAGGCCTTCGTGGAAGACATTACAAGCATCTTTATCCAATGCACATCAGTACAGCTGTGTTTCAGCTTTTTATTGTGTTCACTGTGTTATGTTTATTAACTATGCTAATGTTTTGTATACATATATCGTTTTTTCTATGGAATAAAATTGTTTTTACATTACGCTGTTGCCGTTAAAGTCCCACAACCTTATTTTGCGGTATTTTTTTCACCTCTTCTAAAGATGATGCACAAAGCCTGCAGTTTGCTGAAGACAAGCAGACTAAAGACATGGATTACTGGAACCATGTCCTGTGGTCTGATGAGACCAAGATAAACTTATTTGGTTCAGATGGTGTCAAGCATGTGTGGCGGCAACCAGGTGAGTTGTACAAAGACAAGTGTTTCTTGCCTATAGTCAAGGATGGTGGTGGGAGTGTCATGGTCTGGGGCTGCATGAGTGCTGCTGGAACTGGGGAGCTACAGTTCATTGAGGGAACCATGAATACCAACATGTACTGTGAAATACAGAAGCAGAGCATGATCCCCTCCCTTCGGAGACTGGGCCGCAGGGCAGCATTCCAACATGATAATGACCCCAAACACACCTCCAAGATGACCACTGCCTTGCTAAAGAAGCTGAGAGTGAAGGTGATGGACTGACCAATCATGTCTCCAGACCTAAACCCTATTGAGCCTCTGTGGGGCATCCTCAAATGGAAGGTGGAGGAACGCAAGGTCTCTTACATCCACCAGCTCCGTGATGACATCATGGAGGAGTGGAAGAGGACTCCAGTGGCAACTGGTGAACTCCATGCCCAAGAGGGTTAAGGCAGTGCTGTAAAATAATGGCGGCCACACAAAATAATGACACTTTGGGCCCAATTTGGACATTTTCACTTAGGGGTGTATATACACCCCTATATGTTATACAAACTGTTTTACAAGCTGTACATTTACTACTTTACATTGTAGCAAAGTGGAATTTCTTCAGTGTTGTCACATGAAAAGATATAATAAAATATTTACAAAAATGTGAGAGGTGTACTCACTTTTTTGAGATACTGTATAAAACCACACTGATAAAATGTATCAATGAAGAAAATATACAGATAAATCTAAGCGACTTGTAGCTACATGGAATCTGACAACAAAGAGATTTGCTGTGTAATAAGAGTGAGTCCAAGAGTATGGTTATATTGCAATGAAGTGATATCTTGCGCTACATGTTACGCGCCTTGCGCTTCTTCAGGGGCATTTGAATAACTATTTGAATATGAAAAGGAGAAAAATTAGACATAATAAACAGGTAATATACACAACCATTTGACATAGTGGGGGTTATTTACAAAAGGCAAATCCACTTTGCACTGAGGGGAAGATCTGAAATGAGGGGAAGCTCTGCTGATTTTATCATCCAATCATGTGCAAGCTAAAATGTTTTTTTTTCCCATGAAAATCATGTCCCCCCAGATTTACAGTGACTGCACTTGCAAATGCACTTTCAGTGCACTTTCAAGTGCACTTGTAGCGCAAAGTGGATGCCTTTCGTAAATAAACCCCAGTATAACAATTGATACAGTCTTCCATTTCACCAATCCCAGTATGAAGTGGGTATCCCACAAGGCAACCACACAGACAAAAAAGGCAAACCAGACAACTATGGGGGCATGCATACCATAATATCTAAAGTAGTATCTAGTATGTAAAAATAAGGTTTAATGCATAAAGTAAATCAATTGAGTGTGAACCCAGTATTTACTATATACTGTAAAACATAGGCTCACAACTAAAAGCAACACAGACAAATTGCAAGGCGGCTGCTGAGGGGTCAGGTAGTCCCATCAACAAGTAGAGAAATCTATGACAGAAAATACCAAGTACAGTCAGGTCCATAAATATTGGGACATCGACACAGTTCTAATCTTTTTAGCTCTATACACCACCACAATGGATTTTAAATGAAACAAACAAGAAGTGCTTTAACTGCGGACTTTCAGCATTAATTTGAGGGTATTTACATCCAAATGAGGTGAACGGTGTAGGAATTACAACAGTTTGTATATGTGCCTCCCACTTTTTAAGGGACCAAAAGTAATGGAACAATTGGCTGCTCAGCTGTTCCATGGCCAGGTGTGTGTTATTCCCTCATTATCCCATTTACAAGGATAATGGTCCAGAGTTCATTTTAAGTGTAGTATTTTCAGTTGGAATCTGTTGCTATCAACTCTCAATATGAGATCCAAAGAGCTGTCACTATCAGTGAAGCAAGCCATCATTAGGCTGAAAAAACAAAACAAACCCATCAGAGAGAGATAGCAAAAACATTAGGTGTGGCCAAATCAACTGTTTGGAACATCCTTAAAAAGAAAGAACGCACCGGTGAGCTCAGCAACACCAAAAGACCTGGAAGACCACAGAAAACAACTGTGGTGGATGACCAAAGAATTCTTTCCCTGGTGAAGAAAACACCCTTCACAGCAGTTGGCCAGATCAAGAACACTCTCCAGGAGGTAGGTGTATGTGTGTCAAAGTCAACAATCAAGAGAAGACTTCACCAGAGTGAATACAGAGGGTTCACCACAAGATGCAAACCATTGGTGAGCCTCAAAAACAGGAAGGCCAGATTAGAGTTTGCCAAACAACATCTAAAAAAGTCTTCATAGTTCTGGAACAACATCCAATGGACAGATGAGACCAAGATCAACTTGTACCAGAGTGATAGGAAGAGAAGAGTATGGAGAAGGAAAGGAACTGCTCATGATCCAAAGCATACCACCTCATCAGTAAAGCATGGTGGTGGTAGTGTCATGGCGTGGGCATTTATGGCTGCCAATGGAACTGGTTCTCTTGTATTTATTGATGATGTGACTGCTGAAAAAAGCAGCAGGATGAATTCTGAAGTGTTTCGGGCAATATTATCTGCTTATATTCAGCAAAATGCTTCAGAACTCATTGGACGGCACTTCACAGTGCAGATGGACAATGACCCGAAGCATACTGCGAAAGCAACCAAAGAGTTTTTTAAGGGAAAGAAGTGGAATGTTATGCAATTGGCAAGTCAATCACCTGATCTGAATCCGATTGAGCATGCATTTCACTTGCTGAAGACAAAACTGAAGGGAAAAATGCCCCAAGAACAAGCAGGAACTGAAGACAGTTGCAGTAGAGGCCTGGCAGAGCATCACCAGGGATGAAACCCAGCGTCTGGTGATGTCTATGTGTTCCAGAGTTCAGGCTGTAATTGACTGCAAAGGATTTGCAACCAAGTATTAAAAAGTGAAAGTTTGATGGATGATTGTTAATCTGTCCCATTCGTTTTGGTCCCTTAAAAAGTGGGAGGCACATATACAAACTGCTGTAATTCCTACACCGTTCACCTGATTTGGATGTAAATACCCTCAAATTAAAGCTGGAAGTCTGCAGTTAAAGCACATCTTGCTCGTTTCATTTCAAATCCATTGTGGTGGTGTATAGAGCCAAAAAGATTAGAATTGTGACGATGTCCCAATATTTATGGACCTGACTGTATGTCAGAGAATAGCAAAGTAGTTTCCAGAGATACCACAGTTCAAGCATAGCAAACTTACCCGTTGTAAAGACAGCCAATATTTACAAATGGGAGTGTAATGGAAATTTGTAAGTTCTGTATATAATTGTATTCTATTTTGTATGTATTGCACACTGCCCTCACTGCACACACAGCACTAATAATGTTTTCAGTGCATGTTTACATTCTTTCGAGTCCTGATTAGAATTAGTCTGCCTATGTAATGCCCCTTGTTATCATAAACGTACAATTGTAATATTAATGTTATACCTACGTAATCATGTGTATAAAAACCTTCAATTTCGTCATAATAAAGCAGAACAGTTAATTGGAAAGATGCTGAGCATATCTTTTGTGTCTGTTCCCTACTGCAGTAGTTATTATTAATTTGGAACCACTAATCAATATGAGGATAGGAGTTGCCTATCATCAATTTAACCGAGTCAGCATGGCAAGCTTTGCCTAGGAGGGGTTTCCAGGTGACCCCGAGTATCCGAAACGAGGAGCTTGAGACCACCCGGGAATTTCTGATAATCAGCCGGCTGAGGTAAGCCTTTTGCTTACATTTGAGATATCAGACTTCCTTAATCGGTAAGGCATTTTCGGGACAAAGGGTACCTATTTTACTCCCCTTAATCAAACTGTATTGATTGGTGGTTATATGTTATGTTGTCACTGTCTACTGTCCATCGGAGTGTTATAGATAAGAAAGGGAAGAATAGTGCTGTTCACATGTATATGTAGTACATCTGCTAGATAAAGTAGTTTAGAGGCAAGTAGGTATAGGCACATGTAGAGAAGACTGACCAGTCATTATGGGCATTGAATTAAGTAAGGGAATGAAGGGAAAGAGACCCTCAAAAATGCCCAGCGCAAGAGGAGCGCTATATATGAACCGAAGGTGCGGTTCCACCTATACTGAGCCCCTAGATTAATGGTTAAAGTGGACAGGGATCCACAATGGGTAACTGGGTTAGGAAGGGCCACAGGGACTAAGAATCATGCAGAGTAAACAGCTAGAGAAACAGCTATCTATGTGAGCAGGATGGATCAAGGGTGACATTAACACTAGACAGAAAGCGACATTTTCATGTTAAGTTGTGGGATGAATTTGGGGTCAGGCACTACAACTAGTAAAGTCAAAACAGAGAAATGAGAGGTAAAACAGAATACTTTATATGTTGTCAAAGCGGGAAGATGGGATGAGCACTCTGGCTGCCCGTCTGATCATAGAAGCTAGATATAAAAGATATCTGAACAAAATAAGGAAAGCAGAATTTAAGCAGGGAAATATTAAAGAGTTAAAAGAAAGTGAGAGAATGATATGCATGTGTTGTGTAGAAATGGGAAAAATGTAAGCGATTTTAGAGAGATATTGGTGTATGTTTGTGAATGCTGGAACCTTTAGCTCTATCTCTTGTGTGTGTCATGTACGCAGATGTGACCACCTCCTTTGTGCTCTCATGAAAGAATGTGGCTGAGATGAGAGGTGAGTGATAAGCTGGAAGGACACCATGCCAATTCCAGTTTTTTAGACAAAACATTTATAACAAAATGTGCCGGGTTAACGAATCTAATGGTAAACAATGTGATCACAATTATTTTTTTGAATCTGTTTTCTAGACATGGTAAAATGAAGGTTACATTTAACCGTGTATTACACAAATTGAATATCCTTTGATAATGGAAACAGAGCATTTGAAAAATGGAAATTAAGTAAAATTAAGTAATAATGAGTATTCATTTCTAATATGAGTTTAACTATTTTATTAATAATATAGATATATTGAAACTGGTTTAGACAATCTTTGGTTGGAAATGAAATCCCGGTTATTGGGGAAATTTGTAAAAATGGGATTAGTTTAGAATAAGATAACAATTTTGTAATTTTACATTTATTCAATAAGCCCTTATTGAGAGAAAAAAAGATTAAGATGAGGTTGTTATTTGGAATACAGCTGCCATAATATTTAACAAAGATGGATAGGATACATAAGAAGTTTTTCTACAAAAATGAAATTTTAAGGTTTTTGATAATAACTTGATGTGCGGTCCATGATGTGAGAGTAATAATAAATAAAATTTAAATATAACAGATCCATCGCAACAAGTCCACACACCCTGTTAGGATAGATGCCACCTGCAGCCAGTTGTTTTATAGTCTTTGATGCTTTCTGGCCCATCATATAGATTCTTGGTCCTTTTGTTTTATTTATTTTTATTTTTGAATTCCAAAGCAGAATGTGTGGATTGTGAAATGATGTGCCCCTTTTCCTTGTAAGTGCAGTGGTATAGGCAGAAGAATATTTTGGATTTATGGGCATCTCTGCATGACCGCAGGATATTGTTATCATTTATTATAATATTGCCAGGAAAAAGTTGTCTTTTGAAGCATGAAACTGGAGTTCTTACACAAACAGTGTGATAGAAAACAAGCCATTGTAATATATTTATGCAAGCTGGACCCAGTAATGAAGGGTTCATCCCGATATATCAGAGCTGCAGCTTTTATGCAAAGGTGCTATTAGACAAAGTTAGATATTGTTTTGGTCAAACATTTAATTTTTAATGGTACGACATTCTGTGCAGCAAATATACAGCTAACTAAATGTTTGTCTAATGAAAGGTTTAAAATATGAGTTTGTTTATGTACAAATCTAACAATGAAAAATGCGTTCATTTGAATCCAGCCACCTTATTGCCTCTATTGGAGGAGGCTGGAGACAAAGGAAGACACGTGTTAAATTGATGACCCAGATAATAAATTTTGTAGATTTGAGTATGCAGTTTATCACCCAGAAGGATACTCTGTATTCAAAGTCATCCGATCCTTTTTCCCCAGCTCAAGAAGCAGAACTCCATGTTTTAGCAAAGCCTGTGAGCTATAAAAAGAATGTATATTTATATAGATAGTCGAGATATAGAGAGCTTTTGGTTTCATTTGAAAGGCCAGAAGTTTGTTTTTACTTCAGCAGGTAAACCATTCAAGTATGCCAAGTTAATTTGATTGGATGTTTTCAGCCTTCCAGGTTCTTGCTGAGGTATCCATATTAACTTTCACACATGGAAGCAGACCAGGTGACTAAGGATGCTGCATTTACAGCCCCGGACACTTGATGGGTCTGTGCAACTCACACATTCCACCCTAGTTCTGGCCCAGTATAGCTGGGATTAATAATTCAACTTTAAGGACCCCAGAACGAGAAGAACAAGTGGTCCACAGGGGGCAACTTCTTATGAAACAGGACTTTGGAAAAGGTGATCATTTATGTCTGCCAGCCACTCTTTTCCCCCCAGCTTTACACATGGACCGTGTCATCGGTCACACTGCCTTAGTAAATGAGCATGGGATAGAGCCAGGGTTCACCAAAAGTTGTTTTTATAACATACCACTTATTGTTTTACCTGTTACCAAAGGTGTTACCAAAAGCTGAACATCCCTTCCAGAGATTACAAAAAGATATATCCAGATGCCCAAGTTAGGATCTTACAAGTAAGCATTTTGTCTGTATGGACATGTTTTTTGGATGTCCAGTGGCAAATGCTGTTATCAGAAGTAGTTTGTAAATATAGAGTGCAGAAAGTACAGAGAGTAACAGAGGAAATCATTTTTATAGGAGAGTCCTTACTAGAAGTTTTGAGGTTTTATTTTTACACCCCCTACTGTCTACAATGTAGCCGACAAAGTAGAGTAAGAAACTAGAAAACTTTTGCCTGAATGTTTTCTTATAATTTATCAAGCCTCTAAGGGGGGTGTTGGACTCTCTCCCTATGGGATTTGGTTTGGGAGTATGTTACTCACTTGCTTATATTTTGTCTCACCATCTGAAGTCCTCCATTCGGATCTCAGAGAACGTTGCTGATCTTTTAAGATTTTTGACAAACTCATTTATGTGTTTTCTCCCCAATTCCAGATCCTAAAAGTTTGGAAGGATCTAAAACTAAAGCCAGGTGACTTTTGGATTCTTAAGAAACATTTATATTTAAGGAAATGTTTGGTGACTCAATACAGCATCTATTTCATGTACAGTTTTTGCAAAACTTGAAGGAAAAGTCACCTGGATCCACACCAGACACTGCGAAAATGACTAAATTAAAGAAATCTCTGTGTTTGATTTGTTTCCCTCTTGTGATCACAGTGTAGGTTATTTTTTTATTCAATTACTTTAATTGTAAGGGATTTATATATATTTGAAAAGTAGTTTAGCCATGTTGAAGTCATATTTGTCTTTTGTACGTCTTCCATTTTATGTAGAATTGTCTGTGTTTACATATGCTGATAAGTCAGCATGCCAACAATTCAGCTAGAAGGCCATTCTGGCCACAGGAGTGTACAGCCAGTACTCTGTAAATATGTCTTATCAATCATTTGTTTTTCACAATGAAAAGTCATTTGGTAATGAAAAAGTTGCTCAGCTATTATTTTCTCCACAATGGAGTTTTTTGCCTCTTTGGCCAGGACTTCCTCCACCTAAGCATGTGGAGGTTCCAGGTTAAAGGTGATAGCAGGTATGGTTAGTGATCAAAATATTGATCAAAAGAGGGGAGACTGTAATGGAAATTTGTAAGTTCTGTATATAATTATATTCTATTTTGTATGTATTGCACACTGCCCTCACTGTGCACACAGCACTAATAATGTTTTCAGTACATGTTTACATTCTTTCAAGTCCTGATTAGAATTAGCCTGCCTATGTAATGGCCCTTGTTACCATAAACGTACAATTATAATATTAATGTGATACCTACGTAATCATGTGTATAAAAACCTTTAATTGCGTCATAATAAAGCAGAACAGTTATTTGGAAAGATGCTGAGCGCATCTTTTGTGTCTGTTCCCTACTGCAGTAGTTATTGTTAATTTGGAACCACTAATCAATATGAGGATAGGAGTTGCCTATCATCAATTTAACCGAGTAAGCATGGCACCCCAGATTACAGGAGGAGGTATACAGCCACAGGTAGATAAGCGCTAACTTGGTTCACCCTTCATAGTAGAAATTGCCATGAATTCAACAAGGGTCATTGATCGAAGACCCCCCCCAAAGAAAAAAAGCTGCCGAGGATAATGCTATAAGGGGTGAACCGTGTTAGTGCTTATCTCCCCTTTTTTTTTTTGCCATTCGTTGCATCTACCCATGGCTGTATATTTCCTCCCATTCGTAAATATTGGCTGTCTTTACAACGGGTGAGTTTGCTATGCTTGAACTGTGGTATCTCTAGATAAAACTACTTTGCTATTCTCTGTCTTAGTATTATCTGTCATAGATTTCTCTACTTTTTGATGGGACTACCTGACCCCTCAGCAGCCGCCTTTCAATTTGTCTGTGTTGCTTTTAGCTGTGAGCCTATGTTTTAAAGTATATAGTAAGTACTGGGTTCACACTCAGCTGATTTACTTTATGCATTAAACTATACTTATATACTAGATAATACTTTAAATATCATGTTATGCACGCCCCCATAGTTGTCTGGTTTGGAAGACTATATCAATTGTTATACTATGTCAAATGGTTGTATATATTACATCTTTCTTGTGTCTAATTTTTCTCCTTGTTATATTCAAATAGTTATTCAAATGCTCCTGAAGAAACGCAAGGCGCGTAACATCTAGAGCAGGATATCACTTCATTGCAATATAACCGTACTCTTGGACTCACTCTTATTACACAGCAAATCTCTTTGTTGTCAGATTCCATGTAGCTACAAGTCGCTTAGATTTATCTGTATATTTTCTTCATTGGTACATTTTTTTTTTTTTTTACCGTTATTACACAGCAAATCTCTTTGTTCTTAGATTCCATATAGCTACAAGTTGGTTATATTTAGCTGTTTTATAAGTGTGGTTTTATATATGTTTTGTCATTTTCTACAAATACATTTATATTTTTGTAACTTTTGTGTTGTTGTGCCTAAAAAGTCCAAGCTCTCTTTATCCAATTTTTTCCAATCTAAATGGAACGTGGCACCTTATATCCATGTAGTGTCCACAGTAACACTCTGTGTTGATACAGTAATCATTTTTTTCAATTAAACCACCATAAAACATTAATCGAAGTGCAAATACATGTGCAAAAACAGGGCTGTCCAATAATTGCAATAATTCCACCCTAGATAATTTCCATGTGACATAAAATAAACAGTATATATACAATATATAAAAAAAGACTTAAGACAAATTGAAAAAAAGTTCAGCCACTATAAAGGTCACATACTGTATCATAACAGTTGAACTCTCCCTTTGAACTATAGCAACATCTTTGTAATAATAGATGTAATATATAAAGACCACACTTGTGGAAAATTACAGTAAACTTGTTATCTGGAACACTCAAAAACATAATCCATGTGTCGAGTGAGAATAAAGTGCTAACAATCCACTGTGCAGACTATATAAATTTCAGTGCTGCCCCACAAGTACACACCACCTCTTTACCAGATAAATTGACCTCCTAATGCTGAGGTCAAATGGTGTTTTCATAAAGAATGGTACACAGTGGGTTGCATGAAAAAAAAACCTGACAGCTCCGGTCGGAGCTGCTGTACTAACCATCCAACATTTGTACAGCTATCTCCTTTCGCTGAGCTGTTGTGTTCTGACTAGGGATGAGCCGAACACCCCGGTTTGGTTCGCACCAGAACCTGCGAACGGACCAAAAATTCGCACGAACGTTAGAACCCCATTGACGTCTATGGGACTCGTACTGACTCGAAATCAGTGAGACAAACGGCATGGGTACCCTCCAGTCCATCACCAGGCCCTTTGGGTCTTGTATGGATATTAAGGGGAACCCTGCACCCAAATTAAAATAAGGAAAGGTGTGTGGCCACCAGGCCCTATATACTCTGAACAGCAGTATACAGGCGGTGCAAACAAGATAGGGACTGTAGGTTTGTTGTTAAGTAGAATCTGTTTGTAATTTTGAACGGGTACATTTTTAACGTGTTTAGCTCCAGCCAAAAAAACTTTTTTAAGCTTTTTGGAAAACATAGGGAAGGGTTATCACCCCTGTGACATTTGTTTTGCTGTCTTTCCTCCTCTTCAGAAGATTTCACCTCACTTTTTGTCCCAATGACAAATGTTTTTTGAAAATTTGTTTTTTTTTTGTGGAACAAGGATTGGAAAGCATCAGTGGAAAGGAGAAATGTTAACTCTTACAGGAGAGAATTTCCCTTCCTAGGGGTAGATTTCATCTCACTTCCTGTTGTCTCCTTCCGTTTGCAAGGAGGAGTCGTTTGTAAGTTAGATGTTTGAAAGTAGGGGCCTGCCCTATATACTCAGCAGAAATTTGGGCCTTAGGTGTTGTTGTGGCCACAACACTGTAAGCCCTCACAGGGCCCTGCTGTGAAATATTAGATCAAGAATTGTAATTACATGCCCCTGTTGAACAGGGGCAGAAAAATTGGGCCTTTGGTGGTGGTGGTGCTGGTGCCACAACACTGTCAGTCCTCACTCGCTCTTGGTGGGTGCAGAAATGGGCCCTGCTGTGAAATATTAGATCAAGAATTGTAATTACACGCCCCTGTTCAACAAGGGCAGAACAATTGGGCCTTTGGTGGTGGTGGTGGTGGTGCTGGTGCCACAACACTGTAAGTCCTCACTCGCTCTTGGTGGGTGCAAAAATGGGCCCTGCTGTGAAATAGGGGCTGAAAAATTAGGCCTTAGGCACTGGTGCTGGTGCCACAACACTGCAACCCCTCACAGACACTCTAGTTGGAATGCAGGAACGAGCCCTGCTGCAAAGTATTGCATCAAAAATTGTAATTACACGCCCCTGTTAAACAGGGGCTGAAAAATTGGGCCTTAGGCACTGGTGCTGGTGCCACAACACTGCAACCCCTCACAGATACTCTAGTTGGATTGCTGCAATGAGCCCTGCTGCAAAGTTACATAGTAGGTGAGGTTTAAAAAAGACACACGTCCATCAAGTCCAACCTATGTGTGTGATTATGTGTCAGTATTACATTACATATCCCTGTATGTTGCGGTCATTCAGGTGATTATCTAATAGTTTCTTGAAGCTATCAATGCTCCCCGCTGAGACCACCGCCTGTGGAAGGGAATTCCACATCCTTGCCGCTCTTACAGTAAAGAATCCTCTACGTAGTTTAAGGTTAAACCTCTTTTCTTCTAATTGTAATGAGTGGCCCAGAGTCTTATTAAACTCTCTTCTGCGAAAAAGTTTTATCCCTATTGTGGGGTCACCAGTACAGTATTTGTAAATTGAAATCATATCCCATCTCAAGCGTCTCTTCTCCAGAGAGAATAAGTTCAGCGCTCGCAACCTTTCCTCATAACTAAGATCCTCCAGACCCTTTATTAGCTTTGTTGCCCTTCTTTGTACTCGCTCCATTTCCAGTAAATCCTTCCTGAGGACTGGTGCCCAGAACTGGACAGCATACTCCAGGTGCGGCTGGACCAGAGTCTTGTAGAGCGGGAGAATTATTGTTTTATCTCTGGAGTTGATCCCCCTTTTAATGCATGCCAATATTCTGTTTGCTTTATTAGCAGCAGCTTGGCATTGCATGCCATTGCTAAGCCTATCATCTACTAGGACCCCCAGGTCCTTTTCCATCCTAGATTCCCCCAGAGGTTCTCCCCCCAGTGTATAGATTGCATTCATATTTTTGCCACCCAAATGCATTCTTTTACATTTTTCTACATTGAACCTCATTTGCCATGTAGTCGCCCACCCCATTAATTTGTTCAGGTCTTTTTGCAAGGTTTCCACATTCTGCGGAGAAGTTATTGCCCTGCTTAGCTTAGTATCGTCTGCAAATACAGAGATTGAACTGTTTATCCCATCCTCCAGATCGTTTATAAAAAAATTAAATAGGATTGGTCCCAGCACAGAACCCAGGGGAACCCCACTACCCACCCCTGACCATTCTGAGTATTCCCCATTTATCAACACCCTCTGAACACGCCCTTGTAGCCAGTTTTCAATCCATGTACTCACCCTATGGTCCATGCCAACGGACCTTATTTTGTACAGTAAACGTTTATGGGGAACTGTGTCAAATGCTTTTGCAAAATCCAGATACACCACGTCTACGGACCTTCCTTTATCTAGATGGCAACTCACCTCCTCATAGAAGGTTAATAGATTGGTTTGGCAAGAACGATTCTTCATGAATCCATGCTGATTACTGCTAATGATATCGTTCTTCTTACTAAAATCTTGTATATAGTCCCTTATCATCCCCTCCAAGAATTTACATACTATTGATGTTAGGCTAACTGGTCTGTAACTCCCAGGGATGTTTTTTGGGCCCTTTTTAAATATTGGTGCTACATTGGCTTTTCTCCAATCAGCTGGTACCATTCCAGTCAATAGACTGTCTGTAAAAATTAGGAACAACGGTCTGGCAATCACCTGACTGAGTTCCCTAAGTACCCTTGGATGCAAGCCATCTGGTCCCGGTGATTTATTAATGTTAAGTTTCTGAAGTCTAATTTTAATTCCGTCCTCTGTTAACCATGGAGGTGCTTCCTGTGTTGTGTCATGAGGATAAACACTGCAGTTTTGGTTACTGAAGCCCCCCGATTCACTCGTGAAGACTGAGGAGAAGAATAAATTCAATACCTTTGCCATCTCCCCATCCTTTGTAACCAGATGTCCTTCCTCATTCTTTATGGGGCCAATATGGTCTGTCCTCCCTTTTTTACTGTTTACATACTTAAAGAATTTCTTGGGATTTTTTTTGCTCTCCTCCGCTATGCGTCTTTCATGTTCTATCTTAGCCATCCTAATTGCACCCTTACATTTCTTATTGCATTCTTTATAAAGTCTGAATGCTGAGGATGATCCCTCAACCTTGTATTTTTTGAAGGCCTTCTCATTGGCTTTTATATGCATTTTTACATTGGGGTTAAGCCATCCAGGATTTTTGTTCGCTCTTTTAAATTTATTACCCAATGGGATACATTGGCTAATGCCCTTATTTAATATGCTCTTAAAGCAAACCCATCTCTCCTCCGTATTCTTTGTTCCTAATATTTTATCCCAATTTATGCCTTTTAGCAAGTTTTGTAGTTTAGGGAAGTTGGCTCTTTTGAAATTCAGTGTCTTTGTATTCCCTTTATGTTTCCTATTTGTGTGATTTATACTGAAACTAATTGACCTGTGATCGCTGTTACCTAAATTGCCCCGTATTTCCACATCTGTGATCAGGTCTGTATTGTTGGTAATCAGTAGATCCAGTAATGTTTTATTTCTAGTTGGTGCGTCTACCATCTGACCCATAAAATTGTCCTGCAAGACATTAAGGAACTGGCGAGCCTTAAATGAATGCCCGGTTCCCTCCGCCCAGTCTATGTCTGGATAATTAAAATCCCCCATTATGATAACACTTCCCATCCTTGCTGCTAATCCAATTTGTGATAGGAGATCCGTCTCCACTTCCTCCCTCAGGTTAGGGGGCCTATAGCATACTCCCAGTATTATTTTCCCCTTAGCTTCATCCCTTTGGAGCTCTACCCATAAGGATTCCACCTCCTCTCTAGCTCCCTCAGTGATGTCATCTCTCACATTCGCTTGTACATTATTCTTGATATATAGGCATACCCCTCCCCCTTTTTTACCCTCTCTATCCTTGCGGTATAGGGTATACCCTTGAATGTTTGCCAGCCAATCATGAGAGCTGTTGAACCAGGACTCTGAAATTCCCACAAAATCCAAATCCTCCTTGTACAACAGTATCTCTAGTTCACCCATCTTGTCTGCCATGCTCCTGGCATTGGTGAACATGCCACATAGTTTAGACTGGTCGCATATTGTCCTTGTATTGGGTGTTTCAAAATTGCAACTAGGACTTGCTACTATACTTACCTTGTGTTTTTGTGCTTTGGTTAACCTACCACTAATGCCCCCAATACTACCCTCTGGAATATCTTCCGCGCTGGCTATCACTGTCTCTGGACCCTCCCCCCCATCGCCTAGTTTAAAAACCCCTCTAACTTTTTGGCCATCTTCATTCCCAGCAGATCTGCACCCTCCTCATTTAGGTGGAGTCCGTCCCTTCTATAGTACCGGTTACCAACTGAGAAGTCGGCCCAGTCCTCCAGGAACCCAAACCCCTCCTTACTACACCAGCTCTTCAGCCACTTGTTTACTTCCCTTATCTCCCTCTGCCTTTCTCGTGTGGCTCGATGTACCGGAAGTATTCCTGAGAATACTACCTTGGAGGTCCTTTTCCTCAATTTAGCACCTAAGTCCCTAAAATCGTTCTTTAGGACACTCCATCTGCCTCTGACTTTGTCATTGGTGCCAACGTGCACCATGACAGCCGGGTCTTCCCCAGCCCCTCCCAGTAATCTGTCCACAAGATCCGTGATGTGCCGAACCCGAGCGCCCGGTAGACAACATACTGTTCGGCGCTTCAGGTCTTGGTTACAGATTGCCCTCTCTGTCCTTCTAAGAATTGAGTCCCCTACCACCAGAATCTGTCTTTCCTTTCCCTTTGCTGCCCCCGCACTCTCACTGGAGGAGTTCTTCCCCTGGCAGCTAGGAGAGTCCCTCATCTCCAGCAGTGCTGGTCCCTGACTGGTTTCACCAATGTCACTCAATGGAGCGTACTTATTGGGATGCTCCAGTCCTGGATCGGCCTCTCTGGCACTTCCCCCTCTACCCCTCCTGACTGTCACCCATCTACTCTTTGCTAGTGCCTGCACCTCTTTGTCTCCACCCGCCTCTGTGCTGGCCCCTGCCGGCACCTGCCGTGTACGTTCCTGGCTCACCTTTAGTATGGAGGGACTTCTCAGTGCTGACAGTTGCTTCCCTAGATTCAGAACCTGGGCTTCCAGGGAAACAATGTGCTTACATTTTGCACAGCAGTATTCGCCCTCGATCGGATGATCAAGGAACGCATACATGCGGCAAGATGTACAAAGAGTCGCCTCTCCACACCCGCCGGGCATCGTACCTATTAAATTTAGTGAGGATTTGGGGATTTTACCCTGTCCAAATTACCTAACAGCTAGCTTCCTGGCACTAATACTCAAGACAATACACAGGTACACAACAAGACAATACACAGGTACTCACAGACCTACGTGCAATCGCAGAACAGTCGCAGACCTACATGCACTCGCAATACTCAAGTATACAGTACACAATACACAAGTACGAACGATCCACACACACTACTCAGACAACACTCAGATACTCACACTACACAGGTACTATGACCCCTGTTATAACCTCCTGTTTTAAACTCTGTTTTTTAACTCCCACTTATATCAGCTCCACTTACACAAAGTTCCACAGCCTCAGACTGAGCACGCTCAGACTGAGTTCTACACCCAGTTAAATAGGCACCTGTGAGCAATTAAAGACCCCCCTTAATTGATAGGCTGAAGGAACCAGAGAAAAAAAAAAGAAAAAAAAAGCTATTTAAAAAGTGACAGAAAAAGACAAATGAAAAACTAAAAGGAAAAGCCCCAAAAATGCAACCCAGCAAACCCAGCAAACAACAAGCAAGACTTATTCACTCTATAACTCTGTTTTTTAACTCCCACTTATATCAGCTCCACTTACACAAAGTTCCACAGCCTCAGACTGAGCACTGAGCATCAAAAATTGTAATTACAAGCCCCTGTTAAACAAGGGCTGAAAAATTGGGCCTTAGGCACTGGTGCTGGTGCCACAACACTGCAACCCCTCACAGATACTCTAGTTGTAACGCAGAAACGAGCCCTGCTGCAAAGTATTGCATACAAAATTGTAATTACACGCCCCTGTTAAACAGGGGCTGAAAAATTGTGCCTTATGCCGCGTACACACGAGCGGACTTTACGGCGGACTTTGCCCGGCGGACTGGATTTCGTCGGACAATTCGATGTGTGTGGGCTCCAGCGGACTTTGTTTTCTCAAAAGTTGGACGGACTTAGATTTGAAACTTGTTTAAAATTTATCCGTTGAAATCGAGTCCGGTCGAAAAGTCCGCCGTCTGTATGCTAGTTCGACGGACTAAAAAGCCACGCTAGGGCAGCTATTGGCTACTGGCTATGAACTTCCTTGTTTTAGTCCGGTCGTACGTCATCACGTACGAATTCGACGGACTTTGGTGGATTGTGTGTAGGCAAGTCCGTTCATTCAGAAAGTCCGTCGTAAAGTACGTCGAAAAATCCGCCGGGCAAAGTCCGCCGTAAAGTCCGCTCGTGTGTACGCGGCATTAGGCACTGGTGGTGGCGCCCAGAACCAAAAATGTTCTTACAAGCTATCAGCGTGATGATTGAGGAGGAAGAGGATAATTACTCAGGGATAGTCACTCAGCATCAGCATAGGCAGTCTTTGAAGGGATCTGAGATTTCAAAAAAAATTATTCGGTTACATCAGCATCAGGTGCTTGGTAGCTGGTGGTGATCCAAGACTGATTCATTTTTATGAAGGTCAGTCGATCGACCGAGTCGGTGGACAGACGCACCCTGTGATCGGTTACCACGCCTCCAGCAGCACTGAATGTGCGTTCCGAAAGAACGCTGGATGCAGGACAGGCCAGTAGCTCAATTGCATACTGTGCAAGCTCTGGCCAGTGATCCATCCTCAAGACCCAGTAACCCAGAGGATTTTTGGTGGGAAAGGTGTCCAAGTCAGATCTTGCCCCTAGGTATTGCTGCACCAGGTAAAACAGACGCTGGCGATGGTTGCTGGAACCGATCATACCTTGGGGCTGTGGACCAAAAAATTGTCTGAACGCATCGGTCAGACGGCCACCTTCTCCACCGCTCCTTCTTTGACTGACCGAAGCCTCAGCAACACGTTGTCCAGAAACAGGAGTTTGTAACCTCCCAGTCTCTGGGAACGCATTGCACAGACCTTTCTGCAAGGCCTCCTGAAGATGTTTCATCCTCTGCTCCCTCTGCGATGGCAAGATAAGGTCCGCAACCTTCCCCTTGTAACGTGGATAAAGGAGGGTTGCCAGCCAGTATTGGTCCTTCTCCTTGATATCACGAATACGAGGATCCTTACGCAGGCTTTACAGGATCAGGGAGGCCATGCAGCATAGGTTTGCTGAGGCATTCGGTCCGGAGTCCTCTGGGTCACTAAGGACAACATGGTCCGCAGCCACCTCCTCCCAGCCACGTACAAGTCCATGTGTTTTTTGGGACTGATCCCTTAAAGACTGCTGCTGATGCTGAGTGCCAGGCTCCACCTCCATACTGACACAATCTTCCTCCTCCTCCTCCTCCTCCTCTTCCTGTGTGATCGGCGGGCACGCAGGAACACTGTCTGGATAAAGGGGGCCTTGAGAGCTAAGGAAGTCCTCCTCTTCCTGCCTCTGTTCTGCCTCAAGTGCCCTGTCCATTATTCCACGCAGCGTGTGCTCCAACAGGTGGACAAGGGGGACAGTGTCACTGATGCATGCACTGTCACTGCTCACCATCCTCGTGGCCTCCTCAAATGGTGACAGGACAGTGCATGCATCCCTGATCATGGCCCACTGGCGTGGGGAAAAAAAAAACAAGCTCCCCTGACCCTGTCCTGGTGCCATAGTCGCACAGGTACTCATTGATGGCGTGTGCAGCCGCTGCAGCATGGCCAATGTTGAGTTCCACCTGGTGGGCATGTCACAGATTAGGCGGTTCTTGGGCAGGTTAAACTCCTTTTGGAGGTCTGCCAGCCGAGCACTGGCATTATATGACCGGCGGAAATGCACACAGACTTTCCTGGCCTGCCTCAGGACATCGTGTAAGCCCGGGTACCTGCCCAAGAACCGCTGCACCACCAAGTTAAGGACGTGAGCCAAACAGGGCACATGGGTCATTTGTCCCTGTCGGAGGGCAGAGAGGAGGTTGGTGCCATTGTCGCAAACCACCATTCCTGCCTTAAGTTGGTGTGGCGTCAACCACCTCTGAACCTGCCCCTGCAGAGCTGACAGAACCTCTGCCCCAGTGTGACTCCTGTCCCCCAAGCACACCAGCTCAAGCACCGCATGTCATCTTTTGGCCTGCGTACTTGTGTAGCCCCTTGAACGGCTACGGAGCACCGCTGGTTCCGAGGACAAAGCACAGGAAGAGGCCATGAAGGAGGAAGAAGAGGAGGGGTGGAGGAGAGAGGTGTGTCACAATCATTAGCATTTTGGAGGCGTGGTGGCGGAACAACCTCCAACACTACTGCACCTTGTCCTGCATCTTTCCCACCTGCCAGCAGAGTCACCCAATGCGCCGTGAAACTTAGGTAACGTCCCTGTCCATGCCTGCTGGACCATGAGTCAGCGGTAATATGCACCTTACCGCTGACCGCCCTGTCCAGCGAGGCATGGACATTGCCTTCCACATGCCGGTAGAGAGCTGGAATCGCCTTCCGTGAGAAAAAGTGGCGTTTGGGTACCTGCCCCTGAGGAACCGCACATTCCACAAACTCACGGAAGGGGGCAGAGTCTACTAACTGAAAAGGCAGCAGTTGAAGTGCTATCAATTTTGCCAAGCTAGCATTCAACCGCTGGGCATGTGGATGGCTGGGAGCAAACTTCTTTCGGCGGTGCAGCAGCTGGGGCAGGGAAATTTGCCTGGTACAATCTGACGTCGGTGTACCAAAAGCAGATTGCCCACAAGTACTTGGCTGTGACACACCTAATTCTACACCTTCATTCCTCTCAGTGCAGGTCTCAGAGAGGACTGAAGGTATAGTGGGGTTGGAGATCTCAGCTGATGAGGAGCAAGGAGAGGTCCTCTTTGTTCTTTGGTGTGGGTCTTTTAGATATGCTTGCCAACGAACTGCATGGCAGGTCAACATATGTCTGGTCAAGCATGTGGTACCCAAGCGGGAAATGTTTTGGCCACGCGAGATACGCTTGAGACATATGTTGCAAATAGCAGCTGTGCGATCTGATGCACTCGTCTCAAAAAAGGCCCACACCAAAGAACTTTTTGAATAGCGCGCAGAGACTGCAGCGCCCTGCACATGTGGAGCTTTGGGGTGTGATGCAGTCAATGTTCTGCCCTTAAGCTGGCCCCTGGAGGGCATCCTGCCTCGTTGGTGATGTGCCGCCTCCTCCTCCTCTCTCCTATCAGGCACCCACGTTGAGTCAGTGACCTCATCATCCCCTCCCTCCTCATCACTGGAGCAAACCTTGCAGTATGCTGCAGCAGGGGGAGCATGACTGCCAGATTGCTGTCCTTCTTGGGCACCCCCTCTGTCCGTGCTCATGTTACTGCCTTCATCGAGCTCAGTATCATCATCAGAGCCTTCCAAACGCTGGCCATCCTCCTGGAGCATGTACCCAACACTGTGGTCAAACAGTTCGAGGGACTCCTCAGGAGGACATGGTGGTATTAGGGAAGGAGTCACTGATGACATTGAGCCGAGGGAAGAGGCCGCTCCTTTGCCAGACAAAGTACCCTGGGCATGGGTGAGAGAGGATGAGGAGGATGAGGACGGCTTGGTCATCCACTCGACTAAGTCTTCCGCATGTTGCGGCTCAACACGGCCAGCTGCCGAAAAAAAGTCCAAGCGTGTCCCACGGCCACATGCTGATGAGGATGCACCGTCTCCACGACCAGCACTAGACACAGAGCCTGCTTGCCCTCTCTTTTTGGCTTGTGACTGTCTGCCTCTCCTTCTTGGCCTTCCAGACATACTAATGACCTGTAGCTGCACTAAGCTGGGATATATATATATATATATATATATATATGTACTGATACTGCAGCTAGCAAAATCAACTGCCTGCCTGTAGTATGAGAACACCACTAACCTTCTACAGGTAGCTTTAGCTGAACACTGTGCAGAGCTTGCAAAAAACTAACTTGTAGCTTTTTTAGCTGCCTGCGGTAGTGATAGGATCAGGAAAACACCACCAACCTTCTACAGGTAGCTTTAGGTGAACACTGTGCAGAGCTCGCAAAAAAATAACTTGTAGGTTTAGCTGAACACTGTGAAGTGGATGCACCACACTAACTTGTAGTTTTAGCTGAACACTGTGAGCAGGACTCACCCCACTAACTTGTAGTTTTAGCTGAACACTGTGAGCAGGACACACTGCACTAACTGTAAATAGTCTAGCTGCCTGACTGTGGTACTAATAGGATCAAAAGAACACCAGCAATTTTCTTCAGGTAGCTGTAAATACTGTAACAAGACAAGCCTGCCTGTCAGTAAGAAGATAACAGGAACGGATCTAGCTGAACACTGTGAGCAGGACGAACCCCACTAACTTGTAGGTTTAGCTGAACACTGTGAGCAGGACGCACCCCACTAACTTGTAGTTTTAGCTGAACACTGTGAGCAGGATGCACTGCACTAACTGTAAATAGTCTAGCTGCCTGACTGTGGTACTAATAGGATCAAAAGAACACCAGCAATTTTCTTCAGGTAGCTGTAAATACTGTAACAAGACAAGCCTGCCTGTGAGTAAGAAGATAACAGGAACGGATCTAGCTGAACACTGTGAGCAGGACGCACTGCACTAACTTGTAGCATTAGATGAACACTGTGCAGAGGTCTCACTACCCTAACTTGTAGGTTTAGCTGAACACTGAGAGCAGGACGTACAGCACTAACTTGTAGTTTTAGCTGAACACTGTGAGCAGGACGTACCGCACTAACTTGTAGGTTTAGCTGAGCACTGTGAGGTTACGGCACCACACTAACTTGTAGTTTTAGCTGAACACTGTGAGCAGGACGCACCGCACTAACTTGTAGGTTTAGCTGAACACTGTGAGGTGGACGCACCACACTAACTTGTAGGTTTAGCTGAACACTGTGAGCAGGATGCACCCCACTAACTTGTAGGTTTAGCTGAACACTGTGAGCAGGACGAACCCCACTAACTTGTAGGTTTAGCTGAACACTGTGAGCAGGACGCACCCCACTAACTTGTAGTTTTAGCTGAACACTGTGAGCAGGATGCACTGCACTAACTGTAAATAGTCTAGCTGCCTGACTGTGGTACTAATAGGATCAAAAGAACACCAGCAATTTTCTTCAGGTAGCTGTAAATACTGTAACAAGACAAGCCTGCCTGTGAGTAAGAAGATAACAGGAACGGATCTAGCTGAACACTGTGAGCAGGACGCACTGCACTAACTTGTAGCATTAGATGAACACTGTGCAGAGGTCTCACTACCCTAACTTGTAGGTTTAGCTGAACACTGAGAGCAGGACGTACAGCACTAACTTGTAGTTTTAGCTGAACACTGTGAGCAGGACGTACCGCACTAACTTGTAGGTTTAGCTGAGCACTGTGAGGTTACGGCACCACACTAACTTGTAGTTTTAGCTGAACACTGTGAGCAGGACGCACCGCACTAACTTGTAGGTTTAGCTGAACACTGTGAGGTGGACGCACCACACTAACTTGTAGGTTTAGCTGAACACTGTGAGCAGGATGCACCCCACTAACTTGTAGGTTTAGCTGAACACTGTGAGCAGGACGCACCCCACTAACTTGTAGTTTTAGCTGAACACTGAGAGCAGAACGCACTGCACTAACTGTAAATAGTCTAGCTGCCTGACTGTGGTACTAATAGGATCAAAAGAACACCAGCAATTTTCTTCAGGTAGCTGTAAATACTGTAACAAGACAAGCCTGCCTGTCAGTAAGAAGATAACAGGAACGGATCTAGCTGAACACTGTGAGCAGGACGCACTGCACTAACTTGTAGCTTTAGATGAACACTGTGCAGAGGTCTCACTACACTAACTTGTAGGTTTAGCTGAACACTGTGAGCGGGACGCACAGCACTAACTTGTAGTTTTAGCTGAACACTGTGAGCAGGATGCACCGCACTAATTTGTAGGTTTAGCTGAACACTGTGAGGTGGACGCACCACACTAACTTGTAGTTTTAGCTGAACATTGTGAGCAGGACGCACCGCACTAACTTGTAGGTTTAGCTGAACACTGTGAGGTGGACGCACCACACTAACTTGTAGGTTTAGCTGAACACTGTGAGCAGGACGCACCCCACTAACTTGTAGGTTTAGCTGAACACTGTGAGCAGGATGCACCCCACTAACTTGTAGGTTTAGCTGAACACTGTGAGCAGGACGCACCCCACTAACTTGTAGTTTTAGCTGAACACTGTGAGCAGGACGCACTGCACTAACTGTAAATAGTCTAGCTGCCTGACTGTGGTACTAATAGGATCAAAAGAACACCAGCAATTTTCTTCAGGTAGCTGTAAATACTGTAACAAGACAAGCCTGCCTGTCAGTAAGAAGATAACAGGAACGGATCTAGCTGAACACTGTGAGCAGGAAGCACTGCACTAACTTGTAGCTTTAGATGAACACTGTGCAGAGGTCTCACTACACTAACTTGTAGGTTTAGCTGAACACTGTGAGCAGGACGCACAGCACTAACTTGTAGTTTTAGCTGAACACTGTGAGCAGGATGCACCGCACTAATTTGTAGGTTTAGCTGAACACTGTGAGGTGGACGCACCACACTAACTTGTAGTTTTAGCTGAACATTGTGAGCAGGACGCACCGCACTAACTTGTAGGTTTAGCTGAACACTGTGAGGTGGACGCACCACACTAACTTGTAGGTTTAGCTGAACACTGTGAGCAGGATGCACCCCACTAACTTGTAGGTTTAGCTGAACACTGTGAGCAGGATGCACCGCACTAACTTGTAGGTTTAGCTGAACACTGTGAGCAGGACGCACCCCACTAACTTGTAGTTTTAGCTGAACACTGTGAGCAGGACGCACTGCACTAACTGTAAATAGTCTAGCTGCCTGACTGTGGTACTAATAGGATCAAAAGAACACCAGCAATTTTCTTCAGGTAGCTGTAAATACTGTAACAAGACAAGCCTGCCTGTCAGTAAGAAGATAACAGGAACGGATCTAGCTGAACACTGTGAGCAGGACGAACCCCACTAACTTGTAGGTTTAGCTGAACACTGTGAGCAGGACGCACCCCACTAACTTGTAGTTTTAGCTGAACACTGTGAGCAGGACGCACTGCACTAACTGTAAATAGTCTAGCTGCCTGACTGTGGTACTAATAGGATCAAAAGAACACCAGCAATTTTTTTTCAGGTAGCTGTAAATACTGTAACAAGACAAGCCTGCCTGTCAGTAAGAAGATAACAGGAACGGATCTAGCTGAACACTGTGAGCAGGACGCACTGCACTAACTTGTAACTTTAGCTGAACACTGTGAGCAGGACGCACCGCACTAACTTGTAGGTTTAGCTGAACACTGTGAGGTGAATGCACCGCACTAACTTGTAGTTTTAGCTGAACACTGTGAGCAGGACGCACCGCACTAACTTGTAGGTTTAGCTGAACACTGTGAGGTGGACGCACCACACTAACTTGTAGGTTACCTGAACACTGTGAGCAGGACGCACCCCACTAACTTGTAGGTTTAGCTGAACACTGTGAGCAGGACACACCCTACTAACTTGAAGGTTTAGCTGAACACTGTGAGCAGGACACACCCCACTAACTTGTAGTTTTAGCTGAACACTGTGAGCAGGACGCACTGCACTAACTGTAAATAGTCTAGCTGCCTGACTGTGGTACTAATAGGATCAAAAGAACACCAGCAATTTTCTTCAGGTAGCTGTAAATACTGTAACAAGACAAGCCTGCCTGTCAGTAAGAAGATAACAGGAACGGATCTAGCTGAACACTGTGAGCAGGACGCACTGCACTAACTTGTAGCTTTAGATGAACACTGTGCAGAGGTCTCACTACACTAACTTGTAGGTTTAGCTGAACACTGTGAGCAGGACGCACAGCACTAACTTGTAGTTTTAGCTGAACACTGTGAGCAGGACGCACCACACTAACTTGTAGGTTTAGCTGAACACTGTGAGGTGGACTCACCACACAATCTTGTAGTTTTAGCTGAACACTGTGAGCAGGACGCACCGCACTAACTTGTAGGTTTAGCTGAACACTGTGAGGTGGACCCACCACACTAACTTGTAGGTTTAGCTGAACACTGTGAGCAGGACGCTCCCCACTAACTTGTAGGTTTAGCTGAACACTGTGAGGTGGACGCACCACACTAACTTGTAGGTTTAACTGAACACTGTGAGCAGGACGCACCCCACTAACTTGTAGGTTTAGCTGAACACTGTGAGCAGGACGCACCCTACTAACTTGTAGGTTTAGCTGAACACTGTGAGCAGGACGCACCCCACTAACTTGTAGTTTTAGCTGAACACTGTGAGCAGGACGCACTGCACTAACTGTAAATAGTCTAGCTGCCTGACTGTGGTACTAATAGGATCAAAAGAACACCAGCAATTTTCTTCAGGTAGCTGTAAATACTGTAACAAGACAAGCCTGCCTGTCAGTAAGAAGATAACAGGAACGGATCTAGCTGAACACTGTGAGCAGGACGCACTGCACTAACTTGTAGCTTTAGATGAACACTGTGCAGAGGTCTCACTACACTAACTTGTAGGTTTAGCTGAACACTGTGAGCAGGACGCACAGCACTAACTTGTAGTTTTAGCTGAACACTGTGAGCAGGACGCACCGCACTAACTTGTAGGTTTAGCTGAACACTGTGAGGTGGACCCACCTCACTAACTTGTAGGTTTAGCTGAACACTGTGAGCAGGACGCACCCCACTAACTTGTAGGTTTAGCTGAACACTGTGAGCAGGACTCACCCCACTAACTTGTAGGTTTAGCTGATCACTGTGAGCAGGACACACCCAACTAACTTGAGGTTTAAGTTGAACACTGTGAGCAGGACGCACTGCACTAACTGTAAATAGTCTAGCTGCCTGACTGTGGTACTAATAGGATCAAAAGAACACCAGCAATTTTCTTCAGGTAGCTGTAAATACTGTAACAAGACAAGTCTGCCTGTCAGTAGGAAGATAACAGGAAAGGATCTAGCTAAACTGAATACAGTGTATATATATATATATATATATATATATATATATATATATATGCAACACCTGGGATGCATATATATATACACAATACACTGTAAGTGCAGCTAACTGACTGACTGTTCTGCCTAATCTATCTAACTCAAGTCAAATGACACTGTCTCTCTGTCTATCTCTTTCAACGCCGGAACACACACTACACAGGGCCGCTGTGCAGGTGGCCTTATATAGTGTGGGGCGTGTACTAAATCCCCTGAGCCATAATTGGCCAAAGCCTCCTTGGCTTTGGCCAATTACGGCTCTCTGTTCAGACGGCGCTGTGATTGGCCAAGCATGCGGGTCATAGTGCATGCTTGGCCAATCATTAGCCAGCAATGCACTGCGATGCCGCAGTGAATTATGGGCTGTGACGTGCCACACGAATTTGGCGCGAACGGCCTAAATCGTTCGCAATTCGGCGAACGGGCGAACAGACGATGTTTGACTCGAACACGAATTTCATCCCTAGTTCTGACAGGAGGATGCCCCCCCCCCCGCCAGAACACTCCGATCAGCGCTCTCTGCAATTTGTTTTCCAGCATGCCCACCAAACAGCCAAATGTAAAAGTGGAAGCATGGCGCTTGGCCAAACGCCTGTACCGGATGATGTCACAACCATGCCCTGCCCATCACACTGGATGTCTTCAGGGAACTCTGATATGTTGGTGATACCAACAGTCTATATTATACAGCTTGTAGGTCCATTTTAATACCCTGTTAGATAGAGACCCCACTTCAGACACATATGCTTGATATTTGGTATAATTTGGTGTGACCTGAGTACAAAACACGTTCTAGCATCCCAGGACTTTAAGATCACCAATACAAAAATATATATAAAAACGTAATTGACTTATTTATACATATAATAATATAAATTTGTTTACAAATGAATGGCTGAGCAGACGGGAAAGATATTCATTCTCATAGATACAGTATTTTAAAATCTCAATATTGGAATATCCATAGGATGACAAACATGAATTCCTGTAGATTACATATATCCTTTGTTGATTTTGCCCATGCTCAAGGAAGAGTTACTTGAAACATGTGGGGAAAGGGAAAAATCTCATCTTCTTCTTCATCCATTGATTACCACATTTACACCAAAGTATATACTGTAAGTAATCTACAGTAATTCTTGTTTGTCATTTTATGGAAATTCTAATATTGAAATTTTTAAATATTGTATGAGAGAGGGAGAGTGAATATTTTTCCCATCTGATTAGCCATTTTTTTTAACAATTTTATTCTTTGAATAAATGATAGTCAGTTATGTTATTATATATCTATAAATGTTTATATTGGTACCCTTAATTTGTTATATATTATATACTGATTTGGCCATACCTTAGATTTTTTTCTGTATTTTTTTCTGTATTTTTATGTGTGTTGCACTAGTTATCATCTATATGATTGCCGGCGCTGATGTTTCCACGCTAGCACTCATATATTGCTTATTGTCCGATATGTAATATAATATATTTGCAAGTAATATGTAATGCATACATTTTTTTTTCAAGGTTCATTTTGGTCCGGTCCGCTCTCTGCTGAAAATGGGTCGCAGGAGTGCAAAACAAATTGCACTTCTGTGACCCACAGGAGAAGCCCAGCCAAACGAGATTTTAAAGTTATTTTATAAATAGTAACAAATTTACACATTTTGCATTAGATTTTCCTGCACTGAAACATCTGGGTAATATTACGAAGAGTTGCTATGGGGTGGGAGATGGATTTTTTTGGAGGCAGGTAATTTGTGAGGAGTAATATTTTTGATATTAGGATATTATCCTGTTTTCAAATCTGTGTCTCTCGGGGAGGACGGACCCTACTGTGGGATCCTTAAGCAGTATCCCCCAATTTTTCAAAATAATCCTCTCCTTGTGCTTATATTTGAAGTGAAATTGGGTAATACATTTAGGCTGGGTTCACATCTATGCAAATTGGATGCAGGTTTCCAATTTGCATAGCAAGAGATTGTGACCGGCTCTCTATGGAGCCGGTGCACACATCTCTGCAGCGGCTCTGGTGCGAATTGCAAAGGAGCCCCGTGCGTCTTTTGGTCCATTTCAGGTCCAAATTCAGCCCAAAATTCAGGCTAAAATCAGACCTGAAACAGTGAATGGAGACACACTGGACTGCTGCGAGCTGCTGCATGTTCTAGTGTGAACCCAGCCTAATTGTCAGAATTGGTTATGGATACTGTTTTAGGGCTCCCAGTTTTTAAAGATGGACATTCTTGATAGGTCTGCTAGATAAAACAGGGTTCAAAGCTCTTTTCCAAAAATGTATCTATCAAAATATGCCGCTGTATGGAATAATCCTCATGCAGGGTGCAGTTCTTACGGCACCTACAGAACTGTCCCCTGTATGGTGATAGTACACTTTGGATAATGGCAACTGTAATGCACATATGAATTCCCAGATGTGGGCTTGAAGTGGGTACTGGAAATTATCTTACCATCCTAATGGCCCAATTCAAGGTGGGAACACCAAGAAGGTGGGGTTCCACATGTGTGTGAATGAGAGATCCAGGTTGTTGTTGCTGCAGGGCTGTACAAACAGGTCAATGGTAGATGGAGAGCCATCCCATATGACATTGTCTATATACCTGCCATAGAAGGTGATGTACGCAGCAATGGGGTAATTACTGTGACCCACAGGAGAAGCCCAGCCGAACGAGCTTTTAGAGTTATTTTATAAATAGTAACAAATTTACACATTTTGCATTGGATTTTCCTGCACTGAAACATCTGGGTAATATTACGCAGAGTTGCTATGGGGTGGGAGATGGATTTTTTTGGAGGCAGGTAATTTGTGAGGAGTAATATTGTTTTTGATATTAGGATATTATCCGGTTTTCAAATCTGTGTCTCTCGGGGAGGACGGACCCTACTTTGAGGTCCTTAAGCAGTATCCCCCAATTTTTCAAAATAATCCTCTCCTTGTGCTTATATTTGAAGTGAAATTGGGTAATACATTTAGGCTGGGTTCACACCTATGCAAATTGGATGCAGGTTTCCAATTCGCATAGCAAGAGATTGTGACCGGCTCTCTATGGAGCCGGTGCACACATCTCTGCAGCGGCTCAGGTGCGAATTGCAGAGGAGCCCCGTGCGTCTTTTGGTCCATTTCAGGTCCGAATGCAGCCCAAAATTCAGGCTAAAATCAGACCTGCAACAGTGAATGGAGACACACTGGACTGCTGCGAGCCGCTCCATGTTCTAGTGTGAACCCAGCCTAATTGTCAGAATTGGTTATGGATACTGTTTTAGGGCTCCCAGTTTTTAAAGATGGACATTCTTGATAGGTCAGCTGGATAAAACAGGGTTCAAAGCTCTTTTCCAAAAATGTATCTATCAAAATATGCCGCTGTATGGAATAATCCTCATGCAGGGTGCAGTTCTTACGGCACCTACAGAACTGTCCCCTGTATGGTGGTAGTACACTTTGGATGATGGCAACTGTGGTAATGCACATATGAATTCCCAGATGTGGGCTTGAAGTGGGTCCTGGAAACTATCTTACCATCCTAATGTCATATGACATTGTCTATATACCTGCCATAGAAGGTGATGTAAGCAGCAATGGGGTAATTACTCCAGATACAAGACTCCTCCCACCAACCAATAGTGCGGTTGACCTAACAGGGTGAAAAGGACATGCCCATAGCCATGCCCCATATCTGGAGACAATAATCCCCCATTATCCTCCAATATAAACTGGGCCTGAGCAGGGTGCAACTGTTACTCCTTGGCTAAAAAGTGACCTAAAGCTGTGATGGGGAATAGAGAGCTACAGGTAATCAACGTCCAGGGATAGTCAGCAGTATGAGTGTTCCCATTGGTAATGATTAAGGATATCCAACAACTGTAAAGAATGTTTTATGTATGAGGGGAGTGACTATACCATAGCCTGCCTGAAGAACAAAATATCAATATATTGATGATCTTAAAGTCCTGGGATGCTCTCCATAGAGGCCACAATGGATCTACCTGGAGGGTTCTGGGGTTTTTGCACATTAGGAAGGAGATAAAAATAGAGGTGCTTAAAATATCTCTATGTAGGAATAGGGATGAGCCGAACGCCCCCCCCCCCCCCCCCCCGGTTTGGTTCGCACCAGAGCATGCAAACAGGCATTACATTTGTGCGAACATGCGAGCACTGTTAAAGTCTATGGGACATGAACACGAACAATCCAAAATGCTCATTTTAAAGGTTTATTTGCAAGTTATTGCCATAAGAAGTGTATGGGGGCCAGGGTACTGCCCCAGGGGACATGTATCAATGCAAAAAAAAGTTTTAAAAACAACCGTTTTTTCAGGAGCAGTGAAACAATAAAAATGAAATATTCCTTTAAATATCTGCCTGGGGTCCCCTTAGTCTGCCTGTAAAGTAGCGCATCTGGCTCATGTGTTTTACATTCCCGCAGCAAAATGACATTTCGGCTCCCGGTAATATAGATACAAATTAAGAGAAAAAAACTGTGTGGGTCCCCCCCCAGTCCATACGAGGCCCTTTGGGTCTGGTATGGATATTAAGGGGAACTCCATGCCAAAACCAAAAAAAAAGAAACAGCCTGGGGCCCCCCCCCCAAAATCCATACCAGGCACTTTGGGTGTGGTATGGATATTAAGGGAAACTCCACGCCAGTACAAGGGGATATGCACAAGTTTGACTTGCATATGCACAAAAAGCAACAGAAGTTGGGTGGACCCATGTGCTCTAACTGTGATTTTACAGTCTGAAAAAGGTTTAATTTAGCTGGTTGCAAGTGTGCTTACATACATGCATGGAAAATATAGCATCACATTCATTTTAATCATACATTTTAAATATTTTTATTTTTATTAAAAAAACAGTCCTAGTACCAAATCAATACAGGACTATAACTGGTAACTAGGGATGAGCTGACTGTCTTTGTTCAATTTGAGCATTGTTCTGTAAACTTCAATGTTCAGTTGATGACCCACAACCCCATTGAAATTAATGGGATCTGAAACTGTCAAATCAAAAATGTCGATTTCTGGGCTAATAGGGAAAGGAGTGTCAAAAAAGAGCATGGGAGGTGGGCACTGCCCTAAGGAACATACAAAAAAATTTAACTCTATTCGACCAGGCGCTGTGACTTTTTAAATGCTTTAAAGTTAAAACATTAAAAATGACCAATTCCTTTAAATATCATGCCTTGGTGTGCCCTAATCCTGCCTATGAAGGGAACCATCTAGGGATGAGCCGAACATTCCCTGGTTGGGCTCGCACCAGAACTTAGGGCCCAGAGGTAGAGATAGTCAGCGCGGAACATATTCCAGAGGGTGGTATTGGGGGCATTAGTGGTAGGTTGACTAAAGCACATAAACCGGAGGTAAGTATAGAAACAAGTCCTAGTTGCAATCTCGGAACACCCAATAAGAGGATAGTATGCGACCGGTCTAAACTACGTGGCATGTTCACCAATGCCAGGAGCCAGGCAGACAAGATGGGTGAACTAGAGATACTGTTGTACGAGGAGGATTTGTGGGAATTTCAGAGACCTGTTTCAACAGCTCTGAAGATTGGCTGGCAACCATTCAAGGGTATACCCTTTATCACAGGGATAGAGAGGGTAAATAGGGGGAGGGGTATGCCTATATATTAAGAATAATGTACAAGTGAATGTGAGAGATGACATCACTAAGGGAGCTAGGGAGGAGGTGGAATCCTTATGTGTAGAGCTCCAAAGGGATGAAGCTAAGGGGAAAATTATACTGGGAGTATGCTATAGGCCCCCTAACCTGAGGGAGTAGGGGGAGACAGATCTCATATCACAAGTTGGATTAGCAGCAAGGATGGGAAGTGTTATCATAATGGGAATGTCTTACAGGATCATTTCATGGTTCAGATGGTAGACGACTAGAAATAAAGCATTACTGGATCTACTGATTACCAACAATACCGACCTGATCACGGATGTGGAAATACAGGGCAATTTAGGAAACAGCGATCACAGGTCAGTTGGCTTCAGTATAAATCACACAAATAGGAAACATAAGGAGAATACAAAGACACTGAATTTCAAAAGCGACAACTTCCCTAAACTACGAACCTTGCTAGAAGGCATGAATTTGGATAAAATCTTAGGAACAAAGAACACAGAAGAGAGATGGGTTTGCTTTAAGAGCATATTAAATAAGGGCATTAGCCAATGCATCCCACTGGGTAATAAATTTAAAAGAGCGAATATGTCAGAAACCATGAATCAGACCGAGACAGAAGTACAAAAGTACAAAATGTACAGGAGGCTTGCACCAGCACTTCTTAAAAGAGAGTCTTTCTCTGAGTCTGGAGTCAATGAGGATGGCAAATGTGATCAACCTTTCCAGCTCAGTGGGTATATCTCGGGCTGCTAACTCATCCTTGATGTTATCCGAGAGACCATGATAGAAGGCAGCCACGAGGGCCTCATTGTTCCAAGCAACCTCTGCTGCCAGAGTACGGAATTCAATGGCGTAATCGGCAACAGTTCTCGTACTCTGTTTGATGGACATGAGGCACTTGGCAGCAGAAGCGGAGCGTGCGGGAACGTCAAATACCCTTTTGAAGGAAGCCACAAATTCTGGGTAACTCAGGACCACAGGTTTTTGCGCCTCCCATAGAGGGTTTACCCAGGCCAAGGCTCTCTCAGAAAGCAAAGATACCATGAAACCTACTTTGCTTCTGTCCGTGAAAAACGGCTGGGGCAGCATCTCAAAGTATATCTCAACCTGGATGAGAAACCCTCTGCATTGAACTGGATCTCCCCCAAATCGCTGGGGAAGCAGAGCGGAACCAGACATGCCTCTTATAGAGGTAATACTCGAGACGGGTACCTGCACAGAGACTGGAGCAGCAGCAGGGACAGCCTGCAACACAGATTGTACCGGAGCAGCCATAGTGGAAGATTCCGGGTGAGCCGTGCGACTCTGGAGCGTTTGAAAAGCCAAGGCAAACTGATCCATGCGGTGATCCTGGTCATCCAATTTGGAAAAAATATTACCAACAAGTGGACTGACTGCATCTTCTGAATTCATGGCCTTCGCCTACTGTCAGAAACCATGAATCAGACCGAGACGGATGTACAGTTAATCACATTTGTTTAGTAATAATAAAAAAGTAAACAGGGTAAGCGTAGTAAATACATAGCCAGAGTTTAGTAACCAGATCGGGTAGTCAGCCAATGCCAATGTCAGAGAGCCAGAGATCAACGTAGTAGTACAGCAAGCAGGATCAGGAGCCAGAAGGGCTCGCAGGAGAAAGTCTCTGAGATGTGACCAAAGGCGAAGGCAGAGATGAAGTGAGCTGGACGGCTTTAAGTAGGCAGGACTCACGAGTAGATCATCAACAGCTGAGTCACTGTGGAGAGAAAGTAGCTGGCAATTAGCTGACAGCTGAGCGGCCAGCTCAGAGAAGAAAGGGCTGAGCCCAGCTCTGACAGAATAAAAGTCCTGAATGGCTTAACTCCAATGTAAAAATGCATATAAAAGCAAAGGAGAAGGCCTTAAAAAAATACGAGGTTGAGGGAGCATCATCAGCATTCAGACTTTATAAAAAATGCAGCACGAAAAGTAAGGGTGCAATTAGGGTGGCTAAGATAGAACACAAAAGACACATAGCGGAGGAGAGCAAAAAAACCCCCAAGAAATTCTTTAAATATATAAACAGTAAAAAAGGAGGACAGACCATATTGGCCCCATAAAGAATGAGGAGGGGAGGCGCATGCGCGGTAGCTCCATGAGCGGTCGCTCGTTCTGAGAGCTCCGCTCCACTCCGGCCTACATCCACCGCCACAGCTACAACAAGCGGCGGAACCAGCCCATCGGACCCCCTCCTCACCCCCTGGAGTCCTGAGGGACCCCCTCGCATGATCGGGGGCTCAGCCAGACGGGACCTATCCCGATTCCTGGATCCCGGCCCGCGGATCGCAGCCTCCATGAAAATGGTGGCCGCCGGCGCATCACGAGGCTCCTCAAAGAATCCAGTGGCATCCCTGGAAGACTTCCCACCCCTGCCTTCACACAAAGACAGGATGAATCCTCCAACAGTGAGTAATCCCCAGGACGGGATATTTCCAACATCCCCCACAGACTCTTTAGGCTGCAGCCCCATAGAAGTCCCCCCCCTAACCCAGATGGAGGAGAGCTGCCCCACATCCAGCCCTCAGACTGTTCCCCCTGCTCCTATCCCCACAGACTTCGCAGCCCTCATGGACACATTCTCTAATATGCTCTCAAGAGGGTTAGCCCACAATGCCTCACAAATCACCACCACTATACAGGCAGACCTGCAGCAACTGGGCGTAAGAATTGAAGCAATTGAATCTAAGACTGATCAAATCGCTGCAGTTGCCAACCAGAACACTGACAGGATCCAAGAATTACATGACCAACTGGACATGGCGTACTCAAAACTCGATGACCTCGAAAATAGGTCTCGTAGATACAATTTTAGGTTAAGAGGCCTTCCAGAATCGTTTAAGGACACAGATAAAATCGTTCGCTCTTTCATCAAACATTTAATTCCGGACATTCCAGACTACAGGCTGGAATTAGACCGGGCACATAGGGCCTTGCAACCTCCACGCCAAGATGACCTGCCCAGAGACATAGTGGTTAAACCCCACTTCTTCAGAGTTAAAGAAGAAGTTATGCACAAAGCAAGGGAAACAGAAAATCTCTCCTTCCAAGGACACCCGATTCAAATTTTTGCGGATCTTTCCCCCTTCACGATACAGAGACGGAGATCCTTAAAGCCTCTCTTGAGCAGCCTATCGCAAAAATCGATCGCTTACAGATGGTCGTTCCCCTTTCGCCTCAACTTTGCCTACTTAAATAAATCATATAGCTTCACGAACTTTGGAGACGGGGAATGGTTGCTGCTACAACTGGGCCTTATTTCACACTCGCCTGCTCCACCTGCTGTTATGGATCCCAGAACACCTCAATCAGCGAAAAGACCACCACCCTCAAGTCCCATCCAGCCCTTATGGCACAAGCAGCAAGCCAAGAGATCCAAAGATGGACGCCCCCCTTAAGGAACAGTCTACTATCAACAGAGCCTTTTTTTCCCCCAGGACTTCCTGCGGTAGTCTTCTGAAAATGGGACGCTGACTTCCTAAGCCCCTGTTTTCCTCTGGCAGAACCTTAGCCAGACTCTCTATTTTTTTGATTCTGAGACGTTTTCTTTTTGCTTCATTTTTCTCAGGACTCCTTTAAGTATGTTTTTATGGTTCTAATTTTGGTTTTATTTTTTGGCGGTTTGGCCGGAGTGGCTGCACTTCGCCTCCACGAGTTTCGGAGTGGTATTTTCCCCCACTCGGAGACACCTCCATAACCCTCTTTTTGGGGTTTTTGTTCTAAGGGAAAACCTTGCAGGGGGCTGCCTGCCTCTCCCTCCTGTAAGGGTTCTTGATTGTTATCCAGTTATAATAAGAATGTTTTCTTGGTTATGGCATTTGTTTTATATTGCTTTTGACATGTCTTGTCTCTCCCTCTCAGGGTCGACCTTCCCCCATTTCCTCCCCTCCTCCTCTCACCTATTTCCGGAGTCACTCAGAAACCCGACAATGCAACTAAACCTGGAATCCAAAACGCTCAGGCTGTGAAGGCTTGGACGCAAGCACAAATCTTGAAGTCTCAAGTAGGCACTTATTGTGTGATGCGCACATCCCCCCCTCTGATCCATGCATTCTGACACACTCATCCCTCCTCCCCCCCTCTGTATAGCCACGCACAATGTGCAGGGAATGAATTCTCCAGTCAAAAGACGTAAACTATTTAACCACTACAAGTCACAAAAAATCGCAATTCTTTTATTACAGGAAACTCACTTCCCATCCTCATGCAGCCCCTCCTTCTTACATGGTCACTACACTCAGTTTTTTCTTTCCAATGCTGACACTAAGACTAAAGGGGTATCGATTTGCTTTGCAAAACACCTTAAATTTTCCCCCTCTGAAGTTATTAAGAACCAAGCGGGCAGGTTTCTTCTAGTAAAAGGCATGATTGAGGGATCAATGCACTCCTTCATTTCTTACTACGCCCCGAACAAGGGCCAGGCTTCCTTTTTCTCCACAATGATGTCCACACTAGGCCCGCAACTTGAGGGGAAAATAATAATGGGAGGAGACACAAATCTCCCTTTTGATATTTCTCTGGACAAATCGGGGTCTGGACCCCCTCGCTCTAGAAAACCTCCAAAACAAAGTACTAAAATAGCCTTCACACTGTGTTCTCTAGGCCTCGTGTACATTTGGAGAGAAATGAATCCTAGGTCCAAGGACTTCACTCATTACTCCGCCCCACACCACTTCTACACCAGAATCGATCATATTTTTATTCAATCACCTAACATCCCCATGGCTATTAAAGCAGTTATTAGGAACACCCCTATTTCAGACCACTCCGTGGTTCTCTTATATATGCAACAATCTTCCAACCCAGGCAACAAATTCATATGGCGCCTTAATGAAGGGCTCCTAAGCGACCCAATCCAATGTTCGATTTTAGCAAAAGAAATACAGGAATACTTCCGTTTAAGCAATACTGAAGAGGTTTCTTCGGAGACATTGTGGGCAGCCCATAAGGCAGTCCTCAGAGGAAAAATTATTCAAATCTCCACTAATCTTAAGAAAGAACGCACGGCTGAAACCAACAATCTTCGGTTAAATTCCAATCTCTGTGTGGAGCCCATAAACGGAACCCCACCAAGGATTCTTTAGAGGCGCTGGAAAATGCGCGGACTTCTTTAAACCTGGCCCTTACCTCCGAGTCTGAGAAACAGCTCCGGTGGTCAGGAGCCCGCTTTTACTACCAAACTGATAAAATAGGAGCTAAATTAGCAGCCAAATTGTCACCAAGACCGCGATCGGTTGCCTTCCCCAAAATTCGCACTCAATCGGGTGAACTATCCCAAAACCCAAAACGTATCATGGAAACATTCCATGACTTCTACACTTCACTATACAAAAAGGAAAAAACAACACCTAACCACTCCATATCGGACTTCCTAAACAACCTAGCCCTTCCCAAATTATCTCCTGAACATTCAGACCTACTAGATGATCCAATCACTGATTCAGAAGTGCTCATGGTGATTAAGCACCTGAAACAAAACTCAGCCCCGGGCCCTGACGGCTTCTCCGTTGGATATTATAAAAAATTCGGTCCCATACTAACCCGTATTTGGTCAAATTTTTTAACTCTCTCAGGTCTGGCTCTCCCCTGGATAAAGCCCTAAATCTTGCCTTCATATCGGTCATTCCAAAACCCAGCAAAGATACAACTATGGTCTCTAATTATCGTCCTATCTCCTTAATCAACAATGATTTAAAAATTTTAACTAAAGTTCTCTCCAATCGGCTAGCATCCTGCATAGCTCTCTATATCAATAAGGACCAGGTAGGCTTCATTCCGGGGAGACAAGGACCTGACCAGATCAGGAGAGCAGTTGACATTATTTCAATTCTCAAATCTCAATGGGATGGGGGCCCCCCACAATATGGTTATCTGTTATCCATCGACTTGCAGAAAGCTTTCGACACAGTTACCTGGCCCTATCTATTCCAGGTACTGGAACGCTGGGGTTTTGGTCCACGTTTCATGAGCATCCTTAGAGCCCTGTATTCTGACCCAAGTGCACAGGTCAGATTTCAGGGCTACTACTCCGAGCCCCTGTCCATAGAAAGGGGAACTAGACAGGGGTGCCTTCTCTCCCCCTTCTATTCGCCATAGCCATGGAATCCCTGGCTATTGCAATTAGGAATCACCCCGACATTAAAGGGGTGTTGTGTGGCAAACGCGAGCATAAATGCGCCCTTTTTGCTGACGACTTGTTGCTCTTCGTGACATCCCCTCTAATCTCCACTCCTAATATTTTCTCTTTGCTTGATAAGTTTGGTGAGGTATCTGGTCTGCGAGTCAACGTATCCAAATCTTCCGCCCTGAACATTATGGTCCCTCCCAATACAAATGGGATACATTATGGTCCCTCCCGCCTACAAAACCACTTCACATTTTCCTGGAACGAGGTCTCACTTCCCTACCTAGGGGTCCATCTCACAGCAAGTATAGCCTCCCTCTATTCATCCAACTACCTGGCCATCTTCCGCAAATTAATATCGGACCTCTCCCTCTGGGATAATCATACTTTATCCTGGCTAGGCCGTATTAACGCGGTCAAAATGACCCTCCTCCCCCGTATACTTTACTTATTCAGATCCTTGCCCATCCCAATTCAAAAATCGCAAGTACACCCACTCCAGTCCAAAATCATAAAGTTAATTTGGGGCCCGAAGGGAAGTCGTTGCGCACAACATATCTTATTCAGGCCTAAATCACAAGGGGGTCTAGCTCTACCTAACATTTGGTGGTACTATCAAGCAGCTCAGTTGGCCCAGATCTCCACTGTATACTCAAAGGGCCCGAAACCTGATTGGGTATCAATGGAACGTCATGCAGTCCCTCTCCACATGATTGACTTTTTGCTTTGGTCTCCCACTAAATTGAGACCACCCATTCTAGCCCCAACGTTATCACATTCTCTGGCCTTATGTGACTGACTTCATAAAAATCCCTCCTTGATTTCCTCCCTCAAACCCCTGACACATATTTTTCATAACCCCAATTTTCCGCCAGGAATGAACATCTTAGTGTTTTTAGTTGGTGGCTGTATAAGGGATTACTTAGAATAGGGAACTATTTCACCTCCACAGGCCCTCTCTCTCTGGCATTCTGTACTAGTAAGCTTGAAATGCCTCCTGCTGAACGTTTCCATTTTATGCAAATACAACACTTCCTTCATTCCCTTTGGCCAAATAAATCTGAACCTCCCACAGCAACCAATTATGAATCTTGGTGTGCGGGTGCAATGGATCAGAGAGGGGGGATCTCCATCATATATGCCTCGCTTGCCTCAGCAGTGTCCAAGCCTCCATACGCCTTATCCTGGGAAAAAGACCTTGATATCTCTTGGGATAGAGATCAATGGTTCTCCTGCTTTCATCGCTCTTTTATAGGAATATTAAACGTTTCCCTCATGGAGGGCAGCATTAAGGTGCTCATGAGATGGTACAGGGTTGCAAAGATATATCCTGATGCTTCCCTGCTGTGTTTCCGAGGATGTAACCATGTGGGGACACTGTACCACGTATGGTGGTCCTGCCCACGAATAAGGAGCCTATGGAACAAAGTATTCTCAGTGATACGCAAAGTAACCACCGTCCAGATTACTCAAAACCCAGAGATAGCTCTACTGAATCTGAAAGTGGAAAAGGTAGATAAATATACCCAAAAATTGATCTTTTTCATCCTACTGGGCACCAAAATCACAATAGCCTCTTGTTGGAAAAAACGCAGGGTCCCTTTCGCAGCGGTGAAACATAAAATATTCTGGATTATGGCACAAGAGAAGATAGTTAGCATTATACAAGACAAAGCCCGTACTTTCAAACTAACTTGGGAACCCTGGGCCAATTTTTGCCATATTTCCTTATGCCCTGGCGTAAGATTACCAGGGCAACAGGTTCTCTGATACACCTCTTCACTTGTGATTCTCTTCTCACCCTCCTCCCTTCTCCTTCTCCTGGTCTTCCTTCCCCTTCCTTATATTCCCTCAGACTCTTGGATTGCTGTCTCTGAAAGTTGTTTGACCCTGATACTTACTTATTTACATTTCTTTGGAGAGTTAAGGTAATGCTTTAATAATCCCTGGGCTCCCCGAGTCTAGGGCTTTTCTGATGAAAATACCTCTCCTTAAGCTAGAGGATATGTAGCTAAGTTGATTAGATCACTGGATAATAGACATTAGTGGGGGAGGGTTTTCCATATTTCTAGACTGGAACAATAATTTTGGGCTCTCCTGGTTGGGAAGGATGTGGCCGAGGTTGGGGGTTCGGGAGGGTGGGGAAGTCCCAAGCCCGCAGTGTGTTCCCCTATGGGGTGGGTGGCGGATACCTCGCCTGCTCCCTGAACCCTTGCAAATACAAGAGATGTCCTTCTTATCCATACAACCACATCACCCTCCCCAACAAAGTGATACCCCTGCCTCCAGTCTTTTGATCTTGCGAAATACTCATCCTATCTCACTCTAGCTACTGAGACATAACAACCCTAGCTTAAACGCTTGATATGTTCTAAGTATTAGCACAAAACATTATTTTATTTTTCTCCTTTTCACGCCCTGCATTACGAGGCTTCGCCTCGGATTTATTTGTATCTCTTGTTCCCTTATACCTTTATCCTTTGTACTGTTTGATACAAATGTTTTGTCTGAAATTTTTATTAATAATAAAAATTTATTGAAAATAAAGAATGAGGAGGGACATCTGGTTACAAAGGTTAGGGAGATGGCGAAGGTATTGAATTTATTCTTCTCCTCAGTCTTCACGAGGGAATCGGGGGGCTTCAGTAACCAAAACTGCGGTGTTTATCCTCATGACAAATCACACGAAGCACCTCCATGGTTAACAGAGGACAGAATTAAAATTAGACTTGAGAAACTTAACATTAATAAATCACCATGACCAGATGGCTTGCATCTGAGGGTACTTAGGGACCATTGTTCCTAATTTTTACTGACAGTCTACTGACTGGAATGGTACCAGTTGATTGGAGAAAAGCCAATGTAGCACCAATATTTAAAAAGTGCCCAAAATACATCCCTGGGAATTACAGACCAGTTAGCCTAACATCAATAGTATGCAAGCTCTTGGAGGGGATAATAAGAGACTATATACAAGATTTTAGTAATGAGAAATGTATCATTGAGGCGATTCAGTTCGCATTTGCAGCGCTCTACAAATCCTTCATTCATTCATTCATTCATTCATCATTAGCAGTAATCAGCATGGATTCATGAAGAATCGTTGTTGCCAAACCAATCTATTAACCTTCTATGAGGAGGTGAGTTGCCATCTAGATAATGGAAGGCCCATAGACGTGGTGTATCTGGATTTTGCAAAAGCATTTGACCCAGTTCCCCATAAATGTTTACTGTACAAAATAAGGTCCGTTGACATGGACCATAGGGTGAGTTCATGGATTGGAAACTGGCTATAAGGGCGAGTTCAGAGGGTGGTGATAACTGGGGAATACTCAGAATGGTCAGGGGTGGGTAGTGGGGTCCCCCAGGGTTCTGTGCTGGGTCCAATTCTATTTAATTTGTTCATAAACGACCTGGAGGATGGGGTAAACAGTTTAATCTCTGTATCTGTGGACAATACTAAGCTAAGCAGGGCAATAACTTCTCCACAGGATGTGGAAACCTTGCAAAAAGATCTGAACAAATTAATGGGGTGGGCAACTACATGGCAAATGAGGTTTAATGTAGAAAAATGTAAAATAATGCATTTGAGTGGCAAAAATATGAATGCTATCTAAACACTGGGGGGAGAACCTTTGGGGTGTGATGGTGAACCTTGGCACCCCTGATGTTTTGGAACTACATTTTCCATGATGCTCCTGCACTTTGCAGTGTAGTGGAGCATCATGGGAAATGTAGTTCCAAAACATCAGGGGTGCCAAGGTTCTCCATCACTCCTCTAGGGGAATCTAGGATGGAAAAGGACCTGGGGGTTCTAGTAGATGATAGGCTCAGCAATGGCATGCAATGACAAGCTGCTGCTAACAAAGCAAACAGAATATTGGCCTGCATTAAAAAGGGGATCAACTCCAGAGATAAAACGTTAATTCTCCTGCTCTACAAGACTCTGCTCCAGCCACACCTAACGTATGCTGTCCAGTTCTCGGCACCAGTCCTCAGGAAGGATGTACTGGAAATGGAGCGAGTACAAAGAAGGGCAACAAAGCTAATAAAGGGTCTGGAGGATTTTAGTTATGAGGAAAGGTTGCGAGCACTTTTTCTCTCTGGAGAAGAGATGCTTGAGAGGGGATATGATTTCAATTTACAAATACCATACTGGTGACTAGGGATGAGCTTCGCGTTTGAGTCGAACTCGTGTTTGACTCGAACATGGGCTGTTCGCCGAACAGCGAACAATTTGGGGTGTTCGCAGGAAATTCGAATGCCGCGGAACACCCTTTAAAAGTCTATGGGAGAAATCAAAAGTGCTAATTTTAAAGGCTTATATTCATGGTATTGTCATAAAAAGTGTTTGGGGACCTGGGTCCTGCCCCAGGGGACATTGATCAATGCAAAAAAAGTTTTAAAAACGGTCATTTTTTCGGGAGCAGTGATTTTAATAATAAAAATCAAATATTCCGCGCTTAGGATCACTACCAGCAAGGAACTGCAGCCCCCCAAGCAAAAGGAAGACACCAAAGTGAAATCCACGTACTATAATGTTCTAAATGGGGAAATGGCGCTGTTCACAGACAATTGGAATGTAAAAGTAAAAACTGACAAATGAAAAAATATGAATAAAAAGTATGAATAAAAAAGGAAAATACCAAAATATAAAATGTGTGCACCAAAGTCCACAACAAACTTGGTGAGAAGTTCTGCAAAAATGCTACAACCTACTCCAATGTGTATATCATATAAGATGTGGGTGTGCAAGTTATCACCATTGGTAAAAAGTGAAAATAAGCATAAAATACATAAAACATAAAAAATGGATATAAGTGACCCTAGAAAATATCCACATTTAAAAATCCCACTAACGTGCCCAGTGACATAAAATAGACCAAGTGACATAAAAAATATATAATATTGGGCAGCTGTAATGACTCTCACATGGACTGTGAAAGTCAGAAACTGAATGCAAAAAAATTTTTTTGTGAATGCAAAAAAAACTATTAAATATAATAAATGGATCAAACAAAAAAATAATAAAATAAATTGGCTCGTGGGTATGTGTAACCAAAAAAAGTGAAATGATTAATGTGCACCAGTAAAAATAGTCCAATGTAAATAGTCCAATGAGTGTGCAGAAGGTCACTGTACACAGATGGTATGTGTATCTAGGTAATCCCCAGCAGGTTTTCAATACTGATGTAATCCGTGTTTGGCCCCCACTTGTGCCCTCACTCACCAGAAAGCCCAACCCCTGCAGGGGTAAAGGGCATAAGTAGATCCAATGGCCGGAGTCCTGGACAGCCGAAATCCCCCTCTAAGGTTCCGTGGTCTCCTTCCCACTTAATCCGCTGTATTCCTTATAATGGTGTCCACCGGAGTAAATCCATATGTATGGAGAAAAAAGGAAGCCTCATAGCGTGAATCCGAAAACAATGTAGATTTATTAAACCAAAAAGTTAAAAAATGGGAGCTAACACTGCTCCACTGGCTGGCTGGAAGCCACTGAGGTGGCGTGGTATCGGCGTGCATTCCACAGTCTAGTTACTGAAACCGGAAGCTAGCACAGAAACAAACGTAGGAGCGACGTGTGCGTACCATGTGACCACACCTTACGCATTTCGTCATCAAGACGTCATCTGAGGCGCGGCCATCCTGGTACACCACACGTCTTAATATACTACAAGGAGGCGCCGCGATGTCCAATCGGAAGAAGCTATTGTGACGTCCCACCCACCCAGCGGGGAATATATGGATAATATGGGTCCCCAAACACTTTTTATGACAATAACTTGCATACAAGCCTTTAAAATTAGCACTTTTGATTATTCATGTTCGTGTCCCATAGACTTTAAAGGTGTTCACGTGTTCAAACAAATTTTTTGCCTGTTTGCAAGTTCTGGTGGAAACCGAACAGAGGGGTGTTCGGCTCATCCCTACTGGTGACCCCGCAATAGGGATAAAACTTTTTTGTGGCAGGAAGTTTAACAAGACACGTGGCCACTCATTAAAATTTGAAGAAAAGAGGTTTAACCTTAAACTACGTAGAGGGTTCTTCATTGTAAGAGCGGCAAGGATGTGGAAATCCCTTCCACAGGCGGTGGTCTCAGCGGGAAGCATCGCTAGTTTCAAAAAGCTATTAGATAAGCACCTGAATGACCACAACATACAGGAATATAAAATGTAATACTGACATATAATCACACACATAGGTTGGACTTGATAGACTTGTGTCTTCTTTCAACTTCACCTACTATGTAACTAAGTAACTATGTAACTTGAGAACAGGCAAACACCTTTAAAGTCTAAGGGACCCAAACATGAAAAATCAAAAGTGCTAATTTTAAAGGCTTATATGCAAGTTATTGCCATAAAAAGTGTTTGGGGACACGGGTACTGCCCCAGGGGACATGTATCAATGCAAAAAGAGTTTTAAAAATGAGCGTTTTTTCGGGAGCAGTGGTTTTAATAATGCTTAATGTGAAACAATAAAAATGAAATATTACTGCGGCAGGTTAGTCCGACTGCGTGAAATCACGTTACTCTACCCCCCCGCCGTCCACTACAATCGGTTTCGATCAGGAACTGATCAATCCCCAGGCCCAGGCCAATGAAATCTGGCCTGGACCTGGTGATCGCTCCTGACGAATGAGATCCTTCCCCTGTCTGTGCAACTGTAAACACTGACAGGGGAAGTGATGTCATCTCTCCTTGTGTCGGTCTTTTTGTTCCAGACTGAAAGGAGAGAGCATCAAACAGTGAGTTTGCACCGACACTACACTGATACCAGGTCATGTAGGCACACAATTCACCCCCAGATCACCCCCCAGTTAACCCCTTCACCACCTGTCACCGTGTTACCCAGTACAGCAATCATATATTTTTTTATCGCTGTACTAGTGTCATTAGTGACAAAAATCAGTGTTAGGGTAATTAGTCTTAGGCCCAGATAAGTCTAGGGACCCCCCTAACCCCCCATAAAGGTTTAACCCCTTGATTACCCCCTGAGATCACAGTATAAGTGTCATGGGTGACGTAGTTTAGCTAGTTTATTTTTATAGTGTCAGGGCACCCGCCGTATTTTACCCAATAAAGGTTTAACCCCCTGATCACCCAGTGGGTGATCAAAGTTTTTAGCGTCAGATAGGGTCTGCGTCGCACCAGGCAGCGTCAGATCAGTGCCAATACTGCTAACACCCAAGTACGCACCATATGCCTCCCTTAGTAGTATAGTGTCTGAACGGACCGATATGTGATCTGATCAGATCTATACTAGCGTCCCCAGCGGTTTAGGGTTCCCAAAAATGCAGTGTTCGCAGGATCAGCCCAGATACCTGCTTGCACCTGCGTTTAGCCCCTCTTCCCAGCCCAGCGCACCCAAGTGCAGTATTCATTGATCACTGTCACTTACAAAATACATAACTGCAGGGTTCGCAGAGTCAGGCCTGATCCCTGTGATCGCTAACAGTTTTTTTGGTAGCGTTTGAATCAGTCGCTAACAGTCAGGAGCTTTTTTATTTGTGAGTCTCACTAGTGTACCAGTAAATTTAGAGACCAAAATGTCAAATCGAAGGTACACTAGTGAAGAGGCCTACACATTTCTGAGCATGACAGATAGTGAAGAGGAAGTCACTCATCTGTCAGATTCAGGCTCAGAATACAAACCTGTAGATAGCAGCGGCACCCTGACAGATAGCTCTGACAATGGAGTTGTGGTCCCTGCCAAGGTCAGGCACACCAGACCCCGATCTTCTTCTGCTGTCGTTGAGGTGCAAGAACCACAGGTCCCTCATATGGAGCAGAGAGCAAATACTAGCGCCGCTATTCCTTCTGGTGAACTGGCAAGCACCAGCGGCCTAGTACATCCTGGTCATACATCCAGCACTGCAGGAACACTTGGTGACGTGGCGAGTCCCATAAGTACAGTTACTGTTTCCAAATTTAAGACCTTTCTGGGCCTATCCCTCCTCATGGGCATAACTAAACAGAGTGAGTTGCGGTTATATTGGTCCACTGACCCAATTCACCATACGTCCGTGTTCTCTGTCTCCATGACAAGGACACGATACGAGCAGATCTTGTGGTTCATGCACTTCAGCGACAATGAACTCTGTCATCCTCGGGGTGACCCTAGATTTGATCAGCTTTACAAAATTCGGCCCCTCGTAAACCACTTCACCCAACGTTTTGCAGCCTTGTTTAATCCCGATCAAGTTGTCTGCGTTAAAGAGTCCCTGATTAAGTTTTCTCGCAGCTTGTCTATCAAACAGTATCTTCCCAGCAAGGGTGCCAGATACGGGGTCAAGATGTATAAGCTCTGTGACAGAGCCACAGGCTATACATATAGTTTTATGGTTTACGAGGGAAAAGATAGTCACGTAGAGCCGGAGAACTGCCCAGATTACATTACACTATCTTACCAGCCCAGGGAGCGCTGGTAAGATAGTGTGGGACTTGGTGTCACCCTTATTTCAAAAGGAGTTACCGGTACTTGTACATGGACAATTATTACACGAGCGTGCCACTTTTTAGTCACCTTTTTGATTATGGAATTGGCGCATGTGGCACCATGCGATCTAATTGCCGGGACTTCCCCAACGGCTTGTAGAATCCCGACTTAGACGAAGAAGAGAGCCTGCTTGAGGTGTAATAATTTGTTAGCAGTGAAGTGGAGGGATTCACGGAATGTTTTCGTTGTGTCCTCACTTCATGCAGACACGGCAGTCCAAATTTCTATGGCGACTGGTGTTGTGGAGAAACCCCTCTGTGTCCACGAATACAACCTTAACATGGGAGGGGTGGACCTCAACGACCAGTTGTTGGCGCCATACCTAATTGCCCATAAGGCCAGACGCTGGTACAAAAAAGTGTGTTTATTTATTTCAATTGGCTTTGCTGAATGCTCATGTGCTATACAGAGCTTCAGGACCGACAGGATCCTTCCTTAAATTCCAGGAAGAGATCATCACAGCCCTTCTGTTTCCAGACGGTGCTCTTGCCCAAATTCCCAATCCAAATGCAGTGAGCCGACTGCATGAGAGGCATTTTCCTTTTTTCCTCCCTGGTACCCCTACCCAAAGAAACCCCCCGAAAAAGATGTTGTGTCTGCAGCAAACGCGGATTTGGTGTGACTCCCGCTTTTATTGTCCCTCCTGTCCTGACCAACCTGGTCTCTGCATTGGTGAATGTTTCAAACGCTACCACACACTAGTGGAGTTTTAGCATAGGGTACAGCACCACACAGTCCTAGGCACACTAACACAGGGTTCTCGGGGTCTCGAAAGATGTGATGGCCATCACATTTTGAGAGACCCTAATCTGCGACGTTAAGTTTACAGTTTTTTACAGTTTTTATAAAAGTGAAAAAAGTGAAAAAAAAAACCACATAAAAACACAAAAAAAAAAAATAAAAAATCCAAAAATAGTTGTGGCTGTATTTTTCTCCTCTTTCTCTATTGTTCTCTCTCTTATGTTCGCTCTCTACTGTCCGCTCTACTATTCACTCACTATTGTTCTATATCTATTGTTCTCTCTATTTTTACTATGTTTTATTGTATTTGCTTTGCACGTATGGTATGTTATACTGTAATGTTTGTTTTATTGTTAACCATCATTTGCTTAGCAGGTATGCCATTCAGCTGCAGCACGGGTTTATTTATCTTGACAGCAACAGCGTTTGCTCCCACGATACATAAAGCTGTGACTCCATCGCTGTCGAAGGTGATTTCTCCACCACAGTTAAAAAAAAAAAGAGCATATATGCCAAAGCATGGGGGCAGCAGGGGTGGAGGAGCAATTTGCTGCTAACATTAGGGCCGGACTGCCCCCATGCTTCGGCATATATTTTTTTAGGCACAGATTGCAATGTTTTATTTTTTGCTATGTTTTATTGTATTTGATTTGTAAGTATGGTAAGTCTAATGCCCCGTACACACGGTCGGATTTTCCGATGGAAAATGTCCAATCGGAGCGTGTTGTTGGACATTCCGACCGTGTGTGGGCTCCATCGGACATTTTCCATCGGATTTTCTGACACACAAAGTTTGAGAGCAGGCTATAAAATTTTCCGACAACAAAATCCGATCGCGTCAATTCCGACCGTGTGTGGCCTGTTCCGACGCACAAAGTGCCACGCATGCTCAGAAGAAATTCCGAGACGGAACAGATCGGTCAGGTAAAATTAGCATTCTGGAATGGATACAGCACTTTCATCACGCTGCAATGTCAAAAATAGTTTAATACAGCGCACTCTCTTCTTCTTTATAATGTGAGAAGAATGAAGTAGTTTTGCTGCTCATATTCACACAGACTTCTCACAAACTTCTTTCTTTATTATTTATCAGGACTCCCTCAATATATTTGGATTTGTCACATCATACAAAATTAATTTTGTTTTTTTTGTTTTTTTAAAGACTGTTTTTTTTGTTTTTTAGGTTTGTATTTTTTTCAAGGCTGATCTTTGTTCTATTTTATTTTTAGTTTTACTCCATAATATTTGTGTGTGTGTTTTGTGTGTCAAGTTACCACAACACCATTGATATCTTATATTATTTAATCTCAAGGAGATTGTTTGGTGTTGGTGTCCCTTGTTCATTTCACATAGTACTTTAGAAATGTACCTGCCTCCTCATAAACAAACTGTCATTTTTGAAGGAAAAAACACATAGGAGAGTATAATTGAAACAAATCCTTTATTAAGGGCTCAGAACCAAACAAAGTGGGAGAAAACACTGGAGAAACAGCTGAAATTAGCGAAGCCTTGGACCCCCAGGGCACACATCAATTCTTTAACATCAAAATTGTTGGCCGGAGGAGTCCTTATCTAAGGGAGTGCAGTCTGGTCCAGAAGTCCCAGAGATCCGGAAAGCAGCAGATGACATCTGTGTCCCCAGGCTGTGGTACTACAAGAGGCTGCATCTTTTGCCAGACCAGACTGAACCCAGGGTCATCACTTTCTGGTCTTCTTTCCACGCTTCCTTCCTGGCTGTGGCTCAGGTATTGGAGATGTGGCAGGAGGAGGAGTAGGACCTGGAGGAGGAGGAGGACTAGTAGGACCTGGAGGAGTAGGAGGAGGAGGAGGAGGAGGAGTAGTAGGACCTGGAGGAGGACCATGTGTGAGGTCACAAATGTGGGTAGCAGATGTTATTTGGCCCCTCAACCCCTTATTGAGAGCTTCCAACATTAAGGACTCACACATGAGTTGTTGGCCCTCCTCCATCTGCCTCATTTTGCAGGCAGTTATGCAAGTAAAGTCCTCCTCCACAGTGTGTGGGCTTCTCAGGGCCTCTGTAGCCTTCCAAAAGAGGCCTATGGCAGCCTCCTCCAGGGTACTCCTCTTCCTGCCACTTTGTTTTTGCGGGTGTAGGGGAGGGACCTGCATGTCAGGCAGCCTGCTTGGCCTGGCCACCTCCTGGCTGAGACTTCCCTGTGTATGAAAAAGGGACATGGTTTTAGTTTTTGCATCATCAATCATAATTAGAAATTAGTACTCCAAACTAACATCTAGTTAACATCATTGATTGGACAACCAGAAATATTTAGAGGAATGCTATACCTGGCTCAAGCTGGGCTCCTCCACATGTTGCTGCCTGGAAGGCCCACGTTGGGCGTCAGAAGCATCAGCTGGGGTGGAAAGAAGCGTGGAAGGAAGACTGGAGAGTGATGACCTGGGTTCAGTCTGGCCTGCCAGAAAATGCAGCCTGTCCTGGGCACATAGATGTCATCTGCAGCTCCGGATCTCTGGGAATCCGTGAACTTCTTGTGCTCCCTTAGATAAGTGCTCCTCAGGCCACCAATTAGGATCTTCAAATAGGTGATGTCTGCCGTGGGGATCACCGTCTTCACAAATTCCAGCAATTGATCCAGTGCTGCATTCCTCTTTGTTTGGTTCTTATAATGTGGGTGGTTTATCTGCCACAGACAAGGCAGCTCCCTGAACATGTCAATGAAGATTGCCATAAAGTCGTCATCTTTCAAGATATCCATTTTCACTGCAAGACACAACACAACACAAACCCTAATGTCAGGCAAAACTCTCCTAATCTTGTTACAATATAGGCCTCAATCTAGAAGCAGTATAGGCCCAAGTTTGTCTCTTACCTTCGTTATCACGATCGGCGCCTCCGATACTCCTTCCTCCGCTCACAGATCGTACGTACTACGCACGCGTGTTACGCTTTATACACACTGCGCATGCATGTAACTCCGCCCACCCCTGACATTCTTTCGAATCTATTCCCCCCCTTTTCGTTCGGCGCAGTGGGGGAAGAGCACATGGCGGAGACACAGCAGGTGCGTGCTAATTATAGCAATGAGGAGGAGGAGGAAAGCCCGGAGACGGAAACATCTGGATCCAGAAGGAGAAGATTTAAGGCCTCAAATATGTCCTTTGGGGAGATGTTGGAGATGGTCGATATCCTGAAGAAGGCCGACTATGACGGGAAGTATGGACCTTAACCCAACCCCAATGTCCGAAAGGCCAAGATCATGGCGAAAGTGGTCAAGAGTCTGCACCGGAATTTCGGGGTATGACGATCGAAAGATCAGCTCAGGAAGCGGTGGTCGGACCTAAAATGAAGAGAACATGAGCAGTACAGAAAGATCCGGAGAGTGCTGCAAAAAAGTAAGTAGTTGTGCTGTGTTCCTATTCTTTTTGTGTTTATTACATTTGTGCTGCTCCATGTGCTTTTAGGAACTGTTGTACAGTTTAAAATGGCAACTTTAATGTTCATGAGCACATTATTCGTTCGTATCAAACATTTTTCTTTCGGCCTATAAAAATAAAATATAAAATATGTTTTTGCCATATGCATTGGACCACATTTTTTAGGGCCTACTTGTATGAAACTAATTTGGTTGTGTAGATGTGTTTGTTACTAGAATGAATAGCAAACTAGATTCTGTGTAAGGAGAAGACACTCAGCAGCTGTTTACACATCTGGATGCTGGAGCACTAGTGTGGGACACAAGAACACCCTTTTTATTAGGGGGCCCACACAGGTGCTCCAGTGTATACTATAGGGGTGTCTCCATCTGTGAAGCTTGTACAAGACAGGTAAGTTTTCAAGCTTGACAAAGGACACTCAAAATTCTACATCTTGGAACTCTGCCAAAATAGACAATTGTACCCCACTTCTAAGCAATGTTTCATATTTCTAGTTCTGCCACCAAATATCTGTGTGCTAAGTATACCTTTTTTTCACATAGGGGAGAAAAGACTCGGAGGACACCCCTCATCCGAGGAGACCAGAGACCCCCCACCTCTGGAAGAAGGGTAAATACCCCCAACACAAGAAGAGCAGGAGGAGGAAGACGTGGTGGAAATTGTCACCACAACAGGTGAGTGTCTGCGACCACAGGCTCAGGTAAGAGATGGATGCCGGCATATTTATAATACTTGTTTTTTTTGGTTTCTCTCTTTCTAGGTGATTGTGATGTCGTGGATTCAGATCCTTTCACCTCAGAAAGTGCCCGATTGGGGAGATCATGGGGTGTAATGTTGCATTGGAAAACATCACGAAAAACATCAATGATGTTATTCAAAAAAATAAGAACATCATTGATGTTTTGGGGAGAGTTTAAAACCCCTCCAAATCCCTTTCTTTTATGGTGTACTACACTTTTAAAATTGTTTTGCAAATTGTAGAAAAGCCAAATTTTGAAGATGCACACAGTGTGCCAACATGTGCTATCTGCCAACACGGGAGATCAATGGACGCATTTTTGGGGTGCAACCCCTTCCTCAATAATAAAGTAGCTGTGAGGAAGGGGTTGCTCCCCCAAAACACGTCCCTTGATCCCCCGTGATGGCAGCTAGCACATGTTGATATTTGTAAATTGGTGTGCATCTGCAAAATGTGGCTTTTTCTGGGGTGACTTCACCCCATCTGAACGCAATATCAAACACAGTTCCTAAATACTCATGTCTGATATTGCCTTCAAGTTCTACCAAATGTGAACTTTGTAAGTTCAAGATTTGTGTCTTTCTTGTTGGTTTTAAACATGCCAGTTTTATGTTAAAAGGATATTTCTACTTTTTCTAATGCCACCCCAAAAATTGTTATACAACAAACATGTTGGTTTGTTTTAAAATCCTTGTGAAAATGTACATGTGATTGTGCAGGTATTAAAAAGATTGTTATTAATCAAGAATGTGTGCATTATTGTCTCAACGCTACAACACTTTTGTGGTGCTCTAATTGCTGTTTTCTGTGACAATGGGTGTTATTTCATAAGGGCAAATCCACTTTGCACTACAAGTGCAGTTTCAAGTGCACTTGTAGTGCAAAGTGTCTTTGCCTTTAGTAAATAAAACCCAACAGTGCTTTGTAAGGTTACACAATCACGCCATTTTCACGACTCACCACATTTCTGACAGGGTCAGCTAAACAAAACACAAGCAGTAAATGTCACCAAAGATTTGCTGATTTTTTTTTTATTTGATAAAGGCTTCACACATTGTCTGGCATATTAATGGCCCCCCTACCCGCAAAGAACTCAAGGTATCTTAGCCGGACATCACGGGCACTCAGGGAGGGCAAGCCAGGACGGCCACTTTCAAGCGCTGTCAGGGTTGTTTCATTTATCATTCCGGCCTCAGGCCCAACTGAGCCAGCATAGTTGGCAGAATGTTGACGTAGAAAGTTATGTAGAACACAGCACGCCAGGATAATATGATTCAGTTTATACTCCGCCATATGTATGGGTGTCAGAAATAGGCGGAACCGGCTGGCCATGATTCCAAATGTGTTCTCCATCACTCTTCTGGCTCTGGCCAGCCGGTAATTAAAAACCCTCTGGTCCGGGATGAGGGTCCTCATCGGGAATGGCCGCATAAGATGGTCCCCCAGTGCAAATGCTTCATCCGCAACAAAGACAAATGGGAGTCCTTCCACATTCTCTTCTGGAGGTGGTAAGTCCAAGCTGCCATTCTGGAGACACCTGTAAAACTCTGTCTGGACGATGACTCCACCATCGGACATCCGGCCATTCTTCCCCACGTCCACATACAGGAACTCGTAATTAGCCGACACCACCGCCAACATCACAATACTATTGAACCCCTTATAATTATAATAGTACGACCCCGAGATGGGTGGTGGGACGATGTGGATGTGTTTCCCATCAATTGCCCCTCCACAGTTAGGAAAGTCCCACCGCTGGGCAAAGTGGGAGGCCACAGTCTGCCATTCTTGTGGCGTTGAAGGAAACTGTTGAGTAAAAGAAAAAAAAATTAGTCTTTTTGCACATTAAAACATGGAAAGCAGATTAGACACAAACATTCTTGGCCAACATCAAGATAACATTTATTAATGGGAATTTTTAACCACTTAAGGACCGCCTCACGCCGATGTAGGTCGGCAAAGCGGCACGGGCAGGCAAAATCACGTACATACACGTGATTTGCCTCCCGCGGGTCTGGGGTCCGATCGGACCCCCCAGGTGCCTGAGGCGGTCCTGTTTTGTTCCCCGGCGATCGGAGGTGAGGGGGAGGCCATCCGTTCGTGGCCCCCCCTCGCGATCGCCGCCGGCCAATGGGAACATTCATTTGCTGCTGTATGCTAAACAGCAGCAAGGGAAATTATGTCATCTCTCCTCGGCTCGGTATTTTCCGTTCCGGCGCCGAGGAGAGAAGACATCACTGTGAGTGCACAAACACTACACACACAGTAGAACATGCCAGGCATACAAAACACCCCGATCCGCCCCCGATCACCCCCCAATCACCCCCCCTGTCACAAACTGACACCAAGCAGTTTTTTTTTCTGATTACTGTATTGGTGTCAGTTTGTGACAGTTACAGTGTTAGGGCAGTTAGGGTTAGCCCCCTTTAGGTCTAGGATACCCCCCTAACCCCCCCTAATAAAGTTTTAACCCCTTGATCACCCCCCCGTCACCAGTGTCACTAAGCGTTCATTTTTCTGATCGCTGTATTAGTGTCGCTGGTGACGCTAGTTAGGGACGTAAATATTTAGGTTCGCCGTCAGCGTTTTATAGCGTCAGGGAACCCCATATACTATCTAATAAATGTTTTAAACCCTTGATTGCCCCCTAGTTAACCCTTTCACCACTGATCACCGTATAAGTGTTACGGGTGACGCTGGTTAGTTCGTTTATTTTTTATAGTGTCAGGGCACCCGCCGTTTATTACCGAATAAAGGTTTAGCCCCCTGATCGCCCGGCGGTGATATGCGTCGCCCCAGGCAGCGTCAGATTAGCGCCAGTACCGCTAACACCCACGCACGCAGCATACGCCTCCCTTACTGGTATAGTATCTGAACGGATCAATATCCGATCCGATCAGATCTATACTAGCGTCCCTAGCAGTTTAGGGTTCCCAAAAACGCAGTGTTAGCGGGATCAGCCCAGATACCTGCTAGCACGAGCGTTTTGCCCCTCCGCCTGGCCCAGCCCACCCAAGTGCAGTATCGATCGATCACTGTCACTTACAAAACACTGAACGCATAACTGCAGCGTTTGCAGAGTCAGGCCTGATCCCTGTGATCGCTAACAGTTTTCTTGGTAGCGTTTTGGTGAACTGGCAAGCACCAGCCCCAAGCAGCATCAGGTTAGCGCCAGTACCACTAACACCCATGCACGCAGCATACGCCTCCCTTAGTGGTATAGTATCTGAACGGATCAATATCTGATCCGATCAGATCTATACTAGCGTCCCCAGCAGTTTAGGGTTCCTAAAAATGCAGTGTTAGTGGGATCAGCCCAGATACCTGCTAGCACCTGCGTTTTGTCCCTCCGCCCGGCCCAGCCCAGCCCACCCAAGTGCAGTATCGATCGATCACTGTCACTTACAAAACACTAAACGCATAACTGCAGCGTTCGCAGAGTCAGGCCTGATCCCTGTGATCGCTAACAGTTTTTTTGGTAGCGTTTTGGTAAACTGGCAAGCACCGGCGGCCTAGTACACCCCGGTCGTAGTCAAACCCGCACTGCAGTAACACTTGGTGACGTGGCGAGTCCCATAAGTGCAGTTAGAGCTGGTGAGGTGGCAAGCACAAGTAGTGTCCCACTGCCACCAAGAAGAAGACAAACACAGGCCCGTCGTGCCCATAATGCCCTTCCTGCTGCATTCGCCAATCCTAATAATTGGGAACCCACCACTTCTGCAGCGCCCGTACTTCCCCCATTCACATCCCCAACCAAATGCAGTCGACTGCATGAGAGGCATTTTCTTTATGTCCTCCCGAGTACCCCTACCCAACGAACCCCCCAAAAAAGATGTCGTGTCTGCAGCAAGCGCTGATATAGGCATGACACCCGCTATTATTGTCCCTCCTGCCCTGACAATCCTGGTCTTTGCATTGGTGAATGTTTTGAACGCTACCATTCACTAGTTGAGTATTAGCGTAGGGTACAGCATTGCACAGACTAGGACACACTTTCACAGGGTCTCCCAAGATGCCATCGAATTTTGAGAGACCCGAACCTGGAACCGGTTACAGTTATAAAAGTTACCGTAGTTACAAAAAAAGTGTAAAAAAAAAATAAAAAAATATATATATAAAATAAAAAAATAGTTGTCGTTTTATTGTTCTCTCTCTCTCTATTCTCTCTCTATTGTTCTGCTCTTTTTTTACTGTATTCTATTCTGCAATGTTTTATTGTTATTATGTTTTATCATGTTGAGGGGATGGGGCGGAGCGTCGTTACGTAGGAGCGCTCCGTAGGAGGCCTGGCGCCACAGCTCCCCCCGCACACCCGCTCAACAGAGAGGAGGAGGTCTGAAAGCCGCAAAGACGCCGGCACCGCGAGATGCTATCGACGCGGCCCGGCGTGAGATAGTGCGAGTCCCTCGTTGTCCTGGCTGCCACCACGAACCACAGCACCGCGGCTGACTCTGACACTGGGAGCTGGGAGCTCCGAAGCAACGGACAGGGAGGAGACCGCGAACGGCTCTGGAGGTATAGGTTGGCGCAACAACAGCAAGGTAACACTACAGTTGGAGGGGGGTGAGCCTGTAAAGGGACACAGTGAGAGGAGAGCTGGGAGAGGTGAGAGAAGATGAGAGCTCTGTGTAGGCGAATTTCCCCGCTGGTGCCCCACCAACCCCCCTATTGAAGTGTCTATGGTCTGAAAGCAGATGGAAAGCAGGGTAAGAACTTAAACTGTATCCTTTCAACTCCGCCACACACCGCTATATCTTACTGAAGCTTTTTGGATTCATGATAAGCCTATGGTGGGAAAGCAGCTGGGAAACAGGGTATGAACTTAAAACTGTTATCTTGATACAAAATTAACCCTGCCACAGATGTTTAAGACACTCGGATTCATGACATGTATTACAAAGCTGAAGGAACAATCCTCAGAATAATAAGGAACAGATGTGATGTGGCTGAGGCGCATTTGTCTATATATTGATGAACCGTTCACCCGTTTATCCAGTGCCCCTGCATGCACCTACACCCCCCCCCCCCCGTGGATCCCTGCAGCCTCTTCAGTTTCCTCCTCTCCTTTTCCCCCTCCACGGGTATTTTAACGTGGGGATCATCCCGGACCATCTCGGACTTTGATGTTTAAGGTTAAGAGACTTTAAGTATCGGGCTTAAACACCGATTTTCCTGGACTATTTGGACTAATTAGTGAACATTTGGCATAGGGATAGAAGGGTAGAGAGGTAGGCGCAAGATTCACCCAAGAAGAACCACAGGCCTGGGCTTGAGGGCCAAAACTCATTTTTCACTCCGACAAATAGAGTACATAAGGAGCCTGATAGTAGCCCTGCGGTTTGTGGGGGAGATGAATGCTCCCGCCCAGACCTGACGAGCAGGGTGGTCAGTGGCGGATAGGGCTTCTACGCGAGATGCCCCATAGACCCAAGTGGGCCCGGGAGGTCCCCCGTGGAACTAATATAGGACTCTCTACATAAGCAGATACAAGCGATCCACACATTGTTATAAGAGGGCTATGAGAGGGAACTGAGGGAGCTGGCCCCCGACTCTGCCAAGGAGCAACCTGTATAAAACTACTAGGTCTTATACCCAGGCCTGCATCTTTTTCTCAGGGTAGAGTGGAGTATTAGAGGCCTGTGGAAATGAGGGGGAAGGCAACTAAAGGTAGTAAAGGAGCGGTAAATGCACCAAGCCCAGGTGGGATTCAGCGCTACATGTCAGCTGAAGCCAGCATGCTGGAAGAACCTCAAGGGAGTCCCAGATTGGGAGCGTCCTCACGGCCAGGAATCAATAAACATAGAGGGGCATTAGAGGAGAATAAAAGCAAAAATGCAAGAGTAAGGATCAGTGGAAGCCAACAGACGTTGGGCCCTGAGACACAGGAAGGCCCTTATGAGAGATCTGGGGATGAAGTCACTGCAGGGGGGAATAAACCACCACTGCAGCTTACACAGGAGGAAGCTCCATATATTAAAGAGATGCTTGCCGAATTGCTACTGAAATTGGAGACCTCCCTTAAAAAAGAGATTGCGACTGTAAGAGCAGACATTAGACACGTATTGAAAAGGGTGGAGGAGACGGAAGACAGATTGGAAGAACACGAGCGGAGACTAGAGGGTATGAATATGCAAATAAGAGACATGCAAAGAGCAAACAGAAGCCTCCTCTATAAGTTAGAAGATCAGGAGAATCGCAGTAGACGCAAAAATCTGCGACTTAAGGGTCTCCCAGAGAAATTCGGGAAGGAAGAGCTGGCGCCGGCATTACAGCAACTGCTAAACCCATTGCTGGATAGAGAAATAACGACCCCCCTGAAAGTAGACAGAGCCCATAGGGTCGCACGATACCCCAGAAATACATCAGAGAGTCCAAGAGATGTGATAGTGAAGTTCCACTATGAGGAGGAAAAAGTAAAAATTTTGGGAAAACTGCGACGTCAACCGGGCTTATGCATTGAAGGGGCAGAAATACAAGTTTATTCAGATCTATCAGCAGAGACCCTCACAAGAAGGAGGCTGTTGAAGCCGCTAACAGGCCTACTGAAAAGGACAGAAATAGCATATCAATGGGGGTTCCCGGCTTGCCTAATTGGAAAAAGGAATGGACGAACGGCAGTGCTTAGATTCCCAGAAGATCTTGAGGACTTTTGTCGCAAGTTAGACATTGCCCCTCCACATATCCCTGGTTGGGGTGCGGAAGAGACTGCAGTTCCAGCGCGAGACACAATGGGGTGGAGGGAGGGGAGGGGCACACTGAGTAATGTAAGCTAATAACCAAGAAGCTTAGCTAGGGGATGAGGGGCAGCACCGATATGAGCGGGGCGGGGGGCGGGGGGAGGTGGGAGGGCGCTGGGGCAATACGGGGAGTCCTCACGACATGAGCCCTATGGGGAATATGGGTGCAGGGTGGCATTTGATTGAGGGAATCCTCCTGACCCATATTTTGAACAGAGGAGTTTGCCCCGCCAGTAATAGGCGATCTGTTCCAGTGGGGGGGGTGGGGGGGTGGAAGGGTTGGGGGTGGGAAGGGATGGGGGTGGGAAGGGATGGGGGGGTGAAGGGAGGGGGGGAGGGGGGGTTCTTTTTTCCCTTTTTTTTTTCCTCCCTCTCTCTCCTGCTATGCCACGCGGGATTGGCCGGACGCTCTTTTCAGCAATAAAAAATGGGAGTAGTTAGTTTCGTCACATATAACGTGAGGGGACTGAACACGGAAAAAAAAAGATACAAAATCAATCAGGAGCTACAACTCCTAGGCGCAAACATGGTGTTCCTGCAAGAAACATATGTAACGCACGCAAGTAAGGGACTGGCATCACACCTGTTCCCTAAATGGTTTTACGGGGAGGCTGGATCAGTACATTCAGGGGGAGTAGCTATAGGGTTTGATAGAACAACGATGTTTGAAGAAGAAGAGCGACTGGCCGATCCCGGAGGCAGGTTTCTGTTTGTTAAAGGGAAAATGTTTGAGACGTGGTTCACACTGGTGAACATCTATGCCCCAAACAGAAACCCGGAGAACTTTGTAAAGAGAATTCTGTCGAAACTAGAATCTTTTAGAAAAGGCAGACTAATAGTCGCAGGAGATTTGAACCTATGTATGGACCCTGAGGTGGACACGTCAAGGGGCGATTTAAGATTAAGATTGGACACACAGGGTAAGACACTTAAAAAAATGTTAAATCACCTCCAATTAATGGATGCATGGAGAATAAGCCACTTAAAAGATCGGGATTACACTTTCTTTTCCCCTGTTCATAAATCATTCTCGAGGTTAGACTACATTTTTATAGAACACCAGATGGTCCCTTTGTTGAGGGCAGCAGAAATTAAGGCTATTACCCTGACTGATCATGCACCGGTGAAAATCCAAGTAGAGATCACCGGTGTGGACCGGCCTAGGGTAAACTGGAAACTTAATGATTCCCTCACACGGGACCCAGATGTAGTTGCGAAAATAGAGCAGGAACTAAAAAATTACTTCGAGACTAATGATACAGAGGACATATCCAGATCCACTCTGTGGGAGGCACACAAAACCTATATAAGAGGGATTTGGATTGCCATTGGAACGAGGAAAAAAAAAGAGAGGGGAGAAAAGTTGACACGTCTATTCAGGGAGATTCAGGAAGCAGAACAAAGCACAAGACCTAAGGGTCTCCCAGAAAAGCAGGAGCTAATTAAGAAAAGAAGAGACCTAAATGAGTTGCTGGAGAAGGAAAGGAGTTGCGCTTTTGATATGATAAATAGAGACATGTATCGAGAAGGGAATAAACCAGGAAGGTGGATGGCAAAAAGGATTAGGGAAAAAAAGAATAGGACTTTTATACCTAAAATAAGAGACGAATAGGGGAACCTTGAATTCTCTACTCCAAAAATTGCTGGAATATTCCACTCTTACTACAGTGCACTCTATAAGGTAGGACGGAGGGAGAGATTGAGTGACAACAAGAAGGAAAGGATAAGGGAGTACCTTCGGGGACTAGACCTTCCCAGGGCAGAGAGGGATGTGGTTGAGCGTCTTGATGCACCCATATCCCAAGGGGAGGTAGAAAAGGCGATAAAAGACACTGCCCTGGGAAAGAGCCCGGGCCCCGACGGATACTCCGTAGCTTACTACAAAAAATTTTCTCAAATACTTGTACCCAAACTGTGCGACTATCTGAATGCCCTCGGGGAGAACGAAGAGTCCCGAGAAGAATCCCTATTAGCGTATATTACCCTTATCTTGAAAGAAGGAAAGGATCCAGCCTCACCCGGTAGTTATAGACCAATTTCGCTCTTAAACGTAGATACAAAAATGTTCGCTAAAATACTCGCAGATAGGCTGAAAACTGGATTAAAACAATGGATTCATAGTGATCAAGTGGGATTCGTCCCGGGTAGGGAGGGGAGAGACAACTCACTGAAAACAATTCTTCTTATGCAAGAAGCAATCAGGAGCAATACCCCTGCAGCCCTGCTATCAATCGATGCCGAAAAGGCATTCGATAGAGTGGACTGGGGCTTTATGACTGAAACCCTGAAACATCTAGGATTGGGGGGAGAGGATGATGAAATGGATCCTCTCACTATACAGGCATCCTAAAGCGAGGATCAGAGTGAATGGGACCCTGTCTTGTCCCCTTGAATTGTTTAACGGGACAAGACAGGGTTGCCCTCTTTCCCCAATTTTGTTTATTTTATCCTTGGAGCCACTTTTAGCGACTTTTCGTAGGAACGAAGATATTCAGGGAATCAAGGTGGGAACAAAGGAGTACAAAATAGCAGCTTATGCTGACGATTTGCTATGTTTCGTTACCCAACCTAGAACGACAATCCCCACGGTGCTCAAGGAGTTGGAGCACTATGGAAGCTTGTCAAATCTTAAAGTAAACATGAGTAAGTCAGAACTCCTAAATATATCAATCCCTAAGCGTGAGCAGAGGGCACTTCAAGCTGGGCTCCCATTTGTATGGTGTGAGAGGGAATTGGTCTATCTAGGTATAAAAATATCATCCTCACCGGGGGACCTCTTTGCCGATAACTATGTACCCTTACTTAATAAAACTAAAGATCTACTAGGTAGGATGAGATATAAAGCCCTGTCTTGGATCGGCAGGATAAATGCGCTCAAAATGTTTGTGCTCCCCATGTTACTATACACCTTCCAAATGGTCCCAATAGAAATCCCCCCTATATTTTTTGCTAAACTGCAGTCACTAATTTTAAAATTTATATGGGCACGTAAGCACCCTAGGGTAGCATATGACACTCTGTCGAAGGATAAAAAATTGGGAGGGGTAGGTGCACCGGATTTTAGAAGGTACTATCAGTCGGTTGTTATTTCTAGAATAACTGACTGGCTACACAGTAAACAGGAGAAAAGTTGGGTGAATATTGAAGCAACACTGAGTGGGGTGGATATAGAAAAATTAATATGGACCCCACCACAATATAGGGATTTGGGAAATAGAGTTAATTTTTTGACCAAGAACACTTTTAGAATCTGGGATAGGGTAGGCAAGAGTTGCCATTGGGAATTCAACTCACCACTATTATCACTATTAAACACGGATTATTTTTTACCTGGGAAGGAGGAACACCTATATTTCACGAGATGGGCAAAAAAAGACGTAATACAACTACAAGATGTGTTGAAAGGAAATAGATTGTACACCTACACTGAAATCACACAGGCTTGGGGGAACAAACCACTAGATAAGTGGAGGTACGCACAGATACTGCACTTTACACGTTCACTGCCACAACCACTAAGAGGAAAGGATCAGTTAAGAGATATCGAAAAACTATTAAATACCCCCACGTGTGTGAAAGGAAGTATCTCAAAATTATATAGTGTTCTTAGGGGGGAAGCTAGTAAAGGACCTCCCACTTTCTTGGATAAGTGGGAAAAAGAAATAGGAGGCTTAGAAGGAGAAGCACATAGAAGTAAGATTCTAAAGATGGTTCACTTAACAGCAAGAGATTCCCGGACATATGTAATGGCCTATAAAGCGATAGCAAGATGGCATAGGACGCCTCGGAAGGTACACGAATACGATGCTGAGACCCCCCCAACTTGCTGGAGAGGATGTGGAGAAATGGGCACTCTCGCCCACATTTGGTGGGAGTGTGCCAAAATCCAGAAATATTGGGGAGAAGTTCTGGGTGAAATACAGCATATAACGGGGGAGCAGGTTAACAAAAATCCTTGGACGTGCCTGTTCCACGACACGGAAAGAGAGATCCCCCAATACATCAAGTCAGTAACCCCATTCCTCCTAAACGCAGCTAAAGCACTGATCCCTTGTCACTGGAAAGGGGTAGAAGCCCCAAGGATGAAGGATTGGATAATAAGGGTAGAATGGGCTAGAGGAATGGAAGAAGCAAAACACACGATGGAAGGCCGGCGAGACAAATACACTAAGACGTGGGCAAGATGGCACGAGTATAGGAACACAGAAAAGCATTTGACAATTATGGAGGCTTGAGGATCACGGAGGGGAGAGGGAGGAGGGGGTTTTTTTGTTTTTGTTTTTTCTCTTCTGTCTTTTTTTTATTTATTTTTTTTGGGGGGGGTGGGAGGAGGCTATGGGGAAATAAAAAAGCAGACAAAAGTAGATAAGTAAATATTGGCACTTTAAATGGATAAAAAGAAAAGGGAAATATTGGTAAAAAGTCTTGGTATTAAAGAGACCACAATTTTCCTTAAGCCACAATGATGCGAAAAAGAGAGGGGGCGCAGCGTAAATGACGCAGCTGACTTAAAATCTCTCTAAAAGCTTGCTGATGTGGAAAACAAAAAAAAAAGGGAAAGAAGAAAGGAAAAAAAAAAAAAAAATGTTTTATCATGTTTGTTTTTCAGGTATGCAATTTTTTATACTTTACCGTTTACTGTGCTTTATTGTTAACCATTTTTTTGTCTTCAGGTACGCCATTCACGACTTTGAGTGGTTATACCAGAATGATGCCTGCAGGTTTAGGTATCATCTTGGTATCATTCTTTTCAGCCAGCGGTCGGATTTCATGTAAAAGCAATCCTAGCGGCTAATTAGCCTCTAGACTGCTTTTACAAGCCGTGGGAGGAAATGCCCCCCCCCACCGTCTTCCGTGTTTTTCTCTTGCTCTCCTGTCTTAACAGGGAACCTGAGAATGCAGCCGGTGATTCAGCCAGCTGACCATAGAGCTGATCAGAGACCAGAGTGGCTCCAAACATCTCTATGGCCTAAGAAACCGGAAGCTACGAGCATTTTATGACTTAGATTTCGCCGGATGTAAATAGCGCCATTGGGAAATTGGGGAAGCATTTTATCACACCGATCTTGGTGTGGTCAGATGCTTTGAGGGCAGAGGAGAGATCTAGGGTCTAATAGACCCCAATTTTTTCAAAAAAGAGTACCTGTCACTACCTATTGCTATCATAGGGGATATTTACATTCCCCGAGATAACAATAAAAATGATAAAAAAAAATGAAAGGAACAGTTTAAAAATAAGATAAAAAAGCAAAAAAATAATAAAGAAAAAAAAAAAAAAAAAAGCACCCCTGTCGCCCCCTGCTCTCGCGCTAAGGCGAACGCAAGCGGCGGTCTGTCGTCAAACGTAAACAGCAATTGCACCATGCATGTGAGATATCAACGCGAAGGTCAGATCGAGGGCAGTAATTTTTGCAGTAGACCTCCTCTGTAAATCTAAAGTGGTAACCTGTAAAGGCTTTTAAAGGCTTTTAAAAATGTATTTATTTTGTTGCCACTGCACGTTTGTGCGCAATTGTAAAGCATGTCATGTTTGGTATCCATGTACTCGGCCTAAGATCATCTTTTTTATTTCATCAAACATTTGGGCAATATAGTGTGTTTTAGTGCATTAAAATTTAAAAAAGTGTGTTTAATCTGTAGGGCATTTGCTTTAAAAAAATATATAATGTTTGGGGGTTCAAAGTAATTTTTTTACAAAAAAAAATAACATTTCCATGTAAACAAAAAGTGTCAGAAAGGGCTTTGTCTTCAAGTGGTTAGAAGAGTGGGTGATGTGTGACATAAGCTTCTAAATTTTGTGCATAAAAATGCCAGGACAGTTCAAACCCCCCAAATGACCCCATTTTGGAAAGTAGACACCCCAAGCTATTTGCTGAGAGGCATGTCGAGTCCATGGAATATTTTATATTGCAACACAAGTTGCGGGAAAGAGACAATTTATTTTTTTTTTTTTGCACAAAGTTGTCACTAAATGATATATTGCTCAAACATGCCATGGGAATATGTGAAATTACATGCCAAAATACATTCTGCTGCTTCTCCTGAGTACGGGGATACCACATGTGTGAGACTTTTTGGGAGCCTAGCCGCGTACGGGACCCCGAAAACCAAGCACCGCCTTCAGGCTTTCTAAGGGCGCAAATTTTTGATTTCACTCTTCACTGCCTATCACAGTTTCGGAGGCCATGGAATGCCCAGGTGGCACAAAACCCCCCCAAATGACCCCATTTTGGAAAGTAGACACCCAAAGCTATTTGCTGAGAGGTATATTGAGTATTTTGCAGACCTCACTTTTTGTCACAAAGTTTTGAAAATTGAAAAAAGAAAAAAAAATGTTTTTTCTTGTCTTTCTTCATTTTCAAAAACAAATGAGAGCTGCAAAATACTCACCATGCCTCTCAGAAAATAGCTTGGGGTGTCTACTTTCCAAAATGGGGTCATTTGGGGGGGTTTTGTGCCACCTGGGCATTCCATGGCCTCCGAAGCTGTGTTAGGCAGTGAAGAGTGAAATCAAAAATTTACACCCTTAGAAATCCTGAAGGCGGTGATTGGTTTTCGGGGCCCCGTACGCGGCTAGGCTCCCAAAAAGTCCCACACATGTGGTATCCCCATACTCAGGAGAAGCAGCTGAATGTATTTTGGGGTGCAATTCCACATAGGCCCATGGCCTGTGTGAGCAATATATCATTTAGTGACAAATTTTTGTCATTATTCAATCACTTGAGACAAAAAAAATAAATATTCAATGGGTTCAACATGCCTCCCAGCAATTTCCTTGGGGTGTCTACTAGGGATGAGCCGAACACCCCCATGTTCGGTTCGCACCAGAACATGCGAACAGGAAAAAAGTTTGCTCGAACACGCGAACACCGTTAAAGTCTATGGGACACGAACATGAATAATCAAAAGTGCTAATTTTAAAGGCTTATATGCAAGTTATTGTCATAAAAAGTGTTTGGGGACCTGGGTCCTGCCCCAGGGGACATGGATCAATGCAAAAAAAAGTTTTAAAAACGGCCGTTTTTTCAGGAGCAGTGATTTTAATAATGCTTAAATTCAAACAATAAAAGTGTAATATCCCTTTAAATTTCGTACCTGGGGGGTGTCTATAGTATGCCTGTAAAGGGGCGCATGTTTCCCGTGTTTAGAACAGCCTGACAGCAAAATGACATTTGGAAGGAAAAAACTCATTTAAAACTACCCGCGGCTATTGCATTGCCGTCAATACACATAGAAGTTCATTGATAAAAACGGCATGGGAATTCCCCACAGGGAAACCCCGAACCAAAATTAAAAAAAAAAAAAATGAAGTGGGAGTCCCCTAAATTCCATACCAGGCCCTTCAGGTCTGGTATGGATATTAAGGGGAACCCCGGCCAAAATTTAAAAAAAAAAATGACGTGGGGTTCCCCTTAAATTCCATTCCAGACCCTTCAGGTCTGGTATGGATTTTAAGGGGAACCCCGCGCCAAAAAAAAAACAAAAAACGGCGTGGGGTTCCCCCAAAAATCCATACCAGACCCTTATCCGAGCACGCAACCTGGCAGGCCGCAGGAAAAGAGGGGGGGACGAGAGTGCGCCCCCCCCCCTCCTGAACCGTGCCAGGCCACATGCCCTCAACATTGGGAGGGTGCTTTGGGGTAGCCCCCCAAAACACCTTGTCCCCATGTTGATGAGGACAAGGGCCTCATCCCCACAACCGTGGCCGGTGGTTGTGGGGGTCTGCGGGCGGGGGGCTTATCGGAATCTGGAAGCCTCCTTTAACAAGAGGACCCCCAGATCCCGACCCCCCCCCTGTGTGAAATGGTAAGGGGGTACTTACCCCTACCATTTCACTAAAAAAGTGTCAAAATAGTTAAAAATGACAAGAGACAGTTTTTGACAATTCCTTTATTTAAATGCTTCTTCTTTCTTCCTTCATCTTCTTCTTCTTCTGGTTCTTCTGGCTCTTCTGGTTCTTCCGGCGTTCTCGTCCAGCATCTCCTCCGCGGCGTCTTCTATCTTCTTCTCCTCGGGCCGCTCCGCACCCATGGCATTGGGGGGGAGGCTCCCGCTCTTCTCTTCATCTTCTTCTTCATCCTCTTCTCTTCTTCCTTCTTCTCTTCTTCTCTGTTTCTCTTCTTAATTTTCTTCTCCGGGCCGCTCCGCATCCATGCATGGAGGGAGGCTCCCGCTGTGTGACGGCGTCTCCTCATCTGACGGTTCTTAAATAACGGGGGGCGGGGCCACCCCGTGACCCCGCCCCCTCTGACGCACGGGACATGACGGGACTTCCCTGTGGCATTCCCCGTGACGTCACAGGGAAGTCCCGTCAAGTCACCGTGCGTCAGAGGGGGCGGGGTCACCGGGTGGCCCCGCCCCACGTTATTTAAGAACCGTCAGATGAGGAGACGCCGTCACACAGCGGGAGCCTCCCTCCATGCATGGATGCGGAGCGGCCCGGAGAAGAAAATTAAGAAGAGAAACAGAGAAGAAGAGAAGAAGGAAGAAGAGAAGAGGATGAAGAAGAAGATGAAGAGAAGAGCGGGAGCCTCCCCCCCAAAGCCATGGGTGCGGAGCGGCCCGAGGAGAAGAAGATAGAAGACGCCGCGGAGGAGATGCTGGACGAGAACGCCGGAGGAAGAACCAGAAGAGCCAGAAGAACCAGAAGAAGATGAAGGAAGAAAGAAGAAGCATTTAAATAAAGGAATTGTCAAAAACTGTCTCTTGTCATTTTTAACTATTTTGACACTTTTTTAGTGAAATGGTAGGGGTAAGTACCCCCTTACCATTTCACACAGGGGGGGGCCGGGATCTGGGGGTCCCCTTGTTAAAGGGGGCTTCCAGATTCCGATAAGCCCCCCACCCGCAGACCCCCACAACCACCGGCCACGGTTGTGGGGATGAGGCCCTTGTCCTCATCAACATGGGGACAAGGTGTTTTGGGGGGCTACCCCAAAGCACCCTCCCAATGTTGAGGGCATGTGGCCTGGTACGGTTCAGGAGGGGGGGGCCGCACTCTCGTCCCCCCCTCTTTTCCTGCGGCCTGCCAGGTTGCGTGCTCGGATAAGGGTCTGGTATGGATTTTTAGGGGGACCCCACGCCGTTTTTTTTTTTTTTTTTGGCGCGGGGTTCCCCTTAAAATCCATACCAGACCTGAAGGGTCTGGTATGGAATTTAGGGGGAACCCCACGTCAATTTTTTTTTTAAATTTTGGCTGGGGTTCCCCTTAATATCCATACCAGACCTGAAGGGCCTTGTATGGAATTTAGGGGGACCCCCACATCATTTTTTTTTTTTTATTTTGGTTCGGGGTTCCCCTGTGGGGAATTCCCATGCCGTTTTTATCAATTAACTTCTATGTGTATTGTCGGCAATGCAATAGCCGCGGGTAGTTTTAAATGAGTTTTTTCCTTCCAAATGTCATTTTGCTGTCAGACTGTTCTAAACACAGGAAACATGCGCCCCTTTACAGGCATACTATAGACACCCCCCAGGTATGAAATTTAAAGGGATATTACACTTTTATTGTTTGACTTTAAGCATTAATAAAATCACTGCTCCTGAAAAAACGTCCGTTTTTAAAACTTTTTTTTGCATTGATCCATGTCCCCTGGAGCAGGACCCAGGTCCCCAAACACTTTTTATGACAATAACTTGCATATAAGCCTTTAAAATTAGCACTTTTGATTTCTCCCATAGACTTTTAAAGGGTGTTCCGCGGCATTCGAATTTGCCGCGAACACCCCAAATTGTTCGCTGTTCGGCGAACTTGCGAACAGCCAATGTTCGAGTAGAACATGAGTTCGACTCGAACTCGAAGCTCATCCCTACATATAAGCCTTTAAAATTAGCACTTTTGATTTCTCCCATAGACTTTTAAAGGGTGTTCAGCGGCATTCGAATTTGCCGCGAACACCCCAAATTGTTCGGTGACTAATCAAAGTCACGCGTAAAAAGTCACGCGTAGCTTGCTGCACGCACTGAAGAGCAGATACAAACCCACAAGCACAAACTGAACAGCAGAAAACGATCTCAAAACCACGAGTCTGAAAAAGCACGAATCGTCTCTCACCAAACTTTTACTAACACGAGATTAGCAAAAGGAGCCCAAAGGGTGCCGCGCTTGGTTCTGAACTGGCCTTTTCTAGTCTCATCGTACGTGGTTGACATCACCGCGTTCTTGGCGATCGGAAATTCCGACAACTTTGTGCGACCGTGTGTACGCAAAACAAGTTTGAGCCAACATCAGTCGGAAAAAATCCTAGGATTTTGTTGTCGGAATGTCCGATCAATGTCCGACTGTGTGTACGGGGCATTACTGTTACACTGTAATGTTAAAATGGTGCATGTATGCCCATCATTAGAAGTGGGTGGATGAAGGGCGGTATTCTAATGGTGGGCATACACACTGATCAATCTCTTTTTGTCGTTCAGCCTACAGGCTGCATGAAAAAAAGAACATTACAATATATGCCCAAGAAGGACCAGCAAAGTACTGGTATGTTGCTGGACTTTGAGTGGTTATACCAGAATGATGCCTGCAGGTTTAGGTATCAATCAAGTATAATTCTTTTCAGCCAGCAGTCGGCTTTCATATAAAAGCAATCCTAGTGGCTAATTTGCCTCTAGACTGCTTTTATAAGCAGTGGGAGGGAATGTCCCCCCCACCGTCTTCCATGGTTTTCTCTGGGTCTCCTGTCCCAACATGGAACCCGAGAATGCAGCCGGTGGTTCAGCCAGCTGACCATAGATCTGATCAGAGACCAGAGTGGCTCCAACCATCTCTATGGCCTAAGAAACCGGAAGCTACAAGCATTTCATGACTTAGGTTTCGCTGGATATAAACAGCGCCATTGGGAAATTAGCAAAGCATTTTATCCCACCAATCTTGGTGTGGTCGGATGCTTTGAGGACAGAGGAGAGATCTAGGGTCTAATAGACCCCAATTTTTTCAAAAAAGAGTACCTGTCACTACCAATTGCTATCATAGGGGATATTTACATTCCCTGAGATAACAATAAAAATGATAAAAAAAATCAAGGGAACAGTTTAAAAATATAATAAAAAAGCAAAATAAGTAATTAAAAAAAAACAAAAAAAAAACACCTCTATCTCCCCGTGCTCACGCGCAAAGGTGAACACATGCGTTGGTCTGGTGTCATATGTAAACAGCAATTGCACCATGCATGTGAGGTATCACCGTGAAGGTCAGATTGAAGGCAGTAATTTTAGCAGTAGACCTCCTCTGTAGATCTAAAATGGTAACCTGTAAAGGCTTTTAAAGGCTTTTAAAATTGTATGTAGTTTGTCACCACTGCACGTATGTGCGCAATTTTAAAGCATGTCGTGTTTGGTATCCATGTACTCGGCATAAGATCATCTTTTTATTTCATCAAACATTTGGGCAATAAAGTGTGTTTTAGTGCATTAAAATTAAAAATGTGTGCTTTTTCCAAAAAAAATTGCGTTTGAAAAATCACTGGGCAAATACTGTGTGAAAAAAAAATGCAACACCCATCATTTTAACCTGTAGGGCCTTTGCTTTAAACAAATATATGATATTTGGGGGTTCAAAAGAATTTTCTTGCAAAAAAAATATATTTTCATGTAAACAAAAAGTGTCAGAAAGGGCTTTGTCTTCAAGTGGTTAGAAGAGTGGGTGATATGTGACATAAGCTTCTAAATGTTGTGAATAAAATGTCAGGACAGTTCAAACTCCCCCCCTAAATGACCTCTTTTTGGAAATTAGACAACCCAAGCTATTTGCTGATAGGCATGTTGAGTATTTTATATTTTGTCACAATTTTCGGGAAAATTACACTTTTTTTTGCACAAAGTTGTCACTAAATCATATATTGTTCAAACATGGCATGGTTATAGGTGGAATTACACCCCAAAATGCATTCTGCTGCTTCTCCTGGGTATGGGGATACCTCATGTGTGAGACTTTTTGGGAGCCTAGCTGCGTACAGGACCCCGAAAACCAATCACCGCCTTCAGGATTTCGAAGGGTGTAAATTTTTGATTTTACTCCTCACTACCTATCACAGTTTTGAAGGCCATAAAATGCCAGGATGGCAGAACCCCCTCCACCCAAATGACCCCTTTTTGGAAAGTAGACACCCCAAGCTATTTGCTGATAGGCATGTTGAGTCCATGGAATATTTTATATTTTGTCACAAGTTTCGAGAAAATTACACTTTTTTTTTTTTTGCACAAAGTTGTCACAAAATAATATATTGTTCAAACATGGCATGGTTATATGTGGAATTACACCCCAAAATGCATTCTGCTGCTCCTTCTGAGTATGGGGATACCTCATGCGTGAGACTTTTTGGGAGCCTAGCCACGTACAGGTCCCCGAAAACCAATCACCGCCTTCAGGATTTCGAAGGGTGTAAATTTTTTGATTTTACTCCTCACTACCTATCACAGTTTTGAAGGCCATAAAATGCCAAGATAGCACCCCCCCCCCCCAAATGACCCCATTTTGGAAAGTAGACACCCCAAGCTATTTGATGAGAGGCATTTTGAGTCCATGGAATATTTTTTTTTTTTTTTTTAAGATTTGGGGATATTTTATTTACAGACACATATTCCAAAGGTTCTGAATTTTGAATGGGACCTTTTTTTTTTAATCATTCATATTATTTAATAATACAAAAACATATAAAATGTGTAGTTTATACAAGCCCATTCTTTTATTCCTACACTCTTTCAATACAAAGTTATATTTCTACTACTAATTCATATCTCCCTTTTTCCATTTCTTTCCTCCCTTCCTCCCCTCCCCTCCCTATACCTTCCCCCTCCTCCTCCACCACAACAAACTATTCCTATAACCTTTAGTATTTTATTCACCACACTCTCATTTGCTACTAACTTCCCCCCTATCCAATGTTCTTGATTATCTAATTATATTATCATTACTTTTACAGGCCATCCTTTTGTCCCTTTCTCCAATCTCCCTTTCCCTGCTCACTCCTTTCTCTTCTTCCTTTCCCTCGGCTGTTTCTATCTCCCCTTTCATCTCTAATCTTCCCCCCTTGTCTCTACAACTGAAGCCTCTCCACTATCAATTGGTGGGCCAAGTCCACATCCCCCAACCATGGTTGCCATATCTTGTCAAATTTACCCCTGTCACTTCTGCGACTATAAGCCAATCGTTCTCTAGGGAGCAGCGAATTGACATACGCAATCCATTGCTTCACTGTAGGCACCGTTGGGGCCATCCAGTGCCTTGCAATGAGTTTTCTGGCAAGGTACATCAGTCTAGTTAACATAAAATACTTTCCTCCCGGGAACATTTTTGCATTTATAGCTCCAAGTAAGTATACAGTCGGGTTTAGGGGGATGGGGACCTGCGCCAACCTTGAGATGCACTGGGAGACCTCATCCCAATACCTATGCAGCTTTGGACACCTCCAAAGGGCACAACGGGGAGTCTCCTCCTCCCCATTTATAAAGCTGTACTGATGTTCTATAGGCCCTATGAAGAATAAATAATTGTGACAGCCTTTGGGTTGCGGATAGCGACACCACTGGAATAGCCTCGAGCGCCATTTCCCACTGTTTTTCTTCTATCTCTCCTATATCTTCTACCCATTTATTTCGGCACTTTAACAATGTATGATCCTTAACCGACCTCAGCAACTCCCTGTATATTTTTGCTATTAACCCTTTCCTCGTATCTGCTATTAAAACCTCACTCAGGAGTGATACTGTTGGTACTGTCAGAGAATGTGTTATTTGTTGTGCCTGTAACGCATGGCGAAGTTGGAGATATTGATAAAAACCCCTCGGGTTCAGGTGAAATTCCCTGCATAGTTGTTCATATGTCTTTAACACCTCCCCCTCATATAATTGTGAGAAGAACCGAATCCCCTTTTCTTTCCAGTGTGTAAACCCTTGTAATTCCTGGATCTCAGGGTATCTTCTATTGTGCCAAATCGGTGTAAATAGGAGCACGCCCGTTATTTTTAGCGCTTTCCGAACCTCTCCCCATACCCTTTTAAAGAGAGTACTTATGGGTTCTAAGCCCTTCATACTTGGTAAATCCATTTCCAAATGTAAGGCCGCTTCTAGCGTGGGTTCCGATATGGTCACCAATTTGTATGTAGGGTCCTCATTTCCCTTCCGACCCCACCCTGCCATTTGTTGTAGCTGTGATGCCAAAAAGTACAGTTTAGAATGGGGTATTGCCAGCCCTCCTCTATCCTTTTCATATTGCAATGTTTCCAGACTAATCCTGGGTGCCTTTTTTTTCCATATCAGTTCCCTCATTAGTGTATCAACTCGCTTGAACCACATTTTTGATATCCATATCAGTGAATTATGAAAAACGTACAGTTGCTGTGGTGCCCACACCATTTTTATTAAGTTTGCTCGTCCTATAACTGATAGGGGAAGCCTACACCAGCTATTGCATTTTTCTTTCTGTCTAGAGAGCAATGGCTCCAAGTTCAATCGAAGATACTCGGCCGGATTCGGGGACACCATTACTCCCAGATACTTAAAGCTATTAGCTATTACTATTTGTTCCGCCCCCACTGGTAGTCAGTCCCTCAGCTGGTCTATAGGCATTAAGGTTGATTTTGACCAGCTAATAGCAAAGCCTGAAAAGCTGCCATATTCTCCCACTATCTCCATCACTGCCCGCAAAAATGAGGTCATGTCACCTAAATATATAAGTGCATCGTCTGCGTATAAAGATATTTTTTCTTCTCTCTGATACCTACGGAACCCCACCACCTCCGTTGAATTCCGGATCATTATAGCTAAAGGCTCTATTGCCAAGGCGAACAGTAATGGAGACAGTGGGCAACCCTGTCTAGTACCTCTATACAATTCAAATGGAGACGAAAGGTTACTGTTATTATTGCCTCTTGCATACTATCTGGTAAGTGACCCACTTCCTCAGCCTCCGTTATGGCCTGCAGTAATGATGGTAAAAGGTCCTCCCTATAGTGGGAGTATACCTCTGCCGGGATCCCATCTGGGCCTGGTGATTTATGGTGCTTTGTCCCCTCCAGGGCTTCTGTTAATTCAGCTAGTGTGATTGGACGGTTTAACATTTCCCTGTCCGCCTCCAGTAACCGCGGGAACGGACAGGTTTGTAAAAACTGTACCAAATCAGATGGGATATAACTAGTTTTACTGGAATACAAATCCCTGTAAAACTGCTGAAAGCTGTTTAAAATGTCTGAGCTAAGGGTCTGCCTCTCCCCAGATTCAGCCCTCACGGCCAGGATATTGGTAGAGTCTCGTTGCTCTCTGGCTATAAGGGCTAAAAGGCGGCCAGTATTTTCCCCTTCTTCAAAATAACTCTGTTGCTGAAAGTATCTTCTCTTCTCTGCTGCCGATAACCAAACTGAGTTGTATACCACTTGGGCCTCCTTCCCGGACTCTTGATTGGATTTTGATGGGTCTCTTATTAAGGCCTGTTCCCTTTCTTTCAATTCTTCCCGTACCCTGTTCTCCCATTCCCTGGAACGAGTTTTAATTCCCGCAATTTCTTTAATGAGACTTCCCCTCAAAAATGCCTTGAGTGTATCCCATACTACCACAGCACTAGCGGATCCCCTGTTAAATTGCAGGAACTCCCGTAGTGTCTCTCTCGTTCTATCTACCTGCGGAAACAAAGTTAACCAATAGGGGTTCACCTTCCATAAGGGACGCCCCAGCATTCCAGTGGTGTCTAAAATGGAGAATGGTCGGATAGTAAGCGTGGCTCATATGCTGAGTCCTCTACCCGCTGCAAAAGTGCCTCATTCCCCAAACCCAGGTCGATACGGGAGAAGCCATCGTGTGTTGCAGAGTAACATGAGTAGCTTCTGTCCTTTTCATGTCTCTCTCTCCATACATCCCGGAGTCCTATTTCCGTAAGCAGGGCAGCAAAAGCCGTCTTGCCAACTGTCTGTCTCACTCTTCTAGGTGTCAAAGACATTCTATCTTGGGAATTATCTAAGATATTATTATAATCTCCCAATGCTAATACCGGGACATCCGGGTGTAAGGCCATAAATTGTGATAGACACCCAAGTGGAACTGATGAGAATGGTGGGGGTATGTATATAGATGCGATTATGCATATTAATCCGTTAATTTTACATAGCAAAAAAACAAATTTTCCCTCCTTGCCCACCCTCTGTTCTATGCATTCAAAGGAGACATCCGAGGAGACCACTTTACTAACACCCCTTGAATATGAAGTGTGCATGGAATGGAACTGTGTCGGGTATCTCCTTGAACGCAATAAATTAACAGAGTCTGGACACAAATGCGTTTCTTGTAAACAGATTATCTGAGGTTTCATTTTATCGAAGTATCTGAACATTGCACTTCTCTTATCTCTGTCCCTCAGCCCTCTCACATTCCATGTCATTAGAAGTAAACCTTTTTTTTCCCCTTCTCCTTACTCATATAGGGAATCATACCAGTTCAAGTAATTAAAAAAACAAAAACAACAACATAGACAAAAAGTCAAAATACAATTATCCTTCTGAGTTTTACCTACCCCTTGGGCCCCCTCAGTGTACAATACATATCTACGTACCTTCCTCTTAATCCCCCCACCTTCAGTGGTGAAGCATAAAAGACATTTGTGGCTAAACTTATATTTGTGATATTTTCCACTGTTTGTTTGTGTTATACCTCTCCCACCCACCCCTCCCTTACCTCCCTCCCCTCCCCTCCCCCTTTCCCACCCCCTACCCTCCTGCCTCACCCACCCCCTCTCCCTCCCACCCCCTACCCTCCCTCCCTGCCCATCTGGGCCTACCCTAGGGGCTTTGTTCCTGACCTCCCACTTACACTCATTCCCAAATCTGCACCGGCATACCTTGCCCGTGCCATACATTTCTATACCCCCTTTCTCCAGGGATCCCTATCTCACCCCCTCCCCCCCTCTCTGACATTTTTAGTGCTATTCATGTGTTTTAATTTTTGTGCACATAAATTAAATACTTTGTCGTGTCGGCTCAATGTATTCTAATAAGTGTATATCTAACCTTTACTATCTTATATTCTATTCCCACTTCACTCCCTAATTCGTATTTTACTTATTGTGATTTATTATTTACTTATTTCTTATTTCTTAGTGTATTGCTTATTATCTCTGTTTTCCCTCTCCCTTCCTTCTTCCCCAATACCTCAAGTAGCAAGAAAAAAAAAAAACAAGATTTAATTAGTCTCTAGTCTCTCTTCTCCTATATTCCGTGCTGTTCTCTCATTGTTCTCCAACCATTCTTCCACACTTCGAGGGGAATCAAAAAAGAGTGTCCCATTCCTTGTAGTTATTCTCATACTGGTGGGGTACAATAATGCATAGTCTATCTCTTTTTGCTGTAACATACGTTTAATCGGCATATATGCCGCTCTGAGTTTTTGCAGATCCGGAGAAAAGTCCTGATATAGTGAAATTCTTACCCCCCTATAGAGGATCTCTCCCATTTCTCTCGCCTGCCAGAGCAAAGATACTTTGTCTCTGAAATTAAACATTTTCATGATTATGGGTCTTGGATACTCCTTACCATGACGGGGTTTAAAGGGGACTCGATGGGCACGCTCAATGCCAAAGAAAGGAGAAAAGGATGTAGTCCCAAATGTCTCCTTAACCCATCCCTCCAGAAATTCTATAGGGTCAGATCCCTCACTCCGTTCGGGCATGCCTATTACTCTTATATTGTTTCTCCAGTTTCTATTTTCTAATTCATCTATTTTTGTTGGGATTTTACTGGTGAGAGGGAGGTCCTAGCGAAACGCTCTAACTTTGTTGCTGCCGCTGCTGCAGCTGCTGCTGCGGCTTTCACTTGGTTTGTCTGATTTTTTGCAGAGCGTGTAACCTGACCTCCTACTTGCTGCGGCTGATTTTGTAACTGGTGCTGATTTAATTTTTCCTCTGCTGCCCGCTTCCCAGCCATACTGTTATATCATGGGGACAAAAAAGTGGGAGGAGAGAAAAAAGAAGAAAAAAAGAAAAAAAAAAATCTTAGCTTTCCTTTTGTTGGTTTGGGATATAATAAATGCTGTCCCAGTCTGCTGATTTTGCTTGAGAATAGTACCAAAAGGATAACCCTCTACACACCTCTGATACCACAACATCAGCCTAATAGTACATGGGGCAGTGAGTAGACATATAGGCAATATAGTTCCATTTACAGCTGATGTTATAGTAAGCAACTTGCAATCACTGTTCCACTGGTTTTATTTATGTTGTAAAAAAAAAAGCCTCACACACCAGCTCCCCGTTTGTCTCCCACCTCGGACTGGGGCTGCTATTTTCTTTATTTCAGGTACTGTCTCTTTATCACCAATAGATATTGAGGTAGCAAGTTCTATTTAACCAGGATTTCACATTGCAAGCTCAGTTAAGTTTCTTCAATCAAGAACCAGGAAAATAAGTCATTTATAGCAAATATGGTATATGAGGAAAAAAAAAAGGACAGTTTTCACCTATGTCTGGCGTCTTCTTAGTCACTCTCCGGTTTCACAGCGTTACCTTGCTGATTTTGTTGGCCATGTATTGCTTCATTCACTGCTTCTGCTGCTACTAAGTTCAGCCTGTTCATTGGCTACTGACAGCCAAAGGGGGGCCTCTCACGCCGCCCCTATGACTCCGTCCTCCAGGCTCTCTCACCACCACACACGCTGACACCACTGCTGCTGAAGCTGCTACTGAAGCCGGTCTCCTCGTTTGGCCGCTGGCCAGCTGGAAGGGTCTCTCAAACCCCCCCTCTGCCCCATCCTCCGAGCCTGCGCCGGGATCAGGTATGCTCAGTGGCTCTGCAGCGCGGTTTAACCGGATTCCGCTGCTTACTCCTACCGCCGATGGATCGGCAGTCTTCTCAGCCTGTAGCTTAGCTGGTCAGAGCAGAGGGAGAGGAGATCTCACACACCCTCTCACTCCCGCATCCGGTCCCATGGAATATTTTATATTTTGCCACAAGTTGCGGGAAAATTAATTTTTTTTTGCACAAAGTTGTCACTAAATGATCTATTGCTCAAACATGACATGGGCATATGTGAAATTACACCTCAAAATACATTCTGCTGCTTCTCCTGTGTACAGGGTTACCACATATGTGAGACTTTTTTGAAGCCTAGCCGTGTACAGGAGCCCGAAAACCAATCACCGCATTCAGGCTTTCTAAAGGCATAAAATTGTGATTTTACTCCTCACTACCTATCACAGTTACGGAGGCCCTGAAATGTCCAGATAGCACAAAACCCCCCAAAATGACCCCATTTTGGAAAGTAGACACCCTAAGGTATTTGTTAAGAGGCATGGTGAGTATTTTGCAGATCTCATTTATTTTTGAAAATGAAGAAAGGAAAGAAAATAATTTTTTTTTTCTTTTTTCAATTTTCAAAACTTTGTGACAAAAAGTGAGATCTGCAAAATACTCAACATGCCTCTCAGCAGATAGCTTGGGGTGTCTACTTTCCAAAATTGAGATTCCTGATTCTTGTGTTTGACCTCTGATCCTGACCAGGCTTGCTCCTGACCTTCGTTTGTCTGCTACCTGCCCGGACCTCGGCTTGTCTATGGATTCTGCTTCTGTCTCCTGTTGCTGCCTGACCTACCTCCCGTAACTAACTTGTCTTGTGATCTGACTATCCTGCTGCCTGCCGTCTATGCCTGATCTGCCCGACCATTACTGATTGGGCTGACCCCCACTGCATTGGGGTTAAAGCTGGTGGAGGTGGTGATCGGCAGTTGCACTTATAATTTATGCATGGAGTGTTACTCACCTGGGTGTAATTTATCAGAGTGGTAACAGTATTACACCATATTCGTTTTTTTCTTTTTCCGGCCTATCTAGAGTTCCAGAGATAAGGACAAATAGAGAGGATTCATCTGAGTGGCATTATCAAAGCGTGTTTGCTGCACTTAATTGTGTAGCCATGAATTCTGGTAAGCCTTCAATCCTTATGGTGGTCGGACAGCTTCTTTTGCACTTCCTGAGTGGGAACTTTGGACTTTTTTGTTTAACACAGAAGGACTTTATTATGTTTTTCATGTTTATGTTGGCGTTTATAATCATCACACTGCTGCACATTTTATGTTTATTGCTTTGGAGGATTGGATAAATTGCCTTTTTTGATAGCATTTTTCTGTTTAGCGCTCACTTTTTTTTTTTCAGTCATGAGTGCCTGTAGGTCTTGCTAGCTGCAGAGCAGGTGTCACGTACCTGGTTAGTGTACCTGACGTGAAGAGGAAGGACTCTCATACAGATCTGACTGGGGGCCACTGGTAGTGAGACAGCAGCCATGGGAGCACAGCGAGGTACTAATGTCGGGGATCAGTCCAGTAGTCTGTGTGGGCAGCAGCAGTCAGTAGGTGGATGTGGCAGCAGAACAGGCTGGTGGCAGAACGGGCTGGTGGCAGATTGTAGATATGTAGCAGGAAGCAGGAACCAGAGGTGAGCTCACTGCACTGAAGAGCTGTACCAGCCTGGATGAGCAGGATGCAGGGTCAGACAGCCCAATCAGTCCACAGAATCAGAAGCTGTGGACCAAACAGCAATGAGCCAATACTGCAGCCTAATTAAATATCCAGTTTGGCACCAGAATTGGTGACAGGCACGTGCCTGGATGAGCGAGTGTGCATGTACGCACGTGTGCACACCTATGCGCACATCCGTGCACATCTGCCCAGCCAGTTGCTGGCCTGTGCATGTACATATCTATGCATCGGGAAACTTAATTTACGCAAACCTTCCCTGACAGCAGGTGTCCATGGCAGGTGGGGGTAGTCGTCAGTGGTTTTTAGTGAAGCTGGCAGGTGGAAGGCAGCTGGTGAGCAGCAGACAGAAACAGAGTGGCATTGGCAACAGCAGGTAGATGAGGTATATGCTGATATCAGGCAGTAGATAAGCAGGCTCAGCTGGATGGTAGGCAGTAGGGATGAGCTTTGTGTTCGAGTCGAACGCATGTTCGACTCAAACATCGTGTGTTCGGTCGTTCGCCGAATTACGAACGTTATGGGGCGTTCGAACCAAATTCGAGTGGTGCGTCACAGCCCATAATTCACTGCGGCATCGCAGTGCATTGCTGGCTGATGATTGGCCAAGCATGCACTATGACCCGCATGCTTGGCCAATCACAGCGCCGTGTGGACAGAGAGCCGTAATTGGCCAAAACCAGGGAGGCTTCGGCCAATTATGGCTCAGGGGGTTTAGTACACGCCCCACACTATATAAGGCCAGCTGCACATCGGCCCTGTGTAGTGTGTTACGGTGGAGAGAGATAGATAGACAGAGAGACAGTGTAATTTGATTTAAGTTAGATAGAGTAGGCAGGTCGAGTCAGTTAGCTGCAATTGTAGTGTATTGTGTATATATATGCATCCCGGGTGTTGTATATATATATATATATATATATATATATATATATATATATATATATATATATATATATATATATATATATATATATATATATACACTGTATTCAGTTTAGCTAGATCCTGTTCCTCTCTTCCTAATATACTGACAGGCAGGCAGGTTTTTTTTACAGTATTTCCAGTTACTGTACTGTGTACCCTGCACAGTTGCACCTACAGTATAGCAACCTGAAGCCAGGTGCTTGTGTAGGCTCTTGACGTATTTCCAGTTACTGTACTGTGTGCCCTGCACAGTCGCACCTACAGTATAACTACCTGCAGCCAGGTGCTTGTGTAGGCTCTTGACGTATTTCCAGTTACTGTACTGTGTACCCTGCACAGTTGCACTTACAGTATAACTACCTGAAGCCAGGTGCTTGTGTAGGCTCTTGACGTATTTCCAGTTACTGTACTGTGTACCCTGCACAGTTGCACCTACAGTATAACTACCTGAAGCCAGGTGCTTGTGTAGGCTCTTGACATATTTCCAATTACTGTACTGTGTACCCTGCACAGTTGCACCTACAGTATAACTACCTGAAGCCAGGTGCTTGTGTGGGCTATTGATGTATTTCCAGTTACTGTACTGTGTACCCTGCACAGTTGCACCTACAGTATAACTACCTGAAGCCAGGTGCTTGTGTAGGCTCTTGACATATTTCCAGTTATTATACTGCGTACCCTGCACAGCTGTACCTACAGTATAACTACCTGAAGCCAGGTGCTTGTGTAGGCTCTTGACATATTTCCAGTTATTGTACTGCGTACCCTGCACAGTTGCACCTGCAGCTCTTGACATATTTCCAGTTATTGTACTGCGTACCCTGCACAGTTGCACCTACAGTATAACTACCTGAAGCCAGGTGCTTGTGTAGGCTCTTGACGTATTTCCAGTTACTGTACTGTGTACCCTGCACAGTTGTACCTACAGTATAATTACCTGAAGCCAGGTGCTTGTGTAGGCTCTGTACTGTGTACCCTGCACAGTTGCACCTACAGTATAACTACCTGAAGCCAGGTGCTTGTGTAGGCTCTTGACATATTTCCAGTTATTGTACTGCGTACCCTGCACAGTTGCACCTACAGTATAACTACCTGAAGCCAGGTGCTTGTGTAGGCTCTTGATGTATTTCCAGTTACTGTACTGTGTACCCTGCACAGTTGTACCTACAGTATAATTACCTGAAGCCAGGTGCTTGTGTAGGCTCTTGACGTATTTCCAGTTACTGTACTGTGTACCCTGCACAGTTGCACCTACAGTATAACTACCTGAAGCCAGGTGCTTGTGTGGGCTATTGATGTATTTCCAGTTACTGTACTGTGTACCCTGCACAGTTGCACCTACAGTATAACTACCTGCAGCCAGGTGCTTGTGTAGGCTCTTGACGTATTTCCAGTTACTGTACTGTGTACCCTGCACAGTTGCACCTACAGTATAACTACCTGAAGCCAGGTGCTTGTGTAGGCTCTTGACGTATTTCCAGTTACTGTACTGTGTACCTTGCACAGTTGCACCTACAGTATACCTACCTGAAGCCAGGTGCTTGTGTAGAATCTTGACTTATTTCCAGTTACTGTACTGTGTACCATGCACAGTTGCACCTACAGTATAGCTACCTGAAGACAAGTGCAGGTGCTCTCATACTAATAATACTACAGGCAGGCAGTTGATTCTGCTAGCTGCAGTATAATCGGTATATATATACATCCCAATTTTGTGCAGCTACATCTCACTGCAGGCCAATAGTATGTCTGGAAGGCCAACAATGAGAGGCAGACAGTCACAAGCCAATAAAAGAGGGCAAGCAGGCTCTGTGTCTAGAGTCAACAGTGCTGGTCGTGGACACGGTGCATCCTCATCAGCATGTGGTCGTGGGACACACTTGGCCTTTTTTTCGGCAGCTGGCCGTGTTGAGCCACAGCATGCAGAAGACTTGGTCGAGTGGATGACCAAGCCATCCTCATCCTCCTCCGTGGCCTCTTCCCTCGGCTCAATGGCATCAGTGACTCCTTCCCTAGCCCCACCATGTCCTCCTGAGGAGTCCCCCGAACTGTTTGACCACAGTGTTGGGTACATGCTCCAGGAGGATGCCCAGCATTTTGAAGGCTCCGATGATGGTACTCAGCTAGAGGAAGGCAGTAACGTGAGCCCAGACAGAGGGGGTGCCTAAGAAGGACAGCAATCTGGCAGTCATGTACCCTCTGCTGCAGCATACTGCTAGGTTTGAGGAGGGAGGGGATGATGAGGTCACTGACTCCACGTGGGTGCCTGATAGGAGAGAGGAGGAGGAGGAAGCACATCACCAACGAGGCAGGATGCCCTCCAGGGGCCAGCCTAAGGGCAGCACACTGACTGCATCACACCGCAGAGCTCTGCATGTGCAGGGCGCTGCTGTCTCTGTGCGTTATTCCAAAAGATCTTTGGTGTGGGCCTTTTTTGAGTCGAGTGCATCAGATCCCACCGCTGCTATTTGCAACATATGTCTCAAGCGTATCTCATGTGGCCAAAACATCTCCCGCTTGGGCACCACATGCTTGACCAGACATATGTTGACCTGCCATGCAGTTCTTTGGCAAGCGTACCTAAAAGACCCACACCAAAGAACAAAGAGGACCTCTCCTTGCTCCTCATCAGATGGGATCTCCAACCCCACTATACCTTCAGTCATCTCTGAGACCTGCACTGAGAGGAATGAAGGTGTAGAATTAGGTGTGTCACAGCCAAGTACTTGCGGGCAATCTACTATCAGTACACCAATGTCAGATTGTACCAGGCAAATTTCCCTGCCCCAGCTGCACCGCAGAAAGAAGTTAGCTCCCAGTCATCCACATGCCCAGCGGTTGAATGCTAGCTTGGCAAAATTGCTAGCACTTCAACTGCTACCTTTTCAGTTGGTAGACTCTGCCCCCTTCCGTGAGTTTGTGGAATGTGTGGTTCCTCAGTGGCAGGTTCCCAAACGCCACTTTTTCTCATGGAAGGCTGGCTCTCTACCGGCATGTGGAAGGCAATGTCTTGGCCTCGCTGGACAGGGCGGTCAGCGGTAAGGTGCATATTACCGCTAACTCATGGTCCAGCAGGCATGGACAGAGATGTTACCTAAGTTTCACGGCGCATTGGGTGACTCTGCTGGCAGCTGGGAAAGATGCAGGACAAGGTGTAGTAGTGTTGGAGGTTGTTCCGCCAGCACGCCTCCAAAATGCCAGTACTGGTGATTCTGACACACCTCTCTCCTCCACCCCCTCCTCTTCTTCTTCCTCCATGGCCTCTTCCTGTGCTTTGTCCTCGGAACCAGCGGTGCTCCGTAGCCGTTCAAGGGGCTACGCAATTACGCAGGCCAAAAGAAGCCATGCGGTGCTTGAGCTGGTGTACTTGGGGGACAAGAGCCACACTGGGGCAGACATTCTGTCAGCTCTGCAGGGGCAGGTTCAGAGGTGGTTAACGCCACGCCAACTTAAGGCAGGTATGGTGGTTTGCGACAATGGCACCAACCTCTTCTCCGCCCTCCGACAGGGACAACTGACCCATGTGCCCTGTTTGACTCACGTCCTTAACTTGGTGGTGCAGCGGTTCTTGGGCAGGTACCCAGGGTTACAGGATGTCCTGAGGCAGGCCAGGAAAGTCTGTGTGCATTTCCGCCGGTCATATAATGCCAGTGCTCGGCTGGCAGACCTCCAAAAGGAATTTAACCTGCTCAAGAACCGCCTAATCTGTGACATGCCCACCAGGTGGAACTCAACATTGGCCATGCTGCAGCGGCTGCACACGCAGCAGAGGGCCATCAATGAGTACCTGTGTAACTATGGCACCAGGACAGGGTCAGGGGAGCTTGTTTTTTTCCCCACGCCAGTGGGCCATGATCAGGGATGCATGCACTGTCCTGTCACCATTTGAGGAGGCCATGAGGATGGTGAGCAGTGACAGTGCATGCATCAGTGACACTGTCCCCCTTGTCCACCTGTTGGAGCACACGCTGCGTGGAATAATGGACAGGGCACTTGAGGCAGAACAGAGGCAGGAAGAGGAGGACTTCCTTAGCTCTCAAGGCCCACTTTATCCAGACAGTGTTCCTGCATGCCCGCCGATCACACAGGAAGAGGACAAGCAGGAGGAGGAGGTAGATTGTGTCAGCATGGAGGTGGAGCCTGGCACTCAGCATCAGCAGCAGTCTTTAAGGGCTCATTTACAGTCCTAAGAAACACATGGACTTGTACGTGGCTGGGAGGAGGTGGCTGCGGATCATGTCGTCCTTAGTGACCTAGAGGACTTCGGACCGAATGCCTCAGCAAACCTACGCTGCATGGCCTCCCTGCAAAGCCTGCGAAAGGATCCTCGTATTTGTGGTATCAAAGAGAGGGATCAATACTGGCTGGCAACCCTCTTTGATCCACGTTACAAGGGTAAGGTTGCGGACCTTATCTTGCCGTCGCAGAGGGAGCAGAGGGTGACACATCTTTGGGAGGCCTTGCAGAAAGGTCTGTGCAATGCGTTCCCAGAGACTGGGAGGTTACAAACTCCTGTTCCTGGACAACGTTTTGCTGAGGCTTCGGTCAGTCAAAGAAGGAGCGGTGGAGAAGGTGGCCATCTGACCGATGCATTCAGACAATTTTTTAGTCTGCAGCCCCAAGGTATAATCAGTTCTAGCAACCATCGCCAGCGTCTGTTTTACATGGTGCAGGAATACCTAGGGGCAAGATCTGACTTGGACACCTTTCCCACCGAAAATCCTCTGGGTTACTGGGTCTTGAGGATGGATCACTGGCCATAGCTTGCACAGTATGCAATTGAGCTACTGGCCTGTCCTGCATCCAGCGTTCTTTCGGAACGCACATTCAGTGCTGCTGGAGACTTTGTAACTGATCACAGGGTGCGTCTGTCCACTGACTCGGTCGATCGACTGACCTTCATAAAAATGAATCAGTCTTGGATCACCACCAGTTACCAAGCACCTGATGCTGATGTAACCGAATATTTTTTTTTTTGAAATGTCAGATCCCTTCAAGACTGCCTATGCTGATGCTGAGAGACTATCCTGTTATGCCGAGTGATAAATTTTTCAGCCCCTGTTTAACAGGGGCGTGTAATTACAATTTTTGATGCAATACTTTGCAGCAGGGCTCGTTCCTGCTCTCCAACTAGAGTATCTGTTAGGGGTTGCAGTGTTGTGGCACCTGCACCAGTGCCTAAGGCCCAATTTTATTGCCCCTGTTCAACAGGGACATGTAATTACAATTCTTGATCTAATATTTCACAGCAGGGCTCGTTCCAGCGCCCACCAAGAGTAACTGTGAGGACTTACAGTGTTGTGGCACCAGCACCACCACCACCAAAGGCCCAATTTTTCTGCCCCGGTTCAACAGGTGCGTGTAATTACAATTCTTGATCTAATATTTCACAGCAGGGCCTGTTTCAGCACCCACCAAGAGTAACTGTGAGGACTTACAGTGTTGTGGCACCAGCACCACCACCATCACCAAAGGCTCAATTTTTCTGCCCCTGTTCAACAGGGGCATGTAATTACAATTCTTGATCTAATATTTCACAGCAGGGCCCTGTGAGGGCTTACAGTGTTGTGGCAACACCAACACCTAAGGCCCCAATTTCTGCAGAGTATATAGGGCAGGCCCCTACTTTCAAACATCCAACTTACAAATGACTCCTACTTGCAAATGGAAGGAGACAACAGGAAGTGAGATGAAATCTACCCCTAGGAGGGGAAATTCTCTTCTGTAAGAGTTAATACGGGACAAACGTGTTTCCTCCTCACTTTCTGTCATTGGGACAGAAAGTGAGGTGAAATCTTCTGAAGAGGTGCACAGACAGCAAAACAAATGCTACAGGGGTGATAACCCTTCCCTATGTTTTCCAAAAAGCTTAAAAATTGATTTTTTGGCTGGAGCTACACTTTAAAAATGTACCAGTTCAAAATTACAAACAGATTCTACTTAACAACAAACCTACAGTCCCTGTCTTGTTTGCACCGCCTGTATACTGCTGTTCAGAGTATATAGAGCCTGGTGGCCCCATGCCTTTCCTTTTTTTAATTTGGGTGCGGGGTTCCCCTTAATATCCATACAAGACCCAAAGGGCCTGGTAATGGATTGGGGGGTACCCATGCCGTTTGTCTCACTGATTTTCATCCATATTGCCAGGACCCGACATTACATTAAAGTTGCAAGCAGTTTTAAATTACTTGTATTCCTTTAAAAATGTCATTTTGTACAGGGACTGTTCTAAGCATGGGAAACATGCGCCACTTTACAGGCATACTATAAACACCCCCCAGGTACGATATTTAAAGGAATATTTCACTTTTTTTTTACTTTAAGCTTCATTAACGACTTCCCGCCCGTCCCATTAGCAGATGACGGCCAGGCGGTGGTTGTGTTATCCTAACTGGGCGTCATATGACGTCCAGCAGGATAACCCCCTAGCGCACGCCCGCGGGGGAGCGCAGCACGGCGATCGGGGACGGCATGTGTCCCTCGGACACAGCGATTCCCCGATCACGGTAAACAGCCAGTGATTTTGCCCATTTAGAACGTGATCGGCTGTGTCAATGTCACAGTCGATCACATGTCATAACAAACTCGGAGGAGTGCAGGACAGGGATCGAGGAAGGCGGGTGTCCTTTGGACACAGCGCTTCCCCGATCAAGGTAAACAGCCAATAAAATTGTCTGTTTACCATGTGACTGGCTGTGTCCAATCACAGCCGGTCACAAATGTAAACAGAGGAGCAGTTACCATCTGATCTCTGTTCTCTCCTCACACACCGATCGTGTGAGGAGAGAGCAGGGATCAGTAAGTGAGATATCAGTGTAGTGTTCTGTCTATATATACTGTGTACCAGAGGCGTCACCAGGGGGTGGCTTTTGGGGCTATAGCCCCGAATCTGGGTCCCATAGCCCCGAGTCTCTTGCTGCAGAGACTCGGGCCGCGGCTGCGGCAGGCAAACTGCATGAGAGGCGGATGAGAGGAGAGAAGCGGGGGTGTGTCCTTGCCGCCGAGCAGTATGGTTGTGTGATCCGCTTCACACAGTGAAGAACCCGGCTCTCTGCATCTCAGCCCGTCTGTCCCAGGGAGGAGGAGATCCCTGCACACCAGCAGATCATGGCCCAGCGGCGATTACAGAGTGCAGAAATCAGGTCCCGGCCGGCGTTGCTATGCGGGCGCGGGGGGGGCGGGCTGCACTGGGTGACAGCCGCCAGAGGGGTAACACCAGGGCCGCCGCCCACCGCTACACTCTGTACTTCTGCTTGCAGAGCCGCAGCGGAGCGGTGTGAGCAGAGCACCAAGCCGTGCGGGGGAGGCTGCCTATAGCACTCCCTCCGTCTTAAGCTGTCCCTCGGCCTCGGAGATCTCCAATGTCTCCGGAGGCAGCCGGAGTTGGTGGGCGGAGCTGGGGGTGTGGCTGCCTCCTCCACTCCTCCCACAGACTCCTTCACTGATCCCACAGCTGAAGGAGAAAGAGACTAGAACGCAGCAGCCCAGAGCGTCTTCAGCTCCAGGCATGCTGTAAGTTACTGCACTGATGCACATGTCACTACATAGAGTCCTAACCTGGCACCATACCACCCTAGCCACCGCAACCTGCCCTATGCCACCCCAGTCTGCCCTATGCCACCCCAGTCTGCCCTATGCCACCCCAGTCTGCCCTATGCCACCGCAACCTGCCCTATGCCACCCCAGTCTGCCCTATGCCACCCCAGTCTGCCCTATGCCACCGCAACCTGCCTTATGCCACCCCAGTCTGCCCTATGCCACCCCAGTCTGCCCTATGCCACCGCAACCTGCCCTATGCCACCCCAGTCTGCCCTATGCCACCGCAACCTGCCCTATGCCACCCTAGCCTTCCCTAAGCCAAAGCAACTTGCCCTATGCCACTCCAGCCTGCCCTATGCCACTGCAACCTGCCCTATGCCACTGCAGCCTGCCCTATACCACCCCAGCCTGCCCTATAGCACCACAAACTGCCCTATACCACCCCAGCCTGCCCTATACCACTGGAAACTGCCCTATACCACCCCAGCCTGCCCTATACCACTGCAACCTGCCCTATACCACCCCAGCCTGCCCTATACCAACCCAGGCTGTCCTATACCACCGCAAACTGCCCTATACCACCCCAACCTGCCCTATACCAGCCCAGCCTGCCCTATACCACCGCAAACTGCCCTACACCACCTCAGCCTGCCCTATACCACCCCAGCCTGCCTTATATCACCCCAACCTGCCCTATACCACCGCAGCCTGCCCTATATCACCCCAGCCTGCCCTATATCACCCCAACCTGCCCTATACCACCCCAGCCTGCCCTATATCACCCCAACTTGCCCTATACCACCGCAAACTGCCCTATACCACCACAGCCTGCCCTATACCACCCCAACCTGCCCTATACCACCCCAGCCTGCCCTATATCACCCCAACCTGCCCTATACCACCCAAGCCTGCCCTATATCACCCCAGCCTGCCGTATACCACCCCAAACTGCCCTATACCACCCCAGCCTGTCCTATATCACCCCAACCTGCCCTATACCACCCCAGCCTGCCCTATATCACCCCAACCTGCCCTATACCACCGCAAACTGCCCTATACCACCCCAGCCTGCCCTATACCACCCCAACCTGCCCTATACCACCCCAGCCTGCCCTATACCACCCCAGCCTGCCCTATACCACCCCAGCCTGCCCTATACCACCCCAACCTGCCCTATACCACCCCAACCTGCCCTATACCACCCCAGCCTGCCCTATACCACCCCAGCCTGCCCTATACAAATCCAGCCTGCCCTATACGACCCCAGCCTGCCCTGTGCCACCTCAGCCTGCCCTATACCACCCCAACCTGCCCTATATCACCCCAGCCTGCCCTATACCACCCTATACTTTAATTAACAGGGACCATTTGGAGGTGCGCCTGCAGGGCGCTGGGCAGGATAGACAGGAGGGGGGTGACACAATTTTTTGCCACACCAGGTGACACCAACCCTAGTGACGCCACTGTCTGCCGCCTCACAGATTTATTTATGAAGCACAAAGCAGTCCAAGATGGCTCTGCAGAGAACGGCCGTCCTGCCTCACCACAACCACTGCCCAGAGACTTTGTCTTGTCACCCAGACTCTGACATGGACAAAGCCTCCCTCTCCTCCTCATCTGACAGAGGTAAGAGAGCTGCAGTCTCCCCAGCCTCATCACCCACTAAGTTGCCCTCAGCCAAAAAGCAGCACTAGGCTTCACTGCCAGCACAACCCGCTGATCAGGAGGAGAACACTGACTCCCTCTCTGCCTTCCCTGCAGCAGATGTCCCACACACAGAAGCTACTCTATGGGCACTTTCCCACTGTGGAAGGGGGACATTGACGGTAAAGCGCCTCTATTTTTAGCTGTGCTTTACCGTAGTTTAAGCAGTGCTTTTCGGCCACTAGCGGGGCGCTTTTAACCCCCCGCTAGCGGCCGATTAAGGGGTTAATAGCGCCCGCAAAGCTTTCACACTGTGGCGGGGAGACATCGACGGTAAAGCGCCATTATTTTTAGTGGCGCTTTACCTTAGTTTAAGCAGTGCTTTTCAGCCTCTAGCGGGGCACTTTTAACCCCCTGCTAGCGGCCGATTAAGGGGTTAATAGCACCCGCAAAGCTCTGCTACCGAAGCGATTTGCAGGTGCTTCGGTGGCGCTGCCCATTGATTTCAATGGCACTCGGGCTTTCACACTGGAGTGACAGGAGAGGTGCTTTACAGCCGCTTTGCAGGCGCAATATTTAGCGTAAAGTGCCTCAGTGTGAAAGTAGCCTAAAACAGAGGAAAGAAGTGAGCGGGCGGACGAGCAGAGATGACATCATCTCTCACTGCCCACCCGCATCACCGCTCTCCTGCCCTCACTAAATGGACCAGTGCTGCCAGCCTGCCACCAATGCAGCAACAGTGCACATTTCGTGGCACTGGCTGGCATGGCAAGTGACAATCCACATCAGTTGGCAAGTGACAATCCACATCTGGTGCCAGGCGACATGGCAAGTGAAAATCTGCAAATGGTGGCACGGGACATGGCAAGTGACAATCCGCATCAGGTGGCAAGTGACAATCTGCAAATGGTGGCAGGTGACGCGGCAAGTGGCAATCTGAAAATGGTGGCAAGTGACAATCCACATCAGGTGGCAACTGACAATCCACATCTGGTGGCAGGCGACAGTGGCAAGTGACAATCCACATCTAGTGGCAGGTGACAGTGGCAAGTAACAAGCTGCATCTGGTGGCATTCTATATTAGAATGTAACAATAGAAACAATGCGCTTCAATCACCCTGACACCATATCAACCATGGTGCCATGATGATTGTGCCGCCAACACCGGCCATTGCCCACGAAACATTGCTTACCACCAGCGTACCCCCCCCGGTTGGTGACCGGTGACCGCTGCTATGGGCTCTAGCCCCAGATCTTTTGCAGACCTAGCAACGCCCCTGCTGTGTACTGTGCACAACATGACCCCCCCCCAATAAAGAGGACCTGTCACACAGCCCAGCCCATCTGTCAGTCAGCCCATCTGTCAGTCAGCCCATCTGTCAATCAGCCCATCTGTCAATCAGCCCATCTGATCAATGAGCCCAGCCAATCAGCCCATCTGTCAGTCACCCAATCAATCAGCCCATCTGTCAATCATCTGTCACAGGCCCACCGCTATCAGTACCGCCATTGGTACCGCCACACAGGCTACCAGTACCGCCATCAGTACCACAGCCAGTCCTGACATCAGGCCCACTATCGGTACTGCCATTAGGCCCACTGCCATCAGTACCGCCATTGGTACCGCCACACAGGCTACCAGTACCACCATCGGTACCACCGCCAGTTCTGCCATCAGTCCCACCATCTATACCACCACACAGGCCCGCCACACAGGCCCGCCACACAAGCCTGCTACCAGTACTGCTACCCGTACCGCCATCGGTACCGCCACCACCACACGTACCGCTACCTGTACCACGATCGGTACCACCACCACCCATACCGCCACCTGTACCGCCATCGGTACCGCCACACAGGCCCGCCACTAATACCACATCGGTACCACCACTACCACCAGCAGTACCATTACACAGGCCCGCCAAAAAGCACTACCAATAATGTTGCAAAGGGTTTACATACCTGAGGAGGCATATGCCCTTCTTACCATGTCGGATGATGAGAGCAGCGGGGAGCTCCCATCATCCGATTCTTGTTCAGAATACGAGCCAGTGGAGGATAGTGAATCGGAGTCCGATTTGTTGACCAAAAAATTGCCAAACGGAGAATTGGCATTCATGAGGAACGAGGAGGTGTTGGCCATGAAGTGGAGGGACAAAAAAGATGTCCACATCCTCTCGACTATCCACAATGACACGTGGTAAAGACCCAAAGAAGAGGCGGCCCCATTGTAAAGCCCGAATGTGTCCACGATTATAATATGTACATGGGGGGTGGATTTAAACGATCAGATGCTACAGCCCTATTTATCAACCAGACAGTCCCGTTATTGGTATAAGAAAGTTGCGTTTCACCTGTTTCACATGGCCCTTTTTAATTAATTTGTCTGCTACCAAAAAGCAACTCAAAACAAACAAATCACCTACCTGAAGTATATTGAAGATATCGTCACTACCCTCATTTACCAACAAGGTCCCGCCCCAGTAAGCATTCGTTCTGATAGCGTGAGTCGACTTCACGAGCAACACTTTCCCTATCACATTCCCCTCACAGAATCTGGAAGAAGACACCAAAAGAAATGCCGTGTATGCAGCAGAGGAGGAGTAAGAAGAGATACCAGCTATTATTGTCCCCAATGTCCCTCCCAACCTGGCCTGTGCATCGGAGATTGCTTCAAAAATTATCATACATCCATCCAATATTAGTTCCCCTTATTATTAACAGATTGCCATTTCCCCATTTGCCTGCTACCATATTAATTAACTGACCCTGGCCTGTTTAGCGACGATGTCTTTGCTTGCCGATTTAAACCACGTTTCTGACTTCCACGTGCACCAACCTCAGCCTGTTTACCGACGATGCCTCTGCCTGCCAATTTAAACCATGTTTCTGACTTCCACGTGCACCGACCTTGGCCTGTTAATCGACCATGTTTTTGCCTGCCACTTGGACTGATCTTTTGGCCATCTACTGCAGTACACAGGGGTCTCACATATGTGAGGGGCTTCAGAATAGCGTTCTAAGTAGAGAAAAGCAGTTTTTCGTTTTCTGTGCTCCCAGAACAGGGTCTGGTTGCCCGGAGGCTTCAAAGCGATTTGGGCGGGAGAAGCCTCTACTCCTGTCCCCCTGGCCCTAAGCTTGATGGTACTTCCTACTGCCTGGACCAATACTTTGGCTGTGCTGACCATATTGCTGCCTGTAATGACCCATGACGTTATGGACCATGTTTCTTCCTGCTGCTTGGACCAATACTTTGGCTGTGTTGACCATATATCTGCCTGCTGCCTCTACTGACTTTGGACAGTATTTCTGCCAGGAAAACTCTGCCTGCTACCTGGACCTGTACTTTGGCTGTGCTTTGGCTGTGCTCTGGCTGTGCTCTGGCTGTGCTGACAGTATCTACTGAACTATGGAAAGTATTCCTACCTGCTGCCTTGATGATTGCTTTTGCTGTCGCTGACCTCATTCCTGCCTGCTGCCTGGACCGATGCTCTCCTCTGTGGACCACTGCACTTCTAAAACCACAGGTAATCTTTTGTTATTTGGTATGTACCTGCTATGTGTTAGAAATATGAAGGGCCTTCAAAAATGTGATCGGTAGTCAGAAAATTATATGTGTAATTAATGCTGCTAGAATGCCTGGAGGTGCTACTTCACTGTTGGGCCTCTGTATGTGGCCAGGCTGTGTAAAAGTCTCAAACATGTGGTATCGCCATACTCAGAAGGAGTAACAGAATGTATTTTGGGGTGTCATTTTTGCTATGTACATGCTACGTGTTAGAAATATCTTATAAAGCGACAACTTTTTGTAAAAAAAATGCATTTTCATTTTTTTTTCCACATTTTCCAAAAACATCTAGAAAAAAATGAACCGTTCAAAAGACTCATTATGCCTCATAGATTATATGTTGGGGTGTCTTCTTTCCAAAATGGGGTCATTTTGTGGACAATTGAATGAATGAATGAATGAGTGACTTGAATAGCGCTACCTATACGAACTGAATCGCCTCAGGGCACTTTTTTGCTGCCGGTGTCCATCTGCAGTATAGCACAGTCCTTTTGCCCCATGGGGTCATGACACACTTACAACATATACACATATTTGCCCAATTTTTCAACAGGATCTAATTAACCTACCAGCATGTCTTTGGAGTGTGGGAGGAAACCGGAGTACCCGGAGGAAACCCACGCAGGCACAGGGAGAACATGCAAACTCCAGGCAGATGGTGTCGTGATCGGGATTTGAACCAGCGACCCTATTGCTGCTAGGTGAATGTGGTAACCACTACACCACTGTGCTGCCATTCAATTATGCCTCTATGCCTTATAGATTATACGTTGGGGTGTTTGCTTTCCAAAATGGGGTCATTTTGTGGACAATTCCATTGTCCTGGTGCTCCAGGGCCTTCAAAAGTGTAATAGGTGGTTGAGAAAGGATATGTGCAATTTATGCTTGTAGAACGCCTGAAAGTGCTACTTAACTGTTGGGCCTTTGTATGTGGCCAGGCTGTGTAAAAGTCTCACACATGTGGTATCACCATACTCAGGAGGAGTAGCAGAATGCGTTTTGGGGTGTCATTTTTGCTATGTACATGCTATGTGTTGGAAATATCTTATAAATGGACAACTTTGTGTAAAAAAAAATGCATTTTCATTTTTTTCCCACATTTTTCAAAACCTACTGGAAAAAAATGAACCGTTCAAAAGACTCATTATGCCTCATAGATTATATGTTGGGGTGTGTGCTTTCCAAAATGGGGTTATTTTGTGCACAATTCCATTGCCTTGGTGCTCCAGGGCCTTCAAAAATGTAATAGGTGGTAACGAAAGGATATGTGCAATTTATGCTTGTAGAATGCCTGAAAGTGCTACTTCAATGTTGGGCCTTTGTATATGGCCAGGCTGTGTAAAAGTCTCACACATGTGGTATCGCCATACTCGGGAGGAGTAGCAGAATGTATTTTAGGGTGCAGTTGCAATTATGCATATGCTGTGTGAGAGAAATAACCCGTTAATATGACCAGATTGTGTAAAAAAAAAAAATCTTAATTTTCCCAAGAATTGTGTGAAAAAATTACAACTTCAAAAAACTCACCATGCCTCTTAGTAAATACCTTGGACTGTCTACTTTCCAAAAAGGGGTCATTTGGTGGGTATTTGTACTTTCCTAGCTTCTTAGTGTCTCAAGAAATGAGATAGGCCTTCAGTACATGAGGTGTAATCAGATGTGATCAATTTTCAGTGATTGGCACCATAGTTTGTAGACTCTATAACTTTCACAAAGACCAAATAATATACATTAATTTGGAATATTTTTACCAAATATATGTAGCAGTATACATTTTGCCACAACTTTATGAAGAAAAATTACTTATTTGCAAAATTTTACAATAGAAACTAAAAAAAGTGTGTTTTTTTCAAAATTGTCGCTGTTTTTTCGCTTATATCGCAAAAAATAAAAAAAACAGCAGTGATTAAATACCACTAGGGATGAGCTTCGTGTTCGAGTTGAACCCATGTTCGACTCGAACATCGGCTGTTCGGTCGTTCGCCGAATTGCGAACGATATGGGCCGTTCGCGCCCAATTCGTGTGGCGCGTCACGGCCCATAATTCACTGCGGCATCGCAGTGCATTGCTGGCTGATGATTGGCCAAGCATGCACTATGACCCGCATGCTTGGCCAATCACAGCACCGCCTGAACAGAGAGCCATAATTGGCCAAAGCCAAGGAGGCTTTGGCCAATTATGGCTCAGGGGTTTTAGTACACGCCCCACACTATATAAGGCCGCCTGCACGGCGGCCCTGTGCAGTGTGTTCCGGTGTGCTGAGAGATAGAGAGAGAGAGAGAGAGACAGTGTCATTTCATTTGAGTTAGCTAGATTAGGCAGGACAGTCAGTCAGTTAGCTGCACTTACAGTGTATTGTGTATATATATATATGCATCCCAGGTGTTGCATATATATATATATACACTGTATTCAGTTTAGCTAGATCCGTTCCTGTTATCTTCCTACTGACAGGCAGGCTTGTCTTGTAACAGTATTTACAGCTACCTGAAGAAAATTACTCGTGTTCTTTTGATCCTATTAGTACCACAGTCAGGCAGCTAGACTATTTACAGTTAGTGCAGTGCGTCCTGCTCACAGTGTTCAGCTAGATCCGTTCCTGTTATCTTCCTACTGACAGGCAGGCTTGTCTTGTTACAGTATTTACAGCTACCTGAAGAAAATTACTGGTGTTCTTTTGATCCTATTAGTACCACAGTCAGGCAGCTAGACTATTTAAAGTTAGTGCAGTGCGTCCTGCTCACAGTGTTCAGCTAGATCCGTTCCTGTTATCTTCTTACTGACAGGCAGGCTTGTCTTGTTACAGTATATACAGCTACCTGAAGAAAATTACTGGTGTTCTTTTGATCCTATTAGTACCACAGTCAGGCAGCTAGACTATTTACAGTTAGTGCAGTGCATCCTGCTCACAGTGTTCTGCTAAACCTACAAGTTAGTGGGGTGCGTCCTGCTCACAGTGTTCAGCTAAAGCTACCTGTAGAAGGTTGGTGGTGTTCTCATACTACAGGCAGGCAGTTGATTTTGCTAGCTGCAGTATCAGTACATATATATATATATATATATATATATATATCCCAGCTTAATGCAGCTACAGGCCATTAGTATGTCTGGAAGGCCAAGAAGGAGAGGCAGACAGTCACAAGCCAATAAGAGAGGGCAAGCAGGCTCTGTGTCTAGTGCTGGTCATGGAGACGGTGCATCCTCATCAGCACGTGGCCGTGGGACACGCTTGGCCTTTTTTTCGGCAGCTGGCCGTGTTGAGCCGCAACATGCGGAAGACTTGGTCAAGTGGATGACCAAGCCGTCCTCATCCTCCTCATCCTCTCTCACCCATGCCCAGGGTACTTTGTCTGGCAAAGCAGCGGCCTCTTTCCTCGGCTCAATGTCATCAGTGACTCCTTCCCTAGCCCCACCATGTCCTCCTGAGGAGTCCCTCCAACTGTTTGACCACAGTGTTGGGTACATGCTCCAGGAGGATGCCCAGCGTTTGGAAGGCTCTGATGATGATACTGAGCTCGATGAAGGCAGTAACATGAGCACGGACAGAGGGGGTGCCCAAGAAGGACAGCAATCTGGCAGTCATGCTCCTCCTGCTGCAGCATACTGCCAGGTTTGCTCCAGTGATGAGGAGGGAGGGGATGATGAGGTCACTGACTCAACGTGGGTGCCTGATAGGAGAGAGGAGGAGGAGGAGGAGGAGGAGGCGGCACATTACCAAGGAGGCAGGATGCCCTCCAGGGGCCAGCCTAAGGGCAGCACATTGACTGCATCACACCCCAAAGCTCCACATGTGCAGGGCGCTGCGGTCTCTGCGTGTTATTCAAAAAGTTCTTTGGTGTGGGCCTTTTTTGAGACGAGTGCATCAGATCGCACCGCTACTATTTGCAACATATGTCTCAAGCATATCTCACGTGGCCAAAACATCTCCCGCTTGGGTACCACATGCTTGACCAGACATATGTTGACCTGCCATGCAGTTCGTTGGCAAGCATATCTAAAAGACCCACACCAAAGAAGAAAGAGGACCTCTCCTTGCTCCTCATCAGCTGAGATTTCCAACCCCACTAGACCTTCAGTCCTCTCTGAGACCTGCACTGAGAGGAATGAAGGTGTAGAATTAGGTGTGTCACAGCCAAGTACTTGTGGGCAATCTGCTTTTGGTACACCAACGTCAGATTGTACCAGGCAAATTTCCCTGCCCCAGCTGCTGCACCGCCGAAAGAAGTTTGCTCCCAGCCATCCACATGCCCAGCGGTTGAATGCTAGCTTGGCAAAATTGCTAGCACTTCAACTGCTGCCTTTTCAGGTGGTAGACTCTGCCCCCTTCCGTGAGTTTGTGGAATGTGCGGTTCCTCAGTGGCAGGTACCCAAACGCCACTTTTTCTCACGGAAGGCGATTCTGGCTCTCTACCGGCATTTGGAAGGCAATGTCCATGCCTCGCTGGACAGGGCGGTCAGCAGTAAGGTGCATATTGCCACTGACTCATGGTCCAGCAGGCATGGACAGGGACGTTACCTAAGTTTCACGGCGCATTGGGTGACTCTGCTGGCAGCTGGGAAGGATGCAGGACAAGGTGCAGTAGTGTTGGAGGTTGTTCCGCCACCACGCCTCCAAAATGCTAATGATTGTGACACACCTCTCTCCTCCACCCCCTCCTCTTCTTCTTCCTCCATGGCCTCTTCCTGTGCTTTGTCCTCGAAACCAGCGGTGCTCCGTAGCCGTTCAAGGGACTACGCAAGTACGCAGGCCAAAAGATGCCATGCGGTGCTTGAGCTGGTGTGCTTGGGGGACAGGAGCCACACTGGGGCAGAGGTTCTGTCAGCTCTGCAGGGGCAGGTTCAGAGGTGGTTGACGCCACGCCAACTTAAGGCAGGAATGGTGGTTTGCGACAATGGCACCAACCTCCTCTCCGCCCTCTGACAGGGACAAATGACCCATGTGCCCTGTTTGGCTCACGTCCTTAACTTGGTGGTGCAGCGGTTCTTGGGCAGGTACCCGGGCTTACAGGATGTCCTGAGGCAGGCCAGGAAAGTCTGTGTGCATTTCTGCCAGTCATATAATGCCAGTGCTCGGCTGACGGACCTCCAAAAGGAGTTTAACCTGCCCAAGTACCGCCTAATCTGTGACATGCACACCAGGTGGAACTCAACATTGGCCATGCTGCAGCGGCTGCACACGCAACAGAGGGCCATCAATGAGTACCTGTGCGACTATGGCACCAGGACAGGGTCAGGGGAGCTTGGTTTTTTCCCCACGCCAGTGGGCCATGATCAGGGATGCATGCACTGTCCTGTCACCATTTGAGGAGGCCACGAGGATGGTGAGCAGTGACAGTGTATGCATTAGTGACACTGTCCCCCTTGTCCACCTGTTGGAGCACACGCTGCATGGAATAATGGACAGGGCACTTGAGGCAGAACAGAGGCAGGAAGAGGAGGATTTCCTTAGCTCTCAAGGCCCCCTTTATCCAGACAGTGTTCCTGCGTGCCCGCCGATCACACAGGAAGAGGACGAGGAGGAGGAGGAGGAGGAAGATTGTGTCAGTATGGAGGTGGAGCCTGGCACTCAGCATCAGCAGCAGTCTTTAAGGGATCAGTCCCAAGAAACACATGGACTTGTACGTGGCTGGGAGGAGGTGGCTGCAGACCATGTCGTCCTTAGTGACCCAGAGGACTCCGGACCGAATGCCTCAGCAAACCTACGCTGCATGGCCTCCCTGATCCTGCAAAGCCTGCGTAAGGATCCTCGTATTCGTGGGATCAAGGAGAAAGACCAATACTGGCTGGCAACCCTCCTTGATCCAAGTTACAAGGGTAAGGTTGCTGAGGCTTCGGTCAGCCAAAGAAGGAGCGGTGGACCGATGCGTTCAGACAATTTTTTGGTCCGCAGCCCCAAGGTATGATCGGTTCCAGCAACCATCGCCAGCGTCTGTTTTACATGGTGCAGGAATACCTAGGGGCAAGATCAGATTTGGACACCTTTCCCACCGAAAATCCTCTGGGTTACTGGGTCTTAAGGATGGATCACTGGCCAGAGCTTGCACAGTATGCAATTGAGCTACTGGCCTGTCCTGCATCCAGCGTTCTTTCGGAACGCACATTCAGTGGTGCTGGAGGCGTGGTAACCGATCACAGGGTGCGTCTGTCCACCGACTCGGTCGATCGACTGACCTTCATAAAAATGAATCAGTCTTGGATCACCACCAGCTACCAAGCACCCGATGCTGATGTAACCGAATAATTTTTTTTGAAATCTCAGATCCCTTCAAAGACTGCCTATGCTGATGCTGAGTGACTATCCCTGAGTAATTATCCTCTTCCTCCTCAATCATCACGCTGATAGCTTGTAAGAACATTTTTGGTTCTGGGCGCCACCACCAGTGCCTAAGGCCCAATTTTTCAGCCCCTGTTTAACAGGGGCGTGTAATTACAATTTTAGATGCAATACTTTGCAGCAGGGCTCGTTCCTGCGTTCAAACTAGAGTGTCTGTGAGGGGTTGCAGTGTTGTGGCACCAGCATAGTGCCTAAGGCCCAATTTTTCTGCCCCTGTTTAACAGGGGCGTGTAATTACAATTTTTGATGCAATACTTTGCAGCAGGGCTCGTTCCTGCGTTCCAACTAGAGTGTCTGTGAGGGGTTGCAGTGTTGTGGCACCAGCACCAGTGCCTAAGGCAAAATTTTTCTGCCCCTGTTTAACAGGGGCGTGTAATTACAATTTTTGATGCAATACTTTGCAGCAGGGCTCGTTCCTGCGTTCCAACTAGAGTGTCTGTGAGGGGTTGCAGTGTTGTGGCACCAGCACCAGTGCCTAAGGCCTAATTTTTCAGCTCCTGTTCAACAGGGGCATGTAATTACAATTCTTGATCTAATATTTCAAAGCAGGGCCCATTTCTGCACCCACCAAGAGCGAGTGAGGACTTACAGTGTTGTGGCACCAGCACCACCACCACCACCAAAGGCCCAATTTTTCTGCCCTTGTTCAACAGGGGCATGCAATTACAATTCTTGATCTAATATTTCACAGCAGGGCCCATTTCTGCACCCACCAAGATCGAGTGAGGACTTATAGTGTTGTGGCACCAGCACCACCACCACCACCACCACCAAAGGCCCAGTTTTTCTGCCCCTGTTTCAACAGGGGCATGTAATTACAATTCTTGATCTAATATTTCACAGCAGGGCCCTGTGAGGGCTTACAGTATTGTGGCCACAACAACACCTAAGGCCCAAATTTCTGCTGAGTATATAGGGCAGGCCCCTACTTTCAAACATCTAACTTACAAACGACTCCTACTTGCAAACGGAAGGAGACAACAGGAAGTGAGATGAAATCTACCCCTAGGAAGGGAAATTCTCTCCTGTAAGAGTTAATATGGGAAAAACATTTCTCCTTTCCACTGATGCTTTCCAATCCTTGTTCCACAAAAAAACCCAAATTTTCAAAAAACATTTGTCATTGGGACAAAAGTGAGGTGAAATCTTCTGAAGAAGAGGAAAGACAGCAAAACAAATGTCACAGGGGTGATAACCCTTCCCTATGTTTTCCAAAAAGCTTAAAAAAGATTTTTTGGCTGGAGCTAAACACGTTAAAAATGTTCAAAATTACAAACAGATTCTACTTAACAACAAACCTACAGTCCCTGTCTTGTTTGCACCGCCTGTATACTGCTGTTCAGAGTATATAGGGCCTGGTGGCCCCACACCTTTCCTTATTTTAATTTGGGTGTGGGGTTCCCCTTAATATCCATACAAGACCCAAAGGGCCTGGTAATGGACTGGGGGGTAACCATGCCGTTTGTCTCACTGATTTTCATCCATATTGCCAGGACCCGACATGACATTAAACCCGCAAGCAGTTTTAAATGAGATTTTTTCCTTTAAAAATGACATTTGGTGCAGGGACTGTTCTAAACACGGGAAACACGCGCCACTTTACAGGCATACTATAGACACCTCCCAGATACGATATTTAAAGGAATATTTCACTTTTTTTTTTTACTTTAACCACTTCAGCCCCGGAAGGTTTTACCCCCTTCCTGACCAGAGCACTTTTTACAATTCAGCACTGCATCGCTTTAACTGCTAATTGCGCGGTCATGCAATGCTGTACCCAAACGAAATTTGCGTCCTTTTCTTCCCACAAATAGAGCTTTCTTTTGATGGTATTTGATCACCTCTGCCATTTTTATTTGTTGCGCTATAAACGGAAAAAGACCGAAAATTTTGAAAAAAAATGATATTTTCTACTTTTTGTTATAAAAAAAATCCAATAAACTCAATTTTAGTCATACATTTAGGCCAAAATGTATTCGGCCACATGTCTTTGGTAAAAAAAATGTCAATAAGCGTATATTTATTGGTTTGCGCAAAAGTTATAGCGTCTACAAACTAGGGTACATTTTCTGGAATTTACACAGCTTTTATTTTATGACTGCCTATGTCATTTCATGAGGTGCTAAAATGGCAGGGCAGTACAAAACTCCCCCAAATGACCCCATTTTGGAAAGTAGACACCCCAAGGAAATTGCTGAGAGGCATGTTGAACCCATTGAATATTTTTTTTTTTTGTCCCAAGTGATTGAATAATGACAAAAAAAAAAATTACAAAAAGTTGTCACTAAATGATATATTTCTCACACAGGCCATGGGCATATGTGGAATTGCACCCCAAAATACATTTAGCTGCTTCTCCTGAGTACGGGGATACCACATGTGTGGGACTTTTTGGGAGCCTAGCCGCGTACGGGGCCCCGAAAACCAAGCACCGCCTTCAGGATTTCAAAGGGCATAAATTTTTTATTTCACTCCTCACTACCTATCACAGTTTTGAAGGCCATAAAATGCCAAGATGGCACAAAACCCCCAAAAATGACCCCATTTTGGAAAGTAGACACCCCAAGCTATTTGCTGAGAGGCATGTTGAGTCCATGGAATTTTTTATTTTTTTGACACAAGTTGCGGGAATGTGACAATTTTTTTTTTTGCACAAAGTTGTCACTAAATGATATATTGCTCACACAGGCCATGGGCATATGTGGAATTGCACCCCAAAATACATTTAGCTGCTTCTCCTGAGTATGGGGATACCACATGTGTGGGACTTTTTGGGAGCCTAACCGCGTACGGGGCCTGGAAAACCAAGCACCGCCTTCAGGATTTCTAAGGGCATAAATTTTTGATTTCACTCCTTACTACCTATCACAGTTTTGAAGGCCATAAAATTCCAAGATGGCACAAACCCCCCCCAAATGACCCCATTTTGGAAAGTAGACACTAGGGATGAGCTTCGTGTTCAAGTCGAACCCATGTTCGACTCGAACATCGGCTGTTCGACTGTCCGTCGAATTGCGAACGATATGGGCCGCTCGCGCCAAATTTGTGTGGCGCGTCACGGCCCATAATTCACTGCGGCATCGCAGTGCATTGCTGGCTGATGATTGGCCAAGCATGCACTATGACCCGCATGCTTGGCCAATCACAGCGCCGTCAGTAGAGAGAGCTGTAATTGGCCAAAGCCAGGGTGGCTTTGGCCAATTATGGCTCAGGGGATTTAGTACACGCCCCACACTATATAAGGCCGCCTGCACGGCGGCCCTGTGTAGTGTGTGTTCCGGTGTGCTGAGAGATAGAGAGAGAGAGAGACAGTGTCATTTGATTTGAGTTAGATAGATTAGGCAGAACAGTCAGTCAGTTAGCTGCACTTACAGTGTATTGTGTATATATATGCATCCCAGGTGTTGCATATATATATATACACTGTATTCAGTTTAGCTAGATCCGTTCCTGTTATCTTCTAGACTATTTACATTTAGTGCAGTGCGTCCTGCTCACAGTGTTCAGCTAGATCCGTTCCTGTTATCTTCTAGACTATTTACATTTAGTGCAGTGCGTCCTGCTCACAGTGTTCAGCTAGATCCGTTCCTGTTATCTTCTAGACTATTTACATTTAGTGCAGTGCGTCCTGCTCACAGTGTTCAGCTAGATCCGTTCCTGTTATCTTCTAGACTATTTACATTTAGTGCAGTGCGTCCTGCTCACAGTGTTCAGCTAGATCCGTTCCTGTTATCTTCTAGACTATTTACATTTAGTGCAGTGCGTCCTGCTCACAGTGTTCAGCTAGATCCGTTCCTGTTATCTTCTAGACTATTTACATTTAGTGCAGTGCGTCCTGCTCACAGTGTTCAGCTAGATCCGTTCCTGTTATCTTCCTACTGACAGGCAGGCTTGTCTGGTTACAGTATATAAAGCTACCTGAAGAAAATTACAGGTGTTCTATCCCAGCTTAGTGCAGCTACAGGCCATTAGTATGTCTGGAAGGCCAAGAAGGAGAGGCAGACAGTCACAAGCCAATAAGAGAGGGCAAGCAGGCTCTGTGTCTAGTGCTGGTCGTGGAGACGGTGCATCCTCATCAGCACGTGGCCATGGGACACGCTTGGCCTTTTTTTCGGCAGCTGGCCGTGTTGAGCCGCAACATGCGGAAGACTTGGTCGAGTGGATGACCAAGCCGTCCTCATCCTCCTCATCCTCTCTCACCCAGGGTGCTTTGTCTGGCAAAGCAGTGGCCTCTTCCCTCGGCTCAATGTCATCAGTGACTCCTTCCCTAGCTCCACCATGTCCTCCTGAGGATTCCCTCGAACTGTTTGACCACAGTGTTGGGTACATGCTCCAGGAGGATGCCCAGCGTTTGGAAGGCTCTGATGATGATACTGAGCTCGATGAAGGCAGTAACATGAGCACGGACAGAGGGGGTGCCCAAGAAGGACAGCAATCTGGCAGTCATGCTCCCCCTGCTGAGGCATACTGCCAGGTTTGCTCCAGTGATGAGGAGGGAGGGGATGATGAGGTCACTGACTCAACGTGGGTGCCTGATAGGAGAGAGGAGGAGGAGGAGGAGGAGGAGGCGGCACATCACCAACGAGGCAGGATGCCCTCCAGGGGCCAGCCTAAGGGCAGCACATTGACTGCATCACACCCCAAAGCTCCACATGTGCAGGGCGCTGCGGTCTCTGCGCGTTATTCAAAAAGTTCTTTGGTGTGGGCCTTTTTTGAGACGAGTGCATCAGATCGCACCGCTGCTATTTGCAACATATGTCTCAAGCGTATCTCGCGTGGCCAAAACATCTCCCGCTTGGGTACCACATGCTTGACCAGACATATGTTGACCTGCCATGCAGTTCATTGGCAAGCGTATCTAAAAGACCCACACCAAAGAACAAAGAGGATCTCTCCTTGCTCCTCATCAGCTGAGATTTCCAACCCCACTAGACCTCCAGTCCTCTCTGAGACCTGCAGTGAGAGGAATGAAGGTGTAGAATTAGGTGTGTCACAGCCAAGTACTTGTGGGCAATCTGCTTTTGGTACACCGACGTCAGATTGTACCAGGAAAATTTCCCTGCCCCAGCTGCTGCACCGCCGAAAGAAGTTTGCTCCCAGCCATCCACATGCCCAGCGGTTGAATGCTAGCTTGGCAAAATTGCTAGCACTTCAACTGCTGCCTTTTCAGTTGGTAGACTCTGCCCCCTTCCGTGAGTTTGTGGAATGTGCGGTTCCTCAGTGGCAGGTACCCAAACGCCACTTTTTCTCACGGAAGGCGATTCCGGCTCTCTACCGGCATGTGGAAGGCAATGTCCATGCCTCGCTGGACAGGGCGGTCAGCGGTAAGGTGCATATTACCGCTGACTCATGGTCCAGCAGGCATGGACAGGGACGTTACCTAAGTTTCACGGCGCATTGGGTGACTCTGCTGGCAGCTGGGAAGGATGCAGGACAAGGTGCAGTAGTGTTGGAGGTTGTTCCGCCACCACGCCTCCAAAATGCTGATTGTGACACACCTCTCTCCTCCACCCCCTCCTCTTCTTCTTCCTCCATGGCCTCTTCCTCGGAACCAGCGGTGCTCCGTAGGCGTTCAAGGGGCTACGCAAGTACGCAGGCCAAAAGATGCCATGCGGTGCTTGAGCTGGTGTGCTTGGGGGACAGGAGCCACACTGGGGCAGAGGTTCTGTCAGCTCTGCAGGGGCAGGTTCAGAGGTGGTTGACGCCACGCCAACTTAAGGCAGGAATGGTGGTTTGCGACAGTGGCACCAACCTCCTCTCTGCCCTCCGACAGGGACAAATGACTCATGTGCCCTGTTTGGCTCACGTCCTTAACTTGGTGGTGCAGCGGTTCTTGGGCAGGTACCCAGGCTTACAGGATGTCCTGAGGCAGGCCAGGAAAGTCTGTGTGCATTTCCGCCGGTCATATAATGCCAGTGCTCGGCTGACGGACCTCCAAAAGGAGTTTAACCTGCCCAAGAACCGCCTAATCTGTGACATGCCCACCAGGTGGAACTCAACGTTGGCCATGCTGCAGCGGCTGCACACGCAGCAGAGGGCCATCAATGAGTACCTGTGCGACTATGGCACCAGGACAGGGTCAGGGGAGCTTGGTTTTTTTTCCCCACGCCAGTGGGCCATGATCAGGGATGCATGCACTGTCCTGTCACCATTCGAGGAGGCCACGAGGATGGTGAGCAGTGACAGTGCATGCATCAGTGACACTGTCCCCCTTGTCCACCTGTTGGAGCACACGCTGCGTGGAATAATGGACAGGGCACTTGAGGCAGAACAGAGGCAGGAAGAGGAGAACTTCCTTAGCTCTCAAGGCCCCCTTTATCCAGACAGTGTTCCTGCGTGCCCGCCGATCACACAGGAAGAGGACGAGGAGGAGGAGGAGGAGGAGGAGGAGGAGGAAGATTGTGTCAGTATGGAGGTGGAGCCTGGCACTCAGCATCAGCAGCAGTCTTTAAGGGATCAGTCCCAAGAAACACATGGACTTGTACGTGGCTGGGAGGAGGTGGCTGCGGACGTTGTCGTCCTTAGTGACCCAGAGGACTCCGGACCGAATGCCTCAGCAAACCTACGCTGCATGGCCTCCCTGATCCTGCAAAGCCTGCGTAAGGATCCTCGTATTCGTGGTATCAAGGAGAAGGACCAATACTGGCTGGCAACCCTCCTTGATCCACGTTACAACGGGTAATGTTGCGGACCTTATCTTGCCATCGCAGAGGGAGCAGAGGATGAAACATCTTCGGGAGGCCTTGCAGAAAGGTCTGTGCAATGCGTTCCCAGAGACTGGGAGGTTACAAACTCCTGTTTCTGGACAACATGTTGCTGAGGCTTCGGTCAGTCAAAGAAGGAGCGGTGGAGAAGGTGGCCGTCTGACCGATGCGTTCAGACAATATTTTGGTCCGCAGCCCAAAGGTATGATCGGTTCCAGCAACCATCGCCAGCGTCTGTTTTACATGGTGCAGGAATACCTAGGGGCAAGATCTGACTTGGACACCTTTCCCACCGAAAATCCTCTGGGTTACTGGGTCTTGAGGATGGATCACTGGCCAGAGCTTGCACAGTATGCAATTGAGCTACTGGCCTGTCCTGCATCCAGCGTTCTTTCGGAACGCACATTCATTGCTGCTGGAGGTGTGGTAACCGATCACAGGGTGAGTCTGTCCACCGACTCGGTCGATCGGCTGATCTTCATAAAAATGAATCAGTCTTGGATCACCACCAGCTACCAAGAACCTGATGCTGATGTAACCGAATAATTTTTTTTGAAATCTCAGATCCCTTCAAAGACTGCCTATGCTGATGCTGAGTGACTATCCCTGAGTAATTATCCTCTTCCTCCTCAATCATCACGCTGATAGCTTGTAAGAGCATTTTTGGTTCTGGGCGCCACCACCAGTGCCTAAGGCACAATTTCCAACTAGAGTGTCTGTGAGGGGTTGCAGTGTTGTGGCACCAGCACCAGTGCCTAAGGCCCAATTTTTCTGCCCCTGTCTAACAGGGGCGTGTAATTACAATTTTTGATGCAATACTTTGCAGCAAGGCTCGTTCCTGCGTTCCAACTAGACTGTCTGTGAGGGGTTGCAGTGTTGTGGCACCAGCACCAGTGCCTAAGGCCTAATTTTTCAGCTCCTGTTCAACAGGGGCATGTAATTACAATTCTTGATCTAATATTTCACAGCAGGGCCCTGTGAGGGCTTACAGTGTTGTGGCCACAGCAACACCTAAGGCCCAAATTTCTGCTGAGTATATAGGGCAGGACCCTACTTTCAAACATCTAACTTACAAACGACTCCTACTTGCAAACGGAAGGAGACAACAGGAAGTGAGATGAAATCTACCCCTAGGAAGGGAAATTCTCTCCTGTAAGAGTTAATATGGGAAAACAATTTCTCCTTTCCACTGATGCTTTCCAATCCTTGTTCCACAAAAAAACCCAAATTTTCTAAAAACATTTTTCATTTTGGACAAAAAAGTGAGGTGAAATCTTCTGAAGAGGAGGAAAGACAGCAAAACAAATGTCACAGGGGTGATAACCCTTCCCTATGTTTTCCAAAAAGCTTAAAAAATATTTTTTTAAACACGTTAAAAATGTTCAAAATTACAAAGAGATTCTACTTAACAACAAACCTACAGTCCCTGTCTTGTTTGCACTGCCTGTATACTGCTGTTCAGAGTATATAGGGCCTGGTGGCCCCACACCTTTCCTTATTTTAATTTGGGTGCGGGGTTCCCCTTAATATCCATACAAGACCCAAAGGGCCTGGTAATGGACTGGGGGGTACCCATGCCGTTTGTCTCACTGATTTTCATCCATATTGCCATGACCCGACATGACATTAAACCCGCAAGCAGTTTTAAATGAGATTTTTTCCTTTAAAAATGACATTTGGTGCAGGGACTGTTCTAAACACGGGAAACACGCGTCACTTTACAGGCATACTATAGACACCCCCCAGGTACGATATTTAAAGGAATATTTCACTTTTTTTTTACTTTAAGCATCATTAAAATCACTGCTCCCGAAAAAACGGCCGCTTTTAAAAGTTTTTTTTGCATTGATACATGTCCCCTGGGGTAGGACCCGGGTCCCCAAACCCTTTTTAGGACAATACCATGCAAATTAGCCTTTAAAATGAGCACTTTTGATTTCGAACGTTCGAGTCCCATAGACGTCAATGGGGTTCTAACGTTCGTGCGAACTTTCGGTCCGTTCGCGGGTTTTGGTGCGAACCGAACCGGGGGGTGTTCGGCTCATCCCTAGTAGACACCCCAAGCTATTTGCTGAGAGGCATGTTGAGTCCATGGAATATTTTATATTTTGACACAAGTTGCGGGAAAGTGACAATTTTTTTTTTTTTTTTTGCACAAAGTTGTCACTAAATGATATATTGCTCAAACATGCCATGGGCATATGTGGAATTACACCCCAAAATACATTCTACTGCTTCTCCTGAGTACGGGGATACCACAAGTGTGGGACTTTTTGGGAGCCTAGCCGTGTATGGGGCCCCGAAATCCAAGCACCGCCTTCAGGATTTCTAAGGGCATAAATTTTTGATTTCACTCCATACTACCTATCACAGTTTTGAAGGCCATAAAATGCCAAGATGGCACAAAACCCCCCCAAATGACCCCATTTTGGAAAGTAGACACCCCAAGCTATTTGCTGAGAGGCATGTTGAGTCCATGGAATATTTTATTTTTTGACACAAGTTGCGGGAAAGTTACATTTTTTTTTTTTTTTGCACAAAGTTGTCACTAAATGATATATTGCTCACACAGGCCATGGGCATATGTGGAATTGCACCCCAAAATACATTCTGCTGATTCTCCTGAGTACGGGGATACCACATGTGTGGGACTTTTTGGGAGCCTAGCCGCGTACGGGGCCCCGAAAACCCAGCACCGCCTTCAGGATTTCTAAGGGCGTAAAGTTGTGATTTCACTCCACACTACCTATCACATTTTTGAAGGCCATAAAATGCCCAGATGGCACAAAACCCCCCCAAATGACCCCATTTTGGAAAGTAGACACCCCAAGCTATTTGCTGAGAGGTATAGTGAGTATTTTGCAGACCTCACTTTTTGTCACAAACTTTTGAAAATTTAAAAAAAAAAAAAAAAAATGTTTTTCTTGTCTTTCTTCATTTTCAAAAACAAATGAGAGCTGCAAAATACTCACCATGCCTCTCAGCAAATAGCTTGGGGTGTCTACTTTCCAAAATGGGGTCATTTGGGGGGGTTTTGAACTCTCCTGGCATTTTATGCACAACATTTAGAAGCTTATGTCACACATCACCCACTCTTCTAATCACTTGAAGACAAAGCCCTTTCTGGCACTTTTTGTTTACATGAAAATATAATTTTTTTTGCAAGAAAATTACTTTGAACCCCCACACATTATATATTTTTTTAAAGCAAATGCCCTACAGATTAAAATGGTGGGTGTTTCATTTTTTTTTTTCACACAGTATTTGCGCAGCGATTTTTCAAACGCATTTTTTGGGGAAAAAACACACTTTTTAAAATTTTAATGCACTAAAACACACTATATTGCCCAAATGTTTGATGAAATAAAAAAGATGATCTTAGGCCGAGTACATGGATACCAAACATGACATGCTTTAAAATTGCGCACAAACGTGCAGTGGCGACAAACTAAATACATTTTTAAAAGCCTTTAAAAGCCTTTACAGGTTACCACTTTAGATTTACAGAGGAGGTCTACTGCTAAAATTACTGCCCTCGATCTGACCTTCGCGGTGATACCTCACATGCATGGGGCAATTGCTGTTTACATTTGACGCCAGACCGACGCTTGCGTTCGCCTTTGCGCGAGAGCAGGGGGGGAAAGGGGTGCTTTTTTTTTTATTTATTTATTTTTTTTCTTTATTAATTTTTTGATTTTTTATCTTATTTTTAAACTGTTCCTTTCATTTTTATTTTTTTTTTTTTGCATTTTTATTGTTATCTCAGGGAATGTAAATATCCCCTATGATAGCAATAGGTAGTGACAGGTACTCTTTTTTGAAAAAATTGGGGTCTATTAGACCCTAGATCTCTCCTCTGCCCTCAAAGCATCTGACCACACCAAGATCGGTGTGATAAAATGCTTTCCCAATTTCCCAATGGCGCTGTTTACATCCGGCGAAATCTAAGTCATGAAAAATTGTAGTGAAATTCAGCGCTGACTAATATATGGACTTTAACACAATAAATGCAAGCAGGCACTAAGGTCAATTCAAAGAAATACCTCCAAAGCATAAAACATATAAAAAGTGCTGCGCAAATAAAAAGTCCTTAAGTATAAAATTGAAGTGACAAAATCAGAGGACAAAGACCACCAGTGACAATCAAGCTGAGATCAATATCTGAATGGTGACAAATCCCTCCACCGGGTATGGATGGCCCCTCACCTCAGACATTCGACCTGAAACAGGTCACACCGCTTATAACCATAGATGGATCAATCTGTGTGGTAGTTGATTCCTCCTTCACTTCACAGCACACGGTACAACAGCGGATGTTACATATAAAATAAAGGGCAGAACATAGTGTACTCCGTGGCTACTTTATTAAAAAATCCAGAAAAGCAAATAAAACAGACACTTACAGAGACCGGCACTCCGATCCGAGTGCCGGCTGACAGGCGTGTGATCGTGTCTGCGAATGACCGCGGGTGACGTCATACGCTCCTTTCCCCGTACGCGTTACGTCCTGTGGGCGGGACTTCATCGGCGTGGGGCGGGACTTCATCGGCCCCACGCCGATGAAGTCCCGCCCACAGGACGTAACGCGTACGGGGGAAGGAGCGTATGACGTCACCCGCGGTCATTCGCAGACACGATCACACGCCTGTCAGCCGGCACTCGGATCGGAGTGCCGGTCTCTGTAAGTGTCTGTTTTATTTGCTTTTCTGGATTTTTTAATAAAGTAGCCACGGAGTACACTATGTTCTGCCCTTTATTTTATATGTAACATCCGCTGTTGTACCGTGTGCTGTGAAGTGAAGGAGGAATCAACTACCACACAGATTGATCCATCTATGGTTATAAGCGGTGTGACCTGTTTCAGGTCGAATGTCTGAGGTGAGGGGCCATCCATACCCGGTGGAGGGATTTGTCACCATTCAGATATTGATCTCAGCTTGATTGTCACTGGTGGTCTTTGTCCTCTGATTTTGTCACTTCAATTTTATACTTAAGGACTTTTTATTTGCGCAGCACTTTTTATATGTGAAATCTAAGTCATGAAATGCTCATAGCTTCCGGTTTCTTAGGCCATAGAGATGATTGGAGCCATTCTGGTCTCTGATCAGCTCTATGGTCAGCTGGCCGAATCACCGGCTGCATTCTCAGGTTCCCTGTTGGGACAGGAGAGCCAGAGAAAAACATGGAAGACGGTGGGGGGGGAATCCCTCCCACTGCTTGTAAAAGCAGTCTAGAGGCTAATTAGCCGCTAGGATTGCTTTTACATGAAAGCCGACCGCTGGCTGAAAAGAATGATACCAAGATGATACCTAAACCTGCAGGCATCATTCTAGTATAACCACTCAAAGTCCAGCAACATACCAGTACGTTGCTGGTCCTTGTATTGTAAACTTTTTTTTCATGCAGCCTGTGGGCTGAACGAAAAAAAGATATTGATCGGTGGGTATGCCCACCATTAGAATATCTCCCTTCATCCGCCCACTTCTAATGATGGGCATACATGCACCATTTATATATGCCGAAGCATGGGGGCATCCTCCCGCAAAAGGCAGGAGCAAATTGCTCCTCCACCCACTGCTGCCCCCACGCTTCGGCATATATGCTGAAGTATGTAACTGTGGTGGTGAAATCACCTCCGACAGCGCTGGAGTCACGGCTTTATATATCGTGGGAGCAAGCGCTGTTGCTGTCAAGATAAATAAATCCGCGCTGCAACTGAATGGCGTACCTGCTAAGCAAATGATGGTTAACAAAAAAACAAAGTAACATTACAGTATAACAGTAATACTTACCATACCTGCAAAGCAAATACAAAAAAAAAATAGTAAAAAATAAAACATTTAGCGCAACCTGTGCCTACCTAAAATATATATATGCCGAAGCATGGGGGCATCCTCCCGCAAAAGGCAGGAGCAAATTGCTCCTCCACCCACTGCTGCCCCCACGCTTCGGCATATATGCTGAAGTATGTAACTGTGGTGGTGAAATCACCTCCGACAGCGCTGGAGTCACGGCTTTATATATCGTGGGAGCAAACGCTGTTGCTGTCAAGATAAATAAATCCGCGCTGCAACTGAATGGCGTACCTGCTAAGCAAATGATGGTTAACAAAAAAACAAAGCAACATTACAGTATAACAGTAATACTTACCATACCTGCAAAGCAAATACAAAAAAAAATATAGTAAAAAATAAAACATTTAACGCAACCTGTGCCTACCTAAAATATATATATGCCGAAGCATGGGGGCATCCTCCCGCAAATGGCAGGAGCAAATTGCTCCTCCACCCACTGCTGCCCCCACGCTTCGGCATATATGCTGAAGTATGTAACTGTGGTGGTGAAATCACCTCCGACAGCGCTGGAGTCACGGCTTTATATATCATGGGAGCAAACGCTGTTGCTGTCAAGGTAAATAAATCCGCTCTGCAGCTGAATGGCGTACCTGAAAACAAAAAAGTGGTTAACAATAAAAAAACAAAGTATAAAAAAATTGCATACCTATAAAGCAAACATGATAAAAACATAACAATAAAACATTGCAGTATAGAATACAATAAAAAAGAGAAGAACAATAGAGAGAGAATAGAGAGAGAGAACAATAAAACGACAACTATTTTTGGTTTTTTTATTTTATATTTTTTTGTATTTTTATTTTTTTATTTATTTTTTTATTTATTTTTTTTTAACACTTTTTTCAGTAACTTTAACTTTTAACTGTAACTGTACCAGGTTTGGGTCTCTCAAAATGCGATGGCATCTTGGGAGACCCTGTGTTAGTGTGCCTAGTCTGTGCAGTGCTGAACACTACGCTAATACTCCACTAGTGTATGGTAGCGTTCAAAACATTCACCAATGCATAGACCAGGATTGTCAGGACAGGAGGGACAACAATACCGGGTGTCACGCCTAAATCTGCGCTTGCTGCAGACACGACATATTTTTTGGGGGGCTCGTTGGGTAGGGGTACTCTGGAGGACATAAGGAAAATGCCTCCCATGCAGCCGGCTTACTGCATTTGGATTGGGAAGGTGAGGTGGAGCACCATCTGGAAACAGAAGGGCTCTGACGATCTCTTCCTGGAATTTAAGGAAGGATCCAGTCCGTCCTGAAGCTCTGTATTGCACATGAGCATTCAGCAAAGCCAATTGAAATAAATAAACAGACACTTTTTTGTACCAGCGTCTGGCCTTACGGGCAACTAGGTACGGCGCTAACAACTGGTCGTTGAGGTCCACCCCTCCCATATTAAGGTTGTATTCATGGACACAGAGGGGTTTCTCCACAACACCAGTCGCCGTAGTAATTTGGGTCGTCGTGTCTGCATGAAGGGAGGTAAGAATGAAAACATTCTTATTGTCCCTCCACTTCATAGCGAGCAAATTATTATACTTCAAGCAGGCTCTCTCCCCCAGCCTAAGATGGGACTCTACAAGCCGCTGGGGAAAGCCCCGGCGATTAGATCGCATGGTGCCACATGCTCCAATCTGATGATCAAACAAGTGACTAAAAAGTGGCACGCTCGTATAATAATTGTCCACGTACAAGTGGTACCCCTTTCCGAATAAGGGTGACACCAAGTCCCACACTATCTTGCCATCGCTTCCTATGTAGTCAGGGCAGTTTATCGGCTCTACGTGACTATCTTTGCCCTCGTAAACCATAAATCTACATGTATAGCCTGTGGCCCTGTCACAGAGCTTATACATCTTGACCCCGTATCTGGCACGCTTGCTGGGAAGGTACTGTTTGAATGACAAGCGGCCAGAAAATTTAATCAGGGACTCATCAACGCAGACAACTTGATGGGGAGTAAACAAGTCTGCAAAACACTGGTTGAAGTGGTTTACGAGGGGCCGAATTTTGTAGAGCCGATCGTATCCAGGGTCTCCACGAGGACGACATAGTTCATTGTCGTTGAAGTGCATGAACCGCAAAATCTGCTCGTATCGTGCCCTGGTCATGGAGGCAGAGAACACGGGCATATGGTGAATTGGGTCAGTGGACCAATATGACCGCAACTCACTCTTTTTAGTTATGCCCATGTTGAGGGAAAGGCCCAGAAAGGTCTTAAATTCGGAGACCGTAATTGGTCTCCAATCTCTGGCAAGGGAGGACTGGGGATTAGCGGCGATGTGTTGACCAGCGTACAAATTGCTTTGGTCCACAATAGATCTATAGAGATCTTCGGTGAAAAACAGCGAATAAAAATCCAGTGGCGTAAAGTCAACTGTTTCCACCTGAATTCCGGGTTGGCCAGTGAAAGGGGGAAGTACGGGTGCTGCAGAAGTGGTGGGTACCCAATTCGGATTGGCGAATGCAGCAGGAAGGGCACTATGGGCACAACGGGCCTGTGTTCGTCTTCTTCTTGGTGGCAGCGGGACACTACTTGTGCTTGCCACCTCGCCAGCTTTAACTGCACTTATGGGACTCGCCACGTCACCACGTGATACTGCAGTGCTGGATGTACGACCAGGGGGTACTAGGCCGCTGGTGCTTGCCAGTTCACCAGAAGGAGTAGCGGCACTAGTACTTCTCTGCTCCATAGGAGAGCCCTGCGGTTCTTGCACTTCAAGGACAGAAGAAGTTCGGGGTCTGGTACGCCTGACCCTAGCAGGGACCACAACTCCGTTGTCAGAGCTATCTGTCATGGAGCCGCTGTCCTCTACAGGTTCGTATTCTGAGCCTGAACTTGACAGATGAGTGACTTCCTCTTTACTCTCTGTCATGCTCAGAAAGGTGTAGGCCTCTTCACTAGTGTACCTTCGATTTGCCATTTTGGGCTCTAAATTTAGGGGTACACTAGTGAGACTCACAGGCAAAAAAGCTCCTGACTGTTAGCGACTGATTCAAAACGCTACCAAAAAACTGTTAGCGATCGCAGGGATCAGGCCTGACTCTGCGAACGCTGCAGTTATGTGTGCTTAGTGTTTTGTAAGTGTCAGTTATCGATCGATACTGCACTTGGGTGGGCTGGGCTGGGCTGGGCCGAGGGGCAAAACGCAGGTGCTAGCAGGTATCTGGGCTGATCCCGCTAACACTGTGTTTATGGGAACCCTAAACTGCTGGGGAGTATAGATCTGATCGGATCAGATATCGATCTGTTCAGATACTATAGCACTAAGGGAGGTGTATGCTGCGTGCGTGGGTTTTAGCGGTACTGGCGCTAACCTGACACTGCCTGGGGCAACGCAGACCTTATCAGATCCTAAAAACTTAACTTATATCACCGCCGGGCAATTAGGGGGTTAAACCTTTATAAGGTAATAAACGCCGGGTGCCCTAAAACTATAATAAACTATAATAAACTATAATAAACTACAAAAAACAAACTAGCTAACCAGCGTCACCCGTAACACTTATACGGTGATCGCTGGTGAAAGGGTTAACTAGGGGGCAATCATGGGGTTAAAACCTTTAGCAGGTAGTATATGGGGGTCCCTGTCGCTATAAAACACTGACAGTGAACCTATATACTTACCTCCCTAACTAGCGTCACCTGTGTCACTAATACAGCGATCAGAAAAACGATCGCTTATCGACACTGGCGACGGGGGGTAATCAAGGGGTTAACTTTTATTAGGGGGGGTTAGGGGGGTACCCTGGACCTAAAGGGGGCTACCCTAGACCTAAAGGGTGCTAACCAAACTGCCCTAACACTTGTAACTGACACAAACTGACACCAATGCAAAAAAAAAAACTGCTATTGGTGTCAGAGTGACAGGGGGTACAGGGGGGTGATCGGGGGGTGATCGGGGGGTGACTGGGGGGTGAAAAGTGTGCCTGCGTGTTCTACTGTAAGTGTAGTGTTGGTGCACTTACTTGGATGTCTTCTCTCCTCTGCGCCGGGACGAAAAGACCGGCTCGAGGAGGGATGACATCACTTCCTTTCCTTCTGTTTACATTACAGAGGGAAAGGAAGCGTTTTCATTCGCCGGGAGCGATCGGGAGAGGGTGGCCAACAATGGATGGCCTCCCCCTCACCTCTCATCGCCCGCGAACGAGAGCTGACCGCCTATGGCACCGGGGGGAGGCAGATCGTATGGGTACGTGATTCTGCCTGCCCGTGCCATTCTGCCGCAGTATATCTGCGTTAGGCGGTCGTCAAGTGGTTAAGCATCATTAAAATCACTGCTCCCGAAAAAACGGCCGTTTTTAAAAGTTTTTTTTGCATTGATACATGTCCCCTGGGGTAGGACCCGGGTCCCCAAACCCTTTTTAGGACAATACCATGCAAATTAGCCTTTAAAATGGGCACTTTTGATTTCGAACGCTCGAGTCCCATAGACGTCAATGGGGTTCTAATGTTCGTGCAAATTTTCGGTCCGTTCGCAGGTTCTGGTGCGAATCGAACCGGGGGGTGTTCGGCTCATCCCTAAATACCACCAAAAGAAAGCTCTATTTGTGAGAAGAAAATGATAAAGATTTTGTTTGGATACAGTGTAGCATGACTGAGTAATTGTCATTCAAAGTGTGAGAGCGCTGAAAGCTGAAAATTGGTCTGGGCGGGAAGGTGCATAAGTGCCTGGTATTGAAGTGGTTAAAATCACTGCTCCCGAAAAAACGGGCGTTTTTTAAAACTTTTTTTTGCATTGATACATGTCCCCTGGGGCAGGACCCGGGTCCCCACCCTTTTTAGGACAATACCATGCAAATTAGCCTTTAAAATTAGCACTTTTGATTTTGAACGTTCAAGTCCCATAGACGTCAATGGGGTTCTAACGTTCGTGCGAATTTTCGGTCCATTTGCAGGTTCTAGTGCGAACCGAACCGGGGGTGTTTGGCTCATCCCTAATAGGCAGGTACTGATAGCGGCAGGAATAATAGCGAGCTCATACACTGGCAGATGTTTCAGGTACAGGCAAGAATGTGGTCAAGGTACAAGCCAGGTCAGGAGCCAATCAGAGGAGCAGTAGCAAAAGATGCAGGCAGAAGGGGTGGTCATGGGGGCGTGGCCTGGAGAGCGATGGAGTAAGATGTGGGTGACGGGAGCTCCTCTTGCCGTTTTTACTGCCTAACATCCTGAGCGAATATCCGGACACCTACATATCCACAAAGCTTTCTACGAACACAGAAAATAAGGGACAAAATGTCGCTGCCGAAAAAGGTTACGGATCCGGCGGACAAACTAGCTAAATTTCGCCACCAAGACAAAGACCAGCAGGCCAAAGATGGCGCCGACACGTGTCCAGATGAGGAGCGCCATACAGCAGACACTGCCAAAGTGTTGGACGCCATAGCTACACTCCAGGGCACCCTCACTGCCAAAATAGATGAGTTAAAGATTGATATGTTCTCCGCCAAGACCTATCAAAACTGAAAGACAGGGTTACAGAGACTAAAACCCGCATTGGCATGGCGGAGGATATCCTACACCCCCTGCAGCATAGCACGGAGGACATGCAACGACAAATTCATCAGCTCCACTCACATCAAGATAACATGAAGAACAGACTATGCCGATGCAATCTCCGGTTCATAGGATTGTCTGAATGATCGAAAAGGTAAAGTCCAGCATATAGACATATGCATAAACCATCGAGATGGCCGTGAGGGATGTCACCCGCGGCTATCTCGATGGTTTATGCATATTTCTATACGCTGGAACTCGGCTCTAAATGCTAGGATATGTAAGTGTATTTCTACTTATTAATAAAATTTAGACAGAGAGCACTAGATTGTTTCTTCTTCTTTTATAGATGCTGTGGAGTACCTTAAGTTTTACCAAGTGTGGATTTGTGGACAGTACCCAGAGTGTGTTTTTCGCCTGGTGCTCTGCTTTCTGCTCACTGTTTTGTGACCTGTTTCAGGTCGAACCCATGAGGTAAGAGGCGAGCTTTACCTATGGTGGAGGGATCACTAATACTGGATTTACGTCTCACTCTTCATTTCACCGCACAGAATTAGGATTTGTGCTGTCTTCACATGCACCTTTCTGGACTTTTTTGATATATGATTTATTTGCATTTAGGAACCATTGCGTACATTTTAGAGTTGTGCTGCACTGCTTTCATTATTTATATCCTACCCCTACCCTTTTTGTTTGGACATGGATCCAGAAATGCTGGATAGCGGTGGACTGAGTTTGAGATGGGGGGGAAGAACCTGGAAATATGCATATACTGTGTCACATATCAAGCATATTGGGGCTTACATTTATGGCACCCTTTACACCTGCCATTGGACACCTTCTGTTTTCCCACTTATGTTATCTTATCCCCCCTGACTTCTTGGGCACCCCTGTCCCACCAAGTTTACCCTGTTACACACAGAACTGAATTTACATATGATGACAGACATGTCATATCGCAACTTGTATTCTGGAAGCAAGAGACCCACAGCACTGGACTCCCAAGGAGCACTGTTCTCCCCCCACTAACTTACCATGCATTGAACAGTGAAAAATTGCCCCACTAAAGATGGAGTCCATCCAAGTTATACACCAAATACTTGAATTAAGATATGCGCCTCCAGTCAGGGACACTAGCTAGATGACTGTTCTCTTAATGATTTTTGGGCACATTATGCTCCCACCAAGTTGGGGAGGTGTGGAGCTGGGAAGGAGGGAAGTTACCCAAGTACAGGTCCTGAGTTTTGAAACAAAATGTTATATTGATGATAAGAAATGTTTTTGGGATGCACTTTTGAGCAAATATGGGTACACAACGTTTTTCAAAGGTATATGTATTATAGAACTTATATTAATAACATGCCAAGACACTGCCATCCTGGTCCACCAGTCTACATACCTATCACTGTTTAAATTACCACAATTACATTTCTGACATGGAATGTGTGAGGGGTGCGTGAAAAAATGAAGCGCACCGCTATCCTCACATTCCTAAAGGCACAGAAGGCTAATGTCATGGCGTTGATGGAGACTTATGTCACAGGACATTTGCAGTCTGCTCTGAAACATCCCTGGATTGGATAGGCTTACCATAGTACTCATACAAACCTATCCAGGGGGGTTTCTGTTTTAGTAACCAAATCGACCCCATTTGAACTGATCTCAATGATGTTGGACCAGCAGGGCAGATATGTGTTTCTATATGCAGCCATAGGGGGATTTCTGGTGTTATTAACTGCATGCTACATCCCCCTCCATACAGCTCGGAGGTCGTCACGGCTGGCCTGATGTTTATGGCGCAGCATCCGACGGTCCCTGCTGTGTGGATGGGGGACTTCAACATGACCATGAATCCCTTCCTAGATTGCCCAATACAGATGGGAACTCAGGGCATAGAGTCCCAACAAACCAGGCTGAGCCACACGCTAACTGAATTCGCCTTGCTAGATGTGTGGCGGCATCAGCATCCCACCACCAGAGCATATACATGCCACTCCACTAACCATGGTACAATGTCTAGAATAGACTACAGCAAAAACAAGAAAGAGGAGGCGCCTCTGGGTGCAGACGTTTAAAACAATTTATTAAAAAGCAGCAACAGCTGGTATTACACTCACATTTGTGTGGTGGATATCAAACATAGCAATGTCCCAGGTCAATCCAGGGGGTCCGTGGAGTCATCTCTCTCGGCTGGTAGATGTAGGGGGTCTGGGCAGTCTCAAAACGCTGGATGTCCTCGGCCAAACAGCGGAGACAGGCACCAGAACGAGGCTTGGATTACAGCCGATCCTGTCGAGGGGTGATGATGTCACACGATGTGCGACGCGTTTCCTAAGCTGGCACGCCGCGAGTGGTATGACGGCGGCGCTCCTTTGTCAAGCTGATTGGCTGGGAGCTAAACAGGATGTTTATATGTGAGACAATGATGGGGAGGAAAGCGGAATGGGGAATGATGGGAGGGGGAGGGAAGGGGAGGGAGAGGGGGGGTGGCCAAAGGTCCTGTGTATAGAAGTGTCAGCAATGGAGGAGTTAGACAGAAGATGATGCAGGATGGGGAAAAGGAGGAACGAAGGGGAAAAAAGTGAACGAATAATAAATGGAGAGAAGACAGAAAAAATATGTATATATAATGGATTGAAAAAATGTATAAAAATAAAAATAAAAATAAAATTAAAAATAAATATATAATAAATATAAAGGACGGCTGCAAAGTAAAAAAACGAAAAAGTGACATGTGCATAAGAAAATTAGTATAGGGAATTATATATGGGGAAGATGACCATGACTGTATGTGTCTTAAGATAGACACAGAAAAAGTGTATATGCAAACATATGTATATGGAATATGGAAGCGATTAGAAATGTGCTGCATATCCTAATGGTATATGTTAGCCCATTAATGAGTAGATCAGAAACGATGTATGGCTTACAAATTGATAGCCAAAAAGGGCATGTGTAATTATGGGTGCATGGTATATAGCGTGGGTGGGTAATATATGCATATACTGATGCACATCTCCACAAATAGTAGGAAAAAATACAGAGGCGGGGAAAAAAAGGGGGGGGGGAGAAAAGAGGAAGATAGTATATATGTATACATACATATACACCTATGTACTTACACTTGTATGCGTATACACATGCATGGAGGGGGGAAAAAAGAGAATACACACACATGTGTGTACACATCTGCATGGAAGAGGGGGAATGAGGGAAAAGGCAACCAGGGGGGGGGGAGAGGGGGAAGAGAGGGAGGGGGGAGGGGAGAATGGAGAAAATCTATAATGATGAATAAAGAGGGTAATGGTAGTGGGAAGGAAGGGAGGGGGAAAAATGGGAGGCACCTGTATATACCTGCATACAGGGTCCAGATCAGAATAAAATAGGGGTAGCATGTCTACATATTATCAACATCTACGTCACAAAATAAATTAAAACATTTACTCGAACTATATAAAAATCCTCGTTACACAATAAGACACTAGTTAAAAAATCTCATGATGACACTTAACATGAGAACTAATATAAAAACGTAATTTAAAATAGGATAATGTGAATGTGTTGAAGGGTGAGGGGGTAGGTACCATATAATATGAATCTCACAAAATGGTGGAAGTTTCAATACACTCGTTTATTCCTCCAGGCGAGAGGACATCTAGACGGTAGATCCAATAGGTCTCTCTCGCACATAATTTTTTGAACCTTTCGGCAGGCGAGAGAGACCTAGGGATCTGTTCTATGACCCAAACTGACAGTCCAAGGGTGGAGCCCTTATGGGCTGCAGCGAAATGTTTTGGTACACTGTGGGGGTCAGTGCCCCCCTCAATGTATCTCCTGTGTTCCCCGAACCTTTGTCTCAAAGGCCGAATAGTGCGGCCAACATATATGAGACCGCATGGGCAGATCAAGCCATACACCACATAGTCGGATGAACAATTGTAGAAGTCTTTGAGGGTGTATGTCTGGCCTTTGGTTGAAAAGGATTTTTGGCCATGATGGACAAAGTGACAGGTCTTACACAATTTTTTCCGACATTGAAACATCCCTACAAGGGGGATGAGTGGGGTAATGGATGGGAAAGCCGGAGTAGTCTTAAGTTTGCTGGGGGCGATTTTGTTTTTAAGATTAGGAGCCCTTCGATAGGTGACCTGTGGGTGTGTAGGAAGAGTGGGTCTAAGGTGGGGGTCTTGTTGGAGGATATCCCAATGTTTCCGGAGAATCTTCTCCATTCTATTGTGTTGAGAATGAAAGGTAGTGATAAATCTGATGGGGCAATTTGTGGGGGGGGTGTTACTGCGTGGGGGTTTCCCGTGAAGATATAGGTTGTAAGCAGTCTCCACTAAATCTTCCGGATATCCTTTCTCTAGGAACTTCTTTTTTAGGTGAGTACTGGCATCTATATAATCAACTTGTCTGGTACAGTTTGTTCTCAACCTACAAAATTGACCTTTTGGGATATTATTAATCCACGGCGGATAGTGGCAACTCTTAAAATGTAGGTACGAGTTGCCACTAGTGGGCTTGGTGTAGTTCCTGGCATATATCTCCTGGTTGTCATGTCGTAGTTCTAGATCTAGAAAAGCAAGAGAAGTCTGATTGCTGTCATATGTAAAAGATAATCCGTACTTGTTATTGTTACAATGTGTGGTGAATGATGGAATGAGGTCTAGGGGTCCATCCCAGATAATTATAATATCGTCAATATATCTGCCGAAAAAGACGATATTAGCCGAGTAGGGGTTGTTGTGGTAGATGTGATGTTGTTCCCAAAACCCCATGGCCAGGTTCGCGTATGAGGGGGCAAAATTTGCCCCCATCGCAGTCCCTTGTAGCTGTAGGTAGAAGTCACCGTTAAATGTGAAGTAGTTGTGTGTTAGACAAAACCTGGTGGCTTCTATAATGAAGGCAGCCTGGCGGGGATTGATAAGTGGATCCTTCGAGAGAAAGTACTCGAGGGCCATAATGCCAAAATCGTGGGGAATTGAAGTGTACAGGGAACTTACGTCTAAAGATAGCCAAGAGTAAGTAGGTTCCCAACTGTATGGTAAAAGTTGTTCCATGAGATGTGTCCCATCTCGTATGTAGGACTGAAGTTGGTGTACTAGGGGTTGCAAGTATCTGTCCACATATAGGCTGAAACCTGAAGTGATGCTGTCCATTGAGGCCACGATTGGCCTACCTGGGGGATTATGCTGGTTTTTGTGGATTTTGGTAGATGGTAAAAGTAAGGGATGGAATAGAATGATTTACGAAAGAAGAGGCTCTCCACCTTGGAGATGATATTATCCCTGAGGGCAGTCATGATCAGAACTTCAGCTTCTGAAGTGAAATCATTGGTGGGATCTTTGGAGAGTTTTGTGTAAGTGGTGTGATCTGACAGGAGCCTTTCAGCCTCTGCAATGTAGTCAGTCTTATTTTGGAGTATGATACCGCCTCCTTTATCAGCAGGCTTGATGATAAGGTCTTCTGCTGAAATGAATTGTTGTAGGGACCTAGTTTCTGATGATGAAAGGTTATGTGATATGGAGGTGGATGTGGTGTTACAGAGTTTAGTCATGTCGGAGAATACTACTCTGTAGAAGCTTTCTATATAAGGTCCTTTTGAGTGTGTTGGAAAGAAGATGGATTTGGGCTTCAAATCAGAATGTATAATAGGTGGTGATGTGGCAAGGTGTTGTGTGAGTAGCCTGGACAGGTCATCTTCTGTACATGGGTAATCGTCTGTGGTGTGTGTGATGTCTGAACAGTCATATTCGTAGATGTCAGAAGTGTTATCGACATCTTCAGGTGAAGGGTGGAAAGAGGTAATATTAACCTGTTGGGTGGGGGTTAGTAAATCTTTAGCTTTTTGGATGTTATAGTGTCTCTGGAGAGTGAGATTCCTAATGTAGCAGTTTAGATCTTTAAAAAGCAAAAAGGGGTTTGGCCTATTGATAGGGGCAAAATTCAAGCCACGGCTGAGGAGTGCCGTGTTGGCAGAGGACATGATATGGTTAGACAGATTGAAGATTTTTACCGTTTTTCGGATTCTGTGTGTGAAGTGACTCGTCTGGTTCGTCCCCCTCGGCGGCCTCTTCTGCGAGTTTTCTTTTTCTGGATATGATTGCCGGAGGGGGACTGGACACTAAAAAAGTGTCCTGGGAGGGGGCCTGGGATGAACCAACAGGGGTATGGCAACCTGTGATGTGGGGGGGCAGGACAAGTGGATCGGTCTGATGATTGGCCGTATCTCCTGTTAGAGTATCTAAATGGGGATGTATGTTATCTATATGTGCAACAGATAAATGAGAGGAACTGATGATATTATTAGGGGGACCGACATTAATAGTCGGACTGGAAGAAGCTGTGGGTGTGGGATTTTGTCTATTGTAAAAGAGGGTTAGAGAAGTGATCAATTCCCATCGACATCTTCAGGTGAAGGGTGGAAAGAGGTAATATTAACCTGTTGGGTGGGGGTTAGTAAATCTTTAGCTTTTTGGATATTATAGTGTCTCTGGAGAGTGAGATTCCTAATGTAGCAGTTTAGATCTTTAAAAAGCAAAAAGGGGTTTGTGACGTAGATGTTGATAATATGTAGACATGCTACCCCTATTTTATTCTGATCTGGACCCTGTATGCAGGTATATACAGGTGCCTCCCATTTTTCCCCCTCCCTTCCTTCCCACTACCATTACCCTCTTTATTCATCATTATAGATTTTCTCCATTCTCCCCTCCCCCCCTCCCTCTCTTCCCCCTCCCCCCCCCGGTTGCCTTTTCCCTCATTCCCCCTCTTCCATGCAGATGTGTACACACATGTGTGTGTATTCTCTTTTTTCCCCCCTCCATGCATGTGTATACGCATACAAGTGTATATACATAGGTGTATATGTATGTATACATATATACTATCTTCCTCTTTTCTTTTCTCCCCCCATTTTTTTTCCCCGCCTCTGTATTTTTTCCTACTATTTGTGGAGATGTGCATCAGTATATGCATATATTACCCACCCACGCTATATACCATGCACCCATAATTACACATGCCCTTTTTGGCTATCAATTTGTAAGCCATACATCGTTTCTGATCTACTCATTAATGGGCTAACATATACCATTAGGATATGCAGCACATTTCTAATCGCTTCCATATTCCATATACATATGTTTGCATATACACTTTTTCTGTGTCTATCTTAAGACACATACAGTCATGGTCATCTTCCCCATATATAATTCCCTATACTAATTTTCTTATGCACATGTCACTTTTTCGTTTTTTTACTTTGCAGCCGTCCTTTATATTTATTATATATTTATTTTTAATTTTATTTTTATTTTTATTTTTATACATTTTTTCAATCCATTATATATACATATTTTTTCTGTCTTCTCTCCATTTATTATTCGTTCACTTTTTTCCCCTTCATTCCTCCTTTTCCCCATCCTGCATCATCTTCTGTCTAACTCCTCCATTGCTGACACTTCTATACACAGGACCTTTGGCCACCCCCCCTCTCCCTCCCCTTCCCTCCCCCTCCCATCATTCCCCATTCCGCTTTCCTCCCCATCATTGTCTCACATATAAACATCCTGTTTAGCTCCCAGCCAATCAGCTTGACAAAGGAGCGCCGCCGTCATACCACTCACGGCGTGCCAGCTTAGGAAACGCGTCGCACATCGTGTGACGTCATCACCCCTCGACAGGATCGGCTGTAATCCAAGCCTCGTTCTGGTGCCTGTCTCCGCTGTTTGGCCGAGGACATCCAGCGCTTTGAGACTGCCCAGACCCCCTACATCTACCAGCCGAGAGAGATGACTCCACGGACCCCCTGGATTGACCTGGGACATTGCTATGTTTGATATCCACCACACAAATGTGAGTGTAATACCAGCTGTTGCTGGTTTTTAATAAATTGTTTTAAACGTCTGCACCCAGAGGCGCCTCCTCTTTCTTGTTTTTGCAGTACTCTTGGGATAAAGGCTTTCACCCCCACCGGAAGGCTGCCCTGAATGTGGACTTCACACAGTATTTTTTGCCCCCTCCACTTGTAGTGTCACAACACGGACTCATATATTTTTTCTAACATTAATGATAATTTTCCAATATTTATGTCTGTACATAACTGTTGATATGGATACAACTGTCACTATTTTGCGTCGATAACTTGTTACATTGTTGTTTATGAATGCCTGCTCGTGCTGCATATTGACTGTGATCCTTACAGATGTGCACATATGTGTGTGCGTGTGAGTTTATACACCCGCATACGCATACATATATATAGCTTTATATGGTCATAATTCTAATCAAGTCCTGTCCCTCCCCCCACTTCCTTTTATCTCAGCTTTCTCTTCATTTATACTATTTTTTTCTATACTATACACCATGGATCTCCCCACTATCATAGATGACCATAGATATAAGATTTCAGATAAAATCTCCTCTAGTTTGCTTCAGGTCACTTTTTCGAAAGAGGCCACACTTACAGGTAAAACCAGATCACACCTTTGCGGCAAGTTCAAACAACTTGAAAGACTGATACAATCTGCCAATCAACAGTGGTGGGATCAATTCTTTCTAGAACAGTACATCCAAACACGGATCTCACCCAGAGGCCTCAGAGTTTTAAAAGAAAGCCCTGCCTTTTTGAGTGCTGAGCACACAAAGGAATGGGCCGGTCTAGCCGAGTTTTGTACGGCTAAATGGATGGGAATTTTGATATCCCATAGAAAAAACTGATTTGACAAACTATATGACCAAATACTTTCCATTATAAATGACATAAAAACTACATCCACCACCATCCCTCATGTATGGTTGAATATTCTCCAGAGTAACACCAAAAGGGATGAAGATTCTCTTGTCAACTCCAAAATTGGAAAATTCAAAAGAGACCTAGATGACTATAACTCTGATAGAATCTTCACGTGGAACAAAAAACCTTCACCACTTTCTCCAATATATTACCCATACAGGCTTCAGGAAAGATAGTATCCCCCAATTTTTCTTCCTCTGTTTCAGGTCTCCCATCCCTCATGAGTTTACCACCCCCCGTTTCTACTTCCCATCCCCCTCCCCTTATGAGTATACAACTCAATATACCTCAGAGACCCAAAACGTATCCTATATCCCAAAAGGCCCGACCGTCTCCCCATACACCTGGTCCACACCCTCCAATCAGCCACCATCCTACTCCCATATGGAAGAAAAATAAAAAACAACAGGATCTAAATCCAAAATACCCTAGAAAGTATATACAAAAAAATAGGGAATTGATCACTTCTCTAACCCTCTTTTACAATAGACAAAATCCCACACCCACAGCTTCTTCCAGTCAGACTATTAATGTCGGTCCCCCTAATAATATCATCAGTTCCTCTCATTTATCTGTTGCACATATAGATAACATACATCCCCATTTAGATACTCTAACAGGAGATACGGCCAATCATCAGACCGATCCACTTGTCCTGCCCCCCCACATCACAGGTTGCCATACCCCTGTTCGTTCATCCCAGGCCCCCTCCCAGGACACTTTTTTAGTGTCCAGTCCCCCTCCGGCAATCATATCCAGAAAAAGAAAACTCGCAGAAGAGGCCGCCGAGGGGGACGAACCAGATGAGTCACTTCACACACAGAATCCGAAAAAACGGTAAAAACCTTCAATCTGTCTAACCATATCATGTCCTCTGCCGACACGGCACTCCTCAGCCGTGGCTTGAATTTTGCCCCTATCAATAGTCCAAACCTCTTTTTGCTTTTTAAAGATCTAAACTGCTACATTAGGAATCTCACTCTCCAGAGACACTATAACATCCAAAAAGCTAAAGATTTACTAACCCCCACCCAACAGGTTAATATTACCTCTTTCCACCCTTCACCTGAAGATGTCGATAACACTTCTGACATCTACGACTATGACTGTTCAGACATTCCACACACCACAGACGATTACCCATGTACAGAAGATGACCTGTCCAGGCTACTCACACAACACCTTGCCATATCACCACCTATTATACATTCTGATTTGAAGCCAAAATCCATCTTCTTTCCAACACACTCAAAAGGACCTTATATAGAAAGCTTCTACAGAGTAGTATTCTCCGACATGACTAAACTCTGTAACACCACATCCACCTCCATATCACATAACCTTTCATCATCAGAAACTAGGTCCCTACAACAATTCATTTCAGCAGAAGACCTTATCATCAAGCCTGCTGATAAAGGAGGCGGTATCATACTCCAAAATAAGACTGACTACATTGCAGAGGCTGAAAGGCTCCTGTCAGATCACACCACTTACACAAAACTCTCCAAAGATCCCACCAATGATTTCACTTCAGAAGCTGAAGTTCTGATCATGACTGCCCTCAGGGATAATATCATCTCCAAGGTGGAGAGCCTCTTCTTTCATAAATCATTCTATTCCATCCCTTACTTTTACCATCTACCAAAAATCCACAAAAACCAGCATAATCCCCCAGGTAGGCCAATCGTGGCCTCAATGGACAGCATCACTTCAGGTTTCAGCCTATATGTGGACAGATACTTACAACCCCTAGTACACCAACTTCAGTCCTACATACGAGATGGGACACATCTCATGGAACAACTTTTACCATACAGTTGAGAACCTACTTACTCTTGGCTATCTTTAGACGTAAGTTCCCTGTACACTTCAATTCCCCACGATTTTGGCATTATGGCCCTCGAGTACTTTCTCTCGAAGGATCCACTTATCAATCCCCGCCAGGCTGCCTTCATTATAGAAGCCACCAGGTTTTGTCTAACACACAACTACTTCACATTTAACGGTGACTTCTACCTACAGCTACAAGGGACTGCGATGGGGGCAAATTTTGCCCCCTCATACGCGAACCTGGCCATGGGGTTTTGGGAACAACATCACATCTACCACAACAACCCCTACTCGGCTAATATCGTCTTTTTCGGCAGATATATTGACGATATTATAATTATCTGGGATGGACCCCTAGACCTCATTCCATCATTCACCACACATTGTAACAATAACAAGTACGGATTATCTTTTACATATGACAGCAATCAGACTTCTCTTGCTTTTCTAGATCTAGAACTACGACATGACAACCAGGAGATATATGCCAGGAACTACACCAAGCCCACTAGTAGCAACTCGTACCTTCATTTTAAGAGTTGCCACTATCCGCCGTGGATTAATAATATCCCAAAAGGTCAATTTTGTAGGTTGAGAACAAACTGTACCAGACCAGTTGATTATATAGATGCCAGTACTCACCTAAAAAAGAAGTTCCTAGAGAAAGGATATCCAGAAGATTTAGTGGAGACTGCTTACAACCTATATCTTCACGGGAAACCCCCACGCAGTAACACACCCCCCACAAATTGCCCCATCAGATTTATCACTACCTTTCATTCTCAACACAATAGAATGGAGAAGATTCTCCGGAAACATTGGGATATCCTCCAACAAGACCCCCACCTTAGACCCACTCTTCCTACACACCCACAGGTCACCTATCGAAGGGCTCCTAATCTTAAAAACAAAATCGCCCCCAGCAAACTTAAGACTACTCCGGCTTTCCCGTCCATTACCCCACTCATCCCCCTTGTAGGGATGTTTCAATGTCGGAAAAAATTGTGTAAGACCTGTCACTTTGTCCATCATGGCCAAAAATCCTTTTCAACCAAAGGCCAGACATACACCCTCAAAGACTTCTACAATTGTTCATCCGACTATGTGGTGTATGGCTTGATCTGCCCATGCGGTCTCATATATGTTGGCCGCACTATTCGGCCTTTGAGACAAAGGTTCGGGGAACACAGGAGATACATTGAGGGGGGCACTGACCCCCACAGTGTACCGAAACATTTCGCTGCAGCCCATAAGGGCTCCACCCTTGGACTGTCAGTTTGGGTCATAGAACAGATCCCTAGGTCTCTCTCGCCTGCCGAAAGGTTCAAAAAATTATGTGCGAGAGAGACCTATTGGATCTACCGTCTAGATGTCCTCTCGCCTGGAGGAATAAACGAGTGTATTGAAACTTCCACCATTTTGTGAGATTCATATTATATGGTACCTACCCCCTCACCCTTCAACACATTCACATTATCCTATTTTAAATTACGACTTTATATTAGTTCTCATGTTAAGTGTCATCATGAGATTTTTTATCTAGTGTCTTATTGTGTAACGAGGATTTTTATATAGTTCGAGTAAATGTTTTAATTTATTTTGTGACGTAGATGTTGATAATATGTAGACATGCTACCCCTATTTTGTTCTGATCTGGACCCTGTATGCAGGTATATACAGGTGCCTCCCATTTTTCCCCCTCCCTTCCTTCCCACTACCATTACCCTCTTTATTCATCATTATAGATTTTCTCCATTCCAGGTGGGACGCATTTCATTTACACGCACACAGGATTCTTGATACGAAAAGTAATAGACTTAAACAAACATCTAAAATTATAGTGCAACTCAGCAAATAAATTAGAGGAGGCATATAATAAGAACCCCTCCCCTGAAAACCTGGATAAAGTTAAACTGCAGGCCCGCACGGTATCGCAATTATATCTGGAAAAAGCTAGACAACGTCTGTTTTTTTGTAAAACAAAGGTATATGAACATGGGGAGAGAGCAGGGAAATTACTGGCATTTTTGGCCCATCTTGATGACAAACCACCAGTGGTAGTTTCATTAGTTTACCCTGACGGGACAATAGTTACTGACCCCCCTCAGTTCGCAGATAAATTTCTTAAATTCCACAGTAACCTATATAAGTCGCAAAACAATTACACTTCGGAAGAAATTCAATCATATCTGCATAAAATACAATTCCCACGATTAAACCTTGAACAAATCAAAATGCTAGACGCCCCTATTACTACCCAGGATATAGCTACAGCACTCTCCCAGCTAGCTAAACCCAAAGCACCAGGACTAGATGGCCTACTTACCCCCAAACTTAAGATCCTTTACCACTCCATATTCGAATTCGGAATACTCCCTTCCTCCATGCAAGAAGCCCAAATTATAGTTCACCCTAAACTAGGTAGAGACCCTCACTTTGCGCAATCATATCATCCTATATCCCTACTTCCAGTGGACATAAAAATATTTGCCAAAATCCTAGCCTCTCATTTAAACACAGTAATCCTTTCCCTAATACACCCGGATCAAACCGGATTTATGCCAGGAAAGAACACCGCAATGAATATCAGGCGACTGTTCATGAATGTTCAGGCCCAACATGACAACTCTAACACCAGAGTGGTGGTGGCCCTGGATACAGCCAAGGCCTTTGATTCTGTCGAATGGTTGTACCTATGGGAATGCCTACGCTGTTATGGGTTTGGACCAAACTCTATTAAATGGGTACAGCTCCTATACTAAACACCCAAGGCGCGGATATTCATGAATAGTTGGCTATCAGACCAAATTTCCTTTGAGAGGGGCACATAACAGGGATGCCCTCTTTCATCATTACTATATGCCCTTGCAGCAGAACCATTAGCTATAGCTATAAGAGCAGACCCAAATATAATAGGCTTAAAACGGGCGAATCCTGGGAAAAAATAGGCCTTTATGCAGACGATACCATACTATATCTAGCAGATCACGGGCCATCTTTCCAATTGGCACTGGCTATAATTGAAAAGATGGGTGGATATTCAGGATTACGCATCAATTGGGATAAGTCCCAAATTTTTCCCTTAGATCTTTTCCCCCCACTCCCAGTTCATCCCGAACTCCCCTGCGATTAAATACTTGGGGGTGATAGTTACGAGGAACCTTAGAGATTACATCCCCCTTAACATAGAACCCTTATTTGCAGTCCTCAAATCCAAAACTTATACCTGGTCTAGACTACCTTTGGGAGTGATGGGAAGAATACATTTAATAAAAATTATCCTCCTACCTAAAATTTTGCACATGGTTTGGCATGCCCCTTTTTACATTCCCCTAAAAACCTTTAAACAGATGGAAGCAATCTTAAACTCCTTTGTCTGGAGACACAGGCGTGTACTAAAAAACCCCAAATCGGAGGGAGGATGTGCCCTCCCAGACATACAAGACTACTATATAGCCTCACAGCTCTCACACATGTATTATTTTAACACGATAGAGACACAGCGCTATAGGTCTCTGGTATGTAATAAACCAGGCCACCCACTATTTACCCCTATCCAAGTGATCCTTCGAAAGGGGAAAATAGTAATAGATCCCCTAGATATAATATGGTGATGCTCTCACACCATCAGAAGGTATGGGATATCGCACTAAAAAACAGAACATGACTAAGCTCCACTCTCACACCCCACTATGGCACAATAATCATATCCCTGAACTGGATACTGTCCCAGACCCAGCACTGTGGGCTTCATATGGTATAATATACCTGTCCCACGTCGTGTCAGAATCAGGGCCTAAGACCTTTCTAACACTTAAAGAAGAATTCTCGCTCCTGAACCACTTACTGTTTAGATATCTACAACTTAGGCACGCAGTGTAGACACAGTTTACGAATTGTGCAATCACACTAGACACCCCCCCTGTCCTAAATACTATTTTGGGGGCAGACCCTTCCAAACTTATATCCAACATATACTATAAGCTTAGACTCGACAGGGCAAACGCAGTTATTCGGACAGCTAAAGTTGCTTGGGAAAGTGACGTGGGACCCATAGATGACTCTGACTGGGTAGAAATATTGGAAGGGGTCAAGACTGCATCCCCTAAACTTTCAGATAGATTGACGCAACTATATATTGTACATTGTGCATACTTAACACAACTAAAACTAGCTAAGTTTCAAACCACACAAAGTCCACTATGTCCCTTGTGTACACTGGTCCCCGGCTCATTTTATACAAACCTACTGGATGCAGATACTTCGCTCCCTTCATGACAACATGGGCTCCCCAGTCGTCCTAGACCCAAAGCTATGTCTACTGGGCTTTTTGCCTGACGCTGAAGTTGACAAATACCAAGCTATATTTATGTATGAAACCTTATTCATAGCACAAAAAGTGGTAGCCAAGACATGGATGCAGGCGCTACCCCCTACACACCAGAGTTGGAAAAAGGAAATTAACAATACCCTTCCATATAGAAAAATGATCTATACTCATAGAGGATGTACACAAAAGTACTCTAGAGTATGGGATACATGGCTGGAGGATGGCAAGACATGTACCTAAGCGACCCACACCAATGTGTGGAAATAAAACAATGATACTGATATTGTACAGACAGTTTATTAATCACATGCTGTGTAAGATATTGTAAACTTTTTTTTGTTTCAAATTTTTTATTGAAGTTTTCAATTTAACAAGGAAAGAACAATACAGCATTGAGATGTTACATGGATAACACGGTTTAAATGTATACAATATGATTTCAGTGTAATATAAGAAATTCTTTCATCAATAAACTACACGACTAAGAAGAACCAAACCAAATAAAGGAACATATAAAGAAGTCCTCATGTAGAGTAGGAAGACATCTCCACTGGCGGCTATTGGAGTGGGGAACGGGGTCATGTGTGAGTATCTTAATGAAGGTTAAAGACAGGTAAACTTATATATGCTCCCCTGACATCCAAACACACCTGTGGGGCTCTAACTGTGTGTGGATGGGGGAGCAATGGATCTCGACAAGCGTTGTCAGTAAAGGGGTAGTTTACCCTTACGATGGGTTGTTTTATGTAATACCAGTGGCACAAAATAGTTGGTTAGTTTGCTCTATAGGGATTATAACTGGGGAGGAACCCTTGGTACCGAGTGGCAATGCAGTGAAGGGTAGAGAATCTCAGAAAGACCTAATTCCATCAGGACAATAATAGACAACATCAGGCAGGGGCAGTAAGTAAAGGTGGGAAGGGTTATAAGGGAACAGATCTCATTCAAGTGCATAGTATAGGCAGATAGAATCTTGTGGATTACCCCCCGTTTGAGTAGAAGTGTGTCAGTTAAGGGAATTGCAGTAATCGGCTGTTTCTTTAAAGTGTGACCAGCAGGCCCAGGTTTTCTGAAACTTTGTTGGGGTCTCACTCACCTGGTGAATGAGGGACTCCATTTCTGCTATACTTTCTATGCAGTGAAACCAGTGAGAAGTAGTTGGGGGGGTTGGTCTGTCTCCAAAACATAAGTATGCATTGTTTGGCAGCATTGATGAGGTGGAGGGTGAGGGATTTTTTGTAGGCTCAGTGGGGTATAGATGTGTGGTGGAGCATGTATTGGGCAGGGGTAAAGTCCGGCGTGTAAGTTGTGATTTGGGTGGTGAGACGGTGTACTTCCTTCCAAAAGGGTTGTATGAGCGGGCACTCCCACCATATGTAGAGTAGGGATCCTTAGGTTAAATTACATCTCCAGCAGATTGGGGAGATTCTGGGGTGGTATGTATGTATCTTGACAGAGGTCCTGTACCATCCAGAGTATAGCTTGTATCCGTTTTCTTGTGCTGATACGTTGATGTATCCTTTATGAATGTGGTCAAAGATCTGCTCCCATTCAACGTTAGATAGATCCAGTGAGAGTTCTTTTTCCCAGCGCTGGCTAATTGCGTTAGACTTGGGGCTGCAGTCTAAGAACAGGAGTAAGTACATGGTCGAGATCAGATGTCTTTGGAGCTCAGTGTCAGTACAAATGGCTTCAAAGGGAGTGTAATCTCTGTGCCACTTGGTCAGAGGTTTGGAGCTGTGAATGAAATGCCTAACCTGTAAATATTTGAAGAAAGGAATAGTTTGTTTGGGAAAGCGAGAGGATAGAGTCGCATATGTTGTGAACTCATCATTATGGAAGAAGTGTTCTGCTCTAATGCCGCGTACACACGAGCGGACTTTACGGCGGACTTTGCCCGGCGGACTGGATTTCGTCGGACAATTCGATGTGTGTGGGCTCCAGCGGACTTTGTTTGCTCAAAAGTTGGACGGACTTAGATTTGAAACTTGTTTAAAATGTATCCGTTGAAATCGAGTCCGGTCGAAAAGTCCGCCGTCTGTATGCTACTTCGACGGACAAAAAGCCACGCTAGGGCAGCTATTGGCTACTGGCTATGAACTTCCTTGTTTTAGTCCGGTCGTACGTCATCACGTACGAATTCGACAGACTTTGGTGGATTGTGTGTAGGCAAGTCCGTTCATTCAGAAAGTCCGTCGGAAAGTACGTCGAAAAGTCCGCCGGGCAAAGTCCGCCGTAAAGTACGCTCGTGTGTACGCGGCATAAGAGAAGGTAGCTGTCGTGGGATATCAGGGTTGGATTCTAAGGAGCCAGGAGGGAAGTCAGAATTTTGATCGATAGGGGTCAGGGGCCCAGGCGAGGACGTCATGTTGTGTTTAGTATATGCCATCCTAAAGTGGAGAAGGGTAGAGTGTATAAGTGGATGGTTTGTACATTCTTTAAGGATCGCTTTCTGCGAGATCAAGAGGCAGGACCAATGATATTTGTAAACATCTGGGAGTCCAATTCCCCCTTTTGATTTAGGAAGGGATAATCTACCCCAACTCAATCTGGGCACATTGGAGGACCAGATAAAGTTTCTGCAGAGTCGTTTGCAGGTTGTAAAGAATGTTGAGGGGATTCAGATTGAGGGGTCTGAAAGAGGTACAGGATTCTGGGCAGGATATTCATTTTTATGATGGCCACTCTTCCAAACCAGGAAAAGAGGCCCATGTTCCATCTCTGGAGGTCTTGTTGAATAGAATGGAGAAAAGGTGGGAAGTTTCTGGAGTATGAGTCTAAGGTTTTGGGAATCTGAATACCTAGATAGGTGATAGCATGGGGCTCCCATTCGAAGGGAAAGTTTTCTTGACAATGCGTCACCGTGGCGGTAGGTAGGGAAACGTTTAATGCCTTAGATTTTGAGAAATTAATTTGGAGGTTAGAGAGTTTGTTTTGAATAGAGTGAGGTCTTTTAGTAGGTTGGGTATGGTGGTTACTGATTGAGCTAGAAAACTTTCAATAGCCTGTGTTCTGTCAGGGGTTTGACCAGTCGCTTTTGTGGAGGGCAGGTAATAAAGTTTGGTGAAGTATCTTACGAATTGGTCCGCTTTTCCGTCCGATGTGACAAATGAGTTCCCGGAGGGGTCTTTGATAGTGTGAATGGTGGAGGCCGCCTTTTTAATTTGAAGGGCTCTAGCTAACATTTTCCCGGACTTGTTCCCAAATTCGTAGAATAGTCTTTTTGCCAGTGGGAATTTGCGTTTCAGCGTTTTCCCTAGCTCTTCCAATAGTTCTTCTCTGGCCTTTAGTAAGTCTTCAAGGGATTTTGTGGCCAGATATTGTAAACTTATGTTGATTGTACCTATGTTTACGATGTTTACATCCCAATAAAGTTGGTTTTTCCCAATTAAAAAAAAAGAAGGAGTGGTCAAAAAACAAGCCGGGGTCAGTATAGACAGAGTTTAAGGAGTAGTCAGGATGAGCCAGGGCAGTAACTGGAGTCAGGATACAGGATCACAGAGTCTCAGGACACAGAATGCTGTAGACAAAACAGCACTGAAAGGGAGTACTGACTTTAAATAGCCCATTTGATGCCATTGTCTGTCACTAGTGCACATTAGTGCACGCTAATGCTCGGGGATATATGTGCACAGGTGTGCATGCTCACGTGTGGGCATGTACCCATCTTCTATATTCATGGGAAGGAATGTAAAATTAACCAGTGATGATTCACAGAAGTCCACTTAGGGGAGCCATCTTGTCTACTGGCATGCCAGAGACCATATTTAGGCAATGGTGTCACTGCTATCCCTGCTTCCTTGCTTATGCGGCTGGGGAATGCCGCCTATGTAATGCAAGGTGCCATTATAGCAATAGTTCCTACCCGCTGTATCCGCTGCTTCCCTATGAATCAGTGGCAGGGGAAAGTTTTCATATAAGGAAACAGTAGAAATACCACTTCTATATATAATACTCAGCTCCTGCTGAACAGGCGTTCATTCAAATGCCTGAACAGCTAAAGTTTGGAAAGAACTGTTAGCTCACTCTTATGCCCCGTACACACGGTCGGATTTTCCGAAGGAAAATGTCCAATCGGAGCGTGTTGTCGGAAATTCCGACCGTGTGTGGGCTCCATCGGACATTTTCCATCGGATTTTCCAACACACAAAGTTGGAGAGCAGGAGATAAAATTTTCCGACAACAAAATCCGATCACGTCAATTCCGACCGTGTGTGGCCTGTTCCGACGCACAAAGTGCCACGCATGCTCAGAAGAAATTCCGACACAGAACAGCTCGGTCTGGTAAACTTAGCGTTCGCAATGGATACAGCACTTTCGTCACGCAATGTAAAAAATGGTTTAATACAGCGCACTCTCTTCTTATTTATAATGTGACAAGAATTAAGTAGTTTTGCTGCTCATATTCACACACACTTCTCACAAACTTTTTTTTTTTGGTTTTTTATTGGGATTCCCTGAATATATTGTTATTTGTCACATCTGACAGAATGTTTTTTTTTTTTTTTTTTTTTTGGATTTTAAGCCATTTTTGTTTTCGATTTTATGTTTGTACTTTTTCCAAGGCTGATCTTTGTTTAATGTTGTTTTTAGTTTGACTCCAGAATATTTTTGTGTGTGTTTTGTGTGTCAAGTTACCCCAACACCATTGATATATTTTATTATTTAATCTCAAGGAGATTGTTTGTTGTTGGTGTCCCTTGTTAATTTCACATTGTATTTTTGAAATGTACCTGAATCCTCACAAACCAAATGTCCTTTTTGAAGTAAAACACACATAGGCAAGTATAATTCAAACAAAAAATCCTTTATTAAGGGCTCAGAACCAAACAAAGAGGGAGGCAAGACTGAATCAACAGGATAAATTAGCGAAGCCTGGGACCCCCACGTCAGACATCAATTCTTGAACATCAAAATTGGTGGCCTGAGGAGTCCATACGTAAGGGAGGGCAGTCTGGTCCAGAATTTGCAGAGATCCGTAAAGCAGCAGATGACATCTGTGTCCCCAGGCTGTGGTATCACAAGAGGCTGCATCTTTTGGCCGACCAGACTGGATCCAGGGTCCTCACTTTCTGGTCTTCCTTCCACGCTTCCTTCCGGGCTGTGGCTGTGCTGTTGGAGATGTGGCAGGAGGAGGAGTAGGACCTGGAGGAAGAAGAGGACTGGGAGGACCTGGAGGAGAAGGAGGAAGAGGAGGACCTGCAGGAGGAGGAGGACCATCTGTGAGTTCGCAAAGGTGTGTCTGAGCTGTAATTTGGCCCCTCATACCTTTGTTAAGAGCCTCCAATATGAGCGACTCACACATGACTTGTTGTCCCTCCTCCATCCTCTGCATTTTATAGGCAATGGTGGCAGCAATGTCCTCCTCCATGGTGTGTGGTGCTCCCAGGACCTCTGTAGCCCTCCAAAAGAGTCCTCTGGCAGCCTCCTCTAGGGCACTCCTCCTCCTGCCACTTTCTCTTTCCAGGGGGAGTGGAGGGACCGGCAGATCAGGCAGCCGGCTCGGCCCGGCCACCTCCTGGCTGCGACTTCTCTGTGTATGAAAACGTATTTGCTTCATCAATCACAATCCTAAATTAGTACTCCCAACTAACATCTAGTTAACATCATTGATTGGACAAGCAGAAATATTTAGAGGAATGCTATACCTGGCTCAAGCTGGGCTCCTCCACATGTTGTTGCCTGGAAGGCCCAGGTTGGGCGTCAGAAGCCTCAGCCGGGGGGGAAGGAAGCGTGGAAGAAAGACTGGAGAGGGATGGCCTGTGTTCAGTCTGGCCTGCCAGAAAATGCAGCCTGTCGTAGTACCACATCCTGGGGACATAGATGTCATCTGCTGCTCCAGATCTCTGTGAATCCAGGACTTTCTGGCACTCCCTCACATATGTGCTCCTCAGGCCACCAATTAAGATCTTCAAATAGGTGATGTCTGCCGTGGGGATCACCTGCTTCACAATTTCACACAATTGATCCAGTGCTGCCTTCCTCTTTGCTTGGTTCTTGTAATGTGGGTGGTTAATCTCCCACAGACATGGCAGCTCCCTTAACAGATCAATGAATAGTGACATGAAGTCATTATCTTTAACTAAGATATCCATGTTCACTGCAAGACACAACACAAGACAAAGCCTAATGTCAGACAAAACTCTCCTAATCTTGTTACAATATAGGCCTCAATCTAGAAGCAGTATAGGCACAAGTTTGTCTCTTACCTTCGTTCTTACGATCGGCGCATCCAATGTTCCTTCCTCCGCCCACAGATCGTACGTAATACGCATGTGTGTTACGCTTTATATACACTGTGCATGCGTGTAACTCCGCCCGCCCCTGACGTTCTTTCTAGTCTATTCCCCGCCCCTTTTCGTTCGGCGCAGTGGGTGAAGAGCACATGGCGGAGTCACAGCAGGTGCCTGCTAATTATAGCATCGAGGAGGAGGCGGAGGAAAGCCCGGAGACAGAAACGTCCCGATCCAGAAGGAGAAGATTTAAGGCCACAAATATGTCCTTTGGGGAGATGTTGGAGATGGTGGACATCCTGAAGAGGGCCGACAATGATGGAAAGTATGGACCTTACCCCAACCCCAATATCAGAAAGGCCAAGATCATGGCGAAAGTGGTCAAAAGTTTGCACAGGAATTTCGGGGTACGACGATCGAAAGATCAGCTCAGGAAGCGGTGGTCGGACCTCAAATTACGAGAGCCAGAGCAGTACAGAAAGATCTGGAGAGTGCTGCAAAAAAGTAAGTAGTTGTGGTGTGTTCCTATTCTTTTTGTCTTTCTTACGTTCGTGCTGCTCCATATGCTTTTCTTAATTGTACAGTTTCAAATGTCAATTTTAATGTTCATGGGCCCATTATTCGTTCATATCCAACACCATTGTTTAGGCCATATGCATTTTCCTACATTTTTTTAGGCCTACTTGGATGCAAAATATTTGGTTGTGTAGATGGGTTTGTTACTAGAATGAAATGCAAACTAGATTCTGTGTAAGGAGAGGACACTCAGCAGCAGTTTTCACATCTAGACGCTGGAGCACTAGTGTGGGACACAAGAACACCATTTTATTTGGGGGGCCACACAGGTGCTCCAGTGTATACTATAGGGGGGGCTACATCTGTGAAGCTTGTACTAAACAGGTAAAGTATTGCAGCTTGACAAAGGCCAATAAAAAAAGACATTTTGGAACTCTGCTAAAATAGACAATTGTACCCCACTTCCAAGCAATGTTTCCTATTTATGGTTCTGCCATCAAATATCTGTGTGCTAATTCTACCATTTTTGTTTTACATAGGGGAGAAAAGACTCGGAGGACACCCCTCACCTGAGGAGACCAGAGACCCCCTACCTATGGAAGAAGGTGAAATACCCCAAACACAAGCGGAGCAGGAGGAGGAAGAAGATGTGGTGGAAATTGGCACCACCACAGGTGAGTGTCTGCGACCACAGGCTCAGGTAAGAGATGGATGGCCGCAGATTTGTGATATCTGTTTTTGTTTGGTTTCTCTCTTTTTAGGTGATCGTGATGTTAGGGATCGAGATCCTTTCACATCTGAAAGTGCCCAGTTCCTGATCGGGGAGATCATGGGGTGTAATTTAGAATTGAAAAACATCCAGAAAAAAATAAATGATGTGATAAAAAAAAATAATAACATCATTGATGTTTTGGGGCGAATTTAAAACCCCACAAAATCACTTTTTTTTGTGTGGTACAATGTTTATAATCTTTTAGCAATGTTTCGAAAAGCCTAATTTGGAGGATGCACACAGTGTGCCAACATGTGCTATCTGCCATCACGGGAGATCAATGGACGCGTTTTGGGGGTGACACACACCTTCCTCAATAATAAAGTAGCGGTGAGGAAGGGGTTGCTCCCACAAAACATGTCCCTTGATCCCCCGTGATGGCAGCTAGCACATGTTGACATTCGTAAATTGGTGTGCATCTTCCAAATTTGGCTTTTCAAGGGGTGATTTGACCCCATCTGAACGCAATATCAAACACAGTTCCTAAATACTCATGTCTGATATTGCCTTCAAGTTTTACCATATGTGAACTTTGTAAGTTCAAATTTTTTTCTCTTTCTTGTTGGTTTTACACAGGCCTGTTTTATCGTAAATGGACATTTCTATTTTTGATAATGCCACCCCAAAAATGGGTAGACAACAAACATGTTGGTTTGTTTGAAATACCTTTGGTAAATGCACATGTGATTGTGCAGGTATAAAAAAGTTTGTTAATCAAGAATGTGTGGATTATTGTCTCAACGCTACAACACTTTTGGGGTGATGTCATTGCTGTTTTCAGAGAAAATGGGGGTTATTTCCTAAGGGCAAATCCTCTTTGCACTACAAGAGCATTTTCATTGCAGTTTCAAGAGCACTTGCAGTATAAAAAGTGTATACGCCTTTAGTAAATAACAGCCAACAGTGCTTTGTATAAGGTTACACAATCACGCTATTTTCACGACTCCACACATTGCTGTCAGGGTCAGCTAAAACAAACACAAGCAGTAAATGTCCACAAAGAATTTTTTTTTTTTATTGGAAAAAGGCTTCACAAATTTGAAGGTATATTGATGGCCCCCCTACCGGCAAAGAACTCCAGGTATTGTAACCGGACATCACGGGCACTCAGGGAAGGCAAGCCAGGACGGCCGCTTTCAAGCGCTGTCAGTGTTTCAGGTATCACTCCGGCCTCAGGCACAACTGAGCCAGCATAGTTGGCTAAATGTTTCCTTAAAAAGTTATGGAGAATACAGCACGCCAGTATAATATGATTTAGTTTATACTCCGCCATATGTATGGGTGTCAGAAATAGGCGGAACCGGCTGGCCATGATTCCAAATGTGTTCTCCACCACTCTTCTGGCTCTGGCCAGCCGGTAATTAAAAACCCTCCGGTCCGGGGTGAGGGTCCTCATCGGGAATGGCCGCATAAGATGGTCCCCCAGCGCAAATGCTTCATCCGCAACAAAGACAAATGGGAGTCCTTCCACATTCTCTTCTGGAGGTGGCAAGTCCAAGCTGCCATTGTGGAGACACCTGTAAAACTCTGTCTGGGCGATGACTCCACCATCGGACATCCGGCCATTCTTCCCCACGTCCACATACAGGAACTCGTAATTAGCCGACACCACCGCCAACATCACAATACTATTGAACCCCTTATAATTATAATAGTACGACCCCGAGTTGGGTGGTGGGACGATGTGGACGTGTTTCCCATCAATTGCCCCTCCGCAGTTAGGAAAGTCCCACCGCTGGGCAAAGTGGGAGGCCACAGTCTGCCATTCCTGTGACGTGGAAGGAAACTGTTGAGGAAAAAAAAAAACAATTACTATTTTTGCTCAGAAAAATGGCAAGCAGATTAGGCACAAACATTCTGGGGCAACCTCCAGATAGCATTTATTAAGGGGAATTTAACAACACCAAAAGTATAAGGTACACCTATCATATCCCCCCCCCCCTCATGGGCCATTTTGAACATTATGGGGGGTGTGGAAATCTTGGACAGGTAACCCTCTTCACTTCAATGAGAGATGAATGCCTAAATACAGGGTATTACTTGGAACAGCCCCTCCTTAGTTACACTATTGGCAGCCCACTGGACAGGTAAGAAGTGTCCGAATACAAAGATATAAATATACATTGTACACATTTGAGGACATTTGAACATTCTGCTATTACCTGACTCAAGATAATAATAGTATCTTAAAAATTCAAACAGTACCATTTGAAAGTATACAGGCAGGCCCTTGCACTACATGCTTTGGGGAATTCATCCATAAATCAGAGCACAAAAGAGATGGGTATAGTGTGTATGGGTTTGGCAAAGTCAGCAGATAGATGATTGAGGATAGATAGAGAATTGGGATCAGCTGACTTAGCAGTTGGGGGAGGGAGGGTTACTAAAAATGATTTGGGGACACCACAAAAAATAAGCCTCTGCCAGAATTTAAAGCTAAAATAACATTTCTAAACATTTTAGGGGGTGTTTGGGGTAAAGCACTACTATGGAGCTGACAAACTACATTGTTAAATGACTACATGCGGTGAATATAGGGCCCGTAGAGCATGCTGGGGAGGTTAGTGAAGGACAATCTGTATGAAGGACCTAAAAAATTAATTACATAAAAATCCAGCATGCATGAGGACAAAGGGGACATTCACAGCATATTCCAATCATGGTAATTAGGGAATGAGGAAAGAAATACAATATATTAGCACACATTAAATACAATGAAATGTGATATTAAAGGATAAAAATCTTACCTTCATATACTCCTTCTGCAGGACCTGTATGATGGCAGAACAGGTCTCTGGGAATATGATCCCCAGAGCCTGGGGGGAGATGCCTGTCGAGAACTTCAAGTCCTGCAGACTTCTCCCTGTCGCCAAATACCGCAGGGTAGCGACCAACCTCTGCTCCGGAGTTATGGCTTGCCTCATGCAGGTATCCTGCCTGCTAATATAAGGGGTCAGCGAAGCCAACAGACGGTGAAACACGGGGTCCGTCATCCTGAGAAAGTTCCTGAAATCATCAGGATTATTCTCACGGATCTCACGGAGCAAAGGCATATGAGAGAACTGGTCACGCTGAAGCAACCAATTCTTGGTCCATGAACTCCTCCCCACCCTGTTCATGGACTGGACTTGTGTCAAGGTCAGGACCCCAACACCAAGCCCCCGCACAGCACGAACTCTACGAGGAGTACGCATACGCAACATGGCTAGAAAACGGACGGCTGCTCAGAACGAAGTAACAGAACGCACTGAAGAACAGCAAGGCCTGTGAAGAGCGACCTGAAAAACAGTAACGAACGAACAAGAATACAATGACTAAGTCACGCGGAACTTGCTTGCACGCACTGAAGAGCAGATACAAACCCACAAGCACAAACTGAACGGCAGAAAACGATCTGAAAACCACGAGTCTGAAAAAGCGCGAATCGTCTCTCACCAAACTTTTACTAACACGAGATTAGCAAAAGGAGCCCAAAGGGTGCCACGCTTGGTTCTGAACTGGCCTTTTCTAGTCTCGTCGTACGTGCTTGACATCACCGCGTTCTTGGCGATCGGAAATTCCGACAACTTTGTGCGACTGTGTGTACGCAAAACAAGTTTGAGCCAACATCCGTCGGAAAAAATCCTAGGATTGTCCGATCAATGTCCGACCGTGTGTACGGTGCATTACCGGTAACATCTGACAATGTGACTGGAGCTAGACATTAGTGATTTTGAGTATAGTTTCTCATTCATATACATTCATATCACAAAGGTTTGGTGAAGGTTGAATTTATGGCATAAAAAGGAATCTATGTTCTATCAATTGGACAACTGTTGTTTTTAACAAAATTGATTTAAAAACTTAAAGGCTGTCTTCAAACCTATGTGTTGCAGGAACAACAAAACAGGGCTGATTTACTAAAACTGGAGAGTGTAAAATCCGGCACAACTGTGCATAGAAACCAATCAGCTTCCAGGTTTTTTATCAAAAGCTTAATTAAACAAGCTGAAGTTAGAAGCTGATTGGCTACCATGCACAGCTGCATGAGATTTTGCACTATCCTGTTTTAGTAAATTAACCCCAAAGAATTGCATGACTTTTTGTGGGTAAATTGTATTTCATTCATTCATTCATTCAAAATCGTACCCTGCTACACGTGTACAGTAGCCTGCAATGTACCTGCATTGCAGCACATTACATCACATTGCATTTTGGTGAGCTTCTTTAAAAAAATACTGCAGGTATATATTTTTTTCTGCTGGTTTGGCAGCCCATATAAAATGAATGTATAGCCTTAACACAATGCATGTTATCGCGCACAAAACCACGTGTTAATACATGTGCAGTATGCACCACAACAGAATGTACACATGTGTAGGAGCTCTTAAATATTCTTTTTTTTCATTACAGACTGTAAGGCCCCTTTCACATGGGGGGGATCTGCTGGACGGACTCTGAGAGCTCAGCAGGGGATCACTCCATTGATCCCCGTTGAGGCTGAGGATGACAGGTCCGTCTCTGCTCACTGTGCAGGGACGGACCTGTCAGAACCTTGCTGTTCTCTATGGGGAGATCGGAAAATGCACAGCTTGTCTGTTTTCATCTGATCCCATCCGATCTGCTGGATGGATGGCGAACGCATCGCCATACGTCTGTTTTGAGTGAATCTTGTCAGATCGGATGGCAGGCGGGTGTCAGCGGACACATCTATGCTGACATCCGCCTGCCCATAGAAGTCAATGGGTGGCCCACTTGGATCCGCCTTAAAAATGGACAGGCGGATCCGAGGGGGCTGATCATGTGAAAGGGGCCTAAGAACTGTAAATGATCATAACTATTATTTAAACAAACAAAAAAATCTTCCTGTCCTGTTTAATTTTCTCAACATTTTATATACCGTATAATTTATTCTCACTAATTACAGTCTAAGCAACAGTGTACTAAACCTTGGTTTAATTTGAACACAGGTTGAATTTTCGAGAAATAAAACACATAAAGGCTTTTTGTGTATTATTGCCCTAAACTGCTAACAGACTGCTCAGTACTGCAACAGAGACTATTCACACACTTACAAAATAGATTTTGTTTAAAAGTGCTGTATAGCTGTTTAGGTAAAGCTTTGGGATATAGGTGTCCAACAAAGAAAGACATTAAGCATACAGTATATACATACTAAGCACTAATTTACGTAACAATGAATACAATAGCTATACATTTGTATCCACTAAAAAGATCAGCATTATTTCAAACGTATGCAAATAAGGTACAGCATAAAAGGCTCCCTCTTTCCAAGCAGAGCAGTTCATTTGAACAGATCTCGATATTCTATACAAAATGGGAAAGGTATTAACTGAATTATAATACGATAAGCAGATGTTGAATATACATTTGGAAATAAGGATTTTAAAGCTGAATTAAGATTCATAACATGTTACAATTAATGCTCATCAAGCACTGCATAACATGTAGATGATAAAAAACATAATTTTCAATAATTAAGTAATGTTACGGTTATTTAACAAGTGAAACAAATATCAATATAATCAGCAGAACTGTATATACATGAAATTCTTTAGAGTAAATTTGTTTTAAAAATAATATTTGTAAATTTCAGAAGTATTTGAGTTATAATTCTACTCTGTAAGCAGTTTATTTTTAAAGTATATGTAGATCCCAACAGTGATTTTGTTTTTTTTGCCTCCTTTAAAGTGGAAAAAATGTCTCTAACTATTCTTAAAAAATGTTCCCTCCCTCCTCCTCCTCCTTCTACCTATTCTGCATTCCCTGTATAAATAAGTTGTTTGTACTTACCTATTTTTAATCGGGTTTGGATGGGTAATGTGACCCAGCAGGTCCGGCTGCCAACAATGGCTGTACCATGGGAGCCTAAGGGTGATGCTAGTGCTTCGTGATTTCACAGCCATTGTCAGGTGCTCCCTTACATAGGGGAACCTGAGCTGCTGAATCACTTGATTAAGCCGGACAGACAAAATAAAAGGTAAGTACATGGATCTGGGGGGGGGGGTGATATTTAGAGGTAACCTTTACTACCCTTTTAAATTTGTTTAATATACTGTGCTCTCTGCCTGTGTTGTTATTAGTTAGCAACGTTCACAACTATTTCTGTGGACTGCAAAATACCTTTCAACTATGTAGAAAACAGGAGAGTGAAAGGTGTTGTGTAGTCCAGTCCTAGGATGACAATGCTACATCTCCATAGATAAAGTACAAAGTATGAAGAATGGTGATCAATGTTTCAAGAATGGTTATTCAAGCTAACTTTGTTAGGCATGCATCTTTGTAGGAAGGGCAGATTTTTTACTACAGTGTCACTGAGTAAAAGCTCTCCCATTTATCTCTAGAGATCTTGCAGCACAAAATCCAAGGAGAGATTCAGATGTGGACATAGCCCTACACAGCAGAGAGCCAGGCAATATAAAATGTACCAAGCTGTATCTGAGGACTGCCTTTTGATCTAATAGAAACTAGGCGGATGGGGAACTATACAGGATTTTTAGTAAATCTATGTATCTATCTATTTAAATTATATCTGTATTTAAGTAGACCTGCACTTTAAATGTCCATGCCTTCTAGTGTAGCAGAGAGGATGCTTACACCACTCTAGCTGACTGTAGTGTGATAAAGTGCAGAACAGGAACGTGAAAAACACCAATGTGCATATAGCCATTGGGGGAGATTTACAAAAGCTAGTGCACACGAAATCTGGTGTGGCTGTGCATTATAGCCAATCAGCTTTTAGGTTTTATTATCAAAGCCTAATTGAACAAGTTAGAAGCTGATTGGTTACTATGCATAGCTGCACCAGATTTTGTGTGCATCAGTTTTAGTAAATCTTCCCCATTGTGTCATACAAAATTAAAAGCTTTAAATAAAAATATAGCGTTAGGTCTGATTATTGCAAATGTTACAAGTTAAAAATGTACAAAAATGTACTAAAATGTAATTTCCTAGATCATCTTCTACGAGGACAGAAACTTCCAGGGTCGCTCCTATGAGTGCAACTCTGAATGCCCAGACCTGTCCTCATACTTCAGACGCTGCAACTCCATCCGTGTAGAAAGTGGAAACTGGATCCTGTATGAACATACCAACTACAGAGGACACCAGTATTTCCTTCACAGGGGAGAATATCCTGACTTTCAGCAATGGATGGGCTACAATGACTCCATTAAATCTTGTCGTCTGAGCCCCCAGGTAATATTTTGTCAACTGCTGTTTAATAAAGGTTTGTCAAGTTGTAAAAATACCTAAACTCGTAGAACATAGTTATATTATTGGTTTGGATGGTTTATTTTGATTTATGGACTCTAGCAGTTCAGATTCTGACCGTAATGATATTATGTCCTTTTCACATTAAATTGTTCAAACCCAAATTTGCTTATAAATGGATGTTAATATATTAATCGTTTGCTTTATTTATAAATGGTATGCTCATGGAGGCAGCTGTATATGCTCATTACATATGCTGCTTCAGTTTCCTTTGTGGTTTGCTGTTCCTCCACTACAAGTCTACTCAAGTCTTTCTTAGTTACTTACTTTTGTAGTTGATGGGTGGTAGCCGGAGATCATGTGATCTGGGCTTACTAACCTGTTAGTTAGAAAACAGCATATTTGTTGATTTGTCAATGCTGGCATTAACCTATTGATTAAATAGAAGTGAATTTTAATAACATGTTAATTACTCTATTACTTTTTTACAATTAAAGTATACTATGATGTTTTTGGAAGTGTAATTAAATGTTAACTATTGTCTTTTATTAACACAGCATCGAGGTTCATTTAGGGTTAGAATTTATGAGAGAGAAGACTTCAGAGGTCAAATGATGGAATTCACTGAAGATTGTCCTCATGTTTATGAAAGATTCCGCTATCATGACATCTATTCTGTCCAAATACAAGATGGATACTGGATGTTCTATGAGGAACCTAACTACAGGGGACGTCAATATTACCTGAGACCTGGAGAGTACAGAAGATACACTGAATGGGGAGCCACAAGCCCCAAAATTGGCTCCTTCAAACGTGTTCAATATTTCTACTAGAGAAGCATTACATTCAAATAAGTGCAATCAATAATTTGAACAATGTTCTTGTTTCATAGTTGACTCTTGCATTAGTTATTTCTTTAGCAAAAAAATGCTGATTTACTGTAAATAAACTCATTTAAATACCCCAATCTGAGTACACAGTGATTATTTTAAGTCATTCACATTTGATGGTGGGAAGAAATTTTAGGGGTGAGGACTAGTTAAAAAATCAGTAGAAGACAACTATAAGGAGGGCAGATAGACAGAGGGAAAAAAAGTACTTAAGAGAAAGAACTTAACAAAAAAAAAGTTAAAATTCACACTCAGTCTAAGCTTATAAATTACTGGTGTTCAAAGAGTCAGCAAGCTATGGAATACAAGTTGTAGCTAAAAATAAGAGCCAAGTCCCTTAACACCTCCATTTTAGTACAAGACCTGCCCTGTTCTACATATAATTTTTAAATCATCTCAGGCTTTTATGTGTTACACTGGTCAGTTTTTTAAGTAACAAGCAGCTCAGCCACACTCTTCAGCATTCAAAAATCTGAAGGAGTGGAACATCTGGCTGGTGTTTAGATACTTTTTAAGTTTAGTTGCATCTTAGTTTAATTTTCACTTTCCAAATTTTGCAAATAATTTCTCCACTACTAATTTTGAGGCCTGGTTTTCTTAGATTTTAAATGTACAAAATTGGCATACTAAATAGTGCAGCACAAATAAGGATCACAGACCCAGAGCATGCACATTCTAAAGTCACCAGTGATAGCCTGACATGAGTCTATCCTTCCTGATTTCCCACTGTGCTTATTGTATTTTAATAGCCAGCCCCACCAGCAGTTAATATGCCTGAACAGTGAATCGGCCAAAATCCACACGGTGTATTGCCAGTTTTAAGCCATACAGACAAAAAAAATGATCAGTCAGAAAGCTAAGTGCAATTAACATATAGAGTATATACAGAATCTGTTTATCTGATCTGTTTGCAATTCTAAAATATTCCATTTGAAATTAACTAATGTGTCACACAATGGATGGCATGAAAATATTCTGTGACCAACTGAATAAGACCTTTCAGTCTCCATTTATCTGACTGATGAATGATGAATGTAACTGTTATTCACAAACAGAACAAATCGTTGATGTGAGTAAGAGTTAAATTATGCCTATATGGGGATCAACATTTGTTTATGGTTTATGGGGGTGGGATAACCAGTAAATAGAACTGAATTTTAACTCTTAGGTTGGCCATGGAGACTTTTTATATCCAACAGTGCATTAAATATACACCAGTCTTGAAGTGCTCTAGAATAGGGGTTAATTCACTGCCAGGTAATGAGCTGCTTCTCACACTCACACTTAAAGGGTCTTCTACTAGCTACTACATTAATGGAAATATGCCAATAATCCTTTTATAGTTAAAGTATACAAGTTACCAAATATAATGGTCCTTATTAAAATATGCTTTAAACTAGAAAAGCTACAATTTCTGGGGAAGTTGTGTGAAGTGTTCTTGCCTCCACCAGTAGTCTACAACTGGAGTGGGCAGAGTAACTGGGAGGAGTGGCTTGAGTAACTTGTGTGGTTGGAGTGGCTGGAGTAAATGTGGAAAGGTTGGACTGGGCAGAGTAACTTTATGGAGTGGGCAGAGTAACTGTGTGGAGTGTTTGGAGTGAGTAAAGATATTAAACATTACACTAACCAATCGAGTGATCAAATTTAAAAGGTGCACATGACAAGCTTGATAGAGTGAGAAATGCATTTCAACTTTTATTTATTTATATAGCAAATTTAAGTGCTTCACAGTTACATTAAAACATACATTTATAAAAACATTAGCAGCATTATCAAGCCTAGCAGATGAAGGTACGACCACATACATTTGGGGGGTCTCAGCATCTTGACGTAGAACGGAGGTGAAGGTGTGCTATCTGTTTGATGATAATTAGTGTTCACAACCACTGTTTCCTGGCAATGCTCATGCCCTGTTTATGCTTCACAACCACTGCTCAAAACACAATACACAGGATCATAATAGCTGTAATAACTGTGCAGTACTTCAAAGGGTCCTCTTTTAAAAACTATATATCCTACAGGGAAGAGCTTTATATTGTGAGAATCACAAGACCCAGGCCTAGATTCTGATGTATAGTATGTCTCTGAAATATTAAAAATGAAGCCACAGTCACGGTTTAGATATTGCCCTTCAAATTTGAAGTGGCTAGAGTGGAGTTTCAATGAATGTCAATGGACGGCGTGAGTTGAAAACAAATGGTCATATTGTGAAAACTATCAGGACTATGGCTTAGCTGTGGACATGCTTAGTGGCAGCAGGGATAGCTGAACATTTTGATATAAGATTTGTGTAGGTGGGTTTGAAAATGAGGGAGTGGTGGCAGTTTAGAAATCATGTCCTGATTTTTCATCTTTTGTCACCTCCCACTCTATTCATTCCTAAGGGGCCAATTTTGCCGCAAAAACAACGATATTTCATGAACCATTCGGCGAAACGTTCCACAAAGTACCGTATTTATCGGCGTATAACACGCGCCGGCGTATAACACGCACCCACAGTTTAGGAGGGAATTTTAAGGAAAAAACTTTTAGGAGGAAAGTTTAAGGAAAAAACTTACATTTAAATGCCCATCAATGCAGCCTCATCAGTGTCCATCTGCAGCCTTATCAGTGTCCATCTGTAGTGTTGTCTCTGATTGCAGCCTTGTCCCCCATTGCAGCCGTGTCCTCCATTGCAGCCTTGTCCCCCATTGCAGCCTTGTCCCCCATTGCAGCCTTGTCCCCCATTGCAGCCTTGTCCCCCATTGCAACCTTGTCCCCCATTGCAGCCTTGTCCCCATTGCAGCCTTGTCCCCATTGCAGCCTTGTCCCCCATTGCAGCCTTGTCCCGATTGCAGCCTTGTCAGTGTTACTCTGTAGCCTGTGTCATTTGCATCATCTTTGAAAAGGGCGCCGCCTTCGGCCATTCTCGGCGGCTCTCGCCCGCCTTCAGCCAGCCTTATATTTTTTTCAAAATATAAAAAAAAAACACATTTAAACAGACTAGTATCCTATTAATCTTATAATATCACTCATTAAAAAGGTCCTCAAATACCTGCTCACCTGAAAATGTGAAAAATCTTCACTTGCTGGCTGAAAATGAGAACACAAAATATTGTGATATGTGATATTTCATATTTCAATATTTATTTTTTGGCCTTCGCTATAATAAATAGATAAAAAAGGACATATATGCAAAATTATTATATTTTTTCCTAAATCCTTTCACTGCTACCACTGCAGCTTTAATGGTGGTGGTCGAAGGCCTTTGAGACTAACCCCCTAGTCTTGGGGGGTGAACTCAGGCCTGGTGCAGAAGGGACCCCTTCTCATGACACATGGAGGGATCCTGACCAGGAGGCACAGGAGCAAGGAGAGGACAGCAGGAGGACACTGGTGGGCAAATCTCCAGGGACAGCCAAGAGTCATATAGTGTGATGTGAATAAGGCCCCTTTCACATGGGCACCATCAGTTTAGCCACGTTAAAAACGTATCAGTTCTTATCCGTTGCTTCATCCATCTTCATCTGTCTTCTGTTCCCTTAATCTCCGTTTTCATCCGTTTACAGCAGTTTCTGTGCATTGCTCCTCCCATCCTACATTGCCATGCGTGAACAATTTGCTGACTACTTTCTATCTCCATCAGAAGAAGTTCCATGGCAGTACCAATATATATAAATAATGCAGTGCAAATTTAAATTTATTAATGAATTAATTTTGTTATTTCATTGTGTTTTGATAGCATAAAAAGACACAAAAGCACATGATATGTTCAAAACAGTTTTAGTTTTATTATTCTGCATAACCCTTTTAAAATAAAGGTTTTTTCACTTTGTTTTTTATTTGACAAAGTATGAACTTTGAATTATTTCTTCAAAATGGATCTTAACTGATCGGACGTTGACGGACATTGTCAGTTAATATCCGTTTTGATGGATCTGGATGTAGCCTTGTACGTTAAAAAAAACGGATAAAAACAGAAGCGGAGGTTAATGGATGGTAACGGATGGTCATTTGTTTGCCCATAGGAATGCATTGTCATCCGTTAACTGATGGAAGAAAAACGGATAGACGGTTCGTCCGTGCGAAAGGGGCCTAACACAGCATTGTAGTGCCACTGACGTGTTGGTGTGTACATGTCACCACTGATCCCATTTTTTTTTTAATTATTTTTTTTTTTCATTTTTTTCAGTATCAGGTTCTGTAGCTGCTGTTTAGTACTCCCCCTTCTGTGACAGCAATGGAATACTTTTTTTTTTTTGGGCAGGGTAGCAGCACTAAGAATAAGGGCATAATAGTTGTCCCCCCTTCTGCGTCACAGGTGTTCCTCTTTCTGTGTCAGCAGTGGTTCCCTTTTTTTTCTCTTTTTTTTTCTCTTTTTTGGGCTTTTTTATTTTTATTTTTCCAGCAGCAGCAAAAAAAAAAAAAAATTGCCATAATTGCTGTTCCTTCTTCTGAGTCACAGGTGGTCTTCCTTCTGCATCACCACTGTTTTTTTTGGCCTTTCTTAATTTTTTTTACATTTATTTTGTTTTAGTTTTTTTTGCAGCAGTAAAAAAAAAAAGTCTTTACAATTGCTGCACCCTTATTTTCTTTATTAAATTGTTTTATAATAAAACGGTTTATAGTGCACCAAGCACAAAAGTATTGCACCCAAGCACCATATTCCCATCCTACACTCTATAATAAAAAAGTAATAAAAATCCCCCCAAAAAATAAAAAAAAACAATAATAAAATGGTTTATAGTGTACCAAGCACAAAAGTATTGCACCCAAGCACCATATTTCCATCCCACACTCTATAATAAAAAGTAATAAAAACTCCCCCACAAAATCCTCATCATGTCCAAAAAGCCAACAAGGAGAGACAGACGCTCACAGGCCACTAAAAGAGGGCAAGCAGCCTCTGTGTCTACAGTAAAAAGTGGTTCATCCTCTGCAGGCGGGGCACACTTCTTTTTTTCCCAAGCTGGCCCTGTTATTGAGCCACAACATGCAGAAAAGGCCCAATTTTTCTGCACCTGTTTGCCAGGTGCATGTAATTTCAATTTTTTTGCACCCAGCAAGAGTAACTGTAAGGGGTTAGGGCTCTTTCACGCGGACGTGTCCGTGTACGGAGCCCGCTCTGCTCAGCGGGGGATCGCTCCATCGATCCCCGCTGAGCAGGCAGATGGCAGGTCTGTCGCTGCACACTGTGTAGCGACAGACCTGTCAGAGCACCGCTCTCCCCTATTAGGGATCGGAAGAAGACGGATCGTAGAATCCGTCATCAACCGATCCGATGACGGATGGAAAAGTAGGTTTTTCCTCCGTTACACTTTTTCGGATCGGAGCGGGTCGGATGTCAGTGGACATGTCAGCGCTGACATCCGATGCTCCATAGAGGTCTATGGAGCATCTGTTCAGATCCGTCTAAAAAACTGACAGGCAGACCTGAATGGATCGTTCGTGTGAAAGAGGCCTTAAAGTGTTCAGGCACCACCAACACCCAAGGCCAAATTTTTCTGCACCTGTATGTCAATTTTAAAAAATTGCGGAAAAAACAGCGTGGGGGGAACCTTTGGGTCTGGTATGGATTTTAACCACTTCCCTACCAGCACATTGTAAAATGACGCCAGCAGGAACACTCCCTCCCACCTGCAGCCCATCAGAGTACCCGAGTACCTGTTTCCAGCCCATTAGACTACCCGAGTACCTATCTGCAGCCCATCAGAGTACCCACGTATCTATCTGCAGCCCATGCCTTATAGAATATGCGCTGGGGTGTTTTCTTTCCAAAATAGGGTAATTCCACTGTCCTGGTGCTCCAGGACCTTCAAAAGTGTGACAGGTAGGAATGAAATTAGATGTGTAATTTATGGTCCTATATATATATATACATATAAAACAAATATCATTATTGCTGCTTCCAATTTGCAGAGTATAACTTAGCACATTGTGATTCAGTTTTTAGTAGACACATATGACTTATTATCAAACAAGACAGAAAAAGAAAGAGAAAAAAAAAAAACCCCAAATACAAAAATTCCCCCCCCCCCCATAATGACCCATCCTGCTTTCCGAGCGCATATCCGTACTCCCTGGTGCAGACCAGAAGAGACCATGAATTCCATTTTTTATTAAATTTCTCCACCTTACCCTGTGTAATCGCAATGCCTTTTTCCATGGCGTATATATCTGCTACTTTTTTTAACCATAGTGAGATCGAGGGGGGGGGGTGATTCTTGCTTCCAAACGGCCGGGATACAGGCCTTTGCCGCATTCAAAAGATGGGCCACAAGAGAATTCCGATATGTACACTTTGAGAGATGCGAAAGATGAAGAAGATATCTTGCTGGGTCGGACCCCGGGTCATACTCTGTTAATTGTCTTACAGTTTCTCGTACTTTAGACCAGAAATCTACTAACTTTCGACATGACCAAAAGATGTGGAGCATATTACCCTCTCATTCTCCACATCGCCAGCATTTATTTGTCCGCTCTGGATACATTTTTTGTAGTAATGATGGAACTTTATACCACCTTGTAAGAATTTTGTAGCATAACTCCTGGTATTTGCTGGCAGTTGAGGAGTAATGAGCAAAGTGTAAAATATAGCTCCTTTGCTCTTTGGAGAGTGTAATGTCCAGATCTCTTTCCTATTTCGAAAGAAATCTTGGGACAAAGTCTTCAGGGGGATCTATTAATATTTTATATACCTCTGATACTCCATGTGCAGAAGGCTCTTCCAAAAGGCATACATTTTCTAATGGTGTATTTAAGCGGTCTGATCTTTCCCCCCTATTAAGGGAGGTTAGGAAATGTGTAAGCTGTTGCATCCGCCATGGATCCAGCGGTGGACAGAACAGCGATTGCATTTCCGACCTTGTCTTCAACCTTGATGCTTCAAGAAAATCCCCTAATCGAAATCTGCCATGGCGCATAATTTTCTTAAAATGGCTGTCTGTGTAGCCAGAGGGAAATAGTGGATTTCCCAACACAGGATGGAACCAAGTGATTTCCCCATCAAATCTTGAGAAAAGTGACTCTGTTGGATTACTTTTAAAGTTGCCCATATCAAGGGGTGATATCTTAAAGTTTCAAAAGTTTTAAGTTGTAGCCATGGCAGACATCGAAGAGAAATCTCCGTACATGATTGTTCAATCGCTATCCAGGTTTTGTGTCCCTCGTCTCTGCACCAAGCAAGTACCCTAGCAAGGTGTACTGCTTTGTAGTATCTTATCGGGTCGGGAAAAGCCATACCTCCTCTAGACTTTGGCATAGCCAGTAAATTGAAAGATAGTTTCGGATGCTTTTTTGCCCAAATTAATTTAATAAAAATACTACATATTGATTTCAGAAAGGACTCTGGAATAGCTATTGGCAGAGTCTGAAGGAGGTATAGTAACCTTGGAAGAATATTCATTTTAAGAATGGCATTCCTACCCATCCATGTATAGGGACCTTTATTCCATCTTTCCAAATCAGATGAAAATTCCGGTATTAACGGTGGAAAATTTGCTTGGAAGACTTTGTCTATTGAGGAAGTCAAATTGACTCCTAGATATGTCAGAGATGAAGCTACCCAGGGGAAGGAAAACAACGATTGAAGAGCCTGTGCTCGTGCTGTTGGCAACGTAATGTTTAATATCTCTGATTTTTGAGTATTAATTTTAAAATTAGAGATTAAGCTATAGCGATCAAACTCATTTACAAGGTTTGGTAACGTGGTTTCTGGTGAGGTGATGAAAAACAATATGTCGTCTGCATACGCCGCAGTTTTGTGCTCAGTTTTGTCGATTGAGCAACCCTGTATATCGATATTTTGTCGAACATGTCGCAGAAATGGTTCGAGGGTTAATATGAATATCATTGGGGACAAAGGGCATCCCTGTCTAGTACCGTTGCTCATGTTAAAGTATGAGGAGGTTACCTCATTAATTCTTACCGCCGCAGATGGAACAGAGTATATAGCCTCTATCCATTTACCAAATGCTTTCCCAACTCCAATAAGGGTCAACGTCTCCCTCAGAAATGTCCAATCCACCACGTCAAAGGCTTTCTCAGCATCAGACGATAGAAGACATTGTGGTATTTTACGAGAATGAGCCAGATGAATAATATCTAAAGCTCTAGTGGTATTATCTTTAGCCTCTTTGGTAGGCATAAAGCCTACCTGATCAGGGTGAATGACAGTCTGAAGGAGAGGTTGTAATCTTGTAGCTAATATCCTTGTGAAAATTTTCAAATCGACATTTAATAATGAGATCAGTCTATAGTTCTTACATTGGGTGAGGTCCTTGCCCTCCTTAGGAATGACTGCAATATGTGCCCTAAGAGTGTCAGTCGGTAAGGGTCGATCTTCTTGGAGGGAATTAAATGCTTTTGTAAATTTTGGACCTAAAATGGGAGCAAATACCTTGTAATAGACTACTGTATACCCATCTGGGCCGGGAACTTTATGTGGCTTTAACGTACTGATTGTGTTCATATATTCGTCAATTGATATCGGCGCATTTAGTGCGTCGTCGTCGGAGATTGATGGTAAACCTGAGGAGGCAAGGTACTCTTGAATTAATTGTTGCTTTTGTGCCATTTGGTCTGACGGGGTATTTGTCTGTAAGTTATATAATGACTGGTAATATTTTCGAAAAACCTCTGCAATTTTATTAGATTCGAAGAAACGGTTCCCTCCGTCAGAGTCTATATGTGGAACATAGTTTCTACGTGAGTTTTCCCTAAGTGAATGTGCCAGGAGTTTGCCTGATTTGTTCCCTTGTTCGTAGTGTACATTTCTAGCTCTCGCTGTCTGTATGCTGGCCTCCTGTTTCATCAAAGAACCACAGCCCAGGGTTGTCAGGAAGAGGCCCTTTTTTCCCATCAACGGGGGGACAAGATACTTTGGAGGCACCCTCCTCATGTTGAAGCTTAATGGATTCATTACTACTACAAGAAGGCCAACTTCGGAACGAGCTTTCTAGCGAACTGACTAGAATCTTTCATGAAAACTCCCCACTCTTTCTATGGGAAACACATAAATGCGTTATGCAAGGTATATTAATTAAAGAGGCGACGGAAATAAGTAAAAAAAAAACAATTAATTGAAATTGGTAGCAGAGTTAGAGTCTAAACATAAAAAATTCACAAACCATAGCTGCAGATCTCAGGATACAGCGATCTACAGAAAAGAAAGCTTTATTTGGGTGAAAAAATGATAAAAATGTTGTTTGGGTACAGTGTTGCATGACTGAGTAATTGTCATTCAAAGTGTGAAAGCACTGTGAGCTGTATTGAATTGGTTAAGGGGAACCCTATGACAGAATTAAGAAAAAAAACGGCATGGGGTCCACCCCAAAATCCATACCAGGCCCTTTTGGTGTGGTATAGATTTTAAGGGGAACGCCACACCAAAATGTAAAAAAAAACGGCGAGGGGTCCCGCCCAAAATCTATACCAGAACCTTATCTGAGCATGCAGCCTTGTAGGCAAGGAAAGGGGGGAACGAGTGTCCCCCCTCCTGAACTATACCAGGCTGCTTGTCTTCAACATGGGGAGGGTGCCCCCAAAGTATCTTGTCCCCCTGTTGATGGGAAAAAAGGGCCTCTTCCTGACAACCCTGGGCTGTGGTTGTCGAGGTCTGCAGGCGGGGGGCTTATTGGAACATGGAAGCCCCTTTAACAAGGGGGCCCCCAGATCCCGCCCCCACCTATGTGAATGGGTACCCCTACCCATTCACCAAAAAAGTGTCAAAAAGTAAGAAACAGTTTTTGACAAGTCCTTTATTAAAAAAGAAAAAAAAATAGTGTCCCTCGATGTATCCACCGTCAATCACGTCGCGGGGGGGGGCCACCAGGTGAGCTGATGTGCATGGCCGGTGGCCGCGGTGACCCGCGATCCCTGTCAGTGGTGGTCGGTGAAATGTTTTTGCCACCGACACCCCCCGGTTGGTTGGTCAGTGGGACAGTCAGTCGCACTTACCCCATCACGGCTTCCGATTCTCGGTGGCGGTATCCACGGTGGCAGAGGCTTCCGTTTCCTCCCTCCTTCTTGGCGGCCAATCAGGAGTCTTCTCTTTTCGGCCAATCAGAAAACGGGTCTCACAACTGCTTCTGAATAGGGATGAGCTTCGTGTTCGAGTCGAACCCATGTTCGACTCGAACATCGGCTGTTCGACCGTCCGTCGAATTGCGAACGTTATGGGCCGTTCGCGCCAAATTCGTGTGGCGCGTCACGGCCCATAATTCACTGCGGCATCGCAGTGCATTGCTGGCTGATGATTGGCCAAGCATGCACTATGACCCGCATGCTTGGCCAATCACAGCGCCGTCAGTAGAGAGAGCTGTAATTGGCCAAAGCCAGGGTGGCTTTGGCCAATTATGGCTCAGGGGATTTAGTACACGCCCCACACTATATAAGGCCGCCTGCACGGCGGCCCTGTGTAGTGTGTTCCGGTGTGCTGAGAGATAGAGAGAGAGACAGACAGTGTCATTTGATTTGAGTTAGCTAGATTAGGCTAGATCTGTTCCTGCTATTTACATTTAGTGCAGTGCGTCCTGCTCACAGTGTTCAGCTAGATCCGTTCCTGCTATTTACATTTAGTGCAGTGCGTCCTGCTCACAGTGTTCAGCTAGATCCGTTCCTGCTATTTACATTTAGTGCAGTCAGTGCGTCCTGCTCACAGTGTTCAGCTAGATCTGTTCCTGCTATTTACATTTAGTGCAGTGCGTCCTGCTCACAGTGTTCAGCTAGATCCGTTCCTGCTATTTACATTTAGTGCAGTGCGTCCTGCTCACAGTGTTCAGCTAGATCCGTTCCTGCTATTTACATTTAGTGCAGTCAGTGCGTCCTGCTCACAGTGTTCAGCTAGATCTGTTCCTGCTATTTACATTTAGTGCAGTCAGTGCGTCCTGCTCACAGTGTTCAGCTAGATCTGTTCCTGCTATTTACATTTAGTGCAGTCAGTGCGTCCTGCTCACAGTGTTCAGCTAGATCTGTTCCTGCTATTTACATTTAGTGCAGTGCGTCCTGCTCACAGTGTTCAGCTAGATCCGTTCCTGCTATTTACATTTAGTGCAGTGCGTCCTGCTCACAGTGTTCAGCTAGATCTGTTCCTGCTATTTACATTTAGTGCAGTGCGTCCTGCTCACAGTGTTCAGCTAGATCCGTTCCTGCTATTTACATTTAGTGCAGTCAGTGCGTCCTGCTCACAGTGTTCAGCTAGATCCATTCCTGCTATTTACATTTAGTGCAGTCAGTGCGTCCTGCTCACAGTGTTCAGCTAGATCCGTTCCTGCTATTTACATTTAGTGCAGTGCGTCCTGCTCACAGTGTTCAGCTAGATCCGTTCCTGCTATTTACATTTAGTGCAGTCAGTGCGTCCTGCTCACAGTGTTCAGCTAGATCCGTTCCTGCTATTTACATTTAGTGCAGTGCGTCCTGCTCACAGTGTTCAGCTAGATCTGTTCCTGCTATTTACATTTAGTGCAGTGCGTCCTGCTCACAGTGTTCAGCTAGATCCGTTCCTGCTATTTACATTTAGTGCAGTCAGTGCGTCCTGCTCACAGTGTTCAGCTAGATCCGTTCCTGCTATTTACATTTAGTGCAGTCAGTGCGTCCTGCTCACAGTGTTCAGCTAGATCCGTTCCTGCTATTTACATTTAGTGCAGTGCGTCCTGCTCACAGTGTTCAGCTAGATCCGTTCCTGCTATTTACATTTAGTGCAGTCAGTGCGTCCTGCTCACAGTGTTCAGCTAGATCCGTTCCTGCTATTTACATTTAGTGCAGTGCGTCCTGCTCACAGTGTTCAGCTAGATCTGTTCCTGCTATTTACATTTAGTGCAGTGCGTCCTGCTCACAGTGTTCAGCTAGATCTGTTCCTGCTATTTACATTTAGTGCAGTGCGTCCTGCTCACAGTGTTCAGCTAGATCCGTTCCTGCTATTTACATTTAGTGCAGTCAGTGCATCCTGCTCACAGTGTTCAGCTAGATCCGTTCCTGCTATTTACATTTAGTGCAGTCAGTGCGTCCTGCTCACAGTGTTCAGCTAGATCCGTTCCTGCTATTTACATTTAGTGCAGTGCGTCCTGCTCACAGTGTTCAGCTAGATCCGTTCCTGCTATTTACATTTAGTGCAGTGCGTCCTGCTCACAGTGTTCAGCTAGATCCGTTCCTGCTATTTACATTTAGTGCAGTGCGTCCTGCTCACAGTGTTCAGCTAGATCCGTTCCTGCTATTTACATTTAGTGCAGTGCGTCCTGCTCACAGTGTTCAGCTAGATCTGTTCCTGCTATTTACATTTAGTGCAGTGCGTCCTGCTCACAGTGTTCAGCTAGATCTGTTCCTGCTATTTACATTTAGTGCAGTCAGTGCGTCCTGCTCACAGTGTTCAGCTAGATCCGTTCCTGCTATTTACATTTAGTGCAGTGCGTCCTGCTCACAGTGTTCAGCTAGATCTGTTCCTGCTATTTACATTTAGTGCAGTGCGTCCTGCTCACAGTGTTCAGCTAGATCCGTTCCTGCTATTTACATTTAGTGCAGTCAGTGCGTCCTGCTCACAGTGTTCAGCTAGATCCGTTCCTGCTATTTACATTTAGTGCAGTCAGTGCGTCCTGCTCACAGTGTTCAGCTAGATCCGTTCCTGCTATTTACATTTAGTGCAGTGCGTCCTGCTCACAGTGTTCAGCTAGATCCGTTCCTGTTATCTTCCTACTGACAGGCAGGCTTGTCTGGTTACAGTATATAAAGCTACCTGAAGAAAATTACAGGTGTTCTATCCCAGCTTAGTGCAGCTACAGGCCATTAGTATGTCTGGAAGGCCAAGAAGGAGAGGCAGACAGTCACAAGCCAATAAGAGAGGGCAAGCAGGCTCTGTGTCTAGTGCTGGTCGTGGAGACGGTGCATCCTCATCAGCCCGTGGCCATGGGACACGCTTGGCCTTTTTTTCGGCAGCTGGCCGTGTTGAGCCGCAACATGCAGAAAACTTGGTCGAGTGGATGACCAAGCCGTCCTCATCCTCCTCATCCTCTCTCACCCATGCCCAGGGTGCTTTGTCTGGCAAAGCAGCGGCCTCTTCCCTCAGCTCAATGTCATCAGTGACTCCTTCCCTAGCTCCACCATGTCCTCATGAGGATTCCCTCGAACTGTTTGACCACAGTGTTGGGTACATGCTCCAGGAGGATGCCCAGCGTTTGGAAGGCTCTGATGATGATACTGAGCTCGATGAAGGCAGTAACATGAGCACGGACAGAGGGGGTGCCCAAGAAGGACAGCAATCTGGCAGTCATGCTCCCCCTGCTGCAGCATACTGCCAGGTTTGCTCCAGTGATGAGGAGGGAGGGGATGATGAGGTCACTGACTCAACGTGGGTGCCTGATAGGAGAGAGGAGGAGGAGGAGGAGGAGGAGGCGGCACATCACCAACGAGGCAGGATGCCCTCCAGGGGCCAGCCTAAGGGCAGCACATTGACTGCATCACACCCCAAAGCTCCACATGTGCAGGGCGCTGCAGTCTCTGCGCGTTATTCAAAAAGTTCTTTGGTGTGGGCCTTTTTTGAGACGAGTGCATCAGATCGCACCGCTGCTATTTGCAACATATGTCTCAAGCGTATCTCGCGTGGCCAAAACATCTCCCGCTTGGGTACCACATGCTTGACCAGACATATGTTGACCTGCCATGCAGTTCGTTGGCAAGCATATCTAAAAGACCCACACCAAAGAACAAAGAGGATCTCTCCTTGCTCCTCATCAGCTGAGATTTCCAACCCCACTAGACCTTCAGTCCTCTCTGAGACCTGCAGTGAGAGGAATGAAGGTGTAGAATTAGGTGTGTCACAGCCAAGTACTTGTGGGCAATCTGCTTTTGGTACACCGACGCCAGATTGTACCAGGCAAATTTCCCTGCCCCAGCTGCTGCACCGCCGAAAGAAGTTTGCTCCCAGCCATCCACATGCCCAGCGGTTGAATGCTAGCTTGGCAAAATTGCTAGCACTTCAACTGCTGCCTTTTCAGTTGGTAGACTCTGCCCCCTTCCGTGAGTTTGTGGAATGTGCGGTTCCTCAGTGGCAGGTACCCAAACGCCACTTTTTCTCACGGAAGGCGATTCCAGCTCTCTACCGGCATGTGGAAGGCAATGTCCATGCCTCGCTGGACAGGGCGGTCAGCGGTAAGGTGCATATTACCGCTGACTCATGGTCCAGCAGGCATGGACAGGGACGTTACTTAAGTTTCACGGCGCATTGGGTGACTCTGCTGGCAGCTGGGAAGGATGCAGGACAAGGTGCAGTAGTGTTGGAGGTTGTTCCGCCACCACGCCTCCAAAATGCTGATTGTGACACACCTCTCTCCTCCACCCCCTCCTCTTCTTCTTCCTCCGTGGCCTCTTCCTCGGAACCAGCGGTGCTCCGTAGGCGTTCAAGGGGCTACGCAAGTACGCAGGCCAAAAGATGCCATGCGGTGCTTGAGCTGGTGTGCTTGGGGGACAGGAGCCACACTGGGGCAGAGGTTCTGTCAGCTCTGCAGGGGCAGGTTCAGAGGTGGTTGACGCCACGCCAACTTAAGGCAGGAATGGTGGTTTGCGACAATGGCACCAACCTCCTCTCTGCCCTCCGACAGGGACAACTGACCCATGTGCCCTGTTTGGCTCACGTCCTTAACTTGGTGGTGCAGCGGTTCTTGGGCAGGTACCCGGGCTTACAGGATGTCCTGAGGCAGGCCAGGAAAGTCTGTGTGCATTTCCGCCGGTCATATAATGCCAGTGCTCGGCTGACGGACCTCCAAAAGGAGTGTAACCTGCCCAAGAACCGCCTAATCTGTGACATGCCCACCAGGTGGAACTCGACATTGGCCATGCTGCAGCGGCTGCACACGCAGCAGAGGGCCATCAATGAGTACCTGTGCGACTATGGCACCAGGACAGGGTCAGGGGACCTTGGTTTTTTTTCCCCACGCCAGTGGGCCATGATCAGGGATGCATGCACTGTCCTGTCACCATTCGAGGAGGCCACGAGGATGGTGAGCACTGACAGTACATGCATCAGTGACACTGTCCCCCTTGTCCACCTGTTGGAGCACACGCTGCGTGGAATAATGGACAGGGCACTTGAGGCAGAACAGAGGCAGGAAGAGGAGGACTTCCTTAGCTCTCAAGGCCCCCTTTATCCAGACAGTGTTCCTGCGTGCCCGCCGATCACACAGGAAGAGGAGGAGGAGGAGGAGGAGGAGGAAGATTGTGTCAGTATGGAGGTGGAGCCTGGCACTCAGCATCAGCAGTCTTTAAGGGATCAGTCCCAAGGAACACATGGACTTGTACGTGGCTGGGAGGAGGTGGCTGCGGACGTTGTTGTCCTTAGTGACCCAGAGGACTCCGGACCGAATGCCTCAGCAAACCTACGCTGCATGGCCTCCCTGATCCTGCAAAGCCTGCGTAAGGATCCTCGTATTCGTGGTATCAAGGAGAAGGACCAATACTGGCTGGCAACCCTCCTTGATCCACGTTACAAGGGTAAGGTTGCGGACCTTATCTTGCCATCGCAGAGGGAGCAGAGGATGAAACATCTTCGGGAGGCCTTGCAGAAAGGTCTGTGCAACGCGTTCCCAGAGACTGGGAGGTTACAAACTCCTGTTTCTGGACAACGTGTTGCTGAGGCTTCGGTCAGTCAAAGAAGGAGCGGTGGAGAAGGTGGCCGTCTGACCGATGCGTTCAGACAATTTTTTGGTCCGCAGCCCCAAGGTATGATCGGTTCCAGCAACCATCGCCAGCGTCTGTTTTACATGGTGCAGGAATACCTAGGGGCAAGATCAGACTTGGACACCTTTCCCACCGAAAATCCTCTGGGTAACTGGGTCTTGAGGATGGATCACTGGCCAGAGCTTGCACAGTATGCAATTGAGCTACTGGCCTGTCCTGCATCCAGCGTTCTTTCGGAACGCACATTCAGTGCTGCTGGAGGCGTGGTAACCGATCACAGGGTGCGTCTGTCCACTGACTCGGTCGATCGGCTGACCTTCATAAAAATGAATCAGTCTTGGATCACCACCAGCTACCAAGCACCTGATGCTGATGTAACTGAATAATTTTTTTCAGATCCCTTCAAAGACTGCCTATGCTGATGCTGAGTGACTATCCCTGAGTAATTATCCTCTTCCTCCTCAATCATCACGCTGATAGCTTGTAAGAACATTTTTGGTTCTGGGCGCCACCACCAGTGCCTAAGGCACAATTTTTCAGCCCCTGTATAACAGGGGCGTGTAATTACAATTTTTGATGTAATACTTTGCAGCAGGGCTCGTTCCTGCATTCCAACTAGAGTGTCTGTGAGGGGTTGCAGTGTTGTGGCACCAGCACCAGTGCCTAAGGCCCAATTTTTCTGCCCCTGTCTAACAGGGGCGTGTAATTACAATTTTTGATGCAATACTTTGCAGCAGGGCTCGTTCCTGCGTTCCAACTAGAGTGTCTGTGAGGGGTTGCAGTGTTGTGGCACCAGCACCAGTGCCTAAGGCCCAATTTTTCTGCCCCTGTCTAACAGGGGCGTGTAATTACAATTTTTGATGCAATACTTTGCAGCAGGGCTCGTTCCTGCGTTCCAACTAGAGTGTCTGTGAGGGGTTGCAGTGTTGTGGCACCAGCACCAGTGCCTAAGGCCTAATTTTTCAGCTCCTGTTCAACAGGGGCATGTAATTACAATTCTTGATCTAATATTTCACAGCAGGGCCCTGTGAGGGCTTACAGTGTTTTGGCCACAGCAACACCTAAGGCCCAAATTTCTGCTGAGTATATAGGGCAGGACCCTACTTTCAAACATCTAACTTACAAACGACTCCTACTTGCAAACGGAAGGAGACAACAGGAAGTGAGATGAAATCTACCCCTAGGAAGGGAAATTCTCTCATGTAAGAGTTAATATGGGAAAACAATTTCTCCTTTCCACTGATGCTTTCCAATCCTTGTTCCACAAAAAAACCCAAATTTTCAAAAAACATTTTTCATTGGGACAAAAAAGTGAGGTGAAATCTTCTGAAGAGGAGGAAAGACGCAAAACAAATGTCACAGGGGTGATAACCCTTCCCTATGTTTTCCAAAAAGCTTAGAAAAGATTTTTTGGCTGGAGCTAAACACGTTAAAAATGTTCAAAATTACAAACAGATTCTACTTAACAACAAACCTACAGTCCCTGTCTTGTTTGCACCGCCTGTATACTGCTGTTCAGAGTATATAGGGACCTTTCCTTATTTTAATTTGGGTGCGGGGTTCCCCTTAATATCCATACAAGACCCAAAGGGCCTGGTAATGGACTGGGGGGTACCCATGCCGTTTGTCTCACTGATTTTCATCCATATTGCCAGGACCCGACATGACATTAAACCCGCAAGCAGTTTTAAATGAGATTTTTTCCTTTAAAAATGACATTTGGTGCAGGGACTGTTCTAAACATTGGAAACACGCGTCACTTTACAGGCATACTATAGACACCCCCCAGGTACGATATTTAAAGGAATATTTCACTTTTTTTTTTTTTACTTTAACCACTTCCTTACCGGGCCAATTTTGACATTTCTCTCTTCCTGTAAAAATCATATTTTTTTTGCTAGAAAATTACATAGAACCCCCAAACATTATATATGTTTTTTTAGCAAAAACCCTAGAGAATACAATGGCGGTTGTTACAACTTTTTATCTCACACGGTATTTGCGCAGGAATTTTTCGAACGCGTTTTTTGGGGGAAAAAAACAGTTTTGTGTTTTAAAAAAAAACAAAACAGTAAAGTTAGCCCAATGTTTTTGCATATTGTGAAAGATGAAGTTACGCCGAGTAAATAGATACCTAACATGTCACGCTTCAAAATTGCACACGCTCGTAGAATGGCGCCAATGTTCGGTACTTAAAAATCCCCATAGGCGACGCTTGAAATTTTTTTACTGGTTACATGTTTTGAGTTACAGAGGAGGTCTAGTGACAAAATTATTGCTCTCGCTCCAACGTTCGCGGCGATACCTCACATGTATGGTTTGCACACCGTTTTCATATGTGGGCGGGACTTACGTATGCGTTCGCTTCTGCGTGCGAGCACACGGGGACAGCGGCGCTTTAAAAATTTTTTTTTTTTTTTTTTATTGATAATTATATATATATTTTTTTTTTTTTACACTTTTTTGAAAAAAAAATTTTTTTGATCACTTTTATTCCTATTACAAGGAATGTAAACATCCCTTGTAATAAGAATATAACATGACAGGTCCTCTTAATAGTGAGATATGGGGTCAATAAGACCCCATATCTCACCACTAGGCTGGGAAGCCTGAAATAAAAAAAAAAAATAAAACGATCGCCGCTTCCTAGCCGAAGCGGCGCCGTTTTTTTGAATGGAGAGGCCGGGCGTGACGTCATAACATCGCGCCCGGCCTCCGATGATCATAGAGACTCCGGCGACCATCTGGTCCGCCGGAAATCTCTATGATCTACATCCGGCGCCGGCGGATCTGCTCTCCGCCTCACCGATCGTAACGGTGAGTCGGAACAAGCACCGGAGGGCGGCGGGAGGGGGGGGACGTCCCCTCTCGCCTCCCATAGGAACGATCAAGCGGCGGAACGGCCGCTATGATCGTTCCTATGGTGTAGAGATTCGCCGGCTGAAACCGGCAATATCAGAATGATGTCTGTAACTACAGGCATCATTCAGATATACCCACTCAAAGCCCAGGACGTCATATGACGCCCGTGGGCGGGAAGTGGTTAAGCATCATTAAAATCACTGCTCCCGAAAAAACGGCCGTTTTTAAAAGTTTTTTTTGCATTGATACATGTCCCCTGGGGTAGGACCCGGGTCCCCACACCCTTTTTAGGACAATACCATGCAAATTAGCCTTTAAAATGAGCACTTTTGATTTCGAACGTTCGAGTCCCATAGACGTCAATGGGGTTCTAACGTTCGTGCGAACTTGCGGTCCGTTCGCGGGTTCTGGTCCGAACCGAACCGGGGGGTGTTCGGCTCATTCCTACTTCTGAATGGCCGGATTGAGGATCAGTGTTACAACAGCGAAAAGTCATTCGCTGTTGTAACACCTGGGTATGCAATGCTCTGCGCCATGAGCAACCCTATTTTGAAACCTAATAGAGCATATGGCTCTAATCAGGTGTGTCAAAAAACACCCCCGCTGCTGTAATTCAGGTGCCCGTCATCCTGGAAGGGGCCGGATGCCTGAATAGGGGGTGGCCGCGGCTGCCATGGATAGATTCATGCTATGCATAAATCTATCCATTATTCATATAGAGTGTGGTGAGGATAGAGGGGACAGTGCCTGGGCCACTGATCCCCGTTTTGTCAGGGGAGTACAGTGTAATCGTCTGTTCCTAGTGATTAGGAACAGCAATCTCTCTGTACTCCCTGTCAGTCCACTCCCCCCACAGTTAGAAGCACATCCCAGGGACCACATTTAACCCCTTGATCATCCCCTAGTGTTAACCTCTTCCCTGCCAGTGTCATTTATACAGTAATTAGTACATTTTTATAGCACTGATCACTGTTTAAATGTCACTGGTCCCAAAAAAGTGTCAAAAGTGTCCGATCTGTTGGCTGCAATGTCGCTGTCCTGCTAAAAATCGCTGATCATCGCCATTACTAGTATAAAAAAATTATAATAAAAATGCCATAAATATACCTAATAATAGGGATGAGCTTCATGTTCGACTCGAACATCGGCTGTTTGGTCGTTCGCCGAATTGCGAACGATATGGGCCGTTCGCGCCAAATTCGTGTGGCGCGTCACGGCCCATAATTCACTGCAGCATCGCAGTGCATTGCTGGCTGATGATTGGCCAAGCATGCACTATGACCCGCATGCTTGGCCAATCACAGCGCCGCCTGAACAGAGAGCAGTAATTGGCCAAAGCCAAGGAGGCTTTGTCCAATTATGGCTCAGGGGATTTAGTACACGCCCCACACTATATAAGGCTGCCTGCACGGCGGCCCTGTGTAGTGTGTGTTCCGGCGTTCATTGAGAGAGAGAGACAGACAGACAGTGACATTTGATTTGAGTTAGATAGATTAGGCAGAACAGTCAGTCAGTTAGCTGCACTTACAGTGTATTGTGTATATATATGCATCCCAGGTGTTGCATATATATATATACACTGTATTCAGTTTAGCTAGATCCGTTCTTGTTATCTTCCTACTGACAGGTAGGCTTGTCTTGTTACAGTATTTACAGCTACCTGAAGAAAATTACTGGTGTTCTTTTGATCCTATTAGTACCACAGTCAGGCAGCTACACTATTTACAGTTAGTGCAGTGCATCCTGCTCACAGTGTTCAGCTAGATCCGTTCCTGTTATCTTCTTACTGACAGGCAGGCTTGTCTTGTTACAGTATATACAGCTACCTGAAGAAAATTGCTGGTGTTCTTTTGATCCTATTAGTACCACAGTCAGGCAGCTAGACTATTTACAGTTAGTGCAGTGCATCCTGCTCACAGTGTTCAGCTAGATCCGTTCCTGTTATCTTCTTACTGACAGGCAGGCTTGTCTTGTTACAGTATATACAGCTACCTGAAGAAAATTGCTGGTGTTCTTTTGATCCTATTAGTACCACAGTCAGGCAGCTAGACTATTTACAGTTAGTGCAGTGCGTCCTGCTCACAGTGTTCGGCTAAAACTACAAGTTAGTGGGGTGCGTCCTGCTCACAGTGTTCTGCTAAACCTACAAGTTAGTGGGGTGCGTCCTGCTCACAGTGTTCAGCTAAACCTACAAGTTAGTGGGGTGCGTCCACCTCACAGTGTTCAGCTAAACCTACAAGTTAGTGGGGTGCGTCCTGCTCACATTGTTCAGCTAAACCTACAAGTTAGTGGGGTGCGTCCTGCTCACAGTGTTTAGCTAAACCTACAAGTTAGTGTGGTGCGTCCACCTCACAGTGTTCAGCTAAACCTACAAGTTAGTGGGGTGCGTCCTACTCACAGTGTTCAGCTAGATCCGTTCCTGTTATCTTCTTACTGACAGGCAGGCTTGTCTTGTTACAGTATATACAGCTACCTGAAGAAAATTGCTGGTGTTCTTTTGATCCTATTAGTACCACAGTCAGGCAGCTAGACTATTTACAGTTAGTGCAGTGTGTCCTGCTCACAGTGTTCAGCTAAACCTACAAGTTAGTGGGGTGCGTCCTGCTCACAGTGTTCAGCTAAACCTACAAGTTAGTAGGGTGCGTCCTGCTCACAGTGTTCAGCTAAACCTACAAGTTAGTGGGGTGTGTCCACCTCACAGTGTTCAGCTAAACCTACAAGTTAGTGGGGTGCGTCCTGCTCACAGTGTTCAGCTAAACCTACAAGTTAGTAGGGTGTGTCCTGCTCACAGTGTTCAGCTAAACCTACAAGTTAGTGGGGTGTGTCCACCTCATAGTGTTCAGCTAAACCTATAAGTTAGTGGGGTGCGTCCTGCTCACAGTGTTCAGCTAAACCTACAAGTTAGTGGGGTGTGTCCTGCTCACAGTGTTCAGCTAAACCTACAAGTTAGTGTGGTGCATCCACCTCACAGTGTTCAGCTAAACCTACAAGTTAGTGGGGTGCGTCCTGCTCACAGTGTTCAGCTAGATCCGTTCCTGTTATCTTCTTACTGACAGGCAGGCTTGTCTTGTTACAGTATATACAGCTACCTGAAGAAAATTACTGGTGTTCTTTTGATCCTATTAGTACCACAGTCAGGCAGCTAGACTATTTACAGTTAGTGCAGTGCGTCCTGCTCACAGTGTTCAGCTAAACCTACAAGTTAGTGGGGTGCGTCCTGCTCACAGTGTTCAGCTAAACCTACAAGTTAGTGTGGTGCGTCCACCTCACAGTGTTCAGCTAGTGGGGTGCATCCTGCTCACAGTGTTCAGCTAGATCCATTCCTGTTATCTTCTTACTGACAGGCAGGCTTGTCTTGTTACAGTATATACAGCTACCTGAAGAAAATTACTGGTGTTCTTTTGCTCCTATTAGTACCACAGTCAGGCAGCTAGACTATTTACAGTTAGTGCAGTGCGCCCTGCTCACAGTGTTCAGCTAAACCTACAAGTTAGTGGGGTGCGTCCTGCTCACAGTGTTCAGCTAAACCTACAAGTTAGTGGTGTGCATCCTGCTCACAGTGTTCAGCTAAACCTACAAGTTAGTAGGGTGCGTCCTGCTCACAGTGTTCAGCTAAACCTACAAGTTAGTGGGGTGCGTCCACCTCACAGTGTTCAGCTAAAGCTACCTGTAGAAGGTTGGTGGTGTTCTCATACTACAGGCAGGCAGTTGATTTTGCTAGCTGCAGTATCAGTACATATATATATATATATATATCTATATATATATATATAGATATATATATATAGATATATATATATATATATCCCAGCTTAGTGCAGCTACAGGCCATTAGTATGTCTGGAAGGCCAAGAGGCAGACAGTCACAAGCCAAGCCAATAAGAGAGGGCAAGCAGGCTCTGTGTCTAGTGCTGGTCGTGGAGACGGTGCATCCTCATCAGCACGTGGCCATGGGACACGCTTGGCCTTTTTTTCGGCAGCTGGCCATGTTGAGCCACAACATGCGGAAGACTTGGTCGAGTGGATGATCAAGCCGTCCTCATCCTCCTCATCCTCTCTCACCCATGCCCAGGGTACTTTGCCTGGCAAAGCAGCGGCCTCTTCCCTTGGCTCAATGTCATCAGTGACTCCTTCCCTAGCCCCACCATGTCCTCCTGAGGAGTCCCTCGAACTGTTTGACCACAGTGTTGGGTACATGCTCCAGGAGGATGCCCAGCGTTTGGAAGGCTCTGATGATGATACTGAGCTCGATGAAGGCAGTAACATGAGCACGGACAGAGGGGGTGCCCAAGAAGGACAGCAATCTGGCAGTCATGCTCCCCCTGCTGCAGCATACTGCCAGGTTTGCTCAAGTGATGAGGAGGGAGGGGATGATGAGGTCACTGACTCAACATGGGTGCCTGATAGGAGAGAGGAGGAGGAGGAGGAGGAGGAGGCGGCACATCACCAAGGAGACAGGATGCCCTCCAGGGGCCAGCCTAAGGGCAGCACATTGATTGCATCACACTCCAAAGCTCCACATGTGCAGGGCGCTGCAGTCTCTGTGCGTTATTCAAAAAGTTCTTTGGTGTGGGCCTTTTTTCAGACGAGTGCATCAGATCGCACCGCTGCTATTTGCAACATATGTCTCAAGCGTATCTCGCGTGGCCAAAACATCTCCCGCTTGGGTACCACATGCTTGACCAGACATATGTTGACCTGCCATGCAGTTCGTTGGCAAGCGTATCTAAAAGACCCACACCAAAGAACAAGAACAAAGAGGACCTCTCCTTGCTCCTCATCAGCTGAGATCTCCAACCCCATTATACCTTCAGTCCTCTCTGAGACCTGCACTGAGAGAAATGAAGGTGTAGAATTAGGTGTGTCACAGCCAAGTACTTGTGGGCAATCTGCTTTTGGTACACCGACGTCAGATTGTACCAGGCAAATTTCCCTGCCCCAGCTGCTGCACCGCTGAAAGAAGTTTGCTCCCAGCCATCCACATGCCCAGTTGAATGCTAGCTTGGCAAAATTGCTAGCACTTCAACTGCTGCCTTTTCAGTTGGTAGACTCTGCCCCCTTCCGTGAGTTTGTGGAATGTGCGGTTCCTCAGTGGCAGGTACCCAAACGCCACTTTTTCTCACGGAAGGCGATTCCAGCTCTCTACCGGCATGTGGAAGGCAATGTCCATGCCTCGCTGGACAGGGCAGTCAGCGGTAAGGTGCATATTACCGCTGACTCATGGTCCAGCAGGCATGGACAGGGACGTTACCTAAGTTTCACGGCACATTGGGTGACTCTGCTGGCAACTGGGAAGGATGCAGGACAAGGTGCAGTAGTGTTGGAGGTTGTTCCGCCACCACGCCTCCAAAATGCTAATGATTGTGACACACCTCTCTCCTCCACCCCTCCTCTTCTTCTTCCTTCATGGCCTCTTCCTGTGATTTGTCCTCTGAACCAGCTGTTCAAGGGGCTACGCAAGTACGCAGGCCAAAAGATGCCATGCGGTGCTTGAGCTGGTGTGCTTGGGAGACAGGAGCCACACTGGGGCAGAGGTTCTGCCAGGACCCGACATTACATTAAACCTGCAAGCAGTTTTAAATGAGATTTTTTCCTTTAAAAATGACATTTGGTGCAGGGACTGTTCTAAACACGGGAAACACGCGCCACTTTACAGGCATACTATAGACACCCCCCAGGTACGATATTTAAAGGAATATTTCACTTCTTTTTTTTTTACTTTAAGCATCATTAAAATCACTGCTCCCGAAAAAACGGGAAAGTTTTTTTTGCATTGATACATGTCCCCTGGGGTAGGACCCGGGTCCCCAAACCCTTTTTAGGACAATACAATGCAAATTAGCCTTTAAAATTAGCACTTTTGATTTCAAACGTTCGAGTCCCATAGACGTCAATGGGGTTCTAACGTTCGTGCGAATTTTCGGTCCGTTCGCAGGTTCTGGTGCGAACCGAACCGGGGGGTGTTCGGCTCATCCCTACCCAATAAGCCTAGGTCTTATATTAATTTTGGCAACAAAAGACACAGTAGGTCTTATTTTCAGGGTAGGTCTTGCCATGTAATGTGCTGTCTTCTCTCCCCCTCTCTCTCCCTGACTGACAGGAATCCCCAGTGTGAACTGAGTTAAAATGCTTGTAAAATCCTATAACGCACTCTATTACAGTAGTATATAATGTACAATGTGTGTGTTTCTGTAATATAATTGTGCCAAATACCTTCGTTATAGTGCCACTCTGCGCTTCTGTGACCCGCCGGAGTTCTCTTCCCCGCAATTATATTACAGAAACACACACATTGTACATTATATACTACATGTAATATAGTGGATTATAGGACTTTACAAGCATTTTAAACTAGGGCTTATTTTCGGGTTAGGGCTTATATTACAGCCCTCCTGGAAAATAATGCTAGGTCTTATTTTCGGGGTAGGTCTTATTTTCGGGGAAACACGGTATCCCTTATTTTTCAGACGCTAAGCGCTATAACTTTTGCGAAAACCAATCAATATACGCTTATTTTGATTTTTTTTACCAAAAATATGTAGAAGAATACATATTGGCCTAAACTGATTTGTTTTTTTTAACATTTATTTTGTGATATTTATTATAGCAAAAAGTAAAAAATATTTTTTTTTTCAAAATTGTCTGTCTTTTTTTGTTTATAGTGCAAAAAATAAAAACAGAGGTGATCAAATACCACCAAAAGAAAGCTCTATTTGTGGTAAAAAAAGGACATCAATTTTGTTTTGGTACAGCGTTGCACGACTGCGCAATTGTAGTTAAAGCGAAACAGTACCGTATTTCAAAAAAATGGCCTGGTCATTAAGGGTGTACATCTTCTGGCTAAAATGAGGACTTTTGAATTATACCTGGAACAGGGAAACAGGAAGTAACCTCTTCACTTGAACAAAGCAGCTCCTGTCTGTAGTAATACTATGGGCAGAAGCTGCACTGTGCTTTGGATTGCACCGCAAAGCAGGACAAAAGCCTGCAAACGAAGCACCTCATCTGCAATCGCGTGATTGCATTGATGTGGTGCTTCCCTTAGTGCACTGTGTCCGGCGCCCAAACACAGTGCCCGTAAATAATATTTTATTATATTTTTTAGGGCGTATGGGTGAACAATGTAAATTACAGCTGTAGTTGTGCTGCTCGGGTGCTGCAGCGTACTTTTGAACATAGACATGTATTACAAAAAACGTCATACACAACTATATGTACACAGGCATGTTTTTTCAAAACGTAAAATTTTATATGTTAAAAAAAAAAATGAATAAAAAAAAAATACACATGCACAAGTAAACTCATACAGCAAAGCAACCCTTACTGCTCATATTTAGCACTGCCTGTGTGTGACAGCGTATAAAAATCTCATCCCTGATTATTACTGTTTGCCCTTAAACCAAAAATGGAAAAAACTAGTACAATGTGTGTAGCCAGGTTGAGCTTTAATCAATCCCTTTCTCCAGAGCTCTTTATTTACATTGGTTTTTCTCCCTGCTCTATCCTTCACCCACACAATCCCTTTTTATATACAGCAAACAGCGAAGCTGATCGGTCTCTGGTCCTACCTGCACACACTGTCCTCTGCATGATCTGTCAGTCCTCACCATCCATCACACTTCAATAGGCAGCTCCTCTATCCCCCGACTAGGAGCTGTACACTCACTCTGCTTCCTGGTCTGAGTCACAAGGTGTGCACAACATCAATCCCAGCATGTTCCGCTCCTCTTCTGCCCCATCCTTAATTGAACAAAGCAACTCCCGCCCGTAGTAATACTATGAGCAGAAGCTGCTCGACGCCTCGGATTGCGCCGCATAGCAGGTCAAAAGCTTGCAAATGAAGCGCCTTGTCTGCAATCTCGTGATTGCATTGATGTGGTGCTTCCCATAGTGCACTGTGTCTGGCGCCCGAACACAGTGCACCTAACCCCTTGCCGACCGGCTCACGCCGATATACGTCGCCAGAAGGGCACGTATAGGCATATTAACGTGCCTGTACATTGCCCTTTAAGACGCGGCATTGTGGGTGCGCGTGCGCCGCCATGAGCTCCGTGAGTGTGATCGCTAGTCCCATGGACTCAATGTCAGCGGGGATACCCGCAATCGCCCCAAAGAGAGGAAGAACGGGGAAATGCTGATGTAAACAAGAATTTCCCCATTCTTCCTAGTGACAGGACACTGATCACAGCTCCCTGTGATCGGGAGTGGTAATCAGTGTCGTGTCACACGTAGCCCAGCCCCCCATACAGTTAGAATCACTCCCTAGGACACTCTTAACCCTTGCAGTGCCCCCCAGTGGTTAACCCCCTTCACTGCCAGTCACCTTTACATAGTAATCAGTGCATTTTTAATCGCACTGATCGCTGTATAAATGTGAATGGTCCCAAAATAGCGCCAAAAGTGTCCAATATGTCCACCATAATGTCGCAGTCATGATAAAAAATGCAGATCGCCGCCATTACTAATAAAAAAAATTAATAAAAATGCCATAAAACTATCCCCTATTTTGTAGACACTATAACTTTTGCGCAAACCAATCAATAAACGGTTATTGCGATTTTTTTTTACCAAAAATATATAGAAGAATATGTATCGGCCTAAATTGAGGAAAAAAATGGTTTTTTTTATATTTTTTTGGGGGATATTTATTATAGCAAAAAGTAAAAATATTGCCTTTTTTCAAAATTGTTGCTATTTTTTTGTTTATAGCGCAAAAAAATAAAAAGCACAGAGGTGATCAAATACCACCAAAAGAAATCTCTATTTGTGAGGAAAAAAGGATGTCAATTTTGTTTGGGAGTCATGTCGCACGACCGCGCAATTGTCAGTTAAAGCGACGCAGTGCCGAATCGCAAAAAACGTTCTGGTCTTTGGCAGCCAAATGGTTCGGGGCTGAAGTGGTTAAAGAACATTTTTTTTCTTTTTTTTTTTTTAAAGGGACCTTTTTTTTAAAAAAAATAATGAATTTCTTTTTTGTGACTGCTGGGCGGGGGGGCGGGGGTGGCGCTTGTGCGCCCCCTATGGATGAGCCGCCTCTGACCCTGATGAAAGAAAAGTGGCATTGAGCTTGGATGTTTCTATAAGACTTTCTTTTATCAACAGCAAAATTGTCTTGGACAGTTTTATCTGAATTTGGTCTGGCACTCTATGCTGTATTTTTATGGTTTAACCCTTTTGCTGCCAGCTCTGTATGCCATACGGACCTACAGCACTGCTTCCAGCTGGCAAGGTCTGTACGCAGTACAGACCTGACATTCCTCCTTCTGCTATAAGCACATGGTCAGTTCAGTGACCAAGAACCTATAGCAGAACTGTTCAGCAAACCAATAGCTCTGTTCATCCGGATGACAATCTGCTGATCAGAGTTATTCACCTAATATGTGATCCACCCGCCGATGCCGCTGAAGCCTGCTTTTCAGTGTCTCCAGCCTCTCCACCTCCCACCTGTTCAATGCCACCACACACTCTTTTGACTTTTCCCCTGCCAATTCAACCCCCCTGCACCAATTTCCACCCGCTCTGATCCCCTCCCCACGCAACCCCGAGCCCCTGTGGCTACCCTGCAGCCACCAGCTTTCCACCTCCCCCACCTTCAGGGTAGCCCCAGGGGCTTTAAAAATATTTTCCATACATGCCCCATCTTTCTGACCCCCCCAACAGTGCCCCCCCCTTACCAACCCTTTGGCATCTGTGCCGCAAATTGTAAAATTTGCCATGTATGTATCAACTAGTAATGATTTTAGTGTCATTTTAGTGAAAATAGTGATTTGATGAACATTTACGCAAATATCTCAGGGCCTTAAAAATCTGTAGCAATTCTTTTATATCTATATGTCATGTGCTTTCAGAAAATATATAGTTTGAGGGATCTTTTTATAAATTCTGGAAGCTGTAAGTGAAAAATGGTAACCTACAGATTTTTAGAGTGAATTGTTTTTATTTACTGTTTTGCGCACCTTCAGTTTTCACCATTACACAAAAAGTAGAAATGTAACAAATACAAATGTTTGTTATTTATGAACTCAATACAGTTTTATCTTTTATATTTAGTAGGAGTTTAGCAGGAATTTTGTACTAATACTGTATTGACTTTAATGTATTTTTAGCAAAAATATTATTTTGATAAACATTTCCGCAAATATCGTAGGGTCTAAGAAAATCAGTAGCACCTTCCTTTTATTCTACTAGTTCTATGATTTCAGAAATTGTATGGTTTGGGGGGGTCTTTCAAAAACTCTGAAAGCTGTAATGGAAAAAGCCTGGCAGCGAAAAGGTTAAGCTACTGTTGGGTGCCCATTTAAGGAAGCCTTGCTGCGTGGGAGTCACTTCTCCCAGAGCTATTGAGATTGTTTGAAGTGTTCCCACATCTTACGCCATTTGCATGTCTAAAAGTTCCCAGTGCCTCTTTGAACACATTGTTCTGGAGAAGGATGGTAACGTCACCCTCGATTGGGCTCCACAGGTGGCAGTGGGGGTAGGTATGCATACTAACTTTTTTATCCACAGGTTGTTTTTTTTTTATTTTTAATGCAGTGTTTTGTCCTGGGGAAAGAGGCCCTGGGTAAATCAGTGGACCTTGCCTTTTTAGGTCTACTATAATCATCTATTCTAACCTACAATGGGGATGGAAAGTATTCAGACCCCCTTAAATTTTTCACTCTTTGTTATATTGCAGCCATTTGCTAAAATCATTTAAGTTAATTTTTTTCCTCATTAATTTACACACAGCACCCCATACTGACAGAAAAACACAGAATTGTTGACTTTTTTGCAGATTTATTAAAAAAGAAAAACTGAAATATCACATGGTCCTAAGTATTCAGACCCTTTGCTGTGACAGTCATATATTTAACTCAGGTGCTGTCCATTTCTTCTGATCATACTTGAGATGGTTCTACACCTTCATTTGAGTCCAGCTGTGTTTGATTATACTGATTGGACTTGACTAGGAAAGCCACACACCTGTCTATATAAGACCTTACAGCTCACAGTGCATGTCCGAGCAAATTAAAATCATGAGGTCAAAGGAACTGCCTGAAGAGTTCAGAGACAGAATTTTGGAAAGGCACACATCTGGCCAAGGTTACAAAAAAATTTCTGCAACACTTAAGGTTCCTAAGAGCACAGTGGCCTCCATAATCCTTAAATGGAAGACGTTTGGGACGACCAGAACCCTTCCTAGAGCTGGCCGTCCAGCCAAACTGAGCTATTGGGGGAGCCTTGGTGAGAAAGGTAAAGAAGAACCCAAAGATCACTGTGGCTGAGCTCCAGAGATGCAGTCGGGAGATGGGAGAAAATTGTAGAAAGTCAACCATCACTGCAGCCCTCCACCAGTCGGGGCTTTATGGCAGAGTGGCCCAACGGAAGCCTCTCCTCAGTGCAAGACACATGAAAGCCCACATGGAGTTTGCTAAAAAACACTTGAAGGACTCCAAGATGGTGAGAAATAAGATTCTCTAGTCTGATGAGACCAAGATAGAACTTTTTGGCCTTAATTCTAAGCGGTATGTGTGGAGAAAACCAGGCACTGCTCATCACCTGTCCAATACAGTCCCAACAGTAAAGCATGGTGGTGGCAGCATCATGCTGTGGGGGTGCCTGGTTGCAATCGAGGGAAAGATGAATGCGGCCAAGTACAGGGATATCCTGTAAGAAAACCTTCTCCAGAGTGCTCAGGACCTCAGACCGGGCCGAAGGTTTACCTTCCAACAAGACAATGACCCTAAGCACACAGCTAAAATAACAAAGGAGTGGCTTCACAACAACTCCGTGACTGTTCTTGAATGGCCCAGCCAGAGCCCTGACTTAAACTCAATTGAGCATCTCTGGAGAGACCTAAATATGGCTGTCCACCAACGTTTACCATCCAACCTGACGGAACTGGAGAGGATCTGCAAGGAGGAATGGCAGAGGATCCCCAAATCCAGGTGTGAAAAACTTGTTGCATCTTTCCCAAAAAGACTCATGGCTGTATTAGATCAAAAGGGTGCTTCTACTAAATACTGAGCAAAGGGTCCGAATACTTAGGACCAGGTGATATTTCAGTTTTTCTTTTTTAATAAATCTGCAAAAACTTCAACAATTCTGTGTTTTTCTGTCAATATGGGGTGCTGTGTGTACATTAATGAGGAAAAAAATGAACTTAAATGATTTTAACAAATGGCTGCAATATACCAAAGAGTGAAAAATGTAAGGGGTTCTGAATACTTTCCGTCCCCACTGTATATGTAAGAGATGAACTAATAAGCATGATTGTGTTCAAATATGTCATTGCTAACACAGGCAAGCAAATCAAGCATCATTGTGCCAAGTGGAAGCAAGCACTGTTCATTATTTACTGATAACATAAGTTGGACTTCATAAATCAACTCATTTATATTTGTAAAATAAAAAAAAATCAAATGCATTTGATTTTATGATATGACTACATTTTTCTATGATTTGGCATTTAGTATAGGCTAATTTCAATCATGAGTATGAAAAGATAGTATTCAAAAAAACATTGTAAAGTGAAACATCATAAATGCAGAACTCACATACAGGAAAAATCCAGTTTTATTAATTGGCAACGATACATGCTGTTGAACACTATTTCATTTTAATGCATCTGATGCAGTCTTCTTAAGGATCCAATACGAGCATTTACAGCGCCCCATTCAGAGTATTTCTTGTATTCTCCAGGTCTCAGGTAGTACTGACGTCCTCTGTAGTTGGGTTCTTCATAAAACATCCAATGACCATCATGTACGTTACAAGAATTAATGTCATTGTAGCGAAATTTCTCATAGACATGGGGGCAGTCCTCTGTAAATTCCATCATCTGGCCTTTGAAGTCTCCTCTCTCATAAATTTTTAATTTAAAAGGGCCATTATGCTTAAAAAGGAAAAGAAATAATGGATATGAGCATAACGTCATCATGTATATAAAGCAGGGTATATACGTTGAAGTTTTTTTTTTGCTCAACTAGCGGGTGAAGGTAAAAAAAACTCACAAATCCTTGCATCAACACAAGAAATGTTGATACAGGGGTCTCTCCCACTGTGTCTTTGTATTCTGATAAACGTGCCCCCCCCACCTCAGGCTGCAAGCGCTGATCTAAAGATGGGTCTCCAACAGGGATGGACAAACATTTTCCCCCTCGGCCTTTCACCTAACACCCGAATTTGCAGGGTGTTTGCCGGGTGTTCGCCCATACAAATACCCTGCAATGCAGTGAGCACTGCACAGTGCATGCTGCGCCCTGATTGGGCAAAGTGTAAGATGCTTGTTAAGAAGCGGGGCCGGGAAGCTGGCCGCAGTGTCCTTAATAACTGATGAGTCATCAGCTGTCAATGGGTTTTCCCGGGCCAGTCCATGACACCCCTTACCTATATAAGAAATGTCAAAGTGCGGAGCAGGCATTCGGCGAGAGGTCATTAGACCAGCTTCTGCTGAACAGAACTGGCTGATATTCTGTCCGTGTATTCCCTGCTTAACATTAGGAAAAATCTATGTGTTCAACCTAAACAAGCAAAAAAAAGAGAATGAATGCAGGGATTTAGTTTTTTTGGGTTTGGTGTTCCCAGTCATGAAACTACTATTGCAGCCAATCTTAATGATCACAAAAGGTTTGTTTACAAACCCCAAATAGCCCCAAAACAAAAGACATGTGTGTCCATTTGTCAGCTTGATGAAAAAATGGGATAGGTATTTATTACAACAGTGTACCACATAACAGCCTTATATGTCCTTAAAGAGGAGCTCCAGTCTGTAAAAAAAAAAAATTAAAGTAAGCAGCTAAAAAAACTCAAACTGCTGACTTTTAATATAAGGTCACACACCTGTCCAGAGATTCCTCGATGTTGGCACACTTTTACTGTGATGATACCTATACATTCTTGGTTATATTGGCAATATAACAGATTTAGAAATGAGGGAAAGTTAAGTAATATACAATAACTCTATATTGTAAATACCTGAGGTGACAGGTGACAGGATTTGATTGAATCATTGAAACCCATCCACTGGTGGAAGTCAGGATATTCTCCTCTCCACAGATAATACTGACGTCCTCTGTAGTTGGGGTGTTCATAGAGAATCCAGTTTCCACTCTCTACACGGATGGAGTTGCAGCGGTTAAAGTAAGAGGACATATCACTACAATCAGCACTGCATTCATAGCATCGGCCCTGAAAGTTCCTGTCCTCATAGAAATATATCTGCAAAAAGATGCAAAACTATTACTTATGCTAAACAAAAAGCTACATCAAAATGTAACACATAAACCAATTAAACTACATTTTGAGTACTTCGGGAAAAACAATTATTGTACATTTATTACTGTAGAAATGCAAAACCTGTATTAGTAATAGAAGGCAATGTTACGCATTTAGCTATATCAGTAAATCAGAAATCATCTTAGATTTGTCTAATTTCACTACCCTGACAAAGGATATATGTATGTCTGTGGGTAGTGAATTACAGAACATCAATAACATTTACATGATGTGCATTTATGTCCTGAGAAAAATGCAGATGCTATATGAAGTTAGACTATCACTTTCATCGTCAGTACAAATTTTATTTTATGCAGTTAAAAAAAAATCAAATTTATATGATTTCTTCTTTCTCATAAACACATATCTTAATACAGTTTATGTGTTGTCTGTAAAATTATAAAATGTTATATAGTATATACGGTATATGAAATTTCTATTAACTGGTTTAACAAAAGAGCCACTTACCTTCCCCATTTTGATCTAGTACTGTCAGCAAGAAACTCAATACTTGATAAGGACCAGAGGGGGCCCAGTTATATAGTTCTGTAACGCTGATGCATGCATACTGTACATTTGAAAGAGTAGTGACCTTTCTGTCCACTAAGGAAAATGTATATTTTTTGTCTGTTCCCTGCGCATATTGTTGTTTAGTTATGCCAGAAGCTACAGTTCATTGTTACACACATGGTAAAAAACAACTGCCTAATGATCATCAGACAATGCTGGAAAGTTATTATACAGCATAGCATACATTTTCTGTTTCAATGTATTTATTGGTTTTTAAGAATCAGCGCAGGATATCAGGCAAGCAAATAAGCCGCCCATGCAGGAGCTCAAAAATGATCAGGTATTACAAGACAAACAAGAAAGGTTACAATCATAATAACCAACGCTAAAAAAACAGGGGCATGGCTTGGCGTGCAACGGAGATGGATGCACACTAGCAGAGCTCCGTGAAGAAACCCGGCCTGCAGCCTGATACCCAGTGCACATCACCCTGGAAATGGGCAAAAAGCTTCACCAGACCCCGCAGTCTCGTTCCAGACGCAGCGCGGCAACTACCGCAGTCAGGAACATATCATATCTGTTCAAATCCCAGTTGGTCTCCCGTAGCAGCATGGCAGGGAACAAAATGGCACGGACACAGAGGGAGGAGGAGGACTTCAGTGAGGACTTGCAATCCACAGCAGAAGACACAGGTAGGGGATATAAACAGACGGATCAACCCCTAACCTACGCTGACATGTCAGACTTTGCAGCCGACATCAAATTCACCTTCTTTGCAGCCATAACGGACCTTAAATCTAATCTGCTGGTCCTTACAGAGAAGCTAGCCGTAGTGGAGACAACTGGGAAACACAGGGATAGGAGACTGCACAGCCTGGAAAGTGTGGTGATCTCCCACTCCCCACATCTAGTTGAAATAAACACGCATTTAGAAGACCTGGACAACAGGGGCAGAACGAACAATATTAGAGTGAGGGGGATCCCGAGTCAGTGGACACAGCCCAAATCATCCCTGCTCTGCAGAGAGTGTTCAACAGCCTCTTAGAGAGACAGGAGGACATTGAAATCGAATTTGTGCGGGCTCATAGAGTCCATAGAGCCCTTAGAGCCAAAGGCCCTGACACAGTCCCTCCTAGGGACATAATTTGCTGCCTGCAAAGTTTCCAACTGAAGGAAGCCATGATGAACAAAGCCAGATGAAATGATAGCATCATTTTCAATGGGGAAACTATTATGCTATTTCAAGACCTATCACAAATAACTTTGAGGAACCGTAGGTCACTACGCTCTCTGCTAGACAAACTAAGGGAAAATGACCTGAAGTATACATGGCAATTCCCCTTCACCCTCATTGTCACCCAGGCAGGCAAACATCATGTTCTGCGTACCCCGACAGATCTGCCCGACTTCTATGAATCCTTGAAGTTCTGAACCCGGATCCCATAGCTCTCCCGGAATGGTACCAGGAATTTGCACTCCCTCATGCTGAAGGAGGCCCAAACAGAACCCCCTTCTCCTCCCCTGAAAAATTATCAACTAGCTTAAAAGATGAAACATAATTGTGGTTCCAGCTCACATGGGGGGACTTCCGAACTGAGACCGCCCTTTCCAGGGCCCTGGATGAGGACCAAATGCAAATACGCCTGGTAACTGAGGCCTACCACACATACGTTACCCCTGGTAACTGAGGCCTACCACACATGCTTTTGATCACATATGGTATATTTCAGCGGGATACCATACACATTGTCCGCCTAGTTGAACATAGTCAGACATTTCCTGTTAAACTTGAATGCCGCTCGGCCCACTGTGACATTGCATTGACTTCCATATTTTTACTTGGAGGACGCTCTAAGGTACACAGACCTTTCTAGTTAGAGGCCTGAGCCAGACACTGTGAAGTATCTCCTAACTCAGACAGTCACTGCAGACACTTCCAGCCAGGGTTACCCTGTTCTATGAGAGCTAGCTTTCACTCATGAACAGTGGCATTTGGGTAATGGAGGACAACAAATGAACAGCTAACAGCAATGCCAACAGCTGGGGATTACCCACTTTCACACCACAGTGACTCTAGGCCGTTCTTTTATACCATAGTACCAATGTTCAGGATTGAATAATCTACAGTTATTTCTTTTCTTGTAGGGTTAATGCATCAGCATTCCAGTTAATGTTTTACTGTTTTACTATGCTAGTGGAAATTACGAATTATTTACAGGCTAGGTTTCTTCTATTCATGTAGAGTTGCCACCTCATCCCTTTAAATCCGAACACATATGAATTACACAGGTTCTGAGGCTAATTTAATGCAGATAAGGCACCAAGTGAGTTTAATTACCACCTTAATCAGCCACATAACCTGTGTAATTAATATGTGTTCGGATTTAAAGGGATGAGGTGGCAACTCTATATTCATGGCTCTGTTATATATCACTTATTGCTTAGTTTTTTCTAAAAAAACTTGGAGCCTAACACTCTGAATTAACTAGGTGATAATATTTGTCTTTCACACCTCTGTTGCAGCCTATCCACGTTGCCACAAAGTTGGACTGGGTCTGAGACTTCTGGACCCATGATCCACTAATTGCATACTTTAGTACAGTTAATACTTTCTAAAATGATCTGATAAATCTCCCTTTCTCTCTCTCTTTCTTTTTAAAGTGGAGTTCCAGTCAGAATTTTTTTTAACATTATTCAACTCCATTCAATACCTAGAACAACCTTTGGAATTTTTTTTTTTTTTACTCACCTCTTCAGGTCTGTTTCTAGGGGGTCCCTCGTAATCTGCCTTTACCTCTCCAAGGCGCCTGACGTCATTTCCCTCGCTAGTGCCCCATGGAGATGTCTGTCATCATTTCCCAGGAGTCACTGGGCGAGTGCCGAGGGCTGTAATTGCGTTACGTTGTCATAACAATGGGGCAGGACCTTCCTCCAGCGCTAAATCATGCATGCATGAGATTGAGGTACATGCACCTCTCCATTCATTTTCCAGGAGGCAATCGCGATTGGGCTTCATATGCCCACATCAACGATGGAAAAGGCCAAATACTGAGGAAACAAATTTTACAGTAAGAAATGTATTTCTAGATCATTGAATATTTTATTTTGATTTTGATAGCACTAAAAATAGTACCCAAATAAATTATAAACATTTTTCACTGGAACTCCGCTTTAACTCCTTTTCTTCTTCCCTTATCTTGTATCTCTCGCTACCCTGCTCCCCCACGTTTGTAATTTTAAGATTTTGATTAGCTTTAAGCTTTATTTTACAGGTTTAGATCAGATCTCCACACTCGTGAGTCCTCCAGATGGCTTATTCCTCACTGGGACCCGGCCCTACAGTCATATCGCATAATGTGAAAGGGCTGAATTTAACAGAAAAAAGGTCTACACTTTTAAGAGAACTCAAGAAAGATAGGCCACACTTTGCTTTCTTGCAAGAGACCCACTTCAAGACTAACCAGATCCCAAGACTGACAAACTCATTTTTCACTGAGGCATTTGATGCCATAAATGACTTTGCCAAATCGAAAGGAGTTTCTGACAGGCCACCTGGTGGACCCAGAAGGAAGATAAATCTTCCTCAAGTGCAAGTATGGGGGCTCATCCATTACCCTAGCAAACGTCTACTACCCCAATTTGGCCAATGTAACTTTTTGCCAACGCATGATACAAGCACTCCAAGGGTTCACATCAGGCTGCCTCATTTTGGGGGGGGGGGACTTCAATATTCCTCTAAATCCCCTAGTTGACTTTTCCTTGGGGAAGATGTGCATCATGTACAAGATCCTTAACAGGGTTAAGTCCTTCCTACACTCAGTGCAACTAATTGACACCTGGCGATTCCTTTACCCGGAGGCTAGGGACTTCGCCTTTCATTCCATACCATATAACCAATACTCCCGCATAGATTACTTGTTTATATCCCAGAGGGACCTGCCCAAATGGTAGTTCCTATCACTCCCAGGACAACAAGAAGCAGAAATTAAAGGACTAATGGGTATAATCTCCCAACTGGGGATGAAACATGAACAGTCCCTGACTGAGACATCTGCTACAGAACTACTAGAAGCGAGAAAAGCACTACAGCAGACATTAGAAATTAAAAGGAAGCATCTACTTTTCTTCAAAAAGAAGATTTACTACATACAAATCGGCAGATTTCTTGCTAGGGCTCTACGAGAACCTAATACTTCAAAGAATATCTTGGGCATCAAACGACCGGATGGAACACTAGACGTAACAACAGAGGCCATTGCGACTAATTTTCATGTCTATTACTCCAAATTGTATAATTTACCCCCACAACACAGGCCCCCTGATGTAACGGGGGATAGAGCTCAGGCAATACAAGACTATTTGAATAGTAGCGGTCTCCCCAAATTATCAGATGCTGACACAGCCAAACTAGAAGACCAGATTTCTTCCACTGAGATCCAACAGGCCATCAAAGTCTTAAAACCAGGGAAAAGCCCAGGCCCAGATGGATACACATCCATCTATTGTAAGACTTTTTTTGAGCATACTGACGGATCCCCTAAGGAAAGCCTTTAACTCCATGTCCAGCCCCTGCTCGGTGCCCTCTGACTTCTTCACCGCGCACATCACGGTCCTACCTAAACCCAACAAGGATACCACAGACTGCTCCAGCCACAGGCCTGTTTCATTACTGAATATAGACCTGAAGCTTCTAGCTAAAATTCTGGCTAATAGGCTGAGACCACTCCTAGACATCATCATAGGCCCAGAACAAGTCAGCTTTATGCCTGGCAGGGAAGCAAAAGACAACATCATTAAAGCACTACTTTTAACACATGCCTCCCAGACTCTGTGCATCGAAAGTCTTCTCCTGTCCACAGACACAGAGAAGGCTTTTGATAGAGTCTCCTGGGACTTCATGTTCGCGATCTGCAATCACATAGGACTAAATCCTCACATGATGTCGTGGATCACAGCAATCTATCAAAAACCCTCAACCAGAATAAAAATTAACGGTACCTTGTCAGACAGAGTAGAGATTTTGAATGGTACAAAACAGGGCTGCCCCCTGTCTCCACTACTTTTCATTCTCTCATTAGAACTCTTCATTCGGTCAACAGGGCTAGTTCAGTGAACGGCATCTCTCTCCTTGATAGGGTGTACAAGACTGCAGCCTATGCGGACGACCTTTATTTTTCATGACAAAACTGCACATCACTCTACCCAATCTCATAAAAGATTTTGCTCATTATGGATTTGCCTCCAATCTCAAAAAATCTAAGTCCGAGGCCATGAATATTAACTTGTCTACACCAAACCTTGCTAGGACCCAAGAAAACTGCCCCATTCAAATGGGAGGGAACAGCACTAAAATACCTGGGAATTTGACTGACCCCTAGGCTGTCCTTGACCTACAATTCTAATTTCCCACCTTTACTTCAGACAATAGAAAAGGATTTAAAACTTTGGAACGCAGGCTTCTTCTCTTGGCTCGGGAGGGCTGCCATTCTAAAGATGGCCACCCTGCCCAGGCTGTTGTACCTACTACACGCTCTACCAGTTAAAATCACCCAGAGGTTTCTCAAAAAACTACACACTATCCTCTTACAATTTTTATGGTCACATAAAAGGCCCAGGATCAATTCTCTCTACTGACCAGATTAAAGAAATATTATCTGGCCTCCCATTTAACAAGAATAGTGGAATGGCATTGCCATGGGGACACTAAAGACTGGGAAGCCTTAGAGGCTGGTTTGAGCCCCTACCCACTACTTTTTTCACCGTGGAATCCAGGACTTCCGACATAAACACATTTTAAAACAGCACCCACTAATGGAGACCACGCTGACTGCTTGCCTAAAAGCTGCAAAACACCCTGCAGTGACTTCCTTACTTAGCCCCCTAACACCGATAAACGACAACCCGGACTTACCCCCTGGGATTGGGAATTGTTCGCTCTGCCATCCGTTCATTAATAATTCCTTATGAGCTGGTGAGTGTTTCCATGAAGGAAGGCTCAAGGACTATGTGGCACTAAAAAGGGACAGCGGAATCCCCAATCTTCCACTTTGGACGTACTTCCAATTACGTAGCTACGTAGGCGGTATGGTTAAACAGGAAATTTCTCCAGACAACTTACAGAACTAGAGAAGGTATGTGTTGATGGCACACACTTACAGAAGGTGACCTCAGTTGCCTACACCTGGCTACAATATGCAAACCCTAATGCCGAGGACAGATTCAGAAAACATTGGTCTAATGCACTTAAGATGAACATAACGAACAATCAATGGAAAAATGTTTGCATTTTAACACACAAGTGCTCCATTAGTACTAAGACACAGGAAACATTTTATAAATTACTAACAGACTGGTATGTCACTCCAGCAAAACTACATGAATCGAATACTCAGACCTCAAGCTCATGCTGGAGATGCCGGAGTGACACAGGCACCCTTATACACATTTGGTGGCACTGCCCTCACCTGGCCTCATTTTGGCATCAGGTCAGGGAACGGATAAAACAAATTACGTAAACCAAAATAGCGCTTAATGTTGCCTGTTGTCTTCTACATATCGCAAACTTCCCGCTCAAACGCTACAAAAATTCATTAACCAAGCATTAAATGCAGCTAAGGCATTAATCCCGGTCTGCTGGAGAACTACTTGCGTGCCTTCTTTTTTCGGGGTGGCTGGCTCTGGTATCTGAAATATGTGAAATGGAAGAGACGCTAGCACAGGCCACCGATAGGGTGGACAGATTTAATAAAACTTGGTCACCCTGGTTTGAATTTCGTTACTCTGATGTGTACAATGATCTGAAATCCGGCAGATAACTTGTATTAATACCTATACAAACAAAGAATAGATAACCTAAAGTACATCTGATCAAACTCTAGCTAGATTTACTGTTTTCTAATATCACTACGAAGGTATTTAATAAAATAAAGTTAGACACAATTAAAACTCACACCTGTTTAGCACCACAATTACCTATTGAGACCTCCCCAACCCCCCCTCCCCCATCCCACACACACACACACACACACAAATAATAACCCCACTTAAGGTAAACAAAAATTTGATAGAGCACATGACATTTCTACATGTCTTTAAGTAATTTGGTGTTAAAAATAATATTAAAATAAAATTGGTGTTAAAAATAAATATAATAAATAAATATAATAATAAATAAATATAATCATAAAATGTACTTCTCTAGTTCTGCCTAAAGCTACTTTTATTTTTAGAATTGGAAAAAAAAGTATGTCACACTTTACTATCTTGAAAACCAAACTGTGTCACTGTCACTGACAGCCATTCATGTAGAGTCTCTGTGGGATCAGTATGCTGTTTCATACTTGGGTCCAATGCTAGTTTTCTGTTCCACTTTAGAATTCTCAAGAAACATAATCTAGGTCTTTTACTGCGCAGTGCCCATGTGTGCAGACTTTCTGGCACTGCTGGTTCTTAGTGAGAAATACTGCCAGGCACTTCATCTGACTTAATGTCTGAAAAAGCTTTTTAAACCTGCTTATTGTATTTCGGAGTTGCCTAACAAATGATCTCATAAAGTATCTGTTCCCTGGCTCCTGTACCCACGATCTCTGTTCCAGTTCTGATATCGGTTTAGGGTCTTTGCCTGTTTCTCGACAATCCTTGTCATTCACATTCTGATCTTTTGCCTGATTCACCATGATCCATGTTTTCTGTCTTGACCTTTTGCCTGCTTCTTCAGAATCCCCGTTATCCAGCTGCCCTGACCTTTGGCCTGTTTAAACACAACAAAACAGCTAGAGTGCCCTTTAACACCTTTAGGCGTCCTCGTCGGTGTGCCCCTTACCACCATCAGGCGTCCTCGCCCGAGTGCTCTTTACCACCATCAAGCTTCCGTGCCAGAGTACTTCTTCTTACCAAAAGGCATCCTGGCAACTTTTAGTGCCGGTCAGAGACAGACTTGTGCAATTTGTTTCATTAAAAATTGAAATTTGGATGAAATTTGCGTGATTCAGAGATTTGGATATATCTGATCTCTAAATCACAATAGTAACACATTTTACCTAATCTGAAATAAATTATAAGGAAAACAACAAATTTATTCACATTCATTAATTTCATTTGGATGAGATTATGCAATAGTTTGGACCTTTTGTTAATGTTTGAAGCATCCAAAATAATGTAACGACATAACGAATGGTCTGGATTGATTTGGATTCATTCCTTTTTATTCTAGTGAGCATAGCATCAAAATTCTTATCAGATTCTTTTTGTTTTGGGGTTGAGACCATTCATTTGATTTGTATGTGCACAGCCCAATAAAGACAGTTGGGAATGGGGAAATTATTGGGATTATATATTGTGAAGGAGTGATTCATTCTGGTAGGGCTACCTGATTGGTTACACTGCATGTGCAATGATTTAATGTGATTTAAAGTACATTTGTGATTGTCATTAGTTAGTCCCTTAATCTAATGCAAATCCTAAAATGATATTAAAGACTAAAGTTTTTTTTTTTTTTTTAAAGAAATAAAAATAGACAAGTTATTCTTGGTTTTGCATAGAGCAACCCAGATCCTCCTCTTCTTGGGTCCCCTGCCTGCACTCCTGGCCCCTACCGAGTGCCCCCATAGCAAGCCGCTTGCTAAAGAGGCACTTGTGCATGCTCATTTCCTAGCCCCTCTCTGTGCGCCCATAAGACACTTGTGCATGCTCGCTCCTCACTGGCTGTGATTGACAGTAGCAGGGGCCAATAGCTCCCACTGCTGTGTCTTAGCCATTGTGGAGAGAGAGACCCAGGAGAGCCACTGCTCTCGCGCACAGCTAGATCGGAATCGGGCTTGGTTAGGTATTAGAGGGAGCTGTGGGGGAGCTGCACACTAAAAGTTTCTTTAGCCTGTACAACCACTTTAATTCCGTTGCATCTAAATAAAACATATAACTCTGAATATTTTCTTTATATACAAATGACTAATATACAAAGGACTAAAGAACTAACAAATTATTGTGTTAAAACTAATATGGCTAATCTTCCGAAATAGCAAAAGAATAACAGAACTTCCAAAAATGTTAATCAATTCAGAAAACAAATCATTCCGAAAACAAATCATACTTTTTTTTATAATCACTTTTTCTTTATTAAGACAAGTTCCAACATACAACATAGAAATACACATTGCACAATATATCTATATAAATCTTTTCATTAACATACACCACACTAACCCCACCCCGAGGAAACACACCGGATACTTGATCATGTCCTCTCCAAAAGAGAGAAAGAAAAAAGAAGAGAAAAAAAAAAGAAAAAAAAAAGGAAAAAGCCCACCCACTTGCCTACACATAACCAAAACTCAATTTGTGCAAAACATTATTCAAAGTATAATTTGTTTCTGTTACAAAACTTTGTAAATAAGTTTTCTCCTTCATTGATGGGCACTGATGGGGCTGCACTGATGGGCACTGATAAGGCGGCACTGATGGGCACCGATAAGGTGGCACCAATGAGGTGGCACTGATGAGGTGGCACTGATGGGCACTAATGATGGGCACTAATATGTGGCACTGATGGGGCACTGATAGGTGGCACTGATGGGCACTAATAGGTGACACTGATATGCAGCACTGATGGGTACACATAGGTGGCACTGATGGGCACTGATAGCAGCACGGATGGGCACTGATAGGCGGCATGGATGGGCACTGATAGGCGGCACAGATGGGCACTGATAGGTGGCACAGATGGGCACTGATAAGTGGCAAAGATGCGCATGGATAGGCACTGATAGGTGGCACTGATGTACACTAATTGATGGTACGGATGGATGCCAATCAGTGCCAAACAATAATGCCTCCCAATCAGTGATGCCTTATGTGGGCACTGATTGGCATCCATTATGGGCACTGATTGGCATCCATTGTGGACACTGATTGGCATACCTGGTGGTCTAGGGTGGCATACCTGGTGGTGACATCCCTGGTGGTCCTATTGGCGTCCCTGGTGGTCCAGTGTGGGCATCCTCGAGGGGGCTGGGCTGATAATCATTCAGCACAGACCCCCCTGACAGAGGAGCAGCCGATCGGCTCTCCTCTACTCGCTCTTTCTGTTTACACTGTGATCAGCCGTGATTCAGACTGACACACCGCAACAACGATCGCCGCTATGCACGCCCCCGGGGGCGCGCAGCGTCTTGATATCCTGGCGATGTCATATGACGTCCAGTCAGGATATTGAAACCACTTTGCCGCCATCATTTTTCTATATGGTGGGCGGCAAGTGGTTAATGTTTTAATTCAATACAATCTCACTCTGCTATTACTATTTTTATACCTCTCCACCTTTCATTTCAATATACCCTTCCTTATGTGATTCCATTACGTGTTGCCCATCCCGTGCCTAATTTACTATTATAACTTATACTCTTCCTTTAATTACATCAATCATCTCTCCACTGTGCCTCCCAGAGGAGGAAAAATGAAACAACACAAAAAACAACACAAAAAAACAAAACAAAACCCACCTCCTCCCAATTTCCCCCTGCCAGATACATCTCACAGACTAACCGATCCATAACGCAGCATTGCCCCCAAAAGGGTTTAATCCACCCCTATTTCTGAGGAGTAATACAGCCATCCTGCCCATGTATCTTTAAATTTATTCTGTTGGTCTTAACCATATATATCCATCTCTCTGCTCCATAATTTTTTCTACCTCCCTTTTCCAATCCATTATAGTGGGACATCCAGACTGTATCCAAAATCTAGGTATCAATATTTTGGCTGCATTTAGCAAATGGGAAGTAACGCTTCTCTTATAAAACCTAGCAGATGATGGCATCCCATGAAAAAGAAAATGTAATGGAGAGAACTCTATAGGTCTAAGTGTCATTTTCTTAATCCAATGGGCTATCTCCTCCCAGAAAACTTTAATCTTTGGGCAATGCCACCATAAATGCAGAAATGAACCCCTTTGGTTACATCCCCTCCAGCAGTTAACATCTGCCGATGGATATATCTGAGCCAATCGAACCGGTGTACGTTACCATCTTGTCAGGAACTTATAAGACATCTCTGTCACAGATCAGCTGCGGAGCGGATCTGTGTCTCACCGTTACTGCTGTAGGCCGGCTGGCACCTGTTGTTCCACTAGCTTGTGTTCTGCTCTGTGCACTCTGCAGCTATGGGTGTCACTGGCCACACCTGTTGCCTAATATATGATTCCTTCCTGCTACTTCCTGCCCAGCCCCTCGTGTGCTTCCCTATTTAAACCCCTTTCAAACCAGCTACTGGTTGCTTGAGCAGCATTTGTTTTTGAGCTCCCTTCGTGTAACCTGCCTTAAACCTGGCCTCTCGTGAACTGATCACTTGGCTTGTTCTGATTACGTTGTCTGCAGCCCGCCCTGACCTTGGCTCACTATCCGGCTCTCCTTTTTATCCATCCTTGTCTGACAGTGTCTCCTGGTACTTCCCTAGCGAGTAGGGTGAACCCGGGGGTCGTGACCTGGGGTCAGCACGCAGCTAAGCCCAAACCTTTGTGAGGGCGTCCCTGGCAGAATACTGGCTGGCCCTTAGACTCCACGCTCTGGGGGATCCCGTGTCACCTGCTCACCTGTGGGCTCACTGTAAGTAGTACCGTGACAATCTCCTGTATATGGGAACTTATAGAAGTATGGTGTGTCGCTCCCATCAGCCTTTTAATCTGCTCTGATGTAAAATGACCACACAAAGGTCATAAAAGCCCTTCGTATTTGTTTAAAGAATGTCTGTGGGAGTTTTATGGGTACGGTATGTAAATGTACATAAGCCTGGGAATTACACTCATTTTAAGTGTGTTTACCCTGCCAAACTGTGTTAGAGTATGACTTCTCCACTTTTGCAAGTCTTTTATTATGGATACCATCAAGCGTCCATAGTTTAGATCATATAGGTGCTTTATATCTGAAGAGATATAGATCCCTAAATATAATATAGGATCAAGGCGTCAAACAAAAGGAAAAGATTTTTGCAAGGTGGTCTTCATCCTCAAAGGCACATGGCTCGGCATCAACACTGATTCCTCAATATTTATTTTAAAATTAGATATAAGGCCAAACCTGTCTATTTCCAACATCAGATCCGTCAATGAGTCTTGAGGAGAGGTACAGCAGTAGATCATCTGCGTAAGCTGAGATCTTACATTCCGTTGATCCAATACAAATCCCCTTGATCTTCCTATTTTCCCTAATCGTGCGCAGAAAGGGCTCCAGCACCATAGGAAAACAAATCATTCTAACATAATGATTATGACGAAAAGAAATGATTTACTCAATGGATAAAACCAAAAAAAATTGTTGCACTTGTCTAGTTAGGGAGTGGGTAGGAGCTGGAGCAGGCTGCAGCTCTGGATGAAGGAAGTACCACTAACATCCTCCTATTATTATGGAAGTGGGGCGGGCCTGTGAAGTCATTGTTTTTTAGGACACTGGAAGACCTATCAGCCATTCACTGTAAAGGAGGGGGGAACCTGTGCTAGGGACTGGCCAGCTATCTGATGGTCCAGATAAGGTCTTTCAACCAGAAGGCCCTTCTTACCATCATTCACCCCCTCCAGAGTATCCCCTTCTTGTGATCAGGTGTCCCCGCCAGAATGGCCCTCACCAGAGTGTGCTTCTTACCATCAAAGTGACTTTGCCAGAGTACCTCTTCTTACTATCAGATGTTCCTGCCAGAGTGCCCATTCTAACCAGCAAGCATACCCGCCTGAGTGTCTCTTCTTACCATCAGGTGTCCCTGCCAGAGTGTTCTTTCTTACTGTAAAGCTTCTCCACCAGAGTGCCTCTTCTTACCATTAGGCCTCCTTACCAGAGTGCCCCTTCTTACCGTCATGCCAGAGTGCCCCTTCTTACCATTAGGCATCGAAAAAAAATTGCAGCATTAGTGGAAGTAAGCTGTTAAGTGAGAAGAAATATTGCCCCAGAACCAGGGGAGTGTTAGGGATTAGTGGGAAGGAAAAAAACGGGTTTGATGGTCAGTGGGAGAGAAACCTTTTCCAGTGTCAGTAGAAAGAAAAAAGGGTTTGGCATTTGTGATGGGGGATGGACAATAGCCTTAAGTCAGTGGAGGGGAAAAAAAAAAGATCTGGCCTAAATTAACTATTTCCTTTACTAACTGAAGCTGCCTCGGTCAGTGCAGTATGTAGCAAAACCACTTGCCACCAAATCACGTACATGTATGTGATTTACATCAAGTGATTATGGGTGCAGCTGTCAGCCATGACCCCAGCAGGTGGCTCGGGATCTGATCTGCTGGTTGCACTGTCTTACAATAGAGGTATTTGGAGACGGAATCATCTCCAATCACCGCTATAGTAAAGGTGACCAGAAGTGACAAGCATTTTCGTGACAATCATTTTCTGGTGATTTTTTTCTGGAAAGTATGAGATCAATATTCTTTTTATCTCATGCTTTCAAGGATAGAGGAGAGATCCGGGGTCTTATATTCATGCTTTATTTCTATCACAAGGAATGTTTCCATTTCTTGTGATTGGAATAAAAGTGATCAAAAAAAAAAAATTAAAGGGACAGTGTAAAAATAAAAAACTCATAAAATAAATAATAATATATTTTTTAAAGCACCCCTGTCCCCTCATATCGGACCCGACGCGTTTCATCCGCATGGACTTCAACACTCCAGTTGAAGTCCATGCGGACGAAACGCGTCGGGTCCGATATGCTTGCTGAGCCACTATTTACATAAGCGCTTTTTTACTTTGTCAGTCTGTATCTGGTCCCTGTTTATTTGGGAGTCAGAGATTTTTTATTGTAATTTTATTAAAACCTTTTCTATGCGGATTCACACCATGTGGAGGCATTTTTTCGTTTTCCCTTTTGAGAGATATACCCCCTATATGAGGAACGGAGATCGGGGTTCACAAATCTCCACATAGCTGTACAACCATGGATGTCCCAAGTCTGCGAACTTCCGATTTGGACAGTTGGTGAGTAACTACTAAAAACTTCCATCGATTCCGGATACAGCTCTGCATCCATCCTCTCTGGGGCAACCATCCCTATGCGATCCCGATTTAAGCCTGTCTGACTCACAGCCTTTGGCTTGTGAGTCCACCTGTTCCGGTAAGGGTATTTCAACCTTTCCATATATAAAGTAGATACCCTTGTTCCATGTCACCTCAAGGTCCATCTCAGCCTCGGTATACTGATGAGATCTTTTCTATATACATACCGAGGGCATTGAAGTCGGTTTCACATCAACATTTGATATACGCCCATAAGAACATTTTGGATACTTTATATTCCATCTATTTGTGGTGAACTGATTACGAGCTTTCAGTCGGCGATAGCATCCATTGCGGTTATACCATCTTACTTATTGTCCCACATGAATGTATATTTTACGAAGGGAATACTTTCGTTGTCATTAATCTTATATATTTGTTTTATGGGTGGGGTATATCATGTTATATCTTTCATTCATTTGATCCTTTTATTTATTTTGGTATTCTAACTGATACATCAGTGAATCACACTTAGTCACTTGTCCATTCACAAATATTGTTCTATGTGTAATATAGGTTGACACCTTGCTAACACACACCTATATACCTAGGTATATTCTTTTTTGTTTTACACTCATTTATTTGAGTTTTTTTCACTAAATCTTTATTGTGCAATAGCCCTCCAGATTTTCATTCTGGTAGGTTTGCCCAATAACGGACATCACGTTTTTAGCGCCACATTTTTCATTATTACGTAATAGAAGCAATTGCCTTCAGAAGTCACCTAATTAGTAAATAGAGTCCACCTGTGTGTAATTTAATCTCAGTATAAATACAGCTGTTCTGTGAAGCCCTCAGAGGTTTGTTAGAGAACCTTAGTGAACAAACAGCATCATGAAGGCCAAGGAACACACCAAAACAGGTCAGGGATAAAGTTGTGGAGAAGTTTACAGCAGGGTTAGGTTATAAAAAAAAGTATTTCAAACTTTGAACATCTCACGGATCACTGTTCAATCCATTATCTGAAAATGGAAAGAGTATGGCACAACTGCAAACCTATTAAGACATGGCTTTCCACCTAAACTGACAGGCTGGCCAAGGACAGTATTAATCAAATAAGCAGCCAAGAGGCCCATGGTAATTCTGGAGGAGCTGCAGAGATCCACAGCTCAGGTGGGAGACTCTGTCCACGGTACAACTATTAGTCATGCACTCCACAAATCTGGCCTTTATAGAAGAGTGGCAAGAAAAAAGCCATTGTTGAAAGAAAGCCATAAGAAGTTCCATTTTTTGCAGTTTGTGATAAGCCATGTGGTGGACACAGCAAACATATGGAAGAAGGTGCTCTGGTCAGATAAGACCAAAATGGAACTTTTTGACCTAAAAGCAAAATGCTATGTATGGCGGATAACTAACACTGCACATCACCCTGAACACACAGTCCCCACCAAGAAGCATGGTGGTGGCAGCATCATGTTGTGGGGACGCTTTTCTTCAGCAGGGACAGGGAAGCTGATCAGAGTTGATGGGAAGATGGATGTAGCCAAATACAGGGCAATATAAGAAGAAAAACTTGTTAGAGTCTGCAAAAGACTTGAGACTGGGGCAGAGGTTTACCTTCCAGCAGGACAACATACCTAAACATACAGCTAGAGCTACAATGGAATGGTTTAGATCAAAGCATATTCATGTGTTAGAATTGCCCAAAGTCCAGACCTAAATCCAATTGAGAACCTGTGGAAAGACTCTCCATCCAATCTGAGAGAGCTTGAGTTATTTTGCAAAGAAGAATGGGCAAGCAGTTCACTCTCTAGATGTGCAAAGCTTGTAGAGACATACCCAAAGAAGACTGGCAGCTGTAATTGCAGCAAAAAGTTGTTCTACAAAGTATTGACTGGGCTGAATACAAATGCACAAATTGCAAACAATACAAATTTGCCTTAGAAGGGCTGACAACGGTGATCGATTTTCAAAGTCTGTACGCGGCTAGACTGCCAAAAAATCTCACACATGTGGTATCACATACTCAGGAGAAGCAACATAATGTATTTTGGGGACTAATTCAACATATATCCATGGCATGTGTGAGCAATATATCATTTTCAGTGACAATTTTGTGTAAATAAAAAAATAAAAAATGTTGTCATGTTCCAGAAACTTATGGAAAAAAAAAAATATTCCATGGACTCAACATGCCTCTTAGCAAATACCTTGGGATGCCTATTTTCCAAAAAGGGGTCATTTTGGGGGTGTTTGAACTGTCCTGGCATTTTATGCCCAACATTAGAAGAACTCATCACCCACACTTCTAACCACTTGAAGACCAAGCCTTTTCTGACACTTTTTTATTACATGAAAAAATTATTATTTTTTTGCTAGAAAACTACTTTGAACCCCGAAACATTATATATTATTTTAAAACAGAGGCCCTACAGAATAAACTGGTGGGTGTTGCAATTTTTTTGGTCACACAGTATTTGCGCAGTGATTTTGCAAATTAAATTTTGTTGCAAAAAATACACTTTGAATTTTAATGCACAAAAACACAATATTTTGCCCAATTGTTTGGTAAAATATAAAAGATGATCTTACGCCGAGTACATAGATACCAAACACAACATGCTTTCAAATTACGCACGCCCGTGCAGCTGCAACAAACCACATACATTTTTAAAAGCTCTTAACTGCTTTTACAGGCTACCACTTTAGATTTACAGAGGAGGTCTAGTGCTAGAATTACTGCCCTCAATCTAATGTTGGCAGTGATACCTCACATGCATGGTACAATTACTGTTTACATACGACAGGAGATTGTGTTCGCCTTTGCGTGTAAGCACAAGGGGAGCAGGAGTGCTTTAATTTGTTTATTAGTATTATTTATTTTGCTTTTTTATTTTATTTTTAGACTGTTCCTTTCATTTTTTTTTATTACTTTTATTGTTATCACAGGGAATGTAAATATGCCCTATAATAGGTAATGACAGGTACTCTTTTTTTTAAAAAAAATTGGGGTCTATTAGACTCTAGATCTCTCCTCTCCCTTTAAAGCATCTGACCACACCAAGATCCATGTGAAAAGATGCTTTCCGAATTTAAATATGGCCCTGTTTATATCCGGCAAAACCGAAGTGATGAAATGCTTGTAACTTCCAGTTTCTTAGGCTATAGAGATGATTGGAGCTTTTTCGATCAGCTCTATGGTCAGCTGGTGGAATCACCGGCTGCATTCTTGGGATCCACCCTCTGTCCACTCCAGCCCCTATGCTTCACCATATATGCTCTTTTTTTAAACTGCGGTGGTGAAATCACCTCCTACAGCGCTGTAGTTACTGATTTATTTATTGTGAAGGCAAACCCTGTTGCTGTCAGAATAAACATATCAGTGCTGCAGCTGAATGGAGTACCTGCAAAGCAAACAATGGTTAACAATAAAACACAGTAACAATAAAACATTACAATACAGCAGTATAGCATACAGTACAGAAAAACAGTAGAATGGCGTACCTGCAAAGCAAACAATGGTTAACAATAAAACACAGTAACAATGAAACATCACAGTATAGCAGTATAGTATACAGTACAGTATAACAGTAAGAACAGAACATTAACTCAAAAAAATGACATGGCTTTTTTTATATTTATAATTTTTTATGTTTTTTTTTAAACTTTATTTTACACTTTTTTGGAAATGTAAAAAACTTTAAATGTACCAGGCTAGGGTCTCTCAAAATGCGATAGCCATCTAACATCTTTCGAGAGCCTGTGTGAATGTGTTCCCTAGCCATTTAAGGACCAGCCTCGTTTTGGATTTTAGGTGTTTACATGTTTAAAACAGGTTTTTTTGCTAGAAAATTACTTAGAACCCCCAAACATTATATATGTTTTTTTTCTAACACCCTAGAGAATAAAATGGCGGTCATTGCAATACTTTTTTTTGCACCGTATTTGCGCAGCGGTTTTATAAGCGCACTTTTTTTGGAAAAAAATCACTTTTTTGAATAAAAAAATAAGACAACAGTAAAGTTAGCCCAATTTTTTTATATTGTGAAATATAATGGTACGCCAAGTAAATTGATACCCAACATGTCATGCTTCAAAATTGCGCCCGCTCATGGAATAGCGTCAAACTTTTACCCTTAAAAATTTCCATAGGCGACGTTTAAAATTTTTTACAGGTTGCATGTTTTGCGTTACAGAGGAGGTCTAGGGCTAGAATTATTGCTCTCGCTCTACCGGTCGCGGCGATACCTCACATGTGTGGTTTGACCGCCGTTTTTATATGCGGGCGCTACTCACGTATGCGTTCGCTTCTGCGAGCGAGCTCGTCGGGACAGGGCACTTTAAAAAATTTTTTTTTTTTTTTTTATTATTTATTTTACTTTATTTTATTTATTTTTTCACTGTTTTAAAAAAAAAAAATTGGATCACTTTTATTCCTTTTACAAGGAATGTAAACATCCCTTGTAATAGAAAAAAAACATGACAGGTCCTCTTAAATATGAGATCTGGGGTCAAAAAGTCCTCAGATCTCATATTTACACTAAAATGCAAAAAAAAAAAAAATCGTTTAAAAAAATGACACAAAAAATTGTGCCTTTAAGAAAAGTGGGCGGAGCAGTCATAATGACGTCGCTCCGGCCATCACATGGTATAGAGACGGGTGGGGGCCATCTTGGCCTCACTCGTCTCAGTACCTCAGCAGTGCTGGTCCCGATCTCCTCCGCCGCTACCGACGGCTCCGGTAAGCGGCGGAGGGCGCGGGAGAGCGGCGGGAGGGGGGGTGGCACCTCTCCCGCCGCCGATAACGGTGATCTCACAGCGAACCCACCGCAGAGACCACCATTATCGTGTACAGAACCGCTCGCTGTAAAGATGGATACCTCGGTTGTGGCAGCAGATGCTGCCGTTACCGAGATATCCATCTTCAAAAAATGACGTACATATACAGTGAGCGGTCGTCAAGTGGCTAGACTGTGCCGTACTGTACCCTATACTAATGGTCCATTAGTGTGTGGTAGCGATGGAAACAGTCCTTGAGGCAGAGACCAGGTTGGCCAGAACAGGAGAGACAAAAATAGTTGGTGTCATGCCTGTATCCGCATCTACTACAGACACAACATCTTTACTGTGCTGTCAGAATAAACAGATCAGTGCTGCAGCTGAATGAAGTACCTGCAAAGCAAACAATGGCTAACAATAAAACACAGTAACAATAAAACATTACAATACAGCAGTATAGCATACAGTACAGTAAAACAGTAGAATGGCGTACCTGAAAGCAAACAATGGTTAACAATAAAACACAGTAGCAATGAAACATCATGGTATAGCAGTATAGTATACAGTACACTATAACAGTAAGAACAGAGCATTAACGCAATAAAACAACATTGCTTTTTTTTTATATGTATAATTTTTTATGTTTTTTTTTTAAACTTTATTTTACACTTTTTTGGAACTGTAAAAAACTTTAAACGTACCAGGCTAGGGGCTCTCAAAATGCGATAGCCATCTAACATCTTTCGAGAGCCTGTGTGAATGTGTTCCCTTGACTGTGCCATGCTGTACCCTATACTAATGGTCCATTAGTGTGTGGTAGCGATGGAAACAGTCCTTGAGGCAGAGACCAGGTTGGCCAGAACAGGAGGGACAAAAATAGTTGGTGTCATGCTTGTATCCGCATCTACTACAGACACAACATCTTTTTTGGGGTGCTCCTTGGGTAGGGGTACCAGGGAGAACATCCAAAAAATGCCTCTGATGCAGCTGGCTCACTGCATCTGAATTGGGAAATTGGGTCACAGCGCCTTTTGGATACAAAAGGACTGTGATGATCTTTTCCTGGAATTTTAGGAAGGATTCACTTCTTCCTAATGCTTTGTATAGTACAAGCGTTGAACACGGCCAATTAGAATAAATATACAGGCACTTTTTTGTACCAGCTTCTGGCTTTACAGGAAATTAAGTACAGTGCCATCATCTGGTCGTTGAAGTCCACCCCTCCCATGTTAATGTTCTAGTCGGGACAGAGAGGGGCTTATCAGCAACACCAGTCACTGTTGCAATTTGGACTGTCATATCTGCGTGAATGTAATGCCGCGTACACACGAGCGGACATTACAGCGGACTTTGCCCGGCGGACTGGATTTCGTCGGACAATTCGATGTGTGTGGGCTCCAGCGGACTTTGTTTTCTCAAAAGTTGGACGGAATTAGATTTAAAACTTGTTTTAAATTTATCCGTTGAAATCGAGTCCGGTCGAAAAGTCCGCCGTCTGTATGCTAGTTCGACGGACAAAAAGCCACGCTAGGGCAGCTATTGGCTACTGGCTATGAACTTCCTTGTTTTAGTCCGGTCGTACGTCATCACGTACGAATTCGACGGACTTTGGTGGATTGTGTGTAGGCAAGTCCGTTCATTCACAAAGTCCGTCGGAAAGTACGTCGAAAAGTCCGCCGGGCAAAGTCCGCCGTAATGTCCGAGCGTGTGTACGCGGCATAAGACAGGATAAAAACATTCAGTTTGTCCTTCCACTTCACTGCAAGCAATTCTCTATTTCTCAAGCAGGCTCCCTCCCCCTGTCTAAGTGTCTAAGTATTTACAAGCCGTTGGGGGAAGCCCCGGCAATTAAGTCGTATGGTGCCACATGAGCCAATTCAAAAAGATGTCTAAAAAGTGGCAAGCTTGTATAATAATTGTTCACATGCAAGTGGTACCCCTTTCCGAATAAGTGTGACACAAACAATCTTGCCACTGCTCCCTATGTAGTCTGGGCAGTCGGGGGACTCCATGTGACTATCTCTTCCCTTTTTGACACTATATCTGGCACGCTTGCTGGGGAGAAATTGTTTGAAAGCAAGGCAGCCAGAAAAATTATTGAGGGAATCGTCTACATAGACAACTTGTTAGGGGGTTTACAAGGCTGAAAATTTTTGGTTAAAATTATTTATGAGGGGCTGAATTTTGTGGAGTTGATCATATTCAGGGTCACCAGAAGGATGACAGAGTTCATTAATGCCAAATGGCATAAATCGCATAATATTCTCATATCTATGCCTGGCCATAGCAGCAAAAAACATGGGCATATGATGAATTGGGTCTTTTTAGTAATGCCCTTGTTGAGGGTTAGGCCCAAAAACGTCTAAACTGAGATACGTTTCCATTCGAAATGTCTGGCAAAGTTCGAATTTGGGTTTACGGCGATAAATTGTTCAGTATATAAATTGCTTGGGTCCGCAATAAATCTGTACAGATCTTCAGTGAAAAACAGCTCCAAAAAACCAAGGGTGCTGTTTCCACCTGAATTCTGGGTTTGCCAGTGAATGGGAGAAGTACAAGCGCTGCGGAATCTGTGGGCTCCGAATCAGGATTTGCAAGTGCATCAGGAATGGCACTATGGTCTTTACAGGCCTGCGTTTGAATTCTTGGTGGCTGCGGGACACTACTTGTGCTAACCAGCTTGAACTGCACTTATGGGACTCGCTACGTTACCAAGTGTTACTGCAGTGCTGGTTTGTCTAAGACCAGGTTGTATTAGGCCGCTGGGGCTCACCAGTTCACCAGAAGGTAGAGCGGCACTAGTACTAGCACTCTGCTCCACACATGAATCATGCGATTGTACCGCCTCAGCAACCTGAGCATGGGGTCCGGTATGCCTGACCTTAACAGGGACCTCTACTGTGTCGTCAGGGCTATCTGTCAGAGTGTGGCTGCTCTCTACAGATGAGCCTGATACTGACAGTGAAGCTTCCCCATCATTCTCATCTGTCATGCTCAGAATCCTGTAGGCCTCTTTACTAGTGTACAATTCATTTGACATTTTGGACAATATTTTTTTTATGTATCTAGTGCAACTTATGGGTAAAAGAGCACCTGGCTGTCAGGGACTGCTTGAACTACTACAAAAAAATTTACCAGTTAGTGCTAGCAGAGATCAGGCCTGACTCTGCTAACGTTGTGTTTTTGTGTGCTGTGTATCGGAAGTGACAGTTATCTACTGACACTACACTTGTTGGAGAGGGCAGAGGGGCAAAATGCAAGTGATGGCAGGTGTCTTGGCTGATTTTGCTAATGCTGCATTTTTGGGAACACTATACTATTGGGGGTGCTATTATAGTTCTGATCTGATCAAAGATATTGATCTGTTCCGACACTATACTAGTAATAGAGGTGTACAGTGTGTGTTAGTGTCACTAGCAATCAAAGGGTTAAAATTTATTAGTGACTATGTGGCGGGCAATCTGTCGATGTCAGGAATTTACGCTAACTTATGCTAACACTGGCGTCACCCGTGATACTAATACAGTGATCAGAAAAAATATCTGTACACTGTAATAATGACCCTGTGGCAGGGCAATGAAAGGGTTAATTGGGGGTGGTCAGGGGGTTAAAACTTTATTAGGGAATATGTGGTGGGACCCTGACTCTATATAGCAATGGTCATCAACCCTGTCCTCAGGGCCCACTAACAGGCCAGGTTTGCAAGATAACTGAAATACATCACAGGTGATATCATTTGCTGCACAGTGATTGCAGTATTCTAGTCTGCATCTCCCCAAGGTAATACATAAAGCCTGGCCTGTTAGTGGGCCTTGAGGACAGGGTTGATGACCACTGCTATATAGGACTGACGTTAACTGACGCTAACTGACACTAACGCTATCCAGTGACAACAATACAGTGATCAGTAAAGAATCTGTACAATGTACCTTGAGACACTGTGACAGGGAGTGAAAGGGTTAACTGGGGGAAATCAGGTGGGTCAATTGTGCCTATCTAAGTGTTTTACTGTGTTTTTGTGTGCTGCTTTTACTCACTGTGTCTTGTCTAGGGATGAGCCAAACACCCCCCGGTTCGGTTCGCAGCAGAACATGCGAACATGCAAAAAGTTTGTTTCAAACACGCGAACGCCGTTAAAGTCTATTGGACACGAACGTGAAAAATCAAAAGTGCTAATTTTAAAGGCTTATATGCAAGTTATTGCCATAAAAAAGTTTTTGGGGACCCGGGTCTTGCCCCAGGAGACATGTATCAATGCAAAAAATAGTTTTAAAAATGGCCGTTTTTTTCGGGAGCATTGATTTTAATAATGCTTAAAGTGAAACCATAAAAATGAAATATTCCTTTAAATATCGTGCCTGGGGGTGTCTATAGTATGCCTGTAAAGTGGCACAGTTTTCCCGTGTTTAGAACAATACCACAGCAAAATGACATTTCTAAACGAAAAAAAGTAATTTAAAACTGCTTGCGGCTGTAATGAATTGGGTCTTGGCAAAATAGATAAAAATCATTGAGAAAAAGGGCATTGCCCCCCCCCCCCCATTACCAGGCTCTTTGAGTCTGGTATGGATATTAAGGGGAACCCTGCACCCAAATTTTTTTTTAAAATGGCGTGGCCCTCAGGCACTATATTATCTGAACAGAAGTATATATACTATACAGCCTGCCCTATATACTCTGCAGAAAATTGGCCCTTAGGTGTTGGTGGTACCAGAACACTGTAACCCCTCACAGATACTTTTGGTGGGCACAGGAACGGGCCCTGCTGTGAAATATTAGATCAAAAATTGTAATTACAATACAGTGCAGCCATAGTGCAGTTGCTACGACTTTTCTGGTCGTGTACACAGTACACAATACAGTGCAGCTCTAGTGCAGTTGCTACTACTTTTCTGGTGGTGTACACAGTACACAATACAGTGTAGTGTGGTGTTGCAAAACAAAATATACATCATGTCCAGAAGGCCACCAAGGAGAGGCAGACACTTACAGGCCACTAAAGGAGGGCAAGCAGGTTCTGTGTCTACAGTCAACAGTGCTGGTCGTGGACATGGTGCATCCACTGCAGGTGGCAGAGCCGTCCTCATCCTCCTCATCCTCTGTCACCCAGGCTCAGAGTAGTTTGCCTTACTATGCAGCTGCCAAAGTTACCTATTACACCGGCTCCTTGTCCACAGTCACTCCTTCCGTAGCCCCTCCATCATGCACGGAGGAGTCCCTCAAACTATTCGACCACAGTGTCGGGTACATGCTGCTGGAGGATGTGCAGCGATTTGAAGGCTCCGATGTTGGTTCCCAGGTTGAGGAAGGGAGTAACAAGAAGGACAAGAAACTGGCAGTCATGTTCCCCCAGATGCAGCATACTGCCAAGTTTGCTCCAGTGATGAGGAGGGAGGGGATGATGAGGTCCCTGGCTCTACTTGGGTGCATGATAGAAGAAAGGAGGAGGAGGCACAACTCCAACAAGGCAGGATGTCCTCTAGGGGGCAGCTTAAGGGCAGCCACCCTACTGCATCACACGGCAGAGCTCTGCAGGTGCAGGGCGCTGCTGATTTTAAAAGGTTCCTTGGTGTGGGCCTTTTTTGACACGTGTGCAGCAGATTGCTGTTTGTAACCTATGTCTGAAGCGGATCAAGCATGGCCAGAAAAGCAGCCGCTTGGGCAACACATGCTTGACCAGACACATGAGGACCTCCCATGCAGTCTGTTTCCCGTATACTATATTTGAGATTTAATATCTCTCAGATATGATTCGGGTTAAATGAGAGTTCTTTGACCATGAGTGAAAGCTTTAACACAATAACAACATTTATTGGTGAGTAGTTGAAAGTCTATCTAATACACAACCATCTATCTATAGTCTACACCAAGGAAGAAAATATTAGGTTAAAATAAGAGAATTAGATGAAGGAGTACAGAGTATATTCCTTAAAAAATTAATCTGCAAACATATTTAATTACAAGTAAAATGCAGTCCTTTCCCATAATTACCCTTTGCACCAAGGTTCCATTCTGATGGCTGCTCTCCCATAAAAGTGTGTGTTGTTCCATCCCATCTAGTCTGTGATGCCTCATTGGTTGGCATAGCGTGGCTCTGACTGGTGAGCTTCCCTATTCCTGGTTAAGGACTGGCTACATCTCTAATCCCTATACTTTGCAGAAGTCAGCCCCCTTTAATGCAAATAATTGTGACTATTCTGAGCAGGAGATTAACTTGAATTTTCCCAGGAAGTTAAGTATTGATTACGGGTTGGCCTCCCTTCTTTGCATATCCCAGCATGGGATCCTTTGAAGTGAGTATGTGTAAAACAATGAGGTTTGGATCCCATTGACCCACATCAAAGAAAAAGGCAGACTTCTCCTTGCTCCTCATCTGGGATCTCCAACCCTACTATACCTCCATTCCTCTCAAAAATCTGCACTGAGAGGAATGAAGGTATAGCAATAGGTGTCCCAAGTACTTGCAGCCAATCTGCTAGCAGTACACCACCATCTGATTGTAGCAGGCAAATTTCCCAACCTCAGTTGCTAAACCGTAAAAAGAAATTTGGTCCCAGCCATCCACTTGCTCAGCGTCTGAATGCTAGCTTGGCCAAATTGCTAGCACCGCAACTGCTGCATTTTCAGCTGGTAGACTCTGTCCCCTTTTGTGAATTTGTGGAATGTGCTGTACCTCAGTTGCAGGTTCCAAAATGCCATTTCTTTTCACAGAAGGCCATTCCGGCTCTCTACCGGCATGTGGAAGGCAATGTTTTGGTCTCGTTGGACAGGGCGGTCAGCAGTAAGGTGTATATTACTGCTGACTCATGGTCTAGCAGGCATGGGCAGGGACATTACCTTTCCTTCACGGTGCACTGGGTAACTCTGCTGACAGCTGGGAAGGATGCAGGACAGGGTTCAGAATTGTTGGAGCTTGTTCCGCCACCACACCTCCAGAATGCTAGTGTGGATCCTGCCACAGCTCTCTCCTCCACCCCCTCCTCTTCTTCTTCCTCTATGGCCTCTTCTGCAGATTTCTCCTCTGAATCAGCGGTGTTCCGTAAGCGTTCAAGGGGCTACGCAAACACTCAGACAAAAAGATGCCATGCGGTGCTTGAGTTGGTCTGCTTAGGGGACAGGAGCCACACTGGGGCAGAGATTCTGTCAGCTCTGCAGGGGCAGGCTCAGAGGTGGTTGACGCCACACCAGCTTCAGCCAGGAATGGTTGTATGCGACAATGACACCAACCTTCTCTCCGCCCTCCGACAGGGACACTTGTTTGGCACATGTCCTGAATTTGGTAGTGCAGTGGTTCTTGAGCAGATACCCAGGCTTACAACATCTCCTGAGGCAGGTCAGAAAAGTCTGTGGTCATTTCCATCCAGTCATACAATGCCATTGCTTGGCTGGCTGACATTCAAAGGGAATGCAACCTGCCCACCAACCGCCTCATTTGTAACATTCCCACCAGGTGGAACTCATCGTTGGCAATGCTGCAGTGGCTGCACACGCAGCAGAGGGCCATCAATAAGTACCTGTGTGAGTATGGCACCAGGACAGGGTCTGGGGAGCTTGGCTTTTTTTTGCCACACCAGTGGCTACTGATCAAGGATGCATGCACTGTCCTGTCACCATTTGAGGAGGCCACGAGGATGGTGAGCAGCGATGCATGCATCAGTGATACTGTTCCTCTTGTCTTCCTGTTGGAGCAGACACTTCGTGGAATAATGGACAGGGCACTTGAGACAGAACAGCAGGAGGAAAAGGAGGACTTCCTTACTTCTCAAGGCCCCCTTTATCCAGATAGTATTCCTGCGGGCCCGCCAAACACACAGGAAGAAGAGGAGGAGGAGGATTGTGTCAGCATGGATGTGGAGGATAACACTGAGCAGCAGTCTTCAAGGGATGGTTTTCAGTCCCCAGAAACCCAAGGAGTTGTACGTAGCTGGGAGGAGGTTGTTACGGATCATGTGATCCTTAGTGACCCACAGGACTCAGAATCGAATGCCTTTGCAAATTTACGCTGCATGGCCTCCCTGGTTCTGCAAAGCCTGTGAAAGGACCCTAGGATTCGTGGTATCAAGGAGAGGGATTATTACTGGCTGGCAACCCTTCTTGATCCACGTTACAAGGGTAAGGTTGCAGAACTCATCCTGCCTGTGCAGAGGGAGCAGAGGATGAAACATCTTCAGGAGAACCTTGAAGAAAGGTTTGTGCAATGCATTTCCAGACCCTGGGAGGTTACAATTTCCTGGTGCTGGACAACGTGTTGCTGAGGCTTCATCAGTCAGAGGAAGAGCGGTGGAGAAGGTGGCTGGCTGACTGATGCCTTTAGGCAATTTTTCAGTCCTCAGCGGTATGGTCCAAGGTATGATCGGTTCAAGCAACCATCACCAGCATCTGCATTACATGGTGCAGGAATATCTAGGGGCAAGAGCAGACTTGGAGACCTTTCCAACAGAGCATCCACTGGGTTACTGGGTCTTGAGGATGGACCACTGGCCAGAAATAGCTCAATATGCAATTGAGCTACTGGCCTGTCCTGCATCCAACGTTCTTTCTGAATGCACGTTCAGTGCTGCTGGAGGGTTTGTAATGGATCATAGAGTGCACCTGTCCACAGACACCGTTGATAGGCTCACATTCATAAAAATGAATCAGTCTTGGATCAGCAACTATCAAGCACCTGATGCTGATGTAACTGATTGATTTTTCTATGGATGTGGGATCCCTTGAAGACTGCCTATGCTGAGTGACTATCCTATTCCTCCTCAATCTTGATGATGCTAGCTTCCAACAATATTTTTGGTTTAGGGCACCACCACCTCTGCCTAAGGCCCAATTTTTCTGTCCCTGTTTAACACGGGCATGTAAATACAATTTCTGATCTAATTTTTCACAGCAGGGCCCATTCCTGTGCCCAACAAGAGTATCTGTGAGGGGTTACAGTGTTGTGGCACCACCACCACCAAAGGCCCAATTTTTCTGCCCCTGCCCCAGCAGCAGAAAAAAAGGACAAGCGTGCCACATGGCCACCTGCAGAGGATGCACCATGTCCATGACCAGCACCTTTGACTGTAGACACAGAGCCTGCTTGCCCTCTTTTAGTGGCCTGTGAGCATCTGCCTCTCCTTGGTGGCCTTCCAAGTATGATGGGAATTTTGTTTTGCAACACCACACTGCACTGTATTGTTTACTGTGTACACCACCAGAAAAGTAGTATCAACTGTACTACAACTGCACTGTATTGTGTATTGTGTACACCAGCAGAAAAGTAGTACAAACAGTACACCACGGAATGCACTGTAGATATAGGCTACACTGGATGCTGCAGAGTATATATATATATATATATATATATATATATATATATATACTAGATTGTCTGTATATATATTTCAAATACACCGCCTGGAGTATAGTAGAAGTAGTACACCACGGAATGCACTGTAGAATGTAGATATAGGCTACACTGGATGCTGCAGAGTATATATATATATATATATATATATATATATATATATATATATATATATATATATATATATATATACGCCCAGTCCCTATGATGGACATAATACAGGTCCAATGGCGGGACTGGGCGGGACTGTGAACGGCGCCGAGAAGAGCCGAGAACCCTCGGCTATGTGTATCTCGGCTCCGCCCAGTCACTGTGTTCTCAGCGGCGCTCGTTCAGCTGAACGAGCGCTGCCGAGTCCCTCCGAACTCTGCGGTGCCATATTTAAAAATACACACTATGTGAATGTCGGCGGCGATCGTGGCGATCGCTCCGATAGATCACAAAATAGCGGGGATCGGCGTATAACACGCACCCACGATTTTCCCCTGATTTTAAGGGGAAAAAAGTGCGTATTATACGCCGATAAAATACGATATATATCAAATACACTGCGTCTTCCACTAATTGAATAACCTGCCTGCTTAATCTAAATCACACTATCTCTCCGTCCACCCCAACAGGTCAGGTGCATGCTTTGGCCAATCATCATACAGCAATGCACTGCAATCTCGCAGTGCATTATGGGGCGTTCCGCGTCTCTTAAACTTACAATTGCACAGTCTTGCAACACTGCACCCTAACAAAACAATGTCCTTTTCCCCACAAATAGAGCTTTCTTTTGGTGGTATTTGATTGCCTCTGCAGTTTTTATTTTTTGCGCTATAAACAAAAAAAGAGCGACAATTTTGAAAAAAAACACAATATTTTGTACTTTTTGCTATAATAAATATCCTCGTTTTTTTTTTAAAGCAATTTTTTTCTCAGTTTAGGCCGATATGTATCCTTTTACATATTTTTGGTAAAAAAAAATCACAATAAGCATATATTGATTGGTTTTTGCAAACGTTATAGCGTCTACAAAATAGGGGATAGATTTATAGCATTTTTATTATTATTTTTTTTACTAGTAATGGTGGCGATTTGCGATTTTAATCGGGACTGCAACATTATGGCAGACACATCAGACATTTTTGACACATTTTTGGGGCCATTGGCATTTATACAGCAATCAGTGCTATAAAAATCCACTGATTACTGTAAAAATGTCACTGGAAGGGAAGGGGTTAACATTAGGGAGCGATCAAGGGGTTAACTGTGTTCCTTATGTGTGTTTCTAACTGTAGGGGGAGGGGACTGACCTAGTGGAAGTGACGGATCGTGGTTCCTAGCTAATAGGAAACCACGATCTGTCACGCCTCACAGAACAGAACAGGGATTTGTGTGTTTACACACACACTTCCCTGTTCTGCCTCTCGTGTCCGCGATTGCTCGTGGCTGGCAGTCATCACAACTGTCAGATATGAGCATCGGCAACCCCGCTGTGCAGCGGGCGTGTGCCTCCGGGGGCGCGCATGCGCCTGCTATCCTGATCCTGCGAGCCGACGTATAGCTATGACGGCTTGCAGGATTGTGCCGACCTGCCGCCGTAAAATGACGGCGGCTGGTCGGCAAGCGGTTAATGTGTCTGTGTGACTGGACCACACTGTCGTTGACAGGCACACAATTGGTCCAGTAAGAGGAAGGGGTACTACATATCCTTAATGACACACTGGGTCAATCTTCTGATGGGTAAGAAGGATTCAGGATGGGGCAGACAACTGAAATTGTTAGTACTGCCATGTGTCCTGTTAGAACCACTTCTTCCCTGACCTGATGCCATTCACTAGCTGTTCCCACCAAGCAACCTGGAGCATTAGCAACATCCTTGTATGCCTAGAGGACAGGAGCCCCACTGGGCCAGTGTTCAAGGCACAGGCTGAGAGATGACTGACTCCACTCCACCTTCAACCAGATAAGGTTGTGTGTGATAATGGCACTAACCTGTTGGCCAACCTTTGCCTGGGAAAAATCTTGCATGTACCTTGCCTGGCACATGTCCTCAACCTGATGGTGCAGCAGTTCATCATAAGGTACTTTGGTTTCCTGGAGGTCCTTTGTCGGGTCAGAAGGGTTTGTTGATACTTTAGGTAGTATACCTGTCCATAGCTTAACTTGCAGAAATGCAGTGGCAACATCAGCTGCCTGCCAACTTCCTCATCTATGATATGTCACACAAAGGAACCCAACATTGGCCATGCAGCAACTGCAACAGTGTGCATCAATGACTACCTGGTGTTTATAGTACCAGGACAGGCTCTGGGGATCTTGAGCTCTTTTCACTGTTTCCATTGTTTATCAATCAGGATGTGTCCAGCATTTTGGCACCTTTTAAAGAGACAACCAAAACGGTGAGCTGCAGTGAGGAGATTGGTGATTTGACCCCTCTTGTGTTTGTCATGAAACACATACTGAGTGGCCTGATAAACTGGGCATTGGAGGCAGTGAAGAAGAAGGGAGAAGGGGACTTGCTGCTATTTCAGGACCAGCAGGAACCTTTGCCACTGCCTTCATGCCTTTGAGGCAAAGGCAGCAGGAGTCAGAAAAAGAGAAGGAGGGTTGGGGCGCAGGCAATGAGGAGAAGGAAATGGGGCAGGTTCCATGAGAGATATTTCACCCTTTCCAAACCGTGGGTGTTATACGTGGGTGGGGTGATATTATTGTATTGAGGAATGGAGTTAAATTCAGCAACACGTCAACTGAGTTTTCTTCAGAAACACCGAGGACTTGGGGTCCTCTGCTTTAGGCAATTTGTGGCAAATAGGGTTCTTTATGCAGCAAGAGGTTTTGTAACTGAGGGGTGAATCTCTCTGTCCTTCGACAGTCTGGGGATTGTTTTCTGCAGGATAAATCGCATGTTTCACCTCAGAGTTTTTGTGAAAACAGTCAAATTGATGAGCTTAGTTCCACTTTAACTTTGAGTGTTCTTTTTTCTGTCCTAGATAGCTAGCAGGAGTTCCAGGGGCTGACAAGATACATGTGTACATGTAAATGAATTGTTCTACAACTCTTATCTTTTGGTCAAATCAATCTCCATTCACTAGTAAGCAGAGAAGTATTGTATGTGCTATAATATTCAGTATTTCCTATATGAACATTAACTACAGACAAGAGGTGGAATTCAGCATTGACACCAAAAGGGAAGTAGAGTGGAAACAGTACAGGCAGACCATACATATCAATACTGTAATAATCCCACTCACAATACACTTCCCACTAACGTGTTTATAGCAAACATACAGTGGGGATCGAAAGTTTGGGCACCCCAAGTAAAAATGTGTATTAACGTGCATAACGAAGCCAAGGAAAGATGGAAAAATCTCCAAATGGCATCAAATTACAGATTAGACATTCTTATAATATGTAAAAAAAAGTTAGATTTTATTTCCATCATTTACACTTTCAAAATTACAGAAAACAAAAAAATGGCGTCTGCAAAAGTTTGGGCACCCTGCAGAGTTAATATCTTGTACTGCCCCCTTTGGCAAGTATCACAGCTTGTAAACGCTTTTTGTAGCCAGCCAAGAGTCTTTCAATTCTTGTTTGAGGTATCTTTGCCCATTCTTCCTTACAAAAGTCTTCCAGTTCTTTGAGTTTTCTGGCCTGTCTGTCACGCTATAATATGTCTAACTTTTTTTGACATATTATAAGAATAAATAAATCTGGAGATTTTTCCATCTTTCCTTTGCTTCGTTATGCACATTAATACACATTTTTACCTGGGGTGCCCAAACTTTCAATCCCCACTGTAGCAGCGCTGAGAAGAAAAGAGGCAGTGAGGGGACTAGTCCCTGTGCAGATAAGGAGCAGGCAAATGGGAATGGTCCCCAGAACAGGAAATACGTATGACAATGCAAGGAAGCATTGACTATGAATGAGGGTAATCACAAATATGTTTTTGGAAGGAAATAAGTATGTTACTGCCAATATACAGATTGATTTTGAATTTCACCTGGAAGTGGGCTGTAAAGGCATCTCCCATGCATGTCATTTAAAGTATTGGTAATTTGTTTATGTCTCCTTCGAATTTGGATTAAAAGGGCTTTTTTCCCCAGTACAATATTTTTTTTAACTTTTTTGCATTGTCAAATGTTCTGCAACACAGTGACCTGCCCCCACCTTGTTTGACAATAGTTTGCCTATTAACCCAAACAAATATCATAATTTAGCAGCAGAATTCACCTAACCCTTAGTGAATCAAACCTGGGCAGATTCGCACATCACTAATTTCAACTATTGCAATTCAGATGATAAAAAAAGCATAAACCAAGCATTAAAGATCAAGTTTTATTGTTGAAAATCAAACATGATGTTGTTTTTATTTTTACTGAATAAATTGGACTCTTCTAAAGGAGCCAACTTTGGAATTTGTGGCACCCCATTCAGTATGTCTCCTGTATTCTCCAGGTTTCAGGTAATACTGACGTCCTCTGTAGTTTGGTTCTTCATAGAAAACCCAGTGACCATCAAATACATGGCAGGAGTGGATATCATTGTATCGGAATTGCTCAAAGACATGGGGACAGTCTTCAGTGAACTCCATCATCTGTCCTCTGAACTCTTCCTTCTCATAGATCTTCATTCTGAATGGACCACGGTGCTTTAAGGAAAAAAAGATGTTAGGAGGCATGTTCATAAAATACAGCAAAGATTTTGGAATTACTTACCTCATCATAGCTGAATGCTACTACTCACAAGCCAGTGTTTTCTAACGCCAGTTAACAGAACCAAATCCATGTTTCAGGAGTCAAGATTGCAAACACATATCAGAAAACGAATTACACACATTAACTGCTTACCGCTTGTCCACAGTAGATTTACTGTGGGCGGGCGGCACAGCCAGGCTGGGTCACCTACATGTACTTCTTCCATCTCCTTCTGGGTTCAGGGGGCACATGTGCTCAACTGCTCTGTACCTGGCTACAGCTTAATTTTGTCAGAAGGTCCCGGCAAATGATTTTGGACATGGACTTGCTGATTGGCTGTAACCAATCACAGAACAGAGACCTGTGTTTACAAACTGTACCCATTGCAGCAATCTAGCTGTTTCTTCTCCCTGCAGAGAGAAAAAACAGCCAGATCTGATAGTAAACGCAGCACATATTATACACATTACACTTGTTAGGCACCCCGTTAACCCCTTTGATTGTCCCTAGATGTTAACCCCTTCCCAACCAGTGTCATTAGTACGCTGTCAGTGTACAGTATGATATCTGATCACTGTATTAGTGTTACTAGTGATGTCAGTGTTGGTTAATCAGTTAATGTACCTCCCAGCGAGGGTCTGTTACCACAAAGATTGCCTGCCACACTATCACAGTCTCACTAGAAGTTACAGATCACTGTCATTACAGTATAGCATCTATAGCTGTGTACATTCCAGTATTTACTGGTATACCATAATTTGTAGACACTATAACTTTCATGAAAACCAATTTATATACACTCATTGGAATTTTTGTTTTACCAAAGACATGTAGCAAAATACATTTTGGCCTAAGATTATAAAAAAATGATTTTTATTTTTATTGGATATGTTTTTATAACAAAACGTAGAAAGTATATTTTTTTTCCCCTCAAAATCTTCTTTTTTTTCATTTATATAATACAAAATAAAAAATACAGTGGTGATCAAATACCACCAAAAGAAAGTTCTACTTGTGGGAAAAAATTATATGAATTTAAGTTGCATACAGTGTTGCAAGACAGAGCAATTGCCAGTTAAAGCAGCACAGTGCTGAATAGCAAAATATGCTCTGGTCAAGTAGGGGGAAAACCTTCCGGAGGTCAAGTGGTTAGTTACACTGATCACTGCATTCCCTATTATGTTACAACAGCTTACATACTTCCCAATTTCTTCTTCAGGTTTTCATATAAATAATTGAAAAATCATACTTAATTACACACACAAGTATAGTGAGCATCAAGAACACAACTTAAAGTTTTACCAAACCCACACCAGTAAAATCAGTCTGTATATGCAATAAAGCATGCTTGTCATCCTCACTGTGGAACCTAAGCTGTTAATCCTCTGCATTGTGTAAAAAGTTTATTTGATCCTGTCTTGTGTGATCCTCCCCTTCTTCCACAGCCCCCAATTTATCTCCTAATAGAATAGAGTCTTGGGAACACTCTGCACATGCTCAGTTTGGTATGTATTAATAGTGTTTTGTTTTTTTATTCTTGGGAGGGTGAATGTGATTGGCACAGGGCCTCATAGGACTGTCAGAGTAGAATGAAAACTCTAAAGCTCATACTGCTGATGAGAACGGGCATTTCACAGTTTATATTTACTAAAATAATTGCATTTCTGTGTTCTGTGTACTGTGGGAGGCCAGATATAGTGAATGTGGGATTTTGGGTTTAGTAACACTTTAATTAAACCCACAACTAACAATGAGGCAAAGATACAGATCAGTAGGGCATGGGAGTTATTTACAAATGAACCCAGGCAATAATCATATTTGGTCATGGCATTTTATCCTTGTACCTGTTGTTTGCCTAGAAGTTGAAAAATGACATCTAAATTGGGGTCATAGTGGCACATTATCCATAGTAAGGCCAAAACGTAGTGTGCTATTTTTCTGCTACATGTTCTATTCCCATTCTTTTTCTCTCTCTGCAACCTAACATTCCTCATCAGAACAGTGACCCTTATAATATGTACACACAAGCTTTTTTTCATTCAACCCAGCGGACTGAGAGGTCGACAGAACTAACTAAGCAATGTCAGTGTGGCAATCACCCCCACTGTGCTATTGTGCTCTGATGGGGGGACCCCCCCACCAGAAAACTCTGATCAGTGCTGCCAGCGCTGATCGACTGCTGGTAAAACCGGCTTTTGTCGGACAGGCAGCTGTACACACTGCCCGAATGTCATCTCGTTCCTGCAGTTGAGTTCAATATTCAGATCGTGTATACCTAGCTTTAGATCCTAAAATTTATAGTCAGGTCTTCAAATGTGTTCTGCAATAGGGATGAGCCGAACACCCCCCTGTTCGGTTCGCACCAGAACATGCGAACAGGAAAAAAGTTTGTTCGAACACGCGAACACTGTTAAAGTCTATGGGACACGAACATGAATAATCAAAAGTGCTAATTTTAAAGGCTAATATGCAAGTTATTGTCATAAAAAGTGTTTGGGGACCTGGGTCCTGCCCCAGGGGACATGGATCAATGCAAAAAAACGTTTTAAAAACGGCCATTTTTTCAGGAGCAGTGATTTTAATAATGCTTAAAGTCAAACAATAAAAGTGTAATATCCCTTTAAATTTCGTGCCTGGGGGGTGTCTATAATATGCCTGTAAAGGGGCGCATGTTTCCTGTGTTTAGAACAGTCTGACAGCAAAATGACATTTTGAAGGAAAAACCCATTTAAAACTACCCGCGGCTATTGCATTGCCGACAATACACATAGAAGTTCATTGATAAAAACAGCATGGGAATTCCCCAAAGGGGAACCCCGAACCAAAATTTAACAAAAAAATGACGTGGGAGTCCCCCTAAATTCCATACCAGGCCCTTCAGGTCTGGTATGGATATTAAGGGGAACCCCGGCCAAAATGTAAAAAAAAAAATGACGTGGGGTTCCCCCTAAATTCCATACCAGACCCTTCAGGTCTGGTATGGATTTTAAGGGGAACCCCGCGCCAAAAAAAAAAAAAAACGGCGTGGGGTCCCCCCAAAAATCCATACCAGACCCTTATCCGAGCACGCAACCTGGCAGGCCGCAGGAAAAGAGGGGGGGACGAGAGTGTGCCCCCCCCTCCTGAACCGTACCAGGCCACATGCCCTCAACATTGGGAGGGTGCTTTGGGGTAGCCCCCCAAAACACCTTGTCCCCATGTTGATGAGGACAAGGGCCTCATCCCCACAACCCTGGCCGGTGGTTGTGGGGGTCTGCGGGTGGGGGGCTTATCGGAATCTGGAAGCCCCCTTTAACAAGGGGACCCCCAGATCCCAGCCCCCCCCCTGTGTGAAATGGTAAGGGGGTACTTACCCCTACCATTTCACTAAAAAACTGTCAAAAATGTTAAAAATGACAAGAGACAGTTTTTGACAATTCCTTTATTTAAATGCTTCTTCTTTCTTCTATCTTCCTTCATCTTCTGGTTCTTTTGGTTCTTCTGGCTCTTCTGGTTCTTCCTCCGGCGTTCTCGTCCAGCATCTCCTCCGCTGCGTCTTCTATCTTCTTCTCCTCGGGCCGCTCCGCACCCATGGCATGGGGGGGAGGCTCCCACTCTTCTCTTCTTCTTTTCTTCTCTTCTTCTCTTCTTCTCTTCTTCATTTTCTTCTCCGGGCTGCTCCGCACCCATGCTGGCATGGAGGGAGGCTCCCGCAGTGTGACGGCGCTCCTCGTCTGACAGTTCTTAAATAACGGGGGGCGGGTGACCCCGCCCCCCTCTGACACACGGTGACTTGACGGGACTTCCCTGTGACGTCACGGGGAATGCCACAGGGAAGTCCCGTCATGTCCCGTGCGTCAGAGGGGGGCGGGGTCACCAGGAGCGGCCCGGAGAAGAAAATGAAGAAGAGAAGAAGAGAAGAAAAGAAGAAGAGAAGAGCGGGAGCCTCCCCCCCATGCCATGGGTGCGGAGCGGCCCGAGGAGAAGAAGATAGAAGACGCCACGGAGGAGATGCTGGACGAGAACGCCGGAGGAAGAACCAGAAGAGCCAGAAGAACCAGAAGAACCAGAAGATGAAGAAAGATACAAGAAAGAAGAAGCATTTAAATAAAGGAATTGTCAAAAACTGTCTCTTGTAATTTTTAACATTTTTGACAGTTTTTTAGTGAAATGGTAGGGGTAAGTACCCCCTTACCATTTCACACGGGGGGGCTGGGATCTGGGGGTCCCCTTGTTAAAGGGGGCTTCCAGATTCCTATAAGCCCCCTGCCCGCAGACCCCCACAACCACCGGCCAGGGTTGTGGGGATGAGGCCCTTGTCCTCATCAACATGGGGACAAGGTGTTTGGGGGGCTACCCCAAAGCACCCTCCCAATGTTGAGGGCATGTGGCCTGGTACGGTTCAGGAGGGGGGCGCACTCTCGTCCCCCCCTCTTTTCCTGCGGCCTGCCAGGTTGCGTGCTCGGATAAGGGTCTGGTATGGATTTTTGGGGGGACCCCACGCCGTTTTTTTTTTTTGGCGCGGGGCTCCCCTCAAAATCCATACCAGACCTGAAGGGTCTGGTATGGAATTTAGGGGGAACCCCACGTCATTTTTTTAAAAAAAAATTGGCCGGGGTTCCCCTTAATATCCATACCAGACCTGAAGGGCCTGGTATGGAATTTAGGGGGACTCCCACGTCATTTTTTTTTTTTTTAATTTTGGTTCGGGGTTCCCCTTTGGGGAATTCCCATGCCGTTTTTATCAATGAACTTCCATGTGTATTGTCGGCAATGCAATAGCCGCGGGTAGTTTTAAATGGGTTTTTCCTTCAAAATGTCATTTTGCTGTCAGACTGTTCTAAACACAGGAAACATGCGCCCCTTTACAGGCATACTATAGACACCCCCCAGGTACGAAATTTAAAGGGATATTACACTTTTATTGTTTGACTTTAAGCATTATTAAAATCACTGCTCCTGAAAAAACGGCCGTTTTTAAAACTTTTTTTTGCATTGATCCATGTCCCCTGGGGCAGGACCCAGGTCCCCAAACACTTTTTATGACAATAACTTGCATATTAGCCTTTAAAATTAGCACTTTTGATTTCTCCCATAGACTTTTAAAGGGTGTTCCGCGAATTTGCCGCGAACACCACAAATTGTTCGCTGTTCAGCGAACTTGCGAGCAGCCAATGTTCGAGTCGAACATGAGTTCGACTCGAACTCGAAGCACATCCCTATTCTGCAATAACTGATCCTGCTGTTGTTAATAGTAAATTTATGTGAGTTCATCTGATCTTTATTTTACCCACATAAAGATCTGTACTGGGGTATCACATACACATTATCAGATACACCACACTGAAGGACCTGCAGAAAAATGTTCCCTTGCTGAGATTATCTCAGCCTTGTTGTATGTTTTATTTAAATGTCCCTATTGACCCATTCTGATAAATAGTGATAGTAATAGTAATTCTTCTGGAACTTTAAATGTATGTACAAATACTCACTTGAGGGGTCAGGTGACATGACCTGATAGAATCATTGAACCCCATCCATTGCTGGAAGTCTGGGTACTCTCCTCGCCTCAGGTAATATTGGTTTCCCCTGTAGTTGGGATTCTCATAGAGGATCCAGTTTCCACTGTCGACTCTAATGGAGTTACAGCGGTTGAAAAAGGAGGTCATATCAGGACAGTCAGAGCTGCACTCATAGGAGCGGCCCTGGAAATTCTTGTCCTCATAAAATATGATCTGTAGAAAAAAAAGTTATAATATATTGTTACCTGTGCTTCATAATATTTTACTTCAACACTAATTATTTGTCAAATTATTAGAACCAAGGATCACCTACTAGCTCACTGGACCTCAACTGTTTCAGTGTGGCATTTAACTCATAAGAAAGAAGTAAACAATTTAGAAACATGAAACACCTGTGTGTACAGCTACAGAGGAATTGATTTTAGTAGCTTTGTTTTAAAACTGTTTTCATAAAAAAAAAAAAAAATTCACAATGAACACTGCTACTGAAGATAATCATATAAATTATTAATACAGACAGTAGACCTACCAATTCCAACACTACTTCTGCATTGCATTTTAAAGTGTAGCTTTAGCTTATACAATTTTTTATTTAGTTCTAAATAGTAAAGAGAAGGGTTTGAAGGATTTTAACCCCTGTCCATTTGCCCTGGTGACCATTGTCATTGTAACAGAAAATGATGGAAAATCAAACATTTTACAGTTGTTACCAGAACAGGAGATGAGGTGAAATCTTCCAATTGCGACATTTGTTTGAGTGACAACTACTTAAGAGGGGATTTACCCTTCCTTTGAAGAGATTTCCTCTTACTTCCTGTTCTGTCTCTGGGATAGAACATGAATAAAAAGCTCCTCAATGAGACACAGACAGTAAATTAAAACCTAACAGGACTTCTATCCAGTTCATTCCCATCAGTTCATCTAAAGCTAAAAAGAAAACTAGAGATACACTTTAAAGTTGGCATAAGAACCATGTGTGCACAGTACACAAACAGGGGCTATCTGTGTCCATATAAAGTGAAAATCGCAATCAGCGCAATTAATATATGTATAAACAAAATTACCAAAAATTTAAATTGTTGCCCAGCCAAACACTGTATAGTAATTCCACACCATTGACAAATCAAAATGTACCAAAAAAACAGTGTAGCGCAACAGCTCACCAGATGAAAAAATGAAAAAAAAAAACCAAACAATAAATATCAATATAATTATTCTATGTACATAAAGTCTATTGTTTAAATATATTGTGTTACAAAAATGGGAAGAAAAAACACCCAGTGTCTTCACTTATCATGCATCAGTGTATATCCTCCACCAGGGGATGTTTTTTTCCCTTTTTTCATTTTTTATTAATTGGTGAACTATATACATTTTTGGAACACAATATTTGTAACCACTTCCCAATCACCACACGCTTATATACGTCGGCAGAATGGCACGGGTGTGCTAAAGGGCGTCCCTTTGTAACGGCGGCGAGCGCATGTGCCCGCTGCATGCCACATGAGCATCCCTGCAGGTCCTGCGAACTTGATGTCCGCCAGCAACCCGCGATCTCGATGCAGAGAGGCAGAACGGGCAAATGCCTATGTAAACAAGGCATTTTCCTGTTCTGCCTAGTGACATGACAGAGATCTTCTGTTCCCTATCATTGGGAACAGTGATCTCTGTCATGTCAGTGGTAGCCCATCCTCCCTACAATTATAACACGCTGAGGAAACACATTTAACCCCTTTATTGCCCCCTAGTGTTTAACCCCTTCCCTGCCTGTGACATTTATACAGTAATCAGTGGCTATTTTTAGTTCTGATTGCTGTATAAATGGCAGTGGTCCCAAAATAGTGTCAAAAGTGTCCGATCTGTCCGTTGCAATGTCGCAGTCCTGATAAAAATCGCAGATCACCGCCATTACTAATAAAAAAATAATAATAATAAAAATGCCATAAATCTATCTACTATTTTGTAGACGCTATAACGTTTGCGCAAACCAATCAATATACACTTATTGGGATTTTTATCCCCATATTGGCCTAAACTGAGGAAGAAATTCATTTTTTTATATATTTTTTGGGTATATTTATTATAGCAAAAAGTAAAAAATATTGCTTTTTTCAAAATTGTTGGTCTTTTTTTGTTTATAACACAAAAAATAAAAACTGCAGAGGTATTTAAATACCATCAAAAGAAAGCTCTATTTGTGGGGAAAAAAGTACGTCAATTTTGTTTGGCTACAGCATCGCAGGATCATGCAATTGTCAGTTAAAGCAACACAGTGCTGAATCGCCAAAAATGCTCTGGTCATTAAGGAGGTAAAACCTTCCGGGGCTGGAAATCCTTAAACAATAGATTTTAAGCACGCAGAATCATTTTATTGACAGTCATTGTTTTTTTTGTTTTTTTTTCAACTTTTAATGGTATATTTAGCACACAAAAGGAGAAATTCATTGTCACAGGCTTACATACAATTAAAAAAAATGTTTATAGGCCTATAAATCTAATTTTACAACTCCATAATAAAACCATACTCATAACTATTTCTCACTGCCGCATATTCATTTAGAAGTGCTCATACTGTTCATATTTGTTTCTCATTCTCTTTTTAACCTAACTTTATATATCACACAAATTAAACTGTGATTCTACATTTGTACACTGGTGATACTTCTAAAAAAAATCATATTACCTTCCCCATTTTTGTTGATGGTGGAGTAAGTTCTTGACGATGCTGAGTGCAAAGTACTGTATATCTGTCCTTATATACAACTTCAATTGCTGATGCCTGAATGCATTGAATGTCAGATGTCAACTGTTTTTGTGTTTAGTAAGGTAAATGTATGGCTCTTTCATTCATTGTGGTTTAGACTGTTCTGTGCTTACATAAGGTCATTGTCTCTAATTGCTTACTAAGAATTCCATGTAAAAAAAAAAAAGTATAAAAAGAATGCAGAACAAAACCTGAATTTGTCCTTTGTAAAATTATTTTTAAGTGTATAGACATATACATGTCAATTAAATGCATTGCAATTATGGCAGCAGTTAGGAAATTCCATACAAATACATAATTTGTAAACTATGCAGTTATTTTAACCACTTCAGCCCCTGAAGAATTTACCCCCTTCCTGACCAGAGCACTTTTTGCGATTCGGCACTGCATCGCATTAACTGACAATTGCGCGGTCGTGCGACATGGCTCCCAAACAAAATTGATGTCCTTTTTTTCTCACAAATAGAGCTTTCTTTTGGTGGTATTTGATCACCCCTTATTTTTTGCGCTATAAACAAAAAAAGAGCGACAATTTTTAAAAAAACAAATTATTTTTTACTTTTTGCTATAATAAATATCCCCCAAAAATATATAAAAAAAATATTTTTTTCCTCAGTTTAGGCTGATACATATTCTTCTACATATTTTTGGTAAAAAAAAACCGCAGTAAGCGATTATTGATCGGTTTGCGCAAAAGTTATAGTGTTTACAAAATAGGGGATAGTTTTATGGCATTTTTATTAAAGCGGAAGTAAACCCATCCATAAAGCAGTTTTATTTCTGGCACGTGCCGATCAGACCCCCCCCAGGGCCAGCGGCGGTCGGCATTTGTCTGGCAGCGATCAGAGAAGAGGGGGAGGCCTTCCGATCGTGGCCCCCCCGTCGCGATCGCTCCCAGCCAATGAGAAACATCCCCTGCCTCTGTATAGTACACAGAGGCAGAGGATGTGATGTCATCTCTCCTCGGCTCGGCAGTTTCCGTTCCGGTCACAAACTGACACCAAGCAGGTTTTTTTTTTTTTCCCGATTACTGTATTGGTGTCAGTTTGTGACAGTTAGAAGTGTTAGGACAGTTACTGTTAGCCCCCTGTAGGTCTAGGGTACCCCCCTAACCCCCCTAATAAAGTTTTAACCCCTTGATCACCCCCCGTCACAAGTGTCGCTAAGCGATCATTTTTCTGATCGCTGTATTAGTGTTGCTGGTGACGCTAGTTAGGGACGTAAATATTTAGGTTCACCATCAGCGTTTTATAGCGACAGGGACCCCCATATACTACCTAATAAATGTTTTAACCCCTTGATTGCCCCCTAGTTAACCCTTTCACCACTGATCACCGTATAACCGTTACGGGTGACGCTGGTTAGTTCGTTTATTTTTTATAGTGTCAGGGCACCCGCCGTTTATTACCGAATAAAGGTTTAGCCCCCTGATCGCCCGGCGGTGATATGCGTCGCCCCAGGCAGCGTCAGATTAGCGCCAGTACCGCTAACACCCACGCACGCAGCATACGCCTCCCTTAGTGGTATAGTATCTGAACGGATCAATATCTGATCCGATCAGATCTATACTGGCGTCCCCAGCAGTTTAGGGTTCCCAAAAACGCAGTGTTAGCGGGATCAGCCCAGATACGTTTTGCCCCTCCGCCCGGCCCAGCCCAGCCCACCCAAGTGCAGTATCGATCGATCACTGTCACTTACAAAACACTAAACGCATAACTGCAGCGTTCGCAGAGTCAGGCCTGATCCCTGCGATCGCTAACAGGTTTTTTGGTAGCGTTTTGGTGAACTGGCAAGCACCAGCCCCAGGCAGTGTCAGGTTAGTGCCAGTAGCGCTAACACCCACGCACGCACCGTACACCTCCCTTAGTGGTATAGTATCTGATCAGATCAATATCTGATCCCATCAGATCTATACTAGTGTCCCCAGCAGTTTAGGGTTCCCAAAAACGCAGTGTTAGCGGGATCAGCCCAGATACCTGCTAGCACCTGCGTTTTGCCCCTCCGCCCGGCCCAGCCCAGCCCAGCCCAGCCCACCCAAGTGCAGTATCGATTGATCACTGTCACTTCCAAAACACTAAACGCATAACTGCAGCGTTCGCAGAGTCAGGCCTGATCCCTCCGATCGCTAACAGGTTTTTTTTGTAGCGTTTTGGTGAACTGGCAAGCGCCAGCGGCCTAGTACACCCCAGTCATAGTCAAACCAGCACTGCAGTAACACTTGGTGACGTGGCGGGTCCCATAAGTGCAGTTCAAGCTGGTGAGGTGACAAGCACAAGTAGTGTCCCCCTGCCACCAAAAAGACAAACACAGGCCCGTCGTGCCCATAATGCCCTTCCTGCTGCATTCGCCAATCCTAATTGGGAACCCACCACTTCTGCAGCGCCGTACTTCCCCCCTTCACATCCCCAACCAAATGCAGTCGGCTGCATGAGAGGCATTTTCTTTATGTCCTCCCGAGTACCCCTACCCAACTAACCCCCCAAAAAAGATGTCGTGTCTGCAGCAAGCGCGGATATAGGCGTGACACCCGCTATTATTGTCCCTCCTGTCCTGACAATCCTGGTCTTTGCATTGGTGAATGTTTTGAACGCTACCATTCACTAGTTGCGTATTAGCGTAGGGTACAGCATTGCACAGACTAGGCACACTAACACAGGGTCTCCCAAGATGCCATCGCATTTTGAGAGACCCGAACCTGGAACCGGTTACAGTTATAAAAGTTACAGTTACTAAAAAAAAGTGTAAAAAAAAAAAAAACACAAAAAAAATATAAAAAAAAAAAATAGTTGTCGTTTAAATGTTCTCTCTCTCTCTATTCTCTCTCTATTGTTCTGCTCTTTTTTACTTTATTGTATTCTGCAATGTTTTATTGTTATTATGTTTTATCATGTTTGCTTTTCAGGTATGCAATTTTTTATACTTTACTGTTTACTGTGCTTTATTGTTAACCATTTTTTTGTCTTCAGGTACGCCATTCACGATTTTGAGTGGTTATACCAGAATGATGCCTGCAGGTTTAGGTATCATCTTGGTATCATTCTTTTCAGCCAGTGGTCGGCTTTCATGTAAAAGCAATCCTAGCGGCTAATTAGCCTCTAGACTGCTTTTACAAGCAGTGGGAGGGAATGCCCCCCCCCCACCGTCTTCAGTGTTTTTCTCTGGCTCTCCTGTCTCAACAGGGAACCTGAGAATGCAGCCGGTGATTCAGCCAGCTGACCATAGAGCTGATCAGAGACCAGAGTGGCTCCAAACATCTCTATGGCCTAAAAAACCGGAAGCTACGAGCATTTTATGATTTAGATTTCGCCGGATGTAAATAGCGCCATTGGGAAATTGGGGAAGCATTTTATCACACCGATCTTGGTGTGGTCAGATGCTTTGAGGGCAGAGGAGAGATCTAGGGTCTAATAGACCCCATTTTTTTCAAAAAAGAGTACCTGTCACTACCTATTGCTGTCATAGGAGATATTTACATTCCCTGAGATAACAATAAAAATGATTTAAAAAAAAAATGAAAGGAACAGTTTAAAAATAAGATAAAAAAGCAAAAAAATAATAAAGAAAAAAAAAAAAAAAGCACCCCTGTCCCCCTTGCTCTCGCGCTAAGGCGAACGCAAGCGTCGGTCTGGCGTCAAATGTAAACAGCAATTGCACCATGCATGTGAGGTATCACCACGAAGGTCAGATCGAGGGCAGTAATTTTAGCAGTAGACCTCCTCTGTAAATCTAAAGTGGTAACCTGTAAAGGCTTTTAAAGGCTTTTAAAAATGTATTAATTTTGTTGCCACTGCACCTTTGTGCGCAATTTTAAAGCATGTCATGTTTGGTATCCATGTACTCGGCCTAAGATCATCTTTTTTATTTCATCAAACATTTGGGCAATATAGTGTGTTTTAGTGCATTAAAAAAGTGTGTTTTTTCCACAAAAAATGCGTTTGAAAAATCGCTGTGCAAATACTGTGTGAAAAAAAAATGAAACACCCACCATTTTAATCTGTAGGGCATTTGCTTTAAAAAAATATATAATGTTTGGGGGGTTCAAAGTAATTTTCTTGCAAAAAAAAATAATTATTTCATGTAATCAAAAAGTGTCAGAAAGGGCTTTGTCTTCAAGTGGTTAGAAGAGTGGGTGATGTGTGACATAAGCTTCTAAATGTTGTGCATAAAATGCCAAGACAGTTCAAAATGCCCCTAAATTACCCCATTTTGGAAAGTAGACACCCCAAGTTATTTGCTGAGAAGCATGTCGAGTCCATGGAATATTTTATATTGTGACACAAGTTGCGGGAAAGAGACAATTTTTTTTTTTTTTTTTGCACAAAGTTGTCACTAAATGATATATTGCTCAAACATGCCATGGGAATATGTGAAATTACACCCCAAAATAAATTCTGTTGCTTCTCCTGAGTATGGGGATACCACATGTGTGGGACTTTTTGGGAGCCTAGCCGCGCACGGGACCCCGAAAACCAAGCACCGCCTTCAGGCTTTCTAAGGGCGTGAATTTTTGATTTCACTCTTCACTGCCTATCACAGTTTCGGAGGCCATGGAATGCCCAGGTGGCAAAACCCTCCCCCAAATGACCCCATTTTGGAAAGTAGACACCCCAAGCTATTTGCTGAGAGGTATAGTGAGTATTTTGCAGACCTCACTTTTTGTCACAAAGTTTTGAAAATTGAAAAAAAAATAAAAAAATTTTCTGGTCTTTCTTCATTTTCCGAAACAAATGAGAGCTGCAAAATACTCACCATGCCTCTCAGCAAATAGCTTGGGGTGTCTACTTTCCAAAATGGGGTCATTTGGGGGGTTTTGTGCCATCTTGGCATTTTATGGCCTTCAAAACTGTGATAGGTAGTGAGGAGTGAAATCAAAAATTTATGCCCTTAGAAATCCTGAAGGCGGTGCTTGGTTTTCGGGGCCCCATACGTGGCTAGGCTCCCAAAAAGTCCCACACATGTGGTATCCCCGTACTCAGGAGAAGCAGCTAAATGTATTTTGGGGTGCAATTCCACATATGCCCATGGCCTGTGTGAGCAATATATCATTTAGTGACAACTTTTTGTAAATTTTTTTTTTGTCATTATTCAATTACTTGGGACAAAAATAAATAAATATTCAATGGGCTCAACATGCCTCTCAGCAATTTCCTTGGGGTGTCTACTTTCCAAAATGGGGTAATTTGGGGGGGGGGTTTGTACTGCCCTGCCATTTTAGCAACTCAAGAAATGACATAGGCAGTCATAAACTAAAAGCTGTGTAAATTCCAGAAAATGTACCCTAGTTTATAGACGCTATAACTTTTGCGCAAACCAATAAATATATGCTTATTGACATTTTTTTTACCAAAGACATGTGGCCGAATACATTTTGGCCTAAATGTATGACTAAAATTGAGTTTATTGGATTTTTTTTATAACAAAAATAGAAAATATCATTTTTTTTCCAAATTTTCGGTCTTTTTCTGTTTATAGCGCAAAAAATAAAAATGGCAGAGGGGATCAAATACCATCAAAAGAAAGCTCTATTTGTGGGAAGAAAAGGACGCAAATTTCGTTTGGGTACAGCATTGCATGACCGCGCAATTAGCAGTTAAAGCGACACAGTGCCGAATTGTAAAAAGTGCTCTGGTCAGGAAGGGGGTAAAACCTTCCGGGGCTGAAGTGGTTAAACAGAGGCAAAGATGGCAGCTTCCTTGGCTGAAAACGATAGGAGGGTTTACTTACACTTTAATATATATTTTTTTTTAAATGGCGGCGATCAGCAATTTTTATCATGACTGCGACATTATGGCAGACACATCGGACATTTTTTACACATTTTTGGGACCATTGTCATTTATACAGCAATCAGTGCTATACAAATGCACTGATTCCTGTGTAAATGACACTGGCAGTGATGGGGTTAACCACTAGGTGGCAGTGTAGGGATTAAGTGTGTCCTAGGGGCGTGTTTCTAACTGTGAGGGGCATGGCTGTGTGTGACATGTCACTGATCTCGGCTCTGATGACAGGGAGCAGAGATCAGTGACACTGTCACTAGGCATAACGGGGAGATGCTTGTTTACATTAGCATCTCCCCATTCTTCCTCCCCGTGAGGCGATCGCGGGTATCCCTGCGGCGATCGAGTCCACAGGACCCGTGACCCAACTCACGGAGCTTGCCGCGCACGCACGCCCGCTGACCACCTCTTAAAAGGGAACGTACAGGTACCTGATTCTGCCTGTACGAGCCCTTCTGCCGCAGTATGTTACCTGTATGTTACCGTTAAGCTGTTACCTGTAAAAAAAAAAAAAAAAAATATGTATCTCTCCTGTTGCTCACACTACTAAATACTTCAATCAATATAAATGAGAAAAATTGAAGGAGCAGCATGACATTTTCTTTTTGGAATGAATGAATTTCTAACGGTGAATGTGGTTTTTCATTAGGGGAAAGCCCATTCAATCTGAAATCAAATGTTAAAAGCAAAAAAACTTTTTAATTACTATCAAACAACATTTGTCAAGTCATCATATAACCATTTGAAAATCTACTAGTGTATGACCAGTTTTAAAGTAGTGTCACTCTTCTGTGTCCTATGCAGATCTCACTGGTTCCCCTTGCTGAACTCTATATTACTAAAGAAGACTAGAGTTGGTTGAACGGTTCAGGCCAAGAAAAAGTTTAGCCCGAATATTGCCTGTTCACCCATTCGGCAAACACCCCAATTTGCTGGGTGCTTAGCGGGATGTTCGATCTGCAGTGTGTTCTTGGAGTGGAGATAGATAGAGCAGGGTTCAGTTTGCTACTAGCGAGTTAGTGTGTTCACTTATTGTGACTCAGAGTGTAGAGTGTAATGCCCCGTACACACGGTAGGACTTTGTTCGAACATTCCGAGAACAAAATCCTAGGATTTTTTCCGACGGATGTTGGCTCAAACTTGTCTTGCATACACACGGTCACACAAAGTTGTCGGAAAATCCGATCATTCTGAATGCAGTGACGTAAAACACGTACGTCAGGACTATAAACGGGGCAGTGGCCAATAGCTTTCATCTCTTTATTTATTCTGATCATGCGTGGCACTTTGTCCGTCGGATTTGTGTACACACGATCGGAATTTCCGACAATGGATTTTGTTGTCGGAAAATTTTATATCCTGCTCTCAAACTTTGTGTGTCGGAAAATCCGATGGAAAATGTCCGATGGAGCCCACACACGGTCGGAATTTCCGACAACACGCTCCGATCGGACATTTTCCATCGGAAAATCCGACCGTGTGTACGGGGCATTAGTGTAGTGTTAGTATAGTGTGAGTATAGTGTGTGAGTATAGTGTGAGTATAGTGTAGTGTGTCAGTATAGTGTGAGTATTCTGTGTCAGTATAGTGTAGTGTCAGTGTAGTGTGTTAGTGTAGTGCAGTGTTTAACACAGTATTGCATAACATTTAGTGCTGTATACAGTACTGCATTTTTTTTTGTTTTTTTATTGCTGCGTTTTTCATTTTATTCATTTTTTTTTTTGGGGGGGGGGGTTGTCTTTTTTTTTTCTTGTCCCCTGCCAGCCCCCCTTTTTTTTTAATTGTCAGCCACATTTTCTGACTGCGACACTCGTGTTCCTCTTTTTTTATTTATTTATTTATTTTTTGCGTTTCTTTGCACACCTGTTTAAAAAATCATTTTTGTCCTGAAGATTACAAAAAACCCGGAACATTATATATTTTCTGAAAGCAGACACCCTAGAGAATAAAATACTGGTAGTTCCATATTACCGCAAAGGTCTAAAATGTCAGTAAAAAACACACTAAAGTTTTAGGGCAAACAAACGCAATAAGCTCCTGTAATTTTTGGTAAAATATAAAAGACGAGGTTGCACCGAGGAAATAGATAACCCAACATGTCCAACCTTAAATTAGTGTGTGCCTGTGAAACAAACTTCAATACCCTATATTTTCTATAGGTGACACTTCAAAAAGCCCCCTATAGGTATCAGTTTAGTGTTACGGACGAGGTCTTGTGTTAGAATTAGGGATGAGCCGAACACCCTCCTTTTCGGTTCGCAGTAGAACATGCAAACAGACAAAAAATTTGGCAGAACACACAAACACCGTTAAAGTCTGTGGGGCACGAACATGAATAATAAAAAGTGCTAATTTTAAAGGCTTATATTCAAGTTATTGTCATAAAAAGTGTTTGGGGACCGGGTCCTGCCCCAGGGCACATGTATCAATGCAAAAACATTTTTTAAAAACGGCCATTTTTTCAGGAGCAGTGATTTTTTTAATGCTTAAAGTGAAACAATAAACATGAAATATTCCTTTAAATATTGTGCCTGGGGGGTGTCTATAGTATGCCTGTTAAGTGGCGCATGTTTCCCGTGTTTAGAACAGTACTACAGCAAAATGACATTTCTAAAAGAAAAATTGTCATTTAAAACTGATCACGGCTGTAATGAATTGTCAGGTCTCGGCAATATAGATACAGATAATTGAAAAAAAGCGCATGGGATTCCCCCACATTAGCAGGCCCTGTGGGTCTGGTATGAATATTAAGGGGAACCCCAAATCAAAATTTAAAAAAAAATCGCGTGGGGGTCCCCCTAAAGTCCATACCAGGCCCTTCGGGTCTGATATGGAAATTAAGAGGAACCCTGCACCAAATTTTTAAAAAATGGCGTAGGGGTCCCCCCAAAATCCATACCAGACCCCTCAGGTCTGGTATTGATTTTAGGGGGAACCCTGCATCAATTTTTTTTTTAAAATGGCATAGGGGTCCCCCCAAAATCCATACCAGACCCTTATCCGAGCATGCAACCTGGCAGGCCACAGGAAAAGATGGGGAGAGAGCGCCCCCCTTTTAACCATACCAGGCCACATGCACTCAACATGGGGAGGGTGCTTTGGCTCCCGCTGCTGTCAATCACAGCCAGAGAGGAGGAAGTGGGGGCGGGACTGGGACACACAGAGGCAGCCCAGACGTAAGCACGCATGAGTGCCTCCAGAGCAAGGGGGAGAGGCCAGAAGCACTGGTGAGAGCCTTTAGTAGACCTTAGTGATAACCTAAAAAAACTGTTATGTTATTCATCATAACTAGTTGAAGCACACTTAGCATCTTCCAATTTTAAATTTAGAGTTTGTATAATGCAAGAAACTCTTGCAAATGAACAGTAAAAATAAAATCATGGAAAAAGAAATAATGAATGAATGAATGAATGATTTGTAAAGCGCTGCAAATGCGAACTGAATCGCCTCAAGGCGCTAGATGCATTCTCTGTTGTCAGCTTCTTAGAAAAGGAAGGTCTTTAGTTTTTTCCTGAAGGCCTGATGGTTTTCTTCCATGCGGATGTTGGTTGGAAGAGCGTTCCATAGCCGAGGTCCTTGGACTGCGAATCTTCGTTCTCCCTTTGCTTTGTAGCGGTATTTGGGAATGATGAGGAGGTTTTGGTTAGCTGATCGAAGACTGCGATTAGGTGTGTAGTGTTTTATTTTCTCCCGGAGATATAGCGGAGCGTTTCCTTGTATGCATTTGTAGGTGAGGCAGAGGGTCTTGAATGTGATCCGATTCTTTACGGATAGCCAGTGTAGGCTCTTTAGGGATGGGGAATTGGATTCCCAGGGTTTTTACCCTTTTAACAGTCTTGCTTTGGATGAGTTGCAAGCGCGCAAGCTGATATTGGGGTAGTCCTACGTAGAGCGAATTTGCCTAGTCGAGTCGGGAATTGATGATTGTTCCCACAACTGCTGCTTTGTCCTCTTCTGGGATGAAGGGGATGAGTCTACGTAGCAGGCGGAGGAGATGGTGGGATCCGCTAACAACTGATCCTATTTGTGCATCCATTGTTATTCCTGAGTCAAAGATGACTCAGAGACTCTTGGCTTTGGTGCTTGGAGAGATGGTCTGTCCAAGGATGGTGGGAGGTGTCCACGGAGTCTTAGTTTTGGAATTTTTGTTAGCGTGTAGGAGAAGAAGTTCTGTTTTTGATCCATTGAGCTTGAGGGAGCTAATGGTCATCCAGTCATCTATTAAAGTGAGGCATTTCTCTAATTGCTGATGAAGGTCTTTTTGTCCGGTGATGCGAAGGTAGAGTTGGGTGTCATCAGCGTATGAGTGGAAGCAGAGGTCCATTTTCCTGATGATATTGAGAAGTGGGCGGATGTAGATGTTGAATAGCACTGGTGACAAGGGTGAGCCCTGAGGAACTCCACAGGAGATTGCCTGGGTTTCCGAGGTGAATGTTCCTAGTTTCACTATCTGAGAGCGATTCTCTAAGAAGGATGCAAACCATTTTAGAGCAGAATCTGTAGCTCCTGCCACTTCTGCGAGGCGGACAAGTAAAGTATTGTGGTCCACTGTATTGAATGCTGCGCTGAGGTCTAACAGTACCAGGAGACACGATTCTCCGTCATCTGCTGCTTCAAGGGCGTCGTCCCATATTTTGAGAAGTGCTGTTTCTGTGCCATGGCCTGGGCGGAAGCCTGATTGCAGAGGGTCAAGGAGTTGGTGTGTGTCCAGGTGGCGTTGTAGCTGCTGTACTACTGCTTTATCCATAATCTTGGAGATGGTGTTGAGGCTTGTTATCGGTCTGCGGCAGTTAGGGTCCTTAGGGTCGAGATTGGGTTTCTTTAGCAGGGGTTTGACGATGCCTTGCTTGAGGGAGGTTGGCACAGTCCCTTCTTTGAATGATTGATTTATGAGGTGGGTTAGAGTAGGGGCCAAGATGTCGGAACATTCTTTCAGGAGTTTAGTGGGAATGATGTTGTTTGGTGATGTGCTGTCTCAAAGGATTCTGATGATGTTTTTAGTCGTGTCAGTGGTGATTGGGGACAAAGAGAAATCCGGTGGTTGTGTGATGTTCGTGTCGATATCCTCTTTTTGCTTTGGTTGAGTGAGGTTGGTTGTTATTTTCTGATGAATTGATTTCCGAATGTTGTCGATTTTGTCGATGAAGAAATCTCATTGCAGAATTCTTGAGTATCGTTTGCAGGGGGCTCTAAGCAGATCGGGTTCATTGACTGAGTGACTTTTTTGAAAAGTTCCCGCGGACGGTTTAAGGCAGTTGAGATGGTGTCCGAGAAATGTTCTTTTTTGGCTTTGAAGATTGCCTTGTGGTATTTCATAGTGAGTGCTTTGTAGTTAGTATGGTTTTCCTTGGTAGGATTTCTTCTCCATGCTCTTTCAGCTCTTCTACGTTCTTGCTTGAGTAGGGTGAGAGTGCCATTAAACCATCTCGAGTTTTTTTTGCGGACGAGTGTTCTGTGTTTTGGCGCCACTGAGTCTGCTGTTTGTAGTAATACCTTATTTAGGGAGTTGAGTGTTTGTTCCGTTGAGAGGTTTGAGTTTAGCAAAAGTATTTTGTTTGATAATGTCGTTTTGAAGAGTTCTGAGTGTAGTTTCTTCTGAGATCTATTCCAGTGTGTTGTTGTTGCGCGTTTCTGTTTTTGGAGGGTGGTGTTAGTGGTGATTTTAAATTTGATAGGGTGGTGGTCCGTCCATGGTAGTGGAGTGTTGTCAAATATGTTGATGTCCATATTCTGTTTGAAGATGAGATCTAGAGTGTGTCCTGAACCGTGCGTGGGTTCATGGAAAAAGGGAGATAGAGGGGGTAATTTACTATTGCGCTGCATAGCTAATTAGCGCTAATTACTGGGAATTATCGCTAATTACTGGGAATTATCGATAATTAGCACCAATCGCGCTAATTAGCGCTAAAACGGTATTCACTATAGCGCTGGTAAAAACATACTCCCAAGATTGAATTTACTATAGTTCCCTGAAAATAAATAGCGCCCAAAACCTTACTCTGCTAAAACCTGGAGTAGCGCACATGGAAATAATGTTTAGAGCATGATATAATTGCCTAAATGGTACTGAAATATGCGGTATATTGTATTGTTTAAAGATAATCTGCTTTTAAACTGTGTGAAAAAGTGATTCTACACTGAAATATCTTTAAAAGTCTGAGAAAAGATAAATTCCCTGTTTTTGTATAACTAGGTGCCAACACAACTGAGCATGCTCAGACCTGAAAATAGTTCTCACTTTAGCTCCAATGTCTTTTTTACAGGCGCTATAGTAAATACCAAAATGAGCACAGTGTTAAAGAGCATTTTATGGGAGTGAAAATTGGCGCTATTATAGTCCAGTGCAAGTTTTAGCCATTGATTCTAATGGTACAATTGTAACTTCCCAAATTAAATCCTTTTAATGTTGGGATGAAATGTATCTTTCCCTGAAATAAATTTTCCTTTGCAACATTGTTGCTTCTACTTCAACTATTTTGTTTTTAAGAATGCTAAAAAATGTGGAATGTTTTGATAAAATATTTTTTTCTCTGTCACTTTCACTTGTTACTCTCCATCTCACAATAATATTTACCCAAGCTCACACAGGTGTCTTTACAAACCACAAACAATACCATTGCTGATGCAAATTTAAAATGAGTCACAATTTTTTGTGCTTTTTAGTATTTACAAATAATCATAATTTGAGCCCAAAAAATGTTATATGTGTACCAACATCAGAAATCCATAGGGTTAAAAATTGTCCATAGGGTTAAAAATTGATTTGGCTCACCCTTTGCAGCTAGAACAGCTTCTAGAAAGGCTGTCCACAAGGTTTAGTGTGTCTATGGGAATCTTTGACCATTCTTCCAGAAGTGCATTTGTGAGGCCAGGCACTAATGTTGGATGAGACGGCCTGGCTTGCAGTCTCTGCTCTAATTCAGCCAAAAGGTGTTCTCGGGTATTGGGTTGATGTCCGGACTCTGTGCAGGCCTGTCAGGTTCCTCAACCCCAAACTCGCTCATCCATGTCTTTAAGGACCTTGCTTTGTGGACTGGTGTGCAGTCATGTTGAAACAGGAAGGGGCCATCCCACCACATTATAATCCCCCTCCACTAAATGATTTGGACCAGTGCACAAAGCAAGGTCCATAAAGACATGGATGAGTGAGTTTGGGGTGGAGGAACTTGACTGGCCTGCACAGAGTCCCGACCTCCACACAACAGAACACCCTGCGGATGAATTAGAGCAGAGACTGTAAGCTAGGCCTTCTCATCCAACATCAGTGCCTGACCTCACAAATGCACTTACGGAAGAATGGTCAAATATTCCCATAGACTCACTCCTAAGCCTTGTGGACAGCCTTCCCAGAAGAGTTGAAACTGTTATAGCTGCAAAGGGTGGGCCAAATTAATTTTGAACCCTACGGACTAAGACTGAGATGCCATTACAGTTCATGTGTGTATAAACGCAGGCGTCCCAATACTTCGGGGAATATATTGAATATTGCGTGTTACACTGAGCATGGCTATGGACTTAGGGCTGGTTCACACCACAGAGATGCAGACAATATGTGTGAGGCTGTCCTCTGGCTAAATGAGTAGCAATTCTGTCTAGCAGCACTAGGGTTGCTGGTTCAATTCCCCAACACCCAAATGCTTGTGTTGAAGTTTATATGTTCTCCCTGTGTGGGTTTCTCACCACAATCCAAAGACATGCTGGTATTTTATTTGTCTCCTGTCAAAATAGTCTCTAGTGTACGAAAGTTAGTTTTGGACTTTAGATTGGAAGCTCATTGCAGCCAGGGACTGATGTTAATGTTTGTTAGCACTAATAATGCCCAGGGACTTGGACATTTAAAATTGTAGAGTTTACACTGCAAGGGTACATATGCTTAGAAAACTGTTGCTTTGTTTATGTGCATGCAAATGGACTTCGATCTTTGGCCTGTAGTTAGAGATTTGATGCACATAGCCAAGGGCTAACACAGTTGCAAATAGTATTATGTGTTCCTGCTCATCAGGGGCAATCACTTTACACATACATGAAGAGACAGATTGAAATATACTGGTGGGCGTGTACTTCTATTGGACGTGTGTCAGTGTGCTAACAATACAACCTATCTTATATAAAGGGCTGCAGTAGGGAGGTTTGTTTGGCCTGAGAGGGCCAGTTTTTTTTGCTGTGTTTTGTGGGGGAGAGAGAATTATATTGTGCATATTGACAAACGCCACACTAGGGCTGTTTGTATGCTGAAATTCTTGCATTTTTTCCATCAAAAGTGGGTTTATGTGGCCATGCTGTCAATGTTGTGTTTGTATTGTTCCTGCCAGACCATGCAAACATGGTTTGGGAGAATATGCTGACCTTTTACTCTTTGATCTCATTGCTTAATCATGTACACAGAAATGCAGCTTCCAAGCAGAACATGGTCACCTATGTATGTGTGTGTGCATTGTGGGATGGTGGTGGGTGTTATATTTTGAATATGTGCCTTTTTAAATATTATGTTGGAATGCTTTGTAAGAATAATGACTGGTAAGTATATTTCTATAATCTTGCAGATAAAAATGTGGGCTGGTGGGTGAGTAGTTGTATGAAATGTTACCCGTTATACACTGAAAGTAAAGCTGTGTCTACTCTAAGGTTTAGACAAATTTTAGATTGTGAGCTCCTATGAGCAGGGCCCTTAAAACCCAATTGCTAACTGTTTTGCTAAATATAGCACCATATATCCTGTAAATTTTTCTGAAGCTAGTAAATGAATGTACATAATTTTGTTTCTGCTGGCAAAATAAAAGTACATTATTGAGCTTGTTTGTTGTGTTTTTTGTTACTTTTGTTTTTTCTTTTATTTCTTCTTTTTAATTAGTTTTGGGGGTGGTGGTTTTGGTTAAGTGTAATATCTTTCTTTTATATCTTATAATTTCTATATGTACCAAAAAAACGAATATATTCAGCACACCTGCAAGTAAATGATAAAGGTGGAATCTTTATATATAACAGCTGTGAAGAATTGCAGGTAATGAATTAAGCTGGTGGATAGGCAGTGTTGTATGTGTCAGCCCTGGTTCACATTGTTGAGATTTGACATGCGATTTGACTTCTCAAATTGTCGGCAATTGCACCGTTCTAATTGGCAGCACAATTTCCAAAAATAGTTTCTGTACTACTTTTGGCGACTTTGGGGTGCGATTTTTATTGACAGCAGTGCAGAAACCTGCACAGATGTCTCTGAAATTCCCCCCAAAGTCAGGACTGACATGCGGGAATGAAATCATGTGAGTTCAGCTAAACTCCCACTATTTCCTCCCACTGTCAGTGTGAACCAGGGCTCAAACTGAGCCTTTGTCTTTGTAATTTACCTGCTGCTATCCCAGGGACACCATTTCTTATCGAACGCCCTTAAGTTTACCTTTAAATATCATTATATGTAGAAGTACAGATTTGCATATGTGCATATAAACAAAAATAAAAAAATTCTAATGGTGATTGGTTGCGATCAAAAGAGCATGGTTTCACGTTTTGACCCAGGAATGAGTCATTGTAATCACCTGTGCTGGTCAGGCTCTCCATCTAGGTGGACATGGCGAGGTCCCTCTTTAGCAAACAGGAGGTGCTGCCAGGTAAGTGTAGGATATGTACTTGTGCTTACTCAATGTGGGGGTGGATGTGGTAGTTAGATTTGGTGTGGGTGGGGTTCATTGATTGTTTGCATCACCACACATTTGCTTCTGGCCCATGTGCACACATCACTTCCTGCATTTGTTCTGCTGATGTTAATCAGTAAAGACTATGCAAATATAAATGAGAGCTCCTTTCTATTAAAATATATATGACTTGTTTCACACTTGGGCAACTTTTCCAGCAAATTTGGACCTCTGAGTTGCATGACAAGTTGTACCCCATGATTCTGAATGATAACTAGGGATGAGCCGAACACCCCCCGATTCGGTTCGCACCAGAACCTGCGAACGGACCGAAAGTTCGCACGAACGTTAGAACCCCATTGACGTCTATGGGACTCGAACGTTCGAAATCAAAAGTGCTCATTTTAAAGGCTAATTTGCATGGTATTGTCCTAAAAAGGGTTTGGGGACCCGGGTCCTACCCCAGGGGACATGTATCAATGCAAAAAAAACTTTTAAAAAAGGCCGTTTTTTTTCGGGAGCAGTGATTTTAATGATGCTTAAAGTAAAAAAAAAAAAAGTGAAATATTCCTTTAAATATCGTACCTGGGGGGTGTCTATAGTATGCCTGTAAAGTGACGCGTGTTTCCCGTGTTTAGAACAGTCCCTGCACCAAATGTCATTTTTAAAGGAAAAAATCTCATTTAAAACTGCTTGCGGGTTTAATGTCATGTCGGGTCATGGCAATATGGATGAAAATCAGTGAGACAAACGGCATGGGTACCCCCCAGTCCATTACCAGGCCCTTTGGGTCTTGTATGGATATTAAGGGGAACCCCGCACCCAAATTAAAATAAGGAAAGGCCCTATATACGCTGAACAGCAGTATACAGGCGGTGCAAACAAGACAGGGACTGTAGGTTTGTTGTTAAGTAGAATCTCTTTGTAATTTTGAACGGGTACATTTTTAACGTGTTTAGCTCCAGCCAAAAAATCTTTTTTAAGCTTTTTGGAAAACATAGGGAAGGGTTATCACCCCTGTGACATTTGTTTTGCTGTCTTTGCTCCTCTTCAGAAGATTTCACCTCACTTTTTTGTCCCAATGAAAAATGTTTTTTGAAAATTTGGGTTTTTTTGTGGAACAAGGATTGGAAAGCATCAGTGGAAAGGAGAAATTGTTTTCCCATATTAACTCTTACAGGAGAGAATTTCCCTTCCTAGGGGTAGATTTCATCTCACTTCCTGTTGTCTCCTTCCGTTTGCAAGTAGGAGTCGTTTGTAAGTTAGATGTTTGAAAGTAGGGTCCTGCCCTATATACTCAGCAGAAATTTGGGCCTTAGGTGTTGCTGTGGCCACAACACTGTAAGCCCTCACAGGGCCCTGCTGTGAAATATTAGATCAAGAATTGTAATTACATGCCCCTGTTGAACAGGAGCTGAAAAAGTAGGCCTTAGGCACTGGTGCTGGTGCCACAACACTGCAACCCCTCACAGACACTCTAGTTGGAACGCAGGAACGAGCCCTGCTGCAAAGTATTGCATCAAAAATTGTAATTACACGCCCCTGTTAGACAGGGGCAGAAAAATTGGGCCTTAGGCACTGGTGCTGGTGCCACAACACTGCAACCCCTCACAGACACTCTAGTTGGAACGCAGGAACGAGCCCTGCTGCAAATAAATATCGTACCTGGGGGGTGTCTATAGTATGCCTGTAAAGTGACGCGTGTTTCCCGTGTTTAGAACAGTCCCTGCACCAAATGTCATTTTTAAAGGAAAAAATCTCATTTAAATCTCATTTAAAACTGCTTGCGGGTTTAATGTCATGTCGGGTCATGGCAATATGGATGAAAATCAGTGAGACAAACGGCATGGGTACCCCCCCAGTCCATTACCAGGCCCTTTGGGTCTTGTATGGATATTAAGGGGAACCCCGCACCCAAATTAAAATAAGGAAAGGCCCTATATACTCTGAACAGCAGTATACAGGCGGTGCAAACAAGACAGGGACTGTAAGTTTGTTGTTAAGTAGAATCTCTTTGTAATTTTGAACGGGTACATTTTTAACGTGTTTAGCTCCAGCCAAAAAATCTTTTTTAAGCTTTTTGGAAAACATAGGGAAGGGTTATCACCCCTGTGACATTTGTTTTGCTGTCTTTCCTCCTCTTCAGAAGATTTCACCTCACTTTTTGACCCAATGAAAAATGTTTTTTGAAAATTTGGGTTTTTTTGTGGAACAAGGATTGGAAAGCATCAGTGGAAAGGAGAAATTGTTTTCCCATATTAACTCTTACAGGAGAGAATTTCCCTTCCTAGGGGTAGATTTCATCTCACTTCCTGTTGTCTCCTTCCGTTTGCAAGTAGGAATCGTTTGTAAGTTAGATGTTTGAAAGTAGGGTCCTGCCCTATATACTCAGCAGAAATTTGGGCCTTAGGTGTTGCTGTGGCCACAACACTGTAAGCCCTCACAGGGCCCTGCTGTGAAATATTAGATCAAGAATTGTAATTACATGCCCCTGTTGAACAGGAGCTGAAAAATTAGGCCTTAGGCACTGGTGCTGGTGCCACAACACTGCAACCCCTCACAGACACTCTAGTTGGAATGCAGGAACGAGCCCTGCTGCAAAGTATTGCATCAAAAATTGTAATTACAAGCCCCTGTTAGACAGGGGCAGAAAAATTGGGCCTTAGGCACTGGTGCTGGTGCCACAACACTGCAACCCCTCACAGACACTCTAGTTGGAACGCAGGAACGAGCCCTGCTGCAAAGTATTGCATCAAAAATTGTAATTACACGCCCCTGTTAGACAGGGGCAGAAAAATTGGGCCTTAGGCACTGGTGCTGGTGCCACAACACTGCAACCCCTCACAGACACTCTAGTTGGAATGCAGGAACGAGCCCTGCTGCAAAGTATTACATCAAAAATTGTAATTACACGCCCCTGTTAAACAGGGGCTGAAAAATTGTGCCTTAGGCACTGGTGGTGGCGCCCAGAACCAAAAATGTTCTTACAAGCTATCAGCGTGATGATTGAGGAGGAAGAGGATAATTACTCAGGGATAGTCACTCAGCATCAGCATAGGCAGTCTTTGAAGGGATCTGAGATTTCAAAAAAAATTATTCGGTTACATCAGCATCAGGTGCTTGGTAGCTGGTGGTGATCCAAGGCTGATTCATTTTTATGAAGGTCAGCCGATCGACCGAGTCGGTGGACAGACGCACCCTGTGATCGGTTACCACGCCTCCAGCAGCACTGAATGTGCGTTCCGAAAGAACGCTGGATGCAGGACAGGCCAGTAGCTCAATTGCATACTGTGCAAGCTCTGGCCAGTGATCCATCCTCAAGACCCAGTAACCCAGAGGATTTTCGGTGGGAAAGGTGTCCAAGTCTGATCTTGTCCCTAGGTATTCCTGCACCATGTAAAACAGACGCTGGCGATGGTTGCTGGAACCGATCATACCTTGGGGCTGCGGACCAAAAAATTGTCTGAACGCATCGGTCAGACGGCCACCTTCTCCACCGCTCCTTCTTTGACTGACCGAAGCCTCAGCAACACGTTGTCCAGAAACAGGAGTTTGTAACCTCCCAGTCTCTGGGAACGCGTTGCACAGACCTTTCTGCAAGGCCTCCCGAAGATGTTTCATCCTCTGCTCCCTCTGCAATGGCAAGATAAGGTCCGCAACCTTACCCTTGTAACGTGGATCAAGGAGGGTTGCCAGCCAGTATTGGTCCTTCTCCTTGATACCACGAATACGAGGATCCTTACGCAGGCTTTGCAGGATCAGGGAGGCCATGCAGCATAGGTTTGCTGAGGCATTCGGTCCGGAGTCCTCTGGGTCACTAAGGACGACAACGTCCGCAGCCACCTCCTCCCAGCCACGTACAAGTCCATGTGTTTCTTGGGACTGATCCCTTAAAGACTGCTGCTGATGCTGAGTGCCAGGCTCCACCTCCATACTGACACAATCTTCCTCCTCCTCCTCCTCGTCCTCTTCCTGTGTGATCGGCGGGCACGCAGGAACACTGTCTGGATAAAGGGGGCCTTGAGAGCTAAGGAAGTCCTCCTCTTCCTGCCTCTGTTCTGCCTCAAGTGCCCTGTCCATTATTCCACGCAGCATGTGCTCCAACAGGTGGACAAGGGGGACAGTGTCACTGATGCATGCACTGTCACTGCTCACCATCCTCGTGGCCTCCTCGAATGGTGACAGGACAGTGCATGCATCCCTGATCATGGCCCACTGGCGTGGGGAAAAAAAAAACAAGCTCCCCTGACCCTGTCCTGGTGCCATAGTCGCACAGGTACTCATTGATGGCCCTCTGCTGCGTGTGCAGCCGCTGCAGCATGGCCAACGTTGAGTTCCACCTGGTGGGCATGTCACAGATTAGGCGGTTCTTGGGCAGGTTAAACTCCTTTTGGAGGTCCGTCAGCCGAGCACTGGCATTATATGACTGGCGGAAATGCACACAGACTTTTCTGGCCTGCCTCAGGACATCCTGTAAGCCCGGGTACCTGCCCAAGAACCACTGCACCACCAAGTTAAGGACGTGAGCCAAACAGGGCACATGGGTCATTTGTCCCTGTCGGAGGGCAGAGAGGAGGTTGGTGCCATTGTCGCAAACCACCATTCCTGCCTTAAGTTGGCGTGGCGTCAACCACCTCTGAACCTGCCCCTGCAGAGCTGACAGAACCTCTGCCCCAGTGTGGCTCCTGTCCCCCAAGCACACCAGCTTAAGCACCGCATGGCATCTTTTGGCCTGCGTACTTGCGTATCCCCTTGAACAACTACGGAGCACCGCTGGTTCCGAGGAAGAGGTCATGGAGGAAGAAGAAGAGGAGGGGGTGGAGGAGAGAGGTGTGTCACAATCATTAGCATTTTGGAGGCGTGGTGGCGGAACAACCTCCAACACTACTGCACCTTGTCCTGCATCCTTCCCAGCTGCCAGCAGAGTCACCCAATGCGCCATGAAACTTAGGTAACGTCCCTGTCCATGCCTGCTGGACCATGAGTCAGCGGTAATATGCACCTTACCGCTGACCGCCCTGTCCAGCGAGGCATGGACATTGCCTTCCACATGCCGGTAGAGAGCCGGAATCGCCTTCCGTGAGAAAAAGTGGCGTTTGGGTACCTGCCACTGAGGAACCACACATTCCACAAACTCACGGAAGGTGGCAGAGTCTACCAACTGAAAAGGCAGCAGTTGAAGTGCTAGCAATTTTGCCAAGCTAGCATTCAACCGCTGGGCATGTGGATGGCTGGGAGCAAACTTTTTTCGGCGGTGCAGCAGCTGGGGCAGGGAAATTTGCCTGGTACAATCTGACGTCAGTGTACCAAAAGCAGATTGCCCACAAGTACTTGGCTGTGACACACCTAATTCTACACCTTCATTCCTCTCACTGCAGGTCTCAGAGAGGACTGGAGGTCTAGTGGGGTTGGAAATCTCAGCTGATGAGGAGCAAGGAGAGATCCTCTTTGTTCTTTGGTGTGGGTCTTTTAGATACGCTTGCCAACGAACTGCATGGCAGGTCAACATATGTCTGGTCAAGCATGTGGTACCCAAGCGGGAGATGTTTTGGCCACGTGAGATACGCTTGAGACATATGTTGCAAATAGCAGCGGTGCGATCTGATGCACTCGTCTCAAAAAAGGCCCACACCAAAGAACTTTTTGAATAACGCGCAGAGACTGCAGCGCCCTGCACATGTGGAGCTTTGGGGTGTGATGCAGTCAATGTGCTGCCCTTAGGCTGGCCCCTGGAGGGCATCCTGCCTCGTTGGTGATGTGCCGCCTCCTCCTCCTCCTCCTCCTCTCTCCTATCAGGCACCCACGTTGAGTCAGTAACCTCATCATCCCCTCCCTCCTCATCACTGGAGCAAACCTGGCAGTATGCTGCAGCAGGGGGAGCATGACTGCCAGATTGCTGTCCTTCTTGGGCACCCCCTCTGTCCGTGCTCATGTTACTGCCTTCATCGAGCTCAGTATCATCATCAGAGCCTTCCAAACGCTGGGCATCCTCCTGGAGCATGTACCCAACACTGTGGTCAAACAGTTCGAGGGACTCCTCAGGAGGACATGGTGGAGCTAGGGAAGGAGTCACTGATGACATTGAGCTGAGGGAAGAGGCCGCTGCTTTGCCAGACAAAGCACCCTGGGCATGGGTGAGAGAGGATGAGGAGGATGAGGACGGCTTGGTCATCCACTCGACCAAGTCTTCCGCATGTTGCGGCTCAACACGGCCAGCTGCCGAAAAAAAGGCCAAGCGTGTCCCATGGCCACGTGCTGATGAGGATGCACCGTCTCCACGACCAGCACTAGACACAGAGCCTGCTTGCCCTCTCTTATTGGCTTGTGACTGTCTGCCTCTCCTTCTTGGCCTTCCAGACATACTAATGGCCTGTAGCTGCACTAAGCTGGGATATATATATCTATATATACATATATATATATATATGTACTGATACTGCAGCTAGCAAAATCAACTGCTTGCCTGTAGTATGAGAACACCACCAACCTTCTACAGGTAGCTTTAGCTGAACACTGTGAGGTGGACGCACCCCACTAACTTGTAGGTTTAGCTGAACACTGTGAGCAGGACGCACTGCACTAACTGTAAATAGTCTAGCTGCCTGACCGTGGTACTAATAGGATCAAAAGAACACCAGTAATTTTCTTCAGGTAGCTTTATATACTGTAACCAGACAAGCCTACCTGTCAGTAGGAAGATAACAGGAACGGATCTAGCTGAACACTGTGAGCAGGACGCACTGTACTAAATGTAAATAGTCTAGCTGCCTGACCGTGGTACTAATAGGATCAAAAGAACACCAGTAATTTTCTTCAGGTAGCTTTATATACTGTAACCAGACAAGCCTGCCTGTCAGTAGGAAGATAACAGGAACGGATCTAGCTGAACACTGTGAGCAGGACGCACTGTACTAAATGTAAATAGTCTAGCTGCCTGACCGTGGTACTAATAGGATCAAAAGAACACCAGTAATTTTCTTCAGGTAGCTTTATATACTGTAACCAGACAAGCCTGCCTGTCAGTAGGAAGATAACAGGAACGGATCTAGCTGAACACTGTGAGCAGGACGCACTGTACTAAATGTAAATAGTCTAGCTGCCTGACCGTGGTACTAATAGGATCAAATAGAACACCAGTAATTTTCTTCAGGTAGCTTTATATACTGTAACCAGACAAGCCTGCCTGTCAGTAGGAAGATAACAGGAACGGATCTAGCTGAACACTGTGAGCAGGACGCACTGTACTAAATGTAAATAGTCTAGCTGCCTGACCGTGGTACTAATAGGATCAAAAGAACACCAGTAATTTTCTTCAGGTAGCTTTATATACTGTAACCAGACAAGCCTGCCTGTCAGTAGGAAGATAACAGGAACGGATCTAGCTGAACACTGTGAGCAGGACGCACTGTACTAAATGTAAATAGTCTAGCTGCCTGACCGTGGTACTAATAGGATCAAATAGAACACCAGTAATTTTCTTCAGGTAGCTTTATATACTGTAACCAGACAAGCCTGCCTGTCAGTAGGAAGATAACAGGAACGGATCTAGCTGAACACTGTGAGCAGGACGCACTGTACTAAATGTAAATAGTCTAGCTGCCTGACCATGGTACTAATAGGATCAAATAGAACACCAGTAATTTTCTTCATTTAGCTTTATATACTGTAACCAGACAAGCCTGCCTGTCAGTAGGAAGATAACAGGAACGGATCTAGCTGAACACTGTGAGCAGGACGCACTGTACTAAATGTAAATAGTCTAGCTGCCTGACCGTGGTACTAATAGGATCAAATAGAACACCTGTAATTTTCTTCAGGTAGCTTTATATACTGTAACCAGACAAGCCTGCCTGTCAGTAGGAAGATAACAGGAACGGATCTAGCTGAACACTGTGAGCAGGACGCACTGTACTAAATGTAAATAGTCTAGCTGCCTGACCGTGGTACTAATAGGATCAAATAGAACACCAGTAATTTTCTTCAGGTAGCTTTATATACTGTAACCAGACAAGCCTGCCTGTCAGTAGGAAGATAACAGGAACGGATCTAGCTGAACACTGTGAGCAGGACGCACTGTACTAAATGTAAATAGTCTAGAAGATAACAGGAACGGATCTAGCTGAACACTGTGAGCAGGACGCACTGCACTAAATGTAAATAGTCTAGAAGATAACAGGAACGGATCTAGCTGAACACTGTGAGCAGGACGCACTGCACTAAATGTAAATAGTCTAGAATTTAACAGGAACGGATCTAGCTGAACACTGTGAGCAGGACGCACTGCACTAAATATAAATAGTCTAGAAGATAACAGGAACGGATCTAGCTGAACACTGTGAGCAGGACGCACTGCACTAAATGTAAATAGTCTAGAAGATAACAGGAACGGATCTAGCTAAACTGAATACAGTGTATATATATATATGCAACACCTGGGATGCATATATATACACAATACACTGTAAGTGCAGCTAACTGACTGACTGTTCTGCCTAATATATCTAACTCAAATCAAATGACACTGTCTGTCTCTCTCTCTCTCTCTCTATCTATGAACGCCGGAACACACACTACACAGGGCCGCCGTGCAGGCGGCCTTATATAGTGTGGGGCGTGTACTAAATCCCCTGAGCCATAATTGGCCAAAGCCTCCTTAGCTTTGGCCAATTACGGTTCTCTGTTCAGGCGGCGCTGTGATTGGCCAAGCATGCGGGTCATAGTGCATGCTTGGCCAATCATCAGCAAGCAACGCACTGCGATGCCGTAGTGAATTATGGGCCGAATACACGAATTTGGCGCGAATGGCCCATATCGTTCGCAATTTGGCGAACGGGCGAACAGCCGATGTTCGAGTCGAACATGGGTTCGACTCGAACACGAAGCTCATCCCTAATGATAACCATTCATATCTGTGCTACTTCAAGTTGCAACAACTTCAAAGTAGTCCCTGTACTACTTTGGTGTGACTTTCATTTGACTTGAGGTACATAGGGCGCAATATTACACAGGCATTCCCAGATGTTGGGGCCAAGTTGCAGTAGCAAAGTGGCAGCAACATAGTGTTGATCGACAGGTCCGCGCACTTATAACCTCCGGACTCAACCCACCTATCGGACGGGACTGTAGCCTTTCCGGGAAGCCGCTGAGCAGCTGGACAGCCCACGGCTCGAGCCTAGCTGGCGGCCATCTTGGTGCACCCAAACGCTGCCTAGCACTCCACCGACCACCCGGAATTCATCCCCGGACTTCCCCAGCTGCATTTATCCGGGACCTGGGTCCCACTTCACTCAGCTCAGCTCTCCGGGGCATCATCCGCAGCCGCCGTCCGGTCCCTTTCTCTCTAGCCAGCTAGACACAGGGGACAGACTGCGGCTGTGGCCTAGCTCTGGCCTGCACCAGCCTACCTCCTCAGCTCACCCCCACTTCTGCTTCAGTAGGCCAGCATGCCAGTACTGGTAAGTAGTGGCCTAGGTTCACCCTAGCGCCCTCCCCTTCCATTCTCAGACTCCCCCCATCACCCCCTCTCTCTCTCTCCTCATCTTTGGATCATCCCCGGTCAGGTAAGTACCTCGGGGCATCACCCCTTAGCAGTTGATCCAGGGTCCTAGGTCCGACTACCTCCGGGGGTCAGGAAGGTATTTTTTCCTCGGCCACAGCAATTGGCCAGCTCGCTTAGGGGTTTTTCGCCTTCCTCTGGATCAACGGGAGGGCAGGTAGGTCAGCAGGGCCCCCCCAGCTCCACCACCTGAACCATCGCACCATCATCTGCACCATCAACAACACCACTCCTTCCTCAGTGACACCCCTCAGGACCATCATCCACAACACCACTCCTTCCTCAGCGACACACCTCAGGACCATCATCTTCGCAGCAACCTCATCGTCATTACATCAGTAGCATCATCATATCAGCCTTCCAACAGCAACTTTTGTTTCTCACAATGCGCATCTTCAAATACTCAGCGGACGCCCTCCACAGGCTAAGAAATACCACCTCAACATTACCAACCACTATTCAAAAAATACTACGAAAAGAACGATTACTAAGGACCAACATACAATCAACCATCGAACAAAGGAAGATACCAATTCAACCACAACAATTAGCATGCGCCTTGATCAACACCAGATCTGCAGTCAAGCACAGACTACAAAACAACATAGATTGCCTCTTCATCACGGAAAGCTGGCTAACACCCGACTGCAACGCCATCTTAACTGAATTGGTGCCTGAGAACTACAGTATCCTAACTGAGCATAGAATAGGAAAAAAAAGGAGGCCTAGCAGTGATCTTCAAATCCCACCTTACGCTCATCAAACCAACTCCACAGAACGCAGTGCCTTTCATGGAGACACTCACCCTACATCTTCAACAACACCCCAAGACACCATTCACACCATTCACATACTACTAAGCTACAGACCACCAGGACCGAAGACTAACCTCATTAACCTCATTACACCTCTCACTAAATTCATGTCAATCCACACCCTGAAAACCAAAAATCTTCTGGTACTTGGGGACTTCAACCTCTGGGCAAACTCTACCCAAGACCCCATCGCCACCGCCTGCATCAACCACTAGGTCTTCAGCAATTGATTGATGCTCCCACGCATGCTTCAGGACACATCACGGTCTCTGAGTCATCTTTGACGCAGAGATGTCAATGGATGCACAAGTAGTCAGCGGCTCTCACCATCTTCTCCGCCAACTACGTAGACTCATCCAGTTCATTCCAGAAGAGGACAAAGCAGCAGTACTCAACTACGCAAACTCCCTCTACATAGGACTACCTAAATACTATATTGCTCACTTACAAGTCATCCAAAACACGGCAGCAAGACTAGTAACCAGAAGAAAACCCTGGGAATCCATCTCCACATCCCTGAGGACCCTACACTGGCTAACCGTAAAGAATTGGATCACAATCAAGACCCTATGGAATGCTCTACCCACTAACATCCGCATGGAAGAAAACCATTGGGCCTTCAGAAAAAAACTCAAGACTCACCTCTTCTAAGAAGCAGGACAACTCTGGACGGATCAAGTGCCTTGAAGCGATTCAGTTCACATTTGTAGCGCTATACAAATTCTTCATTCATTCATTCATTCATTCATTCAGGTCACAGCAGTTTGAATGAGATTCATGGATATACCTTTGAATTAGGCACTATTCTCACTTGTGCATCCTGCAAGTGGGTCAAATTCATCCCTGCACTACTTTGATTTGACTTTGATGCGACTTTGAGGTACATATACCGCAAGATTACACAGGCTTTGGTCGCACAAGTGCAAATGGGGCCTAATTCAAAGGTATTATCAATGAATCTCCTTAGGTTCCTTTCACACTTGGCTGACTTTTCATACGACCTGAAAGTCCATCGATTTTGCAGTGCTTTTTGCCGCAAATGTGATGTGATTTGAAGCAATACCAGTGTAATCTTGAGGTCTATGGATGCAGGAGTCACAGGACAAGTTGCACAAGTGTGAACGGGGCTTTAGGGCCAGTTCACACTGCTGTGCTGTCCGACATCGGATGGATTTGCCACCGCACTGCAAAACACATGTGATGTCTGTGTGATGCAAACTCAGCCATACAGATTGTATGGTTGAATTTGCATCGCATTTGGACCAAACTTGCACAGGACCTTTTTTTTGGTCTGCAGCAGAATCGGATTGCATGGGTGTTGTCTGAATTTGCAGTTCACTCTGCGATATGCGAACTGACTTTGGGGTGTCATTAGCTTTCTACTGACACTCCCAGCAGTTCTCATATGGCAGTGTGAACTGCCTGTGAATTGTATGCGATGCGGGAACCTGCACTGGATTCACAGGGTTCCCTCATCGCTCCAGTGTGAACAGGCCTTGACCCTAGGTTCACACCTATGCATTTTTTAGTGTGTTTTGCAGTTTGCAGAAATGCTCTACAGTCCATTTAACATGGTTTCCCATGGTACTAGTTCACAGCTATGCGTTTTGCGGCCAGTGTGTTTTTGGAAATTGTCGGGGACTTTTTTCACGCGATTTGCGGGTAATAGATTTCAAGGGAACCGCACCTGAAATGCAACTGTTGCATTTGTGATGTGATTTTTGATGTGTTTTGTGGTTATTATTTTAATACTGTATATAGCTGGTTGCTAACCGGGGGGGGGGGGGGGGGCTGGAAGCCAGCTGGCACGTCCTTAACAACCAATGAGTCATCAGCTGTCAGCGGCTTCCCCACTGGAAGTAAAAAAAAATACCAGCCAAAAAAATCGCAAAAAAACTGCATGGGGTCCCCCCAAGGTCTATACCAGGCCCTTTGGGTCTAGCATGGATTCGGAGGGGACCCCCACACCAAAATTTAACAAAAATGGTGTGGGATTCCCCCCAAATCTATACCAGGCCCTTTGGGTCTAGTATGGACCTGGAGGGGACCCCCCTATGCCAAAAGTATAAAAAAAGGCGTGGGCCCCCCCCAAAATCTATACCAGACCCTTATCCGAGCACGCAACCTGGCAGGCCACAGGAAAAGAGGGGGGATGAGAGAGTGCCCCCCCTCCTGAACCATACCAGGCCACATGCCCTCAATATGGGGAGGGTGCTTTGGGCTCACCCCCAAAACACCTTGTCGCCATTTTGATGGGGACAAGGGCCTCATCCCCATAACCCCTGCCCGGTGGTTGTGAGGGTCTGGGGGTGGGGGGCTTATCGGATCTGGAAGGGGGCCACCAGATCCCGCCCCCCCATGTGAATGGATATCGGGTACATTGTACCCCTACCCATTCACCAAAAAAACAGTGAAAGGTGACAAAAAACAATAGCCGATTTTTGACAAATCCTTTATTGTAAAATAGTTCTGAGTGGTCTTTTACCCCGAGCCGTGTCTCCCGCCGTCATCTTCTCCTGGTGCTGTCACTCTTGCCACCATATTCTGTCATCGTCTTCTGTTGCCGTCTCTCCCGCCGTCTGGAGCCTGGAGATTTCTTAGCGATCCGGGTAGGATGAGTCTCCAGTCCTGGATCAAGATTTTCAGAACTGCCAACACACTAATTGGTCAGGTGTGTGTTTGTCTTTTTGGAGACACCTGACCATGGTTATGAGCTCCACTCTCCCGAGGAGTCCAGGCGTGCAAGGGAGAAGTCAGAGAGTGCATGTGTGCACTGTGAAAGCCTGAGACCCTGGCCAGAGATCGCTGCCAGAAGTCAGGAGGGCTCTACGTAGGAGTCAAAGCAGTAAAGGGCTAAATATTATGTGAACAGAGTGTGTATAAAGACTGTCTGTGAGAAACAGACAAAGGCCTGAAGTGCAGGGCCAGAGCGGCAGTGTTGTATGTATAAGCCAGAAGTTTGAATGTCTATTTCTTTGCAAGAGTGCAGTGCTGAAAACCCCTGTGAGGAAAACCTGTCGTTTTAGTTTCTGGAAGTGCATTGAACTTTTCTTTAATAAAAGTGGGCCAACAAGCCCTTAAGTGATCATTTCTGGCGTAGACTGTATTTGCGGGCGCTACACTTGAGCTATACAACCCCAAACTTCACAGTATACATACATTTTTACAAATAAAAGAAAAAATCCACAATAATCCAATACCTTAATGGAGAACCAACTGAAGTAAATGCCCAGCTGCAAACGCAGATCACGTATTCATAACCGTGCAATAAAACATAAACAAAAAATTGCGCTGCGTTTAGGAGTATATCTATGTGTCCGTTCACCCTAGTGGTATCATATACACTAAATCTAAAGTGCAATGTGCAAATGATACGGATCTGAAATCAACTCTGCATACATAAAATAAATAAATATATCAGAAAAGTGCAACAAGGTGCCATATACAATAAATCCCAAAGTGCAATGTGCAAATAATACGGATCTGAAATCAACTCTGCATATATAAAATAAATAAATAAATACAGCAAACACTTATTAATCAATGATACTCAATGGAATAAATTAAAAACGTGCACTATAAATAATATATTATATACATGTCACATGCAAAACTCCAATATAACCATATAAGTGACAGGTGATATTAAATAAATATAACCATATGTGTGACAGGTTATATTTATATATTTATAACACAGCCAAGAGGATCTTGCCTTCCCTGTTAGTGTATGCCTATGCTGAGAAACACCAGAAATTAGATGTGTGTTTTGACCGCCTAACATTAGTGGCTCTTGTGAGCCCTGGCCGGCCGCCTCTGTGGGGATCCACGCCAAGTCTGGAATGTGTGAAGCACCCCAGATTTTTCCTTTCCTCTCCTGGGTTCCAACCACACAGCTACACTTACTGCTGGCTTTCCACTCAATCAACCTCAATCCTCTGGACTGAAGGAGGTGGGAGACCATCTCTTGATGCCTGTGTGTGCAACTTTTATGCTGAAGAGACAAGTTTTCTACCATAGAGAGCCTGCTTGGAGATCATCTGTTATCAATCATTGAGCCCAGGGGTGGCTCCATAGCGTGTATTGACGCAGCTGAACACTGTGTCGCACGCTCTAAGGTGAGCGCAACCACTTTGGGGGTCACCGAGGCACATCACGGCATGATTTGGGCACTCTGATTCAGCAACTGGATTTTTCCTTTGAAACACTTTATGTACCAAAGTTTTCTTTTGGAACTTTTCACTGCACACTGTTGTGTTGGAAGATTTTTCACAAATAAGGACAATTGTTGTCTCAAATATCACCTGTCACACATATGGTTATATTTATTTAATATCACCTGTCACTTATATGGTTATATTGGAGTTTTGCATGTGATATGTATGGACAGCTGCTGCAACAATCAGTTTGCATAACCAAAGAATTTCTGCACAAACTGTCAGAAACCGTCTCAGAGAAGCTCATCTGCATGAATGACGTCCTCATCGGGGTCTCGAACTGACTGCAGTTCATCATCGTAACCGACTTGAGTTGGCAAATGCTCACATTTGATGGCCTCTGGCACTTTGGAGATTTGTTCTCTTTATGGATGAATCCCGGTTTTCACTGTATAGGGCAGATGGCAGACAGTGTGTATGGCGTTGTGTGGGTGAGCGGTTTGCTAATGTCAACATTGTGGATCGAGTGGCCCAAGGTGATGGTGGGGTTATGGTATGGGCAGGTGTATATTATGGACAACAAACACAGGTACATTTTGTTGATGACATTTTGAATGCACAGAGATACCGTGATGAGATCCTGAGGACCATTGTTGTGCCATTCATCCACAGCCATCACCTCATGTTGCAGCATGATAATGCATGGCCCCATGTTGCAAGGATCTGTACACAATTTATGGAAGCTGGTAAGGGAGGAAAGGGAGGGTTAATCTGATGTCTACATAGTTTAAGGGGGAAAGGGATCTCAGCTGGGGTCTAGAGGAGGAAAAGGGGGCTGATCTAAGGTCTGGATGGGTTTAAAAGGAAAAAGGCTGGTCTGAGTTCTGAAGAAGCTTGGAGGAAATGGGGGTTGATCTGAGGTCTGAAGATGTTAAAAAGGAAGGGGGAGACTGGTCTGAGGTCTGAAGTGGTTAAGGAAGAACAGGTCTGATTTGAGCTGGGAAGGGGGGATGATTTGAGATATGTTGGTGTACACACATACACACACACCCTCCACCAATGGCAGGACATTTTTCCTTCCACTAACATTGAGATGGGGCTTTTTTTTTATCTCAATGATGCCAGACCTTTTCTTTTTTCATGCTAACGCAAGGACATCTTTTTCAACAACTGACTCTGGGCTATTTTTTAGAACCCCTAACTATGGCTGCCTTTACCCACAAACCATCAATATACAAGCATTTTTTTTCTTTTCACTGACCAGCATTGTAAGGTGCACTGTTTTACATAATCCTAACCACTGAACTAGTACAATGTACAATGTTACATACTCCTAACCAAGGTATTTAGTTTCTTAACAGTTTGTGATTGCTAAGTAGGGATGAGCCGAACACCCCCGGTTCACAGCAGAACATGCGAACATGCATAAAATTTTGTTTGAATACGCGAACACCGTTAAAGTCTATGGGACACAAACGTGAAAAAACAAAAGTGCTAATTTTAAAGGCTTATATGCAAGTTATTGCCATTAAAAGTGTTTGGGAACCTGGGTCCTGCCCCAGGGGACATGTATCAATGCAAAAAAAGTTTTAAAAACATCAAATTTTTCGGGAGGAGTGATTTTAAGAATGCTTAAAGTGAAACAATAAAAATGAAATATTCCATTAAATATCGTGCCTGGGGGGTGTCTATAGTATGCTTGTAAAGTGACGCAGTTTTCCCATGTTTAGAACAATACCACAGCAAAATGACATTTCAAAAGGAAAAAAAGTCCACGGCTGTAATGTATTGTCGGGTTCTGGCAAGATAGATGAACATCATTGAGAAAAATGGCATGGATCCCCCCCCCCCAGCCCATTACAAGGCTTTTTGGGTCTGGTATGGATATTAAGGGGAACCCTGCACCCAAATTTAAAAAAAAAAGGCGTAGGGGCCCCCAGGCACTCTATACTCTGAACAGAAGTATATATGCTATACGGCTTGCTAGCATGATGACAACATGGTATCCGTGACAAGGACACCGAGATCGCCATCCATTTACCTGATTCCCCCCTCTAATTTTCCTGCAGTGGTGTCACCCAATGTAACGACTACGGGTGACACCACTGCAGCACAACCTTGGGAAAGATTTCCTGGACAACTGGATGATCCATCCCTCTCCCCCTCTCTGTCATGGATCATTGCATCCACAAATAACGGAGGAAATCGCTTTGCCACCCAAGATTTACATCTCCCCACAGCGGCTGTGACGGTAACAGATTGATCATGGAAATCTCGTCTAGATGCCGGAGGCTGCGAGTAGCTTCTTATCTGAAGATGTGGTGAGCTGTATTATATCCTAACTATTGTCATCAGGAATTATCACTAACTTTAAAAGCTAAGTAGCTGTGCAATATTCAGTCCTGATACTTAGTGTCACTAGCCTGTGATCTCTGATTATAATGTGCATCTGTTTAAACAAGGAAATCCTCTTTGCAACATAGTTTGTGTAGCGGATACCGAGGAACTTTCACACAGCACCAGCACCTTTCAGTTTCTCATAATTTTTTTTCCTTTTTTCCTTGAGGAGGAACAGCCATGAACATTTATACACGGTTAATGAAGATAGTTCAGATATAATCTTTGGTATTTTTCTATTGTTCATGGACATTCATACCAGCAATTCCAACCGATCTGTGGATCGATTTTGGTCTGAATGTGTGTGTGTGGATGTGAGGGATAGGAAAGGTGAAATTGAGGAAATGGTGGCCACCGATGTCCTATTTAGACACTAGGTCTTTTTAATATGTATTGGGGATAGGAGCACTTTATTTTTGTATCTATTTGTGTAATTTTTCTCATAATTTTTTCTGTAAGTTTTTCTACATGGATAATTAATAAATGATTAATAGTTTTTCCACCGGTCTGTCCTCTCTGAAGAATTGCTTTGTGATCCTCACAATTTTCTTATTATACGGCTTGCCCTATATACTCTGCAGAAAATTGGGCCTTAGGTGTTGGTGGTGCCAGAACACTGTAACCCCTCACAGTTACTCTTGTTGGGCGCTGCAACGGGCCCTGCTATGAAATATTAGATCAAGAATTATAATTACATGTTAAACAGGGGCAGACAGGGGGGCGTGTCTGGACGTGATCCAAGGAGGACGTGTTAGAGCTGAGCTCCATACAACCAGGGAGAATCTATCGCCATCCCTGCCTTGTTCCACCTCATCGAGGCGCCGTTTTAGCCTTACTAACATCTGGACTCCCTCTACTGCAGGCCTGGCGAGGTATCAGTGAAGTTTGGTGAATTTAAACCTACTTTGGGCCGGTTGCTCGACCCGAACCACGGACCCCCGTCGCCTTCTTGCGACCTTCATACCATCCAGGGACCTCGGCTTCTTATCTTCGGAGCCCGGGCTCCCTGCACCAGCTTGTCAGAGGTGGTAATCCCGGAGGGTACAGATCATACACTTAGCGGTGGAGACTCGTCCGGAGATCTGAAACACCGGCTCCGATCCCCCGCGGCCTGACGCCACATTGCAGCTTGCAGACCGGACCCGGCCTGTCTAAATCTCTGGTCACAGTGAGTAACTGAGTAGCTGCCTGCCTTCCCCTTCCCGGTTGCCCCCTTGCTGTGTCTGTACTCCGCTATACCATCAGGGGCCCGCCGTCCGCACCACAAAGCACCTTTTTCAGCTCGCACAGTGCGGTGATCTCCCGGCCAGCTGAATCAGGAAAGTCCGCGGCTTCGGCCTACATTGGAGACTGGCGGCCATCTTGCTGCTCCAACTACACCCTATCCAGCTATATCCAGCTCCACTTGTCGCATAGCTTTCTCCTCACCAGGTTTAGTGCAAAGCTGGGTCTTTCTTTCTTTTTTTACCCACAAGGTCATTGTGAACCCCCTTTATACTAAACATATTATTTAATGCTTGTTGTCGGCGTTCACTTGGCATTGAATACATGTGAGTAAGGAGGGCCCCGTTCAGCTTTCGGCCTTTCAGCTCCAGATATCAAGACACCTAAATCCCACTCCACACTGGGTAAAAGATCCGGGAGGGGATCAGCATCTCACCCAGATGCTTCCGGCTCCATTCAGCGTTACCTAGCTGTGGGAAGAATCACCACCGGAGCCTGAGGCAGCCAGGCCAGAGCCGCAAGACCAAGTGCCTCTCCCTCTTCTCATGCAGCCTCCATGATAGAGAGCTCTCCTGCCTCCTCATACTGCTCTGAAACCATGGATGATCCCGGGTCTCCTGCTGGCTCAGAAATGACATCTTTGATGAGCGGTCTTAAAAAAGAACTTGCGGGGATGTTCCACTGTCTGGAAAGATCCATCAAGAAAGAAATTACGGCTGTGCGGTCCGACATGTCACACATCTTGGTCAGGGTGGAAGAAACGGAGCAAAGACAGGACTCACATGCATCAGCCATAAAGGAATTGCAAGAGACTGTTACCCAGTTAGCTTTAGCTCATCGTGCCACTCTATATAAACTCGAGGACCTCGAGAATCGTAACCACAGAAACAATCTCTGTGTCAGGGGATTACCTGAAGCAACCAGAGATAATGACCTTGAGCCATCTATCTGAGGTATCTTCAATACCATACTGGGTAACCCTGTTACCGATCCATTGCGCTTTGTCCGAGTACACTGGGCTTTACGACCCCGCAACGCTAACTCAGACCAACCTCGAGATGTCATATGCCGTCTGCACTACTTTGAGAATAAAAATGCCATCATGACAAAAATGCGGAATACCCCTAACATTGACTTCGATGGGGCGGTCATCAAAATATTCCCAGACCTCTCCAAGGAAACCCTGGATCGCCGCAGAGCCCTGAAGCCGCTCTTGGAACACCTGCGTTCAGATGGGGCTACATACAGGTGGGGTTTCCCTGCATGTTTGATTGCTACTAAAAATGGCCGCTCCCACACACTCCGCTTTCCGGAGGAACTCTCATCCTTCCTACAAGATCTCAATCTCCCACCTGTGGAGCTCCCAGGTTGGCAGGATCCCATCCCTAAGTTTTCGTGTCCCATGGATCCTGTATGGCGAAAAACCCCCTCAAAGAAGAGGCATACCTCAATTCCTGAATCTGCACAAAAACATGGTTGAGATGCACATCTCTTTCTCTATGCCTGCTCTACCAACGTAGATGCTTAATCTTACGTTAGCTGTAATGTCATGGTCAGGTCCCTGAAACTTCTTTTCCTCTGGTTCTAATTATGCTTGAATATCGCTGACCTGTTACCATTTCGTATGCTGTTTTGTACATTCTACTTCTGGTATTTTCATTTTCTTTCGCCAGTTTGACTTAACTGCAGGTTTTTTCGCAGGATTTATACAGTTTAAGGCAATCTTGTTCTTTTAACCTCTTTAATTTGTTGGAGCTAACCTCCTAAAGTTATAATTTTTTCATTCACAGGCCGAATGCTGACGGGATGTGTTGTCCTTACACTCCCTATATACAGTATTCCCACGCCCCCCCTCCTCCTGGGGTTGGTGAGCGCGAGCTGCCTACAAGGTGATCTATTCGGTCACTATTTGAGGATCTGGATGGTCGCTCGCTCTCTCTCTCCCCACTGGGACCACTGCAGATTTCTGCGTGTTATTCATGTGTTTCCCACAAGATCGTTAATACATGCATATGTACGCTGTGAATGTGTATTTTTTTCTTTTTCTTCCTCTCTCTTCTTCCAAATTGCTTTCCCTCACTCCTCCCCCTCTCTCCCACCTCCCGGTTGGTATGCATGGAAGTGTAAGCTAAAGGGTCTCACTCCGCTATCACAATGGCTACGTTAACAATTACTTCATATAATGTTAGGGGTCTCAATGTTGCTGCTAAACGACACCAAGTTGTATGGGAACTAAAGCAAACCACATGCTCTATTGCCTTTCTTCAAGAAACGCATTTAACCACTTCAGCCCCGGAAGGATTTACCCCCTTCCTGACCAGAGCACTTTTTACAATTTGGCACTGCGTCGCTTTAACTGCTAATTGCGCGGTCATGCAATGCTGTACCCAAACGAAATTTGCGTCCTTTTCTTCCCACAAATAGAGCTTTCTTTTGATGGTATTTGATCACCTCTGTCGTTTTTATTTTTTGCGCTATACACGGAAAAAGACCGAAAATTTTGAAAAAAAATGATATTTTCTACTTTTTGTTCTAAAAAAAATCCAATAAACTAAATTTTAGTCATACATTTAGGCCAAAATGTATTCGGCCACATGTCTTTGGTAAAAAAAAATGTCAATAAGTGTATATTTATTGGTTTGCGCAAAAGTTGCGCCTACAAACTAGGGTACATTTTCTGGAATTTACACAGCCTTTAATTTATGACTGCCTATGTCGTTTCTTGAGGTGCTAAAATGCCAGGGCAGTACAAAACCCCCACGAATGACCCCATTTTGGAAAGTAGACACCCCAAGTAAATTGCTGAGAGGCATGTTGAGCCCATTGAATATTCATTTTTTTTGTCCCAAGTGATTGAATAATGACAAAAAAAAAAAAATTACAAAAAGTTGTCACTAAATGATATATTGCTCGCACAAGCCATGGGCATATGTGGAATTGCACCCCAAAATACATTTAGCTGCTTCTCCTGAGTATGGGGATACCACATGTGTGGGACTTTTTGGGAGCCTAGCGTAAATTTTTGATTTTACTCCTCACTACCTGTCACAGTTTTGAAGGCCATAAAATGCCCAGATGGCATAAACCCCCCCCCCCCAAATGACCACATTTTGGAAAGTAGACACCCCAAGCTATTTGCTTTGAGGCATGTTGAGTCCATGGAATATTTTATATTTTGACACAAGTTGCGGGAAAGTGACAATTTTTTTTTTTGCACAAAGTTGTCACTAAATGATATATTGCTCACACAGGCCATGGGCATATGTGGAATTGCACCACAAAATACATTTAGCTGCTTCTCCTGAGTATGGAGATACCACATGTGTGGGACTTTTTAGGAGCCTAGCCGCGTACGGGGCCCCGAAAACCAATCACCGCCTTCAGGATTTCTAAGGGTGTAAATTTTTGATTTCACTCTTCACTGTATATCACAGTTTCGGAGGCCATGGAATGCCCAGGTGGCACAACCCCCCCCAAATGACCCCATTTTGGAAAGTAGACACCCCAAGCTATTTGCTGAGAGGCATGGTGAGTATTTTGCAGCTCTCATTTGTTTTTGAAAATGAAGAAAGACAAGAAAACATTTTTTTTTTCTTTTTTAAATTTTCAAAACTTTGTGACAAAAAGTGAGGTCTGCAAAATACTCACTTTACCGCTCAGCAAATAGCTTGGGGTGTCTACTTTCCAAAATGGGGTCATTTGGGGGGGTTTTGTGCCACCTGGGCATTCCATGGCCTCCGAAACTGTGATAGGCAGTGAAGAGTGAAATCAAAAATTTACGCCCTTAGAAAGCCTGAAGGCAGTGCTTGGTTTTCGGGGTCCCGTGCGCGGCTAGGCTCCCAAAAAGTCCCACATGTGGTATCCCCATACTCAGGAGAAGCAACAGAATGTATTTTGTGGTGTACTTTCACATATTCTCATGGCATGTTTGAGCAATATATCATTTAGTGACAACTTTGTGCAAAAAAAAAAAAAATTGTCTCTTTCCCGCAACTTGTGTCACAATATAAAATATTCCATGGACTCGACATGCTTCTCAGCAAATAGCTTGGGGTGTCTACTTTCCCAAATGGGGTCATTTGGGGGGGTTTGAACTGTCCTGGCATTTTATGCACAACATTTAGAAGCTTATGTCACACATCACCCACTCTTCTAACCACTTGAAGACAAAGCCCTTTCTGACACTTTTTGATTACATGAAAAAATTATTTTTTTTTGCAAGAAAATTACTTTGAACCCCCACACATTATATATTTTTTAAAGCAAATGCCCTACAGATTAAAATGGTGGGTGTTTCATTTTTTTTTTTCACACAGTATTTGCGCAGCGATTTTTCAAACGCATTTTTTGGGGAAAAAACACACCTTTTTAAATTTTAATGCACTAAAACACACTATATTGCCCAAATGTTTGATGAAATAAAAAAGATGATCTTAGGCCGAGTACATGGATACCAAACATGACATGCTTTAAAATTGCGCACAAACGTGCAGTGGCGACAAACTAAATACATTTTTAAAAGCCTTTAACCACCTCAATACAGTGCATTTTCGCCCCCTTCCTGCCCAAGCCATTTTTCAGCTTTCAGCGCTGTCGCACTTTGAATGACAATTGCGCGGTCATACAACACTGTACCCAAATGAAATTGTTATCATTTTTTCCCCACAAATAGAGCTTTCTTTTAGTGGTATTTGATCACCTCTGCGGTTTTTATCTTTTGCGCTATAAACAAAAGAAGAGTGAAAAGTTTAAAAAAAAACACAATAATTTTTATCTTTTGCGATAATAAATATCCAATTTTTTTTTCTTTAAAACAAATTTTTTCTTAGTTTAGGCCGATATGTATTCTTGTACATATTTTTGGTAAAAAAAATCGCAATAAGCGTATATAGATTGGTTTGCGCAAAAGTTATAGCGTCTACAAAATAGGGGATAGATTTATAACATTTTTATTTATTTTTTTTTTTACTAGTAATGGCGGCGATCTGCGATTTTTATTGTGACTGCGATATTGCGGCGGACACATCGGACACTTTTGACACATATTTGGGACCATTCACATTTATACAGCGAACCGTGCTATAAAAATGCATTGATTACTGTATAAATGTGACAGGCAGGGAAGGGGTTAACACTAGGTGGTGATCGAGGGGTTAAGTGTGTTGCTAGGGAGTGATTCTAACTGTAGGGGGAGGGGACTCACTAGGGGAGGAGACCGATCGGTGTTCCTCTGTGCTGGGAACACACCATCGGTCTCCTCTCCTCTGACAGGACCGTGGATCTGTGTGTTTACACACACAGATCCACGGTCCTGCTGTGTTACCGGTAATCGCGGGTGCCCGGCGGACATCGCGGCCGCCGGGCACGCGCACCGGGTGCCTAGTGACACGGCGGGCGCACACGATCGCCGGCGGTGGCGCGCGCGCGCCCCCTGGTGGCCTAGGAATGCGAGGCCGTCATATGACGCCCGCCCGCAACGAGAGCTGCGCCGTCTGGCCGTCAATAGACAGCCGGCGGTCAGCTAGCGGTTAAAAGCCTTTACAGGTTACCACTTTAGATTTACAGAGGAGGTCTACTGCTAAAATTACTGCCCTCGATCTGACCTTCGCGGTGATACCTCACATGCATGGTGCAATTGCTGTTTACATTTGACGCCAGACCGACGCTTGCATTCGCCTTAGCGTGAGAGCAGGGGGGGCAGGAGTGCTTTTTTTTTTTTTTTTTTTTCTTTATTATTTTTTTACTTTTATCTTATTTTTAAACAGTTCTTTTCATTTTTTTTTAAATCATTTTTATTGTTATCTCAAGGAATGTAAATATCCCCTATGATAGCAATAGGTAGTGACAGGTACTCTTTTTTGAAAAAATTGTCTAATGTCTGCTTTCTCCACCTTTCAAACGATATCCAACTTTAAAATAAATCTTTCCAAATCTGAAATCCTAAATTTTATTCTCCCCAGATCGGAAGTGATTTCTCTGAAACCCCTCTTTCCCTTTAGGTGGGAACAAAAACATATAAAATACCTAGGCATCTATCTCACCCCTAATATCCATTCTCTTTTTAGACATTATTACATCCCCCTACTTAATAGTTTTAGAGAAGATTTGCGTAAATGGGCTAGCCTATCACATTCTTGGCTAGGGAAAGTAAGCGTTATTAAAATGAACATTTTGCCTCGCATTCCCTCTTTTTTCCAAATGATTCCACTGGGTGTGCCTATGGGGTTTTTCACAATCCTGCAAACCATGATCTCCCGCTTTATTTGGGGGAACAGCCACCCCAGGATATCTAGAGAGATTTTATTCCGCTCCAAGTGCTCTGGGAGACTGGCTCTTCCAAATTTCAAAAACTATTACCATGCTGTTGTATTGTCCAGAATAGCAGATTGGAAACATGCTAATAACTCAAAACTATGGGTCCAATTGGAACACTCTTTGAGTGGCGTAGATCTTTCTATTGCTCCCTGGATACCTTGCTCCTGTAGGAAACTCTCCCATACTACTTCAGCCCTCACCATATCCTCTCTGGACATACACAAGAAATTCTCATGGAAGCATGATTCCCCTCTGATGCCACTCCTCAATCACAGCTACTTTTTACCGGGCTTACTGGATCCAGGATTTAAAGCATGGGCCTCAGAAGAGCCTCTCTTATTGCATCATGACCTCTGCTCTAACACACTTAAACCATTATCTGTGATCCTAAGCCCTAAACCCATCACATTTTTAGATAAGTGGAGATTCCACCAATTACAACGCTTCTTGAGATCTTTCTCTCACCCGCTAAGAAGCCTGCAAGAATTAAATAGCATTGAAGAAGTATTTCATCCAAAGGACCCCCCTTTACACAGTATTTCGCTATTCTACAAAGCTCTTATAGAGCTTCAAAACCCTTCACACCAGCCCTTCCTGGCCAAATGGGAAATTGACTTAGATTCCCCTCTCACAAGCAATCAAAAGGACAAAGTTCAACAACTGGCTCATGTTTCCTCTCTTGCTTCAAAAATGGCAGAAGATAATTATAAATTACTTACCAGATGGCACTATACCCCAGCCAAGCTGCATCAAATGTTCCCCGCCAGTTCCCCATTGTGTTGGAGGAACTGTGGGAACAAAGCTACCCACGCACATATCTGGTGGTCTTGCCCACTCATTCGTCCCTTCTGGACCAATGTTCTCAAATTAATACTACAGATCTCAGACATCAACCTGCCCAACGATCCTTGGACTATCCTCTTTCACGCTACTAAAGATCCCATAGTTTCTTATAAACGTTCGCTTATTCCTCACCTGCTGAACACAGCCAAAGCCATAATCCCCACTCTATGGGGTCAACCAAACATCCCGTCCATAAAAAGTTGGCTACAAAAGGTTTCTGAAGTTCATCTTATGGAAGATATTACCCACAACATCAAAGGTACTTCTAAGAGACATTCGTTGACCTGGGCACCTTGGATAAAATTCAAGTCCACCCCTCTATATGGACATAATAATGCAAACCCCCTAAGACTGCCACTTAAACATTGTCTATCGATCTCTTCACCTATTAGACATATCTTTTATTGAACATGGTTTATTTTTCGCTTTTGTGACCCATTAGTTACAATCCTAATTATTCTTACATGCGAAGACGTGCATACCAACTACCCCCCCCCCCCCCCATCCTACCCTATACTTCCTTCTATATCCCTTATCCTTCTACCTGTTTTTCTATTCTACACCCATTTTCACTTACCCCCTTCCTTGCTCTACTTTTCTTCTTATCCCTCTTATTAACGGTAATTCCTATTTGTGTTTTGAATCGGATACATACTTATATGGTAATCTACGCTAAATGAACTGTTCTATTCGATAGTATCCTCTCCTTTGTACTTTCAGAGGCATTTTTTAGTTTTATGACATAAGTTGTGTTTAGGTGTACATTGGAATGTGTGCCATTTGCATCTCAGGCTATATAAGGATTACTGTATGCCTGTCTTTCTCTCCATTTTATTTCAATAAACATTTATTAAATAAAATAAAAAAACAGGGGCAGACAAATTGGGCCTTTGGTGGTGGTGCCACAACACTGTAAGCCCTCACAGTAAATGCCCTGTACACACGGTCGGACTTTCCGACGGAATATTTGCAATCAGAGCTTGTTGTCGGAAATTCCGACCATGTGTGGGCTCCATCGGACTTTTTCCATCAGAATTTCTGACACACAAACTTTGAGAGCAGGCTATAAAATTTTACGATAACAAAATCCGTTTGCGTAAATTCCGACCGTGTGTGGACAATTCCGATGCAAAAAGTGCCACGCATGCTCAGAATAAATTAAGAGATGAAAGCTATTGGCTACTTCCCCATTTATAGTCCAGACGTAGGTGTTTTAGGTCGCCGCGTTCAGAACGATCGGATTTTCAGACAACTTTGTGCGACCGTGTGTATGCAAGACAAGTTTGACCCAACATCCGTTGGAAAAAATCCATGGATTTTGTTGTCGGAATGTCTGATCAATGTCCGATCGTGTGTACAGGGCAGTACTCTTGTTGGGGCAGGAACGGGCCCTGCTGTTAAATATTATATCAAAAATTGGAATTACATGCCCCTGTTAAACAGGGGCAGAAAAATTGGGCCTTTGGTGGTGGTGGTGCCACAACACTGTAACCCCTCACAGATACTCTTGTTGGGCACAGGAACGGGCCCTGCTGTGAAATATTTGATCAAAAATTGTAATTACATGCCCCTGTTAAACAGGGGCAGAAAAATTGGGCCTTAGGCAGTGGTGGTGGTGCCCTAAACCAAAAATATTGTTGGAAGCTAGCATCATCAAGATTGAGGAGGAATAGGACAGTCGCTCAGCATAGGCAGTCTTCAAGGGATCCCACATCCATAGAAAAATCAATCAGTTACATCAACATCAGGTGCTTGATAGCTGCTGCTGATTCAAGACTGATCCATTTTTTTGAATGTGAGCCTATCAATGGAGTCTGTCGACAGGCACACTCTATGATCCGTTACAAACCCTTCAGCAGCACTGAATGTGCGTTCAGAAAGAATGCTGGATGCAGGACAGGCCAGTAGCTCAATTGCATATTAAGCAAGTTCTGGCCAGTGGTCCATCCTCAAGACCCAGTAACCCAGTGGATGGTCTGTTGGAAAGGTCTCCAAGTCTGCTCTTGCCCCTAGATATTCATGCACCAAGTAATGCAGACGCTGGCGATGGTTGCTTGAACCGTTTAGACCTTGGCGCTGAGGACTGAAAAATTGTCTAAAGGCATCGGTCAGCCAGCCACATTCTCCACCACTCTTCCTCTGACTGACAAAGCCTCAGCAACACATTGTCCAGCACCAGGAAATTGTAACCTCCCAGGGTCTGGAAATGCATTGCACAAACCTTTCTTCATGGCCTCCTAAAGATGTTTCATCCTCTGCTCCCTCTGTGAAGGCAGGGTGAGTTCTGCAACCTTACCCTTGTAACGTGGATCAAGAAGGGTTGCCAGCCAGTAATGATCCCTCTCCTTGATACCACGAATCCTAGGGTCCATTTGCAGGCTTTGCAAAATCAGGGAGGCCATGCAGCGTAAGTTTGCAGAGGTATTCAATTCTGAGTCCTCTGGGACACTAAGGATCACATGAGCCGTAACAACCTCCCCCCAGCCATGTACAACTCCTTGGGTTTCTGGGGACTAAAAACCATCCCTTGAAGACTGCTGCTGAGTGTTATCCTCTATGTCCATGCTGACACAATCCTCTTCTCCCTGTGTGTTTGGCGGGCCCACAGGAATACTATCTGGATAAAGGGGGCCTTGAGAGGTAAGTAAGTCTTCCTCTTCCTCCCGCTGTTCTGCCTCAAGTGCCCTGTCCATGATTTCACGAAGCATGTGCTCCAACAGGAAGACAAGAGGGCAGTATCACTGATGCATGCATTGTCGCTGCTCACCATCCTCGTGGCCTCCTCCAATGGCGACAGGACAGTGCATGCATCCTTGATCAGTAGCCACTGGCTTGGCAAAAAAAGCCAAGCTCCTCCAACCCTGACCTAGTGCCATACTCACACAGGTACTCATTGATGGCCCTGTGCTGTGAGTGCAGCCGCTGCAGCATTGCCAACGTTGAGTTCCACCTGGTGGGCATGTCAGAAATGAGGCGGTTGGTGGGCAGGTTGCATTCCCTTTGAATGTCAGCCAGCCAAGCACTGGCATTGTATGACCGGTGGAAATGACCACAGACATTTTTTTAGGCCTGCCTCAGGACATCCTGTGAGCCTGGGTACCTGCTTAAGAACCGCTGCACCAAGAAATTCAGGATGTGTGCCAAACATGGAACATGGGTCAAGTGTCCCTGTCGGAGGGCGGAGATAACATTGGTGCCATTGTCACATACAACCATTCCTGGCTGAAGCTGGCGTGGCGTCAACCACCTCTGAGTCTGCCCCTGCAGAGCTAACAGAATCTCTGCCCCAGTGTGGCTCCTGTCCCCTAAGCAGACCAACTTAAGCACTGCATGGCATCTTTTTTGCCTGAGTGCTTGCATAGGCCCTTGAACGCTTACGGAGCACTGCTGGTTCAGAGGACAAAACTGTAGAAGTGGCCATAGAGGAAGAAGAAGAGGAGGGGTTGAGAAGAGAGCGGTGGCAGAATGACCACTTGCATTTTGGAGGTGTGGTGGCGGAACAAGCTCCAACAATACTGAACCCTGTCCTGCATCCTTCCCAGCTGCCAGAAGAGTTACCCAGTGTGCCATGAAGGAAAGGTAACATCCCTGCCCATGCCTGCTAGACCATGTGTCAGCATTAATGTGCACCTTACTGCTGACCGCCCTGTCCAACAAGGCCAAAAAATTGCCTTCCACATACCGGTAGAGAGCCAGAATGGCGTTCCGTGAAAAGAAATAGCATTTTGGAACCTGCCACTGAGGTACAGCACATTCCACAAATTCACGAAAGGGAGCAGAGTCTACCTGCTACCTGAAAAGGCAGCAGTTGCAGTGCTAGCAATTTAGCCAAGCTAGCATTCAGACGCTGAGCATGTGGATGGCTGGGACAGAATTTCTTTTTACGGTTTAGCAACTGGGGTAGGGAAATTTGCCTGCTAGAATCAGATGAAGGTGTACTGATAGCAGATTGGCTGCAAGTACTTGGGACACCTATTGCTATACCTTCATTCCTGTGTACAAATTATAAACTGGAAAAAATGACTGCGCTATCCCCCACAAAAATGTGAAAACAATAGCTGCAACTATAAATGTGAAACACATCCACTTGGTATACAAACAAAAACAAAAAGTAGCTGCGCTGCAATATGTGACATAAAATCAAACAGTGAAATGATGTGGTCACCTTATTGAATGGAAAAATAAATAGTTATACCTCTATGTGTATGGGATTCATAGTGAATGCATGCCCCTCGTGGTGAAAATAATATAAATGAAAAAAACACAATGAACATATAAAGTCCAAATAGAGAGTACATGGAGTGTAAAATTCATATACCCTGTTTCCCCGAAAATAAGACCTAGCGGGATTGTCGGTGATGGCTGCAATATAAGCCCTACCCCCCAAATAAGCCCTACCCTGTTTCCCCGAAAATAAGCCCTACCCTGAAAAGAAGACCTACAAGCACTTTAACTAGGGCTTATTTGGGGGGTAGGGCTTATATTGCAGCCATCACTGACAATCACGCTAGGTCTTATTTTCAGGGAAACAGGGTAGGTAGAAAGTCTTTGCCAAGGAGAGAGTAATAAACGTCCAAATGGTGTGTAGCATGCGTCTGGATCACCTCCGGAGCGACGTGCTGACGTCACCACGATCCTCGCTGATCCCGGAAGCTACGGGCAGCAGTGTGCAGCTGGCCGGCGTTTGTTTATACACGAGTTTATTTCTACAACATTGTGAGTGTGTTTCCATTTTTATCTTTTTATAATAAATTGTTTTAAACTTGTTACGCTATGGGAGCTTTTTTCATTTGTGTTTCCATGGGGAATGAGTGTCCATTCGCTATGTAGAGGATTCCTGCCTTAGAGGTCCATGAGTGATTTGTTTACAGTCCATACCTGAGGCTGGGTTTGACAGCCACACGCCCGTATGATCTCCTGACAAGAGATCTAAGGAGTCGGTAAGGGGCCATTTTTTGTAGAGGTGGAGGAACCTTTCTATTACCACATATTCCTGGGTGATCCAGACGCATGCTACACACCATTTGGATGTTTATTACTCTCTCCTTGGCAAAGACTTTCTACCTATATGAATTTTACACTCCATGTACTCTCTATTTGGGCTTTATATGTTTATTGTGTTTTTTTCATTTATATTATTTTCACCACAAGGGGCATGCATTCACTATGAATCCCATACACATAGAGGTATAACTATTTATTTTTCCATTCAATAAGGTGACCACATCATTTCACTGTTTGATTTTATGTCACATATTGCAGCGCAGCTACTTTTTGTTTTTGTTTGTATACCTTCATTCCTCTCAGTGTATGTTTTTGAGAGGACTGGAGGTATAGTGGTGTTGGAGATCCCAGATGAGGAGCAAGGAGAAGTAGGCCTTTTTCTTTGATGTGGGTCTTTAAAGTGCTGTTGTCAACGGACTGCATGGGATGTCGTAATATGTCTGGTAAAGCATGTGGTGCCCAAGTGGCTACTGTTCTGGCCACGCTTGATCCGCTTCAGACATAGGTTGCAAATAGCAGCGGTGAGATCTGCTGCACATGTGTCAAAAAAGGCCCACACCAAGGAACTTTTCAAAATCAGCGAGGAGTCAACAGCGCCCTGCACCTGCAGAGCTCTGTGGTGTGATGCAGTAGGGTGGCTGCCCCTAAGCTCCCCCCTAGAGTACATCCTGCCTCATTGGAGTTGTGCCTCCTTCTCCTCCTCCTCTCTTCTATTAGGCACCCAAGTAGAGTCAGTGACCTCATCATCCCCTCCCTCCTCGTCACTGGAGTAAACTTAGCAGTATGCTGAGGGAACATGACTGCCAGTTTCTTATCCTTCTTGGGCACCCCCTCTCTCTAGGCTCACGTTACTCTCTTCCTCAACTTGGGAACCAACATCGAAGCCTTCAAATCTATGCGCATCCTCCAGCAGCATGTACCCGACACTGTACCCGACACACGAATAGTTCGAGGGACTCCTCCATGCATGATGGTGGGGCTACGGAAGGAGTGACTGTGGACAAGGAGCTGGTGGAATAGGCCGCTTTGGCAGCTGCATTGGAAGGCAAACGACTCTGAGCCTGGGTCACAGAGGGTGAGGAGGATGAGGTCAGCTTTGTTATCCACTCCACCAACTCTTCTACATGTTCTGGCTCAATAACACGCCCAGCACCAGAAAAAAAGGACAAGAGTGCCCCACGGCCACCTGCAGAGGATGCACCATGTCCATGACCAGCACTGTTGACTGTAGACACAGAGCCTGCATGCCCTCTTTTCGTGGCCTGTGAGCGTCTGCCTCTCCTTGGTGGCTTTCTTGACATTATGTATATATTTTTTTGCAACAACACACTGAACTATATTGTGTACTGTGTACACCACCAGAAAAGAAGTAGCAACTGCACTATGGCTGCACTATATTGTGTACTGTGTACACCACCAGAAAAGTAGTAGCAATTGCACTAAGGTTGCGCTGTATTATGTACTGTGTACACAACTGCACACATCTGTAGCAACTGCACTACAGATGTACTGTATTGTGTACTGTGTACACCACCTGAAAAGTAGTAGCAACTGCACTATGGTTGCACTGTATTGTGTAATGTGTACACCACCAGAAAAGTAGTAGCAACTGCTCTACAGTTGCACTGTATTGTGTCCTGTGTACACCACCAGAAAAGTAGTAGCAACTGCACTATGGCCGCACTGTGTTGTGTAGTTGCTACTACTTTTCTGGTGGTGTACACATTACACAATACAGAGATTTCTTTTGGTGGTATTTAATAACTAGTGGGTTTTTTTATTTTTTGTGCTATAAATAAAAAAGGCCGTAAATTTTGTGAAAAAAAGCCTTTTTCTTTGTTTCTGTCATAAAATTTTGCAAATTAGTAATTTTTCTTCATAAATTTTGGACAAAATTTGTACTGCTACATATCTCTGGTAAAAATAACCCAAATTAGTGTAAATTATTTGGTCTTTGTGAAAGTTATAGAGTCTACAAACTATGGTGTCAATCACTGAAAATTGATCACATCTGATCACACCTGCTGTACTGAAGGCCTATCTCATTTCTTGAGACACTAACAAGTCAGGAAAGTACAAATACCCCCCAAATGACCCCTTTTTAGAAAGTAGACATTCCAATGTATTAAGTGACTAGCATGGTAAGTTTTTTAAGTTGTAATGTTTTCCCACAATTCTTTGCAAATTTAAGACTTTTTTTTTTTCTTTACAAAATTGTCATATTAACAGGTTTTTTCTCTCACAGAGCATATGCATACAACAAATTACACCCCAAAATACATTCTGCTACTCTTCCCAAGTATGGTGATACCACATGTGTGAGACTTTTACACAGCCTGGCCTCATACAAAGGCCCAACATTGAAGTAGCACCTTCAGGTGTTCTACGAGCATAAATGACACATCTCATTTCTCAACCACCTATTACACTTTTATAGGCCCTGGAGCACCAGGACAATGGAGTTGCCCCCAAAATGACCCATTTTAGAAAGCTAACACCCCAACGTATAATCTACGAGGCATAATGAGTTTTTTGATGAGTTCATTTTTTTCCAGAAGTTTTTGGAAAATGTGGAAAAAAAATGAAAACGCATTTTTTTACACAAAGTTGTCCATTTATCAGATATTTCCAACACATAGCATGTACATAGCAAAGATGACACCACAATATACATTCTGCTACTCCTCCTGAGTATGGCGATACCACATGTGTGAGACTTTTACACAGCCTGGCCACATACAAAGGCCCAACATTGAAGTAGCATCTTCAGGCATTCTACGAGCATAAATGACACATCTCATTTCTCAACCACCTATTACAATTTGAAGGCCCTGGAGCACCAGGACAATGGAATTGCCCCCAAAATGACCCATTTTGGAAATCAAACACCCCAACGTATAATCTATGAAGCATACTGAGTCATTTGAACAGTTCATTTTTTTTTCAGAAGTTTTTGGAAAATGTGGAAAAAAAATGAAAACGCATTTTTTTCCACAAAGTTGTCCATTCATCAGATATTTCTAACACATAGCATGTACATAGCAAAGATGACACCCAAAAATACATTCTGATACTCCTCCTGAGTATGGTGATACCAGATGTGTGAGACTTTTACACAGCCTGGCCACATACAAAGGCCCAACATTGAAGTAGCATCTTCAGGTGTTCTAGAAGCATAAATAACATATATAATTTCCTGGCAACCTGTCATTTTTGAAGGCCCTTCATATTTCTAACACATAGCATGTGCATACCAAAAATTACAATGCAAAATAAATTCTATTGCGGAAAGTGTAAAAAAAAAGCATCACCTGTGCTTTTAGTAGTATCCACAGAGGAGAGCACTGGTCCAGGCAGCAGGCAGGGATGTGCTTAGCGACAGCAATAGTAATTATCCAGGAAGCAGGCAGGAATATTGTCTATAGTTAGCACAAGGTTATTGTCAGCACAGCAGAGTCCTTAGAAATTGTCCAGGCAGAGACAGCCAGCACAGCCATAATATTGGTCCTGGTACACTGTTACCTGCAGACACTCATTGTACCACTCTCCAGCCCTTCATAAACATACTGCCTCTTGCTACAGCTAATTATTTGCATAGTCCAGGTAGTGGTGTGGTCCGTTCATGTGGCAGGCAGAGGCATGATGGCAGAAAGTCAGCAGCAGGCTGAGGGCCGCAATCAGGTAAGACCTGTGCACAGGGGCACAAAGGTAGAGGCTTCGACCCACCAAAATCTCTATGAAGCCTCCGGACTCCAGACCCTAATCCAGAAATTCTGAAACCCGGAGAAAACAAAAAAAAATTGTTTTTTCCATCCGGAAAAACAATTCCTGAGCCCCTCACATATGTGAGACCCCTCTGTACTACAGTAGCAGGGAAACAGATCAGTCCAAAAGCATAGTCCATAAAACAGGCCTGGGTCAGTTCACGTGCAAGCAGTCCAAGCGGTAGGCAGTAGCGTAGTTGACAAAACAGGTCACGGTCAGTTCACGTGGAGGCAGTCCAAACGGTAGGCAGAGGCATAGTCACAAAACAGGCCAGGGTCAGTTCACATGGAAGCAGTCCAAACGGTAGGCAGAGGCATAGTCGAAAAACAGGCCAGGGTCAGTTCACGTGGAAGGCAGTGGTATGGTTATTTGGGGAAGCATGGAAAATGGTCAGCACAGATGATGAAAATGGGGAAATGGTTAAAAATATGGGTTATAAAGGCCAGGTTGGGAGGGACATTGGGGACAATGGTAGCTGGTATCTTTTCAAAACCCTCTTTTGGTGCACACGCGACATTTTTTTTGCCTTCTTCGGCCTGCTTTAGATGGTGGGATGTTGAAGGGGAAGTGACGCTCAGGAAGTCGGCAAACAACCTCAGAGCGAAGGTCTTCTGGGGGGGGGTCTTTGGTGATAGATGAGGGACGTGACAACTTCTTCTATGAATTGTAGGAAGGGGACGGGGCTTTCTGTGGATTTGGTGTAGACTACATAGGAATTATAAATGGCCAAATGGATGAGATAAATTGCTACCTTCTTGTACCAGAATCGTGACCTCCTTATCGACAAATAGGGCTGAATCATTTGATCATTGAAATCCACCCCCCCATGTAGAGATTATAATCTTGGACGCATACTTACTTTTCAATGGGACCTCGTCTTCTTTCAACCTCAGTTGTAGTGTCGTCATGGATGGTGGACATCATGTGCACGTCCCTTTTATCCTTCCACCTCAAGGCCAGCACTTCATTGCATCTCAATGCTGCTCTTTCCCCCCTTCGCAGCTTTTTGTTTGCTAGAGATTGTGGGAAGCCCTTCCTATTTTTTCTGGAGGTTCTGCAGGCCAGGGTTTTTGCGATGTATAAGTGTTTGAAAAGGGGCAGGCTGGTGTAGAAGTTGTCAAGGTATATGTGATATCCTTTGTTCAGAAGTGGGAATGCCAGGTCTCATACAATCTTTCCAGTTGTGCCCATGTAGGCCGGGCACTCAGGGGGCTGGAGCTGGGAATCTTTTCCTTCATATATGCAGAACGCATACAGATATCCCGTGGTTCTCTCACAGAGCTTGTATAATTTTACTCCGTATCTGGCCCTTTTGCTAGGAATATATTGCTTTATTCCTAGCCGGCCTGAAAAGGGTACCAGGGACTCATCCACACATATATTCTGATCGGGGACATAGAGTTCTGCAAATTGTTGGGAAAAGAAATTTACCAGTGGGCGAAGTTTATATAATTTGTCGTAATTTGGATGATTGCAGGGAGGGCACTGGGTGTTGCCACTAAAATGAAGAAAGCACATTATCATTTTGTATCGGGACCTGGCCATTACGGCAGAATAAATGGGCATGTTGTGGATGGGGTTGGTGGACCGATAGGCATGTCCTTCATTTTTTTTTTAAGCCCCATGTTTAGGGTGAGGCCCATAAACAATTCTCCTCCAAATTCAGATCTCTCCCCTCAAACAGACGGGCATATGATGATTGGGGATTGTTGGCAATATACTGCTGGGCATATAAATTTGTCTGGTCCACAATGAATTGCAGCAAAGTGTCAGGCAAAAACAGATGAAAGAAATCAATCTCTGAGAAATTTTGGGTGTTGGCCTGCACACCTGGCTGTGCTGTGAAAGGGGGAATAATTGGTGATCCCGAGTCGGATGGCAGCCATGTTGGGTTGGCAAGACCACCTGGCATGTATGTAGAGGCACTGGCTCTTGGGGGATGTGACATTCCAGTAGTTGGGGGATTTGAATTGCCTTTGCTGGTACTCAGCCATGATGTGGCAGCACTAGTACTGGGTCTGGGCATTTGTTCCTGGTGCCTATCGCCGGCGGCAGCGCTGGTACTGGGCATTTGTTCCCGGGGCCTATCACTGGCGGCAGCACTGGCACTGGGCCTGGAAATTTGTTCTTGTGGCCTATTGCTGGCGGCAGCGGTGGTACTGGGCCTGATATATAATCCTGGTTTCCAGACTGCCGTGCCCTTTTACGAGGAACCCATTCTTCCTCTGACTCATTTGCTGATTTACTATACTCAATCTGTTCAAATTCCGAATTTGATTCAGAATCGGAATTGGAATCTGATGAGAACTCCCCGTTGCTCTCATCAGTCATGGAGAGGATCTGGAATGCCTCCTCACTGTTGTAAACTCTTTTTGGACATGACACTGATGGCTGTGTGACAGGTGGCAGGTGACGGTCACTGATGGGCTGTGCGATGGGTGGCAGGTGACGTTCACTGATAGGTGATGACGGAGAGACAGGCGATGGTCACTGATGGGTGACAGGCCATGGACGGTGACGGGTGATGGTCACTGACGGGTGATGGTCACAGACAAGTGACAGGCCATGGTCACTGAGGGGTGATGGGTGCACCGCTGATGGTCACTGATGGCTGACGGGTGATGGCTGATGGTCACTGATGGGTGACGGGTGATGGATGACGGTCACTGATGGGTGACAGGTAATTGCTGACGTCAATGATGGGTGACGGGTGATGGCTGGTCACTGATGGGGCGAGCGGTGGCGAGCGGTGTCTCTGTGACACGCCACCACCGAAAGTACAGATCACACGCATTCCCTGTTTAAAGGGCAGGGCGTCTTATGAATATAAATCACACTATCTCTCCGTCCACGCCAACAACACTACACAGGGCCGCAGTGTAGGCAGCCTTATATAGTGTGGGGCATGGAATTAGTCCCCCTGAGCCATGATTGGCCAAAGGTACCCTGCCTTTGGCCAATTATGGCTCTCTTAGCAGAGGGCGCTGGGATTGGCCAAAGCATGCAAGTCAGCTGGCATGCTTTGGCCAATTATCATACAGCAATGCACTGCGATCTCACAGTGCATTATGGGTCGTTCCGCGGGCACTCAAATTTCCCGCGAACGCCCCATAATGTTCATTCTTCGGGGAACAGGCGAACACCCGATGTTCGAGTCGAACTTATGTTCGACCCGAACATCAAGCTTATCCCTATTGCTAAGTAATCATAATGAAATAAAGTTCTTATTTGGGGTAGACTCTGACAGTAATATATATACTGTATATAATGGAAGAGGTTTTTAAAATATTTTGTCCTAAGCTTTATGCGTGACTGTAAAACCCTTGTGGCACAGTAATTGGAGCATATTATGGTACAGAGACAGCAGCAAATGTGTGTAGTGTCTAAAGTGAGTAGGATCAAATTCTGTTTTATGACACAAGTATGTGTGTGGATACCAACAGCAAACAGAAATCTGCAATACAGCAAAGTTTACTGTCTGCCAGAAAATTGTATTTACAGTGTCTTCTTCTCTTTCAGGCTGGTCTTGGTGTTTTATTATGTTGATAAGACACTGTTATCTTGCCAGTGCAAGACAAAGTGTCGGCAACTGTGGGATTGGTGGCATCACCCTTTTCCTACCCCCCTACACATCTGTACTAATCTCAATATCATCAACACATCCTCTTGTGTCCTTCATTACCTGCCATGGCAATTACAGTGTTGTACAATAGCATGTTTCTGGGCTGGTGGTTGGCAGTATGTGCAGGAGAGTCATGTCGAATGTATGATGGCGAGTAGTATGTGCATATAAAGAGTGCTTAGTTTAAGGTGGTGGGCGGTGTGTGCCAGAAGGGAGTGTGGAGGGTATGGTGGCAGGTGATATGCACAGGAGAGGAGTGCAGAGGGTATGATGGTGAGCAGTATTATAACGAGAGGAGTTTGAAGGGTATGACAATATGCAACTTGTGCAGGACAGCAGTGTGTAGAGTATGACAGCAAACAACATTTGCAGGAGAGGTGTGGGAAGAGTATAAAAGTTATCATTTTGTTGGTGTGCAGAGAGCATGACTACGAGCAATGGGTATGATGGTAGGAATATGTGCAGAAGGCTAAGATGGTGGGTATTATTTGCAGTGGAGGACTGCAGAGAAAATTACAGCAAACAAAATATTTTAACAAGGTTATTAGGGAGAGCATTATGTGCAGGAGCAAAATACAAGTGGTATGATGGTGGCCGCTATGTACAACAATTAAAGACGTAACTAATGTTACGTCACTTCGCCCTATGGCCACTAGGGGGTGGGCCAGCTGCTCACCCCAGGAGCCGATGCGAGTGCCCGGCGGTCACGATAACTGCCGGGCTCCCGTGATCGCTGCTGACACATGGTGAACAGGGATTTGTGTGTGTAAACACACAGTTTCTGATTCTCTGAGGGGAGAAGAGACAGATCGTCTGTTCATACAGAGTATGAACAGCGATCTGTCACCTCCCCTACACAGTCCCATCCCCCCTTCAGTTAGAACACACACTAGGGAACACAATTAACCCCTTGATCACCCCCTAGTGTTAATTCCTTCCCTGCCAGTGACATTTTTACAGTAATCAATGCATTTTTATAGCACTGATCAAGGTATAAATGCCAATGGTCCCAAAAATGTGTCAACATTGTCCGATGTGTCCGCCATAATGACGCAGTCCCGATAAAAATCGCAGATCGCCGCAATTACTAGTAAAAAAAAATAATAATAAAAATGCCATAAAACTATCCCCTATTTTGTAGACGCTATAACTTTTGCGCAAACCAATCAATATACGCTTATTGCAATTTTGTTACCAAGAATTTGAAGAAGAATACATATCAGCCTAAACTGAGGAAAGAAATTGTTTTTTTAATATATTTTTGGTGGATATTTATTATAGCAAAAAGTAAAACATATTGCATTTTTTTTCAAAATTGTTGCTCTTTTTTTGTTTATAGCGCAAAAAATAAAAACCAAAGAGGTGATTAAATACCACCAAAAGAAAGCTCTATTTGTGGGAAAAAAGAGGACATCAATTTTGTTTAGGTGCAACGTCGCACAACTACGCAATTGTCAGTTAAAGCGACGCAGTCCCCAATTGCAAAAAGTGCTCTGGTTAGGAAGGGGGTAAAATCTTCCGGGGCTGAAGCGGTTAAGGACCGAGCCTCTTGCTGAGATTTGGTGTTTACAAGTTAAAAACATTTTTTTTGCTAGAAAATTACTTAGATCCCCCAAACATTATTTATATTTTTTCTAACACCCTAGAGAAAATGGCGGTCGTTGCAATATTTTCTGTCACACCGTATTTGCGCAGCGGTCACAACGTGAACAAATTATATCTGTGATTCATAAAGAAATAAATTCAATTATCAAAACTACATATATACATTATCTCACAAAAGTGAGTACACCCCTCACATTTTTGTAAATATTTTATTATATCTTTTCACGCGACAACACTGAAGAAATGACATTTTGCTACAATGTAAAGTAGTGAGTGTACATCTTGTTTAACAGTGTAAATTTGCTGTCCCCTCAAAATAAATAAACACACAGCCATTAATGTCTAAACCGTTGGCAACAAAAGTGAGTACACCCCTAAGTGAAAATGTCCAAATTGGGCCCAGAGTGTCAATATTTTGTGTGGCCACCATTATTTTTCAGCACTGCCTTAACCCTCTTGGGCATGGAGTTCATCAGAGCTTTACAGGTTGCCACTGGAGTCCTCTTCTACTGCTCCATGATGACATCACAGAGCTGGTAGATGTTAGAGACCTTGCGCTCCTCCATTTTCCATTTGAGGATGCCCCACAGAATCTCAATAGGGTTTAGGTCTGGAGACATGCTTGGCCAGTCCATTACCGTTACCCTCAGCTTCTTAGCAAGGCAGTGGTCATCTTGGACATGTGTTTGGGTCGTTATCATGTTGGAATACTGCCCTGCAGCCCAGTCTCAGAAGGGAGGGGATCATGCTCTGCTTCAGTATGTCACAGTACATGTTGGCATTCATGGTTCCCTCAATGAACTGTAGCTCCCCAGTCCCGGCAGCACTCATGCAGCCCCAGACCATGACACTCCCAACACCATGCTTGACTGTAGGCAAGACACACTAGTCTTTGTACTCCTCACCTGGTTGCCATCACACACGCTTGACACCACCTGAACCAAATACGTTTATCTTGGTTTCATCAGACCACAGGACAGTAATCCATGTCCTTAGTCTGCTTGTCTTCAGCAAACTGTTTGCGGGCTTTCTTGTGCATCATCTTTAGAAGAGGCTTCCTTCTGGGACGACAGTCATGCAGACCATGTTGATGCAGTGTGCGACATATGGTCTAACCACTGACAGGCTGACCCCCCACCCTTTCAACCTCTGCAGCAATGCTGGCAGCACACATACATAACTGTATATTTCCCAAAGACAACCTCTGAATATGACGCTGAGCATGTGCACTCAACTTCTTTTGGCCAACCAAAGCGAGGCCTGTTCTGAGTGGAACCTGTCCTGCAGCTCAGGACAGGTTCCACTCAGCTCAGCTGCAGCTCAGTTTCAGGGTCTTGGCAATCTTCTTATAGCCTAGGCCATCTTTATGTAGAGCAACAATACTTTTTTTTCGAATCCTCAGAGAGTTCTTTGCCATGAGGTGCCATGTTGAACTTCCAGTGACTAGTAGGAGAGAGTGAGAGCGATAACACCAAATTGAACACAACTGCTCCCCATTCACACCCGAGACCTTGTAACACTAATGAGTCACATGACACTGGGGAGGGAAAATGGCTAATTGGGCCCAATTAGGACATTTTCACTTAGGGGTGTACTCACATTTGTTGCCAGCGGTTTAGACATTAATGGCTGTGTGTTGAGGTTTTTTGTGGCGACAGCAAATTTACACTGTTATACAAGCTGTACACTCACTACTTTACATTGTAGCAAAGTGTAATTTCTTCAGTCTTGTCACATGAAAAGATATAAGAAAATATTTACAAAAATGTGAGGGGCGTAATCACTTTTGTGAGATACTGTACATAGTGGAAAATATTAATATATAGTGGAAAATGTTGAGGGATAAAACATGTGGTTAACAATAGTCTCAATAATCCTCTTCACAAGCTAATTATTTGAATCCCACGTGCACAAATTCACATCCATGACTTAAGAAACTTTTCACCAATTCGTGAAACACTACTACCTTCCAAAATGGACTTTCACCAGAAACCAGAAAAAATTCTGCCTTTTCGTTCATACTGGGTTAACCACTCCACTCTTATAGGTATATCTGGGGTTTTCTAAATAGGTTGCCAATAGTTACTCCATACACCTCCACATTAGTCTTGATATCTCATAAAAAGCCGACACCCATCATTGCGCAACAAGTTTTAAAATGTATTAATTAAATCAATGAGGTAAATATATAAAATGTGCATGCAATCCAAGCTTCGATCTGGTGCGGGTTAGGTCAGGAAGTAACATCCGCGTTTACCCAGAAGCCTCTACGCATTTCGCATACAATCATGCATCATCAGGATGACGCATGATTGTATGCAAAACACGTAGAGGCTTCTGGGTAAACGCCGAAGTCACTTCCTGACCTAACCTGCACCAGATCGAGGCTTGGATCGCACGCCGGTCCCGGGAGACGAAGCGATGTGAGCTAGCCTCAAAAACATGGGATTCGAATAATCAGCTTGTGAAGAGGATTATTGAGACTATTGTTAAACACATGTTTTATCCCTCAACATTTTCCACTATATATTAATATTTTCCACTATATATATATATATATATATATATATATATATATATATATATATATATATATATATATACATATATATGTAGTTTTGATGATTGAATTTATTTGTTTATGAATCACAGATATAATTTGTTCACGTTTTTGTGGTAAAGATATATGAGTGCTTTAGGATCAGCGCAGCTACACTTTTGTTGCAATTTGTTTTTATATTGTGAAAGATAATGTTACGCCGAGTAAATTGATACCCAACATGTCATGCTTCAAAATTGCGCCTGCTCGTGGAATGGCGACAAACTTTTACCCTTAAAAATCTCCATAGACGATGTTTAAAAAATTCTACAGGTTGCATGTTTTGAGTTACAGAGGAGGTCTAGGGCTAGAATTATTGCTCTCGCTCTACCGATTGTGGCAATACTTAAAATGTGTGGTTTGAACACCGTTTTCATATTCAGGGGCTGCTCACGTATGTGAATGTAAGCTCCGCGGTGAGAGGTGCGTTTAAAAAATAAATTTCTTACTAATTTTACCTATTATTTTTTATTTTTACACTGTTCTTTTTTAAAAAAATGGTCACTTTTATTCCTATTACAAGGAATGTAAACATCCCTTGTAATAGAAAAAAAGCATGACAGGACCTCTTAAATATGAGATCTGGGGTCAAAAAGACCTCAGATTTCATATCTACACTAAAATGCAATAAAAAAAATTAAATGTCATTTAACCACTTCAATACCAGGCACTTATGCACCTTCCTGCCCAGACCAATTTTCAGCTTTCAGCGCTCTCACACTTTGAATGACAATTACTCAGTCATGCTACACTGTATCCAAACAAAATTTTTATCATTTTCTTCTCACAAATAGAGCTTTCTTTTGGTGGTATTTAATCACAGCTGGGTTTTTATTTTTTGCGATATAAGTGAAAAAACTGCGAAAAATTTTGAAAAAACACACTTTTTTTTAGTTTCTATTGTAAAATTTTGCAAATAAGTCATTTTTCTTCATAAATTTGTGGCAACATTTATACTGCTACATATTTTAGTCTACAAACTATGGTGCCAATCACTGAAAATTGACATCTGATCACACCTGATGTACTGAAGGCCTTTTTTGGATAGTAGACAGTCCAAGGTATTTACTAAGAGGCATGGTGAGTTTTTTGAAGTTGTAATTTTTTTCACACAATTCTTGGGGAAATTAAGATTTTTCTTTTTTTTTACACAAACTGGTCATATTAATAGGTTATTTCTCTCACACAGCATATGCATAATGGCAACTACACCCCAAAATACATTCCGCTACTCCTCTTGAGTATGGAGATACCACATGTGTGAGACTTTTACACAGCCTGGCCACATACAAAGGCCCAACAGTGAAGTAGCACTTTCAGGCATTCTACAAGCATAAATTGCACATATCCTTTCTCAACCACCTATTACACATTTGAAGGCCCTGGAGCACCAGGACAATGGAATTGTCCACAAAATGACCCCATTTTGGAAAGCAAACACCCCAACGTATAATCTATGAGGCATAATGAGTCTTTTGAACGGTTCATTTTTTTCCAGAAGTTTTTGGAAAATGTGAAAAAAATGAAAATGCATTTTTTTTCCACAAAGTTGTCCATTTATCAGATATTTCTAACACATAGCATGTACATAGCAAAAATGACACCCCAAAATGCATTCCGCTACTCCTCCTGAGTATGGCAATACCACATGTGTGAGACTTTTACACAACCTGGCCATATATACAGGCCCAACATTGAAGTAGCACTTTCAGGCGTTCTACAAGTATAAATTGCACATATCCTTTCTCAACCGTCTATTACACTTTTGAAGGCCCTGGAGCACCAGGACAATGGAATTGTCCACAAAATGAACCCATTTTGGAAAGCAAACACCCCAACGTATAATCTATGAGGCATGATGAGTCTTTTGAATGGTTTCCAGAAGTTTTTGGAAAATGTGGAAAAAAAATGAAAATGCATTTTTTTTACACAAAGTTGTCCCTTTATTAGATATTTCTAACACATAGCATGTACATAGCAAAAATGACACCCCAAAATACATTCTGCTACTCCTTTTGAGTACCATATGTTTGAGACTTTTACACAGCCTGGCCACATACAGAGGCCCAACATCCAAGTAGCACCTTCAGGCATTCCAGCAGCATTAATTACACATATCATTTTCTGACTACCGATCACATTTTTGAAGGCCCTTCATATTTCTAACACATAGCAGGTACATACTAAATAACAAAAGATAACCTGTGGTTTTAGAAGTGCAGTGGTCCACAGAGGAGAGCATCGGTCCATGCAGCAGGCAGGAATGAGGTCTGCGACAGCAAAAGCAATCATCCAGGCAGCAGTCAGGAATACTGTCCATAGTTCGTACAGGCAGAGATACTGTCAGCACAGCCAGAGCACAGCCAGAGCACAGCCAAAGCACAGCCAAAGTACAGATCCAGGTAGCAGGCAGAGGTGTCCTGGCAGAAATACTGTCCAAAGTCAGTAGAGGCAGCAGGCAGATATATGGTCAAGACAGCCAAAGTATTGGTCCAAGCAGCAGGAAGAAACATGGTCCATAATGTCATGGGTCATTACAGGCAGCAATATGGTCAGCACAGCCAAAGTATTGGTCCAGGCAGCAGGAAGGACCATCAAGGTTAGGGCCAGGGGGACAGGGGTAGAGGCTTCTCCCACCCAAATCGCTTTGAAGCCTCCGGGCAACCAGACCCTGTTCTGGGAGCACAGAAAACGAAAAACTGTTTTTCTCTACTCAGAACACTGTTCTGAAGCCCCTCACATATGTGAGACCCCTGTGTACTGAAGTAGATGGCCAAAAGATCAGTCCAAGTGGCAGGCAAAAACATGGTCGATTAACAGGCCAAGGTCAGTGCACGTGGAAGACAGAAACTTGGTTTAAATCGGCAGGCAGAGGCATCGCCGGTAAACAGGCTGAGGTTGGTGCACGTGGAACTCAGAAACGTGGTTTAAATCGGCAAGCAAAGACATCATCGGTAAACAGGCCAGGGTCAGTTAATTAACATGGTAGCAGGCAAATGGGGAAATGGCAGTCTGTTAATAATAAGGGGAACTAATATTGGATGGATGGATGATAATTTTTGAAGCAATCTCCGATGCACAGGCCAGGTTGGGAGGGACATTAGGGACAATAATAGCTGGTATCTCTTCTTACTCCTCCTCTGCTGCATACACAGCATTTCTTTTGGCGTCTTCTTCCAGATTCTGTGGGGCGAATGTGATAGGGAAAGTGTTGCTCGTGAAGTCGACTCACGCTATCAGAGCGAATGCTTACTGGGGCGGGACCTTGTTGGTAAATGAGGGCACTGACGATATCTTCAATATACTTCAGGTAGGTGATTTGTTGGTTTTGAGTTGCTTTTTGGTAGCAGACAAACGAATTAAAAAGGACCATGTGAAACAGGTGAAACGCAACTTTCTTGTACCAATAACGGGACTTACTGGTTGATAAATAGGGCTGTAGCATCTGATCATTTAAATCCACCCCCCCATGTACATATTATAATAGTGGACACATTGGGGCTCTACAATGGGGCCGCCTCTTCTTTGGAACTCCACCACGGTGTCCTTGTGGATGGTAGAGAGGATGTGGACATCTTTCTTGTCCCTCCACTTCATGGCCAACACCTCCTCGTTCCTCATAAATGCCGATTCTCCGTTTTGCAATTTTTTGGTCAACAAATTTTGTGGGAATCCCTTCCGTTTTTTTTTTAAAGTACCGCAGGCCGGGTTTTTTTTACTATAAAGGTGACGAAAAAGGGGCAGGCTGGTATAATAGTTGTCGACATATAAATGGTATCCTTTGTCGAACAGGGGGTATGCCAGCTCCCAGACAATTTTACCACTGGTTCCAATATATGTGGGGCAATCATGGGGCTGGAGCTGGGAGTCTTTGCCTTCGTAGATCCGGAATGTGAAGACATATCCAGTGGCTCGATCGCATAATTTATTTAATTTCACCCCATACCTGGCTCTCTTACTTGGTATATACTGCTTGAAGTGCAGTCGGCCAGTGAAATGTATGAGGGACTCGTCCACACAAATTTTTTTGGTCTGGAATAAAAACGTCTCTAAATCGCTGAGAAAGGGAATTGATTAGGGGGCATATCTTGTACAATTTATCATGGTTGGGATGATCTCGGGGAGGGCACTGTGAATTGCATTGAAGTGGAGAAAATGCATAATCATGTCGTATCTTTTCCTGGACATGACAGCGGAATATATGGGCATGTGGTGGATGGGGTTGGTGGACCAATATGCATGGGCTTCATTCTTTTTTGTAAGCCCCATATTGAACGTAAGGCCCAAAAATAATTTAAATTCGTCCAGTGTTAGGCGTCGCAACTTGTCAGGTGAGTACTTACCGAGGCCGAGATGCCCAGAGTGGTTCGCCCTTGCCACTACGCGCACCCTGTCCTCTGGAGATGAAACAGGGAATGAGTGGCACTAAGGAGCACAGGTCACCAGCAGGTATGGGTCCCTTGTGGGAAACTGCAGAGCCGGGTCTGGGGATGCAGGAGTCCAGGAACCGGTGGAAGTCCCGTTGCTGGGTGGAGCAGACAAACTGTAAGCAAGCAGATGGTCAAACACAGGCAATAAGCAAGACAAGTCCGTAGAACAGGCCGGGGTCAAACACTAGTATAAAGCAGAGGAAGTACGTTAATCAGGCCGGGGGTCAAACACTGGTATCAAGCAGAGGAAGTCTGTTAACCAGGCCGGGGGTCAAACACTGGTATCAAGCAGAGGAAGTCCGTTAATCAGGCCGGGGGTCAAACACTGGTATCAAGCAGAGGAAGTCTGTTAATCAGGCTGGGGGGTCAAACACTGGTATCAAGCAGAGGAAGTCTATTAATCAGGCCGAGGGTCAAACACTGGTATCAAGCAGTGGAAGTCCATAAATCAGGCCGGCGGTCAATCCAGGAGAGAGGCAGCGTGTTGAGAGCAGTCTGGGTCACAACAGGAGATCAGGTGAGCATAAACAGGAAACAGGAAGCAACAGGAGCTGAAGACAAACCAGCAACCAGTCTGGGTGATGGAGCTGATTTAAATAGCCCCGCCAGAGTGTTAAGGTGGGCGTGCATGAGTCACCGCATGCACCCGTGTGCTATCGTGCACACACGTGCGCCGCTCCATCGGGCCGCGCGCACGCATGCGCCGGAGCCCCAATCCTGTGCGCATGCGCCCAGGGACAGGATGAATGTGACTGGAGAGGACCCTTCTCTGACAGTACCCCCCCCAAGGGGCAGACTCCGGACGCCCAGACTAGACATCAATTCAGGATGCTCCCGATGAAAAGCTTGGATTAAACATGGGGCATGGAGATTTCTAGCAGGCTCCCAGGAATTGTCTTCAGGAGGGTACCCCTCCCACTGAATTAGATATTGGAGCTGTCTGCCCCTCTTCCTGCAACTCAAAACAGACTCCACTTCGAATTCGTTCTCCCCATCCACTTCAACAGGTGGAGGAGGAAGTTCCTTTCTCACAGGGAAAGGGCTGGCCACCACAGGCTTAAGCAGGGATGCATGGAAAACTGGGTGTATTCTATAAGATGTTGGTAGTGCCAGCTCAAATGCCACAGGGTTGACCATCCTCTTGATTTTAAAAGGCCCGATGAACTTTGGCCCCAGTTTCCGTGAGGGCAGAGGTAATCTGAGATTTGTGGTTGCCAACCAAACTTCCTCACCCACTTTGAAGATTGGATTTTCCTTCCTTCCTCAGTCATACTGTTTCTTATAATTGACCTGAGCTTTTCGTAAAGTGTCTTGCATCCTTTGGAAGTTAGATTTAATAGAGCCTATCCGGTCTTGTACGGCAGGAACAGACATTTCAGGGAGGATGTTAGGGAGGAAGGGAGGAAGGGAGGATGGAATCCAAAATTTGCCCAGAAGGGTGTTTGGTTTGTTACGGAGTGAACGGAGTTGTTATAGGCGAACTCAGCATATGATAGGAGAGTCGCCCAATCATCCTGTAAACCAGAACAAAAACATCAGAGGTACTGCTCCAAGGTTTGATTTGTCCTCTCCGTCTGGCCATTGCTCTGAGGATGGTATGCAGAGGAGAGGCACAGTTTAATTTCCAGGGTCTTGCAGAGCTTTTTCCAAAACTTGGAGGTAAATTGAACACCCCTGTCAGAGACAATGCTCTTGGGCACACCATGGAGTCTGATTATTTCCTTGAGGAAGATATTAGCCGTATCAGAAGCAGAGGGGGTGCCCACCATGGGTAGGAAATGCGCCATCTTGGAGAGGCGATCAACTACGACCAAGATGGTGGTAAACCCCGCCGAAGCAGGTAAGTCCACAATAAAGTCCATTGACACTTATGCCCATGGTCGTTCTGGGATGGGCAAGGGTATGAGTAGACCCCAAGATTTGGTGTTTAGACCCTTATTGCGTTGGCAAGGTAAACAAGAATAGACATAGTCTTTACAATCCCGTCTCCACCCCGGCCTCCAAAAAGAACGGGAGATCAGTTCAATAGTCTTCCTTGTTCCGAAGTGGCCTGCAAATCTGTGATCATGGAAGGTTTTGAGGGCTAGAGGCCTTACATCCTGTGGAACAAAAATGTTCTCTTTGGCCCAGAGCAGCTCATCATGTTTTTTAAAAGCATGTGTTTCAGGAGCGGAAAGGCAGCTAGACGAGGATTTGATGGAAGTCATTAGATCAGATTGGGTGACTCCAAGGAAGTTTTGCAGAGAAAGAATGGTATTAGGCACAGTGATCTGAGGAGTCTCAGAGAGCATCCGAGAGAGCGCATCTGCTTTTCCGTTCTTAGAGCCTGGTCTGTAGGATATATTGAAGTTAAACGTAGAGAAGAAAAGGGCCCAGCGGGCTTGTCTGGGCCTCAGCCGTTTTACTATCCTGAGATACTCTAGATTCTTATGATCGGTGAAGATCATAACAGGATGAGACGCCCCTTCCAACAGATACCTCCACTCTTCTAAGGCGAACTTGATGGCCAGTAGCTCCCTGTCTCCTACATCGTAATTGAGTTCTGGTGGACTCAGTTTCTGGGATGCAAAAGCTACAGGGTGAAGAATGGTCTTGGGCCCATGTCTCTGGGACAGAATGGCTCCTGTAGCAGTTTCTGAAGCATCCACTTCTAACACAAATGGTAAAGCCGGATCAGGATGTCGTAGGATTGGTGCAGAAACAAACAAGGTTTTGAGCTTGGTAAAGGCTTCCTGTGCTTGCTGTGACCATTGGAAACTGTTGTGTTTACGGATAAGTTGAGTGATAGGTGCAACTATGGATGAAAAGCCACTAATAAACCTTCTATAGAAGTTAGCAAACCCGATGAACCGCTGTACCCCTTTTTTGTCTGATGGAGCCGGCCATTCTTGAATTGCCTTGACCTTTTATGGGTCCATTGCGACCCCATTGGTGGAGATGATGAATCCCAGAGACTGCACCACAGTCTTCTCAAATTCGCATTTCTTGGCCTTGAGGTATAATTTATGATTCCTGAGTATGGTAAGGACTTTTTTAACGTGGACTCGGTGAAGCTCAATGGTGGCAGAGAAGATGAGGATATCGTCTAGGTAAACGACTAAGAAATCGTCAAGGTATTCACAGAAGATGTCATTAACTAGATGTTGGAAAGTGGCCGGGGCGTCGCATAACCCAAAAGTCATCACCAGGTACTCATAATGGCCAAACCTGGACCTAAAGGCGGTCTTCCACTCATCCCCGGGCCGAATCCTGATGAGATTGTAAACACCCCGAAAATCCAGTTTAGAGACGATCTGGGCCGACCGAAATCGTTGGAACAATTCGGGAATGAGTGGTAGTGGGTAACGGTTCTTTACCGTTATGTTATTTAGTTGCCTGTAATCCACACACGGCCTTAAGGACCCATCTTTTTTCTCTATGAAAAAGATACCAGCTCTGGCTGGCGAAGAGGAAGGACGGATGAAGCATTTTTCTAAGTTTTCATCAATATAATCCTTCAGGACCTTCAGCTCAGTTTCTGACAGTGGAAAAATTTGGCCAAACGGGATTTCTGAGCCAGGAAGGAGGTCAATGGGGCAATCATAGGGCCATTGAGGCGGTAGGCAGTCCGTCTTCTGTTTGTCAAATACATCCCGGAACGCAAGATATTCTGAAGGGATGTGTTGGAGATTGTCAGGCACGGGTGAAATGGCTGAGCAAATACCAGGAGCTGGGGTGAAGCAGTGCTGGGAGCAATATTGAGAGGAGAAGGATACTTCCTTGGTCTTCCAGTTAATTTGAGGTTCATGCGCCTGGAGCCAGGGCAGGCCTAATATTACAGGAAAGATAGGTGAATGGATAAGGTCAAATCGTAGAAACTCTTGATGGCCTGAGTCGGTGGAGGTAAGGATGGGCTTGGTTTCCTGGGTGATGGGTCCAGAACGGGGAAGAGACTCATCAGCCAAATGTACCAGGAGACTTTGAGCCTTAGCCTGAAGAGGGACATGTAGATTTTGGGCCAGCGAGATGTCTAAGAAGCAGCTACAAGCTCCGGAATCAATTATTGCTGGCAGACAGGTTTCCTCTTCCGGTAGCTGTAGAGAAATAAGGAGACAAAGATAAGTCTTGGGTATACCCATGGATCGGTAATTCACAGTGTCTTGCATGTATATGACTTACTAGGCCTCACTGGACATCTGCGGAGGAAATGACCGGAACCTCCACAGTACAGGCACAGATTGGATTGGCGTCTGCGTTGCCTTTCTTCAGGAGTCAGGGGTCCCCCCAAAAATCCATACCAGACCCTTATCCGAGCACGCAACCTGGCAGGCCGCCCCTCCTGAACCATACCAGTCCAAGTTGCATGGGCTCGGCTTCAGGAGCCGAGGAGGTAGCAGCAGTAGGAGGTGGAGTATGGATAGGCATTGGCCTGAAGGGGGTCCAACTAGGTTGTGGCTCTTGAAAACGTTCTGCGCGATGCTCACGTAAACGCCTATCCAGTTTGGTGGCTGATTGGATTAGTTCCTCTAGAGAACTCCTCTTCCTGGGGTCTGGCGCTGCTGGTGGTGGGCAGATTTCCTGATCTTGGTCCTGATCTTGGTCCTGACCTCGGTCCTGATCTTATTCTTTTGGGAGGGACGGTTTCCTCCGAGGACTCGGACTCCGACCACTATCCTCCACTGGCTCGTATTCCAAACCACAATTGGATGATGGGAGCTCCCCGCTGCTCTCGTCATCCGACATGGTAAGAAGGGCATATGCCTCCTCATGTGTGTAAACCCTTTGCGACATTATGGTAGTGCTTTTTGGCGGGCCTATGTAATGGTACTGCTGGTGGTAATGGTGGTACCGATGTGGTATTAGTGGCGGGCCTGTGTGGCAGTACCGATGGCGGTACAGGTGGCGGTACGGGTGGTGGTGGTACCGATGGTGGTACAGGTAGCGGTACGTGTGGTGGTGGTGGTACCGATGGCGTTACAGGTGGCGGTACTGGTAGCAGGCCCGTGTGGTGGGCCTGATGGCAAAACTGGCGGTGGTACCGATGGCGGTACTGGTAGCCTGTGTGGCGGTACCAATGGCGGCACTGATAGCAGTGGGCCTGTGACAGATGATTGACAGCTGGGCTGATTGATCAGATGGGCTGATTGATCAGATGGGCTGATTGACAGATGGGCTGACTGACAAATGGGCTGATTGACAGATGGGCTGATTGACAGATGGGCTGGGCTGTGTGACAGGTCCTCTTTATTGGGGGGTCGTGTAGTGCACAGTATACAGACAGAACACTGATATCTGACTTACTGATCCCTGCTCTCTCCTCACACGATCAGTGTGTGAGGAGAGAGCAGAGATCATATGGTAACTGCTCCTCTGTGTTTACATTTGTGAACGGCTGTGATTGGACACAGCCGGTCATCTGGTAAACAGCCAATTTCCGATGGCGGTACCGCCACCCGTACCGCCATCGGTACCGCCACCACCACACGTACCACTACCTGTACCACCATCGGTACCACCATCACCCGTACCGCCACCTGTACCGCCATCGGTACCGCTACACAGGCCCGCCACTAATACCACATCGGTACCACCACTACCACCAGCAGTACCATTACATAGGTCCGCCAAAAAGCACTACCATAATGTCGCAAAGGGATTACACACCTGAGGAGGCATATGCCCTTCTTACCATGTCGGATGATGAGAGCAGCGGGGAGCTCCCATCATCCGATTCTGGTTCGGAATACGAGCCAGTGGAGGATAGTGGATCGGAGTCCGAGTCCTCGAAGGAAACCATCCCTCCCAAAAGAATTTCATTGGCTGTTTACCTTGATCTGGGAAGCGCTGTGTCCAAGGGACACATGACTTCCTCGATCCCTGCCCTGCACTGCTCCGGCGGCGCGCGCGGTGCGCACCATCGAGTTTGTTATAACATGTGATTGGCTGTGTCGTTGACACAGCCAATCACGTGGTAAACGGTCAAATTCACTGGCTGTTTACCGTGATCGAGGAAGCGCTGTGCCTGAGGGACACATGCCGTCTCCGATCGCCGTGCTGCGCGCCCCCGCGGGCGTGCACTAGGGGGTTATCCTGCTGGACGTCATATGACGCCCAGTCAGGATAACACAACCACCGCCCGGCCGTCATCTGCTATGGGCTGGACGGGAAGTGGTTAAAAAAAGTGGCTTTAAGAGCTATGGGCGGAAGTGACGTTTTGACGACGCTTCCGCCTTGCAATGGTATGGAGACGGGTGGGGGCCACCTACCCCTCACTCGTCTCCATACCAATCTGGGGAGAGGACCCAATCGCCTCCGCCGCTACTGACAGCTACGGTAAGCGGCGGAGAGCACTGGAGAGAGCGGGGGAGGGGGCTTCTCCCGCCACTGATAAAAGTGATCTTGCGGTGAATCTGCCACAGAGACCACTTTTATCTGAAACCGGACCGCTCACTGAAGTAGATGATACCAGGGTTATGGTAGCTAGCTGCTGCCATAACAACGATATCCCTCTTCAAAGTGCTGACGTATAGGGATGAGCCAAACACCCCCCTGTTCGGTTCGCAACAGAACATGCGAACAGGAAAAAAGTTTGTTCGAACACGCGAACACCGTTAAAGTCTATGGGACACGAACATGAATAACCAAAAGTGCTAATTTTAAAGGCTTATATGCAAGTTATTGTCATAAAAAGTTTTTGGGGACCTGGGTCCTGCCCCAGGGGACATGGATCAATGCAAAAAAAGTTTTAAAAACGGCCGTTTTTTTCAGGAGCAGTGATTTTAATAATGCTTAAAGTCAAACAATAAAAGTGTAATATCCCTTTAAATTTCGTAGCTGCGGGTGTCTATAGTATGCCTGTAAAGGGGCGCATGTTTCCCATGTTTAGAACAGTCTGACAGCAAAATGACATTTGAAAGGAAAAAAGCCATTTAAAACTACTCGAGGCTATTGCATTGCCGGTCCGAAAATACACATAGAAGTTCATTGATAAAAACGGCATGGGAATTCCCCACAGGGGAACCCCAAACCAAAATTTAAAAAAGAAATTACGTGGGGGCCCCCCCCTAATTTCCATACCAGGCCCTTCAGGTCTGGTATGGATATTAAGGGGAACCCCGGCCAAAATACAAAAATAAAAATGACGTGGGGGTCCCCTAAATTCCATACCAGGCCCTTCAGGTCTGGTATGGATTTTAAGGGGAACCCCGCGCCAAAAAAAAAAAAAACGGCGTGGGGTCCCCCCAAAAATCCATACCAGACCCTTATCCGAGCACGCAACCTGGCAGGCCGCCCCTCCTGAACCATACCAGGCCACATGCCCTCAACATTGGGAGGGTGCTTTGGGGTAGCCCCCCAAAACACCTTGTCCCCATGTTGATGAGGACAAGGGCCTCATCCCCACAACCCTGGCCGGTGGTTGTGGGGGTCTGCGGGCGGGGGGCTTATCAGAATCTGGAAGCCCCCTTTAACAAGGGGACCCTCAGATCCCAGCCCCCCCTGTGTGAAATGGTAAGGGGGTACAAAAGTACTCCTACCATTTCACTAAAAAAATGTGAAAAATGTTAAAAATGACAAGAGACCGTTTTTGACAATTCCTTTATTTAAATGCTTCTTCTTTCTTCTATCTTCCTTCATCTTCTTCTTCTGGTTCTTCTGGCACTTCTGGTTCTTCCTCCGGTGTTCTCGTCCAGCATCTCCTCCGCGGCGTCTTCTATCTTCTTCTCCTCGGGCCGCTCCGCACCCATGGCATGGGGGGGAGGCTCCCGCTCTTCTCTTCATCTTCTTCTCTTCTTCATCTTCCTTTCTTCTTCTCTTCTTCATCTTCTTCTCCGGGCCGCTGGCATGGAGGGAGGCTCCCGCTGTATGACGGCGTCTCCTCGTCTGATGGTTCTTAAATAACAGGGGGCGGGGCCACCCGGTGACCCTTCCCCCTCTGACGCACGGTGACTTGACGGGACTTCCTGTGATGTCACGGGGATTGCCACAGGGAAGTCCCGTCATGTCCCGTGTGTCAGAGGGGGCGGGGTCACCGGGTGGCCCCGCCCCCCGTTATTTAAGAACCGTCAGAAGAGGAGACGCCGTCACACAGCCCGGAGAAGAAGATGAAGAAGAGAAGAAGAAAGGAAGATGAAGAAGAGAAGAAGATGAAGTGAAGAGCGGGAGCCTCCCCCTATGCCATGGGTGCGGAGCGGCCCGAGGAGAAGAAGATAGAAGACGCCGCGGAGGAGATGCTGGACGAGAACACCGGAGGAAGAACCAGAAGAACCAGAAGAAGAAGATGAAGGAAGATAGAAGAAAGAAGAAGCATTTAAATAAAGGAATTGTCAAAAACTGTTTCTTGTCATTTTTAACATTTTTGACAGTTTTTTAGTGAAATGGTAGGGGTAAGTACCCCCTTACCATTTCACACAGGGGGGGCCGGGATCTGGGGGTCCCCTTGTTAAAGGGGGCTTCCAGATTGCAATAAGCCCCCCAGCCTGCAGACCCCCACAACCACCAGCCAGGGTTGTGGGGATGAGGCCCTTGTCCTCATCAACATGGGGACAAGGTGTTTTGGGGGCTACCCCAAAGCACCCTCCCAATGTTGAGGGCATGTGGCCTGGTACGGTTCAGGAGGGGGGCGCTCTCGTCCCCCCCTCTTTTCCTGCGGCCTGCCAGGTTGCGTGCTCGGATAAGGGTCTGGTATGGATCTGTGGGGTGACCCCACGCCGGTTTTTTTTTTTTTGGCGCGGGGTTCCCCTTAAAATCCATACCAGACCTGAAGGGTCTGGTATGGAATTTAGGGGGACCCCCACATCATTTTTTTTTTAAATTATGGTTTGGGGTTCCCCTGTGGGGAATTCCCATGCCGTTTTTATCAATGAACTTCTATGTGTATTGTCGGACCGGCAATGCAATAGCCGCGAGTAGTTTTAAATGGCTTTTTTCCTTTCAAATGTCATTTTGCTGTCAGACTGTTCTAAACACGGGAAACATGCGCCCCTTTACAGGCATACTATAGATAGCCCCCAGCTACGAAATTTAAAGGGATATTACACTTTTATTGTTTGACTTTAAGCATTATTAAAATCACTGCTCCTGAAAAAACGGCCGTTTTTAAAACTTTTTTTTGCATTGATCCATGTCCCCTGGGGCAGGACCCAGGTCCCCAAACACTTTTTATGACAATAACTTGCATATAAGCCTTTAAAAATAGCACTTTTGATTTCTCCCATAGACTTTTAAAGGGTGTTCATACGAATTTGCCGCGAACACCCCAAATTGTTCGCTGTTCGGCGACTTTGCGACCAGCCAATGTTCGAGTCGAACATGTGTTCGACTCGAACTCAAAACTCATCCCTACTGACGGCGTGAGATGGTCCGGAAGTGGTTAAGCTAATAGTATGTTCTCTTTCTTCTCGGCTTTGCATACTTTGGACTTCTATTGTGGTTGTTCTTTTCTGGGCTACTATTGTGACTCCCTCACTATTTGTCAATATTTTTTATTCATACCTTAGGTCCTATAATATGTCAGAATGTTTATATTGAAATATTAAAATATTATTATATTTATGGAATTATGCAAAATCTGTGATTTAGGAGATTTTCACATTATTCCACAATACAACCAATTGATTCAAATTCATTTATCCATGCTCTTTTGAAGACAAGTGAGATAACAATGATGTACCAAAAATATATATTTATTAACTAAAATTTCAGTGTAAAATAATATCAGATATATGTGTATACTCTTTTATCCCACCCAAAAAGTGGGTGTGTATCACTACTATGGTGATGTAAAACGATGGGTTGTTTCTATATAACCATGACAACCTCGTCTGGTAGGCCATTTTGGACTCTTAATATTTTCACTCCCAGGGTCAGTGTTGTATTAGAATTGATTTTATTTAATCATTTAATGACTTTGGCTTAGCAGAAAGCCATCAACTATCAAAAACTGTCTAAATTCTGTCATTCTCTTCAGACATAGTGGCGATTCCTGAGATTTATTTCTTCTAAGTGAATCTAACCCACACAATTAACTGGTGTTCTACATACCTTGAGACTCAGATCATTGGAATTTAACCCTGTGTATTATTTCACAAATACAGCTTATATACTTTCAAACTTTTCATAGGATTCCATGTTGTAACTCTTATTATAATAATATATATGCATTAATGGGTTTTATGACTATCCACAGAATACACTATGAAAATATTATGAAAGAAAAAATATTATTAACCACTTCAGCCCCAGAAGATTAGGCTGCTTAATGACCAGAGCACTTTTTACAATTTGGCACTGCACTGTTTTAACTGGTAATTGCACGGTCATGCAAAGTTGTACCCAAACAAAATTTGCGTCCTTTTTTTCCCACAAATAGACATTTCTTTTGATGGTATTTGATTGCCTCTGCGATTTTTATTTTTAGTGATATAAACGAAAAAATCCAATAAACTTAAATACCAAAATGTATTCAGCCACATGTCTTTGGTAAAAAATGTCAATAAGCGTACATTTATTAGACATGTGCATTCGTTTTCGTCCGAATGCATTTTCGTCCGAATTTCATGTATTTTCGTTATCTTTTCAACAAACGATAACGAAAGTGCAGGATCCGAAAAACGAAAGATCCAACATAACCAAATGCTTTATTTTCGTTTTCGTTGTGACAACAGTTCGATATAGATAGGAGATTCGACATGATGCTGACAATAGCAATCTGTGTCCATCGAACCTGTGGTTGAATGTGCCTAACCTTAACTCTATTAGTCCAAGATCATTCTACATAGAGAGAAAAGATTCGACATAGAGAGAAAAGATTCGACATAGAGAGAAAAGATCGCTGCTGGAATTAGGTGGGGGAAGTAAAATAAAATGATAATGATGAATGTTATTGGCTGATTGTAACCAAAGAGGAGGAGCAGTAAAATAGCTAGAACTAAGTACACACGTACAGCCAACTTACTTTCACTTACGATTTGCTAATAGAGAGAGACACACACAATGAATCATTTCAGAAGACAGTCAATCTTAGCTGGTCCGTTTGTCAGAGAACCTGAATTATTTATCAATTGAGCATAAGCACAGCAGCAGAACAATAGTGAAGCAAGCTACAGTTCAACTTAACTTTTTCATAATAATCTGCTGCTATTGTGTTAGTGTTGTAAACTTGATAGTGATACTAGTGTTGCTAGTGTTGTGATAGCCTCAGAGGATGCCCGTGTTGTGGGGGGGGTTTGTGCTATATCATTTTTATTCTTCTTGGTGGCAGTGGGACACTCCTCGTGCTAGCCACTTCACCAGCTTGAACTGCACTTATGAGACTTGCCACATCACCAAGTGTTACTGTAGTGCTGAATGTATGACCAGGATGTACTAGGCCTCTGGTGCTTGCCAGTTCAGCAGAAGGATGAGCAGCACTAGTACTGGCTCTCTGCTCCATATGAGAGCCCTGCGGTTCTTGCACCTCAATGACAGCAGAAGAATGGGATCGGGTACTCCTGACCTTGGCAGGGACCACTACTCCATCATCAGAGCTATCTGTCAGGGTGCCGCTGCTGTCTACCGGTTCATATTTTGAGCCTGAATCTGACAGATGAGTGCCTTCCTGTTCACTATCTGTCATGCTCATAAACGTGTAGGCCTCTTCACTACTGTACCTTCGATTTGACATTTTGGTCTCTAAATTTACTGATACAGTAGTGAGACTCACAGGAAAAAGAGCTCCTGACTGTCAGTGACTGCTTCAATTGCTAAAAAAAAAACTGTTAGCGTTTGCAGGGATCAGGCCTGACTCTGTGAATGCTGCAGTTATGTGTTTAGTGTTTTTGTAAGTGACAGTGATCGATTGATACTGCACTTGGGTGGGCTGGGCTGGGCTGGGCTGGGCGGAGGGGCTAAACGCAGGTGCTAGCGAGTATCTGGGCTGATCCCACTAACACTGTGTTTTTGCGAACCCTAAACTGCTGAGGATGCTAGTATAGATCTGATCAGATCAGGTATCGATCCGTCCAAACGCTATACTACTAAGGAAGGTGTATGGTGTGTGCGTGGGTGTTAGCGCTACTGGCACTAATCTGACGCTGCCTGGGGCGATGCAGACCCTATCTGACACTAATACCTAACTAATATCACCCACCGAGTGATCAGGGGGTTAAACCTTTATTTAGGTAATATATGGTGTCCTGATTCTATAAAAAAAAACTAGCTAAACAGCATCATCTGTGTCATTAATACAGCGATCACTGGTGATAGGCGATTATCAAGGGGTTAAACCTTTATGGGGGGGGTTAGGGGGGGTCCCTAGACCTATCTGGGCCTATACTAAGGACCCTAACACTGACTTTTGTCACTAATGACAACAGTAGAGTGATAAAAAAAAAATATGAACACTGCACTGGGTGACACAGTGACAGAGGGTGAAGGGGTTAACTGGGGGGGTGATCGGGGGGTGACAAGTGTACCTACTTGAACTGATGTCAGTGTAGTGTTGGTGCACTTACTGTGAGATGTCTCATCTCCTCTCTCTGGAACAGAAAATAGTTCCACGAGGGGAGATGACATCACTACCCCTGCTGTGTTTACACTTACACATGCAGGGGAAGGATTTCATTCGCCAGGACCAATCACCAGGTCCAGGCCAGATACCATTGGCCTGGGCCTGGGGATTGATTGGTTCTGAATCAAATTTGATTGTCGTGGCCGCCTAGGGGGTCTTTAGTCTAAACACTAGCCATAGACCCTCTTTTTATCTTTTCAGGCTGACAGAAATAAAAATTTACGATCTTAAGAGAACTTAACATAATACACAAACCTTCTGGTGAGGGTTTTTTAGTTTCAATGACCATGAAATTAAGCTAACCTCTTTTTTTTCTTTTTTAAACAAGATGGCTTCTGGTTTGTTCCTAGCATATATATGAAAAATATATAATATATAGGCCTTCTATATTCTTTTAACCCCAATAGTCCTGACACTTCCTTACTTCATCCTACCTTGTTGATTTCACCTCTTATCACTGTCTGGTACCATCTATGATTTAACCCACATATCTATTAAGCATATTACATTGTGATTTGTTCAATCACTATAATATTCATTTACTCTACATAGGTTGTGGTGATGTAATTTATATCACCCTCATTCATGGGATATCACACTCCTCAGAATATTCATTCCCTGTATGGGTTGTCATCCTTGTGCTCTGGGTTCACCGCCTCAGCTCCCTTGACTGATGATTACTCAAGCTGGCCTCCAGTCCTCACCGCTTCACACCCAGACCCCTACTTAATCCCTCTTTTTTTTTTTTTTATTCTTTTTTTATTGAGTTTTTGCACAAAATACAAAACATAAAATACAACACTGACCCAATAGACAACATGCCTCCTGGGTTGGCCACACAGGGCCTTCAACAAGAACTAAAATAGTTCAAACTAACCCCTTCCCATTCCCCCCACCCCCCTTCCCAACCGACCAATGACCATAGGTAATATACTTATATATATAGGATTGTGCACCTTAATACTGTTACATAAATTCACTATGCCTTTCTTTGAATAAGTAATAATTCAATCCGGTGAGTGGATATTTTGTCTAAAGCTCATGAGTGGAATCCCATCCATTAGGATTTGTTTAACCGATCAAAGTATCCTAGGTTTCCAATGCAGACAAGATTTCACATTAATATTTAGTATTTAATACTTAGCACACTGTATCTGAAGAATCAAGACAGGCTTGCCACACTTTTTTAAATTTCTTTTCACAACCTCTGGACCTGTATGTTGCTTTGCATAGAGGAATTACAGAGCTGATCAGACCCTTCCAGAACAATAGAGAAGGTGCAGCTGTTTTTTCCATTTTGAAGGGATAGCCTTCCTACCATAGAACAATGCAATATTTAACAGAGTGCGGTGTGCTCTAGAAGGAACCACCTCTTCCACCAACCCTATGAGACAGACTCTTGGGGTCATATGAACTGGGATACTAAGAAACTCCGAGAGGCATTCTGTAATCCCAGACCAGAAATTTTGAATATGCGTGCAACTCCAAAATATATATTCTGAGTCAGCTGGAGAGTGGGAACATCTCCAGCACTGACCAGGGACTGAAGGATATATGCAAGATAATCTAGCAGGGGTAAAATAAATATGGTGAAGGAACTTGAAATGAATCAGGCGGTCTCTTGCAGAAACTAAGTATTGAAAAGGATGATCCCACATATCGTCCCCATCTCAATCCTCTCACTGTATACTGGAAATTTCTTTCTCCCACCGTTCACTGCATCTGGATATCCCTGGTGGTGTCTTTTTAAAGAGAGACTTGTACACTGTTGATAACAGTTTAACCAACTCCTCCTCAGTCAGAAGTGTCTCTAGTGTTGATGGCAGTAATTCTATTCTTTTTCCATCGAACTGCGCCTGAAACGCATGATGCAGCTGTAAATAGCGGAAAAAGAAGGAATTTGATAAATTATGTCTGGCTTTTAGTTGATCAAAGATACACAGCTCCCCTCTCTGGTGACATCTCCCAACACCCTAATACCCCCACACACCCACACCATAGGATCTGGGAGGGAATAGAAATGAGAAAGAGTTGGGTTCATCCACAGTGGGGATGATGGCGTAACTCCCAAATAGCTAGGGGACATCAAAATGGTGGTAATTTCCCATGCCCTAATAGTCACTTTCATCGAGGTAGTCAACGGCAGGCAAGATTTCAGGCCTCTGTAAAGGGCAAATCTCAAACTCTCAAAAAACCCAAAGTGCGCGGCTTCCAGGACCGTGGCGGAGTCCCCGTCATCCGCCATCAGCCATCTCCTAGCAACCACCATCTGGCCAGCCACATAATATCTATGCCAGTCAGGTAGAGCTAATCCCCCCTGACCCCACGGTTCCTGAAGTATTTTGATGCTGATACGAGGTACTTGTGGTGACCATATAAACGAACGTATTATACTGTCTAATGTTCTGAAAAAGGACTTTGGAATCCAGATGGGAGAGTGACGTATAAAATATAGTATAACAGAGGGAAACTTCATTTTTATAAGGCTAACCCTCCCTATCAAGGAGAGAGGTAGTTTCAGCCAAGCTTGGGTTTTTAGTTTGAGTCTATTAACTAGGGGGAGGAGATTCAAAGACATATAGTCTTGAATACAGGCTGTAATTTTAACTCCTAGGTAAGTAATAAAGGAGACCCACTGCAACGGCAGTGTGTCATCTTGAAACGTTCGAGCCTCTGGACCTAACGGCAGAATTGAGGATTTGCTCCAGTTTACTCGTAGGCCCGAAAAAGTGGCAAACCTGTCCAAAATAGACAGGGCTGCTTTTAAGGAGGTGCCTGGATCCTGGAGGAACAGGAGCAAATCATCTGCGTACAATGCTACATATTCATGGATGGTACCCACCCGAATCGCAGCCACCAGCTCAGATCTTCTAAGTGCCCTTGCCATGGGTTCCATCATCAGGGCAAACAGGAAGGGAGAGAGTGGACACCCTTGCCTAGTACCCCTTCCTATTGAAAAGTACTCAGAAACATTAATTCCTAACCGAATTTCCGTTTTGGGAGTGCTATATAGTAACTTTACCCATCGACAGAATCCTGGACCTATCCCCATGGCCTCCAGCACTCTGTGCATATACTGCCAATCCACAGAGTCGAAGGCCTTCTCAATGTCTATAGAGACTACGACCTTGGCCGGGGACTCTGCAGTATCCAACTGTATGTGTGTGAACAATCTCCGTAAATTTGTGTCCGTTGATTTGCCCTGAATGAAACCTGTCTGATCGATGTCTACCAGGGTATCAATAACCCTGGCTAACTTCGATGCTAGCACCTTAGCAAGAATCTTCAAATCCATATTAAGTAACGCTATAGGGCGATATGAGGAGCACTCTAATGGATCCTTGCCAGGCTTCAGGAGGAGGACCATATAAGCCTCCATCATGGAGGCCGGCAAGGCCCCCTGCTTCTTACAATGTTTAAACAGCAAATTCAACCTGGGGGCTATTTGTGACATGCATAGCTTATAAAAATCAGCAGGGAATCCGTCACGACCCGGAGTTTTGTGAGGAGGGAAAGCAAGTATGGCTGTTTCAATTTCTATGGCGGAAATACTTTCATCCAAAAGAGCAGCATCAGTTTCTGACAATCTAGGCAAGGAGAGACTCTGTAGTAAATCATTCAATTCTGCAGTATCATATTAGAGGATAGGTGAATATAGGGATTTACAGAAATTTACAAATTCCTCCATTATCAGTACAGGATCAGACACCAACCGTCCATCCCCTGTTCATATCACCGGAATACTAACTGGGACCCATTGATGTGCTGCTAAATTGGCCAAAAGTTTACCGTTTTTGTCCCCTTCGGCAAAAATGTTTGCCGACCTATGTTTTGCCTCTGTATGTGCCAGATCCGAGAAGTGTAGTGCCACCAGTCGCCTGTGTTCCAGTAGGGACACATAAGTGGCCTCCGAGGGAGAGTCTGCATGTGCTTTAGCACTCTCCCGCTCTTTGGCCAGAAGAAGCTCAAAATCTTCATTATGATTTCTCCTAGCTGCCTTTAAGGCGGATATGCACTCACCCCTTGCCACCGCCTTAAAGGTGTCCCACACCAAGGATGGATCAGCCGAGTCCACATTGGTAACCCAAAAGGTGTCCATTCCCATTTGAATTTGGGTTGTCACCTGTTCTTCCTGCAACCAACCTGGTGCCAGTCTCCATCCCCCCTTCCTCCCCCTGTAGGGGAAGGCCAGGGTAACCAAGAGTGGGTTATGGTCGGAAAGGCCCCCAGCCAGATAGTCTGAACCATGGAGGTACTTTAACATGGAGGCATTCCCAAACGCCAAGTCAATTCTGGCCAGGGATTTATGAGTTAAAGAAAGATGGGAGTATGAAGTGGCGTCCGGATGCCCCCACCTCCACAACTCAGTCAAACCCGTCACATTAGCCCAAGTGGATAGTTCAACCGAGGCAGGCCTAGATATATTGGTGGAATCCAACCCATGTTCTAATATGGCATTATAATCCCCCATAAAAAGCACAGGAAGATGCAGGTAAGGCGCCAGTGTCACCAATAGGTCGTATAATAATTGTACCTGAAAAGGAGGGAGTAAATATATGCTTATCAACAAAATTCTCTGACTAAAGACCTCCAAGACAATAGCCACATATCGTCCTCCCTGATCTGTAATCACCTGATGTACCGTACATGCAATTGCTTTGCTAATTAGAATGGAAACTCCCCTGGCGTACGCAGAATAGGTTGAGTGGAATGCCCTCTAAATCCAAGACTTACGAAGAGATAGAATTTTGCTACCCTCCAGGTGCGTTTCTTGAAGGAGGACGATATAAGGCTTTACCTGTTTCAAATTTTGAAATACTTTCGCCCTCTTAAATTTATTATTTAGTCCCCTCACATTCCAAGATATTATTTGCAGCTTATTAGCCATCATAGTAGTGAAAAAAATACCACTTATAGCTGAACATGTACAATCTATGTGACAAAGGCATAGCATTAATATAAATCTTATGGTCTTGGTCAATCCTTCCCTCCCCTGCTGTTATACCAGAAACTGGAAAAAAACAAAAAACAAAATGGTCCTGCATGCAGCTTTAGCCCTGAACCAAAAAAAACCTAAAGAGTTCAACCTGACGTGTCGACAGTTCGGCATTGTGTGACGAAAAAAGAAAAACAATTAGTTCCTTTCTAGTGTTTCCTATTGGAACTCAAAGCTTAGTCCAGGAGTGGGAAAGTACAGCCGATCTGCCACATAATCAAAAGGGGCAGTTCAGGGACGTTAATACCGGAAGAAAAAAATAAAAATAAAAGGACAACCAAAGTTAACAGCTCACTTAGTCATAGCGTGCATTCTATGGTAAATGACCCCCCACCATATGCATATGTTACAGTCAGAGAACTGCAATTGCACGAGGGGAGATAGTGAGGCGTGTACATACAACAGCTCAGTTCAAGGCACACATAGGAGATGTGGGCATACATCCATCTGAAATGATATAGAGCCCCCTCCCCCTAGCAGCCAAGGCAAAAAAGAAAAAAATCTGCAAAAAAATGAATGAGAGGATAAAACAAAAACGCAAAAATCAAAAGAACATTTCTTGCTCCATAAAAGGATGGCAGTTTATGGATTTTGATCCAACCAATCACAGGCATCTTGCAGGTTGTCAAAGAACTCCACAGTACCTTTAAACTGCACACGAAGACGGCTAGGATATAGCATACTGTACTTCAATTCTCTGTCTCTCAGCCTTTTCTTCACATCTATGAAAGACCAACGTCTTTTTTGTGTCTCGGACGAGAAATCAGGGAACAGCATGATACGAGCTTTCTCAAATATAAGCTCCTTATGTTTCCGTGCTTCTGTCAACAACATATCACGATCCCTGTAATTCAGGAATCTAACCAGGAAAGGTCTTGGTGGGGCACCTGGGGGTCTAGAGCCAGTGGGAACCCTATGCGCTCTTTCAGCAACATATGTGGGAGGGAGATCCCCTAACGCCAACGGCGATTTGAAGAATTGCTCTGCAAAGGTTGTGGCAGCAGTCCACTCAGCCCCCTCAGGCAGCCCCACGACCCGCACATTATTTCTTCTCTGGCGGTCTTCTGCGTCATCTGCTCTGTGCTGTAATGATCTCACCATACCTTTAAGTTCCTCAAGCTGTGCTCCCTGAGTATGTGAAGCATCCTCAACCTCCGATATACGATCTTCTGCTGTGGTCAGTCTGCCCCTGATCTTATCAAGATCATGGGGAATAAGGTTACATTCAGAGGCCAGCAGGTCTATGTGTCCCATAAGTTTGAATTTGGATGCCGCTATAGCTTCCAGGATAGGGCCTGTTATGGCTGCGGTGTCTACCTCTATCTCCTAAGAAGGGAGAGAGGGGTCCTCCACCCCCCCCGAAGCAGGACTGCTCTGTAGTGCCATCTTCACCGCCGAGTGGTTGGCACGCTGAGATGAGGAGACAGGAGTGGAGCTGCAGGAGGCGTAGCTTGCCGCCATGCTTCCCTGAGAGCGAGTCCTGTGCTCCAGCGGAGGCTGAGGACGCTGCGGCTGCTGCTTTTTTGATGCCGAAGATGGCATTTTACAGTGCCCGGGTACCTCCGCCAGCAGTGTGTCACAGATGGGAACTGAAGGAGCCGTCCGATCGGCCATAAACAGGATGAATTACCGGAGGATAGCCGGAGCTCCAAGGAAACACGTCCTGCTGTGATCACATCTTCCAGTGTTCCTGTCAGAGTTCCGGTTCATCTTCCACTACCAGTTGTTACAGTGCTCCAGTTGTACTACAGAACACCTCCCTGCTGCCTGTTGTTCCTGAGTTCCTGCCAGTTACAGTACTTCTCTGCTCTGTCAGCGGATCCAGCGTTCCTGTCAGTCCTCCTTCTGCTGCATCAGAGGTCCGGATCAGCTCTAAACCTGCCACTTGCCAAGCACTTGTGGCCCCCTGTGCTCTTGAGTCCCTGTCTGCTCTATCAGGGGCTCTCGAGCCAGAGGCACACGAAAGGCTGCTCCCTGCATTCTGGGCTCCACTGCCAGGTACGTGACAGTACCGGACAGCCATGTCTGAGCCCACGCAGGGAGCCTCTCCCATGGATGAACTCTGCCGCCATCTTGCTGGACTTACCCAGGCAGTAAAAAGCCTACAAGAAGGCTACACCCAGCTGGAAGGCCAAGTCCAGGCTTTAGCAGCATCCACACCTCCAGTATCCGGGACTTCTGCTGCACTATCAGTGGTTATGTTGCCGCCTGAACCCAGGGTCCCCACGCCTGAAAGATTTTCGGGTAACCGGAGCAAATTCAGGTCCTTTCGCAACTTGTGTGAACTCTTTTTTGCCCTTCAATCAAGGACTTTCTCCCTGGAAGCCACCAAAGTGGGGTTTGTGATCTCGCTGCTGACAGGCGAGCCCCAGTCCTGGGGCCATCGCTTATTAGAAAAGAAAGATATCTCACTTGATACCCTGGACACCTTCTTTCGGGCCATGTCATCATTATATGAAGACCCACAGCTGACCGCTACAGCAGAGGCAGCCTTGCACACCCTACAGCAGGGCCGCAGACCTGTTGAGGACTACGTGTCGGAATTCAGACGCTGGAGTTCTGACACGAATTGGAACAATGTCGCCCTACGGTATCAGTTCCGTATGGGCCTTTCAGAATCCTTGAAGGATGAACTAGCCCGAGTGGGTATTCCTGAGACTTTAGAGGGCCTCATAGACCTTTCCATTCAAATAGACAGACGCCTGAGAGAACGACGTACGGAGCGATCTTCTGGTCCTGCTCGTCCTGTCTAGATGCTGCCCCGGGTGCCTAGTTCTCCCCATTCCGCTCCTCCAGATCCTACCACCATGATCTCAGATACGCCGGAACCAATGCAGCTGGGCCTCCTACAGCCGTCCCTCACTCCTGAAGAGCGTCAACGCCGTCGGGCTGGTAACCTGTTCCTATACTGTGGAGAACCCGGACATTTTGTACGAACATGCCCGGCCAAGCTTTGTAAGTGCCTTTCTGTCTGTCCTGCTCTTACCCCAGCTGCACTGAATAATGTTTCTCACCTGGCTGTTCCGATTCTCTTACAGCTCCCAGGAGGGAATATACCAACCAGCGCTATCATTGATTCCGGGGCCTACAGTGGCTTTATAGACCTGTCCTTCGCTTCTAGACATCACATTCCCATCCGGCCCAGAGCGAAAGGACTTTCAGTATATCTGGCCGATGGTTCTACCCTCAGATCAGGACCAGTAACCCAGGAAACTGTACCCCTGCTCACCACCATTGCTGGCACTCATTAAGAGCTACTTTGTCTGGATGTCATCGAGTCTCCTCTATTCCCCATCATATTAGTCATGCCATGGCTCAAGGCCCATAATCCGCAAGTTGATTGGGCCTCAGGGAAGATTGAGTTTCCTTCCTCTTATTGCCACCAACACTGTCTACCAGAAGTTACCCAAGCTCCTTCTCCCCTGTTGTGCATGGAAACTGATGCAGAGACTTGTCAAGCTGTACCCGAAGTCTACCACAGCTTTCTGGACATTTTCAGTCAAAAAGGGACCGAGACTCTTCCTCCCCACCGGCCATATGACTGTCCGATTGAGCTCCTCCCAGGGGCAGAGATTCCTTTTGGGAGAATATTCCCTTTGTCAGAGTTAGAACTAGGAGTATTAAAAACCTACATTGATGACAATCTAAAGAAAGGCTTCATCCGAACTTCCACGTCCCCGGCAGGAGCAGGAATCTTTTTTGTGGAAAAGAAAGACCATTCCTTACGCCCTTGTGTGGATTATCGGGCACTCAATAAAATCACGATCAAGAACCGTTATCCCTTACCATTAGTGCCAGAACTTTTTTCAGAGGCTGGGGTCTGCAGTAGTGTTTTCTAAGTTGGATCTTCGTGGTGCCTACAACCTTGTCCGCATTCCCAAGGGAGACGAATGGAAGATTGCCTTCCGTACCCGGTTTGGGCACTTTGAATATTTAGTCATGCCTTTCAGACTTTGTAATGCTCCTGCTACATTTCAGCATTTTGTGAATAACATTTTCAGAGACTACCTTGACCTGTTTGTTGTTATGTATCTAGATGACATTCTAATCTTTTCTTCTTCCCTAGTTGAACACCGTGAACATGTCAGAAACGTTTTGACCCGACTTCGCTTGCACGGCCTTTACGCCAAGCCTGAGAAATGTGTCTTCGAACAAGAGAGTATTCAGTTCCTTGGTCTAATTATTTCTGTGGAAGGCATCAAAATGGACCCTCAGAAGGTCTCCACCATTCTGGACTGGCCCGCTCCTACTGACAAAAAAGGGATTCAACATTTCGTAGGATTTGCAAATTTTTATAGAAAATTCATCAAGGGATTCTCCACCATCATTTCTCCCATTACAAGATTAACCCAACAGGGCCTCAAATTCCACTGGTCTACAGAAGCTCAGATGGCCTTTACTACACTGAAGGATCTGTTTGTCTCAGCCTCAGTTTTAAAACATCCTGATTCTACATTACCTTACATACTGGAGGTGGATGCCTCGGAGATAGCGGTCGGTGCAGTACTCTCCCAGAGACAGGGGCCTAGGGCTCTTCTGCACCCAGTCGCTTTTTTTTCCTGTAAATTATCGGAAGCAGAAAGGAACTCTGACGTGGGTGACCGAGAGTTGTTAGCGATCAAAGCTGCGCTGGAGGAATGGCGATACCTGTTAGAGGGAGCAGCCCATCCGATTTTTGTTTATACAGATCACAAGAATCTGGAATATTTAAAGACTGTCAAGAGGTTGAAACCACGACAGGCCAGATGGGCACTGTTCTTTACTAGATTCCTATTCCATATCACCTACCGTCCCGGGTCAATAAATATCAAGCCTGACGCTCTGTCACTGATGTACAGTGATTTAGAAGCACCTTCTCCGCCAGATACCATCTTGTCCTCAGGGAACTTTCTGTTACTCCAAGGGGATCTACTGTCACGGATCAAGCAAGCCTCCAGGAACATTTCCACTCCACCTGATACAGCCCTACAGGCCAGAGATGATCTTCTGTGGTTTAGGGATAGGATCTTCATACCTCAGGAGATGAGAGCAGCAGCTCTTAGTTCCTGCCATGATCATATGTTGGCCGGCCATTTCGGAGTACATAAAACATCTGAACTTCTTCAGCGCACGTTCTGGTGGCCATCATTAAGAAAGGACTGTAAGGACTATGTGGAAGCATGTGCCACCTGTATTCAAAATAAAGGCAGCAAGTCTAAAGCCTGGGCCTGTTGAAACCACTATCTGTCCCGGAGAAGCCATGGAGGATTATCTCCATGGATTTTATTCTTGAGCTGCCACCTTCTGAAGGCTACACTACGATCTTCGTAATAGTGGATAGATTATCCAAAATGGCACATTTCCTACCAATGATGGGCACCCCTACTGCTGCTGAAACTGCCAGGACATTTATTAAGGAGGTGGTGAGGCTTCATGGCATCCCTGCCAATATTACTTCTGATCGGGGGTGCAATTCACCTCCAGGTTTTGGAGAGCTCTTTGTGAATCTCTGAAAATTGATCTTTCGTTCTCTTCTGCCTATCACCCTCAAACAAATGGCCAGACGGAGAGAACAAATCAAACGCTGGAGCAGAATCTGCGCTGCTTTTCTTCGTTCTCCAAGGATGATTGGGCTCCGCTTCAATCCCTTGCCGAATTTGCATACAACAACTCTGTTCAATCCGCCACGAAGCAATCACCATTTTTTGCAAATTATGGGTTCCATACTCTGTTCTTGTCCACTAACATCCCGGAGTGTCCAGTACCAGCTGTTCAAGAAAACCTAAACTTCTTTGAATCAAATAATAAGCTTCTGCAAGAGACTATGGCAAGGACCCAGAACTACAACAAAGAGGTGTTTGACAAGAAGAGAAGGGGGGAGCTTGATCTTAAACCTGGAGATTTGGTTTGGCTATCCACATTGAATCTAAGACTGGCTTGTCCTTCCAAGAAATTGGGCCTCAAGTTTGTGGGTCCCTTTCCAGTGCTAAGGAAAATTAACAATGTGGCCTACGAACTAAAGTTACCAGAATCATTCCGGATTCACCCGGTCTTTCATGTTGCCCTACTCAAACCCGCAGTTCCTGATCCTTTTTCAACCGGAGGGTCAATCCCGCTGAACCCGTGATCATTGACGGAGAAACCGAATATGAGGTCGAGTCCATTCTGGACTGTAGGAAGAGACGTAACCAAGTTTAGTTTTTGGTAAAATGGAAGGGGTATGGGCCTGAGGAAAACTCCTGGGAGCCGGAGTCCAACATCCATGCGAGGAAGTTGATTCTTGCCTTTAAAAGGTCTCATCCAAGTAAGATGGCACAGTTGGGCATCCGGAGGCTGCCCCTTGGGGGGGGGGGCAATGTCATGAAAGGCATCCTGTTAGCACAACCGTCGGCGGAAGATCGGTTAACAGTACCACTGTCAATAGAGCCAGAGGACGTGTGCGGAGGTGCATTGGCGTGAACGGACGCATGCGGGTGCGCGCTAATACGAACAGGTGTACGCGGGTGCACGATGGTACGAACGGGCACGTACGATCGGTACACGGGCGTGCACGCGGGTGCGCGCAGACGTGCAGTGTGACAGCTTTTGGCGGCATTAGGCCTATTTAAAGGAGCCTGTCAACATGCTTCCTTGCTGTCCGGTCTACAGCGTTCCCTGTGACTCTAGCTATCTAGTCAACTGCCTGTTGTTCCTGAGTTTCTGCTAGTTACAGTGCTTCTCTATTCAGTCAGCAGTTCCAGTGTTCCTGCCAGAGTTCCGGTTCATCTTCCACTACCAGTTGTTACAGTGCTCCAGTTGTACTACAGAACACCTCCCTGCTGCCTGTGGTTCCTGAGTTCCTGCCAGCTACAGTACTTCTCTGCTCTGTCAGCGGATCCAGTGTTCCTGTCAGTCCTCCTTCTGCTGCATCAGAGGTCTGGATCAGCTCTACACCTGCCACTTGCCAAGCACTTGTGGCCCCCTGTGCTCTTAAGTCCCTGTCTGCTCAATCAGGGGCTCTTGAGCCAGAGGCACACGAGAGGCTGCTCCCTGCATTCTGGGCTCCACCGCCAGGTACGTGACAACTACCCTCTTTTTGTATCCCCCTCTCCCATGCTGAGACATAGTGTTTATCTATAATTTACACTATCTATTTACATTACATCTTTAGATACCCATACCACATCCGCTCCTGATGAGAGTAGTTATTACACAAAACGCGTTGAGCAATTGGATGCTACTGATGTTGTTACCATCTAGGAATAATTTGCACTCTAATGCCGCACAGACACACGCGAATTTCTCATCAGAAAAAGATATGACGGCTTTTCCAACGGGATTCCGCTCAAGTTTGCCTTTCATGCACACGGTCAAGCAAACGTTTGCTGAAATTATGACCGTCAAGAACGTGGTGACGTACAACACTACGACGAGCCGAGAAAATGAAGTTCAATGCTTCCGAGCATGCGTCAAATTGTTTCCGAGCATGCGTAGGGATTTTGTGCGTCGGAATTGCCACAGACGATCACATTTTTGGATAGGAACTTTTCCCGACTGAAAAATTGAGAGCATTCTCTCAATCTTTTGCTGGCTGGAATTCCACCAGCAAAAGACCGATGGAGCATACACACAGCCGCATTTTCCGACGAAAGACTCTCATCGGTCTTTTGCGGGCCGAAATTCCGATCGTGTGTACGCGGCATTACTGTACTATGCTGACGTTATGTATATGTCATACATTCTTGTTATTCATATGGAACAAAAGAGTCTGGCAATACTATGCACTACTATTTCATTATGCTATTATACTTGTATGTGTTACTGTATGGAATAAATATTTTATCTTTATATAAACATATTCCTTGTTTACAATTTACTATTATATAGCAGTTTGCATATTACCAGTTATTAGCCAGACATATTTGTAGCCATTTACCTTGTATGCTTCATATAAAGTTCCACTGTTCTCCCCCCTAGTTAGTCTTGCAGTTTAGGGATAGAGGCTATGAACTCTAACCCTCATATAAAGTCCCACATGTTTTTATCCTTCATCATGTAAAAAAAATAGTTGTGGGAGCTATTAAAGAGGGCAGTACATGAAGAAGAGGAGAGCAGAGAATATATTGCAAGTCAATATGTGCACAAGTGGAGTGCATACAGTTTGAGGGGGGCAGTAAATGCAAGAATTGCAAGTGGAGGGTATAAAAGAAGGCAGTAACTGCATGGAAGGAATGCAGGGAGTATGCAAAATCAGTCTTTAGTTTTTGACCAGCATAGGTTACACTGCTAATAAGGTGCTCAAGGGGGTGTTGTGGGTTTTTAGAGAACTGTGAACCAGTGACTGCAGGAGCAGTGGAATAGTCGCAGGGGAAACGACAAACCAAGGAAAACAGGAACTGAGAAGAGGTGACTGGGGGACAAGTAGGGACTATGAATCAGTGACAGTGGACACTGTAGAAGGATGACAGGTGGACTATAGCATGATAATAGTGGGGGTTTAAGGCAGATGGGAAGGGAGGTCTGTCAGTGTATGGGTAGGGGCAGGTTGGAAAATGTTCTTTTAGATAAAACTTGAAAAAAAAATTAATACTGGCAGCGAAAGTTAATAGCTGTGAGAGGTGGGCCAACAACAGTAATGCCGCGTACACACGATCGGAATTTCCAAAACAAATGTTCGATGGGAGCTTGTTGTCGGAAATTCTAATCGTGTGTACACAATTCCGACGCACAAAATTCCATGCATGCTCCGAATCAAGCAGAAGAGCCGCACTGGATATTGAACTTCTTTTTTCTTGGCTCGTCGTACGTCACCGCGTTCTTGACGTTCGGAATTTCCAACAACTATTGTGTGACCGTGTGTATGCAAGTCAAGTTTGAGCCAACATCCGTCGGAAATAAATCCAGGATTTTGTTGTTGGAATGTTCAATCGTGTGTACGCGGCATAAGAGTTAGGAGATAAGTGATTAATGAATGAAAGTTGTTTAGACAGGAAATGAAGGTGGGCTCAAGATGTTGCAGCTTCAAAGGGTTATATTGGGGAACTGCAAGTTTCCAGAGAATTGAGAGTAATCAGTTTCAACACATGAAAGCACTTGCTACCAATTTGGGGAAAAAGGGGAAAGCTGAAGTTCAGCTTTAATGAACATCTTTATTGAGTGTGTTATTCATATACAGGTATGGACTTTTTAATGGTAATAAGGTTTAACACATATGAAGGAACCGATTTTAGGGTTTTCAGCTCCCCAATCAGTGTACTTCTTGTACTCTCCTGGTCTCAGATAATACTGACGTCCTCTGTAGTTTGGCTCTTCATAAAAAATCCAGTAACCCTCAAACACGTTGCAAGAGTATATGTCATTATAGTTGAAGTCACTAAATACATTAGGACAGTCTTCAGTGAACTCCCTCATCTGACCCTTGAAATCTTCTTTCTCGTAAATGCTGATCCTAAATGATCCCTGATGCTAATAGAAAAAACAAACAAAAAATGTCATTAGCATACAACTAAGAAATGATGTAATTTGTACAGTATTTATCTACTAGTTATAAATTAGTTGTTGCAAAATGTGCACTAAAACAGATTCAGCGTTCAGCTACAATAAGAGAAATGATAGTTACTTGGCTAAATCTGGCTTGTGTATTTTTGAGTTATTAATCTGGAGCAAATATGCAGCAATATAAAAGGCACAAAAGTCAGAACTTGTTATGTCCTTATTTTTTCTGGGCCAAAGTATTAATTGCCAAGCCCCATTTCAGAAGGAGATCAGCAATAACAGCCTCCATGTTCTTTCATGACAGGTGTTTTTAATACAAACCTGCTAGTACCCTAACTGTGCCAAACATGCTACAATACTACTGTACAATACAGGAACCTATTAGTCTAAACACATCTCTACAGATACCATCTCCATTGTTCTTGGTGCCTTGAACCCAGAGCCCTGTAACACATATCACTTCCTTGTAGTGGTCCATTGGGAATTTGTTAGAGAACTAACAGGAAGTGTCAAATATGTATTTGAGGAGAGGTAGGAATTCAGTACAAATGTGCAGAAGACTTTTGACTTTATTCTGAACTTCCTGATCTACATACATGTTCCATGGCTATGACTCAAACTACTGAAGTCAAAGGATCAGTTTAATAGGTAGTTACCTAGAATCTAGTTTCTAATATGTGGTCCTGTAAATGACATACCACTTATTTCTTTCTCTTCCACTTGAAAGCTATTCTTTTTCATAAATCTTTTCAGATTTAACTATTCCTTATGTATTTATTATAGATGAATTTGTGAAATGCAAGGTTCATCTGTTTTACTGACCCTTTCACTTGTACAATCCCTAGATAAAAATAGAAAACCAAAAACATTTTACCAGTAAAAAAGAAAATGTTATCTAGGAATATGGCTACTCTTTCTTTGCGTAGTCAAGGGAGATGCCACTGGGTCTTCTAATGAGATCCTGGGAAAGCTGAGGATCCATATCCTGTAATGCCGCATACACACGATCGGACTTTTTGTCGGAAAAAGATATGACGGCTTTTCCGACGGGATTGCGCTCAAGTTTGCCTTGCATACACACGGTCACGCAAAAGTTCGCTGAAATTACGACTGTCAAGAATGCAGTGACGTACAACACTATGACGAGCCGAGAAAATGAAGTTCATTGTTTCTGAGCATGCGTAGGAATTTTGCGCGTCGGAATTGACACAGACGATCGCATTTTCGGATGGGAAATTTTCCTGACCGAAAAATTGAGAACATGCTCTCAGTCTTTTGCTGGCTGGAATTCGGCCAGTAAAAGTCCGATGGAGCATACACACGGTCGCATTTTCCGATGAAAAACTCTCATTGGTCTTTTGCGGGCCGAAATTCCGATCGTGTGTAAGCGGCATAGGAATGTGATCTGCATTCCAGTATCACACAAGAAGGCCCAGTAACATTACAACCCTTTCTTGGAAGCATCTAGAAACCCATGTGTAGTATTACAAATCTTTCTTCTTGACTGGTAATGTATTTTAAGTTTTTATCTAGCAATTTTACATGGGGGGGGGGACTGAGTCCAAAATAGTTAGACCTTGCTATTTAATGCATGGTTTGCTTTACTCATCATCCATTGTCAATTACATTGCAGAAATTGTCAGTTTAGCATGGTTGTGCTCGCACATTCAAACGTACATTAACATGCATGGATGAATGAGCCAACAATAATTTTTGTAATGTGTCTACTCCTCAGGAAAGATAAAGGCCTTGGTAGGTTGCTAATATACCAATTCCCACCCAAAACTTGAATTTCACAATATTTTCATCAAAAGTTGATGAAATGCCTAGGTAATTACTTTGTATATAGCATACCTGAGGAATTAGTTGACAAGATCTAATAGAGTCATTAAATCCCATCCAGTGTTGAAAATCAGGATATTCTCCATTACGAAGGTAATACTGTTTTCCCTGGAAGTTAGGAAATTCGTATAACATCCAGTTTCCTGTAGAAATCCTTATTGAGTTGCAACGGTTGAAGTAATAGGAAAGGTCACGAGAGTCTGAGTAAACTTCATAAGAGTTGCCCTGAAAGTCTTGGTCCTCATAGAATGTGATCTGTGTGGCAAAATTATAAAGTCTTAACGTAGTCAACATTCATTTATGATTAACTGAAAATTGAGTAAAAGTAACCGAGTACACATAATTGTTATGTTCTTTTAAAAGTCTAAGGGCCTGACACATCATTTAATAATTGAGGAGAACCCAAAAAAATTTGTTGATCCGCATATGTTTCTTAAACGTAAGGGGTATATGAACTCTACAAAGCTTAGGATCATAAGAAATCCATTAGCAGTTATAATAGATAAGTGATAAATTATTTTTCTTATGATCCAACAGTAAGTTCTTAAGAAAGTTACAGAGACTACCTCATGGCTTAGGATCATAAGAAATCCATTAGCAGTTATAATAGATAAGTGATAGATTATTTTTCTTATGATCCTACAGTAAGTTCTTAAGAAACTTACAGAGACTACCTCATGCTCATTTCATTCTGAAAATGCTAATTGCTTGGCGTCTTTTTTTTCGAATACACTCAAAAGTGTTCGATCTGTTCGTCGCAATGTCGCAATACTGCTAAAAATCGCAGATCACTGCCATTACTAGTAAAAAAATTATAATAAAAATGCCATAAAATACCATAAATCATTCCCATAGTTTGTAGACGCTATAACTATTGCACAAACCAATCAATGTACGCTTATTGCGATTTTTTTACCAAAAATACGTAGAAGAATATATATTGGCCTAAACTGATGAAGAAATTTGTTTTTTAAAAACATTTTTGGGGATATTTATTATAGCAAAAGATAAAAAATATTGTTGTTTTTTTTTCAAAATTGTCACTCTTTTTTTGTGTATAGCGCAAAAAATAAAAACCGCAGAGGTGATCAAGTTGCACCAAAAGAAAGCTCTATTTGTGGGAAAAAAAGGACGCAAATTTCATTTGGGTACAGCATTGCATGACCGTGCAATTACCACTTAAAGCAATGCAGTGCCAAATTGTAAAAAGTGCACTGCTCAGGAAGGGGTAAAACCTTCTGGGGCTGAAGTGGTTAATGACCCAGAACAAGTGAGTCTTTGAAAGTCAAATGTTATGTGCATACTTATTTTAGGTCACCCATAGCACTGAAGGGTCATTTCTAAAACCAACCTACATTGTCAACCATGGGTACCTTTCATGCTTCTTATAACAGGTTTCCTTCAAGATGCACAGTAATATGACATATCTGTAGCTTCACTACTATAGACAGATTTTAACATATTATCAACCACCTGATTACCAACCTGTAAAACACCTTCATTATAATTTTCAGTTTGCAGTGCTGTGATAGTTTCACTGATAATTACTAGGTCGTGCAACACTGCACCCAAATATAGGGGTTGATTTACTAAAACTGGAGAGTGCAAAATCTGGTGCAGCTCTGCATGGTAGCCAGTCAGTTTATAACTTCAGCTTGTTCAATTAAGCTTTGACAAAAAAATTGGAAACTGCTTGGTTTCTATGCAGATCTGCGCCAGATTTTGCACTCTCAAGTTTTAGTAAATCAACCCTATAGTGTTTACTTTTGGTAGTATTTAAGAACCATTTTTTTTGTTGTTTTACTTTATATATTAAAGAAAAAAAACATGCTTCCCTTACACTCCACAAATCCACTGTATGACGATAGGGTGGTGGTTAAAGAAGCTGTAATCTTTTTCTAGCCTAACAGTAATAAATCAGCAAGGATAATTTTAAAATAATTTATGTTGATACTCACTACCTTAGCTCTCACACCTTTACACCCCCTATGGACTAGAGCATTTTTTTATTTTCTGTTATGTGTCCGTTCATTTGAAAATTACTTTGTCATTACTTTGTCATTACTCAAGATAACAAAGTAGCACATATATTGTTATTTTAAAACATAACTCTCTTTACTAGATATTGTCCTGCAAAAAAATAGACCAAAAATGTAAAAATAAAAAACTCAATTTGTTCAGTGTTAGTTTAAAAAATAGTGTAATTATAGTTAAAAAGTACACAGAATATTTGATTATATTTACAATGATTCTGGTACAACTTTTTTTTTTTTTTTTTACAAATGAAAACAAATGAAAAAATAACAAACAATTGATAAAAACCCCAAAAGTTTTATGATCAGCAGGAAAATATTGATTAAGGAGAGAAAGGGGAGAATGAGTTATTTAGGGCAGAATATGGTTAACTAAGGGTTAAAAATGGGTTAACTAGGAATACCTGTAAATTAACTCCACTGTTTAAAAAGTTTTGACAGATTACAGCTGCTGCATTTTCATATTTAAACTGCTGTAATTTTAATGTCAGGAATTGACAGCAAGTTGACACTCTGTGTCTGATTACTTTTTTTGGGTGTGTTTAGCATGCCAAGTGTCCTCATCTGGTAATAAAGAACTATATTAAAATATTTTGTCTAACAAATTGCCTAACTAAATTCTGCCTTGTTTCATATCCCCAGCAAGATCTTATACTTTGCAGTACAACAGAATTGCTAATTTTAGACTTAACTGCAGAAATTAGAAGGGGGGCCTGACCAGTAACAGGCCTAAGGACACAGGATACCCTGGGGTGGTAAACTGCTTATGTCTGCAACATAATATTAGGTATAACATTTAATACACTGAATGATGTATCTTACATTTTAAATGACAGATTTAGAACAGGGTAGGTAATACCACAGTTTCGATCATGCATATATTATTAATGGTACTTAAATACACATAGCTATATTGGAGTATAATTTTGACATTACACAAAGTTAGCTTGCCAGTTTTCAAATCCATTATTGATGCTGTTTTAATTTCACAGATTTAGACCCCTTTCACATTGAGGCAGGGCCTGAAAACTGCTTCCCGTTACTTTCAGTGTGACTTTTCACAGTTGGGGCAGTGCGCTTACAGGTCGTTAGGAAAAGTCCTGCAAGCAGCATCTTTGGGGTGGTTTTGGAGCACTGTGTACAGTGCTCCCAAAATGCCCTGCCCATTGAAAAGCGCTTCATAAGCGTCGCAACATGGGCATTTTTAACCCCTTCTTTGGGGTTAAAAGAGCCCCGATAGCAGCCGAAAATTGGCACCTAAACAGCGCTAAAGCGTGACTTTAGCGCAAATGGCTGATGCTCGTAGTGTGAAAGGGATCTTAAAGCATTTGTTACCCCAACACTTCATATTCCTAATATGTCCCTGTTGTATGATGTACTTGTATGCGAGTGTATTCTGTTCTCTTTGTATTGCTTCCTTTATGTGAGATCCCTGGTGTTCCTGCTGGTCCCCTTGCTTTCCTTTAATAACTGATCACATTAAGCAGGTGAGCACACCATGGTCAGTTCTCTAGCTGTGCTGGGAACTCTGTGTACTCTCCTCCAATGATCAGACTTGTTCTGACACGCCCCCCTGCATAGCCATTCACTGGCAAGCTCATTGTGCTGCTGCTTCTCGGCAGTTGTGGGGGTCTGCGGGTGGGGGGCTCCCAGTTCCCGCCCCCCCCCCACTTAAACAAGGGGGCTCCCAGTTCCCGCCCCCCATGTGAATGAGTACCCCTACCCATTCACCAAAAAAGTGTACAAATAAAAAATAAAAACAGGAGACACGTTTTTGACAAATCCTTTATTATAAAATAAAAAAAATGACATGTTTGAAAGACTCATTATGCCTCATAGAATATACTTTGGGCTGTTTGCTTTCTTAAATAGGGTCATTTTATGGGTAATTCCACTGTCCTGGTGCTCCAGGGCCTTCAAAAGTGTGATAGGTAGTCATGACTAGGGATGGGCGGAACGGACCCCTGTTCGGTTCGCACCAGAACTTTTTCGAACACCGCAAAAGTCCGGACCCGAATAACAAACCCAATTAAAGTCAATGGGACCCGAACTTCAAAAATCAAAAGGCTTAATTGAAGGCTTATATGCAAGTAATTGAGCATACAATGGTTATAGGGGTCCGGGTCCTGCCCTGGGGGCCCTGTATCAATAAAAAAAAAGTTTGTGGAAAACGTCATATTTAAATGAGCAGTGATTTTTTGATTTTTAAAGTGAAAGCCTAAAAATGAAAAATTCCTTTCAATATAGTGCCTGGGGAGTCCCCTTAGTCCACCTGTAAAGTGGCAGAACTGTACCATGTCTAGAATCTGCTGCAGCAATAATTGCATTTATAAAGCCAAAAAAATGACATTTTCCCTGCAAGCTGCCTTTATTTTGCTCAGGAACAGCTGGGGAGCCAGTGTGTATGATGAGGCCACAATATAGTGCACTGGGAACAAGATTAGCAATTTTTTCTATACATTCTGGTGTCACTTTGACTTTGTATAGAAGTAACGGGTGCATAAAAATTGGTCTTTGGGTGTCGGTGGCGCCTTCCCACCATAACCCTATGGAGGTAATCTTGATGAAAGCAAGAATTAGCCTTGCTGTAATCAAATTGCAATAATATGCATCTGTCAAACAGGTGCAGAAAAATTACTCTTTGGGTGTCAGGGGTGCCTTCCCACCGTAACCCTATAGAGGTGCTCTTGATGAAGGCAAAAAAAATTGCAATGATATGGATATGGTTGGTGTTTTTGCCACGTTTGATGTGCCTGGGACACAGTTTGCAGATAGCAACAGTGCAATCAGCTGCAGATGTGCTTAAAAAGGCCCAGACAGCTGAGCTTTGGGGAGTGGGCCAGGAGATAACAGCTGCAGAATGTGATGGAATAGGGTGGCTGCTCTCTACTCTTTCTTGATGTCGGCCTCCTTGGGGTTGTGCCGCTTCACCTTCAGTTTCCTTCTCTGCTCTATCTGACACCCAAGTCACATCAGTGACCTCATCATCATCATCTCCATATCCTCCATCTTTATCATTACCACTGGAGACAGCTTGGCAATACACTGTGACTTGGGGAACATAAATGCCAATTTGTCTACCAGTGTTCCTCCTCTCTCTAGGCACATATTCCTGTCATCCTCAACCTCAGAACCAACATCTGAATCCAGTAATGGCTGGGCATCATCAGGGAGCAAGTGGCTGACAGTGTGGTCAAATAATTTAGCTGACTCCTCAATGGATGATGTTGGGGCTATGGCAGGAATAGATGTGGACAAGGAGGCAGGTTTATCCACTCTGGCAACTTCAGAGGACTGCATACTTGCCTCTGCTTGCGTGACAGAGGATGAGGAGGATGAGGAAGGTTTAGTAAGCCAGTCCACCACCTCCTCTGCATGCTGTGGCTGGATATCCTGGGCAAACTCACTAAACAGAGGAAATGATGCCCTGCCTGAGGACTGACCACCACGTCCACCTTTGTCTGTGGACACATTTGTTGCCGGCCCCCTTACAGTGCCAAGGGAACGTCTGCCTCTCCTTGTTGTCCTCCCAGATTTTATTGGGAGGGAGGGGGTGGTGCTTATAAGAAAATGTAAAGAAGAAGTTGAAATCTGTACATAGATGCACTTTAATCAATGTAAAGAGGTGTTTGGTGCACTTTAATTTGAGTACTCACACTACACAGATACACTCCCCGGATACACTATAATATGCTGCAATATAATGCGCCAAATGTACAGTGACACACAGAACTATATGGTGTTAAACTGGCAGTTATGCACACAAAAGTAAATGTCGTTAAACTGGTAGTAACGCACAAAACTATATGCGTTAAACTGGCAGTAACGCACACAGAACTATATGGAGTTAAACTGGTAGTTATACACACAGAACTATATAGCGTTAAACTGGCAGTAACGCACACAGAGCTATATGGCGTTAAACTGGCAGTAACGCACACAGAAGTAAATGGCGTTAAACTGGCAGTAACACACAATTGATGGTGTTCAACCGTCACTACACTGACACTGAGCTGTCCCTACTCTAGCTATACACTAATGTAAAGATTACTGACACGGTCTCACTACACTACACTGAAACTATCTGAGCTGTCCCTACTCTACACTAATGTATGTATGAATGACACGGTCTCACTAAACTACAGTGAAACTATCTGAGCTGTCCCTATTCTAGCTGCACACTATGCAAAGCTGAATGATGGTCCTTCTCACTACACTCACACTATGCCTAGACTGACACTAACTAATATTCTACACTGACAATTGAAGCAAAATAGCACAGTATAGCACACTAACTAACTAAAAGCACTGAACAGAGCCCTGTTCTATCTCTCTCCACGCCAAAATCACACTGAAAATGGCTGCCATTGAAAGAATACGTTTATACTGTGGGGCGGGAATGAGCCATGATTGGATAAAGTCATGATGACAGTGTCCAATCAGGACTCTGACAGTGCTCTGTGCCCTGATTGGCTGAAGCTTTCACTGCTTCAGCCAATCAGGGCTTGCAATGCACTGTTCAGCGCCACAATGCATTGTGGTCAGTTCGGGAGGGCGAACAAACAATCGAACGACCCGTTTGTTTGGCTGTTTGGCCATTCGTCCATCCCTAGTCATGACATTAGATGTGTAATTTATGCTCCTTGAACACCTGAAGGTGCTACTAGGATGTTGGGCCTCTGTATGTGGCCAGGCTGTGGAAAAGTCTCACACATGTGGTATCACCAAACTCAGGAGGAGTAGCACAATGTATTTTGGAGTGTAATTGCAAGTATGCCTATACCGTGTATGAGAAATAACTTATAATTATGTGAAGAAAAAAAATATTTCTTTATTTTTCAAGGGATTGTGGGAAAAAAATTGCAACTTCAAAAAACTCACTATGCCTCTTACTAAAATACTTTGGACTGTCTTCTTTCCAAAAAGGGGTAATATGGGGGGTATTTGTATTGTCCTGACATTTTAGGGCCTCAAGAATTGAGGCCATCAGTGCATCAGGATTGATCAATTTTCAATAATGCCTAGCATAGCTTGTAGACTCTATAGCTTTCACACAAACCAATTATCATACACTTATCAGGAATTTTTTACCTGCAGTAGGTATTTTTTGGAGGGGATTTATTTTAAAACAGAAGTAAAAAATATAGTTTTTTTTTAATTTTTTGCTCTTTCTTCACTTATATCGCAAAAAAAATAAAAAAACTCAGTGGTGAATAAATACCACCAAAAGAAAGCTCTATTTGTGTGAACAAAATGATAAAAATTTAATTTGCATACAGTGTAGCATGACTGAGTAATTGTCATTCAAAATGCGAGAGCACTGAAAGCTGAAAATTTGTCTGGGAAGAAAGGGAGTGATAGTGCCCAGTTTTGAGCTAGTTGAACATTTTTTCCACTTTTTTTTTTTACAAATTCTTATTTACCATTTTAATACATACATTCATCAGAGTAGCTCAGTGACACTGTAATACTCTAAGGGGGAGGGGTGTGATCAGGGATTTTTTTTCTTTTACACATTTGATTACTGTTACTGATTATCACTGTAACATGACTATTTTGAACTGTCAAGAGCAGGTTACATTTATAACAGCTGTGATTTACTACTGTGTGATTGGCTCACAGCTATCTCATGGTACAGGGTGCTGTGATTGGCCCAGGTATCATGTGATAGCTGTGGGCCAATCACAGCATCACTATAAAATACATGAATGAAATAAATTCCTTACAATCGCATAGCGATCACATGATCCCCCACTACTCAAATCAGCCAGGGACGTGGAGCCACACCCCAGGGAGCAGGCAGGGCACCTCTGACCAGGAAGGCAGGATGATATACATGTATGTGATCATGTATGTGATCCTGCCTGCCAGTGCCACCCTGCTGCAGTAAATGTACTGTGGCCGTGCGGCAAGCAGATGAAAAAAGAAAATTTAGACCTCTTCCTAAAAATCTGCTTTTAAATTAAGATATTGATATCTACCTCGAGTGGTAGTTGTGATCCTGCTAATGTCTTTAATGGGGGTCATACTGTATTTCATATTCCATTTCTTTATTTCATTTTTTCTCACATTAAAAAGCTAATTAGCATTAAAAAGATAATTTATTCAAATTATAAAGCCATGTAAAAAGCATCTGCACATGACATTCAAAGTAAACAGGAATTTAACCTTTCACATAATTGAATAATTTAAGTGAACATTCACAAGTTTTTCAATGTACTTTGTAGATTCTCAAATTTTTAGTGCATTAGACACAAAGCCTCAAGACTTTAAAGCCACAATCTGGCGTCACCCTGTCCTATTAACTTTCTGTTATGCAATTTGTTTAGGACCATTCCTATTTCCCAAAGCAGAATTTAATTTAAAATATGGATGAAAACGCTATTTTCACAACCAAAGTGGACATGTTGTCTAGTCTACGTCACTTCAGTAGCCTTAGTGTTCCTAAAATATTCATAACTTTCATAAGGAAAAATCAAAAACTTCTAGTCTAGGCTTTTTGTGAGGTATACATTTTTCCTTAGTCCTAGCACCCCAAGTTTTGTACCAGGCTGTTGTGACTAACTGGGTTGATTTACTAAAGAGAAATAGATTGTGCAAATTGCAAGTGCAATTGCACTCCTTTTCCCCAGAGCTCAATTAATGAGAGGAAGTTCTGTTGATTTCCATCATCCATCCATTATGGACAAACAGAAATTATGCTTTTTCTATTTTCCAAGCACCTATTTAGGTATTCTTTACAAAGTGAAGTTTCACCACATTTACTAAACTCTGGGGAAAATGAATGCAACTGCAATTGCAAAGTGCAAAGTCTTTTTACTTTTATTAAATTAACCCCTTTGTATCTACTACACTTGCATGATCCAGATGTATCACACCAGATGTATGAATAACATTCACTGTCCTTGTAGTAAATGATGTGTTTTTGTTGAACATCACGTACGTTGATTCGGTATTGTTAGGCTGTTAGCTACCATATTTGTTAAAGCATTTTGTACTGCAATCAGGCTAACAGACGTGAATAATTGTTTTTTCATTATTTCATATTACAAAGAAAAATGCTCTTACCTTGCCCATTGTAGGAAACATTTTAACCGCAATCTCCAGTAATATAACTAGACAATTCTAATGCCTTTAAATACATTTTCTAGTGCTGATGTCTGCATTTAAGATGGATGATGTCAACTTATTTGTGTTTAGCCATGTGTGTGAAGAGCTGTTACATACAAAACCAAGTAAAACTATTGTTTTCATATATGGCTGTATGAATAGCTACTGCTAACTTTGTGATGCACTCTGAAAGAATAGAGCAGGAAGCAAAGTTTAAAAGGCACGTGTTACTTGTTCACATGGTTTGACTTTAAAAAGAGAAATCTATCTATCTATCTATCTATCTATCTATCTATCTATCTATCTATCTATCTATCTATCTATCTATCTATCTATCTATCTATCTATCTATCTATCTATCTATCTATCTATCTATCTATCTATCTATCTATCTATCTATCTTTTTCTAGTTCTTTTCTGTTGTTACATTAGAATTTAAATTATTTGGAACCCTTATTCTGTGCCAGTTATATTATTTATGACTGGGCAAAGATCAGGAGAATATCTGGCTTTTTTATACACTACGGGAGAGGTAGATTTCTGACAGGTTTTCCTTTCAGTCTATTGATCTGTAGGGAAGACTCTTTTTTAATCTGGGATGTCTGTAACATGAATAGGGTGTGTGATTTTACATGGAACGGGAAGGCATGGAAAGCTATAAAAAATAAACCCTTTCATACTTTACAAAACATGTATTTTTTAGTCTGCTTTCCCATTGAAGAGATTTCCCACCAGTCTCTGTTTTCATTTTCCCAGTAGTGAGACAGCAAAAAGAAGAAAAAATAATAAAATTTATGGGAGGAATGGAACTATTTAATGCCCAACAATAGATAAAGGAATAAAGTTAGTCTTTAAAAGGAATAAAGTTAGTCTTTAAAGCGGAGTTCCAGGCACAAATTGAACTCCTTTGTAAACATAGGCACAATCCCAACCCCCCCCCCCCCCCTCATTTATGGATATTTTTTTATTTTGCTTTCATACCTTTTTTGTAAATTTTATTGGGGAATTCCATCCCACAGCATCGCAGCGAGGTATGTCACCTCCTATTTCCCCCCATCACCTTCTGGGGTCTGTGTGTGTTCCAGAAGGCATGCACAGTAGGAAACAGGCTGTGAAACCGCAAGGCTTCACTTCCTGTTTGTTTTCCTTAGTAAGGATGATGGCATCTGCATTCAGAGCCAATGGACGGGTCGGCTTCGGGCTCCCTGGAAGCGTCTTTATATTAAAAGTCAGCAGCTACAGTATTTGTAGCTGGTGACTTAATTTTTTGTCACCCAGACTGGAACTCCGCTTTAATATGACATTCTGTTTTGTAGAGTAGGAGGATACATATTTATTTTTGTACATTATTTTGTTGCATAGTCAAAGAAATACTATGTTAGAGCACTTTTATAATTGTGTGCCCTGCTTGAATTGGACCAAGCTACTAATAGGTTTACTTTAAATCACTCCTATACTCAGAGAATAGAGTGGTGTTTTCCCATTTCTGATCTCTCGTTTTAGCTACCTGACTATTATGTTAATCTAATGTCTTCAATACTTTTTTTGAGTAACTGACCTAGGACATGTATGCAGGGAGTTCTAAATCCACTTTAAATTCAGTTAATGAAGTCAGTTAGTAAGTCAGTTACTCAAACTTTTGAAGTAAGCAACAGTCAGGCAGCCAGGATTCTTAGAAAAAGACTGAGGTGGGGATAATGTGATCAGGCTGTGGAGCAACAACAAATTCCATAAAGCGCTTGGATCCAGGTGTATATCTCAAGTTTATGAATATGAGAAAAAACCTGACAGTCTCTCAGATTCCATGAATTAAAATATAATTTATTGTGAGAGATTGATTAGAAGTTTCCTACATTGCTTATATTAACCTGCTGAAATGTGATTGCAAAACTGTTTAGCTTTTTATGAATAAATTATCATTTGGATTTCTGCACTATGAGTCTCTTTTTCTCTCTTAACTGGGTATTGTGACTGTGAAGGAGATACCAAGTCATCCCCATGCTGCTGAGGAGCTGTCAGGGATTTATATCCATGCTTGTTAACATCTACCTATGGGTAAGAGGCAGTGTGTTTGGGTGATGGTGGTGGTCTCTTCACTTATTTGATTTATCAAGATGCATCCCTGTGGCTTACTTTGGACTTTTTAAAAAGTGGATTACATGTTTTTGCCAGTTGAGTCTGTGCCAGCAATATATTTTGGGTTCATGTTGGACTTTTTTTCAAGCGCTTCACCATTTTCCATATAATCAACAAATATGAATGATACTTTTCCTAATGATTTGTACATGTGGTTTTCTTGGTGAAGGAATATGATTATTAATATTGAACTTCGAGCAGAAATTGTAATTACCATATGTCCATAGAAAACGATAGTGTTCATTTATTAGAGTATGCAGCAACAGATCTAAAACATATATTTGGAAATAAAAACAAAGTGTGTTGATGATATTTGCAATTGTATTTATTGCTGCTATCACATAGTGGTTTCTTTAGAGTACAGGCATTAATACAAATCCAGAACTCTCCTGAAGGAGCCAACTCGAGAATTGCTTGCACCCCAATCAGAATATCTTCTGTACTCTCCAGGTCTCAGATAATATTGGCGCCCTCTGTAGTTGGGCTCCTCATAGAAAATCCATTGACCTTCAGGAATGCTGCAGGATTGAATTTCATTGAAATGGAATTGCTCATGGACATGTGGGCAGTCTTCTGTGAATTCCATCATATGGCCTCCAAAATCTTCCTTCTCGTAAACTTTGATTCTGAATGTACCTCGATGCTGGAAGACAGAATAATTTTCATAATTTGTTTTTGTATTTATTGTTTGTAAATACAATCTATATACTAGCAAGATGTATTGCTTTAATCTGCTATAGAAGAAAGGGCTCCTACTTGTGGGGTCAAGCGGCAGGACCTGATAGAGTCATTGAAACCCAACCACTGTTGATAGTCAGGGTATTCCCCTTTCTTCAGGTAGTATTGGTGTCCCTTGTAGTTGGGATGTTCATAGATCATCCAGTTTCCATTCTCCACACGGATGGAATTGCATCTGCTGAAGAAGGAGTGCAAATCAGCAGAGTCACAGTTGCACTCATATGAGCGACCCTTGAAGTTTTTATCTTCATAAAAGACGATCTGCAATTAGAAGATATGAAATTTATGGACACTTAAACCATAAGAATAATATAATCTTGCATACTGTGTTAACCACTTGAGCTCTGGAAGGTTTTCTCCCTTTCATGACCAGGCTGTTTTTTGCTATTAAGCACTGCACTACTTTAACCGACAATTGCGCGGTCATGCAATACTGTACACAAATTAAATTTGTATCATTTCTTCACACAAATTGAGCCTTCTTTTGGTGGTATTTGATCATCACTTACCGAATATTTTGAAAAAAATATATCTATTTTTTAGTTTATGTCAAAAAACATATCCCATAAAATCAAATTTCTTCATAAGTTTAGGCCAAAATGTATTCTGCTACATATCTTTGGTAAAAAAAAAAATTCCCAATAAGTGTATAATAATTGGTTTGTGTGAAAATTATAGCGTCTACAAACTATGATATATATATATATATATATATATATATATATATATATATATATATATATATATATATATATATATATATATATATATATATATATGTATATTTGAAAATGTATCGATTCTGATCTACTGACAGCCTATCTCATGTCTTGAGGCCCTAAAATGCCAGGACAGTATGAATTCCCACCAAATACCCATTTTTGGAAAGTAGACAGTCTGATGCATTTAGTAAGGGGCATGGTAAGTTTTTTTGAAAATTTAGACATTAAATAAAAATTATTTTTTTCACTTTTATTTTTACATTCTGTCACCAGTGCAGTACAGCATCTGTTTAATCATCCAATTATTCGATTATATGCAAACACATTTTTGTTTAAATTTTGTTTGTGCTTAATTGGGTATTCAAATTGTACACCATTTCCATATATTTACTATGCTAAGTGAGCATTGACTTTACAAATTAAAACCCCATTACTCTTAGGAAAATGACCTTCATATATATGAAATATGAAAATGCTGCTGATAGAAGAGACTGTGCAGATTTGTTTTGCAATTTACCCCATTGACTTCTATGTCCCCTATTTTTTAGAATCCAGCATTAATAATTTGTTAGACTAAGCTGAAATTTTAGCTGGTGTCCATGCAATAATGTAAATGTAAACATATAGACAAATTAAATATAGCACAAAATATGATACATTTCACTTTCTTTATTGAAAAGATTTGTAAATGAATTGAATGCTTTTAAAATAGCATAAATCTTTACAACGCTGGGATCATATTTTAACTGTTAATGTTATCTGTAGAAACCAATTGTCTTCCAGCTGAAATTTTTCTAGAAAAAGGTTGGAAATGGATTGGAATGCAATACAGATGTCTCTTTAAAAAATGCGCTCATAAATACAAGATTAGTTGTAGATACAGTGTGGTAAATGGTGTAATCTAAAACATTCTTTTGATTAAAATAACAATATTTTACCAAGGATTTCTTTTTTATAGTATATTACATTTTCATTTAGCAAAAATATAGTCATAAAAAATTACAATAGTTATTTTTTCACAGATCACTTTTTTATATAACTAACTAGAACATAATAACATTTATAGATTACCTCTGGTGAAATCTACAAATGACAAGTTTTAATATATACTGTTGTAATGTAATTAATTAGAAAGGGGATTTCTAATGACATTTTCAGTGCTGCATATTGTTAAGAAAAATAAAAATAAAAATATTGACATCCTGTATTGTATGGGTAAAAAAAATAATACTCTGGGAATTATTTTATTGAAAACAATAAAAAAAACACTGCTGCATTGTAAGTGCAGATTTTCTTATGCGATACATGATTGTTATAATTAATATTTTTTGCTTACCTTCCCCATTTTGGATGGACTTCACAGACTAACCACAGTACATCACAGACATTTTTTCTGCTTCTATTTAAATGTATCACTACAATGCTAAGATTTGCATGTATGAATAGATTACAGTGTGGATTAACATATACATTATCTACATCGTATCAAATTGTTGTGTTGCTCTCTAGGCATTTATTGTTGATTCTGCTTATGACAGCTTCTCTGGTTCACAATTGTTTGATTGGTCACTGAAATCCTCTTTTGAACCCTTGTATAGAAATCTCTAAAATAAATGCAAGCACATTCACTGTAAACTAGATTGTAGTCTTTTATCCCATTACAAAAAAGCATTCATTCCAATGCTTCTCTTGTGCTTTTCTGTTGCTCTAAGCAGAAAATGCATGCACAGAAAATACAAGAGCCTGCAGGTCATATCAGGACAGGCTGTATTAAACTGCCAGAATAACCCAAGTATGTATACAATGTTGCAGTGTATTTTGTCATATTTGTCATAATTCTTTTTATGAATTGCAGTGTGACAATCTAACTTATAGATTGTATAACTCTGAAATTGGATCTATTGTCCACATATAACATGAATAATATATATTATTAAATATTATTATTATTTATGACACATCAATACTCTAGGGCAGTGATGGCGAACCTTGGCACCCCAGCTGTTTTGGAACTACATTTCCCATGATGCTCAATTACACTGCAGCGCGCATGAGCATCATGGGAAATGTAGTTCCAAAACATCTGGGGTGCCAAGGTTCGCCATCACTGCTCTGGGGGGAATGTGTTGAACTGACTTTTACAGCCACTACTGTATACAAAAAACAATCACAATGAGTATAGCTAAAACATAATACAATCACTCAAGTAGCACTCCACCTCTTTTATTCCAACCACCTTCCATCCCCAGGTGATAAAGTATGAACAAAGGTGTATGTTTATTAAACTGAGACGTTTTCTCTAAGTTCAGTTCTCAGCAGTTCTCAGAGGAAAATGATCTCCTCTGCAGCCTGTTTATGCATCTGAGAACGTCTGTTCTCAGAGAGAGAACAGAGAAGTTTTTCCTCTAAAAATGGCGGAGATCTGTGTAAAAGTGAGTGGGCTGCCTGTGATCTCATGAGATATTGTGAGATTACATATATACAGTGCCTTGAAAACGTATTCATACGCCTTGAAATTTTTTACATTTTGTCATGTTACAAACCAAAAACTTAAATGTACTCTATTGGGATTTTATGTGATTGACCAACACAAAGTGGCACATAATTGTGAAGTGGAAGGAAAGTGATAAATGGTTTTCCACATATTTTACAAATAAATATGTGAAAAGTGTGGCGTGCGATTGTATTCAGCCCCCCTGAGTCAATAATTTGTAGAACCACCTTTCGCTGCAATTACAGCTGTAAGTATTTTTGGGTATATCTCTACCAGCTTTGCACATCTAGAGAGTGAAATTTTTGCCCATTCTTCTTTGCAAAATAGCTCTAGCTCTGACAGATTGGATGGAGAGCATCTGTGAGCAGCAATTTTCAAGTCTTGCCACAGATTCTCAAATGGATTTAGGTCTTGACTGTGACTGGGCCATTCTAACACATGAATTTGCTTTGATCTAAACCATTCCATAGTAGAGCTGGCTGTATGCTTAGGGTCATTTTTCTGTTGGAAGGTAAACCTCTGCCCCAGTCTCAAGTCTTTTTGCAGACTCTAACACTTCTTCTTCTAAGATTGCCTGTATTTGGCTCCATCCATCCTTCCCATCAACTCTGACCATCTTCCCTGTCCCTGCTGAAGAAAAGCATCCCCACAACATGATGCTGTGTTCAGGGTGATGTGCAGTATTATTTTTACACCAGATATAGCATTTTGCTTTTAGGCCAAAAAGCTTCTTTTTGCCACTCTTCCATAAAGATCACATTTGTGGAGTGCAGGACTAATAGTTTACCTGTGGACAGATTCTCCCACCTCAAGAGTTATTATGGGCCAGTTATTATGGGCCAGAAAAACTGCACTGTGTACAAACCCAATAGCCCTAGCTGCAACTCAAAGTGAAATACACACAAGTAAAGATAAATAGAAAAAGGAGCTGCGCTCTCAAATGACGTGTTAATCAAAATATGATAACAAGCAAATATAAATGAATGAAATTAAAAAAGTCCCAAAAAGAATCAAATCTGTGACATATATAAAGTCCTACCGCATTGGACAAATTCTGTGACCAATTGACTCAATGAATGGTCAAAAAATAATTAATTATTATATACCTATATTGAAATAATACATATATATTATGATGAATATGCCAAAAAAATAAAAAATATATAAACAAAAATCAAATCCTAGAGTCCTCAATGAAGGAATAAGTGGTTGTAGCAACACAATAAAGTTAAGTCCTCCATGACTTTTGAGAGACAACATGAATCCACCACCACATAAAGTGCAAACTTACCAGCTGCACAAGCTGTTCGAGCTTGTGGCTAATACCCAGCCAGGGCCTTTAATACTTCCATGACCTCCAATAGCCAATGAAACGGGTGTTCCTGGATACTGTGGATGTGTTCAGCGGTCAGCAGCTAGCCACTAGAATCAACTCAATGCAAGTGTTCATAACGATCTAGAAAGAGAATATAAAGGAATCGTCATTGGTAAAACTGGGTGGTATTTTATTTGGATAAAAAGTATGCTTACAATCATAGAATGGGAATGTTTAAAAGCAATAAGAGTGCCGGCCGGCAAGCAATGGTACAAAAACACCTGTGTAAATGGGACGTGAAAACAGTGCGGTTATGTCAGCACGTTGCTCAAACCGACGCGTTTCGTCACTAATCTGACATCGTCCTGGGGCACGGGCGATGTAATGACGCACCGTTTTATATAATAAACATACAACCAAGCCTCCATCTGAATCTCGGGTGGCTGATACTAAAAACGTCATTCTGATTGTGGGAATACCAAACACCAAACACCAACACCATAAGTGGAAGAGCCAAAAGTGAGCGCAACGTCCAGGACATCCGCCTAAGGACCAATGCACCCACCCTAGCCAAATCACAAAAAAGAGCCCAAACATTAGCTGGTAGACTCAATGTGCATAGATGGTAGAAAGGCGAATAATTATTTCCAACTGCTAAATTTGCATACGCCATTACACCCATATTAAGGGTATGTCAAGGACCACCATCCTTGTTTATGACTATATCATCACCATAGGGAATGTGAAAAATGGCTTCCATGTCCACACTAAAAATCACACATGGGGAAATCAACCAACTACATCAGAATTGGTCAATAATCCCCACAGTGGATAGTAAAGTGAATGTCACTTAAAGGATTACTTATCCATCATGGCATTCCAAAGAATGTAGAAAGGGCAAAAACAGAAACAAAAATATAAAATATAAATTGCCACCCAAGACTCAGATCAAGTTTACACTGTGAGCAAAAAATGGCGATGATCAGTTTAACAACCAAAATCTCAATATCTCTGACCCTGATATTAAATGAAGGGATGTAAAATTAGGAGTTATCTATAAAGGCGTTAAAATCCACATCTACATTTAAACCGTAGGAGACATAGGTCTTTAACCAGTTGCCGACCGCCGCACACAGATGTACGTCGACAGAGCGGCACGGGCAGGCAAAAGGGCTTACCTGTACGTCCCTGCCTGCCCGCGGGTGGGGGGTCCGATCGGACCCCCCCCCGGTGCCTGCGGCGGTCGGAAAATCTTCCCCGGCGATCGGTGGTGAGGGGGAGGCCATCCATTCGTGGCCCCCCCCCTCGCGATTGCTCCCAGCCAATGGGATCATTTCCCTGCCTCTGTATTGTACACAGAGGCAGAGGAAATGATGTCATCTCTCCTCGGCTCGGTATTTTTCGTTCCGGGCCGAGGAGAGAAGACTGGAATGTAAGTGCCCAAACACAACACAACACAGTAGAACATGCCAGGCATACAAAACACCCCGATCCCCCCCCGATCACCCCCCGATCCCCCCCCAATCACCCCCCCCCCCTGTCACAAACTGACACCAAGCAGGTTTTTTTTTTTTTTTTTTTCTTTCTGATTACTGCATAGTGTCAGTTTGTGACAGTTACAGTGTTGGGACAGTTAGTATTACCCCCCTTTAGGTCTAGGGTACCCCACTAACCCCCCCTAATAAAGTTTTAACCCCTTGATCACCCCCGTCACCAGTGTCGCTAAGCGATCATTTTTCTGATCGCTGTATTAGTGTCGCTGGTGACGCTAGTTAGGGACGTAAATATTTAGGTTCGCCGTCAGCGTTTTATAGCGGCAGGGACCTCCATATACTATCTAATAAATGTTTTAACCCCTTGATTGCCCCCTAGTTAACCCTTTCACCACTGATCACTGTATAACCATTATGGGTGACGCTGGTTAGTTCGTTTATTTTTTATAGTGTCAGGGCACCCGCCGTTTATTACCGAATAAAGGTTTAGCTCCCTGATCGCCTGGCGGTGATATGCGTCGCCCCAGGCAGCGTCAGATTAGCGCCAGTACCGCTAACACCCACGCACGCATCATACGCCTCCCTTAGTGGTATAGTATCTGTACGGATCAATATCTGATCCGATCAGATCTATACTAGCGTCCCCAGCAGTTTAGGGTTCCCAAAAACGCAGTGTTAGCGGGATCAGCCCAGATACCTGCTAGCACCTGCGTTTTTCCCCTCCGCCCAGCCCACCCAAGTGCAGTATCGATCGATTACTGACACTTACAAAACACTAAACTAAAGAGTCAGGCCTGATCCTGCGATCGCTAACAGTTTTTTTGGTAGCGTTTTGGTGAACTGGCAAGCACCAGCGGCCTAGTACACCCCGGTCGTAGTCAAACCAGCACTGCAGTAACACTTGGTGACGTGGCGAGTCCCATAAGTGCAGTTCAAGCTGGTGAGGTGGCAAGCACAAGTAGTGTCCCGCTGCCACCAAAAAGACAAACACAGGCCCGTCGTGCCCATAGTGCCCTTCCTGCTGCATTCGCCAATCCTAATTGGGAACCCACCGCTTCTGCAGCGCCCGTACTTCCCCCCCATTCACATCCCCAACCAAATGCAGTCGGCTGCATGAGAGGCATTTTCTTTATGTCCTCCCGAGTACCCCTACCCAACGAACCCCCCCAAAAAAGATGTTGTGTCTGCAGCAAGTGCGGATATAGGCGTGACACCCGCTATTATTGTCCCTCCTGTCCTGACAATCCTGGTCTTTGCATTGGTGAATGTTTTGAACGCTACTATGCACTAGTTGAGTATTAGCGTAGGGTACAGCATTCCACAGACTAGGCACACTTTCACAGGGTCTCCCAAGATGCCATCGCATTTTGAGAGACCCGAACCTGGAACCGGTTACAGTTATAAAAATTAGTTACAAAAAAGAAAAAAAACACATACAAAAATATAAAATAAAAAAAAATAGTTGTCGTTTTATTGTTCGCTCTCTCTCTATTCTCTCTATTGTTCTGCTCTTTTTTACTGTATTCTATTCTGCAATGTTTTATTGTTATTATGTTTTATCATGTCTGCTTTTCAGGTATGCAATTTTTTATACTTTACCGTTTACTGTGCTTTATTGTTAACCATTTTTTTGTCTTCAGGTACGCCATTCACGACTTTGAGTGGTTATACCAGAATGATGCCTGCAGGTTTAGGTATCATCTTGGTATCATTCTTTTCAGCCAGCGGTCGGCTTTCATGTAAAAGCAATCCTAGCGGCTAATTAGCATCTAGACTGCTTTTACAAGCCGTGGGAGGGAATGCCCCCCCCCCCCCCACATCTTCCGTGTTTTTCTCTGGCTCTCCTGTCTCAACAGGGAACCTGAAAATGCAGCCGGTGATTCAGCCAGCTGACCATAGAGCTGATCAGAGACCAGAGTGGCTCCAAACATCTCTATGGCCTAAGAAACCGGAAGCTACGAGAATTTTATGACTTAGATTTCGCCGGATGTAAACAGCGCCATTGGGAAATTGGGAAAGCATTTTATCACACCGATCTTGGTGTGGTCAGATGCTTTGAGGGCAGAGGAGAAATCTAGGATCTAATAGACCCCAATTTTTTCAAAAAAGAGTACCTGTCACTACCTATTGCTATGATAGGGGATATTTACATTCCCTGAGATAACAATAAAAATGATTAAAAAAAAAAATGAAAGGAACAGTTTAAAAATAAGATAAAAAAAATAAGAATAATAAAGAAAAAAAAAAAAGCACCCCTGTCCCCCCTGCTCTCGCGCTAAGGCGAACGCAAGCGTCGGTCTGGCGTCAAATGTAAACAGCAATTGCACCATGCATGTGAGGTATCACCGCGAACGTCAGATCGAGGGCAGTAATTTTAGCAGTAGACCTCCTCTGTAAATCTAAAGTGGTAACCTGTAAAGGCTTTTAAATGCTTTTAAAAATGTATTTAGTTTGTCGCCACTGCACGTTTGTGCGCAATTTTAAAGCATGTCATGTTTGGTATCCATGTACTCGGCCTAAGATCATCTTTTTTATTTCATCAAACATTTGGGCAATATAGTGTGTTTTAGTGCATTAAAATTTAAAAAAGTGTGTTTTTTCCCCAAAAAATGCGTTTGAAAAATCGCTGCGCAAATACTGTGTGAAAAAAAAAAATGAAACACCCACCATTTTAATCTGTAGGGCATTTGCTTTAAAAAAATATATAATGTTTAGGGGTTCAAAGTAATTTTCTTGCAAAAAAAAAATATTTTTTTATGTAATCAAAAAGTGTCAGAAAGGGCTTTGTCTTCAAGTGGTTAGAAGAGTGGGTGATGTGTGACATAAGCTTCTAAATGTTGTGCATAAAATGCCAGGACAGTTCAAAACCCCTCCAAATGACCCCATTTTGGAAAGTAGACACCCCAAGCTATTTGCTGAGAGGCATGTCGAGTCCATGGAATATTTTATATTGTGACACAAGTTGCGGGAAAGAGACAATTTTTTATTTTTTTTATTTTTTTTTTGCGCAAAGTTGTCACTAAATGATATATTGCTCAAACATGCCATGGGAATATGTGAAATTACACCCCAAAATACATTCTGTTGCTTCTCCTGAGTACGGGGATACCACATGTGTGGGACTTTTTGGGAGCCTAGCCACGCACGGGACCCCGAAAACCAAGCACCGCCTTCAGGCTTTCTAAGGCCGTAAATTTTTGATTTCACTCTTCACTACCTATCACAGTTTCAGAGGCCATGGAATGCCCAGGTGGCAAACCCCCCCCCCCCAAATGACCCCATTTTGGACAGTAAACACCCCAAGCTATTTGCTGAGAGGTATAGTGAGTATTTTGCAGACCTCACTTTTTGTCACAAAGTTTTGAAAATGGAAAAAAGAAAAAACAAATTTTTTTTCTCGTCTTTCTTTATTTTCAAAAACAAATGAGAGCTGCAAAATACTCACCATGCCTCTCAGCAAATAGCTTGGGGTGTCTACTTTCCAAAATGGGGTCATTTGGGGGGGTTTTATGCCATCTGGGCATTTTATGGCCTTCAAAACTGTGATAGGTAGTGAGGAGTAAAATCAAAAATGTACGCCCTTAGAAATCCAGAAGGCAGTGATTGGTTTTCGCGGCCCCGTACACGGCTAGGCTCCAAAAAAGTCCCACACATGTGGTATCCCCATACTCAGGAGAAGCAGCTAAATGTATTTTGGGGTGCAATTCCACATATGCCAATGGCCTGTGTGAGCAATATATCATTTAGTGACAACTTTTTGTAATTTTTTTTTTTTTTTTAGTCATTATTCAATCACTTGGGACAAAAAAAATGAATATTCAATGGGCTCAACATGCCTCTCAGCAATTTCCTTGGGGTGTCTACTTTCCAAAATGGGGTCATTTGTGGGGGTTTTGTACTGCCCTGCCATTTTAGCACCTCAAGAAACTACATAGGCAGTCATAAATTAAAGGCTGTGTAAATTCCAGAAAATGTACCCTAGTTTGTAGGCGCTATAACTTTTGCGCAAACCAATAAATATACACTTATTGACATTTTTTTTACCAAAGACATGTGGCCGAATACATTTTGGCCTAAATGTATGACTAAAATTGAGTTTATTGGATTTTTTTTTAGAACAAAAAGTAGAAAATATCATTTTTTTTCAAAATTTTCGGTCTTTTTCCGTGTATAGCGCAAAAAATAAAAACGGCAGAGGTGATCAAATACCATCAAAAGAAAGCTCTATTTGTGGGAAGAAAAGGACGCAAATTTCGTTTGGGTACAGCATTGCATGACCGCGCAATTAGCAGTTAAAGCGACGCAGTGCCAAATTGTAAAAAGTGCTCTGGTCAGGAAGGGGGTAAATCCTTCCGGGGCTGAAGTGGTTAATCTATGGATCCAAGACATCTCAAGCTTAGAGATGCTTCTAATTAGGGAACTACTCCTCCAATGAGGACTATATTTATCTATCCCTAAAAATATAGTATTAGAGGGATCTCTATTGTGGCTAGGGATGAGCCGAACACCCCCCGATTCGGTTCGCACCAGAAACTGCGAACGGACCGAACATTTGCACGAACGTTAGAACCCCATTGACGTCTATGGGACTCGAACGTTCGAAATCAAAAGTCCTCATTTTAAAGGCTAATTTGCATGATATTGTCCTAAAAAGGGTTTGGGGACCCGGGTCCTACCCCAGGGGACATGTATCAATGCAAAAAAAACTTTTAAAAATGGCCGTTTTTTCGGGAGCAGTGATTTTAATGATGCTTAAAGTAAAAAAAAAAAAGTGAAATATTCCTTTAAATATCGTACCTTTGGTGTGTCTATAGTATGCCTGTAAAGTGGCGCATGTTTCCTGTGTTTAGAACAGTCCCTGCACAAAATGTCATTTTTAAAGGAAAATATAATGTCGGGTCCTGGCAATATGGATGAAAATCAGTGAGACAAATGGCATGGGTACTCCCCAGTCCATTACCAGGCCCTTTGGGTCTTGTATGGATATTAAGGGGAACCCCGCACCCAAATTAAAATAAGGAAAGGTGTGGGGTAAGGGTTATCACCCCTGTGACATTTGTTTTTCTGTCTTTCCTCCTCTTCAGAAGATTTCACCTCACTTTTAGTCCCAATGACAAATGTTTTTTGAAAATTTTGGGTTTTTTGTGGAACAAGGATTGGAAAGCATCAGTGGAAAGGAGAAATGTTTTTCCCATATTACAGGAGAGAATTTCCCTTCCTAGGGGTAGATTTCATCTCACTTCCTGTTGTCTCCTTCCGTTTGCAAGTAGGAGTCGTTTGTAAGTTAGATGTTTGAAAGTAGGGGCCTGCCCTATATACTCAGCAGAAATTTGGGCCTTAGGTGTTGTTGTGACCACAACACTGTAAGCCCTCACAGGGCACTGCTGTGAAATATTAGATCAAGAATTGTAATTGCATGCCCCTGTTGAACAAGGGCAGAAAAATTGGGCCTTTGGTGGTGGTGGTGCTGGTGCCACAACACTGTAATGCCCAGTACACACGGTCGGACTTTGTTCGGACATTCCGACAACAAAATCCTAGGATTTTTTCCGACGGATGTTGGCTCAAACTTGTCTTGCATACACACGGTCACACAAAGTTGTCGTAAAATCTGATCGTTCTGAACGTGGTGACGTAAAACACGTACGTCGGGACTATAAACGGGGCAGTAGCCAATAGCTTTCATCTCTGTATTTATTCTGAGCATGCGTGGCACTTTGTGCGTCGGATTTGTGCACACACGATCGGAATTTCTGACAACGGATTTTGTTGTCGGAAAATTTTATATCCTGCTGTCAAACTTTGTGTGTATCCTTAGATGCAGACAAGCAAAGAAAGTGTTTCCACCGCTCAGGCTGACACTGACCCAGGTGTAAGTGGAATTTTCAGAGCAGAAGAGCTCCAGGTGCTGGCTGAATGCTAAGCAAAGCAGGCTTGAATGAAGCAGAAGATTTGGATGCCGCACACCGGATGTAGTCAAAAAACTTCACTTTATTGAAAAAATGGGATCATCAAAATAACAAGACTGTCATGCAGAAAGTACAGGTAACTGACACGTTTCGCACTCAGGACTGAGTGCTTACTCATAGCTAACAAATATTAAAAAGACAAACTCTTATATAGCTCAATGGGGTATCACATGATTGCCCAATTAGATGGTCATTAAGTCTCAGCTGGAAGCCGATTTAATGAGGTCTCGGCATCTGCTGACTATTTGGTGTGTTGACTGATTGAAAAATGTTTTCAAAACCGTGCCATGTAAATAGATGACAAAGAATGTGAAAAAAGATGTGTATATGTACATGTGTAGGCAAAAAATATGTATATGTGTGTAAATATATATGGTGAATAGGGATGAGCTTCGTGTTCGAGTCGAACCCATGCTCGACTCGAACATCGGCTGTTCGACCGTCCGTCGAATTGCGAACGATATGGGCCGTTCGCGCCAAATTCGTATGGCGCGTCACGGCCCATAATTCACTGCGGCATCGCAGTGCATTGCTGGCTGATGATTGGCCAAGCATGCACTATGACCCGCATGCTTGGCCAATCACAGCGCCGTCAGTAGAGAGAGCTGTAATTGGCCAAAGCCAGGGTGGCTTTGGCCAATTATGGCTCAGGGGATTTAGTACACGCCCCACACTATATAAGGCCGCCTGCACGGCGGCCCTGTGTAGTGTGTGTTCCGGTGTGCTGAGAGATAGAGAGAGAGAGAGACAGTGTCATTTGATTTGAGTTAGATAGATTAGGCAGAACAGTCAGTCAGTTAGCTGCACTTACAGTGTATTGTGTATATATATGCATCCCAAGTGTTGCATATATATATATATATATACACTGTATTCAGTTTAGCTAGATCCGTTCCTGTTATCTTCTAGACTATTTACATTTAGTGCAGTGCGTCCTGCTCACAGTGTTCAGCTAGATCCGTTCCTGTTATCTTCTAGACTATTTACATTTAGTGCAGTGCGTTCTGCTCACAGTGTTCAGCTAGATCCGTTCCTGTTATCTTCTAGACTATTTACATTTAGTGCAGTGCGTCCTGCTCACAGTGTTCAGCTAGATCCGTTCCTGTTATCTTCTAGACTATTTACATTTAGTGCAGTGCGTCCTGCTCACAGTGTTCAGCTAGATCCGTTCCTGTTATCTTCTAGACTATTTACATTTAGTGCAGTGCGTCCTGCTCACAGTGTTCAGCTAGATCCGTTCCTGTTATCTTCTAGACTATTTACATTTAGTGCAGTGCGTCCTGCTCACAGTGTTCAGCTAGATCCGTTTCTGTTATCTTCTAGACTATTTACATTTAGTGCAGTGCGTCCTGCTCACAGTGTTCAGCTAGATCCGTTCCTGTTATCTTCTAGACTATTTACATTTAGTGCAGTGCGTCCTGCTCACAGTGTTCAGCTAGATCCGTTCCTGTTATCTTCTAGACTATTTACATTTAGTGCAGTGCGTCCTGCTCACAGTGTTCAGCTAGATCCGTTCCTGTTATCTTCCTACTGACAGGCAGGCTTGTCTGGTTACAGTATATAAAGCTACCTGAAGAAAATTACAGGTGTTCTATTTGATCCTATTAGTACCACGGTCAGGCAGCTAGACTATTTACATTTAGAACAGTGCGTCCTGCTCACAGTGTTCAGCTAGATCCGTTCCTGTTATCTTCCTACTGACAGGCAGGCTTGTCTGGTTACAGTATATAAAGCTACCTGAAGAAAATTACAGGTGTTCTATTTGATCCTATTAGTACCACGGTCAGGCAGCTAGACTATTTACATTTAGTACAGTGCGTCCTGCTCACAGTGTTCAGCTAGATCCGTTCCTGTTATCTTCCTACTGACAGGCAGGCTTGTCTGGTTACAGTATATAAAGCTACCTGTAGAAAATTACAGGTGTTCTATTTGATCCTATTAGTACCACGGTCAGGCAGCTAGACTATTTACATTTAGTACAGTGCGTCCTGCTCACAATGTTCAGCTAGATCCCTTCCTGTTATCTTCCTACTGACAGGCAGGCTTGTCTGGTTACAGTATATAAAGCTACCTGAAGAAAATTACAGGTGTTCTATTTGATCCTATTAGTACCACGGTCAGGTAGCTAGACTATTTACATTTAGTACAGTGCGTCCTGCTCACAGTGTTCAGCTAGATCCGTTCCTGTTATCTTCCTACTGACAGGCAGGCTTGTCTGGTTACAGTATATAAAGCTACCTGAAGAAAATTACAGGTGTTCTATTTGATCCTATTAGTACCACGGTCAGGCAGCTAGACTATTTACATTTAGTACAGTGCGTCCTGCTCACAGTGTTCAGCTAGATCCGTTCCTGTTATCTTCCTACTGACAGGCAGGCTTGTCTGGTTACAGTATATAAAGCTACCTGAAGAAAATTACAGGTGTTCTATTTGATCCTATTAGTACCACGGTCAGGCAGCTAGACTATTTACATTTAGTACAGTGCGTCCTGCTCACAGTGTTCAGCTAGATCCGTTCCTGTTATCTTCCTACTGACAGGCAGGCTTGTCTGGTTACAGTATATAAAGCTACCTGAAGAAAATTACAGGTGTTCTATTTGATCCTATTAGTACCACGGTCAGGCAGCTAGACTATTTACATTTAGTACAGTGCGTCCTGCTCACAGTGTTCAGCTAGATCCGTTCCTGTTATCTTCCTACTGACAGGCAGGCTTGTCTGGTTACAGTATATAAAGCTACCTGAAGAAAATTACAGGTGTTCTATCCCAGCTTAGTGCAGCTACAGGCCATTAGTATGTCTGGAAGGCCAAGAAGGAGAGGCAGACAGTCACAAGCCAATAAGAGAGGGCAAGCAGGCTCTGTGTCTAGTGCTGGTCGTGGAGACGGTGCATCCTCATCAGCACGTGGCCATGGGACACGCTTGGCCTTTTTTTCGGCAGCTGGCCGTGTTGAGCCGCAACATGCGGAAGACTTGGTCGAGTGGATGACCAAGCCGTCCTCATCCTCCTCATCCTCTCTCACCCAGGGTGCTTTGTCTGGCAAAGCAGCGGCCTCTTCCCTCAGCTCAATGTCATCAGTGACTCCTTCCCTAGCTCCACCATTTCCTCCTGAGGATTCCCTCGAACTGTTTGACCACAGTGTTGGGTACATGCTCCAGGAGGATGCCCAGCGTTTGGAAGGCTCTGATGATGATACTGAGCTCGATGAAGGCAGTAACATGAGCACGGACAGAGGGGGTGCCCAAGAAGGACAGCAATCTGGCAGTCATGCTCCCCCTGCTGCAGCATACTGCCAGGTTTGCTCCAGTGATGAGGAGGGAGGGGATGATGAGGTCACTGACTCAACGTGGGTGCCTGATAGGAGAGAGGAGGAGGAGGGGGAGGAGGAGGAGGAGGAGGAGGAGGCGGCACATCACCAACGAGGCAGGATGCCCTCCAGGGGCCAGCCTAAGGGCAGCACATTGACTGCATCACACCCCAAAGCTCCACATGTGCAGGGCGCTGCAGTCTCTGCGCGTTATTCAAAAAGTTCTTTGGTGTGGGCCTTTTTTGAGACGAGTGCATCAGATCGCACCGCTGCTATTTGCAACATATGTCTCAAGCGTATCTCGCGTGGCCAAAACATCTCCCGCTTGGGTACCACATGCTTGACCAGACATATGTTGACCTGCCATGCAGTTCGTTGGCAAGTGTATCTAAAAGACCCACACCAAAGAACAAAGAGGATCTCTCCTTGCTCCTCATCAGCTGAGATTTCCAACCCCACTAGACCTCCAGTCCTCTCTGAGACCTGCAGTGAGAGGAATGAAGGTGTAGAATTAGGTGTGTCACAGCCAAGTACTTGTGGGCAATCTGCTTTTGGTACACCGACGTCAGATTGTACCAGGCAAATTTCCCTGCCCCAGCTGCTGCACCACCGAAAGAAGTTTGCTCCCAGCCATCCACATGCCCAGCGGTTGAATGCTAGCTTGGCAAAATTGCTAGCACTTCAACTGCTGCCTTTTCAGTTGGTAGACTCTGCCCCCTTCCGTGAGTTTGTGGAATGTGCGGTTCCTCAGTGGCAGGTACCCAAACGCCACTTTTTCTCACGGAAGGCGATTCTGGCTCTCTACCGGCATGTGGAAGGCAATGTCCATGCCTCGCTGGACAGGGCGGTCAGCGGTAAGGTGCATATTACCGCTGACTCATGGTCCAGCAGGCATGGACAGGGACGTTACCTAAGTTTCACGGCGCATTGGGTGACTCTGCTGGCAGCTGGGAAGGATGCAGGACAAGGTGCGGTAGTGTTGGAGGTTGTTCCGCCACCACGCCTCCAAAATGCTGATTGTGACACACCTCTCTCCTCCACCCCCTCCTCTTCTTCTTCCTCCATGGCCTCTTCCTCGGAACCAGCGGTGCTCCGTAGGCGTTCAAGGGGCTACGCAAGTACGCAGGCCAAAAGATGCCATGCGGTGCTTGAGCTGGTGTGCTTGGGGGACAGGAGCCACACTGGGGCAGAGGTTCTGTCAGCTCTGCAGGGGCAGGTTCAGAGGTGGTTGACGCCACGCCAACTTAAGGCAGGAATGGTTGTTTGCGACAATGGCACCAACCTCCTCTCTGCCCTCCGACAGGGACAAATGACCCATGTGCCCTGTTTGGCTCACGTCCTTAACTTGGTGGTGCAGCGGTTCTTGGGCAGGTACCCGGGCTTACAGGATGTCCTGAGGCAGGCCAGGAAAGTCTGTGTGCATTTCCGCCGGTCATATAATGCCAGTGCTCGGCTGACGGACCTCCAAAAGGAGTTTAACCTGCCCAAGAACCGCCTAATCTGTGACATGCCCACCAGGTGGAACTCAACGTTGGCCATGCTGCAGCGGCTGCACACGCAGCAGAGGGCCATCAATGAGTACCTGTGCGACTATGGCACCAGGACAGGGTCAGGGGAGCTTGTTTTTTTTTCCCCACGCCAGTGGGCCATGATCAGGGATGCATGCACTGTCCTGTCACCATTCGAGGAGGCCACGAGGATGGTGAGCACTGACAGTGCATGCATCAGTGACACTGTCCCCCTTGTCCACCTGTTGGAGCACACGCTGCGTGGAATAATGGACAGGGCACTTGAGGCAGAACAGAGGCAGGAAGAGGAGGACTTCCTTAGCTCTCAAGGCCCCCTTTATCCAGACAGTGTTCCTGCGTGCCCGCCGATCACACAGGAAGAGGACGAGGAGGAGGAGGAGGAGGAGGAGGAGGAAGATTGTGTCAGTATGGAGGTGGAGCCTGGCACTCAGCATCAGCAGCAGTCTTTAAGGGATCAGTCCCAAGGAACACATGGACTTGTACGTGGCTGGGAGGAGGTGGCTGCGGACGTTGTCGTCCTTAGTGACCCAGAGGACTCTGGACCGAATGCCTCAGCAAACCTACGCTGCATGGCCTCCCTGATCCTGCAAAGCCTGCGTAAGGATCCTCGTATTCGTGGTATCAAGGAGAAGGACCAATACTGGCTGGCAACCCTCCTTGATCCACGTTACAAGGGTAAGGTTGCGGACCTTATCTTGCCATTGCAGAGGGAGCAGAGGATGAAACATCTTCGGGAGGCCTTGCAGAAAGGTCTGTGCAACGCGTTCCCAGAGACTGGGAGGTTACAAACTCCTGTTTCTGGACAACGTGTTGCTGAGGCTTCGGTCAGTTAAAGAAGGAGCGGTGGAGAAGGTGGCCGTCTGACCGATGCGTTCAGACAATTTTTTGGTCCGCAGCCCCAAGGTATGATCGGTTCCAGCAACCATCGCCAGCGTCTGTTTTACATGGTGCAGGAATACCTAGGGGCAAGATCAGACTTGGACACCTTTCCCTCCGAAAATCCTCTGGGTTACTGGGTCTTGAGGATGGATCACTGGCCAGAGCTTGCACAGTATGCAATTGAGCTACTGGCCTGTCCTGCATCCAGCGTTCTTTCGGAACGCACATTCAGTGCTGCTGGAGGCGTGGTAACCGATCACAGGGTGCGTCTGTCCACCGACTCGGTCGATCGGCTGACCTTCATAAAAATGAATCAGTCTTGGATCACCACCAGCTACCAAGCACCTGATGCTGATGTAACCAAATATTTTTTTTTTAAATCTCAGATCCCTTCAAAGACTGCCTATGCTGATGCTGAGTGACTATCCCTGAGTAATTATCCTCTTCCTCCTCAATCATCACGCTGATAGCTTGTAAGAACATTTTTGGTTCTGGGCGCCACCACCAGTGCCTAAGGCACAATTTTTCAGCCCCTGTTTAACAGGGGCATGTAATTACAATTTTTGATTTAATACTTTGCAGCAGGGCTTGTTCCTGCATTCCAACTAGAGTGTCTGTGAGGGGTTGCAGTGTTGTGGCAGCAGCACCAGTGCCTAAGGCCCAATTTTTCTGCCCCTGTCTAACAGGGGCGTGTAATTACAATTTTTGATGCAATACTTTGCAGCAGGGCTCGTTCCTGCATTCCAACTAGAGTGTCTGTGAGGGGTTGCAGTGTTGTGGCACCAGCACCAGTGCCTAAGGCCCAATTTTTCTGCCCCTGTCTAACAGGGGCGTGTAATTACAATTTTTGATGCAATACTTTGCAGCAGGGCTCGTTCCTGCGTTCCAACTAGAGTGTCTGTGAGGGGTTGCAGTGTTGTGGCACCAGCACCAGTGCCTAAGGCCTAATTTTTCAGCTCCTGTTCAACAGGGGCATGTAATTACAATTCTTGATCTAATATTTCACAGCAGGGCCCTGTGAGGGCTTACAGTGTTGTGGCCACAGCAACACCTAAGGCCCAAATTTCTGCTGAGTATATAGGGCAGGACCCTACTTTCAAACATCTAACTTACAAACGACTCCTACTTGCAAACGGAAGGAGACAACAGGAAGTGAGATGAAATCTACCCCTAGGAAGGGAAATTCTCTCCTGTAAGAGTTAATATGGGAAAACAATTTCTCCTTTCCACTGATGCTTTCCAATCCTTGTTCCACAAAAAAACTCAAATTTTCAAAAAACATTTTTCATTGGGACAAAAAAGTGAGGTGAAATCTTCTGAAGAGGAGGAAAGACAGCAAAACAAATGTCACAGGGGTGATAACCCTTCCCTATGTTTTCCAAAAAGCTTAAAAAAGATTTTTTTGGCTGGAGCTAAACACGTTAAAAATGTTCAAAATTACAAAGAGATTCTACTTAACAACAAACCTACAGTCCCTGTCTTGTTTGCACCGCCTGTATACTGCTGTTCAGAGTATATAGGGCCTTTCCTTATTTTAATTTGGGTGCGGGGTTCCCCTTAATATCCATACAAGACCCAAAGGGCCTGGTAATGGACTGGGGGGTATCCATGCCGTTTGTCTCACTGATTTTCATCCATATTGCCATGACCCGACATGACATTTAACCCGCAAGCAGTTTTAAATTAGATTTTTTCCTTTAAAAATGACATTTGGTGCAGGGACTGTTCTAAACACGGGAAACACGCGTCACTTTACAGGCATACTATAGACACCCCCCAGGTACGATATTTAAAGGAATATTTCACTTTTTTTTTTTTACTTTAAGCATCATTAAAATCACTGCTCCCGAAAAAACGGCCGTTTTTAAAAGTTTTTTTTGCATTGATACATGTCCCCTGGGGTAGGACCCGGGTCCCCAAACCCTTTTTAGGACAATACCATGCAAATTAGCCTTTAAAATGAGCACTTTTGATTTCGAACGTTCGAGTCCCATAGACGTCAATGGGGTTCTAGCGTTCGTGCGAACTTTCGGTCCGTTCGCGGGTTCTGGTGCGAACCGAACCGGGGGGTGTTCGGCTCATCCCTAATGGTGAATCCTATCAATAAACGTGTATATAATAATGAATTTACTTCTATAGCGTGTATATATAAAAGGTGATAAGTATGAAAAAAAAGGGGATTACTATTAGGTGAAAGGAAAAAATGTGTAAAAAATATTTCTCGTTAAAAAAGAGAAAATATATTGATAAAAATATTCAGACAACATACAAAGTAAATGTGAAGAGTGAATGTAATAAAACTATATGTGAACAAAATATATGAATATGGTGAAGCTCTCTATAATATGCTGGTGAAGTGGATGAAGCTCTCTATGATAAGCCGGAATAATACAGGTAAAATATAGAGCAATGTGACCTGAAAGAATGCGTGATATGCCCGCGGTTAATAACAAGGTACATATAGGGCCCTTTAATAATAAAAATAAACTATGGGATTCAAAGACATGAAATCACGCTGATAAGGGTTGCCCTGATCTGGTCAAATGGCAGTGATATATGTAGGGTCCCAGTAGACTGACTAGTACCGTAGTGATTCTAAATGATGAGCCTGACCGAGAGCAGGGTGTGTGTAGAATTTCAGGAGTGAAACAGCGGTGTTCAAGGTAATAGAACGCCGCTAATCTGTGTTACACTAAATGTCTAGATGGAATTATAGTGATGGTAATAAAGTTGGTAGAGGTCTCGGCCAGTCACCCAAGTTTAAGGGATCACAAAAAGGGACAAATGAAAAACAAATAGGGTACTATAGGCTGGGATACGAAGACATAAAATCACGCTGATCCAGGTTGCCCTGATCTGGTCAAATGGCAGTGATATATGCAGGGTCCCAGTAGACTGACTTGTAGCGTAGTGATTCTAAATGATGAGCCTAGCCGTGAGCAGAGTGTGTGTGGAATTTCAGGAATGAAGCAGCGGTGTTCAAGATAATAGGAGCGCCGCTAATCTATGTCACCCTAAATGTCTAGATGGAATTATAATGGTAATAAAGTTGGAGGTGGTCTCGGCCAGTCACCCGAGTTTGAGGGGTCACAAAAAAGGTCAAATGAAAAACAAGTAAGGTACTACAGGCTGGACGAAATGTTACCAGACTGAGATCGTAAAAATTATCCGGACAGACAATTAAGTTAAAAATATATTAGTTTGTGATCCATCTCGGGTGGCTCATATAAAAGCATGTCTCAGTATATGTGTGTCAGCAAATGCCAAGACCTCCAAACAAGACATATTAGAATAATACATCTTATGAGTCCACTAATACAATGCTCATATATTGACACCGGCAAGTGAAACAGATGAAAACAGGCATATAATGATCGGCGTGAATCTAATCTATAGAGATGATGAGAAGAAATGTTATAATGCTGCATTCTAAAGAGAAGCAACTACATATTCATATTACAACATTACACTCGCAAAATAAGCATTGAACACAAACGATACAATGTATGTCAGCTTATGTACATATAAATAAGCTTAATATATCTGAATTATGATCCCAAGGTGTCCAAAAAAATATATGTATATGGACAACAAGGTATACAAAATTTGAATGAATGAAAATGAATAAAATGAATAAAATAAAATGAAGTAAAAAAGTGTGAAAACATATTGCGTAAAAACCTAATATATATATCAGGTGTTTCCTACACAACTAGAGAGATGTATAGGACAATGAAAATTTCCATATACACTACCGTTCAAAAGTTTGGGGTCACCCAAACAATTTTGTGTTTTCCATGAAAAGTCACACTTATTCACCACCATACGTTGTGAAATGAATAGAAAATAGAGTTAAGACATTGACAAGGTTAGAAATAATGATTTGTATTTGAAATAACATTGTTTTTACATCAAACTTTGCTTTCATCAAAGAATCCTCCTTTTGCAGCAATTACAGCATTGCACACCTTTGGCATTCTAGCTGTTAATTTATTGAGGTAAGCTGGAGAAATTGCACCCCATGCTTCTAGAAGCAGCTCCCACAAGTTGGATTGGTTGGATGGGCACTTCTGGCGTACCATACGGTCAAGCTGCTCCCACAACAGCTCAATGGGGTTCAGATCTGGTGACTGTGCTGGCCACTCCATTACCGATAGAATACCAGCTGCCTGCTTCTGCTGTAAATAGTTCTTGCACAATTTGGAGGTGTGTTTAGGGTCATTGTCCTGTTGTAGGATGAAATTGGCTCCAATCAAGCGCTGTCCACTGGGTATGGCATGGCGTTGCAAAATGGAGTGATAGCCTTCCTTATTCAGAATCCCTTTTACCCTGTACAAAGCTCCCACCTTACCAGCACCAAAGCAACCCCAGACCATCACATTACCTCCACCATGCTTAACAGATGGCGTCAGGCATTCTTCCAGCATCTTTTCATTTGTTCTGCGTCTCACAAACGTTCTTCTTTGTGATCCAAACACCTCAAACTTGGATTCATCCGTCCACAACACTTTTTTCCAGTCTTCCTCTGTCCAATGTCTGTGTTCTTTTGCCCATCTTAATCTTTTTCTTTTATTGGCCAGTCTCAGATATGGCTTTTTCTTTCCCACTCTGCCCTGAAGCCCAAAATCCCGCAGCCGCCTCTTCACTGTAGATGTTGACACTGGTGTTTTGCGGGTACTATTTAATGAAGATGCCAGTTGGGGACCTGTGAGGCGTCTGTTTCTCAAACTAGAGACTCTAATGTGCTTATCTTCTTGCTTAGTTGTGCAACGCGGCCTCCCACTTCTTTTTCTACTCTGGTTAGAGCCTGTTTGTGCTGTCCTCTGAAGGGAGTAGTACACACCGTTGTAGGAAATCTTCAATTTCTTTGCAATTTTTCGCATGGAATAGCCTTCATTTCTAAGAACAAGAATAGACTGTCGAGTTTCAGATGAAAGTTCTCTTTTTCTGGCCATTTCGAGCGTTTAATTGACCCCACAAATGTGATGCTCCAGAAACTCAATCTGCTCACAGGAAGGTCAGTTTTGTAGCTTCTGGAAGGAGCTAGACTGTTTTTAGATGTGTGAACATGATTGCACAAGGGTTTGCTAATCATCAATTAGCCTTCTGAGCCAATGAGCAAACACATTGTACCATTAGAACACTGGAGTGATAGTTGCTGGAAATGGGCCTCTATACACGTATGTAGATATTGCACCAAAAACTAGACATTTGCAGTTAGAATAGTCATTTACCACATTAGCAATGTATAGAGTATATTTGTTTAAAGTTAGGACTAGTTTAAAGTTAGCTTCATTTAAAAGTATAGTGCTTTTCCTTCAAAAATAAGGACATTTCAATGTGACCCCAAACTTTTGAACGGTAGTGTATATCTATGTGATGAAGAATGAGCTAGAATAAAAGTAATAATAATGAAATAAAATTGTGAAACCTCATGATACAAATCATGAATATTTATCAAAAGAAAACGAGGAAGAAAGTAGATGTAATAACACAAAAATGTGTGGAGAACGAAATAGAATAAAACTATTTATCTCAATATTGTCGCGATATGCATCCTCAGATAAAATTAGCTTGTACTTTAGTCAGGTATATAAAACACCCGAACATGATGGATATCGCGAAACAATAAAAGATATTGTGTATTGCTATTGTTAATGTAAACTTTTTGCAAACATCTATTATTGGCCATGGTGCCCTGGGAATTCCTACTCTGCCATAGTTACTATACTGAGTATGCAGAGTAGGGGAACTTATCAGGCACATATACCAATCAAGGTGGTAAATATTATATATTCATGTATAAGATTGGATATGTTTGTACATGGGCCCCAATGGTCAGTAGATGGAAAAAACTCCTATTTTGGCACCATCTGACCGGAACACAAAACAAGAGGAAACAGAGAATGGCTGACAAAACGTGAAAATGTAAAAAATGAACATGAAATGTTCTTTATAAGGACTCCTGATAATGTAGGTGTTATGACCATGTTCAAGCAGTATAGGAAAGTTACTCATAAAATAGGAAACATCCCATTCAAAGTTAAGGCCCAAAGGAATTCTCGTATTTAAAGAGAATATCCAATAAACTTCGCGTTTGCAAAGCAATTGGAACCTGTCTCCTCCCCTAGTGGGGGTGACAATTTTCTCTATACCTTGGATATGGGGACTTGTAACGTCTTTCTGGTGTACAAAAATCCAATGTTTTGCCACGTTAGTTAATCTGTCCTTTTCAATATCGTATAAGTGGTCATATAGGCGGTCCCTGAGGCGGCATGTTGTCCGCCTGACATACTGAATCTGGCAGATATCGCAAGTAATCACATATATTATAAACTGGGTGTTGCAGTTTATGAATGAGGCGATATTAAAAACTTTGCCATTTGTACAAGATTGAACCTGCTTGCCCTTTTTTATGTGACTACAATAATTACATCCTTTTTTTCCACATTTGTAGTTACCCTTAAAATTCAACCAGTTGGCCTTCCTTTGTTCAGATACTACTAAGCTGGGTGAAAGTGAATTCCCCAGGGTGGGAGCCCTGCGGGAGACCACTTTAATCCCTTTGGACAGTATATTGTTAAATGCAGCATCGTTGTATAAGATAGGAAGGTATTTGGTGACAATTCTCCTAATTTGGTTAAATTCTGGGCTGTATGGTGTAGAAAATACTGGGATGTTAATGGAAGGGGGGCTAATATGAAGTTTATCTTGTAATAATGTATGTCTAGGGATGGTACTGGCTCTGTCAAGTGCTCTATTAACTAGAGCTGTACCATACCCCCGGTTTCTAAAACGCTGGGCCATACTGTATGCCTCTCTGTGAAAACTTTCAGGGGTGCTACACAAGCGTTTGAGCCTCAAAAATTGTCCATACGGAACACCTCGTATGGTATGTTTGGGATGTGCTGAATCTGCTCTAAGTAGGGCATTCCCAGCAGTGGGCTTCCTATATAAGGTGGTATGGATGGAGTTGCCTGTACCAGTGAGCTTAACGTCCAAGAATTCGATGCTGTGAGGTTGTAAGGTGCCTGTGAAGTTCAAGTTAAGATCATTGTTGTTGAAATATGAAAGCCAGGTTCCTAGATCAGCATCTGCATCTGATGTAATAAACAGGAGGTCATCAATGAAACGGCAATAAAAAACCGTATCTAGTCTGCGGGGGCTATCACTTCCAAAGATGCGAGACCTCTCCCACCAACCCATGAAGATGTTGGCGAGGAAGGGCGAAAATTTGGCGCCCATAGAGGCCCCGCATCTCTGGAGATAATAGCCCCCATCAAACATAAAAAAATTGTGTGTGAGTAAATAATCTAATGCCTGTAAAATAAAATCTTGTAAAATGAGAGAAAATCTGCCTGATTCTTTGAGAGCCCAAGCAACTGCCTGTATACCCAGATTGTGTGGGATGCTAGAATAGAGACTGGTGACATCACAACTGATCCACCTATATCCACTCTCCCATCGTAAATGGTGTAATTTACTAAGCAACTGCTTAGTATCTCTCAGGTAGCCAGGCAGGCTGGTGGCCAAAGGCTGTAATTGAGAGTCCACCCATTCGCACAGGCGTTCGTTAAGTGAACCGATGCCTGCTACAATGGGCCGGCCTGTTAGAGGCTGAAGACCTTTGTGGACCTTGGGTAAATGGTGGAATATAGGCATGATTGGATGTTCAGGGATAAGCTTCTCTTTATCTGAGTGTGAAAAAATACCCATCGATACCGCTCTGTCTAAAAGGGCAGAAAGTTTGTGTTTGAAGGGGAGTGTGGGATTGGATGAAAGTAATTGGTAAGTCTGTGTGTCAGATAGCTGACGTAAAGCTTCTTGTATGTACATGTCAGTATCCAAGACAACCACTACCCCCCCCCTGTATCTGCATTCCTGATAACTATGCTAGTGTCTGCTGTTAGTGTTTTTAAGGCTAATCTCTCATTTTGTGTCAAATTATCTTTAATCGGTTTTCTATGGCAACTATGAGCCAAGCGAGTTAATTCCCCCTCCACCTCCACCAACCTCTGAAATACATCAAGATCTTTGCCCCTGGATGCCACTGGGTAAAAGTCAGATTTAGATCTGATTATTAATTTTTTCTGTGAATCAGTGGGATCCATGGGGGGTGGATCCGATTCATCTGCCAGTGTTATTAAATCTTGCAGTGCACACACTTCATTAAAAGAGATGGGTGAAGGGGGAGACTCACCTGATTCGCCAAGGTTTCCTGGAACGTCCTCTTCTCTAGAATCACCAAAGTGTTTCTTAAGTGTTAATAAGCGAGAAAACCTGTTAACGTCCAAAATAGTGTGAAATAGATCAAAATAAATCAAAATGTCTATTGTAACATTTCGTCCAGCCTGTAGTACCTTACTTGTTTTTCATTTGACCTTTTTTGTGACCCCTCAAACTCGGGTGACTGGCCGAGACCACCTCCAACTTTATTACCATTATAATTCCATCTAGACATTTAGGGTGACATAGATTAGCGGCGCTCCTATTATCTTGAACACCGCTGCTTCATTCCTGAAATTCAACACACACTCTGCTCACGGCTAGGCTCATCATTTGGAATCACTACGCTACAAGTCAGTCTACTGGGACCCTGCATATATCACTGCCATTTGACCAGATCAGGGCAACCCGGATCAGCGTGATTTTATGTCTTCGTATCCCAGCCTATAGTACCCTACTTGTTTTTCATTTGTCCCTTTTTGTGATCCCTTAAACTTGGGTGACTGGCTCTACCACCTCCTACGCTACAAGTCAGTCTACTGGGACCCTGCATATATCACTGCCATTTGACCAGATCAGGGCAACCCTTATCAGCGTGATTTCATGTCTTTGAATCCCATAGTTTATTTTTATTATTACAGGGCCCTATATGTACCTTGTTATTAACCGTGGGCATATCACGCATTCTTTCAGGTCACATTGCTCTATATTTTACCTGTATTATTCCGGCTTATCATAGAGAGCTTCATCCACTTCACCAACATATTATAGAGAGCTTCACCATATTCATATATTTTGTTCACATATAGTTTTATTACATTCACTCTTCACATTTACTTTGTATGTTGTCTGAATATTTTTATCAATATATTTTCTCTTTTTTAATGAGAAATATTTTTTACACATTTTTTCCTTTCACCTAATAGTAATCCCCTTTTTTTTCATACTTATCACCTTTTATATATACACGCTATAGAAGTATATTCATTATTATATACACGTTTATTGATAGGATTCACCATATATATTTACACACATATACATATTTTTTGCCTACACATGTACATATACACATCTTTTTTCACATTCTTTGTCATCTATTTACATGGCACGGTTTTGAAAACATTTTTCAATCAGTCAACACACCAAATAGTCAGCAGATGCCGAGACCTCATTAAATCGGCTTCCAGCTGAGACTTAATGACCATCTAATTGGGCAATCATGTGATACCCCATTGAGCTATATAAGAGTTTGTCTTTTTAATATTTGTTAGCTATGAGTAAGCACTCAGTCCTGAGTGTGAAACGCGTCAGCTTACCTGTACTTTCTGCATGACAGTCTTGTTATTTTGATGATCCCATTTTTTCAATAAAGTGAAGTTTTTTGACTACATCCGGTGTGCGGCATCCAAATCTTCTGCTTCATTCATGTCAAACTTTGTGTGTCGGAAAATCCGATGGAAAATGTGTGATGGAGCCTACAAACGGTCGGAATTTCCGACAACAAGGTCCTATCACACATTTTCCATCAGAAAATCCGACCGTGTGTAAGGGGCATAAGTCCTCAATCGCTCTTGGTGGGCGCAGAAATGGGCCCTGCTGTGAAATATTAGATCAAGAATTGTAATTACATGCCCCTGTTGAACAGGGGCTGAAAAATTAGGCCTTACGCACTGGTGCTGGTGCCACAACACTGCAACCCCTCACAGACACTCTAGTTGGAACGCAGGAACGAGCCCTGCTGCAAAGTATTGCATCGAAAATTGTAATTACACGCCCCTGTCAAACAGGGGCTGAAAAATTGGGCCTTAGGCACTGGTGCTGGTGCCACAACACTGCAACCCCTCACAGATACTCTAGTTGTAATGCAGAAACGAGCCCTGCTGCAAATTATTGCATCAAAAATTGTAATTACAGGCCCCTGTTAAACAGGGGCTGAAAAATTGGGCCTTAGGCACTGGTGGTGGCGCCCAGAACCAAAAATGTTCTTACAAGCTATCAGCGTGATCATTGAGGAGGAAGAGGATAATTACCCAGGTATAGTCACTCAGCATCAGCATAGGCAGTCTTTGAAGGGATCTGAGATTTCAAAAAAAATTATTCGGTTACATCAGCATCAGGTGCTTGGTAGCTGGTGGTGATCCAAGACTGATTCATTTTTATGAAGGTCAGTCGATCGACCGAGTCGGTGGACAGACGCACCCTGTGATCGGTTACAAAGCCTCCAGCAGCACTGAATGTGCGTTCCGAAAGAACGCTGGATGCAGGACAGGCCAGTAGCTCAATTGCATACTGTGCAAGCTCTGGCCAGTGATCCATCCTCAAGACCCAGTAACCCATAGGATTTTCGGTGGGAAAGGTGTCCAAGTCTGATCTTGCCCCTAGGTATTCCTGCACCATGTAAAACAGACGCTGGCGATGGTTGCTGGAACCGATCATACCTTGGGGCTGTGGACCAAAAAATTGTCTGAACGCATCGGTCAGACGGCCACCTTCTCCACCGCTCCTTCTTTGACTGACCGAAGCCTCAGCAACACGTTGTCCAGAAACAGGAGTTTGTAACCTCCCAGTCTCTGGGAACGCGTTGCACAGACCTTTCTGCAAGGCCTCCCGAAGATGTTTCATCCTCTGCTCCCTCTGCGATGGCAAGATAAGGTCTGCAACCTTACCCTTGTAACGCGGATCAAGGAGGGTTGCCAGCCAGTATTGGTCCTTCTCCTTGATACCACGAATACGAGGATCCTTACGCAGGCTTTGCAGGATCAGGGAGGCCATGCAGCGTAGGTTTGCTGAGGCATTCGGTCCGGAGTCCTCTGGGTCACTAAGGACGACATGGTCCGCAGCCACCTCCTCTCAGCCACGTACAAGTCCATGTGTTTCTTGGGACTGATCCCTTAAAGACTGCTGCTGATGCTGAGTGCCCAGCTCCACCTCCATACTGACACAATCTTCCTCCTCCTCCTCCTCCTCCTCCTCCTCCTCCTCCTCTTCCTGTGTGATCGGCGGGCACGCAGAAACACTGTCTGGATAAAGGGGGCCTTGAGAGCTAAGGAAGTCCTCCTCTTCCTGCCTCTGTTCTGCCTCAAGTGCCCTGTCCATTATTCCACGCAACGTGTGCTCCAACAGGTGGACAAGGGGGACAGTGTCACTGATGCATGCACTGTCACTGCTCACCATCCTCGTGGCCTCCTCAAATGGTGACAGGACAGTGCATGCATCCCTGATCATGGCCCACTGGCGTGGGGAAAAAAAAACAAGCTCCCCTGACCCTGTCCTGGTGCCATAGTCGCACAGGTACTCATTGATGGCCCTCTGCTGCGTGTGCAGCCGCTGCAGCATGGCCAACGTTGAGTTCCACCTGGTGGGCATGTCACAGATTAGGCGGTTCTTGGGCAGGTTAAACTCCTTTTGGAGGTCCGCCAGCCGAGCACTGGCATTATATGACCAGCGGAAATGCACACAGACCTTCCTGGCCTGCCTCAGGACATCCTGTAAGCCCGGGTACCTGCCCAAGAACCGCTTCACCACCAAGTTAAGGACGTGAGCCAAACAGGGCACATGGGTCATTTGTCCCTGTTGGAGGGCAGAGAGGAGGTTGGTGCCATTGTCGCAAACCACCATTCCTGCCTTAAGTTGGCGTGGCATCAACCACCTCTGAACCTGCCCCTGCAGAGCTGACAGAACCTCTGCCCCAGTGTGACTCCTGTTCCCCAAGCACACCAGCTCAAGCAGCGCATGACATCTTTTGGCCTGCGTACTTGCGTAGCCCCTTGAACGGCTACGGAGCACCGCTGGTTCTGAGGACAAAGCACAGGAAGAGGCCATGGAGGAAGAAGAAGAGGAGGGGGTGGAGGAGAGAGGTGTGTCACAATCATTAGCATTTTGGAGGTGTGGAGGCGGAACAACCTCTAACACTACTGCACCTTGTCCTGCATGCTTCCCAGCTGCCAGCAGAGTCACCCAATGCGCCGTGAAACTTAGGTAACGTCCCTGTCCATGCCTGCTGGACCATGAGTCAGCGGTAATATGCACCTTACCGCTGACCGCCCTGTCCAGCGAGGCATTGACATTGTCTTCCACATGCCGGTAGATAGCCGGAATCGCCTTCCATGAGAAAAAGTGGCGTTTGGGTACCTGCCACTGAGGAACCGCACATTCCACAAACTCACGGAAGGGGGCAGAGTCTACCAACTGAAAAGGCAGCAGTTGAAGTGCTAGCAATTTTGCCAAGCTAGCATTCAACCGCTGCGCATGTGGATGGCTGGGAGCAAACTTCTTTCGGCGGTGCAGCAGCTGGGGCAGGGAAATTTGCCTGGTACAATCTGACGTCGGTGTACCAAAAGCAGATTGCCCACAAGTACTTGGCTGTGACACACCTAATTCTACACCTTCATTCCTCTCAGTGCAGGTCTCAGAGAGGACTGAATGTATAGTGGGGTTGGAGATCTCAGCTGATGAGGAGCAAGAAGAGGTCCTCTTTGTTCTTTGGTGTGGGTCTTTTAGATACGCTTGCCAACGAACTGCATGGCAGGTCAACATATGTCTGGTCAAGCATGTGGTACCCAAGCGGGAGATGTTTTGGCCACGCGAGATACGCTTGAGACATATGTTGCAAATAGCAGCGGTGCGATCTGATGCACTCGTCTCAAAAAAGGCCCACACCAAAGAACTTTTTGAATAACGTGCAGACACTGCAGCGCCCTGCACATGTGGAGCTTTGGGGTGTGATGCAGTCAATGTGCTGCCCTTAGGCTGGCCCTGGAGGGCATCCTGCCTCGTTGGGGATGTGCCGCCTCCTCCTCCTCCTCTCTCCTATCAGGCACCCACCTTGAGTCAGTGACCTCATCATTCCCTCCCTCCTCATCACTGGAGCAAACCTGGCAGTATGCTGCAGCAGGGGAGCATGACTGCCAGATTGCTGTCCTTCTTGGGCACCCCCTCTGTCCGTGCTCACGTTACTGCCTTCATCGAGCTCTGTATCATCATCAGAGCCTTCCAAACGCTGGGCATCCTCCTGGAGCATGTACCCAACACTGTGGTCAAACAGTTCGAGGGACTCCTCAGGAGGACGTGGTGGGGCTAGGGAAGGAGTCACTGATGACATTGAGCCAAGGGAAGAGGCCGCTGCTTTGCCAGACAAAGTACCCTGGGCATGGGTGAGAGAGGATGAGGAGGATGAGGACGGCTTGGTCATCCACTCAACCAAGTCTTCCGCATGTTGCGGCTCAACACGGCCAGCTGCTGAAAAAAAGGCCAAGCGTGTCCCACGGCCAGGTGCTGATGAGGATGCACCGTCTCCACGACCAGCACTAAACACAGAGCCTGCTTGCCCTCTCTTATTGGCTTGTGACTGTCTGCCTCTCCTTCTTGGCCTTCCAGACATACTAATGGCCTGTAGCTGCACTAAGCTGGGATATATATATATATATATATATATATATATATATATATATATATATATATATATATGTACTGATACTGCAGCTAGAAAAATCAACTGCCTGCCTGTAGTATGAGAACACCACCAACCTTCTACAGGTAGCTTTAGCTGAACACTGTGCAGAGCTTGCAAAAAACTAACTTGTAGCTTTTTTAGCTGCCTGCGGTAGTGATAGGATCAGGAAAACACCACCAACCTTCTACAGGTAGCTTTAGCTGAACACTGTGCAGAGCTCGCAAAAAAATAACTTGTAGGTTTAGCTGGACACTGTGAGGAGGACGCACCGCACTAACTTGTAGGTTTAGCTGAACACTGTGAGCAGGACGCACCACACTAACTTGTAGGTTTAGCTGAACACTGTGAGCAGGACGCACCCCACTAACTTGTAGGTTTAGCTGAACACTGTGAGCAGGACGCACTGCACTAACTGTAAATAGTCTAGCTGCCTGACTGTGGTACTAATAGGATCAAAAGAACACCAGCAATTTTCTTCAGGTAGCTGTAAATACTGTAACAAGACAAGCCTGCCTGTCAGTAAGAAGATAACAGGAATGGATCTAGCTGAACACTGTGAGCAGGACGCACAGCACTAACTTGTAGTTTTAGCTGAACACTGTGAGCAGGACGCACCGCACTAACTTCTAGGTTTAGCTAAACACTGTGAGGTGGACGCACCACACTAACTTGTAGTTTTAGCTGAACACTGTGAGCAGGACGCACCGCACTAACTTGTAGGTTTAGCTGAACACTGTGAGGTGGACGCACCACACTAACTTGTAGGTTTAGCTGAACACTGTGAGCAGGACGCACCCCACTAACTTGTAGGTTTAGCTGAACACTGTGAGCAGGACGCACCCCACTAACTTGTAGGTTTAGCTGAACACTGTGAGCAGGACGCACTGCACTAACTGTAAATAGTCTAGCTGCCTGACTGTGGTACTAATAGGATCAAAAGAACACCAGCAATTTTCTTCAGGTAGCTGTAAATACTGTAACAAGACAAGCCTGCCTGTCAGTAGGAAGATAGCAGGAATGGATCTAGCTAATCTGAATACAGTGTATATATATATATATATATATGCAACACCTGGGATGCAGATATATACACAATACACTGTAAGTGCAGCTAACTGACTGACTGTTCTGCATAATCTATCTAACTCAAATCAAATGACACTGTCTGTCTGTCTCTCTCTCTATCTATGAACGCCGGAACAAACACTACACAGGGCCGCCGTGCAGGCGGCCTTATATAGTGTGGGACGTGTACTAAATCCCCTGAGCCATAATTGGCCAAAGCCTCCTTGGCTTTGGCCAATTACGGCTCTCTGTTCAGACGGCGCTTTGATTGGCCAAGCATGCGGGTCATAGTGCATGCATGGCCAATCATCAGCCAGCAATGCACTGCGATGCCGCAGTGAATTATGGGCCATGATGCGCCACACGAATTTGGCGCGAGCGCCCCATATCGTTCGCAATTCGGTGAACGGGCGAACAGACGATGTTCGAGTCGAACATGGGTTCGACTCGAACACGAAGCTCATCCCTAATTGTGGGTAGTTAAATAATGTTTAGATACGGAATGCTTGGTGAACCCACTCCTAATATTATTAATGTGCTCATTTAAGCGAACCTGAAGGGGTCTTTTTATCCTGCCCACATACTGCAGTCCACAAGGGAACTGCAGCAAGTAGACTACCCCCTCAGTAGAACATGTAATAAAAGGCTCTATCTGGTGTTCCTTGGATGTACAATTAGAAACAAAACTATTCATTCTCCTAGTCCTACATCCGTTAAGAGAGCATACTTGACATTTTCTACATTGAGAGTAGCCCGTAAGTTCACTAAAAAAGGTTTATTATTGGGGTTCTAGGCCATTGGGAGTCAATTTATCCTTTAAAGAAGGGACACCCCTAAAGACTACCTGAGGTCTGACTGGCAAAAAGGTGCTCAAGATTCTGTCATTACCCAGAATGTGCCAATGTTTATTGATAATGTGCTTAATATTTTGATGTTGATTTGAAAAACTAGTAATGAATGGATTTTTAAAAATATTGTCCTTACCCTGTGCGGAAGGTCTCTCTTTCAATACATCTGCCCTATCTAACAGTAGGACTTGATTGAGGGTATCAGATAAGGACTCCATTGAGTACCCTTTCTCTAGAAATCTCTGTGTAAGGGTCCCAGCTTGCACCAAGAACTCCTCGTGTTCAGTGCAGTTGCGCTTAAACCTCATATACTGACTTTTAGGTTCTGACCTGAGCCAAGAGACATGGTGGCAACTGTCCACCGGAATGTAAGAATTTCTGTCAGTTGATTAAAAAATGCAGAGGTGATAAATGAATCATTCCTGACAGAAATTTTAAGGTCCAAGAAGTTGATCTCCCTGCAGCTTGCCTCATATCAGAGATGTTTCCCCCTATTGTTTAAATTAAGTAAATACATGAATTCAGACAGTCCTGCTTCACTTCCATTCCATAGGAGGAGGATATCGTCTATGTAGCGTGCCCATAGGACCACTTCTGGTCTCCTCTGAGCATAGACAACATCCTCCTCCCACTGAGCCATAAATAAGTTCGCCAGGCTAGAGGCATATTTAGCCCCCATAGTGACACCCCATATCCTGGTGAAAGTATTGGCTGTCAAACCAAAAAATTGATGGGTAGCAGCAAATTCAAGGAGTGCCATAATGAAGGTGACCTGTTCTCTAGGGAGACTAGAGTCTTGATCCAAAAATTGCTTAACAGCACTCAAACCAAGTTCGTGAGGGATAGGGATGAGCCGAACACCCCCGGTTCGGTTCGCACCAGAACCTGCGAACGGACCGAAAATTCGCACGAACGTTAGAACCCCATTGACGTCTATGGGACTCGAACGTTCAAAATCAAAAGTGCTCATTTTAAAGGCTAATTTGCATGGTATTGTCCTAAAAAGGGTTTGGGGCCCCGGGTCCTGCCCCAGGGGACATGTATCAATGCAAAAAAAACTTTTAAAAACGGCCGTTTTTTCGGGAGCAGTGATTTTAACCCCCCTGGCGGTATTCCCGAGTCTGGCTCGGGGTGAATGTTTCATACCAAAAGCGGTATCCCCGAGCCAGACTCGGGATTGCATCGCAGGATCCAGGAAGAGTTTACTTACCTTGTCCCCTGGATACTGCGATGTCTCCCCGCTGTGATCGGCGAGCCGCTGTGTCTCGCTCGATTCACAGTGCCGAGCTCCGTTCCCTGCGAGCGTTGCAACGCACGGGGACGGAGTTCGGCGGCAAATTCAAAAAGTGAAACACACAGTACAGATACAGTATACTGTAATCTTACAGATTACAGTACTGTATCAAATAATTACACATCCCCTTTGTCCCTAGTGGTCTGTCCAGTGTCCTGCATGCAGTTTTATATTATAAAAACTGTTCTTTCTGCCTGGAGATTGTCCATAGCAACCACAACTGTCTCTTTACATAAAAAGTGGCTTTAGACCAGCTAGAAAACAGCGATAATAAATTAGAATTATTTGCAGAATTGTGTGATAGTGATTTGTGGGGAGATCCGTCATCAAACACTAAAAATAACGAAAGCGACAATTCTGCAACTGAGCAAATTTCAGTGTTTTTGATTGGATTACATTATTGAATCATTATTATTATTATTATATTATTATTTGTTATATATATTTATAGTTATTTATTATATTATAATTTTTTATTTCGTTTTTCAAACTTTATCATACCCGGGATGTCTACTAGACTCTTGTTTGGACAGATTTAAGTGAACTTTTCATAAGAATTACAGGCCTACAATATAAAACGCCAAATTTCTGTGCAAAATAATGGTACCGCTTTCAGCACCTAAAATCTGAAATAATCATACTGCCAGGGAGGTTAATGATGCTTAAAGTAAAAAAAAAAAGTGAAATATTCCTTTAAATATCGTACCTGGGGTGTGCCTATAGTATGCCTGTAAAGTGGCGCGTGTTTCCCGTGTTTAGAACAGTCCCTGCACAAAATGTCATTTTTAAAGGAAAAAATCTCATTTAAAACTGCTTGCGTGTTTAATGAAATGTTGGATCCTGGCAATATGGATGAAAATCAGTTAGACAAATGGCATGGGTACCCCCCAGTCCATTACCAGGCCCTTTGGGTCTTGTATGGATATTAAGGGGAACCCCGCACCCAAATTAAAATAAGGAAAGGTGTGGGGCCACCAGGCCCTATATACTCTGAACAGCAGTATACAGGCGGTGCAAACAAGGCAGGGACTGTAGGTTTGTTGTTAAGTAGAATTTGTTTGTAATTTTGAACAGGTACATTTTTAACGTGTTTAGCTCCAGCCAAAAAATCTTTTTTAAGCTTTTTGGAAAACATAGGGAAGGGTTATCACCCCTGTGACATTTGTTTTGCTGTCTGTCCTCCTCTTCAGAAGATTTCACCTCACTTTTTGTCCCAATGACAAATGTTTTTTGAAAATTTGGGTTTTTTTGTGGAACAAGGATTGGAAAGCATCAGTGGAAAGGAGAAATGTTTTTCCCATATTAACTCTTACAGGAGAGAATTTCCTTTCCTAGGGGTAGATTTCATCTCACTTCCTGTTGTCTCCTTCCGTTTACAAGTAGGAGTCGTTTGTAAGTTAGATGTTTGAAAGTAGGGGCCTGCCCTATATACTCAGCAGAAATTTGGGTCTTAGGTGTTGTTGTGGCCACAACACTCTAAGCCAGGGGTCTCAAACTGGCGGCCCTCCAGCTGTTGTGAAACTACAAGTCCCATCATGCCTCTGCCTGTGGGAGTCAGGCTTGTAACGGTCAGCCTTGCAATGCCTCATGGGACTTGTAGTTTCGCAACAGCTGGAGGGCCGCCAGTTTGAGACCCCTGCTCTAAGCCCTCACAGGGCCCTGCTGTGAAATATTAGATCAAGAATTGTAATTACATGCCCCTGTTGAACAGGGGCAGAAAAATTGGGCCTATGGTGGTGGTGGTGGTGCTGGTGCCACAACACTGTAAGTCCTCACTCGCTCTTGGTGGGCGCAGAAATGGGCCCTACTGTGAAATATTAGATCAAGATTGTAATTACATGCCCCTGTTGAACAAGGGCAGAAAAATTGGGCCTTTGGTGGTGGTGGTGCTGGTGCCACAACACTGTAAGTCCTCACTCGCTCTTGGTGGGCGCAGAAATGGGCCCTGCTGTGAAATATTAGATCAAGAATTGTAATTACATGCCCCTGTTGAACAAGGGCAGAGAAATTGGGCCTTTGATGGTGGTGGTGGTGGTGCTGGTGCCACAACACTGTAAGTCATTACTCGCTCTTGGTGGGTGCAGAAATGGGCCCTGCTGTGAAATATTAGATCAAGAATTGTAATTACATGCCCCTGTTGAACAAGGGCAGAAAAATTGGGCCTTTGGTGGTGGTGGTGGTGCTGGTGCCACAACACTGTAAGTCCTCACTCGCTCTTGGTGGGTGCAGAAATGGGCCCTGCTGTGAAATATTAGATCAAGAATTGTAATTACATGCCCCTGTTGAACAAGGGCAGAAAAATTGGGCCTTTGGTGGTGGTGGTGATGCTGGTGCCCCAACACTGTAAGTCCTCACTCGCTCTTGGTGGGTGCAGAAATGGGCCCTGCTGTGAAATATTAGATCAAGAATTGTAATTACATGCCCCTGTTGAACAGGGGCTGAAAAATTAGGCCTTAGGCACTGGTGCCACAACACTGCAACCCCTTACAGACACTCTAGTTGGAACGCAGGAACGAGTCCTGCTGCAAAGTATTGCATCAAAAATTGTAATTACACGCCCCTGTTAAACAGGGGCTGAAAAATTGGGCCTTAGGCACTGGTGCTGGTGCCACAACACTGCAACCCCTCACAGATACTCTAGTTGGAACACAGAAACGAGCCCTGCTGCAAAGTATTGCATCAAAAATTGTAATTACACGCCCCTGTTAACAGGGGCTGAAAAATTGGGCCTTACGCACTGGTGGTGGCGCCCAGAACCAAAAATGTTCTTACAAGCTATCAGCGTGATCATTAAGGAGGAAGAGGATAATTACTCAGGGATAGTCACTCAGCATCAGCATAGGCAGTCTTTGAAGTGATCTGAGATTTCAAAAAAAATTATTCGGTTACATCAGCATCAGGTGCTTGGTAGCTGGTGGTGATCCAAGACTGATTCATTTTTATGAAGGTCAGTCGATCGACCGAGTCGGTGGACAGACGCACCCTGTGATCGGTTACAAAGCCTCCAGCAGCACTGAATGTGCGTTCCAAATGAACGCTGGATGCAGGACAGGCCAGTAGCTCAATTGCATACTGTGCAAGCTCTGGCCAGTGATCCATCCTCAAGACCCAGTAACCCAGAGGATTTTCGGTGGGAAAGGTGTCCAAGTCAGATCTTGCCCCTAGGTATTCCTGCACCATGTAAAACAGACGCTGGCGATGGTTGCTGGAACCGATCATACCTTGGGGCTGCGGACCAAAAAATTGTCTGAACGCATCGGTCAGACGGCCACCTTCTCCACCGCTCCTTCTTTGACTGACCGAAGCCTCAGCAACACATTGTCCAGAAACAGGAGTTTGTAACCTCCCAGTCTCTGGGAACGCGTTGCACAGACCTTTCTACAAGGCCTCCCGAAGATGTTTCATCCTCTGCTCCCTCTGCGATGGCAAGATAAGGTTCGCAACCTTACCCTTGTAACGTGGATCAAGGAGGGTTGCCAGCCAGTATTGGTCCTTCTCCTTGATACCACGAATACAAGGATCCCTACGCAGGCTTTGCAGGATCAGGGAGGCCATGCAGCATAGGTTTGCTGAGGCATTCGGTCCTCTGGGTCACTAAGGATGACATGGTCCGCAGCCACCTCCTCCCAGCCACGTACAAGTCCAATGTGTTTCTTGGGACTGATCCCTTAAAGACTGCTGCTGATGCTGAGTGCCAGGCTCCACCTCCATACTGACACAATCTTCCTCCCCCTCCTCCTCCTCCTCGTCCTCTTCCTGTGTGATCGGCAGGCACGCAGGAACACTGTCTGGATAAAGGGGGCCTTGAGAGCTAAGGAAGTCCTCCTCTTCCTGCCTCTGTTCTGCCCCAAGTGCCCTGTCCATTATTCCACGCAGCGTGTGCTCCAACAGGTGGACAAGGGGGACAGTGTCACTGATGCATGCACTGTCACTGCTCACCATCCTCGTGGCCTCCTCAAACGGTGACAGAACAGTGCATGCATCCCTGATCATGGCCCACTGGCGTGGGGAAAAAAAACAAGCTCCCCTGACCCTGTCCTGGTGCCATAGTCGCACAGGTACTCATTGATGGCCCTCTGCTGCGTGTGCAGCCGCTGCAGCATGGCCAACGTTGAGTTCCACCTGGTGGGCATGTCACAGATTAGGCGGTTCTTGGGCAGGTTAAACTCCTTTTGGAGGTCCGCCAGCCGAGCACTGGCATTATATGACCAGCGGAAATGCACACAGACTTTACTAGCCTGCCTCAGGACATCCTGTAAGCCCGGGTACCTGCCCAAGAACCGCTGCACCACCAAGTTAAGGACGTGAGCCAAACAGGGCACATGGGTCATTTGTCCCTGTCGGAGGGCAAAGAGGAGGTTGGTGCCATTGTCGCAAACCACTATTCCTGCCTTAAGTTGGCATGGCATCAACCACCTCTGAACCTGCCCCTGCAGAGCTGACAGAACCTCTGCCCCAGTGTGGCTCCTGTCCCCCAAGCACACCAGCTCAAGCACCGCATGGCATCTTTTTGGCCTGTGTACTTGAGTAGCCCCTTGAACGGCTACGGAGCACTGCTGGTTCCGAGGACAAAGCACAGGAAGAGGCCATGGAGGAAGAAGAAGAGGAGGGAGTGGAGGAGAGAGGTGTGTCACAATCATTAGCATTTTGGAGGTGTGGTGGAGGAACAACCTCCAACACTACTGCACCTTGTCCTGCATCCTTCCCAGCTGCCAGCAGATTCACCCAATGCGCCGTGAAACTTAGGTAATGTCCCTGTCCATGCCTGCTGGACCATGAGTCAGCGGTAATATGCACCTTACCGCTGACCGCCCTGTCCAGCGAGGCATGGACATTGCCTTCCACATGCCAGTAGAGAGCCGGAATCGCCTTCCGTGAGAAAAAGTGGCGTTTGGGTACCTGCCACTGAGGAACCGCACATTCCACAAACTCACGGAAGGGGGCAGAGTCTACCAACTGAAAAGGCAGCAGTTGAAGTGCTAGCAATTTTGCCAAGCTAGCATTCAACCGCTGGGCATGTGGATGGCTGGGAGCAAACTTCTTTCGGCGGTGCAGCAGCTGGGGCAGGGAAATTTGCCTGGTACAATCTGATGTTGGTGTACCAAAAGCAGATTGCAAACAAGTACTTGGCTGTGACACACCTAATTCTACACCTTCATTCCTCTCAGTGCAGGTCTCAGAGAGGACTGAAGGTATAGTGGGGTTGGAGATCTCAGCTGATGAGGAGCAAGGAGAGGTCCTCTTTGTTCTTTGGTGTGGGTCTTTTAGATACGCTTGCCAACAAACTGCATGGCAGGTCAACATATGTGATGTGCCGCCTCCTCCTCCTCCTCCTCCTCTCTCCTATCAGGCACCCACGTTGAGTCAGTGACCTCATCATCCCCTCCCTCCTCATCACTGGAGCAAACCTGGCAGTATGCTGCAGCAGGGGGAGCATGACTGCCAGATTGCTGTCCTTCTTGGGCACCCCCTCTGTCCGTGCTCATGTTACTGCCTTCATCGAGCTCAGTATCATCATCAGAGCCTTCCAAACGCTGGGCATCCTCCTGGAGCATGTACCCAACACTGTGGTCAAACAGTTCGAGGGACTCCTCAGGAGGACATGGTGGGGCTAGGGAAGGAGCCACTGATGACATTGAGCCAAGGGAAGAGGCCGCTGCTTTGCCAGACAAAGTACCCTGGGCATGGGTGAGAGAGGATGAGGACGGCTTGGTCATCCACTCGACCAAGTCTTCCGCATGTTGCGGCTCAACACGGCCAGCTGCCGAAAAAAAGGCCAAGCGTGTCCCACGGCCACGTGCTGATGAGGATACACCGTCTCCACGACCAGCACTAGAAACAGAGCCTGCTTGCCCTCTCTTATTGGCTTGTGACTGTCTGCCTCTCCTTCTTGGCCTTCCAGACATACTAATAGCCTGTAGCTGCACTAAGCTGGGATATAGATATATATATATATATATGTACTGATACTGCAGCTAGCAAAATCAACTGCCTGCCTGTAGTATGAGAACACCACCAACCTTCTACAGGTAGCTTTAGCTGAACACTGTGCAGAGCTCCCAAAAAACTAACTTGTAGCTTTTTTAGCTGCCTGCGATAGTGACAGGATCAGGAAAACACCACCAACCTTCTACAGGTAGCTTTAGCTGAACACTGTGCAGAGCTCGCAAAAAAATAACTTGAGGGTTTAGCTGAACACTGTGAGGAGGACGCACCACACTAACTTGTAGTTTTAGCTGAACACTGTGAGCAGGACGCACTGCACTAACTTGTAGTTTTAGCTGAACACTGTGAGCAGGACGCACCCCACTAACTTGTAGTTTTAGCTGAACACTGTGAGCAGGATGCACCGCACTAACTTGTAGTTTTAGCTGAACACTGTGAGCAGGACGCACCGCACTAACTTGTAGTTTTAGCTGAACACTGTGAGCAGGACGCACTGCACTAACTTGTAGCTTTAGATGAACACTGTGCAGAGGTCTCACTACACTAACTTGTAGTTTTAGCTGAACACTGTGAGCAGGACGCACCCCACTAACTTGTAGTTTTAGCTGAACACTGTGAGCAGGACGCACCGCACTAACTTGTAGTTTTAGCTGAACACTGTGAGCAGGATGCACTGCACTAACTTGTAGTTTTAGCTGAACACTGTGAGCAGGACGCACCCCACTAACTTGTAGTTTTAGCTGAACACTGTGAGCAGGACGCACCGCACAAACTTGTAGTTTTAGCTGAACACTGTGAGCAGGACGCACCCCACTAACTTGTAGTTTTAGCTGAACACTGTGAGCAGGACGCACTGCACTAACTGGTAGCTTTAGATGAACACTGTGCAGAGGTCTCACTACACTAACTTGTAGTTTTAGCTGAACACTGTGAGCAGGACGCACCCCACTAACTTGTAGTTTTAGCTGAATACTGTGAGCAGGACGCACTGCACTAAATTGTAGCTTTAGATGAACACTGTGCAGAGGTCTCACTACACTAACTTGTAGTTTTAGCTGAACACTGTGAGCAGGACGCACCCCACTAACTTGTAGTTTTAGCTGAACACTGTGAGCAGGACGCACCGCACTAACTTGTAGTTTTAGCTGAACACTGTGAGCAGGACGCACCCCACTAACTTGTAGTTTTAGCTGAACACTGTGAGCAGGATGCACCGCACTAACTTGTAGTTTTAGCTGAACACTGTGAGCAGGACGCACCCCACTAACTTGTAGTTTTAGCTGAACACTGTGAGCAGGACGCACCGCACTAACTTGTAGTTTTAGCTGAACACTGTGAGCAGGACGCACCCCACTAACTTGTAGTTTTAGCTGAACACTGTGAGCAGGACGCACTGCACTAATTGTAGCTTTAGATGAACACTGTGCAGAGGTCTCACTACACTAACTTGTAGGTTAGCTGAACACTGTGAGGTGGACGCACCACACTAACTTGTAGTTTTAGCTGAACACTGTGAGCAGGACGCACTGCACTAACTTGTAGTTTTAGCTGAACACTGTGAGCAGGACGCACTGCACTAACTTGTAGTTTTAGCTGAACACTGTGAGCAGGACGCACCCCACTAACTTGTAGTTTTAGCTGAATACTGTGAGCAGGACGCACCGCACTAACTTGTAGTTTTAGCTGAACACTGTGAGCAGGACGCACCCCACTAACTTGTAGTTTTAGCTGAACACTGTGAGCAGGATGCACTGCACTAACTGGTAGCTTTAGATAAACACTGAGCAGAGGTCTCACTACACTAACTTGTAGGTTTAGCTGAACACTGTGAGGTGGACGCACCACACTAACTTGTAGTTTTAGCTTAACACTGTGAGCAGGACGCACTGCACTAACTTGTAGCTTTAAATGAACACTGTGCAGAGGTCTCACTACACTAACTTGTAGCTTTAGCTAAACACTGTGAGCAGGACGCACCCCACTAACTTGTAGTTTTAGATAAACACTGTGAGCAGGACGCACCGCACTAACTTGTAGTTTTAGCTGAACACTGTGAGAAGGACGCACCGCACTAACTTGTAGTTTTAGCTGAACACTGTGAGCAGGATGCACCGCACTAACTTGTAGTTTTAGCTGAACACTGTGAGCAGGACGCACCGCACTAACTTGTAGTTTTAGCTGAACACTGTGAGCAGGACGCGCCGCACTAACTTGTAGTTTTAGCTGAACACTGTGAGCAGGACGCACCGCACTAACTTGTAGTTTTAGCTGAACACTGTGAGCAGGACGCATCCCACTAACTTGTAGTTTTAGCTGAACACTGTGAGCAGGACGCACTGCACTAACTTGTAGTTTTAGCTGAACACTGTGAGCAGGACGCACCCCACTAACTTGTAGTTTTAGCTGAACACTGTGAGCAGGACGCACTGCACTAACTTGTAGTTTTAGCTGAACACTGTGAGCAGGACGCACTGCACTAACTTGTAGCTTTAGATGAACACTGTGCAGAGGTCTCACTACACTAACTTGTAGTTTTAGCTGAACACTGTGAGCAGGACGCACCCCACTAACTTGTAGTTTTAGCTGAACACTGTGAGCAGGACGCACCGCACTAACTTGTGGTTTTAGCTGAACACTGTGAGCAGGACGCACCGCACTAACTTGTAGTTTTAGCTGAACACTGTGAGCAGGATGCACCGCACTAACTTGTAGTTTTAGCTGAACAGTGTGAGCAGGACGCACCGCACTAACTTGTAGTTTTAGCTGAACACTGTGAGCAGGACGCACCCCACTAACTTGAAGTTTTAGCTGAACACTGTGAGCAGGACGCACCGCACTAACTTGTAGTTTTAGCTGAACACTGTGAGCAGGACGCACCCCACTAACTTGTAGTTTTAGCTGAACACTGTGAGCAGGACGCACTGCACTAACTTGTAGCTTTAGATGAACACTGTGCAGAGGTCTCACTACACTAACTTGTAGGTTAGCTGAACACTGTGAGGTGGATGCACCACACTAACTTGTAGTTTTAGCTGAACACTGTGAGCAGGACGCACCCCACTAACTTGTAGTTTTAGCTGAACACTGTGAGCAGGACGCACCCCACTAACTTGTAGCTTTAGATGAACACTGTGCAGAGGTCTCTCTACGCTAACTTATAGGTTTAGCTGAACACTGTGAGGTGAACGCACCACACTAACTTGTAGTTTTAGCTGAACACTGTGAGGTGGACGCACCACAGTAACTTGTAGTTTTAGCTGAACACTGTGAGCAGGACGCACTGCACTAACTTGTAGCTTTAGATGAACACTGTGCAGAGGTCTCACTACACTAACTTGTAGTTTTAGCTGAACACTGTGAGCAGGACGCACCACACTAACTTGTAGTTTGAGCTGAACACTGTGAGCAGGACGCACCACACTAACTTGTAGTTTTAGCTGAACACTGTGAGCAGGACGCACCGCACTAACTTGTAGTTTTAGCTGAACACTGTGAGCAGGACGCACTGCACTAACTTGTAGTATTAGCTGAACACTGTGAGCAGGACGCACCCCACTAACTTGTAGTTTTAGCTGAACACTGTGAGCAGGACGCACTGCACTAACTGGTAGCTTTAGATAAACACTGAGCAGAGGTCTCACTACACTAACTTGTAGGTTTAGCTGAACACTGTGAGGTGGACGCACCACACTAACTTGTAGTTTTAGCTGAACACTGTGAGCAGGACGCACTGCACTAACTTGTAGCTTTAGATGAACACTGTGCAGAGGTCTCACTACACTAACTTGTAGTTTTAGCTGAACACTGTGAGCAGGATGCACCCCACTAACTTGTAGTTTTAGCTGAACACTGTGAGCAGGATGCACCCCACTAACTTGTAGTTTTAGCTGAACACTGTGAGCAGGACGCACCACACTAACTTGTAGCTTTAGATGAACACTGTGCAGAGGTCTCTCTACGCTAACTTATAGGTTTAGCTGAACACTGTGAGGTGGACGCACCACACTAACTTGTAGTTTTAGCTGAACACTGTGAGGTGGACGCACCACACTAACTTGTAGTTTTAGCTGAACACTGTGAGGTGGACGCACCACACTAACTTGTAGTTTTAGCTGAACACTGTGAGCAGGACGCATTGCACTAACTTGTAGCTTTAGATGAACACTGTGCAGAGGTCTCACTACACTAACTTGTAGTTTTAGCTGAACACTGTGAGCAGGATGCACCCCACTAACTTGTAGTTTTAGCTGAACACTGTGAGCAGGATGCACCCCACTAACTTGTAGTTTTAGCTGAACACTGTGAGCAGGACGCACCACACTAACTTGTAGCTTTAGATGAACACTGTGCAGAGGTCTCTCTACGCTAACTTATAGGTTTAGCTGAACACTGTGAGGTGGACGCACCACACTAACTTGTAGTTTTAGCTGAACACTGTGAGGTGGACGCACCACACTAACTTGTAGTTTTAGCTGAACACTGTGAGCAGGACGCATTGCACTAACTTGTAGCTTTAGATGAACACTGTGCAGAGGTCTCACTACACTAACTTGTAGTTTTAGCTGAACACTGTGAGCAGGACGCACCACACTAACTTGTAGTTTGAGCTGAACACTGTGAGCAGGACGCACCACACTAACTTGTAGTTTTAGCTGAACACTGTGAGCAGGACGCACCGCACTAACTTGTAGTTTTAGCTGAACACTGTGAGCAGGACGCACTGCACTAACTTGTAGTATTAGCTGAACACTGTGAGCAGGACGCACCCCACTAACTTGTAGTTTTAGCTGAACACTGTGAGCAGGACGCACTGCACTAACTGGTAGCTTTAGATAAACACTGAGCAGAGGTCTCACTACACTAACTTGTAGGTTTAGCTGAACACTGTGAGGTGGACGCACCACACTAACTTGTAGTTTTAGCTGAACACTGTGAGCAGGACGCACTGCACTAACTTGTAGCTTTAGATGAACACTGTGCAGAGGTCTCACTACACTAACTTGTAGTTTTAGCTGAACACTGTGAGCAGGATGCACCCCACTAACTTGTAGTTTTAGCTGAACACTGTGAGCAGGATGCACCCCACTAACTTGTAGTTTTAGCTGAACACTGTGAGCAGGACGCACCACACTAACTTGTAGTTTTAGCTGAACACTGTGAGCAGGACGCACCGCACTAACTTGTAGTTTTAGCTGAACACTGTGAGCAGGACGCACCCCACTAACTTGTAGTTTTAGCTGAACACTGTGAGCAGGACGCACCCCACTAACTTGTAGCTTTAGATGAACACTGTGCAGAGGTCTCTCTACGCTAACTTATAGGTTTAGCTGAACACTGTGAGGTGAACGCACCACACTAACTTGTAGTTTTAGCTGAACACTGTGAGGTGGACGCACCACAGTAACTTGTAGTTTTAGCTGAACACTGTGAGCAGGACGCACTGCACTAACTTGTAGCTTTAGATGAACACTGTGCAGAGGTCTCACTACACTAACTTGTAGTTTTAGCTGAACACTGTGAGCAGGACGCACCACACTAACTTGTAGTTTGAGCTGAACACTGTGAGCAGGACGCACCACACTAACTTGTAGTTTTAGCTGAACACTGTGAGCAGGACGCACCGCACTAACTTGTAGTTTTAGCTGAACACTGTGAGCAGGACGCACTGCACTAACTTGTAGTATTAGCTGAACACTGTGAGCAGGACGCACCCCACTAACTTGTAGTTTTAGCTGAACACTGTGAGCAGGACGCACTGCACTAACTGGTAGCTTTAGATAAACACTGAGCAGAGGTCTCACTACACTAACTTGTAGGTTTAGCTGAACACTGTGAGGTGGACGCACCACACTAACTTGTAGTTTTAGCTGAACACTGTGAGCAGGACGCACTGCACTAACTTGTAGCTTTAGATGAACACTGTGCAGAGGTCTCACTACACTAACTTGTAGTTTTAGCTGAACACTGTGAGCAGGATGCACCCCACTAACTTGTAGTTTTAGCTGAACACTGTGAGCAGGATGCACCCCACTAACTTGTAGTTTTAGCTGAACACTGTGAGCAGGACGCACCACACTAACTTGTAGCTTTAGATGAACACTGTGCAGAGGTCTCTCTACGCTAACTTATAGGTTTAGCTGAACACTGTGAGGTGGACGCACCACACTAACTTGTAGTTTTAGCTGAACACTGTGAGGTGGACGCACCACACTAACTTGTAGTTTTAGCTGAACACTGTGAGCAGGACGCATTGCACTAACTTGTAGCTTTAGATGAACACTGTGCAGAGGTCTCACTACACTAACTTGTAGTTTTAGCTGAACACTGTGAGCAGGACGCACCACACTAACTTGTAGTTTGAGCTGAACACTGTGAGCAGGACGCACCACACTAACTTGTAGTTTTAGCTGAACACTGTGAGCAGGACGCACCGCACTAACTTGTAGTTTTAGCTGAACACTGTGAGCAGGACGCACTGCACTAACTTGTAGTATTAGCTGAACACTGTGAGCAGGACGCACCCCACTAACTTGTAGTTTTAGCTGAACACTGTGAGCAGGACGCACTGCACTAACTGGTAGCTTTAGATAAACACTGAGCAGAGGTCTCACTACACTAACTTGTAGGTTTAGCTGAACACTGTGAGGTGGACGCACCACACTAACTTGTAGTTTTAGCTGAACACTGTGAGCAGGACGCACTGCACTAACTTGTAGCTTTAGATGAACACTGTGCAGAGGTCTCACTACACTAACTTGTAGTTTTAGCTGAACACTGTGAGCAGGATGCACCCCACTAACTTGTAGTTTTAGCTGAACACTGTGAGCAGGATGCACCCCACTAACTTGTAGTTTTAGCTGAACACTGTGAGCAGGACGCACCACACTAACTTGTAGTTTTAGCTGAACACTGTGAGCAGGACGCACCGCACTAACTTGTAGTTTTAGCTGAACACTGTGAGCAGGATGCACCGCACTAACTTGTAGTTTTAGCTGAACACTGTGAGCAGGACGCACCTCACTAACTTGTAGTTTTAGCTGAACACTGTGAGCAGGACGCGCCACACTAACTTGTAGTTTTAGCTGAACACTGTGAGCAGGACGCACCCCACTAACTTGTAGTTTTAGCTGAACACTGTGAGCAGGACGCACTGCACTAACTGGTAGCTTTAGATGAACACTGTGCAGAGGTCTCACTACACTAACTTGTAGTTTTAGCTGAACACTGTGAGCAGGACGCACCCCACTAACTTGTAGTTTTAGCTGAATACTGTGAGCAGGACGCACTGCACTAACTTGTAGCTTTAGATGAACACTGTGCAGAGGTCTCACTACACTAACTTGTAGTTTTAGCTGAACACTGTGAGCAGGACGCACCCCACTAACTTGTAGTTTTAGCTGAACACTGTGAGCAGGACGCACCGCACTAACTTGTAGTTTTAGCTGAACACTGTGAGCAGGACGCCCCACACTAACTTGTAGTTTTAGCTGAACACTGTGAGCAGGATGCACCGCACTAACTTGTAGTTTTAGCTGAACACTGTGAGCAGGACGCACCCCACTAACTTGTAGTTTTAGCTGAACACTGTGAGCAGGACGCACCCCACTAACTTGTAGTTTTAGCTGAACACTGTGAGCAGGACGCACTGCACTAATTGTAGCTTTAGATAAACACTGTGCAGAGGTCTCACTACACTAACTTGTAGGTTAGCTGAACACTGTGAGGTGGACGCACCACACTAACTTGTAGTTTTAGCTGAACACTGTGAGCAGGACGCACCGCACTAACTTGTAGTTTTAGCTGAACACTGTGAGCAGGACGCACTGCACTAACTTGTAGTTTTAGCTGAACACTGTGAGCAGGACGCACCCCACTAACTTGTAGTTTTAGCTGAACACTGTGAGCAGGACGCACCGCACTAACTTGTAGTTTTAGCTGAACACTTTGAGCAGGACGCACTGCACTAACTGGTAGCTTTAGATAAACACTGAGCAGAGGTCTCACTACACTAACTTGTAGGTTTAGCTGAACACTGTGAGGTGGACGCACCACACTAACTTGTAGTTTTAGCTGAACACTGTGAGCAGGACGCACTGCACTAACTTGTAGCTTTAAATGAACACTGTGCAGAGGTCTCACTACACTAACTTGTAGTTTTAGCTGAACACTGTGAGCAGGACGCACCCCACTAACTTGTAGTTCTAGCTAAACACTGTGAGCAGGACGCACCGCACTAACTTGTAGTTTTAGCTGAACACTGTGAGAAGGACGCACCGCACTAACTTGTAGTTTTAGCTGAACACTGTGAGCAGGATGCACCACACTAACTTGTAGTTTTAGCTGAACACTGTGAGCAGGACGCACCGCACTAACTTGTAGTTTTAGCTGAACACTGTGAGCAGGACGCGCCGCACTAACTTGTAGTTTTAGCTGAACACTGTGAGCAGGACGCACCGCACTAACTTGTAGTTTTAGCTGAACACTGTGAGCAGGACGCACCCCACTAACTTGTAGTTTTAGCTGAACACTGTGAGCAGGACGCACTGCACTAACTTGTAGTTTTAGCTGAACACTGTGAGCAGGATGCACCCCACTAACTTGTAGTTTTAGCTGAACACTGTGAGCAGGACGCACTGCACTAACTTGTAGTTTTAGCTGAACACTGTGAGCAGGACGCACTGCACTAACTTGTAGCTTTAGATGAACACTGTGCAGAGGTCTCACTACACTAACTTGTAGTTTTAGCTGAACACTGTGAGCAGGACGCACCCCACTAACTTGTAGTTTTAGCTGAACACTGTGAGCAGGACGCACCACACTAACTTGTGGTTTTAGCTGAACACTGTGAGCAGGACGCACCGCACTAACTTGTATTTTTAGCTGAACACTGTGAGCAGGATGCATCGCACTAACTTGTAGTTTTAGCTGAACACTGTGAGCAGGACGCACCGCACTAACTTGTAGTTTTAGCTGAACACTGTGAGCAGGACGCGCCGCACTAACTTGTAGTTTTAGCTGAACACTGTGAGCAGGACGCACCCCACTAACTTGTAGTTTTAGCTGAACACTGTGAGCAGGACGCACCGCACTAACTTGTAGTTTTAGCTGAACTCTGTGAGCAGGACGCACCCCACTAACTTGTAGTTTTAGCTGAACACTGTGAGCAGGACGCACTGCACTAACTTGTAGCTTTAGATGAACACTGTGCAGAGGTCTCACTACACTAACTTGTAGGTTAGCTGAACACTGTGAGGTGGATGCACCACACTAACTTGTAGTTTTAGCTGAACACTGTGAGCAGGACGCACCCCACTAACTTGTAGTTTTAGCTGAACACTGTGAGCAGGACGCACCCCACTAACTTGTAGCTTTAGATGAACACTGTGCAGAGGTCTCTCTACGCTAACTTATAGGTTTAGCTGAACACTGTGAGGTGGACGCACCACACTAACTTGTAGTTTTAGCTGAACACTGTGAGGTGGACGCACCACACTAACTTGTAGTTTTAGCTGAACACTGTGAGCAGGGCACACCCCACTAACTTGTAGTTTTAGCTGAACAATGTGAGCAGGACGCACTGCACTAACTTGTAGCTTTAGATGAACACTGTGCAGAGGTCTCACTACACTAACTTGTAGTTTTAGCTGAACACTGTGAGCAGGACGCACCCCACTAACTTGTAGTTTTAGCTGAACACTGTGAGCAGGACGCACCGCACTAACTTGTAGTTTTAGCTGAACACTGTGAGCAGGACGCACCGCACTAACTTGTAGTTTTAGCTGAACACTGTGAGCAGGATGCACCGCACTAACTTGTAGTTTTAGCTGAACAGCGTGAGCAGGACGCACCGCACTAACTTGTAGTTTTAGCTGAACACTGTGAGCAGGACGCGCCGCACTAACTTGTAGTTTTAGCTGAACACTGTGAGCAGGATGCACCCCACTAACTTGTAGTTTTAGCTGAACACTGTGGCCAGGACGCACCGCACTAACTTGTAGTTTTAGCTGAACACTGTGAGCAGGACGCACCCCACTAACTTGTAGTTTTAGCTGAACACTGTGAGCAGGACGCACTGCACTAACTTGTAGCTTTAGATGAACACTGTGCAGAGGTCTCACTACACTAACTTGTAGGTTAGCTGAACACTGTGAGGTGGATGCACCACACTAACTTGTAGTTTTAGCTGAACACTGTGAGCAGGACGCACCCCACTAACTTGTAGTTTTAGCTGAACACTGTGAGCAGGACGCACCCCACTAACTTGTAGCTTTAGATGAACACTGTGCAGAGGTCTCTCTACGCTAACTTATAGGTTTAGCTGAACACTGTGAGGTGGACGCACCACACTAACTTGTAGTTTTAGCTGAACACTGTGAGGTGGACGCACCACACTAACTTGTAGTTTTAGCTGAACACTGTGAGCAGGATGCACTGCACTAACTTGTAGCTTTAGATGAACACTGTGAGCAGGATGCACCCCACTAACTTGTAGTTTTAGCTGAACACTGTGAGCAGGACGCACCGCACTAACTTGTAGTTTTAGCTGATCACTGTGAGCAGGACACACTGCACTAACTGTAAATAGTCTAGCTGCCTGACTGTGGTACTAATAGGATCAAAAGAACACCAGCAATTTTCTTCAGGTAGCTGTAAATACTGTAACAAGACAAGCCTGCCTGTCAGTAAGAAGATAACAGGAACGGATCTAGCTAAACTGAATACAGTGTGTATATATATATATATATATATATATATATATATATATATATATATGCAACACCTGGGATGCATATATATACACAATACACTGTAAGTGCAGCTAACTCACTGATTGTCCTGCCTAATCTAGCTAACTCAAATGAAATGACACTGTCTCTCTGTCTATCTATCTCTCTTTCAATGCCGTAACACACACTACACAGGGCCGCCATGCAGATGGCCTTATATAGTGTGGGGCGTGTTCTAAACCCCCTGAGCCATAATTGGCCAAAGCCACCCTGGCTTTGGCCAGATACAGCTCTCTCTACTGACGGCGCTGTGATTGGCCAAGCATGCCGGTCATAGTGCATGCTTGGCCAATCATCAGCCAGCAATGCACTGCGATGCCGAAGTGAATTATGGGCCGTGACGCGCCACACGAATTTGGCACGAACGGCCCATATCATTGGCGATTCGGCGAACGGGCGAACAGACGATGTTCGAGTCTAACATGGGTTCGACTCGAACACGAAGCTCATCCCTAGTGAGGGATAATCGCGTACAATGAGGTTACGTTCGCCGTCACCAACCACATCCCTTCATGTGGTTTGAATCCTGACAAAAGATTAATGACATGACTTGTGTCTTTGACATATGAGGGCATGGTACGTACCAAAGGTTGTAGAAAGAAGTCAATATACTTGCCCACCTGGGATGTGACAGAATCAATGACACTGACTATTGGACAACCCGGGGGCAAGTAAGACTCTTATGGATCTTTGCTAGATAGTATATAATTGGTATTCTTGGTGCCTTAGGCACCAGGAATGCCTTCTCCTTCTTATTTAGAATATTATGATCAAAGCCTCTCTGAACGATGCTTTTAAAGTTCCTCCTTATATCTTCTACCTGGATTAAATGGCAAAGGGGTATATGTATCCACGTGGAGAATGATGGATGAAGGGCGCGTGATCAAGCTCACATCAAAACATGTAAAATTTATTTCAAAGGAAATAAAGAGCAGATAAAAACAGTTGAATAATACCAATACTACGTATCATGCAAACAGGTGACAAAATGTAAAAGACATCAAAAATTAAAAATGGGTTAAAAATATCGAGAGCCCATGTTAAGGCAGGTATTTAGAGTTGGCTAACGCGTTTCGAGGATGACCTCTTCATCAGAGCCTGTTTGAGAACCAGGGTGCAGTCTTTAATCGCCAGTAGGCCAAAGTATGTACATCAACATGATGGCTAGTTGGACAAAGCGGCCTGAAATGGAAGATGCGATTTTTTGTGATTTTTTGTGTTCCATACCAGTCCACCTTCAAGCGTTCTAGGTGGAACAGCGAACAGAAAAAGAAATATATATATATATATATACACACACATACATACACACATATATATATATACATATATATATATATATATACATATACACACATACACATACATATCCCTATACACACATATACATATATACACATGTGTACAAATTATGGACGCGTGTGCACCTGTGTGCACATGCACAGGCACACACGTATACACAAACAGTCTAAAAAAGAACATTTGTATATGTGTGCAACTATATACAGAGACAGAATATCAGCTATAATTGCAGTATGGAGCACATGACAAGAAAATGCAACAGGAGATCAGATAAACGAAACAAAACAAAACAGGAAGCGCATGATGGGTGAATATGCATAAAACAAAACACAACCACACAATAAGTGAATAAAAATGAATTGATGTATAAATGTGATGGAATGGGAACTCATATGTGTACAGAGAATTGGCAAAGGAACAGTATCTATCCCAATTGGATATGGCATAGTGTGTAAAGATAGTATATATGGATGGTCAAAGAGAGAAAAAAAAAAAAAAAAAAAAATAAATAAATAAATTATATAAAAAATATATATATATAAAAAAATAGATATAAAAATAAAAATAAAAATAATAATAATAATAATAATAATAAAAATAAAATAAAAAATAAATAATGAATAAATAAAAATAAAAATAAAAATAAAAATAAAAATAAAAATAAAAATGCATCCATACGCATATATGTATGACTCAGAAGGGTTAATTTAAGAGGTTGTTGTATTAGTTGGAAAATATATATATTGACAAAGGAAAAAGAGAGACAAGTTAGTATCTTGTCATGTAGAAAAAATACACCTACCTATGTGATAGTAGATGGTGTGTGGGTTCTCCTTTAAGTATGTAGAGGGATGGTTATGGGGTGGTGTGAACCTGGTGGGGGGGGGGAGGGAGAAAGGAAATGATGTTAGAGGAGGGGGGGGGGGGAGGGGATCCCCCAGGACACTGGCAGGTAATCATATTTAGGCATGTAGCAAGATAGAAAGATGGAGAAAACTGTGTACCTGTCACTGGCTGGGTGGAGGGGAGATCTTTTGTCTTGTAGCGCTCCTGGGAAGGTATTGTCCAGTGATTGGAGGATGGAGGGGGGTGGAAGTCTCACGGGAGAATGCTGCAGCCGTGTGTGTTCGCAGCAGTCACTCTGTCTTAAGTGAGGGAGAATGGCAGACTAGGATACTTACTATAAAGCTGGTTGAGGGGGCGGGCCTGAGCGTGGGCTGTAAGAGGATTGGATGACTGGGAGGTGTAAGTGTGGCCAGCGGTGGAGCGCACGCCCTCAGGCGGGTGGGCGTGGCTGTGTGCTCCAAGTGCGGTCACGTGATCTGGCTCCTGTCAGCGCCCGGAGACAAGGAGAGCTCTAGGCGGAGAATGAGCCGGTCTGGTGTGTGTCGTGTGGAACGGATGGAGGCATACGGACACGCACACTCACACACAGGCGGCTCAGGTGTGCAGGAGCATCGGAAGGGGGGAAGTGTGTTAGAATACAGATGTAATTGGAAATGAAATGAATTTATGGAAGAGCAATAGATTAAATGAAAATGAAACATGAAAATGAAAATGAATTTGAAAAGGAAAAGAAATGGAAATGAAAAAATAATAAAAAAAATAATAATTAAAAAATATAATAATAAAAAAAAATAATAAATAAAAAAAAAAAAAAAAAAAAAAAAATTAAAAAAATTTTATTAAATGAAATTAGAGATAAGAATAGGAATAAACATAAAAATGAAAATAAAAATAAAAATAAAAATAAAAATAAAAATAAAAATAAAAATGAAAATAAAAATGAAGAATGAAAAGGTGATAAAAAGATGATGAAAAAAATGATGAAAAAAATGATGATGAAAAAATGATGAATGGAAAATGAAAATAGAAATATAACTATTATTAGAAATGGTAATATTACAAATGGAAGTGGTAACAGTGGCAAAAAACGGTAAAAATTAAGAAAAATTATATATATGGAAAAAATGGTTATTATATAATATGATTATTTATTTAATTGTTATTGTCATCACTATCAGTATTAAAGTGATGACAATTGATGGGAATGACAAGACGGCAGGGGGTGGGTTGGACAGAGTGGGACAGGGGGGGTGGGGGGGTGGGAATTGCTCAGGACAGGGAATGGTGATGATGGATGCTAATGTAAATTTGGAGCTAAATGATGCCATGTATTTCCAGATCTTCATTTAGTCCATCAGGAACCATAGACCCGAGAGAAAATATCCAGAAGGATTCTTGTCTGCAGAGTTTTTTGAATCTCCTCCCAGCATCATCGTCTTTTTTGATGGTTTCGATACCAAACACTTTTAGACCTGTTGGGTTTCCATTGTGGTGCTCTCTGAAGTGCCTGGGTACTGAGTAGTTGTGGTTTTTCTTATTTTTTATGGACCGATGGTGTATATTGCTGTTGATGATGCTGCATTTGTGCTCGCTAAACCTTGTCCTCAAGGGACGTGTTGTACGTCCGACATATAGTAGCCCGCATGGGCAAATAAGGCCGTAAATCACATAGGGGGTGCCACAATTGATGAATTGGCCAATCTTATGGTTCCGGCCGTCTGTTCCAGTGACTTCTTTTTTTCTATGTGCCATGAAAGGGCAAGCTCCACAGTTTCTGATTCCACATTTGTAGTTACCCTTCTGGTCAAACAGGGATGTCCAACGGTCTGTAGGTGTCTTGGATTGGTTTACTGGTTTGCGTACTCTGCTTGGTGCTATTAGACCTCTGAGGTTTTTTGCTTTCCGGAATACAACTTCAGGTTTGGGTGGTAAGATTGAATTGAGAATGGGATCTTGCTTGAGAATGTTCCAGTTTTTCTGGATGGCTCTCTGTATGTCAAAGGCTTTGGTGTTGAATTGTGTGCTAAATCTGATGGAATTCTTCATTGTCTGCTTTTTCCTCTCTGTTTTTTTGAAGGTTGTTACCATGGTAGCTGTGGGGTGTTCATCATAGAGTGACCAGTATTTTAGGAAGGCTTGTTCAATCAGATGTTCTTTATATCCTTTCTCGAAAAATTTCTTTTTTAGGATGGACCCTTGTATTTCGTAGTCACTTCTTTTGGTGCAGGTTTTTTTCAACCTACAGAATTGCCCAAAAGGGATGTTGCGGATCCACTTGGGATGATGGTGGCTTTTGGCATGAAGGTAGGAATTCCCTGCACTGGGTTTGAAATGGGTTTTAGATGCGATCATTCCTTCTTCGTCGATAAAGAGATCGAGGTCCAAGAAGACAAGTGATGTGTCATCAGTTACGTGGGTAAAGTTGATGCCATAGGGATTGGAGTTGCAGTAGTCCAGAAATTTATTGAGATCTGTATGCGATCCGTTCCAGATGATCAGAATGTCATCGATGTATCTGGTGTACAGTGCAAGCTGATCCTTAAAGGGGTTGTTGGCCCAGATGGACAAGTCTTCCCATAGGCCCATGAATAGGTTCGCGTAGCTGGGAGCAAATTTTGCTCCCATAGCTGTCCCTTTTGTTTGTCGAAAGAACTCACCCACAAAAGAGAAGTAGTTGTGAGTGAGGCAGAATTTTATGGAGTCGAGGAGAAATTTAGTCTGTAGGGGGTGTGTATCGCTTTTTGATAGAAAGTAACCCACTGCTTCTAAACCGTATTTGTGTTCTATGGAGGTGTAAAGAGATGAGACGTCAAGAGAAAGCCATTTGTATTGTGGCTGCCACGAGACAGATGAGAGGATATCGAGCATATGACCAGAATCTTTAACGTAAGATGGGAGTTGTGCTACTAGATCTTGTAGGAAATGGTCTATATAGCAGGCTAGATTACTAGTTAAACTGTCAATACCAGCAATGATGGGTCTGCCTGGTGGATGTGTCTGGTTCTTGTGGATCTTGGGGATATGGTAAAAGTGGGGGGTGAGTGGGTATTGTTTGTTCAAGAAAAGGAATTCACTTTTTGTGATGACTCCGTTCTCCTTAGCTTGTTTAAGTAGAATTTCCAGAGAGATGGAAAAAGATGGTAAAGGATCGGCAGGGAGTTTCTCATAAGTCTCAGTGTCTCCGAGTAGTCTAAGAGCCTCAGCCATATAGTCGTCTCTATTTTGAATTACAAGACCACCGCCCTTGTCAGCTTGTCTAATAATGATGTCTTCTCGGTCTTGGAAGTTCTTAAGGGTTTCTTTGCAGACTTCGGAGTCTTTGTTCCTGATTTTAGTATATTTACCGTTGGTGTGGTCGTTCTGGCAAATCCTTTTAATTTCATCCAGCACTATCTCATAGAAGATGGGAATGTATTTTCCTTTTGCCCAGTGGGGATGAAAAGAAGACTTGGGTTGGAACTCTGTGTGTACGATCTGTTTTTCCATAAGGGCTAGGAGTTCTGGTTCTATTTCATAGTCCTCGCAAGCTCCTTCTTGGTATAGACTCTCTAGATTTTTGAGTGCATTATCTACATACGGAGTCTTGTCAAATCTAGTACTTGTGAGTGAGGATGATGCTTCAGAGGCCGATTCCTGGAGAGCGAAGTACCTTTTCAAAGTGAGATTTCTTGTGTACCTGTTGAGGTCTACAAAGATCTCGAAGAGGTTTGGTGGATTTTTAGGGGCAAAATTAAGGCCCTTGCGTAGGACATCTAGTTCTGTGTCATCGAAGACTGAACTGGATAGGTTGAAAATTTTGATTGTGGTGTGTGTAGGAGTTATCTTTTCCCTTTTTTTGTTTTTCTGTCCTCCTCGTCGTCCTCTTCTTCTCCATCTTCTCTTTTTCTTATCATCCTCTGTGGGAGTTCTAGAGGGATTTTTGGTTGTTGTTGTTGAGCTGTGGGGTTCTGACTGTCCACAGCTCTTTCTCCTAAAAAAATGCATGGTGATGTAATTTCTATCGGTTTTGGCTGAGTCGATGGGTTGGCCTCCTGTTGTCTGATGAGGTGGTCGATGGTGGTGGCCACTGGTGGTGGATTGTGATTTGTATGCGTATTGGCAGTGGTGTTGGTAGGTGGATCTTTAGTGGGTGTTTTTGTTTTTTGGGGCTGAGCTCCTGATGTTGGGGTATGACCCACTCTTGAGTCCAGAGGTTTGGTCCATTTGTTTCTGTTTTGGTTCCCATCATTGTGAGAGGAGGGGTGGGGGAAGGCTGATGCCTGAGGATCTTTATTGGTCAGAGAGTTCCCCTTATTTGTCCTCTTGAAGGAGTGGTTTGAATGGTTTTGTGGTTGGGAGCTTCTGTAAGGTCTCAGCTTATGTGTGTTTCTTTTATTGGTGTTGTGTTTCGTGTGGCGTTGGGGGGTTATGGGGCGTATGTTGTTTTGAGAGAGTGGTGGAGGTTTTTGGGGATGTGCATCATTAGCATCTGAAGTTTTTTTCCATTCAAATTCTCGTCCGAAAAGGTAGTCAAGTCTGTCTCTCTCAAATTTGCCCGATTTCTTACTGATAAGATTGGTTTCAAAGCTTACCATTTGGTCATTAATCTTTTTGTCCCAATCGTCAAAAGTTGGGAGATCTGTGTAGGGGGCCAGGTCATCTTGTACATTTTTCAGATCACTCCGGATTTTAATTAGGTTTCTTTCTCTTTGGGTGATGATTGAGAGAAGTAATTTTTTGTTTAATTCTCTCATTTGGATGACCCATGCGTCCTTGAGATCGTCATCTAGCCAGGTGCAAGTCTTGGTTAGTCTAAGACCTCTTGGTATACGGTTAGCTTTGATGTAGTTTTCTAAGAGTAGAATGTCCCACCATTGTATCATTTCTTTCTGTAGAATGTTTCTTAATTTGGAGAAAAGTGTTATCATGAGTTCCTCTCTATTTGGGGTGATTATTGGTTTGGTAGTGGTGTCTGATGGTTTGTTGCATATTTCGTGTGCTTCGATGCTGTTGGAGAAACCTCTTGCCAGAGAGGTCCGTCTTAGTTCTCTTTGTTCAATAGATAGGACCATGTTGGTCAAATTTTATGATATTTTGTGGCCTGTAAAATTATAAGTTCTGCTGAACTCGATGTACGTCCACGGGGAGATGTGCCGTGTATGGGTGGCCTCACCTCAGCTGCGGGAGACCCCTAGGGGTTGGTATAGATTGTGGACAAGAAAAAATTACTCCTGCGCTTGTGAGGGTCTGATTTGATTTTGGGAAGAGTAGTATTGTAAACTGTAATGAAGCTAGAAGAGATGGTAATGCTTGTCCCGCTGCCCAGAGAATGACCCCGGGGTGGTCAGGTAGGCTAAGTGGAGAATGATGGATGAAGGGCGCGTGATCAAGCTCACATCAAAACATGTAAAATTTATTTCAAAGGAAATAAAGAGCAGATAAAAACAGTTGAATAATACCAATACTACGTATCATGCAAACAGGTGACAAAATGTAAAAGACATCAAAAATTAAAAATGGGTTAAAAATATCGAGAGCCCATGTTAAGGCAGGTATTTAGAGTTGGCTAACGCGTTTCGAGGATGACCTCTTCATCAGAGCCTGTTTGAGAACCAGGGTGCAGTCTTTAATCGCCAGTAGGCCAAAGTATGTACATCAACATGATGGCTAGTTGGACAAAGCGGCCTGAAATGGAAGATGCGATTTTTTGTGATTTTTTGTGTTCCATACCAGTCCACCTTCAAGCGTTCTAGGTGGAACAGCGAACAGAAAAAGAAATATATATATATATATATACACACACATACATACACACATATATATATATACATATATATATATATATATACATATACACACATACACATACATATCCCTATACACACATATACATATATACACATGTGTACAAATTATGGACGCGTGTGCACCTGTGTGCACATGCACAGGCACACACGTATACACAAACAGTCTAAAAAAGAACATTTGTATATGTGTGCAACTATATACAGAGACAGAATATCAGCTATAATTGCAGTATGGAGCACATGACAAGAAAATGCAACAGGAGATCAGATAAACGAAACAAAACAAAACAGGAAGCGCATGATGGGTGAATATGCATAAAACAAAACACAACCACACAATAAGTGAATAAAAATGAATTGATGTATAAATGTGATGGAATGGGAACTCATATGTGTACAGAGAATTGGCAAAGGAACAGTATCTATCCCAATTGGATATGGCATAGTGTGTAAAGATAGTATATATGGATGGTCAAAGAGAGAAAAAAAAAAAAAAAAAAAAAAAAAAAAAATTATATAAAAAATATATATATATAAAAAAATAGATATAAAAATAAAAATAAAAATAATAATAATAATAATAATAATAAAAATAAAATAAAAAATAAATAATGAATAAATAAAAATAAAAATAAAAATAAAAATAAAAATAAAAATGCATCCATACGCATATATGTATGACTCAGAAGGGTTAATTTAAGAGGTTGTTGTATTAGTTGGAAAATATATATATTGACAAAGGAAAAAGAGAGACAAGTTATGGGCCGTGACGCGCCACACGAATTTGGCACGAACGGCCCATATCATTGGCGATTCGGCGAACGGGCGAACAGACGATGTTCGAGTCTAACATGGGTTCGACTCGAACACGAAGCTCATCCCTAGTGAGGGATAATCGCGTACAATGAGGTTACGTTCGCCGTCACCAACCACATCCCTTCATGTGGTTTGAATCCTGACAAAAGATTAATGACATGACTTGTGTCTTTGACATATGAGGGCATGGTACGTACCAAAGGTTGTAGAAAGAAGTCAATATACTTGCCCACCTGGGATGTGACAGAATCAATGACACTGACTATTGGACAACCCGGGGGCAAGTAAGACTCTTATGGATCTTTGCTAGATAGTATATAATTGGTATTCTTGGTGCCTTAGGCACCAGGAATGCCTTCTCCTTCTTATTTAGAATATTATGATCAAAGCCTCTCTGAACGATGCTTTTAAAGTTCCTCCTTATATCTTCTACCTGGATTAAATGGCAAAGGGGTATATGTATCCACGTCCCCTACTATCCTGTTCATCTCTTTCATATAATCTTTTTTGTCCAGGATAATGATTCCCCCACCCTTGTTGGTGCACAATGAGTCGATGCCTCTCTCTAGATATTTTTTGATCCTAACAGGTTTCAACTTCATATTGTCCAAATCCCTCAACACCACGTCTTTGAAAACCTTCAAGGAAGGAGAAAGAGCTCCGGGGGGGTTAAACAGTGATGAGTTAGAGAGGCCAGAATGTTGGTACTCAACGGACGTTACCCTATTACTTCACACTAATGGCCATAGACAGGGGCCTCCACCTCATTGAGTCCCTGCCCAGACCAACCAGCAGGGATATGGCTCTAATCAGACATAGGAATATAATGGTGGACCAAATGACCCGGTTGTTCATTATAACGGGGAATATAATAGAAATTGATATGATTATAACATTCCAGTTCAGAATAATTTCTTTCCTTTGAGAGATATGGGGGGCGCAATAGATGTACCCAGACATCCTAGAACCAACTATGGTGGGAATGGTGGACATCAAAACGGTCCTTATGGTCCCAACTATGTGGAACATCCAGATAGAAATGTTGCAAGAAAGGCCTACTCAGCGCCAGATCAATCCTACAAATGTCAGCAGCAGAAATAAGAAAAATCTGTGCAAAGGAACAGTCTCAGTATTTGAAGGCTAATAAGCAGCTGTTAAAAAGAAGTACAATAGTAATGAACAGTAGTATAAAAATAAGCAGTATCAACACTGAAATATTAAAATACTAAAACAGCGCTAAATAAAATTGCATAAAACATGCAAAAAATAAACAAGATTACGCTTTGTGCCGACTTTCTTGTATTTTTATGACATAACTCTGGAGCCCCTGTACTGGTGGACCTTGTTGGTGATGTGGACCCAGAATTTGAGACGCTGTGTATTCTACCATAAACGCTGATTTATTTTGTGACTCTGGTGAGTTTAACTCCCTGCGGGGCGTGTGCTGCACAAGGTGGAATCTGCTCACATTTATGGTGATAGGTGCACGTTTTGACCACCCACATACTTCAATCAAATTTGTTTGCTTTGTCTGCTTTACCATCTACTGCCTATAGACTGTTGTTTGTGGGGAAGACCACATACTGTGATATTGAAAAGGAATTTTTTTGCATGTTTTATGCAATTTTATTTACCGCTGTTTTAGTATTTTAATATATCAGTGTTGATACTGCTTATTTTTATACTACTGTTTAATCCAGATAGAAATGTCATTGATAATCAGGAACATCAGACGTGGGGTTTTCCCAGGCCCAATCAAGGCGTCAAAAGAGCCGTAGAACTAAGAGAGGAACTAGAAGGGGGAGGCACACTCAGTCCAAAAGGAAAAGGACCTAAAGGGAACTGAGATTTGTAATCTCAGTTCCCAGGTGCTGACTGACTCTGAAGTAAGGGTATTAGACAATGGTCTCAAGTTTGCTCCACCTAAGAGTCTGAGCAAATTTCAGACCTATATGGATGTCCATAAATACGTGGGCAAATTAAATATCCAAAGATATTTGATCACTAATCCCATCAATGGTAATAGGGTAACGTCTGTTGAGTACCAACATTCTGGCCTCTCTAACTCATCACTGTTTAACCTGCTGGAGCTCTTGCTCCTTCCTTGAAGGTTTTCAAAGACGTGGTGTTGAGGGATTTGGACAATATGAAGTTGAAACATGTTAGGATCAAAAAATATCTAGAGAGAGGCATCGACTCACTGTGCACCAGCAAGGAATTGGTCATACAACCAGCGGACAAGGGTGGGGGAATCATTATCCTGGACAAAAACGATTATATGAAAGAGATGAGCAGGATAGTAGGGGACGTGGACATATACCCCATTTGCCCTCTAAACCAGGTAGAAGCTATAAGGAGGAACTTAAAAGCATCATTCAGAGAGGCTTTGATCATAATATTCTAAATAAGAAGGAGAGGGCATTCCTGGTGCCTAAGGCACTGTTATGGAATTATTTCTGATTGGGACTCTAAAACAAAAGTTAATACTGCAGCTGCAGGAACAGATTCACAGGACACAATCACTGTGTTTAAAATGTCAGTTCAGTGTCAAAATGTATTATTACATGTTATTTTATACATAGATAAGAAAGGGGTGGTGTGAGATGTTATTAAAAGCTAACAAATAGAAATATGTTATTAAAAACTAACAAATAGAAATATGTTATTAAAAACTAACAAATAGAAATATATTATTAAAAGCTAGCGAATAGAACAATTGCGAAAGTAAAACCTTGAGAGGGGAGGGGGGAGTAGGGACAGAGAGAGAGAGAGAGAGAGAGAGCTTCTAGTAGAAGATGTGTCTGTGTCCTAGGTGAAGGTTACAGAACACATTTCAACAGTGAGAACAAAATGGAGTCTCTTGTGCTTAAATGAACAATACAGTGAATGTCCATATCATTTCCCTCCTTTTGTTTATTTGACACCATTATTATCCGCGTTACATTCAGCCAATTGCTGGTAACTCCTGTTACATTGGTGCAGAGAGACGGCGTCTAGTTCAGCTCTCTCCTAGCTTTCTCACAATAATAGGTTCATCAGGGCTGGTGGACCATTTGTTGGTACAGCGGGTAGTCACACAGAGGCATAGCCTGATGAGGAAGTAAATAACAATTATGAGAAATAGGAACATCACTATGTTACATAGTTACATAGGTAGTCAGGTTGAAAAAAGACACAAGTCCATCCAGTCCAACCTTAAAAACAATAATTAAATAAAATAAAAAATGACGTACAATCCAATATACCCAATATTATACCCTCAGTTGATCCAGAGGTAGGCAAAAAAAACCAGCAGAGCATGCTCCAATTTGCTGCAGCAGGGGAAAAAAATTCCTTCCTGATCCCCCAAGAAGCAATTGGATTTTCCCTGGATCAACTTTACCTATAAATGTTAGTACCCAGTTATATTATGTACATTTAGGAAAGTATCCAGGCCTATCTTAAAGCAATCTACTGAGCTGGCCAGAACCACCTCTGGAGGGAGTCTATTCCACATTTTCACAGCTCTTACTGTAAAGAAACCTTTGCGTATTTGGAGATGAAATCTCTTTTCCTCTAGACGTAAAGAGTGCCCCCGTGTCCTCTGGGTTGACCGTAAAGAGAATAACTCAACACCAAGTTCACTATATGAACCCCTTATATATTTGAACATATTGATCATATCCCCCCTTATTCTCCTCTTCTCAAGAGTGAATAAATTCAGTTCCTCTAATCTCTCCTTATAGCTGAGCTCCTCCATGCCTCTTATCAGTTTGGTTGCCCTTCTCTGCACTTTCTCCAGTTCCCTGATATCCTTTTTGAGAACTGGTGCCCAAAACTGAACTGCATATTAATTAATATTAATGTAAGCGCCTAATTTCTGTAAACATGTTGCTATGCCATATAAAAAGTCACCAACACCTCCTAAACCCTTAAAGGGGTTCCATCCATATTTAGAAATATCTCTGTCTTTATTCTGTAGTTCTCTTATCTTAGCAAGATGCCCTTTAATAATGTCCTCAATATCAGAAATGTATATACAACAGTCAGTGCGAAATACCTTACACATTCCACATTGAGCTGCAGTGAGATAATTTAGCGTTAATCTGTGCTCTAATACTACTTTTTTAAGCTGAGCCATTTCTTCACTTAATAAATCTATATCAGTGGTAGTAAGGTTAATAATCTCATCTACAATTCTAGTGTAATTATTAATTCTTTTCATTGCTTCAATTCCCCATCCTGTCCAGGAAGGGAACCATGACCATGTCATGTCACCTTCAGTGAACAGCTCTCTTTTGAACACTAAAGGGTATTCTTGACTTTCATCTGGTCGCACTGTATCTTTGTGAACAGCCAAAGCAGGTGCTAATTTCCCAATATAACATGTACCTGTAACATTAGTAGGAAGCCAGGCGTAAGCTTTATTTACAAAAATATAATATAACCCTCTACGTATGGAAGGTGTTCTATTTAGTTCTGGATCTGGGATATAATAAAACTGACCATAGTTTCCTCCATAAACTGTAATCTTTCCCCTGGTGCAATCTGAATTGCCCAATCCTGTACATTTAGTGTTAAACGGGCATGTAATGTTTAAACAAATCTGTGGAGTGTCTATCTGTTTTGAAACCATCAAAGTTACTGTTCTGTGCTCATTAGCTGTGGAGACTATGTATGAGCCATTTATTCTGGTCCTGTTTAGATCAGTGAATTTGAGAGGCATTGCTATCATGGGTATTGTTCCTGTCAACAGTTTCTAGCATTGCTATGGGTTGCATACAATTTTAACATTTGGATGAAATGGTTATTTTTCCATGTCTCAGTTCTCACAAACAACAAAGAAAAGAAACATCATCATAATTTTTTCAAAGGATATCATCACTTCAGTATTTTCTTGCAGTGACTGGCGTGAATCCAGGTGGGCTTTCCTTCCAACTTGACAGCGGAACCAGTTGTCAAAAGCACCAAATGTGGTCCACCAAATTTTGGTTCTAGCGGATTTCTGACTTGACCACTACCCAGTCACCTGGTTGGATTCTGTGAATACCTGAAACAGAATCGGGGTCGGGGATAGATTTATAAACACCTTAATGTATTTTATTCAATGTTCTTTGCAAAATCTGAACATATTCTAACAGACTAGAGTGAGAGGCCTGCAGCTGTTGGGGAAAATATAGCCCTGTTTTTGGTGGCCCTCCAAATAAAATCTCATAGGGGGACAGCCCATGTGGTTGTTTAGGGGTAGTTCGTACAGAATATAGGACTAATGGCAAAGCTTCCACCCATCCTTTACCTGTATCTGCTTTAATTTTTGCACATCTGTTTTTCAAAATTCCATTAAGTCTCTCAACTTTACCATTACTTTGTGGATGATAAGGTGTATGGAAAGCTTGCTGTATATGCAAGGCTTTCATTACCTCCTTCATTACTTCCCCAGTAAAATGGGTTCCTTTGTCACTCTTAATAGTTTCAGGAACTCCATATCTACAAACTATTTCATTCAAAATGTTCTTTGCTGTTGTTTTTGCATTTGCTTTAGCTACCAGCCAGCATTCAGGCCAACCTGAGAACATGTCAACACACACTAGAGCATACTCATAGGTGCCTATTCTGGGCATCTGAATGTAGTCTATTTGAATTCTTTGGAAAGGGATATCTCCCTTAGGAGAATGCTTTTGGGGAACATGGACAGGCCTCCCTGCATTGTACAGAGCACAAGTGAGACATGAAGCACAAAACCTGGCTGAAAATGCACTAACTGCAGGTGCTATCCAATAGCAGTCAGTAAGTGCCACCATCGCGCCCTTAGCAAGATGACTAATGCCATGTGCCAGTTGTACTAAAACTGGGTACAAACTCCTGGGTAGACACCACCTGTTGTCAGCGCTCCACAGGCCCTGCTGATTTTGGGTAGTATTACATTTGATCCACTTATCCTTCTCTTCATCAGGGACCTGGTTCTGCAACTGAATTAAAGTTTCTACATCCCACTGCTCTTGATGAGGGGAATCTGTCCCCGCTACCTGGGCAACACCTATAGTTGGTGTGACTCCAAATGCCATTAGGGCAGCATCCTTTGCTGCTTGGTCTGCTAAAGCATTTCCTCTGGCCGTCATGTCATTTCCCCTTGCTTGTCCTTTTACCTTCAAGATGGCAACTTCTGCTGGTTTCTGAAAGGCATCAAATAGCCGCTCTATGAGTTTTGCAACACTCACAGGCTTCCCTGCACTAGTCAGGAAGTTCCGTGCTTTCCAAATAGGCCCAAAATCGTGAGCTATTCCAAATGCATTTCTGCTGTCAGTGTAAACATTTCCCCTTTGATTCTCTAGGAGATGACATGCTTTGACTACAGCACACAACTCCGCTTCCTGTGCTGACATCTGGGGTATCAATGCTTCCTGATGTAAGATAGTGTCTGTAGTGGTTACAGCAAACCCTGTGTGTGGCTGACCATCATCAGTGTAAAATCTGGAACCATCTACAAATAAGTGTGTGTCACAATCTGATAAGGGCTCATCTTTTGCTGGTGTGACAGAGGCCTTTCTACCTCCATCAGAGCCATACAATCATGAGAAAAACTCTCAGGTTCTACATCAGTACCATTTGTTGCATCTTCCTCATCAATTATAGGAAGAAGAGTAGCCAGATTTAAAGTAACACATCGTTTGACTGTTAAATTCGATAGAGCAAAAAGAGCAGACTGGTACATGTCAAATCTACTGGCAGACACATGTCTGGTATTTACTTTCCTATACTGCATGTGACACATACAGGATCAGAACAGAATCTAGTACAAGCTCAGTTACTTTGTCTAGCAGCAAAATGCAGGCTGCTATGGCTCGCATTCAACTGGCGGAGCCTTTGATTACAGGTCTAATGAGGCTGATACATACATCACAGGCCTCTGTTTGTCTCCATGTAGCTGGGTGAGTATACCTGCAGCAAATCCATTGACTTCATGACAGAACAATGAGAAAGTCTTAGTATAGCCAGGAAGTAAAATGGCGGGAGCGTCAGACAAAATTTGAATAAGCTCCTTCATCTGCAATTCATTGTCCCATGTGAGCTTGAAAGGGTTTCTAGTGGTAGCTTCATATAGAGGAGCCATAGGTTCTGATGCATTTGGAATCCAGTCTAGGGATGAGCTTCGAGTTCAAGTCGAACTCATGTTCTACTCGAACATTGGCTGTTCGCAAGTTCGCCGAACAGCGAACAATTTGGGGTGTTCGCGGCAAATTCGAATGCCGCGGAACACCCTTTAAAAGTCTATGGGAGAAATCAAAAGTGCAAATTTTAAAGGCTTATATGCAAGTTATTGTCATAAAAAGTGTTTGGGGACCTGGGTCCTGCCCCAGGGGACATGGATCAATGCAAAAAAAAGTTTTAAAAACGGCCGTTTTTTCAGGAGCAGTGATTTTAATAATGCTTAAAGTCAAACAATAAAAGTGTAATATCCCTTTAAATTTCGTACCTGGGGGGTGTCTATAGTATGCCTGTAAAGGGGCGCATGTTTCCTGTGTTTAGAACAGTCTGACAGCAAAATGACATTTTGAAGAAAAAAACACATTTAAAACTACCCGCGGCTATTGCATTGCCGTCAATACACATAGAAGTTCATTGATAAAAACGGCATGGGAATTCCCCACAGGGAAACGCCGAACCAAAATTTTTAAAAAAAAATTATGTGGGAGTCCTCCTAAATTCCATACCAGGCCCTTCAGGTCTGGTATGGATATTAAGGGGAACCCCAGCCAAAATTAAAAAAAAAAAAAGACGTGGGGTTCCCCCTAAATTCCATACCAGACCCTTCAGGTCTGGTATGGATTTTAAGGGGAACCCTGCGCCAAAAAAAAAAAAAAAACGGCCTGGGGTCCCCCCAAAAATCCATACCAGACCCTTATCCGAGCACGCAACCTGGCAGGCCGCAGGAAAAGAGGGGGGGACGAGAGTGCGGCCCCCCCCCTCCTGAACCGTACCAGGCCACATGCCCTCAACATTGGGAGGGTGCTTTGGGGTAGCCCCCCAAAACACCTTGTCCCCATGTTGATGAAGACAAGGGCCTCATCCCCACAACCCTGGCCGGTGGTTGTGGGGGTCTGCGGGCGGGGGGCTTATCGGAATCTGGAAGCCCCCTTTAACAAGGGGACCCCCAGATCCCGGCCCCCCCCCTGTGTGAAATGGTAAGGGGGTACTTACCCCTACCATTTCACTAAAAAACTGTCAAAAATGTTAAAAATGACAAGAGACAGTTTTTGACAATTCCTTTATTTAAATGCTTCTTCTTTCTTCCTTCATCTTCTTCTGGTTCTTCTGGCTCTTCTGGTTCTTCCTCCAGCGTTCTCGTCCAGCATCTCCTCCGCGGCGTCTTCTATCTTCTTCTCCTCGGGCCGCTCCGCACCCATGGCATTGGGGGGGAGGCTCCCGCTCTTCTCTTCATCTTCTTCTTCATCTTCTTCTTCTTATTCATCTCTTCTTCCTTCTTCATTTCTTCTCCGCATCCATGCATGGAGGGAGGCTCCCACTGTGTGACGGCGTCTCTTCGTCTGACGGTTCTTAAATAACGGGGGGCGGGGCCACCCGGTGACCCCGCCCCCCTCTGACGCACGGTGACTTGACGGGACTTCCCTGTGACGTCACGGGGAATGCCACAGGGAAGTCCCGTCATGTCCCGTGCGTCAGAGGGGGGCGGGGTCACCGGGTGGCCCCGCCTCCCGTTATTTAAGAACCGTCAGACGAAGAGACGCCGTCACACAGCGGGAGCCTCCGTCCATGCATGGATGCGGAGCGGCCCGAAGAAGAAATGAAGAAGGAAGAAGAGATGAAGAAGAAGAAGATGAAGAAGATGATGAAGAAGATGAAGAGAAGAGCGGGAGCCTCCCCCCCAATGCCATGGGTGCGGAGCGGCCCGAGGAGAAGAAGATAGAAGACGCCACGGAGGAGATGCTGGACGAGAACGCCGGAGGAAGAACCAGAAGAGCCAGAAGAACCAGAAGAAGATGAAGGAAGAAAGAAGAAGCATTTAAATAAAGGAATTGTCAAAAACTGTCTCTTGTCATTTTTAACATTTTTGACAGTTTTTTAGTGAAATGGTAGGGGTAAGTACCCCCTTACCATTTCACACAGGGGGGGGGGCCGGGATCTGGGGGTCCCCTTGTTAAAGGGGGCTTCCAGATTCCCATAAGCCCCCCGCCCGCAGACCCCCACAACCACCGGCCACGGTTGTGGGGATGAGGCCCTTGTCCTCATCAACATGGGGACAAGGTGTTTTGGGGGGCTACCCCAAAGCACCCTCCCAATGTTGAGGGCATGTGGCCTGGTACGGTTCAGGAGGGGGGGGGCCGCACTCTCGTCCCCCCCTCTTTTCCTGCGGCCTGCCAGGTTGCGTGCTCGGATAAGGGTCTGGTATGGATTTTTGGGGGGACCCCACGCCGTTTTTTTGTTTTTTTTTGGCGCGGGGTTCCCCTTAAAATCCATACCAGACCTGAAGGGTCTGGTATGGAATTTAGGGGGAACCCCACGTCTTTTTTTTTTTTAATTTTGGTTGGGGTTCCCCTTAATATCCATACCAGACCTGAAGGGCCTGGTATGGAATTTAGGGGGACTCCCACATAATTTTTTTTTTTAATTTTGGTTCGGGGTTTCCCTGTGGGGAATTCCCATGCCGTTTTTATCAATGAGCTTCTATGTGTATTGTCGGCAATGCAATAGCCGCGGGTAGTTTTAAATGTGTTTTTTCCTTCAAAATGTCATTTTGCTGTCAGACTGTTCTAAACACGGGAAACATGCGCCCCTTTACAGGCATACTATAGACACCCCCCAGGTACGAAATTTAAAGGGATATTACACTTTTATTGTTTGACTTTAAGCATTATTAAAATCACTGCTCCTGAAAAAACGGCCGTTTTTAAAACTTTTTTTTGCATTGATCCATGTCCCCTGGGGCAGGACCCAGGTCCCCAAACACTTTTAATGACAATAACTTGCATATAAGCCTTTAAAATTAGCACTTTTGATTATACATGTTCGTGTCCCATAGACTTTAACGGTGTTCGCGTGTTCGAACGAACTTTTTTCCTGTTCGCATGTTCTGGTGCGAACCGAACAGGGGGGTGTTCGGCTCATCCCTAATCCAGTCCCTACAATATCCCTCTAACCCCAGGAAGGCACGTAGTTGCCGTACAATTCTTGGCTTTTCAAAGTTTTAACTCGATCTGGGGTTAGGTGACGGAGTTCATGTGAAATGCAGCGACCCAGAAAGATCACTTTCTCTTGGCAGTATTGCAGCTTATCTTTGCTAACTTTGTTGTTACTGTTAAAGAGAAACTTGAGAAGGCTTACTGTTTCTCTGCTACAAATGTCCCTTGTAGCAGAACAAATAATCAAATCATCTATGCACTGAAGCAAAACTGTGTTTGGGTGTGAGGGGGACCATTGGTCCAATACTTGCTTTAACGCAGTATTATTGTCAGAGGGGTTACTCACACAGCCTTGGGGCAATCTTGTCCATGCTAACTTTTGGGCATTATGGGTAAATGAAAAAAGGTGCCAGCAATCTGGGTGCAGGGACACCGAAAAGAAAGCGTTTGCAAAACTGTAAAGCAGGTGTTAGAGGCAGGTATTCCACTTAGTAAAGTGTGGGGGTTGGGCACGATTGGGGTATCTGCCTCAATTATATTGTAAATGGCTCTCAAATCATGCACCATGCGTTTTGTCACCTGCCCACCCTTCTTGGCTGGCTTCTTTGCAATTGGGAACAGGGGTGTATTGGCTTGGGACTTAATTGGTACAACAACCCGTGCTGCTTTCAGTTGAGTGATTTGATCCTTTATCCCCTCAATCTGAGCAATACTCAGTGGGTACAGTTTAATCTGTGGGAGATGGGCTCCTGGTTTAATTTTTATCATGACTGGGGTGCAATCCAGCAGACCTACATCATATTTGCTGGTGGCCCATAATTCAGCGGGAATAACTTTCAATTCTGGTGGAAATGGCGGAGTGGAGTCTTGGATTAAAAATACTCCACAGGCAGAATTTAATACTTCTCCTGACAGACTACTGACCACTTGGACTCCTGTAGGAGTGTAGTCTATGTTTGCTAAAATTTGGTTCAAAATGTCTGCTCCCAAAAGATTGGTAGGTACTGTGTCTGAAACTAACACTTTCGGAAACTAACAATTTCTGTTTGCTGTTCTAGCCTGAGTTTAAGTGGCTTGGACCAAATCAGTAGAGTTCCCGGTCAGGCCAACACCAGAGATAACATTTGTAGATAATAATCCTGGAGGTAACTCCTCTATATTAAAAACGCTCCGGCTTGTACCAGTATCAGTTAAACAGGTTAATTCTGTTTCTCTCCAGGATAGGGGAGTTCTTGTAAAAATACTTTTACTCTGGCCATTGTCTCCCCTATTTAACATGATTGATATTGGCATGCCATTTTCCTATGCCTGATCCACTGCTTTTGGCAGAGAACTGGGATCAGCATGAGGTACCTCTAAGCTCTTTTCCAGTCTACGGTCAGGAAGATGGCAGAATTTGTCCTTCCCCATTACAAATGTAACATATAATTGTATTATATGTTACAATTATTGTCCTTGATTGCCATGATTTCTGAAATTGCCATTGCCTTTGCCTCTTCCTCTTCCTCTCTGCTTCCCCATGTACATAACCTTGGGTTTCCTGTCTTTTTGGTTAATCCTGTTTTCTATGGATAACAGGATAGGCAGGAGGTCTCGAATAGACATAGGCCTCAGGCCTTGCTGTGAACAACTTTTCTTTCAACTGGGGTATTAAACATCAAGAAACCTTTGTTTCACCAGTTGTGTAGATGGACTTGCAGTTTCTCCCACCTTCTCTTCTTCTATTTTAAGGCCTGTTTCCTCAGCCATATCGCTTAACTGCCTCCAATAAACACCTGCTGCTTCCTCTTTCCATTGCTTAGCATTCATAAATTCAGCATGTCTGTTTTGTCCATATATTTGGGGCATTTTTTCCTTCAATTTCTCACAAACCTCCTTTCCACTAACCATCTTACCTAGATTTTTGATGTCTAGACAACATTCTTTAAGTATATAGCCAGCCATGTTGCTTCCCACTGCTTAAATAAGAAGCTGATGAATGTCAGTAGCAGAAGCCTCATATGCTTCATGTGCAGTACTAAGTTTGTTTGCAAACCCAATTGGATTCTTTCTAGGATCTCCCAATCCCTCTAATGTGGCTCTCATTTCTTGGGACTAAAAGGTACATGACATTTAATTTGAGACTTACTGTCAACAGCATTACGTTGAAAAACTAATTGAGTTCTAAAAGGATAAACTGCAACAGATTGATCTGTGCCAGGGGCAGAAGGGGTGGCGTCTCCCTTCCTTCTCTCTTCATGTTGCTGCCACAATTTGGAAATTATGGTTTGCTCCGGAAGTTCAGACTCTATCTCTCTTTCTCTGGCCAAAGCCTTAAGTTCAGAGAGATCTAGTTTTGCATATGTGCCTTTTGATTTATGCCAATCATCTGTTTCTAGGATTTGAGCCAAATCCCTCTTTGTAAGTTGATATGGGGCTATTAAACCTCTGCTCTCTACTATATTGCCCAGCTCATCTTTTGTGTGTTCCATGTAATATAATTCTTGTGCTTTTGTACATGGACCCCTTAACGCTAAACTGGCAGCCACATAAGGTGGGGGTCCCTCCTCTACAGAGTCTTCTGGACAAACGTAGTAAATTTGGGCAGTACTTTTATTAAATATCTCCGTCAAGCCAGTTGTATTTGCTATTTTGGCTTCTGTCTCCTACGTGCAAGCTATTCTCCACTTTCCTTCACTGCACAGTAGTGGGTCATAATCGTGCAGAAAAGTTTGCCATACTTGTAATGTAAAAGTCCCTTCAGATTTTAAATTTTAGCTGTTCCCTTTGTCCATTCTACCCATTTATCTAGGGGCTCAGTATAGGGGGAACTGTACCTTTGGTTCATATATTCTCTAGCACTCATCTTGTGCTGGGCATTTTCTGAAGGCCTCTCACCCTTTATTCCCTTAATCAATTTAATGCCCATAATGACTGGCCAGTCTTCTCTACTTATGCCTATACCCTCTTGCCTCTAAAACAAATAGTACAGCAAATCTGAAGATTTACAAAAATAGTCTCCACTTATCTATGTGGATAGAAGGGGTTTATGACAATAGACAAAACACTCATTAAGAGACCCTCCTCATCTCTTCTCTGTGAGTTTTATCTGACCCTACCATGCGCCCCTGACCAAGGTCACCCACAAGTCAACACAGGGACCTGCAGAGGATTCTCCCTATCCACACACAGTCCAATCCGTGAGGTGGGACACAAACACATTCACACACACAAGTTACCCAACCACAAAGGTCCGAGAGTGGTCTGGTTTCCTTGAGAACCGACAGATAGGATACATAGGAAAGGCAGGAATATAGCAAGCCTAAGGACAGCTTACCTAGCCGGCATTTAGAGGTCTGCATTCCCTATGATCCAGATCAAAGCGCGGTTCCTTCTGGAGACTCTGCCAAACTCCTGTCTGGCTCGCCAAAACTGTTATGGAATTATTTCTGATTGGGACTCTAAAACAAAAGTTAATACTGCAGCTGCAGGAACAGATTCACAGTACTCAACCACTGTGTTTAAAATGTCCGTTCAGTGTCAAAATGTATTATTACATGATATTTTATACATAGATAAGAAAGGGGTGGTGTGAGATGTTATTAAAACCTAACAAATGGAAATATCTTATTAAAAGCTGACAAATAGAAATATATTATTAAAAGCTAGTGAATAGAACAATTGCAAAAGTAAAACCTTGAGAGGGGAGGGGGGATTAGGGACAGAGAGAGAGAGAGAGCTTCTAGTAGAAGATGTGTCTGTGTGTTAGGTGAAGGTTACAGAACACATTTCAACAGTGAGAACAAAATTAGGTCAACTATGCTTAATTGAACAATACAGTGAATGTCCATGTCAGCACCAACAATACCTATTATATACTATCTGCCAAAGATCCATAAGAGTCTTACTTGCCCCCCAGGTCGTCCAATAGTCAATGGCATTGATTCTGTCACGTCCCGGGTGGGCAAGTATATTGACTTCTTTCTACAACCTTTGGTGCGTACCATGCCCTCATATGTCAAAGACACACGTCATGTCATCAATCTTTTGTCAGGATTCAAACCATTTGAAGAGATGTGGTTGGTGACACTGGACGTCACCTCACTGTACACGATTATCCCTCATGAGCTTGGTTTGAGTGCTGTTAAACATTTTCTGGATTGAGACTCTAGTCTCCCTAGAGAACAAGTCACCTTCATTATGTAACTCCTTGAATTTGCCACTACCCATAATTTTTCTGGTTTGACGGCCAATACTTTCGCCAGGATAGGGGTGTCGCTATGGGGGCTAAATATGCCCCTAGCCTGGTGAACTTATTTATGGCTCAGTGGGAGGAGGATATTGTCTATGCTCAGAGGAGAGCAGAAGTGGTCTTATGGGCCCACTACATAGACGATATCCTCCTCCTATGGGTTGGAAGTAGGGATGAGCCGAACACCCCCCTGTTCGGTTCGCACCAGAACATGCGAACAGGAAAAAAATTTGTTCGAACACGCGAACACCATTAAAGTCTATGGGACACGAACATGAATAATCAAAAGTGCTAATTTTAAAGGCTAATATGCAAGTTATTGTCAATAAAAGTGTTTGGGGACCCGGGTCCTGCCCCAGGGGACATGGATCAATGCAAAAAAAAGTTTTAAAAACGGACGTTTTTTCAGGAGCAGTGATTTTAATAATGCTTAAAGTCAAACAATAAAAGTGTAATATCCCTTTAAATTTCATACCTGGGGGTGTCTATAGTATGCCTGTAAAGGGGCGCATGTTTCCCGTGTTTAGAACAGTCTGACAGCAAAATGACATTTTGAAGGAAAAAACACATTTAAAACTACCGCGGCTATTGCATTGCCGACAATACACATAGAAGTTCATTGATAAAAACGGCATGGGAATTCCCCACAGGGGAACCCCGAACCAAAATAAAAAAAAAAAAAAATGATGTGGGGGTCCCCCTAAATTCCATACAAGGCCCTTCAGGTCTGGTATGGATATTAAGGGGAACCCCAGCCAAAATTTAAAAAAAAAATTGACGTGGGGTTCCCCCTAAATTCCATACCAGATCCTTCAGGTCTGGTATGGATTTTAAGGGGAACCCCGCGCCAAAAAAAAAAAAAAAAACGGCGTGGGGTCCCCCTAAAAATCCATACCAGACCCTTATCCGAGCACGCAACCTGGCAGGCTGCAGGAAAAGAGGGGGGGACGAGAGTGCGGCCCCCCCCCTCCTGAACCGTACCAGGCCACATGCCCTCAACATTGGGAGGGTGCTTTGGGGTAGCCCCCCAAAACACCTTGTCCCCATGTTGATGAGGACAAGGGCCTCATCCTCACAACCGTGGCCGGTGGTTGTGGGGGTCTGCGGGCGGGGGGCTTATCGGAATCTGGAAGCCCCCTTTAACAAGGGGACCCCCAGATCCCAGCCCCCCCCTGTGTGAAATGGTAAGGGGGTACTTACCCCTACCATTTCACTAAAAAACTGTCAAAAATGTTAAAAATGACAAGAGACAGTTTTTGACAATTCCTTTATTTAAATGCTTCTTCTTTCTTCCTTCATCTTCTTCTTCTTCTGGTTCTTCTGGCTCTTCTGGTTCTTCCTCCGGCGTTCTCGTCCAGCATCTTCTCCGCGGCGTCTTCTATCTTCTTCTCCTCGGGCCGCTCCGCACCCATGGCATGAGGGGAGGCTCCCGCTCTTCTCTTCATCTTCTTCTCTTCTTCATCTTCTTCTTCATCTCTTCTTCCTTCTTCTCTTCTTCATGTCTTCTGCGGGCCGCTCCGCAGCCATGCTGGCATGGAGGGAGGCTCCCGCTGTGTGACGGCGTCTCTTCGTCTGACGGTTCTTAAATAACGGGGGGCGGGGCCACCCGGTGACCCCGCCCCCCTCTGACGCACGGTGACATGACGGGACTTCCCTGTGGCATTCCCCGTGACGTCACAGGGAAGTCCCGTCATGTCACCTTGTGTCAGAGGGGGGCGGGGTCACCGGGTGGCCCCGCCCCCCGTTATTTAAGAACCGTCAGACGAAGAGACGCCGTCACACAGCGGGAGCCTCCCTCCATGCCAGCATGGCTGCGGAGCGGCCCGCAGAAGACATGAAGAAGAGAAGAAGGAAGAAGAGATGAAGAAGAAGATGAAGAAGAAGATGAAGAAGAGAAGAAGATGAAGAGAAGAGCGGGAGCCTCCCCTCATGCCATGGGTGCGGAGCGGCCCGAGGAGAAGAAGATAGAAGACGCCGCGGAGAAGATGCTGGACGAGAACGCCGGAGGAAGAACCAGAAGAGCCAGAAGAACCAGAAGAAGAAGAAGATGAAGGAAGAAAGAAGAAGCATTTAAATAAAGGAATTGTCAAAAACTGTCTCTTGTCATTTTTAACATTTTTGACAGTTTTTTAGTGAAATGGTAGGGGTAAGTACCCCCTTACCATTTCACACAGGGGGGGGGCCGGGATCTGGGGGTCCCCTTGTTAAAGGGGGCTTCCAGATTCCGATAAGCCCCCTGCCCGCAGACCCCCACAACCACCGGCCACGGTTGTGAGGATGAGGCCCTTGTCCTCATCAACATGGGGACAAGGTGTTTTGGGGGGCTACCCCAAAGCACCCTCCCAATGTTGAGGGCATGTGGCCTGGTACGGTTCAGGAGGGGGGGGCCGCACTCTCGTCCCCCCTCTTTTCCTGCGGCCTGCCAGGTTGCGTGCTCGGATAAGGGTCTGGTATGGATTTTTAGGGGGACCCCACGCCGTTTTTTTTTTTTTTTTTGGCGCGGGGTTCCCCTTAAAATCCATACCAGACCTGAAGGGTCTGGTATGGAATTTAGGGGGAACCCCACGTCAATTTTTTTTTTAAATTTTGGCTGGGGTTCCCCTTAATATCCATACCAGACCTGAAGGGCCTTGTATGGAATTTAGGGGGACCCCCACATCATTTTTTTTTTTTTTTATTTTGGTTCGGGGTTCCCCTGTGGGGAATTCCCATGCCGTTTTTATCAATGAACTTCTATGTGTATTGTCGGCAATGCAATAGCCGCGGGTAGTTTTAAATGAGTTTTTTCCTTCCAAATGTCATTTTGCTGTCAGACTGTTCTAAACACAGGAAACATGCGCCCCTTTACAGGCATACTATACACACCCCCCAGGTACGAAATTTAAAGGGATATTACACTTTTATTGTTTGACTTTAAGCATTAATAAAATCACTGCTCCTGAAAAAACGTCCGTTTTTAAAACTTTTTTTTGCATTGATCCATGTCCCCTGGGGCAGGACCCGGGTCCCCAAACACTTTTTATGACAATAACTTGCATATAAGCCTTTAAAATTAGCACTTTTGATTTCTCCCATAGACTTTTAAAGGGTGTTCCGCGGCATTCGAATTTGCCGCGAACACCCCAAATTGTTCGCTGTTCGGCGAACTTGCGAACAGCCAATGTTCGAGTAGAACATGAGTTCGACTCGAACTCGAAGCTCATCCCTAGTTGGAAGCAAAGCCACCCTATCTAAATATATGTATTCACTTCTTGGACCTTAAAATTTCTGTCAGAAGTGATTAATTTATCACCTCTACATTTTTTAAATCAACTGACAGAAATTCTTACATTCCGGTGGACAGTTGCCACCATGCCTCTTGGCTCAGGTCAGTTCCCTAAAAGTCAGTATATGAGGCTTAAGCGCAACTGCACTGAATATGAGGAGTTCTTGGTGCAAGCTGGGACCCTTACACAGAGATTTCTAGAGAAAGGGTACTCAATGTAGTCCTTATCTGATACCCTCAATCAGGTCATACTGTTAGATAGGGGAGATTTATTGAAAGAGAGACCTTCCAAAGAGGGTAGGGACAATACTTTTAAAAATCCATTAATTACTACTTTTTCAAATCAACATCAAAATATTAGGCACATTATCAATAAACATTGGCACATTCTGGGTAATGTCAGAATATTAAGCACCTTTTTGCCAGTCAGACCTCATGTAGTCTTTAGGGGCGTCCCTTCTTTGAGAGATAAATTGGTTCCCAATGTCTTAGACCCCCCTCCAATAAAAAAAAACTTTTTATTTTAGCGAACTTACGGGCTGCTATCAATGTAGAACATGTCAAGTATGCTCTTAACGGATGTAGGACTAGGAGAACGAATAGTTTTGTTTCTAGTTGTACATCCAAGGAATACCAGATAGAGCATTTTATTACATGTTTTACTGAGGGGGTAGTCTACTTGCTGCAGTTCCCTTGTGGACTGCAGTATGTGGGCAGGATAAAACACCCCCTTCAGGTTCGCTTAAATGAGCACATTAACAATATTAGGAATGGGTTCACCAAGCATTCTGTATCTAAACATTATTTAACTACCCACAATAGAGATCCCTCTAATACTATATTTTTAGGGATAGATAAATATAGTCCTCATTGGAGGGGTAGTTCCCTAATTAGAAGCGTCTTTAAGCTTGAGATGTCTTGGGTCCATAGATTAAAGACCTATGTCCCCTACTGTTTAAATGTAGATGTGGATGTTAACGCCTTTATAGATAACTCCTAATATTACATCCCTTCATTTAATATCTGGGTCAGAGATATTGAGATTTTGGTTGTTACACTGATCATCGCCATTTTTACTCACAGTGTAAACTTGATCTGAGTCTTGGGTGGCAATTTATATTTTATATTTTTGTTTCTGTTTTTGCCCTTTCTACATTCTTTGGAATGCCATGATGGATAAGTAATCCTTTAACCACTTCAGCCCCGGAAGGATTTACTCCCTTCCTGACCAGAGCATTTTTTTTGCGATTCGGCACTGCTTCGCTTTAGCACGGTTGTGCAACGTTGTACCCAAACAAAATTGACGTCCTTTTTTTCCCACAAACAGGGCTTTCTTTTTTGGTATTTGATCACCTCTGCAGTTTTTATTTTTTGTGCTATAAACAAAAAAAGAGTGACAATTTTGAAAAAAACAAAAAACAATATTTTTTACTTTTTGCTATAATAAATATCTCCAAAAAATATATTAAAAAAATGTTTTCTCAGTTTAGGTCGATATGTATTCTTCTACATATTTTTGGTAAAAAAAATTGTAATAAGTGTATATTGATTGGTTTGCGCAAAAGTTATAGCGTCTACAAAATAGGGGATAGATTTAGGCATTTTTATTATTATTTTATTTACTAGTAATGGCGGCGATCTGCGATTTTTATCTGGACTGCGACATTATGGCAGACAGATCGGAGACTTTTGACACTATTTTGGGACCATTGTCATTTATACAGTGATCAGTGCTATAAATAGCCACTGATTACTGTATAAATGACACTGGCAGGGAAGGGGCTAAACACTAGGGGGCGATCAAGGGGTTTAGTGTGTCCTAGGGAGTGATTATAACTGTGGGGGGATGGGCTACAACTGACATGACAGCGATCACTGCTCTCAATGACAAGAAGCTGTAGGTTCCTGTCATGTCACTAGGCAAAACAGGGAAATGCCTTGTTTACATATGCATGCCCCTGTTCTGCCTCTCCGTCTCACTATCGTGGAGCGACGGCGAACATCGAGTTTGCGGGACATGCTCCTGCAGCATGCGGCGGGCTCGCATGCCTTTAAGGCGGCAAATTCAAAGGGACATACAGGTATGCCCATTTGCCTGTACGAGCCATTGTACTGTACTGCCGACGTATATATATGTGCAGCAGTCGGCAAGTGGTTAAGTGACATTCCTTTACTATCCACTACGGGGATTATTGACCGATTCTGATGTAGTCGGTCGATTACCCCATGTGTGTTTTCGGTGTGGACATGGAAGACATTTTTCATATTCACTATGGTGACGATATAGGGTGTAATGGCGTATGTAAATTTAGCCATTGGAAATAATTTTTACTACCATCTATGCACGTTGAGTCTACCAGCTAATGTTTTGGCTCTTTTTTGTGGTTTGCCTAGGGTGGGTGCATTGGTCCTTAGGTAGATGTCCTGGCCGTTGCGCTCATTATTGGCTCTGCCACTTATTGTTACCTGAACACTTGCATCGAGTTGATTCTAGTGGCTGACAGCTGATCACTGAACACACTGAACACATCCAAAGTATTCAGGAACGCCTGTTTCATCGGCTATTGGAGGTGCTGGGAAGATTAAAGGCCCTGGCTGGGTATTAGCCACAAGCTCGAACAGCTTGTGCAGCTGACACTCTATGTGGTGGTGGATTCACGTTGTCTCTCAAAGTCACGGGGGACTTAACTTTATTATGTTGCTACAATCACTTATTCCTCCATTGAGGACTCTAGGATTTGATTTTTGTTGATTGGTTTTTAGTTTTTTGGCATATTCATCATAATATATATATGTATTCTTTCAATATATGTATATATTAATTATTCATTATATTTTGACCACTCATTGAGTCAATTGGTCACAGAATTTGTCCGATAATAGAGGACTTTATATACGTCACGGGATTTATTGTTTTTGGGACTTATTATCATTTAATTTTTTTGCATTTCATTCATTTATATTTGCTTGTTATCATATTTGGAATAACACGTCATTTGAGAGCGCAGCTCCTTTTTCTATTTAACTTATATTCTGTGGCTCTCCACTCTTCCTCCAGACTCTGGGACCTTGATTTCCAAATGAAATGTAAAATTTACTTTCATCCGAAAAGAGGACTTTGGACCATTGAGCAACAGTCCAGTCTTTTTTCTTTTTAGCCCAGATAAGACACTTATGACATTAATGATTAAAGTGCAAGAAAAATCTAATATAATGCAATAAAGATGTATCAGGAACCATGAGACAGAGGTAAAGTTAAATCACACTTGTTTAACAATAATAATAAGGTAAACAGAGTAAGCGTAGTCAACACAAGCCAGAGTTCAAACCAGATCGGGTAGTCAGCCAAGCAAATGTCAGAGAGCCAGAGATAAACGTAGTAGTACAGCAAGCAGGATCAGGAGCCAGAAGGAACGTCAGCCGAGCAAGTCTTCAACAGGAATGCAGGAGAAAGTCTCTGTGATGTTGACGAAGGCGAAGGCAGAAATCAAGTGAGCTGGACGACTTTAAGTAGGCAGGACTGACGAGCAGAATCAACAACAGCTGGGTAACTGGGAGCTGGCAATTTGCAGACAGCTGAGCGGCCAGCTCAGATAAGGAAGGGCTGAGCCCAGCCCTGACAAGATGAAAACGTGAAAAAATGAAAAATTATTAATAACCCAAATGTCCCAATTCCACATCCATAAAGTGAACTCAAAACGCGTGCTGATCCAATGTTCAATTTGTGAAGACACCGGGTGCTCCCCACAGGATAGACAGGGTAAGTATATCTGCTTACCGGATTTTAAGACCCTCGAGGGTCTATCTGCGCATTGGTGAGCTTTCACCCCTCACTATTGGCTCAACCGCATCCACTACCCAGAAAGTTAACATAAATCAGCTCGAAGTGGTGTATAACCAATACAGCAGCTGAACAGTAGGGTCAAAATTCAAATCCCTTAACAAAAATAAAAAAACAGACAGTGCAGCGCTAAAAAATTAAATAAAAACAGGAGAAAACACAATGAAATCCACCACAGTGTAAAATCAATGAGTCCATAAAAGTGGTCCTAATAAAATCTTCAATTCTGAATGGACAACATGCTTGCAGAGAGGTGATTCCAGAAGCCCACCACCACGGTAACAAATGTCCTCTCACCTGATGGTGTGGACCCTTTAGTTATAGAGGGTCAGAAAGCGCCTTTTCATGTGACCAAATGGTATGCAGCATACATAGACATCCGTCAGGGACCCGGTTAAGGACACTCCAATATGGCCATATATGAAATGAAAATTGCAAAGAAATAGTGCTCTCCGTATATATAACTCTTTAATCAATGTTAAAAATCGTAACACTCACATGTATAGCACTTGGTAAGTGCAAGCAAACAGACAGAAGCGGTGAAGATCTTCCAAACAGCAGTGCGGATGCATCCACTACCCAGCCTGCTTAGTTGGATTCCACAGGTGTATATCCCACAGTTATCATCAGTCAAGGAAATGCATATGCACGAGATTTCCGAGAGATTTCCGGGAGAAACAGAGAGGGTGGAAGCCCAAAGCACATCCTATCAGGCCGATGCCTGCTACCTCCGAGTCCAGGAAGGCGAGCCACCAGCCCCTTCCCCTCCTGGAGAGCAACAGCACCAGTCTCTGGAGGGTCTTAAAATCTGGTAAGCAGATATAATTACCCTGTCTATCCTGTGGGGAGCACCGGGTGTCTTCACAAATTGAACATTGGATCAGCACACGTTTTGAGTTCACTTTATGGATGTGGAATTGGGACATTTGGACTATTAATAATTTTTCATTTTTCCTTTTTTCACGTTTTCATCTTTGTTGAATTATATTAGATTTTGTTTGCACTTTAATCATTATGGTCATGGTCTGACAGCACTACATGTTTTGATTTGAATTTTTGTTATGAAGTGTACATTGTTGTGAGAGTTTAGTTTGGTTTAATTTATATGCACTTAGCGCAATATCGCTTATTTACTACTTATGACATTGTCTCTGGTTCAGGAGTGGTTTGACACAAGGAATATGACAGTTGTAGCCCATGTCCTGGATATGTCTGTGTGTGGTGGCTCTTGAAGCACTGACACCAGCTGTAGTCCACTCCTTGTGAATCTCCACTAAATTCTTGAATGGCCTTTGCTTCACAATCCTCTCAAGGCTGCGGTTATTCCTGTTGCTTCTGCACCTTTTTCTACCACATTTTTCCTTCCACTCAACTCTCCATTAATATGCTTGGAAACAGCACTCTGTGAACCTTTTGTGACTTACCCTCCTTGTGGAGGGTGCCAATGACTGCCTTCTAGACAACTGTCAAATCAGTAGTCTTTCCCATGGTTGCTCAGGAAATCTTTACAGGCATTTTGAGTTAATTAGCTGATTAGAGTGTGAGACCATGAGTCTACAATATTGAACTTTTTCACAATATTCTAATTTTCTGAGATACTGAATTTTGGGTTTTCACTAGCTGTAAACCTTATTCAGCAAAATTAAGAGAGAAAAAATGCTTGAAATATCACTCTGCGTGTAATGAATTTATATAATATATGGTTTTCACTTTTTGAATTGAATTACTGAAATAAATGAGCTTTTTGATCATATTCTATGAGGGTAATGGGGAAAATTTTATGAATGAGATTTTTGAGTAAAGTATTTATATTTTGTATAATGTGAAACTTAATAAAATGTAAATAAAAAAGCCAATAACAAGTTCATATCGGCCAAAAAAGTTGATTAGCCTGGTTGGATTTTTCAAATGTTCACCATTGGGAGTGTTCATACGAATGTCATGTAGCGCCCCTCTGACCTCAAGAGGTATGGTAGCGACCCCCAGAGACGGGAGGGCTGACATTTCACCTCAGGAAGCAGGTTGCTAGTCATGGTGGGTGGTGTACAAGGTAGAAAAGATGGGCCCCCATGACTAAGCGCTGAGGGGCTCAGCAAAACGTGTTGAGGATGTGGCTTGACTGGAGTCCAGGCTGAGGTTGCCATTCTCCCATCGATCCTAGAGACTACATGCATGTGTGGCTACAGGGATTCCCCCTTTTGTTCTGAACCATAGCAGAAGCCAGGACAAGCTCCATTCTGTGCCAGCACTCCCAATGGCGGATGCTCAAGGATTTATACATCCTGCTTTAACAGAGCCTGGGAAGCATACCAAGTTGCATTTTGTCGTAGAAAAGATGGGTGCCAGTCACTTTTATGCTTGAACAAAGAGGAGTTTATTGCTAACAACAGGAAAAAACATGGGAGAGAGGGTTAGGAGGCACAGGACACCCTTAGTCAAAGAAAACAGCAGACTAGTAGACCAACAGACTCCTTAGAGAAAAAGTAGAAAAGGTAGACAGCAGTGCAGAAAACAAGCCTTTATGCTGTAACCAGCAACCTGTACTTTTGTAGCAACAGCTGTCTCATATAGCAACTGAAAAAGAACTCACAAGAAGGTGAAGGAATTCTATGGATGATTCCATCTTGACGCTTTCTCAGGTCTCCATCCTTTCCTTCATGCCTCCAGGTAGTGAGCAGGCTCTCTCTTGCAGAGCCTTGAGCACATGGCTAGGCCTCAGGCTTCAGGCCTACCAGAGCAGTTGTTCCTCACACATCCACGCCAGAAGGTCTGGGTGGGAGGACCCTAATCACTTGACCTTCCCAAATATTTATACCATTTTCCAGCATGCTCAGAGAAGAGGATGAAGAAGAAGATGAAGAGAAGAGCGGGAGCCTCCCCCCATGCCATGGGTGCGGAGCGGCCCGAGGAGAAGAAGATAGAAGACGCCGCGGAGGAGATGCTGGACGAGAACGCCGGAGGAAGAACCAGAAGAGCCAGAAGAACCAGAAGAAGATGAAGGAAGATAGAAGAAAGAAGAAGCATTTAAATAAAGGAATTGTCAAAAACTATCTATTGTCATTTTTACCTTTTTGACAGTTTTTTAGTGAAATGGTAGGGGTAAAGTACCCCCTTACTATTTCACACAGGGGGGGCCGGGATCTGGGGGTTCCCTTGTTAAAGGGGGCTTCCAGATTCCGATAAGCCCCCCGCCCGCAGACCCCCACAACCACCGGCCAGGGTTGTGGAGATGAGGCCCTTGTCCTCATCAACATGGGGACAAGGTGCTTTGGGGGGCTACCCCAAAGCACCCTCCCAATGTTGAGGGCATGTGGCCTGGTAGGGTTCAGGAGGGGGGGCTGCACTCTCGTCCCCCCCTCTTTTTCTGCGGCCTGCCAGGTTGCGTGCTCGGATAAGGGTCTGGTATGGACTTTTGGGGGGTCCCCACGCGTTTTTTTTTTTTTGGCGCGGGGTTCCCCTTAAAATCCATACCAGACCTGAAGGGTCTGGTATGGAATTTAGGGGGAACCCCACGTCATTTTTTTTAAAGTTTTGGCCGGGGTTCCCCTTAATATCCATACCAGACCTGAAGGGCCTGGTATGGAATTTAGGAGGACTCCCACGTCATTTTTTTTTTAATTTTGGTTCGGGGTTTCCCTGTGTTGAATTCCCATACCGTTTTTATCAATGAACTTCTATGTGTATTGTCGGCAATGCAATAGCCACGGGTAGTTTTAAATGTAATTTTTCCTTCGAAATGTCATTTTGCTGTCAGACTGTTCTAAACACAGGAAACATGCGCCCCTTTACAGGCATACTATAGACACCCCCCAGGTACGAAATTTAAAGGGATATTACACTTTTATTATTTGACTTTAAGCATTATTAAAATCACTGCTCCTGAAAAAATGCAACTTTTTTTTGCATTGATCCATGTCCCCTGGGGCAGGACCCAGGTCCCCAAACACTTTTTATGACAATAACTTGCATATAAGCCTTTAAAATTAGCACTTTTTATTATTCATGTTCGTGTCCCATAGACTTTAACGGTGTTCGCGTGTTCGAGCGAACTTTTTTCCTGTTCGCATGTTCTGGTGCAAACCGAACAGGGGGGTGTTCGGCTCATCCCTACTCATCATATTAATGGCAAAGGTAACAGTGGCACCTATTAACAAAAGGGGGAACCACAGTTACACCAGGCTTAGAAGAAAACCCAAACGATCATAAAGACTATAAATCAGCCAGGTTATCTACAACCCAGCAAAACTAAATTTACTGATAGCCCCTGTTTAAGACAAGGTTGCTACAGTCAGATGATGTTTTTTCATCGCATTTGCACTTTTGTAGATATTTAGTGTAAAAAAGTAAAATATTCTAAAAAATGTGTAAAAAAGTTTACTTGCTCAGAAGCAAATGTTTGTTGATGCACTCATTAAACGCTTGCCAACCAGCCACCACTGCGGCAACATGGCTCGGCTACGAAAATCGCCGTCATGTTATGTCACTTTTATCTTTGGCCACTAGCTCCCCGCTCACCCATGGAGCCGATGCGAGTGCCCGGCAGTCGCGATCACCACCAGGCTCCCGCGATCGCTCGGGGTACATGGAGAACCGGGATTTGTGTGTGTAAACACACAGATCCCTGTTCTCTGAGGGGAGAACAGACAGATCGTCTGTTCATACAGAGTATGAACAGCAATCTGTCAAATTCCCTACACAGTCCCCTCCCCCCTTCAGTTAGAACACACAATAGGGACTATCTGGGAGGCACATAAATGTGTACTAAGGGGGAATTCATTACACTAGCAACAACCAACAAAAGGAGACATCAGGAACAAATTAAATCTCTGATCCAAACCATAAACTGTTTAGAGACTGCACACAAACAACTTCACAAAATACGCTACAGGAGCTGCTTCAAGCTGGATCTACATTACTAGATGAATTAGGTAAGCCCACAAGAAGGCGATATGTACAACAGAAAGTGTTCTATGAACACGGCAATAATGCCCTGTACACACGGTCGGATTTTCCGACGGAAAATGTGCGATCGGAGCTTGTTGTTGGAAATTCTGACCGTGTGTGGGGTCCACCAGTCTTTTTCCATTGGAATTTCCGACACACAAAGTTTGAGAGCGGGCTATAAAATTTTACGACAACAAAATCCGTCTGCGTCAATTCCGACCGTGTGTGGACAATTCCGACGCACAAAGTGCCACACATGCTCAGAATAAATTCCGAGACGGAACTGCTCGGTCTGGTAAAATTAGCGTTCGTAATGGATATAGCACTTTCGTCACGCTGCAATGTTTAAATTGTTTAATGCAGCTCACTCTCTTCTTCTTTATAATGCTAGAAGAATGAAGTTGTTTTGCTGCTCATATTCACACAGAGTTCTCACAAACTTCTTTCTTTATTATTTATCGTGATTTCATGAATATAATATTTTTATTTGTCTCCCGAAAAGAATTACATTTTTGGATGTTTTTAGATTTTGTTTTTTTGTTTTTATTTTTTGAAATCCTGATTTCCTGTTATTTTTTGTATATACCGTATATATATATATATATATATATTTTTAACTCCAGAATAGTTTTGGGTGTGTTTTGTGTGTCAAGTTACTACAACACGATTATTATCTTGTATTATTTAATCTCAAGGAGGTTGCTTGGTGTTGGTGTCTCTTGTTAATTTCACATTGTATTTTTGAAATGTACCTGCCTCCTCACAAACAAACTGTCCTTTTTGAAGGAAAACACCCATAGGCGAGTATAATAAAACAAACCAAAAATTTATTAAGGGGTCATAACCAAAGAAAGAGGGAGGCAATGCTGGAGAAACAGCAAAAATTGGCGAAGTCTTTGGCCCCCAGGGCACACATCAATTATTTTACTGCAAAATTGGTGGCCTGAGGAGTCCATATATAAGGGAGTACAATCTGGTCCAGAAGTCCAAGAGATCATGAAAGCAGCAGATGACATACATGTCCCCTGGCATCTTTTGTCAGACCAGACTGAACCCAGGTCATCACTTTCTTACATGCTTCCTTCCAGGCTGTGTCTGTGGTGTTGGAGGTGTGGCAGGAGGAGGAGGAGGATGGGTGTGATTTTGCCCCTTAGTTAATGTTTTATAAAGGATGTCCTCACACATGGGGCATTGGCCCTCCTGCATGTCCTGCAGTTTTGTGGCAGCCATGCAGGCAAAGGCCTCTTCACGATTGGGGGTGGCTCTGAGGGACGCAGAAGCCTCCTGAATCAGCCTGAGCGCTGACTCCTCCACGTTACTCCCCTTCCTGGGTCTTTTGTTTGGAAGGCGGAGGGGAGGGACCTCCGATTCTGTGAGGCTCCTACTGGGCCCGGCCACCTCCTGGCTGCCACTTACCCCTGCCTCCTCCTGGCTGCCACTTACCCCGGACACCTCCTGACTGCCACTAACCCCCGCCTTCTCCTGTGTGCCACATTCCACAGCCTCCTCCTGGCTGAGGTCTTGTATATGAAAAAGGGACATAGTTTTAGTTTTTTCTTCATCAATCACACACAATTTTCAGCTCATGACTGTTGCAAATTGAATGTTAACAAATAAAAAAGACTATCATTCTGAGCCCAGCATTTTTCATTCTTGTCCCAATTATTTTTGCCCACTACTGTCTATTGATATGTAAAACACTTTATTAAATCAGCAATTAGTGATCAATAATAACATCTAGTAAACATCATTTATTTATTGACCAGAAATCTGTAGAAGAATGCTATACCTGACTCAAGCTGGGCTCCTCCACTTCTTCCTGGCTGGAAGTCCCAGGTTGTACATCGGATACCTCAGCTGGGGTGGAAGATAGGGTGGAAGGAAGAGTGGAAGGAAGGGTTGAGAGGGATTCCCTGACTTCAGTCTGGTCTGATAGAAATCGCAGTCTCTCATAGTACCACAGCCTGGGGACATAAATGTCATCTGCTACAGCTCCTGATCTCTGGGAATCCTGAACCTTCTGGCACCCCCTAAGATAAGTGCTCCTCAGGCCACCAATTTTGGCTTTTAAATAGGGGATGGTTGCCGTGGGGACCACTGGCCTCACCAACTCCAGCAGTTTCTCCAGTGCTGCCTGCCTCTTTTGTTTATGATTATAATGCGGGTGTTTGACCTGCCACAGACAGGGCAGCTCTCTGTATTTATCTATGAACAGGGGGAGAAAGTTGTGGTCATTGAAGCCATCCATTTTATCTGCAATACACAAGACAAACCCTAATGTCAGGCTAAAGTCTCCTAATCTTATCCCAATATAGGCCTCAATCTATAAGCAGTATAGGCTCAATTTAAATGTTACCTGCGTTATCACGATCAGCGCTTCCGATACTCCTTCCTCTGCTCACAGATCGTACGTACGACGCACGCGTGTTACGCTTTATATACACTGTGCATGTGTGAAACTCCGCCCGCCCCTGACATTCTTTCTAGTCTATTCCCTGCCCCTTCTCGTTCGGCGCAGTGGGGAAGAGCATATGGCGGGGACACAACAGGTGCATGCTAATACCAGCAACGAGGAGGAGGAGGAAAGGCCAGAGCCAGAAACATCACGATCCCGGAGGAGGTTTTAAGGAGGTTTTAAGGCATCAAATATGTCCTTTGTTGAGATGGTGGAGATGGTGGTCATCTTGAAGAGGGCCGACTATGACGGGAAGCATGGACCTTACCCCAACCCAAATGTCAGAAAGGCCAGGATCATGGAGAAAGTTGTGAAGAGTCTGCACAAGAATTTTGGGGTACGGCGATCCAAGGATCAACTGAGGAGGCGGTGGTCGGACCTCAAATTAAGGGAGCACGATCAGTATAGAAGGATCAGGAGAGTGCTGCAAAAAAGTAAGTAGTTGTCCTGTGTTCCTATTCTTTATTTTTCTTACGTTCCTGCTGCTCCATGTGCTTTTCTTTACTGTTGTACAGTTTAAAATGGCAACTTTCATGTTCATGGACACATTATTCGTTCTAGGAAACATTGTTCGTTCAGCCAATAAAACACCATGTTTTGTCCAGATGCAGTTCAATACATTTTTTCTGGCCTACTTCTCTTAAAATAAGTTTGTTGTCTAGATGGGTTAGTAACTAGAATGAAATGCAAACTAGATTCTGTGTAAGGAGATGATACTCAGCAGCTGTTTACACATCTGGACGCTGGAGCACTAGTGTGGGACACAAGAACACCCTTTTTATTAGGGGGCCCACACAGGTGCTCCAGTGTATACTATAGGGGTGACTCCTTCTGTGAAGCTTGTACAAAACAGGTAAGTATTCAAGCTTGACAAAGGACAAAAATATTTCTTCATCTTGCAACTCTTCCAAAAGAGACAATTGTACCCCACTTCCAAGCAATGTTTCATATTCCTATTTCTGCCACCAAATATCTGTGTGCTAAGTATACCTATTTTTTTTTAACACAGGGGAAAAAAGACTCGGAGGACATCACTCATCAGAGGAGACCACGGACCCCCCACCTCAGGAAGAAGGGGAAATCCCCCAAACCCAACCAGAGGAGGAGGAGGGAGACGTTGTGGAAATTGTCACCACAACAGGTCAGTGTCTGCGACCACAGCTTCAGGTAAGAGATGGATGCCTGCATATTTATAATACATGGTGTGTTTTTTTTTTTTATATTTTAGGTGATCGTGATGTTGTGGAAGAGGAATGTCACTTCACCAGTGCCCAGATCCTCATCGGGGAGATAATGGGGTGTAATAGGGATTTGGAAAACATCAAGCAAAGCATCAATGATGTTCAAAACAAAATTAAGAACATCATTGGTGTTTTAGGGAGAATTTAAAACACTCAGAAATCCCTAACTTATTGCAGCTTTATTATTGTTATTTTTATGACAATTTTTTGACATATTATAGAAAAGCCAAATTTTGAAGATGCACACAGTGTGTCAAAATGTGCTATCTGCCATCATGGGAGATCAATGTACGCGTTTTGTGGGTGCAACCCCTTCCTCAATAATAAAGTTGCTGAGAGGAAGGGGTTGCACCCACAAAACACGTCCATTGATCCCCCATGATGGCAGCTAGCACATGTTGACATTAGGCAATTTGTGTGCATCTTCAAAATTTGACTTTTCCAGGGGTGACATCACCCCATCTGCTGAACGCAATATCAAACACAGTTTATAAATACTCATGTCTGATATTGCCTACACTTTCTATAAAAGTTGAACTTTTTATGGTTTTAAACATGCCTGTTTTACCTTAAAAGGCGATTTCTAAATATTTTATTGTGACCCAAAAAATTGTTATGCAACAAACATGTTGGTGTGTCCAAAAAACCTTTTAGAAATGCACATGTGATTGTGCTTTGATTAAAAAGATTGATAATCAACAATGTGTGGTTTCTTCTTTCGATGCTCAAAAGCATTTTTTGTAGTAAAGTTGGTGTTTTCAGTGACAATGGGGGTTATTTACTAAAGGCAAACCCACTTTGCACTACAAGTGCCGTTTCAGTGCAGTCTCAAGTGCACTTATAGTGCAAAGTGTATTTTCCTTTAGTAAATAACACCCAACAGTGCTTTCTAATTTTACACAATCACGTCATTTTCAGGACTCAACAAAATTTAGGGCATTACTTACATTCACAATAAAAACAAGGTGTGTGTAGCAGACCCACAACATAATAATTAATAGTTAGCCGAAGAAGAGATTGTCATATCATGTGTCAATGAAATTTCGTTTGCACTGTTAAAGAAAAAGGCCAAAAAATTAGACCATTAATAAAAGATAACCGAGGAGACAGCTAAAAGAAAGCCAAGCAGGAAATCAGAGCAAATATTTGTTCAGTTTAAAATATATTTTTAATTAAAAAATGTCTCAGACATTGTCTAGCATATTGATGGCCCCCCTACCCGCAAAGTATTCCATGTATCTTATACGGACCTCGTGGGCACTCTGGGGGGCAAGCCAGGATGGCCAGCTTCAAGTGCCATCAGGTTTGGTTCATTAATATTAATTCTGGCCTCAGGCCCAACTGAGGCAGCATAGTTCCAAGAATTTCTCCTCAAAAAGTTGTGGAGAACACAGCAACACAGGATGATGTGATTGAGTTTATATTCCGCCATGTGTATGGGTGTAAGAAATAGGCGGAAGCGGCTGGCCATTATTCCAAACGTGTTCTCCACCACTCTTCTGGCTCTGGCCAGCCAGTAATTAAAAACCCTCTGGTCCGGGGTGAGGGTCCTCATAGGGAATGGCCGCATAAGATGGTACCCAGCGCAAACGCTTCATCCGCAACGAAGATGAATGGGAGTCCTTCCGCATTGTCTTGTGGAGGTGGCAAGTCCAAGCTGCCATTCTGGAGACGCCTGTAGAACTCCGTCTGGGCGATGACTCCACCATCTGACATCCGGCCATTCTTCCCCAAGTCCACATACAGGAACTCGTAAGTAGCCGACAACCACCGCCAACATTACAATACTATTGAATCCCTTGTAGTTGTAATAGTATGACCCCGAGTTGGGGGGTGGGAAGATGTGGACGTGTTTCCCATCAATTGCCCCTACGCAGTTAAGAAAGTCCCACCGCTGGGCAAAGTGGGAGGCCACAGTCTGCCATTCCTGTGGGTTGGAAGGAAACTGTGGAGTCAAACAAGTTATATAGTAAAGGGAAGTTTGGGACTTTAAATGAAGCGGGTGAAATGTGGAGGTAAAAGTAAAAAGTTTTTATTTGTAGCATAGTATAAATAAACAAGAAATTTTTTTTCATATGTAAACATGTATATCCTTAGCACAAGATGTAGACGTAATAGACAAGAATGCATATCAATAAAACGCATGTCATAATAAATATGTAGTAATGGAAGTACTAACATATAAAAATATAAAGCAATAATGAGGTTTGCAGGTGCCAAGAATGGCATACCCGATAACTGTATCCATGATCACATGATAAGAAATAAATATAAATACATGATCGGTATAAAAGTGGCATCAGATTAAACTCGTAGCTCGACGCATTTCGTGAATTCCTTCACTCGTCAGGAGCAGATGCGACAATTGCCTATAAAGTATAATGGATATAATAAACCACACATAGTATGGAGGAGAAAAGGTAGATAAACATATGCTGTGAGTAATTGACCACACATACTTACCAAAAAGGGCAGGTAGTAAAGCATGTGGTAACCGGCACAAGGTGAGCCAGAGATAAATTACCTCTCCAAGGGGGCTGAGGTGACATGTGTAAAGGGTTGCAGCATGAGGCAAGTGGTGAAATACCTAGGACGGTGATGGTGTCCATAAAAATATAATGATGGTATATGGCTCATCAAACGAAAGCATCTGGGAATAAATATTAAATATATATGTAATTTAAAACAATAAGTTCTAGTAGAGTGATTAGTAAATGGTGATAAGCCCAGTGACATTGTATGAAGTAGTAATGAAAAGGGAAGATAACTGGCTGATGTCTGGGAATAAATATTATTAAATAAAAATATATATAGTTTAAAACAATGATAGTTCTAGTAGGGTGATTAGTAAATGGTGATAAGCCCAGTGACATTGTATGAAATAATAATGGCTGATGTCTATATTACTAAGCTAAATTAAATTAAAGGGGTAGTAGAATAAGTGAAGAAAATACCTAATAATATGAGAAAAAGGAGTATGATAGAGGACATCATAACCAAAGTGAAGTAGTGAATCACCAAGGGGCCCTTACTTCAATGCTGCATCCATACAGTACCAGCGGATCAACAAGTGATCCGCAGGAAATTCCAAAAAGGAGACCAGCCGTGTGAACAGCCTGCTCCAATATGGAATATATATACGTGCCACCAGCACCACGTGCGTGCGTCCCGAAGGGGATGGCGTCCGCACCTGAGCTCAATCAATGCTCAGCGATTGGCGCCAAACTCCCCTGTCGGGAGCACGTAGTTGGTGTACAGTGCGTCAGTGCGGTGGCGCCATGACTGACGTCACACGCACGACGCAAGAGACGTGGTGCCAATGCACTGAGGGGCTGAGGGGCGTCCCCCCGAGCCTCCCGAACACAAAGGAATGTATCAGGGGAGGAGTGGAGTCAAACAAGAACCAAAAATTAATCATTTTGCACATAAACATTGAAAGCAGATTAGACACAAACATTCTTGGCCAACATCAGTATAACATTTATTTTAGGGAGTATTTAAAGACAGAGGTATTAGTTCCACCTATCAGATTCCCCCCCCCCCCTCTCATGGGCCATTTTAAAAATTTTAGGGGGGGGGGGGTGTTTTGGACAGGTAACCCTCTCCACTTCATTGAGAGATGAATGCCTAAATAATGTGTATTACTTTAGCCAGGCCCTCCTTACTTTACACTATTGGCAACCCACTGGACAGGTAAGAAGTGTCATAATACAAAGATATAAATACACACTGTACACATTTTAACACATTTTTACATTCTGATATTACCTATCAAGATAATAATAGGATACAAAAACTTTAAACACTACCATTTGAAAGTATTCAGGCAGGCCCTTGCACTATATGCTTTGGGGAATTCATCCATAAATCTGACCACAAAAGAGGTAGGTATAGAGTGTATGGGTTTGGCAAAGTCAGCGGATAGAGGATTGGTATCAGCTGACTTAGCAGTTGGGGGGAGGGAGGGTTTCAAATGTTTTTGGGACCAAAAAAAAAGCCTCTGGCACTCTGCCTGAATTTAAAACACAAATAACATTTTTACACATTTTAGGGTGTGTTTAGGGTAAAGCACTGAAGAACGGAAAGATCTGGAAGCCGCACACCGGTCTGATGATCAGCTATGAGTAAGCACTCGTTGTGAGTGCGAAACGCGTCAGGTGTACACTTCTGCTGTAGTGTTTTGTATATCTCCATGATCCAGCTTTTTTATCAATAAAGACACTTATCATCAGACCGGTGTGCGGCTTCCAGGTCTCTCCATTCTTCTCTGCCTTACTTTGCATCAGCCAGCACCTGGGACTCTCCCTTTGAAGGATGTTGCTCGTTTTTCTTTCCCACTGATTGGAGCCTACCTGAGCAGTGGAACCCTCTCTGCATAGGGTAACGCACTACTATGGAGCTGAAAAAATACATTGTTAAGTGACTAGGCAAGGTGGATATAGGCCCAGGAGAGCATGTTGGGGAGGTAAGTGAAGGCAAATATGTATGAAGGACAAAAAAAAGTCAAATAAAACCAGCATGCATGAGGACAAAAGGGACATTCACAGCATATTACAATCATGGTAATTAGGGAATAAGGAAAGAAATACATTACATTAGCAAACATTAAATACAATAAAACATGATGTTAAAGGATAAAAATCTTACCTTAATATGCTCCTTTTGCAGGACCTGGATGATGGCAGAACAGGTCTCTGGGATAATGATCCCCAGAGCCTGGGGGTGATGCCTGTCGAGAACTTGAGGTCCTGCAGGCTTCTCCCCGTCGCCAAGTACCGCAGTGTGGCGACTAGCCTCTGCTCCGGAGTGATGGCTTGCCTCATGCAGGTATCCTGCCTGCTAATATAAGGGGTCAGTAAAGCCAACAAACGGTGAAATACGGGGTCTGTCATCCAGAGAAAGTTCCTGAAATCGGCAGGATTATTCTCACGGATCTCACGGAGCAAAGGCATGTGACAGAATTGGTCATGCTCCTCCGCACCCTGTTCATGGACTGGGCATGTGTCAAAGTAAGAACCCCAACACCAAGCCCCCGCACAGCACGAACTCTACGATGAGCACGTACATGCAACATGGCTAGAAAATGGTCGGCTGGTCAGAACGAAGTAACAGAACGCACTGAAGAACAGCAAGGCCTGTCAAGAGCGACCTGAAAATCAGTACCGAACGGACCAGAACACAATGACAAATCAATGGGAACTCGCTGCACCAACTGAAGATCAGATACAAACCCACAAGCACAAACTGAACAGCAGAAATATGATCTGAAAACCACGAGTCTGAAAAAGCACGATTCGTCTCTCACCAAACTTTTACTAACACGAGATTAGCAAAAGGAGCCCAAAGGGTGCCGCGCTTGGTATTGAACTGCCCTTTTATAGTCTCGTTGTACGTGGTGTACGTCACCGCATTCTTGATGTTCGGAAATTCCGACAACTTTGTGTGACTGTGTGTATGCAAGACAAGTTTGAGCCAACATTCGTCGGAAAAAATCCATGGATTTTGTTGTCGGAATGTCCGATCAATGTCCGACTGTGTGTACAGGGCATAAGAGTGGGAGACTACTGGCTTTCACGGTCCAGGCAACCAAAGCACCCTCTAGGATTCACCATATCCGAGACAAACACGGTACTCTCCTCTCAAAAAATTAAGATATCGCCAAACACTTTGAAAAATATTATTCTAAACTATACAACCTTTTGCAAAATAGTGAGGTCAAAATCAAAGTTAATAATCATACCTCCCAGTTAAAGGATTTCATGGCTCAGTATTGCCCCAAACCCATCACCTCCCAGCAAGCAGAGGCTATGGAAAGCCCTCTCTCAACGGAGGAGCTTCAACTGGCAATAAAACAGATGAAAGTAGGAAAGAGCCCCGGCCCAGATGGCTTTACATTAATATATTATAAAAGCTTCTAAGACACTCTAATACCCAAAATGCTAAAAACCTTCAATTCTCTATCAATCCCAGACACCTCAGTAGGCAGGCTATTAGAAGCCCACATAACTCTTATCCCGAAGGAAGGCAAAGACCATCTACAAGCCTCTAACTACAAACCAAGTTCCCTACTTAATGTAGATATTAAATTATACACAAAAATATTGTCCAACAGACTACTACCACTCATCCCTGACCTCATATCCTCCGACCAAGTCGGATTTATTTCGGGTAGAGAGGCCAGGGATAACACTATATGCACCCTAAATATACATCTCTTGCAGACCACATCGCGTGATAATGGCTTTCTCCTATCCCTAGATGCTGAGAAGGCGTTTGACAGGGTGGCCTGGGATTACATGCAGGAGGTCCTGAAAGCTATAGGCCTCTTACCCCGCATGTACACACATATTAACCCACTGTACACTAACCCTTCGGCCAGGGTGAAAGCTAATGGCCTCCTGTCAAGCACCTTCTCTATAAGTAACGGTACTCGTCAGGGATGTCCACTTTCCCCCTTGATCTTTGTCCTGACTAGGGATGAGCCGAACACCCCCCGGTTCGGTTCGCACCAGAACCTGCGAACGGACCGAAAGTTCGCACGAACGTTAGAACCCCATTGACGTCTATGGGACTCGAACGTTCGAAATCAAAAGTGCTCATTTTAAAGGCTAATTTGCATGGTATTGTCCTAAAAAGGGTTTGGGGACCCGGGTCCTACCCCAGGGGACATGTATCAATGCAAAAAAAACTTTTAAAAATGGCCGTTTTTTCGGGAGCAGTGATTTTAATGATGCTTAAAGTAAAAAAAAAAGTGAAATATTCCTTTAAATATCGTACCTGGGGGGTGTCTATAGTATGCCTGTAAAGTGACGCGTGTTTCCCGTGTTTAGAACAGTCCCTGCACCAAATGTCATTTTTAAAGGAAAAAATCTCATTTAAAACTGCTTGCGGGTTTAATGTCATGTCGGGTCATGGCAATATGGATGAAAATCAGTGAGACAAACGGCATGGGTACCCCCCAGTCCATTACCAGACCCTTTGGGTCTTGTATGGATATTAAGGGGAACCCCGCACCCAAATTAAAATAAGGAAAGGTGTGGGGCCACCAGGCCCTATATACTCTGAACAGCAGTATACAGGCGGTGCAAACAAGACAGGGACTGTAGGTTTGTTGTTAAGTAGAATCTCTTTGTAATTTTGAACGGGTACATTTTTAACGTGTTTAGCTCCAGCCAAAAAAATCTTTTTTAAGCTTTTTGGAAAACATAGGGAAGGGTTATCACCCCTGTGACATTTGTTTTGCTGTCTTTCCTCCTCTTCAGAAGATTTAACCTCACTTTTTGTCCCAATGAAAAATGTTTTTTGAAAATTTGGATTTTTTTGTGGAACAAGGATTGGAAATCATCAGTGAAAAGGAGAATTTTTTTTCCCATATTAACTCTTACAGGAGAGAATTTCCCTTCCTAGGGGTAGATTTCATCTCACTTCCTGTTGTCTCCTTCCGTTTACAAGTAGGAGTCGTTTGTAAGTTAGTTGTTTGAAAGTAGGGTCCTGCCCTATATACTCAGCAGAAATTTGGGCCTTAGGTGTTGCTGTGGCCACAACACTGTAAGCCCTCACAGGGCCCTGCTGTGAAATATTAGATCAAGAACTGTAATTACATGCCCCTGTTGAACAGGAGCTGAAAAATTAGGCCTTAGGCACTGGTGCTGGTGCCACAACACTGCAACCCCTCACAGACACTCTAGTTGGAACGCAGGAACGAGCCCTGCTGCAAAGTATTGCATCAAAAATTGTAATTCACGCCCCTGTTAAACAAGGGCTGAAAAATTGGGCCTTAGGCACTGGTGCTGGTGCCACAACACTGCAACCCCTCACAGACACTCTAGTTGGAACGCAGGAACGAGCCCTGCTGCAAAGTATTGCATCAAAAATTGTAATTACACGCCCCTGTTAGACAGGGGCAGAAAAATTGGGCCTTAGGCACTGGTGGTGGCGCCCAGAACCAAAAATGTTCTTACAAGCTATCAGCGTGATGATTGAGGAGGAAGGGGATAATTACTCAGGGATAGTCACTCATCATCAGCATAGGCAGTCTTTGAAGGGATCTGAGATTTCAAAAAAAATTATTCGGTTACATCAGCATCAGGTGCTTGGTAGCTGGTGGTGATCCAAGACTGATTCATTTTTATGAAGGTCAGTCGATCGACCGAGTCAGTGGACAGACGCACCCTGTGATCGGTTACCATGCCTCCAGCAGCACTGAATGTGCGTTCCGAAAGAACGCTGGATGCAGGACAGGCCAGTAGCTCAATTGCATACTGTGCAAGCTCTGGCCAGTGATCCATCCTCAAGACCCAGTAACCCAGAGGATTTTCGGTGGGAAAGGTGTCCAAGTCTGATCTTGCCCCTAGGTATTCCTGCACCATGTAAAACAGACGCTGGCGATGGTTGCTGGAACCGATCATACCTTGGGGCTGCGGACCAAAAAATTGTCTGAACGCATCGGTCAGACGGCCACCTTCTCCACCGCTCCTTCTTTGACTGACCGAAGCCTCAGCAACACGTTGTCCAGAAACAGGAGTTTGTAACCTCCCAGTCTCTGGGAACGCGTTGCACAGACCTTTCTGCAAGGCCTCCCGAAGATGTTTCATCCTCTGCTCCCTCTGCGATGGCAAGATAAGGTCTGCAACCTTACCCTTGTAACGTGGATCAAGGAGGGTTGCCAGCCAGTATTGGCCCTTCTCCTTGATACCACGAATACGAGGATCCTTACGCAGGCTTTGCAGGATCAGGGAGGCCATGCAGCATAGGTTTGCTGAGGCATTCGGTCCGGAGTCCTCTGGGTCACTAAGGACGACAACGTCCGCAGCCACCTCCTCCCAGCCACGTACAAGTCCATGTGTTTCTTGGGACTGATCCCTTAAAGACTGCTGCTGATGCTGAGTGCCAGGCTCCACCTCCATACTGACACAATCTTCCTCCTCCTCCTCCTCCTCGTCCTCTTCCTGTGTGATCGGCGGGCACGCAGGAACACTGTCTGGATAAAGGGGGCCTTGAGAGCTAAGGAAGTCCTCCTCTTCCTGCCTCTGTTCTGCCTCAAGTGCCCTGTCCATTATTCCACGCAGCGTATGCTCCAACAGGTGGACAAGGGGGACAGTGTCACTGATGCATGCACTGTCACTGCTCACCATCCTCGTGGCCTCCTCAAATGGTGACAGGACAGTGCATGCATCCCTGATCATGGCCCACTGGCGTGGGGAAAAAAAACCAAGCTCCCCTGACCCTGTCCTGGTGCCATAGTCGCACAGGTACTCATTGATGGCCCTCTGCTGCGTGTGCAGCCGCTGCAGCATGGCCAACGTTGAGTTCCACCTGGTGGGCATGTCACAGATTAGGCGGTTCTTGGGCAGGTTAAACTCCTTTTGGTGGTCCGTCAGCCGAGCACTGGCATTATATGACCGGCGGAAATGCACACAGACTTTCCTGGCCTGCCTCAGGACATCCTGTAAGCCCGGGTACCTGCCCAAGAACCGCTGCACCACCAAGTTAAGGACGTGAGCCAAACAGGGCACATGGGTCATTTGTCCCTGTCGGAGGGCAGAGAGGAGGTTGGTGCCATTGTCGCAAACCACCATTCCTGCCTTAAGTTGGCGTGGCATCAACCACCTCTGAACCTGCCCCTGCAGAGCTGACAGAACCTCTGCCCCAGTGTGGCTCCTGTCCCCCAAGCACACCAGCTCAAGCACCGCATGGCATCTTTTGGCCTGCGTACTTGCATAGCCCCTTGAACGACTACGGAGCACCGCTGGTTCCGAGGAAGAGGCCATGGAGGAAGAAGAAGAGGAGGGAGTGGAGGAGAGAGGTGTGTCACAATCATTAGCATTTTGGAGGCGTGGTGGCGGAAAAACCTCCAACACTACTGCACCTTGTCCTGCATCCTTCCCAGCTGCCAGCAGAGTCACCCAATGCGCCGTGAAACTTAGGTAACGTCCCTGTCCATGCCTGCTGGACCATGAGTCAGCGGTAATATGCACCTTACCGCTGACCGCCCTGTCCAGCGAGGCATGGACATTGCCTTCCACATGCCGGTAGAGAGCCGGAATCGCCTTCCATGAGAAAAAGTGGCGTTTGGGTACCTGCCACTGAGGAACCGCACATTCCACAAACTCACGGAAGGGGGCAGAGTCTACCAACTGAAAAGGCAGCAGTTGAAGTGCTAGCAATTTTGCCAAGCTAGCATTCAACCGCTGGGCATGTGGATGGCTGGGAGCAAACTTTTTTCGGTGGTGCAGCAGCTGGGGCAGGGAAATTTGCCTTGTACAATCTGACGTCGGTGTACCAAAAGCAGATTGCCCACAAGTACTTGGCTGTGACACACCTAATTCTACACCTTCATTACTCTCAGTGCAGGTCTCAGAGAGGACTGGAGGTCTAGTGGGGTTGGAAATCTCAGCTGATGAGGAGCAAGGAGAGGTCCTCTTTGTTCTTTGGTGTGGGTCTTTTAGATACGCTTGCCAACGAACTGCATGGCAGGTCAACATATGTCTGGTCAAGCATGTGGTACCCAAGCGGGAGATGTTTTGGCCACGTGAGATACGCTTGAGACATATGTTGCAAATAGCAGCGGTGCGATCTGATGTACTCGTCTCAAAAAAGGCCCACACCAAAGAACTTTTTGAATAACGCGCAGAGACTGCAGCGCCCTGCACATGTGGAGCTTTGGGGTGTGATGCAGTCAATGTGCTGCCCTTAGGCTGGCCCCTGGAGGGCATCCTGCCTCGTTGGTGATGTGCGCCTCCTCCTCCTCCTCTCTCCTATCAGGCACCCATATTGAGTCAGTGACCTCATCATCCCCTCCCTCCTCATCACTGGAGCAAACCTGGCAGTATGCTGCAGCAGGGGGAGCATGACTGCCAGATTGCTGTCCTTCTTGGGCACCCCCTCTGTCCGTGCTCATGTTACTGCCTTCATCGAGCTCAGTATCATCATCAGAGCCTTCCTAACGCTGGGCATCCTCCTGGAGCATGTACCCAACACTGTGGTCAAACAGTTCGAGGGACTCCTCAGGAGGACATGGTGGAGCTAGGGAAGGAGTCACTGATGACATTGAGCCGAGGGATGAGGCCGCTGCTTTGCCAGACAAAGCACCCTGGGCATGGGTGAGAGAGGATGAGGAGGATGAGGACGGCTTGGTCATCCACTCGACCAAGTCTTCCGCATGTTGCGACTCAACACGGCCAGCTGCCGAAAAAAAGGCCAAGCGTGTCCCATGGCCACGTGCTGATGAGGATGCACCGTCTCCACGACCAGCACTAGACACAGAGCCTGCTTGCCCTCTCTTATTGGCTTGTGACTGTCTGCCTCTCCTTCTTGGCCTTCCAGACATACTAATGGCCTGTAGCTGCACTAAGCTGGGATATATATATATATATATATATATATATATATATATATATATATATGTACTGATACTGCAGCTAGCAAAATCAACTGCCTGCCTGTAGTATGAGAACACCACCAACCTTCTACAGGTAGCTTTAGCTGAACACTGTGAGGTGGACGCACCCCACCAACTTGTAGGTTTAGCTGAACACTATGAGCAGGACGCACTGCACTAACTGTAAATAGTCTAGTTGCCTGACCGTGGTACTAATAGGATCAAAAGAACACCAGTAATTTTCTTCAGGTAGCTTTATATACTGTAACAAGACAAGCCTGCCTGTCAGTAGGAAGATAACAGGAACGGATCTAGCTGAACACTGTGAGCAGGACGCACTGCACTAAATGTAAATAGTCTAGCTGCCTGACCGTGGTACTAATAGGATCAAAAGAACACCAGTAATTTTCTTCAGGTAGCTTTATATACTGTAACAAGACAAGTCTGCCTGTCAGTAGGAAGATAACAGGAACGGATCTAGCTGAACACTGTGAGCAGGACGCACTGCACTAGATGTAAATAGTCTAGCTGCCTGACCGTGGTACTAATAGGATCAAAAGAACACCAGTAATTTTCTTCAGGTAGCTTTATATACTGTAACAAGACAAGCCTGCCTGTCAGTAGGAAGATAACAGGAATGGATCTAGCTGAACACTGTGAGCAGGACGCACTGTACTAAATGTAAATAGTCTAGCTGCCTAACCGTGGTACTAATAGGATCAAAAGAACACCAGTAATTTTCTTTAGGTAGCTGTAAATACTGTAACAAGACAAGCCTGCCTGTCAGTAGGAAGATAACAGGAACGGATCTAGCTGAACACTGTGAGCAGGACGCACTGCACTAAATGTAAATAGTCTAGCTGCCTGACCGTGGTACTAATAGGATCAAAAGAACACCAGTAATTTTCTTCAGGTAGCTTTATATACTGTAACAAGACAAGCCTGCCTGTCAGTAGGAAGATAACAGGAACGGATCTAGCTGAACACTGTGAGCAGGACGCACTGCACTAACTGTAAATAGTCTAGTTGCCTGACCGTGGTACTAATAGGATCAAAAGAACACCAGTAATTTTCTTCAGGTAGCTTTATATACTGTAACAAGACAAGCCTGCCTGTCAGTAGGAAGATAACAGGAACGGATCTAGCTGAACACTGTGAGCAGGACGCACTGCACTAAATGTAAATAGTCTAGCTGCCTGACCGTGGTACTAATAGGATCAAAAGAACACCAGTAATTTTCTTCAGGTAGCTTTATATACTGTAACAAGACAAGTCTGCCTGTCAGTAGGAAGATAACAGGAACGGATCTAGCTGAACACTGTGAGCAGGTTGCACTGCACTAAATGTAAATAGTCTAGCTGCCTGACCGTGGTACTAATAGGATCAAAAGAACACCAGTAATTTTCTTTAGGTAGCTGTAAATACTGTAACAAGACAAGCCTGCCTGTCAGTAGGAAGATAACAGGAACGGATCTAGCTGAACACTGTGAGCAGGACGCACTGCACTAAATGTAAATAGTCTAGCTGCCTGACCGTGGTACTAATAGGATCAAAAGAACACCAGTAATTTTCTTCAGGTAGCTTTATATACTGTAACAAGACAAGCCTGCCTGTCAGTAGGAAGATAACAGGAACGGATCTAGCTGAACACTGTGAGCAGGATGCACTGTACTAAATGTAAATAGTCTAGCTGCCTAACCGTGGTACTAATAGGATCAAAAGAACACCAGTAATTTTCTTTAGGTAGCTGTAAATACTGTAACAAGACAAGCGTGCCTGTCAGTAGGAAGATAACAGGAACGGATCTAGCTGAACACTGTGAGCAGGACGCACTGCACTAAATGTAAATAGTCTAGCTGCCTGACCGTGGTACTAATAGGATCAAAAGAACACCAGTAATTTTCTTCAGGTAGCTTTATATACTGTAACAAGACAAGCCTGCCTGTCAGTAGGAAGATAACAGGAACGGATCTAGCTGAACACTGTGAGCAGGACGCACTGCACTAAATGTAAATAGTCTAGCTGCCTGACCGTGGTACTAATAGGATCAAAAGAACACCAGTAATTTTCTTCAGGTAGCTTTATATACTGTAACAAGACAAGCCTGCCTGTCAGTAGGAAGATAACAGGAACGGATCTAGCTGAACACTGTGAGCAGGACGCACTGCACTAAATGTAAATAGTCTAGCTGCCTGACCGTGGTACTAATAAGATCAAAAGAACACCAGTAATTTTCTTTAGGTAGCTGTAAATACTGTAACAAGACAAGCCTGCCTGTCAGTAGGAAGATAACAGGAACGGATCTAGCTGAACACTGTGAGCAGGACGCACTGTACTAAATGTAAATAGTCTAGCTGCCTGACCGTGGTACTAATAGGATCAAAAGAACACCAGTAATTTTCTTTAGGTAGCTGTAAATACTGTAACAAGACAAGCCTGCCTGTCAGTAGGAAGATAACAGGAACGGATCTAGCTGAACACTGTGAGCAGGACGCACTGCACTAAATGTAAATAGTCTAGAAGATAACAGGAACGGATCTAGCTAAACTGAATACAGTGTATATATATATATATATGCAACACCTGGGATGCATATATATACACAATACACTTTAAGTGCAGCTAACTGACTGACTGTCCTGCCTAATCTAGCTAACTCAAATGAAATGACACTGTCTCTCTCTCTCTCTAAGCACACCGGAACACACTGCACAGGGCCGCCGTGCAGGCGGCCTTATATAGTGTGGGGCGTGTACTAAATCCCCTGAGACATAATTGGCCAAAGCCTCCTTGGCTTTGGCCAATTACGGCTCTCTGTTCAGGCGGTGCTATGATTGGCCAAGCATGCGGGTCATAGTGCATGCTTGGCCAATCATCAGCAAGCAATGCACTGCGATGCCGCAGGGAATTATGGGCCGTGGCGCGCCACGCGAATTTGGCGCAAACGGCCCATATCGTTCGCAATTCGGCGAACGACCGAACAGCCGATGTTCGAGTCGAACATGGGTTCGACTCGAACACGAAGCTCATCCCTAGTCCTGACACTAGAACCCCTGCTAAATAGATTACGCAACAATATAGACATCAAAGGAATCCTGAAGAATTTAAAGTAGCTGCTTTCGGGGATGACATTTTACTCACCCTTCAATTTCCTCGACTTTCACTACCCAACCTCCCGAGTGACATGAAACATTTTAAAGAGCTGTCAAACCTCAAAATTAACTATTCCAAGTCCCATGCCCTAAATATATCCCTTACCCCACAAGAAGTAGCCCACGCACAAGTAGCATTCCCATTTCAATGGGAGAAGGATGCCATTACATATTTGGGAATTCGGATCACCAAGAAAACAATAGACCTCTACAATCACAACCACCTAAAGGCCCTGTCAAAAATTCAAACCAACATAAAGGATGGACCAATTTAAAAATATCCTGGTTCGGCCGTGGAGCCCTAATCAAAATGATTGTTCTCCCCCGCCTCTAATAGCTTATACAGGCAATACCAATACACTTACTCCCCTCCTTCTTCGCTACATATAAAAAAATGTGCACAGCCTTCCTGTGAAAAAGCAAACCTCCACGCATAAAATACGCCCAACTAATACACCCCAAAACCAAAGGAGGTATCGGTCCCCCTGACCTTCACAAGTATCATCTAGCTTGCCAATTGACCAGAATTGTAGATTGGAAGATACATCACCTAGAAAAATCATGGGTTACAATAGAAAAATGTTTTATTCACACCTCTACACATATTCTCCCCTGGCTACCAACCCGATTGTGGCCCCAGACCCTCAAGACACATCCTCTCATATATCCAACACTACTGGCCTTTAATAAAGCCATATCACTACATGACTTGTCTACACACTCAGGACCACTGACTTCCCTACGCAGAAACCCAGAGTTCCCTCCTGGAAATACCACCACATTCCTACAAAAGGAATGGCCACATGAGGAGATAAGGGCTCACCAATTTTTCATAGAGGCTCCATGCGAACGTACCAGGATTTAATATCAGAATCTCACACCAACACATTTCCTTTCTGGTCATACAGACAAATAAGACACTTTCTAATGTCCACAACACCAACCACAACATGGACTAGAAAACTAACTCCATTTGAATCCCTATGGTCAAGCAACACACCTCAAAGGCACCTCATTTCACACATCTATTCCCTCCTTCAAGACAACACCCTAGCAGCATCAACAGAAATCCTGCGTAATTCATGGGAAAAGGACTTACAACTAACATTGACGGAGGAAGACTGGGAAACCTTTTACACTTTGCACACAAGGGTTCAATAAATGTAGCAATCCAAGAAAATGGGTATAAAATCATAACCAAATGGTACAGGACCCCATCACGATTACACAAATTCTCACCCTCAATACCTAACGTACACTACCGTTCAAAAGTTTGGGGTCACCCAAACAATTTTGTGTTTTCCATGAAAAGTCACACTTATTCACCACCATACGTTGTGAAATGAATAGAAAATAGAGTCAAGACATTGACAAGGTTAGAAATAATGATTTGTATTTGAAATAACATTGTTTTTACATCAAACTTTGCTTTCATCAAATAATCCTCCTTTTGCAGCAATTACAGCATTGCACACCTTTGGCATTCTAGCTGTTAATTTATTGAGGTAAGCTGGAGAAATTGCACCCCACGCTTCTAGAAGCAGCTCCCACAAGTTGGATTGGTTGGATGGGCACTTCTGGCGTACCATACGGTCAAGCTGCTCCCACAACAGCTCAATGGGGTTCAGATCTGGTGACTGTGCTGGCCACTCCATTACCGATAGAATACCAGCTGCCTGCTTCTGCTGTAAATAGTTCTTGCACAATTTGGAGGTGTGTTTAGGGTCATTGTCCTGTTGTAGGATGAAATTGGCTCCAATCAAGCGCTGTCCACTGGGTATGGCATGGCGTTGCAAAATGGAGTGATAGCCTTCCTTATTCAGAATCCCTTTTACCCTGTACAAAGCTCCCACCTTACCAGCACCAAAGCAACCCCAGACCATCACATTACCTCCACCATGCTTAACAGATGGCGTCAGGCATTCTTCCAGCATCTTTTCATTTGTTCTGCGTCTCACAAACGTTCTTCTTTGTGATCCAAACACCTCAAACTTGGATTCATCCGTCCACAACACTTTTTTCCAGTCTTCCTCTGTCCAATGTCTGTGTTCTTTTGCCCATCTTAATCTTTTTCTTTTATTGGCCAGTCTCAGATATGGCTTTTTCTTTGCCACTCTGCCCTGAAGCCCAAAATCCCGCAGCCGCCTCTTCACTGTAGATGTTGACACTGGTGTTTTGCGGGTACTATTTAATGAAGATGCCAGTTGGGGACCTGTGAGGCGTCTGTTTCTCAAACTAGAGACTCTAATGTGCTTATCTTCTTGCTTAGTTGTGCAACGCGGCCTCCCACTTCTTTATCTACTCTGGTTAGAGCCTGTTTGTGCTGTCCTCTGAAGGGAGTAGTACATACCGTTGTAGGAAATCTTCAATTTCTTTGCAATTTCTCGCATGAAATAGCCTTCATTTCTAAGAACAAGAATAGACTGTCGAGTTTCAGATGAAAGTTCTCTTTTTCTGGCCATTTTGAGCGTTTAATTGACCCCACAAATGTGATGCTCCAGAAACTCAATCTGCTCACAGGAAGGTCAGTTTTGTAGCTTCTGGAAGGAGCTAGACTGTTTTTAGATGTGTGAACATGATTGCACAAGGGTTTGCTAATCATCAATTAGCCTTCTGAGCCAATGAGCAAACACATTGTACCATTAGAACACTGGAGTGATAGTTGCTGGAAATGGGCCTCTATACACCTATGTAGATATTGCACCAAAAACTAGACATTTGCAGTTAGAATAGTCATTTACCACATTAGCAATGTATAGAGTATATTTGTTTAAAGTTAGGACTAGTTTAAAGTTAGCTTCATTGAAAAGTACAGTGCTTTTCCTTCAAAAATAAGGACATTTCAATGTGACCCCAAACTTTTGAACGGTAGTGTATGTTGAAGATGTAAAACAGCAGTAGGATCCATGATACACATTTGGTGGGAGTGTGACTCCATCCAGGTTTTTTGGAGGGAGGTACACTCCATCATAGAAGAAGTTACCATGTACACTCTGAATTACAGCCCTGCTCAATACCTTTTACACCATACGATACTATCCAAACACGAATACCACAAATCCTTGGCCATGCATTTGGTCAATGCGGCGAGGCTTTGCATTCCAATTCATTGGAGATCAACAGATATACCAACCATTAGAGAATGGATACACAGAATATCCAAAATAGAAGAAATGGAGGAACTGATATTTACCGCCCAAGAACGCATACAAAAATTCACAACCACGTGGGCCTGTTGGACTCGCTTCAAAACATCAGATTGATATAAATCCTTCTTCCCCGTATAACATTTGACAATCCAGAACCTTCTATAAAACCCTACCCCACCTCCCCCCCTTCCCCCACATTTAGGACAGGGAAGGAGACACACAACCGAAGAGCGGCCCCCACACCCCCTATATCTCTCTTTCCTTCCCACCTTTCCTTTTCTCTCCTTCCCCCACCTTAATCTCCCTACGCTCACCCCCTCTATTCCCTCTCCAGCTTCCCCCCCCTCAAAACTTCTTTTGATCCCCACCCACTAAACCAATCAAAATACAATAATCCACACAACGATATTGCTAAATGAACAGTCTAAAATGACCCATCACATACACTCAAACAGTCCCTGAACTAAGTGAAGTCAAGTTGAATGTTCCACTTGTTTTTTCACTACCATGAGAAAACCTGTAAATAGTGGTCTAAGTGGTAATGCTATCAGTTAAGATAAGACTTGACATAATAAGGGTATCCCTGTTTAAGAGTTTATTTTATCGATTGTAATTACTAGACTTATGCAATAGCTAGTTATACCTGGTTGTAAATGATCCTCAATGTTCGATTTTTCATTACTTGAAATATAAGACCGCGCATTGTTGTACTAAAAGAAAGAAGGCGACTGCACTAAAAAAAAGAAAAAAAACTAAAACTAAATAAGCATAATGTGACAGTCCATAGAACGTGAAATACAATGGTAAATCCCCACTTAAAAGGGGATACTATCATAAAACATCCTAACGGAATGACATTCAGTGAAGTGAGTCTTGATATAATGATCCTTTTGTGCAAAAAAAAACACCAGTGACAGTGAACCTCCACCGTAAAAAATACACGCTTACCCGAAGGCAAGCGATAGCAAGCCTGTAAGCTAGGATCAATATCCTGACATCAGACCAGAACCAGCAGTGGATCACTTGATGGCAATAGGTACATTCCAGAGGATTGAGGCCCAAAGAATGGACCAGCTATCCGTATTAAGGGGACGTGAAAAGAAACTCTCCATAGTGTAAATCCATTAAAATAATTTATTAAAAAAAGAAGTAATTTCACTTACAGAAAAACAGGAATAAAAACGCTCAAAGAAAGATGTTGGGCGGCTCGCAGACACCCGTCCACCATACACGGTTTCGTCAAAGATTGAATTAGTCATGGGGAGCATGATCTCCTGTTTTTCTGTAAGTGCAATTACTTCTTTTTTTAATCATACTTGATTTGATTGTAGCTGTATTAGTGCAATTGTGACAGAGAAAATTGAGTACTGTCCATGATACTTTTTTTATTTGCACTAACATACAATTTTTCAGGACACGCTTTCGGGGTATGTCCCCTTCTTCAAGGTCCAAGCAGTACTCTGAGTACTGCTTGGACCTTGAAGAAGGGGACATACCCCGAAAGCTTGTCCTGAAAGATTGTATGTTAGTGCAAATAAAAAAAGTATCACGGACAGTACTCAATCTCTTCTCTTCTTTTTTTAATAAATTATTTTAATGGATTTACACTATGGAGAGTTTCTTTTTATGTCTCTTTAATACGGATCGCTGGTCCATTCTTTGAGCCTCAATCCTCTGGAATGTCCCTATTGCCATCATGTGATCCACTGCTGGTTCTGGTCTGATGTCAGGATATTGATCCTAGCTTACAGGCTTGCTATCGCTTGCCTTCTGGTAAGCGTGTATTTTTTACGGTGGAGGTTCACTGTCACTGGTGTTTTTTTTTTTTTTTTGCACAAAAGGATCATTATATCAAGACTCGCTTCACTGAATGTCATTCCGTTAGGATGTTTTTTGATGGTATCCCCTTTTAAGTGGGGATTTACCATTGTATTTCATGTTCTATGGACTGTCACATTATGCTTATTTAGTTTTATTTATTTTTTTAGCGCAGTCTCCTTCTTTCTTTTAGTGTATTGTGTTTGTATATATCATACAAAATTGAGCTGCAGCTTTTTAGATTTATTTTTATTTTCATTTTTATTTTATTTTATTATTTTTTTCAGCGCGGTATTCCTTCTTTGTATACATGTCGCATTGTATATTCCATGGAAGCCTACTTTGTTCTACATGTTAAACGCTATGTAACCGCATTCTGTACAATCATTTCAATAAAATCTTTTATGAAACAAAAAAAAAGAACACACAATAGGGAACACATTAACCCCTTGATTGCCCCCTAGTGGTTAACCCCTTCACTGCCAATGACATTTTTACAGTAATCAATGCATTGTTATAGCACTGATTGCTGTAAAAATGCCAATGGCCCCAAAAATGTGTCAAAATTGTCCGACGTGTCCGCCATAATGTTGCAGTCCTGTTAAAAATCGCACATCACTGCCAATAAGTGAAAAAAAAAATAATAATAATAAAAATGCCATAAAATTATCCCCTATTTTATAGACGCTATAACTTTTGCGCAAACCAATCAATATACTTTATTGTGATTTTTTTTACCAAAAATATGTAGAAGAATATCGGGCGGCACAGTGGTGCAGTGGTTAGCACTCTCGCCTAGCAGTAAAAAAGGGCTGCTGGTTCGAATCCCAACCACGACACTACCTGCCTGGAGTTTGCATGTTCTCCCTGTGCCTGCGTGGGTTTCCTCCAGGTACTCCGGTTTCCTCCCACACTCCAAAGACATGCTGGTAGGTTAATTGGCTTCTGTCCAAAATTGGCCCTAGTATATGAATTGGGACCTTGGATTGAGGGTAGGGACTGATGTGAGTGTGCGATGTACAGGGTTAGGGACAAGGGTCAGGGTTGTAGACACACACTCACTCAGGTTGAACTGGATGGACTGGTGTCTTTATTCAACCTTACTAACTATGTAATACATATCAGCCTAAACAGAGGAAAAAAATATTTTTTTTATATATTTTTGTGGGATATTTATTATAGCAAAAAGTAAAAAATATTGCGTTTTTTATAAAATTGTCGCTATTTTTTTGTTTATAGCACCAAAAATGAATAACACAGAGGTGATCAAATACCACTAAAAGAAAGCTCTATTTGTGGGAAAAAAAGGATGTCAATTTTGTTTGGGTGCAACGTCGCACGACCATACAATTGTCAGTTAAAATGACTGTAGGGATATTTTAGCTTGCTGTCCTTTATTTTAGCTATAAGAATATGTATCCATCTTAGAATAATATGTATATGTGACATCTATCAAAAGTTAGTTTCAAATCCTTGTAAATAACATGATTTCCCCGAAATGACGCATGAAGGTTTTTCCTTGTTGATAGTTTCTGTATGAAGAAATCATGTATTATTTTTAGGTGTTTTTTAAACATCTGATGTATACGTAATGTCTGTATATTAATGAAAGGGTTGAACTTTTTTTGTGATGTCGTTTTGATTATATAAGTGATTGTCTACGGAAGTAAAAAGCAGAACATTCCAGGCATCTGACTGTTGTGTCATTATTTTCTCACTGGAATGGTCTCCGGGCCTGATTTGGGTTTGAAAGAACACTCTAGGCAGATATTCTAAGAAGAGGTTCACTTGCTCCTAGAAGAAGATCGTTAGCCCCCTAACAGAGTTTTGGTGGCAGCGTGTGGGGCGGTCATTGTTCATGAGATGATCATCATCCAAGATCATCATCCAAGTTTCTAAAGTCCGGTGAGTCTGATTTAATTATTATTATTTCTTTCACCGTGACTTTAGTTTAAAAGACCGTTTCCTTATATGGGGTTAACAGAAGGTGTAGTGTTAAAAACATTTATGTAAATGTATGAATCTCGCAGAGGTCCGTTCAGGTGACGGATCAAAGGGCTCTGAGTTAGTCCAAAGGACTCTGAGTTAGTCCAAAGGGCTCTGAGTTAGTCCAAAGGACTCTGAGTTAGTCCAAAGGACTCTGAGTTAGTCCAAGGGGTTCTGAGAAACCCAAAGTAATATAATACAGTACTGTAAGAAGTTTTATAAAGATATCTGATAGAGTGTCCCGGAAAAACCCAAACCTCTTTGCTTACCTTATCTATCGCTAATCGCTTAGATTTTTTATATATATAAAGTAAGATAAGATAATCTGTACGTGTATTGTGTGGATTTTGTCGGACGCTGCGAGGTGAGGTGGCGTTCACCACTGTATTGTTATGGGTCAATCATTAGGGAAGAAGATTCCCCTTCCAGATGTAGGAGAGACATGTAAATGTTATGTAGCCAGAATATGTGGAACTGATTATGTGTATATTAACCCTTGGGTAGATAATCTGGCGGGATGGACTGAAGGCATGAGGAGTAGTGACTTGTTTCCCCGACAGGGTCAGAATGACATTTTTCATATGTACATGGTCAAGGGACTTTGTTTAGGGGATAGGGAAGCTTTCCCATATTATACGGGAGACCCCCTATGGGATATAGAATATATGAGGAAAGGTGGGGAGAATTGGTTATTGTATGCCCCCTACTGGTATGAGAGAGCGGATAAGAAAATAAGAAAGAGAAGTCCAAATCCAAGGGACAAGGAAGCTCCGGGGTTACATGCTTGTGAGAAGAGACTTAAATTAGGTTTCCCGTCCTTAGTTCCATGTGCATCAGCTCTCCCAGTAACTCCTATAGTTGATCCCCCAGTTGTTCCGTCACCTCCACCTTATATACTGCAGCCAAATAAGGGAGCACCAAAACAAATATACCCCTCGTTCTCAAAAGAGGACATTGAGTTTTTGGCTGCAATTGCAGCAGTTCGTCCATTTGAGAATAGAGTGTCACCTGCAGAGGCATCTGCTTCCTCTGTATCCGTTCCACAGCAAGGTGCAGTGGTGGGTCAGGCACTGCCTGTGGTCTAACCAGAGTCACAGGTTGCTGTCCTATCAGATCAGCCACTGCCTGTAGTTACACAAATGCAACAGCCGATGGGTGCTGCCTCCTCCACAATGGATGAGGAGTTACCTGAAAAGACATCTGCGGGGGAACATAAAATAAAGATGCCCCGTGGACCTTTTAGGGAGGATCCGGCTCAGACCAGGAGTACAACTCAGAAATTAAAACAAGCTGCAGAGGGTGAGATCGCACAACATGCAGTTTCAAAACAAACAGCTGACAGGAAAAAAGAGGAAGTAGCTACGCAGCTAGCAATGCAAAGCTTTCCTTTTCTGACTGTCGGTGACGTAATGGTGATAAAATGTATCGATATTGAAGATATGAATCGTATTGTCAAACATTGCCCCAAACCTTCCACATCAGCTTTGGGGGCAATAGCTTATTTAAAGAAAGCTTGTAAGGGTAGAAATTATACACAGGAAGATATAAGGATTATTATAGATAGTTTGGTGGGAACTACCTCCCCTTGGGATTGGACTAAAGTGCCCACCATAGATGTCATAGAGGCACCCACTACCAAGGCAGAGGCTTATTTACTAAACACTGTTGAAGGAAGGAAACTTATGTGGGAAGAGCTAGAGAAGGAAATGAAGAGAGTTTTCATAAACAAGTCGTCACTCCCTACTGCAGTAGCTTGCAAACAGAAATCATCAGAGTCAGTTTTGGAATTTTGGAAAAGATTTCAGGAGGTCTGGGCACAAGATGCCGGACTCAATACTCAGGATGGAATGCACAGTCTTTTAATACAGACTTATCTTAGCAACCTGGCCCCTAAATGTGCCCTCGTTGTGAGACAGCAGATTTCAGATTGGGCGACAAGGAGTATGACTGACTTTCAAAAAAAATTGACTCAAAAAGACGCAGCGGGGTGTTTTGACATTCCCAAGCAGACACCAGCACCGATACATTACCAGGATAATTTCCCAGGAAATCAAAGGGGAAACTTTTATAAGAAAAGGGGACAGGATAGAGGGGGTTATAGAGGTGGATATAGGGGAAGAGCACAGCCACAAAGAGGGGACTTCCAGCAGAGACAACCTAAACCAGGGTGTTTTAATTGTGGGGACCCCGGACATTGGAAAGCTCAATGCCCCTGGTATGACCGAGAGTGTACAAATTCAGGGACACTGGCTGCACCTACTCCCCCTCAGGCACCACCCCCAGTATAGCAGCAGCATGGTGTTAAGTACCCCATTTCTTGGAAACAACAGCAGTCACAATGAAGCTGCCCGGAAGGTAGTATCCTGGCATTTCCACTTGTCTCTCATTCTTATCATGAACAGCCTATAATTTCATTGCTTGTAGACGGGCATGAGGTACCATTTGTGCCTGATTCAGGAGCGACATGTAGTACCATTAGTAAGGATTTTTATAGGGGAGAGATTGTGGATGCTGAGCCTTCAATGGGAATAAATGGGATACTCACCAAAACTTTTAAAACACCCCCGCTTTCGCTAAGCACCCGTACTGGTGCTGATTGTAATCTGCAACATTGCTTTAGAATTATTCCTGGTTGTCCCGTGAGTCTCTTGGGTAGGGACTTGCTGGGAAAATTGGGCATTACAATGAAAATTACTGCAAAAGGAGGATTATATGTAAAATCTGACAGGGTTCACCTTTTTACATCGCTCTCACACCCAGAAGAGGAAGATTATAAATTGAGTGAGGAGGGAGTATGGGCAGTGAATCCTCTTGATGTAGGGTTCATTTCCTGTACGCCCTATAAAGCCACTTTGAAACCAGGAGCTTTACCTGTGTATCATAAACAGTACCCCATATCCAGAGAAAAAGAAGAGGGTATAGAGCCCATTGTGGAAGATTTCTTGAACAAAGGTATTTTGAGAGAAATCATTTCTCCTTATAACACTCCTATCAATCCTGTTAAAAAGCCGGATGGCAGTTACAGGTTTGTACAGGACCTGAGAGCCATAAACAACTTAGTGGTACCAATTGCCCCAATAGTGCCTGATGTGCCATCATTGCTCACCTCCATACCATCCGATGCTGAGTATTTTTCTGTAATTGACATCTCAAACGCGTTTTTTTCAATTCCTGTGGACGAGGAAACACAGCCACTCTTTGCCTTACGATTTAAAAATCGGACGCTGACCTGGTGCAGATTGCCCCAGGGCTATATAGACTCACCTGTTGTCTATTCTATTGTCCTCCAAACCACTCTTAGAGCTTGGACACCTGAACATGGTTCAGTCTTGCTGCAGTATGCGGATGATCTGCTACTCTGCAGCTTGACAAGGGAGGCCGCCCTGGAGGATGGGAGAAATCTTTTGAAATGTCTTTTTGAAAGTGGTCATAAAGTGTCAAAGAAAAAGTTGCAATGGTGTCAGAAAACAGTTGAATATCTAGGGTTTGTTCTCACAAAAGGAGAAAGAAGAGTCAGTCATAAAAGAGTTACGGCTCTGATGGGTCTGCCCCGCCCACTCAATAGGAAGGACATGCTCACCTTCCTAGGTATGATTGGTTACTGCCGCCAATGAATACCTGACTGCTCTTACTATGACAATCTCCTGAGACAGGCCACAGGTTCAGATATGCCAGACTGTGTTAAATGGACAGATGAAATGTGTAATGCTTTTGTGTATTTGAAAAATGCTATGGTAACAGCTCCAGGACTCGGCCTTCCTAAATATAATGTGATGTTTTATTTGTATGCCAGGGAAAATTGTATAACGATGGCAGGTGTCCTCGCTCAGGAGCATGGAGGCAAGCTTCGCCCTATTGCTTTTTTTTCAAAGGTGGTACCAGTACCAGTTCAGGGCATGCCCGCATGTTTCAGAGCTTTAGCGTCTTGTGCTATGTTGGTTGACATGGCTGCAACTTTCACTTTGGGCCATGATACTACTTTGTATACTACTCATAATGTGTCCACATTACTGAGAAATATACATACGCAACATATGTCCGCCCAAAGGTTGAGCGGCTATGAGGTGATACTGTTGTCAAATCCAAAACTGCATATTAAATATGCTTCCCCTAATGCAGGCCCAGCTCCAATTTTAAATGCACTGCTAGGATTAAAAAGAGAGCAGGATGAAGTGGTGCCACAACATGACTGCACCAACCTCATCCACCAAGACACATCTCCCAGACCTGACTTGTCCCCTACTGCTTTGCCAAATGTGCAAAATGTGTATGTGGATGGATCTTGTTCTAGGCCAAATGATCACACATATCATGCAGGATATGCGGTTGTGCAACTTCCAGATGTTATACTTGAGGCCAAACCTATCCCATATCAATCAGCACAAGCTGCGGAATTGATTGCTCTCACCAGGGCATGCCAAATGTTTGAGGGTCAAGATGTAAACATTTACACTGACTCCAAATATGGGTATGGTGTGGTGTATGATTTTGGCGTCATATGGAGTAGGCGTGGCTTTATTGCAGCTGATGGGAAAAGCATCTCTCATTCCTCTCTGGTAGAGTCATTGTTAAAAGCTATTCAGTTGCCCAGAACTCTTGCCATAATACATTGCAGAGCACATACAGGCCAACAAACAGAAGTAGCTTGAGGAAATGCTCTAGCTGATTCAGCAGCCAGAAAAGCAGCTATCTCTCAACCAGCTCAAATCCAAATGCCAATGTTACAGCCTGAACTATCTTGTTTTGACCATGTACTGTCTGATCTACAAGATTATGCCTCAGAGGACGACATGAGAGATTGGGAGAAGGTAGGTGCACAAATAGATCCAAAAACAGGACTTTTGTGCAAAGAGGGGAAGGTATGTATTCCAATGGCAAGTGCATCACTTTTTATTGCCCAGTATCATGGAATAGGTCACAGAGGCTGGAAGGCAACTTGTGAGTTACTAGGCAAGGATTTTTACATTTCAGATCTCCCTTTGTTGACAAGGGATTACGTGTCCAGGTGCATTACTTGCATTAGCAACAACCCAAATAACCCAAACAAAGCGAAACACGAACATTTGATATATCCCAGTACACCTTTCACCCACCTACAAGTTGATTTCACACACATGCCCAAGTTAGGGCATGGTCGTGGACATGTTTTCGAGATGGGTTGAAATTTTTGTAACTACAAAGGAAGACGCACAAACAGTAGTGAAAATTCTCACACAGGAAATTATTCCTCGATGGGGATGTCCACTTCAGATAAACTCAGACAGAGGTCCTGCATTCACCTCAAAAGTATGTCAGGACTTGGTACATTCACTCCAAATAGAATGGAAGTTTCACATTCCATATCATCCCCAAAGTTCAGGGATAGTGGAAAGGGTAAATAGGACCGTGAAAGATAAAATAAGGAAGGCCACAGGAGGAACCTTTGTCCATTGGAAGAGGGTTCTCCCAGCAGTTTTGGCTGAGATAAGAAGTACTCCCTCCAAAACTACAGGCTACTCTCCTTTTGAAGTGTTAATGAGCCGTCCCTTTCCTACTCCCTGGGCCAGAGCACCTCTTATGATAGAGCAGGGGGATTTGGATCTAGTACAGTCAGAGTATGTGAGGAAACTAATTAAAACTTTGGATACAGTTGAGAGAAATGTTGCTCGCACCTCTCCTTTTTCTTCACAGGAACCTACCCATTCCTTTTAAAGTAGGAGACACGGTGGTGGTCCAACAGTTGAATAGAAGCAAGAAACAGGAATATCCTTTTGGACCTCCTACTACGGTTATTGCAGTGACCAGAACAGCTATCCTGGTGGAGAATTGCCAATCCCGGATCCATGCCAGCCAAGTGAAAAAGGTTGCCCAAAGCCCCAAGAGCAGGAAGGAGATTTTAAATACAGGAGGCCCTCAAGCAGAAGCAGAAAGCAGAAGCAGAAAATAATTATTCAGGAATTATTGATGAGATGATGGAAAAGAATTCTGATGACATTTCTAAACTTAATGTTGAAACTAGGGCTATTAGAAAACAACTAGAATTGCATGACTTAGCCATTGAGAGCATGAGTTCAGCCCTTACAGGATTATGTGAAATGACTGAGGATTATGAATGTTGTACTTGGGTACACAATACCAGTGTAGAGGTACCAGATTATTATGATGTGATAGCTCAGCATAGAAAAAAGGTGGCCAAGCTGCAACAAGAGGCTCGCAACATAGCCCAGACCTAGAGTCCTTTTGGAAATGTTGATTTTGGATTTGGAGGGATATTCTCTTGGATAAGGGATATTGCCATAATTTTAATTATTGTCGTGTTCTTTTTCCTTTTCCTTTATCTTGTGTATAAGCTTATTATGTGCCTTATTAATAGAGCCACTCGCATTTCAGATCCTTCATCTCCCAATAAAACTTATCTCAGTATGTATCATCAGAAGCAAGCTGAGAATATCGCCATGATAAGGAAGTGAGATCATACATATATATATATATATATATATATATATATATATATATATATATATATATATATATATATATATATATATATATATATATATACATATGTGATCAAAGAGGGGATTGTAGGGATATTTTAGCTTGCTGTCCTTTATTTTAGCTATAAGAATATGTATCCATCTTAGAATAATATGTATATGTGACGTCTATCAAAAGTTAGTTTCAAATCCTTGTAAATAACATGATTTCCCCGAAATGACGCATGAAGGTTTTTCCTTGTTGATAGTTTCTGTATGAAGAAATCATGTATTATTTTTAGGTGTTTTTTAAACATCTGATGTATACGTAATGTCTGTATATTAATGAAAGGGTTGAACTTTTTTTGTGATGTCGTTTTGATTATATAAGTGATTGTCTACGGAAGTAAAAAGCAGAACATTCCAGGCATCTGACTGTTGTGTCATTATTTTCTCACTGGAATGGTCTCCGGGCCTGATTTGGGTTTGAAAGAACACTCTAGGCAGATATTCTAAGAAGAGGTTCACTTGCTCCTAGAAGAAGATCGTTAGCCCCCTAACAGAGATGCAGTGCTGAATCGCAAAAAGTGATCTGGTTAGGAAGGGGGTAAAATCTTCTGGGGCTGAAGCGATTAATGAACAGAAGTTCAGCAGTGGCACTTTGGGAAGAAATATTCATTAAAACCTAGCTAAACCCAAAATAAAAATGTAATTACGTTGTAATAAAGTATGTCTTTTTTCTACTTTCTACTATTTTTTTAATGGTTTACACTTACATAGTAACTAACCCTTTTCTTTTTAGCAAACAAAATAACTTATCTTTAGGCACTAAAAGAAAAGTTTCTATTGTGAACCTGTTCAATATAGAAAGTAATGAGTATATAAAACCTTCAATTAGCATAACTGGGTTATATACTCCACACAATCAGGTTAGAGACAAAACAGGGATTTGGACAGAGGAGAAAAACAAGGTTCTTTATGCTGGAATCCTTTACTGGTAGTGCAACACTATGTCGCAAGTCAACTAGTACCGTTTTAGGAGTGCCTAAGTTAGGGCTCATTTAATGTGGTTAAACCATGTTTTTAGCACCTCCAAACCATCCCCCTTTATCTGCAAAGGCAAGCAGACAGTGGGGGTCATTTACTAAGAGTCCCGGGAAGTACTCTGTGCTCTACATGTAATAGCTCCAATTTCAGACAATTAGGAGTTCATCTAGGTGAACATCTGAAAGAAAAATTGCGCTATTAGCGACAAACACACCTTAGTAAATTCAGAATCGGTTCTATTCGGTGATTCCACGGATCTGCAAGTGCCAATTGCTATCAAGCTATTATATAGCACTGCACCGCAAACATGATCCATGAATGTGAATAAAACATTTTCATGTGAGATGTGCTCTACCTCGTGTGCATCTATTTATGTATGTTCCAATTACTATTCCTAGTTTGTTTCCTTCTTTTGCTAGCAAATGCAGTTATTAATGAGTATGTCAGAGTAATGTCTGCTATTCATATGTAAAGTTACACGTATTGAACATTTAAGTTACATATATGTTGTATGTTTTTTTATTTTTATTTAGATGACTATAAAGCAGTAATTATTTATGTTCATTCTTGACTCTTACTACACTATTATGCAAGTCTCAGTGCACTTCGTACAATAGCTTGATGGTCTGCTCAGATGTCTCCAAATCACTCAAGTTATGAGTTCAAATCCCGGTCATTCTACCACTCACCTGAGGCAGCTGTGTTTATATTTCCAGTGTGCAAGCAAACAAACAAAAATATGTAAACTGCCCCTTAACTAGTGTGTGATGTTTGGAATTCCACACTATAATTTTATTGAATACTTTTATACTATTGCATGCATTTGAAGAGTTAATATAATAAAATCAACCAAACTAAAATGCATTGCCTAATCGGCCTTCACCTATTTCCAATGCAATCTTTTATTAGGTGATATCCTCTGTGGGATTTGAACCCATGAGTCCTTCAAAGAACACCAGCCTATTGGCCTGAGCACAAGCATGCATAGAAAATACATTTTCTAGCATTTGATGTTTTTAATTCTATGCAATAATGTTTTGCAAATGAGCCATTAATATTATGGAAATAACCATGCTCATGCTGATGTGGCATTGGCTATCAGGAAAAAAAAATAGAAAAAATGGCATGGGGTCCCCCTCAAGTACATATCAGTCCCTTCAGGTCTGGTATGAATTTTAATTGGAACTCAACGCCAACATTTTTTTTTAAATTGACAAAGGGTCCCCCCAAAATCCATACCAGGCCCTTTGGGTCTGGCATAGATTTTAAGGAGAACTCCATGCCAAAATGTTTAAAAAATTGGCGTGGGGTCCCCCCAAAATCCATACCAGACCCTTAACCGAGTATGAAGCCTGGAGGTCAAGATGGGGGGGAAGAGCGAGCACCCCCCTCTTGAACCATACCAGGCCACATGCCCCCAACATGGGGAGGGTGCTTTGGGGTGCCCCCCAAAGCACCTTGTCCCCATGTTGATGAGGACAATTGCCTCTCTCTGACAACCCTGACCAGTGGTTGTCAGTGTCTGCGGGTGGGGGGCTTATCAGAATCTGGAAGTCCCCTTTAACAAGGGTGCCCCCGATCCTGCCCCCTATATAAATGGGTATCGGGTACATTGTACCCCTACCCATTCACCAAAAAATGTCAAAAAATACAAACCACAAGAGGCTGAGGGTTTTCATTTTTTTGTGATTTGTGATTGACGATGGATGTACATCATGGAACACTTTTTTCTTCTTTTAATAAAGAATTTGTCAAAACTTGTGGTTTGTATTTTTTTACACTTTTTTGTTGAATGGGTAGGGGTACAACGTACCCGATACCCATTCACATAGGGGGGCAGGATCTGGGGGTCTCCTTGTTAAAGGAGGCTTTCAGATTCCAAAAAGCCCCCGCCCGCAGACTCCGACAACCACTGGCCAGGCTTGTCCTCATCAACATCCTTATTATTGCTGTATTATATGCGGTTTTTAGATATTATGTACATATGTATTGTTTGTTTATAACAAATTAAATGTATCATTATGTGTGTCTTGTTGCACAATATTTGATATTAATAATGTTTGCTTGATTGTCCCATGCAGATTTTATTAGTCTTGCATCTTCCATGCAACTTTTTTATTATATTTATTCCCTACAAGTTCCATGGGGCATTTTCCAATTATGTATATATATTTTTTTAATATTCATTTCTTGCTTACATATAGGATATACATGGATATATATATATGTTATATATGGAACTGAGAATATATATATTTATGTGTGTGTGTTTTTTAAGACAAATATATGAGTCATCTATATATATTCATTCTTTCTTCTTTATATCTATATATACACTTTCTTGATATTGTTTTTAGCTATGGCTTTTTGTGATGTTTGTCTTGCACAGGACCAATTAAGCACTTCAATATCATTCAGCTGTACCATGACTACTTAAGGAATGAGGTCGCTAGTGCTTTTGAGTTATGACTAAGCAAATAAAGTTGTGAAATGGTCAACCATGCTCCCCTCTGTGCGTAACCGTTATTCATGTTGGATGTTTTTTGCACAATAAAGCTTTTTCCTTCATTTTTTGGAGTGCAGTCATGCACTTTGCTTTTGTACCCCAAAGGACCCTCCCTATGTTTAGGGCATGTGGCCTGGTATGGTTCGGGGGGAGGTTCTCGCTCGTTCCCCCTTTTCTTCTATCCTGACCTCCAGGCTGCATCCTCAGATAAGGGCCTGGTATGGATATTGGGGGGACCCTACGCCAATTTTGAAAAAATTTTGGCGTTGAGTTCCCCTTAAAACCTATGCCAGATCCTGGGGCCTGGTGATAAGGGCCTGGTGTCGATGTTGGAGGGGGCCCCATGCCAAATTTTGTTTAAAAAATTGTTTTTGGGGTATTTGTTTCTTAATTTGGTGCTTAGAGAGAATTCACATTTAGTTGACATATTCCATGGTTTTCCTAGTCCACAAAAGAATTAATAGAACTCTGAACCATTGCAGCAGAGATTTTTTGGGGTTTTTTTTTAGTTTTTTGGGGGGTTTTATTCCCCCCATTACACTTTCTACTCAAGGACTTGCACAACTAAATACTTTTGTATGCAACTAGATTTAATACAGATTTGAAGGGGGTATGCATAGTTTACACTTAGAAAATATGTATTTATGCTCTGCAAAGGTCAAACAAAGCAAAAAAAACTACTTTTTATTTCAAAATCAGTATAAACATTTGGTACATTATTGTACTTGGGCCAAAAAACATAAAAGGCATGGAAATAATGCTGCAGCATTGGACAATATAGTTAGAAGGGCCTTGCTCAAAAGAGCTTACAATCTACAAGAGTAGGACACTAAAAATTAGACACATTAAAAAAAAAAAAGTTGGCATGGGGTCCCCCTCAAATTCCATACCAGACCCATATCTGAGCATGCAGCCTGGAGGTAAGGATGGGGGATGGGGGGACGAGCGAGTGCCCCCCCTCCTGAACCATACCAGGCCACATGCCTTCAACATGGGGAGGGTGATTTGGGGTGCCCCATGTTGATGAGGACAAGGGCCTCTTCCCGACAACCCTGGCCGGTGGTTGTCGGGTCTGTGAGTGGGTGGCTTATCAGAATCTGGAAGCCCCCTTTAACAAAGGCGCCCGCAGATCCCTCCCCCTTATGTGAATGAATATCGGGTACATTGTACTCCTACCCATTCACCAAAAAAGTGTCAAAAAATACCTCAGTGCTGCTAGGCAGAAGTGCTAACCAGTTAGCCACCATGCTGCTACATGTGTGTAGGCTGCATCTCTGTGGTGTCACAGTCCTAAGTGCCAGGGGTACTGTGGAAGGCCAGAGAGTCATTGAACAACCTGTTTCTGGCATATGCCATCTGTTTTGAAGGCTGAGTATGGCTAATTACTGTGAGCATGCTGCTAAACAGCTGTCATTTTGTGGGTTTGGTAAGAGGCTGCAATTAGTGCTGGTGGGGAAATGTTAAGGCGGATTATAGTCCTTGCCCATGGAAAACATATGACATGATTTGTAATTGTGGTGGAACCCTGTTACACATAAATACTATATTTAGACATAATTTATATAATGACATGAGTCATGAGCAATGTTTAACAACATTACCTGCTATGTTTGAGATTCGAACCAAGAACCTCAGTGCTGCTAGGCAGGAGTGCTATCCTGTTTGCCACTGTGCTACCACATGTGGAGCCCTCCTATACAGAAATACTGCATTTCTTTGGACATATAGGTGGTGGAATGACTTTAGCCAGGAGTTATTTGTTTTGATTTAGTCTGTGATATTTGGTGGTTCTTGGTGTGTGAGTGTAGAATAGTGATGTTACCCTCTGAATTTTGGGAATGACATTTTTAAGTGTTCTTGCATAGCAAGACCACTTACTGTTATCTCACATATATATTATTATAGCCAAATTTACCACCCTAACTCCTCCTACAGTTTTTACACTACATAGACAAGTAATATACCGAAACGTGCGGATTGTTCCCGATTGGTGTGCTATTACTTTGTGGAACATTTGCCGAATGGTTCATGAAATATCGTCGTTTTTGCGGCGAAATTGGTCCCATAGGAATGAATGGGGAAATGTTGAAATCTAGATTGGGAGGTGACAAAAGCTGAAAAATCAGGACATGATTTCTAAACTGCCATCACTCCCTCATTTTCAAGCCCACCTACACAAATCTTATATCAAAACATTCAGCTATCCCTGCTGCCACTAAACATGTCCACGGCTAAGCCATAGTCCTGATAGTTTTCACAATATGACCATTTGTTTGTAACTCACGCCGTCCATTGACATTCATTGAAACTCTACTCTAGCCCCCTCCAAATTTGAAGGGCAATATCTAAACTGCGACTGTGTCTTCATTTTTAATATTTCAGAGACATACTATACATCAAAATCTAGGTCTGGGTCTTGTGATTCTCACAATATAAAGATCTTCGCTGTAGGATTTAAAGTTTTTAAAATACGACCGTTTGAAGTACTGCACAGTTATTACAGCTATCATGATCCTGTGTATTGTGTATTGAGCAGTGGTTGTGAAGCATAAACAGGGCATGAGCGTTGCCAGGAAACAGTGAATGTAAACACTGATTATCATCAAACTGATAGCACACCTTCACCTCCATTCTACGTCAAGATGCTGAGACCCCCCCCAAATGCATGTGGTCATACCTTCATCTGCTAGGCTTGATAATGCTTGTAGACTACTGGTGGAGGCAAGAACACTTCACACAATTTCCCCAGAAATTGTAGCTTTTCTAGTTATTTCTGATGTTGGTGCACATATCACATGTGTGTTCTCAAATTATGATCATTTGGAAATACTAAACAACACACAAAATTGTGGCTCATTTTAAATTTGCATCAGCAATGGTATTGTTTGTGGTTTGCAAAGACACCTGCGTGAGTTTGGGTAAAGATTTTTGTGAGATGGACAGCAACAAGTGAGAGAGACAGAGAAAAATGTTACCAAAACATGAAAACATTTCACATTCTAGCATTCTAAAAAAACAAAATAGATGAAGAAGAAGCAATTTATATAAGAGAAAGATACAGTTCATCTCAACATTAGCTGCTTGCCGACCAGAGCACGACGATGTACATAAGGCACAATGGCACAACTGGGCAAATGGGCGTACCTGTACGTCCCCTTTAAAACGTGGCTTAGTGGGTGCACGCCACCGAAAGGGTGCACGCCCCTGCCCGCTGCATACTCCGTGAGCATGTCCGCTGTCCTGTTGATTCGCTGTCCGCTGGGGGGCCTGTGATCATGACACGGAGTGGCAGAACGGGGAGATGCATGTAAACAAGGCATTTCCCTGTTCTGCCTAGCAACATCACAGGGATCTACTGCTCCCTGTAATCTGGAGCAGTGATCTCTGTCATGTTGTAGTAAGCCCATCCCCCCCACAGTTAGAATCACTCCCTAGGACACACTTAACCCCTTGATCGCCCCCCTAGTGTTTAACCCCCTTCCCTGCCAGTGTCATTTACACAGTAATCAGTGCATTTTTATAGCACTGATCGCTGTATAAATGTCACTGGTACCATAATGTTTCAAAATTGTCTGATGTGTCCGCCTGCAATGTCGCAGTCACAATAAAAATCGCAGATCGCCACCATTACTAATAAAAAAAAAAATACTAAAAATGCCATAAATCTTTCCCCTATTTTGTAGATGCTATAACTTTGGCGCAAACCAATCAATATACGCTTATTGCAATTTTTTATCAAAAATATGTAGAAGAATACATATCGGCCTAAACTAAGAAATAAATTTGTTTTTTATATATTTTTTGGGGATATTTATTATAGCAAAAAGTAAAAAATATTGTGTTTTATTTCAAAATTGTCGCTATTTGTTTGTTTATAGCGCAAAAAATTAAAACCGCAGAGGTGATCAAATACCACCAAAAGAAAACTCTATTTGTGGGAAAAAAAGGACGTCAATTTTGTTTGGGTGCAACATAGCACAACCGCGCAATTGTCAGTTAAAGTGACGCAGTGCCGTATCGCAAAAAGTGCTCTGGTCAGGAAGGGGGTCAATTCTTCCGGGGCTGAAGTGGTTAAAAGTATTTATTTGGGGAAGTTACAATTGCACCATTATAATCAATGGCTGAAAGTTGCATTGGGCTACATAACTCTCATTTTCACTCTCAAAAACACTTTTTAGCCCAGCGCTAATTTTGGTATTTACTATCACTCTTGGTAAAAAAGACATGGGAGTTAAAATGAGAGTAGTTTGCATGTCTGAGCATGCTCAATCGTGCTGGCACATCACTGTAAGAGAGGGGGAATTTATCTCTTCTCAGACTTTTAAAGATATTACAGTGTTAATATCACTTTTTAAAGCAGTTTAAAAGCAGATTATCTTTAAACAATATACCACAATTTGATTTTTGGAGTATTTTTCCACCAGCGCTATAGTGAATTTAGTTTGGGTGCTAATTAGCGCGATAGCACTATTTTTAGAGTATTTAGCGGTGCTATTACATATTAGCGCTATAGTAAATGACCCCCAGTGTGTTCATTTGCAGTGGTCGCAATGCTTTGCTTTGTGCCTACAATAACAACTATAACTTCTGTCACATTCAGTGAGCAGTAAGTCCACTGAAAATGACCCATTCAAGTGAACAGGGTAGTGCTGCTAATGCTTCACAACTATGTTCAATGCACCTGTGTTTTTTTTTCTTCTGCATGACACTTAGGCAGCTGCTTCTGTGACTGCCTGTTGTCCCTCTCATTTCCTTTCACATTTTTAGCAAAGTGTTGAGGGGGAGTTTCAGAATGCATCCCTTGGTTCTTTGTTACACTACCTTCCTTCCCTTCAGAAATCAAAAATGCTGCTTGCCCACGAACCCAAAACATGTACCTCGCATCTGCTGTTGAGTGTCCCAGGTCCTCTTGCTGCTACTGCTCATTATTTTTTTCTACAATTTGTCACTCAGGAAGCTTTTGATTATGTGCCTGCCTGCTCTCTCACCTGCTGTCTTTCAGACCTGAAGCACAGAGCTGAGAAGGTAACTCCCTGTAGGGGTCTGGTGAGTACATTTCAGATAGAGAGGATGTTATGCTGGAGGCTGTTTTGTCCAGGGGTGTTGGGGGAATTTTTTGTTGGAATACACTCCCGACTCCTGCACTCTGTGCCTTATGCAATCCTAAACTCTTCACACTGTACAGTATGCAATCCTGACCCTGCACTCTGTGCATTACTAATTTTTAACCAAGAGCAGAGTAGGCCCAAGTTTACTATAACCATACCTCATTAAGCTTCTCTAACTGATACCATGACTTGACCACCATTCGCAGTGGTGTCACTACACATGCGTATAATTACTCAACTCTAGGTGATCAAGGGTGTCCCAGGTCTTTCACAATCCTGGCAATGCTCCTGACAGCAATCTACTCAAATCCAGTTAAGCCCTCAGCACTCCACCCATGAGCAATATTTTCTTCCTCTACAATCCCAAAATACATCACTCTCCTTAGCAGTGATGTACCACTACCACTACCTCTACAGAATACCTGTTAGAGGTACTTAGACTTAGACTGTGATAAGGACTGTAGAGGAATATCACCAGCAACTGGAAAGTAGAAATGAGAGGTCAAGGCAGGGAAACATTTTATATCATAGGATATAAAATTAAGTGTTCAGACATTTTTTTTTAAATCTCAGATGGCCTAAACACTGTTGCTGTGTTTAAATTGTAAATGAGTAAAACAATGAGGGCAGTCATTTCTAAAAAAAAAAGTTTCACTGATGGAAAAATAGCACATTTTCTTTAATGAATTCATGTTTAGCATACTCCTTTTAATATTGGTACCTTATTTTGTTACTGCTTCATTTTATTTCGATCTAAAAAATGTTAAATAGACATTATGACCGATTTGACTTTATTTAAGACCAAAGTGCAGAATGATGTGTTTTATTTAATAGAATTCCTGAACTCGTCTGAAGGAGCCAACTCTGGAGTTCATTGCACCCCAGTCAGAGTACCTCCTGTACTCTCCAGGTCTCAGGTAATACTGGCGCCCTCTGTAGTTGGGCTCATCATAGAAAATCCAGTGGCCTTCTAGTACATTGCAGGAATAAATATCATGATATCTAAACTCTTCGTGTACATGGGGACAGTCTTCAGTAAATTCCAACATTGCTCCATTGAAGTCTTCCTTCTCGTAGATCCTGATTCTGAATGTGCCACGGTGCTGAAGAGCAAAAGGATATGTTTTTAAATCAGCGATGGTCTACTGTCTTGGCACACATATTATCAGGTACATATAATTCTACAGAAAACTGTCGGAGACTGCAGACATGCAAGATGGGTGGTTAGAGACTACTGAAAGTTTTGAAGAGATCTTTAGAGACTGCAGACAGGCAAAAGGAAATGGTCAAAGACTGAAGACATGCCACCAGAAATGTTCAGAAACGGTAAGCATGCAAAAGGAGTATTTGGAAACTGTAAAGATACTTCAGGAGACAGTCATAGACTGAAGAGACACAATACACGAGGCTAATAGAGATCACTGCTATTACAGCCCCTTTGCTAATCATTGCATACACATTTGTGCTCCCTACAGCCTCCTTAAAAACTATGTGTGCCACAGTAAGAGGCATTAAAAAAGGATCAGAGGATAAAAAAAAACAGGAAAAAGAAAGGCAGTGTAAAAAAAAGGAACAAAACAATTTATTTACTAGAACCCATTCTAAAGAATATATTTCCTATACTGGCCTAGGTAAGTAAAACACATACTACTACAGTATATGTAGGGGGCCTCAAAAGTTGCACAGTTAGTACTAAAGCGCCATGGATTGGCCAACATGGGTTTAGATGATGCTCATTGTTAATGTGTTATGAGAATACAGATTATCAATAGCAAACTATCGCTATGAACATTTCTGTCTACAACAATATTTTTGACTTCCCAGACATATATAGCAATCCCACCTTATAGACTTAGCATGCTGGTGTTAGAAGTGTTTAGCATAGAATTAATCAGTGGATTTTGGGATTAGGAAACTTTTCAATTTTCGGGTTTACAGGATATTAAATAACTGATTGTCTAAATAAAATTAAATTTTATTAAAGCCTATTTCACTTTTGAAATTAAGATGTGCACTGTATTGCACTGCACTGTTTCCTACTTTCTTAGCATAGAAGCATACTACTTAACATTGGCTTGACAAAAATTAGAATGATATGCTCAAATACTGCATGGTCGATAATGTAAAAAAGTGGGAGATCCGAAGGAGAGGTTAATGTTCTTATTTTTCCTATAAAAGTTGAGAGGTACTGTGTCTAAAAGAAGTACAAAAACACATAGATGAAGGTGCTCTATGCTCACCACCAGTTACATACTATGCAGAATTTATAAACTTTATAAATAAGTTTTAACCTCCTTCCTAACTAACAACATGTGCTAATCAGATATTTAACTAGGAAATTTCCTCACTGGGCAAGTACTTTTTTGATACAGTTCCCTTTTTTAATTAAAGTTTTTTTTTTAGACAGAACAAATTGTATCATTTTTTTTGTTCCATCTCTGTATTATCACAAAGTAATCAGTCCTTCTGCAAATACCTACGGTAGTTTTAATTGGAGCAAAATGCACAACTCCAAATTTCAGTTGGAACTCCACTCTCAAGTTGAAACCACCTTGAAATCTATGTGGTGTACTTCAGACCCTCTTCCATATAACGATCCACAGGGACTCTAGGCTGGCCCTATTACAGTGTCTAATTCCCTGCCTATATGCATCACAGCAGAAATTGGTCACATATCTCTGTATCTCAGTTAAACGGGCCATAGCCCATGCATGGAAGACCCAAAGCGTAGTCTTCCAGGGGGTGAAGATGCACCTGACTGCAATGATGCTTCATGAACAAATGTCCAGTATTGTGAAGGATTTACATGCCAAGTTTCTCAAGATCTGGGAACCATGGATCTCTTATGACTTGCTTTTTTTATATTTATGTGATTATTTACTTGCATTAGCATTTTCTTGGTGCATGAGTCTCATATAGAGTGTGCTCTCTTTTGCCTGAGCACATTTCTGATACTAGATATTTTATATTGTCATACTGTTATATATATATATATATATATATATATATATATATATATATATATATATATATATATATATATATATATATACACTATATTACCAAAAGCATTGGGATGCCTGCCTTTAAACGCACATGAACTTTAATAATGGCATCTCGGTCTTAGTCTGTAGGGTTCAATATTGAGTTGGCCTACCATTTGCAGCTATAATAGCTTCAACTCTTCTGTGAAGGCTGTGCACAAATTTCAAGACTGTGTTTGTGGGACAACTACAATCCTGCAATGCTAGTTTGTGCGATACATCTTCATGTCTTCATCCACCCATTGGTACCTATACCTCTATGTATATGGAGATATAATTTTGCTCATCTCGAAATGCTATACTTACATTATTTATATTGTCCAATGACTTTAATTAGATACTTTAATATTTTCCTAGAATATAAATCCCCCTGAAGAGACCGAAAAATTGCAAGGGTCAAAATGCATCGGGGTTTTTCATGTGGATACATACGTCATAAATACAATTGGCAAACCATGCTTGAACATAGGGTGTTCCTTGCTATGAGTGATGTTCCATGTTTGTTTTTGTGTTGCACCTTGTATGTGCACTGAGGCACAGTCATGTTAGAACAGGAAGGGACCATCCCCAAACTGCTTTCACAAAGTTGGGAGTATGAAATTGTCCAAAATGTCTTGGTATGCTGACACCTTAAAGGGGTTGTAAAGACAGAAGGTTTTTTTTTTAATCTCAATGCATTCTTTTATGTGCAGCAGCCCCCCCAACACTTACCTGAGGTCCCTCTCTGTCCAGCAATATCCACGAGTGTCTCAGCTGTCCAGATTCTCCTTCCTGATTGGCTGAGACACAGCAATGGCAAGCCAATCAGGGGAGAGAGAGGGTGGGGCCGGATCGGGGATCCGTGTCTGAATGGACACAGGGAGCTGTGGCTCAGCTCGGGTGCCCCCATAACAAGCTGCTTGCCTTGGGGGCACTGAACAAGAGGGAGAGGCCAGGATCACTGAAGAGGGACCCAGGAAGAGGAGGATCCGGGCTGCTCTGTGCAAATCCACTACAACAGAGCAGGTAAGTTTAACATGTTTGTTAATTTCATGGGGGAAAAAAACGAGACTTTACAAGCACTTTAAGAAGTCCCTTCACTGGAACCCAACCCCTAAAAAACAACCCACACCATAATCCCCCCTCCACCAAATGATTTGGACCAGTGAGAACTTTATCTGGTGAGGTTCGGCACCAGGTGGCTGGGAACAGATGCAGCAGAAATCTTTGGAGTGGTGTCAAGTTCATTATTTTACCCTTTTCTCTCTTACAGCATAATGCATGGTATCCAATCAGCTTCAAACTTCAGCTTGTTCAATTAAGCTTTCACAAAAAACAACTGGAAGCTGATTTTTTTATATGCAGAGCTGCACCAAATTTTGCGTTCCTCAGTTTTAGTAAATCAACCTCAATGAATATTGTTTTTGTTATCTTTCATAACCAGTCCAATATTTGCTTCCATCTTCTAACCTGAACTAAATAAAAATATTTTTTAAATAAAGCTGATTGATGTGGGTAACATGCTGTTCCTTTTCTAATGTTATATATGTTCTTTTTTTTTTTTTTTTTTGCTAATGAAAATAAAGAAAAATATACACATACTTGGAAGTGAAATGATAGAATGGGTTAGATAAAGGATGTACATGCTGGTGTAAAAAAAAAAAAAAAAACTATAATCGGCACTGGCACTTGGAGTATAGTTTAATACAAAACATACCTGTGGAATTATGCGGCAAGATCTAATGGAGTCATTGTGACTTGTCCAGTGAGAGAAGTCAGGATACTCTCCCCTTTTCAGGAAATATTGGTTTCCCCTGTAGTTGGGGTGTTCATAGAGCATCCAGTTTCCATTCTCCACGCGGATAGAGTTGCAGCGGCTAAAAAAAGAGTTTAGCTCAGAGCAGTCAGAGCTGCACTCGTAAGAGCGACCCTGGAAGTTTCTGTCCTCAAAGAAAATTATCTGGAATAGAGGCAAAAGATTCCACCTAAGAATGTTTATCAGAAATCACCCTTTAGTGTCACATAACAGATATAAATCAAGTACAGATTGAGGCTTTGGTGTAAAAACATAATTATTTGTCCTTGTGGGTATCATAATACCTTCTAACTGTGAATCCTGACATCAAAATTAAAGCCAGCCAAATGATTTAAAGAGTAACTCCACTTCTGTTGAGAAAAAAAGCATTCCCCTCTTGGTGATTTATGTTAATTACATGGATTTTAACAAACTTTGTTGCAGATTCCTACCTTTTGTTATTCTGAAGAAATTCATATGTGTTTGTCTGTGTCCATGTGGAAAGTGAATCTAATGAGAGTGGTTTCATAATTATCAATCAGCTGCAGCACCTGCAGGGCTCTATTGAGGAAAGCTGCTGGGCCTGCATCCCTTTAGATGTGATTTCCTATTGGGAGTATCTCACCAAAAATTATATTTTTGTTGCAGGGATGCCTGAAATCTGACTTAGTGCAGACTTCTGGGGAAATCAATGAGCCAATCACACAAGCAGGAAATTATGTTTCTGGTAGGCATTCTGTAAAAATTCTGTGTACAGAACACCTCCAGGGAGCTGCAGATTGCTATTTTTTCCCCCACAAAAGTGGAGTTACCTTTTAATATAGCTACTTATCACTTGTAATTTTTTTAGAGCCAAAATTAGCTGTAGGATTTAAACTTTTATTAATGTTACTCTTGAACTTACTGGTACTTATGCTACATGCTGTGGTACTTCTCCCTGGATGTGTAATGTTCCATTTTCTTAGGAGAATCTCCAATATGCTTTTAAAGTCATAACAAAGTAACAGATGCATTGCACCTATGTCCATGGTATCTATTAAAAATATGATAACTGCTCTCTTTGTGTTTTGAACCCATGACCTAGAAGCTCCCAATGTTTCTGCACTTTACTCTAGATTAACTGTAGTTAGGCCCCGTAGGTCTACACTGCAAACTAGGGTTCAGTGAGCATGTAGGTGTACAGAATAGAACTGGAGCTTTTTAACCCACATATCTTGCAAGGGAATCCACAGTAGTAAGTGTTATTAACCACTTGCCGACCAGCCGCCGTCATTTTACTGTGGCAGGTCGGCACAATCCCGCGAACCATTGTAGCTATATGACGGCTCGCGGGATTGGAATAGCAGGAGCGAGCCGCCAGAGGTCACTTCCTCTAGTCAGTCCCCTCCCCCTTCAGTTAGAAACACACACTAGGGAACACAGTTAACCCCTTGATCGCCCCCTAGTGTTAACCCCTTTCCTGCCAGTGACATTTTTACAGTAATCAGTGCATTTTCATAGCACTGATCACTGTATAAATGCCAATGGTCCCAAAAATGTGTCAAAAATGTCTGATGTTATGTAAATTCCAATGGCCTGGATTGTGACCAGACCGTGCCTATTATGGGATCTTTATTTGCAGGCGTGCCCCACTTTTGAATGCGCAATTGGGTTTATTTGCTGGGGCTGGGGGGTGCGGGGTCGGGGTCGCTTCTGCGTGGAAACCAATGAGCTTCCAGGTTTTATTACCAAAGCTTAATTGAACAAGCTGGGGTTGGGGGCTCGTTGGTTTCTGTGCGGGGGTGGCCCTGGTTTTGCACTTTCCAGTTTTGGTGGTTAGGCCCCGTTGTGTGCTTGAAGGTGGGGTGTGCCTGTATAGCACGTAAGATGATAAACTCCAATTTGTTTTCACCCAACCCTCATAGTCTTGGTGACTGGAACTGTGAAATGGATAAATATGCAATATTCGAAAAACATACTTATGCTCAATGCAACACCTCTCAGAAGTTTGAAAAGATATGGAGAAAATGCAAAGATGCATCAAGTTCCAATTTTAATTTAAATCTATAATTAAGACTAAATAGATTTTTAGTGGAGGGGGAAGGCCTGTCAAAGGAAAGGAAAGAAATTAAATGAATGCTTTCTTATATATTATGTGCTCCAGAGCATCTCTGTATTTTTGAATATCTGGGAATATTCTGGGAGAATTAGATGTTGATGTATCAAATGTACTAATGCTGATACTGTTTGGAATGGTGATTTGACCTTGGTTTAAATGTTAGTGTGCTTTTTTTTGTTGTTGTTTTTACTGGATGCGTTTGTTGATGTTTATTTGTTAGAAAAAAAAATCTGAATAAAAAAAAAAACTGTACTGTAAAAAAAAAAAATGTCTGATGCTTCCGCTATAATGTTGCAGTCCTGATAAAAATTGCAGATCACCGCCATTACTAGTAAAAAAAAATGTAAAAATGCTATAAATCTATCCCCTATTTTGTAGACGCTATAACTTTTGCGCAAACCAATCAATATACGCTTATTACGATTTTTTTTATCAAAAATATGTAGAAGAATACACATCAGCCTAAACTGAGAAAAAATTTGCTTTTTTTTTTAAAAAAAAAATGGGGATATTTATTATAGCAAAAAGTACAAAAAAAATTTCAAAATTGTCGCACTTTTTTGTTTATAGCGCAAAAAAGAAAAACTGCAGTGGCGATCAAATACCACCAAAAGAAAGGTCTATTTGTGGGAAAAAACGGACGTCAATTTTGTTTGGGTACAGCATCGCACGACGTGCAATTTTCAGTTAAAGCGACGCAGTGCCGAATCGCAAAAAATGGCCCGGTTATTCAGCAGCCTAATCTTCCGGGGCTGAAATGGTTAACATTTTACACTTACATCTGCCTATAAAAAAATTGCAGAGATTGTCTTTAAATTACCAAGAGATTGGAAAGTCTTTAGTAAATGTAGCCTGATTGTAAGTGGCCTAGTAGAATTTAGGCATGGCAATGTGTAATGCCCCGTACACACGGTCGGATTTTCCGACGGAAAATGTGTGATAGGACCTTGTTGTCGGAAATTCCGACCGTGTGTGGGCTCCATCACACATTTTCATTGGAATTTCCAACACACAAAGTTTGAGAGCTTGCTATAAAATTTTCCGACAACAAAATCCGCTGTCGGAAATTCTGATCGTGTGTACACAAATCCGACGCACAAAGTGCCACGCATGCTCAGAATAAATGAAGAGAGGAAAGCTATTGGCTACTGCCCCGTTTTTAGTCCTGACGTACGTGTTTTATGTCACCGCGTTCAGAACGATCGGATTTTCCGACAACTTTGTGCGACGTGTGTATGCAAAACAAGTTTGAGCCAACATCTGTCGGAAAAAATCCATGGATTTTGTTGTCGGAATGTCCGATCAATGTCCGACCGTGTGTACGGGGCATTACACAGCACAAGGCTATCAGGTACAATTAAAGAAACTTAAAAATAATATTACTGCAGTCAAGTTTGACCAACTTGATTTGCATAGTGTTTGTACAAATGGTGCAGTAGAGTGATTTTTTTTGCAAGTTTTAAGAAGTTGTGAATACCACAGAGACGTCTTGGCTTTATTGTATAGGACAAAAGTATAGTTTCAGGACATAAATGTATGTTTAGTTTATAATGAAAATCACCTAAATTCATGAGCCTATACATGACAGGTAATCTATTTTACCTGAATGAGCATTCTAAGGTTAAAGAGAAGACGGGTGTATAGTGTGAGATAAATGAATTAATTGTTTAAAAATCTACTGGCAAAAAAGATTTGCATATTACATAAATTATTTGGATAGATTTCATTCATGAAAAATATTTCCATTACAGTAACTATAAGGTCTAGAATGTGGAAACTTCTACCAACATCTACTAAATATAACAAAAAGGTACAGTGTATACATGTTAAAAGGTTAAAAAGTTATTTATTCTAGTCTCTATAGCTTACCTTTCCCATGGTGTTCTATAGCGGAGATACCAGACCAAAGTCTAACAAACAGAAATTGGATCTTCCTTTATATAGTGATTTTTTAAATTTGTGTGGAACCTACAGAATTTGCATAAGAATAGATGCTGTATGGTGTAAAAAAAAAAGAAACTGTATAGTCTGCTGTTTGAATGCCGGACTTAGGCTTGTGCTGACAAAGTTTAATTCCTGCCCTGAATGCATTTAGCCAGACACCAAAGCCAATTTTTACATTTGAAGTAGCATAAAGCAGGAAAAGAATATAAAGTGAATGACATTCTAATGCTGTATGACTGATGTGTTTGCACGTTTCATCTGTTTTATATATAGGATATTTGTGGCATAAATTTTAACAGAAAGTATTTTAATTCATATACTTTTTCATTTGTGTTTTATATTAAGCATAGTATTCCATCTATCAGTTAGGGAAATTTGAATTAAATGATTACTTAATAAATATAAACTGAACAGATAAATTGTACATAAAGCCAAAACTTTTTTAGTTTTAGATTGAGTGGGAAATGGTTCAAATCCCTGTCATATTTTAATTGCTGTCTGTGCCCTAAAGATGAGCTATGGGTTAGATTGATCAGGAGTTTGACCTGAACCCAGCCTTTTCATACTTTGGCAAATGGCCAAGCAAATTGGTCACATTCATTTGTAAAGGAACATCAGCCAGGGATATGTCATTTTGCAGTGATAGCACTACTGCTGCAAATTGACAGATCCCCGACTAGCTAGACAAATCCCTGGGGATCCTGAGTAAGGTAATAGATCAAATTTAGTCATGACCATATTTGATCAATGGTGTCACCCAATATCCCTATTCTGTTTGTTTAGGTATGGCAGCTTGCTTGGTTTCTGTCATTTTGCAGCAGAAATGCTCCAGGTGAACATCATTGGGCAGCAGGTCATTGTGATTGACATTGGATTTACATTGAAGGAACATTGTATTATATATTTTTTAATTAAATTACTTTGTCACACTGTATGCGCGTGTGTGGTTGTATGTGAGCATGTTTATTTTTATACTATACTGATTCTTCTGGGGGGTTGAAGATATCTGGGGGCCTGCTTATCATAATGAGAGCTTCCAGACTTCAATAAATCCCTCTAACAAATGCCCACATCTTTTTGGGTACTGGACATGGGAAAGAGGCATTTGTCCCCTCAACATAATGACAAGGTGCCTTACAAGGAGAGGAGGCTTTGCCCTCCTGTATTTCAAGGTACCTGCACAATGTTTAAGGTATGTGGCCTGGTATATTTCAGGATGATGGGGGGGGGGGGGGGCACACACTTGTTGCCCTCCCTTTCCTGTCCACCCAGCCTGCATGCCTGAATAAGGGCCTGGTATGAACTTCAGTGAAAACCTCATGCTGTTTTTAAAGGGGCAATACATACATAAAAATGGAGATAAAAAGGCAGGGAATCCTGGATGATGCCATTGACCTAATATGGTCATGACCATAATTCATTAGTGATGTCACCCAGGTTCCCTAGGCAGTTTTTTTACAAACAGAAATCCTCTGGAAAATATGTCATTTAGTGGCAGTAGTTTTCTTTTGTCACCTTTTAAAGGATTAACTAGTACTGTTTTTTTTAACTGCACAAGAAGGTTTCAGTCATCCACCAATCATGCTCTTTAAAAGATGTGTGTATTTTCAATATTGACCTTTTTAATACAACCCTTTTAAAAGACCCCCTCAAAGCTGAACAGCGGTTTTTGTATTGGAACATGTCCCCTGTGGCAGTGCCCTGCTAACTGTGCCCTTTTTAACCACTTGCCTACCAGGGAATATTTTTAATAGTTCCACATACATGTTAATTTCAGCTTTTTTTGCTATCACTAGGGATAAAGAAGCCCCTTGTGATAGCTTTGGGCAGTGACAGGTACTCTTTTTTTTTTTTTTATAAGTTCTTTATTTGTGAAATACAAATTATAATGAAAATCATACAAATATAGTAAAGCAAATGCAATAAGACAAAGGACACGACAGTGTATTTGTTCCAAATATACATCTCAATTTGTCTTGTAACCTCACGCCAATCTTAAAAGAATTTCGTAACAATGAAACCATAACATCTTTGCTTGAATAGGCCATCGCAAGGTTAGGGAGCTCTCTGAGTCCCATATGTGATTAGATTCCTATTTGTATGATACCAGTAACCTGCAAGGTATGACCATAGGGTCATCAATTTCAGTTATAGATCAAAAGAACCTAGCGGTTCTATGAATAATTAGAAAATTAGAGAAAGTAAGACAGAAGAGTAAAGAGAAAGAAGGGGAGAAGACAAACAAAAAAAACAAAAAATTTTTTTAAAATTAAAATTAAATAAATTAAGGGGGGAAGAAAGAAGGGGAGAAAGGAGAAGGAAGGGAGGGGGGAAGGGGGAGGGAAAGCCAAGGGGACCGACGTGGTCTCTCTTCCACGCCCCTCAGCTCCCCCGCACTATCCAAATCGAGTATTTTTTCTGCCCTCACTCCCTTGCCCCATAACACCAAATGTTTGCTCCGTGTTTAAACTGTCAGCCCTGCATGCTCCACCGAGTAGAAAAATTCACGCCAATAGTACCATTTCTTAAGGAATTGTTCACTATTTCCTTTTTCTGTTGCTATTAAGTCCTCCATTTTATAAATGTCAGCGATTTTCTTTAGCCACAACGCCACAGCCGGGGGTTCCATTTGCTTCCAAAGCAGAGGGATACAGCTTTTCGCTGCTGTGCTCAACAGGGGCAACATCGACTTCCTGTAAGCCTTGCTCGGAATTTCATGATGATGTAATAAAAAGAATTCTGGGTTCTTGGGCAGCTCCCTGTCCGTGAACTTTTGTGTAATTCTATGGACCTCAGACCAAAAGGATGTCAAAAACTTGCATGACCAAAAGATATGGAGAAGGGTGCCCACCTCCTCTCCACATCTCCAGCAGAGGTCTGAGCTCTGAGGAAACATCCGGTGCAACCTAACTGGAGTATAATACCATTGAGACAGTATTTTAAATCCTGCTTCCTGCTGGTTAGCGCAAATTGAGGTTTTAAAAGTGAAAAGGATTATTCTCTCCACTTGTTTCTCGGTAAGCTGTATACCCAGATCTTGTTCCCACTTGGCTATATAAGAAGGTCTATAGCCCTTGGGAGATGAGAGCAGGAGTTGGTATGTTAGCAAAATGGTATGTCGCATTGGTTCTTGCTCTAGGCTTAGTTGCTCGAATGGCATCAAGGATCTTAAATAGGGCACCGGTGAGGTTTGTGCTTTGATAAAGTGAGCTAATTGTAGTTTTTGCCAGAAGGAAAGGCAGGCCAAAAGTGGGTCTTCCAGAATTGCTTTCCTGGGCATCCACTGTCCATTTTGAATGAAATGTCGAAGTTGACTTCTGTCACTTCCTTTCAGCTCCTAAAAACTGGTATCATGCCAACCCGGCCTAAAACCGGGTTCCCAATTGCCGGGGTGAGCGGTGAAGGGATAGGTGTGATCGAATGTTCTCGGTTAGTTTTTTGTACTATTCGCCAAGTCTCTCCTATCGTAGGGTGTTTCACTACGTGATCTGGTAGATTCTTTTGACACCAGGGTAGTTCATTCAACTCAAGCCCCGAGAGAAGCTGCTCTATTTGAATCCATTGTTTTAGTTTTTCATGTTTACACCAATCCATACTTCTTGCCAAGTGGCACGCGGCGTGGTACAGACTTACATCTGGGAGGCCTATGCCTCCCGACGTTTTAGGTAACCTTAGAATGGCCTGAGCCAGCCTCGGAGGTTTCTGGGCCCAGATGAACCTACATATAGTATGGTTCGTTGCCCGAAGAAAGGCATTTGGAACCTTGACGGGGAGGGTCTGGTGGTAATATAATATACATGGCATGATGTTCATTTTTATTATGCTACACCGTCCAAACCAAGAGAACATGCCTGATTGCCATTTCAGTAAGTCTTTTTTGATATCTGAAAGTAGGGGGGGGGAAAGTTAATCGAGAAGATATCTTCCACTCTACTCGGTAGGCGAATGCCCAAATACGTAATAAACGACCCCGCCCATATAAAGGTAAAGTCTGTTCTTAAAAGGTTAAGCAGGGAGTCTGGCATGGATATATTTAATGCTTCCGATTTTTGGAAATTGACTTTGAAAGCAGATAAAGTTCCAACAGGTACTCTTTATGGAGACATCAGGCATCCATTAGACCCCCAATGTCTCCCCTGCCTTTTAAAGCATCTGTACCAGCAAGGAAAACACAGCAATGAAACCGTAAGTGTGTCATTTGTCACAGGGGTGATCAGGGAATAGATCTTCTTCCATCTCCTCTGTGGGCAGCCGACCCAACTGCTTACCATTGTCTCAGGCTCCTCAGTGGAACGGCCCAGGAATGGTGGCATTCAGCGGCAAGTGGGGGACCCCTTCAAGGCACTATATAAAAGTGATCAGATGGCTGTAAATTTGCTCAGATAACTTTTACTGAAAAGCTGATCACCGGATGAAGAAAATGGTACCGTGATCATGGCTGCTGTTGCAACCATGATCCTGTATACCCGCTTGCTGCTGAGACCACATATATTCAGCTTCTGGGTAGCAAGCCATTAATAAAAGCTTGCAAATTAGCCATGGAGAAGGACAGAAAAAAAATGCAAGATTAGGGGCCTATAGATTTTCAATATGGTTTAGGGTTACTGTATATACTCGAGTATAAGCAGAGTTTTTCAGCCCATTTTTTAGTCTGAAAACCCCTCTCAGCTTATACTTGAGTGAGGGTCTCGAGTGAGGGTGCCCATCTGCAGCCATACCTTTGAATACTAAAACAGCGGCTGTCTCCCGCTGTGTTATGAAGTCTGTTCGGTGGCCGTCCATTGTAACAAAGCCCCACCTCCTCCTCGTCCGTGATAGAGGAAAACTGATACAATGCTGGGAAACTGTATCATTGTCCTGTCTCTCACGGACGAGGAGGAGTTACAATGGATGGTCGCCAAACAGACTGCACAACACAGCAGGAGACACCCGCTGTTTTAGTAATTAAAGATATGGCTGCAGATGGGCACAATGAGGCTGCAAATGGGCACAGTGAGGCTTTAAATGGGCACAGTGAGGCTGCAAGTGGGCACAGTAAGGCTGCAAGTGGGCACAGTGAGGCTGCAAATGGGCAAAGTAAGGCTGCAGATGGGCACATTGAGGATGCAAATGGGCACAGTGAGGCCGCAAATGGGCACAGTGAGGCTGCAAATGGGCATTGTTTACCCAGTAGCTGCTGCATTTTCCCACCCTAGGCTTATACTTGAGTCAATAAGTTTTCCCAATTTTTTGTGGTAAAATTAGGTTCCTCGGCTTATATTCGGGTCGGCCTTTACTCGAGTATATACGGTATGTTCAATGACCTCACTAAATAGTTGAACCTCCTACAAATTAAACTTTGCAAATCGAATTGAGCCTCATGTGAAATTAACTTTGCCAGTTAATTTATCCCTACTGTATCCCTGCTGGGGAGATTCACACTCCCTCATTCACTCTTGTCCTGATGATCGTTGTCTCTGGGGCTGAAAGTTAGAGAAAATCCTAACAGGGGGAAATTCTTCCAATATGGACACTTGTTCAAGTAAAAAGTGTTTAAGATATTTCCTCTCATTTCCTGTTCTTTATAAAGTACATGAAGGAAATGAGATATAGTACAGTACTGTTGTACTTTATGCAGAATGTATTTATACTGATTATTAGTTTAAAGTTCTTTAGTATTGATGGCCCTTAGTATCCAGGAAAACTTGGTCAGAAATTAACTCCCAGTTCCGTACAAACCCATGTTCAGACTAAATTTTGTTTGTTCAGAAGTTCTGCAAATGGCTGAACCAACTGGATGTTTAGCCTATCCTTCTGTCTGTAGAAGAAAGTGATACATTTAGCAGTAGTGTTTCTACCTTGGCCAAATATGACAGTTTCCCTCTAAGGTAGGTTTTTAGTGAGGAGGCAGTCGGCCTAGCAACCAGTAACTCAGGAGCCGTCCTAACTGGTCCAACACAAGTCGTTCCGACTTTAGAAATGCTCCCTGTACTACTTTGGTCCGACTTTGATCCTACTTCAGCCTATTGACTATCATTGAAGTCGGATCAAAGTCGGATCGCCGTCTCGCATGATCCGACTTCGGCACGCGACTTGTGCTCAGATGATCTTGAGGGGGAACTCCGCGCCAAATTTTAAATAAAAAACCGGCATGGGTTCCCCCCCCAAGAGCATACCAGGCCCTTAGGTCTGGTATGGACCTTGAGGGGAACCCCCTACGCTGAAAAAACGGCGTGAGGGTCCCCCCCAATCCATACCAGACCCTTATCCGACCACGCAGCCCGGCCGGTCAGGAATGGGGGTGGGGATGAGCGAGCGCCCCCCCTCCTGAATCGTACCAGGCCGCATACCCTCAACATGGGGGGTTGGTGCCTTGGGGAAGGGGGGCGCGCTGTGACCCCCCACCCCAAAGCACCTTGTCCCCATGTTGATGAGGACAAGGGCCTCTTCCCGACAACCCTGGCTGTTGGTTGTCGGGGTCTGCGGGCGGGGGGCTTATCGGAATCCGGGAGCCCCCTTTAATAGGGGGGCCCCCAGATCCCGGCCCCCACCCTATGTGAATGAGTATGGGTATATATGTACCCCTACCCATTCACCTAGGGAAAAAAGTGTCAATAAAAAACACAGTACACAGATTTTTAAAGTAATTTATTAGACAGCTCCGGGGGTCTCTCCGGTTCTTCTCTGCGCTCTCCGGGTCTTCTGCCGGGCTCCTCCGCTATCTTCTGCTCTTTTGCCGCTCTTTTCCTATAGCGGAGGAGCCCGGTCTGCTGCCTCCTTCTCTTCGGGGGGTCTCTCCGGTTTTTCTCCGCGCTCTCCGGGTCTTCTGCCGGGCTCCTCCGCTATCTTCTGCTCTTTTGCCGCTCTTTTGCTATAGCGGAGGAGCCCGGTCTTCAGTCTTCTGCCCTCTTCTCTTCTTCTGATGTTGACACGACGCTCTCTCCGGCTGGAATGCACTCTGGGCGCTCCGCTCTGACTTATATAGGCGGTGACCCCGTCCCTGGGCATGCTGGGACTGTGACGTTTTGGGGGGCGTGGTCATCATCCGATGACCACGCCCCCTTATGCCGTCACAGTCCCAGCATGCCCAGGGACTGTGACGGCATAAGGGGGCGGGGTCACCGCCTATATAAGCCATAGCAGAGCGCACAGAGATCATGCCGCTCACTCGTCCCCACCCCCATTCCTGTCCGGCCGGGCTGCGAGCTCGGATAAGGGTCTAGTATGGATTTGGGGGGACCCCCACGCCGTTTTTTCGGCGTAGGGGGTTCCCCTTAAGGTCCATACCAGACCCAAGGGCCTGGTATGCTCTTGGAGGGGGAACCCATGCCGGTTTTTTATTTAAAATTTGGCTAAAGATTCATACCAAACACAGTGCCGGGCATTAGCGGGGATCCAAGTCTGATCCCCATTCATTGAAAGTCGGACACATGCCGACTTCATGTCGCAGGGCAAAGTCGGATCCAAAGTAGGACGGCTGTCGTGTCGCACCAGTGTGAACCCAGCCTGAAACAAAGTGCAAATTCACAGCTGCTAAGCATTGATCGCAATCCCATAATCTGTGAAAACATATATACAAAAAAAAAATAAAAAATGCAGCGCTGTGTGATACTGAACCTTACAAATGCATAGATAGTGCCATAAACAATGAAAATCAATATTGCTAAAATATTGCAATATTGCTAAAAAATGTAACTATGAACAGAAATATATTTTTTGTGTAACAAGCAAGCTCACAGTTAAAGAAATTTAGTATTATACTAGACATGTGCACAGCCAAAAAATGTGTTCATTTTCGTTTTCGTTTCATTAGTTTATTTTTTTTTTTCATTTTTCGGGTCATTCGTTACGATCGCGATTCATAAATTTGTTCATTCGTAAATGCGTTCGTTCGTAAATTCGAACATTCGTTCATTCGTACATTCGTTCATTCGTACATTCATACATTTTTACATTTGTTCATTTGTAAATTCGTACATTCGTAAATTCGTAAAATCGTACATTTGTAAATTAGAAAATTCGGAAATTTGTAAATTCGAAGTTTGAAAATCCAAAAACCTGAAAATTCAAAAATCTGAAATAGTAACTAACTATTAAATGATAGGTATTGTAATTTCCTTTCAAATTTGACTGTCCGTGAACGTAACAAATACAAATTTATCCGAAGTTACGAATTATCCAAAACGAATGCTGCATCTAAACGAATGGAACGGAACAAATTAATAAAAAATAATAATAATAAAACGTTGTTATTATTATTATTATTGTTATTTATTATTATTAATTCATTACGTTCCATTCCATTTTTTTCGAATCATTCATAACTTTGGATAAATTTGTATGTGTTACGTTCACTAACAGCCAAATTTTAAAGGAAATTACAATACCTATAATTTAAAAGTTACTAGTAATTACTAATAGTTAAGTTATTATTAGTTAACTATTATTTCAGATTTCCGAATTTTCGAATTTACAAATTTACGAATTCACTAATTTACTAATGTACGAATGTACGAATGTACGAATGTACATTCCTAAATTGCGAATGTACGAATGTACGAATGCCCGAATTTACGAATGTCCAATTTTATCGAATTTACGAATATTCGGAAAAAATTCGTTAAACAAGTTTTCATTAATTCGGATATTCGTTAAAAAACGAATTCGGAACGAAACAAATTGCACATGCCTATATTATACCTTAATATCATGTGTCCAAAAAAATTGATTTTTTTCTCCCAATTTTCATCAATCCACAGAGACAAAAGTGCAAATTGGGGTATTATACGTATTACTGTCCAAAAAGTGATTCTAGTGATGATAATCTTGATCAGAAGAGGGTGACTTCATACACATGCTCCCCCCCATGTGAATGCGCTCACCTCCAACAGTGTGACCGCACACTTAAGTTTGGTCCACATAAGCAGTTGAACCACTCCTGGGCTCTAAGTGAAACTGACTCAGCAGGATCCCACAGGAAAATCCAGAGAAGTTGTCCTCAATTCTAAAACAAGAAAGAGTCTGGATAGTGCACATCGTTAGAAAACATAACATCGGGGTACTCACACATTTTTGGTGCTTCCAGCACACCATACTATAAGAGCATTAAGAATAGGATTCCTCTCCAAACAACTTCCAAACTTGGAAGGGGGGATCCCCATGAGGAAGACACGTGATTAGCCCAGTGCCGTCACATGTAGGGGAGGGGCCAGGACGGTGGAGGAGCTTGGATACATGCTTGTTTGTACAAGCTGCTGACACATACAAGTTGGTATTATGCCATTCCTGTTAGACTCATAAATCAGTACAATCAAGAGTTTTTCGAGATAGTGGGAGATAGCTTATGAGGGTGGGATAATATGCAAAGATCTTTTTGAATTTATTAGGACCAAGCATCCCAGGGTGCCTACTTTTTATAGTTTACCCAAAATTCATAAAAATTCCACTACCCCTACGGGGAGACCAATTATCTCCGGTAACGGAGGTATCTCAGAAACCTAAACAGAGTTATTGATTCTTTTTTGCAGCCCTATGTTGTTTCCTTGCCTTCCTTTGTCAAAGACACCATACAATCAACACCATACAATCACCATTCTACAAATAATCATCAAACTCACTATTTCTAAGTACTCTCTTCTCGTCCCAATTGATGTAAAAGCTCTGTACAGCTCCATTCCCCATTCCCGTGGTCTGTACAGAGAGTCCTACAGCAGGGGTCAAGACATGATATGGCTTTGAATGAGTTAATTCTAAAAGGACTGGACTACATCCTTAACCACAACTATTTTCTATTTGATGGTTCCCACTACCTCCAGGTGCAGGGCGTAGCGATGGGGACATGTTCTGCTCCACCCTACACCAGTCTGTACCTGGGGGAGTGGGAACAATACCTCTTAAATGGTGAGGACCTTGTCGAGTACTTGGGCCATGTATCCACGTGGCTCAGGTACATCAATAACGTCTTCATCATATTGGAGGGACCGGAAGATACTCTAAAGGAGTTCTTTCATAAAATCAACATCAACAATTATAATTTAAAAGTTACAATGGCATATGACAAAAAAAATCACTTTTCTGGATGTCCAAATAATTTGCAGCTCAGAAGGAAGATTAGGCAGTACTTTGTACTGAAAAAGCACTGCCGGACACACAGTGTTGCACGCTGAAAGTTTTCATCCCACCCCCTTAAAGAACTTGATCCCCTATGGACAGTACCTTCAGTTATGAAGAAACTGTTCTAATGGTGGATTGTTTAGGGAGGAAGCGGGCAAGCTTCAAGACAGATTACTGGCATGGGGATACAGTCGTTCCTGTCTGCGGAAAGCTTACAATAAGACAGTCGTTCAGTCACGTCAACATCTCTTATTCAAATTGAAACAAATAACAATGCTAAATTTGATTCTATGGGGATCATCATGCGCTTTTTCAATCAACACACACAAATCAGAGAAATCATTGAAAAACATTGGTCGATTTTGACGGATTATCAAAAGGTTGAGCAATTCATATCAACCAAACCATTGATCACTTATAGACGAGCCCCATCGATTAAAGATAAACTGGTCCAAAAGCGAGTACAAGGCCAAGTCCGTGCTAAAAAAACATTGTCCTATGTATGGCTCTTTCCCTTGTGGACATTGCTCACATTGCTATCTCATTAGGAGAGAGAAATCCTTCCTACTTCCCAATGGCAAGATCTTTAATCCTAAACATTTTGCCAATTGCCAAACGTATGGAGTTGTCTATATGGTGTCCTGTAAATGTGGGACTTACTATATAGGCAAAACGAAGCAACAATTCCGGCGTTGAATTTCCAAACATGTATACAGCATGGAAATTGGAATCTACCAGTAGGCAGACATGCAGCTGTACACCATCATTACCAAATGCCAAAAGTTACCTTTGTTGCCCTCGACAGAATATACATTCCTGATCGAGGAGGAGACATGAGCAATGCTGGATTTTTTAATTACAGGCCACTATCCTACCAGGCCTAAACAAATCTATTATATTATGCTCCCTTTCTAAAAGGGTTTGCATCCAGCAAAACTACCGGTAGTTAAATGGTACAATATTCTCCTTTTTTCTCTTTTTGGCTCATCTGACAGAATTAACTTAAATGTTCTCAGAAATTAGAACAACAACTGATAGGTCAGCCAGACCTCTAGCACATTTCATATACCAAAAAAATTCTAATAAAAATTAATTACAAAAAAACATATAAAAATTATAGAGCATCAACGATAATCAATTCTTGTATGTATTTTGTGATTATGATTCTTTCATCATATGTATTGTATTTTAATTCGTTTTTGATGATGCCCTGGTCCAGTGCCCTCCCTGCATCCAGGGGTAAGCATCCCGCCTTCCATTCAACTTCCCGGCACGTAAGGGAGAAGCATTCTATGTCTTTCTCCCACCCTTTGCTCCCAGTTGGTGCTATTTCTATCAGCACCACAAGAGGGAGCTTCATCGTGCCGGCGGCGTTCCGTGATCATTGCTGGACATCCTATGGTGTTGTGCGCATGCGCGAAGCAGTGGCGTGTGCGTGTGATGCCACGCGGTTGCCACGGAGATGATGGTGATGGCTCGGGCAATGCCTTCCAGAATGCTGGGGAGACCATGCAGAAACCACCATGCTAATGGCTAGAACATATACAGGGGGAGGAGGTTTCTGGGGGAACAAGCACTTTCACTCAATTAAAAGTGAGTATAAAACGATACAAGCTCCTGTGGATTCTAGAGTGATCCCAGGAGAGCTGCTGACACACAGACATATTGGACAAATCTCATCATCAAGTAAGTTTTTTGGGTGGGGTGTGCCAAATTACTTCAAAACCTTCATTCACACCAATTCAATTTTTACTTTTTTACTGATTCTATCACAATCACTCATTTCAACTCAATTTAATTTACACTCATTAATTTTCTCACAATATTTCCCCTGATTTTATCTGTAAAAACACTAAGGCTGTCATAATAAATCACAGGTGCTTGCTTGCTCTTCTTCTTTTTCCCTTGGAAGTCCAAAAAAGTGGTCTCTTGTAAGTTCTTTAGAGGTGGGGTCTGTCCCAAGGAGAGCAGAGATGACACACGAATGGTTCCAGGATCCCAGAAACTAGATTGTAAAGAAATCTCTGGCTACAAGACATGTCTATTCCTTTCTCCATCATCATAATTGGTAAATATACACCATTGTGTGTGGATAGATGTAATGTTTAAATATAAAATAATTATTGAAACATGAAAAAATATTTTTCTTTCCCTGCAAAGAATAAAAAATTCCCCTTGAAGAAGACCATACCCAGGAGGGTCGAAATGCGTAGGGGTATCATGTGGATGACCACATTGCAGTAAAATGCTAATAACAGGTTTCATACAAATGTGTAGTTTCATTATAATATTTTATGTAAATACCCGAGCTCATTTTTTACAACTTTCATGAAATTGTTAATTGCTTTTTGATAAAATAAAAAAATTTTAATCAACAAATTTGAATATTTTTCTTGGCTGCTAAAAAACCCTGTGAGGGAATTCTCCATTTTGTATAACGTTCTGGGGTGTGCAGCATTAGCAGCTCACATACATGTGTTATTTCATTCTGGATGTCAAATAGGAACCCACACAAAAAGGGCAACAAAAAATAGAAATTCCATACCAGACTCTTATCCAATTATGCAGCCTGGCATGAGGACCCATTCTGAACCATACCAGGCTACATGCGCTCAATATGCAGAGGGTATCTAATATAAGGGGTCCCCAGGTGCTGTCTCCTTTCACATACATTTTAAGGAGAACCCCAAACATGAAAAAAGAAGACAAGTGTGGGGTCCCTCAAAATCCATACCAGACTCTTATATGAGCATTCAGGCTGGCAGGCTAGGAATGAGGGGATGAGTGTGTGCCCTTGAACCATACCAGACCACATGCCATAAACATGGGAGGGGAACCTTGCCAGTGGGCCCCTCCTGACAAAGCATGTTGTCCCTATGTTGATGAGGACAAGGACCTTTTCTTCACTCTTGTGGTTGTGAGAGTGTGCAACAGGGGGCTTTTTAAAATCTGGAAGCCCTATTTAAATGTATGTGAGTCCCATATGCTGGCTCCCCCTTTCCCTATACATTTCAGGGGACCCGAAACAAAAAACAAGATCAAAAGTGTGGTGTTTCCCCAAAAATCCATATCAGACTCTTTTCAGAGAATTTAGCCTGGAAGACAAGAAAAAGGTGGGAAATGAACATGAGCCCCCTGTAAATGAACCATATTAGGCCATGTGTGCTAAACCACTTCAATACAGGGCATTTATGCACCCTTCCCGCCCAGACCAATTTTCAGCTTTCAGCGCTCTCACACTTTGAAAGGCAATTACTCAGTAATGATACACTGTACCCAAACAACATTTTTATCTTTTGTTTCTCACAAACAGAGCTTTCTTTTGGTGGTATTTTTTTTGCAATATAAGCAAAAAAAGAGAAAATTTTGAAAAAAAACACTCTTTTTAGTTTCTATTGTAAAATTTTGCAAAGAAATTATTTTTCTTCATAAATTTGGGCCAAAATGTATACTGCTACATATCTTTAGTAAAAATAACCCAAATTAGTGTATATTATGTAGTCTCTGTGAAAGCTATAGAGTCTACAAGCTATGGTGCAAATCATGGAAAATTGATCACACCGGATGTACTGAAGGCTTATCTCATTTCTTGAGACCCAAGCCAGGAAATAAAAAAAAACCCAAATGACCCTTTTTGGAAAGTAGACATTCCAAAGTATTTAGTAAGAGGCATTGTGAGTTTTTTGAAGTTGTAATTTTTTCCTACAATTCTTTGAAAAATTAAGAATTTTATTTATTTATTTATTTTTTACACAAAATTGTCATAATAACAAGTTATTTCTCTCACACAGCACATGCATACTTGCAATGACGCCCCAAAATACATTCTGCTACTCCTCCTGAGTATAGCGATACCACATGTGAGAGACCTTTACACCTAGCCTGGCCACATACAGAGGCCCAACATCCAAGTAGCACCTCCAGGCATTCTAGGAGCATAAATTACACATCTCATTTGATGACAACCTATCACACTTTTGAAGGCCCTGGAGCACCAGGACAATGGAAACGCCCACAAAATGAACCCATTTTGGAAAGCTGACACCCTAACGTATAATCTATGAGGCATGATGAGTCTTTTGAACGGTTCATTTTTTTTCCAGAAGTTTTTGGAAAATGTGGAAAAAAATTGAAAACGCATTTTTTTTACACAAAGTTGTCCATTTATAAGATATTTCCAACACACAGCATGTACAGAGCAAAAATGACACCCCAAAATACATTCTGCTACTAGGGATGAGCCTTCTGTTCAGGTCGAACATGAGTTTGACTCGAACATTGGCTGTTCGTCCGTTCGTCCAAAACAGAACATTATAGGCCATTCGCGCCAAATTCGAGTGGCGCTTAACGGCCCCTAATGCACTGCGGGAGCGCAGTGCATTGCTGTATGATGATTGGCCAGAGCATGCACCATGACCTGTATGCTTTGGCCAATCACAGCGCCCTCAGCTAAGAGAGCCATAGTTGGCCAAAGGCAGAGTGTCTTTCGCCAATCAAGGCTCAGGGGGACTAAGTCCACGCCCCACACTATATAAGGCTGCCTGCATGTTGGCCTCGTGTAGTGTGGTTTTGGCGTGGACAGAGAGAGAGTGTCATTTAGATTGAGCAGGCAGGCTGATTATTCAGTTAGCTGCAGTGTATTTAATATATATATATATATATATACATATATATATATATATATATATAGACAGTCTTGTATATTTATATATATCCACTGTATTAGACATGTGCACAACAAAAAATTTCGTTTGGTTTAGTTTAGTTTCGTCTTGTTTCCGTGGATTTGTAACAATTCGTAATTTCGTAATACGCAAGGGTTCATATTCGGACTCGTTCGTATTTTCGTAACTGTTGTATTTTCGTTAAACTTTTAACGATATAATTTGTAATTCTGTTAGTCTTGCAATTCGTAATTTCATAAGGCATGGTTCGATTCGGAGTCGTTCGTATTTTCGTTGATACTGAATGATTCGTAATTCTGTCTAATTTTATTTGATTCGAAATTCGTAATTTTGTTAGTCATTTTTGTTTATTCTATTCGGCACGCTTCTCGTAATTTAGTAATTGTTACTTTTGTGGGATTGCCTTATGCTTTCTTTCCCGTTGATTCGTAGTTTCGTAACATTGTTTTGTTTTTGTTGATTCGAGTCTACTAGCGTGCTTCGAATGGATTCGTACATTCGTAAATACATCGCGGTCATTCATAATCTCGTATTTTAGTTTCGTTTTCAACACGCGGCTAGCCAGCTATAATTAGCCTCCGCCCCTGTACACCATTTTGAGAGGGTGTACTGTGCATTGGTGGGGTGAGGTGTGGGAGCTGGGAGGAGCAGAGAGCAGAGAGTGAGATAGTTGTTTTGGTAGTTGTTTTTGTGTGGTTTGGTAGTTTTGTTGTTGCAATTACTATTAGAATGTCTGGGAGTGAGAATGGACATGTGAGTCGTCTAGTGAGTGAGAATGTTGGTGTTAGTGAGTGTGTTGGTATGAGAGTTTTTGCCGTGACTGCGAGTGGAGGGGAGCGGAGGAGTGGAGTAGGGGACTCAGGGGAGAGGAGTGGAGGGGAGCGGAGGAGTGGAGGAGGGACTCAGGGGAGAGGAGTGGAGGGGAGCAGAGGAGTGGAGGGGAGCGGAGGAGTGGAGGAGGGGACTCATGGGAGAGGAGGCGTGGAGGGGAGAGGAGGCGTGTAGGGGAGGAGAGGCGTGGAGGGGAGGGGAGGCATGGAGGGGAGGGGAGGCATGGAGGGGAGGGGCAAGGCGGGGAAGAGAGGTGTGGAGCGGAGGAGAGAAGAGGAGGGGACGGGAGGCATAGAGGGAAAAGGAGGCGTGGAGGGGAGAAGAGGCGTGGAGGGGAGAGGCGTAGAGGGGAGGAGAGGCGTATAGGGGAGAGTATTGTTGAGGAGAGGAGGAGTGGAGGGGGGGAGAGGCATGGAGGGGAGAGTATTGTTGGGGAGAGGAGGAGTGGAGGGGAGAAGAGTGGAGGTGAACGGAGGCCTGTAGTGGAGCCAAGGCCTGGAAGAGAGTGTGGAGGTGGAGTGGAGCGGAAGCATGGCCAAAAAGGGAGACATGTGTCCCCCACTACATCAGAGAGTGCGGACTCAGACATGCAGCAAGCCAACCAAAGCAAGCGACAAAGATCAAGGGGGCCTGTATTTACCCAAGAGGAGAATGCTGCATTGGTTGCTGCAGTCCTAAGAGAAAAAGTGACACTCTTCTGCCAAACCGTGCCAACATCCGAGAAAGCAGCAGGCTGGGGACGAGTCCGGGACTCCGTGAATGCAGTCTCCAAGTTTTGCAGGCCCACCACTGGCGTCAGACACAGGTAATTATTCCAATATTCTTTCACACTGGGGCGGTGGGGGCGTTGGCGGTAAAACAGCGCTATTTTTAGCGCTGCTTTACCGTCGTTATTGCAGCGGTATTCGGCCGCCAGTGGTGCAGTTTTAACCCCAGCTGGTGGCCGAAAAAGGGTTAAAACCGCTCGTATAGCGCGGCTATAGACGCGGTATTGCCGCGGTATTGGCGCAGTATATATGCGCAGTATATATGATTTCAATGGGCAGGAGCAGTGAAGGAGCGGTGAATACACCGCTCCTTCACCGCTCCAAAGTTGCGGCTTGCAGGAGTTTTTTTCTTCTCCTGCCAGCGCACCGCTTCAGTGTGAAAGCCCGACAGCAGCGGCTGTTTCGGGTCGGTTTGCAGGCGGTATTTTTAGCGCAATAACGCCTGCAAACCGCCCCAGTGTGAAAGGGCTCTTAGAACACACATTTGTAAAAAATACACAGTGTAATAGTCAATAAAAATTAACAGTTCTACTTTACAAAACTATTTATTTGGCACAGCCACATACAGAAGAGAACATTAACATACATGGAAATATTGTAACATAAAAAACCATCACTGTGTGAAACGACAGGTTGCTTTTCAAAAAAATAAATCAGTTTGGTTTCTATTTCATGTAACTAATAATGTTTATTTTTCATGTGCAGATTCTATGATTGTCGGGCGGCAGTCATCAAAAAGCTGAAGAAGCGTCTACGGGGAGAGCATATTAGGGGAAAGCCTGTTGAGTTACGTGAGTGGGAGGTAAAGCTGAAAGATGGCCTTGGCCTTCTGGCAGAGGATGTCCCTGGAGTCAGCAGCAGGGGTCCACATCAAAGAGCTGGTGGTGAGTAAAATGAAATATATCATTATATATTGCTGTTATATGGTTGTTTCAGGCTCACTATTATTTTTTATGACTATGCATGTGAAACTTACGTTTTTCTTTACATACATGTTTTCCAGATTGAGAAACATCATCTGTAGAGCGATCAGCTCCAAGTCCATCCCATCGACATTCTGGTGAGTACCTAACACAAAGACAAAGGATGTATAATTAATGATAAACTTCTATTTAAAGTGGTGTTCCACCCTAAAAAAAAAAAGTCATGGTTGTGCCTAAAAAAAAATGTAAAAAAAGATTTGGATATTTTTTTTTTACTTACCTCTAAATGCCTGTTGCTAGGGGGTCCCTCGTAGTCTGCCTCTTCTAGTGCCTGCGCTGGTGACATCACTTCCCCCTCGGCACAGGAAGGGCTCAGCTCTGCTCCCTCCCTCCTGTCAATCATCTGGGACCCATTACAGGTCCCAGGTGACTGAGTGGCCAATCACGGCGCGCGGCGCCGCTCGCGCATGCGCAGTGGGTGCCAGGCAGTGAAGCCACAGCCCGGCACCCACAGTTGCAATGCCGGCGCCACTGAACGGAGGGGGAGACGAGCGGGGCTTCAATCCCCCGCATTGCTGGACCCTGGGACAGGTAAGTGTCCAATTAAAAGTCAGCAGCTGCAGTATTTGTAGCTGCTGACTTTTAATTTTTTTTTTGACTGGCCCTCCTCTTTAACATTTAAAGCAGGCATCACTAAATGGCGGACTGTGGGCCAGATGTGGACCAAGTCACTGTGCCACCTGGAACGCCACAATCCAGCCATTTAGGTGACGGTTCTGTCTGCCTCCCTCTGCCGCTGTCACTATCACAGAGCTGCTGAAAATAACTTCACAAGTTAAACAGCAGGTGATTGGTTGCTATGCGGCCCTAGCAACCAATCAACTGCTGGTTAACTTCAGCAGCACCTCCTGCTCCCACCCATTATTCAGTGCTGCTGTGTCTCCGGCTCTGTGTGCCCAAATAGGGTAGGATGGGGCAGCGCTGCAGGGGGGATGTGAAAGTGTCAAAGGTGCAGAGGCTGTGTAATGTGATGGGGGCCAAATATGCAGGGGGCTGTGTAATGTGAAGGGGGCCAGAGGTGCAGAGGCTGTGATGTGAAGGAGGGTTGAGTTGCAGGGGGGTTAGGATGCAAAGGGGGAGGGCAGAGGACACAGGTGTGCTCAGGTGCTATGAAGGTGGGGGAGAAGATACCATTGTGAAGGGTGTTCAGATCAGAACACTACTGTCATGGGGAAACTAAAACAATCATGGGATTGTGTAATAAAAGAGGGGGGTGTACTATAAAAGGGCAGGCTATTCACCAAAATGTTAATTGGTCAATTTGCCAAGAAATATATCATCTCATCTGTTTTAACACATCATCAACTTCAGATTAGATTTGAACATTTCCAGTGCAAATTAAATCGGTAGTAAACCACGGAAAAAAAAAAAAACCTGCAAGACAATGGCATACTAGCACATTATAAAATAAACGAGGCCCCAGCAGCCCAACCTGGCCAGCGCTATGACACGTTGCCTCGCCTTCTCTTCCGGGCGTCGACGCTGTGTGTGGCTGGAGGCGCTATGGGGTCTCTCCCATGCATGTGTGTGGGAGTCCTGTTTCCAGCGAGGTGCTTTGATTTTTCTGAACCGTCCGGCGTCCGCCGGCCCTTCAGAGCGCATGCACCGCCACTGACGTCAGCGGCTGCATCCGGGGTGGATATTTCCTAAACCGTACAGGTTTAGGGGATATTCATATTACCTACAGCTAAGCTTTATTATAGGATTACCTGTAGGTAAAAAAAATGACAAAGTGGGGTATGCAATCCACTTTAATTCACCTCAGTGCACTTTTTTACGCTTTGATAATAAAATATGTTGTTGTCGTCCAACATATACCAGGCAAAAATAATAAATAAAGCTCTTGACTTTATCTTGAACATTACCTTGACTCTTGTCTTTTCTACCGTCTTTAACAGAAAGCCCGATCCGTATCCCGGACTCTCCAGAAGCATCAACTGGCAGGAAGCAGCGGACCATTACGCCTCTGGGTAAGTAGTGTACATAATCTGGAAAGAAACAGGACACACCATCATCATCATTCATCGATGTCCATGATATTATATACATACAGGCATTATCATTTAATACACATTATTATTATAACAAACAGCATGGGCACTCACATGAGTGTAGACAGGTGGGCCGCACACCCCATAAAGTGCAAAAAATTATACGAGAACCCCCTAACGGGGCTTTAAAGCAGCCAATGAAGTACAATATCGATAGTTGAAAAAATTCAGTTTTATTAGTACAAAAAATATATAAATAGCATATTATAAAAATCGCTGAGGATGAATACTGACTATTCGAGTCAAGACATGACCTGAATATGACATACCAATACAGTGAACAAAGCATACAATTAAACCAAGTGCCAGGCACAATGCATTAAAGGGCGACCAAGGTTATCTTAAATATCTTAAATATAATAGGTAATTATATGATCCAGGCAACTTTAGTAGATGGTGCACATATATAAGTTTGGTACTGTTGGATTTGATGCTATGTTTGACACATGTTGACCTTTTCACAGTGGACAACCATCCTGTGAAGAGGACCCGGGAAGGGTCGAAACGCGTCAGCATTTACGTATACAACTTCTGTTGTTCCACATACATGTACTTTATTACCCTCATTTATAGGCAATATCTGTTGCTACCTATTTTAAGAATCTAACATTTAAGATAACCTTGGTCGCCCTTTAATGCATTGTGCCTGGCACTTGGTTTAATTGTATGCTTTGTTCACTGTAATGGTATGTCATATTCAGGTCATGTCTTGACTCGAATAGTCAGTATTTATCCTCAGCGATTTTTATGATATGCTATTTATATATTTTTTGTACTAATAAAACTGAATTTTTTCAACTATCGATATTGTACTTCATTGGCTGCTTTAAAGCCCCGTTAGGGGGTTCTCGTATAATTTTTTACATATTATTATTATTAAGGTCCATTTTCAAATTCATACACACATGACACCTCATACCTTCAGAACACGACTGTGAAGGGGAAACTGTGATGTGAAGGGGGGGGACTGAGGAAACTGAAGTAAGCATGGGATTGTGTAATAAAAGAGTGGGGTATAGTATAGTATATGTAAAAGGTTATTCACAAAAGTGTTCATTGTTCAATTTGCCAAAAAATATAACATCTGTTTTAACACATTAGAAACTTTAGATTTGATTTTACAGTTCCAGTGCAAATTAAAGCGGCTTTAAACCGCAGAAGAAAAAAAGAAACCTGCAAGACAATGGCATAATGTGCTAGTATGCATCGCATAATAATAGCACATTATGAATTTCTATGAAATACCTTAGAACGAGGCCCCTGCAGGCCGACCCGGTCAGCGCTGAGCGGGCTGACACGTTGCCTCACCGTCTCTTCCGCGGTCGCGGGCTCCGGCGCTTCTGAGTGGCCGGAGCTGCAATGAGGTCTCTCCCACGCATGTGCGTGGGAGTCCTTTTACTGGTGAAGAGGTTTGATTTTTCTGCAGGGTCCAGCGGACCTTCAGAGCGCATGCACCACCGCTGGCCTCGGCGGCTGCATCTGAGGAGGATATCTCCTAAATAATATTCATTTTACGTACAGGTAAGCCTTATCACCTGTAGTGTTAAAATGACAAAGTAGGGTACACAATCCACTTTAATTCACCTCAGTGCACTTTTTTGTGAGTACAGACAGAGTATTAGCTCGAAGCCCAAACAAAAAAAAAACAACGTAGTGCTAGCATGATTAGGAGCATAGGGAAGCTGGGCAAGTCGGGATAAAAACATGTTGTCAGACAACATGGGGCTGCAGGGGATTGGGCAGACAGCGTGGTGGAGTGACTGCAAAAAGACAGGAGTGTGGGGGAGACAAGGTGAAACCAGACATCCTGGGAGTACACGAGGAGGAGAAGCATTCCTGCCCGCCCTCCCTCCCTACATCGGCTTGGTTCCTTCTATGCTTACTTTTTTGTTGTATTGGTTGTTTTATTTTATTTTACAGGGTACATTTGTTTGGGTCTTTGGAGGTATTTAAAATAACTTGCTGTGCTCAGATGATTGGGACCCATCTAAGGTATGGGTCCCCGGTGGAATGCCAGTTATGGTGGATTAACTGGTAGTTACAATGGTGTATCTGCAGAATGTGGTTAGTCTCCGAGTCAGTGCAGAGCGGTAGGGAGGGACCATGAAAGTAGTTTACACAGATACAAGGGAAACATTTTTGATACTTAGTTAGTGCCTGCAAGGATCGTCAACCAAAAGAAAACAGACATTTTACTTCGATCTTTGTGTCAGTATATTTTTGGGCAATTACAGTTGGGCCAATAAGATGGGAATACAGTAATTTATGACACAAGTAGTCAGGATACATCTGGGGTACCTTTTATTTATAATGCTTTGATGTTGTAGTACAACTTATAACAGGCAAAAATAAATAGCGCTGTTGACTTAACTTTATCTGGAACATTACCTTGACTCTTTTCTTCCATCTTTAACAGAAAGCCCCAGCCGTATCCCTCCAGCGTCATCTGGCAGAAAACAGTGGCCCAATACTCCTCAGGGTAAGTACACAAGCTGCCAATATAAAGAAACAGGACACACCATAATCATCTACACATTACACACAGTCATTATTATCCCCTTCCCGACGAGCGTACGCAGATGTGCAGCCTAGACTTTCAGGGGTTATACCGGGAAGATGCCCGCAGCTGCAGGCATCATCCCATTACTGTTTTGTAGAGCGGGCGATCGGCTTTCCAAGTATAACAACCGATGTGGCTAAAAGCTGCTCGGCTGTTATACCGGAGAAGCGAGAGGGGACTCCCCCCCCTCCCGCCGCCTCCTGCTGCTCTTACCAGGCCTCCCGATCCACCAGGAGGCCTGATGACCAATCCGCCATCTCGGCTACTGCCGGCTGCTGACAGTCTGGAATGAAGCTGAGAGCGGCTTTGTTCCAGTCTTCTAATTGTAAATGCGGAAGCGACGTCATGACCTCACTTCCCGTCTACTCGGGTGCCAGTGGCGCCTGTTTTAAAAAAAATATACAATATTCAGAATTGCCCAAAATGGCGATCTGAATACTGTGAAGTGCAAAGGATGGATCGGGGGTCTTTTAGACCCCCGATCCCTCCATAAAGAGTACCTGTCACCACCTATTACTGTCACAAGGGATGTTTACATCCCTTGTGACAGCAATAAAAGTCCATCCAAATTTTTTTTTTTTTAAAACACAATTTCTAAATATAAAAATACCTAAAAAAAAATAAAATTTTTAAAGCGCCCCTGTCCCCGCGATCTCGCTCACTAAAAAACGCATATGGAAGTTGCGCCCGCACATGTTAATGGTGGTCAAATCGCACATGTGTGGTATCGCCGCGATCGTCAGAGCGAGATAAATAACTCTAGCACTAGGCCTCCTCTGTAACTCTAACCTGGTAACCGTAAAAAAAAATTAAAGCGTCGCCTATAGAGATTTTTAGGTACCGTAGTTTGTCACCATTCCACGAGTGCGTGCAATTAAAAAGCGTGACATGTTTGGTATTTATTTACTCGGCGTAACATCATCTTTCACATTATACAAAAAAATTGGGCTAACTTTACTGTTTTTTTCTTTTTTAAATTCATGAAAGTGTCCCTTTTACCAGAAAAATGTTGTGTTTAAAACACCGCTGCACAAATACCGTGTGATAACAAATATTGCAACAATCACCATTTTATTCTCTAGATTCTATGCAAAAATATATATATAATGTTTGGGGGCTCTAAGTAATTTTATAGCAAAAAAATACGGATTTTAACTTGTAAACACCAAATGTCAAAAATAGGCTTAGTCATGAAAGGGTCAACATATAAAAGATATTACCATCCATTTTCATACACACAACTCATACTTCAATCACTTCTCCATGAAATCATACAGTGAAGTGTTGTGTTTTAAAGTAGTAAACAATGAAGTGGATTTACACAAAATTACAGTGCAAAATGTGGTGCAGCTCTGCAGAGAAATCAATCAGCTTCCAGATTTTTTTGGGAAAGCTTAATTAAACAAGCTAAAGTTAGAAGCTGATTGGTTTCTGCATAGCTTCACCAGAGTTAGCACTGTGTCCAGTGTTAGTAAATCAACCCTAATGTTTGTATGTGTAACCTAGAATTGTTTATGAATGCTATCGTCAACATTTGCTATCTCTTCTATTTTAGATCAACAAGACCAGCCAGAGGGGAGAGCGCAGTGCAGCCCGCACTCGCCTGTCCTTATTTTGGAGGGTATAGAGCTGCAGAATGAGCCAGAAATGAGACCTGCTATGTCACAGACTCCTGTCTTCTCCCCATGGCCAGAGGAGGAGGTCAGGGGCCAAAGTTCAGGCATGCTGCTGCCACCATGTACTGCTGCTCCCAGTGTGCATGTACTGCAGTCGCCACCTCCTGTCCGGGTGCCAACTGCACCGGGCTTAACTGCACAAATTGAGAGGCTCCTTAGTGAAGTGAGGGGATTGACAACTGAAAATAGAAGGCAGTCACGGGACATGAGAAGGCTTACCTGGGCCATACATCTCATAGGCAGACAGCAAATGGACCATTTTGAATTGTTGTTGAGCCGGGTAAACCAACAGCACAACCAGGCAATGGAGCATTTGAGACTCTTATTGATGGAAGCAATTTCCAGGCACAATGCTCCATTGCCTGGGAGCTCGTCTGTTAGTACAGAAAGCAGCAGAGAACCCTCTCCTTCTGAAAACTGAGGGTTAGTTCGTCCTCTGCCCCAGGACCCAAAGCAGCTCAGTTCACCGTTTTGTTTAGAGTTGTATATATATATATATATATATATATATATATATATATGTATACGTGTTAACATACATGTTATTTTTCTACGTTTGTTTGTGAAAATAAATGCAAATAATTTTCGCCAAATAAAAGCATACTTTAGTGCCTTTATTTTGATTATTATGTGATATTTTACACTTTATTATATATCTGGTTGCTTATTGCTTGATAATAACACACATGCTATCACACATGGTAATCATCAAAATCATCAAAGAACATCCTTGCCAGTTGTCACCAACAACTTAATTTAGATTTAGCTAGGTATTATACTGGCTTGCTGACCTTACTATTCTCTTTTTATTTCCGCATCATTATATGTTCTAGTTCAAAGTTGCAGTAACAGAAATGGAAAAAGTATTAGTAATGAATACTAATACTATTTCCATTTCTGTTACTGAAACTTTGGACTACAACATATAATGATCTGGAAAAGTGTATAAGTGTTCAGTATACAGCTTTCTTGATTTTATGTTTGAAATGAACATGCATGCATCACTTGAGATTCCCTCTATGTAGGGATGCACTGATACCGATATTGGATACGAGCAATTTTTGATCTGTATTCGTCAATACCAAATGACTGCCAATCAAGAATCTGGGAGGCCTGGCTTCCTGATAAGCTGTGAAGCTGGTGTCACACTCTCTAACAGTACCTGGATGCACCTGAATGGTCTTTGGTATTGAAGACGAGTACAGAGAAATAATTACTAGTATCAATTACTGCTATCGTGCATCCCTACATACATGTTTGCCGTTATTTATACATCCTAAAAGATGTGTATGGTTAATGCGTACCTATGAAGTCTTCAACTTGTATGTGTCTGTCATGATGAAGTCTCATCCACTCATTCCAGTGGTACTTACACTACATTGGCAAATAAAACAAGAGTTACATAAATGAATGGAAATCAATGATGGATGGGGGAGTATGTGGGCAGTTGAGCAGGTACTCACCTATTTCTGACTCACGGCAACGCGATAACAGTCTTTCCTTCCTTGTTGTGGATGATGACTTTCCAGAGTGCCAACTTACAAGTGCCATGTTGCCAACAATGTGGCCTGGAAATTGCATGAATATCTTGGTGAACTGGATATATTAGCAGCAAAAAACTTTTTGCCACGATGTAGGTGCCATCAGAGGGTTGAACGAAAAAACATTTTGGTGGTGGGGGTATAGGAGACTCGTAGTACCATTGTAGGCCTTCATTTTCATGTGTCTGTATGTATATTAGCATAGCAGCAGACTCAGTATCACCACTATTTCCACCACCAGTACTACAAGTATAGGAGTAAGCAAGCAACAGCCAGGTTGGCAAGCTGCATAACACAACAACCAAAACTACAACATTTTTAACTTAATAAATACAAATCCAGCAGCTTGAGCCAGTTTTGACACCTGTCAAGGTAGTGAAACCCCGACAGAAGGCAATCCTCCAAGGTGCTGTTTGCACTCATGCGTGGTCTGTGCTTTCCTGATATATTGCATGACCATGTGCGCAGTCGCACTGCCAAACGGTTTGCCTTTCCCCTTCATGGTGCTGCTTACACCAAACTTAAAGGGAATGTGTTTGTGTTCCAGTGTCCTAAGTATTGGAGATTTGAGAAGAAGGCAGGGGGAGTGGAAACAACAGGAGTTAGGAGGACTTTCAGCAGGTAAGTTTCACAAACTGAATGTTTTAAAGTTTTAATTTATATGTACAAATGATACAGCTGTCCCATTTATTTTTTATGATACTAAATGACACAGTTGTCTCAAAAGGACAACTATTTAAGTTAGACTACCAGATCAGTAGCTAACCTTGGACAGGAAAATGGCAGGGCAGGAGGTATGAGGTGGGACTTAGTAGGAGATCATTCCATGCCAAACCATCACAAACCAAATGGAACTTTGTTTTCAACCTGACCATCTCAGTTGTTCATTATATTTGATAGGATGGTATAGGGTCAGACATGGAGTAACTAACTACCATATTTAAGCCCTCACATAAATGGTCAGGATGGGATATCTGATGATTTCTGGCGTGGAATGAGGACCTTAGGGGAGACGTGGGACTCGGTCAGGTGGAGAATTCGAAATTATGTTAACATGGATGAGTATAATTTTTTTATTCAGCATCAAACTCAAGAGCAGGGTAACCAAGCTTTGGCAGGTTGACTTTTAAAAAAGCCATTTGCTCTAAGAGCTGGGGGAGCAATTGTGAGCGCTGAGGGCATAAAATATTTCCTGTTACAGAAAACACCCGCTCACTCTGGACCGTGGTTGAGGGACAGGAAAGAAGCTCCTGGGCTACCGAGGACAAAGCAGGCCACACACCCTACTTCTCATCCCAAAAACTTAAGGGATCTGTACTGGGGGGCAAAGGAGGTTCCGCTAGGTAAGCCCTAACTATGTCACCAGCACTTTTTTCTTTTCTAGGGGGCTGTTTAGTGGGTCCCACAAAACTGTCAGGTGCCTCAGCCCAAAAGGCTGATGCTCTGGAGGAGTGAGTACTGGCAGCAGTGCTGCTAGTATTAGCTAACAGAGTATCATCAGACATCTCCAGCTCATCTTCTTATCCCTCCTCTAACTGTATTCCCATTTGCCTTTCCCTCTCACGTACCCTCTCTATCAATATATCCCGCCAGGTGGTGAGAGTATTTTTCCTGAGTGCTATTTTGCCTTTTATTCTGGGGTCACAAATTGTGGCTAACATGAACTCGGGCGAGGGTCGATGAGCTCTTTTTGAAGCACCAACTGAGTTGCTCCTTCAGTCTCCTCAGAAGGGCATCAACTTCTGCAAGTATTTTGCCACCAGGCCATCTTTCCCTATTGGAAAGGAAGGAATCTATTTTATTAGAAAGGTGTGCAAAGAGGGGAACCACTTCTGCCAGGCTAGCACTCTCTTTGCTTAAATTGTCAGTGACATCCTCAAAAGGCCTGAGCACTGTGACAACTTGGTCAATCATGACCCAGTCCTCCCTGCCTAGTGGTCTGGCAATACTAATAAAATGTTCACATAACATTGGATGAATTGCCCTCTGTTGCTCGAGTATACGCTCTAGCATATGTAAGGTGGAGTTCCACCTCGTTCCAACATCCTGTTTGAGGCAGTGCTCCACGAGGCCTGCCTTTCTCTGTTCCTGCCTGAAAAGGTGGCTATCCTTCACACTACGGTGGAAGTGACCAGCAATTTTCCGGCACGACTCTAAAAGTCCTGCTAACCTTCCACTGTTAGTATTATCATCAAGAGCACACCTAACAACTAGATGCAGGATGTGTGCACAGCAGCGCACACCAACAAACCTTCCATCACGGATAGCCTTTGTCATGTTAGCTCCACGATCACTGACAACAAATCCCATTTTGACATTTGTGCCTGCCTGTTCCCCTAGCCACTTCCCTATCATTTTCTGAAGTGCATTTAGAATATTGTGTGATGTGTGCTGCTGATCCATCACCTCAGCATGAAGGAGGAAGGAGTGCAATCCTGTCTTGTGCACTGTGGCAGTGGCCACAGCGCTTGAGGTTTTTCTTGACCTTGGAGTTTTTTTTGGTGTTGGTTGTACATCTTGCGACACATTGGGCTGCCACCAATGGGCAGTCAAGGACAGGAAGGCATGCTGGCCACTTGTAGCACTCTATAAATCAGTTGGAAAGTAAACTGATTGGCCAGCAGCCTTCCCCAGCAAATCCTTCAAAACCCCAACACATGACCGGTACAGTGAGGGCACTACCATTCTACTGAATGTGGTGCGTGAAGGGACCTGATATTGTGGTGCCACAGCCTGCATCAGCTGCTTGAAGGGCTCCCCTTCCACAAAATTGAAAGAAGCCCCCCAACAGCTATAAGTTGTCCGATGAGGCGCGTAATTTTACGGGATTGCTGTTTTGACATACCCCGGTAATGTACCCCTCCAAAATGTTCTATAGTGGGCTGTATGGATGTCTTTACCATTTTAGTATGATGACCTGCAGCTGCAGAAGTAGCTGTGACTTTGACACTGCTGCTGGTAATGGTGGTGGTAGATGGGGGAGCCACACCCATTTCTTCCCTCAGCACCACTGGCCTGTGGTGGGTAAGCATGTGTTGCTTCATCCCAGCGTTCGTGAGATGACCCAACAGTCTCCCATGGCTGACTTCTCTGCCGCATAGTTTACATGCAGCTGTGCGGCCATCACCAACTGTCACGAAATGCTCCCAAATTTTTGAACGACGGGTGCTGCCACTGTGTGTTGAAGATTTTTTTGAGAGCGTTTCCTCTTCAGCTGCAGATGCTGAAGCAAGTTGCTTAATTTGGGTTGTGGCCTGGCCTGTGCACTCTGCTATGCTGCTGTGTTTTTGAGATAAAACGGGAGGTGGCCTCATGTCAGGGATAGTGAAGGAGGTTACTTGACCAACAGTTTTACTGGCAGCTCTAATGTTAATGGGAGACTCAACCGGAACAGGAGAGACAGGTGCCACCGGTGCTGTTCTTTCAGGGGAATACAACAGTGGGGAATCACATTTAATATGGGAAGAATATTCTATCTCATCAATATTTGGTTCCTGATCGAGAATAAAAGGTAGGGTATAATCTGAATCTTCCACGTTTATGAAGGAGGATTTATCACCATCGGGATGTTGGGGGGTCCTGCTGAATTCCCGTTTCTCTCGGATAGCTAATGGGAAATGTGCCTAAAAAATCACCCTCATTACTTGTATGACCTGCAGATGTCATTTTTTCAGTGGTGATGGTGGTGCCAATGTGAGTGGTGGTGGTGGAACTATGAGCACGCAAAATGTCTTGCTCATATTCTATTATTTTACGTTTAGGCTGCTTAAATGGATCAGAATCAAAAGCCTGTGTTGGTGGTACGGTCAGGCCTTTCCTGTAAAAAATACTTGGTGTCACCACATTTCCCAAAGTGCCCATAGCGGAGGTGGTGGTGACACAACTGGCACTAGTAATTGTGCAGGTTGTTTTTTGGGGAAGATCCTGAAAAAGGCGACGACATGCAATAGATATAGATGATGACTGTTTCCTGGTCTCAGAGCAGGACCTCTTAGCCCTGCTAGTAGGGGATTTTGAACCTACAGTTTCCCTCTCTGACCTTTTCTGTTTGGAGGGTGGCCTTAGCACAGCACTACTGCTAGTCATAGTATGAGAGTTTGACCTTTTGCAGCTGCTAGCTCTGCCTGAAAGCTGTGGATGAGGCACTGAAGCAGGACAGGAAAGCTGCTCCTGCTGCTTCATTTGCCTCCCCTTTGAAAAGTCACTCCTGTGAGACCTAACAACACGACTACTGGAACTTTGTGTAGTACTGGTGGTGGAAGTACGACTGTCTGGGCCTTGCAATACAGATGCTGACATACATGACACAGACAATGGTGGTACAAGGTACTCACAGGTGCTGGTAGTGGTTGTTGTTGCTGTGTCACTGCTGTGGCTGGTAACAGGAGGTGGAACCTCATGTTGAGAGCTTGAATCCATCTTGACAAAAGACTGGACTCTCTTCTGCTGCTTCTCAAATGTCTCCCCTCCTCTGCTCAATCTCCCTTTCTCACTCAGTTACCACCAGGCAGGCATGTGCAGTAAAGTTTTACCCCTAATCCAACCTCCAGCACAAAATAAAGCAGCTGATTGGACTGTAAATTACTCCATGCCAGTAATCCAGCCCCCAAGGAATCAAGTGATTGGCTTAAAGAACTGTATCCGGAATAACGAATGAATTCACACTGAAATTGAAATTCGTATGAATTGTGCAACTCTCGGACATTCGGATGCATTCGTAAGTATTCAAATTCGTCTGTATTTTGCAACTTTCGGATGCATTCATAAGCATTCGACTTCGTCTGTATTTGCAACTTTCGGACATTCGAGTGCATTCGAATTTTCGTTCAAAGCGATTACGAATGTATTAGGCCGCGTTAAAGCTTTAACGAATTATGCCGAAAACAACGACTATTTATGGTAGAATTTAGTTCGGATTCGGTTTTATTCGTAATTGCTTTGTTCGGATATTCGAATGCTTCCGAATGTCCGAAAGTTGTTATATTCGGACGAATTTTGATTCGTTACGAAACGAATTGCACAAGCCTACACTGTATCCAGTTTAGCTAGATCTGACTGCAGTCCATTCCTGGTATACTGTTTCTAATATACTTCTGGCAGGCAGGTTATTCAGTTAGCTGCAGTGTATTTAATATATATATACAGATAGTCTCATATATATATATATATATATATATATATATATATATATATATATATATATATGTACTAGAGGTCATTTAGGCCAACCAAACGTCCAGTTGAGCAGCTGGACATACATCAGGAAACTCTATTATAACACCTCCCTATGAGGTGCTGGAATAAATAGTGCATCAGGGCCTATTCCCTTACATAAGCCAGGTGGCCACATTTAAAATAGACCTTTGACAGGAAATGGGCATTTTATGGTTAGGAGACAGATGTATGGTGCCTATTCAGAGAACTTGTGGAAAGTACAAAAGTTCATACATATTGATCAAATTTGATGTCCTTGGAAGTAAAAACTAAGGCCTCAATATTTCCACATCAGTTCCCCCTGAAGTTCATTCTTTCTTTCTTTATTTTTTTATTTATTTCAGTTACTTATATAGCGCTGTCAATTTACATATACATTGTACATTCACATCAGTCCCTACCCTCAAGGAGCTTACAATCTAAGGTCCCTAACTCACATTCATACATACTAGGGACAATTTAGACAGGATCCAATTAACCTACCAGCATGTCTTTGGAGTGTGGAAGGAAACCCACGCAGGCACAGGGAGAACATGCAAACTCCAGGCAGGTAGTGTCGTGGTTGGGATTCAAACCAGCGACCCTTCTTACTGCTAGGTGAAAGTGCTATCCACTACACCACTGTGCCGCCCATTCTTGAACTTATGCCCTCCCTCAATGATTTTGTACCCACGCACAACAGCCCAGAAGCCCTGACCCTTCCCCACCACCACCACTGAGGCCTCCTCTTCCTTTCTTGAACGAGTCGGAACCCATCGAGGTAGACTTGAGACAGCAAAGAAATCCTGGTGCCTTTGAGACTTCACACCTGAACCATGAGTGCCTGTACTGCAATGTTTCATCTCCCCTCTGCCTTGGAAGAGTGGAACTTCAACACTGATGGCGAGATCCTGGCATATCTAGTAACTTGGTAATACGGTGTAATGGTTGCACCGATTGGATCGGGCCGCGAGACAGCACTTTTCAGCATGGTGAAGGAAAGTTCAGGAGAGTCTTATTTGTTGTACATTTGTCTCAAGAAATGACTTGGTTGTCTTTGCTTCTTCAGGTGGTGGTCGGACGGGCCTCCGGACAGTCGCGCATGAATACAAATAAAGGAGAATGTCGGTGTACAGTTATTGGAGGAATGCCGGACATGAGCAGTGGTGTGACCATTAAGACTAAGTGTTTATAAGGGGTGTAATGTGGATGAGTAAAGTGGGATCTCCACAGGGTCCGAGCAACAGCCAGTATCATCCATGGCCCTTGATGGTAGGGATAGTCAACTCTGCCTGCTATTGCCAGGTTCCTGGGTTCACCATACCTGCTCACGGGGCTCAGGTTAAAGCAGTAGGCAAACTAGGGGAGGTAGAATACATTAAGACATAAGACCTGGATGTCCAGGGATACTTTGTGAAATATGGTACTTGTATGTTTCAGGAAACCATTCTATAGGACCCACTGGACTTTTAAAAACGGAGTCAGGCAGAAACGGTAAAGCCTTACAATTCACAGCTCATCTCTGATATTCAAACAAAAGTTCCAGAAGATTAATAATACATTTACTTTTAAAGATATAGAGGAACATTATCAGCTAATGGACTGGTACCATCACTTAAAGTAATTAAAGATAAGAATATGAAACAAAGAAAGTAGGAAGGAGAAAGAAGAGAAAAAAAATAAGCAAACAATTAAAAAAAAACTTATAGGTTTAATGCTGCTTCAACCCAGACCGTTTATCACACACATTTCACTTTATGTCAAAGAGCATTGAATCTGCATTCATAAAAACAAACAAACAATATATAACTGTCCTGAAAAATTATTATAAAGTGCCTTGAAAAATAATACATTGCCGCCGTTGCAGCAGCAACTTAGCAAAAAAAAATAAAGAGGAACAAAAAAATAAAAATACTTAATTCCTCTCCCATATTAGTGATCAACAGGTAAACAGGATCACTGTCACTAAAAATTTACAAGTCGGGTACAAAAAAATATTTAAAAAAAGAGAGAATAAAACAATGGTTGTCAAAAGCTTTTAGAATTTAGTCAAACCCGAGTGCACTTTATTGCTCAAAATTTTTTAGAGGCTTTTTCCCAAAACAACAAAAATAAAAATATAGTTCTAGGGTCCTCTTTTTAAATGCGCACAATACTCTACATTGGTCTCTAAATAGCTACCCACATGAGGACAGCAACAGGGTGGAGTTTACTAAAGCTGTGGCCCTAAGACGGTACCTGAATAAACTTTTCCCATTAAGAAACCTTAGTTTGAGATATTTGGATTAACCTCTTTTTTTCTTGAGATCACCCAAATCGTCCACTCCGCTCCTCCTAAGACATCCTGATTTCCAGCTCCCTTGTTACCTCCTCCCATGCTTAACATCAGGAACGCTCCAGAACCTCTGGAACTCCCCCACCCCAATATGTCCAGCCAGGCCCTACCCTTTTCACACCTAGGTGATCCCTAAAAAAACTTTTATTCTGGGAAGTCTGCCCCACCTGCACCGAAAATGTTACCTCAGCCAGCTCCATATCAGATAATTCCCAGCAGCTATTATTTTTGTACCACCCTCCTCCCCTTAAATCATAAACACCTTGAGCAGAGCCCTTCTATTCACGCCCTGCACAACCTGTTGGCACTATCTACCTGTTGCCCAACCTATCCAACTACCCAACTTTTAACTCCTCCCCAAATCCCAACGGAAGTTTCAGTAGGTGTAAGGGGGTGTCAGGTTTGCTATAAAACCTTTCTTCAGGGGTGATCGGGGTACAACCCGGTGTTCCTGCTATATCCATGCCAAGGGCAAGAGGAGTACAATAGACTCCCTGAGGTAGTGTACCCTGCTAAGTACAATTTAACCTGATGCTGAAAACAGTGCATCATTAGACATGTGATACCAGCACTAATACCCTGGTCTCAGGTCTCAAGTATTTTTAACTTTGTTTAGGACCAGTTGGGACACTACCCCAGCATCCATTAGAGACGACCCCTCCTGTGCCAACATAGTTGCCTTTTCCCATAGCACAACACCTTCCTTTCTCCAGCACTCATCAGTACCAGTCATCTGAGGCTGTCCAGACTCAAACTGTCAGAACAAGATGGACTCCAGGGTGTAACACAGTAGAGTCTGTTAGGATAGTATCCAGATTGACCGTGATATCTGCACAATGTTCCATCCCTGTCATTAGGGATGAGAACAGTGCAAGTTAGATTTTGATGATCCTGGAACTGAGTCATCCACCAATCTATTATGATTCATAGGCAACCTGGATACTACCCTCACCTGCCTGTACTTGCAAAGTGAAAATTGACCCACTGAGAAAGAGTCAGTCACTTCTCCAAGGTCCGGGATGCTGGACAGAGCAAGTTGGCTTTCCTAACCCTTTCCCTGATATGTAGCACAAGACCTCCCAATGTGGTCTTGAGTATCTCCAGCTCCATAGTGTTTTAAGGTACCCGGTGCCCCACCTCCAGCTCCAACGGCAGTCTCCATTAAGCCTCTCTTTATCCTAAGTATGGGAAATAGTTTGAATACTCGGGTTGAAAACCACCTGCCAACTGGTACACTCAATTCTTTATTGAGGCTGCACCCCTTTTCCCTCCTTTATCAATTTTGTAATCAGACAAGGCTATCCTTCACCCATACAAAATAAGCTACCTACACTCTTCAGACAGGGGCATAGTGTAACACTGGGGCACTGGTCTTCCTGGCATACAGGACACACACAACTAGTTAAGGTACACAAGGAGTCTAGGACAGGAAGGACACCTATAGGTATTGACTGAGGAGAATACAGCATGCCCACACATATAACCAAAGTAAGGGTCCTTGGAACAGCCAAGAGCTGGTAACACCCCACACAATCTTCCTGCACAACTCTTCTCCAGACCTACCCAAAACTATACAATACGAGGCCAGACCTATACACTCTCAGCTTGTATGCCATCAGGCAGGCCCTCGTACTACACATCTGAAGGTAAATCTAAAGGAAACTGAACAACAAAAAATTGCATAATGTGTATCCAGCTCGAGGAACTGCTGCTACCAGACACAATTGGCTAACAGCCAAAGAAAAATCCCTTGCAGCACTGAGGCGCCAGGATCGCTAAACAGTAGGGGGTACAATTCGAGCCGACTGGTGTGCCTTGAAACACACAGATATTAGTGACAGATTAGCCAAAGACACATTAGACAATTGGTAACAAATAGCCACGTAAGAACAGACAAACAGGAGACTCAAGGAGCAAATAGAGTGGCATGGTGACCCTGGGCAGGAAGCAGGCTTGAAATACACTTGGGGACACACAGATTGCTAGGGACATTAACATACCTTAGCCTAAGGCAAAGAGCCTTGCTTGAAAAGAAAGCACTGGCTGGGTTTGTAACTAATTACAATAACAGTAGGGGGAATTAAGGAGTCTTTTTTTTAATTCCATATATTTATTGATATAAACATTGTATGTCGTGCAACTACGTCGGTGTAAATATTTCAAGGTATTAACTTATATCCACTAACAGGTTTGAGATGTAACAAGTAGTAAACGTATATCTATGAAAGTCCCTAGAAATGCGATCAGTCCACTTCACTAGTGTGGCACCCCATGGGGGAACTTTAGTGCCACAGGAGTGGAGAGGACCCCTTCGCAATACACTATACGTTGACTAAGATTATCTAGTAGTAACTTGCTAGAACATGTAACATATAACTATTAGGAAAGTAACTGGTATTGCTTGGTCAAGAAAGAGAGGGCTGTGTTTCAGTAACTTTATGTGAGATGTGCAGTGTTAGTCCAGTCAGTCCATGGTTGCCAGTTTGTGTGTGTTTTTGCTGCTTGGCCATTGTAGGCGGCTGATGTGGTCTCATAGCTGAAGTCGATGACTTGGGCTAGTGTCAGAGGTTTGTCAGACTTCCATTGTCTGGTTATATTGAGTCTGGCTGCCAGGAGAATATGGGTTATTACGAGTTTGAATGGATGAGGAATGTTGTGAATAGTTAGGTTTAGGATTGCAAGTGCCGGTGAGGGGGGGGATTGTGATTTGAGTTATGTTTGAAATTAGCTTAAAGATGTCTTCCCAGTATTTCTGTAGGTTGAAGCATGTCCAGAGAATATGGAGTAAGTCATCTGTGGAAGATTTACATCTCCAGCAAGTGTTGGGGATTCGGGGATCAAAGGATGCTATTCTGGCTGGAGTAATGTACCAGCGTAGTGATATTTTCTGTGTAAGTTCCCATAGGGCAGCGCATTTGGTGGCTTTGTAAACGGTCTTGAGGGCTTGTTGCCATTGAGTGTCTGTATAGGTACAGGCAAGATCGATATCCCACCTGTGGTCTGAGTTTAGTTTGGATTAGGTGTATTTTTGGTGAAGACTGTTGTAAAAGTAGGAGATACCTTTCATTTTTGTGGCAGGATTGGTGAGATAATCCCAGGTCTTAGGGTGTACACTGTATATAGGGAGGGGTACAGTACGCAGGCAATGATGTATACGTAAGTAGGTAGGTACGTAAGTAGGTAAAGTATTCGGATGTAGGAAGAGTATATTCGGATTGTAGATGGGTTATCCTGTAGTAAATCTTGTAGGGAGTGTATTCCTTTGAGGGTCCATAATGATAATGAGAGTTCAGGCATTAAGTGTAGGAGAGTGTTTAAAAGAATATGGGATTGTAGGGTGATGGGGGTGTATGTCAGGAGGGCTGTCATTTTCCTCTAGGCATGGGCTGAGGCTTTCATGGTTGGAGATAGAGATGTCGGAACTGAGGTGCCAAAAGGTGTGTTTAGTAACCAGTTTTTCAGGTTAGGCTGGGTGAGTGAGGAATTCTCTATTTGTCCCCACAGTGTGGTTGGGCAGGGTTGGAACCAGCTGGGTAATTGAGCTAGGATGGCTGCTAAGTAATAATCCTCGAAGCCTTGGATCCTGTGCCTCCCACTAGTTTGTGTTTAATCAGTTTTAGATGGTCACATCTAGGTCTTTTACCATTCCAAAGGAATTTGTTAAATATCGTTTGAAGGGACCTGGGATGGGTAGAGTTCTGAAAAAATACAGTATTTGGGGGAGGCAGATCATTTTGAAGGCCGCAAGTCTACCTGTCCAGGAAAGTTCGTGTTTCGCTATTTGTTGTGAGGTCGATTGAATGTTCTGAAGGAGTGGCAGGAAATTACATGAGTAGAGGTTCTTGGTTTTTCTCGGTAGTTGGATGCCTAGGTAGGATATGTCAGTAGTTGCCCGGTGCAAATGTGTATTGTAGCTGTACGATGTTCCTCATGGTAGCATCTATATTAATGTCTAATATGAAGGATTTGGTTGTGTTAACCTTATAGTACGAGACCGAGCTAAACCAGTTGAGCATTTTTTGTACTTCTGCCAGGGAGAAAGTCAGGCTGGTAAGGATGAGAATGACATCATCAGCAAGTAGGTTGATTTTGTGGTGTGAAGTGCCAATTTGAAGGCCTGAGATGTTGGGATGGGAGCGGATATGTTCTGCTAGGGGTTCCATAAGCATGTGAAACAAGAGGGGGGATAGGGGGCAGCCCTGGTGCATGCCGTTGGTAATGGGGAATGGATGGGAGAGCATTCCCTCAGTGTACACTTGGGCCTCAGGGTTGGAATACAGTGCCATAATGGTGCTTAGGATGTTGCCTTGGAACCCACATTTTTGGAGGACTGCTTTGAGGTAGGACCAGTGTACCCTATCGAACGCCTTCTCTGCATCCAGAGATAGGAGCAGAGAAGGCGTTCCGGTTGATTCTGCATGATGAATGAGGTTAATCATCCTTCTGGTGGCATCCGAGGATTGCCTGCCTTTTGTGAACCCCGTCTGGTCTTGGTGAATAAGAGTGGGCATAATATCAATTAGTCTTGCTGCTATTGTTTTAGAGTAAATTTTGAGGTTGAGATTGAGCAAAGAGATTGGGCGGAAATTTTGGGGGACATTCAACTTTTTCCCTGGCTTCGGTATCGTTATAACCAATGCTTTTAAGTATTCTTTCGAAAAAACAGAAGAGGAGGCAGCGTGATTGAAAAGCTCATTGAGATGCGGGATTAGCTGTGAGGAGAATTGTTTATAGTATTCCCCTGTCAGTCCGTCGGGTCCTGGTGCTTTACCACTAGGTAGCGAGTCAATAGATATCTTAATCTCTTGTTCCGTGAAAGGGACAAAAAGGGCGGTTAGTTGTTCCCCAGTCAGTTTGGGTAGGTCTAGATTGCGGAGAAAATGGTCAATGTCATCTTGTGTGGGTTGTGGGGTATGGGGGTCTTGTTTCAGATTGTAGAGGTCGCCATAATAGGCACTGAAGGCATCAGCTATGTCTTGCGGGTTACTTAGTGGGGCTGTCGTGTGGGGGTGAAGTAGTTGGGTTATTTTAGTTTTGGCGTATCTTCCTTTAAGGCGTTGTGCAAGTTTCTTCCCCGCTTTGTTAGAGGTGGAGTATGTAGACGCTTTGATTTTCCTTTGGAGGAATTCATAGGAGTGGAGGAGCAGGGTTTTAAGTTCTTGTCTTAGGGATAGTAGTTGGTTTGTCTGTGGGTCTTGAGGGTTAGTTTTGTGTCTCGTTTCTAGGGCCTCTATCTGAGCTGTTAATTCATCTACGCGCTGCGTCCTCTTTTGTTTATGGTAAGAGCTCAATTTAATTAACATTCCCCTCATATACGCCTTATGCCTGCTCCACACCATGGCAAGGTCGGACACCTAGCCTTTGTTCAATGAGAAAAAATCAGTAATGTGTTCAGATATTTCTGGCGTGTACTTGTCATGTTGGATAATGAAGTTGTTTGCTCGCCAGAGAAATGTGTTGTGTTGTAAGTTGGAATATTGTATTGTAATTGAGGTTGGAGCATGGTCCGACCATGTAGTGGTGTGGATCATAAACTTAGAGATTTTCTGTAAAATCCATTTGTCAGTTAGGAACAGGTCTATTCTCGAGTAGGAGCGGTGTCTGGAGGAAAAAAAGGTGATGTCGCGGTCGGATCCATGGTGGCAACGCCAAACATCGTATAGATCCTGGGAGGAGATGAATTTTTTCAAAGGTGAACCTCGCCTCTTGCTGCTGATGTGGAGTCCATGGACATGTCTGGGACCAGGTTGAAGTCTCCACAGATTATTATGTGGCCCTTTTGAATGGGTCTGGCGGTGCGTAGGACTCTGTAGGAACTTCATTTGGTGGGAATTCGGGGCATAAATATTGATTATAGAGTAGGATACTCTATTGATGGTGCAGACAAGAATAATAAAGCGGCCTTCAGTGTCTGACACGACATCTAGTAATTGGAAGTCTACAGTGTCTTTGATCGCAATCATGACCCCTCTGGTTTTAGTGGAGTGTAATTCGTGGAAAATATGAGGGAATTGACGGTTGCTACAAAGGGATGAGCTTGATGATAGTAGGTGGGTTTCCTGGATACAAAGAATGTCACTGTGGAGAGCCGTGGCGGTTTTCCAGAGTGAGTGGCGTTTGGCGGGGTGATTCAGCCTGTTGGTGTTCAGTGATAGAATAGTAAACGGCATCTTGTGGGTGTGAGGTTGGTGGGTGTTATGCACAACACTTACAGTTCGTCGCTGTAGTTTGGATCCGAAGGTAACTGGGAGCGAGACTCAGAAGTAGGGTTGTGGAAGTCCAAGGTCTGGAAGTAGGTTGGACTAGGAAACTGTGAACAGTAGAGGTGCAATGAACTGCAAGGCAACAAATATAGGTGACTAATAAAAGTGGACTAGCAATATAACATACCAATAGAGGACACAATGATGGATCTTATATAAATAGCAATGTAGTAGTAAGTCAAACAAGTTGAACAATAAATAAGAGTCCCAAGAGTAGTATTGATAAGAGGGATGTAGTGAAGAGACAACTTCAGCAAAAATCAAACAGTCTCTGGGGTAGATATTTTCGGTGGTGGATGAACACCCGAGAGTGCCTTCACCATCAAAGGGAAGAGGGGAGAAAGAGGTAACCTTACCGGGAGCGATGGACCCAACTCACCGTACAGTGGTGGGTCAATAAGGCATAGAAATGGAGACCTGAAGCCGAACTCTCAAGATGTACCAAAATGTAAATGGGGGTATGGCGCTCCCTTATGGGGGGTATATGAGTGATTACAGTAAATCCTGATAAAGATATATTGAATAGTATAATGAATAATATATACCATACGCAAAGGGTAAATAAGTGCAATATCTATGGATGCTCATAAATTGATTATTACCACAAAAAATTTAAAAAAATTGGAAAAAAATTGAAAAAAGTGAAACCAAAAAGTAATGAAAAACCCATTCACATGTAATGGGCAAGTGTGAGATATTAGTCAGTTGCAGGTGCTGACCAATTGGTGCTAGTAACATATATAATACTGTGCAACTCTATAATAAGTCCAAACGTGTCCCAAAAGTAAATACCAAATGCAATCCAATAGGAAAAATAAAGGAAAAAATAAAAAAATATAAAAAATAAGATAAAAAATATATTCCAAAATATATATATCATATTAAAGTTCCAACTGCTTTAGTGACTGTAGTGCCCACAGAGGAGAATATCCGTGACTTCTGTGCTCCCCCTTTTGGCTCCCCACTCACCGGCTCCCAATACCCCTGCAGGGGTGACAGACACTAAAGATTCCAATGCCGTCCTCTTGGTTGGTGTCCCGTGGTTGCTGAAATATGGTATTGTCAGGGAAATGCCAGAATCAGGGCCTGTCAGTATAGGCATTTCCCCATGCGCCTGCATGGTAGAATTGCACATCGGCGCATACCGTTTCACAGTCAGCGGGTACGAGCGCGTGTCCCGAACGGATCAGCTCACGTGGGTGCACGACGCAGCGCATCATTACGAACTCGTGCACGCACATCGGGACGTTCCCCTGGCGGGCCTATATAAAGACAGCTATGGCCTGTGTTTTGTTGCTGGTTTGTCTTTTCAGCTCCTGTAACCTGCTCCTGAATCTGTGTACCTGTGCCTACCCGTTGTGACCCGGACCAACCCCGACTCCGCTTGAACCTCTCTTGTGCTTGACCCTCGGCTGCCTTCTGGACTTCGCTACCTGCCTGACTACCTGTGTTTGACCCTCGGCCTGCTCCTGGACTTGCTTCTGCCTTACCCTACTGTGGATTATCTGCCTGCCTGATTACCTGTGTTTGACCCTCGGCCTGTTCCTGGACTTGCCTCTGCTTCACCCTACTGTGGATTATCTGCCTGCCTGACCACCTGTGTTTGACCCCCGGCCTGTTCTTGGACTTTGTTTCAGCCTTACCCAGTGTTGGACTTTTGCCTACTTGCATACCAGTGTTTGACCCCCGGCCTACTTCCAGACGTCTGCCTTGTGGTTGACCCTCAGTACCCGGCTCAGCTACCCAGCACGGATCTCTTCTCTGCCTGAAGAATCGCCCAGCTCCTCTACTACCTGCTGGCGACCCGTGCTTCTTCGTGCCCAATACCCGCTGTGCCACTTCCAGAAGGTATCGTGCACCCAGCTGCAAGGGGAGCCTCTCTCAGCAACTCGGCCTTGGTGAGTACCTGACAGTACAAACCAGCCATGAGTGAGGCCTACAGAGCTGGCTCTCCCCTTGAGGCACTCTGCCAGCAAGTCACAGCTCTCACCCAGGCTGTCCAGAGACTCCAAGATGGCTACTTTCAGATTGAGGGTCGTCTGCAACATCTAACCACATTTCCTAACCCCTCGGACGCCGCATCAGCATCTGCCAGTGGAACATCTTCCTCTCGGGATCAAGCCAACCCGGCTTCTGCAGCAGTAATGGCCTTACCTGAACCCAGGGTTCCCATTCCGGAACGATTCTCCGGTAACCGGAAGAAGTACAGGGCATTTAGAAACGCTTGCTTACTATACTTTGCCCTTCAACCCAGGACCTTTTATTCTGAGACTGTGAAAGTGGGGTTCATTATCTCGTTGCTTTCTGACGAACCGCAATCCTGGGCTCACAAACTCCTTGAGCAAAAGAGTCCCCTCCTTGACTCTGCAGATGCATTTTTTGTTTCCATGGCCCAGCTATACGACGATCCTCAGCGTACTGCCACGGCTGAGTCCGTCCTGCATACCCTGACCCAGGGAAAAAGACCAGTGGAAGATTACACTGTGGAATTTCGAAAATGGTCAGGGGACACCAGCTGGAACGAGGCTGCATTAAAATATCAGTATCGCCAGGGACTCTCTGAGATCCTAAAGGATGAACTGGCTCGAGTAGATACCCCAGCCTCTCTAGAAGAGCTGATCCAGCTCGCTATTAAACTGGACAGACACCTCCGGGAACGTCGCAGCGAGCGTTTCCAGTCTCCAAGGCCCACTTGGATGATGCCACGGGTACCACCTGTTCCTGCACCCCCTACAACTTCTTCGTCATCCTCTCATGGTGAGCCCATGCAACTGGGTCTAGTTCGACCCCCACTTTCTCCTGATGAAAAACTCCGCCGGCGCCAGGCCAACCTTTGTCTATATTGTGAAGGAGCCGGTCACTTCTTAAACAACTGCCCTGTGAGACCCAGTAAGTACCGCACTCGGTCTGCCACGAACTTTCAAGTCGCTAGTTCAAGCCAGTCTCATCTTGTCCTCATGATCTCATTACAGGTGGAGGAAGAGAAGGTCCGGTTGCCAGCCATCGTTGACTCAGGAGCCTGCAGTTGCTTCTTGGATGCATCTTTGGCCCAAAACCTGCACATCCCTCTCCGAGTTAAGGAGCAACAGCTACAAATCCATCTGGCAGATGGATCCCTACCCTGTTCTGGGCCTGTCACACAGGAAACAAAGCCTATCCTCACTCATATAGACTCTGATCATTCCGAATTTCTTTGCTTTGACATTATAAGTTCACCTATGTTTCTCATCATTTTGGGGTTTCCATGGTTGCAGGCCCATGATCCTCAGATAAACTGGAGCAAGAAAGAAGTCCTCTTCTCTTCCATGTACTGCTCTCAACACTGCTTTTCACCAAAATACGACAGAACGGTTCCATGTCTAACGTTACAACCAGTACCGGATCATCTCCAACATGTCCCAGCAGCGTACCATGAATTCCTGGACATCTTTGATAAGAAGAAAGCTGACAGTCTACCTCCGCACCGACCCTATGATTGCCCCATCGACCTCCTACCCGGTTCCGAGATCCCCTTCGGCCGCATTTTTCCTCTATCAGAGATCGAGCTAGAAGCCCTTTGCTCTTACATCGATGAAAATCTTGAAAAGGGATTCATCCGGGCTTCTTCTTCTCCAGCTGGAGCGGGAATTTTTTTTGTGGAGAAAAAGGATGGATCCTTGAGGCCTTGTGTGGACTATAGGGAGCTTAACAAAGTTACTATCAAGAACAGATACCCGCTCCCTCTTATTCCTGAACTTTTCCAACGTCTCCGAGCCGCTCAGATCTTTACTAAATTAGATCTCCGGGGGGCGTACAATTTGGTTCGGATACGAGAAGGAGATGAATGGAAGACAGCTTTCCGGTCCAGATTCGGGCATTTCGAATATTTGGTGATGCCCTTTGGTCTCTGCAATGCCCCGGCTACGTTTCAACATCTAGTCAATGACATCTTCCGTGAGTATCTAGATAACTTTGTAATTGTTTATCTCGATGACATCCTGATCTTTTCCACCACTTTAGAAGCACATCGTACCCATGTGAAGAAAGTACTCTCGGTCCTCAGAAGACACGGCCTATACTTAAAAGGGGAAAAATGTGACTTCGAGAAAACCACCATCCAGTTCCTCGGATTCATTATCTCAGTAGGAGGGGTCGCAATGGATCCGCAGAAAGTTAGGGCCATCCAGGAATGGCCAGCTCCCATAGATAAAAAGGGAATTCAGCGATTCGTTGGCTTCGCCAATTTCTATCGCAGATTTATTAAAGGTTTCTCCTCTATCATCTCCCCTATTACTCAACTAACTCGCCAGCAGACTAGATTCCAATGGTCCCCAGATGCTCAAGAAGCCTTCGATGAACTAAAGAGACTGTTTATATCGGGTCCTGTCCTCCAACATCCCAATCCAGTCCTACCTTATGTGCTTGAAGTGGATGCTTCGGAGTCAGCAATAGGGGCGATCCTGTCTCAGAGAAGTGGCCAAAAAGCCTTGCTCCATCCGGTGGCCTTTGCCTCTCGCAAACTCACCCCTCCGGAGAAGAATTATGATGTCGGGGATCGAGAGTTACTTGCTATAAAATTTGCCTTAGAAGAGTGGAGATATCTGCTGGAAGGGGCATTCCAACCCATCATGATCTTCACTGACCACCGTAACCTAGAATATCTTCGAACAGCTAAACGCCTCCGACCTCGTCAGGCCCGTTGGGCCTTATTCTTCTCCAGGTTTAACTTCCATATTACCTATCGACCTGGCTCCAAGAACGGGAAGGCGGACGCACTTTACCGTATGTTCCCAGAAACCAGTGGACCGGAAGAACCTGGAACCATCCTAGCTCCTCACCACTTTCTCAGCCTGGTTCAGCCCAATCTTAGGTCAATTATTATACAGGCCCCCAGTCAATGTACAGAACCTGAAGTATCCACCCTAGAAAAGAAGGATGGTCTGCTATGGGCCCAGGACAAGGTATTTGTGCCACTCCCAGTAAGACTTCAGATTCTTCAAACCTTCCACGATCACAAGTTGGCAGGACATTTTGGTATACAAAAGACCTCCGAACTAATTAACCGCTCGTTCTGGTGGCCGGGGTGGAGACAAGACTGCAGAAGATATATACAATCTTGCATTACTTGCCAACGCAATAAGGGATCTAATGCCAAGTCGTGGGGACTTTTAAGATCTTTATCTATACCAGAACGTCCCTGGACAGAGGTCTCTATGGACTTTATTGTCGATCTGCCTCCTTCCAAGAAGTTTACTACCATCTTAGTGGTTGTTGACCGCCTTTCAAAGATGGCCCACTTCCTGCCATTGGTAGGCACCCCCTCTGCTTCCACAACCGCAGAGGTCTTTATAAAAGAAGTAGTGAGACTCCATGGCGTCCCCCACAACATTGTATCTGATAGGGGGATTCAGTTCACGTCAAGATTCTGGAAGGATATGTGCAAGTCCTTAGAAATCAAGACATCCCTTTCTTCCGCCTATCACCCACAAAGTAATGGCCAGACAGAAAGAACAAATCAATCTTTAGAGCAATACCTTCGATGTTTCTGCTCCTGGTCCCAGGACAACTGGTTTTCCCTTTTACCGTGCGCGGAGTTCGCCTACAACAATTCTGTACATTCCACCATCAACCAAACATCTTTCTGGGCAAACTATGGGTTTCACCCTTCCTTTCTCCCGGATTCTATTCCCGAAATCACTACTCCCGCAGTACAAGACCGTATACGTGCTATCCAAACAAACTTTTTGCAAATTAAGGAAACGATGAAGAAAGCTCAAGAAAGTTATGAAGAATTCTATAACAGGGGAAGAAGTAACCCAAATTTCAAGGTTGGAGATAAAGTTTGGCTATCAGCCATCAACCTCAAATTACCTTGCCCATCACGCAAATTAGGGCCAAAATTCATTGGTCCTTTTGAGATTAAGAGAGTTGTAAACCCCGTGGCTTTTGAACTGACCTTACCTAATTCTTATCGGATACATCCTGTGTTGCATGCCTCCTTACTAAAACCGGTCACTCCTAACTCTTTTCCAGGAAGGGAAGAACTACCTCCTCCACCAATCCGGATTGAAGGGGAGGAAGAATTCGAAGTGGAGGCAATAGTAGATTACAAATGGAGGGGGGGGGGCAGGAACAGTATCTAGTTAAAAGGAAAGGGTATCACCCGGAGGACAATTCTTGGGAGCCCGCTAGCAATATTCATGCCCCTCGTTTAGTGCGAGAGTTTCACAGAAGACACCCTGGGATCCGAGCTAGGTTGGGCACCCGGAGGTTGCCCCTTGGGGGGGGCACTGTCAGGGAAATGCCAGAATCAGGGCCTGTCAGTATAGGCATTTCCCCATGCGCCTGCGTGGTAGAATTGCACATCGGCACGTACCGTTTCACAGTCAGCGGGTACGAGCGCGTGTCCCGAATGGATCAGCTCACGTGGGTGCACGACGCAGCGCATCATTACGAACGCGTGCACGCACATCGGGACGTTCCCCTGGCGGGCCTATATAAAGACAGCTATGGCCTGTGTTTTGTTGCTGGTTTGTCTTTTCAGCTCCTGTAACCTGCTCCTGAATCTGTGTACCTGTGCCTACCCGTTGTGACCCGGACCAACCCCGACTCCGCTTGAACCTCTCTTGTGCTTGACCCTCGGCTGCCTTCTGGACTTCGCTACCTGCCTGACTACCTGTGTTTGACCTTCGGCCTGCTCCTGGACTTGCTTCTGCCTTACCCTACTGTGGATTATCTGCCTGCCTGATTACCTGTGTTTGACCCTCGGCCTGTTCCTGGACTTGCCTCTGCTTCACCCTACTGTGGATTATCTGCCTGCCTGACCACCTGTGTTTGACCCCCGGCCTGTTCTTGGACTTTGTTTCAGCCTTACCCAGTGTTGGACTTTTGCCTACTTGCATACCAGTGTTTGACCCCCGGCCTATTTCCAGACGTCTGCCTTGTGGTTGACCCTCAGTACCCGGCTCAGCTACCCAGCACGGATCTCTTCTCTGCCTGAAGAATCGCCTAGCTCCTCTACTACCTGTTGGCGACCCGTGCTTCTTCGTGCCCAATACCTGCTGTGCCACTTCCAGAGGGTATCGTGCGCCCAGCTGCAAGGGGAGCCTCTCTCAGCAACTCGGCCTTGGTGAGTACCTGACAGGTATCCTCTGTCCCAGGATTCCCAGGTCAATCCTCCATATCACCTTACACCACGTCCAAGAAGGGGAATCACCAGAGAAATCCTCATAAAAAAAGATGTCACCTCATAGTGTAGTATAATTAAAAGCTTTATTAAAATAATAATCCCCGATGGGAACAAGAATAAAAACCACTACACTATGGGTGAAGCCGAAACCAGGAAGAGCTTTCCCGCAGCGTGCGGTCCAGCTGCGTTCCAAGCTCCCTCGCTCAGTACCATGAAATGACGTAAGTGCGTAGCCCCGCCTTACGCGTTTCGTCATCGATGTTATCAAAGGCGGCGCCATCTTCTACACCTCACAGGTTATATGATAAGCGGACATGCTGGGTCTTCCCTTCTCCCATCGCTATAAGAACTGTGATTGGCTATTCAATCATAGAGCCCCCCCTCCAGGTGCAACCCCATTGGAAGGAGCACAATCCAGATTCTTTTGTCCATAGGCAAAAAATTATCACGGACCCGTGCATCTCCGCTAACCCTTTCACAAATTGGCAGACATATTTCACACAGAGTGATATTAACATCATACATCTATTGATATGTAATACAAGTTAAATTATCCAGGTAAGTATATCACATAGGCAGAATCCTCAGTGGTGAATTAAACTACATGTTCACCATCTTGCAAACCCAGTAACTATCTTGTAAAAGTAAAATAAAATTAAAATTAAATGTAAAACTGAGTCCCAATAAAGGTGTATTTACATATAGAAATATAAAAGAAAGTTTTGAATGTTCATTACTGTACTTTATGTGATACCAGCCTCAGATCTCCAAACAACAAAGGGAAATTTTACATCTGAGACATAAAGACTAGTACAGACCAGTGTTTCTAAAACCATCCAAGTGTAACATACTAATAGCCACTTAAATGTAAATACAAGGGATGTCAATAAGAAAGATGTTTGTAGACATCCCTATGCTGGGCCGATGTATTCCTAGGTACAAGTGTTACATAGGCATTTGTAACTGCAGATCAATATTTTGCATGGGTAATGTCCCACATACAGAAACCTCCCAGTGGTATATTCCGGTATTACACTCTACCCACGCAACCCCAGATATTACTTAGTAAACCTTCTCCAATATAGTATCTGGATTGTGCTCCTTCCAATGGGGTTGCACCTGGAGGGGGGGGCTCTATGATTGAATAGCCAATCACAGTTCTTATAGCGATGGGAGGCATGTCCGCTTACCATATAACCTGTGAGGTGTAGTAAGATGGCGCCGCCTTTGATAACGTCGATGACGAAACGCGTAAGGCGGGGCTACGCACTTACGTCATTTCCGGGTACGGAGCGAGGGAGCTTGGAACGCAGCTGGACCGCACGCTGCAGGAAAGCTCTTCCTGGTTTCGGCTTCACCCATAGTGTAGTGGTTTTTATTCTTGTTCCCATCGGGGATTATTATTTTAATAAAGCTTTTAATTATACTACACTATGAGGTGACATCTTTTTTTATGAGGATTTCTCTGGCGATTCCCCTTCTTGGGCGTGGTGTAAGGTGATATTGAGGATTGACCTGGGAATCCTGGGACAGAGGATACCATATTTCAGCAACCACGGGACACCAACCAAGAGGACGGCATTGGAATCTTTAGTGTCTGTCACCCCTGCAGGGGTATTGGGAGCCGGTGAGTGGGGAGCCAAAAGGGGGAGCACAGAAGTCACGGATATTCTCCTCTGTGGGCACTACAGTCAATAAAGCAGTTGGAACTTTAATATGATATATATATTTTGGAATATATCACTTTTGATTAGACTTTTTGTATTTTTTACTTCATTTGGATTTTTTATCTTATTTTTTATATTTTTTTATTTTTTCCTTTATTTTTCCTATTGGATTGCATTTGGTATTTACTTTTGGGACACGTTTGGACTTATTATAGAGTTGCACAGTATTATATATGTTACTAGCACCAATTGGTCAGCACCTGCAACTGACTAATATCTCACACTTGCCCATTACATGTGAATGGGTTTTTCATTACTTTTTGGTTTCACTTTTTTCAATTTTTTTTCCAATTTTTTTCAATTTTTTGTGGTAATAATCAATTTATGAGCATCCATAGATATTGCACTTATTTACCCTTTGCGTATGGTATATATTATTCATTATACTATTCAATATATCTTTATCAGGATTTACTGTAATCACTCATATACCCCCCATAAGGGAGCGCCATACCCCCATTTACATTTTGGTACATTCGTTAGCCCTTTTTGAGGGCTTAACTAGGGGAGGCAGCACACCTTCTCCTTAGCCATTCCTCTTTTTTCTTTTTTCTTGATATCTCTCCTCACTGCCCTCTTTTCCCTTGTCTTTTCTCTCCTAGAGGGTTCTACACTCCCTTGTCCCTTTCATCCCCACCTTCCCCCCTCCCCCTTCTCTTTCTTTTTCTTCCTCTTCTCTCTCCTTTGTTCTCTGTCCTAAGCGCAGAGATTTTGTGGTTTTGATAGAACTCTCGAGATGGGCTGCACGATGACCTCTCCAGTAGGCAGGTGAACATCAAGGATGCCAATTACGGAGATGAATGGAAGATTGCAACGCCAAACCGTTATCAGCTTACCGGGAGCTTCTCCTCCAGCTCAGATGTGTGATGTTAAAAGTATGTAGGGGAAAAGAAGAGTCTCCACATGGTGTAAATCCGTATGGTAGGATTTATTGGCAACAAAGAAAACGGATATCCAAAAAATGTTCAATAAAAGCGATAAACAAGTAAAAAGAGCGCAGTAGAAGGTGGCCACGGCCGGCGTTTCGTCTTAAGACTTCAACTGGGGTATACGCCAGCCAGTGGCGTAGCGTGGGGGTGCAGGGGGTGCCGTGGCCCCGGGCGCGATATTTAGGGGGGCGCCAGTGTGTGTCACTGGCTGCCTCCTCCTAATTTCTAATTTTGTGTCCCCGGGCTCCGGCCGCCATGTTAAGTGTCCGGCGCCCTGTGATTGGGTGTATGGGGGTCATGTGAGGCGCCCCGCCTCCGCATATGACCCCCATACACCCAATCACAGGGCGCTGGATACTGAACATGGCAGCAAGCAGAGTGCAGGGGAGAGAAGAAAGAGCCGCCGCTGTGTTTTCCTCATCCGGATCGATGCAGCCAGGATAAGAAGGTAAGTGAGAGTCTTGTTACTGGGAGGGGGAGGGAGGGGGGCGAGAGAGACTGTAGGCAGGACAGACTGCTGCTTCCCCCATGTAATGTGCTCTCTTGTGCCCACCATGTCATGTGCCTTGCAGTGCCCCCCATGTAATGTGCTGTGCCCACCATGTCCTGTCATGTGCATTGCAGTGCCCCTATGTAAAGTGCTGTGCCCACCATGTCATGTGCATTGCAGTGCCCACTATGTAATGTGCTGTGCCCACCATGTCATGTGCATTGCAGTGCCCACTATGTAATGTGCTGTGCCCACCATGTCATGTGCATTGCAGTGCCCACTATGTAATGTGCTGTGCCCACCATGTCCTGTCATGTGCCTTGCAGTGCCCCCATGTAATGTGCTGTGCCCACCATGTCATGTCATGTGCCTTGCAGTGCCCCCCATGTAATGTTCTGTGCCCACCATGTCCTGTCATGTGCCTTGCAGTGTCCCCATGTAATGTGCTGTGCCCACCATGTCATGTTATGTGCCTTGCAGTGCCCCCCCATGTAATGTGCAGTGCCCACTATGTAAAGTTCTGTGCCCACCATGTCATGTGCATTGCAGTGCCCCCCATGTAATGTGCTGTGCCCACCATGTCATGTCATGTGCCTTGCAGTGTCCCCATGTAATGTGCTGTGCCCACCATGTCATGTTATGTGCCTTGCAGTGCCCCCCCATGTAATGTGCTGTGCCCACCATGTCATGTGCCTTGCAGTGCCCCCCATGTAATGTGCTGTGCCCACCATGTCCTGTCATGTGCATTGCAGTGCCCACTATGTAAAGTTCTGTGCCCACCATGTCATGTGCATTGCAGTGCCCCGCATGTCCTGTCATGTGCCTTGCAGTGCCCCCCATGTAATGTGCTGTGCCCACCATGTCATGTCATGTGCCTTGCAGTGCCCCCATGTAATGTGCTGTGCCCACCATGTCATGTCATGTGCCTTGCAGTGCCCCCCATGTAATGTTCTGTGCCCACCATGTCCTGTCATGTGCATTGCAGTGCCCACTATGTAAAGTTCTGTGCCCACCATGTCATGTGCATTGCAGTGCCCCCCATGTAATGTGCTGTGCCCACCATGTCATGTGCCTTGCAGTGTCCCCATGTAATGTTCTGTGCCCACCATGTCATGTCATGTGCCTTGCAGTGCCCCCCATGTAATGTGCTGTGCCCACCATGTCATGTCATGTGCCTTGCAGTGCCCCCATGTAATGTGCTGTGCCCACCATGTCATGTCATGTGCCTTGCAGTGCCCCCCATGTAATTTTCTGTGCCCACCATGTCCTGTCATGTGCATTGCAGTGCCCACTATGTAAAGTTCTGTGCCCACCATGTCATGTGCATTGCAGTGCCCCCCATGTAATGTGCTGTGCCCACCATGTCATGTGCCTTGCAGTGTCCCCATGTAATGTTCTGTGCCCACCATGTCATGTCATGTGCCTTGCAGTGCACCCCATGTAATGTGCTGTGCCCACCGTCATGTCATGTGCCTTGCAGTGCCCCCCATGTAATGTGCTGTGCCCACCATGTCCTGTCATGTGCCTTGCAGTGCCCCCCATGTAATGTGCTGTGCCCACCATGTCCTGTCATGTGCATTGCAGTGCCCCTATGTAATGTGCTGTGCCCACCATGTCATGTGCATTGCAGTGCCCACTATGTAATGTGCTGTGCCCACCATGTCATGTGCCTTGCAGTGCCCCCCATGTAATGTGCTGTGTCCAGTATGTCATTTGCTGTACGTTGCAGTGCCCACCATGTAATGCGCTGTGCTGAACAATGTCATGTACTGTGCATTGCATTGCCCTTCATGTGATGTGCAGTGCCCACTATGTCATGATGTGCCTTGCAGTGCCCACCATGTCATGTGCAGTTCCTAACATGTAATGTGCAGTTGCATTTCCCACCATGAAACGTGCTATGCCATGCAGTGCCCACCATGTAATGTGTTGTGCCCACCATGTACTGTTATGTGCCATTCAGTGCCCACCATGTAATGCGCTGTGCCCACCACGTCATGTGCTGTGCCATGCAGTGCCCACCATGTAATGCGCTGTACCCACCATGTAATGTGCTGTGTCATGCAGTGCCCACCATGTCATGTGCAGTGCCCATCATGTAAATTACTGTGCAGTGCCCACCATGTCATGTGCTGTGTTGTGCCCACCATGTCATGTGCTGCACCATGCAGTGCCTACCATGTAATATGCTGTACTCACCATGTAATGTGCTGTACATTGTCCACCATGGCATGTGCCGTGCAGTACCCACAATGGAATGTTGTATGCAGGGCTCATCATGTCATGTGTGGTGTCCACCATTTAATGTGCTGTGCTCACAATGTAATGTGCTGTGTCATGCAGTGCCCACCTTGTCATGTGCTGTGCAGTGCCCTCCATGCTATGTGCAGTACCCACTATATAATGTGTTGTGCCCACCATATAATGTTCTGTGCAGTGCCCACTTGTAATGTCCAGTGCCCACCATGTAATGTGCTCAGCTGTGCCTGCCATGTCATGTGCTGTGCCCACCATATAAGGTCCTGTGCCCACTGTGTGCATGAGCTGTGCCCACCATGAAATGTGTTGTGTTGTGCAGTACCAACCATGTCATGTGCTGTGCCCACCATATAATGTACTGTGCCTACCTTGTAATGTGCTGTATTGGGCAGTGCCAACCGCGTAATGTGCTGTGCCCGCCATTAAATGTGCTGTATCCATGTATCCACCATGTAATGTGTTGTGCCAACCATGTGATGTACTGTGCTATAACCCCCCCTCCCGTGTAATGTACTATGCTGTGCCCCCCACAGACTCACCCCCTCACTCCCACCCCCCTCCCTCTCTCATCCCCTCTCTTTCACCCTGTTCTCTCTCTCACCCCCTTCACCCCCTACCACCCTCTCTCTCTTTCACCCTCTCTCTATTCCCCATTTTCTCTCTCTCTCTCTCTCTCTCTCTCTCTCTCTCTCTCTCTCTCTCTCTCCCTCCCTCCCTCCCTCTCCACCCCCTCTCTCTCACCCCCTCTCTCTCTTTAATTTAAATTTCACAAAAAATTGTTTGCGTTTTAATTTTATTTATTTTCATAAAAAGGCCCACCAACATCCTTAGCACCAGGCCCATGATGCTCTTAATCTGGGCCTGAGTATTGTGGTTAGTGTAGTATAGTATAGTGGTCAGTATAGTGTAGTGTAGTGGTCAGTGTAGTATGGTGGTCAGTGTAGTATGGTGGTCAGTGTAGTATAGTGGACAGTGTAGTATGGTGGTTAGTGTAGTGGTTAGTGTAGTGGTCAGTGTAGTATGGTGGTCAGTATAGTGTAGTATAGTGGTCAGTGTAGTATAGTGGACAGTGTAGTATGGTGGTCAGTATAGTGTAGTGTAGTGGACAGTGTAGTATGGTGGTCAGTGTAGTATGGTGGTCAGTGTAGTATAGTGGACAGTGTAGTGGTTAGTGTAGTGGTCAGTGTAGTATGGTGGTCAGTATAGTGTAGTATAGTGGACAGTGTAGTATGGTGGTCAGTATAGTGGACAGTGTAGTGGTTAGTGTAGTGGACAGTGTAGTATGGTGGTCAGTGTAGTATGGTGGTCAGTGTAGTATGGTGGTCAGTGTAGTATGGTGGTCAGTGTAGTATAGTGGACAGTGTAGTATGGTGGTCAGTGTAGTATAGTGGTCAGTGTAGTGGTTAGTGTAGTGGACAGTGTAGTATGGTGGACAGTGTAGTATGGTGGACAGTGTAGTATGGTGGACAGTGTAGTATGGTGGACAGTGTAGTATGGTGGACAGTATAGTGTAGTGGACAGTATAGTGTAGTGGACAGTGTAGTATGGTGGCCAGTGTAGTATGGTGGTTAGTGTAGTGTAGTGGTTAGTGTAGTGGTCAGTGTAGTATGGTGGTCAGTATAGTGTAGTATAGTGGACAGTGTAGTATGGTGGTCAGTATAGTGTAGTATTTGTGGACAGTGTAGTGGTTAGTGTAGTGGTCAGTGTAGTATGGTGGTCAGTGTAGTATAGTGGTCAGTGTAGTGTAGTATGGTGGTCAGTGTAGTATGGTGGTCAGTGTAGTATGGTGGACAGTGTAGTATAGTGGTCAGTGTAGTGGACAGTGTAGTATGGTGGTCAGTGTAGTATGGTGGTCAGTGTAGTATGGTGGTCAGTGTAGTATGGTGGACAGTGTAGTATGGTGGTCAGTGTAGTATGGTGGACAGTGTAGTATGGAGGACAGTGTAGTATAGTGGTCAGTATAGTGTAGTATGGTGGTCAGTGTAGTATGGTGGTCAGTGTAGTATGGTGGTCAGTATAGTGTAGTATGGTGGTCAGTATAGTGTAGTATGGTGGTCAGTGTAGTATGGTGGTCAGTGTTGTATGGTGGTCAGTGTAGTATGGTGGTCAGTGTAGTATGGTGGTCAGTATAATGTAGTATAGTGGACAGTGTAGTATAGTGGTCAGTGTAGTATGGTGGTCAGTATAGTGGACAGTGTAGTATGATGGTCAGTATAGTGTAGTATAGTGGACAGTGTAGTATGGTGGTCAAGTGTAGTGTAGTGTAGTGTAGTATAGTGGTCAGTATGGTGGTCAGTGTAGTATGGTGGTCAGTGTAGTATGGTGGTCAGTATAATGTAGTATAGTGGACAGTGTAGTATAGTGGTCAGTGTAGTATGGTGGACAGTGTAGTATGGTGGTCAGTATAGTGTAGTATGGTGGTCAGTATAGTGGACAGTGTAGTATGGTGGTCAAGTGTAGTGTAGTATAGTGGACAGTGTAATGTAGTATAGTGGACAGTGTAGTGTAGTATAGTGGACAGTGTAGTGTAGTATAGTGGTCAGTATGGTGGTCAGTGTAGTATGGTGGTCAGTATAATGTAGTATAGTGGTCGGTGTAGTATGGTGGTCAGTGTAGTATGGTGGTCAGTATAATGTAGTTTAGTGGTCAGTGTAGTATGGTGGTCAGTATAGTGGACAGTGTAGTATGGTGGTCAAGTGTAGTGTAGTATAGTGGACAGTGTAGTGTAGTATGGTGGTCAGTGCAGTGTAGTATAGTGGACAGTGTAGTGTAGTATGGTGGTCAGTGTAATATAGTGGTCAGTATAGTATAGTGGTCACTGTAGTGGACAATGTAGTGTAGTGGACAGTGTAGTTCTCAGTGTAGTGGTCAGTATAGGAATCAGGTAGGTCAGTACTATTGTATTTGAAGGGACTCAGGGATAGCTAAAAGTCCGCAGGTTGGGGGGGGGGGGGCGCAAATTACTTGCCTTGCCCCGGGTGCTGACAACCCACGCTACGCCACTGACACCAGCCATCCACCCACTTATATAGGAATGTAAATTATCACAATTGCAAGCCTGTGTGGACGGCCAAAATTGTATTCCGGTGTCCCGTGTGCGTTCCAGGTGTCATGGCACCCCGCAACATGACGCTTCAGCCTCGAACGTCTTGAGCATCATGACGTCAGCCGTCAAGGCGCTCCGTGATGAGTGACTATGCAAATAGGAAAATAGGAAGTGCGGCTGTTAGTGTATCAGTGACCAAGTCTCCATCTGAGCGGCCAATAGCATCAATATTTCAAGTCACATGACCACAACGTCATCGACCATACACAGCACAACAGAACATACGGGAATATGCCTACAGCTATAAAATCTCCGATAGCTCTGATAAAGAGTGTAAACATGAGATATAGAGCGGCGTTCGTCACAGGGAACATGACGGTGGCTAATTGAAAACAGGTCATAGATTTACACATACAGCACAGTGACTGGTCCCATATTTGACTATATGTGTTAAATGTAAAAATTAATCAAATAGTATAAAGGCTGATGAAGTGAATATACAAATATAAATATAATGTTAATATATAAATATAAAAAAAATGCCAGTAAGGTGGCACAAAATACTGAATGGGTAATCCATAATGTTAAAAAAAACAGGAATTCTAATAAAAAGGACATGGGCCACACAAACTTGCTTATAATGTAAACAATACAAGTAGTAAAATATAATCATAATAAAAACTGAACACGTGTGTGTGCCAAGAAGAGTTCCTCATATATAATAGAGGTAATGGGAAGATATTCCCACCAGACCACTAATAGTATGCTAGTAAGTCAGATATACAGACTACAGGTCCCTAAAACACATGTACAATCGAAAAAAGGTTGTCATGAATGGAGGACTAATGGGATCATAACCAATATAAATGTAATATAAATCTGTATATCATATGTATAAATACCATAGTAAAAATATAATAAGGGGAAATAATTAAAAAGGGGCAAAAGAAGAACACATGAAAATTATGATATTAATAAAAATTAAAATTAAAATATCCAAACCACTGTAGAGAGATAAATATGCGATAAGGAGGGACAAAAACATGAAAAATATAAATATTAATATGTCCCAAGAGATGGGGTCCATAGAAAACCTTCTAAGGACAAGGGAAGGTGAAGAATAGATATGCAAAAAGAAAGGAACGTAGGAAATATATATGCCTCACAAAATATAATCAATGGTGGGCATCTATGTGTGAAAATAGATAGGGAAATCAGGCCTTATTAATAAAGGCGTTGATATCCCAATCTACATTTAATCCATACGGTTTATAGCTTTTTAACTGGTATATCCAGAAGGTTTCGAGTTTAGAAACACCTCTAAGATTAGATTCACCCCTCCAATGAGGGACGAATTTGTCGATCACTTAGTACCTGCAGGGTTTTGGTTATGGAACTCTAAATAGTGTCTAGGCACACTATGGTTCTTACGTCCCTTTTTTATACTCGTAATATGTTCACCTACCCTTGTGGAAAAAGCACGTATGGTACGTCCCAAGTACTGTTTCCCACAAGGGCAAGTGATGAGGTAAATAATGTATCTAGTTGCACAAGTAGTGAAATGTTTCATTTCATATTCCATTGATGTGGAAGTGGATTTGAATGTTAACGTTTTTCTACGTCCACAGGTATTGTGTATACATACCTTGCATTTACGGCATGGATAATATCCTTTCAAATGGTGAAAGAAAACTGGAGTAGAAGGTGGATCTGTGACATTGGGGTCGATTTGCCCACTCAAGGGAAGGACTCCCCTGTAAATTATACCCGCATTATTAGGAAGTATGGGACCCAATAAATGGTAATTTTTGAGGATCTTTCCATGTTTGTGAATAATATTTTTAATTTGTCTATGTTGCATGGAAAATGTGGTAAAAAAGGACCATTTATATAGAGAATCTTGTGTGGATTTGGGCTGTTCTGATGTAAGTGTGTTTCTATCTATTAGTGATATTTGGTGAATTTCCTCATCAATGTCAGAAGACTGGTAACCTCTGTCTATAAATCTCGATTTCAATATGTCTGCTTGATGGTAAAAGTCTCGAAGATCGGTACAATTAGGTCTAATTCACAAAAACTGGCTGCGTGGCACAGACTTCAGCCAGGCTGAATGGTGGCAGCTGTCGACCGGAATGTGACCATTCCGGTCGGTGGCTTTGAAAAAGGTTTTAGTCACTAGTTGGTTATCTGATACAAAGAAAATGTATATTGGAATAGCTGGCCTCATAGGACAACTTAATTCCATTGTTATTGGCATTAAGAGTGGACATGAAGTCCTCCAAGGAGTTCTGATCTCCCTTCCACAGGAGGAGGATGTCGTCTATATACCGGGCCCAGGGAACAACTTCGGGTCGGTTTTGGGCATAGACGACATCCTCCTCCCACTGGGCCATGAAAATGTTGGCAAGGCTCGGGGCGAACTTGGCCCCCATAGCCACGCCCTTGCATTGGAGGAAATAGTCATTATTGTACCAAAAATTATTGTGTTTGGTAGCAAATTGTAAAAGGTCCATAATGTATCTCTTTTGGGTAAAAGAGATGTTATTATCTCTACTCAAAAACAGTTCAACTGATGATAGGCCCTGATCATGTGGTATGCATGTGTACAATGAGGCGACATCTGCTGTAACCAAGAGTAAATCTTCACTATAATTAACTTGTTGCAGCAAAGAGATGGTGTGTCTAGTATCTTTCAGATAGGAGAGAAGGGTTTTAACTATCGGTTGGAGATAGAAATCAATATATTGCCCTATGCGGGAAGTCACCAAATCTATCCTGCTGATGATAGGGCGTCCTGGGGGATGGATAGCATCTTTATGAACCTTAGGTAGGTAATATATGATGGGAATGCGTGGCGTGACAGGTACAAGATAGCTTTTTTCTTTCTTGTCCAAGATGCCCAACTGGAATCCCGTATCAATCAGATCAACTAATGCTTTCTTAAAATCTGATGTGGGATTCTTGGGTAATCGTACATAAGTTTCTGTGTCACTTAAAATCCTAGTCATCTCCACATGGTAGTCCCTTTTGTCTAAAACAACAATACCACTGCCTTTATTGGCTGGGCGTCTGGTAAGGTCCTTCCATTCAACCAATTGTTTGAGGCACAATTTAATATTGGGATCATGATAAAACTTCTTCCATGGCAGTACATCCAGATCCCTCAAAACCATGTCCCTAAATACCTTGATGGACGGTGCAGTTGGCCACGGTGGATTGAAAAGGGAGGGATTAGAAAAACCAGTATGTACCGCATGGGTGGTACAGTAACTTCAGGTAAAGATGGTCTAATAGGGTTGGTAATAAGATATCTTTGAATGTTAAGTTTCCCTACATACTTATGCACATCAATGCATGTGGTAAATTCATTTAGTTGTTTAGGGGGGACATATTTAAGTCCTTTATTCAAAACAATTCTCTCAGCGTCAGAAAAAATGGCGGTACTCAAATGAAAAATTCCATCATCACTTATGTTTGCTTTCTTTTACCTGGCGCGCCGCCCCCCTCTAGAGCCACGCTTTGTTCGGAACCTCTGTGATATCCTTCTTGTTAAAATAGGAAAAAAAAAATAGGAAATCGGTTAATCAAACCATCAGTGGAAGACTTGATGCAACTGATGAGATTAATACAAGGAAGGGTTCGTAGAGGGGGTGCTGAGCACCTCGATAGCCTCTATTTGGGGTTAGAAAAAAAGTTATTAGCGCGGGAGGGTGATAACAGGGGTAGCAGATTGTCAGAGCTCAGGGGAGCTGTAATGACGTTGATTGGCCAGGTTTGTCATGCATCTGTGTGCCATTCAGGTGTGGTTGCGGTCTGCGTTTCTGCGGAGCTGATTTGGGGGGTTCTGGTAGTATGCCCCAGAAGTGGAGGAGCCAAAGACCTTTGTCAAGATCTCCAATCGTGTGGGTTTGTCCATTCTTCACAATGAGGAGGGTGGCTGGGTAGTGCCATTTGTAATGTATCTTGTGGTTTTGAAGGCCCTTGGTAATTGGGTTCATCTGCCATCTCAGTTGGAGGGTGAACTTGGAGAGGTTAGGGAAAAACGGAATCCCTGTATAGGGTGCTGGGAAAGGCGATTTAGCTTTGACTCCCATAAGGAGTTTTTCTTTAATGTGGTAGAAATGGGCCCTCATCATGACATCTCTGGGGACCGAGGCTGCTAGGTGGGATGGTTTAGCGATTCTGTGAATTCTGTCAATTATAACATCCCTCGGGGATGCTTCAGGTATTATGATGTGCATAAATTCTTTTGCATAGTGTGGTAGGTCCGCAGGTAGTATGGTCTCAGGGATACCTCTCAGCGTGATATTGTTCCTGCAGGACCTGTCCTTTAAATCGGCCAGCTTGGCGCAAATCCATGACTGTTCCTCTTTAACAGCATCATAAGAGTCAATGACTTCATTAATTGTGGTAGTGCAATCAGATAGGCCTCTCTCAGCATTGGACACTCTGTCATCTAAAGAGTGGATGTCAGAGGTGATTTTGTGAAACAAGGAGGTCAGTTATGAGGGAGGACTGTAAAGAGATTAGCATGTCCTTCAGAGTGGTATCGATGACTGGCTGGCCTGAGGTGGGGATGGAGGCCATGGAGGAGTGTAAGGCCAGGTTGAGGGAGAAGGGATTAGGAGCCTGGGCCTCAATTTGCGGGTGCTGTGTCCGCTGCGGTGGCATGTCAAGCCGCATTTTATCCTTTGCTGGGCTGCCAGGGAGAGGGTCGCACTCTGGGGGGTAGGAGAGCACAGCAGGGTTACCTGTATCTGGGTGTTCCTCTGGGCTGTCATCCAGGAGATCTGTGTAGGAATCCCATAGTATGCCGGGCCAGCACCATCTTGGAAGTCACTGTTTGCCGGCTTGTAAGCGAATTAAGTGAGTTTCTGAGGTTTGTGGTCTGTAAAACGTTTCCTGGACGAGTGCATTTTAATCCCTGATGTGCCTGGAGCAAGGATGGCTGTGGATGGGGTTGTGATGGTGGCCTGAGTCGTTGGAACATTTCCCCTGTCTGACAAGCTATGAGCTTAAGCGTCCATCAAGGTCTCCGGCCGGCCACGCACCCCGAATTAAGCAGTCTTAAACAAATCTACCCAAAAGTCAGCATAGCCACTGATTTTTTTGAGAATTGGATCAGAACATACAACACACACTTAGGTAGTCCAAAACACACTTAGGTAGTCCAAAACACAACTGATTGGGCTGACAAATAGAAGCACCAACTAGATAATGGTGCTGAATCCAGGAAAAAGAAAAAAAATGTCTATGGAGACTGTGATAGCCTTTTGTTCTGAAAGCCATGAAACCCAATTATCGAATCTGAGGGATAAAACACCAATGAAATTTTAGTAATAAACATTAAAATTTTCCTCCTAGAAACAAAATAAAGCAATGGTTATATGCCTGTAACAAGACATTAGCATATGAAACAAATATACATTACATTACATTACATTACATAAACAGTGCACTTTTTTTTAAAATACCAAAAATGATTGAGATCAACTTATTATTAATATGTATTACTTAATACATATTAATACCACATGGATTTTTGTTTTATGGTATACCAATCATTTCTCAAAAAAAATGTATTCACCATGGTGATATAAAATTAGCAACTCGTAATACATCTTTTAGCGGTAACATTTATCAACAAATCATAATACCTCACCACAAACCTCTCGCAGAACTGTTTCTCTGAAGAACAAACACATAGATAATTATCTTGGCACAGGTAATTTGCATGTCAATACAGTTGGCTTTACACTCTCACAGATCTGGTGAGAAAGAAGGGGGGGGGGGGTCATTTGGGGTGGGCTGTCAGCAGCTGAGACAAGCATCACATGACACGACATATATTGCATATTTCACACACTCACACAATTAGCTAGGTTAAAGACGAACTGTAGACATCACACATATCAGCATGTTTTCTATAATAACCTGTACTTCTTCTTAAACCCATACCATCTGCTTGGTAAGGTTGAAATTCTTTCAGAAATCCATCCCATTTCATTAGCCCTTTCTCCGCCTGTATGGGGGCAATTTTGTAAAAAAAAACCTCTTACCTTCCAGGGATTTATTCTTGCAGAAACACCAAGGATGGAACATTGTTGGTACATACCTTAGGTGTGGAGGATGTCCCCCTGAATTCAGACTATAGATACGCCCCAGGCACAATATTTAAAGGAATATTACACTTTCATTGTTTCACTTTAAGCATTATTAAAATCACTGCTCCCAAAAACTTTTTTTTGTATTGATACATGTCCCCTGGGGCAGGACCCAGGTCCCAAGCACTTTTTATGACGATAACTTGCATATTAGCCTTTAAAAATAGCACTTTTGATTTTTCACATTTGAGTCCCATAGACTTTAACGGGGTTCACGTGTTCGCACAAATTTTTGATCTGTTCGCATATTCTGCCGTGAACCGAACTGGGGTATTCAGCTCATCCCTATCTGCTACTCCTCCTGAGTATGGCGATACCACATGTGTGAGACTTTTATATAGCCGGGCCACATACAGAGGCCCAATATCCAAGTAGCACTGTCAGGCATTCTAGGAGCATAAATTACACATATAATTTCCTGACAACCTATCACACTTTTGAAGGCCCTGGGGCCCCAGGACAATGGAACGCCCACAAAATGACCCCAACATCCAAGTAGCACCTCTAGGAGTTCTAGAAGCAGAAATTACACACATAAATTCCTGCCAACCTATCACATTGTTCATATTTCTAACACATAGCATGTACTGTACATACCAATTACAAACCAAAATACATTCTGCTGAGCAAAGGGTAAAGAAAAGATTACCTGTGGTTTTAGCAGTGCAGTGGTCCACAGTAGAGAGGATCAGTCCAGGCAGCAGGCAGGAACGTGGACAGCGACAGCAAAACAGGCAGCAGGCAGCAGGCAGGAACACTGTCCATAGTCAGTACAGATAGAGATCTTGTCAGCACAGCTAAAACATTGATCCAGGTAGCAGGCAGGGATGTGGTCAGCAGCAGCAAAAGGATCGTCCATGCAGCAGGCAGGAATACTGTCCATAGCTAGTACAGGCAGCAGGCAGAGATATAGTCAGTACAGCCAAAGTATTGGTTCAGGCATATGGTCCATAAAGTCCTGGGTCAGTGCAGGCAGAGATATTGTCAGCACTGGCAAAGTATTTGTCCAGACAGCAGGCAGGATCATCAAGCTTAGGGCCTCAGTTAGAAAAGAATGGGGACAGGGGTAGAGGCTTCTCCCACCCAAATCTCTTTGAAGCTTCCGTACAACCAGACCCTGTTCTGGGAACACAGAAAACCAAAAACTGTTTTTCTTAGCTCAGAAGACTCTTCTGGAGCCCCTCACATGTGTGAGACCCCTGTATAGCAGGGTGAAAGATCAGTCCAAGGGGCAGGCAAAAACCTGGTCAACAGGCCGAGGTCAGTGCAGTTAAAAGGCAGAAATAGACGGTAGGCAGAGGCATAGTCCATAGTCCAGGGTCAGTTCGCGTGAAAGGCAGAAACATGGCGGATAAACAATGCAGACGGCAGACAGAGGCATAGTCGATAAACAGGCCATGGTCAGTTCACATGAAAGGCAATGATATGGTTGGTTGAGACACCAGGGAAATATTCAGGACAGAAATTGAAAACGGGGAAATGGCAGTCTATTAAAAATATGGGCTAATATTTTACAAGAGTGTGATAGCATCTGAAGCATTCTCCGATGCAAAGGCCAGGTTGGGAGGGACTTTGGGGACAATGAAAACTGGTGTCTTTCCTAACTCCTCTTTTGGTGCACACCCGACATTTTTTTGGTATCTTCTTCCGGCTGCTGATGGCAGAATATGGTCAGGAAAATGGCGCTCATGTAGTCTGCTGACACAATCGGATGGTGGAATATGGTCAGGAAAATGGAGTTCATGTAGTCTGCTGACACAATCGGAGCGAATGCTTTCTGGGGAGGATACTTGTTGATATATCAGGGCAGTGACAATGTCTTCAATAAACTTTAGGAAGGTGTTGGGTGTTTCCGTCGATTTTTGATAGATGAAAGAATTATACATGGCCAAATGAAAAAAGTAAATTGTGACTTTTTTATACCAGAAGAGGGATTTTCGTATTGATAGATAGGGCTGCAACATTTGATCATTTAAATCCACCCCCCCCCCATGAATTTATTGTACTCGTGGATACAGGAAGGCTTTCAAACGGGACCGCATCTTCTACGAAGTTCCACTGAGGTGTCATCATAGATGGTGGACATGATGTACACATCTTTCCTATCCCTCCACTTTACAGCCAACACTTCCTTGTTCCTCAAGCTTGATGATTCCCCCTTTGTAGCCTTGTAGTGACTAGACTCTGTGGGAAGTCCTTTCTGTTTTTCTTGCTGTGCCACAGGCCAAAGTATTCTTCAGGTATAGGTGGCAGAAAAGGGTAACTAGTATAATAGTTGTCCATATAAATGTGATACCCCTTTTGCAAGAGTGGAAATGCCAATTCCCAGACAATTTTCCCGCTTATTCCCATGTATGGTGGACACTCAGGGGGCTGGAGCTGGGAGTCCTTGCCTTCATGCACGAGAAAGGCATGCACATATCCGGTGGAGCTTTCACAGAGCTTGTTGAGCTTCAATCCGTACCTCACCCTCATACTGGGGATATACTGCTTGATTCCCAGCCAGCCTGTGAAATGGACCAGGGATTCGTCCACAGAGATGTTCTGGTCAGGGATATTAAGTGCAGAAAACCTCTCCTTAAAAAAATCAATTAGGCGCAAATTTTAGATAATGTATCATAGTCTGGGTGATTTCGAGGTGGGGGGGCACTGTGAGTTATCACTGAAATGCAGGAAGCGCATTATAATTTCATATCGGGACATGGACATGACAGATGAAAAAATTGGCATGTGGTGGATAGGGTTGGTAGACCAATATGCATGCACTTAATTTTTTTGTGTAAGCGCCATGTTGAGCGTTAGGCCTAAAAAACAATTTAAGCTCCTCCACTGTTAGGGGTCTCAATTCAAAAGGACGGGCATAGCTTGAGCTGGGGTTGTGTTCTATGAATTGTTGGGCAAAAAAGATTGGTTTGGTCCACGATGCCTTGAACTAATTTGTCAGGGAAAAATAAATGTTAAAAATCCATTTCAGAAAAACCTTCAGTGTTGACCTGCACACCTGGCTGTGCTGTGAAAGGGGGGATTGTGGCTGACGCTGTACTAGAAAGCAGCCACCATGGGTTTGCCAAGGCATCTGGAAGCTGGGTTTGGGTCCTAATTCTTTGGCATGAAATTCCCGCACTTGTACTGGGCCTTTACTCCTGGGGTCTAGCAGCGTTTGTACTGGGCCTCTCCTCCTGGGGTCTAGCGCCGTTGGCATTTACCAATTGGCCATTGGGGTGTCTGGCACTGCTGGTAGCTGCCTGGTCTTTGGACCATCTTTTTTTTGGACTGACTACTTCCTCCTCTGATTTGGATACTGCCTTCGATTGACACATATTCCAAACCAGAATCGGAATCAGAACTGTAACTGGGCGGTGAGAGCTCCCCGCTGCTCTCATCGGTCAAACTAAGTATTTAATATGCCTCTTCTGGAGTGTATACTTTTCAGGACATAGTGGCTGTATGATGGGGGACACTGATGGGCTGCATGTCAAGGACTAATGGGCTGAACGCCAGGGACTAATGGGCTGAATGCCAGGGACTAATAGGCTGCATGTCAGGGACTAATGGGCTACACATCAGGGACTAATGGGCTGCACCTTGGTAGCAATTGGCTGCACAGACAGGTACTCTGATGTGCTCATGGGACAGGTACTCCTGATGGGATCACGGGACAGGTACCCCTGATGGGATCACAGGACAGGTACTCCTAATGGGATCATGGGACAGGTACTCCTGATGATATGACAGGTACTCAGACGGGATGACAGGTACTCTGACGGGATGACAGGTACTCTGACGGGATGACAGGTACTCAGATGGGATGATAGGTACTCCGACAGGATGAGGGTACTCTGATGGGATGTCAGGAACTCCGACAGGATGACAGATACTCTGACGGGATGATAGGTACTCAGATAGGATGATAGGTACTTCGACGGGATGACAGGTATTCTGATGGGATGACAGGTGCTCAGATGGGATGGATGGCAGGTACTCAGATGGGATGGATGGATGACAGGTACTCAGAAGGGATGGATGGATGACAGGTACTCAGATGGGATATATGGATGACAGGTACTCAGATGGGATGGATGGTGACAGGTACTCAGATGGGATGGATGGTGACAGGTACTCAGATGGGATGGATGGTGACAGGTACTCAGATGGGATGGATGGTGACAGGTACTCTGATGAGCTCAGACAGGTACTGATGACAGTACCTCTTTATTCAGGGGGGGCAATCTGGGCACAGTAAATTCACAGTAATTGGTAACTCACTGTTAATTGTGATCTCCTCCTCATATTGGATCAGTGTGTGAGGAGGAGAACCCAGTAACAGCCGTTATCCTCAGGTTTGTTGACATTTGTGACCGTCTGTGATTGGACACAGCCGGTCACATGGTAAAGAGCCCATTTCATTGACTCTTTATCCTGATCAGGGCTGGGCTTTGTCCAAAGTAATGCCTCAACCGCGATCGCTGCGGGGGCACGCACGAGCGCCGTGCACGGCGATCTGCATAGTGACTCATAGTGACTGTAATTGAATACAGTCAGTCACGCGGTAAAGAGACAATTTCATTGGCTCTTTATCCTGATTGGGCAGGGGCTGTGTCCCAAGGGACATGCTTGTATGTGATTGTAAAATAAAACCAAAGAATTTCCAAGCTCAACTCACCAACCAGCCTGCGACCAACCGAATTAACCTGCCTAACAGTATGCGTTAAAAACGGGTTTAGTTGCACGCATTTGCAAATACATGCATAAGCTGCAGGCCTCGGCAAGGCACTCTGTATCCTGTAGACCCTAACTCTAACTTTGAAGAGTCTCCACAGTGGGAGCACATGTATTCTAATAGATAGATGAAGGGAAGATGACTGGAGGGAGCCCAACCCTCCTTAAAGTTGCAGGAGCACACTGAACACCGAGCACATTGCACAATGGCAGTATTGACCAATATGTTAACAATAGAAAAAAAGGTCACTGCCCCCACCTATAACTGGTCTGGGTGTTCAGTGTGTATGTATAACTGTGCTGGGTGTTCAGTAGGGATAAGCCGAACACCCCCCGGTTCGGTTTGCAGCAGAACCTGCAAACGGACTGAAAATTTGCATGAATGTTAGAACCCCATTGAAGTCTATGGAACTCGAATATTCGAAATCAAAAGTGCTCATTTTAAAGGCTAATTTGCATGGTATTGTCCTAAAAAGGGTTTGGGGACCCCGGTCCTGCCCCAGGGGACATGTATCAATGCAAAAAAAAGTTTTAAAAATGGCTGTTTTTTCAAGAGCAGTGATTTTAATGATGCTTAAAGTGAAAAAAAAGTGAAATATTCCTTTAAATATCGTACCTGGGGAGTGTCTATGGTATGCATGTAAAGTGGCGCGTGTTTCCCGTGCTTAGAACAGTCCCTGCACAAAATGACATTTTTAAAGGAATAAAAGTCATTTAAAACTGCTTGCGGCTTTAATGTAATGTCGGGTCCCGTCAATATGGATGAAAATCAGTGAGACAAACGGCATGGGTCCATTACCAGGCCTTTTGGCCCTTGTATGGATATTAAGGGGAACCCCACAATTAAGGGGAACCCCACACCCAAATTAGAAAAAGGAAAGGCGTGGGGCCACCGGCTCTATATACCCTGAACAGCAGTATACAGCCAGTGCAAACAAGACAGGGACTGTAGGTTTGTTGTTAAGTAGAATCTGTAATTTTGAACTGGTACATTTTTAAAGTGTAGCTCCAGCCAAAAAATCTATTTTTAAGCTTTTTGGAAAACATAGGGACGGGTTATCACCCCTGTGACATTTGTTTTGCTGTCTGTGCTCCTCTTCAGAAGATTTCACCTCACTTTCTGTCACAATGACAAATGTTTTTAGAAAATTTGGGGTTTTTACTGAAACAAGGATTGGTGATAAAGCATCAGTGGAAAGGAGAAACGTTTTTCCCATATTAACTCTTACAGGGGAGAATTTTCCTTCCTTGGGGTAGATTTCATCTCACTTCCTGTTGTTTCCTGATTGTTGTCAAAATTATTTTATCTTTATCTACTTTTTTTTTTTTTTTTGGGTTTGTAAAGTTACCACAAAGAACCATTTTTTTTTTTAGTTTTGTAGTTCTTAAATTGAACACAAATACATTTTTCTTTCATTTTTGTTTGTTTTTAATTTTGTTTGTTTTAAGTTACCACAAAGAACCATTTTTTTGTTTATTGTGATTTTTTCTTTTGTATATAAAGTTAACACAAAGAACCTTTTTTGGTTATGTATATATTTTTTTTTTTTAAGTTACCACTAGAACATTATTTTTTTTTGTGTGTATTTGCAACCTCAAGGAGATTGTTGTCCCTTGTTAATTTGACATTGTGTCTAAATCAATGATGTTAATTAAAACACATAAAGTCTTTTCATAAACTCAAATATCCATTTATTTATGGTCAAAAGAAAATAAAGAGGAAGTCAACGCTGGCAAAAGTCTGTGAACAAGAAAATTGGGATCTTGAGGAGTCCATATAAGAGGGAGCACAATCTGGTCCAGGAATCCCAGAGATCAACAGCAGCAGCAGATGATATAGATGTCCCCAGACTGTGGTACTAAAACAGCCTGCGTCTTCTGTCAGACCAGACTGAACCCAGGTCATCACTTTCTTCTCTTCCCTGCAGCCTTCCCTCCACGCTGCCCTGCACCCTTCCCTGCAGCCTTCTTTGGAGGCTGTGGCTCTGGTGTTTGAGTTGTGCCAGGAGGTGAAGGAGGAGGAGGAGGAGGAGGGGCTGCCTCATGTATTTGTGTATTGGCAGTTAGCTCGCCGTTCAGCCCCTTGAGTATCATTTCTGCAAAAAGTTTTTCGCAAATGAGGCGTTGGCGCCACTGCATTTGAAGCAGCCTGCTGGCTAAGTAGCACCCATAGGCCTCTTCAGCTTCGGGGGGCTCATCAAAAAATTGGTGGCCTCTCGCATGAGGCGCAGAAATGCCTCCTGTGTCACCGCCCCCTTCCTGGCCCTTTTTGTATGAAGGCGGAGGGGAGGCACTTGAGATTGTGTCAGGCTCCTACTGGGCCCAGCCACCTCCTGCCTGACACTGGGTCCGGCCTCCTCCAGGATGACACTGGGTCTGGCCTCCTCCAGGAAGACACTGGGTCCAGCCTCCTCCAGGCTGTCCATGGGCCTGGCCTCCTCCTGCCTGCCACTTTCTCCACGTTCCTCCTGGCTGCCCTCATCATGTGTATAAAAAAGGGACATAGTTTTAGTTTTTTTTGGGGGGGTTCATCAATGTCACATAATTTGCTTCTCATGACTTGCAAATTCAATGTGAATACATCTCTTAATAAAAGAGTCTAGAAATCAGACACCTTAATTTTTTACAGCAGGTGACAAACATATTTGGCCACTACTGTCAATTGATATGTATACATCATTTTTAGGATCAAATTATTTTCATCAATTATTACATCTAGTTAACATCATTAATATTAGGACAGTAAATATTTTTAAAATTAATTTACCTGACTCCAGATGGTCAAATCCGGTTCTTCCAGGATGGAAGACCCAGCTTGGTCCTCATCAGCCTCTGCTGGGGTGGAGGGAAGGGTGCATAGAAGAGTGCATGGAATGGTGGAGGAAAGGGTGGAGGGAAGGGTTGAAAGTGATGCCCTGGCCTCAGTCTGGTCATCAAGAAAAGTTTATTGTAGTACCACAGTCTGGGTACATATACATCATCTGCTCATGCACCTGATCTCATGGAATCCTGGCTCTTGTTATGCTCCCTCTTATACATGTTCCTCAAGATCCCAATTTTCTTTAACAGCATCTCCATCGTTGCTTCCGGGATGGACGTCTGGACAAATGTCAGAAGTCTCTCCAGCGTTGACTTCCTTACATGTTTCAGATAATATTGAGGGTGTTTGACCTCCCACAGATTCCTCATCTCTCTGTATTTATCAATGAAAGCCGACAAAAATTCAGACTCTTTACATTTGGCATTCATAATGTCTGTAAAAGATAAAGACACAAGACAAAAAACACTTATGTTTCTGCTAAACCCTCATCATCTTATCCCAACATAGGCCTCATCAATCTGTCAAGCCATATAGGCTGCTTGCTACAAAGTTTTGACCAAATTTAAATTTTAAAAATTACCTTAGTTTTCTAGCATCCCGGTCCACTATCATCTACACACAGAACATACGTACGACACAATACGTAATAACGTTTTATACACTGCACATGCGTAATACTCCGCCTGCTTGGCCCGCCCCTGACGTTCTTTTTCTTTATGCATATTCCCCGTCCTTGCCTCTACGCACAGAACGTATGTACGACACATGTGCATTTCATACATACGCATTTTTACACTGCGTATGTATGAAACTCTTTCTGCGTCGCCCGTCCCTGACGTTCTATTTTAAAGAATATTCTCTGCCCCTTGCCTCTACGCACTGAACGTACATACCACGCATGCGCAATACCTCTCTTTATACACTGCACATGTGTGAAACTCCGCCTGCGTTGCCCGCCCCCTGACGTTCTATTTTAACTAATATTCTCCGCCCATTCTTTCTACGGTGCGTAGTGGGATGAACAATGGCGGAGACACATCAGGTGTGTACTACCTCAGGTAGCGACGAAAGCCCGGAGGCCGGAATGTCATGATCTGGGAAGCCGAGATTTAAGGCCTCCAATATATCCTTTAAAGAGATGGTGGAAATGGTGGCAATTCTGAGAAAAAATGACTATGATGGGAAGTATGGACCGTACGCTCGGCCTAACTTTAGAAAAGCCAAAATAATGGTGAAGGTGATGAAGACATTACATCTTTCTTTTGGGGTATGGCGCTCAAAAGATCAGATTTGGAAAAGATGGTCCGACCTCAAACTCCGGGAGCCGGATCAGTACAGACGGATCCGTAAAGTGCTGAAAAAAAGTAAATTACTTGTCGTGTGTTCATATTCTGTTTATTACCTTGTATACTGCTCCATGTGCTTTTCTTTACTGTACGAGTTTATATCATTTGATATATATATATATATAGATAGATAGATAGATAGATAGATAGATAGATAAATAGATATAGATATGTCTTTATAAAATTAAAAATGTATTAAACTAGGAACTCTACACAAACAGACAATTTGTACACCGATTCACTACAATGTTTTAAGATTACTATGTACTAAAATATCTGTGTGCTAAGTATATTAATTTTTTGGTTCACATAGGGGAAAAAAGACTTAGCCAAGATGAACCCAGTCCCCCCCAACCGAAACAACATAATTGGGAAATCAGCCCAAGCCCCACTGAGGATGTGGAGGAAGGAGAGGTGGGCGACATGGGCACCCCACCAGGTGAGTGTCTGACACACCAGCTTACGGTATATCTATATAGATATATAGATATATATATATCTCTATAGATATATAGAGATATATCTAGATATAGATATATATATATCTATATCTAGATATATATATCTATATATCTATAAATATATCTATATATCTATAGATATATAGATATATCTATATATCTATCTATAGATATATAGATATAGATATATAGATATAGATATATATATAGATATATACACACACACACACATCTATATATATATATATATATATACATATCTATTGATATTTATATATATATATATATATATATATATATAGATAGATAGATAGATAGATAGATAGATAGATAGATAGATAGATAGATAGATAGATAGATAGATAGATAGATAGATAGATAGATAGATAGATAGATAGATAGATAGATATAGATATGTCTTTATAAAATTAAAAATGTATTAAACTAGGAACTCTACACAAACAGACAATTTGTACACCGATTCACTACAATGTTTTAAGATTACTATGTACTAAAATATCTGTGTGCTAAGTATATTAATTTTTTGGTTCACATAGGGGAAAAAAGACTTAGCCAAGATGAACCCAGTCCCCCCCAACCGAAACAACATAATTGGGAAATCAGCCCAAGCCCCACTGAGGATGTGGAGGAAGGAGAGGTGGGCGACATGGGCACCCCACCAGGTGAGTGTCTGACACACCAGCTTACGGTAATCTATGTATGGCTGCATATTTTTTGATGAAAATTTGAAACTCTATTTTAGGTGATCTGGTTGTGCTTGACTCAAGCAACAGCGCCACCCCCGAGGATGCTTCAGAAGTATGCGACATGGGCACCCCACCAGGTCAGTGTCTGAGACACCAGCTTATGGTAAGGTAATCTATGTATGTCTGCATATTTCTAAACACATCTTTTTTTCATTCAATTTTAGGTCTGAGTGAACATTTTACCACAGACAGTGCCCAACGACTAATTGGTCAAATAATGGCCTGGAATGGGGAGATTGATCAAATGCGGAATCGGCTGGATCGTATGCAGCAGGAAATGAAGAACATGATCGATGTTTTGGGTAGAATCTAAATGCCCTTTTTCAACCCAAAAAACATTGATCATGTTCTTCATTTCCTTGTTTGCTGACCCCATTCTGGGCCTTCTTTTTTTTCTCTGGTAAAAATTATATGCCTGTTTAAAAAAAAAAATAAAAAAAAAAATAGAGGCCTGTTTTAAAAAAAAAAAATTATCAAAAAATAGAGGCCTGTATTCCAAAAAAAAAATAGAGGCCTGTTTTTCAAAAACAAAAAAAAAATTATCAAAAAATAGAGGCCTGTTTTCCAAAAAAAAAAATTAAAAAAAATAGAGGCGTGTTTATAAAAAAAAAGAGGCCTGTTTGTTAAAACAAAACAAAAAAATATATATAGTTAAAAAAAATAAGGACCTAATTATATTGTTCCAAATTTGTACATATATAGATATTTTTTGACTATCAACATTTTTTACAAATGCATAAGTGAAGACAGAATATTAAAACATCTGTTTAGTAATTAACTAAATGTGTGGTTTGTTATTTCAATGCTCAGTATCAGTTTGTTTAAATTTAAAATAGTTGTTTACAGTGACAATGGTGCTTATTTAGTCAAGGAAAATACACCTGGCACTGCAAGTGCTCTATGATACCCTAGTAGAAAGACAAAAAGAAAGGCAAGCAATAAATATAATTCAAGATTTGATCAAGATTTTTTATTTTGAGAAATTAAATATCCTGGGGCATTGCAATGGCCCCCCTACCCATAAAATAATCGACATATTGATCTCGAACTTGACAGGCACTTTGGGGGGCCAAGCCAGTACGGACAGTATCCAGGCCCATCAGATTGTCACTAATAAGTCCGGCCTCAGGCCCAACTGGCACAATATAATTTGTGGAATGTTTGTTCAAAAAGTTGTGCAGGATGCAGCACGCTAAAATTATGAAATTAAGTTTGTATTCCACCTCGCTCTGGACAGCCAGAAATTAAAAACCCTCATCTCCGGGGTGAGGGTTCTTTGGGGGAATGGCCTCATGAGGTGCTTGCTCAGAGCGAAGGCTTCATCTGCTATGAAGACAAAGGGGAGTCCTTCCACGTTATCCGCATCAGGTGGCAATCCCAGGCCACCACTCTGGAGACGCTGGCAGAACTCCGTCTGGGCAAATACTCCTCCATCCGACATCCGGCCATTCTTCCCCATGTCCACATACAGGAATTCATATTGTGCCGACACCACCGCCATTAAGACAATACTATGGAACCCCTTACAATTAAAATAGTATGACCCCGAATGGGGTGGTGGCACGATGTGGACATGTTTCCCATCTATAGCCCCTCCACAATTGGGAAAGTCCCAACGGGTGGCAAAATGGGATGCCACAGTCTGCCATTCCTGTGGCGTTGAAGGAAACTGGGGAATCAAACAAGAAAACAAAACTCAGTAATTTTGAAAAGAACATTGCAAGAACATTATACACTTAAAACATTATTGCCCAGCATCAGTATAACATTAAATAGTTGAAATCTTCTTGAATAAATAATATGGAAAGGCACACTTATCAGATTGCTCACCCCATCTGATGGCACATTGTTACATTTTAGGGGGTGGTGAAATTAGAAATTAAAAGTTTAAGGGCACGCAGGGTTTTATTGACTAAAGGCTACAAGACTGTGCAGTTTGAAAAGTGCAGTTGTCGCACTCTGCAAGTGCAGTTGCTCCACAGCTTAGTAAATGAGGTAAGGTAAAGGCTTCATGTTGCAAGGAGTACCCAATCACATGCAAGGGCAATTAATCCAAACACTTTGTGGCTTGCACATGATTGGATGATGGAAATCAGCAGAGCTTGTGCTCATTTACTGGAGCAAATGCACTTGCAGAGTGCAAATGCATTTTGCAAAGTGCAACATATATTTGCTTTGTAAAAAGCAACACCACAGAACATTATAGCAAATGATTAGGGGGGGAGGGGTTTTGAAATCTAGTTAATGACACACACACTATTTGGATGGAGTTTAGGGGGGGAGGGGTTTTGAAATCTAGTTAATGACACACACTATTTGGATGGAGTTTAGGGGGGAGGGGTTTTGAAATCTAGTTAATGACACACACACACTATTTGGATGGAGTTTAGGGGGAGGGGTTTTGAAATCTAGTTAATGACACACACACTATTTGGATGGAGTTTAGTGGGGAGGGGTTTTGAAATCTAGTTATTGACACACACTATTTGGATGGAGTTTAGGGGGGGGGTTAAAATCTAGTTAATGACACACACTATTTGGATGGAGTTTAGGGGGGAGGGGTTTTGAAATCTAGTTAACGACACACACACTATTTGGATGGAGTTTAGGGGGGGGGGTTGAAATCTAGTTAATGACACACACACCATTTGGATGGAGTTTAGGGGGGAGGGGTTTTGAAATCTAGTTAATGACACACACACTACTTGGATGGAGTTTAGGGGGGAGGGGTTTTGAAATCTAGTTAATGACACACACACTATTTGGATGGAGTTTAGGGGGGAGCGGTTTTGAAATCTAGTTAATGACACACACACTATTTGGATGGAGTTTAAGGGGGGGGGGTTAAAATCTAGTTAATGACATACACACTATTTGGATGGAGTTTAGGGGGGACAGGTTTTGAAATCTAGTTAATTGCACACGCACTATTTGGATGGAGTTTAGGGGAAAAAAATACAATGCAGCTGACTAAATACATTCAAACTGAGTAGACTAGGTGGATATGTGCCCAGCATTGCATGCTGGGGTGGTTAGTGAAGGCAAATATACATGCAGGACAAAAAAGAACAGGAAAAAATTACAGCATGCATGAGGAGAAAAAGGGGACATTCACATTATATTACAATGATGGTAAGTAGTGTTTAAATTAAGAAATACATTACATTATCAAAGATTAAATAAAATAACATGTGATGCTAATAAAGGATAAAATTCTTACCTTAATATAGTCCTTCTGCATGACCTGAATGATAATCCTCTAGGATAATGATCCCCAGAGCCTAGGGGGAGATGCCTGTCGAGAACTTCAAGTCCTGCAGGCTTCTCCCTGTCGCCAAGTACCGCAACGTGGCAACTAGCCTCTGCTCCGGAGTGATGGCTTGCCTCATGCAGGTATCCTGCCTGCCGATAAGGGGTGAGCAAAGCCAACAAACGGTCAAAAACGGGGTCCGTCATCCGGAGAAAGTTCCTGAAATCCTCAGGATTATTCTCACGGATCTCACGGAGCAATGGCATGTCACAGAACTGGTCACACTGGAGCAACCAATTCTTGGTCCATGAACTCCTCCTCACCCTGTTCATGGACTGGTCTTGGGCTGAAGAATGAACTACAGCACCAAGCACATACAATGCATGAGCTCTACGACGTGTACGTAGAGGTAACATGGCTTCAAAACGGTCGGCTGGTCAGAACGCACTTAACAGAACGCACTGAAGAACAGCAAGGCCTGTGAAGAGCGACCTGAAAATCAGCAACGAGCGGACAATAAAACAAAAGATTTCTCAATGCCAACTGACCAAACGCACTGAAAAGCAGATACAAACCTCACAAGCACAGACTGAACAACAGTTAAAACGAACTGAAAAATACAAGTCTCACAAGTGCGAATCGTCTCTCACCAAACTTCTACTAACACGAGATAAACACGAGATTAGCAGAAGGAGCCCAAAGGGTGTCGTACGGGCTATTGAACTTCCGCTTTATAGTCTCGTCGGACTTGGTGTACGTCACCGCGTACTAGGCTGTCGAACTTTTGTGTGATCGTATGTAGGCAAGTCCGTTCATTAGAAAGTCCGCCGCAAGTCCACCAAAAGTCTGTCGGACGGACTGTCGGACTTTTGTAGCCGAAAAGTCCGACCGTGTGTACGAGACATTACTCTTGATGGGCACTGGAACAGGCCCTGCTGTGAAATATTAGATCAAGAATTGTAATTACATGCACCTGTTGTACAGGGGCAGAAAAATTGGGTCTTTGGTGGTGGTGGTGGTGGTGCCACAACACTGTAAGTCCTCACAGTTACTCTTGGTGGGCGCTGGAATGGGCCCTGCTGTGATATATTAGATCAAGAATTGTAATTACATGCACCTGTTGAACAGGGGCAGAAAAATTGGGCCTTTGGTGGTGGTGGTGCTGGTGCCACAACACTGTAAGTTCTCACAGTTACTCTTGGTGGGCAGTGAAGCATGAAGGACAACAAGCAGGATTTATAGTCAATAGTTCCAACAAGGAAGTCCATGTCAATAATATGTGGTAGGTTACTAACCGAGTGTTACAGCACCTCACACCGAAAGCGTCCTGTCAGCAGCAGATGACGCCCACACCAGGCGTCATCTGCTGCTGACAGGACGCTTTCGGTGTGAGGTGCTGTAACACTCGGTTAGTAACCTACCACATATTATTGACATGGACTTCCTTGTTGGAACTATTGACTATAAATCCTGCTTGTTGTCCTTCATGCTTCACTTGCCTCATCCGCTATCTGCTATGTTCTGGGGTTTACCCCTTTCTCTTATAATACATCCAATTATCTAGTCTCCTTTATTGAAACCATTAGCCATTCATGCTATTTGGAGGCCCTACACTTTTTCTTTTGTTCTTTTTTCGGTCTTTTTACTTACCATCTTTTTCTTTCTGTTTCTTTTTCCCTCCCCTCTCTTGTTCCCCTCTTTCCTCCTTTCCCTTCCCCCCTTTCTATCTTTCCCCCCCCCTTCTCTCCAAAACCCCCCCCCCCGCCCCCCCCCCTCCCCCCTCATTCTTTCCCCCCCCCCTTCTTTCCCTTCCCTTTCTCCCTCCCCCCTCCTTATTTCTTCTTCCTCTCCCCCTTCCCCCCTCTTTTTCCCCCCCTGTTTTTTCATAAATCAGGGTTCTAATTTACCTCCCATTTCCATGTTGACTTTCCAGCTATTTGGACCACACTTGATCCATACTCACCATCAGTTACGGTTCTTGATAATTTTAGGCGGACCAGGTAGGACACATTTTTTGGATCTTCCATGTATTACTTTGGCTATCCATATGTACACACATTCTTACACATATGTATATATCTTCATGATTTACAGGATACACATTTGGCCCCAGTGTGATCTCAGATCTAAACTGCCATACGCCCGTTAACAATGGGCCCTCCTTCCCACTGGAAGGAAGAATAAAACCATCTTATATATCCATACCTTTTTATCTCCACCTCGACAGTGGCTTTGCAAATACTGCTGTTATACTTTACTAAGGCTCCACACATTACGACCAGGGAACACGTCCGATGGGCAGCACGTCAATACTTCTATGTTTCTTTTAAATTCGTCTTGGAATGCATAATCTATATCCATAGATACCAATGTAAGTGTAAACAGAAAAATGTATGTATATATATACAGATTCATACAACTATAGAGTTTGTTCTTTATGATCTTTTCACTGTGCACTTACCATGTTTATGTTATACATACTATTTCCCATATAGAAAATTCTTGTTGCAAACCCTACAATCACCCCTGAAGAAGGAGGCATAAGTAACTCCGAAACGCGTCGGGTGCAAATGTATTGGTATCATTGGTCTTTGTATTTATGGAACTGCATTCCTTGTTTTTAACTATGTGATTATGTGATGTACTTGATTATCTTTTGTTATTAATAAATTGTTATCTACTCTACATACTTTTCTAAATATTTTCTTAAATGTGCCTTTAAAGTCCGCTAGGGGAATTTCTTCTGCTTCTAATTTGAAATTTGGGATGTGGCACAACCAGTAGATAATTGATCGATCAAATTTCTTGTTCTTACATGTCCCTGTTGAACAGGGGCTGAAATATTGGGCCTTAGGCACTGGTGCTGGTGCTACAACACTGTAACCCCTCACAGATACTCTAGTTGGAGCGCAGGAAGGAGCCCTGATGTAAAGAATTGCACCAAAAATTGTAATTACATACCCCTGTTCAACAGGGGCTAAAAAATTGGGCCTTAGGCACTGGTGCTGGTGCCACAACACTGCAACCCCTCACAGATACTCTAGCTGGAGCGCAGGAATGAGCCCTGCTGCAAAGAATTGCAACAAAAATTGTAATTACATGCCCCTGTTAAACAGGGGCTGAAAAATTGGGCCTTAGCCACTGGTGGCAGCGCCCAGAAACAAAAATATTCTTACAAGCTATCAGCATGATCATTGAGGAGGAAGAGGATAGTCACTCAGCATAACAGGATAGTCACTCAGCATCAGCATAGGCAGTCTTGAAGGGATCTGACATTTCAAAAAAATGTATTCGGTTACATCAGCTTCAGGTGCTTGGTATCTGGTGGTGATCCAAGACTGATTCATTTTTATGAAGGTCAGCCGATCAACCAAGTCGGTGGACTGGCGCACCCTGTGATCGGTTTCAAAGCCTCCAGCAGCACTGAATGTGCGTTCCGAACGAACGCTGGATGCAGGACAGGCCAGTAGCTCAATTGCATACTGTGCAAGCTCTGACCCGTGATACATCCACAAGACCCAGTAACCCAGAGTATTTTCAGTGGGAAAGGTGTCCAAGTCAGATCTTGCCCCTAGGTATTCCTGCACCATGTGAAACAGATGCTGGCGATGGTTGCTGGAACCGATACCTTAGGGCTGCGGACTAAAAAATTGTCTGAATGCATTGGTCAGACGGCCACCTTCTCCACTGCTCCTTCTTTGCCTGACTGAAGCCTCGGCAACACGTTGTCCAGGAACAGGAGTTTGTAACCTCCCAGTCTCTGGGAACGCGTTGCACAGACCGTTCTGCATGGCCTCCCGAAGATGTTTCATCCTCTGCTCCCTCTGCAATGGCAAGATAAGGTCTGCAACCTTACTTATCTAACGTGGATCAAGGAGGGTTGCCAGCCAGTAACGATCCCTCTCCTTGATATCACGAATAGGAGGATCCTTCCGCAGGCTTTGCAGGATTAGGGAGGCCATGCAGCGGAGGATGGCTGAGTCATTTGGTCCAGAGTCCTCTGGGTCACTAAGGACGACATGATCCGCAGCCACCTCCTCCCAGCCACGTACAAGTCCATGGGTTTAGTGGCAAGGACAGGTCCTCTTTGTTCTTTGGTGTGGGTCTTTTAGGTGCGTTTTCCAACGAACTGCATGGCAGATCAACATATGTCTGGTCAAGCATGTGGTGCCCAAGCGGGAGATGTTTTGGCCATGCGAGATACGCTTGAGACATATGTTGCAAATAGCAGTCGTGTGATCTGATGCACTTGTCTCAAAAAAGGCCCACACCAAAGAACTTTTGCAATAACGCGCAGAGACAGCAGTGCCCTGCACATGCAGAGCTCTGCGGTGTGATGCAGTCAGTGTGCTGCCCTTAGGCTGGCCCCTGGAGGGCATCCTGCCTCGTTGGTGATGTGCCTCCTCCTCTCTCCTATCAGGCACCCATGAGGAGTCAGTGACCTCATCATCCCCTCCCTCCTCATCACTGGAGCAAACCTGGCAGTATGCTGCAGCAGGGGGAACATGACTGACAGTTTGCTGTCCTTCTTCAGCATCCCCTCTGTCTGAGCCCACGTTACTGCCTTCCTCTAGCTGAGTACCATCATCGGAGCCTTCAAAATGCTGGGCATCCTCCTGGAGCATGAACCCAACACTGTGGTCAAACAGTTCGGGGGACTCCTCAGGAGGACATGGTGGGGCTAGGGAAGGAGTGACTGATGTCATTGAGCCGAGGGAAGAGGCTGCGTTGGCAGCTGTTTTGCCAGACAAAGTACCCTGAGCCTGGGTGAGAGAGGATGAGGAGGATGAGGACGGCTTGGTCATCCACTCGACCAAGTCTTCCGCATGTTGCAGCTCAACATGGCCAGCTGCTGAAAAAAAGGCCAAGCATGTCCCACGGCCACGTGCTGATGAGGATGCACCATGTCCATGACCAGCACTGTTGCCTCTAGAAACAGAGCCTGCTTGCCCTCTTTTATTGGCTTGTAACTGTCTGCCTCTCCTTGTTGGCCTTCCAGACATACTATTGGCCTGCAGTGAGATGTAGCTGCACAAAACTGGGATGTATATATATATATATACCCATTATACTGCAGCCTGTAGTATTATTAGTATGAGAACACCTGCACTTGTCTTCAGGTAGCTATACTGTAGGTGCAACTGTGCAGGGTACACAGTAGAGTAACTGGAAATACGTCAAGAGCCTACACAAGCACCTGGCTTCAGGTAGCTATACTGTAAGTGCAACTGTGCAGGGTACACAGTACAGTAACTGGAAATACATCAAGAGCCTACATAAGCACCTGGCTTCAGGTAGCTATACTGTAGGTGCAACTGTGCAGGGTACACAGTACAGTAACTGGAAATACGTCAAGAGCCTACACAAGCATCTGGCTTCAGGTACCTATACTGCAGGTGCAACTGTGCAGGGTACACAGTACAGTAACTGGAAATACGTCAAGAGCCTACACAAGCCCCTGGCTTCAGGTAGCTATACTGTAGGTGCAACTGTGCAGGGTACACAGTACAGTAACTGGAAATACTTCAAGAGCCTACACAAGCACCTGGTTTAAGGTAGCTATACTGTAGGTGCAACTGTGCAGAGTACACAGTACAGTAACTGGAAATACGTCAAGAGCCTACACAAGCACCTGGCTTCAGGTAGCTATGCTGTAGGTGCAACTGTGCAGGGTACACAGTACAGTAACTGGAAATACGTCAAGAGCCTACACAAGCACCTGGCTTCAGGTAGCTATACTGTAGGTGCAACTGTGCAGGGTACACAGTACAGTAACTGGAAATACTTCAAGAGCCTACACAAGCACCTGGCTTCAGGTAGCTATACTGTAGGTGCAACTGTGCAGGGTACACAGTACAGTAATTGGAAATACGTCAAGAGCCTACACAAGCACCTGGCTTCAGGTAGCTATACTGTAGGTGCAACTGGGCAGGGTACATAGTACAGTAACTGGAAATACGTCAAGAGCCTACACAAGCCCCCGACTTCAGGTAGCTATACTGTAGGTGCAACTGTGCAGGGTACACAGTACAGTAACTGGAAATACGTCAAGAGCCTACACAAGCACCTGGCTTCAGGTATCTATACTGTAGGTGCAACTGTGCAGGCTACACAGTACAGTAACTGGAAATATGTCAAGAGCCTACACAAGCACCTGGCTTCAGGTAGCTATACTGTAGGTGCAACTGTGCAGGGTACACAGTACAGTAACTGGAAATACGTCAAGAGCCTACACAAGCACCTGGCTTCAGGTAGCTATACTGTAGGTGCAACTGTGCAGGGTACACAGTACAATAACTGGAAATACGTCAAGAGCCTACACAAGCACTTGGCTTCAGGTAGCTATACTGTAGGTGCAACTGTGCAGGGTACACAGTACAGTAACTGGAAATACATCAAGAGCCTACACAAGCACCTTGCTTCAGGTAGCTATACTGTAGGTGCAACTGTGCAGGGTACACAGTACCCTGCACAGTTGCACAGTACTGGGAGGGTATATAAGAAAATATAAGAAAGATTGCCAGACCGTTTAGCCAATCCCATGAATAAGTCCCTTGTGACAAAACATGTCGGGCGTGGCTATACGGCAATCTAACGTGCTTGACGTAGGACGCTGTAACAGGAAGCGCCATACGAGTAAGCGGGGAAGCGGCTCCAGGAGACTCCAGGGAAAGGGTGAGAGTGTCATGATTACCTAGCTACCTGGGTCCGCCGTGACCACCATACGTCCATTCATCGTTTGGAGAGTGTCTTTTTGGTGATGACCATGTTTGCTGTGCCTCTTTGCTTGATTGAAGTTTATGAAATGTGAGTTCAATGGTGGAGGAGAGTGTTGTTTGCATTAAAGTTTATTGCGTTACTGCACTATTGGATCGCTTTCCTTTTTTTCATGTGGAGAGAGCGCTTGCACATATACTCTGGATACCTAACAGGGATTGATTTGAGGTTATCACTTTGCCCCCTACTGTGCGGGAATAGCCTGTGAGCCGAACACGAGAGTGTAAGGCAAAAGTAGCTGGTGAGTTTGCTCGCTGAAGGGGAGTGGAGGTCACATATCACAGCGGTGTGGTGGAAGATTTTGTCACTGATGATCTATTTCATATCATGCTATGAATCATCACTTATATCACTACGTCACTGATTATTGGACTTTATATGTTTAATATTAGTCTATTACACATTGTATGTTTATTTATAACACAAGATTATATTGTGCTCTTAGAGAGTGGTGTTAATTAGTTTGTCACATCTAATTTGTCACACACTTTTTTTAGGTCTAATTTCGTTTTTTAGCGCTGCTATTTGATTTCACTGTAGGTGAGGGCAGGTTTATAGTGAATCATTTATTATCATTTTTATACTATAGACACCCCCAGGTACAAAATTTAAAGGAATATTACACTTTTATTGTTTCACTTTAAGCATTACTGCTCCCGAAAAAACGGCCGTTTTTAAAACTTTTTTTGCATTAATCCATGTCCCCTGGGGCAGGACCCATGTCCCCAAACACTTTTTATGACAATACCATGCAAATAAGCCTTTAAAATTAGCACTTTTGATTTCTCCCATAGACTTTTAAAGGGTGTTCAGCGGCTTTCGAATTTGCCGCGAACACCCCAAATTGTTCGCTGTTCGGCGAACTGGTGAATGGCCGATGTTTGAGTCAAACATGAGTTTGACTCGAACTCGAAGCTTATCCCTAGTGGTGATCAGGAACACTGCTGCTGGCTTCACTGGCTCTGGTGACACTGGGACTGGTGTGGGGCTTCACAGGCTCTGGTAACACTGGCTCTGATTATACTGGAACCAGTGTGGCTGTTGATCAGGAACACTGTTGCTGGCTGCACTGGTCTGGTGACACTATGACTGGTGTGGCTAGCAATCAGGGACACTGTGGATGACTGCACTGGTTTGGTCAAACTGTGACTGGTGTGGCAAGTAGTTAGGGGAACTGTGTTTGGCTGCACTGGCTCTGGCGACACTGTGACCAGTGTGGATAAGTGTCAGGGACACTGTATCTCACTTCACAGGCTCTGGTGACACTGTACTTGTGGCAAAACTAGTACTGAGGTGGCTAGTGACCAGGAAGTGGAATTTTGACTAAATGGAGAATTTAAAAAACTGAAATTGTGCTTTTGACTGCTTGGGGATTGCTTGTGTTTATACGCAAATTACAACAGTATCTTCTTCTTATGCCCTGTACACACGATCGGACATTGATCAGACATTCCGACAACAAAATCCATGGATTTTTTCCAACGGATGTTGGCTCAAACTTGTTTTGCATACACACGGTCGCACAAAGTTGTCGGAAAATCAGATAGTTCTGAACGCGGTGACGTAAAACACGTTTGTTGGGACTATAAACAGGGCAGTAGCCAATAGCTTTCGTCTCTTAATTTATTCTGAGCATGTGTGGCACTTTGTGAGTCAAAATTGTCCACACACGGTCGGAATTTACGCGAACGGATTTTGTTGTCGGAAAATTTTATAGCCTGCTCTCAAACTTTGTGTGTCGGAAATTCCAATGGAAAAAGTCCGATGGAGCCCACACACGGTCGGAATTTCCGACAACAAGCTCCGATCGCACATATTCCGTTGGAAAGTCTGACCTTGTGTACAGGGCATTAGTGTACTTTGTTATCAGCTTTAAAACACTTTGTTCTTTAATTTTTTCTTCCTCCTTTTCTGACACTTTTTAAACAGCACTTTTTCCCTTCAGCCTGCTAATTAAGGGGAATGGTTAATTGTTTAGAGGTGTATATAACTTTCTGCACAACTCACATTTGAGCTTGCTCACATTTGTTTTTTTGGCTTAAATTTGGAATTCAACTAACATCTTAAGTTTTTTGTAAGTAATAATAGTTTAACTGGGATAATGAATGCTAGCAGTGTACCACATGTATGCAATAATGGAGCAACAGCTCCAGCATGAATACTACTGTGACAGATGTGAGCAATAAACAAAAATAAAAGTGCAAGAAGAAATGAATACTGACAGAGGTATAGGATCCAACAGTAATAATCCCAATTAGTATGAAGTCCATCCATGGGTAGAGATTTTTAGATACAATTGTCCATTCAATTAGGCCAAGCTTCATGTAGGGAGCAGAAGAAACTTCTAATGTATGTAGAGAAAGGGGCAAAAGACATAGAAGCGCCTGTAAATGTAGATGTAGTAAACAGATTTATTATAAAAAGCAATAATAATTGGCAACTCACATTAGGTGGGTTAAAAAAGCATATCTGTCATGGATTCACCACCCTGTGCAGTGGTTACCAAGGGGTTAACAAGAGCACAGAGTAATTGCAGAGACCTCCTATTTAAACCCCCCAGCTGCACAGAGAGACTTTGCTGTCTGATCTGCAGCTTGTACTTCTGAAACCTGTTCCTGAGATCCTGATTCTGATTCCTGTGTTGACCTGGCTCACTCTGACTATGTTTGCTCTGTTACCCTGACCCTGACTTGCCTTGTTGACTATGATTACCTCTCTATTGCCTGATATCCTGTTGCCGAACTCTGCTTGTATCCTGACCATTCCCTTCCTGCCGTCTTTATCTGCATGTGGTCGTCTGTTACCAAACTTGTCTCACCACGCATTCAGTGTCTCCTCAGCTTTGCACCTACCAACCTGCTTCCTGTTCCTGTTTCCTGCTGCATCAGCTGACCTGACAACACCTGCCATTCAACCTGCTGGTCCATCCTGGTGACACAACTGCTACACCGAAGACGACCCAGGCACCCATACACCGCCAGGCTCTTGCAGCCACTGTTGCAACACCGGTGGCCCTTGAACCGGGGTTGTACATGAAGCCTTCCCACTGCACGTCAGCTCATCTGGCAGGTACGTGACAATATCATAATCCGTCATCGGCAGGAAGTCACTACAAGCACTGCTTGTATTGCCGCGACCAGTTGTCTGGACACTGGAAGCTGGCTGATGAAGATGGACGGCCAGAGAAGAGGGCTGTAGCGCTCGTGGACCACAGCGCTAGGCGTAGTGACATCACTGGGTCTTTCTGAACAATCTGCTTGGCAAAGGAGCATGCCTGTCACTCCACTCACAGTGTGGATGCTAGGGAACGCGTTGCAAGACACCCAGTGACTAGGTGTAGTGATGTCACCGGGCATCTTGCAAAGCATTTCATTCTTCACCTGACTGGGCTAATAATATTTCTGGCTATGCTGTCTTTCTGAGCTACAGGGTAAAATGAAAAGGTGGTGGTGTCTGTATGTAAGAAATTATCTCAAAGAAAGTATGAAAGAGGACCTTGTTGATGGAGAATGTAATGATGCTGAAGTATTATGGTTGGAGCTGCATATGGGTGAGCAATAAGTTTAAAAGACTAAATATAAAATATGTAGCTAACATCCAAAGGTTAAATTGCTATTGCTAAATTGCTATAAATAATAAGAAAAGATCATTTACAAATATAAAAATGAAGGAACACTATCATCATTTAAAAATTACAAAGAATACCCTAGAATGTGTAAAAAAATGTTATCAAGGCTGCAAAAATTGAAAATGAATGCCAGGTTGCAAAAGAGAGTAGGACAAACCCCCAAAAAATCTTCAAATATGTCAATAGTAAAAAACTTAGGCCAGAACATGTAGGCTCTTTACAATATAATTTTGAGCTGGTAACTGGGGACAAAGAGAAGGCAAGTTTAATAAATACCTCCTTCAACTGTGTGTATACAAAAGAAAAATGGGGGACATAGCCCCAAATGAGCCACAATGACTCTAAATAGACATTGTCCAGAAAAACTTAGAATATAAAATAAAATAAAAAAGGTGAATAAAGCACCAGGACCAGATGGCTTACGCCCAAGGTTTATCAAAGAGTTGAACTCTGTTATTTCTTAATCATTGTTGCTAATTTTTAGAGACTCTTTATTGACTGTCATGATACCACTGGATTATTATACGACCAATGGAGTGCCTATATTTAAACAGGGATCAAAGTCTTTACCAAGTAACTACAGACCAGTTAGTTTAACTTCATTAACCAGGAAGATACTTGAGAGTTTAATAAAGTCATCATGGATTCGTGAAAGACCAAAGTTGTCAAACAAATCTGATATTTTTTAATGAGAAGGTCATCAAAAACGTAGACAAAGGAGTGAATGTGGACATAGTATACTTGGATTAAGCCAAAGCATTTGATACAGTTCTCCACGCATGGCTAATATGTGAATTAAAGTCTACAGCTTTGGAAAATTCAGTTTACAAACATAGAAAACCTGCTAAAAGACCTACCTCAGTGCACTATTTTTTGGGTTACTATGTGACAAATGAAGTTTAATGTTGATAAATTTAAAGTTATGCACTCTGGGGTTAAAAACATGCATGCATCATACATATTAGGAGAAGAACAACTAGAGAGTTTTGAGGAAAAGAGATTTAACCTTCAAATACGGAAAGGTTTCTTCACAGTAAGAGACGCGGAAATGTGGAAGCGACTCCCTCAGGAACTAGTTCTGGTTCAGTTAAAAAACAACTGGGTGCATTCCTAATTGCACAAAATATAACTGGTTACTAACTTTTAGAAGTAATAAGGTCACGGTTAGTTGGTTCAGTGAATATCTGATTGCCTTCTGGGGGATCAGGAAGGAATTTTTTTCCCCCACTGGAGTGAATTATATCATGCTTTATTGTGTGTTTTGCTGTCCTCTTGATCAACTGTGGGTACAGGATAGGGTACATGTCCTCTTGGAGAGATTTCATCTCACTTCTCTATTCTAGTGACAATAAAGCAGAAATAAAAACTGAATAATAATAATATCCTTCACATCCAGGGAGTCACTAAGGAGGCGAGAGAACTGTCCCAGGTGGGGGCATAGAATTTTATATGAATGAAGATTTTAAGCCTACTTGACTTGCTCCAAAAAATGTAATCAGTTTTAAAATAAATGTATATCTTTTATGGAAGATCTAAAGAAATATGTAGTCATATGAAGAGAGAGAGGATAGATAGATAATGCGATGGATAGATGGATAAAAACATTGATCTGGAAGAGAATAGTGGATAAAGGGTGAAATAACGAAATTCATGGCACTATGGAGTAATGAAAAAAGAATAAATGACTGTAGTGGGCAATGTTGCATTATAATTACTAGTATTGCTTCATTCCAATATACTGTAACTCTCAGCATCAGGCTACAATCCTATGGCATCTCATTGATGTTCAGCAGGAGCTTACCTGGTAATTAGGGGACTAAATCAGAGTGTAGATTTATATACAGTACTTTGGGAATATTTACTGGGTAAATAGTATCACTAAAAATCATTTACAGTGCTGGCAGAACTTTCTCATTGGATGTTACAATTCCTCAGGCTGCTCTGAAATTATTCCTTTGTCAGAAAAATGCTAACTCATGGCAAAACCAAAAAGTTATGTAATGTTTCCAGTAATATTATTATGTCAAATAATGAAATATTCCAAGAGTTCAAATGGCCTCAAGGTTGAGTACAGAAATACAGAGAACAAAGAAATTAGACCTTACTAGAAACTTTGACGCAGTAAGTGGGCTTAGCACTATATGACCATATAGTGTGATCAAACCCCCATATTTTTTTGAATATGTTCAGGTGTTTTAACTAGCCTTGCAGGATAAATTTCATTCTTGAATGTGTGAGCTGTAATCTGTTTTGTACTGTTTTTTGGTCTTATAGCAGCATCATCTTGAATTTAAATGCATTTTAGGGTGTGCCCCCCCCAAATATGTTTTTGTATCTTGTAGTAGACCCTGACCAGGTTTTTTAGGGCTGGAGCACCCCTCCCCCTCCTGATTACCTCTTATTTAGTGGCCATCAGTGCATAAGAGGAATGCCTTCAGTTCTCCCACATAGAGGAGTTTGGCTCCCATGGTTGAGACGCAGGATCTTTCATTCTATTACTTGGATAGGACCCACTAATCGGGGTACTTTGATTCAGTAAGTCGGCTTAGCACTATATGATCATATAGTGTGAGCAAACCCATGTAATTTTTTTAATATGTTCAGGTGTTTTTAACTAGCCTTGCAGGATAAATGTCATTCTTGAATGTGTGCACTGTAATCTGTTTTGTCTTACTAGAAACTTAACTGCTAGTTATAACATTAATATACACTAATTTACTTTTTACAGTGTATACATTTATTAAAATACAACTAACAGAAACATATTAACTGAGGCACTGCCCCAATTGACCAATATCTGAAAATGCCTGACAACAGTGTGCAATATTCTTTAAATTAGAAGCTTATATTTCTTTGTCCATTGTTTGTATTTTGCCCTGGAGCCATAAATTGTTCATTTTTCAAATGACTCTGCCCATTTTGTCTCCATTTATGTGCTCAACATTGGATGTTGTACTGCTCTTCCCTTGTGCCCACCACTATATCCTTTGTCTTTCCACTGTATTGAAGGTATTTCCTTCTAGTCATCACTGCTTGTTGTACCATACTGTCAATCCAAACATTCAAACTTCTTTTTTTTCCCCTGCCCCTCTCTCTGCATCTTTAAAAATAAAATAAATTGATATAGGGCTGTCACATGACCCAGCTCCTTCCCATCCTGTCTGCAGGGAAACATAAGCAGGAGGAGTTTCTAGTGCTCTGCTGCTGGTCACAAGTTCAAAATGAAAAAAAAAAAAACCTTGGAATACAGAGTAAAACAAATAATTAATATCAATAAATTGTTTTAAATTGTCATACAAATATATATTAAAAATCAAATACTTATCATTTTTTGGCAATAACACGATGTGGGTGGATTTTTTGCCACTCCAGCCTGTGTCTTGAAACAACAGGGAGGTGAAGCCTCCATAAATCTACATGTAATATCTCACCCCCCATCGTGTTTAGCTGGTTAGTGGGCACAGAGAAGGGAGGGAGTGGGCTGTCATTTACCACTGTGTATAGATCCACATATGTGACTCTATAGTCACATGGGCTGCTCAGATGTGATAGAGAGGAAATGCTCAGCATAGAAACTTACTGAAAACTGAGCATGTGCAGAGCTGCCAACATTGCTCTGCAAAATCCTTAGCTGCACTGGGGACTATGACAGAAGGGGGAAATAGAGAGCAGCAGGATACATTTTTGCAGAATACAGAAGACAAATCTCATAGCTGTTTTTTTTTGCCCAGAGTTTATCTATGAATAAAATAAATAGTCTGAAAAATGTAACTGGTTATTATTTTTATTTGTATTTACACATTCAACTAGATGACATTTATTACACGACGGAAAGAACTCACTCTCCCATTTAATCCACCCCAGTTACTGAATCTTCTATAATCTCCAGGTTTCAGGTAATACTGGCGTCCTCTGTAGTTGGGCTGCTCATAGAATATCCAGTATCCATCAAGTACCTTGCAAGAATGAATATCATGGTGGTGGAATTTTTCAAAAACGTGAGGACAATCTTCACTGAATTCCAACATCTCTCCTTGAAAGTCTTCTTTTTCATGCAGTCTGATTCTGTAAGAACCACCATACTGAAGTGGAAAAATAAAAATACATTATGTATTATCACTAATTGGTTGGATCCCATGAATTGACACTGACACATATATAGTACTAATACCCTGTGATCATTTGGTGGCTGTCCCCTGCCTGCCGCCTTTAGCCCCCTTTCACACTTGAGTTTTTCTGCTCTTTTCTCTATTCCTGACTTCATCTTATTGTACATGATCTTTGCAGAATCCCATTGCTTCTAATTGTCCCTGTTCACACTTGTATGTTCAGTTGCCCTAGGTTGCCCTAGGTGCAAAATGGTACATAAACAATTTTTGAGCATATTCAGGCATTTTTAGTCCCAAAGACTGCAATGGGAGAGCCTTTAGATACGTGATACACTTGTTTTTGCATGTTTTGGTGCAAATGTACATCTGAAGAATCCCTCTCCTCTTATAGAACTGCTTTTCTCCCCATGTCCAGCCCAGAAAACAATCTTCAGAAGCTGGATATACATGTAAAACTTCAAAAGGAAAATATTCCTCTGCTCTACCAACTGCTAAAAAGCAGGAAAATACTAATTGCTGCTGTGCACTGTCATGTTTTCCTACATCAACAAAACTTATTTACAAAATGAGTGGAGCACAATAAAAATATTAAAATCTGTGCTATCAAGTGAAATAATCACACGTTGTATACTGTCATATACATGTACTAAAGTATCCACGAGGTAGAGCTATGTGACGTCATCACGTTTTACCTGGAAACTAGAAGTAGAGCTTTTTTTCCTATTTGGAATGATGCTGATGTCATGCCTTCAGGGGGCAGTGTACTGTTAAAGTGGCAGACTATTCCCAGTGCATAGGAAAGATTTGCGCTGTGTACGTATTTGTATTTCCATAGGTCTTTAATGTTTTATGACCAATAAAGTGTATGGTTTTTTAACATATTACATGATGATGTCTTTATATTTCTGGAGTTTTGGAGATAAGGAGGTCTATTCACTAAGAGGAGATTTGTTTATACACCTGGAGAGTCCTGAGGATATCAGTAGCCCTAATTAAAGGGCAAGGAGCAGTTTAACTTGTGTAGGTGAATTATTAAAGAGCAGGCAGTGTGGCTGGTGATGGAACACATGGAAGTTAAAATTGATTAATAAATTGACTCAGTAAAGGGGATCATGGTTTCAAGTAGTTTATTTAGCGTATTAATGTATGTTATTGGCAGGGCTGGGCTCCTGCTACTGAACAAGCAGCTCTTTTCTTTGAATGCTCAGAAGTTGCTGCTGCTGTTGGTTAATTACCAGCTACTCGCTGTTACCACAGTGACTCACCTGGTTACCATTTACCTGCCTTATTAGTCCAGCCTACAGCCAGCTCCTTTTTATTATTATAAACAACAAGGTGCGTCCACTAAGTGCAGTATGTTGAAATAAACAGAATTTATTAGTATAATCAGCCAAATGGCTACTCACATGACATTAGTTTACTTGCCTCATAACGCAGTGTTTGCCCCTATCTTTACAGCACCTTTCCTTTTCTACTTCTCCTTTTTATTATTTAAGCAGCTTAGCTCATTTCCTCCTTGGTCTATGATCTCCAAGTGCATTCATTCCTGTGTATGACTTGGCCTGGCTGACTTCTCTTCCGATTCCTGTTGCTGATTTTTGCTCCTGTCTAAGCTGACTTCTGGTTTCCTGACCCCGACTCATCTTATTACCTGCTCTGGCATCCAAACCGTGGCTTCTGGTTTTTTTTTTTCTACGTTCCTCAACTGTGTTATTTTTGTCATTTCACTAAAGGTGTGATTTTAACTGCACTTTCTGTCTCCGTCTGGTTTATGGTTCCTGACAGTTATATGCAAACACATGTGATTTGGACTGCATGAACACTAATGTATTTAAATAATGATTGTATTGATTGTTGAATTTACATAATACACAGGATCATGGTTTCAGGCACTTGATTTTGAACATTAACGCGTATCAGATACAAACACATGTGATTCAGACGTTATTAACATTAATGTCTTAAGCCCTTTATTGAATACACATGTATAATATGTATAATGCAAGTATATATAATACTCTTCAAAAAAATTAGGTAGGTGTGAAGAAATGCTGCAAAGTAAGAATGCGTTCAAAAATATATATTTTAATTGTTTATTTTTTTATTCCTTTTGGCTTCATACCTGCATCAATTCTTCTAGGAACAAACAGTGCTTGTGCATGCAGTTTAGAAGGAACTAGGCAGGCAGGTTGTTCAAAACATCTTGGAGAACTAACCACAAATCTTCTGTAGAAGTAGGCTGCCTCAAATCCTTCTGTCCCTTCATGAAATCCCAGATAGACTTGATGATATTGAGATCAGGGCTCTACGGGGGCCAAACTCTCACTTCGAGGACTCTTTGACTTTTTAGGCTAAGGATAGTTATTAGACATTGGCTGTATGTTTGGGGACATTGTCCTTCTGCATGATAAATTTGGAGGAAGCTACATGCCTCCCTGATAGTATGGCATGATGGATAAGTATCTGCCTGTTTTGGCATCATTGAGGACACCATTGATCAGGCAACACTGAGGACTGTAGATGCAGTGCTTTGCCAAGGAAACTTGATGCAACAGATAAAAGACACATCATGCTTACTTCCCTTCAACAGCGCCATCAGCTCAGAATTGGTGGAAACCAGTAGGACCCAGGTACACCCATCTACTGTCCATAGAAGTCTGGCCAGAAGTGGTCTTCATTGAAGAATTGTGGCCAAAAAGCTATGCCTCAGATGTGGAAACAGGGCTAAGTGACTCAACTATGCATGAAAACTTAGGAACCATCGATGCATAAAAATTGCCGCAGGTGCTCTGGACTGAGTCCAAATTTGAAATATTTGGCTGTAGCAGAAGGCAGTTCGTTCACTGAGGGGCTGGATAATGGTACAATAATGAGTGTTTGCAGGCAGTGAAGCATGATAGAGGTTCCTCACAAGTCAGGGACTGAAAATACAGAAATACATGCAGATACTTATTCATCCTGCCATACCATCAGGAAGGCATGTGATTGGTCCCAAATTTATTCTGCAGCTGGGCAACAACCCCTAACATACAGCCAATGTCATTAAGAACTATCTTCAGCATAAAGAAGAACCAGAAGCCCTAGAAGGGATGTTTGACCCCCACAGAGCCCTGATCTCAACATCATCAAGTCTTTCTGGGATTACATGAAGAGACAGAAGGATCTAAGACATCATATAGCCCCAAAAGATCTCTGGTTAGTTCCTCAAGATGTTTGGAAGAGCCTACCTGCTGAATTCCTTTAAAAACTGTGTGCACAAGCACTTTCTGTACCTAGAAGAATTGATGCTGATTTGAAGCCAAAGGATGGTCAAATCAAACATTGATTTGATTTGGATTTTTCTTCTGTTCATTTACTTTCCATTTTGCTAACTGATAAAAATAAACTATTAATACATCTATTTGTGAACGCATTCCTAATTTACAGCATTTTTTCACGCCTGCCAAAAACATTTGCCCAGTACTGTATATTGGATTTTCTGGGTTATTCATTGATTTTGGATATTTTGGCACTAAGGATGAGCTCAGGCGTGTTCGCAACTCCACGTGCCCACGCCCGCGAGGAAGCTGACACTCCACAGCGCTAATCACAGGCAGTGAGACATTTCCCGATCCACAGCTACACAGATTGGGAAGTGTCTTACTACCTGTGATTAGCGCTGTGGAGTATCAGCTTCCTGGTGGGCGCGGGCACATGAAGTTGCGAACACGCCTGAGCTCATCCTTATTTGGCACATGTACTGTACATAATAATATACAAAGTGTGATTATTTCACTTGATAGCACAAAGTTTAACATTTTCATTGCTCTGCGCTAATTTTGGAAACACATGTAAAAATGCCTGTGAAATGACCGTAAATTCATTCTAAGTTCTCTCAATACTGTGCACTCCTGGAAGTAAGTAAATCCACAAAATAGATTTTCGCTCCAGGCAGCTGCTGGTCAACCCTAGAGAGCGGTGAGACACGATGCAATGAACTACACAGACGGCCATAGCCTGATAAAATTGTTGAAGAGAGTCTTTGTACATTTAATATCGTGAGTGTGAATTGTATACGTTTTTAATAAAAAATTTGGAAAAGGATTATGCTATGAGGATCCTCCATGTCCTCTTTGTTTTAACTTTCAGTGGTATTCAGGGACTAGTCTGCTGATTTCTGTTGTGATCAGAGCATTAAGTGTGTTTTGCCAATAAGAAATCAGAGGCAGGGGCGTGGCCTGGCACGCGGCGGGGATGGCAGCATAACTGAGGAGCTCCGTCGGACCTGCGGCCCTAGCCCATCTTTCTGCACCGCTACTACCCCAGAGTCGCCACCTACACCACACTCGTTCCCGTCGCTCTATGGCTACAAGTGCTGGGAGAAATATCTCTGACGTTTTCAAGAACCAGGCCGCTGTTCTGAAAGTCACGGCTAGAGGCAAGAAGGCGCTGGTACAAGCTGATGAGGATTTCAGCGAAGCCTCATTTTCCACCGCCATTACAGATCTCAAAACTAGCATGATGGTTTTACAGGAAAAGATAGCCACAGCAGAGACAGGGAAAGCAAAGGGACAAGGCTATCAATAGATTGGACAGTGTTGCTACTTCACGTGGCATTCCGGAATCCGCCATGGCTGATCAAATCACACCAGTCCTGCAAAGGGTTTTCAACAGCCTCTTAGAGAGGCCAGAGGACACAGATATTGAGTTTGTGAGAGCTCACAGAGCTCTGAGAGCCAGAGGCCCAGATACTTTATGCCCCCGAGACATCATTTGTTGTCTACAAAACTTCAGTCTCAAAGAGGACATCATGTTCAAAGCTTGCAGGAATGAGCAATTTGTGTTTAATGGGGATAATATAAAACTTTTTCAAGATCTCTCTCAGATCACACTGAAAAATCGCAGGGCCCTGCGACCTCTCCTGGACAAGCTGCGGGAAAAAGTTCCCTTTGCTTTGTGTTTCCCCTTTGCCCTGCTGGTGACTCATAAGGGCAGGTAGCACACGCTCTGCACATCTAATGATCTTCCTGAGTTCTGCAATGCTCTCCAATTGGATCAGATGGATCTACCGGAGTGGTAGAAGGAATTCACCTTGCCACCCAAAGATCTGAGCCCGCCCCACTCGCCAATGACAACACTGGAGAAACATCATTCTTAAAAACAGAAGCAGATGCTCAGATGGCGGGCACTCCCCGCAGTCGGTCATAATCCATAATCCATAATCATGGAAGACTGAACAATTGAACAACCTACAATACGCCTGTTTTGCTGTTGCAACTAGTTGACAGGTAAAAGACAGACCTTTAGCGGCCACCATGGGGATCTAGCTGTGTACAGACTCTTTTACTTTGGCACGTAACACTGGAAGCTCATCACAGGGACTTATATATTTTTTGGTTTTGTAGTGACATGGGATTCGTTGTCCCCCTACTGGTGACCTCATGGCCTCTTGTCATCCACATCCCCTGTTTTGCTTATACCCTATATGGATCGCCTGGGGCGTCTTGCTTTCAGATGCCTGAATCTCCACAGTGACTGCATCTTCAGGCGACAAGCCGTTCACTGACTTCTAGGGAGTTAAGATAAGCCTTAACGGACTTCCCCGGTTCCTCTTAGGTCCCAACTCAAACTTATTGTATGAGGTGATTGACTAAGGGGACATATCTGCCTGTTTCTATTGGCACTGTTTGCCACTAAGTCCTTGCCCTGATATAGCGAGTTATGCAACAATCAGTTTATAACCAGCTTACAACACGTTATAACGATCCTTACCTTTCTAAGTTACATTGGGGGTTTTCTTTTATTCCTTTTTATTTATTTTTTCAGTCCCTAAATGACCTCATTAGATTGGAGGTGACTGAGATAGGAGACACTGTTCCTTGAACAGAGTCGTTCCCTGCTACTTTCTTGTGGTATCTGTTATAGTTTACTGATTGTTGTTGATTTTCCTCTACTCCCAGTGCAGAGTAGACCATTAAGCACCTATTATAAGAATTAACCGGGCTGCGGCCCAGCTGTTTCCATACAACTTAAAGCGGAGTTCCATACAATAATGGAACTTCCGCTTTTCAGAACCCTCCCCCCCTCCGGTGTCACATTTGGCACCTTTCAGGGGGGAGGGGGGTGCAGATACCTGTCTAAGACAGGTATTTGCACCCACTTCCGGCATAGACTCCCATGGGAGTCTATGCCTCTTCCTGTCCCTCCGCGCTGTCTCCTGGGAAACACACAGGTCCCAGGAGAGCGGGTTCTCGGCGTCGGCTGCCGACATCGCTGGACCCTGGGACAGGTAAGTGGCCATTTATTAAAAGTCAGCAGCTGCAGTATTTGTAGCTGCTGGCTTTTAATATTTTTTTTTTAAGCGGTTTAGGTGGACTCCCTCTTTAATAGCAAATTTTCTTTCTTACACACATATATATATATATATATATATATATTTATATATATATATATATATATATATATATATATATATATATATATATATATATACATTGGGTTGAGTTGTTGCTGCTGCTCTTGTTGGGTGTCTCCCTCGACCTCGCAATAGTGTTCCGGGTGAGGCTCCATTGGGCCCATCTGTGGACACTAAATTTGATCCTCTGGGATGATACGCCCGTCCAAAGAGGGTGTGATTTCTCCTCTCCTCTATTACTTCTATTCATATCTTCTGTCTTAATTCCTCTCTTCTAGACTTCCAATCTGTTGTCTACTTGGGTGTTTAAAGTGTTAAGAATCTCCAGTTGAGGCTGTAACTAACCAGTATTTTTCGAGCTATATTTGCAGGTGCATGCTACCATCTTTCTCTCTCTCTGGGCCTGCACTATGGCCTATTCCGACCTAGAACACAACCCCACAGTAATATCACATAATGTCAAGGGCCTGAACATCCCGGAGAAGCGAGTCACCCTTTTAAGAGAACTCAAAAAAGGTAAGCCCAAATTTGTTTTTCTCCAAGAAACCCATTTCAAAACGAATCACATACCAAGGCTCACCAACTCTTACTTCACTGAGGCACATCATTCTACCAATGACACATCCAAATAAAAAGGAGTCTCAATCTTGGTGAGTAAAGACGCTAAGTTTGAGCTATCTGACAAACTAGTTGACCCAGGGGGAAGATTTATCTTCCTTAAGGGAAAATGCGACAGAGTCCCCCTCACTCTAGCGAATGCTTATTTTCTTAATACTGCGTAACTTACGTTCTGCCAAAAAATGACAAAAGAACTGCTGAGTTTCAGCACAGGCCATCTAGTCCTGGGTGGTGATTTGAACATTCCTCTTAATCCACTGGTAGACACCTCATCAGGGAAGACGCATATCACTTACAGAATTTTAAAGAGGATTAAAACCCTCTTACACTCATTAAATTTGATTGACACATGGCGTTTCTCTCATCCAGAGGATAAGGATTTTACTTTCTATTCAATCCCACACAATCGCTACTCGAGAATAGACTACCTATTTATCTCTCAAAGGGACCTCCAACTAGTCTCCAGAGCACACATACTGTAGGACTTCAAACTATATCAGACCATGCTTCTATCTCCATTGCTCTGAACCTTTCAGAACCCCCAGCCAAATCCAACATTTGGAGACTAAACTCATTAACAGACCCATCCCAGCTTCCCACACTGACGGACTTCTTTAAGCACAACATAACCACTGGCATGGACCCTCTGATGGTCTGGGAGGCCCACAAGTGCTATATAAGAGGGGAATTAATTAAAATAGGAGCACGTAGAAAAAAAGAATCAGAAAAAGAAATTACAAAACTGACAAATAAAATCCACTCTCTAGAATCCTTACACAAACAATCCCTCACAACCCACTCAGCAGCCTCCCTTCTGGAAGCCAGGAAAACTCTCAAGCAGATCTTAGACACCAAAACGAAAAGACTCCTCTTTTTCAAGAAAAAGATATACTACGAGCATGGCGACAAAACCGGCAAGATACTAGCTAGGGCCATAAAGGCACAGGCCGCTCAACACAATATCTTGGGCATTCAAAATAAAGAGAGTAAAATAGATAGAGCCACGGAAAAGATAGCGCAACATTTCCACGGCTATTATACTACCCTGTATAACTTGCCAACTCAACACAAACTGGCAGATATCCTCAGCAACAGACCTCAGGCCATACAGGATTATTTAAAAGAATCCAATCTCCCCTCACTTGCTGAGGATGACATAGCACTCTTGGAAGGTCCCTTAGATGCCTCAGAAATTAGACTTGCCATTAAAGACTTAAAACCCGGCCCAGGTCCTAATGAATTTAGTGCCATCTATTATAAGACATTTACTGATCTACTAGTTGCGACCCTCAGAGATGCATTGAACTCTCTATCTGAGCAGAGATCGGTGCTGACTGACTTTCTTTCAGCTTACATCACAGTGATACCCAAGCCCGGCAAGGACCCACTACATTGTACCAGTTATAGGCCGATTTCTTTGCTGAACTTGGACGTCAAACTTATGGCAAAAATCATTGCTAACAGGCTGAAACCTTTACTTCATGACCTGGTTGGTTCGGAGCAGGCGGGATTCATGCCAGGTAGAGAGGCCAGGGATAACATTACAAAATCCCTGGACCTGATATATGCAGCCCGCCAGTGAAATATCGAGGGCTTTCTCCTGTCGAATGACGCGGAGAAGGCCTTCGATCGAGTAGCATGGGACTACATGTTGGAAACGTGCAAATATGTAGGGTTGGGTCCGCACATGATGGCTTGGATCACAGCGTTATATCAAGACCCCTCTGCCAGGCTTAAAATAAACGGTACGTTGTCAAATAAAGTTAACATAAAAAATGGAACGAGACAAGGATTCCCCTTGTCACCATTACTCTTCATTATTTCGCTCAAACCGTTCATTAGACAAGTACTCGCAAACAATTCCCTTAAGGGATTCCAGTTGCCCACGAAAGAATTTAAGGTTGCTGCGTATGCGGACGACCTTTTATTTTTTTTGACTGAGCCTCACATTTCCATACCCTCACTCATGAATGAATTCTCCCACTACGGTTACATCTCTAATCTCAAAATAAATTATTCTAAATCGGAAGCCATGAATATCTCACTATCTGAATCCAACTTAAGATTAGCGCAGAATAACAGCTCAACTTTACCTCCTATGAATGTTCTACTGAAAGTCTCCTCACAACCCTCTCTAAGGGCTTAGATTGCATAATGATACTCCTGGTTCTCCTATAACACTTGTGCAGATGCATGCCTAACCATGGTTGGAAGATATCTGGATACTTATAATAATCTATTAGATTTTCTAAAAACACCTTTGTAGGGTAACAACACTCTCTTTCCCTTCTCCTTACTTCCTTCATTCTAATCTTAACTTTGTTTCATCTCTATATGAATATGATCAATGGAAAAACTCCAATATGTTGGTGGAGGATAATATCGTCAAGTTGAGGCCTCAGGCAATGTCTGTAGCCCATATTGATATTCCTGTTTTGATAGATTACCACCTATTGATTTAGATGACATGGTTATCTTTATTCTTTTCCTTGTAATTATCTGCTTCTACACATCACATGCCTGTAGTTGGATTGTTCCCCATGCTTCTACACATTTTTTTTTCCTTCCAATAAACTTTGATGTTTAAAAAAAAAAAGAAATCAGAGGCAACTACTAGCAGTGAGTGAGGTTGCATGTGGGGAATGAGTTACGTCTACTTCACTAGTAATGATTTGAAGTTTACTACAGGCAACTATTGCTTTTATCTATTATATATATGTACTTCTATCACTGGGAGGTGGCGGCTTCTCTTTTCAACTTTTATTTTGGGCTAAAGGCTGCTGGAGTTATTATATATTTATTTTACTCTGTATATGAAATGCCTGTAAATACCTGAAAAAAGTGTGTCAAAATCACAAGGAATATAATCTCCGAATGATTGAATCTCATGAAAATGGGAACATACTTCAAACTCTTCAAATTTTAGGCTGGGTTCACACTATTGCGAGGGTTCCCCTCATCCAGTTCGCAAAAGCAGGAGATTTTGACCGGCTCCCTATGGAGCCAGTTCACATATCTCCGCTGCGGCTCCGGTGCAAATTTAAACAGGAGCCCTGTGCATCTTTTGGTCTATTTCAGGTCTGAATTCAGCCCAAAATTTGGGCTGAAATCAGACCTGAAACGGTTAATGAGGATGTAACTGACCCCTGCTGTGAGCTGCATGCGAAGATAGGGACAATGCATACTTTCAACCTATTAGATGCTGAATTGTAAAAACTCACAATTCCAGAATTGGGGCTTGTTTACACTTGCATTAGCCCCCACCATGTCAAAACCACATGCATTGAACATAGTTGCAGGACATTTGCAGGTCACCCCCATTAACTTAAATGTGTCACATTCAGCAGGCAGTACTTCCAACCAAATGCTACAGGGAGATCATTTTTGCCACACCATGATGCAAACCATCATTCCTATGGCATATGCAGGTCTCCAATAACTAAAAATAGCTACTTTTGCAATTTGGGGAAGGGGTGTGTGGTAAACAGCCTGTTTTTATCACCCTCCTAACCAGAACTGTAAACTAGGCCTTCCTTGTTATAAGTAATATCTGGGTTGACAGAGACAGGCTACAAAAATTGTGAAGGGTCTGATGGAAAAAGAACATATCAGGAGAGACTGCAGTGATTAATACATACCATTTTTTATATGCTACTCTTAAAGCAGTAGAAACAAATTATGTAAACTGCAGTAAACTATAGCAAGCAAAGAAGTTAATTTAGGTAACTGAAAGATGATTTACCATACATACACAAGCCACATATCATTAAACAAATTTTGTTTGGGTTTTTTTATACTAAATTTTATACTTTTATACTAAAAACGCAGGGCAACAGTGTGTATATCATGCAGTACTTTGTCTATAAGGACCACAAAAAAACGATCAATTGTCTGCAAAGCATGGTACATTTCGGGAAGGGTAGAAATTCCTTTTTCTAATATCTAATGGTACACTCTTGGTTAAGATGCATGTCTGAAACCATGGATCACCCAATTCTGCTCTCATCATTCAGCCAACTTTTCACAAAAAAAATGAATGATTATATTGATATCATACCTGAGGAACTATGCGGCAGGACTTAATGGAGTCATTGTATCCCATCCAGTTTTGATAGTCTGGGTAGTCTCCGCGTTTAAGGTAATACTGAGAACCTGAGTAACCTGGACGCTCATAAATTACCCAGCAACCATTTAATACTCGAGCTGAATTACACCTACTGAAAAAAGACTGCAAGTCACTATGGTCACTATTACATTCATGGGAACGCCCTTGGAAGTCCCTATCCTCATAGAAGATTATCTGAAATTTAAAAAAACAATGGTTACACATAAGTGCAATACATAAAAAAATCATATAACTAAAATACAGCAAGCACAACCGTGCTTAGCATCGTAGGGCTGTAATAATACTTAAAGTAAACTGCACCATCTGATATATGCGCTGATAGTTTATACCTCAAGCTTGGATGTATTATGCAACAGCAACAAATAATATAATAATAGTGACCAATTTTCATTAAAAAAAATAAATAATGAAAATTCTTACTTTCCCCATGTTTATCAGCATTAAAAACACCTCAGTGTTTGGTGGAATATGGCCTGGCAGCCTCTTTATATATCACATGGACTGCCAAAGCTGCATAAATCAAACAAAACTTTCTGCCCAGTAAGGATAATGTATAGTTCTTTTAGCTCTATACTATGTTAGCATTATTTATTCTTTTTTCTGTTTGTGTTATTGCTAAATGGTGACAATGGGTATACAATTGTTTTTAACTGTCCCACAATAGAATGCTGGCAGTAACATCAGTAATAAGCCAATAGCAGTAGAAATTTGTTTGTCTGTGAATACAAACAAAATCACACATGATAAAGGTTTTTCTAAAGTTGAAGCAAACCTTTAACTTACCCATACTAGGGATATACAAAAGACAGGCTCTACTCACATTTCACAAGCTTCCACTTTACCCGAACCAGCCATCGGAGCCCCCGAGAAATATCCAGTACTTCCAGGTATAGGGGGACAGATGACACTCCCCCTGCTTTGGAGAATTCATTCCATTCATTTGTACAAAATTTATTAAACACTTCACAGTTATCATATTTGTAAAATTCACAACACTATATACATTTTCAATTATAAATTTAGTTACTGTTATGCACTGTACACATGGTCGGATTTTCTGACGGAAAAAGTGTGATTGGATTGTGTTGTTGGAAATTCCGATCGTGTGTGGGCTCCATCGGACTTTTTTTAGTTGGAATTTCCGACACACAAAGTTTGAGAGGAGGATATAAAATTTTCCAACAACAAAATCCGATCGTTTAAATTCCGATCGTGTGTACACAAATCCGACGCACAAAGTGCCATATATGCTCAGAATAAATTAAGAGACAAAAGCTATTGGCTACTGCCCCGTTTGTAGTCCCGACGTACGTTTACGTCACCGCGTTCAGAACAATCGGATTTTCCAACAACTTTGTGCGACCGTGTGTATGCAAGTTTGGCCCAAACGAGGATTTTGTCGCCGGAATGTCCGATCAATGTCCGATCGTGTGTACAGGGCATTACTCTGAACTGTTTATTTATAAATGGCTAAATGAGATATAACTTTGTTAATGCGAACTTGACCTGACCTAAAAGGTACAGTTGTGCTCATAAGTTTACATACCCTGGCAGAATTTATGATTTAGTGGCTATTTTTCTTAGAGAATATGAATATTAACACAAAAACATTTCTTTTACTCATGGTTAGTGTTTGGCTGAAGCCATTTATTCTCAATCAACTGTGTTTACTCTTTTAAATCATAATGGCAACAGGAACTACCCAAATGACCCTGATCAAAAGTTTACATACCCTGATGATTTTGGCCTGATAACATGCACAAAAGTTGAGACAAAGGGGTTTGAATGACTATTAAATGTGACCATCTTCACCTGTGGTTTGCTTGTAATTAGTGTGTGTATAAATGTCAATGCGTTTCTGGACTCCTGACAGACTCTTGCATCTTTCATCCAGTGCTGCACTGACGTTTCTGGATTCTGGGTCATGGGGAAAGCAAAAGAATTGTCAAAGGATATGCAGGAAAAGGTAGTTGAGCGATATAAAACAGGAAAGGGATATAAAAAGATACCCAAGGAATTGAGAATGCCAATCAGCAGTGTTCAAACTCTAATCAAAAGAGTGGAAAATGAACCAATCCACGGTCAGGTAGACCAATTAAAATTTCAGCCACAACTACCAGATAAATTGTTCAAATGCAAGGACAAACCCACAAATAACTTCAGGTGAAATACAGGACTCTCTGAAAACATGTGATGTGGCTGTTTCAAGATGCACAATAAGGAGGCACTTGAAGAAAGATGAGATGCATGACTGAGTCGCCAGAAGAAAGCCATTACTACACAAATGCCACAAAGTATCCTGCTTACAATATACCAAACAGCACAGAGACTGCGTAGGCAAAAGGAGATCATAGACACCACAGACATTCCATGACACCAGAGGGATATCAGCCATGGTGAATTATAAATCAATTAATATACAAAGAGAGACTGAGGCGTATAACACTATGCCTAGCAGTGGGATCCAAGATGCTAAGTAGCTTAGGTTCATAAGTGAGGAGAAGTCCCCCAGGAGGCCATCAGGGAGCAGACCAATGTGACAGCAGTCCAGTCAGACAGCAGATGAAAACTGTATATGGAGAGCCACCTGCAAATTAAGTAAAACAAACCGAAAAAGGTTTCTGGAATGATAGGTTCACTCGCAGTGCTGATCCAGGCAGTCCAAACACAAGCCGTCATGTCATGCTTCAACAGCAGAACAAATATGAACAAAAAGGAATCTGGTGTCTGAGACGCAGCAGTCACTCAGTAACAGTGTTAATTGAAAACAAACACTTGTAGTGATAGCTCATGATGATAATGACAAGAAATGGCCCTCTGAAACAAAAGAGAGGTATTCATCCGGTAAAGGCAGCAGCACACCATCCAGTGCAAGGCACTACAAAGCAGGTTAACCTTCTTCCAAGTGCAGATTCAAAGAACTGGATTTAACCCCGAGTGGTGACTCTCAGTCGAGCAGGGTACAGCATGACATAGATTACCTGTAGGCATTGGAGTCGCTTTTTCACATCCTGGAACTTTACCTGTTTGCATTCAACATCCTCAGAGAAATCTGGATAAAAGGATTCTTTCACATCATTACATTGGATGTTTGCTTTTTCTCTGGCAAGATGCGGGATAATCCCACAGTCCCTGTAATTCAGAATACAAGCCAGCATGGACCAAGTTTAATTTCCCGGAGGTAGTGGCCACTGAAGTGTAAGAAGGGCCCTCTCCACAGGAAAAATGGAGGGTGAATGTCTCCTTCCCAAAGAGCTCCAACAACCACTGCTCCACAAAGACAGTGGGATCGCGGCTCTCCACTTTCTCCAGCAACCCCACTATGCGGACAATGTTGCTACCGAGACGATTTTCAATGATGTCCACCCAATAGCAGAGACTTACTGAGCATTCTGGTATCAGGGGCAAGTGATGGGAGCTGATCTTTCAAATCTCGACTGTGGTGATACGCTCTCTTATTTTTTGTAAGTCCTGGCGCAGGAGGGAGACTTCCTCTCCTAGCCCATCAAAGCACTCCTTTAAATCATCCACCGATGTAGTGCATTTATACACAGCATGCAGGATTTCCCTGATGGTAGGTTGCGCAGTATCATCATTGCACATATCATTGGAACCTGTAGCTGTATCCTGCACCCCATCGCTAAGTTCACCCCCCTTCAAAATGGCCGCTCTCACATCTGCGGAGAGGAGAGAAGGCTCAGGTTCCTCAAAGGCTGGAGAGCTTCTGGGCAAAATAAAACATATCCCCGTGTGGTTCCTTCTCCATCTGCTTAGTGGGTTTGGGCATTTTACTCACAGTGTCCTTGGTTTTCTTGGCATTGCATGGTGTCTATTGTTGCAGGGGCTGCTGGGTGTCATCTTGGAGCTCTAAGGCCGCTGAGGCTGTGGCTTCCTCCCAGCCTTTTTGGGTCATCATGCGGGTGGCTGGGGGTGGAAAATGGTGCCGCTGGATCCTGGGAACACAGGCTGCGAGGCTGAGGCTGAGGCTGTGCCAATCAGAAACAGAGGGAAGGATGGAAGCAGGATTCGGTGTTGGAGCCTAGTGAAGTGCAACCACTCACATGCCTATGCAGGCCACCCCCCGTAATTCCCCTATGACATAGTCTTATTACCTCTTAGTCCTGAATGTAGATCCCTTATTATTCCACTTCAGTCTGCAGGTTGGCTGTTTGTTTTGCAGTGAAATTGAGCAGCAGTGATATCACCTTGTGAATATGATAGCTTTAGATGGACATGTAGTTTTAAATGGACTTTAATTAATTAACAAACAAATCAAAACCTAACTACAGCTACAACATTTTTTATTTTTTTGACCAAAAAAATTAACCACATGGATAAAAGCTGACCGTTATAGGCATGGCTGGTAGAATTACGATTTGTCCCAATTCCTCTGTTACCGTTGCTGCAGCTTGGCTTCATGTAAAGTTAGAGGACCCTTTACACTGATAGATAGATATACTTTATTGTCATTGTATACATACAACAAAATTTATCCGGATACTCTTTACAGCAGCAATAAAACACTTCTCAACAAAAACCACACACAATCCTAGCACATGCCCACATATCTATTTAACCAGTTCCTGGACCAGCCGCCGCAGTTTTACTGCGGCAGGTTGGCCCGGCTATGCGAAATCACGTTACTATACGTTCCGCGCGCGGCTGGCCGGGGGGGGGGGGCGCGCCACGACGATCGGATTCGATCAGGAACTGATCAATCCCCAGGCCCAGGCCAATGAAATCTGGTTTGGACCTAGTGATCGCTCCTGGCGAATGAAACCCTTCCCCTGCATGTGTAAGTGTAAACACAGCAGGGGAAGTGATTTCATCTCTCCTCGTGTCGGTCTTTTCCGTTCCAGACTGAGAGGAGAGAGCATCTAAAAATTAGTTGCACAACACTACACTGACACCAGGTCACCAAGGCACACAATTCATCCCCTGATCACCCCCCGATCACCCCCCAGTTAACCCCTTCATCACCTGTTACTGTCTCACCCAGTACTCCAATCAGATTTTTTTTTGATCGCTGTACTGGTGTCATTAGTGACAAAAATCAGTGTTAGGGTAATCAGTCTTAGGCCTAGATAGGTCTAGGGACCTCCCTTAACCCTCCCAATAAAGGTTTAACCCCTTGATTACCCCCTGCCACCTGTGATCACAGTATAGGTGTCACAGGTGACGCAGTTTAGCTAGTTTATTTTTTATAGTGTCAGGGCACCCGCCATATTTTACCCAATATAGGTTTAACCCCCTGATCACCCGGCGGGTAATCGAAGTTAGGTTTTAGCGTCAGATAGGGTCTGCGTGCCCTCAGATTAGTGCCAGTACCACTAACACCCACACACGCACCATACGCCTCCCTTAGTAGTATAGTGTTGGAATGGATCGATATCTGATCTGATCAGATCTATACTAGCATCCCCAGCAGTTTAGGGTTCCCAAAAACGCAGTGTTAGTGGGATCAGCCCAGATACCTGCTAGCACCTGCGTTTAGTCCCTCCACCCAGCCCAGTCCAGCCCACCCAAGTGCAGTATCAATCGATCGCTGTCACTTACAAAACACAAAACACATAACTGCAGTGTTCGCAGAGTCAGGCCTGATCCCTGCGAACGCTAACAGTTTTTTTTTGCAGCGTTTGAAGCAGTCGCTGACAGTCCGATGTTTTTTTACCTGTGAGTCTCACTAGTGTACCAGTAAATTTAGAGACCAAAATGTCAAATCGAAGGTACAGTAGTGAAGAGGCCTACACGTTTCTGAGCATGACAGATAGTGAAGAGGAAGTCACTCATCTGTCAGATTTAGGCTCAGAATACGAACCTGTAGACAGCAGCGGCACCCAGACAGATAGCTCTGATGACGGAGTTGTGGTCCCTGCCAAGGTCAGGCATACCAGACCCCGATCTTCTTCTGCTGTCGTTGAGGTGCAAGAACAGCAGGTCCCTTGTATGGAGCAGAGGGCCAGTACTAGCGCCGCTATTCCTTCTGGTGAACTGCCAAGCACCAGCAGCCTAGTACATCCTGGTCATACATCCAGCACTGCAGTAACACTTGGTGACGTGGCGGGTCCCATAAGTGCAGTTCAAGCTGGCGAGGTGGCAAGCACGAGTAGTGTCCCGCTGCCACCAAGAAGAAGACAAACACAGGCCCGTCTAGCCCATAGTGCCCTTACTGCTGCATTCGCCAATCCTAAATGGGAACCCACCACTTCTGCAGCACCCATACTTTCCCCATTCATTGACCAACCCAGAATTCAGGTGGAAACAGTTGATTTTACGTCACTTGATTCTTATTCGCTGTTTTTTACCGAAGATCTCTATAGATCTATTGTGGACCAAAGCAATTTGTATGCTGGTCAATTCATCGCGGCTAATCCCCAGCTGACCCTTGCCAGAGATTGGGAACCAATTACGATTTCCGAATTTAAAACCTTTCTGGGCCTATCCCTCCTCCTGGGCATAACTAAAAAGAGTGAGTTGCAGTCATATTGGTCCACTGACCCAATTTACCATATGCCCTTGTTCTCTGCCTCCATGGCCAGGACACAATACGAGCAGATCTTGCAGTTCATGCACTTCAATGACAATGAACTCTGGCGTCCTCGGGGTGACCCTGGATTTGATCAGCTCTACAAAATTCGGCCCCTCGTAAACCACTTGAACCAACGTTTTGCAGCCTTGTTTACTCCCGATCAAGTTGTCTGCGTTAATGAGTCCCCAATTAAGTTTTCTGGCCACTTGTCTATCAAACAGTATCTTCCCAGCAAGCGTGCCAGATATGGAGTCAAGATATATAAGCTCTGTGACAGGGCCACAGGCTATACATATAGTTTTATGGTTTACGAGGGAAGAGATAGTCACGTAGAGCCAGAGAACTGCCCAGACTACATAGGGAGCGCTGGTAAGATAGTGTAGGACTTTGTGTCACCCTTATTCGGAATTGGGTACCACTTGTACTTGGACAATTATTACACAAGCGTGCCACTTTTTAGTCACCTTTTTGATTATGGAATTAGCGCATGTGGCACTGTGCGATCTAATCGCCAGGGCTTCCCCCAACGGCTTGTAGAATCCCAACTTAGACGGGGGGAGAGAGGATGCTTGAGGTGTAATAATTTGTTAGCAGTGAAGTGGAGGGATTCATGGAATGTTTTCGTTCTGTCCTCGCAGACATGGCAGTCCAAATTCCTATGGCAACTGGTGTTGTGGAGAAACCCCTCTGTGTCCACGAATACAACCTTACATGGGAGGGGTGGACCTCAACAACCAGTTGTTGGCACCGTACCTAATTGCCCGTAAGGTCAGACGCTGGTACAAAAAAGTGTCTGTTTATTTATTTCAATTGGCTTTGCTGAAAGCTTTTGTGCTTTACAAAACTTCAGGACAGACTGGATCCTTCCTTAAATTCCAGGAAGAGAATGCAGTGAGCCGGCTGCATGAGAGGCATTTTCCTTTTGTCCTCCGTGTTACCCCTACCCAAAGAAAAATCCAAAAAAGATGTTGTGTATGCAGCAAATGCAGATTTAGGCGTGACACCCGCTTTTATTGTCCCTCCTGTCCTGACCAACCTGGTCTCTGCATTGGTGAATGTTTCAAACTCTACCACACACTAGTGGAGTTTTTTTTTATATAATCTTTATTTTATTTTGTATTTTCAAAAATAACAGACATTAAAAAGGATACAAAAAAGAAGAAGAAAAAAAACAAAAGGAACATACTGTAATAAGGACAAAAGGAAGACAAGACAATAAGTGCTTAAGGGGCACAAATGGGGACAAGGAGGGGGATTGGGACGTACGTACATAGAAACCTTTGATACGTTCAGGTAGTAGGCCTCATATGACTTCATTAACCACTTGACGACCGCCGCACGACTATATATGTCCTCAGAGCGGCACGGGCAGGCAAAAGGGCGTATATTGACGTCCTTGCCTTCCCGCGGGTGGGGGGTCCGATCGGTCGCCTTTGGTCTGGGAGCGATGAGAGGTGAGGGGGAGGCCATTCAATCGTGCCCCCCCCTCGCAATCGCTCCCAGCCAATGAGAATCCTCCCCTGCCTGTGTGTAGTACACACAGGCAGGGGATGTGATGTCATCTCTCCTCGGCTCGGCAGTTTCCGTTCCGGCGCCGAGGAGAGAAGACATCACTGTGAGTGCACAACACACACACACAGTAGAACATGCCAGGCACACATTACACCCCCGATCCCCCCCCCGATCACCCCCCAATCACCCCCCAATCACCCCCCCATCACACTGACACCAAGCAGTGTTTTTTTTTTGTTTTTTTTATGATTACTGCATTGGTGTCAGTTTGTGACAGTTAATGTGTTAGGGCAGTGAGTGTTAGCCCCCTTTAGGTCTAGGGTACCACCCTAACCCCCCCCTAATAAAGTTTTAACCCCTTGTTTACCCCCTGTCGCCAGTGTCACTAAGCGATCATTTTTCTGATCGCTGTATTAGTGTCACTGGTGACGCTAGTTAGGGCACCCACCGCTTATTACCGAATAAAGGTTTAGCCCCCTGATTGCCCGGCGGTGATATGCGTCGCCCCAGGCAGCGTCAGATTAGCGCCAGTACCGCTAACACCCACGCACGCAGCATACGCCTCCCTTAATGGTATAGTATCTGTACGAATCAATATCTGATCCGATCAGATCTATACTAGCGTCCCCAGCAGTTTAGGGTTCCCAAAAATGCAGTGTTAGCGGGATCAGCCCAGATACCTGCTAGCACCTGCGTTTTGCCCCTCCGCCCGGCCCAGCCCAGCCCAGCCCACCCAAGTGCAGTATCGATCAATCACTGTCACTTACAAAACACTAAACGCGTAACTGCAGCGTTCGCAGAGTCAGGCCTGATCCCTGCGATCGCTAACAGTTTTTTTGGTAGCGTTTTGGTGAACTGGCAAGCACCAGCCCCAGGCAGCGTCAGGTTAGTGCCAGTACCGCTAACACCCACGCACGCAGCATACGCCTCCCTTAGTGGTATAGTATCTGAACGGATCAATATCTGATCCGATCAGATCTATACTAGCGTCCCCAGCAGTTTAGGGTTCCCAAAAATGCAGTGTTAGCGGGATCAGCCCAGATACCTGCTAGCACCTGCGTTTTGCCCCTCCGTCCGGCCCAGCCCACCCAAGTACAGTATCGATCGATCACTGTCACTTACAAAACACTAAACGCATAACTGCAGCGTTCGCAGAGTCAGGCCTGATCCCTGCGATCGCTAACAGTTTTTTGGGTGGCATTTTGGTGAACTGGCAGGCACCAGCGGCCTAGTACACCCCGGTCGTAGTCAAACCAGCACTGCAGTAACACTTGGTGACGTGGCGAGTCCCATAAGTGCAGTTCAAGCTGGTGAGGTGGCAAGCACAAGTAGTGTCCCGCTGCCACCAAGAAGAAGACAAACACAGGCCTGTCGTAACCATAGTGCCCTTCCTGCTGCATTCGCCAATCCTAATTGGGAACCCACCACTTCTGCAGAGCCCGTAATTCCCCCATTCACATCCCCAACCAAATGCAGTCGGCTGCATGAGAGGCATTTTCTTTATGTCCTCCCGAGTACCCCTACCTAACGAACTCCCCCAAAAAAGATGTTGTGTCTGCAGCAAGCGCGGATGTAGGCGTGACACCCGCTATTATTGTCCCTCCTGTCCTGACAATCCTGGTCTTTGCATTGGTGAATGTTTTGAACGTTACCATTCACTAGTTGAGTATTAGCGTAGGGTACAGCATTGCACAGACTAGGCGCCATTTCACAGGGTCTCCCAAGATGCCATCGCATTTTGAGAGGCCCGAACCTGGAACCGGTTACAGTTATAAAAGTTAGTTACAAAAAAAAGTGTAAAAAAAATAATAAATAAAAAAATAAAAAAAAATAGTTGTCGTTTTATTGTTCTCTCTCTCTCTCTATTCTCTCTCTCTATTGTTCTGCTCTTTTTTTACTGTATTCTATTCTGCAATGTTTTATTGTTATTATGTTTTATCATGTTTGTTTTTCAGGTATGCAATTTTTTATACTTTACCGTTTACTGTGTTTTATTGTTAACCATTTTTTTGTCTTCAGGTACGCCATTCATGACTTTGAGTGGTTATACCAGAATGATGCCTGCAGGTTTAGGTATCATCTTGGTATCATTCTTTTCAGCCAGCAGTCGGCTTTCAAAAAGCGGCTAATTAGCCTCTAGACTGCTTTTACAAGCCGTGGGAGGGAATGACTCCCCCACCGTCTTCCGTGTTTTTCTCTGGCTCTCCTGTCTCAACAGGGAACCTGAGAATGCAGCCGGTGATTCAGCCAGCTGACCATAAAGCTGATCAGAGACCAGAGTGGCTCCAAACATCTCTATGGCCTAAGAAACCGGAAGCTACGAGCATTTCATGACTTAGATTTCGCTGGATGTAAACAGCGCCATTGGGAAATTGGGAAAGCATTTTATCACACCAATCTCGGTGTGGTCAGATGCTTTGAGGGCAGAGGAGAGATCTAGGGTCTAATAGACCCCAATTTTTTCAAAAAAGAGTACCTGTCACTACCTATTGCTATCATAGGGGATATTTACATTCCCTGAGATAACAATAAAAATGATTAAAAAAAAAAATGAAAGAAACAGTTTTTAAAAAAAAAAAGAAAGAAAAAAAAAGAAAGAAAGAAAAAAAAAGGACCCCTGTCCCCCCCTGCTCTCGCGCAAAGGCGAACGCAAGCGTCGGTCTGGCGTCAAATGTAAACAGCAATTGCACCATGCATGTGAGGTGTCACCGTGAAGGTCAGATCGAGGGCAATCATTTTAGCAGTAGACCTCCTCTGTAAATCTAAAGTGGTAACCTGTAAAGGCTTTTAAAGGCTTTTAAAAATGTATTTAGTTTGTCGCCACTGCACGTTTGTGCGCAATTTTAAAGCATGTCATGTTTGGTATCCATGTACTCGGCCTAAGATCATCTTTTTTATTTCATCAAACATTTGGGCAATATAGTGTATTTTAATGCATTAAAATTTAAAAAAGTGTTTTTTCCCCAAGAAATGCGTTTGAAAAATCGCTGCGCAAATACTGTGTGAAAAAAAAATGAAACACCCACCATTTTAATCTGTAGGGCATTTGCTTTAAAAAAATATATAATGTTTGGGGGTTCAAAGTAATTTTCTTGCAAAAAAAATAATTTTTTCATGTAAACAAAACGTGTCAGAAAGGGCTTTGTCTTCAAGTGGTTAGAAGAGTGGGTGATGTGTGACATAAGCTTCTAAATGTTGTGCATAAAATGCCAGGGCAGTTCAAAACCCCCCCAAATGACCCCATTTTGGAAAGTAGATACCGCAAGCTATTTGCTGAGAGTCATGTCAAGTCCATGGAATATTTTATATTGTGACACAAGTTGCGGGAAAGAGACAAATTTTTTTTTTCTGCACAAAGTTGTCACTAAATGATATATTGCTCAAACATGCCATGGGGTTATGTGAAATTACACCCCAAAATACATTCTGTTGCTTCTCCTGAGTACGGGGATACCACATGTGTGAGAATTTTTGGGAGCCTAGCTGCGTACGGGACCCCGAAAACCAAGCACTGCCTTCAGGCTTTCTAAGGGTGTAAATTTTTGATTTCACTCTTCACTGCCTGTCACAGTTTCGGAGGTCATGGAATGCCCAGGTGGCACAAAACCCCCCCAAATGACCCCATTTTGGAAAGTAGACACCCCAAGCTATTTGCTGAGAGGTATAGTGAGTATTTTGCAGACCTCACTTTTTGTCAGAAAGTTTTGAAAATTGAAAAAAGAAAAAAAAAAGTTTTTTCTTGTCTTTCTTCATTTTCAAAAACAAATGAGAGCTGCAAAATACTTACCATGCCTCTCAGCAAATAGCTTGGGGTGTCTACTTTCCAAAATGGGGTCATTTGGGGGTGTTTTGTGCCACCTGGGCATTCCATGGCCTTCGAAACTGTGATAGGTAGTGAAGAGTGAAATCAAAAATTTACACCCTTAGAAATCCTGAAGGCGGTGATTGGTTTTCGGGGCCCCGTACGCAGCTAGGCTTCCAAAAAGTCCCACACATGTGGTATTCCCATACTCAGGAGAAGCAGCTAAATGTATTTTGGGGTGCAATTCCACATATGCCCATGGCCTGTGTGAGCAATATATCATTTACTGACAACTTTGTGTAAAAAAAAAAAAAAATTGTCACTTTCCCGCAACTTGTGTCAAAATATAAAATATTCCATGGACTCAACATGCCTCTCAGCAAATAGCCTGGGGTGTCTACATTCCAAAATGGGGTCATTTGGGGGCGTTTTGTGCCATCTGGGCATTTTATGGCCTTCAAAACTGTGATAGGTAGTGAGGAGTGAAATCAAAAATTTACGCCCTTAGAAATCCTGAAGGCGGTGATTGGTTTTTGGGGCCCCATACAACGCTAGGCTCCCAAAAAGTCCCACACATGTAGTATCCCCATATTCAGGAGAAGCAGCAGAATGTATTTTGGGGTGCAATTCCACATATGCCCATGGCCTGTGTGAGCAATATATCATTTAGTGACAACTTTTTGTAAATTTTTTTTTGTCATTATTCAATCACTTGGGACAAAAAAAAAATATTCAATGGGTTCAACATGCCTCTCAGCAATTTCCTTGGGGTGTCTACTTTCCAAAATGGGGTCATTTGGGGGAGTTTTAACAAAAAGTAGAAAATATCATTTTTTTTCAAAATTTTTGGTCTTTTTCCATTTATAGCGTAAAAAATAAAAATGGCAGAGGTGATCAAATACCATCAAAAGAAAGCTCTATTTGTGGGAAGAAAAGGACGCAAATTTCGTTTGGGTACAGCATTGCATGACCGTGCAATTAGCAGTTAAAGCGACGCAGTGCCAAATTGGAAAAAGTCCTCTGGTCCTTAGGCAGCATAATGGTCCGGGGCTGAAGTGGTTAACTGATATCCCACACCAACGGGGGTGGGGGCTTTGTGAGTTGTATAACCATTGCATCAAAACAGGGTTGCATCTTCAAGTCTAGAGTGTAGCACCCCAGTGACTACACGTAATTGAACCCAAAATGAGAGGATAGGGAAGGGATGAAGGGAAATGGGTATACTCAAAAACCAAGAACAAGGTTGACGGTCCTACAGCACGACAGCAGTAGGTGTAAATAATTTACTGATATAGAAAAACCTGGGGATGCATAGTGTGTGGGTCTCGTCCTCCAGAAATTGAATATGTACCCACATTTTTCAAGTTACCTGCCCAGGAGTAGCAGAAGATGGTGACAGCGCCGCATTAGACGTATAATGTATCCAAGTTGCCTATGTAGCGTAGAATTTGTCATACCTGTCTCTGCACTTCGCCATCCACTCCTCTGCTGCCATAATTGAATTTAGTAATCGCACCCAATCGTTTCGCCCTGGAATGTGGGCCGACTTCCAATGTATAGGAATCAGATGTCTTTTAAGAGGTGCGGGAGATTTGATTTAAGGTAATGGCTTAGAGGGGAGGACGGCACATGCAGTAAGAATTCCAATGGGGAGTCCTGCAAATCTACATCCAGGATAACTTTTATCTGGGCCTTAATATCCTGCCAAAAGGGCTGGAGTCTCGGGAATTCCCACCAAATATGCAGGAAAGTGCCCCGCAGCCCCTCCAGCATGCGGCAGATGCTGTTGGATATATCCTGGCCAAAGTCATTGGGACTATGAGTCAATAGCTTAAAGCTATTTTCTTGCATTTTAGTGTCCACTGAGCTCTTGTGAGTAAGCTGGTATAAATGGCTCAATTGGGCTTCTGTAAATATTTGCTGTAGGTCTCTCTCCCATTCTCGTATATATATTGGTTTGCCCTGGGACTCCGTAGACTGCAGCATCTTTGTCAGGGGATGTTATACACAACATCCAATGCAGGTGATCAGATCGCTGGGCTGCACCAAGGAATCAGGGACAAACGAGTAAATGAATAAAAAAGGTATATTTATTGTTAATGATAAAGACACACGTGAAATCAAGACAGCAAACCAAAAACAAGTAAATGGTGAAAACACAGCAAACCCCCAAACCCACCTAACTATCTATCTAACTAATATAATACACGAGCAAGGAAACAAACATGAAATAAAAAATAAGGCATGAGCAAAAGCGACAAGGGAACAGAAAACAGGAATAATGAAGCAGACCAAGGAGCAGGGAACAGGAAACAGGGCTCAAGGTCAGGATACACAAACGGGGTTCAGGAACAAACAGGAACAGGCTGGAACAAGAGCAGGTACTGACAGGGATAAGGGCTTAGCAGAGGAATTCTGAAGCACTGAGGCTAGTTCAGGGCGGGTTTATATTGTCCAGCAAAACCATGACAGGTGTGCTTGATGACAAGTCTGCAGTCCAGGCAGGGAGACCCCGCTGGTGGCCACTGGAATTACACCCTTTTGGTGCTGAATGTAATAGTGCCACCAGCAGGAGAAGCCGGAGATGACACCGTTCCTGACAGTTCCCCCTCCTAAAGGAGTCTGAAAATAGGACACGCACCCCACCACCCGGGTCAGGAAGTTTGGATCCGGAGATGAAAATTAGCAGGGTAACGGGAAAGAAACCATCGGAGGCAGACCACACAGGAGCATTACATTCAGGCCAGGTGACAGACAGGATTGACACAGCGGCAAGATGGCCATCAGTCAGGAACAGTTTTAGCAGGCACCATGTCATCAGGCTGAGCAGAAAGCAGAGGTACATCACGCTGGGCAGTGGCACATCCGCATTGAGCTGGGCAGCAGGCATGGGCACTTCAAGCTGGGCAGCAGGCATGGGCACTTCAAGCTGGGCAGCAGGCATGGGCACTTCAAGCTGGGCAGCAGGCATGGGCACTTCAAGCTGGAACACTGGCACCGAGACATCAGGCTGGAGGGCTGGCAGCGATACATCAGGCTGGAGGGCTGGCACCGAGACATAAGGCTGGAGGGCTGGTACCGAGACATCAGGCTGGAGGGCTGGCACCGAGACATCAGGCTGGAGGGCTGGCACCGAGACATCAGGCTGGAGGGCTGGCACCGAGACATCAGGCTGGAGGGCTGGCACCAAGACATCAGGCTGGAGGGCAGGCACTGAGACATCAGGCTGGAGGGTAGGCACCGAGACATCAGGCTGGAGGGCTGGCACCGAGACATCAGGCTGGAGGGCTGGCACCGAGACATCAGGCTGGAGGGCTGGCACCGAGACATCAGGCTGGAGGGCAGGCACCAAGACATCAGGCTGGAGGGCAGGCACCGAGACATCAGGCTGGAGGGCAGGCACCGAGACATCAGGCTGGAGGGCAGGCACTGAGACATCAGGCTGGAGGGTAGGCACCGAGACATCAGGCTGGAGGGCAGGCACCGAGACATCAGACCAGGCAGCAGGTACTGGAACTTCAGACTGGGCAGTAGGCGCATCAGGCAGAACAGCAGGTGCTGGCACAACAGGCAGAACAGCAGGTGCATCGGACTGGATAGTCGGTACTGGAACTTCAGACTGGGCAGTGGGCACAGGCGCTGGCACATCAGGCAGAACAGCAGGTACTGGCGCAACAGGCAGAACAGCAGGTGCATCGGACTGGATAGCAGGTACCGGAACTTCAAACCGGTCAGCCGGTACTGGAACTTCAGATTGGACAGGGGGCACAGGTGCTGGCACATCAGGCAGAACAGCAGGTACTGGCATAACAGGCTGAACAGCAGGTACATCGGACTGGATAGCAGGTACTAGAACTTCAAACCGGGCAGCTGGTACGGGAACTTCAGACTGGACAGTGGGCACAGGTGCTGGCACATCAGGCAGAACAGCAGGTACTGGCACAATAGGCTGAACAGTAGGTACATCGGACTGGATAGCAGGTACTGCAACTTCAAACCGGGCAGCTGGTACTGGACCTTCAGACTGGGCAGCAAGCACAGACACTGGCACATCAGGCAGAACAGCAGGTACTGGCACAAAAGGCAGAACAGCAGGTGCATCGGACTGGATAGCAGGTACTGGAACTTCAAACTGGGCAGCCGGTACTGGAACTTCAGACTGGACAGTGGGCACAGGTGCTGGCACATCAGGCAGAACAGCAGGTACTGGCACAATAGCAGGCATCGGAACATCAGGCTGGGCGGCATACAGGAACACATCAGGCTGGAACAGATCAGCTAGTGGGGAGGCAGGATTGGATACTGGCATGATGGTATGGGTTGGAAAAAACTTCCGCTTCTTTTTGGTTTTAGCCACTGGGGATCTATAAGTGTGTACAGGGCTGTAGGTAGTGAATGCAGCTGGTAGAAATGAAGAGTGAAAGGATGGCAAAACAGAGGGAGTAGGTTTTGAAGGGAGATTTAGTGGAGCTGATGGAGGCAGTTGAGAAGTAGCAGGGGGGTTAAAGGCAGGGTAGGTGCAACAGGAGGAAACAGGGTACTGGTATTTTATTGGTAGAAAGGTATATTCGGAGCTAACAGAAGCTGAATGCAACAGACTTGACCAGGCCTGTATTAATGATTGCACTGAATCAGGTTTGCACTTAGCTTGTCTGACCAGAGACTGCACTAAATCAATGCATTTTGCAAGCACCTGCTGAGGACGAAGCTGAATATTGTTCAAAAAAATGCTGAGTCATCCTCCAACAGCCAAACTAAAGATTCTACCTGAGTTGCACTAAAAGGGGGTGTATAGTCATCACCTCCCTCAGCGACATCAGACAGGGCCAACTCAGTACAGATCTTAATTAATGGTTGCACATCTTCAAACAAAAAACTGCCTAGATCAATAAAAACATGAGCTAGGCGGATGCATTCTAACAATTGTTCCCTAGTGTATTCAGCCAATGTCTGATAACAAAAGTCTCTGTCATCAGTTGTCAGGAGCGATAAATACAAAATACTTTCAAAATCCATCTTTCAACAATAGCTGGGACTCAGGCCCCAATTCCCAGGTGCAACCGATCTGATTGTATGGCTTCAGAATTCTGTCAGGGGATGTTATACACAACATCCAATGCAGGTGATCAGATCGCTGGGCTGCACCAAGGAATCAGGGACAAATGAGTAAATGAATAAAAAAGGTATATTTATTGTTAATGATAAAGACACACGTGAAATCAAGACAGCAAACCAAAAACAAGTAAATGGTGAAAACACAGCAAACCCCCAAACCCACCTAACTATCTATCTAACTAATATAATACACGAGCAAGGAAACAAACATGAAATAAAAAATAAGGCATGGGCAAAAGCGACAAGGGAACAGAAAACAGGAATAATGAAGCAGACCAAGGAGCAGGGAACAGGAAACAGAGCTCAAGGTCAGGATACACAAACTGGGTTCAGGAACAGGCTGGAACAAGAGCAGGTACTGGCAGGGAGAGGGGTTAGCAGAGGAATTCTGAAGCACTGAGGCTAGTTCAGGGCGGATTTATATAGTCCAGCAAAACCATGACAGGTGTGCTTGATGACAAGTCTGCAGTCCAGGCAGGGAGACCCCCGCTGGTGGCCACTGGAATTACACCCTTTTGATGCTGAATGTAATAGTGCCACCAGCAGGAGAAGCTGGAGATGACACCGTTCCTGACAATCTTATAGAGCAAGGAAATAGAGTGAGGGATGGGGCCTTCAGATTTGCATAGTTTTTCAAATGTAGTTTGTGAGGAGGGAGGTCAGACAGGATGAGGCAAACTGTTAATAAAGTGTTGCAATTGTCTGTAGCGCCATTCATCCATCGGGAAGCTACCAAACTGGGAGCGAAGCCAATCCAACTAAACCCTGTTCATGTACAAACCTTCCACAGCGAAGAAAGGAAAGGTGTTCCCCTGGAGTGAACCAGGGAAAGCCCCCAAGAGGTGCAAGCGGGGATATCGGCTGTGATAACCGCTCCCGTATATTTAGTGCATCCCATAACTTCAGCACGTGGACAGAGACCAGTGACACAAAGCTCGAAAGGCCTCAGCTTTCCCGAGGGAGCCACGGAGCATGAGACAAATTACGCCCTACTAGAAATTTCTCAAGGGGAACCCAAGATTTGGTGGTGGTATGGTGTTGCCAATCGGGAATCCTCTGTAGGGCAACCACCTCATAATACCTGCGTATTGAAGGGACTCCCAACCCCCCCAGACTCTTAGGACGCTGCAGCGTACGGAGGGCCAAGCGGAGTACACAACCCTGCCATATAAATTTTACAAACAGGTTGTTGAAAGCCGAGAAGAGAGATCTGGGTAATGCAATAGGTATCATCTGGAGGTAGAAAAGAATTCTAGGCAGTATATTCATTTTCAGGATACTGACTCATCCCATCCACAAGAAGGTAGTACGGTCCCATCTTGTTAGATCAGCCTTAATAGTGGTGAGTAAGGGGACAAAGTAACACGTGTATAATTGTTCAATGGTAGCTGGAAGGTGAATGCCTAAATATTTTAAGGAGGAGCAGCAACATGTGAAGGAAAATGAGGCTTGTAGTTGTGAGCGCATCACAGGAGGGATATTGAGAGGGAGAATCTCCGATTTACTGTAATTAATTTTGAAGTTGGAGAGAGAATGAAATCTCCGTAACTCCAACATAATGTTAGGGAGGGAAATCAGTGGGTCTGTAACATAAAATAGAACGTCATCGGCATACGCCGATAATTTATGTTCTGTTTTCCCTACCGTGAGCCCCTTAATGTTAGGGTTAGACCGTATCATGTTGAGTAGTGGTTCCAGGGTGAGGGCAAATATCAGGGGGGACAAAGGGCACCCTTGCCTTGTGCTGTTTCGTATAGGGAAAGGATTAGAGAGCGTCCCGTTGACTTTAACCCGTGCTTCTGGGGAGCTGTATAAGGAGCCTATCCATCGGAGCATATTATTTCCCAGGCCCAATCTAGATAGCACCTCCTGGAGGTAGGCCCAGTCCATCCTGTCAAAAGCTTTTTCAGCTTCCGTAGATAAAAGGAGACAGGGTGCACTGGGCTGCTGCAGGTTCGCCTAGTGGATCAGTTGTATAGCTCGATTGGAATTATCCCTAGCCTCCCTGCCTGTTATAAAGCCCGTTTGGTCTGTGTGAATTACCGTTGGGAGGACGGGTTTAAGGCGATTAGCCAACACCTTCATGAAGATCTTAATGTCAGTGTTCAACAACGAGATTGGCCTATAGCTGCTAGGGGTGGAGGGGTCCTTACCCTCTTTTGGAAGGACAGCAATGTGCGCCATTAACACCTCCTTTGGAAGGGTGGTGCCTGACGCCAGGGCATTAAAATATGTGCACATGCGAGCAAACAAAAGGTGAGAAAATTTGCGATAGTAGGCATTGGTAAGCCCATCTGGGCCAGGACTTTTTCCTTGCGGAAGGTCCTTAATAGTAGCTTCAATCTCTGTTACAGCTTTAGGCCTGTGAAGCTGCTCACTAATTTGTTTCGATAGCTGTGGAGTCAGTGCTTCTTCTAGATATTGTGAAATACTCTCCACCTTCCGCGAGGGCGTATGACCGGCGAGTGTGGCAGGGAGTTGATAAAGTTGGGCATAATATTCCCAGAAAGGTGTCAGCAATTTTGGAAGATAGTACAGTTTGGGAGCCTGAGGTTGTTTGGAGCCTATGGACGTGTCATTTGAGGGCCCTAGCTGATAATCTACCACATTTATTTCCAAAGTCGTAGAATTTATGAGAAACATATCGCAGTCTATTCCGAGTTCGCATTTCTAACATGACGGAAAGCTTTTCTCTGAGGGCCATCAGCTCCTCATAGAGGAGTGGTGTAATTTGGCGTTTGTGTTTGAGCTCTGCCATGTGCAGTTGGGTCAGCAGGGATTGAAGTTCCCCACAGCGGCGGGGCGCATGCGAGAAAGCTTTACATGGCGGACGTCTCCCTGTGAAGCTCCGCACTCCCCGCCGCACACTCGGGACCTTAAAGCACCTTTAACGCAGCAATCCGGCTCCCGTTTTCCAGGGATTATCTCCCCCGGACATCAGTGATTCCTCCGGTATGGTACTCACGGGTCATCGCGGCAAAACAAAGCCGAAACCCATAAAAGAAGCGCTGGCCCGCGCTTCTTCCAAGATGGCGGCGAAGGCCCGAGCCCTGGCTGATCAAGCAGCGTCCTCTCCTGCACACTCAGAGGTGCTGGAGAGTGAAAACGAGACAGACATGCAATCTCATTCAGGCGGCTCTCCCTCCTTACCGCAAGCAGGTATGTCACAGACTGCTTTCATAAGGCTGATGGAAACCATGCTCCATAAGGCATTGAAAACAACCTCTGATCAAATCACTAACAATTTGACACGAGAGATCTGTGAAATAGGCCAACGCACTGCAGACCTTGAGACCAGGGTCGACGACATGGAACTCACACTGCAAGAACAGGCCCAAGAACATATTGCCCTCCGTGAGGAAAATGCTATGCTGTTATCGCGTCTAGAAGACGCTGAGAACCGTTCTCGCAGGTCCAATTTGCGACTCAGGGGTATACCAGAGGCGATTGATGATTTACTATCATTTACCACTGCTTTATTTCAAGAGCTTGAACCCTCCATACCCATCGAACGCCTGGAGTTTGACAGAATTCACAGGGCACTAACCCGCCGTCAAGCAGACGGGCCACCGCGAGACATCATAGTCAAACTACACTTTTTTCGCATGAAGGAACAACTACTAGCAGCAGCACGGAATAAGAACTCCCTTCAGTTCCAGAATCACGACTACCAACTGTTCACGGACTTAGCGCCCCTCACTATCGCTAAACGGCGTGCTATGAAACCACAGCTGCAAGTATTACAACAGCACCATCTCAAGTACACATGGAGATTCCCATTTGCCTTGCAATTCTCCTATCAAGGACAACAACATACCTGCACCACCCCTGAGTCGCTGCAACGCTTGCTAGAATCTCTGCACCTGTCGCCCCAGACGCGTCATCCTGAAACATCTCTGCCTCGCACACCAGCCAGATCAATCTCCCAACCATACAACATGACCCCGAAGAGAAATAACCCCGATCCACAGTCCATCCGGAAAGGAACCCCAGCACGATCATCTGGAAACTACCATCCCAGCCCGAAATCTCAAGCCCTCCGCTGAAAGCTTGACAGACATATATTCTTTTTTCCCCTTTTTTTTTTTTCCTTCTCCCCTTGTCTCTTCCAGCATACAGTTCCTCGGTTGCATCTTCCATGACTCTCTTCACATAGAACGCTTCAGTGACCAGGAGCTGCTGGACGACATCGGTTGGTTTATGCCGCGTACACACGGTCAGACTTTTAGTCTACAAAAGTCCAACGGATGCTGACGGACTAAAGCTGGCTGGTAATCCGATCGTGTGTGGGCTTCTCCGGACTTTCAACTGACTTTTTTAGCCTCAAATCCGACGTACTTTAGATTTGAAACATGCTTCAAATCTTTCCGACGGACTCGAGTCCGGTCGAAAAATCCGCTCGTCTGTATGCTAGTCCGACGGACAAAAACCCACGCTAGGGCAGCTATTGGCTACTGGCTATGAACTTCCTTATTTTAGTCCGGTGTACGTCATCACGTGAGAATTCGACGGACTTTTGTGTGATCGTGTGTAGGCAAGTCTGTTCGTTAGAAAGTCCGCCGCAAGTCCGTCGAAAGTCCGCCAAAAGTCCGTCGAAAGTCTGTCGGACAGGCTGTCGGACTTTTGTAGCTGAAAAGTCCGACCGTGTGTACGCCCCATTAGGAACTAATACAGCTTCCTGCAAGCTTTCTCTACAGAGCTTCTAGGCCTCTTAAGGCCTACTCAGGTTCAGTTACGTTACCTTTTTTAAAGGTTTTCTTTAGTGTTTTTTTTTTTTTTTCTCTCTTTTCGTTGAATTGAAATGTTTAACCTCCAAACTGTATTTCTACCTGCCTGTATAATGTATACACATATTGTATTTTGGCTCATACGCTTAAACTGGTATACACAAAGTGTGCCAGGTTAACCCTAGTATCCTGCCATTCCCACTACTATACCACCACAATATAGCAACCATAATCTCACGAGATTTTACCCTGAATACAAGTCATGTCAGGGGTAGAAAAAAGAGAAAAAATTACTGATTATGTTGTATGTCCCAATTCCCTTACTTCCCTTATTTCCCCCCCTTTCCCCCTTTCCCCTCCCCCCTCCCCCTCCCACCACTCCCAATCCCCCCCCCCCCTCATGTTCTGTGTTGGGTTTATGCCTTAATATATGTTACAACATTGTGGGCTTTAACTTTAAACTGTTTTGATTAATCCCGACTGCGGCGGGGAGCTGTCATTGTGCTCCCTCTCTAGGGTGCACCCTCTCTCTGATTGGTCAACTGATCGCAGAGATGGCGCATTTACTGGTCGGGCGCCACTGACCGTTTGCCTCCCTGATAGGGGGCGATCTCAGTGGCGTACCCTACACCATATGCCCTCTCCTTTCTTTATTCCCTCTCTTTCTCTTCTCTCAAACTCTCTCCCTCTACTTTTCCCCATTTCTTTTGTCGGTCGGCTCGCACGGGCTCGGTATCCCTGGCTAATAACTCTCCACATACCTAAACATGGCACCACTTAATGTACTCACCCTAAACGTTAAAGGGCTTAACTCTCCACATAAACAGGTCAAAGCCTTTCAAACGTTCGCATCCCTAAAAGCCAACATAGTGGCTCTTCAGGAAACCCATTATTCAAAGCGCCACACCCCCAACTTCTTTAGCTCTAAATATCCGCAAGTCTTTACCGCCTCAGCAGACACAAAACACCGAGGGGTCCTTCTAGCTTTTCATCACACCACACCATTCACCCCCTTAACTGAAATAAAAGATCCGGAGGGTCGTTACCTACTTCTTGTAGGTCTGTTGCAGGATGTTACAACAACTTTTGTTTCTTATTACGCCCCTAATTCAAACCCAAACCCCTTTTTCTCACATCTACTATAAATAGTGAAAACCCACTGTAAGGGAACCCTATTCCTATGTGGTGACTCCAACTCTGTTCTACAACCACATACAGATAAATCCCCCTATGCCCCTGAACATCACACCCCCTCTATCCAATTCCGTAAACAAATACTTAAGGCCTCCCTTTTAGACACATGGAGAGAATCCAATCCCACTAAGAAAAATTTTACGTTTTATTCACACCCCCATAAATCTTTCTCTAGAATTGACCACATTTTTATTCCTATAGCATCCGCCCCACTCCTCCTCCATTCACATATTCACCCAATCACATGGACAGACCATTGTGCTGTTATCACCACAGTATCTTCTTTAATACCACAGGCCCCTCAAAAGTGGTGGTCCATGAATGACTCCCTCCTAACCAACCAATCATACTGCTTAGATATCCAGATAGCTCTCAAAGATTACTTAAGTCATAATGCCACTCCCGATATCTCCCCTATACTACTCTGGGAAGCCCATAATCCAGTCATACGAGGCACATGCATTTCAGTGGCGTCACACCGCAATAGGGATAAAAATCTCCGATTACACCAACTTGAATCAGAATACCAGAACCACTTCCTACAATTTCAAACTAACCCAATTGAAGCCCATAAAATAACTCTAGAAAAGACTAAACTCGAACTAGACCTACTTTTGGCTGAAGCGGCTGATAAGACTATCCGCAGGTCTAGTCACACGATCTACACCAAAGCAAACAAACCTGACACATATCTGGCCTTACGCCTTCGTAGACCAGACCGTGTTCGTGTCCCTATCAGACTTAGACTGTCTAAAGATAATGTGACTAGCAATCCGGTTAAAATTCTCGCTGAATTCCGTAAACAACTAGCAAACTTGTACGAGTCTAAAACGGCATTTTCGCCGAATCAGGCGGAAAGGCTTTTCAGCAATCTTCCTATTCCTACATTATCCAATGCTAGTCGTGAACTTATGGAGAGCACGATCACCACAGAGGAAGTCTTATCAGCCATCAAGTCACTTAAACCTCATAAACGCCCAGGCCCGGACGGTCTACCGAGCCTTTATTATAAAAAAATTGCCAGTGAATTAGCCCCCCTCCTTACCAACTCCTTTAACGCTATACTTAAACAACACTCCTTCGGCAGAGACACATTGACGGCACTCATATCGATGATCCCGAAACCAAACACGGGCACCACCTCGTGGTCTAACTACAGACCAATTTCACTCTTAAATGTCAATATCAAGATTCTAGCCAAAATTTTAGCCCTACGTCTCAACCCTATAATTGGAGGATTGATCCATAAAGACCAAGTAGGTTTTATACCTAAACGACAGGCGAGTGACAACATTCGCCGTGTAATTCTCCTCCAACACCTAGCCCGCTCCTGTAAAGTCCCGATGCATCTCCTTTCCTTAGACATCCGGAAAGCTTTTGATACTGTCTCCTGGCCCTACTTATTTTATATTCTCCAACGTTGGGGCTTCGGCCCACATTTTCTGGGGTGGGTCAATGCACTGTACAATCAACCACAGGCATGTGTGCATTACTCAGGCTTCCGTTCAGACCCCTTTCCCATTTTACGAGGAACTAGGCAAGGTTGTCCCTTATCCCCCATTTTGTTTGCACTTGTGATCGAACCTTTAGCTGCCCTGATAAGGAGTAACCCTGATATTCGGGGCTTGGAGATTGCTTCTACCTCACATAAACTTTGCCTTTTTGCTGATGATGCTCTCATGTTCATCACATCTCCCCATGCTACCATCCCGATCCTTTTGCACACCCTAGATAGATTTGCCAGGGTCTCGGGGCTCGAAATCAACCAAACTAAATCGAGGGCTCTCAATGTGTCTTTGCCGCAAGCTGACTTAGAAAAGATACGCCAAAATTTTCCTTTTCAATGGTCCACTACATCTATTCCCTATTTAGGGATTAAGCTGACAAGTGACCCATCTCACTTGTTCCAATACAATTACCTCCCAATGCTAACCCAACTAACTTCTCTTCTTAACCTTTGGTTACCCTTATGTATCTCCTGGCTCGGCCGCATTGCGGCTGTTAAGATGTCTTTGCTTCCGAAATTATTATACCTATACAGAGTTCTCCCTGTCACAGTCCCTTCATATTATCATAGAATCATACAGAGTAAAGTTTTTAAATTTATCTGGGGCTCTAAAAGACCCAGAGTGGCTAGATCCGTCCTTCTTCGTAACAAGCCTAATGGAGGCCTTGGCATCCCAAACTTTCAACACTATTACCAAGCTGCAAGGCTGGCCCAGACGGCTCTCTACCACTCGAAACTCGAAATACCACTCTGGGTTAGCCTTGAAGCTATTGACTCATTTCCGCTTACTATAACTAATTTGCTATGGCTTTCCCCAGCATCACGAGGCCCCATATCTAACCCAATCACACAACACACTCTCAGACTTTGGGATAAACTGAAAACACCCTTCAAACTGATTTCCCCGCACTCCCCCCTCTTGTCATTTCTAGGTCACCCACAATTCTACCCAGCCTATACTGAACCATTATCATTTCAGTCCTGGGAGCGGGCGGGCCTGACTCGCATATGTGATATAGTCAATACTGACGCTATTAAATCATTTGCCAGTATCCAAGCACAAACACAGCTCCCCAGTAGAGAATGCTTCCGTTATCTCCAAATTGCGCACTTCACTAAATCAACAATAAAATCTCTCACTGGATTGGATACTATGACAGAGTACGAGACTATGTGTGACTCGGACCCGCACGCTCCAGGCACTATCTCCCGTCTCTACGCCCATCTCACTACACCATCCTCGCGCCTTCCCGCGTATGCGCAGAGATGGTCAAACGATCTAGATATTAATATTGAAGCGGAGGATTGGGTGACTATCTGGACCAACACAAAAAATTCTTCCCAAAACGTGATTGCCTCAGAGGCAAATTACAAGGTGTTGATGCGGTGGTATCTAGTCCCGGCTAGAATTGCTAAATTCTTACCTGAATTTTCCTCAAACTGTTTCAGGGGATGTAGCGACAGAGGTACACATCTACACATCTGGTGGACATGTCCACTGGCGCAACGCTTCTGGGAAACTATATTCCAAATGGCGTCCACCCTTCACCAAGTCACCCTAAAACCCAGCCCAACGATAGCCCTGCTCAGTTTAATTCCCCAGGACTACACAAGAGCATAGCTTCGCCTCCTTCTCCAGCTATTCACCGCAGTTAAGCAAACAATTGCTAAGGCTTGGAAAACACCCACGCTCAGTATAACCGAAACTAAAAACCGGGTCACACAAGCAATGGTGCATAGCAAGATTGAGGCGAAAATCTTGGATAAGGTCCCCCAACACGTCAGAATCTGGCAACCATGGATGGATCACTTCCTGCCGGCTGGTATTGATGAACATTTGTTGGGACTCTGAATCTATTCGGTCCTAAACCTGAGACAATGATACCACACCTCTGCCCGTGCGACCCGGCCGACCCACACCCCCCTTTGCTCCTCTCTTTTCTATCTATTTTTTCTCTTCCCTTCCCCCCCTTTTTTCTCTTCTCTTTTTCTCCCTTCTTCTACCATTAATACCTATTGGTATTGTACTCGGTCTTATACAATGGTCCTGGTGACTCCCACGTTTGTTTTCTGGGGAGAAACTCGGTACCTTTACATTGAATACTTATTTAGGGGACCCGGTTCCCTCTAAACTTCTAGCTATCCAATCTTATTCGTTTATACTTGCGATTTGACTGAGTATTCACTTGTTGGTATAATCCACTATATTCCATTTTGTTAATGATATAATCTATGTCAATGAAAAGCACTGTCTTATGCTACCTTGCTATCTTCAATGTAATGTATGGAACAGTTGCTTGTTAATTACCAATAAAATATTTGAAAAGAAGTTCCCCACAGCGTGCCTTTTTGAGTCTAGATCCCTGGTAGATAAGTTCGCCCCGAATCACGGCCTTATGTCCTTCCCATACATATGCCACCCCCGTCTCTCCCGTCATATTCTCTTTAAAATACAAAGAGATGGTATCTGATACCTGCTTTTGTGCCACAGCATGGTCCAGTAGGTTTTCGTTCAACTGCCATGTCCAATGACGGACCTCTGGAGATAGAGGAGCTAGGGAGATGGAGATGGGTGCATGGTCGGAGATCGTCAATGATCCGATCAATGAGCCGGAGAGCGACTCCAAAAAGCATTGATCCACCAATATGAGGTCTATCCGCATATACACTTTATGTGTGGCAGAATAGTATCTAAAGTCTTTTACGGTGGGGTGAGTCACTCTCCAGCAGTCGACCAGATGACTAGCATGTAAGCTTTTACGGAAACGTTTAAGAAAAGCGAACGAGTGTGTAGAGCGGCCAGAAGAGGTATCCAACTGCGGGTCGGGGCAGACACTAAAGTCCCCCCCACCACCAGCCACCCCTCACGAAAAGTGGAAAGAGTGTGCAATACCTTATCCAAAAATTCCAACTGCCTAGAATTGGGATCATACAGCGCAAGGAGTGTAAGCTTATGGTCGAACGGAGTGCCTTTCAAAAAGACAAATCTGCCATCAGGGTCTGCATAGTGATCTAGGGGAATAAAAGGGCAATTCTTATGTATTGCAACTGCAACTCCACCAGATTTAGGTCTGGGTGAGTTGCTGAGGAACCATTGATTGTATATATGTATGGGGAGGCGGGGAACCGAGTCAATCCTGAAATGAGTTTCCTGCAAGAGTAAGATATGTGCACCCTGTCTCTTTGTCTCAAGCCACAACTTACTGCATTTGGATGGAGAGCCTAGGCCACGGACATTGTATGATACGATCTTCAGATCAGCCATAGTTGGATACCGGGAACATCGCCCCAAGGGCGTAAGGAGGATGAGGAGAGACCCACAGCAAATCGACCCATTAAACCTGAGATGCTGAAAAGAGAAATATATGAGTGCAACCCATGCAGTGAAATAACAAAAAACAAAAAGAAAAGGGGAAAAAGGGAAAAACAGGACATAATACCCAGTGGGTAAGTAGGCAACACTAATTTCGATGGTGCAGGGGTTACCTTTCGGCCAGCCAGCCCCAAAAGGTTCAGGCAACCCATGCACCGTGGACTGCTTCGGCCGAGGAGTGTAACCTATGGGGGTGAGTGGGGAGACATCAGGCAGGAGCCCCATCAGGGGACCCGCTCCTTTACATGAACTGAAAATCAGAAGTGCATGCAAATTATCTGCAGCAGCAAAAAGTATGAAAAACAAAAACAAAACAAAAACAAAAACAAAACACCAACCCTGAGAATAGAAAATTAAGTCCTCCGGTATTGTATCCTGCCGTAAGCGTGCAGCCGAGAAAGAAGAGGGACCTTGCTCAGCGGCAACAGCGGTACCATCACGAGGTTTGTTGCGGCGTCTGCGACGAGCCTGCCGCCAGGATTCTGGACGAGCTGGAGCTGGGACATTGGGGGTGTGCGCCAATCAGGACTGTAGGTAAGCCGAGGCGGGAAAGAAAGTGAGGTAAGTCCGACTTGTTCCGTAAAGTGACTTTCTGGCCTCCCTTGGGGACCGAGAGGCTGAAGGGGAATCCCCAGCGGTATACTAGGTGGGCGTCCTGCAGGACTATCAACAGTGGCTTAAGGGCCCTGCGTTGCATCAACGCGCGTCTGGATAAATCCGGGAATAAGGACAGCTGGGCTCCATCAAAATCCACGTGGCGGGTTCCTCTGACATGGTACATGATACGTTCTTTCACGGTATATTTATGCAGTTTGCAAATAATGTCCCGAGGTTTGTCAGGATCCTCAGAGGGGGGTCTGAGGGCCAGAAGCGCATGATCAATCTCTATGTGATCAGGAGCCTCCTTGCTCAGAATCTGTGTGAATAATCCCTGAAGGGAAGGAATAATGTCCCTGGGGCCCGTGGCTTCAGGTAAACCGCGTAAATGGATATTAACCCTTTGGCTCCTGTTCTCCGTGTCATCAAGTTGATCAAGCAAAGAGTCAATACATTGGTTTGCATCCTGCAGCATGTCTGTAGAGCCTGCAGGGAAGGGGTAATGTCCTCCACTGTCGCCTCTAAGGCCTCCACTCTGCCTCCTATGTGAGCTGTGTCTGCCTGTAAATCTTCTATATCTTTTCTCCATGCGAACCATAAAACCCTCCAGGTTAGCCCATGTGGGGAGGGCTAGAATGTGTGACCTCAGGTCTCCATCTTCCAGGGCCGCCTGCGAGCCCCTGCATCCAGGGACCATGCGGTGAGGGATCCGGGGGCTAGAGGAGGGGGAGACAACAGGGTTCGCCTCATAGGCATGAGGCAATCCACGTGGAGTATGGCTGCGATTCCCCCCTGCACCCTGACGGCTCGGACTGCCGAAGGGGCTCCCTCGGGAGTCTGGAGAGGAGGGGAGAAGAGGCGATGCAGGTGGATGACGTGGTGACAGGATCTGGGATGCCTCGTGTGCAGCCTGTGAGGACTCACCCGGCACCATCTTGGATTCTGCTCCTTGCCGCCGGCTTCCTCCGGTAAAAAAAGCCTCCAGAGAGCTGGAACCGAGTCATGGGGTTCTCCGGGGTAGCGGAGATTGCTTCCTCCGTGCTGGCATCTCTTTGGACCAGTACCTGGAGGTTGGATGCTGCTCCAGAAAGTGGTGTGTGGAGCGGGTTAGATGGAGCTAAGCTCACACACGTCTGCTCCGTTCCATCCCACGGCCACGCCCCCACTAGTGGAGTTTTAGCATAGGGCACAGCACCACACAGTGCTAGGAACACTAACACAGGGTCTCGGGGTCTCAAAAGATGTGATGGCCATCACATTTTGAGAGACCCTAATCTGAAATGTTCAGTTTACATTTTTTTTACAGTTTTTATAAAAGTGAAAAAAGTGAAAAAAAAAAAAACACAAAAAAAATATAAAATAAAAAAATCCAAAAATAGTTGTGGTTGTATTTTTCTTCTTTTTCTCTATTGTTCTATCTCTTATGTTCACTCTCTACTGTCTGCTCTACTGTTGTTCTATATCTATCGTTTTCTCTCTGTTTTATTTTTACTATTTTTTATTGTATTTTCTTTGCAGGTATGGTATGTTATACTGTAATGTTTGTTTTATTGTTAAGCATCATTTGCTTAGCAGGTACGCCCTTCAGCTGCAGCACGGGTTTATTTATCTTGACAGCAACAACATTTGCTCCCACGATACATAAAGCCGTGACTCCAGCGCTGCCGGAGGTGATTTCACCACTACAGTTAAAAAAAAGAGCATATATGCCAAAGCATGGGAGCAGGGGTGGAGGAGCGCTTTGCTCCTAACATTAGGGGTGGATGGACCCCATGCTTCTGCATATTTTTTTTAGGCACAGATTGCAATGTTTTATTTTTACTATGTTTTATTGTATTTGCTTTGCAGGTATAGCAAGTCTAATGCGCTGTACACACGGTCGGATTTTCCGATGGAAAATGTCCGATCGGAGCACGTTGTCGGACATTCCGACCGTGTGTGGGCTCCATCGGACATTTTCCATCGGATTTTCCGACACACAAAGTTTGAGAGCAGGCTATAAAATTTTCCGACAACAAAATCCGATCGCGTCAATTCCGACCGTGTGTGGCCTGTTCCGACGCACAAAGTGCCACGCATGCTCAGAAGAAATTCCGAGACGGAACAGCACGGTCTGGTAAACTTAGCGTTCGCAATGGATACAACACTTTCGTCACGGTGCAATGTTAAAAATGGTTTAATACAGCGCACTCTCTTCTTCTTTATAATGTGAGAAGAATGAAGTAGTTTTGCTGCTCATATTCACACAGACTTCTCACAAACTTCTTTCTTTATTATTTATTGTGTTCCCTTAATATATTTTGATTTGTCACATCTGACAAAAATATTTTTTTTTATATTTTTTTTTTATTTTAGGTTTGTATTTTTTCCAAGGCTGATCTTTGTTTTATTTTATTTTTAGTTTTACTCCAGAATATTTTTGTGTGTGTTTTGTGTGTCAAGTTACCACAACACCATTGATATGTTTTAATCTGTAGGAGATTGTTTGGTGTTGTTGTCTCTTGTTAATTTCACAATGTACTTTAGAAATGTACCTGAATCCTCACCAACAAACTGTCCTTTTTGGATGAAAACACACATAGGAGAGTATAATTTTCCCAAAAAAATCATTTAATAAGGGCTCACAACTAAAGAAAGAGGGAGGCAGCACTGGAGAAACAGCAGAAATTGGTGAAGCCTTGGACCCCCAGGGCACACATCAACTATTTTCAAGCAAAATTGGTGGCCTGAGGAGTCCTTATCTAAGGGAGTGCAGTCTGGTCCAGAAGTCCCAGAGATCCGGAAAGCAGCAGATGACATCTGTGTCCCCAGGCTGTGGTCATACAAGAGACTGCAGCTTTTGTCAGACCAGACTGAACCCAGGGTCATCACTCTCTTGTCTTCTTTCCACGCTTCCTTCCACGCTGTGGCTGTGGTGGTGGAGTTGTGGCAGCAGGAGGAGGAGGAGGATGGTCCAACTCAATCACGTCGGTCTTGGGTGTGATTTTGCCACTCGCCCCCTTAGTTAGGACTTTATAAATAAGTTGCTCACACATGAGGCGTTGACCCTCCTGCATGCCCTGCAGTTTTGTGGCAGCCATGCAGGCAAAGGCCTCTTCAGGAGTGGGTAAGGCTCAGAGGGACGCAGAAACCTCCTGAATGAGCCTGAGCGCAGAATCCTGCATGTGAGTCGCCTTCCTCGCTCTTTTGTATGGAAGGCGGAGGGGAGGAACCTGCGATTCTGTCAGGCTGCGACTTGTCCCAGGCTTCTCCTGGCTGACACTTAGCCCCGCCTCCTCCTGGCTGCCACTAACCCCCGCCTCCTCCTGGCCGCCACATTCCACAGCCTCCTCCTGGCTGAGGTCTTCCTGTGTATGAAAAAGGGACATAGTTTTAGTTTTTTATTCATCAATCACACACAATTGTCACCTCCTGACTGTTGTAAATTTAATGTTAACAAATATAACAGACTATCCTTCTGAGCCCAGCATTTTTCATTCTTGTCCCAATTATTTTTGCCCACTACTGTCTATTGATATGTAAAACACCTTTTTCAATCAGCAATTAGTGATCATTAATAACATCTAGTAAAGATCATTTCTTTATTGACCAGAAATCTGTGGAAGAATGCTATACCTGACTCCATCTGGGCTCCTCCACTTCTTCCTGGCTGGAAGGCCCAGGTTGGACATCGGAAGCCTCATCTGGGGTGGAAGGAAGAGTGGAAGGAAGAGTAGAGAGGGATTCCCTGACTTCAGTGTGGTCTGACAGAAATCGCAGTCTCTCATAGTACCACAGCCTGGGGACATAAACGTCATCTGCTGCAGCTCCGGATCTCTGGGAATCTTCCTAAGATAAGTGCTCCTCAGGCCACCAATTTTGGCTTTTAAATAGGGGATGGTTGCTGTGGGGACCACCGGCTTCACCAACTCCAGCAGTTTCTCCAGCGCTGCCTGCCTCTTTTGTTTATTATTATAATGGGGATGTCTCACTTGCCACAGACAGGGCAGCTCCCTGTATTTGTCTATGAACAGGGGGAGGAAGTTGTGGTCATTGAAGCCATCCATTTTCTCTGCAAGACACTACACAAGACAAACCCTAAGGTCAGGCCAAACTCTCCTAATCTTGTTACAATATAGGCTTCAATTTCCAAGCTGTATAGGCCCAAGTTTAGATCTTACCTTCGTTATCACGATCAGCGCCCCCGATGCTCCTTCCTCCGCTCACAGATCGTACGTAATACGCACGCGTGTTACGCTTTATACACACTGCACATGTGTGTAACTCCGCCGGCCCCTCACATTCTTTCTAGTCTATTCCCCGCCCCTTTTCGTTCTGCACAGTGGGGGAAGAGCACATGGCGGATACACAGCAGGTGCGTGCTAATTACAGGAACGAGGAGAAGGAGGAAAGCCCGGAGCCAGAAACGTCCCGATCCAGAAGGAGATTTAAGGCCTCAAATATGTCCTTTGGGGAGATGTTGAAGATGGTCGACATCTTGAAGAAGGCCGACTATGATGGGAAGTATGGACCTTACCCCAACCCCAATGTCCGAAAGGCCAAGATCATGGTGAAAGTGGTCAAAAGTCTGCACCGGCATTTCGGGGTACGACGATCGAAAGATCAGCTCAGGAAGCGGTGGTCAGACCTCAAATTACGAGAACATGAGCAGTACAGAAGGATCCGGAGAGTGCTGCAAAAAAGTAAGTAGTTGTGCTGTGTTCCTATTCTTTTTGTGTTTATTACGTTCGTGCTGCTCCATGTGCTTTTCTTACAAGTGTACATTTTAAAATGGCAACTTTTTGGTTCATGGGCACATTATTCGTTCGTATCAAACATTTTTCTTTCGGCCTATAAAACACCATTGTTTTGGCCATATGCATTTGGCCACATTTTTTACGCCCTACTTGTATGAAACTAATTTGGTTGTGTAGATGAAGAATGAAATGCAAACTAGAATGAAATGCAAACTAGATTCTGTGTAAGGAGAGGACACTGAGCAGCGGTCTTCACATCTGGACGTTGGAGCACTAGTGTGGGACCCCTGAACACCATTTTTATTAGGGGGGGGCACACAGGTGCTCCAGTGTATACTATAGGGGGGTCTCCATCTGTGAAGCTTGTAATAAACAGGTAAAGTATTGTAGCTTGACAAAGGACACTGAAAATGCTACATTTTGGAACTCTGCCAAAATAGACAATTGTACCCCACTTCCAAGCAATGTTTCCTATTTATAGTTCTGCCATCAAATATCTGTGTGCTAAGTATAGCATTTTTGTTTTACATAGGGGAGAAAAGACTCGGAGGACACCCCTCATCCGAGGAGACCACAGACCCACCACCTCTGGAAGAAGGGGAAATACCCCCAACCCAAGAAGAGCAGGATGAAGCAGACGTGGTGGAAATTGTCACCACAACAGGTGAGTGTCTGCGACCACAGGCTCAGGTAAGAGATGGATGCTGGCATATTTTTGATACCTGTTTTTGTTTGGTTTCTCTCTTTTTAGGTGATCGTGATGTTGTGGATCCAGATCCTTTCACATCAGAAAGTGCCCAGATCCTGATCGTGGAGATCATGGGGTGTAATTTACAATTGGAAAACCTCAAGAAAAACATCAATGCTGTTATTCAAAAAAATAAAAACATCATTGATGTTTTGGGGCAAGTTTAAAACCCCTCCAAAACATTTTGTTTTTTTGTGTGCTACAATGTTAAAAATGTTTTAGCGATTTTTAGAAAAGCCAAATTTGGATGATGCACAGTGTGCCAACATGTGCTATCTGCCATCACGGGAGATCAATGGACGCGTTTTGGGGGGTGCAACCCCTTCCTCAATAATAAAGTAGCTGAGAGGAAGGGGTTTCTCCCCTCAAAACACGTCCCTTGATCCCCCGTGATGGCAGCTAGCACATGTTGACTTAGGGAAATTTGTGTGCATCTTCCAAATTTGGCTTTTCCTGGGATGACTTCACCCCATCTGAACGCAATATCAAACACAGTTGCTAAATACTCATGTCTGATATTGCCTTCAAGTTCTACCAAATGTGAACTTTGTAAGTTCAAGATTTGTGTCTTTCTTGTTGGTTTTACACATGCCTGTTTTATCTTAAATGGACATTTCTATTTTTTATAATGCCCCCCCAAAAATTGTTATACAACAAACATGTTGGTTTGTTTTAAGAACCTTTTCTAAATGCACATGTGATTTTGCAGGGATTAAAAAGATTGTTATTCAAGAATGTGTGGATTATTGTCTCAACGCTACAACACTTTTGTGGTGATGTAATTGCTGTTTTCTGTGACAATAGGGGTTAGTTCCTAAGGGCAAATCCACTTTGCACTACAAGTGCAGTTTCAGTGCAGTTTCAAGTGCACTTGTAGTGCAAAGTGTCTTTGCCTTTAGTAAATAACACCCAACAGGGCTTTGTATAAGGTTACACAATCAATTTTTCAGGACTCCCCACATTTCTGTCAGGGTCAGCTAAAACAAACACAAGCAGTAAATGTCAACAAAGATTTGTTTTTTTTTTGGTTTTATTTGATAAAAGGCTTCACAAATTTGCTGGCATATTGATGGCCCCCCTACCCGCAAAGAACTCAAGGTATCTTAACCGGACATCACGGGCACTCAGGGAGGGCAAGCCAGGACGGCCACTTTCAAGCGCCGTCAGGGTTGTTTCATTTATCATTCCGGCCTCAGGCCCAACTGAGCCAGCATAGTTGGCAGAATGTTGGCGTAAAAAGTTATGTAGAACACAGCACGCCAGGATTATATGATTAAGTTTATACTCCGCCATATGGATGGGTGTCAGAAATAGGCGGAACCGGCTGGCCATGATTCCAAATGTGTTCTCCACCACTCTTCTGGCTCTGGCCAGCCGGTAATTAAAAACCCTCTGTTCCGGGGTGAGGGTCCTCATCGCAACGCAGACGAATGGGAGTCCTTCCACATTCTCTTCTTGAGGTGGCAAGTCCAAGCTGCCATTCTGGAGACACCTGTAAAACTCCATCTGGGCGATGACTCCACCATCGGACATCCGGCCATTCTTCCCCACGTCCACATACAGGAAGTCGTAATTAGCCGACACCACCGCCAACATCACAATACTATTGAACCCCTTGTAATTATAATAGTATGACCCCGAGTTGGGTGGTGGGACGATGTGGACGTGTTTCCCATCAATTGCCCCTCCACAGTTAGGAAAGTCTCACGGCTGGGCAAAGTGGGAGGCCACAGTCTGCCATTCCTGTGGCGTGGAAGGAAACTGTTGAGGAAAAAAAACAAAAATTTGTATTTTTGCACATAACCATGGAAAGCAGATTAGACACAAACCTTCTTGGCCAACATCCAGATAACATTTATTAAGGGGAATTTTACAACACCAAAGTATAAGGTACACCTATCATATTCCCCCTCCCCCCCTCTCATGGGCCAATTCTAACATTATAGGGGGGGATCTTGGACAGGTAACTGTCTTCATTTCATTGAGAGATGAATGCCTAAATAATGGGCATTACTTGGAACAGCCCCTCCTTAGTTACACTATTGGCAGCCCACTGGACAGGTAAGAAGTGTCATAATACAAAGATATAAATACACACTGTACACATTTCAGCACATTTGGACATTCTGCTATTACCTATCAAGATAATAATAGGATACAAAAACTTTAAACAGTACCATTTGAAAGTATACAGGCAGGCCCTTGCACTACATGCTCTGGGGAATTCATCCATAAATCTGACCACAAAAGAGATGGGTATAATGTGTATGGGTTTGGCAAAGTCAGCAGATAGATGATTGAGGATAGATAGAGAATTGGTATCAGCTGACTTAGCAGTTGGGGGGAGGGAGGGTTCCAAATGATTTGGGAACCCCCAAAAAAAGCCTCTGGCACTCTGCCTGAATTTAAAGCACAAATCACATTTCTAAACATTTTAGGGGGTGTTTGGGGTAAAGCACTTCTATGGAGCTGATAAAATATATTGTTAAGTGATTACATGAGGTGAATATAGGGCCAGGAGAACATGCTGGGGAGGTAAGTGAAGGCAAATATGTATGAAGGACAAAAAAAATTACATAAAAATACAGCATGAATGAGAACAAAGGGGACATTCACAGCATATTACAATCATGGTAATTAGGGAATGAGGAAAGAAATACAATATATTAGCAAACATTCAATACAATAAAATGTGATATTAAAGGATAAATCTTACCTTCATATACTCCTTCTGCAGGACCTGGATGATGGCAGAACAGGTCTCTGGGATAATGATCCCCAGAGCCTGGGGGGAGATGCCTGTCGAGAACTTCCAGTCCTGCAGGCTTCTCCCTGTCGCCAAGTACCGCAGGGTAGCGACGAGCCTCTGCTCCGGAGTGATTGATGGCTTGCCTCATGCAGGTATCCTGTCTGCTGATATAGGGGGTCAGCGAAGCCAACAAACGGTGAAATACGGGGTCCGTCATCCTGAGAAAGTTCCTGAAATCATCAGGATTATTCTCACGGATCTCACGGAGCAAAGGCATATGAGAGAACTGGTCACGCTGAAGCAACCAATTCTTGGTCCATGAACCCCTCCCCACCCTGTTCATTGACTGGACTTGTGTCAAGGTCAGGACCCCAACACCAAACCCCCGCACAGCACGAACTCTATGAGGAGTACGTATACGCAACATGGCTAGAAAACGGTCGGCTGCTCAGAACGAAGTAACAGAACGCACTGAAGAACAGCAAGGCCTGTGAAGAGCGACCTGAAAAACAGTAACGAACGAACAAGAACACAATGACTAATTAAAGTCACGCGTAGCTTGCTTGCACGCACTGAAGAGCAGATACAAACCCACAAGCACAAAGTGAACCGCAGAAAACGATCTGAAAGCCACGAGTCTGAAAAAGCACGAATCGTCTCTCACCAAACTTTTACTAACACGAGATTAGCAAAAGGAGCCCAAAGGGTGCCGCGCTTGGTTCTGAACTGGCCTTTTCTAGTCTCGTCGTACGTGGTGTACATGACCGCGTGGTTGGCAATCGGAAATTCCGACAACTTTGTGCGACCGTGTGTTCGCAAAACAAGTTTGAGCCAACATCCGTCTGAAAAAATCCTAGGATTTTGTTGTCGGAATGTCCGATCAATGTCCGATCGTGTGTACGGGGCATAACTGTTATACGGTAATGTTACTTTGTTTTATTGTTAACCATTATTTGCTTAGCAGGTATGCCATTCAGCTGCAGCACGGGTTTATTTATCTTGACAGCAACAGTGTTTTCTCCCACGATACGTAAAGCCGTGACTCCAGCGATGTCGGAGGTGATTTCACCACCACAGTTAAAAAAAAATGGTGCACGTATGCCCATCGTTGGGTGGATGAAGGGTGGTATTCTAATCAATCTCTTTTTTTCGGTCAGCCCACAGGCTGCATGAAAAATAGAACATTACAATGTATGCCCACCAAGGACCAGCAACGTACTGGTATGTTCCTGGACTTTGAGTGGTAATACCAGAATGGTGCCTGCAGGTTTAGGTATCATCTTGGTATCATTCTTTTCAGCCAGCGGTCGGCTTTCATATAAAAGCAATCCTAGCAGCTAATTAGCCTCTTTTATAAGCAGTGGGAGGGAACGCCCCCCGCCCCACTGTCTTCCATGGTTTTCTCCAGCTCTCCTGTCCCAACAGAGAACCCAAGAATGCAGCCGGTGGTTCGGCCAGCTGACCATAGAGCTTATCAGAGACCATAATGGCTCCAATCTTGGCCTAAGAAACCGGAAGCTATGAGCATTTCATGACTTAGGTTTCGCCGGATATGAACAGCGCCATTGGGAAATTGGCAAACCAATTTACAAACCGATCTTGGTGTGGTCAAATGCTTTGAGGGCAGAGGAGAGATCTAGGGTCTAATAGACCCCATTTTTTAAAAAAAAAAAGTACCTGTCACTATCTATTGTTATCATAGGGGATATTTACATTCCCTGAGATAACAATGGAAATGATAAAAAAAAAAGAAAGGAACAGTTTAAAAATCTAATAAAAAAGCAAAATAAATAATAAAAAAAAAGCACCCTTGTCCCCCCGTGCTCATGTGCAAAGGCGAACGCAAGCGTCGGTCTGGTGTCATATGTAAACAGTAATTGCACCATGCATGTATCACCGCGAAGGTCAGAATGAGGGCAATAATTCTAGCAGTAGACCTCCTCTGTAGATCTAAAATGGTAACCTGTAAAGGCTTTTAAAGGCTTTTAAAAATGTATGTAGTTTGTCGCCGCTACACGTTTGTGCTCAATTTTAAAGCATGTCGTGTTTGGTATCCATGTACTCAGCATAAGATCATCTTTTTTATTTGAAAAATGGTAACAACTACCTACTCGCGCATATGGAAAATTAAATAGATTAATTGGGGAGCAGCACATTATAACAATAATGAAAAAGCAAAAAAAAAATTAAAAAGTTAATTACAAACCACGCTCCTTTTAAAGTGCAAGTGCAAAATCACTCTAATGTGAAAACAGAATCATGAAAATGGTGAAATAATGTCAGTGATAATATCTACCAGCTGAGTGAGACGTTAAATCATCATAGTGAAAAAATTAATAAATAAATTACTAAATAGTGAAAATAATCAAAATGTACGAGGTGAAAAATTTAAAGGAAAAAGTCCAAAAATAGTTTCCAAAATATCAATGTGTTTGAAAAATATTTCAAACTATAATGAATCAATCATAAATCAAAATGTTCAAATAATGGTAAAACAGAACTTCTGAGTAAGTTAAGCTTCTGAGCAGATCTTCCTTGGGTTCAGCAGAGCATCGAATAACAGTATTCAGTCACCATCACCAGCCACACAGCCTACTCACCAGATGGAAGTGACTCCCATGACAGGAGTCAAACACGCTTTGAGGAAACCAACGGAGCTTCCCACAGTCACGGCTAAGTGCAAATGCTGGAACTCAGGTGCTGGAACTCAGGTGTCTTGATTAACGCTGAGGCTACATAGATGCATGCAACTGGACTTCCCGAGATGGGTCACAAAGACCATGGATGTCAAGAATGTGGAAAAAATGGAAAAAAAAACTCCCATGGTGAAGTAAGCCAAAATATTTAATAGGCTAAAAACGGGCTTAAAACCACATTACCCACATATGGGTTCATGCAGACAAACAAACAAACAAAAAATCAGGAAAAACCAAGTTACGAGTGGAAGTGGCGTGTTACGTTCGTTTGCGTCCGACCGGTTTCGTCAGTGCGTTCTGACGTCATCAGGGATCGCACGAACGGCACGCCGCCTCCTTAAATACACATCGCCGTTAAAGGCATCCAATCTGGTGACATCTCATCTAGCAGAGACTTAGACCAAAATTAAAAGATAAAAATCACGGCCATCTTGTGGCCAAAAAGCAAAATACAATGAAAAATGTTGAGAAATTACAACGACATCCAAACTGCCATCTTGTGGATAGATGCCAGATTGCACAATTAAGTCAGATGTCATTAATTGAAGTTAAAGTAAATATATTAGTCAATTAAAAAATGAAATAAAATATCCTAAAGATGGAATAAAATTAAAATTAAAAATAGATAAAAAATGAATACAAAGAGATGAAACCGAAATGGACAGCCCCTTCACAATCTGAAAGGACAGGAAACCAAACAATCAGTAATTGGACAGATAGCAGTTTAGATCAATATCGACATTGATACCTGCCGGAGTAAGTGTGTCCAATCGGTAAATCCATTCTGTTTCATTTTTTGATATCCTCTGAACCATATTTCCTCCCCTCCAATCAGCATCCAGCCTGTCAATCCCAAAAAATCTGGCCAAGCTAGGATCCTGTTGGTGGTAGATTCTAAAATGGTTAGAGAGACTGTGTTTGGGAAAACCATTTTTAATATTTGTGAGATGTTCATTAATACGTGTGCAGAGATTTATTTTAGTACGCCCAACGTACTGTAACCCACATGGGCAAACGATAAGCTATGTGACAAAGATGGACTTGCAGGTGATAAACTTGTCTATTTTATACTCTTTACCTGTGCTAAAAGATGTGAAGTGTTCTACTTTCCTCACATTATTTCTAGTCAGTTTGCAGGCATTGCACTTCCTACAATAAAAGAACCCTTTTACATCCAAGAAAGTGGGAGCCCTCTTGGGAGGATTTAAAACATTTGGGGCTAGTTTGTTCCGTAGATTCGGTGCACGCCGATAAATAAACCTACGACGTTCTGGTAGGAAGCTGGACAGAGTCCCGTCCCCCAGCAGACCGGCCAGTGTTTTAAGAAGATTTTTTCAACACTTTTTTAGTCCCTATTGAAGCTAGTTAGAAAAGGAGCATAATCCAGTTCACATTTTTCTTTGGTGTTATCTTTCAAAAGTTGGTCTAACTTATTAGTTGATAGATTTAAAGAAAAAGGGTACAGTGAAAAAGACCTCAGGGCTACTCAATCACTAATTTTTCAGATGGATGGGGACCAACTTTTGAAAGATAACACCAAAGAAAAATGTGAACTGGATTATGCACTTTTAAAAGGATTTGTAATGAACTTTTTAATTATTTTTTTTGCAACTTTTTTATTTCATCAAACATTTGGGCAATATAGTGCATTAAAATAAAAAAAAGTGTGTTTTTTCCCCAAAAAATGTGTTTGAAAAATCACTGCGCAAATACTGTGTGGAAAAAAAAGCAACACCCACCATTTTAATCTGTAGGGCCTTTGCTTTAAAAAATATATATAATGTTTGGGGGTTCAAAGAAATTTTTTTACAAAAAAAAAATATTTTTTCATGTAAACAAAAAGTGTCAGAAAGGGCTTTGTCTTCAAGTGGTTAGAAGAGTGAGTGATGTGTGACATAAGCTTCTAAATGTTGTGCATAAAATGCCAGGACAGTTCAAACCCCCCCAAATTACCCCTTTTTGGAAAGTAGACACCCCAAGCTATTTGCTGATAGGCATGTTGAGTCCATGGAATATTTTATATTTTGTCACAACAAGTTTCGGAAAAATTACACTTTCTTTTTTTTTTTTTTTGCACAAAGTTGTCACTAAATGATATATTATTCAAATATAGCATGAGCATATGTGAAATTACACCCCAAAATACATTCTGCTGCTTCTCCTGAATACGGGAATACCACATGTGTGAGACTAGCCATGTACAGGACCCCGAAAACCAATCACCGCCTTTCTAAGGGCGAAAAATGGTGATTTTACTTCCTCACTACCTATCACAGTTTTGGAGGCCCTGAAATGTCAAGATAGCACAATCCCCCCCAAATGACCCCATTTTGGAAAGAAAACACTTCAAGCTTTTTGCATGTTGTGTTCATGGAATATTTTATATTTTGCCACAAGTTTCGGGAAAATTACAATTGCTTTTTTTTTTTTAAACAAAGTTGTCACTAACTTTGTTTAAAACCTGTGGTACAGGCATTGATGTAACAAATCAAGGGGGCCATCCCAAATGGTGATAATGTCATCGATATATCTGAACCATACGAGGAAATGGTCCGTATATATCGATAAGGTTTCATCATTGAGAAACATATTTTCACACTCCCCCAGGTACAGGTTTGCGTAGGATGGGGCACAACAAGTCCCCATCGCTACTCCCTGTACCTGGAGGAAGTGGGAGCCATCAAATGTGAAGATATTGTGGTACAAGATATACTCTAACAGCAAAAGGATAAACTCATTGTATGCCCAGTCACCATCCCCTCTCTGGAAGATGGCATGTTTAACAGCTGCCAGCCCCCTAGAATGGGGGATGGAGCTGTAGAGGGCTTCTACATCAATGGTGACTAGGTAAGCATGATAGGGCACCATAAGATTTTCAATAATCTTTAGGAAATTATTTGTATCCTTTACAAAAGAACGTAGGCTTATAAGATGTGGTTTTTAATATTCATCGAGCAAACGACTAGCCTTCTCGCAAATGGATCCCCTTCCCGATATTATGGGTCTACCTGTCAGGTTTTGGCTATCCTTGTGGACTTTGGGTAAGGAATAAAAGGTTGGTACAACTGGAAACTTTACTCTAATGTATTCCCATATGGTTTTATTGATAACATTGTTATTCTAGACCGAATCAACCAATGAATAATATTCCTGTTTGAATCTATCTACAACATCTCTAGTAATCTTCCTATACCAGTTTTTGTTCATAAGGATTTTTAGACACATGGAGGTATACTGGGCATTGTCCATCAGGACAATGTTACCCCCCTTGTCAGCTGGCTTAATGGTTATTAGTTTATTGTCACTTAACTTCTTTAAGGCTTGTTTATCCGACATGTTCACATTTATCGATCTCCCTGTTGACCAACTTCAGAAATGTAGAGACATTGGGATTAGAGTTTGGGGGTGGGAACTGTATCAATTTTTTCTTCAATTTGGACCCTTTGCTGGAAGCCTGTGTTGACAGACCTATATTATCCTTTGGAAGGGAAAGTACCTTGGGTAGATCAATATGATCGATTAGATCAGTCGTATCGCTCTCTTCCAGGAGCGACACCAACTGATCAATGGCCTGATTTTCTTTGGGTGTTAGGTTAATGGGTTCCTGAGGTTTCTGGTACATGTTTTTTAACATAAGCTTACATGCAAAAAGTTCCAAATCTTTCACCACTTCAAACTTGTCCATGTTTTCATTCGGGCAAAACCCAAGGCCCTTTTGAAGTACCCGGGTTTCATTATCGGTCAATGTGTAGGAGGAGAGATTAATGATGTTAAAAGACCTATTGGGTCCATCAGGTAACCCAAAAATATGTTCTTCATTACCCTCAACTAAATTCTGTTGGTGGGTTTGTTTAAAAGTGTTTCCACTAAAGTGGCAACATCATGTCTATCCACCCCCTGTACAGTTCTAGATCTCGTGACCGGAGGTGAATTGCTATTACTTCCGTGAGAGGGCAACACAGAGGAAACCGTGGAGCCCGTCATCACAGTCTGTACTCTACCTGTAACCAAGGGTGTTCCCGAGGAGCACCCAGGTGCATTGTCGGTGTGGACTTTTTGTCCCTGTGAGCGATTGTCCCCTTGATTGTAACAAGGTGCTTTTTTATTCTTCAAGGAAACCTGTGAAGAGACAGATGATAGACTTGAAGATGAATTGGACATTACAGAGTAGTCATCTTTGCGATTCTTAAATTAACTATTTTTTAATTGTTGTTGATTCCATCTGTAAGCACGGTTCTCCTCAAAGGCACCTCAGTCCCTACTATATTTGCCCTCTTTTTTGATTAGAATATCTTTGTTGAACTCTTCCAAATGTTTTTTGAGTTTTAGTTCTCTATCTACAAAAGTTTTGTGTGTTTAGAATGTTTGTAGCCGTGAACAAATGGTTTCTATATCCCCATCCAGAACCCCTGAACGTTTCTCGTATTCCGTAATGAGAAGTTGCATCATGTCTTTTGAACATGTGCGTAGTATTTTTTCCCATGCATTTTTGAAATCAGAGTCCAGACCCTCCAAATTGGGAAATCTGGACTCTGAGTCCCAGGGGGTTAATGTCATCCTTGATATAGTCCTGGAAGCACTTAATGTGCCAAAACATGGATGACTTCTTTTCAAGGGTTCTGGTGAGTTTCAGAAACAAACTGTTAACCTCAGAATCAATATGCTCATTTTTCCCATACTCATCAAGGTATCCAGACATCAGATTGTCCCAGTCCCTGCCCGTATAGTTAGCCATAGTCAAAAGTCTAAGAAATAGTATTTACTAATACACAATCACAAAAAAACAACAAAAATAATAATGGATATATATACAACCCGATAACAAAAATGTTGTTTAAAGAGTAAGGTAGTATTCACTGTCAGAAAAAAGTGGGGACTGGTATTTGCTACCAAAATTGAAATAGAAAGAGGAACCTGACAGGGAATACTCTCTATGGGTGTGCCACATCCCAATAAGTCAAAGAAAGAAAAAAAATCCCCAAATAGGGGATAGATTTATGTAATTATTATTATTTTTTTACTAGTAATAGCGGCGATCTGCGATTTTTATCAGGACTGCGACAGATGCGACAGATCGGACACTTTTGACACTATTTTGGGACCATTGACATTTATACAGCGATCAGAGGTAAAAATAGCCATTGGTTACCATATAAATGTCACTGACAGGGAAGGGGTTAACATTAGGGGATGATCAAGGGGTTAACTGTGTTCCCTAGGTGTGTTCTAACTGTAGGGGGGCTGGGACTCACTAGGGGAGGAGAGAGATTGGTGTTCATACTTAGTATGAACACACAATCTCTCTCCTCTCCCCTGAGGGAACACAGGATTTGTGTGTTTACACACACAGATCCCAGTTCTCGCTCTGTCACAAGCGATTGTGGGTGCCCGGCAGTCATTGCACACACATGCTGTGATGTCATAAAGAAGCTATGTACAGCTACGGCGATTTACGCAGCTGTGCCAACCTGCCGCATTATAACTGCGTTGGCTGGTCGGCTAACGGTTAACAAGGGGGCATTTTTTTTTTAAATGTCAAAAAAGTTAAAATGACAGGAGACAGTTTTGGACAATTCCTTTATTTAAAAAAAGTGTGCTGCAATGTCTATTCATCTTCAATCATGTTGCCGACAACCCGAAAAAACCCCCCTGAAAAACTCTGCCTCGATGGGAGGCGTTCCCCCGACTGCAGCCTTTTCAGGAAGACAGCTGTTATATAGCTGAGGGCGGGGCCACACAGGATGTAAACGGGTGACCCTGCCCTTTCTGACGTCACTTGACATCACATGACATCAGGAGGGGGCTGGGTCACCTGTTTATGTCACCGAGTGGCCCCGCCCTAAGCTATCTAACAGCTGTCATCGTGAAAAGGCTGCAGTTGGCCGGACGCCTCCAATGGAGGCGGAGTTTTTCCGTTTTTGTTTTTTTTTCTTGGGTCGTCATCGCTTGAAGATAAATGGACATCGCAGGACACTTTTTTTTTCTATAAAAGAATTGTCAAAAACTGTCTCCTGTTATTTTTACTTTTTTGACACTTTTTTGGTGAATGTGTAGGGGTACAATGTACCTGATACCCATTCACATAGGGGGGCCCCCTTTCACCTGAGATCTGGGGGCCCCCTTGTTAAAGGAGGCTTCCAGATTCCAATAATCCCCCTGCCCGCAGACCCCCACAACCACCGGCAAGGGTTGTGGGGAAGAGGTCCTTGTCCCCATGAACATGGGGATAAGGTGCTATGTTAAGGGCATGTGGCCATGTGTGGTTCAGGAGGGGGGGTGCTCTCTCATTCCCTCCTTTTCCTGTGGCCTGTCAGGTTGTGTGCTCAGATAAGGGTCTGGTATGGATTTTGGGGGGACCCCACGCCATTTTTTAAAAATTTTTGGCACGGGGGTCCCCTTAAAATCCATACCAGACCTGAAGGGCCTGGTATGGATTTTGGGGGTCCCCCACGCCATTTAAAAAAAAATTTTGGCGCATCGTTTCCCCTTAATATTCATACCAGACCTGAAGGGCCTGATATGGATTTCAGGGGGGAACCCCATGCCATTTCTTTTTATTTTGGTGCAGGGTTCCCCTTAATATCCATACCAGACCCAAGGGGCCTGGTAATGGACTGGGGGGAGACTCATGCCATTGTTTTAAATGACATTTTTTCCTTTAGAAAATCATTTTGCTGTGGTACTGTTATGAACATGGGAAAGATGTGCTACTTTACAGGCAAACTAAGGAGACCCCCCAGAAACAATATTTAAAAGAATATTTAATCTTTATTGTTTCACTTTAAGCATTATTAAACTCACTGCTCCTGAAAAAACGGCAGTTTTTAAAACTTTTTTGCATTGATACATGTCCCCTGGGGCAGGACCCAGGTCCCTAAACACTTTTTATGGCAATAACTTGCATATAAGCCTTTAAAATTAGCACTTTTGATTTTTCACGTTTGTGTCCCATAGACGTTAATGGCGTTCACACACATTTTTTGCATGTTCTACTGCGAAATGAATCGGGGGATTTTTGGCTCATCCTTACTCCATTCATTGGTAACTGGAATGTGCTGCTATATCGTTTTTAAGGTTGTACATGTGTGAACTGTTTTGGAATATGTATTTATATTTTCTAATGCTATTTTTTTATGAACTGTAATTTATTATTTATATATATGTAGTGGCTTTTAATGTACTTCATACTGAGTGCGATTCTATACCCTCTTTATGACAATAAACCCATTAAGTCACCATAAACGCATTACCTTATTCAGTTGTCAGTTGCCTCACACAAGTCACTACTCCCTTTTTATGTTAAATTGAATGAGGGTTGGAGGCACATATTACCATGTGTATACCTCATTTAAAGATCTATTTTTCCCCTCCACCTTTAACATACACAATCGTCAGGAGCAGAAGATTTTATTTTTGGTTGTTCTTTGGCAGAAGGTTATGGTAGTAGCAAAAAAATATACAGCTAAATTTAAAAAAAAAAATACTATTTTTGGCCAGTTTTCCTTTGATAATAACAAAAATCAGGAGATATACATTACCATTTGCCACCATATGAAAGCCCAAATTGTCTTGAAAAAACGCTGTATTATCCACCCGGATGCACAAAGTAGTTGTGATGAAATGTATGTATGTGTAGCGGTCACATTTTTGGTATATAACTTAATCGTCCAGCATCTCCTCCACGGCGTCTTCTATCTCCTTCTCCTCGGGCCGCTCCGCACCCATGGCATGGGGGTAGCCCCCGCTCTTCTCTTCATCTTCTTCTCTTCTTCATCTTCCTCTCTTCTTCATTTTCTTCTCTGGGCCGCTCCACACCCATGCTGGCATGGAGGGAGGCTACCGCTGTGTGACGCATCTCCTCTTCTGACGGTTCTTAAATAACGGGGGGTGGGGCCACCCAGTGACCCCGCCCCCTCTGACGCACGGGACATGACGGGACTTCCCTGTGGCATTCCCCGTGACGTCACAGGGAAGTCCCGTCAAGTCACCGTGCATCAGAGGGGGTGGGGTCACCGGGTGGCCCCGCCCCCCGTTATTTAAGAACCGTCAGAAGAGGAGACGCGTCACACAGCGGGAGCCTCCCTCCATGCCAGCATGGATGCGGAGCGGCCCGGAGAAGAAAATGAAGAAGAGAAGAAGAGAAGGAAAGAAGAAGAGAAGAAGATGAAGAAAAGAGCGGGAGCCTCCCCCCCATGCCATGGGTGCGGAGCAGCCCGATGAGAAGAAGACAGAAGATGCCGCGGAGGAGATGCTGGACGAGAACGCCGGAGGAAGAACCAGAAGAACCAGAAGAAGAAGATGAAGGAAGATAGAAGAAAGAAGAAGCATTTAAATAAAGGAATTGTCAAAAACTGTCTCTTGTCATTTTTAACATTTTTGACAGTTTTTTAGTGAAATGGTAGGGGTAAGTACCCCCTTACCATTTCACACAGGGGGAGGGCCGGGATCTGGGGGTCTCCTTGTTAAAGGGGGCTTCCAGATTCTGATAAGCCCCCCGCCTGCAGACCCCCACAAACACTGGCCAGGGTTGTGGGGATGAGGCCCTTGTCCTCATCAACATGGGGACAAGGTGTTTTGGGGGGCTACCCCAAAGCACCCTCCCAATGTTGAGGGCATGTGGCCTGGTACGGTTCAGGAGGGGGGGCGCTCTCTCATCCCCCCTCTTCTCCTGCGGCCTGCCAGGTTGTGTGATCGGATAAGGGTCTGGTATGGATTTTTGGGGGGACCCCACGCCGTTTTTTTTTTTGGCGTGGGGTTCCCCTTAAAACCCGTACCAGACCTGAAGGGTCTGGTATGGAATTTAGGGGGACCCCCACATCATTTTTTTTTAAATTTTGGCTGGGGTTCCCCTTAATATCCATACCAGACCTGAAGGGCCTGGTATGGAATTTAGGGGGACCCCCACATCATTTTTTTTTTTTAATTTTGGTTCGGGGTTCCTCTGTGGGGAATTCCCATGCCGTTTTTATCAATGAACTTCTATGTGTATTGTCGGACCGGCAATGCAATAGCCGCGAGTAGTTTTAAATGGGTTTTTTCCTTTGAAATGTCATTTTGCTGTCAGACTGTTCTAAACACGGGAAACATGCGCCCCTTTACAGGCATACTATAGACACCCCCCAGGTACAAAATTTAAAGGGATATTACACTTTTATTGTTTGACTTTAAGCATTATTAAAATCACTGCTCCTGAAAAAACGGCCATTTTTAAAACTTTTTTTTGCATTGATCCATGTCCCCAGGTCCCCAAACACTTTTTATGACAATAACTTGCATATAAGCCTTTAAAATTAGCACTTTTGATTATTCATGTTTGTGCCCCATAGACTTTAACGGTGTTCGCGTGTTCGAACAAATTTTTTTCCTGTTCGCATGTTCTGGTGCGAACCGAACAGGGGGGTGTTCGGCTCATCCCTATTGGCTAGTAATCTATCTAGTTTTCAAAGGTTTGAATGTATTGCATTTGGTTGCATGAGTATTTTGTCCTCTATGGTGCAGAGGCTGTATTGTTTGATAGTAAGTTGTTGCTGTTTATCTTTGCCTGTGATTTATATGCCACTTAGGGCTGGTTCTGTTATACTTGTGTAATAATTTGTTACCAGCAACTAAACTGCCCATGTATATTCCTTTGTACGATACACAAATTTTCACTTACAGTTTACGTATGTTTCAATGCTGGCCTTCTCCTATCGAAGTGGGTGTTGATTTATATTAATATAAATATTACGTATTAATGCCTATACTATTAATTTAATCACCCCCACCAATCTATCTATCTATCTATCTATCTATCTATCTATCTATCTATCTATCTATCTATCTATCTATCTATCTATCTATCTATCTATCTATCTATCTATCTATCTCTTTTTCTATATACTTTGTATATCTTTTATGCAGCGCCAATAGTTCAATTACCTTTTCCTAATTTAAGGCAATGTGATCATTTAAGGTGAGTGTATTGTTATGTAAAATGTTTATCTTATTTAATATGATATTAATTTATACCACACTGTAAGGCAAGTGAGACAATGACACACAATGTGAACTTAGTCAGTTGCATATATTTATTTTATTTTGTCAGGAAGAACACATTCCCCTGATCATTATCAGGAATTTAGCATGAATCCAAGATTCTCCTGAAGGAGCTTACTTTAGCATTGAGGGATCCCCAGTCGCTAAATCGCCTGTATTCTCCGGGTTTCAGGAAATATTGCCTTCCACGATAGTTGGGCTGCTCATAGAAAATCCAATGACCTTCAAGAACGTTGCAGGAATTGATGTCATGGTTTTTAAAGAGCTCAAAGACGGATGGACAATCTTCCAAGACCTCCAGCATTTGGCCTTTTAATTCCTCTTTCTCATAGATCCTCATTTTGTGGGGACCTTTTTGCTAAATATAAAAAAATATATAAATTATTACAATGGAATTTAAATATGTGATACAGAGAAATGATGACCTTCATGGTAAAAATGTAACCCGAGGAACTGCAGACAAATCATGTGCATGTGCTTAAAAGGGGATGTTAGCAAGCTGAATCCTATTTTGCACTAACTAGCTTCCTTTCCTGAAACAGAGTTTAATCCTTTTATGGGAAACTCCTTTTAAAATGGACCTGAACTTAACAATAACTATTTGGTATTTAGAGACCATGTTGACTTGTACTTAACCACTTAAGGACCGAGCCTTTTTCTGAGATTTGGTGTTTACAAGTTAAAAACAGTTTTATTTTGCTAGAAAATTACTTAGAACCCCCAAACATTATATATATTTTTTTCTAACACCCTAGAGAATAAAATGGCGGTCGTTACAATACTTTCTGTCACACTGTATTTGCGCAGCGGTCTTACAAGCGCAGTTTTTTTTGGAAAAAATATACTTTTTTTTAATTAAAAAATAAGACAACAGTAAAGTTAGCCCAATTTTTTTTATATTGTGAAAGATAATGTTACGCCAAGTAAATTGATACCCAACATGTCACGCTTCAAAATTGTGCCCGCTCGTGGAATGGCAACAAACTTTTACCCTTAAAAATCTCCATAGGCGACGTTTAAAAAATTCTACAGGTTGCATGTTTTGAGTTACAGAGGAGGTCTAGGGCTAGAATTATTGCTCTCGCTCTACCGATCACGGTGATACATCACATGTGTGGTTTGAACACCGTTTTCATATGCGGGTGCTGATCACGTATGCGTTCGCTTCTGCACATGAGCTCGGCGGGACGGGGAGCGTTTAAATTTTTTTTTCCTATTTATTTTACCTTTAATTTTTTTTTTCTTACACTGTTCTTTTAAAAAAAAAATGGTGTCACTTTTATTCCTATTACAAGGAATGTAAACATCTCTTGTAATAGAAAAAAAGCATGACAGGACCTCTTAAATATGAGATCAGGGGTCAAAAAGACCTCAGATCTCATATTTACACTAAAATGCAATTAAAAAAAATTCTCTTTAAGAGCTATGGGCGGAAGTGACTTTTGCTTCTGCCCTGCAATGGTATGGAGACGGGTGGGGGCCATCTTCCCCTCACTCATCTTCATACCAAGCCAGGGAGAGGACCTGATCACCTTCACCGCTACCGACGGCTACGGTAAGCGGTGGGGGGCACCGGAGCGTGGCGGGAGAGGCCCTCTCCCACCGCCGATAAAAGTGATCTTGCGGTGAATCCACCACAGAGACCACATTTATCTGAAAGCGGATCGCCCGCTAAAGAAGAGGATACCAGGATTATGGCTGCTGACATCTCCTTCTACAAGTGTTAGTTCCCTTGCTGTACCTGTCTTTAGCGCATTCCAAGTGACTGACCCCGGAATTGTGCAGATAAGAACTCCTGACTTTCCTTAACTGCATGCTTGTTTTGGGTCAGTCACTTAGAAAATATGACAGCCAGAGGCAGTCATGGAATCAGCATTTTCAAAAGCAAGCAATATAATCTTCATTTTTTTCTCTTATGACAAGTTTTTCTGTAATGAACACGACCCCTAGTTATACGTGTGTTAATAAAATACTATAGATTGAATTGTGGGATCTTGTCCTCATTGTATTCCTATATTCATCTCCCCATGCTCAATAAAAACGACTGTGATTTTTTTTGATAACTAAGGTCTAATTTTTCAAATACATACATTATTCCCTATGAAGGGGAGAAGGTATGCCGAAGTTGCATGCCGCATTTAACAGGGGAACTAAGCACTACATTCTCCATGTTTCAATAGGAAATATAGAGCATGATAGGTGTGTATATGGGTGAACCTCGGGGCCATTCTTTGGGAAAATATAAGCACCCACACACATTTTGCTTAATACTCTATATCTGTCAATCAGTGATTGTGGGTCATGACCAGTTGCTGTTGCGATTCTACCCACACACAGAATGAAGTGTGGCACTTCTCCTTCTGTAGAACACAACAAGGAGGAAACACAATCAGGAGCCATTTTATAGCAGTGCTTGGTCAAGCAAACAAGACACAATGGGGTTAATTTACAAAAGGCAAATATACTGTACATTTTGCAAAGTGCAGTTGCTTCAGAGCTTAGTAAATGAGCAGACGCTCTGCTGATTTCCGTCTTTCAATCATATGCAAGCAAAAATATTGTTTATTTTTATTTTCCTTACATGCAGTTGAATATTAATTTACCTCATTTAAGTACAACTGCATTTTTCAAAGTGCACAGTCTATTTGCCTTTAGTAAATCAACCCCAGTAAACTGGGACCTATTTGGGGGAGCAGATATACTAGCAAAATGGACTGGATAAACAAAGAGCATTTTTACAAAATAAAAGGGCAAATACATGCTATTAGCGTTATATTAATCCTGGCTGGAGTCTAGCTTTAATCAATAACTATAAATTATGATATAAAAATATAATGATATATGTTACAAAAAATAATCTCCGGTTAATATTGCATTGCATTTTTAAGGCAAGTAAACTAACAAATGCCTAACATTTTAGGTCCTTAAAGGTGCAAAACTGACATTTCAGTTAAAGACCGTTAAACTGAATCCTCCACTGACATTTTATCTCATCTGGCTAATCCAGCTACCTTATCACCCTGCTATATTTCCTGGTTCTGACCTTCCACACATGGAATAGACATACTAAAGAAAAAGGACATTAACCTAAGGTGATGGGTTATTTTTAGTATCATAACTGGAAAATATAACAGGACAAATTAGACACCTTTTTGTGGCAAGTGTATGGGCTTGGAAATAAAGCACAAAGATCCTGCATGTAAAGTTCTAGCATTCCAGTGGTTGCTCTACCCAAAACTAAAGTATCGGTGAAGTGATGAATGGTGATATCCTTTAAATCAGTGGTTCTCAATCCTGTCCTCAAGTCCCCCTAACAGGCCATGTTTGCAGGTTGAATGGTGATATCCTTTAAAGCAGTGGTTCTCAATCCTGTCCTCAAGTACCCCCAACAGGCCATGTTTGCAGGTTTTGCTTTATCTTGCACAGGTGCTTTAAATCAGAGCCAATGGCTTGGTATTTTGGACAGCTATTTTATCTAAGAGAAATTCCCAAAACATGGCCTGTTGGGGATACTTGAGGACAGGGTTGAGAACTACTGATTTAAAGGAAGCCTGTTGTGAGAGAAATGTTGATGCTGCTATTGTTGACCTTCAAAAAAGGAATCTGCCTTGCTGTCTCTGGCTTTAAAACTTTGAGACAAGCCCACAGATCATAAAAAAGTCAATGTAAAATCAGAACTTCTAGTCTGCTTCCAAGTCAGTGATTTATAAATACTGAAAGCCATTGTCGCAGAATGACAGCCAGGGAAAACAGTAATGCTCACTACAGTTTTAAATTGACCATATTAGGACTAATTTATTTGTACAAGAGAAGAGAACCATCCAGAGCAAAATATTTTCAGCCCATTTGAGTTTGGAATTTTTCTAGTGAAAGTTAGGAAATTAAAGAATAGTTCTGTTTCCTTTATTTGGTTAAACACATTACACTGTTATTATTATTAATATGATTCTCAAGTCCTGTTAGTTTCTTGAATGCAACAGTGACTCTTTGTTGTAAAGACAAGATTAGAAATTAAATCTCCCTACTGTGGAGGAGGTAAGAGAACCGTTTATACTGGTAATCAATAATTCTGAAGTATCTTTCACAAAGATTAAGGATACAAATATTACACTGACCTATTATTCTGAGTAATAGAATCATCTGCAAATGGGCACTTATATGTGAGGTATTATACAGTATGTGCAAAAAACATAAGACTCACCTGTGGAATAACTTTGCAAGACCTGACTGAGTCGCTGAAGCCCATCCATTGCTGGTAGTCAGGATATTCTCCCTTCTTTAGAAAATACTGGTGGCCCAGGAAGTTGGGGCGCTCATACAGCATCCAACAGCCGCTATCAACTTTGATGGAATTACAGCGACTGAAGTAAGAGTGGAGATCAGCACAGTCACCACTGCATTCATAGCAGCGGCCCTGAAAGTTCCTGTCCTCGTAGAAGATGATCTGCAATACAAATTGTCACTTCCATGGTTATAAATATAAAAAATACTTTTGCAAATAAATCTCAGAATGTAACTATTACTATATTGCAAGCTTCTCATTTAAAATTCACTAGAGTACATTAGTGAAAATGGTTTAACTGTGATCATTATTTGAAATATAATTAAGCTATAGCATTGTCTTTTACCTTTCCCATTTTTGTCAGACTGTGGATGCAGTTTCCCAGTACCTAGTGCAGAGTCTAGTAGCTCTTATATACATCAGAACCCATGCTCGATCTGCAGAATTCTAACAAAAGAGAACATTTTCTGTCCAGTAAGGGAAAATGTCACAAGAGCTCTATCTCTACTGTTCTTTGATGTACAATATGCTTTATAGGTGCTCTCATTTTTTTAACTGTATTCTGTGTGATCACTTTCTAGAGATTTTTCTACTATATGGTTGCTGATAAAAGCATATTTTTTGTAGCACAAATGTTAATGGCTTGATTTAATTATATTGGGTATGCTAATAAGTAATAAATATATATTGCAATGAAGATATTTTAATGGGTGACAGTTATAATATGTCTTCAGTATCCAATAAAATCTATAGCTGCCAGTCTGGAACGTGATAGAAAGTGATGTACAATATTTGGTTTTGGACTCTCATGGGACTTTTTTGAATAGTGAAAAAAACCTATTGGTAACCTAAACATTGGTACACTGCCTCTTTAAATGTTTGGACAGATCATAAAACATACTTCCTTCCATTAATATGAAACATATAGCCGAACAATAAACAGTTACGCAAATGTATTTCCAATTATTCTATGAAAGAGTATTCTATTTTAAAGCAACCTAAATCAATTTTTTCAATATGTACAGAAACTGGTTCGCATGACCAATGAATGTTTTTGTGCCCAAAGTTCAGCTTTACATTTGTAAACATTTTGCTGTTTCATAATCAAAAATACTGTCCTCAAAGTCCCACTTATTTCACTTTTGGGTATTGCCATCTTGTCCGCATGCCAGGCTTGTGATTATAGCCTGCTTGTGAAAGATGCCTCTGCCCTTTCCATAAAAGTCCTGTGTTACTGTTTTCTGCACATGTCTGGGGCCCGAAATAGTGGTTAGAGTCAAAATTTACCTATGGGTGATTGCACTGTTTGGTCTTCTTAGACTGTATGTTTAGGAGAATTTAAAATACCTAATGGAGCAGATTTTGAGCATAACACTATTGGCATGCCCCTCCTCGTGCTGACAGCATGAGGAGAGGAGAAGAGAGATGATAACTGGCTTATGTGAAAGGGACATCTACACTGACTATCAGTGCCCTGATTTTCTGTGCAGTTCCAACAGTACCCTCCAGTGCTGCCAATCAGTACCCACCAGGGTTACCAATCAGTGCCCATCAGTGACTCCTCATCAGTGTCACCTATCAGTGCTGCCTATCAGTGCCAATTGGTGCCGCCTACCAGTGCCTATCAGTGCCCATCAGTGCCACCTATCATTGTCAATCGGTACCACCTATCAATGTCCATCAGTGCCACCTCATCAGTGCCAATCAGTGCAGTCTATCAGTGTACATCAGTGAAGGAGAAAAATGACCTATTTTGCAAATTTTATGCCAAACTATGAAACACTTTTTGTTAGTTTAGCAAAAGATAAAAAACCCAGTGGTGATTAAATACCACCAAAAGAAAGCCCTATTTCTGTGAAAAAAAAGGAGAAAAATTTTATATGGGTACAGAGTTTCATGACCGCGCAATTGTGATTCCAAGTGTATTGAAAGCTGAAAATTGGCCTGGCTGGCTTTCTCTTTCATAATTTCTCTTTCATAATCACTAATTTTTTTGGGACTACCGTGTCATAATTCACCAGCAGCCCTATTTTTTTCTTGTGGGATACACACTCAACTACAGAAATGCTCTTTTAATCTGCAAAGATGATGCAAACAGTAGTGGAAGAGTGCATTTAAATCTGTGGACCTTTATTTACTAAAAAGAGAATTAGTTACCATTACCCAGCCAAAAGCCAGTTAAATACTAAAATAAAATACTAAATGCTATTAGTGCAGTGATTTACATTTTTCCACACAACATTAACACAGGTCACCGCTGGGACACATGGAAAACAATTGTTTTCTAAGAGCTTCTTTTATACTGCAACACTGTTGTGATGTACGCCGCAGTGCAGTGTGAAAAAATGCAGCATGTGAGCATTTTTTCTTGCGCAGCACCAGATGGCACTGCATGTAACAGCACAGCAGTACAATGCACCATGCTGTTGTGAAATGACATGAATTACGTGTCACTACATGATACTTAAAATAAAATTGAAAAAAATAAAAAAATAAAACAAGCAGTGCAATGCGCTAAAATGTGCATCACACTGCTGCCTGCCAGAGCTGGCACTGCACTAGCAGTAGTGTGAACGTAGCCTAAAATATATATATGTATTGAATGCATTTTACTAAATATATTTTGGAAGATATTGAGGCATTCATTTCAAGTAATCAAAATGTATAATTATGAGTTTTTTTAAAAAAAAAAAAAAGGAAAAGAATTAATCATTTACAGTTTTTTAAGGTCATTTTATGCTTCCTCCAATGGCATATGCTTAGTGTGCCTATACACAGTAAATATGGTATTGCTTGTGGCAGCAATGGTCAAAACACCCCAATGTGAGTTTAGTTATAAATGGTACTATGCTACTTTAACCGTGCAGCTTTATTTTTTCTGTTCTAGGACCAATTTTATCTAAAGGAGTCCCTGCACTCTTGGCTACACTGTACAAGCTGGTCCAAAACAATGACCAGAATGACAGCTTTACACCCACAAGACAACATCCCTGATAGTGAACAATGATCAATAGGTAAAAATGTCCAAACTCCATGAAATGATCTTTATTTTTACTTCAAGCCTTATCTGTATTTATTAATTATAAAAGTATGCTTTTTTTAGAAAACCTTTTTGGATAGAAACTATTTAATTGACTAGTCAATCACTCTGGTCTTAACTGCAAATACATTCAGTTAAAGCTAAATGTACAAATTGGCCAGCTAGAAGGACCAAAAAGGCCTGTGCTTGGTGTCACCATTTTTTTACTTTGATGTGTACAAAGTAGGCAGTTGCACCTTAGTAAAGCTGGCAATACACTGTTGGTTTTTCACTCTGCCGGCTTAACGGCTTCATCCCCGGAAGGATTTACCCACTTCCTGACTAGATCATTTTTTGCGCTACTGCACTGGGTCGCTTTAACTGACAGTTGCGCGGTCGTGCAACATTGTACCCAAGCAAAATTATTGTCCTTTTCTTCCCACAAATAGAGCTTTCTTTTGGTGGTATTTCATCAACTGAGTTTTTTATTTTTTTGAAAAAAAAAACAATATTTTTTACTTTTTGCTATAATAAATATCCAAAATAAATAAATACATTTTTTCATCAGTTTAGGCCAATATATATTCTTCTACATACTACATACTTTTGGTAAAAAATCGCAATAAGCGTATATTGATTGGTTTAAGCAAAAGTTATAGCATCTACAAATACATATATTTATGACATTTTTATTATTATTATTTTTTTACTAGTAATGGCAGTGATCAGCAATTTTTAGCGGAACTGCAACATTGCGGCGGACAAATCAGGCGCTTTTGACACTTTTTTGGGACATTGACATTTATACAGCGATCAGAGCTAAAAATAGTCACTGATTACTGTATAAATGTCACTGGCAGAGAAGGGGTTAACAATAGGGAGTGATCAAGGGGTTAAGTGTTCCCTAGGGAGGTGTTTCTAACTGTGGGGGGAGTGGACTGACTGGGAGTAGAGAGAAATCGCTGTTCCTGTTCACTAGGAATGGGGATCTGTTTGTTTACATTGACAGTTACCCATTCTGGCTCTCTGAGGAGCAATCGCGGGTTGCCTGGTGGACATTGCGGCCTCCGGCCATGCTCATCCGCTCCATCGTCGCGCCCCCTATAGCTCTTAAAGTGGCCAACGTACACCTACAGCGATTCGGGCAGACGCGCCAACCTGCCGCAGTATAATGACGGCGCCTGGTCGGCAAGCAGTTAATAAAAAAAATGTAACAGGTTCCTCTGTCCTTTCCAAACCGCACTGATGGATGAATCCCCCCCCCCCCCCACACACACACACTTGGCTACTGTATTATGACAGCTGGCAGAATACCTGAACAGCAGCTGCATCTGATTGGATGCATTTGCTGTTAAAGCGGAACTAAACCCTTCAACCCTTTTCAGCCAAGGAGGCTGACAACCTAGCCTCTGTTTGATCTTCAACTGCCATGGTGCTGCACATGTGAGCAATTATGATTCCAGATATTTGATGGTTTAACAGTTTGGCTGAAAGCACAAGCAAATGTGACAGTTAGCACTTCTGGCATGCCGGGAATGTAACTGTTTTTTAAAACCATTAAATTGATGGGTTTAGTTCCGCTTTAAATTGTCGATTTTCTGGCCCGACTAATTTGCTTTTCAGTTTAATGATATTGGTTGGGATGGGGCCAGCATTCAAAATTCGCACATAAGTCTAGATCAGCAGGAGAAGCGGTTTTGGCATGCTACACTTCAGATACTATGGGGTTGATTTAATAAACCTGGAGAGTGCAAAATCTGGTGCAGCTCTGCATAGAAACCGATCAGCTTCCAGGTTTTATTGCCAAAGCTTAATTGAACAAGTTGAAGTTGAAAGCTGATTGGCTACCATGCACAGCTGCACCATATTCTGAGTGCTCCAGTTTTAGTAAATCAACCCCTATATGTGTGAACATTTCAATACCTTACTGAATGTGCTAGCTCTATAGTTCTGCATATCAGACTTTCCTATTTTTGGCTCTTTTACAAAGGTTATTTTATGTACTATAGGACTGCTAGCCTACTTCTGCATGTAAAGAGAAGTGACTGTTACACTTTTAATTAAATATTCTAGAATTAAAGCAAAATAACAAGAAGGCACATAAGGTAATAAATATGCACTTAACTAAATAAATATGCATTTGTCTTTATAATAGTAGTTATTGCTGTTTTAGAAGAACCACTTATCCAAATAGGTTTACATAATTTGGAAGATCAACTGATATAACCAAGAAAAATATACAGGGGGACATTTACCAATCCTGTCTCAAGGCAAAATAATGTTAACCAGTGGCAGTGGGAAGCATTATGAGACAGAATTATTGCAAGGTTACAGCCTGAGTCATAAAATTCCTCTTTTGGCATGCTCTAAAGTCTACACTTGTGACTGCATTAAATCTGACCCTGACAATTTTATACTTTATATCTGTTTAAAACGGATATCACACTTGGCTGCCCAGGACTACAGACACACAGGTCTGTAAACATGTTTCCAAGACTTTGCCTAAGGAGATGAAGCCTGATTTACGACTGCATTTGCTTGATAAATGCCCCCCCCGTATGTAATTGCACTTATATCTGAGAGACAAGTAAAATATTTGACTGTTATATAGACTTGCTACAAATCTTTTTGCTTTATGTAGCCTTTGCAAGTTTCGGCTTTTGTCATATAAATTTAACTGATAACAAGACAGTTGATTAATGAAGACTTTTGTTCTACTACAGTATATACCACATTATTAATAGTGTATAGTTAAAGGAGAAGTACAAACAAAGCTTGTTTGGCTGTACTTCTCCTATGTATCACATCGTTCTGCACTCCTGTAACCCATTTTCAGCAGACAGCGAGTTGAAGCTGACATCACAGCCCAGGCTCGGGAAAGATTGCGACCATATGGTCGGGATCCACCCACATGCCTGGACTGGAACCTGGCTCAGCCTCTCAGCAAGCCACTGAGAGCCTGAGCTGGCCAATCCCACCCCCTTCACATCCCAGTGCTCCAGTAAGCAGACAGTGGTGACTGACAGTCACTGAGACTTGGTTTTCAGCCTTAGAGCTGGCGGGGGACAGATGCAGCATCCACGTAAGTAATTATAATAATAAAATAAAAATAATTCCAAATGTAAACCCTTTTCAAATTTGTAGTACAGGAAATAGAAGAAAGGTGTGGGGCATGGGATCTCTTAAAGAAATAAGTGTTCACAGTCAGGTCATAAAGCTGATCTCCAGGTGTTGGTTAAGTTTAAATAGTTGTTTTGACCAAGGCTGGTTCAAACAAACTATCTACAACATTAACAACTACAGCGACTGTCAGCGCTGTATGAACTGTATGTAGCCTCCGTTGCAAACAGTATACAGTGCTGTGTTCCAGCAGCGGGATGGAAACTTCCCACCCCACATCCAGAACAAAATTGAGTCCAGGCTGAGCGTTGGTCAGCAATTTAAAGGGAGATTTTTATTCTAAGAATAAATACAAAGCTTCCACTGGTTGGCTTTGGTGGAGAGATGTATGGATAAAGTCCTGATCTTCGACTTACCCAGTTAGAGGAAGTTTGTTATTTATTCTTAGATTTTAAATCTCCCTCTGATATGCTGACCAGCAACTTAGGCTGACATGATTTTATTCCGAGGGTGGGATAGAAAGTTCCTGGATCACAGAGCTGAATACTGTATGTAGCTGAGGCTAAATACAGTTCACACACCGCTGGCAGCAGTTGCAGATGTTTGTGAAGTAAATAGTTAATTTGTGCCAAACTTCACCAAAATCTAGGAATCATCTTTAAGCAGTGTTAAGGGAATGAATGTCTTTAGGCTGCTCCCTCAGGGGTGGAGGACAAAGGTCAGCTCTTAGCTTAAGTGTGGACTGGGTGTGTAAGGAGTATAGAGCCAAAAGCAGAACATATAAATTCTAGATTTGATTTTATTCAGACTCTAGTATCATAAAAAGCCTATAAAGGTAGGGTTTAACCAGTATATGGAGTAAGTGTACGGTTTATCTACCAGAATGCATCCAATTTTATCAATTCAGTACATGCTTCATTTAACAACACTAAGCCCTAATGAAGAAGGAGACCCTTCGAACCCCTAAAACATGTTGGGTTTTAAAATTACAGGAATCTGAATGAATATAAATTGGGACTTCATATTTTCTGCTTTTGGCACTGGAGAGATTCACCCTCACTATCTGTTTTGGTGAATATTGCCAAAGAGACAAAAAACGGTTGATTTACTAAAACTGGAGAGTGCAAAATCTGGTGCAGCTGTGCATGGTAGTCAATCAGCTTCTAACTTCAGCTTGTTCAATTGTTTGATTGTAAAGTCTCGTTTTTTTTCCTAGAAAAATAACAAACATGTCATACTCATCTGCTCTGTTGCAGTGGATTTGCACAGAGCAACCCCAAGCCTCCTCTTCTCTGGTCCCTCTTCGGCTCTCCTGGCCCCTCCCTCCTGTTGAGTGCCCCCACAGAAAGCAGCTTGCTATGGGGGCACCTGAGCCGAGTCACAGCTCCCTGTGTCCATTTAGACACAGAGCCCTGACCTGGCCCCGCCCCCTCTCTCCCCTGATTGGCTAGCTGACTTTGATTGACAGCAGCGGCAGCCAATGGCTGAGGGCTGCTGCACGCAGAAGGTTTTTATTTTAATGCATAGAATGCATTAAGATATAAAATCTTCTGCTTTTACAACTCCTTCAAGCTTTGACAAAAAATTGAAGCTGATTGATTTCCATGCAGAGCTGTAGCAGATTTTGCACTCTCCAGTTTTAGTAAATTACTTCCAAAGAGTCTATTCAACAGGAGGGAAAATAAGTGAAACCTCATCTGAATAACCATGTCAGGTGAGTTAGTATACTTTCAAGTTAAAGTAAGAGTGGCATCAATCTTTCTACATCTCGTGAGGTTTTAATATAATATTGTGATATCAATATTTTGTATACACTATGACCTAAAACCCATTTGTATATTTTACTTTTTCAAAGTCTTTAGTAGTCTATAGAAAATCTTTCTGTACACTGTAGAATTTGGTCAGTTTAGTCCTGAAGTGACAGCTGTGTAAACTATACAGACAACTGCTGGCAGTGGTCCTTGTTTTATAATAGGGTTGAACACTCTAGTACTGTAATCTCTTGATAAAATGTGCTCATTATCATTATACTGTACATAAAGCAACAATAGGCTGAACCGCTATACTGACACAGCTTGCATTGCTGTTTTCAACTGAATGAAAAGTGTTGAATGCACACAAAAATAACTAGGATAAAACTATTTATTTTGGAGGTAATTGCTAGATAAATTGTTTTTATCTATCATTTAGTCAACATTGAAATATTTATCTCTAGATCATCAAGATTAAACATTTGAGGTACTATATAATATAAGTATAATAATTCATAGGATTTTATATGACTTTCTGAACTACAATTATAAAGCAATAATGCCCTTTATATAAGTTGTTGCCCTAAATTACTGAAATATTTAACAGATTAAAAAAACTTGGAAGAATGCAGCACATAAGAGTAGAAAAAGTGTGAGAATAATGGCCCTTACAATTCTTGCAAGACGATCCTAGTTAACCTGCACTCCTAAATAATCATTATACATATATGTTATGTATACAGCTTGGAACATTCCTGGTTGATGCCCCTGCAACCTAGAGTTCCCTGGAGTAGATACAGTACCTCTACTTCAGTGATCTCAATTTGCTTCTGGGTCCTGCGCTGAGCGGCTTAAAACCTGTTTACTGAACACAGGAGGTCAGCCGCTCGGCATGGGCACAATTCAGAGAATGCTTTGCATATTTTGGATGAATGCAAAGCATTTTCTGATTGAACAAGGTAGACAGGTGGGCATTCATGTCATGCTTTCCACCTTGGCCAATCAGAGAACACTTTAGTGTTTAGTAAACACATTAGTTCAGAAAATGCAAAGCTTTCTCTGAATGGTGCCCGAGCTGAGCAACCAAGCTCCTGCATTCAGAATGCACTGGCTAGCCACTCAGCACGGGCCCCAGAAAAAAAAAAGTGGAGATCACAGAAGTATTCAGTGGTGGCTGGTGATCCATTATTTGGGGGGACGGCAAACAAACCCCTCCGCCCGCCCGTTAGCCCACACGCACACCCGCACTTACCCCATCCAGGTCGCGGCGGCTTTCCCGGCTTCTCCTTCTGGCCAGTCCAGTCACTTCTCTCGGCCAATCTGGTCTTAGGACCCGCTTTATGTCCTGATTGGCCGGGAGGAGAAGCAGAAAGACAATAGCAAATGTTGATTCGCTAATGTCACAAGTGCTCTGCGCCCTGGGCCCAACCTTTTTGAAGCCAATTAAAGTCTCAGGCTCTAATCATATGCTTAAAAAAAACCCCATAGAAATCCATGCGTCTGGCGCCCTGCATGGAGATTAGGGGCCGGCGCATGGAGATTGGGGGGGGCGGTGCTACTGCACCCCTTATGGACCAGACGCAGCTGAAAGTAGCAGGGTCTACTTCAGTGTTTTTCAGCTTCCAGGTGCATCAGCCAGATATGGTATATACTTGGTTACATTGGTCCAAACTGGTATATCTCATGGGCGTGTGCACAGGGTGTGGCGGATGTGCCTGGGCACACCCTAATCACCTAGTGCACATTAGCATTATCACTCTGTGTAGCAGAAGGGAGATGGGAAAGATCTCCCTCTTACCAACTCTGCCAAAAGAGGAGTGCTTACATACTTTTCACTGTGCCGGCAGGGAGATCAATGTGTCAATGTGCCAGGGCTATATATATATATATATATATATATATATATATATATATATATATATATATATACACACAGGCATGTGTGTTCAAGCCTTTGGGGTGCACACCCTAATGCAATAGGCTGCACACACCTATGGTAGATCTAATGGAGATTGTATAATCAGACAGTAATGTGTGTGGTTAGCTTACGATTTTGATTTTTTTTCTCCCAAATACAGTGCAAATTTAATTATGCGCAGATTAATAATGACCACGCACATAATGATAAACAACTGACTTTCTTAGGTGTAATCGTTTCAAATGATCATCCACAAATGTTTTAAATTATTATCTGCTCATTTGATTAATCAATAAAAAAGATCAATTTGGTTGAAATAGATCAAAAATTGAAGGAATTCTCACACCTGAAATGGTCCTTAAATGGTTGTATATTGATCAAAACAATGTAGTAAGATCATTCTCTGAAAAACAAAATTATTTTACCAAAACTACCGTTATATCAAAAGATCATATTGGTTCATAAATAACACCTGTTTATGCTAACGGAAAAAACAAATAAAATTAATATGCAATATTTATCATTTGAAGAAATACATTTTTCAGTCATTTTTTTTTGTCCTGATTGAGAAAGAAAATATTATACAAAACCACTATACATTCCTTAAAAAAATATCAGATTTAGATGCTACAGGGGCAGAAATCAAAAGATATCAAACAAGAAAATAAGTTCTGGTTTTCTCATACCTGTGTAACAATATTTGAAAGGTACCTATCTAAATGAGCTGGTATCAGAAAAAAAACCCATCTGCTTGGTGATCATTTTTAGATGATCTTAGAATAGATATTGTAGTAAACAAGTGTGGGATTACCTATTTGTAGGGAACAATAGCAATCCACCAGGAAAATCCAGCTTGTGTGATCTATTAGTTGACTATGGAGTATCTACAGAGCCGTAACTAGAGGGCCCCCCGGTGCAAGAACCCATTGGTCCTGGGGCCCTTTTCATCCCTTCTGGGCCCTTTCCTCTGGTCCCGGGACCATTCTCTTTGAGCTGGGGACTTTTCCCTGTGGGTCGGGGGCCCTTGATCCCAGGGCCCTTTACTCCTGTCATAAGAAAGAGGTTCCACCATGAACAAGATCTGGGGTCCTGTCGCCAACTTCCCAAACAAATTTGGAAACAATAGAAAGTGTCCCCCTTGGGAAACGCGACTTTAAAGGCGACACAGACACCAAATAAACTTTTTGTTAAAAAATATAAATGTTATTACAAAATAAGTATAAAAACAACATTCATCTAAAAATAATGTCTATACAGAGACATATGAAATTGCATGTATTTATACATGTACATATACAGATATTGTGTTGTCTCCAATATACCCAAAGCGTTTCTGGTTAGAACACCCTTCCTTAGGGGTAGTGATAAGGATATCTGTATTCATTCAGTAATTTCTATTATTATCATGGGACCATTTATTAGGTCCTGCAGTGGGACTCTTTCACATGTTCTGCATCAGACCCCCTTCCTGCCATCTTGGGGCCCACCCCACGGTGGTGGAACGCCAGGGCCCGATCGCTCTTAAGTGTCATGGGATGGGTGGAATGCTTTACATTGTATCACGGAATGGGTGAAATGTTCTGCAGTGTATCATGGGATGAGTGAAAGGCCCTGCAGTGTTATGAGATGGGTGGAATGCTCTGCAGTGTGTCATGGGATAGTTATAATTCTCTGCAGTGTTTTGTGTGTTGGGTGAAATGCTCTGTAGTGTATCATGGGATAGGTGAAATTCTCTGCAGTGCATAAAGGGATGGATGGAATGCTCCACACACATATGCACACACACATTCAAACAGATATATAAATACACATACAAACACATACATACACACATATAAACACACATACAAACAACTATAAAAACACACATACATATATATAAAGCCTTTCAAAATATCAGTACACCACAGTACCTTCAATCATATAGCTGAGTACTGCACTGTAGGGGGAGGGAGAGAGAGTACAGCACAAACTCCTCCCCCTTCCACTGCTTTGACTTTGCTGAGTGCATTAACTGTCTGACTGACTCACTGACTCACTGACGAGGTACAGTTTGGCTGAGGATGGGGAGTTTGGTCTCATCTGATTGGCATTATCTACCAGTCCCACGGGCACCCTGGAGCATGGGTGGAGGTTGCCATTACGACCCCTGCGACCCCTGTAGCTATGCCACTAGGTCTCTACACCAACACATGATACATAATCTGATCATTGTGGCTATAATGGCTGATCATTATATTTATAAGAGCACTTTTATTGTATTTGAAGCTTTCTAGAAATGTAGATTTTAACACACAGCTAAAGAACTAGAGTTTAACACTTTGGTTTGGATTGAACCTTGAAGTTAAACTATTTATTTTTATTTTTGATCATAATCTTTTGTTAAATATAATATCTAAAACCAAGAAAGTTTGTGCTGAAACATTTTAGTATAGTCCCGATCCCCAGTCTGCAATGCCAGCAGGGAGAAGTAGTTGCAGTTTCATTGTGTCTTCTGCTGCCCTTGGCCATGTTTGCAGAAGTATATAGTGGAAAAATACTTCTGTGGAGAGGATTCTGTGTCTGATTAGTGACAGAGACTATTTACCAAATATGAATACACAGAGGAAGAGAATGTGGACTGTTAGGAAAGCTGGAAGGTTAGTATTGTGGGAGGTGTATTATTATTTAAAGCGTAACTCCACTTTTGTCGAGAAACAAACATTCCCCTCTGGGTGATCTACTGTATGTACATTGCAAGGATTATGACAAACTTTGTTGCAGATTCCTACCTTTTGTTATGCTGAAGAAATTCCTCTGTGTTTCTCTGTGCCTCTGATCACAGTGGGTCTAATGGGAGTGGTTTCATAATTAACTGTCAGGTGTGCAGATGCAGAGCACCAATGAGGAAATCTGCTGGGCCTGCATCCCTTTAGATGTGTTTCTATTGAAAGTATCTCTCCAAAAATGACATTTTTGTTGCAGGGGATGCCTGAAATCTGACTTGTATCTTAGGCAGACTTCTGGGAAAATTGGTGAGTCAATCACACAAGCAGGAAATGATGTTTCTGGGGGGTGGTCAGTACACACTCTGTGAACAGAACAACTCCATGCAGCCATATTGCAATGCATTCTCAGAAAATTACAGTGGCAGCAGATTGAAAAGGAAAGGTAATTTTTAATAACATTCAATTACAATATGATTAGTATCACAATTATATGCGCAATTTTATTTTTTCTTCATTTGTATTTTTTTTTCAACAAAAGGGGAGTTACCCTTTAACAGTTTGTGCAGCGCTTTACAACATGAGTGCAGACAGTACAGTTACAATACAATTTAATACAGTAGGAATCAGAGGGCCCTGCTCATTAGAGCTTACTAGGAATGAGCCGAACACCCCCTGGTTCGGTTCGCAGCAGAACATGCGAACAGGCAAAAAATTTGTGCGAACACTGTCTATGGCACGCGAACGTGAAAAAGTGCTAATTTTAAAGGATTGTATGAAAGTTATTTGGGGACCCAGGTCCTGCCCCAGGGGACATGTATTAATGCAAAAAAAGTTTTAAAAACGTCAGTTTTTCCGGGACCAGTGATTTTAATAATGCTTAAAGTAAAACAATAAAAATGAAATATTCCTTTATATATCGTGCCTTAGTATGCCTTTAAAGTAGCGCATCTTTCCCATGTTTATAACAGTGCCACAGCAAAATTACATTTCTAAAGGAAAAAATGAAATTTAAAACTGCTCGCAGCTGTAATGTATTGTCAGATCCCTGCAATATAGATAAAAATACCAAAAATACCGAAAAAAATGGCGTGGATGTCCCCCAAAATCCATACCAGGCCCTTCAGGCCCTTAAGGGGAACCCTGCACCAAATTTTCTTAAAATGGCGTGAGGGTCCCCCAGGCCCCCAGGCTCTATATACTCTGAACAGCAGTATATATACTATACAGCCTGCCCTATATACTCTGCAGAAAAACTGGGCCTTAGGGGTTGGTGGTACTAGAACACTGTAACCCCTCACAGTTACTCTTGTTGGGGGTAGGAATGGGCCCTGCTGTGAAATATTATATCAAAAATTGAAATTACATGGCCCTGTTAAACAAGGGCAGAAAAATTGGGCCTTTGGTTTTGGTGGCGCCAGCACACTGTAACCCCCCACAGTTACTCTTGTTGGGTGCAGGAACGGGCCCTACCCAAGTATTATTTTCAAAAATAGTAATTACATGCCCCTGTTAAACAGGGGCAGAAAAATTGGGCCTTTGGTTTTGGTGGCACCAGAACACTGTATCCATTACAGATACTCTTTTTGGGCACAGGAATGGGCCCTGCGTTGAAATATTATATCAAAAATTGTAATTACATGCCCATGCTAAACAAGGGCAGAAAAATTGGGCCTTGGGTGGTGGTGGTGGTGCCACAGCACAGTAATCCTCACAGATACACTTGTTGGGTGCAGGAATGGGCCCTGTTGTGAAATATGAGATCAAAAATTTTAATTACATGTCCCTGTTAAACAGGGGCAGAAAAATTGGGCCTTGGGTGGTGGTGGTGGTGCCACAACACTGTAACCCCTCACAGATACTCTTGTTGGGCACAGAAACGGGCCCTGCTGTGAAATATTATATCAGAAATTGTAATTACATGCCCTTGCTAAACAGGGGCAGAAAAATTGGGCCTTGGGTGGTGGTGGTGGTGCCACAACACTGTAACCCTTCACAGATACTCTTGTTGGGTGCAGGGATGGGCCCTGCTGTCAAATATTAGATATAAAATTTTAATTACATTCCCCTTTTAAACAGGGGCAGAAAAATTGGGCCTTGGATGGTAGTGCCCTAAACCAAAAATATTGTTGGAAGCTAGCATCATCAAGATTGAGGAGGAATAGGATAGTCAGCATAGGCAGTCTTCAAGGAATCCCAGATCTATAGTAAATTCAATCAGTTACATCAGCATCAGGTTCTTGATAGCTGCTGATCCTAGACCGATTCATTTTTATGAATGCCTATCAAAGGAGTCTGTGAAAAGGCGCACTATTTGATCCGTTACAAACCCTCCAGCAGCACTGAATGTGCGTTCAGAAAGAACTCTGGATGCAGGACAGGCCAGTAGCTCAATTGCATATTGAGTAAATTCTGTCCAGTGGTCCATCCTCAAGACCCAGTAACCCAGTGGATTCTCTGTTGGAAAGGTCTCCAAGTCTGCTCTTGCCCCTAGATATTCCTGCACCATATACCGCAGATGCTGGCGATGGTTGCTTGAACCGATCAGATCTTGGCGCTGAGGACTGAAAAATAGTTTAAAGGCATTGGTCAGCCGGCCACCTTCTCCACCTGACTAAACAAAGCCTCAGTAACACGTTCTCCAGTGCCAGGAAATGATAACTTCCCAGGGTCTGGAAATGCGTTACACACACCTTTCTTCAGGGCCTCCTAAAGAGGCCTGCGAAGGCAGGATGAGTTCTGCAACTTTACCCTTGTAATGTGGATCAAGAGGGGTTGCCAGCCAGCCTTGATACCACGAATCCTTGGGTCCTTTCGCAGGCTTTTCAGAATCAGGAAGGCCATGCAGTGTAAGTTTGCAGAGGCATTAGATTCGGAGTCCTCTGGGTCACTAAGGATCACATTATCCGTAACTACCTCCTCCCAGCCACGTACAACTCCTTGGGTTTCTGGGGACTGAAAACCATCCCTTGAACATTGCTGCTGAGTGTTATCCTCTACATCCATGCTGACACAATCCTCCTCCTCTTCTTCCTATGTGTTTGGCGGGCCCACAGGAATTCTATCTGGATAAAGGAGGCCTTGAGAGGAAAGAAAGTCCTCCTCTTCCTCCCACTGTTCTGCCTCAAGTGCTCTATCCATGATTCCACAAAGCATGTGCTCCAGCAGGAAGACTAGAAGGACAGTGTCACTGATGCATGCATTGTCACTGCTCACCATTCTTGTGGCCTCCTCAAATGGTGACAGGACAGTGCATGGATCCTTGATCAGTAGCCACTGGCATGGAAAAAGGAAGCCAAGCTCCCCTGACCCTGTCCTGGTGCCATACTCGCACAGGTACTCATTGATGGCCCTCTGCTGTGTTTGAAGCTGCTGCAGCATTGCCAACGTTGAGTTCCACCTGGTGGGCATGTCATAAATGAGGCAGTTGGTGGGCAGGTTGCATTCCCTTTGAATGTCAGCCAGCCAAGCACTGGCATTGTATGACTGGCAGAAATGAACACAGACTTTTCTGGCCTGCCTCAGGAGATTTTGTAAGCCTAAGTACCTGCTCAAGAACCGCTGCACCACCAAATTCAGGACGTGTGCCAAATATGAAACATGGGTCAAGTGTCCCTGTCGGAGGGTGGAGAGAAGGTTGGTGCCATTGTCGCATACAACCATTCCTGGCTGAAGCTGGCATGGCATCAACCACCTCTGAGCCTGCCCCTGAAGAGCTGACAGAATCTCTGCCCCAGTATGGCTCCTGTCCCCTAGGCAGACCAACTCAAGCACCACCTGGCATCTTTTAGCCTGACTGCTTGCGTAGCCTTGAACACTTACGGAGCACCGCTGGTTCAGAGGACAAATCTGAAGAGGCCATAGAGGAAGAACAAGAAGAGGGGGTGGAGGAGAGAGCTGTGGCAGAATCACCACTAGCATTTTGGAGGTGTGGTGGCGGAACAAGCTCCAACAACACTGAACCCTGTCCTGCATCCTTCCCAGCTGCCAGCAGAGTTACCCAGTGCACCATGAAGGAAAGGTAACGTCCCTGCCCATGCCTGCTGAACCATGAGTCAGCGGTAATATGATAATTATGGTAATGGTAATTACTGCTGGCCGCCCTGTCCAATAAGGCCAAAACATTGCCTTGCACATGGCAGTAGAGAGCCAGAATGGCCTTCTGTGAAAAGAAATGGCGTTTTGGAACCTGCCACTGAGGTAAAGCACATTCCACAAATTAACGAAAGGGATCGGAGTCTACCAGCTCAAAAGGCAGCAGTTGCAGTGCTAGCATTTTGGCCAAGCTAGCATTTAGACGCTAAGCATGTGAATGGCTGGGACTGAATTTCTTTTTACAGTTCAGCAACTGGGATAGGGAAATTTTCCTGCTAAAATAAATTGGTGGTGTACTGCTAGCAGATTGGCTGCAAGTACTTGGGACACCTATTGCTATACCTTCATTCCTCTCAGTGCAGGCTTTTGAGAGGACTGGGGGTATAGTAGGGTTGGAGAACCCAGATCAGGAGCAAGGTGACGTTCGGCTTTTTCTTTGATGTGGGTCCTTCAAGTGTTGCTGCCAATGGACTGCATGGCAGGTTGTCAAATGTCTGGTCAAGCATGTGGTGCCCAAGCGGCTGCTGTTCTGGCCACGCTTGATCCACTTCAGACATAGGTTGCAAACAGCAATGATGCGATCTGCTGCACACGTGTCGAAAAAGGCCCACACCAAGGAACTTTTAAAAGTCAGCGAGGAGTCAGCAGCGCCCTGCACCTGCGGAGCTCTGCGGTGTGATGCAATAGGGTGGCTGCCCTTAAGCTGCCCCCTAGAGGACATCCTGCCTCATTGGGGTTTTGCCTCCTCCTCCTCACTTTCCTCCTCTCTTCTCTCAGGTACCCAAGTACATTCAGTGACCTCATGATCCCCTCCCTCTTCGTCACTGGAGCAAACTTGGCAGTATGCTGCAGCTGGGGGAACATGACCAGTTTCTTGTCCTTCTGTGGCACCCCCTCTCTTTAGGCTCTAGTTACTCCCTTCCTCAACCTGGGAACCAACATCAGAGCCTTCAAATTGCTGTGCATCCTCTAGCAGCATGCACCCGACACTGTGGTCGAATAATTCTGGGGACTCCTCTGTGCATAATGGTGGGGCTACAGAAAGAGTGACTGTGGACAAGGAGCCGGTGGACTAGGCCGCTTTTGCAGCTGCGTTGGAAGGCAAACTATTCTGAGCCTGGGTGATGGGAGGATGAGGACGGCTTCATTATCCATTCTACCAAGTCTTCTGCATGTTGTGGCTCAATAACATGACCAGCAGCAGAAAAGAAGTGTGCCCCACAGCCACCTGCAGAGGATGCACCATGTCTACGACCACCACTGTTGACTGTAGACACAGAGGCTGCTTTCCCTCTTTTAGTGGCCTGTGAGCGTTTGCCTCTCCTTGGTGGCCTTCTGGACATGATGTATTTTTTGTTTTGCAACACCACACTACACTTTATTATATACTGTGTACACCGCCTGAAGTGTATTAGAAACTATACACCACTGAATGCACTGTATATATGGGCTACATTGAATGGAGATATGTATATATATATATCAGGGCTCAAAATTTCAAGTCCTGAGCTACCAGCCAGGCCTTAGGAGTTACTCACCACTAGTTGTCCCACCTAACCCCTACCCTGCCCCGCCCCTAAATACACCCTCATAAATTATCTTATTAAATTACACTGTTAAATGATTTATGCAGACTTAAGTTACAAAAATAAATATTAACAACAACTTGATCAGCCTCATCAGTACCCATTATTGCAGCCTATCGGTGACCCTCAATGCAGCCTATCAGTGCAGCTTATCAGTGCCCATCAATGCAGCCTCACCAGTGCTCATCAATGCAGCCTCATCAGTGCCCACCAAAGCGGCCTCACCAGTGCCCATCAATGCATCCTGATTAGTGGCCATCAATGTAGCCTCACCAGTGGCCATCAATGCAGCCCAATCAGTGCCCATCAGTGCAGCCCAATCAGTGCCCATCAACGTAGCCTCGCCAGTGCCCACCAATGCAGCCTCACCAGTGCCCATCAATGCATCCTGATTAGTAGCCATCAATGTAGCCTCACCAGTGGCCATCAATGCAGCCCGATCAGTGCCCATCAATGCAGCCCAATCAGTGCCCATCAATGCAGCCCAATCAGTGCCCATCAGTGCAGCCCGATCAGTGCCCATCAACGCAGCCTGATCAGTGCCCATCAGTGCAGCCCAATCAGTGACCATCAGTGCAGCCCAGTCAGTGCCCATCAATGCAGCCCGATCAGTGCCCATCAATGCAGCTCGATCAGTGCCCATCAATGCAGCCCGATCAGTGCCCATTAATGCAGCCCGATCAGTGCCCATCAGTGGAATGCAGTAGAATTGGAGGCATAAGTATTGGGGGGGAAGGGGCTGGTGTGGAATTGGAGGCATAAGTATGATTCAGACCTATGCCTCCAATTAACCCCCCTTTTCTTCCAGCACACATCTTGTTAAATTCCCCATTCAATGCCTCCAACCTCCTCAAGCATATGATGCTTTCAATCACAGCACACTGACAGTTACCTTTCTCCTGCAGCCGAGGGGTCAGGCATCATGTAAACACTGAGGACGGGGGAGAGGGGTGGTCCCAGGCGGCAGACTGCTCCTATGGAAATGTCCCTCGCTGCGAGCCTGTGCAAGGGGGCGGGGACGAGCGGCATGAGGGAGGTGGAGAGGGGTGGTCCCAGGCGGCACACTGCTCCTATGGAAACACCCATAGCTGCAAGCCTGTGCAAGGGGGCGGGGATGAGCGGCATGAGGGAGGTGGAGAGGGGCGGTCCCAGGCTGCGGACTGCTCCTATGGAAATGGCCCTTGCTGCGAGCCTGTGCGAGAGGGTGGGGACGAGCGGCATGAGGGAGGTGGAGCACAGCCCTGTCTATACTCGCACCCCTCATAATTTCACTCGTCAAATGTGAGCAGGCGAGTTGAAATTTTGAGGGCTGTATATATATATATATATATATATATATATATATATATATATATATATATATATATATATATATATATATATATATATATATATATATATATATATATATACACACTAGACTCTATATATATATATATATATATATATATATATATATACACACTAGACTATATATATATATATATATATATATATATATTAATACTCCGCCTGAAGTGTATTAGAAATGGTACACACTGTATTAGATACTGTGTACACCACCTGAAGTGTATTAGAAACTGTACACACTGTATTAGATAATGTGTACACCACCAGAAAAGTAGTAGAAACTGTACACATTGTATTAGATACTGTGTACACCGCCTGCATTGTATTAGAAACTGTACAATGGCTGCACTGTTATGTATACTGTGTACACCACCAGAAGTGTAGTAGAAACTGTACAGACTGTATTAGATACTGTGTACATCGCTTGAAGTGTATTACAAAACTGTACACACTGTGTTAGATACTGTGTACACACCCAGAAAAGTAGTAGAAACTGTACAAACTGTATTAGATAATGTGTACACCACCAGAAAAGTAGTAGAAACTGTACACACTGTATTATATATTGTGTACACTGCCTGGAGTGTATTAGAAACTGTACTATGGCTGCACTGTATTGTGTACTGTGTACACCACCAGAAGTGTAGTAGAAACTGTACACACTGTATTATATATTGTGTACACCACCAGAATAGTAGTAGAAACTGTACACCCTGTATTAGATACTGTGTACACCACCTGCACTGTATTAGAAACTGTACAACGGCTGCACTGTTATGTACACTGTGTACACCACCAGAAGTGTAGTAGAAACTGTACAGTGTACTAGAAACTGTTTGGGGTTCCCCACAGGGGAACCCCAAACCAAAATGTAAAAAAAAAATGACGTGCGGGTCCCCCTAAATTCCATACTTAGGCCCTTCAGGTCTGGTATGGATATTAAGGGGAACCCCGGCCAAAATTAAAAAAAAATGATGTGGGGGTCCCCCTAAATTCCATAGTCTGGTATAGATTTTAAGGGGAACCCCGCGCCAAAAAAAAAAACGGCGTGGGGTCCCCCCAAAAATCCATACCAGACCTTTATCCGAGCACGCAACCTGGCAGGCCGCAGGAAAAGAGGGGGGACAAGAGAGCGCCCCCCCCTCCTGAACTGTACCAGGCCACATGCCCTCAACATTGGGAGGGTGCTTTGGGGTAGCCCCCCAAAACACCTTGTCCCCATGTTGATGAGGACAAGGGCCTCATCCCCACAACCCTAGCCGGTGGTTGTGGGGGTCTGCGGGCGGGGGGCTTATCGGAATCTGGAAGCCCCCTTTAACAAGGGGACCCCCAGATCCCGCCCCCCCCTGTGTGAAATGGGAAGGGGGTACTTTACCCCTCCATTTCACTAAAAAACTGTCAAAAAGGTAAAAATGACAAGAGACAGTTTTTGACAATTCCTTTATTTAAATGCTTCTTCTTTCTTCTATCTTCCTTCATCTTCTTCTTCTGGTTCTTCTGGCTCTTCTGGTTCTTCCTCCGGCGTTCTTGTCCAGCATCTCCTCCGCGGCGTCTTCTATCTTCTTTTCCTTGGGCCGCTCCGCACCCATGGCATGGGGGGAGGCTCCCGCTCTTCTCTATCTTCTTCTTCATCTTCTTCTTCTTTTCTTCTTTTCTTCTCTTCTTCTCTTCTTCTCTTCTTCATTTTCTTCTCCGGGCCGCTCCGCATCCATGCTGGCATGGAGGGAGGCTCCCGCTGTGTGACGGGAAGTGGTTCAGTTATCCTGACTGGGCGTCATAAGACGTCCAGCAGGATAACATGCCGCTGCGCGCCCGCGGGGACGCGCATCGCGGCGATCGGTGTGTCAGTCTGACACACCGCTACACCGATCTTGGTAAAGAGCCTCTGGCGGAGGCTCTTTACCACGTGATCAGCCGTGTCCAATCACGGCTGATCACGCTGTCAATAGTAAGAGTCGTTGATCGGCTCTTCCTCACTCGCGTCTGACAGACGCGAGTAGAGGAGAGCCGATCGGCGGCTCTCCTGGCAGGGGGGGTCTGCACTGATTGTTTATCAGCGCAGCCCACCCTCAGATCACCACACTGGACCACCAGGGATCGCCACTAGGACCACCAGGGAAGGTAAACATGTGGATGGCCAGGTATGTACCCCATGGCCATCCACATGTGCCCAGTGTGCCCAATCTGTGCCAATCAGTGCCCACAAATGGGCACTGATTGGCACCATTATGTTGCAGTGATGCCCAGCAATGCCACCCTTAGGGGCATCACTGCAAGCAACCAGTGTCATCAGTGCCACCCATCAGTGTCCATCAGTGCCCACCTATCAGTGCCCATCCGTGCCCATCTGTGCCAACTATCAGTGCCACCCATAAGTAACCATCAATGCCACCTACGAGTGCCCATCAATGCCACCTATGAGTGGCCATCAGTGCCGCCTATGAGTGCCCATCAGTGCCACATACCAGTGCCACCTATCAGTGCCCATCAGTGCCACCTATCAGTGTCCATTAGGGATGAGCCGAACACCCCCCCAGGTTCGGTTCGCACCAGAACCTGCAAACGGACCGAAAGTTCGCACGAACGTTAGAACCCCATTGACGTCTATGGGACTCGAACGTTCGAAATCAAAAGTGCTCATTTTAAAGGCTAATTTGCATGGTATTGTCCTAAAAAGGGTTTGGGGACCCGGGTCCTACCCCAGGGGACATGTATTAATGCAAAAAAAACTTTTAAAAACGACCGTTTTTTCGGGAGCAGTGATTTTAACCAGTTGCCGACCGCCGCACGCCGATGTACGTCGGCAGAGCGGCACGGGCAGGCAAAAGGGCTTACCTGTACGTCCCTGCCTGCCCACGGGTGGGGGGTCCGATAGGACCCCCCCTCCCCGGTGCCTGCGGCGGTCGGCAAATCTCCCCCGGCGATCGGTGGTGAGGGAGAGGCCATCCATTCGTGGCCCCCCCTCGCGATCGCTCCCAGCCAATGGGATCATTTCCCTGCCTCTGTATTGTACACAGAGGCAGAGGAAATGATGTCATCTCTCCTCGGCTCGGTATTTTCCGTTCCGGGCCGAGGAGAGAAGACTGTAATGTGAGTGCACAACACACACACACACACAGTAGAACATGCCAGGCATACAAAACACCCCGATACCCCCCTCCCCGATCCCCCCCAATCACCCCCCCCCCCCTGTCACAAACTGACACCAAGCAGGTTTTTTTTTTTCCTGATTACTGCTATGTGTCAGTTTGTGACAGTTACTGTTAGGGCAGTGAGTGGTAGCCCCCTTTAGGTCTAGGGTACCCCCCTAACCCCCCCTAATAAAGTTTTAACCCCTTGATCACCCCCCGTCACCAGTGTCACTAAGCGATCATTTTTCTGATCGCTGTATTAGTGTCGCTGGTGACGCTAGTTAGAGAGGTAAATATTGAGGTTCGCCGTCAGCGTTTTATAGCGTCAGGGACCCCCATATACTACCTAATAAATGTTTTAACCCCTTGATTGCCCCCTAGTTAACCCTTTCACCACTGATCACCGTATAACCATTATGGGTGACGCTGGTTAGTTTGTTTATTTTTTATAGTGTCAGGGCACCCGCCGTTTATTACCGAATAAAGGTTTAGCCCCCTGATCGCCCAGCGGTGATATGCGTCGCCCCAGGCAGCGTCAGATTAGCGTCAGTACCGCTAACACCCACACACGTAGCATACGCCTCCCTTAGTGGTATAGTATCTGAACGGATCAATATCTGATCCGATCAGATCTATACTAGCGTCCCCAGCAGTTTAGGGTTCCCAAAAACACAGCGTTAGCGGGAACAGCCCAGATACCTGCTAGCACCTGCGTTTTGCCCCTCCGCCCGGCCCAGCCCACCCAAGTGCAGTATCGATCGATCACTGTCACTTACAAAACACTAAACGCATAACTGCAGCGTTCGCAGAGTCAGGCCTGATCCCTGCGATCGCTAACAGTTTTTTTGGTAGCGTTTTGGTGAACTGGCAAGCACCAGCCCCAAGCAGCGTCAGGTTAGCGCCAGTACCTCTAACACCCACGCACGCACCGTACACCTCCCTTAGTGGTATAGTATCTGATTGGATCAATATCTGATCCGATCAGATCTATACTAGCGCCCCCTAGCAGTTTAGGGTTCCCAAAAACGCAGTGTTAGCGGGATCAACCCAGATACCTGCTAGCACCTGCGTTTTGCCCCTCCGCCCGGCCCAGCCCAGCCCACCCAAGTGCAGTATCGATCGATCACTGTCACTTACAAAATACTAAACGCATAACTGCAGCGTTCGCAGAGTCAGGCCTGATCCCTGCGATCGCTAACAGTTTTTTTGGTAGCGTTTTGGTGAACTGGCAAGCACCAGCGGCCTAGTACACCCCGGTCGTAGTCAAACCAGCACTGCAGTAACACTTGGTGACGTGGCGAGTCCCATAAGTGCAGTTCAAGCTGGTGAGGTGGCAAGCACAAGTAGTGTCCCGCTGCCACCAAAAAGACAAACACAGGCCCGTCGTGCCCATAATGCCCTTCCTGCTGCATTCGCCAATCCTAATTGGGAACCCACCACTTCTGCAGCGCCCGTACTTCCCCCATTCACATCCCCGACCAAATGCAGTCGGCTGCATGAGAGGCATTTTCTTTATGTCCTCCCGAGTACCCCTACCCAAAGAACCCCCCCAAAAAATATGTGTCTGCAGCAAGCGCGGATATAGGCGTGACACCCGCTATTATTGTTCCTCCTGTCCTGACAATCCTGGTCTTTGCATTGGTGAATGTTTTGAACGCTACCATGCACTAGTTGAGTATTAGCGTAGGGTACAGCATTCCACAGACTAGGCACACTTTCACAGGGTCTCCCAAGATGCCATCGCATTTTGAGTGACCCGAACCTGGAACCGGTTACAGTTATAAAAGTTACAGTTACTAAAAAAAGTGTAAAAAAAAAAAAAAAAAAAAAAACACATACAAAAATATAAAATAAAAAAAAATAGTTGTCGTTTTATTGTTCTCTCTCTCTCTATTCTCTCTATTGTTCTGCTCTTTTTTACTGTATTCTATTCTGCAATGTTTTATTGTTATTATGTTTTATCATGTTTGCTTTTCAGGTATGCAATTTTTTATACTTTACCGTTTACTGTGCTTTATTGTTAACCATTTTTTTGTCTTCAGGTACGCCATTCACGACTTTGAGTGGTTATACCAGAATGATGCCTGCAGGTTTAGGTATCATCTTGGTATCATTCTTTTCAGCTAGCAGTCGGCTTTCATGTAAAAGCAATCCTAGCGGCTAATTAGCCTCTAGACTGCTTTTACAAGCCGTGGGAGGGAATGCCCCCCCCAACGTCTTCCGTGTTTTCTCTGGCTCTCCTGTCTCAACAGGGAACCTGAAAATGCAGCCGGTGATTCAGCCAGCTGACCATAGAGCTGATCAGAGACCAGAGTGGCTCCAAACATCTCTATGGCCTAAGAAACCGGAAGCTACAAGCATTTTATGATTTAGATTTCGCCGGATGTAAACAGCGCCATTGGGAAATTGGGAAAGCATTTTATCACACCGATCTTGGTGTGGTCAGATGCTTTGAGGGCAGAGGAGAAATCTAGGGTCTAATAGACCCCAATTTTTTCAAAAAAGAGTACCTGTCACTACCTATTGCTATGATAGGGGATATTTACATTCCCTGAGATAACAATAAAAATGATTAAAAAAAAAAAAAAATGAAAGGAATAGTTTAAAAATAAGATTAAAAAAAATAATAATAATAATAAAAAAAAAAAAAAAAAAAAAAAAAAAAGCACCCCTGTCCCCCCTGCTCTCGCGCTAAGGCGAACGCAAGCGTCGGTCTGGCGTCAAATGTAAACAGCAATTGCACCATGCATGTGAGGTATCACCACGAACGTCAGATCGAGGGCAGTAATTTTAGCAGTAGACCTCCTCTGTAAATCTAAAGTGGTAACCTGTAAAGGCTTTTAAAGGCTTTTAAAAATGTATTTAGTTTGTCGCCACTGCACGTTTGTGCGCAATTTTAAAGCATGTCATGTTTGGTATCCATGTACTCGGCCTAAGATCATCTTTTTTATTTCATCAAACATTTGGGCAATATAGTGTGTTTTAGTGCATTCAAATTTAAAAAAGTGTGTTTTTTCCCCAAAAAATGCGTTTGAAAAATCGCTGCGCAAATACTGTGTGAAAAAAAAATGAACCACCCACCATTTTAATCTGTAGGGCATTTGCTTTAAAAAAAAATATATAATGTTTGGGGGTTTAAAGTAATTTTCTTGCAAAAAAAATATTTTTTTTATGTAATCAAAAAGTGTCAGAAAGGGCTTTGTCTTCAAGTGGTTAGAAGAGTGGGTGATGTGTGACATAAGCTTCTAAATGTTGTGCATAAAATGCCAGGACAGTTCAAAACCCCCCCAAATTACCCCATTTTGGAAAGTAGACACCCCAAGCTATTTGCTGAGAGGCATGTCGAGTCCATGGAATATTTTATATTGTGACACAAGTTGCGGGAAAGAGACAATTTTTAATTTTTTTAATTTTTTTTTGCGCAAAGTTGTCACTAAATGATATATTGCTCAAACATGCCATGGGAATATGTGAAATTACACCGCAAAATACATTCTGTTGCTTCTCCTGAGTACGGGGATACCACATGTGTGGGACTTTTTGGGAGCCTAGCCGCGTACGGGACCCCGAAAACCAAGCACCGCCTTCAGGCTTTCTAAGGCCGTAAATTTTTGATTTCACCCTTCACTGCCTATCACAGTTTCGGAGGCCATGGAATGCCCAGGTGGCAAACCCCCCCCCCCCCCCAAATGACCCCATTTTGGAAAGTAGACACCCCAAGCTATTTGCTGAGAGGTATAGTGAGTATTTTGCAGACCTCACTTTTTGTCACAAAGTTTTGAAATTTGAAAAAAGAAAAAAAACATTTTTTTTTTCTCGTCTTTCTTTATTTTCAAAAACAAATGAGAGCTGAAAAATACTCACCATGCCTCCCAGCAAATAGCTTGGGGTGTCTACTTTCCAAAATTGGGTCATTTGGGGGGGTTTTATGTCATCTGGGAATTTTATGGCCTTCAAAACTGTGATAGGTAGTGAGGAGTAAAATCAAAAATGTACGCCCTTAGAAATCCCGAAGGCAGTGATTGGTTTTCGTGGCCCCGTACGCGGCTAGGCTCCCAAAAAGTCCCACACATGTGGTATCCCCATACTCAGGAGAAGCAGCTAACTGTATTTTGGGGTGCAATTCCACATATGCCCATGGCCTGTGTAAACAATATATCATTTAGTGACAACTTTTTGTAATTTTTTTTTTTTTAGTCATTATTCAATCACTTGGGACAAAAAAAATGAATATTCAATGGGCTCAACATGCCTCTCAGCAATTTCCTTGGGGTGTCTACTTTCCAAAATGGGGTCATTTGTGGGGGTTTTGTACTGCCCTGCCATTTTAGCACCTCAAGAAACGACATAGGCAGTCATAAATTAAAGGCTGTGTAAATTCCAGAAAATGTACCCTAGTTTGTAGGCACTATAACTTTTGCGCAAACCAATAAATATACACTTGACATTTTTTTTACCAAAGACATGTGGCCGAATACATTTTGACCTAAATGTATGACTAAAATTGAGTTTATTGGATTTTTTTTAGAACAAAAAGTAGAAAATATCATTTTTTTCAAAATTTTCGGTCTTTTTCCGTGTATAGCGCAAAAAATAAAAACGGCAGAGGTGATCAAATACCATCAAAAGAAAGCTCTACTTGTGGGAAGAAAAGGACGCAAATTTCGTTTGGGTACAGCATTGCATGACTGCGCAATTAGCAGTTAAAACGACGCACTGCCAGATTGTAAAAAGTGCTCTGGTCAGGAAGGGGGTAAATCCTTCCGGGGCTGAAGTGGTTAACCACTTCCCGCCCGGCCTATAGCGGATTGACGGCCGGGCGGTGGTTCAGTTATCCTGACTGGGCGTCATATGACATCCTTCAGGATAACATGCCGCCGCGCGCCACAGGGGCGCGCATCGCGGCGATCGGTGGATCGGTGTGTCAGTCTGACACACCGCTACACCGATCTTGGTAAAGAGCCTCCGGCGGAGGCTCTTTACCACGTGATCAGCCGTGTCCAATCACGGCTGATCACGCTGTCAATAGGAAGAGCCGTTGATCGGCTCTTCCTCACTCGCGTCTGACAGACGCAAGTAGAGGAGAGCCGATCGGCGGCTCTCCTGGCAGGGGGGTCTGCGCTGATTGTTTATCAGCGCAGCCCCCCCCCGCAGATCACCACACTGGACCACCAGGGATCGCCACTAGGACCACCAGGGAAGGTAAACATGTGGATGGCCAGGTATGTACCCCATGGCCATCCACATGTGCCCAGTCAGTGCCAAATCTGTGCCAATCAGTGCCCACAAATGGGCTCTGATTGGCACAATTATGTTGCAGTGATGCCCAGCAATGCCACACTTAGGGGCATCACTGCCATCAATCAGTATCATCAGTGCCATCCATCAGTGTCCATCGGTGCCACCTGTCAGTGCCCATCTGTGCCCATCTGCCCACCTATCAGTGCCCATCCGTGCCAACTATCAGTGCCACCCATAACTACCCATCAACGCCACTTACGAGTGCCCATCAATGCCGCCTATCAGTGCCCATCAGTGCCGCCTATCAGTGCCCATCGGTGCCACCTATCAGTGCCCATCAGTGCCACCTATCAGTGCCCATTAGTGCCACCTATCAGTGCGCATCAGTGCCACCTATCAGTGCCCATCAGTGCCACCTCATCAGTGCCACCTCATTGGTGCCACCTTATCAGTGCCCATCAGTGCCGCCGTATCAGTGCCCATCAGTGCAGCCATATCAGTGCCCGTCATTGAAGAAGAAAACGTACTCATTTACAAAAATTTTTAACAGAAACAAAGAAAAACTTGTTTTTTTTCAAAATTTTCGGTCTTTTTTTATTTGTTGCGCAAAAAATAAAAACCGCAGAGGTGATCAAATACCACCAAAAGAAAGCTCTATTTGTGGGAACAAAATGATAAAAAATTTGTTTGGGTATAGTGTAGCATGACTGCGCAATTGTCATTCAAATTGTGACAGCGCTGAAAGCTGAAAATTGGCCTGGGCGGGAAGGTGTCTAAGTGCCTGGTATTGAAGTGGTTAATGATGCTTAAAGTAAAAAAAAAAAAGTGAAATATTCCTTTAAATATCATACCTGGGGGGTGTCTATAGTATGCCTGTAAAGTGACGCGTGTTTCCCGTGTTTAGAACAGTCCCTGCACCAAATGTCATTTTCAAAAGGAAAAAATCTCATTTAAAACTGCTTGCGGGTTTAATGTAATGTCGGGCCATGGCAATATGGATGAAAATCAGTGAGACAAACGGCATGGGTACCCCCCAGTCCATTACCAGGCCCTTTGGGTCTTGTATGGATATTAAGGGGAACCCCGCACCCAAATTAAAATAAGGAAAGGTGTGGGGCCACCAGGCCCTATATACTCTGAACAGCAGTATACAGGCGGTGCAAACAAGACAGGGACTGTAGGTTTGTTGTTAAGTAGAATCTCTTTGTAATTTTGAACGGGTACATTTTTAACGTGTTTAGCTCCAGCCAAAAAATCTTTTTTAAGCTTTTTGGAAAACATAGGGAAGGGTTATCACCCCTGTTACATTTGTTTTGCTGCCTTTCCTCCTCTTCAGAAGATTTCACCTCACTTTTTGTCCCAATGAAAAATGTTTTTTGAAAATTTGTATTTTTTTGTGGAACAAGGATTGGAAAGCATCAGTGGAAAGGAGAAATGTTTTTTCCCATATTAACTCTTACAGGAGAGAATTTCCCTTCCTAGGGGTAGATTTCATCTCACTTCCTGTTGTCTCCTTCCGTTTGCAAGTAGGAGTCGTTTGTAAGTTAGATGTTTGAAAGTAGGGTCCTGCCCTATATACTCAGCAGAAATTTGGGCCTTAGGTGTTGCTGTGGCCACAACACTGTAAGCCCTCACAGGGCCCTGCTGTGAAATATTAGATCAAGAATTGTAATTATATGCCCCTGTTGAACAGGAGCTGAAAAATTAGGCCTTAGGCACTGGTGCTGGTGCCACAACACTGCAACCCCTCACAGACACTCTAGTTGGAACGCAGGAACGAGCCCTGCTGCAAAGTATTGCATCAAAAATTGTAATTACACGCCCCTGTTAAACAAGGGCTGAAAAATTGTGTCTTAGGCACTGGTGGTGGCGCCCAGAACCAAAAATGTTCCTACAAGCTATCAGCGTGATGATTGAGGAGGAAGAGGATAATTACTCAGGGATAGTCACTCAGCATCAGCATAGGCAGTCTTTGAAGGGATCTGAGATTTCAAAAAAAATTATTCGGTTACATCAGCATCAGGTGCTTGGTAGCTGGTGGTGATCCAAGACTGATTAATTTTTATGAAGGTCAGTCGATCGACCGAGTCGGTGGACAGACGCACCCTGTGATCGGTTACCACGCCTCCAGCAGCACTGAATGTGCGTTCCGAAAGAACGCTGGATGCAGGACAGGCCAGTAGCTCAATTTTATACTGTGCAAGCTCTGGCCAGTGATCCATCCTCAAGACCCAGTAACCCAGAGGATTTTCGGTGGGAAAGGTGTCCAAGTCTGATCTTGCCCCTAGGTATTCCTGCACCATGTAAAACAGACGCTGGCGATGGTTGCTGGAACCGATCATACCTTGGGGCTGCGGACCAAAAAATTGTCTGAACGCATCGGTCAGACGGCCACCTTCTCCACCGCTCCTTCTTTGACTGACCGAAGCCTCAGCAACACGTTGTCCAGAAACAGGAGTTTGTAACCTCCCAGTCTCTGGGAACGTGTTGCACAGACCTTTCTGCAAGGCCTCCCGAAGATGTTTCATCCTCTGCTCCCTCTGCGATGGCAAGATAAGGTCCGCAACCTTACCCTTGTAACGTGGATCAAGGAGGGTTGCCAGCCAGTATTGGTCCTTCTCCTTGATACCACGAATACGAGGATCCTTACGCAGGCTTTGCAGGATCAGGGAGGCCATGCAGCGTAGGTTTGCTGAGGCATTCGGTCCGGAGTCCTCTGGGTCACTAAGGACGACAATGTCCGCAGCCACCTCCTCCCAGCCACGTACAAGTCCATGTGTTTCTTGGGACTGATCCCTTAAAGACTGCTGCTGATGCTGAGTGCCAGGCTCCACCTCCATACTGACACAATCTTCCTCCTCCTCCTCCTCCTCCTCGTCCTCTTCCTGTGTGATCGGCGGGCACGCAGGAACACTGTCTGGATAAAGGGGGCCTTGAGAGCTAAGGAAGTCCTCCTCTTCCTGCCTCTGTTCTGCCTCAAGTGCCCTGTCCATTATTCCACGCAGCGTGTGCTCCAACAGGTGGACAAGGGGGACAGTGTCACTGATGCATGCACTGTCACTGCTCACCATCCTCGTGGCCTCCTCGAATGGTGACAGGACAGTGCATGCATCCCTGATCATGGCTCACTGGCGTGGGGAAAAAAAAACAAGCTCCCCTGACCCTGTCCTGGTGCCATAGTCGCACAGGTACTCATTGATGGCCATCTGCTGCGTGTGCAGCCGCTGCAGCATGGCCAACGTTGAGTTCCACCTGGTGGGCATGTCACAGATTAGGCGGTTCTTGGGCAGGTTAAACTCCTTTTGGAGGTCCGTCAGCCGAGCACTGGCATTATATGACCGGCGGAAATGCACACAGACTTTCCTGGCCTGCCTCAGGACATCCTGTAAGCCCGGGTACCTGCCCAAGAACCGCTGCACCACCAAGTTAAGGACGTGAGCCAAACAGGGCACATGGGTCATTTGTCCCTGTCGGAGGGCAGAGAGGAGGTTGGTGCCATTGTCGCAAACCACCATTCCTGTCTTAAGTTGGCGTGGCGTCACCCGCCTCTGAACCTGCCCCTGCAGAGCTGACAGAACCTCTGCCCCAGTGTGGCTCCTGTCCCCCAAGCACACCAGCTCAAGCACCGCATGGCATCTTTTGGCCTGCGTACTTGTGTAGCCCCTTGAACGACTACAGAGCACCGCTGGTTCCGAGGAAGAGGCCATGGAGGAAGAAGAAGAGGAGGGGGTGGAGGAGAGAGGTGTGTCACAATCATTAGCATTTTGGAGGCGTGGTGGCGGAACAACCTCCAACACTACTGCACCTTGTCCTGCATCCTTCCCAGCTGCCAGCAGAGTCACCCAATGCGCTGTGAAACTTAGGTAACGTCCCTGTCCATGCCTGCTGGACCATGAGTCAGCGGTAATATGCACCTTACCGCTGACCGCCCTGTCCAGCGAGGCATGGAGATTGCCTTCCACATGCCGGTAGAGAGCCGGAATCGCCTTCCGTGAGAAAAAGTGGCGTTTGGGTACCTGCCACTGAGGAACCGCACATTCCACAACCTCAGGGAAGGGGGCAGAGTCTACCAACTGAAAAGGCAGCAGTTGAAGTGCTAGCAATTTTGCCAAGCTAGCATTCAACCGCTGGGCATGTGGATGGCTGGGAGCAAACTTTTTTCGGCGGTGCAGCAGCTGGGGCAGGGAAATTTGCCTGGTACAATCTGACGTCGGTGTACCAAAAGCAGATTGCCCACAAGTACTTGGCTGTGACACACCTAATTCTACACCTTCATTACTCTCAGTGCAGGTCTCAGAGAGGACTGGAGGTCTAGTGGGGTTGGAAATCTCAGCTGATGAGGAGCAAGGAGAGGTCCTCTTTGTTCTTTGGTGTGGGTCTTTTAGATACGCTTGCCAACGAACTGCATGGCAGGTCAATATATGTCTGGTCAAGCATGTGGTACAGAAGCGGGAGATGTTTTGGCCACGTGAGATACGCTTGAGACATATGTTGCAAATAGCAGCGGTGCGATCTGATGCACTCGTCTCAAAAAAGGCCCACACCAAAGAACTTTTTGAATAACGCGCAGAGACTGCAGCACCCTGCACATGTGGAGCTTTGGGGTGTGATGCAGTCAATGTGCTGCCCTTAGGCTGGCCCCTGGAGGGCATTCTGCCTCGTTGGTGATGTGCCGCCTCCTCCTCCTCCTCCTCCTCTCTCCTATCAGGCACCCACGTTGAGTCAGTGATCTCATCATCCCCTCCATCCTCATCACTGGAGCAAACCTGGCAGTATGCTGCAGCAGGGGGAGCATGACTATCAGATTGCTGTCCTTCTTGGGCACCCCCTCTGTCCGTGCTCATGTTACTGCCTTCATCGAGCTCAGTATCATTATCAGAGCCTTCCAAACGCTGGGCATCCTCCTGGAGCATGTACCCAACACTGTGGTCAAACAGTTCGAGGGACTCCTCAGGAGGACATGGTGGAGCTAGGGAAGGAGTCACTGATGACATTGAGCCGAGGGAAGAGGCCGCTGCTTTGCCAGACAAAGCACCCTGGGCATGGGTGAGAGAGGATGAGGAGGATGAGGACGGCTTGGTCATCCACTCGACCAAGTCTTCCGCATGTTGCGGCTCAACACGGCCAGCTGCCGAAAAAAAGGCCAAGCGTGTCCCATGGACACGTGCTAACGAGGTTGCACCGTCTCCACGACCAGCACTAGACACAGAGCCTGCTTGCCCTCTCTTATTGGCTTGTGACTGTCTGCCTCTCCTTCTTGGCCTTCCAGACATACTAATGGCCTGTAGCTGCACTAAGCTGGGATATATATATATATATATATATATATATATATATATATATATATATATATATATATATATATATATATATATATACTGATACTGCAGCTAGCAAAATCAACTGCCTGCCTGTAGTATGAGAACACCACCAACCTTTTACAGGTAGCTTTAGCTGAACACTGTGAGGTGGACGCACCCCACTAACTTGTAGGTTTAGCTGAACACTGTGAGCAGGACGCACTGCACTAACTGTAAATAGTCTAGCTGCCTGACCGTGGTACTAATAGGATCAAAAGAACACCAGTAATTTTCTTCAGGTAGCTTTATATACTGTAACAAGACAAGCCTGCCTGTCAGTAGGAAGATAACAGGAACGGATCTAGCTCAACACTGTGAGCAGGATGCACTGTACTAAATGTAAATAGTCTAGCTGCCTGACCGTGGTACTAATAGGATCTAAAGAACACCAGTAATTTTCTTCAGGTAGCTTTATATACTGTAACAAGACAAGCCTGCCTGTCAGTAGGAAGATAACAGGAACGGATCTAGCTGAACACTGTGAGCAGGACGCACTGTACTAAATGTAAATAGTCTAGCTGCCTGACCGTGGTACTAATAGGATCAAAAGAACACCAGTAATTTTCTTCAGGTAGCTTTATATACTGTAACAAGACAAGCCTGCCTGTCAGTAGGAAGATAACAGGAACGGATCTAGCTGAACACTGTGAGCAGGACGCACTGCACTAAATGTAAATAGTCTAGCTGCCTGACCGTGGTACTAATAGGATCAAAAGAACACCAGTAATTTTCTTCAGGTAGCTTTATATACTGTAACAAGACAAGCCTGCCTGTCAGTAGGAAGATAACAGGAACGGATCTAGCTGAATACTGTGAGCAGGACGCACTGTACTAAATGTAAATAGTCTAGCTGCCTGACCGTGGTACTAATAGGATCAAAAGAACACCAGTAATTTTCTTCAGGTAGCTTTATATACTGTAACAAGACAAGCCTGCCTGTCAGTAGGACGATAACAGGAACGGATCTAGCTGAACACTGAGCAGGACGCACTGCACTAAATGTAAATAGTCTAGCTGCCTGACCGTGGTACTAATAGGATCAAAAGAACACCAGTAATTTTCTTCAGGTAGCTTTATATACTGTAACGAGACAAGCCTGCCTGTCAGTAGGAAGATAACAGGAACGGATCTAGCTGAACACTGTGAGCAGGACGCACTGCACTAAATGTAAATAGTCTAGCTGCCTGACCGTGGTACTAATAGGATCAAAAGAACACCAGTAATTTTCTTCAGGTAGCTTTATATACTGTAACAAGACAAGCCTGCCTGTCAGTAGGAAGATAACAGGAACGGATCTAGCTGAACACTGTGAGCAGGACGCACTGTACTAAATGTAAATAGTCTAGCTGCCTGACCGTGGTACTAATAGGATCAAAAGAACACCAGTAATTTTCTTCAGGTAGCTTTATATACTGTAACAAGACAAGCCTGCCTGTCAGTAGGACGATAACAGGAACGGATCTAGCTGAACACTGAGCAGGACGCACTGCACTAAATGTAAATAGTCTAGCTGCCTGACCGTGGTACTAATAGGATCAAAAGAACACCAGTAATTTTCTTCAGGTAGCTTTATATACTGTAACAAGATAAGCCTGCCTGTCAGTAGGAAGATAACAGGAACGGATCTAGCTGAACACTGTGAGCAGGACGCACTGTACTAAATGTAAATAGTCTAGCTGCCTGACCGTGGTACTAATAGGATCAAAAGAACACCAGTAATTTTCTTTAGGTAGCTGTAAATACTGTAACAAGACAAGCCTGCCTGTCAGTAGGAAGATAACAGGAACGGATCTAGCTGAACACTGTGAGCAGGACGCACTGTACTAAATGTAAATAGTCTAGCTGCCTGACCGTGGTACTAATAGGATCAAAAAAACACCAGTAATTTTCTTTAGGTAGCTGTAAATACTGTAACAAGACAAGCCTGCCTGTCAGTAGGAAGATAACAGGAACGGATCTAGCTGAACACTGAGCAGGACGCGCTGCACTAAATGTAAATAGTCTAGAAGATAACAGGAACGGATCTAGCTAAACTGAATACAGTGTATACATATATATGCAACACCTGGGATGCATATATATACACAATACACTGTAAGTGCAGCTAACTGACTGACTGTCCTGCCTAATCTAGCTAACTCAAATGAAATGACACTGTCTCTCTCTCTCTCTAAGCACACCGGAACACACTGCACAGGGCCGCCGTGCAGGCGGCCTTATATAGTGTGGGGCGTGTACTAAATCCCCTGAGCCATAATTGGCCAAAGCCTCCTTGGCTTTGGCCAATTACGGCTCTCTGTTCAGGCGGCGCTGTGATTGGCCAAGCATGCGGGTCATAGTGCATGCTTGGCCAATCATCAGCAAGCAATGCACTGCGATGCCGCAGTGAATTATGGGCGAATTTGGCGCGAACGGCCCATATCGTTCACAATTCGGCGAACGACCAAACAGCCGATGTTCGAGTCGAACATGGGTTCGACTCGAACACGAAGCTCATCCCTAGTGTCCATCAGTGCCGCCTATCAGTGCCCATCATCAGTACCCGTCAGTGCCACCTCATCAGTGCCCATCAGTGCCGCCGTATCAGTGCCCGTCAGTGCAGCCATATCAGTGAAGAAGAAAACGTACTTATTTACAAAAAGTTTTAACAGAAACAAAGAAAAACGTGTTTTTTTTCCAAATTTTCGGTCTTTTTTTATTTGTTGCGCAAAAAATAAAAACCGCAGAGGTGATCAAATACCACCAAAAGAAAGCTCTATTTGTGGGAACAAAATAATAAAAATTTGTTTGGGTACAGTGTAGCATGCCCGCGCAATTGTCATTCAAATTGCGACAGTGCTGAAAGCTGAAAATTGGCCTGGGCAGGAAGGTGTCTAAGTGCCTGGTATTGAAGTGGTTAAATAACAGGGGGCAAGGCCACCCGGTGACCCCGCCCCCCTCTGACGCACAGTGACTTGAGGGGACTTCTCTGTGACGTCATGGGGAATGCCACAGGGAAGTCCCGTCATGTCCTGTGCGTCAGAGGGGGGCGGGGTCACCGGATGGCCCCGCCCCCGTTATTTAAGAACCGTCAGACGAGGAGCGCCGTCACACAGCGGGAGCCTCCCTCCATGCCAGCATGGATGCGGAGCAGCCCGGAGAAGAAAATGAAGAAGAGAAGAAGAGAAGAAAAGTAGAAGATGAAGAGAAGAGCGGGAGCCTCCCCCCATGCCATGGGTGCGGAGCGGCCCAAGGAGAAGAAGATAGAAGACGCCGCGGAGGAGATGCTGGACGAGAACGCCGGAGGAAGAACCAGAAGAGCCAGAAGAACCAGAAGAAGAAGAAGATGAAGGAAGATAGAAGAAAGAAGAAGCATTTAAATAAAGGAATTGTCAAAAACTGTCTCTTGTCATTTTTAACATTTTTGACAGTTTTTTAGTGAAATGGTAGGGGTAATTTTGTACCTCCTTATGCCCCGTACACACAGTCGGATTTTGTTCGGACATTCCGACAACAAAATCCTAGGATTTTTTCCGACGGATGTTGGCTCAAACTTGTTTTGCCTACACACGATTGCACAAAGTTGTCGGAATTTCCGATCGACAACCACGCGGTCACGTACACCACGTACGACGAGACTAGAAAAGGCCGGTTCAGAACCAAGCGCGGCACCCTTTGGGCTCCTTTTGCTAATCTCGTGTTAGTAAAAGTTTGGTGAGAGACGATTCGCGCTTTTTCAGACTCGTGGCTTTCAGACCGTTTTCTGCCGTTCAGTTTGTGCTTGTGGGTTTGTATCTGCTCTTCAGTGCGTGCAAGCAAGTTCCGCGTGACTTTAAGGAGTCATTGTATTCTTGTTCGTTCGTTACTGGTTTTCAGGTCGCTCTTCACAGGCCTTGCTGTTCTTCAGTGCGTTCTGTTACTTCGTTCTGAGCAGCCGACCGTTTTCTAGCCATGTTTTGTATGCGTACTCCTCGTAGAGTTCGTGCTGTGCGGGGGCTTGGTGTTGGGGTCCTGACCTTGACACAAGTCCAGTCCATGAACAGGGTGGGGAGGAGTTCATGGACCAAGAATTGGTTGCTTCAGCGTGACCAGTTCTGTCATATGCCTTTGCTCCGTGAGATCCGTGAGAATAATCCTGATGATTTCAGGAACTTTCTCCGGATGACAGACCCCGTGTTTCACCATTTGTTGGCTTCGATGACCCCCTATATCAGCAGGCAGGATACCTGCATGAGGCAAGCCATCACTCCGGAGCAGAGGTTGGTCGCTACCTTGCGGTATTTGGCCACAGGGAGAAGCCTGCAGGACCTCAAGTTCTCGACAGGCATCTCCCCCCAGGCTCTGGGGATCATCATCCCAGAGACCTGTTCTGCCATCATCCAGGTCCTGCAGAAGGAGTATATGAAGGTAAGATTTTTATCCTTTAATATCACATTTTATTGTATTGAATGTTTGATAATATATTGTATTTCTTTCCTCATTCCCTAATTCCCATGATTGTAATATGCTGTGAATGTCCCCTTTGTCCTCATGCATGCTGGATTTTTATGTAATTATTATTTTAGGTCCTTCATACATATTTGCCCTTCAATAACCTCCCCAGCATGGTCTCTCCTGCCCTATATTCACCTCATGTAGTCACTTAACAATGTATTTGATCAGCTCCATAGTAGTGCTTTACCCCAAACACCCCCTAAAATGTTTGGAACTGTTATTTTAGCTTTAAATTCAGGCAGAGTGGCAGAGGCTTTTTTTGTGGTGTCCCCAAATTTTTTGGAACCCTCCCTCCCCCAACTGCTAAGTCAGCTGATCCCAATTCTCTATCTATCCTCAATCATCTATCTGCTGACTTTGCCAAACCCATACACACTATACCCATCTCTTTACTGGTCAGATTTATGGATGAATTCCCCAAAGCATGTAGTGCAAGGGCCTGCCTGTGTACTTTCCAATGGTACTGTTTAAAGTTCTTGTATCCTATTATTATCTTGATAGGGAATAGCAGAATGTCCAAATGTCCTTAAATGTGTACAGTGTGTATTTATATCTTTGTATTATGACACTTCTTACCTGTCCAGTGGTCTGCCAATAGTGTAACTAAGGAGGGTCTGTTCCAAGTAATACCCATTATTTAGGCATTCATCTCTCAATGAAGTGAAGAGGGTTACCTGTCCAAGAGTTCCCCCCCTATAATGTTAGAAATGGCCCATGAGAGGGGGGGAGGGGGAATATGATAGGTGTACCTTATACTTTGTTGTTGTTAAATTCCCCCTAGTAAATGCTATCTGGAGGTTGACCCAGAATGTTTGTGTGTAATCTGCTTGCCATGTTTCTGTGAAAAAATAGTAATGTTTATTGTTTTTTCCTCAACAGTTTCCTTCAACGCCACAGGAATGGCAGACTGTGGCCTCCCACTTTGCCCAGCGGTGGGACTTTCCTAACTGCGGAGGGGCAATTGATGGGAAACACGTCCACATCGTCCCACCACCCAACTCGGGGTCGTACTATTATAATTACAAGGGGTTTAATAGTATAGTGATGTTGGCGGTGGTGTCGGCTAATTACGAGTTTCTGTATGTGGACGTGGGGAAGAATGGCCGGATGTCCGATGGTGGAGTGATAGCCCAGACGGAGTTCTACAGGCGTCTCCAGAATGGCAGCTTGGACTTGCCACCTCCAGAGGACAATGTTGAAGGTCTCCCATTTGTGTTCGTGGCTGATGAAGCATTTGCGCTGGGGGACCACCTGATGCGGCCGTTCCCGATGAGGACGCTCACCCCGGAACAGAGGGTTTTTAATTACCGGCTGGCCAGAGCCCAAAGAGTGGTGGAGAACACATTTGGAATCCTGGCCAGCCGGTTTCGATTATTTCTGACACCCATCCATATGGCGGAGTATAAACTGAACCATATAATACTTGCCTGCTGTGTTCTCCATAATTTTTTAAGAAAACATTCAGCAAACTATGCTGGCTCAGTTGGGCCTGAGGCCGGAAATCCAAATCCATCAACACTGACGGCGCTTGAAAGTGGCCGTCCTGGCTTGCCCTCCCTGAGTGCCCGTGATGTCCGGTTACGCTACCTGGAGTTCTTTGCGGGTAGGGGGGCTATCAATATGCCAGACAATCTGTGAAAACTTTTTAAAATAAAAACCAACCCCAAAAAATTCTTTGTGGACATTTACTGCTTGTGTTTGTTTTAGCTGACCCTGACAGAAATGTGTTGAGTGCAGAAAATGTCGTGATTGGGGTAACCTTATAAAAAACTGTGTTGGCTGGTACTTCCTAAATGCAAAAACACATTTCACTACAAGTGCACTTGCAACTGCACTGAACCTGCACTTGTAGTGCAAAGTGTATTTTCCCTTAGGAAATAACCCTCATTTTTGCATAAAACAGCAATTACATCACCCCAAAAGTGTTGTAGTGTTGAGACAATAATCCACACATTCTTGATTAAGCCACTTTTTTATAGCTGCACAATCACATGTGCATTTACGAAAGGTTTTTAAAACAAACCAACATGTTTGTTGTATAACAATTTTTGCAGTAGCATTATCAAAATTCGAAATATCCATTTCGGATACAACAGGCCTGTGTAAAACCAACAAGAAAGCCAAAAAACTTGAACTTACAAAGTTCACATATGGTAAAACCTGAAGGCTATATCAGACATCAGTATTTAGGAACTGTGTTTGATATAGCGTTCAGATGGGGGGAACTCACCCCTGGAAAATCCAAATTTGGAAGATGCACACAAATTTACTAATGTCAACATGTGCTATCTGCCATCAAGGGGGATCAAGGGACGTGTTTTGGGGGAGCAAGCCCTTCCTCAACGCGACTTTAGAATTGAGGAAGGGTTTGCACCCCCAAAACGCGTCCATTGATCTCCCGTGATGGCAGATAGCACATGTTGGCACACTGTGTGCATCCTCCAAATTTGGCTTTTCTAAACATTGTCAAAATTTTTGTAAGATTGGACCACAATAAAACAGGTGATTTTGTGGGTTTTAAATTCGCCCCAAAACATCAATGATGTTATTATTTTTTTGAATAACATCACTGATTTGTTGCTGTATGTTGTGTAATTCGAGATTACACCCCATGATCTCCCCGATCAGTATCTGGGCACTTTCAGATGTGAAACGTTCTCTCTCCCTCACATCACGATCACCTAAAAAGAGATAAAGAACAAAAAAAAGGTCTCAAAAATCTGCCACCATCCATCTCTTTTACCTGAGCCTGTGGTCGCAGACACTCACCTGTTGTGGTGCCAATCTCCACCACATCTTCTTCTTCCTCCTGCTCTTCTTCTTGGGTTGGTGTTAGTTCCCCTTCTTCCAGAGGTGGGGGGTCTGTGGTCTCCTCGGATGAGGGGTGTCCTCCAAGTCTTTTCTCCCCTATGTAAAACAAAAATGGTATAATTAGCACACAGATATTGGATGGCAGAACTAGAAATAGGAAACATTGCTTGGAAGTGGGGTACAATTGTCTATTTTAGCCGAGTTCAAAGATGTATATTTTTTATTGCCCTTTGTCAAGCTGCAATACTTTACCTGTTTGGTACAAACTTCACAGATGTAGCCCCCCCTATAGTATACACTGGAGCACCTGTGTGCCCCCCCTAATAAAAAGGGTGTTCTTGTGTCCCACACTAGTGCTCCAGTGTCCAGATGTGAAAACAGCTGCTCTGTGTCCTCTCCTTACACACAATCTAGTTGGCATTTCATTCTAGTAACAAACCCATCTACACAAACAAATATTTGGCATCCAAGTAGGCCCCAAAAAAATGTGGGAAAATGCATATGGCCTAAACAATGGTGTTCTAGAGGGCGAAAGAAAAATGTTTGATACGAACGAATAATGGGCCCATGAACATTAAAGTTGCCCTTTTAAACGTTACAATTAATAAAAGCATATGGAGCAGCACGAACGGAATAAAGACAGAAAGAATAGGAACACAGCACAACTACTTACTTTTTTGCAGCACTCTCCGGATCTTTCGGTACTGCTCTGGCTCTCTCAACTTCAGGTCCGACCACCGTTTCCTGAGCTGATCTTTTGATCTTCGGACCCCGAAATTCCTCTCAAGACTCCTGACCACTTTCGCCATGATCTTGGCCTTTCGGATGTTCGGGTTGGGGTAAGGCCCATATTTTCCGTCATAGTCGGACTTCCTCATGATGTACACCATCTCCAACATCTCCCCAAAGGACATATTTGTGGCCTTAAAACGTCTCCTTCTGGATCGTGACGTGCCTGGATCCGGGCTTTCCTCCTCCTCGTTGCTAGAATTAGCACGCACCTGCTGTAACTCCCCCATCATGCTCTTCCCCCACTGCGCCGAACGAAAAGGGGCGGGGAATAGACTAGAAAGAACGTCAGGGGCGGGCGGAGTTACACGCATGCGCAGTGTGTATAAAGCGTAACACGCGTGCGTATTATGTACGATCTGTGAGCGGAGGAAGGAGCATTGGACGCGCCGATCGTAAGAACGAAGGTAAGAGACAAACTTGTGCCTATACTGCTTCTAGATTGAGGCCTATATTGTAACAAGATTAGGAGAGTTTTGTCTGACATTAGGCTTTGTCTTGTGTTGTGTCTTGCAGTGAACATGGATATCTTAATGAGAGATACTGACTTCATGTCACTATTCATTGATATGCTAAGTGAGCTGCCCTGTCTGTGGGAGATTACCCACCCCCATTTCAAGAACCAAGCAAAGAGGAAGGCAGCACTGGTGCAATTGTGTGAAATTGTGAAGCAGGTGATCCCCACGGCAGACATCACCTATTTAAAGATTTTCATTGGTGGCCTGAGGAGCACATATCTGAGGGAGCGCAAGAAAGTCCTGCATTCACAGAGATCCGGAGCAGCAGATGACATCTATGTCCCCAGGATGTTGTACTACGACAGGCTGCATTTTCTGGCAGGCCAGACTGAGCCCAGGCCATCCCTCTCCAGTCTTCCTTCCACGCCTCCTTCCCCCCCGGCTGAGGCTTCTGACGCCCAACCTGGGCCTTCCAGGCCCCATGTGGAGGAGCCCAGATTGAGCCAGGTATAGCATTCCTCTAAATATTTCTGCTTGTCCAATCAATTATGTTAACTAGATGTTAGTTGGGAGTACTAATTTATGATTGTGATTGATGATGCAAAAACTAAAACCATGTCCCTTTTTCATACACAGGGAAGTCTCAGCCAGGAGGTGGCCGGGCCGAGCCGGCTGGCTGATATCAAGGTCCCTCCACCCCCCCTGAAAACATAAAGTGGCAGTAGGAGGAGTACCCTAGAGGAGGCGGCTATCAGATTCTTTTGGAGGGCTACAGAGGTCCTGGGAGCACCACACACCATGCAGGAGAACATTGCTGCATTCATAGCATCTAAAATGCAGAGGATGGAGGAGGGCCAAAAAGCCATGTGTGAGGCCCTCATATTGGAGGCTCTGGAGAAAGGTATGAGGGGCCAAATTACCTCACACACATCTTTGGGATGGTCCTCCTCCTCCTCCTGCAGGTCCTCCTCCTCCTCCTCCCTCTCCTCCAGGTCCCCCCAGTCCTCCTCCAGGTCCCCCCAGTCCTCCTCCTCCGCCAGGTCCTACTCCTCCTCCTGCCACATCTCCAACTGCACAGCCACAGCCCGGAAGGAAGCGTGAAAGGAAGACCAGACAGTGATTGCCCTGGGTTCAGTCTGGTCGGCCAAAAAATGCAGCCTCTTGTGGTACCACAGCCTGGGGACACAGATGTCATCTGCTGCTATCCGAGTCTCTGTGAATCCCGGACCAGACTGCCCTCCCTTATATATGGACTCCTCAGGCCACCAATTTTGATGTTGAAGAATTGTCTGCCGTGGGGGTCCCAGGCTTCGCTAATTTCTCATGTTGATCCAGTGTTGCCTTCCTCTTTGTTTGGTTCTGATACCTTAATAAAGGATTTTTGTTTTGAATTATACTCTCCTATGTGTTTTACTTCAAAAAGGACAGTTTGTTTGTGAGGATTCAGGTACATTTCAAATATACAATGTGAAATTAACAAGGGACACCAACAACAAACAATCTCCTGGAGATTAAATAATAAAAGATATCAATGGTGTTGGGGTAACTTGACACACAAAACACACACAAAAATATTCTGGAGTAAAAATAAAAATAACATTGAACAAAGATCAGCCTTGGAAAAAATCCAAACATTAAAGGAAAAAAAAGGCTTAAAATCCAAAAAATAAATAAATAAAACTATCAGATGTGACAACTAATAACAATATATTGAGGGAATCCCACTAAAAAAACACAAATAAAAGTTTGTGAGAAGTGTGTGTGAATATGAGCAGCAAAACTACTTAATTCTTGTCACATTATAAAGAAGAAGAGAGTGCGCTGTATTAAACCATTTTTAAGATTGCAGCGTGACAAAAGTGCTGTATCCATTGCGAACGCTAAGTTTACCAGAACGAGCTGTCCCGTGTCGGAATTTCTTCTGAGCATGCGTGGCACTTTGTGCGTCGGAACAGGCCACACACGGTCGGAATTGACGCGATCGGATTTTGTTGTCGGAAAATGTTATCTCCTGCTGTCCAACTTTGTGTGTCGGAAAATCCGATGGAAAATGTCAGATGGTGCCCACACACGGTCGGAATTTCCGACAACACGCTCCGATCGGACATTGTCCATCGGAAAATCCGACCGTGTGTACGGGGCATTACCATTTCACACAAGGGGGGCTGGGATCTGGGGGTCCCCTTGTTAAAGGGGGCTTCCAGATTCTGATAAGCCCCTCGCCTGCAGACCCCCACAACCACCGGCCAGGGTTGTGGGGATGAGGCCCTTGTCCTCATCAACATGGGGACAAGGTGTTTTGGGGGCTACCCCAAAGCACCCTCCCAATGTTGAGGGCATGTGGCCTGGTACGGTTCAGGAGGGGGGGCCGCTCTCTTGTCCCCCCTCTTTTCCTGCGGCCTGCCAGGTTGCGTGCTCAGATAAGGGTCTGGTATGGATATTTGGGGGGACACCACGCCGGTTTTTTTTTTGGCGCGGGGTTCCCCTTAAAATCTATACCAGACTATGGAATTTAGGGGGACCCCCACGTCATTTTTTAAAAAAAATTTTTGGCAGGGGTTCCCCTTAATATCCATACCAGACCTGAAGGGCCTGGTATGGAATTTAGGGGGACCCCCACGTCATTTCTTTTTTACATTTTGGTTCGGGGTTCCCCTGTGGGGAATTCCCATGCTGTTTTTATCAATGAACTTCTATGTGTATTGTCGGACCGGCAATGCAATAGCCGCGAGTAGTTTTAAATGCCTTTTTTCCTTCGAAATGTCATTTTGCTGTCAGACTGTTCTAAACACAGGAAACATGCGCCCCTTTACAGGCATACTATAGACACCCCCCAGCTACGAAATTTAAAGGGATATTACACTTTTATTGTTTGACTTTAAGCATTATTAAAATCACTGCTCCTGAAAAAACGGCCGTTTTTAAAAACATTTTTTGCATTGATTCATGTCCCCTGGGGCAGGACCTAGGCCCCCAAACACTTTTTATGACAATAACTTGCATATAAGCCTTTAAAATTAGCACTTTTGATTTATCCCATAGACTTTTAAAGGGTTTTCCGCGGCATTCGAATTTGCCGCAAACACCCCAAATTGTTCGCTGTTCGGCGAACTTGCGAACAGCCAATGTTCGAGTCGAACATGAGTTCGACTCAAACTCGAAGCTCATCCCTACTGTGTACACCACCAGAAAAGTAGTAGAAACTGTACACACACTGTATTAGATACTGTGTACACCGCCTGCACTGTATTAGAAACTGCACTACGGCTGCACTGTATTGTGTACTGTGTACACTACCAGCAGTGTAGTAGAAACTGTACACACTGTATTAGATATTGTGTACACGTCCAGAAAAGTAGTAGAAACTGTACACACTGTATTAGATACTGTGTACACCGCCTGCACTGTGTTAGAAACTGTGCAATGGCTGCACTGTTATGTATACTGTGTACACCACCAGAAGTGTAGTAAAAACTGTACACACTGTATTAGATACTGTGTACACTGCCTGAAGTGTATTACAAAACTGTACACATACTGTATTAGATACTGTGTACACCAACAGAAAAGTAGTAGAAACTGTACACGCACTGTATTAGATACTGTGTACACGGCCTGCACTTTATTAGAAACTGTACAATGGCTGCACTGTATTTTATACTGTGTACACCACCAGAAGTGTAGTAGAAACTGTACACACTGTTTTAGATACTGTGTACACGGCCTGCACTGTATTAGAAACAGAACACCACTGAATGCACTGTAGATATAGACTACAAAGAATGCAGAGTATATCTATATATATGAGACTCTCTCTCTCTCTCTATATATATTGTAACCTGGGGGACAGGTAGCAGGCACAAAGCTCCCTGGGATGAGCAGTCTTTCAGGCACAGATACCAAAGCCAGTGGAATAGTGACAAACAGTGCGGTGTTTATTTGTGATATTTACAAGTCTATATACAGGTGCTGTACAGTGTTCCAAAAGAAACAAATAGGAACAAAAATAGCCAAAACAAAACCTAGCCGTGTCTCGGCACTAACTAAACAATATTTACAGATCCTAACTACTAAGCTGAGCAAGCCTACAGCTTGTCAGCTTCCACATACCTTTTTGCTCTCTTACACAGAAGTTCTCTGAGTATCCCAGGCCAAGAGCAAGGCTGTCTTGCTCAGGTGAGCTTTAAATTAGCCTGGGGGAGGGGACTAAGACCTGAACCGGACCATGGATCAGAGATCCCTGAACCTGTATGAGAGGAGCCTGGGAGATGTATAAACCCCGAACAGGACTTTTCCTGGCTCTCTCTGGGACGCTCTGCTACATATCCTCCCCCCTTGTTTCAACCCCAGGGTTGGAACACCTGTAGCCCAACAGGAGTGAACACGGGACAGGGCATCTACATTCCCCATCTCAACACCTGGCCTGTGTTTTACAGTGAATGAGTAATCCTGTAGAGCCAAAAACCACCAGTTCACCCGTCTATTAGTCTCCTTCTTTTGGGCCATCCATTTCAGAGGAGCATGGTCAGTTATTAACTCAAACTGGCGTCCTAACAAATAGTACCTGAGTGCGTCCACGGTCCACTTTATGGCTAAACACTCCTTTTCAATGACTGCATACCTTTGCTCATGGTCGTTGAGCTTTCTGCTTAGGTACACCACAGGGTGTTCTTCCCCATTGTGTACCTGTGATAGTACTGCCCCAATACCAACATCAGACGCATCCGTCTGAACCAAAAAATCTTTGGCGAAATCGGGGGAGTACAGTACTGGCTGTGCACAAAGAGCCTTCTTCAGGACTTGGAAAGATTCCTCTGCTACTGAGGACCATTTCACCATTACAGAGTCTTTCCCTTTCGTAAGGTCTGTCAGTGGGGCAGCTATAGTTGCAAAATTTGGGATAAATCTTCTATAATACCCCGCAATGCCAAGAAAGGCCCTGACCTGCTTCTTGTTTGCAGGACGTGGCCATTCCTGGATAGCTTCTATTTTATTCACTTGAGGTTTTATGACACCACGCCCAATAGTGTAGCCCAAATACTTGGCTTCCTCTAGACCAATGGCACATTTTTTTGGATTTGCTGTAAAACCTTCTTTGAAGAGGGAATCGAGGACAGCCTGGACACGGGGCAAGTGAGACTCCCAGTCAGTGCTATGTACCACTATGTCATCTAGATATGCTGCTGCATATTGTCGGTGGGGTCTTAGAGTCCTGTCCATGGCCCTCTGAAATGTGGCGGGGGCATTTTGCAACCCAAACGGCATTTTTTTATATTGAAAGGAACCCTCCGGGGTCACAAATGCAGTCTTCTCTTTGGCGCTACCAGTCAGGGGTATTTGCCAATAACCTTTTGTCAAGTCCAAAGTGGTCAGATAGCGAGCCTTGCCAAGTCGGTCTATAAGTTCGTCCACTCTGGGCATTGGGTACGTGTCAAACTTTGTCACTGCATTAAGCTTCCTGAAGTCATTACAGAACCTCCAAGTGCCATCCGGTTTTGGGACTAACACGATGGGGCTAGACCAGTCACTATTGGATTCCTCAATGACATCTAGCTCCAACATTCTTTTAACTTCCTCGCTGATGTCCTTTCTCCTCGCTTCAGGAATTCGGTATGGTTTTAGTTTGACACGGACCCCAGGTTCAGTAACAATATCATGCTGAACTGCTGAAGTCGTGCCAGGTAACTCTGAAAATTTCTCTCTATTTCTTATTAGGAATTCTCTAGTTTCCTGCTTTTGAGAATATGACAGGGTGTCTGGAATCGTGACCTCAGGGATCAGAGGGGACTCAGTACCCTTAGGCGTTACCGGGAGGGACCTCATAGTTAACGCCAGTCTATCCTTCCAGGGCTTTAACAGGTTTATGTGGTAAATCTGTTCGGGCTTCCTTTTTCCTGGTTGATATATTTTGTAATTGACCTCCCCAACTCTTTCAATTACTTCAAAGGGACCCTGCCACTTAGCCAGGAACTTGCTCTCAACAGTGGGAACTAACACCAGGACCCTATCACCAGGTGAGAAAACACGGAGTTGGGCCCCCCTGTTGTATATCCTTTGTTGAGCTGTTTGGGCCTGTAGTAAGTGTTCTTTTACCAACGGCATGATTGCTGCAATCCTGTCCTGCATTTGAGCGATATGCTCAATGACACTTTTATGGGGTGTCTGCTCCCCCTCCCAAGTTTCTTTGGCTATGTCCAAGAGTCCCCGAGGGTGTCTCCCATAAAGCAACTCAAAGGGAGAGTACCCCGTGGAGGACTGGGGAACCTCCCTGATGGCAAACATCAAGTATGGTATCAGGAAGTCCCAGTTTTTCCCATCCTTGTCAACAACCTTTTTTAACATGCTCTTTAATGTTTTATTGAAGCGTTCCACCAAGCCATCCGTTTGAGGATGGTACACCGAGGTTCGCAATTGCGTCACCTTAAATAACTTGCACAGCTCTCTAGTTATTCGTGACATAAATGGGGTGCCCTGGTCTGTAAGGACTTCTTTAGGGATTCCAACACGACTGAACACCATAAACAGCTCTTTGGCAATGTTTTTAGCAGACGCGGTGCGTAAGGGAATTGCCTCTGGGTAACGGGTAGCATAATCCATGATTACGAGGATATGCTGATGACCTCGGGCAGACTTGGGGAGTGGACCCACAAGGTCCATGGCAATCCTCTCAAAGGGCACTTCAATAATGGGCAAGGGCACTAAAGGACTTCGGAAGTGTTGTAGTGGGGCTGACATCTGACACACAGGACAGGATTGACAATAATTCTCAATATCCTTCTGTATTCCGGGCCAATAAAACCTGTGCAACACCCTTTCAGTAGTTTTCTCAACCCCTAAATGACCTCCTAGCAAGTGCCCATGGGCAAGTTCCAACACCACCCGTCTGTATGGCTTAGGGACCACCAACTGTTCAACCACTTCATCATTTTTTTTTACATACACGATACATTAAATCCTCATTGCTGCTAAAATAAGGAAAACAGAGCCTGTCCCCTGATTCGACAGGTACATCATTAATCACCATTACATTTTCCCAGGCCCTGGCAAGGGTTGGGTCTTTTCTCTGCTCGGTACCAAAATTTTCCTTGTGTACATTAAGGTCAGCAAACTCCAATGTAGGCTCAGATTCAGCAGATGGCTGTCCAGCTCCACTGGTTGTGGGGACCTCCTCAGGATCCTCCAGCTCTCCTGCCATAACTGAGAAAGGAAAACCTGGGGAGCCCTGAGAAGAGTCCCCTGAACCCATATTGTCAGTAGCGGCCAGGAGTTCTGGCTCTGTCACTGAGTCAGCTACTGCGACTGGGTCGGGACGATCCCACAGTTCCCAAAACTTAGGGAAGTCCCTACCAATGATGGCCTCGTGCACCAAGTGGGGCACAAGTCCGACCGGATGGGTCACCGTACCTAAGCCAGTTTTAAACTGAACGGTAGCTATAGGATACTCGCGGGTATCCCCATGTACACAGATCACAGCAATTTTTTTAGCATGCAAATTCACAGTGTCAACCATCTCAGCTGTAACCAAAGTCACTAGACTTCCAGAGTCTAGCAAGGCCGTAATAGGCTTATTATTAACAGTCATTTGGCACATGTGTTTTCCCATACTTGGTGCTGCAGCGCATGAAACAGCAGCAAACATAGACTGCCTTCTAATGGACAGATCGCACTGCATTGGTTCATCTGTCAATGGACAGTTTGCTGCAACATGTCCCAGTTCTTGGCAACGAAAACACCTGATGTTTCCCCAGTTTGGTTTGCTGACAGGCAGTAGCTTCCCTTGTTTGGGACGCCAAACTTCAGTCCTGGCACCAAAAATCCTCCCCCCTATTTCCTTGCCATGCTTACCACCCACTTCCCCTGGAACAGTCTTACCGGTTGCCTGGGGAGACCGTGGCTTTGGGCAGAAAGTCCGTGCGGCTGTAGGGGTGGTGACCAGGTTCTCTGCAGCAAAGTACCTTTCAACAAGTTCCACGAGGTTATCCGCCGAGTTGGGGTCTCCTTGACTCACCCACTTCTGCAGGGGAACTGGTAGTGACCTCAGGAACTGGTCCATGACCACACGCTCCACTATTTGTGGCCGAGACAGGGACTCCGGCTGTAGCCATTTTCTCACCAAGTGAATTAGGTCGAACATCTGCGATCTTGGGGGCCTCTCTGTGGACCCGCTGTGCTCGAACTGCCAGGGTGACACCAAGTCGCGCCAGGATTTCCCGCTTGACCTTTTCATAGTCTCCTGCTTCTGCTGACTCCAAATCATAGTAGGCCTTCTGCGATTCTCCAGACAGCAAGGGGGCGACCAGTCCTGCCCACTGGGTTTTGGGCCAACCTTCCCTCTCAGCGGTCCGTTCAAAGGTTAAGAGAAAGGCCTCTGGATCATCATCTGCAGTCATCTTGGAATGAAAGCGACCCACATGGATAGCTGAGGGCTTGTCTCCAACAACATTAACTTTAGCAGGTGACCACTGTGCTAGCGTCTCCACAACCGCAGCCAAGGTTTTCCTATCCTCTTTTGCATCAGTGGCTAGCTGTTCAAACAGCCTCTGCGATAGCTCCTGTACAGCACCAATCTGTTGGCACAGCGCCTTGGTTTGCTCCTGTGCGATAGCGTTTGTTTGCTGCAGTGCAGCGTTTGCTTGTTGCTGTGCAGCATTGGATTGTTGCTGTGCAGCATTGGATATCACCAATTGTTTTAGGATTTCCTCCATGTTTAGTCACTCTAGGTACTGGCCTTTTAAGTAGTAACTTACTACAGCTGGTCGCAGTCTCCACCATATGTAACCTGGGGGACAGGTAGCAGGCACAAAGCTCCCTGGGATGAGCAGTCTTTCAGGCACAGATACCAAAGCCAGTGGAATAGTGACAAACAGTGCGGTGTTTATTTGTGATATTTACAAGTCTATATACAGGTGCTGTACAGTGTTCCAAAAGAAACAAATAGGAACAAAAATAGCCAAAACAAAACCTAGCCGTGTCTCGGCACTAACTAAACAATATTTACAGATCCTAACTACTAAGCTGAGCAAGCCTACAGCTTGTCAGCTTCCACATACCTTTTTGCTCTCTTACACAGAAGTTCTCTGAGTATCCCAGGCCAAGAGCAAGGCTGTCTTGCTCAGGTGAGCTTTAAATTAGCCTGGGGGAGGGGACCAAGACCTGAACCGGACCATGGATCAGAGATCCCTGAACCTGTATGAGAGGAGCCTGGGAGATGTATAAACCCCGAACAGGACTTTTCCTGGCTCTCTCTGGGACGCTCTGCTACAATATATATATATATATATATATATATATATATTTATATATATTTTATTTTTTTTTTTAATTTATATATATATGTTAATACACCACCTGAAGTGTATTAGAAACAGTACACCACCGAATGCACTGTAGATAAAGGCTACACTTGATGCAGAGTATATATATATATATATACGAGACTGTATATATATATATATTAATACACTGCCTGCACTGACTGAATATCGCGTAAACACTGAATAAATAGTCTATGCCAAAAGCAGAGTATATATATATATATATATATATATATATATATATATATACATATATATATATATACATATATATATACATATATATATATATATATATATATATATATATATATATATATATATATATATATATATATATATACACACTAGACTGCCACTAACTGAATAACCTGCCTGCTTAGTCTAACTAAAGCTATCAATCTGTCCGTGCCAAAAACACTACACATGGCCGCCGTGTAAGCAGCCTTATATGGTGTGGAGCGTAGACTTAGCCCCCCTGAGCTATGATTGGCCAATTATGGCTCTCTCAGCAGAGCGAGCTGTGATTGCCAATCATCATACAGCAATGCACTGTGATCTTGCAGTGCATAATGGGGCTTTCCGTGGCGCTTGTATTTCCCATGTACGCCCCATAATGTTCGCTGTTCTGCAAACGGGGAACACCCAATGTTCGAGTCGAACTTATGTTCGTCCCGAACATCAAGCTCAGCCCTAGAGCTTACAATCTAGGAGAGAGTTGTAGCACTTTACCATCTTAGGAGAAAGAGCAAAGAAACTACAGATCCCATATTCATTGGAGTTCTGAGCAGAGGAATAGAGGAGTAGTTGTTCAGGGGGTGTAACCCCTACAGCACCTGGTATTCCCAGGTGATCTCCCATCCAAGTATTAACCAGGCCTGACCCTGAAGACATTAGCAAGATGAAATGCTGCGTTGGGGCAGGATGGACAGGAAGAGATGTTATCTTGCTGATGCAAACTGTGGTGAGAGATATCTCTGTGAGAATAGCATCACTCGCGCTGTGGATTATTTTTTGGAAAAGCAAAGTTACTGCTATGTGTGATTAAGCACTATTATCCTGGAGCAAGGCTGTGCACCAATAAATGTTAGTAAGCATTTTTATGGTTTTAGAATATAATTTTAAATAAATTGAGGATTTTACACCATGCACATTTCTTTTCTTTTTGGCTGTATCTGAACTTGAGTGGAGACTGTAGGAGGTAAAGATTGAGCTGCTGATCTGGGATTCCCTTCCCTTAAAGGGGAAAAGTGCTATATGACCCATATTGTGAATAGGGTCATGGTAATCCAGCGAATGTTTTGTGTCAAAGGTGGTGGCACCTGGGTGTTTGTTTGCACGGAAGAATATAAGGAAGCCTTTATGAATCATGAAATATCACATAATGTGATAAACACTTTACAAATACTTTATGGACACCTTTGGTTTGCTTTATTTCCTCACTTTTCTTTTTGCATTGAGGATTGAGAACACATTTGTGTTAAATAGATACACTATTGAGTGTTTAATATTTGGTATATAATCACTGTTTTTTTTTACCTAGCTCAGCTATAAATATATGATTCATATAAGATAACAAATGGTCTTTAAATACTCAGATCTCTACTCCCTTTTTTAAGTCCAAATGAAGTATGACTAAACAGTGTGAGATTATTTATATAGTTATACATATCTTTTAATATAAAATGAAACGTTAGGTTTTACTGGTCTATGCATGATGCCTGAGCTGTGCATCCCACTAATATTAATCAATGACATCATTTTACTAAGTCCTTCAGAACTTAAAAGCCAGAACTGTATTAAAAATTAGGAGCTTCAGGTCACAAAAAAGGCTGTGACGCAGTCCTCAAAGACAAGTACAGGCAGACAGCTGATCAGTCTCTCCTGTGAACGATCGGCGGGTCGTGGCGGCCATCGCAGCCGCCGGACCCGCTGATTGGCTCCCGCTGTGTCCCCTAAATCACGTGCACGAAATCACGTACAGGTACAGTATTTTGTGCACCCGGGCCGCCCTACCGCAATAAATATACGTGGGGTAATGTGGAAGCGGTTAAAGAGTTTTAAAGAGACAGGTTTTAAGGAGTGTGCTTTCTGCCACAGAACAACTCAATATGTATATTTTGTTTTGTTTACTTTATTCTTATTGAATTTTTCTCACATACCATACATATTTACCATATGCATTTACAACACTATAAAACACAATTAAAAACCCTTACCACCTGCCTCACCCCTCCAAAAAAGAAAATCAAACTTCAATTAATTAAACCTCTCCTGCTGCGCCACATCATTCATTTACAATAGAGAAGAAAGAAATGTCTGCACCTCCAGAACTCCAGATTAGTAATGATTAAACACAAGATGTATGTGTGAAACGTGTCTATGTGACCATCTGTATTTGATGTTATCATTGTGATCAAAAAAAGGCAATCGGGAGTTCTGGATGTGCAGCCATTTCTTCCTCCTCTTCAAGTTTCCCATGGAGGCGGGCCGGGGCTGGCACTCCATGAGACTCCCTAGTCTCTTATCATATACCTTGAGCAGCAATTTCTTCTCTTGTAATATTAATTTACAATACCTCGAAATCGCCCTTGTCTTTTATAACTCATTCTTTCCGGCAATCAACTTTTTTTTAAACTCAAACCACCTCTCCCAGGTCTTTAAAAGTGTCTCCATCAAGTCCTCGCTAGAATTATATAATTCTTCCATGGTACAAATACACCATATTACTAAAAGTTTTGGGACGCCTGCTTTTATATGCACATGAACTTTAATGGCATCCCAGTATTAGTCCGTAGGGTTCATTATTGAGTTGGCCCACACTTTGTGGCTATAACAGCTTCCACTCTTCTGGGAAGGCTGTCCAGAAGGTTTAGGAGTGTGTCTATGGAATGGTTGACCATTCTTCCAGAAGCTCATTTGTGAGGTCCGGCACTGATGTTGGATGAGAAGGCGTGGGTAACAGGCACCAATTCATCCCAAAGGTGTTCTATTGGGTTGAGGTCAGGACTCTGTGCAGGCCAGTCAAGTTCCTCCACCCCAAACTCGCTCATCCATGTTTTTTTGGACCTTGCTTTGTGCACTGGTCCCAATAATTTGGTGGAGGGGGGGTTTATGGTGTAGGGTTGTTTTTCAGGGATTGGGCTTGGCCCCTTAGTTCCAGTGAAGGGAACTCTTAAGTCGTCAGCATACCAAGACATTTTGGATAATTTCATGCTCCCAACTATGTGGGAACAGTTTGGGGATGGCCCCTTCCTGTTTCAACATGACTGCGCACCAGTGCACAAAGCAAGGTTCATAAAGACATGGATGAGCGAGTTTGGGATGGAGGAACTTGACTGGCCTGCACAGAGTCCTGACCTCAACCCAATAGAACACCTAATACATTCCTACCAAATGTGAAACATAGTCCCACTTTCATTGCACCCTCTCCAACATAATGGTGACTTTCCTACTTTATATTTATGTGCCCTGACCAGTGTGATATACCATCTTGCTAAACACTTAAAATGTATCTCTACGGTGTGTGTGTTTCTAAATTACATTTGCACATGTTCATATCATCATAATGCAAATGTTTACTTTTTTATCAATAATCACACTGTAATTCAGTCCGGGGTTAAGCATTAGCAATAGAGGCAGGAAAAAAAAGTGATAGGTTTTTGTTACACATTTTATTTTTTATTTTCTGCCTTGCCAACAACTAACAATTGTGGATTACTGGCTCCTAAACATGATGGACAATACATCTTCATGCAACAATTGTTTCACACAAAGATTTAGATCTTATGCCATCTCATGTCTATTATAAGGCTGTGAATAGAACTAATGAAAAATGATTTACCAGTGTGAATTCTTATTATTAGGTTTCCTCTCCCAGAGCTAAATAAATCAAAGTTAACAGTTATAAACAAAGGGAGTGTAGTTTAAATCTACATGTTGACTTTAAATGGGTAATCAATATCAGTTGTGCTCAGTTTTAGCCCTTAAAGGATAATTGTACATTTATATAATCACCCCACTCCGCTTCTCCAAACCCTATAAAGTTACTTGACCTCACTCCTCTGCTGAGATTTTTGCTGTGTGATTCATATGACAACAATCTTGTATCCTTTACCTTTTTTTTTCCTGGCTGAGCTCTGCTTCTTTGATGCATGAGCTCCTTAATCTCTATTCATTACTAAGGAAAAGTTGTCTATCTTTCATCTCAGGTGTGGAAAACGATTCCATGACATTAAGAATGTGGTATGTATATACGGGAGAAACTGAAACCGGTTTGGATATTTTAAGTGAAAATGCTGTGGAACACCCAATGGGCCATACAGCATATATAGGGACAGGAAAACGTCATATTTGGGTTGGTGGGTTGCTGAGTAGGGGACAACGGACATAAAAAGGAAAGATTACAAAAAGTACAGTTAACCTTTAACAATACTGCTACATAACACACAACTGGTAATTAGAGACCTTTTTGGACCTTTTTGCCATTTGTCTATGTTTTTTTGTAATTTTTAATTGCATTTTATATTATACAGTTATAGTCCAAGGAAAACACCAGAAATGTTTTAATACCTTTTTATTTTATTAATTTAAAGAAATTCAGTAATTTGCTTGAAGGAGCCAACCCTGGCATTCTGAGCACCCCAGTCAGTAAATCTTCTGTACTCTCCTGGTCTTAGGTAGTACTGGCGCCCCTTGTAGTTGGAAAGCTCATAGAAAACCCAATAGCCATCAAAGACATTGCATGACTGGATGTCATGATGATTAAAACGATTTGATACGGAAGAGCAGTCATCCGTGGCCTCCAACATTTTACCTCCAAAATTATTTCTGTCATAGAGCCTCAGCCTGTAAGATCCTTTGTACTGTAACAGTAGAAAACAGAATAAGAACACTTTAGCTAAAAATAAATACATTTTTACATCTGCAACATAAATACAAACATATGGCCTTATTTATTAGGGCTATAGCAATGAAGAAAATCATTTTTTAAATGGTTAGCAAAAAAAAATCAAATTGATTAGTTTGGTACATTTCATATTTTGATATCTTTCTGCAATGCCTTACAGCTTAACCTTGTAATTGTATGTAACTGCTTACATCTATGTCCTAAGGAACTAAACCCATCGATTTACCAGTTTCAAAAAACAGTTACATTAGTTGAGCTTTCAACCAAACTGTCAAACCTTCAAATGTCTGGTGTCATAACTGATCACTCGTCCAACATCATGGCAGTTGGAGATCAAACAGCGGCCAAAATGGCAGCTTCCTTGGTTGATAATGATTAGAGGGTTTAGTTTTGCTGTAACACTTAGGGGTGTATTTATAAAAAGTTTGCAAAGCTGTTCATTCATTGAAACTGCATGTAAATTCAATCGTGAAAACGGCGCAAAATTGAATGTTCTTCTTTAAATATCTCCTTCAAACCTAATGCGTGAACAGGGAAAATACCGCATTGTGGCCACTAGATTGCACTGAGTATCATAGGAAATAAGCATGCTTATCAGCTCTATCGAGTGGCAACCATCAGTGTTGCATCTCATTATATATGAATCTGTGAAGGGGTAGGGTGAAAACTATTAGCTATGGACATAGGACTTAAAGATTTAACTACATCAAATCAATAATCAATAATGCCCAACAATGTATTCTCTACAATATACTAACTAAACTCCTATAAGGAAAGAGGATACTTACTTCTGGAATTGCAAAGCAGGATTTAATAGAATCACTGAAGCCCATCCAATGTGAGAAATTTGGATACTCTCCCCGCTTTATATAGTACTGGTAGCCCCTGTAATTGGTCCGCTCATAAATAATCCAACTTCCTTGTACAACACGAATAGAGTTGCATCGACTCAAATAAGAACTGAAATTAGAACAGTCACTAGTACACTCATAATATTGGCCTTGGAAGTTGTTGTCTTCGTAGAAGAATATCTGCATCTGTAATAGATTAAAAAAAAAATCAATATTATCATGACGAACATATGTGCAATGTAAGAAAAAAATGAGGTGGTACTAATACATCTGTGATTCAAACACAGCTAAATATTAACATTACAGTGTTTTGCTTTTACATGTATGTAAACCCTACAATGAACTTCTCTTATTTGTTCCCTTTTGGTCTGTTAAATGTACATTTGAAAGTACTTTATTATATCTGTTTGATAGGTAAAAACAATACCCACTGATCCTGCCAAAAATTTTGTAAGCTTATAAATTTCTGTGCTCTCTGTCCTGAACTGAAACTCCAAGCAGTGTTTTCAGTCTGCCTAGTTTACTTTTGTGAACTACAAAACACATGCGTTAGTGAGATAAGGAGAAGGATGTCTAATAATCCAAATCTGGAATGCACAGCCTAGAGTGACACTGACAAAGTGGCTCCCAAACAGTTATCATACAGTATGTGGAAAGTATACCCTAGGACTGGGCTCAAAATTTCAAGTTCTGAGCTACTCGCCACCAGTTGCCCCACCTGACCCCTACCCGCCCCTAAGTCTGCCCCTAAACGTGCGCTCATAAATTATCTCATGAAATGACACTGTTAAATGTTTTATGCAGAATTAATTTACAAAAATAAATATTAACAACAACATTAACAATATTAACATAAAGCATATCGGTGCCCATCAGTGCAGCCTTATCAGTGCCCATCAGTGCAGCCTTATTAGTGCCCATCAGTGCTCATCAGTGCAGCCTTATCAGTGCCCATCAGTGCAGCCTTATCAGTGCCCATCAGTGCCCATCAGTGCAGCCTCATTAGTGCCCATCAGTGCAGCCCCATCAGTGCCCATCAGTGCAACATATCAGTACCCATCAGTGCAACATCATGGGTGCCGCATATCAGTGCTCATCAGTGCAACCTCATCAATGCCCATCAGTGCAGTCTTATCAGTGCCCATTAGTGCAGTCTATCAGTGCCCATCAATGCAGCCTCATCAGTGCCCATAAGTGCAGCCTCATTAGTCCTTATCAGTGCTTATAAATGCAGCCTATCAGTGCCCATCCGTGCAGCCTATCAGTGCCGATCAGTGCAGCCTACTCAGTGCCCATCAATGCAGCCTATCACTGCATGGGTATTACAGGGAGGAATTGGGAGGAGAGCTGGCGGGATCGCACAGAGAGATGATCTCCCACTGGGACACAGCTTGGATCTGAAACGCTGACCGCTATCAAACAAAGTTGGTCCAGGATTCCGGACTTTGTTTGGCAGCCACCGGCATTTCATATCCAAGCTGTGTCACAGAGATAGATCCTCACTCCGTGTGATCCGCACCGCTTCTGCCAGAAGCGATCAGCCAGGAAACTTTTACCAAGTCCGCCCCTGCTCCACATTCACCCTTAGCCTTTTTCCACTCGCCAAATGAGAGCAGGCAAGTGGAAATTTTGACTGCTGCCCTAGGACAGTAAGTATGTTACTGGCAAGATCACCAAGTGAAAATAAAGGTTAAAAAGTCTGAAATAAATAAAACGAATGCAGGCAGCACTGGTATTACATTTTTGTTCTTGGGTTTAAATACACCCAAAGTCAAAATCTTCACATGTTCTGACATCTCTATGTTGTAACATGGAGGGGGCCGTGCAATGCAATTCTTTGGTGTTATTAAGACTGAGAGCTGAATTTCTAGATATTGGTAGAATTAGCATTTAGGAACCTAAGAAGTTAATGACCAAAATATCTAAACTAATGGACATCAATCTACTAAGCTACCATAGCTAGCATTAGAAGGATGAATATTCTGCACAGTAGCTGCCTGTATCACCAGAATGGAAGTGTCCACATGAGACTGAACCCTTTCCATGGTGGCTGAAAATCTTTACTTGCTTACAGGTAATGTTCTGAAATTTGAACTGACTCTCTATCATGCAATTTTTCATAAATCTAAGCTAATTTTGATCACATAATAAGCTATAAGCTATGAAAGAAGGCCAACATCCTTGCTATATATCTACAAATAATAACTGTTGCTGGTGGTAGGTTGCACTGATCCATCTAACTGTTTCTTCACCTGAAAGCTGGTTGATAGCAGTTAAATTGCTGGGAATCTGCCCTTTGTGTGACAGGAATAACATCTGGGTAGTAAATGGTAATGTGTAATCCTTTGCTGGTCTAGACAGGAGAATTATGAAGAACAGTGTAATTTATCATAGATCACAAAGTACGAAAAAGACTCTTATATTTTAATTCTCTTTTTTATTGTGGCACTCTATTGTTATTCAATTAACTTCTCTGGAATAAATATACTTATAATCCATAGATAACTGTATTATAGTTGTTATTCTCTCTCTAATACATGCACTTTTAGGACCAATGATTACACTCTGTCAAATCATTATTCATTTTAAGACTTTGGGGTAGATTTAGTTGTTCACTTTACAAGGGAAGTTGCAAGGGAAATCTTCCCAGAGTTTAATGTGTTGAAATTTCACTATGAAAAGAATACCCAATCGTGTGCAAGGAAAAGAAAAAAAAAGCAACTTTTTATTGCTTGCACGTGATTTAATTATCGGCAGAGCTTCACCTAGTCTTTCCATTCTACAACTTTATCAGAAAAAGCATTTCAAAGTACGCAACTGTCCTGGAGTCCTAACATAGAACTTCTGAGTTAAAATAATTTGCATTAACACCATCACTTTTGATATTGTTCATGACTAGATACATAGTTAAATATATCCATATAATACATATACATATGCATAGCATATTATTTACAGAGCTTAACATATGTGTGGCCCTAAATTACAGTTTTCCTAGAATCCAGGCTTATAAGATGCCTAAATTATTTTGATTAGAATATTTTACTCTACAATAAAGCAAAATATATACATCCCGTTACCTTGCTTGACTTGAATTTCCTTGAACCTGGGTCAGTGAGCTGTCACCATTGAAGAACATCTAAGAGCAGTGAGTTCTCTTTATATACATTGCACAGTCTATACAACTGAGACCAGTTAACAGAGTGACAGGAGCTGATAGTTCTGCTTTGTGCTTGGCAATGTATGCACATCTACAATATTCTTTTGACAACAATACTACTGACATTGAATGAGCCATTTTAGTAGCTTCTGATAGCTATTTACATACATTTTCTATGCAGTTATATGATACAAGTCATATTAAAAAAAAAAAAAAAACAGACAATAGGAACAAGTAGAAATAGCCAGCAGTGACCACATACTATAGCTTGGGTTTTCCATGCATGATTTTAAAGGTCGTATGCCATTGTTTGTGTTACACAATGAGCTGGTCGTGTGATCTCCATTAGCCTACAAACTTGTACATGTTCCACCTCCAGTGATCTCTTAACCTGGTTGTTTTTTTGTCCGGTCAGAGTAGTGCCAGGTAAGCAACTGCTGTTTTATATGCAGAATTGCATTTAGGATACTCTACATGTAATTATACAACCATATGAAGAGAAATGGCTAAGATATCTGTTGTGGTATTTTTTTGCACAATGAATTGTCATAAGTGGAAGATAAGGATGTTTATGACAGCTCACCAGTAGATATGCTTCATGTAATGCTTGAGAACAGTGATCAGTTTGAAAGAGAGCAGGAACAGTTCAAAGTTCTGCTAAGTTTAAGTAATTGTAAAATTAAAAGCATTTTTTTAAATAACAAGCATGATACATTTATCTTCTCTGCGCCATGGAATGGCACAGAGCAACCCTGATTCTCTCCTTCTCTGGTCCCCCGCTGCTCCTCTCTTCTTATAGGGCGTACACACGGTCGGACTTTGTTCGGACATTCCGACAACAAAATCCTAGGATTTTTTCTGATGGATGTTGGCTCAAACTTGTCTTGCATACACACGGTCACACAAAGTTGTCGGAAAATTCGATCATTCTAAACGCGGTGACGTAAAACACGTACGTCGGGACTATAAACGGGGCAGTAGCCAATAGCTTTCATCTCTTTATTTATTCTGAACATGCGTGGCACTTTGTGCGTCGAATTTGTCTACACACTATCAGAAATTCCGACAACGGATTTTGTTGTCGGAAAATTTTATAGCCTGCTCTCAAACTTTGTGTGTCGGAAAATCCGATGGAAAATGTGTGATGGAGCCAACACACGGTCGGAATTTCCGACAACAAGGTCCTATCACACATTTTCCATCGGAAAATCCGACCGTGTGTACGGGGCATTAGTGTAGCACCACTGGCAGCCACTTCTGAGCCGCGCTGCCTGCGCCCATAGACACAGACTACGTGGCTCGACCCCGCCACCTGTTCCCTCATCACAGGATTTGGCTGACAGCAGCAGGAGCCAATGGCACCTACTGCTTCAGCAGAGCCTGTGAGAGCCGGTGTCTTGCCAAAAAAGTTCCCCCGGCAGGTAAGGACCCCCCTGTACTGCGCAGGCGCAGCGCTTGCGCAGTACGGTGTCTTGCCGAAAAATTACCACCATGTACTGCGTAGGCGCAGCGCTTGCGCAGTACGAAGCACTACCCAGCCGCAAATAGCCGAACATACACAGCTGAGCATCAGCTGTACACTGCGCCTGCGCACATGTAACACCACATTCTACCACACGCTTCCGATGCTACCAGACAACGCCGCACGCTACCGATGCTCGTGCTAATCTGCAAGGGGTGGATAATAAACACATTATCACAGTAATACACCTGCCCCTTGAAGAGTAGCACGAGCATTGGGAGCGTGCGGCAGCGTCGGCCACAATGTCCTGCTCATTGCGCAGGCGCTGTCTACAGCTGACTCACAGATGTTCAGCTTCGGATATTTTCGGCTGCTCCCTTGTTGTTCTTACTGCGCAAGCATTGCGCCTGCGCAGTACAGGGGGGTCATTGTCCGTCGAGGGGAACTTTCTCGGCAGAATACCGGGAGAGCCAGAAGAGCACAGCACTGGATCAAGTAAGGGCTCATGTAAGTATAAGGAGGGATGATGGGGCAATACTGTTACCTAAACTTTTTTTTTACATTAACCACTTGCCTATTAGGCACTTTACCCCTTTCCTGCTCAGGCCAATTTTCAGCTTTCGGAGCTTTCACACTTTGAATGGCAATGGCGCAGTTATGCAACACTGTGCCCAAACACATTTTTTATCATTTATTTCATACAAATAGAACTTTCTTTTGGCGATATTTGATCAGCACTGGGTTTTTTAATTGTTTGCAAAACAAACATAAAAAGACCGAAAATTTTTACAAATATATGTTTTTTTCATAGTTTGATATAAAATTTTGCAAACAGGTAATTTTTCTTCTTCAATGATGTGCGCTGATGAGGCTGCACTGATAGGCACTTATAGGCTGCACTGATGGGCACTGAAGAGGCGGCACTGATGGGCACTGATAGGTGGCACCAGGGGTGGACTGGCAACTCATGGGGCCCCCGGGCAATAGGAGATCATGGGGCCCCCGGTGCCCTGCCCACACTCAAGCCACACCCACACAAAGCCCCAACTACATATTGCACTGCTCACAAACGCTTTAAAACAGCAATAGAAGAAAAGCAGTGTGTCACATTCTAGCAGCAGCTAAACTAGAATTCACACACATGGTTCGTCCCCATAAGTCAGCATAATCTAGCAATGACAGCAAGCAGAAGCATAACTACAGGGGTTGCAATAACGACCCGGCCTAATGCTCCCCTGTCACATATTGTTATACTAGACAGAAGGGGCAGTAGGGTGTGGCATAAAGGGGAACCGATGCTCTCCATTTTTCTCCTGTAGCCACTGAAAGCCAGCTACTCCCTCCCGCTGGCATTCAGCAGCTGCAGGAGGAAAATGTAGGGCATTGGTTCCTTTATATGCCACCCCCTCCTATCCAGGTCCTGTGTACTCCCCTGCTCCTCCCCCTTTCCTCACACAGCACTGCCAGGCCCCCCCTCCCAATGGCTGCTGTGAGGGATGCTTTCAGTTCAAAGTGGGGAAAGGGTATGGTAAATAAGTAATTTATGGTCCCCTTCCTTTTTTAAATTGACACAAATTGTTGGGGTGGGCAACTACATGGCAAATGAGGTTTAATGTAGAAAAATGTAAAATAATGCATTTGGGTGGCAAAAATATGAATGCAATCTATACACTGAGGGAGAACCCCTGGGGGAATCTAGGATAGAAAAGGACCTGGGGGTCATTGTAGATGATAGGCTCAGCAATGGCATGTAATGCCAAGCTGCTGCTAACAAAGCAAACAAGATATTGGCATTCTTAAAAAAGGGATTAACTCCAGGGATAAAGCGATAATTCTCCCACTCTACAAGACTCTGGACTCCAGTTCTGGGCACCACTCCACAGGAAGGATGTGCTGGAAATGGAGCGAGTACAAATAAAGGCAACAAAGCTAATAAAGGGTCTGGAGGATCTTAGTTATGAGGAAAGGTTGTGAGCACTGAACTTATTCTCTCTGGAGAAGACGCTTGAGAGGGGATATGATTTCAATTTACAAATACCGTACTGGTGACCCCACAATAGGGATAAAACTTTTTCGCGGAAGGGAGATTAACAAGACTCGTGGCCACTCATTAAAATTAGAAGAAAAGAGGTTTAACTTTAAACTACGTAGAGGGTTCTTTACTGTAAGAGCGGCAAGGGTGTGGAATTCCCTTCCACAGGCGGTGGTCTCAGCGGGGAGCATGGATAGTTTCAAAAAACTATTAGATAAGTACCTGGATGACCGTAACATACAGGGATATACAATGTAATACTGACATATAATCACATGCATAGGTTGGACTTGATGGATTTGTGTCATTTTTCAACCTCACCTACTATGTAACTATGTAACTATGACACAGTAAGTTGGTACCGATCGCTTCTGTGTCCATTCATCTTCTGTGTACCGATCGCTTCTGTGTCCATTCACGTCTGAAGCATAGTAAACTGTTTACTATGCTTCAGTGTGTGAATGAAGGGGATGCTCCGAACAGCTATTCCTGTGCATTCATTCAGAGCAGCTTAGGCTGCAGAGATGGAGATTGAAGACCTCAATCTCCTTTCTCTGGCTCAAAGGTGAAACAGCAGAGGCCTGCATAGACCCCTGATATACCACCAAAGCCTCCCAATGGGGCTCTACTGACACAGTCCACTGTCCTACTGACACTGGTCACTGTCCTACTGACACCGGTCACTGCTCTACTGACACCAGTCACTGCTCTACTGACACTGTCCACTGCTCTACTGACAGCATCCACTGCCCTACTGACACCATCCACTGTCCTACTGACACTGTTCACTGCCCTACTGACACTGTCCACTGTCCTACTGACACGGCACTGATGGGCACTGATGAGGCAACACTGGTGGGCACTGATGAGGAGGCACTGATGAGGCTGAACTGATAGGCGGCACTGATTGGCATTGATAGGCAGGACTGAAGGGCACTGACAGGCAGCACTAATAAGCCACACTAATGGACACTGTTAGGTGGCACTAATGGGCACTTATAGGTGGCACTGATGGGCACTGATAGGCATTGATAGGCGGCACTGATAGGTACTGATAGGCAGCACTGATAGGTGACACTGACGAGGAGGCACTGATGGGCACTGATTGACAGCATGGATGGGCACTGATTGGCAGCACTGGTTGGCACTGATTGGCAGTAATGGTGGGTATGGATTGGCAGCACTGGTGGGCACTCTTGGGACTGCACTGATAATCAGGACACTGATAATCAGTGCCCTGATTATCAGTGCTGATGTCCCTTTAACACAAGTCAGTTATCGGCTTTCTTCTTCTCTCCTCACGCTGACAGCATGAGGAAAGAAGAAGAAAGCTGTGTCATTGGAAACAGCTGATCACATGGTAAAGGGCCACTATGATTGGCCCTTTACCCCGATCTGTGATCAGCTGAGTCCTTCAGGAAGCTAAAGTTTGCAAAGTAAGCCTGCACTGTAGCTGTCATTCGGCTATAGCGTGGGCGGCAACAGGTTAATGCAGGGAATACATTAAGGTAAAAAATGTTTAGACTTTATAACCACTTTAAAATCTGTATTTGTCCCTGCTGAGGATATTTTTCTTTCATGGTTTAAATGTTGTTCTCATTTGCTATTTTGTTTGACACCCTCACTTGAACAAAAGGTGCAGGCACATCTCCCTCATGGTGGACATAGACAGCAATACAATGTTTCTGCAATCTACTAGAACATTTTTGGCATAGTTAAATATTTGTCCTCACTGGGGATATTTCCTTTCACTTCAAATTCCGAATTAAACTTTTAAATAGATGTGGACTTTTTTATTTACACGCTGTTCTGTCTGAGATCTGTAAACTATACAAGAAATTAGGAGAAATTTCCCAAACTACAACACACAAAGCAATAGAGAACTAACAGAGGTTCTGATTATTCCTCATTCTAATCCAAACTAAAATATACTTTACTAAAAGTGGTTCTAAGGCTTTTTTTTTTATATTAAAATAACAAACATGTTATACTTACCTGCTCTGTGCAATAATTTTGCACAGAGCAGCCCTGATCCTCTTGTTCTGGGGTCCCCCCGGCGATGCTCCAGGCCCCTTCTATTCATCGGGTGCCCCCATGGAAAGCCGCTTTCCATGGGGCACCCGTGCATGCTCGCTCTCAAGCCCCGCTGCTGTGTCCATCGAGCCCCGCCCCCCGTTATTTAAGAACCGTCAGACGAGGAGACGCCGTCACATAGCGGGAGCCTCCCTCCATGCCAGCATGGATGTGGAGCGGCCCGGAGAAGAAAATGAAGAAGAGAAGAAAAGAAGAAGAGAAGAAGATGAAGAGAAGAGCGGGAGCCTCCCCCCCGGCCTGAGGATAAGAAGATAGAAGACGCCGCAGAGAAGATGCTGGATGAGAACGCCGGAGGAAGAACCAGAAGAAGAAGATGAAGGAAGGTAGAAGAAAGAAGAAGCATTTAAATAAAGGAATTGTCAAAAACTGTCTCTTGTCATTTTTAACATTTTTGACAGTTTTTTAGTGAAATGGTAGGTGTACCCCCTTACCATTTCACACAGGAAGGAGGGCCGGGATCTGGGGGTCCCCTTGTTAAAGGGGGCTTCCAGATTCCGATAAGCCCCCTGCCCGCAGACCCCCACAACCACCGGCCAGGGTTGTGGGGATGAGGCCCTTGTCCTCATCAACATGGGGACAAGGTGTTTTGGGGGGCTACCCCAAAGCACCCTCCCAATGTTGAGGGCATGTGGCCTGGTACGGTTCAGGGGGGGGGGGCGCTCTCTCGTCCCCCCTTTTCCTGCGGCCTGCCAGGTTGCGTGCTCGGATAAGGGTCTGGTATGGATTTTTGGGGGGACCCCACGCCGTTTTTTTTTTTGGTGCGGCGTTCCCCTTAAAATCCGTACCAGACCTGAAGGGTCTGGTATGGAATTTAGGGGGACCCCCACATCATTTTTTTTTAAATTTTGGCCGGGGTTCCCCTTAATATCCATACCAGACCTGAAGGGCCTGGTATGGAATTTAGGGGGACCCCCACGTCATTTTTTTTTAAATTTTGGTCCGGGGTTCCCCTGTGGGGAATTCCCATGCCAATTTTATCAATGAACTTCTATGTGTATTGTCGGACCGGCAATGCAATAGCCGCGAGTAGTTTTAAATGGGTTTTTTCCTTCGAAATGTCATTTTGCTGTCAGACTGTCCTAAGCACGGGAAACATGCGCCCCTTTACAGGCATACTATAGACACCCCCCAGGTACAAAATTTAAAGGGATATTACACTTTTATTGTTTGACTTTAAGCATTATTAAAATCACTGCTCCTGAAAAAACGGCCGTTTTTAAAACTTTTTTTTGCATTGATCCATGTCCCCAGGAACCGGACCCAGGCCCCCAAACACTTTTTATGACAATAACTTGCATATAAGCCTTTAAAATTAGCACTTTGGATTATTCATGTTCGTGTCCCATAGACTTTAACGGTGTTCGCGTGTTCGAACAAACTTTTTTCCTGTTCGCATGTTCTGGTGCGAACCAAACAGGGGGGTGTTCGGCTCATCCCTAGCCATGAGTCTTTTTGGGAAAGATGCAACAAGTTTTTCACACCTAGATTTGGGGATCCTCTGCCATTCCTCCTTGCAGATCCTCTCCAGTTCTATCAGGTTGGATGGTAAACATTGGTGAACAGCCATTTTTAGGTCTCTCCAGAGATGCTCAATTGGGTTTAAGTCAGGGCTTTGGCTGGGCCATTCAAGAACAGTCACGGAGTTGTTGTGAAGCCACTCCTTCATTATTTTAGCTGTGTGCTTAGGGCCATTGTCTTGTTGGAAGGTAAACCTTCGGCCCAGTCTGTTGTCCTGAGCACTCTGGAGAAGGTTTTCATCCAGGATATCCCTGTACTTCATCTTTCCCTCGATTGCAACCAGTCGTCCTGTCCCTGCAGCTGAAAAACACCCCACAGCATGATGCTGCCACCACCATGCTTTACTGTTGGGACTGTATTGGACAGGTGATGAGCACTGCCTGGTTTTCGCCACACATACCGCTTAGGATTAAGGCCAAAAAGTTCTATCTTGGTCTCATCAGACCAGAGAATCTTATTTCTCACCATCTTGGCGTCCTTCAGGTGTTTTTTTAGCAAACTCCATGCGGGCTTTCATGTGTCTTGCACTGAGGAGAGGCTTTCGTCGGGCCACTCTGCCATAAAGCCCCGACTGGTGGAGGGCTGCAGTGATGGTTGACTTTCTACAACTTTCTCCCATCTCCCGACTGCATCTCTGGAGCTCAGCCACAGTGATCTTTGGGTTCTTCTTTACCTCTCTCACCAAGGCTCTTCTCCCCCAATAGCTCAGTTTGGCCGGACGGCCAGCTCTAGGAAGGGTTCTGGTCGTCCCAAATGTCTTCCATTTAAGGATTATGGAGGCCACTGTGCTCTTAGGAATTTTAAGTGCAGCAGAATTTTTTTTGTAACCTTGGCCAGATCTGTGCCTTGCCACAATTCTGTCTCTGAGCTCTTCAGGAAGTTCCTTTGACCTCATGATTCTCATTTGCTCTGACATGCACTGTGAGCTGTAAGGTCTTATATAGACAGGTGTGTGGCTTTCCTAATCAAGTCCAATCAGTATAATCAAACACAGCTGAACTCAAATGAAGGTGTAGAACCATCTCAAGGATGATCAGAAGAAATGGACAGCACCTGAGTTAAATATATGAGTGTCAAAGCAAAGGGTCTGAATACTTAGGACCATGTGATATTTCAGTTTTTCTTTTTTAATAAATCTGCAAAAATGTCAACAATTCTGTGTTTTTCTGTCAATATGGGGTGCTGTGTGTACATTAATGAGGAAAAAAATGAACTGAAATGTTTTTAGCAAATGGCTGCAATATAACAAAGAGTGAAAAATTTAAGGGGGTCTGAATACTTTCCGTCCCCACTGTATATATTAATAGTCGTGGCCCTAAGATCGAGACAGATGTTGATCACATAAACACGCGACAAGACTTACAACATAAATAGACCTGAGGTATGGCTTTTGGTTGCTCGGTAGGTAAGCCAAGAAAAGGGGCCAAAAATAAGCAGGTAGGGGATATATCTTTATTGGTTCTAAGCTTATTGAGGGTTCGGAATATATCTGGGTAGGCAGGCAGACTTCCATCTATATGGAATACATGGTCTGGTACTCCGTGCTGAGATGTGGCTGAGGCTGCGCCAATCCGGAAGGAATGTCCAGAATACCGCCCGGGGTCTAAGCCTAAGTTGAGCAGTAGGACCCTAACATGTTTGAGGGGGTTGACCAGAAGAGGCAGTAACCTGCTGGAGACTGGCTGGCTGGGTAGGTGAGAAAGCAGATGGTCAAGCATGGTTACTGGGCACCAGGCGTTGCTGGTCCTGAAGAAGTTGATATCTACTCCGGGTCCGGTTTGTGGCGTTCTGGAGACCGGAAGGTGAAGGGCATAATGGTTTGGGAAGCGAGTCAGCAGGTGTCTGTACAGTACCTGACTACTGGTACTACCAGAGGTGAACTCGCTAGGTCATAGGAAGCCGTAGAAAGCCAGGTAGATGGCCGCCTGGATGACCAGACCGGGCAAGAGCCCAAAGGGAAACGTGTGAGGATTTCGGACATGCCCCTGAAGATAGCACTTGTGATGGGTAAGCGTTTGCCATTGGTAGCGGGCTGCGGCTTCTGAATTCCAGGCAGCAGTGTTTTCACTGTAAGGGCTGTGAACACAGATGGCTGTCTGGGATTCTGTAAGGAAAGGAAATGCTGAATACCGGCTAGGTACAGTCTGATAGTGTTATGAGCGAGAGCCAGCTGTGTATGGCAATAAAATATGAAGGCTAGGACGTGAGTGACATCGTCTGCTGTGGTTCCGGGACAAGCGGCTAGGAACCTGCAGTAGGTTTCCAGGCCGTGCGGTAAGCCTTAAGTGTGTTGCTAGACAGCGAGTGGTTGATGAGCCGGGTTGCATTGGCAAGATGTGGCTTCAATCCATTGTTAGTTGGGACCAATGTGGGATAGGAGTGGATGATAGGTCCGGATACCTGCTGGAAGAATGAGACAAAATTGAAGCTAGATAGTGCATCTGCTGCAGCATTGCACTTGCCAGGGATATGCTCACAGTAAATATTAAATTGGTGATGTAATGATAATTGCTCCAGCCTGCGCAGGAAGGATATGACGGGGAGTATTAATGATGTCAGCCATAGGCTGGTTGTCTGTGGTGAAGAGTACTGTCTGACCTGTCCACATGTGGCCCCAGACTTGGGCTGCTGCCATGATGGGGTACAGTTCGAACAAAGACAAGGATCGACCAAAACTAGGATCAAATCAGCAGATTTCTGAAAGCCAGGGACCAGCGAACCAGTGGTCGCCAAAAATAGCAGCAAAGCCTGTGGAGGTTGCAGCGTCTGTGACTACTTGTGGAGACTGGGCTGATACTGAGGGAATAAACATGGATTTGCCATTCCAGTTGGTGAGGAACTTGTCCCACATATTTAAGTCTGCTATGGCTGCTGGGTCTAGTCTGAGGACTTGGTCGGGGTCCTGTACTCGGGCGAGAAAGACCAAGAGCTGTGAGATGAACGACCACCCCTGTTGAAAAATGCTCATCGCAAAATTGAGCATGCCTACCAAGGACTGCAGCTGTCTTTTAGTACAACCCTGTGACCGTGTAAAATCGTGAATGACCGATCTAACACGGGCTAGTTTGTCAGCAGGCAGGCTAGCCTGCATAGCCTGCGTGTCCAGGAGAATTCCCAAGAAGGTGGCTTTGTTTGGCTATAGGCACATTGAGATTGTTGAAGAACACTCTTAGCCTATCTAGATCTACCGGGGGGTATGTCTGGCCGTTCAATGAGCAGAAATTTGTCTAGATAATGGATAACCTTGTGGCACTTGCACTGGTGTGATAGGCTCCAAGTGAGGGACTGGATGAAAACGTCAAACAGTCACGGGGTGCTTTTAGAGCCAAAGGTCATCTTGGTGGCAAAATAGTAACAATCTTCGTGCCGTGCCACCACAAGAGGGATGGTTCTAAAGGCAGGAGTTTGAAGGCATCTGCGATATCCGCTTTGGATAGCCAGGCGCTGGTGCCTACCTTATTGATGGCCTGGATGGCCATGTCGACTGACGTATACTTGAGAGAAAATTCCTCAGAAGGGATCAGAAAGTTCAAACTAGGGATATGTGAGAAATGAGGCGCAGACAAGTCATAAACTAAGCAGAGTTTATTTGTGAACTTGCCCTTGACAAGCCCAATAGGGCTAAATCTCCAAATCTGGAAAGGTGACTGTGAGAAGGGGCCGATGATGAACCCTTTATCTAACTCTGTCTGTAAGAGGGTGTCTATGTCCTGAGCATCGATGGCCGCTGACTGTAGGTTCTTGCACTCATGAGTGGAGAGGGGTAAGGTGATGAAGCCGGTGTGGAATCCTGCCGTGAAGCCGTGTAGCAGGAATACTGCCAGTGAAGGGGTGGGGTGTGCGGAGAGGTAGAAGCTCAGCCACAGGACATCCACCCAGCTTAGTCAGGATTTGTTAAGCTGCTTAAGATGACAAGTGGACTTTGGGTGAGCCTTGTGGCATGAAGTACAGACGTGCAGTAGGCGGCACTGGCTGAAGGAGCACTCGCCTTGGTTGAAGTTGTTGCATATCGCCACACCGCCCATTGAAAAGACTGGTCGTCCCAACTTGTCTACATGTTGCTGTTGTGGTGGGCCTAACGGGCCCTGGTTGAAGCCGGAGGTGGAAGGGAAATTGACCGGGTGTCTTGTGGCTGCCACAGAGAACCAATTTGCTGTGTGGGTGGAAGATTGGCACAGAGTGGTAAACAAAGGACATCCCTGAACATCCTGAAGACCAGGGCGAACTCAGTGGGTGACAGCTTATGACTGAGCCTGGGGTCTTTTGACTTGACAACTACTGAGAGGTCCCCCCAGGTGTAGGATTTGTTGCCAGCTAAGTCGTGGGCTGAGATGAGCAGGGATGCCAAATTTACATCTTTGCCCTCTAGTATATCCTTCCTGACGCTGGCTGGGACAAGATGAGTGGGGAGGATAGGTGTAGGGCCTGGTGTAACAATAGTAAGACGGGGGGGCGTGTCCAACTTCCGGTATGTGAGGAAGCTTTTCTTCAGAGCTCCGACCGCGGCTAAATCCTGACGAATCCTGTGGACCTGCAGGTTGAACCTTTTCGCCCCAAAACTACCGGATCGGATAGCGGAACACCCCGGGCACCTGAAGATGGTGAAATATGGCCCGAGTGTAGATCCTACACCCGCAGAGAAGCTGGCGAAATATGCGCACGAGGTCACCCAAGATGGCGCCCGGCTGGGGAGAGCGAGGCCTGCTACAGCAGCTCCGCCTGACAGTGAGTGGACCGAGGGGGATAGAGACTGGCTGGATCCGACTGACCCGCTGGCTCGTCCCCTGCCCTCTCCGGGTTCGGAACCTGAGGAGAGCGGCTCCGGTACGCAAGGAGGTGAACCGACGCTTTTACAAATTATAGATACTATAAAAAGCTGCCATGCGGCCTTTTCCACGCAAATAGAAACCATTAGGGTGGACTTTGCTTTGCTTAAAGATGATGTGCAGAAGGTGAGGCAGAGAGTCACCCAAACGGAACACAGAATCAGTGCAGTGGAAGATGATCTTAACCCCCTGCTGCTGCATGTCAGAGACCTGTCGGCGGACAACAAAGCCCAGGAGGCCAAAATGGGAGACATAGAAGACAGGCTGAGGAGGAACAACCTCCGGTTCTTGGGATTCCCAGAAGGCACAGAGGGGAAAAACTCGGAGGAATTCCTGTTGTCCTGGCTTAAACAGGTATTTGGTACTGATAGCTTCTCTCACTTATTCGCCATAGAGCGTGCGCATAGGATCCCATTGAGAGCCCCTGTTCCTGGGAGATATCCTAGACCCATGATAGCGCGCTTTCTCTACTTCAGAGACAAGGAAACGATCCTAAGAAAGGCCCGAAACCTACCTGAGCTAATGTTTAATAATAACAGAGTCTCCATTTTCCCTGACTTCTCTGCTGCGACACAGAAACAAAGGGCAGCATTTCAAAGTGTAAAACAGCGCTTGCGGGACCGCAGCTTACCATACAGCATGCTTTACCCAGCCAAACTTCGAGTGGTCCACAAAGGACAAACGCAATTCTTTTCATCACCCAAAGAGGCGAATAGATGGCTGGAATCTCTTGGACAAGGATAAAGATGTGATGTCCCTAACAGCTAGCAGTATTAGCAGCGAGCACCCGGGAGGCTTCCTGAGGTGTAACGAAAAATGATCAACATAATCCCAATGTGTCATACCCTGTAAGGTATCAAAGATGTCTTTTGAGCTTGCTGGATGCCGGTTTACAAGATCCTGCTATCAGTCGACCTGACAGGAACACTAGTAAATGATCTTCAAGCAACGCAGAGTCGGTAGAACTCTGTAAACTCACATATACTTTTTCCTAAAGCTTCCAGGCCGGCTGGCACAGGAAGCATACCCCCCCTTTAGGAAGCGTTTTCTTGGTTTCAATGTTTGGGGTGAAAGTCTGTGGGTTGTTCGGGGCTGCAGGCAGGGTGGGGGGACAGGGAGTTCAGATCACTTACAGTGATCACAAAGCTGGTTTCTGTTCTTTTTGTTCTTTTTCTTTTTTTTTTTTTGACGTTCTATCACGCAACGGAAGGGTACCCTAAAGGTTTAACACTGCTTAAGATATGGGTAAAATGGTACCAGGAAAAAAGTTCATGTTTATATTTAAGAGTATGGTACAAGTTAGATATACCCACAGATAGGAAGTATATCCTTGCATGTTACTCCAGGGGGCAAGAATTAGAAAAAGAATACATGGAACGCCCCTTTGAGGGTGGATTGGAAGTGTTGCTATACCCCCGAGACCTATATACTGCTGCCATTATATTCTATTTTTACCATGATGCAGTCCCTTGATATTCTCTCATGGAATGTGAGAGGTCTCAATTCAAAAATAAAGAGAGCCCTAGTATTTAAATACATACTAAAACGAAGGCCACATATCATATTCCTTCAGGAAACACATCTAGTGGGATCCAAAACGTTAGCCCTTCATAGGGCTTTTGTAGGTAGAGCATTTCACTCTACTTATTCCAGCTATGCCAGGGGTGTGTCCATATTGTTTGCTAAGTCGCTTCTATACACTATTAAAACGGTTAAACTTAATCCTATGGGTAGATATGTGGCCCTCGCAGTAACTATCAATAACCAAACTTATACCTTGGTAGCAGTGTATATACCTCCCCCGTTTGCAATCAAGGTATGGGAGGAGATGATGGCTGAGGTATTGCAAATGGCGGAGGGTCCGATCATTCTGGCCGGGGATCTGAATGCTGTATTATCCCCAGATAAGGATAGGTTTAAAATGGCTGTGGTAGGAGGTTCACCCCTAGAGGCATGTGTGAAACCCTATGACTTAGTAGAGGCTTGGCGGTGGAAACACCCTGACGATAAAGAATATTCCTGTTTCTCTGCCACTTTTAATACACTCTCTAGGATAGATCTATGCTTTATGTCTAGAGACCTGCTCCCAAGGGTAGTGGATGTTCATTATCTGCCAAGGGCCATCTCGGATCACTCTCCCATGCTTCTCTCCATTGACATGGAGAAACCAAGGGGATATGTTGTATGGAGGTTGACCCCCTTGTGGCTTGAGGAGGAGTGTTTCGAGAGGTCTACCGCAACATCCATTAATAATTTTTGGCTAGTAAACAAGAAAGAGGTCCCGATTGGGGTCACATGGGATGCATTTAAAGCTACACTCCGGGGATCCATCTCAGGTTTAGTTAAACAACTGCAGTCTGATAAAGGTTGGAAGGTCAGAGATGCGGAACAAACGGCCACGGAGTCCGAAGTAGAATATATTAAAAACCCTAATTCGGATACCCATAGAATATGGAGAGATAATATAAGAAAACTAGATTTAGTATTGATAGAAAAAACTCAGAAAAAATTACTTTATCAGTCACAAAGGATCTTCGAGTTTGGGGATAAAAATAGTAGGCTAATGGCATATCTGGCACATTCCCAGCAGGCCCCAACTTCTATTCCAAGAATATGTGATACGAATGGGAAAATCTGCACATCACACGATGATGTTGCAGATGCATTTTTGTCGTTCTATAAAGATCTTTATAGGTCAAGGGTGGATTATGAGTTGGAGGAGGTGCGGACGTACCTTGCCCCAATACCCCTGATAGGGCTTACGGCGGAGGGGGTGGAGGAACTGGATGCTCAGTTTACAACTGAAGAAGTATTATCAGCCATAAAGTCCCTTAAGCCTAATAAAACCCCCGGACTGGATGGTTTTCCAGTCGAATGGTACAGAGCATATGCGGAAACCTTAGCCCCTAAGTTGCTTGAGATGTATGAAGATGCCTTTGATAAAGGTATTTTACCTGAATCTATGAGGGAAGCTCTGATAGTACTGATCCCCAAGCCGCACAAGGACCACGATTTATGTGAATCATATAGGCCTATATCCCTTATTAATGTGGACGCAAAAATCCTAGCTAAAATCCTGGCGAAACGTCTCAATAAGGTGATAGCATCTATTATCCATACTGATCAGACAGGATTTATTCCTGAGAGATCGACTGCCATAAATCTGAGACGCCTCTTTACTATATTACAATCGAAGGGCCCTGTTCCCGATACTCGGGTGGTGGTGTCACTAGACACTCATAAGGCGTTCGACTCTATAGAATGGCCATACCTCATAGCGGTCCTTGGGCGGCTGGGTTTCGGCCCAAGATTTGTAAGGTGGGTCAGACTCCTATATGCGGAACCTCGGGCTAGACTACGTATCAATAATCCCATTACCGGGCTCTTCAATATAGCTAGGGGCACACGGCAGGGGTGCCCTTTGTCGCCCCTGCTGTTTGCCCTGGCAATAGAGCCATTGGCGGCGCTGTTGAGGGCGGACGAACAGATCAAGGGATGTAAGATTAATGACAGAGAAGAAAAAACATCTTTATACGCCGACGATATGCTTTTATATCTGGAGGAGGTGGAGGGGTCGTTGCCCATAGCTTTAGACAGAATATCCGACTTTGGGAGGTACTCCGGGTTCAAAGTGAACTGGAGTAAATCCGTAATATTTCCTTTTGACCCCGCATATGTTCCGAAACTCTCTCGGGAGATATCACTATCTTTGGTCTCAAGGTTTCGATACCTGGGGGTTGAGATACAGCTGCCACTGGGCTCGTATGTGTCGATTAACCTGTTACCGGTTTGGAAGCGTCTAAAGGAGAGTACACAGACCTGGGCTAAACTCCCCCTTGGCCTTTTTGGGCGAATTAATATATTTAAAATGATTTATTTGCCCAGGTTCTTGTACTTACTCTGGCATGCCCCGGTATACATTCCAAAGAAATGGTTTGTTGACATAAACAAGACACTTGGTACGTTTCTATGGGGACCCAAACCCGCTAGAATATCTATGGAGACACTCCATTTACCCATAAGGTCAGGTGGGCTAGCTTTACCGAACCTAAGATACTATTATCTAGCTGCCCAATTAACACATGTACATTGGTGGAGCTTCCCGCAGATGAACATAGCTTCGGTGGCCACTCAAGCTGCCCAGGTTCATTCGTACGAAGCACTGATCAATGTCCTGTTTAGAAATGGTCCGTACCCGAATAAGGGGTCTAATATTTTAAAGCTCTCATATAAAATATTTCATATATGTAATTGGGTTAATAGGGGTATCTAGTCTGGCAGTTTCTCCTAATGCTCCGCTGTGGCATAACCCTCAACTCCCTGAAATAGCCAAGGTTCCGGACGGAGCCCACTGGGCTGTTTATGGGATAAAATACACACATCAGCTGTTTAGGAATGGAAATTTCAGAGCCTTTATAGATCTGAAAACTGAATATAACATACCCAATGCTTCCTTTTTCAGATACCTCCAGTTGAGGCATGCCGTCAAGGCTCAATATGGAGGGGCTATGATTAATCTCTCCACATCTGCAATGGAAAAACTTATTGCTGAGGAAGACCACTCAAAACTGATTTCTAGATACTACTCAGTTCTGTTGGCTCCCTCTTCCCCTGGGCTAGACAGGGTGGCCATACAATGGAAAAAAGATATCCCATCTCTTACAGAGGAGACGTGGCAGGAGGTGTTGGACACCACGGTGTCATCAATGATCTCGGCCAGAGATAAAATGCTTCAATTTAACTACTTGCATAGAATGTATTACACCCCGAAAAGGCTGCACAAAATGGGAGGGAGGGATTCCCCGGAGTGTCCCCGTTGCAAAGCGGAAGTAGGAGATTTCTTCCATATGGTGTGGCAATGCCCCCAGGTGGTGTCGTACTGGAGGGAAATCCTTGCATTTGTGGAGGAAAGGCTAGAGCTTCCAAATATATATTCTCCGGCCAGGAGACCTGGAGGAGGAGGACCTACCCACATCACGGAAAACCCTTCTACGTATACTATTTTGTTACGCTAAGAAGGCCTTGGCCCTCAGGTGGAGGGAACAGAGCCCTCCCTCTCTTGGAGATTGGTTAAGATTGGTTAATAAAGCCCTACCAATGTATAAACTCACATATCAAGCCAGAGGAAGTAACAAAAAGTTTGATAATATTTGGGGGAAATGGATCACAAAAGTATCCGGAGAGATTGAAATATAACAGATATCAGCTTATTTAACAATGTATATGTGCAGGTGTGATGGACGCGAGGTGAGAAGTGGATTTACTGTTGGAAGTAATGACAGAGTATATAAGCTGAAGGAAATAGTGGGAATAAAATAAGGAAACAGTTATGCCGCGTACACACGGTCGGACTTTCCGGCATACTTGGTCCGGCGGACCAGAGTGTGCCGGACAATCCGCACGTGTGTAGGCGCCGGCGGACTTTTCCGGCGGACTTTTTCCCAAAAGCCCGCCGGACCTAGATTTGAAACAAGCTTTAAATCTTTCCGTCGGACTCAGTTTCGGGCGGAAAGTCCGCTCGTGTGTGTGCTGGTCCGACGGAAAGCCCGCTCGTGTGTATGCTGGTCCGACGGACCAGATACGACACGAGGGCAGGGTATTGCATCTCGCGCTCGCTGCAATAGGAAAAACAAATTTTCCTATTGCGGCGAGCGCGGAGCATACCAGGCCCTTAGGTCTGGTATGGATTATAAAGGGAAGCCCCTACGCCGAAAAAACGGCGTGGGGTCCCCCCTAAAATCCATACCAGACCCCGATCCGAGCACGCAGCCTGGCCGGTCAGGAAAGGGGGTGGGGACGAGCGAGCGCCCCCCCCCCCCTCCTGAACCGTACCAGGCCGCATGCCCTCAACATGGGGGGTGGGTGCTTTGGGGGAGGGGGGCGCCCTGCGGGGCCCCCCCCACCCCAAAGCACCTTGTCCCCATGTTGATGAGGACAAGGGCCTCTTCCCGACAACCCTGGCCGTTGGTTGTCGGGGTCTGCGGGCGGGGGGCTTATCGGAATCTGGGAGCCCCCTTTAATAAGGGGGCCCCCAGATCCCGGCACCCCACCCTATGTGAATGAGTATGGGGTACATGGTCCCCCTACCCCTTCACCTAGGTAAAAAGTGTAAGTAATAAAACACACTACACAGGTTTTTAAAATATTTTATTAAACAGCTCCGCCCCCTGGTCAACATCACCCAGTGACCACGCCCCCTAAAACGTCACAGTCCCAGCATGCCCAGGGACTGTGACATCAAAAGGGACGGGGTCTCCGCCTATATAAGTCACAACGCAGCCCTCGGAGAGCAGTCCAGCCGGAGAGAGCGTCGTGTCAACATCTGGAGAAGAGAAGAAGCCCAGCAGCCCAGAAGCTCAGAAGTCCGGACCTCTGCTGGCAAGAGAGCTACCTGAAGACAGCAGAGGAGCCGGCCGAAGAACTGGAACACCGGGAGAAGAGAGCGGAGAAGAACCAACCGGACGCCGGGAGAAGATGAAGCGGAGGGACCCCCGAAGCCGGAAGAAGACCCCCGAAGCCAGAGGAAGATCCCCCCCCCGGAGCTGTTTAATAAAATATTTTAAAAACCTGTGTAGTGTGTTTTATTACTTACACTTTTTACCTAGGTGAAGGGGTAGGGGGACCATGTACCCCATACTCATTCACATAGGGTGGGGTGCCGGGCGCCCCCCTCCCCCAAAGCACCCACCCCCCATGTTGAGGGCATGCGGCCTGGTACGGTTCAGGAGGGGGGGGGCGCTCGCTCGTCCCCACCCCCTTTCCTGACCGGCCAGGCTGCGTGCTCGGATCGGGGTCTGGTATGGATTTTAGGGGGGACTCCACGCCGTTTTTTCGGCGTAGGGGCTTCCCTTTATAATCCATACCAGACCTAAGGGCCTGGTATGCCCCGCAACGGGGCTTGCAAGGTGTCAATCTCGCCGATAAAAGCGGCAAGATTGACATCCTTTGCTAGTCCCGTCGCACCTGAGTCACGTTCAAAATGAACGGACTTGTCCATGTGTGGGCAAGTCCGTTCATTCTGAAAGTCCGCCGGAACTCCGGCGAAAGTCCGTCGGAAAGACGGGCGGACTTAGCCCGCCGGAAAGTCCCGGCGTGTGTGGGCAAGTCCGTCCGTTTTAAAGTCCGGCGCACCTGGCGGACAAAGTCCGTCGGAAAGTGTGCCGGACCAAGTAGGATAGAAAGTCCGACCGTGTGTACGCGGCATTAGATAAGAAACGAGTACATTGGTTATTATGTATACTGACAGAGTTTTATTTTCATGCTAACAAATATTAGGTCTGAATGATTGTTACCAGTATACAATGTTTTGCAATACAGGCTGTTGTAATGTGATAAAGAATTGTGCTATAGTATTGTAAAATAATCTTGTGAACTTCAATAAAATTTACCCTTTAAAAAAAACAATAGTAAGACGAGCCGGCAAGACTGTAATCCTTAAAGTGTAATTTATTGGTACATCAGAGTGACAATAAAACAATAAACGTACACGTTTCGGCAATAGCCTTAGTCGTAGCTAGTTTGAAACAGATATGGCAAGATATATATATACTCACATACACATATACAAGCTCCACCTCTGTCAGTACTCCCATTTCCACACCTGTGTCCAAGAGGTGTTTGAGTTTACTCTTGAAAACTGGAGTGGATATAGATCTAAGGGGATGGTACGTGGAAGAATCTTTAAGTTGCTGCAAGGCTTCAGTTATGTAATCACTATCATTAAGTACCACTATTACACCCCCTTATCTGCCTCTAGAATAACAATATCTTTTCTATTTTTAAGATCTGTAAGAGCCTTTCTTTCGGATGTACTGATGTTGTTAAACGTTCGAGATGCAGTACTGCCAATCATTTCTTTCAAAGACAGGAGTTCCTTCTCCACAACCTGTTGAAAGATGTGTACTGTGTTCCCTCTGGAATGTACATGATAAAAAAGTTTATCACCAGTATAGGTAGTATCTTTAGATATGCTGTACATGCCCCCTGAAGATTCAGACTGCAGGCTCTCTAGTATAGATTTTGGCCATAGAGTTAGTGCAGTCAAGAACCCCAAAGGGGCAGGCACAGGTGTATCAATGGTAGTGGAAAACTGTTTTTTTTTAACAATAGTAGAAAAGACATTAAAGTGAAAAGTGGGGGCAAAAGATTGTCCTTTGGAAAGCAGAGAAACCTCAGAGGGGGTAAGTGGACTGTCCGATAGATTATCAACATTAGTGGCATTGCAAGTTGTCTCATTATCTACCTGTCCTTCTGTTACTTGTCCCGTGCTTTCCGTGGGTAACTTGTTCTGTTTGTCTTTGGAGCCGCGAGTCCCCCTCCCTGTTTTCCTTTTCTGTCTCTGGAGTCCTGGGTCACAGAGGAGTTTTTTGATGGGGCAGTGCTGGAATCCTCTTTGGAAAAACAGACGACACGGAGGTGCATGGTGAGAGTGGAGAGCCACCACCAGCCACATCTGACAGGGCCTGGTGTGCCTGCAGAAGGAGAAGCTGTCATCAGGACCAAGACCGGATCAGGGAGGGCCGTGGGTGGGTGAACTTCCAAAAGGGTGACTCTGGTCTGGACTTCCGAAAAGAGCGTTAAGGAGGAGATCAAAGAATGCAGCTGGGAAATGGCCCCGGAGATGGATTGCAGGGATGCCTGCTGGGTGCTGGGCCCGGATGTAGCTGGAAGTGGGAAGAGGAGCCTGAAAAGCTCTGTCTTCCTGGCCGTGGCGAGAAAGGGAATAACTCTGCGTCTCAGCTCAGAAATGAGCTTGGGGATGGTCCATCCCCTGAGGCACTGTACGCTGCAGCACTCTGAGCCCGTGGAGGGTGACAGAGGGGCAGGTGTGCCAGATAACTGATACCTCCGGTGCCTGTTTGTGGGGAGCACACACCTAAAGACCAGAACCCCAGGGCGTACTGGGGCGAGAAGATGAAGTCTGGTACGGCCTACGTAGGAATGTTGCGATCTGTAGTGGGTGACGTATGCTCAGCCTGCCAACACTTGCACTGCCAGCAAGCCTACTGTTAAGCAACCTTGTCTGCGAGGTAAAGGGCATCCTTTGAAAATAGAGTGTAATGTATAGACATATGTGACAGAAACTAACACCTGAACTAACAATATAGTAACAATATAGTGCAAGGGTGCTGCAGAGTGATGTGATGGAGAAACCCGTGAACTACGCACCTGACTGACACTCTAGTAGCAAGGTCCTGGTTAGGACCGAACTCGGTCGAGTGGGAATACCTGTAGTAGGGATGACATAAGTGCAGTAAGAGATTTAAAAAAAAAAATTCAACTCCCCCTTTCGTGCCCTTTGTGTGCAACTGGTCCTGGTGAAGATGCAATGATTGTGTTTTTTTTTTATCTGGGAAATAATATCCAACCTGGTACAGGATGGCACCTGAACTCGACTGACCTGAGGGAGAAAGACAGAGGAAAAAAATGAGTGGCTCATATTAAGTGCTACTAAAATGAAGTGTGGCTGTGTGAGTGCCACTGAGTGTGCTTGCAGCAATTTGTAAGGAGTTTTGTTGAGATGCATGCTTGCAGCGTTTGCAAGGAGTGTATGCTGAGAAGCCTGTTTGTAGCAAATGCAACGGGTATATGCTGAGATACAGTACCTGACCGCGAGATTGTGTTTCCAGTGCGATACCATCGCGCTGGTTCTCGGCGACAGGGTACTGTGCATGTCGCGCTGACTCGCTGATCGGGAAAGGAAAACTTTTTTTCCTTTCGCGATGAGTGACAGGCAGTGCTGACAGCTGTCTGATATGAATCCTGAGGGGGAAATGCCGCGCCAAATTTTAAATAAAAAACCGGCGTGGGTCCCCCACCCCAAAGCACCTTGTCCCCATGTTGATGAGGACAAGGGCCTCTTCAAGGCAACCCTGGCCGTTGGTTGTCGGGGTCTGCGGGCGGGGGGCTTATCGGAATCCGGGAGCCCCCCTTTAATAAATGGGCCCCCAGATGCCAGCCCCCCACCCTATGTGAATGAGTATGGGGTACATGGTACCCCTATCTATTCACCTAGGGGGAAAAAATGTCAATAAAAAAAAAACACAGTACACAGATTTTAAGAGTAATTTATTAGGCAGCTCCGGGGTCTTCTTCCGACTTCGGGGGGTCTCCTTTCGACTTCTCCCGGTGTTCGGCCTCTTCTCCCGGGCCCCTCCACTATCTTCTTTCAGCTCTTTTGCCAGCGAGGGGCCCGGTCTGCTGCCGCTGTCTTGTCGCTGCTGTCTCGCCGCTTCTTCTCCCGGGCCCCTCCGCTATCTTCTTCCAGCTCTTTTGCCAGTGAGGGGCCCGGTCTGCTGCCGCTGTCTTGTCGCCGCTGTCTTGTCGCCGCTGTCTCGTCGCTTCTTCTCTTCTTCCGATGTTGACACGACGCTCTCTCCGGCTGGAATGCTGTGTGCGAGCTGCGGAGCCATTTATATAGGTGGTGACCCCGCCCCCTTGTGACGTCACGGTCCCAGCATGCGCAGGGACTCTGGGGTCATGCTCCCTTATGACGCCAGAGTCCCTGCGCATGCTGGGACGGTGACGTCACAAGGGGGCGGGGTCACCACCTATATAAATGGCTCCGCAGCTCGCACACAGCATTCCAGCCAGAGAGAGCGTCGTGTCAACATTGGAAGAAGAGAAGAAGCGGCGAGACAGCGGTGACAAGACAGCGGCGACAAGACAGCGGTAGCAGACTGGGCCCCTCGCTGGCAAAAGAGCTGGAAGAAGATAGCGGAGGGGCCCGGGAGAAGAGGCCGAACACCGGGAGAAGTCGGAAGGAGACCCCCCAAAGTCGGAAGAAGACCCCGGAGCTGCCTAATAAATTACGCAGGGCGCCCCCCTCCCCCAAGGCACTCACCCCCCCATGTTGAGGGCATGCGGCCTGGTACGGCTCAGGAGGGGGGGCGCTCGCTCGTCCCCACCCCCTTTCCTGGCCGGCCAGGCTGCATGCTCGGATAAGGGTCTGGTATAGATTTTGGGGGGACCCCCACGCCAATTTTTCGGCGTAGGGGGTTCCCCTTGCAATCCAGACCTAAGGGCCTGGTATGCCCCCGGGGGGGAGGCCACGCTGGTTTTTTATTTAAAATTTGACGCAGCGTTCCCCCCTCAGGATTCATACCAGACAGCTGTCAGCACTGCCTGTCACTCATCGCGAAAGGAAAAAAAATTTTCCTGTCCCGATGAGTGAGCCATCTCGGCGCTGGCTCCCGCGACGGGGCTCGCAGGTGTCAAATCTCGCGGTCACTTACTGTACAAGTTTTTCAGCGATTAAACTTTCAAGACTCATGAGTTCAGCTCTCTCTTTTGGACTATATATATATATATATACAGTGCCTTAAAAAAGTATTCATACCCCTTAGAAATTTTACACATTTTGTCATGTTACAACCAAAAACGTAAATTTATAATTTATTTATTGGTATTTTATATGATAGACCAACAGAAAGTGGCACATGTTTGTTAAGTGGAAGGAAAATGATAAATGGTTTTCATAATTTTTTACAAATAAATATCTGAAAAGTGTGGCATGCATTTGTATTCAGCTCCCTTTACTCTGATACCCCTAACTAAAATCTAGTGGAACCAATAGCCTTTAGAAGTCACCTAATTAGTAAACAGAGTTCACCTGTGTGTAATTTAATATCAGTATAAATACAGCTGTTCTGTGAAGCCCTCAGAGGTTTGTTAGAGAACCTTAGTGAACAAACAGCTTCATGAAGGCCTAGGAAGGTACCAGACAGGTCAGGGATAAAGTTGTGGCGAAGTTTAAAGCAGGGTTAGGTTACAAAAAATATCCCAATATTCCTTTGAACACCTCATGGTGCCCTGTTCAAGCCATCATCCGAAAATGGAAAGAGTATTTCACAACTGCAAACCTACCAAGACATTGCCATCCAACAAAACTGACAGGCCAGGCTAGGAGAGCAAAAATTAGAGAAGAAGCCAAGAGGCCCATAGTAACTCTGGAGGAGCTGCAGAGATCCACAGCTCAGGTGGGAGAATCTGTCTACAAGACGACTATTAGTTGGGCACTCCACAAATCTGGTCTTTATTAAAGAGTTGCAAAAAGAAACCCATTGTTGAAAGAAAGCCATAAGAAGTCCCATTTGCAGTTTGCGAGAAGCCATGTGGAGGACACGGCAAACATGTGGAAGAAGGTGCTCTGGTCAGATGAGACCAAAATTTTACTTTTTGGCCTAAAAGCAAAACGCTATGTGTGGCGGAAGACTAACACTGCACATCACCCTGAACACACCATCCCCACCATGAAACATGGTGGTGGCAAAATCATGTTGTGGGGATGCTTTTCTTCAGCAGGGACAGGGAAGCTGGTCAGCGTTGATGGGAAGATGGATGGAGCCATCTTAGCAATCTTAGTAAAAAAAAAAAAACTGTTAGAGCCTGCAAAACACTTGAGCCTGGGGCAGAGGTTCACCTTCTAGCAGGACAACGACCCTAAACATACAGCCAGAGCTACAATGCAATGGTTTAGGTCAAAGCATTTTCATGTGTAAGAATGGCCCCATCTAAGCCCAGGCCTAAATCCAATTGAGAATCTGTGGCACGACTTGAAAATTGCTGTTCACAGATGCTCTCCATCCAATCTGACAGAGCTTGAGCTATTTTGCAAAGAAGAATGGGAAAAAATGTCACTCTCTAGATGTGGAAAGCTGGTAGAGACATACCCAAAAAGACTTGCAGCTGTAATTGCAGCGGAAGTTGGTTCTACAAATTATTGACTCAGGGGGGCTGAATACAAATGCACATCACACTTTTTAGATATATATGTGTAAAAAAATTTGAAAACCATTTATCATTTTCCTTCCACTTCACAATTATGTGCCACTTTGTGTTGGTCTATCACATAAAATCCCAATAAAATACATTTATGTTTTTGGTTGTAACATGACAAAATGTGAAAAATGTCTAATGCCGCGTACACACGAGCGGACTTTACGGCGGACTTGATCCGGCGTACTGGATTTCGTCGGACAATTCGATCGTGTGTGGGCTCCAGCGGACTTTGTTTGCTCAAAAGTTGGACGGACTTAGATTTGAAACATGTTTTAAATTTATCCGACGGACTCTTCTTTCTAGCGGACAAACCGATCGTCTGTGTGCTAGTCCGACGAACTCAAACTGACGCATGCTCTGAAGCAATTACAAGACGGAAGCGCTCGGTCTGGTAAAACTAGCCTTCGTCTTGAAGCTAGCACATTCCTCTTCTGTGGTCTTTTAATACAGCCTTTATTTAGGATTGATAATGCGAGAGGAATGAAGTTGTTTTTCTGCTTTATATTCACACAGAGTTCTCACAAACTACTTTCTTCATGATTTATCCTCCTTCCATGACTAATATAATATTTTGAAAAAGCCAGATCTCCATAAATTATAAAAATTAAATTCGATTTTGGACTCATTTTTTTTTTTTTTTTTTTTTTATTTCAACACTTATCTATTTTACAATGTGTGTTCAATGATAACCACATTTTTTGTGTGTATTTTCAAGTTACCACAATAACATTCATATTTTGTGTTGTTTTAATGAACCTTAATGAGGTTGTTGTCCCTTGTTCATTAGACATAGGGGGGTGTATTTAACAAAGGCAAAATCATTTTTCACTACAAGTGCTAATTCTACATTGAATTCCACAGAAAGAGCATTTTGAAGTGCCTTCGCTGTGGATCCGAGGGGCACATGCAAGGAAGCCCAAAAAAATGAAAATAATTTTTATTTCACATGATTTTATGAATAAATCAGCAGAGCTTCCCCTAATTTCAGCTCTTCCCCTCAGATTTACAGCGACTGCACTTCCAACAAGTGCACTTGCTGTGCAATTTCCCAAGTGAACTTTTCACTAGTACTTTTCACTTGATATTCTAAATGATTTAGCCTTTTGTCAAAAACACACATAGGGGTTGATTTACTAAAGGGAAAAAGACTGTGCACTTTGCAAAGTGCAGTTGCCCTCTGCAAGAGCAGTTGCTCCAAAGCTTTAGTAAATGTGCAGAAGCTCTGCTGACTTCCATCATCCAATCATGTGCAAGCAAAAATGCTTTTTTTAAATTTTTCCTTGCACAGGATTGGGTACTCTTTGCAAAGTCAAGCTTTTAACTAATTTATGATGCTCTGGAGCAATTGCACTTGCAGAGGGCAACTGCCCTCTGCAAAGTGCACAGACTATTTGCTTTTCTCAAATCAACCCCATAGCCTTTTGGACCTGTACCTGCCTACTCCCAAAGAAAATGGCGTTTTTTAATCAAAACACACATTATAATGTAAGGTAACCAAAAAAAATTTTTTTTTTCTAACAAAAATTAGGAAGGCAACACTGGAGACACTTTTAGAATCTGGGAAGCCTTTCGTCCCCCAGGACACACATCAAGTTTGAGGACAAGAAAATTGGTATCTTGCGACTATAGGGAGCACAGGGAGCACAGTCAGACCAGACAGAAGCCAGGCAATCACTTTTGACTCTTCCATGGAGCCTTCCCTCCACGCTTCTCTGCAGCCTTCCCTCCACGCTTCTCTGCAGCCTTCCTTGGAGGTTGTGCCTCTGGTGGTGTACTTGGGGCAGGAGGAGGAGGAGGAGTGGCTTCATCTGCCAGATATGTGGTAGCAGTAAGCTCCCCTCTCAAGCCCTTCTGGTAAGCCTCAAAAATCAGACCCTCACAGAGGAGGCGTTGGCCCTTTTTCAACTCCAGCAATCTGCTGGTTATATAGGTGCCATACGCCTCCTCTGCATTGGGTGGTTTGCTCAGGATGAGGCTTGCTTCTCGTATGAGGGCTAGGGATTCCTGCTCAGTTGGTGTCATTCTCCTGGGCCTTTTGTGGAGAATGCGGAGGGGAGGCACCTGACACTCTGTGCGGCTTCGACTTGGCCCAGCCACAGCCTCCTCCTCTCTCCCACTGGGCAAGGCCTCCTCCTCTCTCCCACTGGGCAAGGCCTCCTCCTCTCTCCCACTGGGCAAGGCCTCCTCCTGGCTGAGGTCATCCTGTGTAAAAAAAAGGGACATAGTTGTAATTTTGTGTTATGCAATCACACACAATTTTCAGCTCATGACTTTCAAATATAATTACACAAAATAGTAAAGGCTATCTATTTGACACCACCATTATTTCAGATGATCAACAAGATCTGAAGTTAAGTATATTTTTGGCCACTACTGTCTAGTGATATGTCTACATATTAATCTTTGTGCAGAAGTCATTTTTTATGAAGCACTTTCAAAATTAACACGTTAACATCATTAATAACATTTACACAATCCCAAATTTTAAAAAAAGGATACCTGGCTGAAGCTGGGCGCATCAACTTCATCAATGCTGAAAAGGCCCAGTTCATCCTGGGACTCCTCAGCTGGGGTGGAGGTGGATGGAAGGCTGGAGGGAAGAGTGGAAGGAAGGCTGGAGGGAAGGGTGGGGGGAAAGGTGGAAAGTGATTGCCTGGCTTCTGTCTGGTCATCCAGGAATCGCATTTTGTTGTAGTACCACAACTTGGGTACATATACTTGGTCAGCTGCTGCACCAGATCTGAGCGACTCCTGGATTTTTTTGTGTTCCCGTTTATACATGTTTCGCAAGATACCAATCTTCTTGTCCACAAACTTAAGGTCTGCCTGGGGGAGTCGAGTCTTCACAAACTCTAAAAGTGTGCCCAGTGTTGCCTTCCTAACATCCCTATTATAATATAGGGGGTGTTTGACCTCCCACAGGTTTTTGTTGTCCTGATAGAGCTCAATAAATTGGCACAAAAATTCTTCCTCTTTAAAGGGATTCATTTTTTCTGCAAGACAAGACAGAAGATCCAAACTAAATGTCAGTCACAAATCACAGGATTAGTTTTGGTTGTAATCTAGGGGACACATACATACATACATACACACACACACACACACACACACACACACACACACACACACACACTTTAATCTTACCTTCGTTTCTGACGCTCGCTACTTCCGCACGGACATACATAGGCCATCGTAATAGCTTTATATACACTGCGCATGTGTCATGCTCCGCCTGCGTCGCCCGCCCCTGACGTTCGTAAGTACAATTTGGCCCCGCCCCTTCACTCTTCGTTGCCCAGTGGGAGTAGATAGCAAAAGATGGCGGAGAGAATCAGTGGAAGTAGCGTGGAGGAAAGCCCGGAGCCCCAAACATCCACATCCCGGAGGAGATATAAAGCCACCAACATGGCTTTTGAAGAGATGGTGGAGATGGTGTCCATATTGAGAAGGGAGGACTACGATGGCAAAAAAGGACCGTACACACGACCGAATATGAGGAAGGACAAAATAATGCCCTCAGTTGTCACCGCTCTTGAAGAAAAATTTGGTACAAAACGTTCGAAAGAACAATTGAGGAAGCGGTGGTCTGACATCAAAAGTCGGGAGCCAGAACAATATTGGCGAATAAAGAAGCTGCTTAAAAAAAGTAAGTACTTGTTGTGTTTTACTATTGAGATACTTAACTTGCATGCTGATCCTTATTTTTGGACTTTATTCAGCATCGTTCGTAAAGACCGTTCTTTATAATATATATGATACTTTAGAAAATGACGTTATTTTTTCGCCAAATACGATGGGACAGGGTCGGACATACATTTATGTCTTCATAATTTGTCAAATTCCCACAATTTGTTGATGTGGTGTAGATGTGTTTGAAAATATAATGCTTCTTCAAAAATGATTCAGTGTAATGTAGGGACAGGACACAGCAGCTGTTTCCACATCTAGACTCACGAGCACTATAGTGTACTATGTGACCATACAGTGTAAATACATTTTAGAGGGGTAATACACATAGGAGAGCATTGAGGTGTCTGCATCTGTGAAACTTGCCAGAAAATGTGCATTGTTTATAATTGTTGTTCAGAGGGAATGTTCATCCTGTCTTCAAAATTTATTATGATGAAAAAAGGCAATTGGCCACAACTCATAACCAACGTTTAAGTTTATTTATTAAAAGCTAAAATATCACTGTGTTTTAACTATACCTTTTGTTCAATTCTCATAGGGGAGAAAAGACTCAGACAACAGTCCAAGGATCTCAGGACCCCCCCAAGTCACCAGCCTGAGGCAGAAGATACCCCAAGCCCCAGCCCAAGACCACGCCCACCCGACGACCTTGAGGAAGGAGAGGTGGAGGAAGTGTGCGAGGTTTGAATTGAAGAAAGGAATAAACGGAACCGGCTGGCCAGAATCCCAAAGGCATTCTCCACAACTCTTCTTGCTCTGGCCAGGCGATAATTAAATACCCTCCTCTCAGGGGTGAATGTCCTTTGGGGGAACGGCCTCATCAAGTTCTCACCAAGAGCAAATGCTTCATCAGCAATAAAAACTGAGGGTAGTCCATCCACATTCTCGTCATCAGGTGTCTGGAGACGATGGCACAGCTCGGTCTGTGCAAAGACTCCTCCATCAGACATCCGACCGTTCTTCCCCACATCCACAAACAGAAAGTCCAAATGTGCCGAGACCACCGCCATCAAAACTACACTATGGAACCCCTTGTAGTTATAGAAATAAGACCCCGAATGCGGTGGTGGCACAATCCGGACTTGCTTTCCGTCAATCGCCCCGACACAGTTGGGAAAGTCCCAACGGTCAGCGAACTGGGAGGCCACAGTCTGCCATTCCTGTGTACTTGAAGGAAACTGTGGAGTGCAAAAAAATAAGATAAGGACTTTAAAACATAAATTGGATATCAGATTACACCAAAACATAAGATTAATCACCCCCTCTGATGGCCCATTGATACATTTGAATGTGGGGGGAGGGGTTCTAATTAGGGCCCGAAACACACCTGACTGGTTGAAACATTTGTGGGGTGGGGGAGGGGTTCTAATTAGGTTAACAAACACACCTGACTGGTTGAAACATTTGTGGGGTGGGGGAGGGGTTCTAATTAGGTTAACAAACACACCTGACTGGTTGAAACATTTGTGGGGTGGGGGAGGGGTTCTAATTAGGTTAACAAACACACCTGACTGGTTGAAACATTTGTGGGGTGGGGGAAGGGTTCTAATTAGGTTAACAAACACACCTGACTGGTTCAAACATTTGTGGGGTGGGGGAGGGGTTCTAATTAGGTTAACAAACACACCTGACTGGTTGAAACATTTGTGGGGTGGGGGAGGGGTTCTAATTAGGTTAACAAACACACCTGACTGGTTCAAACATTTGTGGGGTGGGGGAGGGGTTCTAATTAGGTTAACAAACACACCTGACTGGTTCAAACATTTGTGGGGTGGGGGAGGGGTTCTAATTAGGTTAACAAACACACCTGACTGGTTCAAACATTTGTGGGGTGGGGGAGGGGTTCTAATTAGGTTAACAAACACACCTGACTGGTTCAAACATTTGTGGGGTGGGGGAGGGTCAAACAAGACAATGGAGCAGACAATATACATTGTTCAAGGGACTATAGGCTAGAGATATAAATGGACCCAGGATTGCGTGGGGAGGTTAATGAAAGAAAATATGCATGTAGGGCAATAAATGATTAATGTCCAAAAACAGGCATGCATGAAGATAAAGGGGATATTCACAGCATATTGAAAGCATGGCAATTAGGTAAGGAGGACAGTTATACAATACATCAAAAAACATTTAATACATATCATGTAATGCTAAAGGATAAAACTTACCTTCATATAGTCCTTCTGCAGGACCTGAATAATAGCAGAACAGGTCTCTTGGATTATGATCCCTAGAGCCTGGGGGGAGATGCCTGTTGAGAACTTCAAGTCCTGAAGACTTCTCCCTGTCGCCAAGTAACGTAACGTGGCAATTAGCCTCTGCTCCGCACTGATGGCTTGCCTCATGCAGGTATCCTGCCTGCTGATATAGGGGGTCAGCATAGCCAGCAGACGCTCAAAGACGGGGTCCGTCATCCTGAGAAAATTCCTGAAATCCGCAGGATTATTCTCACGGAGCTCACGGAGCAAAGGCATATGAGAGAACTGGTCACGCTGGCGCAACCAATTCTTCATCCATGAACTCCTCCTCGCCCTGTTCATGGACTGGACTTGGGTCAAAGTATTAACCCCAACACCAAGTCCCCACGCAGCACGAACTCGAGAACGAGAACGTACACGCGACATGGCTTCAAAACGGTCGGCTGCTCAAACAAACAAACTTATAACAAACGCACTGAAGAACAGCAAGGCCTATGAAGAACGACCTGAAAATCAGGAACGAGCGGACCAGAACGGCCTGCAAGGCAGGGTACGAACTGACCAACACGCACTGAAAAGCAGATACAAACCTCACAAGCACAAACTGAACCGCAGAAAACGATCGAAATAAGCTGAAGTGTGAAAAGCGCGAATCGTCTCTAACCAAACTTCTGCTAACACGAGATAAACACGAGATTAGCAGAAGGAGCCCAAAGGGTGCCGTAGTGGGGCTTGAACTTCCTTTTTAGAGTCCCGTCGTACGTGCTATACGTCACCGCGTTCCAAACCAGCGGACTTTTGCAGTGAGCGTGTGTGGCCAAGTCCGTCCGTTTTTAAGTCCGGCGCAAGGAGCCAACAAAGTCCGCCGGGCAAAGTCCACCGTAAAGTCCGCTCGTGTGTACGCGGCATAAGGGATTTAAAAACTTTTTTTAAGGCACTATATATATATATATATATATATATATATATATATAGTCCAAATGAGAGAGCGGCACTCATGAGTCCTGAGAGGTGAATGCACAGCGGAGTTTTATTTCGATCTTTCGATGTTTCCACGAGGTACAAGCTTGTCTTCCTCAGAGTTTGTGCCTGATCGAAGCAACAAAATAAATCTGTACTGTGCATTCACCTCTCAAGACCTGTGAGTGCCACTCTCTCTTTTAGACCATATTTACTACAGGCTTTGCTTCACACCTGGGCCCATTTTCTCTCTGTTCAGCGGCAACCACTGGATTAAATATATACATATATATATATATACACACACACAGGGCCACCCTCAAAAAACACTATATATATATATATATACTGTACATATGAGGACATATTTCCTTTCCTACTTCCTCATCACCTCATGGCTGTTTCTTACTTCTCCCCATGCTATTACCACCTCTGAGGTGGGGAAGATTGGAAAGAGATAATTTACACAAATGGCCAGTCAGGTGCATCAGGTTATATCACACCTTAATAAAGTTGACGCGTTTCACTTGAGTCAATCAAGCTTACTCACAACGATAATATTTGGCAAATGTGTCAAATGTAGAGCAAACGTTTTATAAAAATGCTCCTGGGTATTTATGAGTAGAGGGTATAAAGCAATATTAAAGGAAAATTGTGACACTGCAGAAAAATACTACATGTTAGTTTTTATCCGGATTTATTTTTTCTATTTTTAATACCAAGGGATTTAATATTTTGTGCCATCTCTACATACAGCATGTGTAGCATATGCAATTATTTATATTTGTTTGCATTTGCATTTGTATTTTTTTGCATTCCGCTGCTCCTCTCTGCCAATCCCTTCACTGGCTTCCACTACCTCACCATATAAAATTCAAAATACTAACCACAACATACAAGGCCATCCACAACATTGCCCCCAGCCACATCACCAGCCTCATTTGTAGATATCACCCAAATCGTCCTCTCCACTGCTCCAAAGACCTCCTGCTCTCTAGCTTCCTTGTTACCGCCTCCCATGCTCACCTCCAGGACTTCTCCAGAGCCTCTCTTGTCCTGTGGAACTCCCTGCCCTAGTATGTCCGATCAGCCTCTACCCTGTACACCTTTAGGCGATCAATGAAAACAAATTTTTCAGAGAAGCCTATCCCACTTCCACCTAAGAACCATGCCTGAGCCACCTCTACCAGATCATCTCTATAGCTATTACCTTTTGTACCAACTCCCCCTCCCTTCATGAGCAGGGCCCTCCTGTTCCTTTTGTATTGAACTGTATTGTAATTATACTGTCCCACTTATGCATTGTAAAGCACTGAGCAAACTGTTGACGCTATATAGATTCTGTATAGTAATAATAATTTTTACAGTTGTGAATGTCAGTTACAAAAAAATAGTATCACATATCCATTATGCTAATTGTAATTCTTGTGATTTTTTTAATGTCTTCATTTTATTCTTGGAATAAAGAATTACAATATAATTTTATATGGTTATCTTTTCTAGTTTGAGCTTGAGAGCTATAAATGTTCTGATTATGCAAGGTACAGTTACAATAGGCTGTTGATGACATCTAGTGGCAAAGCCTAATAGGATTACATTTAGTTAGGTGAAAAAGATTTTTGCCAGCACCATGGCTAAAAGGCTGCCTATATATATATTTTTTTTAGGTCTTTGAAAAAAATCTGTCTATTTCATCTGTCATATTCTAATACATTTACTGAAAGTGAATTAAACAACACATATTTAAATAACCTTATTAAAGGGCTTTTTATACTCCTTAAATTGTTAGGTTGCTGTACCAGATGGAAAGGGGAACTTCAGCAACATATCTCACAGCAACAAAAGCAGTTAGATTTTCAACTGACATATTTCAGTATCAAAACTGCAAAAACATACTACAAACTTTTGCTGGTATCCTATGAATTACATATATAGTTTAGGAGTTTTTACAGAAAAGTTTGCTTGTTTAACCATATAATGTATGGTAGCAGTACCATCCAAGACGAGTATTCTGGAATAAAAGTAATTTCTACTTTTTTACAAAATCATGTGCAGATCTTATGTCATAACCTTATTTACTAAATACTGCTAGCTGTCTAATTTATTAGTTATCAGAACCCCCTTTAACCATTTTTGCTGCAAAAGCCAGTGTATTTTTTGAGTTTCGTTTTTCTTTGCACACGTTTTAAAATGCACATTTTAGGCTTGAAGATTGCTTAACACCCCCAAAATATGATATATTCTCTGAAAGTGGAGAACTTGTACAATAACATATTGGCAGCTGGAATGCTTTATATCACATGATAGTTGTGCTACTGTTCATCTTTCAGTAAAAAATTAATTTCCACTAGTTTAGTGTGCAAAAACTCAATATAATACCTGATTTTTTGTTAAAATATACAGTAAAAGATGGGATTGCATTGGGTAAACAGATTCCAAATATGTCAAAGCACAAAACTTAGCATGCCATGAAAACTATAAACAGCAGTACCTAAATTGTCTGTCTAAATAGCTCATCAGTTTGGCACCAACAGTGAATGATGGTTCTAAAATGATTGCTCTCACTGAGAGCAGTGATAAATAATTTGCATAAGTATGTGCATGAATGTGGGGGGCAATGGTCCTTTCCTTTTTTTAAAACATTTTTTCTTTTTTTAAATTAATTCTATTGCTACCAATATTGGAATTTTCCCCTTATATTACCACATGTTGAATTTCCCCTGCCTGACTGTGACATAAAAAGTATATAGGGCGCCTGTCTTTTATGATGATTCACTTACAATCTCACCCGGATGAGAAACCCGGCCTGTTTATGAACTCTCAATATCATTTGTATGTATACATAAGTCTCTTTAATACTACTAATGTCCGTGCATCATGTAGGCATATCCCTCATCATCGGTCATCGATGTGCAATTTGACCCTGTTTGTTTCCTATATTTGATATGTTCTCTCTTTATGTGCCTTATTAACAGTATGTTAGTTGTTTATATAACTGTTATAATTTTGTATTTTCTTTGTACTACAACAAGAAAACCAATAAACAGAGTGAAATAAAAAAAAATATATATAGAGAGGGCTTCCCCAGTGAAGATACAATTGGTTTCAGATGGACTTTAAGGTCTCCTCCAAAGCTTCAATTCATATATGCAGTGGTATAAGACTAGAAAGCCTATCATACTCATTATAGTGCAAATTCTTTCTGCATAGGCGGGCGCACAGGGTGTGCAGGCTGTCCCTGGGCACACCCTAATCACCCTGTGCACTTTGGTGTCTTCTACCTCCAGCCCCACTGGCACCGCACATGGTGCTTACATTTTCTTCTACACATCCCACCACTGTTGGACAGAGAGACAGAGTGCAGTAGAAAGTGGCAATGTGTTTGTGTAAGCCCGCTCGCTCCCTTCCTCCTGCAGCCACCACTGAGCCAATTAGCAGCAAGAGTAGGACACAAGATTCTCTTCCTGTGCCTGCCCGGCAGTGTTTGTGCCTCAGAGAAGGAGATGTGTGGGTGGAACGTTTGAAGCCCAGCAGCCAGAAGAGGAAAGGCGCAGCCTGCCATCCATCTATCCACTGTGGGTGAAGTCTCCCCCTCCCTTCTCTCTTCTGCCTCCGAGGTACTCTGATGTAAGGGAGTGTTCTATTAGAATACCGCTACCCATCAGAAGATGCAACCGAAGTGACGTTCTATCGTGGCCATCTTGGTACACCCCTCACTCATCCACAGTAAGCCTACAGTCAGAAGGCGATAAGCGGACATCTTTTTACACCCACTGAAGTCTTGCATTTCACACTTGTTTTTACCAGTAAACTCAGCTTATATAGTGAAATACAGTATGTGGAAGTCCGTGATACTGTTTTGATGTTGAATTTTAAAATCAGCGGTGTTCTGTCAGATTAGCAAACCTGTGAGATCAGCAGGCTTGCCGATGCTTTTAAAATTCAACATCAAAACAGTGTCACAGACTTCCAAATACTGTATTTATCTATATAAGCTGAGTTTACTGGTAAAAATAAGTGTGAAATGCAAGACTGTAGGCTTACTGAGGACGAGTGCTGGTGGACCAAGATAGATGCGACTGATCACCACTTTGGTTGCATTTTCTGATGGGTAGCGGTATTCTGATAGAACTGGGGCTCTGTGGACATTGGAGTAGATTTAAAAACATATACATAAGGTATTGCACTCACACGTATCTGTGCTCATGGTGTGTGCAGTATGTGCAGATGTCTATGGCTCCTCCAGCCCTGACGTGCAGTCAAAGCCTCTAACGCCAGCGTTGGAGGAGCAATAGACATCCGCACATGCTGTACAAACCAGTTTTTAAAACTACTAATAAAAGTACTACACTGTGGAACCTATTAAATATATCTCCTGTGGAGTCACTCCCTCTATTTATGCCATACTCTAATGGAGGAATAAAATGAAGTTTTTGCAGCAGAGGATCTCCAGCCTTGGGCATTTTAAGCATATTTTGACCTATCTGTAACAAGGGGTCAAACACCTTCGGTGAGTGTACCTCTACCACTTCAGCACTAGCGGTGAAGATTAAAGGGAACCTCCATATTGCAGGATCCTTATTGGTGTTGGGAAAAGTCACACTGGACTTTTATTTTGTTTTTGTAGTTGTTTTATCAGTACAAAATCAATATTTTATTGTATCACTAACTATTTATTTATGGTACATTTACCATAGTTGATTGATACAACATTGTATTTAATCACTATTCATGAGTATTTGTCATGTGAGCGCCATCCTTTTATTGTATGCATTATTTTAAAATAAAAAACTGCAGATTTACAGAAAAGTCTGTAACAAAAGAAAAGAGACTGTAATAAAACAGCAAAACTAAAATAAATTAAGAATGAAATTACTTTAAAATGTCCCAAGCTAATTCTAATTCCAAGTCGAATCAATGGGCATAAAATGGAACTTGGTATTTGGCTGTTAATCAATAAGACTCTTATGCCGCGTACACACGGTCGGACTTTTTGACCGGACTTGTCCGATGGACGCCGACGGACCAAATCCGGCAGACAATTCAATCGTGTGTGGGCTTCACCGGACCTTCAGCGGACTTTTCCAGTCACTTAAGATTTGGAACATGCTTCAAATCTTTACGTCGTAACTCCGCCGGACCCAGAAATCCGCTCGTCTGTATGCTAGTCCGACGGACAAAAACCCACGCTAGGGCAGCTATTGGCTACTGGCTATCAACTTCCTTATTTTAGTCCGGTGTACGTCATCACGTACGAATCCGTCGGACTTTGGTGTGATCGTGTGTAGGCAAGTACGGTCGTTAGAAAGTCTGTTGAAAGTCCGCCAAAAGTCCGTCGAAAGTCTGTCGGACGGGCTGTCGGACTTTAGTAGCTGAAAAGTCCGACCGTGTGTACGCGGCATTAGTAGATGTTCCTGATTTGATGGTAAAGGAGAGCTCCAGACTGCTGATGCCGTCCCTTTTTTCTGGTCCCAGGAATGGATGTTGGCCAGATTAATGTCCAGTCAAGGGTTCTAAGGAGTGGCAAAGAGTATGTACACTATGTTTATGATCATACAGCTGCCCCTCCTTGAGATACAGCTTTCTAAATGCATTAAAGTTTTTATATGCCCACAGGTTACAGTCTTGTTACCAGTTTAAAAATTGTATTATTATATTACCTATATTACCTAGGAGATAGACTGTGTCTTATCCATCTCTTGCGTCCCTTGTTCATAGTATAGCCATGTTTAGTCTTAGGATGATGGTTTACTTGCTCACAGAGTAGTATATACAGTACATGTTTTATAAAAAAAAATATCTTAAATATAACCAAAGTTATGAAAATTGTAGAAAGCTTAAAGTGAATGTAAACCCCATTCATGAAATCTGACCTAGGTCCAAACAACATACTACCAAAAGTATTGGGACGCCTGCCTTTCCACGCCCAAGAACTTTAATGGCATACCAGTTTTAGTCCGTAGGGTTCAATATTGAGTTGGCCCACCTTTTGCAGCTATAACAGCTTAAACTCTTCTGGGAAGGCTGTCCACAAGGTTTAGGAGTGTGTCTATGGGATGTTTAACCATTCTGCCAGAAGTGCATTTGTGAGGTCAGACATTGATGTTGGAGAGAAGGCCTGGCTCACAGTCTCCACTCTAATTCATCCCAAAGGTGTTCTTTTAGGTTGAGGTCAGGACTCTGTGCAGGTCAGTCAAGTTTCTCCACCCCAAACCTGCTCATCCATGTCTTTATGGACCTTGCTTTGTGCACTGGTGCACAATCATGTTGGAACAGGAAGGGCCATCCCCAAACGGTTCCCATAAAGTTGGGAGCATTAAATTGTCCAAAATGTCTTGGTATGCTGATGCCTTAAGATTTACTTTTACTGGAACTAAGGAGCCAGGTCCAACCCCTGAAAAACAACCCCACACTATAATTCCCCCTCCACCAAATGATTTGGACCAGTGCACAAAGCGAGGTCCATAAAGAAATGGATGAATGGATGAGCGAGTTTGGGGTGGAGGAACTTGACTGGTCTGCACAGAGTCCTGATCCCAAACTGACAGAACACTTTTGGGATAAATTAGAGTGGAGACTGCGAGCCAGGCTTTCTCTCTAACATCAGTGCCTGACCTCACAAATGCGCTTCTGGAAGAATGGTCAAACATTTCCATAGACACACTCCTAAACCTGTTGGACAGCCTTCGCAGAAGAGTTTAAGCTGTTATAGCTGCAAAGGATGGGCCAACTCAATTTGAACCCTATGGACTAAGAATTGGATGCCATTAAAGTTCATGTTTGTGTAAAGACAGGTTTCCCAATACTTTTGGTAATATAGTGTATATCTGTAGTGTTTACTTATCTCTCTCCAAAGCCCTAAGTTCCGTGTCTTTCTGCTCCTCCGTTCCTCTGTTATCAGCATGATAACTTCTGACAAGCTCTCCAACACAGGAGATAAAAGCAGCTGGAAATTTGTGTCAGGGAGGTAAATTAGAGATAGATGAGCAGAGAGCTTGTCTATTCACAGCACAGCTCTGCAGGTTTCTTCATTCCTCTACCTATGTGGGGGTGTGTGCCTTTCCTCCAAACAGCTCATACACAGTGTATGCCCAGACTCCTCTCCCACTGCTGAAACAGGAAGAAAAAATTCTAACAGGGTGAGCACTTTCTAAAGAGTCTACAAAGCTGAAGACAGCAGATATACATGTAAAATTTATGTAGGGAGATTTGTTTCATCTCTGTGTATCACCTGAGGCTGTTCACTTCACTGGATAGATGTGAGGATTTACATCCACTTTAACCCTGTGCGAATCAATCAAAACTGCATATGTGTATCACATAACTGACTGGCCTTTTAAGATCCATTTACAGGCATGGATTGAGGGGTACCTGTTAAATGATTTTATGGCATAAAATAAGCCATTTACAATCAAGCCATTTGACTGGTCCCGGGTTATCAGGATTCTGCATATGATAGCCATTGTCAGTTTACAATGGCCAATTATTGTTTTTTTCAGGAATTTGCAGACACTTGGCCAAAAATGTGTTTTTTCCACCTGAGTTGTGTAAGTAATAACTTGCTTAATAGTGCCCTGGCTTAATGCAGATGACATCAGTTTATTATCCCCTTGCAATGTGTTCAATTTCAGCTGTGAAGATGCATTTCTAGGTTTATAAACATGTTTAAAGAGAAGATCACTGGCTGTCTATGTGAATAGAAGTCTGTTCTGTGTCTATTTTTTTTTATTATTATTAAACTGTCACTGCTTGTTTAAAAATTTTAAAACAACCAGGCTGTCCTGTGTTTGCACATAAAGATTTGCCCAAGCTCTACCACAGTATTGGAAAACGTATGAGTAGAGTGCCAGTGCTCTGGCTGTAACATTCACTGCAAGTCCATAACAATCATTTGCCGGCAGCTTCACGTAGCTATGAGGAAGACTTCAGGCCAAAACACATTAGCATCTTTTGGATTTTGCTATTGCTGTTGTGCAATAATAATGTTTTCTAATCAAGAAGCTATGATGCCCTGTGTTTGCCTATACAGTTTTTTGGTCCTTAGAGTGCATTATCTTCATATGCCCCCTATTCTCTTTTCCTACACTTCCCTATAGGATGGATAGTGTTTTGTTAGCCACAGAGATAGCTGGGAACAATGTTACTGATAAGAGTTTGGCACAAGCAGAAAGCACAGGAAATTATTAGCTCAGATTTCTGCCAAGATCAATAGGGTTTTTCTTTGCAGTTATTAAACAGAATAAGGCTGCATTCACACTATAGCAGTGCATTTACAAAACATTGAATTGTTAACTGGGAGAGTGGGAGAATGGAAGGGATACAGCTCCTTAGACGAACTGAGAACAGCACAATGTTAAACAATACAAGCATTCTCATTGTCAATACTGATGACATAGTGGGTGGTGGAGTGGGAAAACAAATCAAAACATCCAGAATTTTCAGATTCTTCTAATTCTTCGGGCACTCATAATGCTGTAGTTGCTTAAAAAAAATATTGACCAGAGGGGCCATGAAGTACATGAAGTATTCAAAGTAATGCCTTTGGTCTGGTGACAGGATCCCTTTAACACTAGAATACATTAAAAAATATATTATCAAAACAGGATAGAAGCCAGATTTATATTAATTTATTTTCTTTACAGATATTAGTTAAACAAGTTTAACAAATTAAATAATGTTTCATCTAATGAAAGTCCATGATTTTTTTCAATGATCCAACTCTGGAATTTGGGGCTCCCCAGCTGCTATATTTTCTGTATTCTCCAGGTTTCAAGAAGTATTGGTTTCCCCGAAAGCCAGGCTCCTCAAAGAATATCCAGTAGCCCTCAAGCACATTACAGGACAAAACATCAAAGTCATGGAAGCTTTCATAGATGTTAGAGCAGTCATTTTGGTATTCCTTCATCTGACCACGAAAGTCTTCTCTTTCATACAGTCTTATTCTGTAAGAACCACGATGCTATAAATAAAACATAAAAAATATATTTAGCTCAGTCAGGGAGTAATTGCAAACGTTTGGCCTGGAGGGCAACTTCAGCTCTCTATGACCAATTCACCTCACATATTAATGCAATATGAATATTATATTTGAATGCTCAACACAAGTGCCTTGAGACAGTTTTGCATTATTGTAGAAACCAATGGCAAATTATCCAAATTTGTGAACTTAGTAACTGTTTTACCAGAGGTATCTGTCACATTTCCAGAAACATTCATGGGTCTGTAGACCAATACTCAACTCAAAAAGTATTCTGGACCTTATTTTTGAGACCCTCTTCTGCCCAAACCAGATATGATGCATGTATACTTATTGTTTTTTAATGCTAACATATTACTAGAGGATGCTACCACATTGCAGGAAATTTGTGGTGGCTATTTTATCAGATAGGCTGTTTTGTTGAAGAGGCTGCCACACAAGAGATTATTCAATTAGAGAGATAATTCCATAAGAGATTTTGAGAAACGGTTCCCCATTAAAAACATTATACAATGTCAAGACTCTGCCATGTGAAAAAGATTGCCATTTGAGAGATGCTGCCATATGGACAAAATTCCTTATCTGCTGTCTTACAGAGACTAGGAAACTAAAATCATTATTCGCTTCTTGCATTTTTTTTGTTTCAGAGCAGCAACACATCACCTACCATCACAAGATTGTAAATCTATATTTTTTATCTTATGAGAGTGCATTACAGTTACATGTGAATAGTAAAGAGGCAATTACAGGCTGAAGTTTGATTGCAAGAATAACTTACCAGTGGGATTGAGTGGCAAGATCTAATAGAGTCATTCAAACCCAGCCAGCTCTGGTAGTCAGGGTAATCTCCTTTCTTCAGGTAATATTGATGTCCCATGTAGTTAGAACGTTCATAGATCACCCAGCAGCCATTCTCTACACGGATTGAATTGCAGCGTGCAAAGTAAAAATGCAGATCTGCATTGTCACCAGAACTTTCATGGGACTTTCCCTGAAAGTTCCTGTCCTCGTAAAAAGTAATCTGCAATAAAAATTGAAAACAGAAAATGAAGAGTTAGGAAAGTTACATATTTTAATAACACTTTAAATAACTTTGTTATTGTACAATGTTATAGCATTTTTGGAAATTTTGTATAAAAAATAAAATTACACAGGTGTCCAAATCTATGTGCATAACTTACAAACTTTGCAATTTTATAACCCATACTTATACAAGCAGATATATAATGTAGAAATAAAACAGATGATTAAAGTATATCTAAGTTCATCAGCACAAAGATTAACATATTGGAGCTTACCAGTCCTCAGATGCACTGGCTGTATTCGTTTTCTTTATTTCAACCTAAGTACAGTACATTACAAGCAGAAAATACCTGTTGATCCTACCTGCAATCCAATGTTCAAACAATGTTATCGGCATTCCCATCTATTTTCTGTGAACTACAGACCGTTCATGTCATGGAGCTGGGGAGATGGGAAGTGTTCTGTTGTCCTATTACACTTGTTGTCTAATGCTGCGTACACATGATCGGATTTTCCGCCAACAAAATGTGTTTTGTTTTTTCTGAAGGATGTTGGCTCAAACTTGTCTTGCATACACACAGTCACACAAATGTTAACCAAAAATTCCAAACATGAGAACGCGGTGACGTACAAGACGTGTGACGAGCCAAGAAAAAGGAAGTTTAATAGACAGTGCGGCTCCTTCTGCTTGATTCAGAGCATGCGTGAACTTTTGTGCACAGACTTGTGTACACACGATCGGACTTTATGACAACCAGTTTTGTTGGCAGAAAATTTGAGAACCTGCTCTCAAACATTTGTGTGTGGAAATTCTGACAGCAAATGTTCGATTGAGCATACACACGGTCGGACTTTCCGACAACGAGCTCACATCGAACATTTCCCGTTGGAAAGTCTGACCGTGTGTACGAGGCATTAGAGTAACAATGCTTCTCCTCTATAGATACAGTACACTAAGTGAGCATTGTCACCCTATGACAAGACCACCATTGTGTTACTGACAGGATCACCAGGCTAAAATAAAGTTTAAAGTTTAAAAACAAGTTTTATGAAACAAAAAAAAAAACAAGCATGAAGAAAAAAAAAAAAAGAATGCAGCCACCACATCTAAAGACTTATGCTGCGTACACATAAGTGGATTTTCCGTCTTGGATGGTTTTTCCGACGGAATTCCGCTCAAGCTTGGCTTGCATACACACGGTCACACAAAAGTTTGCTGAACGTTCGACCGCCAAGAATGCGGTGACGTACAACACTACGACGAGCCGAGAAAATGAAGTTCAGTGCTTCCGAGCATGAGTCGAATTGTTTCCGAGCATGCGTAGGAATTTTGCCCGTCGGAATTGGTACAGACGATCGGAATTTCAGATCGAAACTTTTTCCGACCAAAAAATTGAGACCCTGCTCTCCATACTTTGCTGGCTGGAATTCCGCCAGCAAAAGTCCGATGGAGCATACACACAGTCGCATTTTCCGACCAAAAGCTCTCATCGGACTTTTGCTGGCGGAATTTCCAATCGTGTGTACGCGGCATAACTGTCTGAAATATAAGAAATGTTGGTTTAGATACACTTTCTGGGCTCATTAACACTGCCTTCATTTACATACATAATAGTGGGGTTCATTTACTAAAACTGGTGGGTGCAAAATCTGGTGCAGCTCTTTATAGAAACCAATCAGCTTCCAGGTTTTTTTGTCAAAGCTTAAAGTGATATTAAAGTCTTGTTTTTTTTTTTGGTTTAAAAATAACAAATATACCGTATATACTCGAGTATATGTCGAGATTTTCAGCCTTTCTTTTTAGGCTGAAAGTGCCCCCCTCAACTTATACTCGAGTCACCGCCGTCTGTCTACATGATCAGCGTGTCATGCAGACAGACGGCGGCCAGCGTGTGATAATACCATTCGGAGGCTATTCCAGCTTTCAAAAGCTGCGCCTTCTCCTCGTCTGTGGTAGGCTGAACACTCCATTTCCCAGCAGTCAGTGTACAGCCTATCATGGACATTCTCTCATCCTCGTCCGTGGTATGAGAATGAGAGAATGTCCATGATAGGCTGGCCGCTGACTGCTGGGAAATGGAGTGTTCTGCCTATCACAGACGAGGAGGAGGCGTGGCTTTTGAACAGTGGAATGGCCGCCGAATGGTATTATCACACGCTGATCAGTGGATCACGGAGGCTGCACAGGACACAGGTAGGCTGCACAGGGACACAGGACACATGCACATGCACAGGACACAGGACACAGGACACATGCACATGCACAGGACACATGGACACATGCACAGGACACAGGTAGGCTGCACAGGACACATGCACAGGACACCGGTAGACTGCACAGGACACATGCACAGGACACAGGGAGGCATGCAGCTGCAGATGGGCATAGTTGACCCTTTTTTTACACTTACAGTAGCTGCTGCATTTCTCACCCTCGTCCTATACTCGGGTCAATAAGTTTTTCCCAGTTTTTTGTGGTAAATTAGGGGCCTCGACTTATATTCAGGTCAACCTATACTCGAGTATATACGGTACTTACTCGCTCTGTGTAGTGGTTTTGCACAGAGCAGCCCAAATCCTCCTCTTCTCGTGTCCCTCTCCAGCATTCATGGCCCCTCCCTCCTGCCGAGTGCCCCCCACATCAAGCAGCTTGCTATGGGTGCACCCAAGCCATGCTCTATGTGTCCATTCAATCGGACCCGTCCCCTTTCTCTCCTTATTGGATCACTGGCTTTGATTGACAACAGTGGGAACCAATGGTGCTCGCTGTTGTCTCAGCCAATGAGGAGCGAGAGTCCCGGGCAGCCGAGGCTCTCATGCAACATCGCTGGATCGAGATGGGGCTCAGGTAAGTATTAGGTAAGTAATAGGTAAGTGTTAGGGGGGCTGAGGGGGGATGCTGCACACAGAAGGTTTTTTTTTTTATCTTAATGCATTAAGATAAAAAAAACCTTCTGCCTTTAGAACCACTTTAATTGAACAAGCTGAAGTTAGAAGCGGATTGGCTTCCATGCACAACTGCACCAGATTTTGCACTTTCCGGTTTTAGTAAACCAACCCCACTGTGTCAGGATATTGTCAAAATGTGCAATCAACGTTGCCATTAATAAAATATTAACCACTAGCCAACCAGCTCACGCAGATATACTGTGGCCGGTCGGCTCTCCTGCGTGAATTGCTCACCGCATGCCGCAGGAGCATGCCGGCGGGTCCCGCAGGCTTGTTGTCCGCTGGCAACCCACGATCATGGTGAGGAGAGGCAGAATGGGGAACTGCCTGTGTAAACAAGGCGATTCCCCATTCTGCCTAGTGACATGACAGAGATCTACTGTTCCCAGTGATGGGGAACAGTGATCTCTGTCATGTTCCTGGCAGCCTATCCCCCCTACACACCCAGGGAAAACACTTAACCCCTTGATTGCCCCCTAGGGTTAGCCCCTTCCCTGCCAGTGTCATATTTACATTGATCGGAGCATTTTTATAGCACTGTAAAAATGTCACTGGTCCCCAAAAAGTGATTTGTCTGGCACAATGTAACAGTCCTGTTAAAAATCGCAGATCGCCAGTAAAAGTAAAAACAATAAAATAAAATAAAAGTCCCTAAATCTATCCCATAGTTTGTAGATGTGATAACTTTTGAGCAAATCAATCAAAATGCGTCTATTGCCAAAAATATGTAGAAGAATATCGGCCTAAACTGATGATGATTTTTGGATATGTATTTTAGCAGAAAGTAAAAAAAAAACATTTTTTTAAAAATAGTCGGTCTTTTTTTGTTTATAGTGCAAAAAGTAAAAAACGCAGAGGTGATCAAATACCACCAAAAGAAAGCTCTAAATGTCGCACTATAGATTTTTTATAGCTCTCTGCTGGAATCATGGTAGCGTGGAGTAGAAGGAAAGCTGGGTCATTATGAATCGTGTGATCATTGAATTTCTGAGTGACTGTCCTGACTGTCATCCAAAATGTGTTGCAGTAGTGGGCAGGACCAAAAGATATAGAGGATCGTCCCCTTATCTGTCTGGCATCTCCAGCATCTGTCTGAGGTGGTTGGGAAGTACAGGTGTAGTAACTGAGGTGTATAATACCACCTGGTCAGGATCTTGTAGTTGGTTTCTTGTAGTTTTGTACAAATAGATGTCTTTAAGGAGAACCTGATAATGTTTTGTTTTTGGGTGTCCGTGAAAGAGTGCTGTAGATCCGTTTCCCATAGATGTGTTAAGTCCGGTTGTTCTAGTGGGGTGTTAAGCAAGGTGTATGCTTTTGACAGTACTTGAGGTAGGTCTTCTGCATCTCTACAATCATCCTCAAATGTCGTTAGCGTACGGTCAAATTGAGCTGGGTTTGCAATTGAGTGTAGGAAGTGATGTAGCCGTATTGCTCTCAAAACGGGAGTTGGAAGTGCCCTATGTCGCTCGTCAGTGATTGGATGGAAGGACAGGGATTACCCTCTAAGAAATGCAAGGCACAGTCTCTACCTGACGATAGAAACGCTCTATACTCTGATTGGTCGAGTCAAGGGGAGAACGCATAGTTGCCTAGGATTGGGAATAAAGGGGAGTGTCTAGAGGAGAGAGAGGTTGTACGTATAATTGTCGAGCCTATGCGGAGTGTGGCGCCTACAATAAGATGAGATGTCAGAGTGGAAGGGAGTTGGTTGTAGCACCACGCAGCTCCCTTCAGAGGAACCACTGTCTGGGCACATTCTAAATGCGTTCATAGTTTGGTTTTTTCATGTCGGTTCCAATCAATAATTCTCCCTAAGTGCACCGCTAGGTAATAATTTTTTAGGTCTGGGGGGGCTAGTCCTCCGTAGTGTTTCGGCAGTGTAAGGTACCCTCTGTGCAGTCGTGGTTTCGTGCATGACCAAATATATTTAGTGAAAAGTGAATGCGCTTGTTTAAAGTATAGGGGTGTGATCTTGACCGGTAGTGCGTAAAACAGGTATAGGAACTTCTGGAGAATACACATTTTGTTAAGGTTACACCTGCCAAACCAGGAGTGAAGTCCCTTGTTCCATTCCTCAAGCAACTCTCGTGTCATGGTTAACAGGGGTGGGAAATTCAGTTCAAAAGTACGTGTCAGGTCACTTGGGATAAGGGTTCCTAAATATTTAAGGAAGCTGTTTGACCATTTAAATTTGAACTGGGGTTTCAGGGAATTCAGGCTATTTGGTGTCATTTTAATCCCTGTTGCTGCGGATTTATCAAAATTAATTTTTAGATTGGATATATTGCCGTATCTGTGAAACTCTCTGAGAAGATTTGGGAGGAATACCACAGGGTTGGTTAAAGAAAACAAGAGGTCATTTGCATAAGCTGAGATCTTGTATTGGGAATGACCTACAGTCAATACCATTATGTCGGGGTTCGAGCTCATAGTACATAGAAAGGGCTCTAGAACTAGGCTGAAGAGAAGGGTTGATAGTGGACATCCCTGCCTGGTACCATTTGAGATATTAAAGGGATCTGAGAGGACTCCATTAGCTTTAACCTGAGCTGTTGGAGTAGAATAAATATTTGAAATCCACTGCAACATTTTATTTCCCAGGCCGATGTGTTTAAGAACGGGAGACATGAATTCCCAATTGACACAGTTGAAAGCCTTCTTAGCGTCCGTGCTTAGGAAGATGCATTTTAGTCACGGAGGCCACATTAATCAGATTGAGCACCTTGGTGGTGTTATCTCTCGCCTCTCGTGAGGGGACAAAGCCCATCTGATCTAGACGTACTATATTTGTCATGTGTTGGGATAACCTATTGGCTAGTATCTTCATAAAAAGCTAAATATCTACATTCAGGAGGGATATAGGTCTGTAGCTGCTGCATGCATTTGGATCTTTACCCTCCTTAGGGATAAGGGAGATGTAGGCTCTCATAGTATCCCTTGGAAGTTGTCCCCCTAAAGTAAGAGCATTACATAGTTTCACCATATAGGGGCCTAGAACTGGTAGGAGGGGATTGATAGTACTGCAGGGTGAACCCATCAGGACCCGGCGCTTTGCCTGTCTTCACCCCTTTTATTGCACATTGCAGTTCCTCTAAGGTGATGGACTCATCCATCTCTGCCCCTATCTCCCCAGTAAGTTGGGGGATACGGGATGAGGTAAGATAGTCCTCTATTGCAGTTTTGTTGGTTGCATGACCTTTTTGTGTCCCGAGGGTGAAATAATTTGGGGTATGTATGTATGTAGTCTATGCTGTCTAACCGCTTTAGCCAGTAGTTTCCCAGATTTGTTGCCAGATTCCTAGAAGAGCTTCCGACAGAATTGTAATGCCGCTTTAGCTTTATAATGCAATAGGTCCACTTTATGTTTTCTAAGGGACAACAGTTCTGTTTCAAATGAGGCCACTGGGGTGGGTTTATTTTTCGCCTCTACTTCACGTATCTTATGAAGAAGTAGACGCAGTTGTCGTTCTCTTTCTTGCTTGACGTGTGCCCCATGTTTAATTAGGACCCCTCTTATTACGGTCTTATGGGCTTCCCAAGGTATACCTGGGTCACAATCTGTAGTGTCATTTGTTTGGAAATAGTGTTTTAACTCATTCATAACGTCAGTCAGAACTGCCGGTGTCTGTAATAAGCTTTCGTTTAATCTCCAGAACCTCCATCTGGTTGTCGAGGTTGGCGAGAGGTTGTAGCGCATAGTGATAGGTGCGTGGTTCGACCAAGTGATATTGCCTATCACTGGGTCATGTGCTGCCTCTAGCTGACTGTGGGGGACTAGGAAATAATTGGTTCGTGAATATATTTTGTGTGGGGATGAGAAGAAGGTATAGTCCCTCTCCCCAGAGTGGTGGAGTCTCTATACATCTATCAGATGGGCTTCGTGTAGGTCCCACGTAATGCGCTTGTGAACGCTGGTTCGAAGTGAGGAGAGACCGGACGAGGTTCCACTGAGGGGGCTAGGGGTACATTAAAATCTCCCCCCACAATCAACTGGCCTTCCTTGAAGTCCATGAGCAAATTCAGTGTACTGTGCAGAAAGCCATCCTGTCTATCATTAGGAGCGTAGACAGTGGCCAGTGTCACCAGTATGTCCCCTATCAGTCCCTTAATAAACACATAACAGCCTTCGGTATCCACCAGAGTGTCATTACATGTATCTTCCCCTAAAGGAGTATAGATACTCCTTTGGATTTGGCTGCTACATTAGTGGCATGGTAGGGTAAGGGGAAGTAGCGATTCCTAAGGCATGGAGGGGTACCCGATCTGAAGTGTGTTTCCTGTATGAATGCCACATCAGCTCTGGCTCTTTTAGGATCATTCAATAGCATACAACATTTTTCTGGTACATTTAGACCCTTGGCATCCAACAAAAAAATATTAATGGAATCCATCGTACCCAGGTCTAGGGAGGGGGGGGGATAGATGGGTAGGAAAAGGTGGGTGTGTGAGGGGGAGGAAGGGTTTATAGAGGAGAGAGAGGGTAGAAGAAGAAGAACAAGTTTAGATCAAGAGAGGTGAAAGTGGACAGTGTGAACCTCCGAGTGAGGTGCTTCAGCCTAATGGGGAAGAGGTTAGATTCTGACCGAGGGGAGTCTTCCTGGTCTTGTGCAGTGCCCCCATCCCTAAAACATAACTTCAACATTTACTCTAAAACGAAAGAATACTAAACAGAACATAAAAGTGCAAATCCATTGTCATGTAAAACTGTGGAAACAATTAACTCTAGACTGCTGTATAAGTAGCAATTAGAAGGCAGTGTAGACGTCATCTCAAATTGTGTCCCCCCTTCCCCCGCGTGCCATTATAACTCCATTCTGGTGTCTCAGTATGGCAGTGTTACGTGGATAGTTGGGTGAGGCTGTGACATACAATTAGATATGTTTTGTCCCCTGGCGGTGGGAGTCCACGTCCGCACTTGCGGGTGTCTGAGTTCGTTCCACACCAGGGATCATGCTAATCCCTATGTCCTTATATAGGAAGCAACTCCCCCAAAGGTGATCACGTCCTCCCAGCTGGGTGGGCATCCATGTCCTCCCCGCACCTTCAATGATGTGCCACAAGGGGACGACAGTTTCCTAAAGCTCTCTCCATCCCACCTTAGGAATAATCCTTGTCCACCCACAGCGCGGCCAATACCGCTATCAATCTTACCATGTGGTATCGCCTTTTGCTAGTCTGGCTCATCATGGGAGAAGTCCGCGGGCATGTGTACAGGACACAGAGTGTATAGATGGGTACATAAAGCTGTCCAATCCATCATGTCTGGCATGAGAGGGGAGGCAAGAACTAAAAATATTAAGGCCTTAAAACCTTTGCGGAGTGGGGCTGACTGTACTTGCCGTGTTGGTCCCCCATGATGTCCAGACCCCAGCAGAATAGACACATAAACATCTATGTTCTATACCAGCCTGTAGGAAATAACCAAATATTGGTTAGTTACTGTCCTCACTGAGATCTTTGCAGGAGGGTTACAGACCCCCTGCCATGGTAAAGTACAGTAAGCGTGGGTCTGGGGTGCAACCTCAAAACAGTAAGGCACACAGACATTTCCGGTGTGGTAAATGGGCCCCTACCTTTCAAAGAGGGGCATGGCTTAGGGGCTTGTCAGGCTCCAATGTGTACAATCCAGGCAGTCTCATGGAACGTCAGGAACCTTAGCCCAAAAGTTCCAGTGGGGGCCGTTAGATTCCTGCGGGGTTGGAAAGTTTTATCCCCAATACTCAATCTAAGGAGGCTATGTCACCCGGTAAGGTCCAGGGGGTGGGCACCAGTCCAATCAGTGTATGGGATAGCTTCCTCCCTCCCTGGGTGACCTCCCGCCCCCATAAAACCAAACAACCTGATGTTCTAGTGGTCAGCCTAATTGCTGACTAGGGAGAAGGGGCAATAGGGATGTGTTATCCTGGGATGGCATCAAACAGGCAGGAGAAAGAACATGGTGGAGAGAGGGGTATAAAACCAAAGGGGGGCACACCAAAGGGGGGAGCAGGATCAAGGTAAAACTGACATTAGCTGTGGATACATTAGCTCACCGCCGTGTCAGCAGCCATTAGGTCTCCCTGGCCTCCTCCATTGAGGTAATGCGAGATCTGCGCTGCTCCTCTGTGGTCTGGGTGAGTGGGCCCTCCTCTGACCTGAACCGCCCAGGCAGGAGTGTGAAGCACTGGATCATTTGGAGCCAGTCAGCTTTATAGGTCAGCTTCCATAAAGGCGAACAGTGCAGAAAGTTCTGCCAGGGAGCGTAGAGTGAAAACTTCTGCTGGTCCTTCCGGAATGTCACCGATATGGGAAAACCCCATCCGTATGTGATGCCAGAGTGTTGGGCTACTTCCAGCACAGGTTTCGGGAGTGCTCGCCATTGCAGGGTTGCCCTGGATAGATCAGGTAGGGTCCTCAAGTTCCTCCAGCTGGAGTTGTCGTGAGAGCACTGCCGCCACCTGGGAAGTCTGTACAGTCTCTACTGCCAGCATCCGTTGCTCCAGTGCTGTCACCGCCGATTTCCCTGATCCCATACGATCCAAGAGCGATTTAATGTCTTTTTGGACTGCCAATATTTACTTGCGATGGGATGTCTCTAGCCTGCCGACAAGTGACTCGATGTCGGACCTCCTCGGCAGGGTCTGCAGCAGTGCCCTCAGTTCCGCTTCTGCCCTTATAGTGAGCGGTGTATGGTGAGGGTGCATCGAGTCTTGGGGATCTGACCGGAACACCGCCGGGGTACCGAAGCCCCCCGAAAGAGAATGAGAGGTCATGGGAGAGGTAGTAGTCGGCTCATGTGTCGGCCGGGCATCATGGCGTCCTCCATCTTGGTAGCTGGGGGGTCTCCTGAGTGTTGGAGAAGTAGCAGTGTATTTCTCCGCTTGCTTGTGGTTTGGGAGATGGCTTGTTTCTGTTTTTTCCCCTTCGTTTCCAATCAGAGTACATGCCGGGGAGTACCAGAGTATAATTGCTGAGATCAAGCTGGGTAGGCCGGGACGGACCAGGAGCTCCACAAGCACATGTCCTTACTCTGTCATGTCCAGACCACGCCCCGGTTAATCAATATCAATAGCTCTATACTCACCAAGGCTGTGTGTTGAGAAAATGCAGCATGCTGTATTTTGTGAGAGTTTTATCCTCCATAGTAACTCAAAAAAAATATTTTTCTTGTTTATGTATGTGTTTTTAGCTATGTGAAGTGTGTATAAGTGCTAAATTAATCAGGTAATTAAAGGGTCTAAAATCTAGTTTATAAACATTTTTGCATTGCCTATTTTGACATTTTAGACCTTTTTCATGCTTTCTAATCATTTATATTTTCTAGATGTTTTAAAGTAAACCTTCCCATTGGTAAGGGCAGAGGTTTCTTTGACGTGACTGTAATTTAAAACCTGGCCTAACTTTGTGTGCAAGAGACAAATTACCAGCACACAATGAGGGAATAACTTGGCCTCTGGGGACAGACTGGAGCTATGATGGTCCTTCGATTATTCATAATGTGTTTTTTTTTTATTAACCAAATAGTTTATGTCTTTTATGTCTTTCCTTTTTCAATATTTGAAGAGTGCCCTTTTCAAATATTGAAAAAGGAAAGAGTTGCTTAAAGCTGAACTTCACCCAAAAAGGGGAAGTTAATATTGTTATTATTATACAGGATTTATATAGCGCCGACAGTTTACGCAGCTCTTTACAACATTAGGGCAGACAGTACAATTACAATACAATTCAGTACAGGAGGAATCAGAGAGCCCTGCTCATTAGAGCTTACAATCTAGGAGGGAGGTCAAGTTACACAAAAGGGTAATAGCTGTGAGGGATGAGCTAATGGAGAAAATAGTGGAGTTGTTAGATGGAGGCAGGATAGGCTTCTCTGAAGAGGAAAGTTTTCAGGGATTGTTTAAAAGTGGATAAATTTGGAGACAGTCTGACAGATTGGGGTAGGAAATTCCAGAGGATGGGCGAGGCTCAGGAGAAGTCCTGGAGGCGGATATGGGAGGAGGTGATGAGGGAGCTAGAGAGCAGGAGGTCTTGTGAGGAATGAAGAGGGCGATTCGGTTGGTATTTTGAGACTAGGCTAGTGATGTAGCTGGGGGCAGCGTTGTGGATGGCTTTGTAACTTATTGTTAGTATTTTGGACTGAAGGGGGGATAGTCTTTTTAAAGGTAAGCCAATGAGGAGGGAGTTTCAGTAGTCAAGGCGAGAGATTACCAGGGAGTGAATCAGGAGCTTTGTGGTTTCATTGGTTAGAAAGGGGCGTAGTTTAGAGATGTTGCGGAGGTTGAGGCGGCAAGCTTTGGAAAGGGATTGGATGTGGGGCCGAAAGGAGAGTTCAGAGTCCAGGATAACACCTAGCACGCTGACATGTGGGGATGGGTGGATGGTTGTGCCATTGCTCTTGACAGATAAGTCAGGGGAAGAGGCACGTGCGGGAGGAAATATTTTAAGCTCGATTTTGGACAAGTTGAGTTTGAGGAAGTGGTGTGACATCCATACAGATATGTCTGTTATCAAGTTAGTGATGAGTGAGGAGACTGATGGAGTGAGTTGAGGGGTGGAGAGATAGATTTGTGTGTTGTCAGCGTAGAAATGATATTGAAAGCCGTGAGAGGCTGACCCAGAGAAGAGGTGTAGATTGAAATTACACTTACACTAAGTTACACTCTTTCACCTCCTCCTCCCTCTTCTACCATATTTGAATTTTTTTGGGAGGTACCTAATTTTGGCAGGTATCCATTCCCACTTTCTAGGCCTAGGCGATCCAAATGGACTTTCCCCCAATCCGCAACTTTCTTTGACACATCACAGTTCCCAGGTGGCCATTCACACAGCGTAGCACTTCTTGTTCATGTGCAGTGGGAAGCTGGCTGTGAAGCCACAAGGAATCACAGCCAGCTTCCCACAGTTAACGTTACCTGAAGATTGGCAAGGTGAGTGTCTGTTTATTAAAAGTCAGTAGCTACAGTTTTTGTGTCTGCTGACTTTAATTTTTTTTAAAACCAGGCTGGAGCTCCTCTTTAAAGTAAAATGCTTTCTGTTATTAATCCCCTTCCTGCCCGGCCTATTGTAAAATTACAGGCAGACGGGAGTCCTGTTGTTCTGGGAGGACGTCATATGTCATCCTCCCAGGATCGCAGGCCTTACTTCTGCGTGATCTACAGGTACAATGTGATCGCTGTGGCCAATCACAGCAGATCACATGGCAATTGTACACAATAAAAGGCTTTGATTCATGCCTTTCATTATGTACTATTGTGATGAGCTATGTGGTTGGTCACAATGATCGGATGGTGCAGACAGGCCCAGTCACTGCCGATCTGTACCATGTAGCCAATCACAGCTAATTACAATAGTAAACACTGAATGAACAGTTTTCATTCAGAAAACATGGTTGCTCATAACTGTAAAATTCACAGTTACTGTATAAGCAATCATAGTATGAAAAAAAAAAAATCTGACAAACTCCCCACTGTACTACAGTGTTACCATGGTAACACTGTATTGCTCTAGTCACTGTATGGAAAAAAGTATTATTATTTTATTTTTTTTACATATACTGTCACTGGTTAGTGTCCCTGATCACCGCCACACTAGTTATATGATGACGCTGTACTGCAATGGTGACAGTATGTAAAAAAAAATATATAGATTTAAGTGAAAAAAAAGATTTTTTTTATTAATTTCCTAATTTTCCCAAAAATTGTGACAAGAAATAACTTCAAAAGACTCACTATGCCTCTTGCTAAAAATCTTTGACTGTCTGCTTTCCAAAAAATAGATTTTTAAAACAGCTTACCTATAAAATCCTTTTCTTGGAGTACATCACGGGACACAGAGCACCATAGTAATGACTATCTGGGTTTATATGCTACCTTTAGGTGATTGGACACTGGCAACCAATAGTAAGAAGGTTCCTCCCATATAACCCCTCCCATACAGGAAGTACCTTTAGTTTTTTAGCAAGCAATGAAGATCCCAGAAAAAAAGGGGAGGGACCTCTGTGTCCCGTGATGTAATCCAAGAAAAGGATTTTACAGGTAAGCTGTTTTAAAAATCCATTTTTCTTTATCGTACATCATGGGACACAGAGCACCATAGTAATGACTATCTGGGATGTCCTAAAGCAATGCCTTTGAGGGGAGGGAACATTCCTAAATCCCCCTTTTTTAGGCTCCAGATTATAAAGCTGCTTGCAGCACACTCTGGCCAAAAACAGTCTCTTTTTGAGACCTAACATCCAGTCGGTAAAACCTGGTGAATGTATGAACCGAAGACCAAGCGGCCGCTTTGCAAACCTGAGCCATAGACACTTGTTGGCGCACTGCCCATGACGTACTAATTCCTCTGGTAGAGTGAGCCTTGAGATATTGAGGTGGAACCTTGTGTTTCAACTCATAGGCCTGGATAATGACCTGACAAATCCACCTAGAGATTGTAGAACTAGTTGCTGCTTGTCCTCTTTTAGGACAATCAGGCAGAACAAAAAGTGAGTTAGACTTCCGAAAAGGGGCTGACATATCTAAGTAAACCTTGACAGCTCTCACCACATCCAGTGAATGGAGCGATCTTTCCTCCTTAGATTTAGGGTTAGGAAAGAAGGAAGGTAAAATGATATCCTGATTCAAGTGAAAAATGGAAACCACTTTGGGTAAAAAATACAGACGGGGCCGCATTACCACCTTGTCCTAAAGAAAAAACAGAAAGGGTTTTTCACAAGAAAGGGCGGCCAACTCAGAGACCCTTCTTGCTGAGGTTATAGCCACCAAAAAGACCAATTTCCTAGTTAATAGGATCAAAGGAATACGCTTAATAGGCTCAAAAGGTTGACTATGTAGAGCTGAAAGCACTAAGTTCAAGTCCCATAAGGGCAGTTTAATTGGCAGCCTTAAATGTATTACTACCTTGACAAAGGTTCGTACTAAAGAATGAGATGCGATTGGCCTCTGGAAAAAAACCGATAAGGCCAAAATTTGTCCCTAAATGGTTCCTAAGGATAAGTTTAAGTCAATTCCTGTTTGCAGAAAGGTAAGGATCCTCCTAATTGTATACTTGCGAGGGTGCCATCTTCTCTTCTCACACCATGAGATGTACGACTTCCAGACTCTATGGTAAATTTTTCTAGACACTGGCTTTCTAGCATTTATCAAAGTAGACAGAACAGAACCTCTGATACCACGGAAGGATGGTATATGGGACCTTGGGACAGCAGGTCTGGGCGGAATGGAAGGCACAATGGGTCCCCTACCGCCATCCTCACAATCTGTGAGTACCAAGACCTCCTTGGCCACCGTGGGGCCACCAGAATACCTGATTTCTGTTCTTCCTGTATCCTGCGTAATAGATGCGGCAGCATCTGGATCGGAGGAAAAGCGTAAATTAGAGAATACCGATCCCAGGGAACCACCAATGCATTCGTCCCCACGGCAAGTGGATCCCTGGTCCTGGACACGAAGCTGTCCACCTTGGCATTGAACCTGGGTGCCAGGAGATCCACCTCTGGCATCCCCCAACGCTGGCATATTTGAAGGAAAACCTCGGGGTGAAGGGACCATTCCCCCCGGTAACAATTGCTGACGACTTAGGTAGTCTGCCTGCCAATTGTCCACCCCCGGAATATAGACTGCCGACAGAAATGGCACGTGTCTCTCTGCCCAAGTCAATGTGTGATTTATTTCTCTTTGGGCTGCCCAGCTCCGGGTACCACCTTGGTGGTTGATGTATGCCACCACCGTGGAATTGTCGGACTGGACTCTGACCGGAGACCCCCACATCCTGGCTGTCCAGAATATGAGGATTTCCAGCAGATTGATAGGCAAGGTTTTCTCTGCCTGGGACCATTTTCCCTGTACGGAGGCCTCTGCCAATACCGCTCCTCAGCCGAGACGACTGGCGTCTGAAGTTACCACCTTCCAAGTTACCGGTGGAAAGGGCTTCCCATTTTTTAGGTTGCTGGTCCTTGACCACCAAGAGAGGTCCTGTTTTACCCTTGGGGATAGAGACATGATGATGATCCAAGGCTAGAACAGACTTTTTCCAAGCCTCCAGGATAGTTTTCTGGAACAACCTGGAGTGAAACTGCGCATAAGGAACTGCGCTGAAAGATGACACCATCTTGCCCAGCAGTCTCATGCACAATCGAATTGAGGGTCTTTCTACCCTTTTTGACTTTCCTGACCAGCTCCACTATTGAGCTGACCTTCAAGGGGGGTTAAAACACCCTTTCCTGGGTCGTATCCAGGATCAGGCCTAGATATGTCAAGCTTTGAACTGGATGAAGAGCCGATTTGTCCATATTCAGAATCCAACCTAGGCATCTCAGAAAATGAACAGTAGTTGAAACGTTCTCTATCAGGGTGGAATAGGACTGGTCCTTCAACAGACGGTCATCTAGATATCCTATCACCGATATCTTCTGGGACCTTAGAGAAGCCAATACCGGAGCCAACACTTTTGTGAAGACTCGAGGGGCCATAGCCAGACCGAATGGAAGTGCTACAAACTGGAAATGACAACCCTCTACTGCGAAGTGTAGAAATCTTTGATGTTGGCCGAAAATCGGCACATGCAGGTACGCATCCTTGATGTCTATGGATGCTAAAAATTCCCCTTTTTTTAAAGGGTGCGATTACTGAACGAACCGATTCCATACGGAAGGTTCGGACCTTTAGAAAGGAATTGAGGGAGGTCCAGAATGGGCCTTAGCTCCCCATTTGGCTTCGGCACTGTAAATCGGTTTGAATAAAACCCTTTGAATTTTTCTTTGTGCGGAACCTCGATAATCACCCCTTGCCTTTTTTGCTGTTCTAAGGCTAGGAATAGGCTTTTCTTTTTCTCTGGGTCCGATGGGACTCTTGATATCAGAAACCGATTTGGGGGAAAATCCTGGAATTCTATTTTGTAACCTTGTGTTATAGTGGAAATGACCCACCTGTCCTGCACCAACCTTGCCCAAGCATCTGCGAACCGCCGCAGTCTGCCCCTCACCTGTAAGAGTGGGGTCGCCCCTTCACAAGGAGGACTTGGCATTGGCCTTGTTCGGCTTATGAGTCCAAGGTCTTTTTTGACCTTGAGGTTTCTTAAAGGCAGGTGGTTGAGGCCGTCGATACTTCTTGGGAGAAGAGGCGACTGGTCCAGGAGCGTTAGGAATTTTAAAGGAGGGCTGCTTATTCCTTCTTTTAACAGGAAGCAAGGAGCTCTTTCCGCCTGAGTTTTTTTGGATATACTTATCCAGATCTTCTCCAAACAAACGTTCCCCATGAAAGGGAAAAGCCATGAGCAGCCTTTTGCATGGCATCTCGGCTGACCAGTTCTTTAGCTACAAGACTCTGCGCATATGTATTGAGAGTAGCGCAAAGCGAGACATCTGCTGGATTGAGTCCTTTAATGCGTCTACTGCAAAACATAAAGCGCGAGGAAGTTCTGACAATTCGTCAGAATATTCCTGCTGAACAGGCAGGTTCCTGACCAATCTTTTAAAACGGTCCTTCAGGGATTGGCAAATCCCAATAGCCGCAACAGCCGGTTGTACCGCTGACCCAGCCACCGCAAAGGAGGCCTTTAGTAAGGATTCCAGCTTTTTATCCGCTGGATCTTTAAACCCTTGGGCATTATCCACTGGAAAGGTTAAGCTTTTATTTACTGAAGAAATAGCAGCATCCACTAAAGGCGTATCCCACCTTTTTTTTAATTTTTCCTCCATCGAGTACAAAAAAGAAAACCTCATTGGAGGTAAGTATATTCTGTCCGGGTGGTCCCAATCAGCGTAAATCAGCTGCTCCAATAATGGATGCACAGGAAACGTCCGGGAACCTTGCTGAGGTCGCAAGGATCCCAATGTAGAACAGGAAAGTTCTGGCCCTTGTACCGGGGGTAACTTAAGTCCTGCTCTCACCATTTCAGCTAAAGACTGGATAAACAATTTTTGCGATTGCGAAGCTGACAATGGTTCCTCAGAACCTGAGTCCCCCGCTGAGGACTCTTCGGCCTCTGCTTCTTTATCCCCTACGGCCACCTCCTCAAAATCCTCTGCCCATTCTGGATCCAAATCACAAGGACCCAATTGGCTAAGGGAGTCATGGTGCTCAAGTGACTCAGCACTGGGACCAGGCTCAGGAGAGGGAGATCTATGTCGTTTCTTCCCTCCCTGTGGTAATGAGGCAATCATACCCACTATTTTGCCTTCAAGGCCAGCGAGGGCTGACGTTAAGTCATCTTTAGTAACATAAGCCGACGCAGGGATATTGGTGGTGGCCACAACGCCTGACAAATGCAATGGCTCAGCCAGGCCAAATGCCGCAGGTCTTTCAGGGGAGATAGGTGCTGCAGTAGCCTGAGGTTGATCTCCTGTTTTTGAAGGAGTCATTTCAACCCCTGGACTAGCCCTGTTCCCCATGCCTCGTTTTCTGGAAGACATTGCTTACAAGGTTTTGAGGAAAACTCACTGTGCTATATGGCTGTATCAGCAAAGCCAAAACTATAGCCTCCTTAAAGAGTTTTCAAATGCCCGACTCACGTGCCCAGCTCTGTGTCCCACTGCAACAGGCTCCCGGCTCACCTGAGCCAATATGACAAGCACTGACACACACAGGCGCCGAACTTCCCTATATGTGCGTGCGCCGTCACATGACGAACGCATGCCCGGGACTTACCGCGCATGCGCACGCCCGCGGGGAACACGCGGCAAGCCGCTACACCACGCGCACGTGACCAGTCCATCCAATGCACGCGCACGCTTCCCGCACGCGCGACCAGTCCGCGCGGTCGACGTGCGGGAACCTGCCTGAGTGCATCTTGCTCTCTGGAACCATCACAGTGGGCACAAAGACACGATAATCTGGCATAACATTACTTTAGTAATAATGTAATAAAATGGGGCCTCCAAAGGAAGCACTCACCAATCCTCGCAGCAGGGCCTGAGATAGGCCCAATCTTCCCCCATCACCGCAGTTAGCGTCACTGAGGACCTTCAGGGACCGGGTCCCCTTTTGTTTAAGGTCCACACCCCTGGACCTGTAAAGCACCCTTTAGGTTTCCTTGGGCAAGTAAAAGACCAGGATTACCATATCACAAGGGTCCAGCTCCATAAGGACACGTTACAGGCAAAACCCTGTTCTTGAACCAGGGCTCGGGTACCATCCACTTTAGCATGATATGCCATCCGAATGGATCCGATTATAACATCCTCACTGGGACATTATTTGAAGAAAGAGCTTCCACAGCCGTGACCATCACCTTCAAGACACTGACAAAAAACTAAAGGTACTTCCTGTATGGGAGGGGTTATATATAATAATAATATGGGAGGAACCTTCTTACTATTGGTTGCCAGTGTCCAATCACCTAAAGGTAGCATATAAACCCAGATAGTCATTACTATGGTGCTCTGTGTCCCGTGATGTACGATAAAGAAAAGGGGTCATTTGGGTCATATTTGTAGTGCCCTGGCATTTTTGGGCCTCAAGAAATGAGACCGTCAGTAGATCAGGATTGATCAATTGTTAGATATACAGTATATACCATAGTTTTCTGGACTCTATTACTTTCCTACAGACTAAATAAGATACACTGATTTAAGTGGGGCCAAGATAAGCACAGTGATGATGTGCTGAGCTTGGTGCACTTTATTGAGATATCACACAGACCACAGACACCGCGCTTCCCACTGCGCTAAAAGAAAATAAAAAAATATTGCAGTACTGCACACCTGCGCAATGCAGTGGTGTGAACTAGGCACTTGTCCATGTGGTGGGACTGTGCTGAAATAGCCGCCCAATGCAGTCCCACTGCATTTGGTGTGAAATAGCCCTAACAGTTGGGAAATATTAACTGGAAGTATTTGTCTGTAAAGATTATATAAATTTTTTTTACATTTCTTTAAACCAGTAAATCACGACAGTTGAGAAGACACCCACACACAATTTGGTGCCATTGAGAAAAAAAAATGTAATAATTATAATAAAAAGAGGCATTTGCCTGTACATTACTCTTATGCCGCGTACACACGAGCAGAATTTCTGTCAGAAAAATCTTGGATGGTTTTTCTGACGGAATTCCGCTCAAGCTTGGCTTGCATACACAGGGTCACACAAAAGTTCGCTGAACTTTCAGCCGTCAAGAACGCGGTGACGTACAACACTACGACGAGCCGAGAAAATGAAGTTCAATGCTTCTGAGCATGCGTCGAATTGTTTCCGAGTGTGCTTAGGAATTTTTTGCGTCGGAATTGGTACAGACGATTGGAATTTCAGATCGGAACTTTTTCCGAACGAAAAATTGAGAACATGCTCTCAATCTTTTGCTGGCTGGAATTCCGCCAGCAAAAGTCCATTGGAGCATACACATGGTCGCATTTTTGGACCAAAAGCTCTCATCGGACTTTTGCTGACGGAATTTCCGCCCGTGTGTACGGGGCATAAGAAAGTATTACAGTGAAATACTCCAATTTTTTTTTTTTTTAGGAATAAATGGAACTTCTGTCATATTTTTATTGTTTTTTGTGCCCCCATCAGGGAGCTTTCCCTTTATTATCTGTTCCAGAGATAAAACAATAAAGGGAACAGAACCCCCCCCCCCCCCCACTCTGTAAAATGTGGAAAGCTTACCTTTTATCATTTGTCACTAACACAAACATTCCCTCTATTACTGTTCTGATAAAACCTGCAAAATCTTGGTTTTCCCTTTCTGCCAGATTACAGTGGTCACCAGGACAAAAGTATTAAAAATAATAAAAATGTACTTTACCGTGTGATGTCTTGAAATAAAAAAGTATTGGGAAAAAAAATAACAGCAATAAAAACTTGACAGTGGTTTTAACCTTCCACTATATTATCTAGAACTAGAAAAAAATACTGAAGCTCTGCTTTGATAGTAATTGGAAAGTGTTAATGTGTGACTTTTATATATGGCCATATGTAATAATGTATCATTTGACAGAATGAGACTTCAGTAAGACACAAATTCTATTTACCGTTTAACTCTATACTGTAGATACTGTGCAGTCAAATTTTTATCCTTTAATTATTCACCACTTTATTGCTGCTTAGTCACTACTTATTCACAACGTTTCTAATACTATTCATAACTTCATATATATGCAGACCTATTTGTTGCTCCTTTATAAATTGCTGCAAAAATGGCAAATGAACAATATCAAAAAATTGAAAAAACATCCCTGAAAACTGGACCTGCCCAAAGACACAATTTTGGTATAAATAAGACCTTGGTGTGTTGTATGGAAGCTAAAAATGTAAAGTATGTAGAATTTGTATAAAATAAAAGAATAACATTACCTTGCTCATGGTTAAGGGACAGCTCTTCTAAATGGCCTGTGTTTTCATAGAGTAATTCGAACCCTTTTATATGTATCAGGCCTTTGAGTATATTTGCATATCCTAAACACATGTATTCCCCCACCCAATCACAATTAAAGTGCATTTTACATAAACTTTTTTGTATACTACTGTACGACTGTACATTTTATTGGATGCTATTCATTTAGGGTTTACAGAACTAGCTAGATCAGCACAACCTTTATTATGTTACACTCTACCTGAACTGATAGGGAACTATCTGGCAAGATGACAACATTACTATGCTGTTTACCTGATTATTTTCACATTAATATACTGTATAGGCTAATAAATTCTGTAAACTATAAAAAGCAGCAAACCAAACATGCTATAGATATAAGATCAGTTTTGTTTGACAACACTAACCAAACACAGATATATACTCTTTTATTTTTTCCCTCGCTCTCTTTGTGTATGCATGTACACACACATGCAGTATTCACCTCTACAAATGTTTTATAAATTGCCAAAAAAAATGTATGCACAGTGACTCTGATTTCAATGAGTGAGTCTTTTGCTGTAATTCCAGATGCTTCCCTCATTCAGAGACACAATAGTTGAGCTGACTGCCCAGTTTGCTTTCTGCAGGTCATTCATGCATTTAAACAGTCCACTGGTCCCTTTACCTCTAAATGCATGGATACTAAATTAGACAAAGTTCTAGCGTAAAGTTACATGTGTCTGTAATAGACTTACAGACCAAAACACCATATCTACAGCACAATCTGCACTGTTGAATTGTAATTTATCAATGTTTCTATATTTATCACATCTCATGTATCTGAAGGGTATCAGAGGAAGGTATTAAAGTAGAACTAAAATCAAAACTTTGTTTTCATTTTGGACCAAGTAAGGTTTTTTTTTTTCATCTGGGTCCCATAAGGGAAATTTCTCTTCACTTCCTGTCCCGTAGCCAAAACAAGAAGCTATACGAAATTCGTCAAACGTAAGGAAAACCCAGGGTGTCACCAGGGTCAGCAGAACTAGTGTCCCCATTGGAAGATTTCCCCTTTATTACTGTCCTGGGGTCAACCTAAAATTTGCGATTATGATGATAATGGTAAACAGGACAAATAAGAAGGTTGAACCTCCTTAAAAGGGACACAGACAGCAATAAAAACTGACAGGTGTTCTAATTCCCCCAAAAAATAAAAATAAATGTTTGCCCTTACTTACACTTAAGTATGGTCCTGACTCCTGAGATAGAAGAATTTGAGTTGGGTGTGCCCACCTTCTAAACAAAAAGCAAGGTTATAAAAATGAGCTAAAACTAGTGGAGCAAGTAGATTAAATAAATAATGGAAAACAAATAGAAAGACAGAAGCACAAAACCCCATAGTGTAGTATATTAAGCAGAAAGCATTATTAAATGGATAAAATTGCACTCACAAAAAATGGCATGTGCTAAGCATAACAGTTTGTGTTGCCTGGAAACTGGGAGTGATATATTGTGAAACAAGACCCCTGTCTTGGCCGCCAGCAAGGGTATGGGAGCACACTTGTGCTGGAATAAAGGTGCTGTCACTGAAGGAACACTGTCACCAATGCACAAGCCTGAAAATGGTGGCCGCCCGACATAGCTGATGTTTACATGCACAGTAGGATACAGGAACATTTCCAAGCTTCAAGCTTCTTCCTCAGTGAAAATGGCTTTATTCCATCACAAGTTCACTCTCATACAGGGCCGTCTTTAGTGCAGGGTAAAAGAGGCATCTGCCCAGGGCCCCGCCATTGTTGAGGGGCCCAAAGCAGCTGCCCCTGGAGCCTGTGCTGCCCGCTGGCTTTTTTTCAGCCAGAGTTCCGCCACCTCTGGGATCTGGTTGCTGAGCTGCCCGCTATTGTCACTGCTCTGCTTCTGTATTTACAAGTGAAAGCGCTCTCCTCCCAGTGGCCGACCGTTCACATTACTATCTGCTCTGCAAAACATATCCTCTCTCTATGAGAGAGCAGAGAGAACAGTGGAGGGAGGGGGCGGGGGATGTACACAGGCAGAAGCTACTCCAAGCCACGGTCATTCAGCAAGTTACAGCTGCTCTTCTGCAGCCCTGCTCTGACGTTATTTAGCTGGTGAGGACTCGGGATGTGCTCAGTACTGAAAGGGGGGGGGATTGATGCCAGAGGAATTGCTGTGTATTGACGGGGGTGAGCTCCAAACTGGAATCTGGGGAGAGGAGAGCTCTGTACTTGCTGGGGGGGACTTGGATGTACATAACACACCCCTAAAACACCCCTGCACTCCCTACACAGTCCCCCTCTAAATCCTGAACTACCTACACAGATCCCCCTAAATCCTGTACTCCGTACACAGATCCCCCCTAAATCCTGCACTCTGTACACAGCTCACCCCTCAATCCTGTACCCCCTATACAGATCCCCCCTAAATCCTGCACTCTGTACACAGATCCCCCTAAATCCTGTACTCCGTACACAAATCCCCCCTAAATCCTGCACTCGGTACACAGCACACCCCTACATTCTGCACTCTGTATATAGCTCACCTCTCAATCCTGCACTCTGTACACAGCTCACCCCTAAACTCTGCACTCTATACTCAGCTCACCCCTCAATCCTGCACTCCGTACACATCTCACCCCTCAATCCTGCACTCTGTACACAGCTCACCCCTTAATCCTGTACTCCAAACAAGTCATTTATTTCTGGTAGCCTGTCCTCAGGGATACTGCTCCTATTGTGCTCTGTTCCTAGCTGCACTCAGTTAACCTTCATAGCTGTGCGTGCTCTGCTTATTGCTAATAGCAAGTTCTAGGAATTTTCTGTCTATTGGCGGGTCCCTTCACCTCTACAGTCCATGGTGTGCAGGCAGTGAGGAGATGATGTGCTGTAACCTTCAGCAACCAATCAGTGAGCTGTATTGATGTGCTGTGACCTCTAGCAACCAATAAGTAAGTGGTAATGATGCACAGTAACCTCTAGCAACCAATGAGTGAGTAGTAAACATGTAACCTCTAGCAACCAATGAGTGAACGGTAATCATATAACCTCTAACAACCAATGAGTGAGTGCTAAACATGTAGCAACCAATCAGTGAGCTGTGAGGATGTGCAGTAGTCTCTAGCAGCCAATCGTTAGCAGAAATGATGTGCTGTAACCTCTAGCATCCTGTCAATGAGCAGTAATGATATGCTGTAACCTCTGGCAACCAATCTCAATTGCTGCCTGACCTGATTTTAAGTCGGGGGGGCCAAAGGCAATGTTTTCCCAGAGTCCAATCAATATTTAAGACCACCCTGCTCTCATACTCTTGTCTGTGGCCAAGGCAGGGGTCCTCCTGGCTGCCAGGGGACCCAGACTGTTATGCCTAGCACATGCCATTTTTTGTGAGTGCAATTTTATCTATTCAATAAATACTTTCTTCTTAATATACTACACTATGGGGGTTTTCACTACTGTCTTTCCTTTTGTTTTCCATGATTCATTTAATCTACTTGCTTTTGCTTTTTAGTGATTCAAGAGAGCAACCCCTCTGGTCCAAGAGAAGCACCCTCATAGTTAGATCATTGCAGATTCTTTTTTTTTGGGCTACCCGTGTTATTTTCTTTCATGCTAATGCTAGATCCTCACTAAATCAATCTATCAATCTTAGAAGCATATGTAGCATATGGCTGTTATTGTTTATTATTATTATTATTGACATTTTCTTTTTATTTATCTTATGTTGGTTTGGTCAATTGACACAATCTTTTTGACGCTTTAAGAGCAGGGTAAAGACTAGTGTTGAGTGCTGTGTTTTTTTTTCTTTAGGTCCTCCATAGCCCAATTATTTTAAATACAGTAAATCATGCTTTGTTCTGCACACGTAAAGCAAATTGTAATGATTAAGAATAATAGATAAGCTTCAAATACGAAAGCAGCAGATGTGTGGGGGGTAACATTTCCAACAGCAATAATACATAAAAAACACACTAATGTGCTAAATGCCAACAAAAAAGACAAATAATAAATTTACCTTTAAGCGGTTGTAAAGGCTAAAGGTTTTTTTTTACCTTAAGGCATTCTCTATCTTTCATGTTTTGCTCCCCCATCCCCCCTTATACTTATCTGAGCCCAATCATGATCCAGTGCTGTGCCCAAGAACAGCAGAGCTTTTATCTCTCTCTCTCCTCACTGGAAGCAAAAATAATTTTATCAGGGCATATAATAAACTGGTAACAAGAGAAGGTTTACATATTCCAACACTGTTTCTTTCTTAGGAGCGCATGTGAACATAATCTAAAAATATACAAAATAATATTATAGAGACAAACAGATCTTATGCATGTGATTATTCATACATATGGGACATCGAATACAAGCATATACATACATGTTTCCACAATATGGATTCTTTTAAAAACACTGATGTTGAGTCACTATGTCCTACACCAACCACTTAATGGACCAGTTGCATAGGACAATATGGAACATTAAAGGGATCACGGGTCATTGAAAGTGGTACAAGGGATGCCAAAATTGTTGGCCACACAGGCATAATCTAGAAAGGTAGAAATAAATATATACGCTGCGCTTTCAAATATACTCTTCAAATTATATATATGTGATAACCAAAGTGCAAATATGCGTGTGAATCACACACCGTGATACATCCAGTAACTAGTGATTGTAAAAAGTGACAATAGTGCAACAAATAGTTATGAATACTTAAAAATGAACATATAAATGAAAATAAATAATCACACTAGTAAAAAGTGCTATAACGTGCATCCATATGGTGATTGGTTGTATCAAAATTATTGTTCATAAAATCATATAGTGTTCATAAAATCATATAGTATTCATAAAAATATGTATAGGCAAGATGAGGCCCCAAAGTAGCTAGACTGTCTGACAGCATCCAAGAAGGGGAGAAAAGTGGAGACTAGATCCGATAGGAGTAAAGGTGAGGAGGAGTTGGACAAGATGAGAGTGGGAGGGAGGAGTGCTTCGGGGGGGAGCGCGAGGAGTGGGGAGTGTATGGGGTTACAATTTTTACATGTGTTTTAAAGGTTGATACCAATTGTAGTGAGGTTTATTTAATATAATATGAATGATTCAGTAAAAATTTTGAAAAAGCCTTTATAAAATGCCACAATGATGTGAAGACGAGTAGGGACGAGAATGAACTGGAAAGTTTAAATAAGTCTCTCGGAAAATTTCGGTGAAGTGGCAAAAAAAAAAAAAAAGAAAAAAAAATATATATATATAGTGGACTCAATCGACTAAAACATATAGATGAATAAAAAGTGCTTCTATGTGCATATGTGTCATCCAATTATTTCAATTAAAAAGTCCATGCGATTTGGAAACTGCTGTGTAGATAATCCAAAACAAGCCGCAGTGATCCATGCGATTTGGAAACTGCTGTGTAGATAATCCAAAGCAAGCCACAGTGATCACACTCAGGTGCTCCCCCCTAGGTATTAAACACTCACCTCTGAGCGTGTGACTGGAGTGGAAGAGGACTCCAGTGGCAATGTGAAGCTATGGTGAACACCATGCCCAAGAGGGTTAAGGCAGTGCTGGAAAATAATGATGGCCAAACAAAATATTGACATTTTGGGCCCAATTTGGACATTTTCACTTAGGGGTATACTCACTTTTGGTGCCAGCAGTTTAGACATTAGTGGCTGTGTGTTGAGTTATTTTGAGGGGACAGCAAATTTACATTGTTATTAGGGATGGGCGAACGGTTTGGCCCGAGCATAAGTTCGGGCCGTACTTTCGTTGTTCGGACATTCGGAGAACAGCCGAACAAACGGGACGTTCGACCGTTTGTTTGGCCCCCCCGAACCGACCACAATGCATTGTGACGTTGAACAGTGAATTGCAAGCCCTGATTGGCTGAAGCAGTGAAAGCTTCAGCCAATCGGGGAACAGAGCACTGTCAGAGTCATGATTGGACACTGTCATCATGACTTTATCCAATCATGGCTCATTCCCGCCCCACAGTATAAAAGTATTCTTTCAATGGCAGCCATTTTCAGTGTGATTTTGGTGTGGAGAGAGATAGAACAGGGCTCTGGTCAGTGCTATTAGTTAGTGTGCTACATTGTGCTATTTTACTTCCTTCAATTGTCAGTGTAGAATATTAGTTTAGTGTCAGTCTAGGGATAGTGTGAATGTAGTGAGGAGGACCATCATTCAGCTTTTCATAGTGTGCAGCTAGAGTAGGGACAGCTCATATAGTTTCAGTGTAGTGTAGTGAGACCGTGTCAGTAATCTTGACATTAGTATATAGCTAGAGTAGGGACAGTTCAGATAGCTTCAGTGTAGTGACGTTTGAACACCATCTATTTGATTGTGTTACTGCCAGTTTAACGCCATATCGTATTGCATGCGTTACTGCCAGTTTAACGCCATATAGTTTTGCGTGCGTTACTGCCAGTTTAACGCCATATAGTTTTGCGTGCATTACTGCCAGTTTAACGCCATATAGTTTTGCATGCATTACTGCCAGTTTAACGCCATAAAGTTTTGCATGCGTTACTGCCAGTTTAACGCCATATGGTTCTGTGTGCGTTACTACAAGTTTAACGCCATATAGTTTTGTACGTTACTGCCAGTTTAATGCCATATCATTTTGCGTGCATTACTGCCAGTTTAATGCCATATAGTTCTGTGCATCACTGTACGTTTGCCGCATTATATTGCAGTATATTATATTGTATTCGTGGAGTGTGTCTGTGTAGTGTGAGTACTCAAATTAAAGGGCACCAAACACCTCTTTACATTGATGAAAGTGCATCTACGTACAGATTTCAACTTCTCCTTTACATTTGCTTATAAGCACCGCCCCCTTTCTCCCAATAATGTCTGGGAGAACAACAAGGAGAGGCAGATGCTCCCTTGGCACTGTAAGGGGGCCAGCAACGATGCGACTTGGGTGCCAGGTAGAGCAGAGGAGGAAACTGAAGGTGAGGCGGCACAACCCCAAGGAGGTCGGCATCAAGAAAGAGTAGAGATCAGCCACCCTATTCCATCACATTCTGCAGCTGTTATCTCCCGGCCCACTCCCCACAGCTCAGCTGTCTGGGCTTTTTCAGCACATCTGCAGCAGATCGCACTGTTGCTATCTGCAAACTGTGTCACAGGCACATCAAACGTGGCAAAAACACCAACCATTTGGGTACCACATGCCTAAAAAGGCATTTAACATCCAACCACTCAGCCCATTGGCAAGAGCACCTAAAAGCCACACAAAAGGGGCACAAATCTGTCCCTCCTCCTTACCCACTTCAGTCTGCCCCTGCGATACTGAGTCATTACCTTTCAACAGCCTCCACTGACAGGGATGATGGTATAGCACAGGGTGTCCAAGGTCCTAGCAGCTCATCTACCAGCAGCACACCACCAGCTGTAGACTGTAGCCAGCAAATTTCTCTGCCCCATCTTCTACAGTGGAAAAAAAAAATACACTCTCTGCCACCCACATTCTTGCTTTCATCAAGATTATCCCTATAGGGTTACGGTGGGAAGGCGTCACCAACACCTAAAGACCAATTTTAACGCACCCGTTACTTCTATCCAAGTCAAAGTGACACAAGAATGTATCCAAAAAATCTCTAATATTGTTCCCAGTGCACAACATTGTGGCCTCATCATACACACTGGTTCCCCAGCTGTTGCTGAGCAAAATAAAGGCAGCTTGCAGGAAAAATGTCATTTTTTTGGGCTTTATAAATTCAATTAATGCTGCAGCAGATTCTAGACATGGTACAGATCTGCCACTTTACAGCTAGACTAAGGGGACCCCCCTGGCACTATATTGGAAGGAATTTTTCATTTTTAGGCTTTCACTTTAAAAATCAAAAAATCACTGCTCATTTTAAAATGACGTTTTTCACAAACTTTTTTTTTATTGATCCATGTCCCCCAGGGCAGGACCCGGACCCCTATAACCACTGTATGCCTAATTACTTGTATTTAAGCCTTCAAAATGGGCACTTTTGATATTTAACGTTCGGGTCCCATTGACTTTAATAGGGTTCGGTGTTCGGGTCCGAACGTTCGCGGTGTTCGTAAGTTCTGGTCCAAACCGAACAGGGGTCCATTCGGCCCATCCCTAATTGTTATACGAGCTGTACACTCACTACTTTACATTGTAGCAAAGTGTCATTTCTTCAGTGTTGTCACATGAAAAGGTATAATAAAATATTTACAAAAATGTGAGGGGTGTACTCACTTTTGTGAGATACTGTATATGGCAACTCACTTGACATTCTTAAATCGTTACTTTATTGATTATCAAAAATAATTACAATTACAATTATAATAATTACATTACAATAATATACAAATGCATATATTAAAATTGGTACCACAGACACCAAACACACCTAAAATCACACGCCTCTCATAACAAAACATTTCCCCTGTGTTATGCAAAACAGCTAATAATCTCTAATATATACTGTATATATGTACGTATGTGGTAGGGCTGGTGATCCTGATGATAAATGGGATTACAGTCTGGTCACAAAATTGTTTTTATGCATGTAAGTAACAGTTCATAGCACCCAGCCAAGGATAGCATATCTGTCAAGCAACACAATTGAAATTCCAGGCTAAATCCAAGATATTTGGTGAAGTAATGAGCAAATACTCAGTTAGTTTGTGAATCAGAGTATGATGTGGTCCAAAGCAGGATCAATGTTCACTGATTGTGTACAGTTATGTCAGCTTCGTTGATATATAGGCATATAGCCACAGCAATGATGATTGAGCCAAAAGATATGTGTGAACATGGATATCACCTCCCTCGCATACCAACCATGTTCTAGGTTACACAAAGTGAGTATATTCTATCACCAACTTGGAAATGAATCTTCAATGTCTTAAATGTTCACGTGTGTCATAAAGATCAGATTGTTATGGAATGTTCCATAGAGTGCATGCATGCATGTTATACCTATCAGTCCAGACGTCTCTGAAGATATAAGACCAGAATTGCAATTTCAGGAAGATTCCTGCTTGGTTGTTGAAGTCCTAAATCATAGAGGTGGGGATCACCAGTTCCCCAAGGAGAGAGGGTGGATGTGGAATGTGAGATTAAGCCTGACCGGTTTCGCCGGACCCAAGCTGGCTGCTTCAGAGGCAAAAAGCTTGGTGGAAATGTTATATTTTATTTGAGATTTCTTTGCTGCTTCTGGACTTGGGCAGTTTGCAGTCAGGGGCGTAACTACCACCATAGCGACCCATGCGGGCGCTATGGGGCCCGCAGCCGAGTGGGGCCCAGTGAGGATGAGAGCACCGCCGGCACAGTCTCCCAGCCAGGGGAAGAGAGAGGAGAGAAAGAGGCGAGCTGTCCATATCAGCAGAGAGCTGAATTGCCTGATGTAATAGCTTTCATTAGAACTTCCAGTGTTCCCGGGGCTCCACCTCTTGGCCCGGCGCCTTTGATAGACAGAACGCTGATCCAATGCGGGACATGTGACATCATCAAAGGCGTCGGGCCAAGAGGTGGGGCTATGTGACGATGACCCCCGGGAAGATGGGAAATTCAAATGAAAGCTATTACAGCAGGCAATCCCGCTCTCTGCTGATCCGGGTGGCTTGTCTCTTCCTCTGCATAGGTGAGGCTGTATGGGGCACAGGCAGACCAGGCTGTATGGGGCACAGGTCACGCTGTATGGGGCACAGGTCATGCTGTATGGGGCACAGGCAGACCAGGCTGTATGGGGCACAGGTCACGCTGTATGGGGCACAGGTCATGCTGTATGGGGCACAGGCAGACCAGGCTGTATGGGGCACAGGTCACGCTGTATGGGGCACAGGTCATGCTGTATGGGGCACAGGCAGACCAGGCTGTATGGGGCACAGGTCACGCTGTATGGGGCACAGGTCACGCTGCATTGGGCACAGGTCACGCTGCATTGGGCACAGGTCACGTTGCATGGGGCACAGGTCATGCTGCATTGGGCACAGGTCACATTGTATGGGGCACAGGTCACGTTGTATGGGGCACAGGTCACACAGTATGGGGCACAGGTCACGCTGTATTGGGCACAGGTACCGCTGCATGGGGCACAGGTACCGCTGCATAGGGCACAGGTCACGCTGCATGGGGCACAGGTCACGCTGCATGGAACACAGGTCACGCTGCATGGGGCACAGGTCACGCTGTATGGAGCACAGGTCACGATGTATTGGGCACAGGTCACGCTGTATGTGGCACAGCTCACGTTGCATTGACACTAGGGCAGCTGTGGGGGGGGCTTTTTGCAGGGGGGCCCCATACAACATTTTGCTATGGGGCCCTGCTATTTCTAGTTACGTCCCTGTTTGCAGTCATTGAATTAACTATGAATTCTGCATTACATCATAGTGTGTTTGATAAGTATATGAGGCAATCAGTTTGAAAGCAGAATTTAAACCAGAAATTGATCTTTCACCACAAAAATTATCTGAAGCCCACTAGCAAATTCACCAGGGTATTTGTCTTTAAAACCCTAATTTGGATACCATGTGAGAGGGTTTAAAAACAAGGAGTTCATGAAAGCAAAAACAAATCTTGCAAACTGAAAGAGTTTTGTATGGAGGAGTAGTCAAACGTTTCAGCAATCTCATGTCAGAGATTGGTGGGCAAATGCCTACAAGAAGTAATTTCTGCCAAAGAGGGCAGTACCAGCTTCTGAGGTCAAGGGTGTACTTACTTATTCCCACCATTGCATCTATTGATATTTTTGTTGAATAATTGACTGGAAAGAAAATGTACCTTGTGTTTATATTCATGTATACCATCTTTATCTGTAGGCACTGTTAAGATGTTTAAGATCTGATGTTTGTTTATACAAATATGTTGAAAAAAATTAACAATTTTTATGAGGTATAGTTAGTTTTTCACAAAAGTGTATGTCACCTATTAAAGTAGGCATCTCATATAATTGGCAGTGACCTAGTCCAGCCTCTGTAAATGTAAATGGGAAAACGAGGAGGTAGATGGAACCCATACAATTGTGCTTACTAAATTAGACCAAGAGCAATAATTTGAGTGTCTCCGTTACCACAGGGTCCAAAGTAAGTAAAGCCCACATAGTAAAAAAAGAGCAATACTGACATTTACAGCAGCCTTCAAAACTCCTACACTTTGCAGGTATCCAATACTCCCTTGGTGTGTCAAATACATGCCCCCCCCCCCCCTCCACACCTTTTTTGCCACATGGTGTGGTTCCTCCCCCAGGCTCATACTTCCTGAAATTATGTAAATGCTGGCAAGAGGAACCTAAACGTGCAGCAGGAGGATCAAGTATTTAAACACGCAGAAGTGTTAAATAATTTCTGTAGTGGCCAAGGAGCAGCTAGGTGTCAGAGTTTGAAAACATGGGACACTACAGTGTCAGAACTACCAGGGTTGCAACAGTCATACTTGCGACAGGGCCCTAGCGTTCCGCCACTGTACGGTGGACCCAAGACAGCAGGAAAGTCTTCCGGTCTGGCGCCTGGTGTAGCGACCGCAAGGAGAGTGAGCTCTAGCACAGCTGGTACTCAGCTGAGCCCAGTATATGAACCCCAGAGAGGGGCCCAGTATCAGAACAATTTGTGGCACTTTGGCTCCAGGGACTTGCTTGCAGGTTGTGCGGGGTGTTTTGGGTCCCACTCTGTACAGCAGCCGCATCTCTCCCTTTCTCCCCCCTCCTGCCTCACACAAACACACAGACTGAAGCCCCTCCTCCTCAGCTCAAATGTTTTACTATGCACAGACAGGAGAAGGAGGGGGGGATGAACCCAGATTTACACGTCTCATGATGATCAGAGGTTTGTACTGAATCTGAATGCAATACACAACATGACACTTGCAGAGGAAGGAGACACAGGTAAGGGGGGAAGGGGGAAAAGTTGTCAAAGCAGAATACTTTCAATGATTTGGGGGGGAAAGAGGATGCTGTATGTGCTAGGGGGAACTTTGGGAGGGGAGAGAACTTGTACTGGGGTTGCGGATTTTATATTCAACCCCTCCTCTAGCACAAACTCTCTCCTCTCCCAAAGTGCCACCTAGCACATACAGCTTCTTCTTATCCCCCCAAATAATTGCAAGTGTTCTTCTTTGACAACTCCCCCCCTTCCCTGCTTCTTCAAAGAGATGCTGGCTGCTATTAAGGGGACAATCGTGGTGTCTGGGATCCCAGGCACCTCGCTAGAGATTTGGGCCAATTGTACCAGGTGCCCACGCTAGTAACTCCCTGGCAGGCAAGTTAATGAAGTCGAGTGCTGGAACTTTTTTTAGCACTGGGCTCCGGGACTCAGGGCTGGTTCACACCATATGATTCACTTGCCTTTCAGGTGCTGTGCTATTTCAGTTCTTTCATTTGAATGGGCTGAAATTGTGCTGGTCTGCACCAAGAGCTGTGCATTCTATACTTTACAAAATGCACAGCAACTGGATCGCATGGTACTTCTGATCATACGACCTAGTGCAGGCAAACACTGCATTTGCAACCTTTATTTGGTGAGTCATTAAGGTGACGCCCACTGCAGATCACAATGGCAGTGCATTGGGAATGCAGTGTGGGAAACGCACACAAAATGCAGGTTTCCTTCACAGCATTCTGGTGTAATCAGACCCTTAATCCGGATACACAGGATATCATTCATATCTCAGGAAGGTCCCACCAAAACCAGGACAGTTGGGAAGTATGGATTTGTATTAGAATGGGAGAGGATTTGTATTTGGGAGGCATGGTACTGGGTAGGGGGATTTGGGTAGTAGATTTGCCACAGAACTTGGGAGAGTACTCATGCTGGCGTGGGAGATTTGACCCAGGATGGGGGGGGGGGGGAGGGGGTTTTGCTGGAAGGGAGGACCTTGGGGAGAGGATCTGTGATAGAAGTGGGGAGATGATTTTTGCTGAGAAGGGGAATGGGTGTGTGTGAATTTGCCCTAGGGGGATTTGAAGAGATAGATGTCCTTCACACTGCACCCCATCACAAATACAGGTGCAATGTGAAGGAGGTTCCTGACCTGACCCCCTGACAGTGGGAGTCAGGGGGTTGCATTGTGGAGGGGAGAGGGATGGCAGGAGGATATTGGGGTGGGGGGCACAAAACTGCACCTTCGCCTGTGTAGACAAAAATCGTTGCACCAGCCCTGCTGGTACTGATAACCGCCACCTGACTTGGGTGCTCCCTGCCGCTGCCAGCCCAAAGCTGCCAGTCTGACCTTATATCCTCCATCGGTGCCCCAGTATGAGCCACCTGCTGTCAGAGCTCTCTTCCTGCAGCACTGCGGCTTATATTTCTGAGGTCGGCGATGGGTATGCTGGTTCTCCTATCATGGGTGATCTGCTTAGGGTCCGTTTACTGAGCCTGTCAGTAACATCCTATTTAAAAGCCTGTCAGGAGCTAGGAGTGCAGGTCTTACATGCTGGTAAAATCTATAAAAGGCTCACAAAGGTTGCACTTGCGACTGGACCCTGGTGTTCTACCACCGTGGGGGTGCCCCAAGATGGCAGGAAGGGGCCCCACACAATGGAAGTAAAGCGCCCCGGGCCCAGAAGGTAGGGCCCCAGGACCTGGGGATGGGGGGGTTCTTCATAGTTTCTTTCACCGGGGGCCCTGAAGGTTAAAGTTTCACCACTGGGGCTCTAGAAAGATAAGTATACATGCTCCCTTTTTATAGTGTGGGCTTTGCTTACTTTACCTGCTTCTACAAATCCAACAAAGCACTAGCATGCAGCAAATATTTCAGGTCCAGGTCATGTCTATTTTATTCTAAGCATGAAAAGGTTAAGAAAGAACCCTAATAAAATCTATTTGTTTTTCAGTTAAGTGTCCTTAAATATATGGACCATGTTCTTAGTTTTTACATCCCTCTATGTGTACTGTTATCTTTATTACTTCCATAAATGCAACCTTTGTATTAAGATTCCAATTTCTCTCACCTGCTATGTATCCAGCACTATATTCCCCCTGGTGTTATCTGTAATTATTTAGAAAAACACAAGGAGGCTGATAAAACCCATGAGTTTGTGCTTACATAATAAGGCCAAGAGCAGTGCACAAATTTTAGCAGCCATGAGAAACCAATCAGCAGTCTTCAATATTATAAAGTTATAAGAGGGTAAATCCGCGCTTAGGACGGAGTGGGGGCTGCTGCCTATCTCTAATTAGTACCCCAAGGGGTCTAATTATGCAATAAATAAGTAAAAAATGAGACCATAAGCGGCGCTGCCCTCTATGCCAATAAATGGGTGCCAAGTGGGAATAGATCCCAAAGATCACACTGCGTCAAGGTGACTACAATACATGATTACTGCTGGAGTAGAGTGGCTATGTCAGAGTGCACAGCTATCCCGGAACAGCTATAAGGACCGCACAAAATACAGGAGAAGGAAGCACCCTGGAAGTGGACATCTCTCGCCCTGAGGCACCCACTTTGTCGCTCGGTACCCCTGCAGGGGTGTTCATCTCTGGTGAGTGGGGCAGCAGAGGGGGGCGAGCACTTCAAGTCACCTTATGAAATGACCGCACAGAAGTCACCATGATGTAACCTTATTGGGTGAAAACAGCATTTCCAGCCGAACTTTGGTTAACAATACTTGTCCTGGATGGATCACATTTATGAACTTTATATAAACTAAATCTGATATAGTACTATAGTTTTCTATTTCTCTTTTTAAACTGCAATTTAACATAGGGAGAGGTTATAATATCATACGTTTATCTACACTCAAGGATTACTCACGCTTTTGCACAAAGGACACATCACATTCCACGGTTTTAAACGTCTCACTGTCCCAATACTTTTGACTATTGGGGCCAAACACAGTTTTCTGTAAGATATCCTGCATATGGGGACATGTACACACTATACTGATTATATTCATTATATTTATTCACACAACACTTATTGTTTTTATCACTGTCCCAATACTTTTGAATATTTTTTGGTGCGACTTTGTCCCAATATTTTTGAATATTTGGGGCAAATAGCCATTTGATTGCAATGTTTCACTTCAATCTTGCTAATTCAGGGATTATTTATATCATCACTTAGGTATATCTCCACTTTGGATGACATTTTCACCCTGCAAGGGGAACACATCTTATGTCAGCACTTTTTTGATGTTTTTGCTTATCTGTTTATCCCTATATATATGGTTTATTTATTTATTCTTCCTGGCCTAAATCATAGTAGGTTTTAACTACTGGTGGAAGTTTTATGTATTGTAGTCACCTTGACGCAGTGTGATCTTTGGGATCTATTCCCACTTGGCACCCATTTATTGGCATAGAGGGCAGCGCCGCTTATGGTCTCATTTTTTACTTATTTATTCTTTCAATATTATGTCTTCTAATAACTATTGAAAACTAAAAATTGATTGGTTGATATAGGGGTTTTGCACTTTACAAATCACTATTGTGCATTGTGTATAGTCAAATCTAATGCTGTTATTCTAATTCAATTTAGGGGTGCATTTTTTAAAGTAGCAATATGGCTTTACCACATTTGTGTTTAGCACTTCAGGACCTTGAAGCCCTTGTCCCTCTTCTAACCAAGACTAAGCTAATGTGTTATACTTACCAGAGCAGGAGCACCTTGGGATCCTTCTCTGTGTGGCACCCCACAGCCTTGCTTAAACGTCTTTACAGCCATGCACTCCCACCCTCCCTTACCGGAAGCCTATCAACCTGTCAACCTGTTTAGGAGCCTTCCATTAAATTGTATTGGGTCCAGGTAGGGTGACCACGTTTCCAAACTGCCATTCAGGGACAATTTTGCCAAGGCCCGGGGGGGGGGGGGGGTTGAATGTAGTTTCGGGGTTGGCGGGATTTCAGCGGCGAGTGATTTGTCGGGTGAATGGCTAGTTTTAGCACTTATATCATCCCAACACCATGCAATGTATTTCTATTATTACATTGTAATAATAGACTCCCCTCCCTTAGTACAGACCCCCTTTCTTCAGTATAGACCCCCCTCCCTCAGTACAGACCCCCCTTCTACTAACTGTAGACCCCCTCCCTCAGTTCGGCCCCCTCTCCACTAAGTATAAGCCCCCTCCCTCAGTACGGACCCCCCCACACTAACTATAGGCCCCCTCCCTGAGTATGGACCCCCCCCACTAATTATAGGCCCCCTCCCTCAGTACGGACCCCCCCACTAACAATAGACCCCCTCCCTCAGTACGGACCCCCACTAACTATAGACACCCTCCCTCAGTACGGACCCCCCTCTCCACTAAGTATATACCCCCTCCTTCAGTACAGACTCCCCCACTAACTATAAGCCCCCTCCCTCAGTACGGACCCCCCTCCACTAACTATAGGCCCCCTCCCTCAGTACGGAACCCCCTCCACTAACTATAGGCCCCCTCCCTCAGTATGGACCCCTGCACTAACTATAGACCCCCTCCCTCAGTACGAACCCCCCCTCTCCACTAAGTATATACCCCCTCAGTAAAGACCCCCCTCCATCAAGTATAGATTCCCCTCCCTCAGTACAGACTCGCCCCCTCAGTATAGACCCCCCCACTGAATACAGACCCCTTCTCCATCAGTATAGACCCCCCTGACTAAGTATAGACCCCCCCTCATTATAGACCCCCTAAGTACAGACCCCCCACTAAGTAGAGAACCCTCCACAGTAAAGACCCCTCCTTCCACTTGTGCTAGTGGAAAGGTGGGTGTCAGAAACGTGCTGGGGGGGCACTTTTTACCCTTTTCCTGATCACTGTGCCTCCTCTGTCTATCTACATACACATATAATATGAGCTTAGAACAGACCTCAGATCAGCGCCAGGAATGCACAGCGGTGTCCCTCTTCCCTCTCTGTGTACTTGTAAATAGCCGAGGAGGGGGAGGCGGCTTCGGTCTGCTCTGCGGTATGAGGTGGGTAGACATCCAGCAGAGCTGTGGAGATGGTAACAGTCACAGTGCCGGTGGATTCGTGTATTTGGGGCTGCCCCTGCTGACAGCCTCATCCATGGTGGAGAACGTTAGGCGCGGAGGAGGAGAAAGTTAACTTCTCCTCCGCTTTGCATGCTGGGCAGTCACGCTGTGAGGTCACTGGTTGCTAGCCGCCAGGCGGCTTTAGCAACCAGTGAGCAGAGTCTCAGGTGGAGCTGGAGGCAGAGCGAGCACCAGCGCTATAGCGGGGTTTGCTCGCTCTGTCAATTCCATTCCGGGACACTGTATTGTCCCGGAATGAAGGTGCCCGGGACTCGGGACAGACCTGCCAATTGCGGGAATGTCCCGGGCAATCCGGGACACGTGGGCACCCTAGGTCCAGGCCATGCAAGCTTGAGCATACATTGAAGTAATGAACTGTTCTTTAACATAGATGTAAACCCTGGAATTGCATGGCAATTCTCAGGGAAGGTTTCCTGATAGTGACAACAGAGAAGACCATGCCTGCATAATATGTGTTGCAGTCTCCAACAGATGCCTGTGTGACAGGGCAGAAACACAACTTTGGGAGACAAGGACAGAGTGTTGCCACCCTAAAACAGGAAGTGCAAAAAAAGGGCTTTCATGCCAGGATCAACGGTAATATTTTTTTAATTAAAGCTGTAGATTTCAAAATACTGAAAATTAAGTTTTAATTACATTAACATTTTAACGCTTTAAAGGGGTCGTAAACCCTCGTGTTTTTTCACCTTAATGCAACCTATGCATTAAGGTGAAAAAACTTCTGACATTGACGCCCCCCCCCCAGCCCCCTCCCCTGTTTTACTCACCTGAGCCCTTCGTTTCCTCGGTGGAGATGCACTGTTTCCTCTCTGCCTGGGGTTCCTGGCTTTTGATTGGATAGATCGATAGCAGCACAGCCATTGGCTCCCGCAGCTGTCAATCAAATCCAATGATGTGGGCGCCGGGGGGCAGGGGCGAGTCCGGCATTCTGTGTCTATGGACGCAAATGCAGGACTCGGGAGCACGCCCGCAAGGAAACCCCCCCGGGAGAGTGCTTCTCCCAGGGGATTTACCATTGCTAGGAGTAGCCACGAGTGCCGCTGGGGGACCCCAGAAGACGATGATCAAGGCCACACTGTGCAAAACGAACTGCACAGTGGAGGTAAGTATGATATGTTTGTTATTTTAAAAAAAACTGAAGGTTTACAATCACTTTAATTATTTTTTTTTAACAAATAATTAGGTATTGGGGATAACTATATTATCATGGTCTCAAATATAACACTGGAACAATGTTGCCAACCTAACAGATTGAAATTTATTGACACAACACCCAAAATTTACTGGCACAGCCAAGTTTTTACTGGCATTTCCAAAAGTTACAAAATTACAGTTTTAAGTACAAATTTCACTATTTAGGCTACAATCAAGTACAATATGTAATTAGCAATGTGATTTAAGGTAGATGATACGGCAAAAAACATATTTCTTATTTTATTTTTGATATAGTAAGTAAATAGCTCAGGGACGGGACTCAGGAGGGCAAGAAATTAAAATGGGCGGCACACACGTGAAATTGACTCTCACAGTGATACTGACAGCAGTGTGCAGCAGTATAGATTACCGACATGACATGTCCCCTCTAGAGTCACAGTGACACTCTCTCTCCAAGCCAGGTGGTCCCTCCAGTCCAAACAGCACTGATGGTCCCGCTCCTGGCCTGCCTTGCTCCCATCTTGCAGACCCACACACAAGGCTCTGGCCGGTCTGCTTGACTCCCTTGCACAATGACATCACAGGACATGCTCAGGCACCGCCTAAACCAGAGCCGCCCGAACACACCGTAGCAGGCACTTGTATGGTCTCGGCTGGCTCCGGGCCAAGCGCCACAGCCATATTTTTTACTGGCAACCTTTTCTTTTTACTGGCATTTACTGGCAGGAGAAAATTGCCTGTTTTTTACTGGCTACCAGTAAAAATACTGACGGTTTGCAACACTGCACTGGAGGACATCATTCTCACATAATCATGTGTGCAAAAGTCACCCTTTTATAAAGGACTTGCTCAACTGGTGTTATGTGATCATAACTAAAAATAGAGAGCTTATATACTGATGGAAAAAAAATATTTCATACAAAATATAAAATCATACATTTCTTTCATATTAAAAAAAAACAGATTACTTAGATAAATCCAAGGTAAAACCCTGAAAGGTTCAAAATAGATAGTACATTTGTCTAGAAGGCACAAGCAGCGCAATATATCAATCTACACTTCTATCTATCTGAAAGGACCATAATCCATTTAGAAAAGATACAATGAATTAATGCAAATATTAAACTGTCCATCAGCTATCCAGTGACGCAAGCATAGATATCTGTTTTTTTGTTTACAAAAAACACAGGTTTGGGTCCCACTATACTAATGAAAGTGTATGTAAACTTCCATAATGAATTTTGTGGGGTTTTTTTGGTCTGTTAAATATACCATTGAAAGTGTTTTGTTATATCTGTTCAATAATTGCAAAAATACTACTTCAACTGGATCAGGGATCCGGAAGGATTTTTTCCCCTGCTGGAGCACATTGGATCATGCTTTATTGGGTTTTTTTTTTTGCCTTCCTTTAGATCAAAGAGGTTTAACCTAAAACTGCGAAGAGGGTTCTTTACTGTAAGAGCGGCAAGGATGTGGAATTCCCTTCCACAGGCAGTGGTTTCAGCAGGGGAGCATCGATAGTAGCACCTGAATGACCACAACATACAAGGATATACAATGTAATACTGACATATAATCACATGCATAGGTTGGACTTGATGGACTTGTGTCTTTTTCAACCTCACCTACTATGTAACTATGTAACTGTGCGTATAGGATTGCATAAATAGGATTGTATACATATGTATGTGTATGTGTGTATACAGTTGTGCTCATACGTTTGCATACCCTGGCAGAAGTTATGATGTCTTGGCCATTTTTCTGAGAATATGAATGAGAACACAAAAACTTTTCTTTCACTCATGGTTAGTGTTTGGCTGAAGTCATGTATTATCAATCAACTGTGTTTACTCTTTTTAAATCATAATGAAAACAGAAACTACCCAAATGACCCTGATCAAAAGTTGACACAAAGGGTTTGAATGGCTATTAAAGGTAACCATCCTCACCTGTGATCTGCTTGCTTGTAATTAGTGTGTGTATAAAAGGTCAATGAGAGCCCTTTCACACTGGGGCGGTTTGCAGGCGTTATTGCGCTAAAAATACCGCATTCAAACCGACCCAAAACAGCCGCTACTGTTTGTTCAGTGTGAAAGCCCGAGGGCTTTCACACTGAAGCGGTGCGCTGGCAGGAGAAGAAAAAAACTCCTGCAAACCGCATCTTTGGAGCGGTGAAGGAGCGCTGATTTACCGCCGATGCCCCCACCGCCCCAGTGTGAAAGCAGCCTGAGTTTCTGGACCCCTGACAGACCCTTGCATGTTTCATCCAGTGCTGCACTGACGTTTCTGGATTCTGAGTCATGGGGAAAGCAAAAGAATTGTCAAAGGATCTGCGGGAAAAGGTAGTTGAACTGTATAAAACAGGAAAGGGATATAAAAATATATCCAAGGAATTGAGAATGCCAATCAGCAGTAGGGATGGGCCGAACACACCCCTGTTCGGTTCGCATCTAGAACATGCGAACAGGCAAAAAATTTGTTCGAACATGCGAACGCCGTTAAAGTCTATGGGACATGAACATGAAAAATCAAAAGTGATAATTTTAAAGGTTAATATGCAAGTTATTGTCATAAAAAGTGTTTGGGGACCTGGGCCCTGCCCCAGGGGACATGTATCAATGCAAAAAAAAGTTTTAAAAACGTCTGTTTTTTCGGGAGCAGTGATTTTAATAATGCTTAAAGTGAAATAATAAAAGTGAAATATTCCTTTAAATTTTGAACCTGGGGGGTGTCTATAGTATGCCTGTAAAGTAGCGCATGTTTCCCGTGTTTATAACAGTCCGAGAGCAAAATGACATTTCTAAAGGAAAAAAAAAGTAATTTGAAAGTGCTAGCGCTAGTTCCGGCTATTAATGACCCCGCCCCCCTCTGATTCAACGGGAATCCTGCGTTGCATCTGAGGGGGGCGGGGTCACCCATACATATCACTGGAAAACCCGACATTTCCCCTTGTCAGAGGGGGGGACACGTGATGGGTGGCCCCGCCCTCAGCTACATAAGAGCTGTCAAGCTAACGCCGCGTCATTGGCTGGGTGCCTCCGGTGGAGGCAGGATCCTGTGCGTGTTCCTCGCTGGAGTCGGTGGAGGTCATCCATCGCTGGAGATCAAGAATTGGATTACATCGCTGGAGTAGGAGCATGGATTTATTGAATTACATCGCTGGAATCATTTTTATTTTTTATTTTTTTATTTTGAATAAATGACTTGTCCCAAGCTATCTCCTGTGGTTTTTTTAACATTTTGACACTTTCTTTTTGTGAAATTGTAGGGGTACAATGTACTCCTTATCGATTCACATGGGGGGGCTGGGATCTGGGTGTCCCCTTTGTTAAAGGAGGCTTCCAGATTCCGATAAGCCCCCCACCCGCAGACCCCCACAACCACCGGGCAAAGGTTGTGGTAATGAGGCCCTTGTCCCCATCAACATGGGGAGGATGTCCCCATGTGGCCTGGTACGGTTCAGGAGGGGGGCGCTTTCTCGTCCCCCCCTCTTTTGCTGCGGCCTGCCAGGTTGCGTGCTCGGATAAGGGTCTGGTGTGGATTTTTGGGGGTACCCCACGCCATTTTTTTTTACATTTTGGTGCGGAGTTCCCCTTAATATCCATACCAGACCTGAAGGGCCTGGTAATGGAATTTTGGGGGACCCCCACTCATTTTTTTTTTTAATGACTTTCAATGACTTTAATGTGTATTGTTGGGACCAACAATTCATTAATAGCCGGCACTAGCGATAGCACTTTTAAATGACTTTTTTTTCCTTTAGAAATGTCATTTTGCTCTCGGACTGTTATAAACATGGGAAACATGCGCTACTTTAAAGGCATACTATAGACACCCCCCAGGTATGAAATTTAAAGGAATATTTCACTTTTATTGTTTCACTTTAAGCATTATTAAAATCACTGCTCCCGAAAAAACTGCCGTTTTTAAAACTTTTTTTTGCATTGATACATGTCCCCTGGGGCAGGACCCAGGTCCCCAAACACTTTTTATGACAATAACTTGCATATTAACCTTTAAAATTAGCACTTTACATTTCTCCCATAGAATTTTAAAGGGTGTTTCGCGGCTTTTCGAATTTGCCGCAAACACCCCATTTGTTCGCTGTTCGGCGAACAGCCAATGTTCGAGTCAAACTCATGTTCGACTCGAACAGATAGCCCATCCCTAATTAGCAGTGTACAAACTCTAATCAAGAAGTGGAAAATGAGGGATTCTGTTGAAACCAAACCACGGTCAGGTAGACCAACTAAAATTTCAGCCACAACTGCCAGGAAAATTGTTCGGGATACAAAGAAAAACCAACAAAAAACTTCAGGTGAAATACAGGACTCTCTGAAAACATGTGGTGTTTCAAGATGCACAATAAGGAGGCACTTGAAGAAAGATGGGCTGCATGGTCGAGCCGCCGAAAGAAATCCATTACTACAAAAATGCCACAAAGTATCCCACTTACAATACGCCAAACAGCACAGAGACAAGCCTTAAACCTTCTGGCACAGTCATTTGGAGTGATGAGACCAAAATTGAGCTTTCTGGCCACAACTTTAATCGCTTCATTTGGAGAGGAGTCAACAAGGCCTATGATGAAAGGTACACCATTCCTACTGTGAAACACGGAGGTGGGTCACTGATGTTTGGGGATGTGTGAGCTACAAAGGCACAGGAAATTTGATCAAAATTGATGGCAAGATGAATGCAGTATGTTATCAAAAAATACTGGAGGAACATTTGCATTCATCAGCCAGGAAGCTGTGCATGGGACATACTTGGACTTTCTAACATGACAATGACCCAAAACACAAGGCCAAGTCGACCTGTCATTGGCTACAGCAGAATAAAGTGAAGGTTCTGGAGTGGCCACCCCAGTCTCCTGACCTCAATATCATTGAGTCACTCTGGGGAGATCTCAAATGTGCAGTTCATGCAAGACAGCCCAAGAATTTACAGGAACTGGAGACTTTTTGCCAAGAGGAATGGGCAGCTTTACCATCTGAGAAGATAAAGAGCCTCATCCACAAACCCCACAAAAGACTTCAACCTGTCGTTGATGTTAAAGGGGGCAATACACGGTAGTAAGAACTGGTGGATGTAAACTTTTGATCAGGGTCATTTGGATACTTTCTGTCCTCATTATGATTTAAAAAGAGTAAACACAATGATTGATAATAAATGGCTTCAGCCAAACACTAACCATGAGTGAAAAAAAAAGTTTTTGTGTTATTCTAATGCCCTGTACACACGGTCGGATTTTCCGATGGAAAATGTGCGATCGTAGCTTGTTGTCAGAAATTCCGACCGTGTGTGGGCTCAATCGGCCTTTTTCCATTGGATTTTCGACACACAAAGTTTGAGAGCAGGCTATAAAATTTTCCGACAACAACAAAATCCGATCGCGTCAATTCCAACCGTGTGTGGACAATTCCAACGCACAAAGTGCCACGCATGCTCAGAATAAATTCCGAGACAGAACTGCTCGGTCTGGTAAATTTAGCTTTCGCAATGGATATAGCACTTTCGTCACGGTGCAATGTTTGAAATTGTTTAATGCAGCGCACTCTCTTCTTCTTTATAATGCAAGAAGAATTAAGTTGTTTTGCTGCTCATATTCACACAGTTCTCACAAACTTCTATCTTTATTATTTATCGTGATTTCATCAATATATTTTGATTTGTCACATCTGACTAAAAAATTATCTTTTTTTTTTTTGTTTGTATTTTTTTCAAGCCTGATCCTTTTTTTTTTTCTTACCACAACACCATTATTATCTTGTATTATTTTATCTCAAGGAGATTGTTTGGTGTCTCTTGTTAATTTCACATTGTATTTTTGAAATGTACCTGTCTCCTCACAAACTGTCCTTTTTGAAGGAAAACACACATAGGCGAGTATAATTGAAACAAAAATTCCTTTATTAAGGGCTCATAACCAAACAAAGAGGGAGGCAACGCTGGATAAACAGCAGAAATTGGCGAAGCCTTTGGCCCCCAGGGCACACATCAATTATTTTACTGAAAAATTGGTGGCCTGAGGAGTCCATATCTAAGGGAGTACAATCTGGTCCAGAAGTCCAAGAGATCATGAACAGCAGCAGATGACATGTATGTCCCCAGGCTGTGGTCATACAAGAGCCTGCATCTTTTTCCAGACCAGACTGAACCCAGGCCATCATTCTCTGGTCTTCCTTACATGCTTCCTTCCCGGCTGTGGCTCTGGTGTTGGAGGTGTGGCAGGAGGAGGAGTAGGACTTGGAGGAGGAGGAGGAGGAGGACCTGGAGGAGGAGGGGGAGGACCATGGGTGAACTCACAAATGTGGCTTACTCATGTGATTTGGCCCCTCAACCCCTTCTGTAGAGCTTCTAAAATGACAAACTCACATAAGAGGCGTTGGCCCTCCTCCATTTGCAGCATTTTGCAGGCTGTTATGGCAGCAAAATCCTCTTCCACACTGTGGGGGGTTCTGAGGGCCTCAGTAGCCTTCCAAAATAGGCCTATTGCAGCCTCCTCCAGGTTACTTCTCTTCCTGCCACTTTTACTTTGAAGGTGGAGGGGAGGGACCTGGGTATCGGGCAGCTTACTTGGCCCAGCCACCTCCTGGCTGAGACTTCCCTGTGTATGAAAAAGGGACATGGTTTTAGTTTGTGGTTCATCAATCACAATCAGAAATTAGTACTCCAAACTAACATCTATTTAACATCATTAATTTGACAACCAGAAATATTTAGAAGAATGCTATACCTGGCTCAAGCTGGGCTCCTCCACATGTTACTGCCTGGAAGGCCCAGGTTCGACGTCAGAAGCCTCAGCTGGGGGGGAAGGAAGCGTGGAAGGAAGAGTGGAGAGTGCTGGCCTGGGTTAAGTCTGACCTGCCAGAAAATGCAGCATGTCATAGTACCACAGCCTGGGGAGATAAATGTCATCTGCAGCTCATGATCTCTGGGAATCCTGGACCTTCTTGTGCTCCCTTAGATAAGTGCTCCTCATGCCACCAATTAGGATCTTCAAATAGGTGATGTCTGCCGTGGGGATCACCAGCTTCACAAATTGCAGCAAATTATCCAGCGCTGCCTTCCTCTTTCTTTGGTTCTTATAATCAGTGTGGTTCACCTGCCACAGACAGGGCAGCTCCCTGAACATATCTATGAATATGCTGAGAAACTTCTGATCCTTCAAGATATCCATTTTCTCTGCAAGACACAACACAAGACAAACTCTAATGTCAGGCTAAAGTCTCCTAATCTTGTCCCAATAGAAGCCTCAATCTAGAAGCAGTATAGGCCCAATTTTAAATCTTACCTTCGTTATCACGATCGGCGCCTCCGATACTCCTTCCTCCGCTCACAGATCGTACGTACTACGCACGCGTGTTACGCTTTATATACACTCTGCATGCGTGAAACTACTACATGTTTAATATTGTATTTTTAGGTGATCGTGATGTTGTGGATCCAGGTAATTTCACCAGTGAATGTGCCCGGATCCTGATCGGGGAGATCATGGGGTGTAATAGGGACTTGGAAAACATCCAGAAAAACATAAATGATGTTAAAAACAAAATGAAGAACATCATTGATGTTCTAGGGAGAGTTTAAAACCCCTCGAAATCCCTAATGTAGTTGCCATTTTTTCCAAAAAAACTTCTTGCACCTTTTTTTTACCTATTGTCGAAAAGCCAAATTTTGAAGATGCACACAGTGTGTCAACATGTGCTATCTGCCATCACGGGATCAATGTAGGCGTTTTGTGGGTGCAACCCCTTCCTCAATAATAAAGTAGCTGAGAGGAAGGGGTTGCACCCCCAAAACACGTCCCTTGATCCCCTGTGATGGCAGCTAGCACATGTTGACATTCAGCAATTTGTGTGCATCTTCAAAATTTGGCTTTTCCAGGGGTGACTTCACCCCATCTGAACGCAATATCAAACACAGTTTATAAATACTCATGTCTGATATTGCCTTCAATTTCTAACAAAGTTGAACTTTGTAAGTTGCAGATTTGTGTATTTCTTGTTGGTTTTAAACATGCCTGATTTACCTTAAATGGACATTTCTACTTTTATTAATGTGACCCAAAAAATTGTTATACATCAAACATGCTGGTTTGTTTTAAAAACCTTTGATAACCTTTGATAAATGCACATGTGATTGTGCTTGTATTAAAAAGATTGATAATCAAGAATGTGTGGATTCTTCTTTCAATGCTCCAAAAATTTTTTGTGGGTAAAATTGTTGGTTTCTGTGACAATGGGGGTTATTTCCTAAGGGCAAATCCACTTTGCACTACAAGCGCAGTTTCAGTGCAGTCTCAAGTGCAAAGTGTCTTTGCCTTTAGTAAATAACACCCAACAGTGCTTTCTAATGTTACACAATCACGCCATTTTCAGGACTCCCCAAATTTATGTTAGGGTCAGCTAAAAGAAAGACAAGCAGTAAATGTCAGCAAATATTTTAGTAGTTAAAATGTGTTTTTTATTTAAAAAATGTCTCAGACATTGTCTGGCATAGCGATAGCCCCCCTACCCGCAAAGTATTCCATGTATTTTATACGGACCTCGCGGGCACTCAGGGGGGGCAAGCCAGGACGGCCAGCTTCAAGCGCCATCAGGGTTGGTTCATTTACATGTATTCCAGATTCAGGCCCAACTGAGCCAGCATAGTTGACAGAATTTCTCCTTTAAAAGTTGTGGAGAACACAGCAAGCCAGGATGATATGATTGAGTTTATACTCCGCCATATGTATGGGTGTAAGAAATAGGCGGAACCGGCTGGCCATTATTCCAAACGTGTTCTCCACCACTCTTCTGGCTCTGGCCAGCCAGTAATTAAAAACCCTCTGGTCGGGGGTGAGGGTCCTCATAAGGAATGGCCGCATAAGATGGTCCTCCAGCGCAAATGCTTCATCCTCAACGAAGATGAATGGGAGTCCTTCTGCATTGTCTTCTGGAGGTGTCAAGTCCAAGCTGCCGTTCTGGAGACGCCTGTAGAACTCTGTTTGGGCAATGACTCCACCATCTGACATCCGGCCATTCTTCCCCATGTCCACATACAGGAACTCGTAAGCAGCCGACACCACAGCCAACATCACAATACTATTGAACCCCTTGTAGTTGTAATAGTATGACCCCGAGTTGGGTGGTGGGACGATGAGGACGTGTTTCCCATCAGTTGCCCCTCCGCAGTTAGGAAAGCCCAACCACTGGGCAAAGTGGGAGGCCACAGTCTGCCATTCCTGTGGGTTGGAAGGAAACTGTGGAGTCAAACAAGAATAAAAAAATATATCATTTTGCACATAAACATGGAAAGCAGATTAGACACAGACATTCTTGGGCAACATCAGCATAACATTTATTTTAGGGACTATTTAAAGACAAAGGTATAAGGTCCACCTATCAGATTACTCCCCCCCTCTCATGGGCCATTTTAGTAATTTTAGGGGGGGATGTTTTGGACAGGTAACCCTCTCCACTTCATTGACAGATGAATGCCTAAATAATGTGTATTACTTTGGCCAGCCCCTCCTTACTTACACTATTGGCAGCCCACTGGACAGGTAAAAAGTGTCATAATACAAAGATATAAATACACACTGTACACATTTTAGCACATTTTTACATTCTGCTATTACCTATCAAGATAATAATAGGATACAAAAACTTCAAACAGTACCATTTAAAAGTATTCAGGCAGGCCCTTGCACTACATGCTTTGGGGAAATCATCCATAAATCTGACCACAAAAGAGGTGGGTATAGTGTGTATGGGTTTGGCAAGATCAGCAGATAGATGATTGAGGATAGATAGAGGATTGGTCATAGCTGAGTTAGCAGTTCGGGGGAGGGAGTCTTCCAAATGATTTTGTGAACCCCCCCAAAAAAAGCATCTGGCACTCTGCCTGAATTTCAAACACACATCACAATTTTTAACATTTTAGAGGGTTTTTAGGGTAAAGCACTACTATGGAGCTGACAAAGTACATTGTTAAGTGACTACACGAGGTGAATATAGGCCCAGGAGAGCATGCTGGGGAGGTAAGTGAAGGCAAATATGTATGAAGGACCAAAAAACAATTAGTTATAAATCCAGCATGCATGAGGACAAAGGGGACATTCACAGCATATTACAATCATGGTAATTAGGGAATGAGAAAAGAAATACAATAAATAATCAAACATTAAATACAATAAAATGTGATGTTAAAGGATAAAAATCTTACCTTCATATACTCCTTCTGCAGGACCTGGATGATGGCAGAACAGGTCTCCGGGATAATGATCCCCAGAGCCTGGGGGGAGATGCCTGTCGAGAACTTGAGGTCCTGCAGGCTTCTCCCCGTCGCCAAGTACCCCAGGGTGGCGACTAGCCTCTGCTCCGGAGTGATGGCTTGCCTCATGCAGGTATCCTGCCTGCTAAAATAGGGGGTCAGCAAAGCCAACAAACGGTGAAATACGGGGTCCGTCATCCTGAGAAAATTCCTGAAATTGTCAGGATTATTCTCATGGATCTCATGGAGCAAAGGCATGTGACAGAACTGGTCACGCAGGAGCAACCAATTCTTGGTCCATGAACTCCTCCCCACCCTGTTCATGGACTGGGCTTGTGTCAAGGAAAGGACCCCAACACCAAGCCCCTGCACAGCACGAACTCTACAAGGAGTACGTATACGCAACATTGCTAGAAAACGGTCGGCTGCTCAGAACGAAGTAACAGAACGCACTGAAGAACAGCAAGGCCTGTGAAGAGCGACCTGAAAATCAGTAATGAACGAACAAGAACACAATGACAAGTCAATTGTACTCGCTGCACGCACTGAAGACCAGATACAAACCCACAAGCACAAACTGAACAGCAGAAAACGATCTGAAAGCCACGAGTCTGAAAAAGCACGAATCGTCTCTCACCAAACTTTTACTAACACGAGATTAGCAAAAGGAGCCCAAAGGGTGCCGCACTTGGTCCTGAACTGCCCTTTTATAGTCTCGTCATACGTGGTGTATGTGACCGCGTTCTTGGCGATCGGAAATTCCGACAACTTTGTGTGACCGTGTGTATGCAAAACAAGTTTGAGTCAAAATCCGTCGGAAAACATCCATGGATTTTGTTGTCGGAATGTCCGATCAATGTCCGATCATGTGTACGGGGCATAATTCTGTGAAAAATGGCCAAGAAATCATAAATTCTGTCAAGGTATGTAAACTTATGAGCACTATATATATATATATATATATATATATATATATATATATATATATATATATTTCCTTTTTATTGGTTGAACGAAAGGACTTTTTTCAGCTGGACTAACTGTGTAACTTTGTAATTGTGTAACTGGCAATTGCGTCATCATTCAGTACTACACAAATGTAATTTATACCATTTTTTTTCACACATAGAGTTTTCTTTTGGTGGTATTTGATCACCACTGGGTTTTTTGCTATATAAAATATATATTTTTTCTACTTTCTGTTATAAAACATATCCAATAAAATCACATTTCCTAGGCCAAAATTTATTCTGGTATGTCTTTGGTAAAAAAAAAAATCCCAATAAGTGTCAATTAATTGGTTTGTGTGAAAGTTATAATGTCAACAAACTATGGTATATATACCATTTTTCTAGGTAAATATATTTCTAAAGGTGCTATTGAAATTTTCACCACATGACTGCAAAAAACCATGAAATACATTCATACAAAGAAACCAAAACAAATAAGTTCAGAAATTAAGTTTAAGTAATAAAATGGAATGACGCAGGGAAAAGGTATTAAACACATTAAGAAAGGGAGGTGCAAAAAGATATGGAAATCAAAGACACCAGCTGAAATCTATCAGTAATTAGAAAGCAATCCTGCCCCTTGTCAGTGCAAATTAATATCAGCTGGTTCAGTCTCAACTGATGGCATATAAAAAAGGTGTCTCATTACCAAGGTGTCACACAAGAAACATCTCATGATGGGTAAAAGGAGAGAGCTCTCTCAAGACCTTCACAATCTTATTGTTGCAAAACATACTGAGGCCATTTGTTATAGAAGGATTTCTAAAATTCTGAATGTTCCAGTGAGCACTGATGGGGCCATAATCCAGATATGGAAAGAACATTATTTCACCATAAACTGGCCACAACCAGGTGCTCCTCGCAAGATTTCTGACAGAGAAGAGATTTTAAGAAAATAATTCTCAGAAGAGTTGTCCAAGAGCCAAAGGACCACTTGTTTAGAGCTTCAGAAAGACCTGGAATTAGCAGGTACAATAGTTTCAAAGAAAACAATAAGTAATGCACGCAACCACAATGACCTGTATGCACGCTCACCATGCAAGACTCCATTGCTGAAGAAAAAGCATGTTGAAGCTCATTTAAAGTTTTCTGCACAACATTTAGACAAGCCTGTGAAATACTGGAATAAAATAGTCTGGTCAGATGAGACCAAAATTGAACTCTTTGGATGCCATACACACACCATGTTTGGAGGTCAAATGGCACAGCACATCTCCCCAAAAACATCCCAATACCAACAGTGAAGTTTGGAGGTGGGAACATTATGGTGTGGGCGGGGCTTTTTTCAGCATACGGTACTGGAAATTTGGAACAACGTACCAAGACATTCTTGATAAAAATCTGCTGCCATCTACCAGGATGATAAAAATGAAACGAAGGTAGACATTTCAGCAAGACAATGATCCCAAACACAAAGCCAAGGAAACTCTCAATTGGTTTCAGCCCTGGTTCATGTTGATGCTACTTTGAAATCGTGCTACTTCACTTGAAGTAGCGTGATTTTAAAGTAGCGGATCAGCGTGATTTCAGGTGCTACTTGAAAGACATCTGTGCAGCTTCATGCACAGATATCTATTGAAGTTGCACCTGAAATCGGCAAAAGTAGTGCAGGAACTACTTTTGCAAATCAGTGCTGTGCCTTAAAGTCAGCGTCGCACTGATTGAAATGGTGCCATTGCTGGCATCAGGCTGCGATTTGTCATATGAATTGACCTGTCAAATCGCATGACAAATTGCTCCAATGTGAATGAGGGGTCAAAGAAAGAAAATAAAACTTCTAGAATGGCCCAGCCAATCACCTGACTTGAATCCAATAGACAATGTATGGAAAGAACTAAAGATCAGAGTTTATAGAAGAGGCCCACGGAACCTTCAAGATTTATTTTTTATTTTTATGTTTTTTAAAACACCCAGGCCCCTCTTCCTAAGCCTAGCCTTTAATTATAGACTCGCCCCTCCAGGGATAGTTGGTACTGGAATATCTAAATTCCTACAAAAGTCCTGTTAGTCCTCTAAGTGTTTCATTCTATAGTTCCTACCCTCTTTCATCACATTTAAGGATACTGGGAAACCCCAACTATACTTTAAATTTGCCACCCTCAGTGTCTCCAATAGGGGTTTCAATTGGCGTCTCCTAAACAAAGTCCCAGCAGAAAGATCGGAGAATATTTGGACTACAATGTTGTTAAATTTCACTGGTTGGGATCCTCTCAATTTACTCCAGATCTTTGCCTTGTCCTCATATTGATGAAACTTGACAATAATATCCCTGGGGATGTCTTCTCTCACACTTGGGGGTTTTCTTATCCTATGTACCTGATCAATTTTTAAATCTTCATCTAAACTTCTGCCCAGGAGGGGGTTGAAAATTTCTTTCATCTTAATGGTCAGGTCTTCTCCTCGCTGTTCTGGTACAGATCTAATCCTTAAGTTTTGCAGACGATTTTGATTTTCCTGTTCTTCCAATTTGTAGAGCATCTCCTGTTGGTCTAACTGTAGCTTTCTTATTTGAGTTTTTAGAGCTGCAATTTCATGCGCCTGTTGCTCTGACGCCTCCTCTACTACTTCCACTTGCTTCAAAAGGTCTCCCATATCTGACCTTACATTGAGGATCTCTGCTTTAATTGAGTTTTCTAGTTTGACAAACATATCCTGCATATCCGTTTTAGTTGGGAGTGCATCCGTGACAAAGTCTACCTCCGTGTTGAGGTCCAGATCCCCTTCAAGGGGTGTCTCCCCTCTGGGGGTACCCCCTTGGGCCCCTTTGTTTTTAGCTGGATCTTTTTTCTTATCTTTTACGCCCTGTTGTCTGTTGTCCATGACTGGGCTTTTTAAGTGTGCTTCTTTTACATATTTTTGGATCGTGCTTGAATTTAGGCTTTCTCTGGGCTTTTTAGATTCCGCAGCTTTTTGAGAGCGACCTCTCATGATCCACTCCACCCAGCTCGCTTCCACTTCCTTGCGTCTGGCTCTCTCTTAATTACTCCTTGTTCCTCTTTTGCCCCACTTTACATCCCCACCGCTAGCATTTTCTTTGCGTCTGTAATTGCTTTCTTCTTACAATCTCAAAGCATCCTTTTGGGAATTAAAAAGGGCAAAAGGCTATCAAATCCTTTTATTAGCAATTAAACCCCAACACTTCAAGAAGCAGATTAAAGTCCAGGAATAGGCTAGTGATCTCAGTAAGTACGCTTAGAGGCCTTCTCGCCCCGCGATGCAAACAAGCTTTGATGCTGCACACCAGCTCACAATGTCCTCCTTAGAAAATGACCCTCCGATCAGACTCTCCAATCTCAGCACAGCTATACCTATCAGCATCCGCTCGGCTTATTTGAATGGATAGTAATGCTGAACCACAACTCAGTACCTCATTTACTCAATAAATATACATAAACTGTACAGCGCGTTATAATAGATCTCAGCATCCGCTGATCCTACCTTGAGCCCACAGCTGTTTTCATAGGGAAGCTTGAGTTCCGAGGAGGGCACAGCTCCCGATCTCCAGGGTGCTCCGATACATTTTGAAGGGTCGATCCGGGGCTCCGGGGTCCTCAGGGTATCTCTCACAGTGGGGACTGGTGATTGCAGTGCTTCTGTGGGTCCACCATATACAATAAATGGCTGTAGTGGGGAGTTCCCAAGCCGAGAGCAGAGCCAGGGAGCTGGGTGCAGGGAAGGCGCAGCAGCGGGCTGGACGCTTCACAGGACGATCCAGGTGCTTTTACTGTGCACCCATCAGATGGTGTTGCAGCCGTTACCCTCAAGCTTTGACTGCCTCCTCTAGAGCGTCTCCTCCCGCTGCACAGAGGTGGAAGACTACCGGGTCATCCACGGGCTCTCACCCCGTGCCGACCCTGCGTGCCAAACCTCCGCCCTCCTCCACAGCGCCGCCGTCAGGCCCCTCCCCCAGTTCCAGCACCAGAACCTTCAAGATTTAAAGCATGTTTGTGTGGAAGAATGGCCCTAAATCACACCTGAACAATGCATGCCACTAGTTTCTCCATACAGGAGGGGTCTTGAAGCTGTCATTACCAACAAAAGATTTTGTACCAAGTTTTAAATACATTTCAGTTGGCGTGTTCAATACCTTTTCTCCGTGTCATTCCATTTTATTTCACATAACTTCATTGCTAAACAAATTTTTTTGGTGTCTTTGAATGTATGAATTGCATGGGTTGTTAATCTTGATGTACTGACGGCCTATCATTTCTTGAGGCCCTTAAATGCCAGGACAGTGCAAATTCCCCCCAAATTATTCCTTTTTGGAAAGCAGACAGTTTTTTTGGAAAATTAAGAATTTTTTACATGCTGTCACCAGTGCAGTACAGCATCATCATATGACTGGTGTGGTGGTGATCAGGGATACTGACTGGTGACAGCATGTTAAAAAATATATATAAAGTCATTTTTTTTTATAAACATTTTATTTTGTAAACATTTTTTTATAATTTTATTTTCTTTTTTTTTAACCTTTTTTTACATACTCTCATCAAAGTAGTTCAGTGTCACCATAGTAACACTGTACTACTCTCGGGTGTGCTCAGGGATTTTTTTTTTTTCAATGAATGGAATACATGCATAACAGGTGTGATTACTATTGATCTGTGATTGGCTACAGCTATTCACATGGTACAGGGTGCAGGGATTGGCCCAGGTATCATGTGATAGCTGTGGACCAATCACAGCATCATTGTATAGGAAACAGCTTTTTTGAATGAAATTCATTCATAACAGCTTTGTTGACATTGTAATAATGTGATCAATCTGGATATTGAAAGAGGCCGCTTACACAGTGGTCGCTGGAGTGGCCGACCCCTCCCTCCTCATTGGCTCACTGACTTTGATTGAAAGAAGCGGAAGCCAATGGTGCCCGCTGCTGTCTCAGCCAATGAGAAGGGAGAGTCCTGGACAGCCGCGGCTCTCGTGCAACATGCTGGATCGAGATGGAGCTCAGTTAAGTGTTAGGGGGACTGAGGGGGGGCTGCTACACACAGAAGGTTTTTATTCCTAATGCATTAAGATAAAAACTTTCTGCCTTTATAACCACTTTAAGCAGTGGTGCAACTACCAGGGTCGCAGCAGTCGCACTTGCGACTGGGCCCTGGAGCTCCACCACTGTAAGAGGGGCCCTGCCTGCCTGTTCCGCCACTGTGGGGGGCCCATTCTGCCATTATGGAGGGCCCTGTCTGTCTGTTCTGCCACTGGGGCCGCCTGTCTGGGAGGGGGTCACCGGCGGTGCGGGGGGGCATCGCCTATTGCTGAATCAGATGCATGACATGACATCAGGAGGTGGAGCAGACTGGAGCAGTGAGTCAGCTGCTACAGTCTGCAGATTGAAGGGGGAGGAGCTTTCTGCTCTGCGTGGAGACCTGGCATCATTGGAAGCACAGGAAGGGAAAAGAGGGGCAGAGACACACTGAGCGTGGAGGAGGGGGAATTGACTGAAACTGAGAGCAGGTGAGTGCCAGTGTCACTGATCCCATCCATCCCACCATCCCTCTGCCGCTGATCTCATCCATCCCACTGCCACTGATCCCATCCCATCACCACCCTCTGCTACTGATCCCACCCCACCACCACTATCCCTCTGCCCCTGATCCCATCCATCCCACTGCCACTGATCCCATCCCACCCCCACCCCTCTGCCTCCAATCTTACCACCATTCCTCTGCCCCTGATCCCATCCATCCCACTGCCACTGATCCCATCTCACCCTCACCCCTCTGACACTGATCCCATCCCATCCCACCCCCACCACCATCCCTCTGTCCCTGACCCCATCTCACCCCACCACCATCCCTCTGCCCCGGTCCCATCCCACCACCATCCCTCTGCCCCTGATTCCATCCCACCCCCATCACCATCCCTCTGCCCTGATCCCATCCCATCCCCACCACCATCCCTCTGCCCCTGATTCCATCCCACCCCCATCACCATCCCTCTGCCCTGATCCCATCCCACCCCCCACTATCCCTCTGCCACTGATCCCATTCCACCCACACCACAATCCCTCTGCCCCTGATCCAATCTCTCCACAACCATCCCTCTAAAAATGATCCAATCTCTTCACCACCATCCCTCTGCCACTGATCCTATTCCTCCACCACCATCCCCTTGCCACTGATCCCATCACCACTACTGCCTCTAACTGATCCCCTCCCCCTCCTATCAGACAGTGGTGATGGAGGGAATAGGGATGACATCAGTGGTGGGAATAGGGATGACATCAGGGGCATTGGACCAATGTCATCCCTATCCCCACCATCGCCACCTCCACTGATGTCATCCCTATCCCAACACCACCACCGCTGCTACTGACCCCATCTCCCCCACCACCACCATCAGTGGACTGATCCTATCCCTCCACCACCACCACCGCTGCCACTGATCTCAGTGGACTGATGCTATCCCCCCCCCCCCCACAACTGCTGTCATCAGTGGACTGATCCTATCCCCTCACCATCACTGCTGCCACTGATCCTATCCCCCCACCACCATCAGTGGACTGATCCTTTGCCCTCATCACCACCACTGCCACTGATCCCTTCCCCCCACCATCAGTGAACTGATCCCACCCCCCTCACCACCACCTCTGCCACTGATCCCATCCCCACCACCACCGCTGCCACTGATCCATGGGGGGGGGCTTCATTATTTCTTGCACTGGGGCCATGAAGGTTCTAGTTACACCTCTGACTTTAAGCATGACTAGTATTTTATCTATATAAAATGTGAGGTGTTGAGGTGCACTGACATTTATTTGTTTATTTATTTTCATTCAAATGATGCAGTAGTGTGCTGCAAACAAACAGCTTAAAGAATAGATGGTAAGTAGCAAGTGAACGCTGCACATTAAGCTCCCCAAACGTAATCAGTCTCCACAAACATAACACATATATGTGGTATTGCAGGAGGAGGCTTTCTTCTGTGGTGCTGATCCCAATCATGTAATCACTGTGATAGCTCTGTACTGTTTCTCACTACAGGACACATTTATAAAAAAAAAGTCTGTGTAAAAAAATATAAATAAATATTAAATTGTTATATCTGAGCTTGAAATAACTTGGTGTCAGTGTTAGGCTGCAGTCACATCTGTGCTTTTATAGAACGTGTGCAGAAGCATGCAGGAAAGCAGGTTTTCATGTGGGTTCCTGGAATGAATGACAACTAATTCTTAATGGCACCCCAAACATGGTCAGCAGATGCATGTTTTTGCTCACACAAAGCTTATCACCTGAAAAGGTGCAGAAGCTTCTGTGACACGTTTGTCGCAAGTAGGGCAGTGCAAAAGCTCCATTTCACAAACAGGAGCTGGGGAGGAGGCCTTAAAGCGGAACTTCCTCTTTTGGGTGAAGCTTCACCTTAAGAGATTGTTGGTAGATTAAAAAGCTCTGAATTAGCAAGCTAACAAAATTAAAACAAAGGTGTTTGTTGAAACAACAATAAAATTATTTTGTTTAAAGAAGCATTCTTCCATAAGTTCCTCAAACAAAATTAACCTATCATGAATGTGGTCATGTGCCCAATAGGCATGAGAAAAATTGGCTGATTTCACTTTACCAAAACTATTTAAAGTTGCCTATTTGGAATTACATGAAAAAAAGAAAAAGGATATAAAATAGCTTTATATTTTGTACTTGAATTAATGTGTTTTACCTTTCCTCAACAAACCCATTCATTGTACTTACTGTAAAATTACAACAAAATGATGAGCCACCATATGCATACCTCCCAACTTTTTAAAATGGGAATGAGGGACACCTTTCAGCAAAAGTATGCAAGCATAAGACACACCCCCAGTCACGCCCCCTTAAAGGAGAATTGTACAAAAAAACAAGATTAGTTAAACCCATGAGTGTTTTTTTTATCACTACTATTCCTTATATTGGCTTTTGGAATTTACAAATGCAGCAATTTAGAAATCAGATAAAAGGTTTAGCCCTGGGAAACACTTTTTGATACAAAAAAAGTGCATTTTTTATACAAACATATAGATCAGACCAAAATGAGGGACAAATGAGGACAAATGAGGGACAGAGGGACATTGCTCTAAATCAGGGACAGTCCCTCAAAATCAGGGACAGTTGGGAACTATGCAGATGGCCATTGAATGGCCTGTGTTTACATTCCAGGCCATTAATAAAAAAGTAACATTGATAAAAAATATTTTATAAAATACTATTATTTTTCCATGAGCTGAAAAAGCACACATAATATACAATATATTATAAATTAGAAAAAACATTATACCACCCAAAGGCTACTACCTCATATAAATTTATTAAACAGCATACAAGAAGAGGATAAAAGACATGCTAATCTTCCCTACCTAACCCCTCAAACACTATTTATATATATATATATATATATATATATATATATATATATATATATATATATATATATATATATATATATACATATATATATATATATATATATACATATATATATACATATATATATATATATATATATATATATATATATATATATATATATATATATATTATATATGTATTATATATATATATATATATATATATATATATATATATATATATATATATATATATATATATATATATATATATATATATATATATATATATATATATATATATATATACATATATATATATATATAGTGTGTTTGAGGGGTTAGGTAGGGAAGATTAGCATGCTGTAGGAGCCTTCTCTTTTATCCTCTTTTTATTTATTTATATATATATATATATATATATATATATATATGTATATATATATATATATATATATATATATACCTCCTCCTACACACAGCAACACCCTGAAGCCCTCCCTTAGAAAGCTGGGACAGGGATGATTGTATAAACTAGAACCCCCTTTATATGATGGAACCCCTGATATATAAACCTGCACGCTAGAGGGACCTAAGGTCCATATGTATAAAGAGACCCAAATAAATGCAGCCCTCCTGTATGTAGTGACTCTGCACCTTAAAGCTACAATGGGCGACTACATTTTTCTCATGATACTTGTGACAGACCTAGCCGGGACAGAGGCTTTTGGAAAGGACTGAATGCAGGCCTCTTGCTAACTGATTATGGGCCCTGGATTTTAAGGGAACAATACCCTTTGTGAGGTGTATGCCTGGGGACCCTGAACTAATGTTACTTTGGATTCAAGTCCATGTCCCCCCAAAACACAAAACTCTGGGAACCCCGTATGTGCCATATTATAGATAGTGACTGCTTCACAATGTTGTGTATATATTGTGTGTTGTCTCATGCTGTTGTGTACTGTTTGCTGTGCTAGTTTGGGGTGGGGCTGTATTCCACTGTTCTATTGTGTCTGTCTGCCGTGGATCACAGGATGTGTATTTCTATGGAGGGAGGGGGGTTCCTCCAGCAGCTCTCCTTGCTGATAAGACTGTGTGCTGATGAGACGTTGGACACACCTGACCTGTGTGTCCATTGTCATTGGACAGTTTGGCCCGCCTGGTTTTCCAAGGGTGGGGAGAAAGAGTCTCTGAGTTATTTTATCTGTTACATAGTTACATAGTTACATAGTAGGTGAGGTTGAAAAAAGACACAAGTCCATCAAGTCCAACCTATGTGCGTGACCATGTGTCAGTATTACATTACATATCCCTGTATATTGCGGTCATTCAGGTGATTATCTAATAGTTTCTTGAAGCTATCAATGCTCCCCGCTGAGACCACCGCCTGTGGAAGGGAATTCCACATCCTTGCCGCTCTTACAGTAAAGAACCCTCTACGTAGTTTAAGGTTAAACCTCTTTTCTTCTAATTGTAATGAGTGGCCACGAGTCTTATTAAACTCTCTTCTGCGAAAAAGTTTTATCCCTATTGTGGGGTCACCAGTACAGTATTTGTAAATTGAAATCATATCCCCTCTCAAGCGTCTCTTCTCCAGAGAGAATAAGTTCAGTGCTCGCAACCTTTCCTCATAACTAAGATCCTCCAGACCTTTTATTAGCTTTGTTGCCCTTCTTTGTACTCGCTCCATTTCCAGTACGTCCCTCCTGAGGACTGGTGCCCAGAACTGGACAGCATACTCCAGGTGCGAGCGGACCAGAGTCTTGTAGAGCGGGAGAATTATCATTTTATCTCTGCAGTTGATCCCCCTTTTAATGTATGCCAATATTCTGTTTGCTTTATTAGCAGCAGCTTGGCATTGCATGCCATTGCTGAGCCTATCATCCACTAGGACCCCCAGGTCCTTTTCCATCCTAGATTCCCCCAGAGGTTCTCCCCCCAGTGTATAGATTGCATTCATATTTGTTGTGTCCATGTGTGAAAATAAATGAGTTGATTCCTGTTTGACCCTCAAGACAGAGCCTTGTCTCGTATTTGGGGGGAGAGTTATTCGCATGGGTTTCTTGTTCGGCTGATCGGAGTGTTCGGTAGCTGCCTTGGTGTTTGGGAAGGGAATGTCCTAAACGACTTTAACCCCTTTCATACTCGGGGTGTCGTTACAACTGGTGGCAAGCAGCAGGATCATTCCCACAGCCCAGAAGGACAGCTACAAGAGGACACAGGACAATGGAAGCACAGTATGAACTGCTAAATCTCTCTTCCCTCAAGGACTTACTGGAGAATCGGGGCCAACCGGCCAACAACCGCAAAAAGAGGGACATTATCGCAGAACTAGTCGACATGGATAGAGCCGAAAGACCCAACATAACCGAAAGGCCCAGCATAACAGACAGGACACCCGAAGAGGCATGGTTTGATCAGGCTGTTTTTAATAAGACTGGCACATTATGGTCCTAACTAGGGATGAGCCGAACACCCCCGAGTTCGGTTTGCACCAGAACCTGCGAACGTTAGAACACCATTGAAGTCTATGGGACTCGAACATTCGAAAGCAAAAGTGCTAATTTTAAAGGCTAATTTGCATGGTATTGTCCTAAAAAGGGTTTGGGGACCCGGGTCCTGCCCCAGGGGACATGTATCAATGCAAAAAAAAGTTTTAAAAACGGACGTTTTTTCGGGAGCAGTGATTTTAATGATGCTTAAAGTGAAAAAAAAAGTGAAATATTCCTTTAAATATCATTCCTGGGGGGTGTCTATAGTATGCCTGTAAAGTGGCGCGTGTTTCCCGTGCTTAGAACAGTCCCTGCACAAAATGACATTTTTAAAGGAATAAAAGTCATTTAAAACTGCTTGCGGCTTTAATGTAATGTTGGGTCCCGACAATATGGATGAAAATCAGTGAGACAAATGGCATGGGTACCCCCCCACAGTCCATTACCAGGCCCTTTGGGTCTTGTATGAATATTAAAGCGGGATTCTGGCCTAAAAAAAAAATTAAAAGTCAGCAGCTACAAACACTTACCTGTCCTGGGTGCCCGCGATGTCGGCCGCCCGAGGCCAACCCGTCCCTCGGCTCTCGGGTCCCGGCACCACCATCCTAGGTAAGGGAAACAGGCAGTGGAGCATTGCGGCTTCACTGCCAGTTTCCTACTGCGCACGCGCGAGTGGCGCGGCGCTCTGTGAATGGCCCCGTGGTGTTCTGGGAACACACACAGTTCCCAGAAGACAACGGGCCCGCTCAATGAGGAGCAGAAGATGCCGCGGAAAAGGAAGAGGCAGATTAGGAAGACTGCCTAGCAACAAGGGTTTAGGTAAGTTTAAAAACATTTTTTTTTCAAATGTTTTTTTTTATTTTTTTTTTAGGATTTTTGGTGTAATTCTTTTTTCAGGGTGGCCCTCCACTATAAGGGGAACCCCGCACTCAAATTTAAAAAAGGAAAGGCGTGGGGCCCCCAGGCCCTATATACTCTGAACAGCAGTATACAGGCGGTGCAAACAAGACAGGGACTGTAGGTTTGTTGTTAAAGAGAAGTTCCACCCAGGGGGGGCATTAAAAAAAAAATAAATAAAAGTCAGCAGCTACAAATACTGCAGCTGCTGACTTTTAATTGGACACTTACCTGTCCTGGAGTCCAGCGAAGCGGGGGATTGAAGCCCCACTCGTCTCCCCCTCCGTTCAGCGGCGCCGGCATTGCAACTGTGGGCGCCAGGCTGTGGCTTCACAGCCTGGCACCCACTGCGCATGCGCGAGCGGCGCCGCTTGCCGTGATTGGCCGCTCAGTCACCTGGGACCTGTAATGGGTCCCAGATGATTGACAGGAGGGAGGGAGCAGAGCGGATCCCTTCCTGTGCCGTGGGGGAAGTGATATCACCAGCCCATGCAAAGGAAGGGGCAGACTACGAGGGACCACCTAGCAACAGGCATTTAGAGGTAAGTAAAAAAAAAAAAAATATCCAAATGTTTTTTTGGGTTTTTTTTAGGATTTTTTATGTATATTTGTTTTTTTGGGTGGAACCCCACTTTAAGTAGAATCTGTTTGTAATTTTGAACATTTTTAAAGTGTAACTCCAGCCAAAAAAATCTATTTTTAAGCTTTTTGGAAAACATAGGGAAGGGTCATCACCCCTGTGACATTTGTTTTGCTGTCTGTGCTCCTCTTCAGAAGATTTCACCTCACTTTCTGTCACAATGACAAATGTTTTTAGAAAATTTGGGGTTTTTAGTGAAACAAGGATTGGTGACAAAGCATCAGTGAAAAGGAGAAAAGTTTTCCCATATTAACTCTTACAGGAGAGAATTTCCCTTCCTGGGGTAGATTTCATCTCACTTCCTGGTGGAATATTAGATCAAGAATTGTAATTACATGCCCCTGTTGAACAGGGGCAGAAAAATTGGGCCTTTGGTGATGGTGGTGGTGCTGGTGCCACAACACTGTAAGTCCTCACAATTACTCTTGGTGGGTGCTGGAACGGGCCCTGCTGTGAAATATTAGATCAAGAATTGTAATTACATGCACCTGTTGAACAGGGGCAGAAAAATTGGGCCTTTGCTGGTGGTGGCGGTGGTGTTGCTGGTGCCACAACACTGTAAGTCCTTACAGTTACTCTTGGTGGGCGCTGGAATGGGCCCTGCTGTGAAATATTAGATCAAGAATTGTAATTACATGTCCCTGTTGAACAGGGACAGAAAAATTGGGCCTTAGGCACTGGTGCTGGTGCCACAACACTGCAACCCCTCACAGATACTGTAGTTGGAGAGCAGGAATGAGCCCTGCTGCAAAGAATTGCATCAAAAATAATTGCAATTGCACGTCCCTGTTAAACAGGGGCTGAAAAATTAGGCCTTAGGCCCTGGTGCTGGTGCCACAACACTGCAATCCCTCACAGATACTCTAGTTGGAGCGCAGGAACGAGCCCTGCTGCAAAGGTTTGCATCAAAAATTGTAATTACACACCAGGGGATGAAAAATTGGGCCTTAGGCACTGGTGCTGGTGCCACAACACTGCAACCCCTCGCAGATACACTAGTTGGAGCGCAGGAACCAGCCCTGCTGCAAAGAATTGCATCAAAAATTGTAATTACACGCCCCTGTTAAACAGGGGCTGAAAAATTGAGCCTTAGGCACTGGTGCTGGTGCCACAACACTGCATCCCCTCACAGATACTCTAGTTGGAGCGCAGGAACGAGCCATGCTGCAAAGAATTGCATCAAAAATTGTAATTACACGCCCCTGTTAAACAGGGGCTGAAAAATTGGGCCTTAGCCACTGGTGGCGGCACCCAGAAACAAAAATATTCTTACAAGCTATCAGCATGATCATTGAGGAGGAAGAGGATAGTCACTCAGCATAACAGGATAGTCACTCAGCATCAGCATAGGCAGTCTTGAAGGGATCTGACATTTCAAAAAAAATTATTCGGTTACATCAGCATCAGGAGCTTGATATCTGGTGGTGATCCAAGACTGATTGATTTTTATGAAGGTCAGTCGATCGACTGAGTCGGTGGACAGGCGCACCCTGTGATCGGTTACAAAGCCTCCAGCAGCACTGAATGTGCGTTCCGAAAGAATGGACGTAGGACAGGCCAGTAGCTCAATTGCATACTGTGCAAGCTCTGGCCAGTGATCCAACCTCAAGACCCAGTAACCCAGAGGATTTTCGGTGGGAAAGGTGTCCAAGTCAGATCTTGCCCCTAGGTATTCCTGCACCATGTAAAACAGACACTGGCGATGGTTGCTGGAACCGATCATACCTTGGGGCTGCGGACTAAAAAATTGTCTGAACGCATCGGTCAGACGGCCACCTTCTCCACCGCTCCCTCTTTGACTGACCGAAAGCCTCAGCAACACGTTGTCCAGGAACAGGAGTTTGTAACCTCCCAGTCTCTGGGAACGCGTGGCACAGACCTTTCTGCAAGGCCTCCCAAAGATGTTTCATCCTGTGCTCCCTCTGCGACGGCAAGATAAGGTCTGCAACCTTACTCTTGTAACGTGGATCAAGGAGGGTTGCCAGCCAGTATTGATCCCTCTCCTTGATACCACGAATACAAGGATCTTTCCGCAGGCTTTGCAGGATCAGGGAGGCCATGCAGCGTAGGTTTGCTGAGGCATTCGGTCTGGAGTTCTTGGGCAGGTTAAATTCCTTTTTGAGGTCTACCAGCCGAGCACTGGAATTATATGACCGGCGGAAATACACACAGACTTTCCTGGCCTGTCTCAGGACATCCTGTAAGCCTGGGTACCTACCCAAGAACCGCTGGACCACCAAGTTAAGGACGTGAGCCAAACAGGGCACATGGGTCAGTTGTCCCTGTCGGAGGGCGGAGAGGAGGTTGGTGCCATTGTCGCAAACCACCATTCCTGGCTTAAGTTGACGTGGCGTCAACCACCTCTGAACCTGCCCCTGCAGAGCTGACAGAATCTCTGCCCCAGTGTGGCTCCTGTCCCCCAAGCACACCAGCTCAAACACCGCACGGCATCTTTTGGCCTGCATACTTGCATAGCGTAGCCCCTTGAACGCCTACGGAGCACCGCTGGTTCTGAGGACAAAGCACAGGAAGAGGCCATGGAGGAAGAAGAAGAGGAGGGGGTGGAGGAGAGAGGTGTGTCAGAATCACCAGTAGTGGCATTTTGGAGGCATGGTGGCGGAACAACCTCCAACGCTACTGCACCTTGTCCTGCATCCTTCCCAGCTGCCAGCAGAGTCACCCAATGCACCATGAAACTTAGGTAATGTCCCTGTCCATGCCTGCTGGACCATGAGTCAGCAGTAATATGCACTTTACCGCTGACTGCCCTGTCCAGCGAGGCCAAGACATTGCCTTCCACATGGCGGTAGAGAGCCGGAATCGCCTTCCATGAGAAAAAGTGGCATTTGGGAACCTGCCACTGAGGAACCGCACATTCCACAAACCCACGGAAGGGGGCAGAGTCTACCAACTGGAAAGGTAGCAGTTGAAGTGCTAGCAATTTTGCCAAGCTATCATTCAACCACTAGACATGTGGATGGCTGGGAGCGAACTTCTTTCTGCGGTGCAGCAGCTGGGGCAGGGAAATTTGCCTGGTACAATTTGACGTTGGTGTACCGATAGCAGATTGCCCCCAAGTACTTGGCTGTGACACACCTAATTCTACACCTTCATTCCTCTCAGTGCAGGTCTCAGAGAGGAGTGAAGGTATAGTGGGGTTGGAGATCCCAGCTGATGAGGAGCAAGGAGAGGTCCTCTTTGTTCTTTGGTGTGGGTCTTTAAGGTACGCTTGCCAACGAACTGCATGGCAGGTCAACATATGTCTTGTCAAGCATGTGGTGCCCAAGCAGGAGATGTTTTGGCCACGCGAGATATGCTTGAGACATATGTTGCAAATAGCAGCAGTGGGATCTGATGCACTCTTCTCAAAAAAGCCCACACCAAAGAACTTTTGGAATAACGCGCAGAGACAGCAGCACCCTGCACATGCAGAGCTCTGCGGTGTGATGCAGTCAGTGTGCTGCCCTTAGGCTGGCCCCCGCAGGGCATCCTGCCTCATTCTTGATGTGCCTCCTCCTCCTCATCATCCCCTCCCTCCTCATCACTGGAGCAAACCTGGCAATATGCTGCAGCAGGGGGAACATGACTGCCAGATTGCTGTCCTTCTTGGGCACCCCCTCTGTCTGAGCTCACGTTACTGCCTTCCTCTAGCTGAGTACCATCATAAGAGCCTTCAAAACTCTGGGCATTCTCCTGGAGTATGTACCCAACACTGCGGTCAAACAGTTCGGGGAACTCCTCAGGAGGACATGGTGGGGCTAGGGAAGGAGTCACTGATGCCATTGAGCCGAGGGAAGAGGCCATGTTGGCAGCTGCTTTGCCAGACAAAGTACCCTGGGCCTGGGTGAGAGAGGATGAGGAGGATGAGGACGGCTTGGTCATCCACTCGACCAAGTCTTCCGCATGTTGCTGCTCAACACGGCCAGCTGACGAAAAAAAAGCCAAGCGTGTCCCACGGCCACGTACTGATGAGGATGCACCGTGTCCACGACCAGCACTGTTGCCTCTAGACACAGAGCCTGCTTGCCCTCTTTTATTGGCTTGTGACTGTCTGCCTCTCCTTGTTGGCCTTCCAGACATACTATTGGCCTGCAGTGAGATGTAGCTGCACAAAACTGGGATGTATATATATATATATATATATATATATATATATATATATATACATACGTCAAGAACCCACACAAGCACCTTGCTTCAGGAAGCTATACTGTAGGTGCAACTGTGCAGGGTACACAGTACAGTAACTGGAAATACGTCAAGAGCCTACACAAGCACCTCGCATCAGGTAGTTATACTGTAGGTGCAACTGTGCAGGGTACACAGTACAGTAACTGGAAATACGTCAAGAGCCTACACAAGCACCTGGCTTCAGGTAGTCACACTGTAGGTGCAACTGTGCAGGGTACACAGTACAGTAAATTGAAATACGTCAAGAGCCCACACAAGGACCTGGCTTCAGGTAGCTATACTGTAGGTGCAACTGTGCAGGGTACACAGTACAGTAACTGGAAATATGTCAAGCGCCCACACAAGCACCTGGCTTCAGGTAGCTATACTGTAGGTGCAACTGTGCAGGGTACACAGTATAGTAACTGGAAATACGTCAAGAGCCTACACAAGCACATGGCTTCAGGTAGTTATACTATAGGTGCAACTGTGCAGGGTACACAGTACAGTAACTGGAAATACGTCAAGAGCCTACACAAACACCTGGCTTCAGGTAGTTATACTGTAGGTGCAACTGTGCAGGGTACACAGTACAGTAACTGGAAATACGTCAAGAGCCCACACAAGCACCTGGTTTCAGGTAGCTATACTGTAGGTGCAACTGTGCAGGGTACACAGTACAGTAACTGGAAATACGTCAAGAGCCCACACAAGCACCTGGTTTCAGGTAGCTATACTGTAGGTGCAACTGTGCAGGGTACACAGTACAGTAACTGGAAATACGTCAAGAGCCTACACAAGCACCTGGCTTCAGGTAGTTATACTGTAGGTGCAACTGTGCAGGGTACACAGTACAGTAACTTGAAATACGTCAAGAGCCCACACAAGCACCTGGCTTCAGGTAGCTATACTGTAGGTGCAACTGTGCAGGGTACACAGTACAGTAACTTGAAATAAGTCAAGAGCCCACACAAGCACCTGGCTTCAGATAGTTATACTGTAGGTGCAACTGTGCAGGGTACACAGTACAGTAACTGGAAATACGTCAAGAGCCCACACAAGCACCTGGTTTCAGGTAGCTATACTGTAGGTGCAACTGTGCAGGGTACAGAGTACAGTAACTGGAAATACGTCAAGAGCCTACACAAGCACCTGGCTTCAGGTAGTTATACTGTAGGTGCAACTGTGCAGGGTACACAGTACAGTAACTTGAAATACGTCAAGAGCCCACACAAGCACCTGGCTTCAGGTAGCTATACTGTAGGTGCAACTGTGCAGGGTACACAGTACAGTAACTGGAAATACGTCAAGAGCCTACACAAGCACCTGGCTTCAGGTAGCTATACTGTAGGTACAACTGTGCAGGGTACACAGTACAGTAACTGGAAATACGTCAAGAGCCTACACAAGCACCTGGCTTCAGGTAGCTATACTGTAGGTGCAACTGTGCAGGGTACACAGTACAGTAACTGGAAATACGTCAAGAACCTACACAAGCACCTGGCTTCAGATAGCTATACTGTAGGTGCAACTGTGAGGGGTACACAGTACAGTAACTTGAAATACGTCAAGAGCCCACACAAGCACCTGGCTTCAGGTAGCTATACTGTAGGTGCAACTGTGCAGGGTACACAGTACAGTAACTGGAAATACGTCAAGAGCCTACACAAGCACCTGGCTTCAGGTAGCTATACTGTAGGTACAACTGTGCAGGGTACACAGTACAGTAACTGGAAATACGTCAAGAGCCTACACAAGCACCTGGCTTCAGGTAGCTATACTGTAGGTGCAACTGTGCAGGGTACACAGTACAGTAACTGGAAATACGTCAAGAACCTACACAAGCATCTGGCTTCAGATAGCTATACTGTAGGTGCAACTGTGCAGGGTACACAGCACAAAGCCTCCTTGGCTTTGGCCAATTACGGCTCTCTGTACACACAGCGCTGTGATTGGCCAAGCATGCGGGTCATAGTGCATGCTTAGCCAATAATCAGCCAGCAATGCACTGCGATGCCGCAGTGAATTATGGGCCGTGACGCACCAATCAAATTTGGCCCGAGCGGCCCATATCGTTCGTAATTCGGCGAACGACCAAACACACAATGTTCGAGTCGAACAGGCGTTCGACTCGAACACGAAGCTTATCCCTAGTCCTAACCCTACAGCGGAGATCATAGACCTAGTTATAGCAGCTGTGGATGCAGATTGGCTAAAGCAAAGAGGTGCTGCAGCAGAAGAAGTCACAGCAGCACCAACTGAAAGGAGAGGTACAGATACCAGCCGCCATGGAAGAGGTATTTAGAAGAAGGTTGCGAGAGATGCAGATACAGCATAGAGGACCAGTATCAGAGCAGGTCCTGCTGGGATGGTCTGATTCTATCCAATGTAAACTCTGGAAGGAAGCGCTAGCCCGTGAGCAGCGACACCAGGGAAAAGTTCTCCCCTCCATCCATGTAAGGTACTGGTCGCAGTATGACATACGAATGCTGTTATTGGGGGAGCAACCGAAGCAGGAGTGGACAGCTGAGTTAAGCAGGCTGATCCGGGCAGAGATGCGGTTGGACAAGGGCTACAGAGCCCTCCTGTGGTATGTAGCCCAAGAGTGCCCGTGGTCAGCGGATGACAGCCCCACGGAAGGCTTGGACTATGATGGGCTGGGATTGTTGTATTGGAGGCTGTCCAGGGACCCTGACTTTGGGAGTGATCGGGAGTGGCGTTTGGAGGAAATAAGGGAGCACAGAGAGCGAAGACTGAATGTCTCGGAAGGGCACTGGGCACAGGAAGATTTGGAGTTTCCGGCCGTTCAGGAATGGGAGCTGGAGATCACCTACAGACAGCTGCTAGACTCTGCTCAGCAACAGGGTGGGGCTGCCTTGCCTGGGACTATCAGGAATTACCAGTTGACAACTCTGAAATCCTGGCTGAAGAATCGTCAGTGAAAAATCTGGAGACTGCCATCCCCAAAGCTGAAGTGCTGACAACAGGGCAGAGTTCTGCTAACCTCTGCCCAGCACTGATAGCATCTTCTGGGTTCCACGGATATGAGATTGTGAACATCTATCCCCAGACACCAGTTGCAGAGACAGGGGATTTGATAGACTTTTCTGCTGAGGAAGAACAACCTGATGAGCCTCCAGCAGAAGACCCGGTATTAGGGCCAAACTTCACTGTGCTCTGCTCAGCACCAACAGCAGTATCTGTGGAGTTACAAGGAACTTCCCCAGCTGAAGCGCTGGCCACCAGACAGAGGGTCCAAGACCTCTGCCCTCTCCCTTTCCAGCAGCAGGTGGCACCCTAGAATGATGCCACCAACCCAGCAGAAGAGCTGGCAACAGAGCAGAGTGCTGCAAGCCTCTGCCCTCACCTAACAGAAGAGGGAGTTCCTGTGGTAGTGGATGGGACTTCGGTCTTCACTGACACAACCCCAAAAATTGGTGCAGCACTGGGACAGGAGGATGGCAGCCATGCTTTGCAAGCACTGGCTGATTTTCACCTACCAAGAGTGGATGTGACTTTAGTCTCCACTTGTATACCCCAGGGATGCTGGACGTTGGCCCAGATCCTCAACAGCATGACGGTTGGCTGGGTGAGTAATGCTATGTTTGGGACAATTTTTTGGAGTACTGTGTGGATACCGGCATTGGGGGGCTGGAACTACTGACTAACTTCAGGGTCAACCCATCTGGGGTCTCCTCCTGTGTTAGTCTCCTGCCGCAAAGGGGAGAACTGTTCCAGACCTAGCCGGGACAGAGGCTTTTGGAGAGGACTGAATGCAGGCCTCTTGCCAACCGATTATGGGCCCTGGATTTTAAGGGAACAATAATCTTTGTGAGGTGTATGTCTGGGGACCCTGAACTAATGTTACTTTGGATTCAAGTCCATGTCCCCCCAAAACACAAAACTCTGGGAACCCCATATGTGCCATATTATAAATAGTGACTGCTTCACAATGTTGTGTATATATTGTGTGTTGTCTCATGCTGTTGTGCACTGTTTGCTGTGCTAGTTTGGGGTGGGGCTGTATTCCACTGTTCTATTGTGTCTGTCTGCCTTGGATCACAGGATGTGTATTTCTATGGAGGGAGAGGGGATTCCTCCAGCAGCTCTCCTTGTTGATAAGACTGTGTGCTGATGAGACGTTGGACACACCTGACCTGTGTGTCCATTGTCATTGGACAGTTTGGCCCGCCTGGTTTTCAAAGGGTGGGGAGAAAGAGTCTCTGAGTTATTTTATCTGTTGTGTCCATGTGTGAAAATAAATGAGTTGATTCCTGTTTGACCCTCAAGACAGAGCCTTGTCTCTTATTGGGGGGAGAGTTACTCATATGGGTTTCTTGTTCGGCTGATCGGAGTGTTCGGTAGCTGCCTTGGTGTTCGGTAAGGGAATGTCCTAAACGACTTTAACCCTTTTCATACTCAGGGTGTCGTTACAACTCATGGCATTCACCATTTAGCTACAACATCCCCCATGGGATATTCTGTGAGCTGGTTGTGCACTGCATTCGAAAATTGGGGCTTTAAGGTGCACAGTCACCACATACAGGAGTGCCGTATTTATTTGGGTCTCTTTATACTAATGAACCTTAGGTCCCTCTAGCGTGCAGGGGTTCCATCATATAGAGGGGGGTCTAGTTTATATAGTCACCTCTGTCCCAGCTTCCTATGGGAAGGCTTCAGGGTGTTGCTGTGTGTAGGAGGAGGAATATAGGGGGTGGGTGTGGATAGGTATATATTTACGGGGAGTGTTTGAGGGGTTAGGTAGGAGGGAGCATTAGCATGCTGTAGGAGCCTTGTCTTTTATACTCTTTTTGTATGCTGTTTTATATTTAATACATTTATATGAGGTAGTAGCCTTTGGGTGGTATATCGTTTTTCTTTTCTTTTTTCTCATTTATACAGTGAGCATATATATGAAAACACCCTCCCTTAAGTGTGGGTGGCACTCCTCACTATTTCCATTGAGATCAGGTTCCCAGGTCCATACCCCCTTTTTTGTACTCTGAGAAGGTAAAAGAAATTAATGAATTCACTGCAACTAAGCTGACAGAGAACTTTACAAAATTTTCCCGCAGAATGGGGGGGGGGGGGATGACAATAGTATTATATTTTTCATTGTTATAAAGTCGCAGGGAATGCCTCGACTTCTATATGTAGCAGAATCTCTTACCTCTTCCAGTCTAATGAGAACCTTCAAGGCCAAAGATAACTGGCATCCTTCAATATGTGGTGGGTTGTGAGGCATTGTGGGGTTGTGGGTGCTAAGGTGATAAAAGTCATTGGGCGCCAGAAACTTTTTGGATGTAAAAGAGGTTTTATTTCTTTGACAGTCCTTTTTATATTTTGCAAGGGAAAGAGGGTTAGGGCCAGGACAACCTTAAGTAGTGGCAATTTCAATTGGCAGACTCCAAGACTTCAACAGGAGGACAGCCGTACAGGGAAAGGCCCCAGCAAGGTGCCACTTTTGCACATGCAGGATTGCTGTCTCCTATGGTAACAGTACTTAAACAGTTCCTAACTCAAAGTAACAGTTCTCCCAGCTGTACTACAACTTCTACTTGTAGTTCTTCAGCCCCTTTGAGCTCCTGGTCTCTCACTGGACCCTCTGATTCACTTCTCTGAATCCCATGAGCTCCTCAAGGCTTTTGCTGTGGTATCTCCCTCAAGTGTCACCCACACTTTCCTGGTGGGTTCCTGGCTTGGCACTTTGGATACCTTCAAGCTTCACCCCTGTTTACCAGCTCGGTCCCTAGCTTGGCACACAAGGCTGTTCTGAAAGCATCACTTCCACTGATTGGGTCCCTGACTTGATCACCGCCTAAAGTTTCCTGATTCTCCACCGTGCCTGTTCGGTGAGAATACTGCTCCAGTACTTGCTTCAGTTACTCACTGTGGTCCCTGCTAAAGGCGATTGGTCCCTTTGTGGCGACAGCTTTCCCTTCTACCTCCGACCACTGACAGATTCTGCAGCCGGCGGAACTGTCACTTTTTTGTTAGACTGCAAGCCACAGTCCCTACCCTGCGCTGCCCTCCTACTTACTTACTCAAGATAGGCCCTCACACAGCCTGGCAGCCTTATTCCCCGGTATAGACCCAATCTCGCCTAGCAGCCCAGGGCAAATGACATATGTCCACCCAGATGGTGGTCCGGGTGGCACACAAGACCCTGGAACACCTGACCTCCCCGAATATATAGGCTCCCCCAGCAGGCCAAGGGATCCAACAAAATCCCTGCCAATTGGCTGAGACACCCCACATACCCATAACCTGACCTTTGAGTTGCCCTTCTCAATCTAATACCTCCAAGTGCCCGGCCACTTAGTGGTAGAAGAGGAAAGTACCTTTAACTGCATATTGCCCTTAAATCACCTTTATCTGCATATTGCCATCATCCATAGTGCACATGACTGTCTTACAAACTAACACATCCCATTTATACTACAGTATGTCCCCTTTATGTTCTATCTTAGTACTATCAGCAGAAAGGTAATTATGTTATATTGACTTTTCTATTTTAATGACAAGGAAAATAAATAAAGTTGAGCTGATAGCGCAGCAGAAGCACGCCAATTATATTATATCTAAAGTCCTTGGTAGTCAACAGTGTATTGAAACGTGGCTTTATTGTTTTGTCTGTTAAATTTCCTATTTCAGAGTGAGACTCAGAGATAGAAAAACTTAATGAAGAAGCCACATGATTCAGGGGTGAAACTGGAGTTGGTAATAAATGAGGTGAGAGGCCTTTACCTCATAGGCAGAGGATAGCCATACTCAGAGCTGGGCAGAGACAGAGAGAGAAGAGGCACTGGACACTGTCCTGCAGGGGCACAGCTGAGGTGGGACCCTCTCCTGCCTCTGCATCGCCAAGATATAATCTGTACTGTGCAGGTTTAGCTGTCCCCTGAAGTAGAGACGGTTTGTGGAGTGAACACTATGGGCAGGTAGTTCCTGTGGTGGAGGGGTGTTTCGATGAAAATGGGTAGTAGGCCTTATGCATTAGTTTGAACTGAGTTTCCCTCCAGGATTTGCATGGAATGATGTTTCTGGTGATCCTGTAGCCCGTTAGTGTGTTATCTATGTCTGCTTGACCCGGTAGGTCTGCTATCCAGAATTTCATCGAGGTGTTGTGTATGGATTTTGTGAATATCCCGTTTAAAGGTTGGTATATGTCTGAGATAGAGTGACGATGATCCGCAAGTAGCTTATCCATGAAAGAGGGTTGGAATCTGATGGTTTCCTTTGGGCAGGTTTTGCTGATAAAATCCGAGTATTGTAGAATTTGTAGAAAGTGGTGGGTAGGTAGGCTAAATTCTTCTGCAATGAGTTGGAGAGGTTTGAGGGTACCATTTGCACCAAGTTAGAGGGAATATGCTTTGGTTAAACCTTTATCTCTCCATTTGGAGAACGGTTCTTACTGAAGTCCAAGGGGGAACATGGGGTTGCTTTGGATTGGAAGGAACTTGGATACATAGGGTGACAAACCCATTTTTTTCCTCACCTCCCTCCAGGCTATTATTGTGTCTCTGAAAAGCAAGTTTTGTTTGATATGCTTAGGGATTTTTTGTAAAGAGCTATGCAAGAGAGCGGCTAAGTTTATTGGATGAACCATGTCCGATTCTAAACCATAGTTGGAGAATTTAGACGATTGTAAGATCCAATCCATTCCTGTTCTCAGTAAACATGTTAGATTATATACTCTAATGTTTGGGATGCTGGCCCCGCCTTCATGCTTTGGGAGGAATAGTTTGGTCAAGTCTATTCTCAGTTTACCCTTTTCCCATAAAAAATTTGCAATTGCCTTGCTTAGAGTCTATATAGCTTTATGTTTCAATAGTAAGGGTAACGTTTGTAGGGGGTATAAAAGGCGGGCAAAGCTGATAGTGGCAGATTGGACCAAGCTTCCAGTTCACCCACAATTTTTGAGATCAGAGGAGGATAGTTGAGATAATAGAGAGAGGATGGTTTTTTACCTATTATTATGCCCAGATAGGTGGTGTGTTTCTTAGTTATGTGGAAGGGGAAAGAGGGCAGCCATAATCGTGTTGGCCTTGTACTAAGAGGGAGAATTTTGCTCTTGGCAAAGTTTATTTTCAGGCCAGAACATTTGTGGAAGGAGTTGAATATATATATATATATTTTTTAATATTGATTGGATGGTGGGAATATCTGTTTGGGGGGAAGTAGTGAATATCAAAATATCATCCACAAAATGGGCGACCCGCATTTATCTTATCCGAATGGGATTCCCTGAATGGAGGATGTGGTGTTGAGGTATCGTGACAGGGGTTCAATGGCTAGATTAAAGAGCGATGGGGAGAGGGGGCATCCCCGTCTTGTTCCTTCGTGTAGCTGTATGGGGTTGGATTGTATTCTTGTAGCTTTTACTGTGGCTGACGGGGCAGAATAGAGGTTATGTATAAAGTGGTAGAAGGGGCCTAAAACTCCTAATTTTTACATCACTAAGGATAACCATTGAAAGCTTATGTTATCAAAAGCCCTTTATTGCTAGGTCTTCAAGTGGGTGTTGTTTTGCATATTCTAGGGTGGCTAGGACTTTTCTCAGATTGGAGGAGGCTAAACTGCCCTTGGTAAACCCTGATTGTGCATGATGGATAAGAGATGGCATAACATTTGCTAAACGGGAGGCCACTATCTTAGAGAGGATTTTGGAATCAATGTTTAGTAATGAAATGGGGCGGTATGATCCTGGGTCCTTTGGGTCCTTTCCTTTTTTGGCAACGAGTTTAATGTTAGCTTGATGTCTGGTTGGGAGGTAAGGTCCTCTGTCCCAGATTGAATTGTAGACCACTAGTAAAGAGGGGATAATTGTCTCTCTTAGTATGTTATAAAATTTGGGTGTGTATCCATCAGGGCCTGGGACTTTGCCATTCGTTAGGCCATTAATGGAGACCATGATTTCCCCTATAGTGATTGGGGTGTTTAATGTTTTTAATAGGTCTGGGTTGATCTGTGGGAGGGAAGTTGAGGTTGGTGTAAAATGTTTCTAGTGTTTTATTGATGTCCTTGGGAGATGTGGAGAGTAGACCATCGGGATTGTGGAGGGCATTGATATGGGTGGGAAGGTGTGTACCTTTGGTAAGCCTGGCCAGTAATTTCCCTGCTTTATTTCCATATTTGTGGTATTGTAGCTGAGTATTAGGGATGAGCCGAACACCCCCCGGTTCGGTTCGCACCAGAACCTGCGAACGGACCGAAAGTTCGCACGAACGTTAGAACCCCATTGACGTCTTTGGGACTCGAGCGTTCAAAATCAAAAGTGCTCATTTTAAAGGCTAATTTGCATGGTATTGTCCTAAAAAGGGTTTGGGGACCCAGGTCCTACCCCAGGGGACATGTATCAATGCAAAAAAAACTTTTAAAAACGGCCGTTTTTTCGGGAGCAGTGATTTTAATGATGCTTAAAGTAAAAAAAAAAAAGTGAAATATTCCTTTAAATATCGTACCTGGGGGGTGTCTATAGTATGCCTGTAAAGTGGCGCGTGTTTCCCGTGTTTAGAACAGTCCCTGCACCAAATGTCATTTTTAAAGGAAAAAATCTCATTTAAAACTGCTTGCGGGTTTAATGTAATGTCCGGTCCTGGCAATATGGATGAAAATCAATGAGACAAACACCATGGGTACCCCCCAGTCCATTACCAGGCCCTTTGGGTCTTGTATGGATATTAAGGGGAACCCCGCACCCAAATCAAAATAAGGAAAGGTGTGGGGCCACCAGGCCCTATATACTCTGAACAGCAGTATACAGGCGGTGCAAACAAGACAGGGACTGTAGGTTTGTTGTTAAGTAGAATCTGTTTGTCATTTTGAACGGGTACATTTTTAACGTGTTTAGCTCCAGCCAAAAAATCTTTTTTAAGCTTTTTGGAAAACATAGGGAAGGGTTATAACCCCTGTGACATTTGTTTAGCTGTCTTTCCTCCTCTTTAGAAGATTTCACCTCACTTTTTGTCCCAATGACAAATGCTTTTTGAGAATTTGTTTTTTTTTGTTGAACAAGGATTGGAAAGCATCAGTGGAAAGGAGAAATGTTTTTACCATATTAACTCTTACAGGAGAGAATTTCCCTTCCTAGGGGTAGATTTCATCTCACTTCCTGTTGTCTCCTCCCGTTTGCAAGTAGGAGTCGTTTGTAAGTTAGATGTTTGAAAGTAGGGGCCTGCCCTATATACTCAGCAGAAATTTGGGCCTTAGGTGTTGTTGTGGCCACAACACTGTAAGCCCTCACAGGGCCCTGCTATGAAATATTAGATCAAGAATTGTAATTACATGCCCCTGTTGAACAGGGGCAGAAAAACTGGGCCATTGGTGGTGGTGGTGCTGGTGCCACAACACTGTAAGTCCTCACTCGCTCTTGGTGGGTGCAGAAATGGACCCTGCTGTGAAATATTAGATCAAGAATTGTAATTACATGCCCCTGTTGAACAGGGGCAGAAAAATTGGGCCTTTGGTGGTGGTGGTGCTGGTGCCACAACACTGCAACCCCTCACAGACACTCTAGTTGGAACGCAGGAACGAGCCCTGCTGCAAAGTATTGCATCAAAAATTGTAATTAGACGCCCCTGTTAAACAGGGGCAGAAAAATTGGGCCTTAAGCACTGGTGCTGGTGCCACAACACTGCAACCCCTCACAGACACTCTAGTTGGAACGCAGGAACGAGCCCTGCTGCAAAGTATTGCATCAAAAATTGTAATTACACGCCCCTGTTAAACAGGGGAAGAAAAATTGGGCCTTAGGCACTGGTGCTGGTGCCACAACACTGCAACCCCTCACAGACACTCTAGTTGGAACGCAGGAACAAGCCCTGCTGCAAAGTATTGCATCAAAAATTGTAATTACACGCCCCTGTTAAACAGGGGCTGAAAAAATGTGCCTTAGGCACTGGTGGTGGCGCCCAGAACCAAAAATGTTCTTACAAGCTATCAGCGTGATGATTAAGGAGGAAGAGGATAATTACTCAGGGATAGTCACTCAGCATCAGCATAGGCAGTCTTTGAAGGGATCTGAGATTTAAAAAAAAATTATTCGGTTACATCAGCATCAGGTGCTTGGTAGCTGGTGGTGATCCAAGACTGATTCATTTTTATGAAGGTCAGTCGATCGACCGAGTCGGTGGACAGACGCACCCTGTGATCGGTGACCACGCCTCCAGCAGCACTGAATGTGCGTTCCGAAAGAACGCTGGATGCAGGACAGGCCAGTAGCTCAATTGCATACTGTGCAAGCTCTGATCCATCCTCAAGACCCAGTAACCCAGAGGATTTTCGGTGAGAAAGGTGTCCAAATCTGATCTTGCCCCTAGGTATTCCTGCACCATGTAAAACAGACGCTGGCGATGGTTGCTGGAACTGATCATACCTTGGGGCTGCGGACCAAAAAATTGTCTGAATGCATCGGTCAGACGGCCACCTTCTCCACCGCTCCTTCTTTGACTGACCGAAGCCTCAGCAACACGTTGTCCAGAAACAGGAGTTTGTAACCTGTAACGCGTTGCACAGACCTTTCTGCAATGCCTCCCGAAGATGTTTCATCCTCTGCTCCCTCTGCGATGGCAAGATAAGGTCCGCAACCTTACCCTTGTAACGTGGATCAAGGAGGGTTGCCAGCCAGTATTGGTCCTTCTCCTTGATACCACGAATACGAGGATCCTTACGCAGGCTTTGCAGGATCAGGGAGGCCATGCAGCGTAGGTTTGCTGAGGCATTCGGTCCAGAGTCCTCTGGGTCACTAAGGACGACATGGTCCACAGCCACCTCCTCCCAGCCACGTACAAGTCCATGTGTTTCTTGGGACTGATCCCTTAAAGACTGCTGCTGATGCTGAGTGCCAGGCTCCACCTCCATACTGATACAATCTTCCTCCTCCTCCTCGTCCTCTTCCTGTGTGATCGGCGGGCACGCAGGAACACTGTCTGGATAAAGGGGGCCTTGAGAGCTAAGGAAGTCCTCCTCTTACTGCCTCTGTTCTGCCTCAAGTGCCCTGTCCATTATTCCACGCAGCGTGTGCTCCAACAGGTGGACAAGGGGGACAGTGTCACTGATGCATGCACTGACACTGCTCACCATCCTCGTGGCCTCCTCAAATGGTGACAGAACAGTGCATGCATCCCTGATCATGGCCCACTGGCGTGGGGAAAAAAAAACAAGCTCCCCTGACCCTGTCCTGGTGCCATAGTCGCACAGGTACTCATTGATGGCCCTCTGCTGCATGTGCAGCCGTTGCAGCATGGCCAACGCTGAGTTCCACCTGGTGGGCATGTCACAGATTAGGCGGTTCTTGGGCAGGTTAAACTCCTTTTGGAGGTCCATCAGCCGAGCACTGGCATTATATGACCGGCGGATAGGGAGGAGCCTGGTAATGGCTCTGTGCACGGTGTGAGGATCCTGAGAACCCTCTCCCTGCAGCTGAGAGGAATGATCGGCCTGATGAGAAGGTGTAGGTAGCTTCCCTCCCCGCCCCCCCTGCTCATCACTCACTGAGCTGTCTTGTGGAGTAAGCCAGAGGAAGTTTGTACCTGCGTCTGACTGCAACAAGCTGTAGTGAGCGTCCCTTTTTGTCCCAACTTCAACAACAACTAAAAGATAAGTACCATATTTATTTTTTTTGGCTTTTTTTCTATTGCAATTGTCTTGAAGTGAAAAGGCAAAGGAAAAGTAATAGAACAAAAGAAAGGGAAAGGGAAAGAACATATTGAAATAAAATGAAATAAAATGGAATAAAAAGCGAAAGTAAATGAAAGTAAATGAAGGCGAAAGAGCTGAAAAAGTAGAATCAAGTGAGCTAAGAAAAACAATAAAAACAGGGGGGGGAACAGGGGAGAAGGAGAAGGTGAATGAGAGACAAGCCAACGGAAGAGTTGTCTCCCAGCCCCCACCTGCTTGCTGCTGCTGCTGTTGCAGTAGCTCCCTTTCTTGTGATCTTTTTTTTTTTTTGGTCTTTTTTTGTTTTTGTTTTTTGCAAATGGTATTAACTATAGGCTCGATAGTATAAACTATAGAATAAGAAGAAATTTCATAGTAACAAAATGTGGAACATATAAGCTCATACTGGAACTATACTGCTGAATATATAAATCATCTTGCTGAATACTTGAATTAGATTGCATTATACCGCTAAAACATTTGAATTATTTTTATGAGCACCTGGGCCCTCATGCACATGGGCTGTTGGGAGAACGTTGTGAAAACGCTAGTGTCTTTGCAGTGACTTTTTATTTTTTTTTTTTTTAACTTTTTTCAGCGTTTTTGCAATAGCGTCTTTGAGCGTTTTTGAGCGTTTTTTTTTTTTTCCTCCTCTTTTGGCTCTTTCCTATTGCAATTGTCTTGAAGTGAACAAGCAGGGGAAAAGGCGAAAGAGCTGAAAAAGTAGAATCAAGTGAGCTAAGAAAAACAATAAAAACAGGGGGGGGGGTGAACAGGGGAGAAGAGAAGGAGAAGGTGAAAGAAAGACAAGCCAATGGAAGAGTTGTCTCCCAGCCCCCACCTGCCTGCTGCTGCTGCAGTATCTCCCTTTCTTGTGAATTTTTTTTTTTTTTTTTTGCAAATTAGATTGCATTATATCGCTAAAACATTTGAATTAATTTGCTGAGCACCTGGGCCCCCATGCACACGGGCTGCTGGAAAAGCGCTGTGAAGACGCCGGTGTCTTTGCAGTGACTTTTTTTTTTTTTTTTTTTTTAACTTTTTCCAGCTTTTTTCAGCATTTTTGCAATAGCGTTTTTGAGTGCCTTTTTTTTTTTTTTTTTTTTTTCAGCTTAAGAACGCTTAAACAATTGAACAGCACCAAGGAATGCTTAATGTACTTAAGGTAGTAACATAACTTCTGGAAAACGGGGACTACTCATATCTCATTAATTATTTCTATTATTGGATTGTGGGGAGGATGCCGGGTATGAGAACGGAATAAAAGAAATATTAGTAAAAATAAGTCAATTTAAAAAGGCTGGGAGATTTTTTCATCATTAAGAGACCCCAATCAAGGGGTATTCTGGAAGGTAGCTTTGAAGATCTTATAAATCCAGCCATAGAAACAAACATGAAGGGGAAAACAACAAGAAGTGCGGGAGCAATACCGAAATCACCTAGGACCAGCCTAGGCCCAAGTCCAGGCCCTATGAACAGGTATATACAGCAAGGAATCGGAGAAGGAGAGAAACACGTGGGTTCAAAGGGCAGACAAATAGATACAAAAGAGAAGGACAACAAGGATAAAAAAGGCCAGTATAAAGTACAAACAGAAACCAGCCACCTCTCAGAACCCAGAATGGAGCCAGAAATGGGAGAGGAAGACAGAGGAAAGGAGGAAGGACAACAAGGGCCACAGTTGCCAAAAAAACAGGATATGGAAGAAATGTTCGCGGCACTAGAGAATTCCCTAAAAGCAGAGATGTCAACACTCCATAAAGATATGGGATATATGTTAAACAGAGTGGAAGAAGTAGAGATCAAAGTAGACCTACATCAAAAAAACATAAAGGAACTAGAAGACGAAATAAAGAAATTAAAGCGGGAACAACAGGAACAATCATATAAAATAGAAGAGCAAGAAAATAGAGATAAAAAGAAAAACTTGAGAATACGTGGGTTACCGGAAACAGAACAAGCAGAAAATCTAATAGAAAAAATGAACAATCTCTTCAACTAAATCTTGGGAAAGGAAACAACTAACACAATAGGAATAGAAAGTGTCTTTCGAGTAAAAAAACCTCAAAGGTTCGCAAGGGAAACACCTAGAGATGTAATCGTACGCTTTGAAAAATGGGAAGAAAAAAAACAGATCTGGATAAACCTAAAGAGGAAAACACAAATAGAGTTTGCGGGAGGTAAATTACAAATATTTCAAGACTTATCTCAAGAAACGTTGAAAAGACGACGGATACTAAAGCCATTATTAGAAATCCTCCGGGAGCAAGAAATTCAATACAACTGGGGTTTTCCAGCATGTCTAATAGCAAGGAAAAACGGAATAAGTGCGAGGCTAAGACATGTGGAGGAGATTCCGGACTTTTGCAACAAACTAGAAATCCCCTCCCCAGAACTGGAAAAATACGCAAATAGTCAGGAGCGAATAACGGCAAGAGATGACCTACAGTGGCAAGTAAATTCAAGGATCAGACATCAAGATGTGGACTCTCGAGGAAATTAATATCTGAGAAAATACCACACAACGGTGCAAGGGGCCTTAGAGTGGAAAGGGGGGGGGGGGTGGCTGGGGTTGATGGGATGGGAAAAAAGGAAAGTGAAAGGATTGGTAAAACACAACAAAAACGCAGGGAGAGGGAGACAGGGACTCACGGAGTGGACAGGGGGTCGCCCTATTAGTGCTTAGGCAGGGGGGGAATAGGGTGTCTTACAGAGCTCCGCCTCACAATAAATAGAGCAGAGGGGGCAGAGCGTGCCCCACAAAACAAAGTAAAACGCTCTCAGCTCTAGAGAATATGGGGGTAAAAAACCCATATCAGAAAAAAGGGAGGGGGAGGGTGGGAGGAGGGAGGGGAGGGTGGGAGGAGGGAGGGGAGGGGGAGGGAGGGTGGGGAGGGAGAGGTCTGAGTCACATGAGTGGTTACATAGGCACACCTATTCTGAGACAAGAGATGAGGAGACCCAGTGCGACCGCTGGGTGTCCCCTCCATCCGGTCTCCTAGGGGGACCGCGTGGGGGGGAGGGCCGGAGGACGGGCGGGGAAGAAAAGGCACAAGAATGGAAAACGTAAACAGCATAAAAATAATCTCTTACAATGTCCGAGGACTAAATTCCCCAGGGAAGAGAAACATCATCCTCCGAGAACTAGAAAAAAGTAAAGCAGAAATAATCTTCCTACAGGAGACGCATATAACCCAAAACTCAAGTGCCAAAATTTATTCAAGAAACATACCAACATGGTATCAAGGAGACTCGCCAATAAGAAGGGCCAAAGGAGTAGCCATCGGTATAGGGAAAAATGTACGTTTTCTAATAGATCAAAGGAAAATAGACCCGGAGGGTCGATATCTTTTTATTACAGGAACTATACACGGGGTAAAATATACATTGGCCAATGTCTACTGTCCTAATAAGAACCCTAAAAAATATTTGATAGATATAATTAAAATACTAATGGAATTCAAGCAAGGAAAATTAATACTAGCTGGAGACTTCAACTTCAGCATGGATAATAAAATGGACAGTACCTCAAGAGTAAGGAACAAAAGAGGTAAATCAACTAAAGAAATTAAAAAGAACATTATATGAACAGCAACTAATAGACCCTTGGAGAATTCAGCACCCCAGCACAAAGGACTACACATTCTACTCAAAAGTACACAAAATTTACTCCAGATTGGATTACATCATGGTCGAACATAGAAACTTGGAAGAAATAGAAGAAACAAAAATAGGCATAATAACCGCCTCAGATCACAGCCCAGTAATCTTGAGAATGAAAATAAAAGGAGAAGTCCTTGAAAGGGGTCCATGGAGAATCAACGAAACTTTATTAGAAGACAGTGAGACCGAAAAAAGCATCATAGAAGAAATTAAAAGATATTTTGAAGAAAACGATACACCAGAGGTATCGAAAGCAACAATATGGGAGGCGCACAAATCTGTTATTAGGGGCAAGTTAATAGCTATAGGGGCAAGAAAAAAACAGGAAAGGAAAACAAACATGCAACAAATAATTAAAGAAATTTATGAATTGGAACGAAAACACAAAAATCAAGTAAACAACAAAATCTTCGGCCTACTATCTCAAAAGAGAGAGCAATTAAAAGACTGGATGGAACAAGAAGAAAGGAAGGACTACAACAGAGTAGTACAAGAAAAATATAAATGGGGTAATAAACCAGGAAAATACCTAGCAAATCTGGTAAAAAAAAGAAGTCTTTGAATTACATTGAGAAGATCAAAAATAAAAAAGGAGAAGTGGTAAATAAAACTACAGATATAGCGATAACATTTCAAAAATACTTCAGCTCCCTTTATGCAATAAAAGGACAGGAAAGTTGGAAAGAAGCAAATACAAGAACAAAGAAGATACAAGAATATTTAAAAAAAGCAAACTTACCAAAACTAAAAATAGACCAACTAGAAGAATTGGAAAAAAATATTACGCATGAAGAGGTAAAACTGGCATTAAAGGAAACTCCCGTAGGAAAAAGCCCAGGACCAGACGGGTTTACGGTCAAATACTATAAAAAATTTGAAGAACAGCTGACTCCAAAACTATTAGAATATATGAATTCCTTAGGGGAAGATGAAGAAATAAGAAGTGAATCATTATTAGCTCATATTACAATACTACCAAAAGAAGGGAAAGACAAAGTTAACTGCTCAAGCTACAGGCCAATAGCCCTATTGAATGCTGATACGAAGCTGTACTCCAAGATCCTGGCCACTAGGATAAAAAAACTAATCCCACTGTGGATCAACCCGGACCAAACTGGTTTTGTCCCGGGGAGAGAGGGGCGGGACAACAGCCTAAAATCATTATTGATGTTGCACAAGAAGGTGCAGAATGAGACCCCAGTTCTATTCCTGTCATTGGATGCAGAAAAAGCATTTGACAGGGTAGACTGGGGTTTCATGATGGATACATTGCGGCACTTGGGTATTGGGACAAAAATGATGAAGTGGATAACAAATTTGTATAATGGCCCGACAGCAGTCGTAAAAGTAAACGGTAGACTCTCTCCAAAAATTAAGATGCAGAATGGAACACGGCAAGGCTGTCCACTGTCTCCACTATTATATGTATTGGCCTTAGAACCACTATTAGCAACACTCCGCAATAACAAAGAGGTAGAAGGAGCGAAACTAGGAGGAAAAGAGCATAAGATCGCTGCCTACGCGGACGACATCTTGATGTACGTATCCAACCCAAGAGTGTCACTCCCAAACATACTGAAAGAAATTAAAAACTACGGAGAACTGTCAAACTTCAAAATTAATCCAATAAAAACGGAAATATTAAACATAGGTCTAGAGAAAAAGGAAGTTCAGTTTTTACAAAAAGAATTCCCATTCACTTGGGTAAAAGAACTAAATTACCTTGGAATTAAAATAACTCCTAGAGTCGAAAAAATTTATCAGGCAAACTTTATTCCACTGATCAATGAGGTCAAAGAAGAAATGAAGTTAAGAATACAGCCACTTTCATGGATTGGAAGAATAAATATGTTTAAGATGACGATATTACCTAAAATAAACTACAGATTACAGATGTTACCAGTAAAAATCCCGCAGAGCTTTTTTAAAATAATTAAAACAATCCTGCTAAAATACATATGGCTTAATAAAAAACCAAGAATTAAATACACGCTGATCACAAGGAAAAAGGAGCATGGGGGTCTTGCCGTCCCAGATATAAGTAGGTACTATAAAGCCATAGTTTTAACACGAATGTTAGAGTGGACAAATGAGAAAAATGAAAAAAAATGGGTGGAAATGGAAAACACAATAAGTGGAGCCACACTACATAAGAATATTTGGATTCCACGGAAATATAGAATATTGGACACCGACACGCACGAAATAACAAAAAATGTATTTAAAATTTGGGACACCATTCACTTAAAGAATGAATGGAAATATAATTCACCACTATTAGCACTCACAGGATCGAATCTCTTCACCCCTGGGAGGGAAATATTTGAAATCCAAGGAATAGGTAACCCACGACTGAAAGATATCACTAGAAATGGCAAAATAAGAACACGAGTAGAAATAGAGGAAAGGAATGGATGGAAGATGAATGAATGGAATTATACTCAAATAAGGCACCTAGTAAGCACAATACCACACCCACTGAGAGATGAAACAAAATTAACTGCACTGGAAAAGCTATGTAGCAATGAAACACCATTAAAAAACGGAACATCAAAAATTTATAGTATACTGACAGATTTGGAAGCACAAGAAAGACCAGAATATATAAATCAATGGGAAAAAGAAATGAATTTAAAAATAGATAACCAAAAAGTGGAAAAAATGATAGAAATGGGATATAATAAGGCTTGGGACATGAAGACCATAGAAATGAATTATAAACTAGTATCAAGATGGTATATGACCCCAGTAAGAATACACAGATTCCATCAAGATAGAACCTCCTTGTGTTGGAGAAAATGTGGCCAAATAGCAACGATCACACACATATGGTGGGAATGCCCAATAATAATGGAGTACTGGAAGGAAGTTTTAAACAACATAAAGGAAATAACTGGAGAAGAAATAGAACAAAATATTTGGACTTGCCTCTTCCATATCTACAATAAACCTAAGAAACAATATAGAAAATCAATAATACCTAACCTCCTGAATGCGGCCAAGGCCTTAATTCCCAAGAATTGGCTAAAAAGTGGAAAACCAGACATTAGAAACTGGCTAAAGGAAATAGATTATCACTACAAAATGGAAGGAGGAGAGAAAGGGGATAATAGTAGATGGGAAAGTTGGAAAAACTACAAAGTCTCGGATATTTATTTAGATAGGATAAAAGAAAGAACAGGTGCAGAGCCAAGTGGATAAATAAATAACATAAAGGAACGGACCAGACACAGGGGAGGGGGAGGGGGGGGACGAGGGGGAGGGGGGGCGGGGGGAAATAAGAGGGACTGAGAGAGACTAAGATAATAATAGGGTTTATAATTATAGAAGGCGTTTTGTCGCCGGTTTTTAAAAATATTTAAGAATATCCTAGAAGGGAAAAATAATAAAGATGTGACGGAAACAATCCACAATGATGTGAAAAAGGAGAAGAGATAAAGTTTGACACATAAAGTTGAAATAATGTCTCTCGGAAAACTTTCGCTGAAGTGGATAAAAAAAAAAAAAAAATATGACCGGCGGAAATGCACACAGACTTTCCTGGCCTGCCTCAGGACATCCTGTAAGCCCGGGTACCTGCCCAAGAACCACTGCACCACCAAGTTAAGGACGTGAGCCAAACAGGGCACATGGGTCATTTGTCCCTGTCGGAGGGCAGAGAGGAGGTTGGTGCCATTGTTGCAAACCACCATTCCTGCCTTAAGTTGGCGTGGCGTCAACCACCTCTGAACCTGCCCCTGCAGAGCTGACAGAACCTCTGCCCCAGTGTGGCTCCTGTCCCCCAAGCACACCAGCTCAAGCACCGCATGGCATCTTTTGGCCTGCGTACTTGCGGAGCCCCTTGAACGGCTACGGAGCACCGCTGGTTCCGAGGACAAAGCACAGGAAGAGGCCATGGAGGAAGTAGAAGAGGAGGGGGTGGAGGAGAGAGGTGTGTCACAATCATTAGCATTTTGGAGGCATGGTGGCGGAACAACCTCCAACACTACTGCACCTTGTCCTGCATCCTTCCCAGCTGCCAGCAGAGTCACCCAATGCGCCATGAAACTTAGGTAACGTCCCTGTCCATGCCTGCTGGACCATGAGTCAGCGGTAATATGCACCTTACCGCTGACCGCCCTGTCCAGCGAGGCATGGACATTGCCTTCCACATGCCGGTAGAGAGCCGGAATCGCCTTCCGTGAGAAAAAGTGGCGTTTGGGTACCTGCCACTGAGGAACCGCACATTCCACAAACTCACGGAAGGGGGCAGAGTCTACCAACTGAAAAGGCAGCAGTTGAAGTGCTAGCAATTTTGCCAAGCTAGCATTCAACCGCTGGGCATGTGGATGGCTGGGAGCAAACTTCTTTCGGCGGTGCAGCAGCTGGGGCAGGGAAATTTGCCTGGTACAATCTGACGTCGGTGTACCAAAAGCAGATTGCCCACAAGTACTTGGCTGTGACACACCTAATTCTACACCTTCATTACTCTCAGTGCAGGTCTCAGAGAGGACTGAAGGCCTAGTGGGGTTGGAAATCTCAGCTGATGAGGAGCAAGGAGAGGTCCTCTTTGTTCTTTGGTGTGTGTCTTTTAGATACGCTTGCCAACGAACTGCATGGCAGGTCAACATATGTCTGGTCAAGCATGTGGTACCCAAGCGGGAAATGTTTTGGCCACGCGAGATACGCTTGAGGCATATGTTGCAAATAGCAGCGGTGCGATCTGATGCACTCGTCTCAAAAAAGGCCCACACCAAAGAACTTTTTGAATAACGCGCAGAGACTGCAGCGCCCTGCACATGTGGAGCTTTGGGGTGTGATGCAGTCAATGTGCTGCCCCTGGAGGGCATCCTGCCTCGTTGGTGATGTGCCGCCTCCTCCTCCTCCTCCTCCTCCTCCTCTCTCCTATCAGGCACCCACGTTGAGTCAGTGACCTCATCATCCCCTCCCTCCTCATCACTGGAGCAAACCTGGCAGTATGCTGCAGCAGGGGGAGCATGACTGCCAGATTGCTGTCCTTCTTGGGCACCCCCTCTGTCCGTGCTCATGTTACTGCCTTCATCGAGCTCAGTATCATCATCAGAGCCTTCCAAACGCTGGGCATCCTCCTGGAGCATGTACCCAACACTGTGGTCAAACAGTTCGAGGGACTCTTCAGGAGGACATGGTGGGGCTAGGGAAGGAGTCACTGATGACATTGAGCCGAGGGAAGAGGCCGCTGCATTGCCAGACAAAGTACCCTGGGCATGGGTGAGAGAGGATGAGGAGGATGAGGACGGCTTGGTCATCCACTCGACCAAGTCTTCCGCATGTTGCGGCTCAACACGGCCAGCTGCCGAAAAAAGGCCAAGCGTGTCCCACGGCCACGTGCTGATGAGGATGCACCGTCTCCACAACCAGCACTAGACACAGAGCCTGCTTGCCCTCTCTTATTGGCTTGTGACTGTCTGCCTCTCCTTCTTGGCCTTCCAGACATACTAATGGCCTGTAGCTGCACTAAGCTGGGATATATATATATATATATATATATATATATATATATATACTGATACTGCAGCTAGCAAAATCAACTGCTCAAAAATCAACAGGTAGCTTTAGCTGAACACTGTGCAGAGCTCGCAAAAAACTAACTTGTAGCTTTTTTAGCTGCCTACGGTAGTGATAGGATCAGGAAAACACCACCAACCTTCTACAGGTAGCTTTAGGTGAACACTGTGCAGAGCTCGCAAAAAAATAATTTGTAGGTTTAGCTGAACACTGTGAGGTGGACGCACCACACTAACTTGTAGTTTTAGCTGAACACTGTGAGCAGGACGCACAGCACTAACTTGTAGTTTTAGCTGAACACTGTGAGCAGGACGCACTGCACTAACTTGTAGCTTTAGAAGAACACTGTTCAGAGGTCTCACTACACCAACTTGTAGGTTTAGCTGAACACTGTGAGCAGGACGCACAGCACTAACTTGTATTTTTAGCTGAACACTGTGAGCAGGACTCACTGCACTAACTTGTAGTTTTAGCTGAACACTGTGAGCAGGACGCACTGCACTAACTTGTAGCTTTAGATGAACACTGTGCAGAGGTCTCACTACACCAACTTGTAGGTTTAGCTGAACACTGTGAGCAGGACGCACAGCACTAACTTGTAGTTTTAGCTGAACACTGTGAGCAGGAAGCACAGCACTAACTTATAGTTTTAGCTGAACACTGTGAGCAGGACGCACAGCACTAACTTGTAGTTTTAGCTGAACACTGTGAGCAGGACGCACTGCACTAACTTGTAGCTTTAGATGAACACTGTGCAGAGGTCTCACTACACCAACTTGTAGGTTTAGCTGAACACTGTGAGCAGGACGCACTGCACTAACTGTAAATAGTCTAGTTGCCTGACTGTGGTACTAATAGGATCAAAAGAACACCAGCAATTTTATTCAGGTAGCTGTAAATACTGTAACAAGACAAGCCTGCCTGTCAGTAAGAAGATAACAGGAACGGATCTAGCTGAACACTGTGAGCAGGACGCACTGCACTAACTTGTAGCTTTAGATGAACACTGTGCAGAGGTCTCACAACACCAAATTGTAGGTTTAGCTGAACACTGTGAGCAGGACGCACTGCCCTAACTGTAAATAGTCTAGCTGCCTGACTGTGGTACTAATAGGATCAAAAGAACACCAGTAATTTTCTTCAGGTAGCTGTATATACTGTAACAAGACAAGCCTGCCTGTCAGTAGGAAGATAACAGGAACGGATCTAGCTGAACACTGTGAGCAGGACGCACTGCACTAACTGTAAATAGTCTAGCTGCCTGACTGTGGTACTAATAGGATCAAAAGAACACCAGTAATTTTCTTCAGGTAGCTGTATATACTGTAACAAGACAAGCCTGCCTGTCAGTAAGAAGATAACAGGAATGGATCTAGCTGAACACTGTGAGCAGGACGCACTGCGCTAACTGTAAATAGTCTAGCTGCCTGACTGTGGTACTAATAGGATCAAAAGAACACCAGTAATTTTCTTCAGGTAGCTGTATATACTGTAACAAGACAAGCCTGCCTGTCAGTAGGAAGATAACAGGAACGGATCTAGCTGAACACTGTGAGCAGGACGCACTGCACTAACTGTAAATAGTCTAGCTGCCTGACTGTGGTACTAATAGGATCAAAAGAACACCAGCAATTTTCTTCAGGTAGCTGTAAATACTGTAACAAGACAAGCCTGCCTGTCAGTAGGAAGATAACAGGAACGGATCTAGCTAAACTGAATACAGTGTATATATATATATATATATATATATATATGCAACACCTGGGATGCATATATATACACAATACACTGTAAGTGCAGCTAAACTGACTGACTTTTCTGCCTAATCTATCTAACTCAAATCAAATGTCACTGTCTGTCTCTCTCTCTTTCTCAATGAACGCCGGAACACACACTACACAGGGCCACCTTGCAGGTGGCCTTATATAGTGTGGGGCGTGTACTAAATCCCCTGAGCCATAATTGGCCAAAGCCTCCTTGGCTTTGGCCAATTACGGCTCTCTGTTCAGACGGCGCTGTGATTGGCCAAGCATGCGGGTCATGGTGCATGCTTGGCCAATCATCAGCCAGCAATGCACTGCGATGCCGCAGTGAATTATGGGCCGTGACGCGCCACACGAATTTGGCACGAACGGCCCATATCGTTCGCAATTCGGCGAACGACCGAACAGCCGATGTTCGAGTCGAACATGGGTTCGACTCAAACACGAAGCTCATCCCTACTGAGTATATGTCATTTTCATGTGTTCTAAATTATTTGCCCAGGTATCGAAGAGATCCTTGGCCACCAGCCAGGAATTACAGTTTTCTGAGGTGTTCTGTTCAGTACGTCGCGCTTGGGCAGTACGTATTCTGTCGTTTGCCTCTAGATATTGTTTTTGGGTGTTTTTGCTATAGGCCGATACAAAGGAAATAATCCTTCCACGCATGAAAGATTTGCCTGCCTCCCAGAACAAGTTAGGGTTATCATCGTGAGACCTATTGTTGTGGGCATAATCCAACCATGCCTCATTTAGCATTTTTTTTAAAACTGTCATTTTGGTTCAAATGTGCCGGGAATCGCCATTGTCTATAGTCTGGGCAAGTCCGAAGATTATCTAGGGTGACCGATATAGGGGAATGCTCTGAAATGACCATGTCATATATAGATGATTCTCTGACATTATGTAGAAGGGAGTGGGTGCATAGGAAGTAGTCAAGTCTGGCAAAAGAGTTATGAACTGGGGAGAAGAAGGTGAATTCTTTATCCAGGGGGTGGTGTAACCTCCATGTATCTATCAATGGAAGAGCATTCACCATGTGGTAGAAATGGGTGAATTGGTCACGTGTAGTTGGTCTTACGATAATCAAGATTAGACCTGTCTTCATTATTGTTAATGGGTGAATTAAAATCACCCCCTATGAGGTGGGGGATGCTGCACTCGTTCGCTAGTTGGGATGATAGGTCGATGAAATAGGACTTGTCTGAAGAGTTTGGGGCATAGACATTAGTTATCCTTACTTCGCTGATCCGAAATTTGAGGCAAATTGACACTAACCTGCGGTCCTCGTCTTTGTCGATGGATATTAAGTCGTATGATAAGTTTTTGTGCAAAAGTATAAATGTACCTGCCTCGCGGCCCTTGGAAGCTGAACCTATCACCTTTCCTACCCATAGCTTCCGCATATGGAAGAAGTCGCTTTCCGCCAGGTGTGTCTCCTGGAGCAAAGCGATGTCTGATTTCAGTATTTTTAGGTGTCTGAGGATCTTCATTCCTTTTTTCGGGGAACGTAGCCCCTTAACATTCCAAGATGTTATTTGTATGGAGTTCATGAATCAGGTAGGAGGGACAAAGTGTATGAGGTTGTATGTGGAGTTTACCTGTGTTAAGTAAGCGAGGGTCGAATTCGGGCGAATTAATTTGGGTTTCTGTTTTCGTGGCTGGAAGAACCATCCCTTCTTAATAGAGTGGGTCATGTAAGGGAGGAAGAAAGAAAATAGAGAGAATAGGTTAACATTGAAAAATAAAACTTTTCGTGACTTCACTTTTTTTTCCGTATGCAATCTCACCACCAGATGAACCGTTAGCCCGCAGGCCAGAAAGATGTTTGTGTAAAGTCGGGCGCTGATGGAGTGGTAGTTTACGAGGTGGACATCCACCATTCCTTGGATAGGTATTGCCATATTGGGAATAACCAGCGATGAAATTGCATAGAACTTCTCCTGTGGGAAAAAGCATGGTAGGGTCTGATAACAAAAACAGTAACTGATCATACATAGGAGAACCAGTATATGTATCCATTTATCCACTTGATAGAACCAACTGCCAAGTGGCATGTAATGGCTTTAGGGTCAGACTTTTTCTTTTTTTTTCTCTTTGTCTCAGAGGCCAAAGGCTCCTGGAAGGCGGGAACTTCTTAAAGATATTTACCCGCACACCACTGGGTGTGCGGCACCTGCCAGGGAATGTGTTCAGCGATGATCAGGCTGGTCAAGTAGGGAGGTGAGCTTTAGACATTTAGGGAGGTCCTTCCTGGGGCTCCTTTGCTCTCATAGCCCATGTTTCACTTTGTCTGCTTAGGTTTCAGATGCGGCTTGTCTGGGTGGGAGTGATAGTAAAAAATGCGTTCGCCTTTTCCAGGGACTGGAAGGTGAGTTGTTCCCCATTCAGGGCTTGTAGGCGAAGAATTGTGGGGTACACCAAAGTGAAGCGGATGCTCCTTTTGTATAGCACATTGGTTGGAATTCTTTGCATTTGCAAGATACCTCTCCTGAGTAGTCCGCAAAAATGAGAAGCTTGTGCCCCTCTATCACCAGGGATCATGCCTTTCAGAAGCTCTGCAAAATGTCCCTGCGGTCGGTGTAGTTGAGATATTTTGCTATGATAGGTCTTGACTGCTTGTGGCGTTTGTCGGGGCCCCGATCCAGTGGGCCCTTTCCACTGTGCAACAGCGGTTTATACCAAGGGCTGGACACTGCTGATCACAGATTGAGGTGAAGAGCCAATCAGCGGCTCTTTACCATGTAATCAGCTGTGTCCAATCACAGCTGATCACGATGCAAACAGAGGCCTGTTATCGGCTTTCCTTTCCTCATGCTGACAGCGTGAAGAAGGGAGAAGAGCGCTGATAACCAGCTTCTGTAAAAGGGACATATACACTGATAATCAGGGCACTGATTATCAGTGTCCTTATTATCAATGCAGTCCCAACAGTGCCCACCAGTGCTGCCAATCAGTGCTGCCAATCTGCTGCCAATCTGTGCCCACCAGTTCTGCCAATCTGTGTCCACCAATGCCTGTCAGTGCCCATTAGTGCTGCCTACCATTGCCCATCAGTTCTACCTATCAGTGCCCGTCAGTGCCATCCATCAGTGCCCATCAGTGCCCCCTATCAGTGCTTCCTCATCAGTGCCCACCAGTGCAGTCTATCAGTGCCCATCAATGTCCATCAGTGCCACCTCATCAGTGCTGCCTCATCAGTGCCCATCAGTGCAGCCTATCAGTGCCCATCAGTGCAGCCTCATCAGCGCACATCAGTGAAGAAGGAAAATTACCTGTTTGCAAAATATTTTAACAAACTATGAAAAAAATTTAAAAATAAAAATTCGGTCTTTTTTTGTTTATTTATAAAAAAAAGTAAAAAAAAAACAGTGGTGACCACCAAAAAAGCTCTATTTGTGTGAAAAGTAATTATAAAAATTTTGTTTGGGTACAAGGTTGCAAGAACACGCAATTTTCATTCAAAGTGCAACAGTGATGAAAGCTGAAAATTGGCCTGGCAGGAAGGGGGTAAAAGTACCCAAGAGGCAAGTGGTTGAAGTATTGATGTTGATGTATGTAATCTGGTTCTCGGGCAGGTGAAATGTAAATTGAAGCACCATACCACTGCTAAAATGTCCAGATATGACTTTATGACTTTATTCCAATAAATGTCAGGGGACAATCCAAAAAGTAGAGTGTGAAAGTAAAAGTGTGTTTTGAGGGAAGTCCAAAAACAACCTTTTATTCTGGTGGTCAAAGAATTGTATAATTGTAGACTATTCAAATCAACAGTACTACGGTACATCTGGGGTTATTTGCCATCTGATGTACTGTAGTGTTTTTTGTAGAGATTAGCCTGATGTTCGAGTCGAACGTAAGTTCAACTCGAACATTGGGTGCTCGCCGAATTTAGAACATTATGGGGTGCTTGTGGGAAATTTGAGCACCCCGCGAAACACCCCATAATGCAATGTGTGATCGCAGTGTATTGACGGTTGCTGATTGGCCAAAGCATGCACCCGACCTGTATGCTTTGGCCAATCACAGCGAGCTCTGCTGTGAGAGCCATGATTGGCCAAAGGCAGGGTGCTTAGGGGTCTAAGTCCACGCCCCACACTATGTAAGGGTGCTTACATAGCGGCCGTACATAAAGGGTTATTTACGAAAGGCAAATCCACTTTGCAATACAAGTGCAATCTACAAGTGCAAAGTGCACTTGAAATTGCACTGAAAGTGCACTTGGAAGTGCAGTCGCTGTAAATCTGAAGGGTAGATCTGAAATGAGGGGAAGCTCTGCTGATTTTAACATCCAATCATGTGCAAGCTAAAATGCAGTTTTTTTATTTTCCTTGCATGTCCCCTTCGGATCTACAGCAATTGCACTTCCAAATGCACTTTCAGTGCAGTTTCAAGTGCACTTTACACTTGTAGTTTGCACTTGTAGTGCAAATTGGATTTGTCTTTAGTAAATAACCCCCATAGTGTAATTAATTGAGAGCAGCAAAATTACATTTCTAAAGGTAAAAATGTAATTTAAAACTGCTTGCGACTGTAATGTAGTGTCGGATCCCAGTAATATAGATAAAAATCATTGAAAAAACGGCTTAAATTCCCCCCCAGTCCATTAACAGGCTCTGAAGGTCTGGTATGGATTTTAAGGGGCCAATTTTTTTTTTTAAATTACGTGGGGGTCCCCCCAAAATCCATACCCGGGCCCCTCAGGTCTGTTATGGATTTTAATAGGATGCCCGTGTCAAAATGTAAAAAAAATGGCGTGGGGTCCCCCAAAATTCATACCTGACCCTTATCCAAGCACGCAACCTGGCAGGTCACAGGAAAAGGGGGGACAATAGAGCACCCCCCCTCCTGAACCATACCAGACCACATGCCCTTAACATGGGGAGGGTGCTTGGGGTCCCCCCCAAAACACCTTGTCCCCATGTTGATGGGGACAAGGGCCTCTTCCCCACAACCCTTGCCCGGTGGTTGTGGGGATCTGTGAGTGGGGGGCTTATCGGAATCTGGAGGCCCCCTTTAACAAGGGGGCTCCCAGAACCCGCCCCCCCATGTAAATGGGTATCGGGTACATTGTACCCATACTCATTCCCCAAAAAGAAGTGTCAAAATAGTAAAAATGACAGGAGACAGTTTTGGACAATTCCTTAATTAATCACTTGCCGACCGGCTCACGCTGATATACGTCAGCATAAGGGCATGTACGGGCATATTAACGTACCTGTACATTGCCCTTTAAGACGCGGCTTGTGGGCGCAGGTATGCTGCCGGCGGCCCGCGTGCGTCCGCTGCGAGCTCCGTGAGTGTAATCGCGGGTCCCGCGGACTCGATTTCCGCGGGGATGCCCGCGATCATCTCACGGAGAGGAAGAACGGGGAAATGCTGATGTAAGCAAGCATTTCCCCATTCTGCCTAGTGACACTGACACTGATCACAGCTCCCTGTAATCGGGAGCGGTGATCCCCCCCACAGTTAGAACACATCCCTAGGACACACTTAACCACTACAGTGCCCCCTCCTGGTCAACCCCTTCACCGCCAGTCACATTTGCACAGTAATCAATGCATTTTTAATCGCACTGATCGCTGTATAAATGTATTTTTACTAGTAAAAAAAAAATATTATTAAAAATGCCATAAAACTATCCCCTATTTTGTAGACGCTATAACTTTTGCGCAAACAAATCAATAAACACTTGTTGTGATTTTTTTATCAAAAATATGTGGCAGAATACGTATCGGCCTAAACTGAGGAAAAAAAATGTTTTTTTATATTTTTTGGGGGATATTTATTATAGCAAAAATTAAAAAATAATGCATTTTTCTCAAAATTTACTCTCTTTTTTTGTTTATAGTGCAAAAAATAAAAACCACAGAGGTGATCAAATACCACCAAAAGAAAGCTCTATTTGTGGGGAAAAAAGGACGTCAATTTTGTTTGGGAGCAATGTCGCATGACCACGCAATTGTCAGTTAAAGCAACGCAGTGCCGAATCGCAAAAAGTGCTCTTTTGCCAGCCAAATGGTCCGGGCTGAAGTGGTTAAAGCAAAAAAAAAGTGTCCTGCGATGTCCATCCATCTTCAATCATGGCATCCGAAGGTTCAGAGAAAAAAAAAAACAGAAAAACCCCACCTCCTTGGGAAGCGTCCCACTGACTGCAGCCTTTTCGCGATGACAGCTGTTATATAGCTGAAGACGGGGCCACCCGGTGATGTAAACGTTTGACCCCACCCCATCTAACATCATGTGACATCACAAGATGTCAGAAGGGGGCGGGGTCACTCGGGGGCACTGTGATTGAAGATGGATTTACATCGCAGGACACTTTTTTTTTAAATAAAGGACTTGTCAAAAACTGTCTCCTGTCATTTTTACTTTTTTGCCACTTTGCTCGGTGAATGAGTAGGGGTACAATGTACCCAATACACATTCATATAGGGGGCGGGATCTGGGGGAACTTCCAGATTCCGATAAGCATCCTGCCCGCAGACTCCCCACAACCACCGGGCAAGGGTTGTGAGGATGAGACCTTTGTCCCCATCAACATGGGGACAAGGTGTTTTGGGGGAACCCTCCCCATGTTGAGGGCATGTGGCCTGGTACAGTTTGGGTGGGGGTCTGCCAGGTTGCGTACTCGGATAAGGGTCTGGTATGGATTTTGGGAGGCACCCCCACGCCATTTTTTTTAAATTTTGGCACAGGGTTTCCCCTAAAATCCATACCAGACCTTAAGGGCCTACTATGGATTTTGGGGGGACCCCCACACCATTTTTTTTAGTGTTGGCATGTGGTTCCCCTTAATATCCATACCCGATCTGAAGGGCCTGGTATGAATTTTGGGGGGGCCCCATGCCACTTTTTTTTGGCACGGGGATCCCCTTAATATCCATACCAGACCCAAAGGACCTGGTAATGGACTGGGGGGGAGAACCCACACCATTTTTTTCAGTGATTTTTTATCTATATTGCCTGGATCTGATGATACTTTACAGCCACGAGCAGTTTTAAAGGACATTTTTTCCTATAGAAGTGTAATTTTGCTGTGGTACTGTTATGAACACGGGAAAGATGCGCTACTTTACAGGCAGACTAAGGAGACCCCCCCCCAGGCATGATATTTAAAGGAATATTTCATTTTTATTGTTTCACTTTAAGCATTACTAAAATCACTGCTCCTGAAAAATGGCTGTTTTCAAAACTTTTTTTTGCATTGATACATGTCTCCTGGGGCAGGACCTGGGTCCCCAAACACTTTTTATGGCAATAACTTGCATATAAGCCTTTAAAATGAGCACTTTTGATTTTTTACGTCCGTGTCTCATAGACTTTAACAGTGTTCACACAAATTTTTTGCCTGTAGGCATGTTCTGCTGTGAACCGAACTGGGGGTGTTCGGCTCATTCTTATTGTTTTGTATGGTTTTATTATTCATATTCTCACATTTGTCTGAGGTTCATGTATATGAGTTATCTATTCAATGTTGAATGTAGGAAGAGTTTGCTGATAATATACGCTGTTATGGGCACTATATAGACAAACTGCTGTTGGTGTGGGTAGGGGGTGTTCTTTCTCTTGACAGCTTTGTGAGCTATGTTAACAATAATCAATGCAATCTTCATTTTACTTACATCTGCTAACATCTCCACTATCACACTGGTTTGCGATTCCACCACGAATGTGATATCTACCTGTACACACACAAAAAGAATGTGATGTCACCACTAAACATTTAACACAAAGGGAGACTAGTCAAGTTCAGTCATTCAGACAGGTTTGGAGCAAGCTAGTGTTAAGAGCAGGGATGATCTTCTTGCATGTGCCACTACTAACACTGGCAGGAAAAAAAAACATGGTTATAGAAACGTGGATGAAAAGAGGGGCAGCACTCCTGTAACATTTGTCACAACCTTTTCAAAAGAATATTATAAAGTAGTGCATATTTTCAAAAACAACTTGCTTATTTTATATTCAGACAAGAGTTTACATGTGGTTCTAGAGGCGGGTCGATGCTTTCCTAGCCAACGAGCACCCACTCTAGCCTCGTTTTTGTTACCTTTTCTCTTTTCTTCCTCAGGAAAATGCCAACCCACCTGGGTCTCATATTCTGGATGCTATTGCTGTAATGTAAAAACCTTTATTTATTGCCATCTAGTTCTATGCGGGAAGACTTTGTCTCCTCAGTCACTAGAGAGCAATTCACCATTCAACATTATATTAATTGTGCAACTAACTACAGTCAGGTCCATAAATATTGGGACATCGACACAATTCTAATCTTTTTGGCTCTATACACCACCACAATGGATTTGAAATGAAACGAACAAGATGTGCTTTAACTGCAGACTTTCAGCTTTAATTTGAGGGTATTTACATTCAAATCAGGTGAACGGTGTAGGAATTACAACAGTTTGTATATGTGCCTCCCACTTTTTAAGGGACCAAAAGTAATGGGACAATTGGATGCTCAGCTGTTCCATGGCCAGGTGTGTGTTATTCCCTCATTATCCGATTTACAAGTAGCAGATAAAAGGTCCAGAGTTCATTTCAAGTGTGCGATTTGTATTTTGAATCTGTTGCTGTCAACTCTCAATATGAGATCCAAAGAGCTGTCACTACTATCAGTGAAGCAAGCCATCATTAGGCTGCAAAAACAAAACAAAGCCATCAGAGAGATAGCAAAAACATTAGGTGTGGCCAAATCAACTGTTTGGCACATCCTTAAAAAGAAAGAACGCACCGGTGAGCTCAGAAACACCAAAAGACCCGGAAGACTATGGAAAACAACTGTGGTGGATAACTAAAGAATTATTTCCCTGGTGAAGAAAACACCCTTCACAACAGTTGGCCAGATCAAGAACACTCTCCGGGAGGTAGGTGTATGTGTGTCAAAGTCAACAATCAAGAGAAGACTTCACCAGAGTGAATACAGAGGGTTCACCACAAGATGTAAACCATTGGTGAGCCCCAAAAACAGGAAGGCCAGATTAGAGTTTGCCAAACAACATCTAAAAAAAGCCTTCACAGCTCTGGAACAACATCCTATGAACAGATGAGACCAAGATCAACTTGTACCAAATGGTTTGGAAAGAAAAGAGTATGGAGAAGGAAAGGAACTGCTCATGATCCAAAGCATACCACCTCATCAGTGAAGCATGGTGGTGGTAGTGTCATGGCGTGGGCATGTATGGCTGCCACTGGAACTGGTTCCCTTGTATTTATTGATGATGTGACTGCTGACAAAAGCAGCAGGATGAATTCTGAAGTGTTTTGGGCAATATTATCTGCTCATATTCAGCAAAATGCTTCAGAACTCATTGGACGGCGCTTCACAGTGCAGATGGACAATGACCCGAAGCATACTGCAAAAGCAACCAAAGAGTTTTTTAAGGGAAAGAAGTGGAATGTTATGCAATGGCCAAGTCAATCACCTGACCTGAATCCGATTGAGCATACATTTCACTTGCTGAAGACAAAACTGAAGGGAAAATGCCCCGAGAACAAGCGGGAACTGAAGACAGTTGCAGTAGAGGCCTGGCAGAGCATCACCAGGGATGAAACCCAGCGTCTGGTGATGTCTATGCATTCCAGACTTCAGGCTGTAATTGACTGCAAAGGATTTGCAACCAAGTATTAAAAAGTGAAAGTTTGATAGATGATTGTTAATCTGTCCCATTACTTTTGGTCCCTTAAAAAGTGGGAGGCACATATACAAACCGACACAATTCTTTTTGGCTCTATACACCACCACAATGGATTTGAAATCAAACAAACAAGATGTGCTTTAACTGCAGACTTTCATCTTTAATATAAGGGTATTTACATCCAAATCAGGTGAACGGTGTAGGAATTACAACAGTTTGTATATGTGCCTCCCACTTTTTAAGAGACCAAAAATAATGGGACAGATTAACAATCATCCATCAAACTTTCACTTTGTAATACTTGGTTGCAAATCCTTTGCAGTCAATTATAGCCTGGTCAGGTGATTGACTTGGCCATTGCATAACATTCCACTTCTTTCCCTTAAAAAACTCTTTGGTTGCTTTTGCAGTATGCCTCGTTGTCCATCTGCACTGTGAAGTGCCGTCCAATGAGTTCTGAAGCATTTTGCTGAATATGAGCATATAATATTGCCCGAAACACTTCAGAATTCATCCTGCTGCTTTTGTCAGCAGTCACATCATCAATAAATACAAGAGATCCAGTTCCATTGGCAGCCATACATGCCCACGCCATGACACTACCACCACCATGCTTCACTGATGAGGTGGTATGCTTTGGATCATGAGCAGTTCCTTTCCTTCTCCATACTCTTTACTTTGGTACAAGTTGATCTGGTGAAGTCTTCTCTTGATTGCTGACTTTGACACACATACACCTACCTCCTGGAGAGTGTTCTTGATCTGGCCAACTGTTGCGAAGGGTGTTTTCTTCACCAGGGTACAGAATTCTTCAGTCATTCACCACAGTTGTTTTTCGTGGTCTACTGGGTCTTTTGGTGTTGCTGAGCTCACCGGTACGTTCTTTCTTTTTAAGGATGTTCCAAACAGTTGATTTGGCCACACCTAATGTTTTTGCTATCTCTCTGATGGGTTTGTTTTGTTTTTTCAGCCTAATGATGGCTTGCTTCACTGATAGTGACAGCTCTTTGGATCTCATATTGAGAATTGACAGCAACAGATTCCAAAAGCAAATAGCACACTTGAAATTAACTCTGGACCTTTTATCTGCTCCTTGTAAATGGGATAATGAGGGAATAACACACACCTGGCCATGGTACAGCTGAGCAGCCAATTGTCCCATTACTTCTGGTCCCTTAAAAAGTGGGAGGCACACATACAAACTGTTGTAATTCCTATACCGTTCACTTGATTTGGATGTAAATACCCTCAAATTAAAGCTGAAAGTCTGCAGTTAAAGCACATCTTCTTCATTTCATTTCAAATCCATTGTGGTGGTGTATAGAGCCAAAAAGATTAGAATTGTTCCCATGTCCCAATATTTATGGACCTGACTGTACATTGTTTCTTTCTGTTTTTTCTTTCTTTTTTTTGTGTTCTGATGATAGTTTAGAGCACTTTAGCAGAGGAATGCTATGTTTTGATGGGTATGCCCTTCTTCTGCTCCTTTTCTCTTAAGTGAAAGATATCAACTTGCCATATTAGCTGATACCAGTTAAACAAGAGGTGCCTTCTGTTTCAAACTGTGTTTCTTATAAGGTGAAATGAATGAAAAGCTCCAAATGGTGCATGAAACCACATAATATCGAAACCAGGTGGGACAAGCTGGGATTTCAGGAACATCTATCTTTCCAGTGCAGTGGTTCTCAACTCCTGTCCTCAGGACCCACTAACAGGCCAGGTTTGCAAGATAACTGAAATATATCAAAGGTAATATCATTTGCTGCTCAGTGATTGCAGAATTATAGTCTGCACCTCCACAGAGGTAATATTTAAAATCTGGCCTGTTAGTGGGTCCTGAGGAGTGGAGAACCACTGTTCTAGTGGAAGCCTTGGTACAGACTATCAAAACTGGTGGAATATAAAATTAAGTGGTTGAAGATTTTAAGCCTGGAGTAAAAATAACGCTGATAGTTCCAAAGAATGAATGTTTGCCAAATCCAGGGTCTGCTACTTTTTGAATAATTGTATGTGTCTTTTCTGTGCATGCTCTATAAGGTTTTTTGCTTCATAATGTTTTTGTATATAGTTTTCAGGATCTTATGAAAAATTGTTTAACTATTTTATGCTCTGATTACTGCAACAGAAACTGATCTGTTTTAGCTCGGTATACATGCCAACCTTTCTTGTGCCCACCCAGCTGCAAAGCGAAGTCCGCAGGTTTCAGTGGTGGAGCTTGTATATTTACTCTATCGTTATACTTACAGATCTTATCTGAAAAATGTAAGCCAACTCATGCCACACAAGTTGCAGTAAACATTGATTCCATAGAACATACCAGTGATCTGTATGCTCAGTAAGTCAGGGGTGTCACAGAGATTACAGTTTGTCCATAGAGTTTTTCCTATTCTGGTAGTTATGAAAACTGAACAAACGTAAAGCACATTGTAAAATTAGCACCCTTTGTTTATGCAAGAACTGCCTCTTTCTCAATAGAAATTCAAAAGCAGCATGAAGCAGGTCAATGCAGCTTAAAGGGAGGTTGAAAGCAGGACAACTGCAGGTCAATAAACTGTAAATAATCTCAGGAGTTTCTCAAACAGATGTCAAATGCAAGCGGAAAGCACCAGGAAGCAAGCTATATTTGCCCATTGACACAAGCCCAAAGCCGTCAATACTGGCCTAAAAAAATTAGATAGCAGGTCTTGTGTCTATAGGGTAGCACCCAACAGCCCTAAATGAAATACTTTTTTGATCACTATTGTTTCCAAAAAAAAAAAAGTGTCAGGACTGTTGATACACACTTGTCCAAACAACAATATTTGTAGAACATTCCCATTTGGGGCAGAAGATTGGCTAAAAGAAATTGAGATTGATTTACTAAAGGCAAATATACAATGTACTGCAAGTGCACTTCAAGTGCATTTGCTCTAGATCTAAAGGGGAAGCTCTTAAATGAGGGGAAGCACTGCTGATTTCATCATTCAACCATGTACAAGCAAAAATGCTGTTTTTGTTACTCCTTGCATGTGATTAAGTATTCTTTGCAAAGGAAAGCTTTACCTCATTTACTAAGCTCTGGAGCAAGTGCACTTGCAGTGCACAGTGTATTTGCCTTTAGTAAATCAACCCCATTATGAGCCATAAGAATGTGCATATATATCCAACAACTCTGTATTACCAGAAATGAGATCAAAATATTGAAATAATTTCTCTATTGGAAAAGTCCAACATAAATTGCTCTATATAGTCCTTTGAAAGCAGACAAGGAGGCATAATGAGCTTTCCTTGCAGGACCTAATTTGCATTTACTGTACCCTTAATACAAAAGGTACACAGTACTGTGCTTTTAATACCTTTTTAAATGGGCACGCAGCAGAGCAATAAAGAAAATCTAAGGACTATCCCTCTCATCCATGATCTGTAATGCCAAGTATCCTTTGTTATAACTGCTGGCTCAAAAAGTTACTTGTTGGTTGTCAATAAAAATGTCACTTGATTTGTAGCTATTCTTGTAAGTTGTCTGTGTTAAATACAAAATTACACACTGTAATCCATTACTGAACTATTTATGAATGCAGTTTATGGGCTGGGCATAGATAATGTTATCTGAATAACTTTGACATGCTAGATTCCCTTAACAGAATACATTTAGATACAAGAGTTTAAAAGAACCACAGAAAACCAGTGTAAAAAGGATGAAGATTATTTGTTATTTCACCATCTTTCTTTGCACGATAGCACTCAAAGTGTTTGCTGTAAAAGTCCAGTATAATGGGTAAGTTGAAACAATTTGGCAATTGTTATAATGTAATTTGGCACTACTAGTGACTTTAAAAATGTGTTGAGTGTATGTTTGAATGTATGAATACTCTGCATGTCTCTGCCTCTTTTCTAAACAAGCATTGTGGTAAGAAAAGAATCTTAATCAGTTTCAGTATGTAATTCGTAATGCAAGAAAAAAAGTACTTTGCTCAACATTTTGAATCAGTGCAGAAAGTGGTGCAAGGGTGTTGGCAATGTCTTATTTTATATAGTGACAGAAAAAAGGCACCAGATGGTTTGCAATGATATGAAGAGTTTTAGTGGATTATTTATGTTGCAATGCAGAAGCAAGATTGGTAGGAAAATTACATTTTGGCTTAGGGATTATAAAACAATTTATTTTAGCACAATTGGATCTGTATGACTTTAGGTCCTGTTTAAAACCAAGCAAGATCCTAGGCAATGTGACAGTTCACGGATCCCAAGAAAGATAATTTGTCAGAAAATACCTTCACACAATATCAATACTGCTGTTTAGAGTGCAAAAAAAAAAACTTGTCACATACAGAATCCCTTTCCCTTCTCATGCCCCAATTACCTATGCATTATACTACTGCACAATTGAGAAAACCGTACAGCCATCATGGTGGTTGTGATCATTCGGTTGATGGCCATATTTAGAAACATATAACCATGAATATACTCATTTCAAAACCAAAATATTGAATACGCTGGGATTTTTTATGTTGTGCAAAATACCTAAATAATAATGTGTTATAAATAATGGTTAATAACTAGAAATGGGTAGTTCTGTCATTGTTGCTTGTTAATTGTGTGCTAAGTAAGAGTTTATTCTCAAAGTAAGCAAGCAAAATACATGGGGGTTGTGGTTGTTTGCTGGAAAGATAGAATGGAGATATTGAGATTGTATTTAATATTGTATTATTATTGTAATTGTTGGATATATGTGTGTATATATTTACCTTTACCTAAACTGATGAGATCCAAACAAAATAACAAAACATTAATGCCCAATAGTAATTGGGTATTCCAGTGAATATGTACAGCATGTCCCCAGTATACATTTTTTCCCTGTTGGGGGAAACACAAATCATTGATTGTTGTGTAATATCAGAAATTAAAAGTTCTTACCAGTGGCAAATAGGAAGATGAAAACGGGCATCTTCTTCACTGCCCACCGGGGGGGGGGGGACTACACAGTCACCCCATAAACTTTAAGAGGGGCTGTGCACTCCCTTAAAGTGGAACTAAACTCTCACAATTAACATTAACTAATTGTAATCCTTATGCTGCTGGAATTAGAAAATAGATAGGAAGGTATATCATATTTACTTACTTTACTACACTTACTTACTAAGCTTTTTTTTTTTTTTTACATTTCTTCAGTTGCTTTCTGGTTTCTGGACTAGGCCAAAATGATGGCATACAGCCCATGAAGACTTTTTTTTTTCTTCATCTGGAGGAGGGGCTTTCTCAGCTAAGCACACCCTCCAGCCTGCATGCCTGAGCAAAGGGCAGATGGATTCCAGAAAGTAAATACTACATCAATCACCTGCCCTTACTCAAAATATCAGCTAAAAATAAGGCAAAGAGACACAGATGGATTGGGGAGTTTGCTTTGAATATTAAACATTAATGGAATACTGTTTTTGGTACTCAGATACAGTTTAGTTCCACTTTAAGTATTCTCCACCACTCTCGCTATGCTATATACTATACAATGTAGTCAGTCCCATAAAATATAAATATATATAACATGTAAATGTACACAGTATAAACTACTACACACAAATAAAACATACAATACAGAAAAGAGTCTGATATACAGAATTAATGTCTCAGGAAGTAAATTGTGGTTTGAAAGTGGATCCATCAACTAAAAAAATAAATTACCTCCCTTAATTCTTGGGCATTATGCACAAGACGAACATTTAAACAACCTTTAGCGATACATGAGTCACTCCATTTCAGGGGTGTATGGTCACAGCATTATATAATACAACATTTCTAGCTTTTCTAGATCAACAATATTAATTTTTTTTCCACAATAAAGTTTTATTGAAAAAACAGTGATAGTATTACAACAATATATTGCCAAACGTATTTCAAACATAGTAATTCAACATGTTTCAAGTCTACCATCCATCACTTAAGTTTGTTTAATACACATATGTCATGTGTAAAACAATCAAGTAGACACTGTTAGGCCTGTCATAATTACTGTACGATTAAAATAACCATGTAGATTTGGTAGAAGAAATGTAGAGATAGAAATGAAATGTAGAAAGGAATAGCAAAGAAAGAGGCGTTTCAGGAATACCATGAGATTGCTAGGCTTTCACTCTTTGTTCAAGTATTTATAAGGGTCTTATAATCTTCAGTATATTTATAAAGCACCCATATTCTTCATAGAGTGTGAATTTCTCTATATTTTCGTGTGCTATGGCTCTCAATTCCTCCATGCCATATATGTCGTGTATGTTAAGCAGCCACTCTTTGATAGAGGGTGTTTTTTTGGTCTTCCAGTATCTGGGAATCAGAGCTTTTGCAGCTGTAAGAAGAAATCTTGTTAAGGATCTTTTATATCTTTTCATTGTACCTTTTGAAATATTTAATAGGCAGCAAGCAGCTGTTAGAAAAATTGAAGTTTCAGTGATATGTTTAATTAAGTCACAAACCTTTTGCCAAAATTTACTTGATTTTATTTATTTTTTCACAGTTTTTTTTTTTTTTTTTAAATAGGTCACTTTTATTCCTATTACAAGGAATGTAAACATCCCTTGTAATAGAAAAAAAGCATGACAGGTCCTCTTAAATATGAGATCTGGGGTCAAAAAGTCTTCAGATCTCATATTTGGACTTAAATGCAAAAAAAAAATAATTGTCATTTGAAAAAATGACAACAGAAAAATGTGCCTTTAAGACGTATGGGCGGAAGTGAAGTTTTGACGTCACTTCTGCCCATTTTGTGGCAGCAGCTGCTGCTGTTACCGATATATCCATCTTCAAACTGCCTACGTATATGTACAGGAGCCGGTCGGCAAGTGGCTAGATATCGATGGAGCTAATGAGATAAAACTTCACAAAGACTATCTCATGTCAGAAGGCTTAATCTTTGATTTGCCCTTTTTTCAGGCATCAAGTCCTAAGCATTATTCCAAAGACGGTGAGCCATGCCGACTACATACAAAATATCTGCAGTGAATTACAGGTGAGTTATAAATGAAATTCAAAAAACGAAGGCAAAAGCAACATTATTTGCTAAGTTGTAATATACCAGAGACTTATTTTTCAGAGGTATGCCATTACTGACCCATTTGTACTGAGAGAAGTGTTAGTAGCTTTGCTGTCTCCTATTTTGACACTTTAGAGAGATCTGAAATAGCCATGTATCCAGTGAAATCAGAGTGAAGAAGGAAATCACAAACTGCATACATTTTGAAATAAGTTTGACAACCCAACAACCAACATTTTTAGAAAATGAGGTCACAAAGAGCAGCTTATGTTTTTTTTCCCCTTTCAGAGTCTAAAGTCATAATATCATCTCTGTTAAGACAGTTTAATTACAGATAATTTATTAAATAATGTTGTAGTGAGTTGCATAGGCTTCCTTTGTTGACCTAACACTTTCAACATATTCTTGGTCGCTGAACAAGCACAACTAGAAGAAGCACAAAGGAGTAAGGTCAGCATATAAAACATGCTGCTTGCAAGCACATAAACTGAACGGCTCCTTGTGCTGCTTACTCCTCTCTCACTCTAAACTCAGCTGTAGAGGGGCTAGAAGATTACTTGAGTTATTTGGTATACCTGCCAGGAGTTCAGCTTTAGATATCTTATCTTACATCCCAAAGAACATAAAGAGTTGTAATTGCTAAACCACCTTAAAATTCCAGAAGTTCTGTAGTGACTCCAGGTAATGATTTTCATTAAATATAGATTTATTAGCTGTTTCACATAGTTTAATATGTATGTGTGCACTCATGTATGTTGGGAGAACAGAACATACTCTGAAGCCAAATCTTGTCCACTATTACTTCTGTACTCATTGTAAATCCACAGTTGGCAATCTCCGATGTTTGGAATATGAGCTATCCTCTATATCTTACCAGTTTAGGAATGTTTCAAAAAATTGCAACCCTTTATGATAGGTGTGCTAAATACTTTATGCCCCAACAGGTCTAAACCATACTTAATACTTTCATATACTTTCAACTTTTTTTGTACATTATGATTGGTGTTAATAAAGATAAAGTATGTGGTATTATATATTAAGTATATTATTAGAAATGTCTCTATGTGTCATTTCTTTTACATAGTTACATAGTTAGGTTGAAAAAAAACACAAGTCCATCTAGTTCAACCATAAAAGAAATAAACAAATAAAAAACAATGTCAAACAATTCCATATACCCAATACTATACCCACTGTTGTTCCAGAGGAAGGCAAAAAAACCCCAGCAAAGCATGACCCAATTTGCTACAGCAGGGGGAAAAATTCCTTCCTGATCCCCAAGAGGCAATTGGATTTTCCCTGAATCAACTTTACCTATAAATGTCAGTACCCAGTTATATTGTGTGCCTTTAGGAAAGAATCCAGGCTTTTCTTAAAGCAATCTACTGAGCTGACTAGAACCACCTCTGGAGGGAGCCTATTCCACATTTTCACAGCTCCTACTGTGAAGAAACCTTTCCGTATTTGGAGATGAAATCTCTTTTCCTCTAAGTGTAAAGAGTGCCCCCTTGTCCTCTGTGTTGACTGTAAAGGGAATAACTCAACACCAAGTTCACTATATGTACCCCTTATATATTTGTACATGTTGATCATATCCCCGCTTAATTTCCTCTTCTCAATAGAGAATAAATTCAGTTCCTCTAATCTTTCCTCATAGCTGAGCTCCTCCATGCCTCTTATCAGTTTGGTTGCCCTTCTCTGCACTTTCTCCAGTTCCCCAATATCCTTTTTGAGAACTGGTCCCCAAAACTGAACTGCATATTCCAGATGAGGTCTTATCAATGATTTGTACAGGGGCAAAATGATATTACTCTCTCTGCAGTCCATACCTCTCTTAATCAGTGGCGGCTGGTGCTCAATATTTTTGGGGGGGTGCAAACAAACAAACAAAATTCTGAAAAAAAAACCATCAATTGCGGCCTCCCTGTACCATCAATCGCAGCCACAGTGCCATCAATCACAGCCACTGTGCCATCAATCGCAGGCACTGTGCCAATGGCTCTAATCAGGTGCTTCAAATCCACCCCCCATCGCCGTAATTCAGGCGCCTTGCGCCTGAAACGGGGCCGGGTCCCTGAATAGGGGGTGGCAGCATGCAATGCATGAATCTATTGGTGCTAGAGGAGGTGGCAGGAGAGAGGGGGCAGTGCCTGTGCTCCCTTATGGATGCACCACCACTGCTCTTAAAACAAGAAAGGACTTTGCTCGCTTTGGAAACCGCAGCTTGGCATTGCATGTTATTATTGAGCTTATGATCTATCAAAACCCCCAGATCCTTCCCCACTATGGATTCCCCCAGTTGTACTCCCCTAGTATGTATGATGCATGCATATTCTTAGCCCCCAAGTGCATAACTTTACATTTATCAACATTAAACCTCATCTGCCGCATAAACTAGCACAGTGGTTTAGTTATAAGGGACATACTTCGTTTGGTAATTTTCTAGTATGCAAAAAGTAAAAAATATTTCTGTGCAGGTGATAATAACCTAAGTAAAATAAAGCTGTTTGCAATATCACAACAAAACCAATTGTGCAAAAACATACGTAAAACATAAAAATTGCAGAACTAAATAAATAAAGTTCAAAGCAAATTAAAAAAATAGTCCACATGCAGTCCACAGTGCTTGGACACTAAATTGCATAGTGACAGATGAAAAGAAAGTCCATCGAAGTAATATCCAAAGAAATGTGATTGTTTAGATAAATATCAACCTGGTGCAGGATGTGAGCTTACCAGATCTCTAGACTCCATGGCTCCGGCCTAGCTTCGGCTGCCAGACGGCAGCACTCATCACTTTCTCCACCACCGTCCGGTCGCCCGATCAGCGGGCCGCCCCCCCCCCCCTCTGCCCTGCTCGATCATCCTCACCGGTCCCCCCGCCCACCTTCTGTGGACGGCCCGGGCAACACCGCAGGACAGCCCGCGGCTTGGGCCTAGCCGGCGGCCATCTTGGTACCCCCATCGCCGTCCAGCCGCGGCTCGGGCCCAGCCGATGGCCATATTGGCACACTCAGGCCTACGGTGCAGCTACTGAGGACCCCGGTGCAGCATCCCAGGACACCCCCACTCCTGTGGCCACTAGCGTCCAGCCGCATCACCCCTGAGTGACCCGCAATCCAAGGTTAAATAAATATATGTGTATGCGCTAAAGGCTATAAATACGTGAACAAAGAATATAATAAATCTATACAATATTAAAAATTATTATAAATTATAAACAGTGTCAAAGAATATAATAAATCTATACAATATTAAAAATTATTATAAATTATAAACAGTGTCACACACCTGTGAAGAAAGTGACTATAATCCACAATTGAATATATGAAAAATGGTAACATGCACCATGCAAAAAAATGTGAGAAAAAAAAAAAAAAATCCTTTAAATGATTAAAAAAAAAAAAATATATATATATATAAGTGCTACTTGATAAATAAAGTGTCCAAAACCAATTCATACAAATGAATATATCTTAGTCCAAGCCATTCATAAGAGTATATAAATCAAAGTGCACAATAGTGTCCAAACAAATAGCAGGCAATCCTCATGCTGGTTTTTTTGAAAAAGTGCTAAATATTCCTCATGCTCTTCTTATGAGATGTGCACATTAAGGCATGCTGCAGTGCTCTCCAGTGACCCCCAATGGATAATGCGCTCACCTTAGAGCGTGTGACACAGTACCTAAACAGTGTCAAAACACGCATTAGAGCCACTCCAGGGCTCACACAGGGTATGCTGGTGATGATCTGTATCTCGCTCAAATGGTGACATATATGAAAGAAAGGAGACTCATAGCATAATACCGCCAGGAATTTATTTGAAAAGCCCTAAAAACAATCCCTCCAGGAGGGTACTCACAATGCTTGGGTGCGTCAGTGCACCATCCTATCCAAAACATGCAATACAGATGAATCCTGTGGCGTGCGGTGCGGTGTTCAATCCTCTGCCTGTCTGTGTGTAGAAAGCTCCGTCCTGCCCCTCCCATACGCGTCTTCGGCACAGGGTATACGTGCCTTCATCTGGGGCCGTCTTCCTCATCATGTGCAACTTCAAATACACAGCAGACACCCTCCACAGGCTGAGAAACACTGCCGTAACTTTACCGACCGCCACTCAAAAAAGACTAAAAAAAGAACAATTACTAAGGACCAACCCTCAATCAACCAGGAAATGCAGGGAGACACCGATCCAACCGCAACAACTAGCATGCGCCCTGATCAACACCAGATCTGCAGTCAAGCACAGGCTGGAAATCCACGACTTCATCATCGAAAATAACATTGATTGCCTCTTTGTTACAGAAAGCTGGCTAACACCTGACTCCAACACCATCCTAACTGAACTGGTGCCCGAGAACTACAGTATCCTAACCGAGCATAGAACCGGAAAAAAAGGAGGAGGCCTAGCAGTGATTTTCAAATCACATCTTGGGTTCACCAAACCAAACTTACAGAACCCAGTGCCTTTCATGGAAACACTCTCACTGCATCTTCAAACAACACCTCAGGACACCATTCACATACTACTATGCTACAGACCACCAGGACCAAAGACCAATCTCCTTACACCGCTCACTGAATTCTTCTCAATACACACCTTGAAAGCCAAAAACCTTCTGGTACTTGGGGATTTTAACCTGTGGGCAAATTCTGCCCAAGACTCCATCGCAACCGCCTGCGTCAACCAAATGGAAGAACTTGGCCTTCAACAACTGATAAATTCTCCCACCCATGGGTCAGGACACACTTTAGATCTCATCTTCAAACAGAATATGGACATCAAAGTACTTGACAACACTCTACTACCATGGACGGACCACCATGCTATTAATTTTATAATCACCACTAACGACATCCTCCAAAAACAGAAACACGCAACAGCAACACACTGGAAAAGATCTCAGAAGAAACTTCACTCTGATCTCTTCAAAACTACATTATCAAGCAAAATTCTTTTGCTAAACTCAAACCTCTCAACCGAACAAACACTCAACTTCCTAAACAATGTATTACTACAAACAGCAGACTCTGTGGCGCCAAAACGCAGAACACTTATCCGCAAAAAAAAACTCCAGTTGGTTTAATGGTACTCTCACCCTACTCAAGCAAGAACGTAGAAGAGCTGAGAGAGCATGGAGAAGAAATCCCACCAAGGAAAACCATGCTAACTACAAAACACGCACTGTGAAATACCACAAGGCAATCTTCAAAGCAAAAAAAGAACATTTCTCAGACACCATCTCATCCGCCTTAAACCGCCCACGTGAACTCTTCAAAATAGTTGCTCAGTCAATGAACCCGACCTGCTTAGAGCCCCCATCAAACGATACTCAAGAATTCTGTAATGAGTTATCAGACTTCTTCATCGACAAAATCGACTTCATTCGGAAATCAATCCATCAAAAAATAACAACCAACCTCACTCAACCAAAGCAAAAAGAGGATAGCGTTACGAACTTCACTCAACCGACAAATTTCTTTTTGTCCCCAATCACCACGGACATGACTAAAAACATCACCAGAAGCCTTCGAGACAGCACATCACCTAAAGACATCATCCCCACTAAACTGTTTAAAGAATGTGCCGACATCTTGGCCCCTACCCTAACACATCTCATAAATCAATCATTCAAAGAAGGGACTGTGCCAACCTCCCTCAAGCAAGGCATCGTCAAACCCCTGCTAAAGAAACCCAATCTCGACCCCAAGGACCCTAACTGCCGCAGACCAATAACCAGCCACAACACCATCTCCAAGATTATAGAGAAAGCAGTAGTACAGCAGCTACAACACCACCTGGATTCACACCAACTCCTGGACCCTCTGCAATCAGGCTTTCGCCCAGGTCATGGCACAGAAACAGCACTTCTGAAGATATGGGACAACGCCCTTGAAGCAGCAGACGACGGAGAACCGAGTCTCCTGGTACTGTTAGACCTCAGCGCAGCATTCGATACAATGGACCACAATACTTTACTTGTCCGCCTCGCTGAAGTTGCAGGAGCTACTGATTCCGATCTAAAATGGTTTACATCCTTCTTAGAGAATCGCTCCCAGACCGTAAAACTAGGAACATTCACCTCGGAAACCCGGGCAGTCTCCTGTGGAGTCCCTCAAGGCTCACCCTTGTCACCAATACTATTCAACATCTACATCCGCCCACTTCTCAATATCATCAGGAAAACCGATCTCTGCTTCCACTCATACGCTGACGACACCCAACTCTATCTTCGCATCAACGGACAAAAAGACCTTCATCAGCAATTACAGAAATGCCTCACTCTAATAGATGACTGGATGACCAGTAGCTCCCTCAAACTCAACGGTTCAAAAACAGAACTTCTTCTCCTACAAGCTAACAAAAATTCCACAATAAAGACTCCGTGGACACCACCCACCATCCTCGGACAGACCATCTTTCCAAGCACCAAAGCCAAGAGCCTCGGAGTCATTTTTGACTCAGGAATGACAATGGATGCACAAATAGGATCAGTGGTGAGCGGATCCCACCATCTCCTCCGCCAGCTACGCAGACTAATCCCCTTCATCCCAGAAAAGGACAAAGCGGCAGTTGTGGGAACAATCATCAATTCCTGACTCGACTACGCAAATTTGCTCTACGTAGGACTACCCCAATAATAGCTTGCGCGCTTGCAACTCATCCAAAACACGGCGGCAAGACTGTTAACAAGAAAAAAACCCTGGGAATCCATCTCCCCAGCCCTAAAGAGCCTACACTGGCTAACCGTGAAGAATTGGATAACATTCAAGACCCTCTGCCTCACCCACAAATGTATACAAGGAAATGCTCCGCTATATCTCCAGGAGAAAATAAAACACTACACACTGAATCGCAGTCTTCGATCAGTCAACCAAAACCTCCTTATCATTCCCAAATACCGCTACAAAGCAAAGGGAGAACGAAGATTCGCAGTCCAAGGACCCCGACTATGGAATGCTCTTCCAACCAACATCCGCATGGAAGAAAGCCACCAGGCCTTCAGGAAAAAACTAAAGACCTTCCTCTTCTAACAAGCTGACAACAGAGAATCTATCTCAGCGCCTTGAGGCGATTCAGTTCGCATTTGCTGCGCTTTACAAATCATTCATTCATTCATGGGACTGGGTTACAAAGATACCATAATTGCCAACACAAATTATGGTTACAGTGTCATTTCAGAGCCTAGGGTTTGTTGTGTAACTAAGAGAATACATTAAAAGGGGCTGGGTAGGGATGAGCCGAACAACCCCCAACCCCCCCCCCCCCCGGTTCGGTTTGCACCAGAACATGCAAACAGGCAAAAAATTTGTGCGAACATGCAAACACCGTTAAACATGAAAAATCAAAAGTGCTCATTTTAAAGGCTTATATGTAAGTTATTGCCATAAAAAGTGTATGGGGACCAGGGAAAAAAGTTTAAAAACGACCATTTTTTTAGGAGTAGTAATTTAATAATGCTTAAAGTGATTCAAACTGTTGGTCTACAAGTGAATCCGCCTATACCTATAATCCCACCACTGCGCTCTGGGAAATGAAAAAAGACAATTCTATAGCTGTCACTTAAAAAAGGAAACATGTAAACCGAATTCAAACCTCTAATAAGTATAAGAATGAATAGTGGCGCTAATGTGCAAATGATAAGTGATGAGTGAAACAAATATATATGGAAATATTGCTGGTAATGTGACACTTAGCATCAACACCACAATGAATAAAAGCAAAAAATAAAAACTGTGTCTAAATACATACAGAATGTAAATAACATGACTGAGCAAATGATTAACACCCTGTGACAAGTGTGAAATGGATGTGTCACTTTTAAAAAAAAAAATTATAAAAATATATTAATTATTAGAATGCATGAACACAGTCCATATTAAATGTGAACAAAAGTCCAAAGAGTGATTAGATCTCCGGTGTGAGAAACACAGTGTGATTCTTGTAATCATCCACCACACCTCAGTGACGTGATTCCACTCCCCTCTAAAAAAGGCACTCACCAGCTGCTATAGCCTCACACTCTCGTGTTTGGCCAGAATCGCCGCAACCCACTCACATGGGGGTAAGAATCAGATCTCCCTAATATTCAACGGTAGTATGTCAAGCACTCTCCCTGTTGCGATGGCAAGACGGATAAAGGCCAAGGAAGAATGTGTGCAAAACTGCAGTTATGTGAAAAGGGATGTCAAATAAGGCAATCCCTGTGTAGAATCAATAGCTTGCAGCAGTAGCGAGAACTGCCACTTGTGAAGTAAGAGAGAAATAAATGGGTTATAAAGATAATTGCCAACACAAATTATGATTAAAGTATTGAATAACTAGGGCATTCTTTAGTAATTAACCAAGCCCAGCTTGGGAACACAATGGTTTAATAGCAAGGTTCCCAATTGATGAGAACATGTTAAAAGGATTCCATATCAAATGGAGAAGTTTCCAAGAGGTTGGAGTTGTTGAACAATGGTACAAATAACTGGCTATTGCCCCTACCTTTAACTGACCTTTGCAGCAAGGAGCACATGGAAGGCCAATGCATGTCAAACAAAACCAACAAAATTTCCCAGCTCAACTCACCAGCCAGACTGCAACCAACCAAATTCTCCTGTCTAACAATTTCGGTTAAAAACAGGGGTTTAGTTAGCACACATTTGAAAAATACATGTATGAGCTGCAGAGCAAGACCATGGCACCCCATTATTATCTGCAGTCCTAACTCTGTATTGGACAATGAGGCTGACTATTCCGTTTTATTATTAGTTGGCCATGTGCCACTTTGGTTCATGCTAATCCACAAGACACATATCTGAATTTACTGGTGTGTTCAAAGGCAGGCAGATATCTACCTATCCACAGTATTAGGGTAGACATCTTCCTGCCTGTGACTACCCTTACAAATAAATGTTTCATGCTTCATGGAATTGTACTATTCTAATATTTAACCTCTTCCCGCCTGCCCGCCGGCCGTCAAATGACGGCTGGGCAGTGTGGCTCTCGTTCTGGGTGGACGTCAGATGACGGCCCTCCAGAATGACCGCTCTCATGCGCCCCTGGGGGGCACACAGCGGAGCGATCGCAGCCGCACCGTGTTGCTAGGACAGGTCGCGATCCCGATCTGTGTAAAGAGCTGGAGCCATGGCTCTTTAACCATGTGAACGGCGGTGTCCAATCACAGCCGGTCACATGTAAACACGGAGATGCCGTTAATCGGCACTCCTCACCTCACACTGACAGAGTGTGAAGAGAGGAGAGCCGATCAGCGGCATCTCCTTACAGAGGACACCTAGAAATGTAATCAGGGCACTGATCATCAGTGTCCTGATTACAATTAAGTGCCAGCAATGCCACTGCCAGCAATCAGTGCCAACCAGTACCCACAATTGGCACCAATCTGTGCCCACAAGTGCCAGCAATCAGTGCCCACAAGCGCCAGCAATCAGTGGTCATCAGTGATGCCAGTCAGTGCTGGCTATCAGTCCTGCCCATCAATGCCCATCACTGGTGCCCATCAATGCTCATCACTGCTGTCCATCAATGCCACCCATCAATGCCCATCAGTGCCGCCCATCACTGCCGCCTATCCATGCTGCCTATCTGTGCCCACCAATGCTGCCTATCTGTGCCCACCAGTGCCGCCTATCTGTGCCCAGTGCCTACCAGTGCTGCCTATCAGTGCTTATCAGTGCCACATATCAGTGCCACCTATCAGTGTCCATAAGTGCAGCATATTCATGTCTCCTCATCAGTGCCATCTAATCAGTGCCCATAAGTGTCGCCTCATCAGTGCCCATAAGTGCCACCTCATCAGTGCCCATCAGTGCTGCCTCATCAGCGCCCATCAGTGGTGCCTCATTAGCGCCCATTAGTGAAGGAGAAAAAATACTTATTTACAAAATTTAAAAAACCCAGGAGTGATTAAATACCACCAAAAGAAAGCTCTATTTGTGTGAATAAAATGTTAAAAATGTCACATGGTTACAGTGTAGCATGACCGCGCAATTGTCATTCAAAGTGTGACAGCGATGAAAGCTGAAAAATGACTTGGGCAGGAAGGGGGTGTAAGTGCCCTGTATTGAGGTGGTTAATAAACATTTATTAAGAATTTTTTTTTCTATTGCAAATAAAAACATGATATTATATTGATAGTGTTAATTAACTGTCATTCTTCATTTTAGCTGGACCTTTGGAAACCAAGCATATTAGAGGAAATCTCTCCTGGAAGGGAAGTACATGTTCATGTGCCACCTTCTCTTGTGGACCAAATAAAAGGAAGTCTGCTTCAAAGAGATATTGCATTTACGTATGTATTTGAGTTTTGTATTTTCCAGCTATATATAACACCAACATATTACACCGCTCTTTTCAGAGAGCATAGATCCATTCCTCGCAGTCTTCCTTCAAAAGAGTATAGAGATAGAGCAGAAAAACACTTTTTAAGGACAATTTAGACATATGCCAATTGCTTTACACTCATGTTCTGGGGTAAACAGCCTATTTGCCTTTAGTATATCAAGCTAAAAAAAAAAATCATACATTTTAAACTGTGTTGCAGACTCTTAAAAAGCAGACCCCTATCCATCGGAAAGAGAAAATGCTTTTTTTGGCCATGACATGAGAAACTTGGCTGGAGAGAAGCTATGCAGGATTGCAGAAGAGAGTGGGGTAAAAAAGGGGAATGGGTATGTAATGCAATATATCCTGTATAGGCACTCTTGACTGAAACTGGTTCAAATAACAAACAACGATGATAATATCATAGTGCCATAAAAAAAAAGGATATGTGAAATTAACCATAATTTAGCCTGGGTTCACACTTGTACGACAATCTCTCCGACATTGGGAGCTCATGTCGCATGACGTGTGAAAATCATTGTTTCCCTATGAGAACCGTCTTAACTGGTCCGACACAAGTCGGTCCGACTTTGAAAATGCTCCCTGCACTTCTTTGGCACTTCTTTGGTCCAACTTTGATCCTACTTCAGCCGATTGAATATCATTGAAGTCGGATCAAAGTAGGATTTTTGTCCATCTGACTTGTGACATCCGACATGGTGATTACAGCAGCAGTAAAAGGAATTTATGTCACTCTGTGATTGTTTTGATTGGTCAAAGGACAATCCGTACTATCTCAAAGTTGGAGCAAAATCTTATCTTGTTCATGCAAGTCAGATGGAAGTAAGACCAAAGTAGGACTAATGTAGGACCGATGTAGCAGGGCAAAGTAGGATGACAGTCGTACAACAGTCGTGTCGTACTAGTGTGAACCCAGCCTAATACAGAGGTTGTCCCAAACACTAAGCAGTGATCAACTACAACTTCAACTACATGGTGATAGAAGCCTCATGCACTCAGCTCTGATGAAGAGGAGGCTCCAAGAGCAGTAGCTAGCAATAGATAGGAAAGAGAAGCCCATAAAATTAGTATTTAACAAATGAGTAAAATTACACTCAAAGATGTAACAGTAATGAGAATAATTAGAGAGTAGCTAAGGAACACAACATTTCACAGTGGTGTACACAAGCCTCAGTTAGCATCTGGGGAAGAATCAAATGCATAGTGAAAGGAGAAGGAAGACATTTCATTGATGGAATAAATCAAACAAATCTCACACACACACACAAAACAAACCTCTGATGATGATGTCAGCACTCACAGAAACAGGTTTGGTGAACTGTTTCTCTTTTATCAGCTTGCTTAAGGTACTACTTTATGCGTTTAAATTATTTGTGAGAAATGTTACTTAAATCTGAGAGATAAACTCATAACTAGCCTAATAAGGCTTTAAATACCAAAGGTAAACTGGATAAAATAAGAATTTGTAAAATATGACAAATAAGTCATAAGCTGTGTTCAGATTTATAATACTTAAGGGGAAGGGGGGTTCTGTCAGATTCCGATAAGCCATCCAGATTCCGATAAGCCTCCTGCCCACAGGGGAGAGGGCTTTGTCCCCATGAACATAGGGACAAGGTGCTTTGGGGTGGGGGGGCAGAGCCCCCCAAACCACCCCCCCATGTAAAAGGCATGTGGCCTGGTATGATTCGGGGAGGACCCTTTCCTGGCCTGCCAGGCTGCATGCTCGGATAAGGGTCTGGTATTGAGTTTGGGGGGACCCCACCCCTTTTTGTTTTTAAATTTTGGCATGGGGGTTCCCCTCAAAATCCTTACCAGACCTAAGGACCCCATACCATTTTTAGAAAAAAAAATTATTGGTGGAAATGGTTGTTTTTTTTTTACAGTCTGGAAAATCTATTTAAATGTCTTTTATTTTTCTTTATATATGTCAGTTTTGCTGCAGCAGGTTCTATAAATGGTACAGATGTGCCACTTTACGGGCAGACTAAGGGGACACCCTAGACACTATATTTAAACAAATTTTGAATTGTATTTTTTCACTTTAAGCATCATTAATATCACTGCTCCTTTAAAAATGGTATTTAAAAAAAGTTAGCATTTTTTGTGACAAAGGCTAACCGCCGAATGCCTGCTCCTTCATCTGACAGTTCTTAAATAGGTAAGGGGCTGGGACACCTTTTGACATCACCTGATGGCACCGCCAACTTGTGACGTCACCTACCCAGCATGCACCATAGTTACATAGTTACATAGTAGGTGAGGTTGAAAAAAAGACACAAGTCCATCAAGTCCAACCTATGTGTGATTATGTGTCAGTTTTACATTGTATATCCTTGTATGTTGCGGTCATTCAGGTGCTTATCTAATATCTAACAGTCGTTGACATCACAAGGGGGCGGTGCCACCAGGTGGTCCGGCCCTTACATATTTAGGAACAGACAGAGGAGCAGGCATTCGGCAGTTTGCCACCATCATGGGCGGGACATTTTTTTTCGAGTCTGGTGGTGTGGCAGGCGTCGTGATTGATGATGGATCAGGGAATATTATTTTTTTATTTTTCTAATAAAGGAATTGTCAAAAACTGCCTGCTGTCTATTTATTTTTTACACTCTTTTCTTGAGTGTACAATGTAAAAGGGTGCTTCCAGATTCTGATAAGCCCCCTGCCTGCAGACCCCCACAACCACTGCCCAGGGATGTCAGGAAGAGGCCCTCGTCCCCATTTATGTTGTATTGCCAGTTATGGCTTGCAGCTGTAAGTCAATTTGCAGAAGAAGAGTTTCTCTTCAAACTATAAGATTGTCCAAAGGGGATATTCCATTTCCACAGGGAATGATGGTAACTAATCTGGTGGAGGTAGGAGTTGCCTGCTGTAGGTTTAAGTGAGCTCTGGAGTGAAAATTGCCAGTTTTGTCATGCATTAACATGGAGAATTGGCACATTAATTCAGAAAGACCAAGTTGGTTTCATTCCCACTCACCAAACCTGGATAATTTACCTGTATACCTTCATACAGAATTACGTGAAATACTCATGCAGGAGTGCTCATTCTATCCACTCTTATTAGTTATTACTCTTACCCTCTTATTGTGCATTTGATTACCCTGATAACACACTAAATATCATCGTAATTCTATTGCTGACACCAAAAATTTAACTCAATTCACAGACGTGATCCTGTTTGTCACCAATCCAATCACATAAAGTCCTGGAAATACTATTTCAATTTGCATCTGTGTTACACCTCATGGTCAATAATCAAAAATCCTAGGCATTTAACATTACTCTCTCAAAACAGATGGTCGATCACCTGCAAAAGACTTATGAGCTTTAAGGGACTTCTACTACTTCTTCACTATTTAGAGATCCATCTAACAACCTCATATGATGGACTATACACAGCCAATTGCCCTCCCCTTCTGTGTTAACTCAAATCCCTCCCCTTCTGTGTTAACTCAAACGATTGTAACATTTGCAATCTTCTCGCCTGTACATCATACATCATGCATTGCACGTCATGTACATTCCTATTCCTGCCTACCACGGTCTGTAGGTATCTAGCCCTGAGTGTTCGTTTTTAATTGCCTGTCTCTGCGCAACAGGTTACTCTGGCTCGCGACTCACTCACATAGGGGGTCACGGTCAGTAGTGTACTTACGCGCTGTTGCTATTTTATTCAGCACCACTCACGGTTAGGGACAGTTGAGGCTCAGGGCATGGTTTGGGCTGACTATATCTAGTTGTTTTTTCCACAGATTGGAACATGTCTCATGTGTCGGAGAGTGACGAATTTGCCTATATTCCTCCTACTCCAGTCAGGGGCCCAGAGCATGGAAGCACTTCATCCCTAAGAAAGTGGACTATCCCTAAACTTATTGCTGAGCTCCGTCACAGGGGCATTCCATTACCAGCCACGGCCAGGAAAGCGGAGTTGTTCAGACTCCTCTGTTCTAACCCATCTCAGCCTCAGCCTACTACCAGTGCGGAGCATGTGTCCTTGATTACGTCATTGACTCAGATCCATGCTGTGTTAAACACACTCTCCACTTCTGTCCAGCAGTTACAGGACAGGATGGATGTCATGGAAGCCCGCCCAGCCAGCGTGGTAGCTGCAACAACTTCAGCAGATCCTGGGCCATCTGGTTCCTCCTTAGGTAACACCAGTGTGCCGCTACCTCTGGCTGTTCCATCTCCTTTGACCATTCTACCATCTGTTTCCCCTGCCCATTTCATTCCTGCTAACCTTAGAAAGAATATTTTGGAGGGAAAGGATGTAAATTTGGCGTCCTTGCTCATAGCTTCACAGGACGTCATGGAAAACAAGACTTATGCTTGCGGGGAAGTCTCGGTGGTCCTCAAAACCCGTGATCCGAGGCTTAATCGCAAGTTGAGCATTGCTGAGTTCATCCTTGCTTTCGGTGTTTACAGGGATGTTATTTGGGATGTTATTTGTACAGTCAGTCCCGGTAGAAGGGAGGAGATGGACCTTTATCTCCACAAGGTGGTAGATCTGGCCCACAAATATTACCACCGATCTTTTTCGGCCAAAGTCGTATCCACTTGGGCACAGTTTCAGTTGGTCTCATGTTGGAGCAACATTGACACTGAGCTTTTTTGTAGGCATTTTGCTAGTCAAAAGTCTTCAACTTGTGCCAACTGTCAGTCATCTGCCCACACTGCCAATTGGTGTCCTAACCTGGATCATCCGGTGGCTTCAGGGTGAAACAGGCCAGGGTTCAGTGGTTCTTCCACGGGGCCTTCTGGGCAGTTTGATAAACTGGGCAGGCCCATCCATTTGTTAGGAAAGGCTCAGTTGTGTAACAATTTTAACTACACAGTTTGCAATTACAACCAGTGCAGACTCCTTCATATTTGTGCCAACTGTTTCAGGGCACACTCCAAGTCTGCCTGTCCCATCAAGGCATCCAGTTCCTCATGACTGAGCTGAGTTAATATCCCCAGGCTAGTTTTTTGGTTGTTGCACCACCCTTCCCCGGGTCTGAGGCAGTTTCTGGTTGAAGGCTTTTCTGAGGGGTTTCATACAGGTCTTATCACCCTACCTTTGCAGACGGTGGAATGTGCCAATTTGTTGTCTGCTGCCACCAACACCCATCTAGTAGATGAATTGTTGAAGGAGGAATTAGCCAAGGGGTTCATCATTGGGCCTTTTGTGTCCTCACCGCTTAAAATGTGGAGGGTTAGCCCCATTGGTGTGGTAAGAGGTAAATTTTCTAATACATTTCATTTAATCTATGACCTGTCGGCTCCTCATTCTTCACCCGTACCTAGTTTAAATTCTCTTGTTCCGTCAGAAGAATTTTCATTGCAATATTCATCGGTAGACTTAGCCATCCAATACATTTTACAGTTGGGTCAGGGCACATGGTTGCCTAAGGCGGACATTTCAGATGCCTTCAAATTACTTCCCATCAAACCATCTCTCTGGCAATGGCATGGGTTCAAATGGCGGGAGATTTATTACTTTGCCACTAAGTTGACGTTCGGCTCCAAAAGCAGTCCTTGGCTCTTCAACACGTTTGCCTCAGCCCTCAATTGGGTTTTGACTTCTCAGATGGGGTGTGGCAAGGTCATTCACTACTTGGATGACTTCTTGTTATTAGAAAGCCCGGCACAGCCTTCCAAGGACCTTGCTGCACTCATGGTATTGTTCACAGATCTGAATGTCCCCTTAGCTGCCCATAAGGTGGATGGGCCTGCCACTGTAATTACCTTTTTAGGTATTACCTTAGATTCTGTACACTTGATCGCAAGTCTGCCTCAGGACAAGCTGGTCAGGATCCGGGGTATCATACACAGTTTGGTCAGGTCCCCAGTGTGCTCTAAAAAAGACTTGCAGTCTTTGTTAGGTATGCTAAACTTTGCTATGAGGATTATTCCTCAGGGCAGGGCATTTGTGTCCAGGCTTTTAGCTCTCATTCCTCTCTATCAAGATGCCTCGGTAGGTTTTTCAGCTGTGTTTGGGGGTCAGTAGCTAGCAGGCCCTTGGCTTTCAGAGGTGTCGGACTTTCCCAGGTTTGCCCAGACATCAGCACTTTTTGAAATTTATCCAATTGTGGCTGCAGCTATCACTTGGGGACCCTCCTGGTCTGCACACACAGTGGTGTTCTTCACTGATAACTCGGCCACTGCTGAGATTATTAATAAGGGTAGATCTGGTTCTCTCCTGATAATGTCGTTCATGCGCAGGTTGACGTGGTTGGGCCTCAAGTATAATTTCCATTTCCAAGGGGAGTTCATTAGTGGGGTCTATAATGTGGCTGCTGATGCATTATCCCGTGCTGATTTCCGGCGTTTTTCCAACAGCTTCCAGAATCGGATCGGGTGGGTCAGCCGGTCCCGCCATTGGCCCTGCTGATATTGGATTAGTTGCACTCAGGGCGCAGGCATCCATCCTGGTGAATGCGCCACTGTCAAAGAACACGCTCAGGGCATACAAGACAGTGTGGAGGTGTTTCAGTGGTTTCAGGTCTCTCTATCCCTGCAATTGGGTGGGGGATGTCAAGTATATGATGTCTTTCATGGCCTATTGCCAGTTCAAGTTGTCACTTTCATTCAATACCATTAAGCTTTACCTTGCAGGTATTCAGCATTTCTCTTCACCACTCCATCCTGATAGACCGCCTTTTTTTGCAGCTCATCCTATTAAAGCCATTCTTAAAGGTATCCAGAGAACGCAGGGGAAACCAGGAGTCACACGTTTGCCTATCTCTGGGCAGATGTTCTGTGATCTAGCAGATCTATTGTCCCGTTCTCCCTTTGGGTTGGGTCCCAGTTTGGTTCTCAAGGCGGCAATCTTCCTTAGCTACTTTGGTTTCCTCAGATCTGGGGAGGTGTCCCGAGCGGGTCTGCATGCACCAGTTCTCCTCAAGGGGAGTCTCACTAGGTTTCCCGATCACTATGCTCTTCAACTTCCCAACAACAAGAACCCGCAGTTTGGGCAGGGTTTTGTGGTTAGTTATTACGCTACCAATACTGTCTGGTGTCCAGTACAGGTTTTGGATCAGCTTGCCGCCTTGTTTCCAGCAGCCCTTCACGATAGCCGATTGCTTCCTTTTCCCACACAGGCTCTGACTTCTAGTCAGTTTATCGCACATATTAGGATTCCGATAGCTAACTTAGGTTTGAACCCGAGACAGTTCTCGGGTCATTCTTTCAGGATCGGTGCAGCATCTGTGGCATCCCAGCAGGGGGTCCCATCCCATGTCATCCAATATATGGGACGCTGGCAATCTTCTTGCTATAGTCGTTACATTCCTGATCCCCATGTGGAGGTCAAACGTGCTTTTGCTACTTTGTTAAATTAAGTTATTTGTCATGTTTTCATTAAATTCCACTTACTGTACCTAGTTGTTCTCTCTTCTTGCCCTCTTTTAAGCTTACTCTCACGGGCGACCACGGCACACCTCAGGTCACCACAGGTGGGGTTACGTCTCAGCCAGTATCCTGACTCTGACTACAAGTGAAAGGCTGGCCATTGGTTAGCCTGGGTTTGTAGGAGGAGTCGGGGCCATATAATCCCCCTCCTCCTCTCCTACATTCTCGTCGGCTTGCACTTCCGGGTTCCCTCCCGCCCATTCCCCAATTTTTCCCATATTTCATACTCAGGGTATGCCCTCTTTTAAGCTTACTCTCACTGGCGACCATGGCACACCTCAGGTCGCCACAGGTGGGGTTACGTATCCTGACTCTGACTACAAATTTAGGATATCCTCATTGGGTAGAGCTGCAGTGATATACAGTAGATGATCTACCAACTGCCATTCCTGAACCTGATGCAATAGCCACAGGTATTGGGAGCTCTATCCTGCTGCCTGTTATTCCTATGAAATCCAGCATCTCCCTGTGCTAATTGAACACTGTGAATGCCAGAATCTAAAGCTCACACAGGCATGGAGATATTTAAAAAAAAATAATTGATGTCTTCCAAGCACAGTCAGGCTTAGCATAGGGACTGCAAGAGAGTGCCACCAACCAAGATGGCAAACAAAGACAGATCACTGCTCAGCAATGATGAAGATACTGGTGGTGAGTTTATATTTTCAAAGCTGCAAATGGATTATAAAAACTGGAGGTGGCCTCTAACTTCAAAGCAGACCTATCCCATATAATCAAGAAGGCAGTGCAACAGCACATGGCCCCTTGTAAACTGTGCCACGGGAGCACAAGACCCAAATGATGCCATTAGAGCATGGAGTCAGCAACATGGAAGATTAAATAGAGGTCATACTAACATGGGCTTAAAATACTACACAAAAGTTAGCAATGCTTGATAGCACTAGTAGACAATTTAAATGACCTAGAAAATAGGTAGCACAGGAATAATCTATGGATTATAGGGCTGCAGAAATCCTACCATGTGGTAGACCTGCACACGTTTACAGCATTTATCCTTCCACAAGCACTAGGCCTCAAGACCCCCCACAAAGTGGAACAAGCACATAGGTTTGGACCCATTCAATTGGATGCCAAGACCCCGTATCCTGTGATTGTCCTGTGTCTGGACTTCACAGACCATACCCAAATATTGTATGGCTTTAGAGCGCAACATAATCTTTATGCAGAGGGGCGCAAAATATTGCCTTTTGATGATTACTCAGTGTAAGTCACTAACCATTGTAAGGTCTTAAAGGTATCAGGTATGCTGGACTCTAGTTAACAAAAGTGTAAAATACATTTTCATAAACTGTAAGAATCACTACAACAAATCAGAGGACTTATTTTCAAAGAACAGATAGTATACGTGATTCATATTTTACACTGACGGGATGGATGTGCAATTGGATATTACTTGGTATGGGACATGGATGGGTCATGGGTTGTTTTTGGACTGGGCCCAACACCTATGCCACACTCACTTTGGTTTGCTTTTGTCTGTAAGAATAAAATATTAATGATTGTCATTAGAGAATAGATGAGGGACAATCATTATTCTTTTGTTTAAAGCTGTGTTAAATCCAAAAACAGTGTGCACAGGTGTGTGGGCAGCTGAGTGTGCACAGGTGTGTGTGTGGGCAGCCGAGTGTGTACAAGTGTGTGTGTGTGGGCAGCTGAGTGTGCACAGGTATGTGTGTGTGTGTGTGTGTAGCTGAGTGTGTACAGGTGTGTGTGTGGGCAGTCGAGTGTGTACAGGTGTGTGTGTGTGGGCAGCTGAGTGTGCACAGGTGTGTGTGTGGGCAGCTGAGTGTGTACAGGTGTGTGTGTGGGCTGCCGAGTGTGTACAGGTGTGTGTGTGTGTGGGCAGCTGAGTGTGTACAGGTGTGTGTGGACAGCTGAGTGTGTACAGGTGTGTGTGTGTGTGGGGGGGGCAGCTGAGTGTGTACAGGTGTGTGTGTGTGGGGGGGGGAGCTGAGTTTGTACAGGTATGTGTGTGGTTGGGGGGACAGCTGAGTGTGTACAGGTGTGTGTGTTTGTGTGTGTGTGGGCATCTGAGTGTGTATAGGTGTGTGTGGGCATCTGAGTGTGTACAGGTGTGTGTGTGTGGTGGGGGCAGCTGAGTGTCTACAGGTGTGTGTGTGTGTGGTTGGGGGGGGGGCAGCTGCGTGTGTACAGGTGTGTGTGTGGGGGGGGCAGCTGAGTGTGTACATGTGTATGGGGGTATGGGGGGGCAGCGGAATGTGTACAGGTGTGTGTGTGTGTAGGGGGTCATCTGAGTGTTTACAGGTGTGTGTGTGTGGGCATCTGAATGTGTACAGGTGTGTGTGTGTGGGCAGCTGAGTGTGCACAGGTGTGTGTGTGTGTGTGGGGCGGGGGGGCAGCTGAGTGTGTACTGGTGTGTGTGGAGGGGAGCTGAGTGTGTACAGGTGTGTGTGTGGGGGGGGGGGTCAGCTGAGTGTGTGCAGGTGTGTGTGGGGGGGGGCAGCTGAGTGTGTACAGGTGTGTGTGTGTGTGGGGGGGGAGCTGAGTGTGTACAGGTGTGTGTGTGGGGGAGAGGCTGAGTGTCTACTGGTGTGTTGGGGGGCTGAGTGAGTAGACATGTGTTGGTGACTGAGTGCATAGATGTGTGAGGGGGACTGAGTGCATAGAGGTGTGAGGGGGACTGAGTGCGTAGAGGTGTGAGGGGGGCTGAGTGAATACAGGCATGATCAGTGAAGGGGGTGCCAGATGGGGGGGTGCCAGATATGGATCCGCCCCAGGTGCCAAATGCTCTAGGTACGCCCCTGCCCCCATGGCTTTATTTAAATGTTTACCTAATTCCTAATCCAATTTTAAAACATAATGGGGGTTATTTACTAAGACTGGAGTGTGCAAAATATGGTGCAGCTTTGCATAGAAACCAGTCAGCTTTCAGGTTTTATTGAAAGAGCTTAACTGAACAAGCTGAAGTTAGAAGCTGATTGACTACCATGCACAGCTGCACCAGATTCTGAGTGCACCCGTTTTAGTAACTCTCCCTCACTGTATTATTCAGGTTTGGGATGCTGTCATATATTCTTGGGAGTTATAATCTCTGAGTAAACCTCCTATGGCTTTTACCCATAACCCTGCCTTCCCACCAGCCTTTCAGGGTCCAGCAAGCTTTTGGAAATGGATTATTGGGGTGCTACACAGACTTATAGACTAATTACCCCAGATGGTGTTAAAGTGTTTGTAAAGGCAGAAGTATTTTTTTTTTTAACTTAAAGTGGTTGTAAAGGCAGAATGCATTCTAGGCATTAAGATAAAAAAAAACCTTTTGTGTGCAGCAGCCCCCCCGAGGCCCCCTAATACTTACCTGAGCCACATCTCTATCCAGCGATGTGCATGACTGCTTTGGCCGTCCTTAACTCTCCCTCCTGATTGGCTGAGACACAGCGGTGGCGCCATTGACTCCCGTTGGTGTCAATCAAAGTCAGTTAGCCAATCATGACAGAGAGGGGCGGGCCAAACCACGGCTCTATGTCTGAATGGACACACGGAACTGCGGCTCGGCTAAGGTGCCCCGATAGCAAGCTGCTTGTGTAGGGGCACTTGACAGGAGGAAGGGGGCAGGAGCACTGAAGAGGCACCCGAGAAGAGGAGGATCTGGGCTGCTCTGTGCAAAACCATTACACAGGGCAGGTAAGTATAACATCATTGTTATTTTTAAAGAAAAAAAATTAGACTTTAGTATCACTTTAAGTAATTCTGTACAGTAAGATAAAAAACCTTCTGTGATCACCCACCCAGTGCACCTAAATACTTACCTGAGCCCAATCTTGATCCAGCACTGTGCCTTAAAGCAGAAAGGGTTTAAACTGCTATTATAAATTATTGGGTATCCAAAATAAATGCCTCAAACAACTTGGAACACAAAACACAGGACCACAATGCCTCATGTACAAGACCCAGAAAAGGAACCAGGGGAATGGAACCTCTTTCACCCGACATCACAGATGATGTGTCAAGACACTTTCAAGGCATTCACACCTATTCATCAGCCTAATGCTGTCAGGGCTGGGCTCAGTCCTTCCTTCTCTGAGCTGGCCGTTCAGCTCCTATCTCTCCACAGTGACTCACCTATTGATGATATCCTGCTCGTCAGTCCTGCTTATTCAAGCCGTCCAGCCCAGATGATCTCTGCCTTCGCCTTGGTCAACATCACAGAGACTTTCTCCTGTGCTCCTGTTAAAGACTTGCATGGCTGACATTCCTTCTGGCTCCAGATCCTGCTTGCTGTTCCACTACGCTGATTCCTGGCTTTCTGGCTTATCTGACTATCCGTTCCGGTTACCGAACTTTGACTATGTTTTGACTACGATAGTTCTATTTACTTTTATTATTAAACAAGTGTGATTTAACTGTACTTCTGTCTTGGTCTGATTCATGGTTTCTGACAGTAGGCGAAGGTCATGAATTCAGAAGATGCAGTCAATCCACTTGTTGGTAATATTTATTTTAGATTGTATGAGCAGGATCACCGCATGGATCAGTTTGCCATGGCATTACAAACGCTCCTGAGTCACACGGCTCACCTGGAATCTCCCACTGTGGCTGCTCCGGTACAACCTGTGTTGCAGGCTGTCCCTGCTCCTGCTCCAGTCTCTGTGCAGGCACTCGCCTCAAGCATTACCTCTATAAGTGGTATGTCTGGTTCCGCTCCGCTTCCACAGCGATTTGGGGGCGATCCAGTCCAATGCAGAGGGTTTCTCAACAAGGTTGAGATATACTTTGAGATGCTGCCCCAGGCGTTTTCCACAGACAGAAGCAAAGTAGTATCTTTGCTTTCTGAGAGAACTTTGGCCTGGGCAAATCCTCTATGGGAGATTCAAAAACCCATTGTCCTGAGTTACCCAGAGTTTGTGGCTTCCTTTAAAAAGGTTATTTGACGTTCCCGCACGCTCCACTTCTGCTGCCAAGTGCCTCATGTCCATCAAACAGAGTACGAGAACTGTTGCCGATTAGGCCATTGAATTCCGTACTCTGGCAGCAGAGGTTGCTTGGAACAATGAGGCCCTCGTGGCTGCTTTTTCTCATGGTCTCTGATACCATCAAGGATCAGATAGCAGCCCGAGATATACCCACTGAGCTGGAAAAGTTGATCACATTTGCCATTCTCATTGACTCCAGACTCAGAGAAAGGCTCTCTTTTAAGGAGTGCTTGCGGAGGCCTCCTGTACATTTGCCCCCGAGCTTTGCAGTCCCACCTTTGCCTCCCTCACCTCCCATGCCTCCTGAAACCGAGTCAGTCAGTGAAGGTGAACCCATGCACTTGCGCTTCACACGTCTCTCTGTGGATGAGAGAGCCCTTAGGAGGAGGGAGAGATTGTGCCTTTATTGTGGCCCGGCAGGTCACTTTTTGAAGTCTTGTCCTACCGGTCCAGGGAACGCCTGAACCTTGAGGTCCTGTCACGGACAGACCCTAGGTGGCATTGTTTCGCCCCCAGTTATCCAGAAGGATAAGCCCCTGGTTGTGGTTACCCTTTCTTGGGCTGAGTTGTCCGTCGAGATATAGGATCTAATCGACTCTGGGGCTGCAGGCCTGTACATTGATGCTGCCTTTGTATCGAAGCACTCGATTCCTCTGCCGCTGTGTGACACTCCACTTGCCACTGAGACTCTTGACGGGAGACCTCTACAGCCTGCCCATGTGACTTATGAGACTGTTCCATTGTCCATGACCGTAGGGGCTCTTCACCATGAGATAATCCAATTCCAAGTTATTTCCTCACCTAAGTTTCCGCTGGTTATTGGTTATCCTTGGTTAGAGAGGCACAACCCCTCTTTTGATTGGCTCAGTGCTGAGGTTCTCTCCTGGTCGCCTCAATGCAGTAAAACATGCTTTCAGAAGGTAGCCACGGTCCTGTGTTCCTCTTCACTCTCCTCCCTGCCGGAGGAGTACCACAATTTTAGCGATGTCTTTGACAAAGTTCAAGCCGGTAGTTTGCCTCCACACCAGTTGTATGATTGTGCAATTGACCTTCAACGTGGTGCCATACCCCCTTGTGGCCGGGTTTACCCTTTGTCAGTCTTGGAGGATAGGGCCATGGAGGAGTATGTATCAGACGCACTTTCTCGAGGTTTCATCCGCAAATCCTCGTCTCCTGCTGGTGCTGGTTTCTTCTTTGTGAAGAAGAAGAGTGGTGAACTGAGACCTTATATTGATTATAGGGGTCTCAATCGTTTCACGATTAAGAATGCTTATCCGATTCCATTGATTACGGAGTTATTTGACCGCCTCAAGGGAGCAACGGTTTTCACGAAGCTTGATTTGAGAGGGACATACAATCTTGTGAGGATTAAGATGGGCGATGAGTGGAAAACTGCAGTTAATACCAGAACAGGCCATTATGAACACCTCGTAATGCCATTTGGCAGTTTTCCAGGAATTTATTAACGAGATTTGTTGCAGTTATGTGTGGTGGTTTATCTCGACGATATTCTCATATTTTCCAAGTCCCTGGAGAGCCACCACACAGATGGAGAAGTGCGAATTCCATCATGAACAGGTTAAATTCCTGGGTTATGTAATTTCCACTGCTGGTTTTTCAATGGACCCAGAGAAACTTTCAGCAGTCCTACAATGGCCCCGACCCATTGGTTTACATCCTCTGCAGCAATTTCTTGGCTTTGCCAACTATTATCGGAAGTTTATTCATCACTTCTCGTCTCTGGTCAAGCCCCTGATTGATATGACCAGAAAGGAGGGTAACCCACAGAGTTGGTCTCCAGAGTCTGTTAAGGCCTTTGAGGGTCTCAAGGCTGCCTGTTTCTGCTCCTGTGTTGGCACATCCTGATCCTACGTTACCTTTTATCCTTGAGGTTGATGCTTCTAAAACTGGAGTTGGCACCCTTCTGTCTCAACGTCCTACTTCTGAGCGTGCTATGCATCCTTGTGGCTACTTTTCCAAGGAATTGTCACCTGCGGAGTGCAATTACGAGATTTGGGACACAGAGCTGTTAGCGATCATTTTAGCTCTGAAAGAATGGAGACATCTCCTCGAAGGTACCACTGTGCTGGTTCTCATTCTTACTGACCATAAGAATCTCACATTCTTGTCTGAGGCTAAACGCCTTTCTCCCAGAAGGGCGCAATGGGCTCTGTTCTTGTCAAGTTTCAATTACATTGTTCAATTACATTCTTACCCGGTACTAAGAATGTAAGGGCTGACGCCTTGTCACGACAATTTTCCTCCACTTCCAAGTTGGAGTCAGTTCCGGTTCCTGTGATTCCTCCTGATCATATTCTGGCTATGGCTCGCACCAGTCTCACTTCTTCTTTGGGTGACAAAATTCTTGCTGCTCAGGTCCATGCTCCTCCTGAGAAACCTTGTGACCACTGCTTTGTCCCAGAGAGTCTCTGTACTGCCGTGCTCCAGACTTACCATTCTCCCAAGGCTGCTGGCCACCCTGGGAAGAATCAACTCTTTTGGGCCATTTCCCAACAATTCTGGTGGCCTAGTCTACGTGCTGATGTAACTGCCTTCGTAGCTGCCTGTTCCATGTGTGCTCAGAGTAAGACTCCACAACACCTTCCAGTGGACCTCCTACAACCCATACCCAATGGAGAGAGGCCCTGGACATACCTGTCTATGGATTTTATTGTGGAGTTACCCAACTCCCAGGGCAACACAGTTATCCTTATGGTGGTTGACCAGTTCTCAAAGACGTGTCATTGTATTCCACTTAAGAAGTTGCCCACTTCTAAGGAACTGGCTTCCATTTTTGCTCGGGAGATCTTTCGCTTACATGGGCTACCCAAAGTGATTGTCTCGGTTCTGGCGAGCCTTTTGTGCACAGTTGAGAATTCAGCTTGCTTTCTCCTCTGCGTATCATCTACAGTCTAATGGGACCGCAGAACGAGACAATCAGTCCTTAGAGCAGTTACTACGTTGCTATATTTCTGACCATCATAACAACTGGTCAGACCTCTTACCATGGGCGGAGTTTGCTCACAATAGTGTCTTGAATTCTGCTTCCTGATTGTCCCCGTTTATGGCGAACTATGGTTTCCAACCTTCCATGTTGCCTGACTCATTTGTTCCACAGAGTATTCCTGTGTTAGAGGAGCATCTCCATAGTCTTCGTTCCACTTGGGCACAAGTCCAGGAGGCTTTGCGACATGCTAATGATAGGTACAGGCTCCATGCCTTCCTACCAGGCTGGGGACAGGGTCTGGCTGTCATCTCAAGACCTCTGACATTGTGTTCCCTCTCTGAAGTTTGCACCTCGGTTTATTGGGCCTTTCTGTATTGTCTGCAGGATTAACCCAGTGGCTTATGCGTTAGACCTTCCTTCTAATATGCATATCTCAAATGTATTTCATGTCCCCTTATTAAAACCTTTGGTCTGCAACCGCTTTACCAACTCGGTGCCACGTCCTCACCCCGTACAGGTTGAGAACCATGAGGAGTATGAAGTACAGTCCATTGTTGACTCTCGTAGGTTCCGTGGGCGCATACAGTACCTGGTGCATTGGAAAGGGTACAGTCCAAAGGGAACGCTCTTGGGTCTCATCCTCGGACATACATGCCCCTGTCCTCCTCCGTCATTTCCATAGACGTTTTCCCCTCAAGCCTGGTGGTCCTCCGAGGGGGGGGTCGTTGAGGAGGGCGTACTGTCAGGGTTGGGCTCAGCCCTTCCTTCTCTGAGCTGGCCGTTCAGCTGTCGGCTAATTGCCAGCTCCTATCGTTCCACAGTGACTCACCTGTTGATGATATTCTGGTCGTCAGTCCTGCTTACTTAAGCCGTCCAGCCCAGATGATCTCTGCCTTCGCCTTGGTCGACATCACAGAGACTTTCTCCTGCACTCCTGTTAAAGACTTGCTTGGCTGACATTCCTTCTGGCTCCAGATCCTGTTTGCTGTTCCACTACGCTGATTCCTGGCTTTCTGGCTTGTCTGGCTATCCGTTCCGGTTACCGAACTTTGGCTATGTTTTGACTACGTTTGCTATATTTACTTTTATTATTAAACAAGTGTGATTTAACTGTACTTCTGTCTCGGTCTGATTCATGGTTTCTGACAGATGCGAATGCATTTAGGTGCGTTTAGGCACGTCTAGTGCTTGGGGGTTCATTTATTCCTTTGGCCAGAATATTATTTTACACCTATGGACACATAGGCTAACATTGTGGGGAGTTTAGAGGCAGAAAAAAAATTGAAACTTTTCTAAAAGCTGCGTTTTAACACCCTGTGTGCATGAGGCCAATACTGCTTGCCAGTTATTCTGCTAATCTCATAGATCCTAATTATGGCAATTATAGGTTAATATCGTGGGAAATAAAAGGAATGGACAATTCCTAGATTACAACATAGGCTTTACTAAAAAAAGTTATTCAAATTATAGCAATGTTGACTCTGGTCAAAGGGATAAATGGATATAGCTAGTGATGGATTTATACCTCACGCATTCTCAGTTAGTATTTTCACAAGATGTGAAAATAAAATTATTTGAAGGGTTTTATTTTAAATAAGCTTTTGTCACATTTTTTTAGTTTCTTCTCTCATTTTTTCTTTTATAGAGTCATGATCAGTGATGTACAAGCACTCATTGCTAAAAGCACTGCCAATGAACATAGAGTGCAGACATTGCTGTCCTCATTTGATTACACAAAGTACCATCCAATGCAAGAGGTAAGAATATGCATATTTGTAAATCCAATTATTGCTGGGTTGTGTGGTATAGAGTTCCCCTTTTAAGTACGCCCTTCCTTTACTCATGGCAGTTGTTCATACTCAACCCAAGACTTGCAGGAGTGAAAGGGCAAATAAGGAGCATGGACTGGTCAGGACACTGCAACTGGGAAAGGCAGACAGTGAAACAGAGACTGGCAGTCGGGGATTGACAAATAGTGTAAACAAGAAGAAACTGTGCAAAAGCTACTAAAAAAGAAACTAAGATACAAATACTGCACTGCACATTAATATTGTACTGTATTTTTTATTTGTCCTGAAGGGTAATCATAATAAAGTCATTTTTATAGCAAGAGTTCATTCCAATGATTTACTGATTTTTATAGAAAAATGCTATATATCAAGCCATATGTTATATTACCTCTTTGAAAGACCATAAACAGCCATTTCATGGCCGATTTGAGAACTTACAGTTTTTCTCCATTGTTTTGGCTCATTTCTTGAAACAGAAATGACATTCTCAAAACAACATGGACAAATCTCCAAACCACTTGGCAATTGTTCACAACTGAATTGAATTTCTCACTCATTTCATCAAAATTGCAAATGTCTCAGTACATGTCTCAATGTCTCAGTACATTTTTCAAATGATTAAGTACAAGTAGCCTACATTTAGCACAATTTCCAAGTGAATAGATCTTGTTGATCTAAACTGATTGTCAATTCTCAGTCTAATGGTTGTTCTCTCCAAAACGTATCAGCGTCATTTCATTGTTTAAGTCATCACATGCACAATAGTCTGTTCAATTGTCAAAATTATTCAGGAACATAATACCATGAATACCATATGTGAATCTCTTGGAACATTTGATAAAATGATTACAGCAATTGACAGTCAGGTGCAACTAGAACTTGTCTAAGGGTCCTTTCACACTGGGGCGGTTTGCAGGCGCTATTGCGCTAATAATAGCGCCTGCAAACCGACCCGAAAGTGCCGCTGCTTTCATTCCAGTGTGAAAGCCCCGAGGGCTTTCACACTGGAGCGATGCGCTGGCAGGACGGTAAAAAAAGTCCTGCCAGCAGCATCTTCGGAGCGGTGAAGGAGCAGTGTGTATACCGCTCCTTTACCGCTCCTGCCCATTGAAATCAATGGGACGGCGCGGCTATACCGCCGGCAAAGCGCTTCTGCAGAGGCGCTTTGCGGTGGTTTTAACCCTTTCTCGGCCGCTAGCAGGGGGGTGAAACCGCCCCACTAGCGGCCGCATACCGACGGTAAATCGCCGCTTACAATAGCGGCGCTTTACCGCCGACAACGCCCCCGCCCCAGTGTAAAAGGAGCCTAACAAAGGAGGAGTCGGAGTTGGTCTCAGATGACCAATCAAACAGTATGTTTAGTTACCTGACAGGTGCTGTCCATGATTGTAAATGCTGCCAAACATGTATATATAGAGCTTGACCATGCAGGACCAGTACAATTTCTGAACATGGAGGCACCTGGCCACGTAAATGAACAAGGGAAACTGCCTGCTAGAGGAAGAGGAAGAAGAAGAGGAAGAGGAGTAAGGGTGAATGGCGGTGGAATAGGGGGAAGAGGTCGAGGAGCACAAAGACACCATGCTGTCCCTGATGAAATTCGGGCCACAATTATAGATCATGTCATCAACCATGGCCTCACAATGGCGGAGGAAGGTCGCCGAGTGCAGCCTAATGTGCCTCGCTCTACAGTCTTCTCTATCATCCAAACCTTTCGCAGGGAAAACAGGTATGTAGATAGTCAATGATGGAATTATATAATGTATAGGACAGGACACTGTGCATAGAGCAACAAATATGTTTATTTACTCATTTACGTATTCATTTAGTGTGTGTGTGTGTGTGATAGGCCTACAGTATTACAGTATCTTACCTCAGTGGGATGTTACGTATGATACTAACAATAACAAGAAAAATATTGTAGAAATAAACTATGGAATAGTATGGAATAGTTTATTTTCTACAATATTGATGATACAGTTTACAGTAGTATTCCAGTCACTGTGCAGTGATGCATTGGAATTGTGGTAAAGTTACTGTAAGTAAAACAACAATACGATTACATTGGTAACTCATTCTGTACGGAATACATAAGGTATAAATTATAAATGGAGTGTTGTCCTTTGAATTCTATGTCTAGGATTGGACGACAACTTGGCATGGGTGGCCGAGGAAAACTTCTCAATAAACAACAAGAACAAGAGATCTGTAACATGGTGTTGGCAAATAATGCCATCACATTGAGACAGATCTGCACTGCAATCCTACAAGACAAAGCCATATTCCAAAATGTCACTCTATAAGCATCTCCACAATTGCCCGCATATTGAAGAAGCATCAGATGACAATGAAGCAAATTTACAGGGTACCATTTGAGAGGAACTCTGACAGAGTGAAAGAGCTGCGGTACCAGTATGTACATGGAAGTCAGTCACTGGTTGTCCATCAAGATAACCTTTTTACAATTACCGTAAGCAGTGGTTCCCAAAATGTATTGGTTTCAGTACCCACTTTACCTGATTTCTGAATCTAGGTAATCCAGGTATAAAAGTATTTGATTTACGTATCTGATTTATAAACATTTTGTCTAAAAACTGCAGCTTACTGTATGATGCAATTATCATTATAATCCTTATTTTGAAGAATATAACATACAATACAGTAAGAAAAAGGGTCAAAGAGCTGCAATTACAGTAGTGCCTCCCATGTAAATCTATCTAATACTGTGGGTTTTACTGTAACATTTCAATAAGTCTACTCATTGATAATTTTTCCCCTCCCCTTTCTGTCAAATACCCCCTGTAGTACCTCTGCATAGGGTACATGTACCCCAGGTTTGGAACCACTGGAATACTGGCCAGTAATATATTGAACTTGTTTAGAACATTCCTATGTAACTGTCTGTAACTGTAGTGTATGACTCTTCTGTATGACTGATTTGATGTTTTCTTTTTTTACTCTATTGTAGAGAATAATGGCATTGGAAGGAAACGAGACTTCTCACATACTCGTGTATGTGGATGAGGCTGGCTTCAACCTGGCCAAGGGCCGAAATTTTATTGGCCACCGGGCCAGGGTGGATGTCCCAGGCCAGCGAGGGTGTAATATAACTATGTGTGCTGCCATTTCTGAGAATGGTGTGGCCACTCACATCCCCAGTCTTGGCCCATACAATACACAGAAGCTCCTCATCTTCTTGGACCGCCTTCATTTGGATTTGATCCCTGAAAATAAGAGAGGTCTAATAGGGCCTCACTTACCACAATATATAATTGTATGGGACAATGTGAATTTCCACTGTGGCCTGCTTATCAGGGCCCGGTTCACTGCTCATCCAAAGATGGATATGGTGTTCCTACCACCTTACTCTCCTTTCCTCAACCCTATTGAGGAGTTTTTCTCCGCTTGGAGGTGGAGAGTGTATGAGCATCGGGCTCAAAATCAGAGGTCCCTGCTCCATGCAATGGATGCTGCCTGTGAGGATATTACAGGAGATCAGTGTAGGGGATGGTTGAGACATGCACACCATTTCTTCCCTCGTTGCATTTCAGGGGAGGATATACGCTGTAATGTTGATGAGAATCTGTGGCCAGACAGACAGCAGCGTGTGGATGGGCAGGAGGGTGAGGACGGTGGCCAGTGAAGAGATGTTACAGTAGTTGTGAAACTCCAGCTTTATTTACAGCATTGTAGGCTAAATGTAATTTTCCTTGTTTTTTTGTTTGTGTGTTTAAATTTCCGTGTATTATGCTGTATACGATTTCTTTTTACTCTGATTTATGGAAGTTACTTTGTGTGTGAAGGATAATGGTTACAATACTGTAAAGTAATTTTTCCTTGGCAGTATGAGTGCAATGTGTGATGCCAAACCTTGGAGGCTACTCTTATGCCGCGTACACACGGTCGTACTTTTCGTCTACAAAAGTCCAACGGACGCTGACGGACTAAAGCTGGCTGGTAATCCGATCGTGTGTGGGCTTCTCCGGACTTTCAACTGACTTTTTTAGCCTCAAATCCGACGTACTTTAGATTTGAAACATGCTTTAAAACTTTACTTCGTAACTACGACGGACCCCGAAATCCGCTCGTCTGTGTGCTAGTCCGACGGACAAAAAGCCACGCTAGGGCACCTATTGGCTACTGGCTATGAACTTCCTTATTTTAGTCCGGTGTACGTCATCACGTACGAATCCGTCGGACTTTTGTGTGGTCGTGTGTAGGCAAGTCCGTTCGTTAGAAAGTAGGCCGCAAGTCCGCCGCAAGTCCACCGAAAGTCTGCCGGAAGTCTGTCGGACAGGCTGTCCGACTTTTGTAGACGAAAAGTACGACCGTGTGTACGCGGCATTACCCTAAAATCTTTTCTTTTTTTTCAGTTTTATACACAGTTCAGCTAGCTAGACAAAAACTGTAGAGTAACCATTGTCAATGAAGGACTGGGCTAAGACTGAAAGGTGGACATGAGGGATATTTCAATGGCCCTCTGCCTTAGAGACAAAACATCTAAACATTTTGACTTGCAGTGCTTACACAATGCCAAAGGGATGAAGCATTTTGGGGGCACTGACTATTTGAATGAGAAAGAAATTTATTTTTGACACATGAGTGAACTGTTTTGGGAAAGATATGAGCTTTTGAAGGTGAACCATGGTGTTGTGCTGAACCATCCAGGTTATTTTGGCAAAAGCACCAAGAGAGTTGAGAACGTCCGGTCTGTTTCAAGAAATGAGCCAAAGCAATTGAGAAGAATCTTTGCCATTTTGGTAGCACTGACTCTTTATATGGGAAAGGAATATGGTTTTGAAGCATGAGTGAACAGTTTTGGGAGAGATGTGAGCTTTTGCACGTGAGTTATAGAGTTGTGCTGAACTGTAAGACTGTTTTGCCAAATGAACTTAGAGTTTTGAGAATGTCATTTCTGTTTCAAGAAATGAGCCAAAACAATGGAGAAAAACTGTAAAGTAGAACTAAAGGCAAAACTTTTTTTTTTGGACAGAGTAAGGGAGGGTCATAACCCCTGTGATTTTTTCTTCTTCGCCATCTGTGTCCCATTGTGCAGATTTCCCTTAATTTCCTGTTACATAGACAAAACAGGAGGTGAGAGAAAATCTCTCCAAAAGGAGGGAATCCCTGGTTGTCACTAGAGTCATCGGAACTAATGTCCTCATTGGAAGATTTTTCTTCTGTACCTTTTCTGGTGACAACCCAAAATTTGAGATTTTCTTATAATTTCACTTTTAGTGATAATGGTAAACAGGACAAATAGAGAGTGGGAATCTCCCTAATGCGGCCACAGGCAGCAATAAAAACCAGGTATTCTAATCCCTCTCCCCTCTGCCCAAAACAAAAAAAGTTTGCCTTTAATTATACTTTAATGCAACAGTCAGCTGAACCACTTATGTATGCAATAATAGAATGTGTTTCTCACCAGTCAAGTGCTTGGCATTTCATAAATGAAGTTAAAAAAAAAATAAGACAAATGATATACGTATATAATTTTTGTTTTGAAAGACATACAAAAATGTTAAAACCCCCCTCTGTTTTTACTACTATTAGAATTTATTTTATTTTCTAAATTTCTAGAAAAATTTTCCCTCACATTCTGCTTGTAACTGTTTCCCCGGCAGGGAGTGGGGAAAAAATCTGCAACAGGGACATAGACACCAATAAAAAGCAGGTGTCTGAGAGGTAATAGCACCTGGAGTTATTCCTAATGGCTACAGAGATAAATATCAAATATAATTATGCAATATTTCATATTTATCTGAAAAAATGAAAACATGTTTGTTAGTTTATTTGTTGAAGTGTTTACTTTTTTATTCTTAATATAATTAAGGAGGGCACTTCTTACAAAAACACAATACATTTACTTTAATTAATTAATTTACAAATGCCTGGGGACAGGGGATCCAAATGTATTGCTTTTTAACATGAAACCCATTCAGCACCATAACAGAGTTTACTTAATTACTTCTTAACCACTTCTTAACCACTTCAGCCCCGGAAGATTTTACCCCCTCCCTGACCAGAGCACTTTTTTTACAATTTGGCACTGCATCGATTTAACTGACAATTGCGCGGTCATACAATGCTGTATCCAAACAAAATTTGGGTCCCTTTTTCCCCACAAATAGAGCTTTCTTTTGGTGCTATTTTATCACCTCTGTGGTTTTTATTTTTTGCGGTATAAACAAAAAAAGAGCAACAATTTTGAAAAAAAAAACAATATTTTTTAATTTTTGCTATAATAATTATCCCCCAAATTTAAGAAAAAAAATTTCTTCATCAGCCAATATGTATCCTTCTACATATTTTTGGTGAAAGAATTGCAATAAGCATATACTGATTGTTTTGCGCAAAAGTCATAGCGTCTACAAACTATGGGAAAGTTTTATGTTATTTTTATAATATTTTGATATTTTTTTTTTTACTAGTAATGGCGGTGATCTGCGATTTTTAGCGACAATGCAACGGATATATCGGACACTTTTGACACATTTTTGGGACCATTGACAATTATACAGCGATCAGTGCTATAAAAATGGCAGGGAAGGGGTTAACACTAGGGGGTGATCAAGGGGTTAAATGTGTGTTCCCTCATTTGTGTTTCTAACTGTGGGGGGATGGAACTGACTAGAGGAGGAGACATATCTTTGTTCCTCTCCTCACAGAACTAACTGTATGGGGATAGGACTGAGTAAGAGAGGAGATATATCGCTGTTCCTACTTACTAGGAACAAACGACATGTCTCCTCTCCTCTGACAGCACAGGGATTTGTGTGTTTACACACACAAATCTCGGTGCTGGCACTGGTGCATGCGATCGTTCGTGGCCGGTGGAGATCGCCGGCCATGCGCATCGCGACCCCCCGCCGTGCAGCGGGTGCGTGCACCCTCTGGTGACCAAAAAGGGGAAGGATGTACCTATACAGGGTTTCACCCAGGAAAGACATTCTGCCACAGTATATCTGCGTGAGCCGGTTGGGAACCGGTTAAACTATAACTAAAGGCAACACTTTTTTTCCAGTTTTGGACAGAGTGGAGAGGGATTAGAACACTTGTGGATTTTTATTGCTGTCTGTGCCCCATTAATGAGATTTATCCTCTCTATTTGTCTTGTTTAAGATTAACTTTGAAAGTGAAAGTAAAAGAAAACCCAATATTTTGGGTAGTCCCCAGAAACGTAATAGAGGGGAACTCTTTCAATGGGGATACTAGTCCCGGTGACATGGGGGTCCCCAAGGATTTCCCTTAATTCGCAGGGATTTCCTCTCACATCCTCTTTGGCTATGGGACAGGAAGTGAAGGAAAATCTCCACAATGAAACACAGATGGCGGAAAAAAAAAAAATCAGCCAGGGGTTATGACCCTCCCTTATGCTATCCAAAATGGAAAAAAAAGTTTTGCCTATAGTTCTACTTTAAAGTATGTAATCCTGTAAATAGTAAAAACATCCAGTTGAGCTAATAGAATTTTGCTCTACAAATGTGGTACCCATAATTAATACATAAGTTAGTATACCTAGTAGTAGTTAAGGAACATTCAACTGGAATTGTTCTGTAGTGTTAAAGATAATTCATAGCTTGTCCAGTCCACGTCTACATAGGAACTAAAATAAAAAAGTTTGGTTAAGCTACATAACTTCTTCAACTTTACAGAACAAGTCTAGTTGTATGTGACTAACTACTACTAGATCTATCATGACCTGGATAAATGAGAACCTTCATAGACACATAAGTAATCATACAGTTTTATTTGTCTTTTACAGATTTACAAGTGGATTGACCAAATCAAGCAAGAATATCCACATCTAGTTACATTAAATTATTTGGGATCAACCTATGAATTTAGGCCTATTTACTACTTTAAAGTAAGTTTTATACATGAATATTGTTGAGGACAGCAAGAATGTGTCGCAACCAAGGCCTCTATTTAGCGCTGGGGGTTGCAATAGCCTGACACCGTAATACAGTCCAAGCTTCAGGGCACAGCCTACAGTATATCTAAGTTTTATACAGTAACGTGCATGTCCTGGAGCTAGTCCTAGCTCCAATGATTCCCTCCAGCACTGAATGGAAGCTTCAGTTTTAATGATCCTAACATGATTCTTTTTTTTTTTTTTTTGCCACGTCAGCGAGATATATTTCCGGTAGTCATGTTTCAGTTATTAAAGTTCAAAAACCCGTCCCTTCACGTCATCACATCATGGTGGCAATTTTTGTCAGCTTTTAACCAAACAAATATATCATAAACAAAGCCTTGTTACAATAAACTACCCTCTTTCCAACACATCCTAAGACACTCCTGTCCCCCCCCTCCCGACTCCGCAGCCTCGCCTCTCTTATTTCACCTCCCTCTCCACCGCTCCTACTCCACTCCGCTCCTGTCTTCCCCAATGTCAGCTCGTCACACCCTGGCTCGCTATACGCCGACTCACAGTATCTAGACCTCTAGGCTAAAAGCCCCATACCTCGGCCGCTCTTAGAGAGTCTTTGAACTCCATCCATTTCCTCCACTTCGTCTCAAAGACTTCCATATTCGTCCCTTCGCTAAGCCTAAGGTATTCTAGACTTTGTATTTCGTTAATTTTGTTGAACCAGTCTCTCATCGTGGGTCTTCCTTTCTTTTGCCAATACCTTGGTATAAGGCTTTTAGCTGCGTCGGTGAGCTGTGGCAACAGCGTTTTCAGATATGTCTTAGTGGGCATTTCGCTCTTATGAAATAGCCGCTCCCAGGGGTCATTCGGGATAGCAATATTGGTAATCTCTTTGATTATTCCCCTTACCACCCCCCAGAATTTTTTAATTTCCGGGCATTGCCACCAAATATGTGCCATTGTCCCTATTTCTTTACATCACCTCCAGCATAATTGCGAAAATTCCTTCTGGCATTTATGTACTCTGTCGGGGGTCATGTACATTCTCGCCAAACACTTGTAGTTCAACTCCAGCATTTTGCAGTTTACCGAAGTGGCATTAGCTCTCCTTAGTATCTGCCATGCTTCCGAGTCTTTAAGCTTACTTTCCAATTCCTTCTCCCACTTCTTGATATATGGGGGGACATCTATGTTCCTCAATTCTATTAATACTTTATAGATCTTAGAGAACCCCCCCTTCCTTTTTTTTTGTACACAAATTTTCTCCAGTGGGAGTAGTTTATCTGCCGATCTAATTGGCTGCGGGGGGGAGTTAATAAAATGGCTCAATTGGTTATACCTCCATGGGTCTATGACGAGGAGATTGTCCTTATCTTTAAGTTCTTGAATTGTGCAAATTTTATCCTGCCTCATTACATCCTTTAGTTGGGCGTCATCCTCCAAAATCCACTTCCCGAACCAGTCCTCCATCCCTGGTGCAAAGTATTCAGTGTCCTTAAGTGGAATTAGGGGAGAATTGAACTCCCAGTGCTCCCTTTTGTGCAATGTGTCCCAACTTTAAGTGCATGTCTTGTAATATCCTGTTTCAGCGCTACATTTTCTTAAGTGTGGTGGAATCCATACAATTTCATTTAACTTGGTTTCACTAATTGTATATTCCGTTTTTACCCACTGTTTTTCTTTGTTCTTTTTAACCCAATCTATTACTCGTGCTAAAGCAATTGCCTCATAGTACTTAAAAATATCTGGTGCTCCCCACCCCCCCTTATCCTTGTCTTTGGTTTACTGAGTGAAATTTAAACAATGTTTTTGCCCTCTCCAAATAAATCTTAAAAGCATCGTGTGTAAACTTTTGAGGTACGCTTGTGGAAGTGATATTGGAAGCATCTGCATTTTATATGTGATTTTGGGTAATATTACCATTTTATATATGTCAATTCTACCTCCCCAAGATAACTGACCTCGTGAGATTCTGTTCAGCTCTTGCTTTATTTCATTAAGAAGGGGCATATAGTTCGCCTGGATCAGGGTCTCTTTTGAAGTAGTTATTTTAACTCCTAAGTAATTAAGTTCTTTTTTCCCCCAAATAAATGGAAAGTGTTTTTGATATGATTAATCTCTGAGTTTGCTTTTGTTGATATCTAGCGTTTCCAATTTGGTCGGATTAACCCTAAAGTTGGAGAGCTTCCCGTATTCCATTAATGTAGATATAATATTTGAGAGAGTGGTCCTCGGGCGTGTGACATAGAGCAGAAGATCATCCGCAAAGGCAGCTAGTTTATATTCCTCTTTGCCGATCCTTAACTCGCTAATGTCTGGGTTTTGCCTAATCCTGGAGAGAAGGGGTTCGAGAGCCAACGCAAATAGCAACGGGGAGAGTGGGCACCCCTGTCTTGTGCCATTGAACATTTCAAATGGCTCTGAGAGTAGACTGTTTACCCTCACCCTTGCTGTGGGTCGGGAGTATAATGCCTTTATCCATCTAAGGGTTCTATCCCCAAGTCCAATCCCCTCCAATGTGCACATCATGAAGCCCCAGTCTACTCTGTCAAACGCTTTCTCAGCGTCGATTGACAGAAGTAGACCTGGGGCTCCGCTCTCTTTGATTTTCTGCACTGCTAAAAGCGTTTTGATGCCGTTATCACGTCCCTCTCTTCCTGGTATAAACCCTACCTGGTCTGGATGTGTAATCTTATTTATTATTTGTTTCAACCTTTCTGCAAGCACTTTGGCAAATAATTTCGTATCAACGTTAAGGAGCGAGATGATTACTTTAAAGTGGAGTTCCGCCCATATAAATGTCAGCAGCTACAAAAAGTGTAGCTGCTGACTTTTACTAATCGGACACTCACCTGCCCCACGATCCAGCGATGCGGGCGAACAAAGCCTCTCCCCCTCCTCTCTGCGGCACCGGCATTCTGACTGTGGGCGCCCGGCTGTGGCTTCACAGCCGGGCATGCACTGTGCATGCGCAAAGCCTTGCTGCATGCTGTGATTGGCAGGGCAATCTTCTGGGACCTGTGACATGGGGGAGGGGGGAGAGGTGAACCTCCCCGGGAGGAAGTGGGAGCTGGATGCCTCTAAAAAAAGGTATCTGCTCCCCCCCAAAAAAATGACATGTCAAATGTGGCATACCAAGGGGTCACCTTCACTTAAAGCGGAAGTTCCATTTTGGGACGGAACTCCGCTCTAATGCAGCTACCTTATTCTTGCTGCTTCATGATTATTAATAAACTATAGTTCTGGCTAGCGATGTTATTGTGGATTTCATGTTTTATTACTATTATTATACAGGATTTATATAGCGCCAACAGTTTGCACAGCGCTTTACAACATTCGGGAAAACAGTACAGTTACAATACAATTCAATACAGGAGGAATCAGAGGGCCCTGCTCGTAAGAGCTTACAATCTAACTTTTTTATCACACAGTGGCTTAAAGTGTAATTCCTGTCAAATTCTAACAGGCTAAATTTACTCCCACCCAAGTCTAAGATTAATATATCTACCCTGTACCCCTCTAGAGCTGGCGCTTCCAGCACCAGCTTCAGTGTAGAGGAGGGACAGCTGACAATGGCTGCCCCATATTAAGCCTATGGGTGCTATTATTGCCCAGGCTCTGCAGCCATTGTCGCTGCCTCTCCTTTACACTGAAGGTGGTGCTGGGACCCGATCATGTGACTGGACTGCATCAGCTTCAGAATAAATAAGTATAGACATCTTTTCTTTTACATGTTAGATAGACTAGTCTTATGCCCCGTACACACGGTCGGATTTTCCGACGGAAAATGTGTGATAGGACCTTGTTGTCGGAAATTCCGACCGTGTGTAGGCTCCATCACACATTTTCCATCGGATTTTCCGACACACAAAGTTTGAGAGCAGGTGTTAGGTACCTGGTAGGAGAGCCTGACTTGTAGGAGAAGACCTCTCATACAACGCTGGTTCAGGAGCCACTGGAGTGGGGACAGTGGTCTCCTGAGCACAGTGGGGTAGGAGTGCCTGTAGAGTTGAGTCTCTGGTGCTGAGGTGAAGAGAGAGAGATCCCGCAGGGATGGCTGGACTGCAGATCAGGTGAGACTGGAAGCAGCAGCTGGAACACTTGGAGATGCAGAGGTCTCTGCAGCTGAAGCTGAAGGTGCAACAGCAAGGACTAGCAGGAACAAGCAGGGTCAGACGGTCCGGGTCAGCAAGGATATGAGACAGGCAAAACAGCAGGCAGAGGCAGCGTCAGTAGGCAGGCAAGGATCGGCAACGGTATCAGGCAGGTAGTATAAGAATAGTCAGACAGGCCGGGTCGGATTGGAGCAGAACGGGTGGTCACACAAGCCGGGTCAGATAGGTAGCAATCAATCAGGTTCAAATACAGGAATCACGAAGCTGAGACGAAGCAGCAATGTGTCAGAGGCACAGGGGGGCTTTTATGTGCACCTTGGCGCCAAACCGGCGCTATCGCGAACGCGCGCACGCCCGTACGCGCGCACGTGCACACGCGCGCGCACAAGCACCGCGAACCCGCGCGCGCCCTAGCGCCGCGCCGACGCCCGGGAACAACAGGGATTTGCCGAACAGCACGCGACGGGGCGCGCCGGCGCCCAGGCGTACCCTGACATTGCCCCCCCAAGGGGCAACCTCCGGGTGCCCCAAAGCCTCTTCTTTTCCGGATGGTTAGAAAAATAGGTTTGTACTAAACGCCTGGCATGTACATTACTTTCAGGTTCCCATGAATTACTTTCTGGGCCGTAGCCCTTCCACTTAACCAGGAACTGGATCTGCCCTTGTCTTTTCCTGCAATCAAGGATAGCCTCGACCTCAAATTCCTCATTGCCATCAATCATAATAGGTTCAGGAGGTCTAGCTCTACCGGGGAAGGGATCAGGTACAGCAGGTTTGAGCAATGACACATGAAACACGGGGTGTATTTTAAGAGAGTCAGGCAAAGTCAGTTCATACGAAACTTCATTTATCTTCCTTTTAACCGGGAATGGTCCCATAAATCTAGGTGCCAGCTTCTTAGAGGGACATGCAAGTTTGATATTACTTGTAGATAGCCATACCTGATCGCCAAGCTGAAGCTTCAACTCCCCTCTTCTCTTCCGGTCAAAAATCCTCTTGCTGTCCGCCTGCGCCTTAGATACTGCTTCCTGCAACATCTGGTTGTTATGGTTGATGAAGTCTACCGTACTCTGTACTGCCGGAACCGAGGACTCTGGAAGGAAATCGGGTAAAAAGGTTAGATGGAAACCATAATTGGCGAAAAAGGGGGATTGACCGGTGGCTGAATGTTTGGCGTTGTTGTAGGCAAATTCTGCCAACGGCAGCAAGGATACCCAATCATCTTGTGAAAAAGAAGTAAAACATCTGATATACTGTTCAAGAGTCTGATTGGTCCTCTCCGTCTGGCCATTGGTCTGAGGGTGATAGGCCGAGGACAAGGCCAGTTTAATTTTCAAAGACTCACACAGGGCTCTCCAAAAACGTGAGGTAAATTGTACCCCTCTGTCAGAGGTTATGTTTACAGGGATTCCGTGGAGTCTAATAATTTCCTTAATGAAAATGTGAGCCGTTTCCATAGCTGACGGAGTTCCTTTTAGTGGAAGAAAGTGGGCCATCTTGGTAAAACGGTCTACTACCACGAAAATAGCAGAACACCCCTCGGAACATGGAAGCTCTACAACAAAGTCCATGGATATCATCTTCCAAGGCCTATCGGGTACTGGTAAAGGTTTTAACAGGCCCCAAGCTTTACTCCTGGACGTCTTGTTCTGGGTACAGATAGGGCAAGATTTGACATATCTCTCACAAAAGTCTTTAAGATTGGGCCACCAGAAGGTACGCTGTACCAATTCCAGAGTTTTACGAACACCAAAGTGACCTGCCAGTGGGTGATCGTGAAGGAGTGCCAGGACCTTGACCTGAAGCCCCTCAGGAACAAAAATTTGGCTACCTTTCCAGAATAGTCCGTCCTTGCTACTTAAGGTAAACCCTGAGGGTCTGGCTGATTCAGAGGATGCTTCCTTAATCTGGGAAAGAAGATCAGTTTGTATGAGCAAAAAATTGTTTGCAGGTAAAATGGTGTCTGGCACAGATAAGTCCTTTGGGTTGTCATGCATCCGTGATAATGCGTCTGGTTTGACATTTCTTGAACCTGGCCGATACGTAATGTGGAAGGAAAAGCGTGAGAAAAACAGTGCCCAACGGGCTTGACGGGGTCTTAGTCTTTTAGCAGATCGTAGATATTCTAAATTCTTGTGATCAGTATAAATTAGCACTGGATGCACAGCCCCCTCCAACAGGTACCTCCACTCCTCTAATGCAGTTTTGATGGCAAGAAGCTCCCGATCACCGACATCATAGTTTCTCTCCGCAGAGGAGAGTTTTCGGGAGAAGAAACCTACGGGATGCATAACATCCTTACTGCCCTTACGTTGCGAGAGAATCGCACCGACCGCTATCTCTGAAGCGTCCACTTCTAAAATAAATGGCAAGGATGGTTCAGGGTGACTGAGAATAGGTGCTGAGGTAAAAAGTCTCTTGAGGTTCTCAAAAGCCTCTTGGGCTAGGTGATTCCAGAAAAAACGGGTATTCTGTTTGGTTAGTTGTGTGATTGGTGCGATTATTGCAGAAAAACCCTTGATAAACTTTCTGTAAAAATTTGCGAACCCGATGAATCGCTGAACCCCTTTTTTGTCCAGGGGTACCGGCCAGTCCAGAACGGCAGAAACCTTCTGTGGGTCCATCTTGATGCCAGTTGAGGAGATAATCAAGCCCAGGAATTGGATGCTCTGTTGCTCAAACTCGCATTTTTCCGCCTTTACATAAAGTCTGTGTAAACGGAGACGACCCAACACTTGGCAAACATGTTTCCGATGGAGATCTAGGGATTCAGAAAAGATCAAAATATCGTCCAGATATGCGATCACAAACAGATCTAGGAAGTCTCTAAGCACATCATTAATTAGGTGTTGAAAAGTCGCAGGGGCATTGCAGAGTCCAAAAGGCATGACTAAATATTCATAATGCCCGAATCGGGTCCGAAACGCTGTTTTCCACTCATGCCCAGCCTGAATGCGAACCAGATTATAGGCCCCTCTCAGATCAAGTTTAGAAAAAATGACGGCAGTCCTTAATTTCTGGAACAGTTCAGGTATCAAAGGTAGGGGATACCGATTTTTGACCGTGATTTTATTCAATTCTCGGTAGTCAATACACGGGCGGAGAGATTTGTCTTTCTTAGTAACAAAGAATATTCCCGCACCTGCTGGAGAAGTAGAATGACGAATAAATCCTTTGGCCAAGTTTTCATCAATATATGTTTTCAATACTTCTTGTTCCTTTTCAGATAGAGGAAAGATGCGCCCAAAGGGAATTTCGGATCCTGGCAGCAATTCGATGGGGCAATCGTAGGGACGATGAGGTGGAAGAGAATCTGCCCCCTTCTTGCTGAAGACATCTATGTAGTCATGATAGTGTTTGGGAATGGCCTGACGATTTGTCTGGTCGGAGTCCAGGCAAAGCAGGGTAGCTTGGGGATCCGAATCTTTCGCCAGACAGTGTTCCTGGCAGTAGGATGACAGAAATTTTACTTCTCCAGATGCCCAATGGATGTGTGGGTTGTGGGCCTGTAGCCAGGGAATTCCCAGGATAATGGGAAACATAGGGGAGGTGATGGCGTCAAGGATCAGCAATTCCTTGTGTTGAGAAGAAGTTGTAGCGGATAATGGCAGGGTTTCTTGTGTCACTTGTCCGGATCTGATGCGGGAGCCATCGGCAAGGAAGACAGAGAGTCCATGGGCTTTAGTCCGTAAAGGGATGTTGTGCAGGTTGGCAAAATTTAAGTCTATAAAGCAGCTGCATGCCCCGGAGTCAATAATTGCGTTGACTTGGAGTGTCCTTTCTTGAAGCTGTAACGAGAGTGGAATGGCAAGATGGGTAGCATTTGTTGATAAAGCAGAGAGACTGGTAAGTATAGGAGATGGACACTTACTCATTCTGGTTGGGCAATTATAGACATAATGCCCGGTTCCTCCACAGTACAGGCACAGATTTAATTGTCTACGTCGGGCACGTTCTTCGGAGGACAGTGCAGGTCGCATCAGACCTAGCTGCATTGGTTCGGAGGTATCCGGTGCGATATTGACTGCATTTGGACTGGGCACAGGTAAGTAGCGGGATGCAGGAATCGGGGCTCGTGGTGTCATCCAGGTCTGGCGGTTAGGTTGAACTGCTCGTTCAGATCGGTGTTCTCGGAGGCGACGATCGATCTGGATGGTTAGAGTGATCAAGGCCTCCAAGGTGTTTGGAATACCAACTCGAGCAAGTTCATCTTTCAAGTTTTCAGACAGTCCAATGCGGAACTGGTGACGCAGAGCCGCGTCATTCCACTGGGTGTCCGCGCTCCAACGTCTGAACTCAGCAACATAGTCCTCCGCAGGTCTGCGGCCTTGTTGGAGCGCCAGCAGAGCAGATTCAGCTGTGGCAGTCTGTTGAGGGTCCTCATATAATTGTGCCATGGCTTCGAAGAAAGCGGATAAGGATTGAGTTGGAGCAGAGTCCCCTTCAAGTAAACGGTGTGCCCAGGTCTGTGGTTCCCCTTGAAGGAGGGAAATGACAAATCCAACTTTAGTGGCTTCCAGTGAAAAGGTTCTGGGCTGTAAGGCAAAAAAGAGCTGGCAGGCATTGCGGAAACCCCGAAACTTAGCCCGGTCTCCGGAGAACCTTTCAGGAAAGGGGACCCGTGGTTCAGGCGGGATCATTACCACTGAAGGCCCTGGAACAGTCTGTGTTGGGGCGGCAGGTGGAGAGTAGGCTGAAGGGTTAGCCCCTGCAAGATTCTGAACTTGTCCCTCCAGTCTGTTATAGTTGTCCTGAAGGGCTTGCACTGCTTGGGTGAGAGCCGCCAGGTGTGTGCATATCTCCTTTAATGAAGAGGTATCTCCTGCAGGCTCAGACATGGCTGCTTCGTACTGTTAGGTACCTGGTAGGAGAGCCTGACTTGTAGGAGAAGACCTCTCATACAACGCTGGTTCAGGAGCCACTGGAGTGGGGACAGTGGTCTCCTGAGCACAGTGGGGTAGGAGTGCCTGTAGAGTTGAGTCTCTGGTGCTGAGGTGAAGAGAGAGAGATCCCGCAGGGATGGCTGGACTGCAGATCAGGTGAGACTGGAAGCAGCAGCTGGAACACTTGGAGATGCAGAGGTCTCTGGAGCTGAAGCTGAAGGTGCAACAGCAAGGACTAGCAGGAACAAGCAGGGTCAGACGGTCCGGGTCAGCAAGGATATGAGACAGGCAAAACAGCAGGCAGAGGCAGCGTCAGTAGGCAGGCAAGGATCGGCAACGGTATCAGGCAGGTAGTATAAGAATAGTCAGACAGGCCGGGTCGGATTGGAGCAGAACGGGTGGTCACACAAGCCAGGTCAGATAGGTAGCAATCAATCAGGTTCAAATACAGGAATCACGAAGCTGAGACGAAGCAGCAATGTGTCAGAGGCACAGGGGGGCTTTTATGTGCACCTTGGCGCCAAACCGGCGCTATCACGAACGCGCGCACGCCCGTACGCGCGCACGTGCACACGCACGCGCGCACAAGCGCCGCGAACCCGCGCGCGCCCTAGCGCCGCGCCGACGCCCGGGAACAACAGGGATTTGCCGAACAGCACGCGACGGGGCGCGCCGGCGCCCAGGCGTACCCTGACAGCAGGCTATAAAATTTTCCGACAACAAAATCCGTTGTCGGAATTTCCGATCGTGTGTACACAAATCCGACGCACAAAGTGCCACGCATGCTCAGAATAAATAAAGAGCTGAAAGCTATTGGCTACTGCCCCATTTATAGTCCAGACGTACGTGTTTTACATCACCGCGTTCAGAATGATCGGAATTTCCAACAACTTTGTGTGACCGTGTGTATGCAAGACAAGTTTGAGCCAACATCCATCGGAAAAAATCCTAGGATTTTGTTGTCGGAATGTCCGATCAATGTCCGACCGTGTGTACGGGGCATTAGAATGGGTTTGGGGGTAGACTTAGTAAGAATTTTACTTGAATTACACTTTAACTCGCCCTGTACTTGTAGCGCTACCCCTACAGGAGCTGCTTGAATTATTTGTGCCCTGGTACTCCCACAGATTAATCTGCAGACAGTCACAGGGTATTTTTCACACAGCCAGGTGCACACACTCTTCCGCTCGTTGTCTCCAATAACCAGTCTAGGGGGATATGTCTTTTTGTTTTTTGTTTTATTTGGAGAACTTGGATAGGAGAAGGGATTTAGTAGGATACTCCAAATTAACTATTCACAAGAGAGAAAAACTTTCTTAGTAGAACTGTGTAGCAGACTGTTAGTAGAACTATGCAGCAGGCTGTACTGAATAGAGCAATGTCCCTTGGTTTCAGAAGGAATTTAGTGGACTTTGCTTCTTCAAGACACTAGTCAGTGTCCGTTTTAGCTTACACCCAGTATGCTGACTTCTAGCACCAAGAGGGGGATTTAGTAACACCAGTTGGCATCCGTGAACATCCTCCCTCAGTCGCAGGAGAACTATGGTAATCAGCTTCAGTGTTTCAGGCCCTCAGGTCATCCACCTGAGGCCACAGGGTAGCCTGTGCTGAGGAGGGGCAGCAGGACCCCTCCCCACCTGACCCTCTCTCTGTAGAGGAAGACTCAGAGCCCATAAGTACAGTCACCCAGCACGCATTGGGGCACCTCCCCTTATAATTTTCCAGGGCTGTATGGATATTCATCCTCTTATGTGCATGGTTTCCCCCCACTGTCTAGCACATTTCATTGCTACTGGACCAGTATGAAACTCCAAGAAAGCTTGAGCAGCACCAGAGCACACTGAGTAGACTCTGCCTCGGCCTCGGCCTCATCCACCTGAGGCCACAGGGTAGCCTGTGCTGAGGAGGGGCAGCAGGATCCCTCCCCACCTGACCCTCTCTCTGTAGAGGAAGACTCAGAGCCCATAAGTACAGTCACCCAGCATGCATTGGGGCACCTCCCCCTCTAATTCTCCAGGGCTGTATGGATATTCATCCTCTCATCTGCATGGTTTCCCCCCACTGTCTAGCACATTTCATTGCTACTAGACCAGTATGAAACTCCAAGAAAGCTTGAGCAGCACCAGAGCACACTAAGTAGACTCTGCTAAACAATCACAGCCTCTGTTAAATAGATAGCACATATATTTATTTACTGATTCTCTGTTAAGCAGAGAAACCCAAAACAACTATAGTACACTCACTCCAGCACCTACCTAGGAGGGCGCTACATACTTAATGACAGTTAAGCTGCATAGAATATTTTGTTTTAATTTCAGTTTGAACTAACCTTTAAGCTGGCCTCACACTAAAGTGTTGCAGTATGCACACTAGTGTATCTTAGTGCCATTCACTTTTTGACCTCCACAACGCACCTGAGTTGCAGTGCACTGCAACCCATGGTAATGCACTACAATGTGTTGTGGTGTGCTGTGTCAAAAAAAAAAAAAATTCAAATAAATGGGCTGCCTACAGGAATGCACGATAACTCTCAACATAATGCAGTAGAGTGAACAGGTGTGAAGGGACCCTTATACCGCGTACACACGACCGGACTTTCCATCAGAATAGACTCCGACGGTCTTTCCGACAGAGTTCCACTGAAAAGGACTTGCCTACACATGATCACACCAAAGTCCGATCGTTTAGAACGCGATGACTTATGACGGGACTAGAAACAGGAAGTTCAATAGCCAGTAGCCAATAGCTGCCCTTGCGTCGTTTTTGGTCTGTCGGAAAAGCTTACAGACGAGCGGTTTTCCCGATAGGAACTGAATCCGTCTGAAAGATTTGAAACTTGTTCTATTTCTAGGTCCGTCAGAATTTTAGAAAGAAAAAGTCCGATGAAGCCCACACACGATCGGAATGTCCGACGGAATCATTCTGTCTGACCTTTTCTGCCGGAAAGTCCGGTCGTGTGTACACGGCATTAGAGGTTGATTTCAGAGGTTTGCCACAGGTAAGGTTGTTAGGAAGCTCACATTGCTTAGCTGTTAAAGACTGCATGTACGTGTAGCCCTCTACTCTTTGTGAAATGATGGTTAATATGAGTGTCAGGGAGAAAGGGTAATGAGAGTTGAGATTTATTTATTACAGGTACTTCTATAGCACCATCCATTTACACAGCGCTTTACATATACTGTATATTATACATTCAGTCCCTGCCTTCAAGGAGCTTACAAACTAAGGCCCCTAACTCACATTCATACATACACATACTAAGACCAATTTAGACAGGAACCAATTAACCTACCAGCATGTCTTTGGAGTGTGGGAGGAAACTGGAGTGCTTGGAGAAATCTCATGCAGACACAGGGAGAACATGAAAACTCCATGCAGGTAGTGCTTGGGATGACCTTAGTGCTGCTAGGCGAAGTGCTAACTACTTAGCCACTGTGCTGCCCACAGATGGTTTGGTTTGAAGGTAGAGAGTAGCCATTCAGTTGGCACAAACATTCTCTAAGCATATGTACAGTGGGGACAGAAAGCATTCAGACCCCCTTAAATGTTTCACTCTTTGTTATATTGCAGCCATTTACTAAAAAAGTTTATTTTTTTCCTCATTAATGTACATACAGCACCCCATATTGACAGAAAAACACAAAATTGTTGACATTTTTGCAGATTTATTAAAAAAGGAAAACTGAAATATCACATGGTCCTAAGTATTCAGACCCTTTGCTGTGACACTCATATATTTAACTCAGGTGCTGTCCATTTCTTCTGATCATCCTTGAGATGGGTTCTACACCTTCATTTGAGTCCAGCTGTGTTTGATTATACTGATTGGACTTGATTAGGAAAGCCACACACCTGTCTATATAAGACCTTACAGCTCACAGTGCATATCAGAGCAAATGAGAATCATGAGGTCAAAGGAACTGCCTGAAGAGCTCAGAGACAGAATTGTGGCAAGGCACAGATCTGGCCAAGGTTCCAAAAAACTTCTGCTACACTTAAGGTTCCTAAGAGCACAATGGCTTCCATAATCCTTAAATGGAAGACGTTTGGGGTGACCAGAACCCTTCCAAGAGCTGGCCGACCGGAAAAACTGAGCTATCGGGGGAGAAGAGCCTTGGTGAGATAGGTAAAGAAGAACCCAAAGATCACTGTGGCTGAGCTCCAGAGATGCAGTCGGGAGATGGGAGAAAGTTGTAGAAAGTCAACCATCACTGCAGCCCTCCACCAGTCGGGGCTTTATGGCAGAGTGGCCCGACGGAAGCCTCTCCTCAGTGCAAGACACATGAAAGCCCGCATGGAGTTTGCTAAAAAACACCTGAAGGACTCCAAGATGGTGAGAAATAAGATTCTTTGGTCTGATGAGCCCAAGATAGAACTTTTTGGCCTTAATTCTAAGTGGTATGTGTGGAGAAAACCAGGAACTGCTCATCACCTGTCCAATACAGTTCCAACAGTGAAGCATGGTGGTGGTAGCATCATGCTGTGGGGATGTTTTTCAGCTGCAGGGACAGGACGACTGGTTGCAATCAAGGGAAAGATGAATGCGGCCAAGTACAGGGATATCCTGGACAAAAACCTTCTCCAGAGTGCTCAGGACCTCAGACTGGGCCGAAGGTTTACCTTCCAACAAGACAATGACCCTAAGCACACAGCTAAAATAACGAAGGAGTGGCTTCAGAACAACTCTGTGACTGTTCTTGAATGGCCCAGCCAGAGCCCTGACTTAAACCCAATTGAGCATCTCTGGAGAGACCTAAAAATGTCTGTCCACCAACGTTTACCATCCAACCTGACAGAACTGGAGGGGATCTGCAAGGAGGAATGGCAGAGGATCCCCAAATTCAGGTGTGAAAAACTTGTTGCATCTTTCCCAAAAAGACTCATGGCTGTATTCGATCAAAAGGGTGCTTCTACTAAATACTGAGCAAAGGGTCTGAATACTTAGGACCATGTGATATTTCAGTTTTTCTTTTTTAATAAATCTGCAAAAATGTCAATAATTCTGTGTTTTTCTGTCAATATGGGGTGCTGTGTGTACATTAATGAGGGAAAAAATGAACTTAAATGATTTTAGCAAATGGCTGCAATGTAACAAAGAGTGAAAAATGTAAGGGGGTCTGAGTACTTTCCGTCCCCACTGTATGTAACCAAAGGGATAAAACACATTATTCTGGGGACTAAGAAAAATTTGGTGAATGCATGTAATTATGTAGAACCTTGAATTATGCTGCATACTCCATAGTTTGCAAAAAACAAAGCATGTGGATTTGATTTTCAATCGCATTTAAAGTGAACTAATTTGATTCCTTTTTTATGTAACATATATGGTGGTAGACTCATGTGTAAAACTGTTAGAACACTTTCTAAAATGCAGTGGGGGCTACCACCCTTAGGAATGCTACAAGTGTACAAACAGTGCCAGTAAGTGATCATTAAAAATTCTCAAAGCATGTTATTAATACATTATTATGGTGCTGTCCAGGGGCGTTGCTAGGTCTGAAAAAGATCTGGGGCTAGAGCCCATAGCAGCGGTCACCAACCGGGGGGGGGGGGGGGGGGCACGCCGGTGGTAAGCAATTTTTTGCGGGCAAAGGAAGGCTGGTGTTGACGTTTCAATCTTCATGGCACCATGGTTGATATGGTGTCAGGGTGATCAAAGCGCATTGTTTCTATTGTTATATTGTAATATATAATGAAGTGGTTCAACTCACCATAATGCAGAATCAGTGGGAGCCCTGGGCGTGCCACTTGCCACATCACCTGCCACCATTTGCAGATTGTCACTTCCCACCATTTGCAGATTGTCATTTGCCACCATTTGCAGATTGTCACTTGCCACCATTTGCAGATTGTGACTTGCCACCCATTGCAGATTGTCACTTGCCACCATTTGCATATTGTCACTTGCCATGTCACCTGCCACCATTTGCAGATTGTCACTTGCCACCATTTGCAGATTGTCACTTGCCATGTCACCTGCCACCATTAGCAGATTGTCACTTGCCACGTCACTTGCCACCATTAGCAGATTGTCACTTGCCACCATTTGCAGATTGTCACTTGCTATGCCAGCCAGTGCCACCAAATGTGCATTCTCACTGCATTGGTGGCAGGCTGGCAGCACTGGCCCATTTAGTGAGGGCAGGAGAGCGGAGATGCGGGTCGGGCAGTGAGAGATGATGTAATCTTTCTGCTCCCCACCACACCTCCGACATTGAAGAGGCCTATTTAGTGAGGGCAGAAGAGCGCTGATGTGTGGCAGGCAGTGAGAGATGACATAATCTTTCTGCTACCCGCCGCACATCGCTCCCACATTGAAGTCCCGGCTGTGAAAGCGGAAGATTGGTGACGGACGGGTGGAGAGAGATGATGTCATCTCTGCTTGTCCGCCTGCTCGTCTCCAGGGCTGGACTGGGACAAAAATTTGGCCCTGGACTTCATCCAGCCAACTTTGACAGGTCTCACCCATGCCGAATCTTCTGGTCCCCCGCGTGCTGCTCTGGTCCCCCGCGTGCTGCGCTGGTCCCCTGCATGCTGCTCTGGTCCCCCGCGGGGCTGCGCTGGTCCCCCGCGCCCCGCGTACTGCGCTGGTCCCCCTGTGCTCCTCTGGTCCCCCACGTGCTGTGCTGGTCCCCCTGTAATCCTGTGCTCCTCTGGTCCCCTGCGTGCTGCGCTGGTCCCCCTGTGCTCCTCTGGTCCCCCTGTGCTCCTCTGGTCCCCCCGTGCTGCACTGGTCCCCCTGTGCTCCTCTGGTCCCCCGCGTGCTGCGCTGGTCTCCCGCGCCCCGCGTACTGCGCTGGTCCCCCTGTGCTCCTCTGGTCCCCCACGTACTGCGCTGGTCCCCCTGTGCTCCTCTGGTCCCCCGCATGCTGCGCTGGTCCCCCTGTGCTCCTCTGGTCCCCTGCGTGCTGCGCTGGTCCCCCTGTTCTCCTCTGGTCCCCCTGTGCTCCTCTGTCCCCCGCGTGCTGCGCTGGTCCCCCTGTGCTCCTCTGGTCCCCCGCGTGCTGCGCTGGTCCCCCTGTGCTCCTCTAGTCCCCCGCGTGCTGCGCTGGTCCCCCTGTGCTCCTCTGGTCCCCCCGCATGCTGCGCTGGTCCCCCTGTGCTCCTCTGGTCCCCCGCGTGCTGTGCTGGTCCCCCTGTGCTCCTCTAGTCCCCCGCATGCTGCGCTGGTCCCCCTGTGCTCCTCTGGTCCCCCGCATGCTGCGCTGGTCCCCCTGTGCTCCTCTGGTCCCCCGCATGCTGTGCTGGTCCCCCTGTTCTCCTCTGGTCCCCCTGTGCTCCTCTGTCCCCCGCGTGCTGCGCTGGTCCCCCTGTGCTCCTCTGGTCCCCCGCGTGCTGCGCTGGTCCCCCTGTGCTCCTCTAGTCCCCCGCGTGCTGCGCTGGTCCCCCTGTGCTCCTCTGGTCCCCCCGCGTGCTGTGCTGGTCCCCCTGTGCTCCTCTAGTCCCCCGCGTGCTGCGCTGGTCCCCCTGTGCTCCTCTGGTCCCCCGCGTGCTGTGCTGGTTCCCCTGTGCTCCTCTGGTCCCCCGCGTGCTGTGCTAGTCCCCCTGTGCTCCTCTGGTCCCCCGCGTGCTGCGCTGGTCCCCTTGTGCTCCTCTGGTCCCCCTGTGCTCCTCTGGTCCCCCACGTGCTGTGTGCTGCGCTGGTCCCCTGCATGCTCCGCTGATCCCCCGCATGCTGTTTTGGTCCCACATGTGCTCTGCTGGTCCCCCCCCTGCTCTGGTCCCCGTGCTCCTCTATCCCCCCCATGCTGCTCTATCCCCCCTCCCAGCGCTCACCTCCTCTCCCTGCTTAGATAGGCATACAGACACGACAGTACACAGACAGGCATACAGACATGATCCTAGGAGTGGACACTGATAAGCTCATCGTACAATCCAGAAGTCATGCATGCAGCTGCACACAGCTGTGACATGAACTTCCTCGGCACTCGTTCTCTTGTTCTTTCCTTCCCCCGCTCTCATCTAGATTCTCTGCGGCAGCAGACAGGATGGAGAGCAGGGGAAGGAAAGAACAAGAGAACGAGTGCTGAGGAAGTTCATGTCACAGCTGTGTGCAGCTGCATGCATGACTTCTGGATCGTACGATGAGCTTATCAGTGTCCACTCCTAGGATCATGTCTGTATGCAGCCGCGCTGTATAACTAAGCAGAGAGAAGAGGTGAGCGCTGCCGGGGGGGTGAGGGAGGTGGCGGTCCAATGGCTCAGTGCCTGTACATGCCTGATCGTCCCTCCTCCACCCCCAATGCCGCCCACCGCAGCCGCGACCCGCTGACTCGTCTCTCCTCCACACCCGCTGAGACTCGGGGCTATGGGCTCCACATTCGGGGCTCCAGCCTCGATAGCCACCCCCTGGTGACACCTATGGAGCTGTCATTAAAAAGTTGTGATAAAGTAACATTGTTTTACAAACAGCGTCTTGCACATAAAGTTTCCTTTTATGTTAGAGGTCATATGATTGATTCTAGACTTTCCTCAAGCTTATATAACTGGATTAAATAAAAATAGTGATTGCATCTAAAATAAATTAGAAGTCTGGCTGTAAAATGAAAAACATACATTCGCTATAGACTAAATTTTTCTCCTGGTGATATCACTACTCAATTATTCATAATCTAACTAAATTAAAAATTCCTCCTGATAGGAATGTTCACTGATTACATTCATTTAATGAATTTGCAGATTGGTTTTCCATCTGATAAAAAAAAGAAAATTATTTGGATGGACTGTGGAATACATGCCCGGGAATGGATCTCAGTAGCATTTTGTCAATGGTTTATTAGAGAGGTAAGTAACTTACTATACTATTCTATACATTTGCAGTAATGCCGCGTACACACGGTCGGACTTTCCGGCATACTTGGTCCGGCGGACCAGAGTGTGCTGGACAATCCGCCCGTGTGTAGGCTCCGGCGGACTTTTCCGGCGGACTTTTTCCCAAAAGCCCGCCGGACCTAGATTTGAAACATGCTTTAAATCTTTCCGTCGGACTCAGTTTCAAAAGCCTGCTCGTGTGTATGCTGGTCCAACGGACCAGATACGGCGCGAGGGCAGGGTAACCCCGGTGACCACGCCCCCTAAAACGTCACAGTCCCAGCATGCCCAGGGACTGTGACATCATAAGGGGGCGGGGTCTCCGCCTATATAAGTCACAACGCAGCCCTCAGAGAGCAGTCCAGCCGGAGAGAGCGTCATGTCAACATCTGGAGAAGAGAAGACAAGAAGCCCAGAAGACAAGAAGCCAAGAAGCCCAGAAGTCCGGACCTCCGCTGGCAAGAGAGCTACCTGAAGACAGCGGAGGAGCCGGCCGAAGAACTGGAACACCGGGAGAAGAGAGCGGAGAAGAACCAACCGGACGTCGGGAGACGTCGGGAGTACCCCATACTCATTCACATAGGGTGGGGGGCCGGTATCTGGGGGCCCTCTTATTATAGGGGGCTCCCGGATTCCGATAAGCCCCCCGCCCGCAGACCCCGACAACCAACGGCCAGGGTTGTCGGGAAGAGGCCCTTGTCCTCATCAACATGGGGACAAGGTGCTTTGGGGTGGGGGGGCCCCGCAGGGCGCCCCCCTCCCCCAAAGCACCCACCCCCATGTTGAGGGCATGCGGCCTGGTACGGTTCAGGAGGGGGGGCGCTCGCTCGTCCCCACCCCCTTTCCTGCCCGGCCAGGCTGCGTGCTCGGATCGGGGTCTGGTATGGATTTCAGGGGGGACCCCACGCCGTTTTTTCGGCGTAGGGGGTTCCCCTTTATAATCCATACCAGACCTAAGGGCCTGGTATGCCCCGCGACAGGGCTTGCAAGGTGTCAATCTCGCCGATAAAAGCGGCAAGATTGACTTCCTTTTCTAGTCCCGTCGCACCCGAGTCACGTTCAAAATGAACGGACTTGTCCGTGTGTGGGCAAGTCCGTTCATTCTGAAAGTCCGCCGTAACTCCGGCGAAAGTCCTTCGGAAAAACGGGCGGACTTAGCCCGCCGCAAAGTCCGGTCGTGTGTGGGCAAGTCCGTCCGTTTTAAAGTCCGGCGCACCTGGCGGACAAAGTCCGTCGGAAAGTGTGCCGGACCAAGTAGGACAGAAAGTCCGACCGTGTGTACGCGGCATTACATTACTTAATATGTGTGTGTTCAGTTTATAACCTGTAACAAAGCTGTAAAAAAACTAAGATAATGTGCAAAGTGAAGCAGTCCATAGTTTTACAATTCTCATTAATGAAGTCAGATCTGCAAAGTGTGACTTGTGATCAGCTACCTTGACCTCCTGCACTTTGTACTCTCTTCTTTGCTCTGCTGAATAAGCACATCATAATAAAAACATTAATATTGTGATGTTAAGTTTGTTAACCAATTTGTATAATGTCTTGATGTGCAGATTGCAAATAAAAGTTCTATTAGCTTACTAAATAAAGTGATACTGTGCTAACGTAAAAAAACAAACAAACAAACAAACAAACAAACAAACAAGCAAACAAACAAGTGCAAGCAAAAATGTTTTACATGATTACACATGATTGGATAATCAAAGTGAACACAGTTTCACCCTATTTAATAAGCTAAGCAAAGATTCACTTTGCTATTTAGCCACTTCCCGCCCGTAGGATGTCATATGACGTCCTGGGCTTTAAGTGGTGAAACCGTTAATGATGCTTGCAGCTATAGGCATCATCCCGGTATCATTTTTTCCACCAGAATTTCTCTTTAAAATTAAAGAAAGCAATCCTAGTGGCTAAATAGCCACTGGATTGCTTTTTCATGCTGCGGGAATGGCTCCACTAGCTTACCATAGAGATGACAGGGGACTGGCACATCCCTGATCATCTCTATGGTCTAAGAAACTGGAAATGATGAGTATTTTGTCAGAATGTGCCAGAATGTAAACAAGCCATTACTGGCCAGTGAAAGCATCTGATCAAACCGATCTCAGTTTAATCAGATGCTTTTAATGGCAAAGGAGAGATCTGGGGTCTAATAGATTCCAGGTGTCTAAGTAAAGAGTACTTGTCACTGCCCATGCTATCACAAGGGATGTTGTTCATCCCTTGTGATAGCAATAAAGCTGCTAAAAAAAATGTAAAGAGACAATGTAAAAATAAAAACAATGAAATTAAATAAATAATACCATAAAAAAAATTTCAAGCGCCTTTGTTGCGCACAAAGGCAAACACATACGTAGGTCACACACTCATATGTAAACGGTGTTCGCACCACACATGTGAGGTATCGCCATTAAATGTTATATCACAAATTAATTCTAGCACCAGACTTGCTGTGTAACTGGTAACCTGTAAAGGCTTATAAAGCGTTGCCTATGGAGACTTTTAAGTACCGTAGTTTGGTGCAGTTCCACGAATGTGCACATTTCTGAAGCATGGCATGTTTGTTAGGTATCTATTTACACAGCATAACATCATCTTTTATATTTTACAAAAAAATAGGTATTATATTGTGTTCACTAAAATTAATTTTATTTTTTCCAAAAAAATTGCGCTTAAAAAAAACACTGCGCAAATACCTTGTGACATAAAATATTGCAAAGCACGCCATTTTACTCTCTAGGGCCTCTGCTTAAAAAAAAATATATATATATATATATATATATATATATATATATATATATATATATATATATATATATATATATATATATATATATATATATATATATATATATAAAATAATGTTTTGGGTTTCTAGAAAAATATTATAACATTTTTACATGTGAAATTAAAAAACAAACATGGGTAAATAAAAAAATAAAAAATAAAATCTAAGATAAAAATAATAAAACATCTGATGTAAAACTTCAATAATATATACAAACATTGATCACTGCTGCCACCTTTACATCAATGGCAGCATACCATTACATCTGCAATAAAATTACAGGTATAAGGTGGCGCTAAGCGATCAGCCATTAACACAAATATGTATATAAACACATATACCTATAATAGCCCAGTGTGAATCACAAAATTTCAAGAAATAGTCCACCACACCTTTACAGTGTCTTAATTGTGTTCATACATTATTGTCCATATATAAACATCCAATTGGTTAAGCATCACTCTCCAGTACACCAAGTGCTTGTGATCTACCTCTTCCCAATGCTCAGTGCTCACACAATTTCCCATAACACCTACAAATAGAGGCAGATCTTATATTTTACCTCTTTTGTATTTATCATATTCTAGGTGTGTAATATATATAAGGATGTGCTAATTGTATATGTATTTGTTTTTATTCTGGGAGTCTATAAGATCAAATAAAATATAGAAATAAACTTTTTACATTAGTTTTTCTCTTGCAGCTACTTGAACATCATAACAGCAATAAAATCATACATAAAGCCCTAGAAAATATAGACTTTTATATTGTTCCTGTCCTCAATATTGATGGGTTTGTGTACTCCTGGACTACGGTAAGAAAATATGACCCAGTAAGATGATTTTCAATAATATTACCTACTTCCATACAGTCTAATGCCCTGTACACACGGTCGGACATCGATTAGACATTCCGACAACAAAATCCATGGATTTTTTCCGACGGATGTTGGCCCAAACTTGTCTTGCATGCACACGGTCGCACAAAGTTGTCGGAAAATCCGATCGTTCTAAACGCGGTGACGTAAAACACATATGTCGGGACTATAAACGGGGCAGTAGCCAATAGATTTCATCTCTTAATTTATTCTGAGCATGCGTGGCACTTTGTGCGTCGGATTTGTGTACACACGATCAGAATTTCGGACAATGGATTTTGTTGTCGGAAAATTTTATAGCAAGCTCTCAAACTTTGTGTGTTGGAAATTCCTATGGAAAATGTGTGATGGAGCCTACACACGGTCGGAATTTCTGACAACAAGGTCCTATCACACATTTTCCATCGGAAAATCCTATCGTGTGTACAGGGCATAAAAGTGTCATAGTTAAGTAATCTCTTTAGTTTCAATCTCTGTTTTATCCTGCATTAATGCATAGGATCGTCTCTGGAGAAAATCACGCTCTCCCCATGACAATGGAACTTGCTTTGGAGTAGACCTCAATCGAAACTTTGATTCAAATTGGTGCAGTAAGTTCATTGCAAGGGACAATGTTTATTTATATGGGGATGTAAAAAATTCATTAACAATGATTTAAAAGGTTATTCTGTACATACACTTGTATTCTGAGTATACAAGTGTATACTCAGAAGATGGTTTTTCTTCAGGTACTCTCATGGTTGCCTAAACAATGCGGACAGTTCCTATTGGCTGTCCAGCAAAAGGGTCCTCTTAGGATGCAAGAGATTGCAGAGGTGTGATTATGTCATGAAGAGGCAATTGGTCATTGCAGGAGCACAATATAGCATTGGTTCACCAGTCATCAATTCTGGAAGCTGCACCAGTAAGAATCATGAATGGTGTCGTTAGATAAGTAAAAAAAAAGAAGATTGAACAATTAATGGATCAGAAGGGGGTAGGAGTTGGAGAGAGTTTTTCCCAGAGATTGGCTTTAATTAAGAACTCCAATTTAGGTAAAAAATAGGAAATTTTATTTTTAAATGAGGAATTAAAGTGATACTAAAGTTTTTTTTTTTCATTAAACATGTTATACTTACCTGCTCTGCGCAGTAGTTCTGCATAGAGCAGCTCAGATCCTCCTCTTCTCATGCCCCTTACTGGCGCTCCTGGCCCCTCTCTCTTGTTGAATGCCCCCATAGCAAGCAGCTTGCTATGGGGGCATCCGAGCTGAGCCGCAGCTCTGTGTGTCCATTCAGACACGGAGCCACAGTTTGGCCCCACCACCTCTCTCTCCTTATTGTATAACTGATTTTTATTGATGGCAGCGGGAGCCAATGGCGCTGCTGCTGTGTCTCAGCCAATCAGGAGGGAGAGTCCCTAACAGCCAAGGTACTCGTGCACATAATAAGGGGATAAAAAGGGACTATATACAATATTTTAGTAATGAAAACAGTATCATTAGAAGTAATCAGCATAAATTCATGAAGAATCGTTCTTGCCATACCAGTCTATTAACCTTCTATGAGGTGGTGGATTTTGCAAAGGCATTTGATACAGTTCCCCATAAACGTTTACTGTACAAACTAGAGTCTGTCAGCAGGGATCAAAAGGTGAGTACATGGATTGAAAACTGGCTACAAGGGCGAGTTCAGAGGGTGGTGATAAATGGAGAGTACCATACTTGGATTGGTCCAGGTGTGGAAAGTGGGGTCCCACAGGGTTCTGTCCTGGGTCCAATCCTATTTAATTTATTCATAAATGACCTGGAGGATGGGATAAGCAGCTCAATATCAGTATTTGCGGATGATACAAAGCTAAGCAATAATTTCTCCACAGAATGTGGAAACCTTGCAAGAAGATCTGAACAAATTAATGGGGTGGGCAACTACATGGCAAATGAGGTTCAATGTAGAAAAATCTAAAATAATGCATATGGGTAGCAAAAACATGAATGCAATCTACTCACTAGGGGGTGAACCTCAGGGGAAATCTAGGGTGGAAAAGGACCTGGGGGTCCTAGTAGATGACAGGCTCAGCAATGGCATGCAAAGCCAACAGAATTTTAGCATGCATTAAAAAAAGGGATTAACTCCAGAGATAAAACAATAATTCTCCAACTTTACAAGGCTGTGGTCCGGCCGCACCTGGAGTATGCTGTCCAGTTCTGGGCACCAGTCCTCAGGAAGGATGTGCTGGAACTGGAGAGAGTCCAGAGAAGGGCAACAAAGCTAATTAAGGGACTGGAGGATCTCAGCTATGGGAAAAGACTGCAAGCACTGAACTTATTCTCTCTGGAGAAGAGACGCTTGGGAGGGCATATGATTTCAATGTACAACTACTGTACTGATGACCCCACAATAGGGATAAAGCTCTTCCGCGAAAGGGAGTTTAAAAAGACACGTGGCCATTCACTAAAATTAGAAGAGAACCGGTTTAACCTTAAACTGCGTAGAACAGGGGTCTCAAACTGGCGGCCCTCCAGCTGTTGCAAAACTACAAGTCCCATCATGCCTCTGCCTGTGGGAGTCATGCTTGTAACTGTCAGCCTTGCAATGCCTCATGGGACTTTTAGTTTTGCAACGGCTGGAGGACCGCCAGTTTGAGACCCCTGGCGTAAAGGGTTCTTTACTGTAAGAGCGGTAAGGATGTGGAATTCTCTTCCACAGGCAGTGGTTTCAGCAGGGAGCATAGATAATTTAAAAAAACTATTAGATAGGCACCTGAGCGACCATAGCATACATGGATATCTAATATAATACTGACATAAAAACATACACACAGGTTGGACGTGATGGACTTGTGTCTTTTTTCAACCTCTCCAACGATGTAACAATGTAACATTGCTGGATTGAGATGAGGCTCAGGTATGTATTAGTGGGGATGAGGGGGGCTACTGCACACATAAGGTTTTTTATCTTAATGCATAAAATGCATTAAGATAAAAAAAACTTTTGCCTTTACAACCACTTTAATAAAACCACTAAATAGAACAAAAAGTGACTTTATGCTACAGAACTAAAGCAACTAGAAACTATTCCCAGAAGGTCTCGTGTTGACATACAAGTGTATTTCCATCTCTTTTAAATTATTTAAAACTATGTAATGTAAGAACCTACTGTACCAAACAGCCCAGTTTGTAAACAACCTGACAGGTCCTTGTACCCCATAGTTGTTCTAATAGATGTAGATCCAATAGAAAATGCAAAAGCGTATTGTAACATAAAAGGTCAGATTTACACTCTTTGTGAGTTTTGATGCTCTTAATAATAATTTTACTAATTGTCACCTATTTAGGTACTAACAGCTCCACCATGCTTTAATGTCACAATTTTTACTAAAAAATACTGTTTGTGGTCCGTTTAAAGACCCAATTTGGGGAACCTGCTTTTACTCTAGTTTCACAATTTGGTTATTGCAGGTCGGAAATTCAGGCAACTAGATTTAGTTAGCAAGTAGATAGTAAGTCCAGCTCCCAGCAATTGTTAGCACTTTCACCTAGCAGCGATAGGGTCGCTGGTTCAAATCCCGACCAGGACACAACCTGCCTGGAGTTTGAATGTTCTCCCTGTGCCTGCGTGGGTTTCCTCTGGGTACTCCAGTTTCCTCCCACACTCCAAAAGACTTGCTGGTAGGTTAATTAGATCCTGTCAAAAAATTGTGGCCAAATATGTGTTTGTAAGCGCGTCGGGACCCCATGGGGTAAAAAGGACCATGCTATACTGCAGATGGACACCAGCAGCAAAAAGCACCCTGAGGCGATTCAGTTCACATAGGTAGCGCTATACAAGTCATTCATTCGTAAAATACAAAATTTCGTTCTGTTATATTAGTTTTATGTTACGTTAATTCGTTTTCGGATAATTCGTTATTTCTGTAGAGTGTCGATATTTGTTATACTGAATCTCGAATCATGTCAAATTCATTTGTTATATCCGCTATAAATTCTTTCATATTAGTTGAAATTCGATATTTATGTATGTATATTGATTCGTGATAATGATTCGTAGTTTGTAAAGTCGTTTGTTTATTGAATCTATTAACACACACAATGACAATATCTCTTCTCCTCTGCTCAAATACAATACAACACCCTTCTCACTCAGTTCTCAGGAATGCACTTTGCCAGTAATCCAACCTCCAGCACAAAATGAATCAGCTGATTGGACTGTAATGCCCTGTACACACAATTGGATTTTCCGGCGGAGAATGTTCGATGGGAGCTTGTTGTCGGAAATTCCGACCGTGTGTAGGCTCCATCGGACATTTTCCATCGGAATTTCCGTCACACAAAATTTGAGATCTGGATCTCAAATTTTCCGACTACAAAATCCGTTGTCATAAATTCCGGTCGTGTGTACACAATTCCGACGCACAAAGTTCCATGCATGCTTGGAATCAAGGAGAAGAGCCGCACTGGCTGTTGAACTTCATTTTTCTCAGCTCGTGTTGTATGTCACCGCGTTCTTGACGTACGGAATTTCCGACAAGATTAGTGTGATCGTGTGTATGAAAGACAAGTTTGAGCCAACATCCATCGGAAAAAATCCATGGATTTTGTTGTCGGAATATCCAATTGTTACATAGTTACATAGTTACATAGTAGGTGAGGCTGAAAAAAGACACAAGTCCATCAAGTCCAACCTATGTGTGTGATTATGTGTCAGTATTACATTGTATATCCCTGTATGTTGCGGTCATTCAGGTGCTTATCTAATAGTTTCTTGCAGCTATCAATGCTCCCCGCTGAGACCACCGCCTGTGGAAGGGAATTCCACATCCTTGCCGCTCTTACAGTAAAGAACCCTATACGTAGTTTAAGGTTAAACCTCTTTTCTTCTAATTTTAATGAGTGGCCACGAGTCTTGTTAAACTCTCTTCTGCGAAAAAGTTTTAACCCTATTGTGGGGTCACCAGTCCGGTATTTGTAAATTGAAATCATATCCCCTCTCAAGCGTCTCTTCTCCAGAGAGAATAAGTTCAGTGCTTGCAACCTTTCCTTATAACTAAGATCCTCCAGACCCTTTATTAGCTTTGTTGCCCTTCTTTGTACTCGCTCCATTTCCAGTACATCCTTCCTGAGGACTGGTGCCCAGAACTGGACCGCATACTCCAGGTGAGGCCGGACCAGAGTCTTGTAGAGCGGGAGAATTATCGTTTTATCTCTGGAGTTGATCCCCCTTTTAATGCATGCCAATATTCTGTTTGCTTTGTTAGCAGCAGCTTGGCATTGCATGCCATTGCTGAGCCGATCATCTACTAGGACCCCCAGGTCCTTTTCCATCCTAGATCCCCCCAGAGGTTCTCCCCCCAATGTATAGATTGCATTCATATTTTTGCCACCTAAATGCATTATTTTACATTTTTCTACATTGAACCTCATTTGCCATGTAGTCGCCCACCCCATTAATTTGTTCAGGTCTTTTTGCAAGGTTTCCACGTCCTGCGGAGAAGTTATTGCCCTGCTTAGTTTAGTATCGTCTGCAAATACAGAGATTGAACTGTTTATCCCATCCTCTAGATCGTATATGAACAAATTAAATAGGATTGGTCCCAGCACAGAACCCTGGGGAACCCCGCTACCCACCCCTGACCATTCCGAGTACTCCCCATTTATCACCACCCTCTGAACTCGCCCTTGTAGCCAGTTTTCAATCCATGTACTCACCCTATGGTCCATGCCAATGGACCTTATCTTGTACAGTAAACGTTTATGGGGAACTGTGTCAAATGCTTTTGCAAAATCCAGATACACCACGTCTACGGGCCTTCCTTTATCTAGATGGCAACTCACCTCCTCATAGAAGGTTAATAGATTGGTTTGGCAAGAACGATTCTTCATGAATCCATGCTGATTACTGCTAATGATACCGTTCTTATTACTAAAATCTTGTATATAGTCCCTTATCATCCCCTCCAAGAGTTTACATACTATTGATGTTAGGCTAACTGGTCTGTAATTCCCAGGGATGTTTTTTGGGCCCTTTTTAAATATTGGTGCTACATTGGCTTTTCTCCAATCAGCTGGTACCATTCCGGTCAGTAGACTATCTGTAAAAATTAGGAACAACGGTCTGGCAATCACTTGACTGAGTTCCCTAAGTACCCTTGGATGCAAGCCATCTGGTCCCGGTGATTTATTAATGTTAAGTTTCTCAAGTCTAATTTTAATTCCGTCCTCTGTTAACCATGGAGGTGCTTCCTGTGTTGTGTCATGAGGATAAACACTGCAGTTTTGGTTACTGAAGCCCCCTGATTCACTCGTGAAGACTGAGGAGAAGAATAAATTCAATACCTTTGCCATCTCCCCATCCTTTGTAACCAGATGTCCTTCCTTATTCTTTATGGGGCCAATATGGTCTGTCCTCCCTTTTTTACTGTTTACATACTTAAAGAATTTCTTGGGATTTTTTTTACTCTCCTCCGCTATGTGTCTTTCATGTTCTATCTTAGCCGTCCTAATTGCACCCTTACATTTCCTGTTGCATTTTTTATAAAGTCTGAATGCTGAGGATGATCCCTCAACCTTGTATTTTTTGAAGGCCTTCTGCTTTGCTTTTATATGCATTTTTACATTGGAGTTAAGCCATCCAGGACTTTTGTTCGCTCTTTTAAATTTATTACCCAATGGGATACATTGGCTAATGCCCTTATTTAATATGCTCTTAAAGCAAACCCATCTCTCCTCCGTATTCTTTGTTCCTAATATTTTATCCCAGTTTATGCCTTTTAGCAAGGTTTGTAGTTTAGGGAAGTTGGCTCTTTTGAAATTCAGTGTCTTTGTATTCCCTTTATGTTTCCTATTTGTGTGATTTATACTGAAACTAATTGACCTGTGATCGACCTGTGTGTACGGGGAGTTAGATTTACTTTGAGCTGACTTTTTGTTTCATTAGACCTTTAACGAATTACCGAATCATGTTGAATTCATTCATTATATTCGCTATAATTTCTTTCGCATTAGTTGAAATTCATTATTTTTTTATGCAGACATTCGGATGCATCCGAAAGTCCGAAAGATGCAAAATTCGGCCGAATTTCGATCTTTTACGAAACGAATTGCACATGTCTAGCAAGCACCAACACAAAAAAGGAGAGGAGGCTGACACACCTCACCTACCTCTGCATTCCTTTTGCTGGTGCTCCACAAGGCCACATATCCATATCATCACTTAGCATGTCTGACAAAGTTATATGGAACTGATGGCTGGTGTAATTCAAGTCATAAATTTCCTTTGCTTTCATATATGTTCACTTTTGACAGTATGCTATAGTTGCTTGTGGAGGGTTTCTAAAGCCCCATACACACTATCAGATTTTCTGCTGATTTTTATCTTCAGATTTACCAAAACCATGTAGTGCAAGGGCCTGCCTGATTGCATACAAATTGAGACTCCTAAGGTTTGACCTCATATTATATGGTTTTGATAAATCTGAAGGAAAAAATCTGCAGAAAATCTGATAGTGTGTATGGGGCTTTAGACTTCACTTTTATGTACTCATTTTTTTTAAGTTTTTATAGATGATAATTGATGGGATCCCAATCTATGTTCACACAAGTATGACCTTGTTTGGGCCGGGTGCAACCATGCAAGGTTTTTACTGCCTACATTGAACAGCTTGTCTAAATGCCTAATTCTCTGGGGAGCTCCTTGTTGTTGAGAGGAGAGAAAGAAAATCATAATTGTTTTGATTGAATGATTGATCAATGCTTGTTTTTGGCCTGATGTTTCTCAGTAAACTTTTTTTCAACAATATTCAAATAAATACATTTAAAAAACTAGCGTGAACCTGTATTTTGCCTTTACTTGACGAAGTAACAGGTGCACTTTACAAAGGGTACATCAAGGTATGAAACCAGTTGCCAGCCCTAGTTCTGTCACATTGCTTAGTAAAAAGAACCATTTCACATTATCAAAGTTTTAGTTGAAACCAGAAGAAACGTTGCTTTGCCGCACATTTGTCTTGCAAATATTGTTCTACATTTGGAAAATATCTATGAAAAAGTGACTCTCATTACAATTATATGTCTGAATGCAATATGATGACGACTAAATGATGGCTCTATAATTATACTGGATGCTTTGGGGGCCTAGACCACACAAGGTATACTCTAGAGAAAAACACTTTTGTATTTTATTGTGGTTATACTCCTCATAATTTATCCACATCTTCTCAGTAAAACATGGCATAATTGTACATCATATAATTGTTGTCATGAACACTTGGGTAGGCTTGCTTCATAGTAAGATCAAAAGCAGGGGTTTTTGCACACGTCAAATGGGCTGACATTGATCCAACACAAAACAATGGGTCATAGGCACCAAATATGACTTCACAGTCATTGCTCATGGCCATTTGAAGAGTAAGTTTATCTCAGAAAAAATACCTGTGCTTAACCAAGAATTTTTTACTTGATATGCTGCATACTGTAAGTCTTTACAGAGATACTTTAACTGATTTCATTATCTTTTAAATGATTGCTTTGTAGCTATTGGTGCATCCAGTAACTGTAGCACCATTACATATTGTGGAACTGGCCCAGCCTCCGAACCAGAGGTCTATGCTGTGCAACAGCTGTTGAGCAGGCTAAAATCTGACATCTTGTGTTTCCTGACAATGCACTCCTATGGACAACTCATTCTTCTTCCATATGGCTATACCCAAAATGCCTCTGTTAACCATGAAGAAAAGGTAATATCCTGGATCCTTCTATTGTACAGTGAAAGATCACTTCCCTTTTATTGCTAGAAAAAGATTAGCTTGAATAGCCTGTGACTCACAGAACAGAATAAAACATTTATAAAAATTTAATATTTTTAATATTTTAATGTTAAATGTCTTTTGCAAAAGACTAAGGACTTGACTATTAAATGTTATTTTCTTTAAAGAGGAAGTAAACGCTGATGGGTTTTACTTCCTCTTTATTCCCCTGCAATAGCCCATTATGTGGCACTTACCTGCAAATGAAGCCCACGATGTCTGCCATGTTCCCGCTGGTGGAAGCATCCATCTTTGCCTCTCTTCCTTCCGGGGCCAGGGACTCCAGCTCTGTGACTGGCTGGGGCCGCGTGACGTCATCTCGCACATGCACATGGGAGCCGCCAGTCATGGCACATGCTGGGGAAGAAACGGCATGGAGGGCTGTTTCTTCACTGCGCATGCTCCATTGACCTCATCGGTACACTACAAGGTAAATCTCTCCTAAACGGCGCATGTTTAGGAGATATTTTCAGTACAAATAGGTAAGCCTTATTATAGGCTTACATATACACTATCTCACAAAAGTGAGTACACCCCTCCACATTTTTGTAAATATTTTATTATATCTTTTTATGTGACACTGAAAAAATGACACTGCTACAATGTAAAGTAGTGAGTGTACAGCTTGTATAACAGTGTAAATTTGCTGTCCCCTCAAAATAACTCAACACACAGCCAATAATGTCTAAACCGCTGGCAACAAAAGTGAGTACACCCCTCAGTAAAAATTTCCAAATTGGGCCCAATTAACCATTTACCCTCCCTGGTGTCATGTGACTCGTTAGCGTTACAAGGACAAAGGTGTGAATGGGGAGCAGGTGTGTTAAATTTGGTGTTATCACTCTCACTCTCTCATACTGGTCACTGGAAGTTCAACATGGTACCTCATAGCAAAGAACTCTGAACCCTATACGGTCCTCTATACTAAACAAAGTGATGTCAAGAAAATCAATTGACCTTTCGTCCAGATGGCTGTGAATCGTAGTTTCAAATCATTGGTATTTAAGTAGGATAAGAAATTTTTCACATTTCCCACAGAGCCAGAACAAATGAACAGCAGGTAGTCTATATACTGACAATAAAACCTAGTGGCCTGGCAAAATGGATTTATATCTCCAAAGATGCGTATCCTCTCTCGCCAACTTATATAGGGGTTGGTGGGAGAGGGTATGCATCTTTGGAGATACAAATCTTTATCAATTGTAATACCAGGAATATTGTTTATTTAATAACTTGCAAAGCATGTGAGGTGCAATATGTTGGTTGCACAACTAGAAGACTCCGTGATCGTTTGCATGATCATGTCTATGACACTGAGAAAGAACACAACACAAATGTGGCTAGACATTTCAATGGAACTCATGGGGGTGATACCTCTTTGATACAGATTCAGGGCATCAAAAGGGTCGCCATCCTCAGGGGGAGTGGGGACAGGTTTAGGCTTTTTTGCAAACGTGAGGTCTTCTGGATTTTTTTCTTTGCAGACCTGAATTCCGATGGGCCTCAATTTTGAATGGGACTTGACACATTTTTATGAGTAATTCGATGTTTGCATATGGATAATCAACCTTAGATTGCTATTTATGTTATTGGATTATGATTACTTATAATATTTTGGATTGGTGCCACCAGTTTGAGACCCCTGATCTAAAAGGCTTCGATGACCAATCTGGTTTCAACAGTGAGAAAATTAGGAGATCAGTATTCAAGAATCAAGGCTTTTATGTTAGTTGTCTATAATTCTTTTTGGGAGCCTTTATTATGCTTATCTCAACAGTGATCATGTTAGCCTCAAAACAGCTTTCCACATTCTTGTATATTTAGATCTTTTTTTAAAAAGTACACATAATAAAATGTTGTTTTTTTTCAATGTTTGATTTGCAGCTGTCTGTTGGGGAGATGGCAGCTGCCAGACTGGCACAGATACATGGAAAAACATATAGAGTTGGATCAGCATCTCACATATTATGTAAGTCTGATGTGAACATGACTATGTTCTTGTGCTTGCTAACACTAGAATAGGGATGAGCTTCGCGTTCGAGTCGAACCCATGTTCGACTCGAACATCGGCTGTTCGATCGTTCGCCGAATTGCGAACGTTATGGGCCATTTGCGCCAAATTCGTGTGGCGCGTCACGGCCCATAAATCAATGCGGCATCGCAGTGCATTGCTGGCTGATGATTGGCCAAGCATGCACTATGACCCGCATGCTTGGCCAATCACAGCGCCATCAGTAGAGAGAGCTGTAATTGGCCAAGGCCAGGGTGGCTTTGGCCAATTATGGCTCAGGGGGTTTAGAACATGCCCCACACTATATAAGGCCGCCTGCACGGCGGCCCTGTGTAGTGTGTTCCGGCGTGCTGAGAGATAGAGAGAGAGACAGTGTCATTTCATTTGAGTTAGCTAGATTAGGCAGGACAGTCAGTGAGTTAGCTGCACTTACAGTGTATTGTGTATATATATATGCATCCCAGGTGTTCAGTTTAGCTAGATCCGTTCCTGTTATCTTCCTACTGACAGGCAGGCTTGTCGTGTTACAGTATTTACAGCTACCTGAAGAAAATTGCTGGTGTTCTTTTGATCCTATTAGTACCACAGTCAGGCAGCTAGACTATTTACAGTTAGTGTAGTGCGTCCTCCTCACAGTGTTCATCTAAAACTACAAGTTAGTGTAGTGAGACCTCTGCACAGTGTTCAGCTAAAGCTACAAGTTAGTGTAGTGCGTCCTGCTCACAGTGTTCAGCTAAAACTACAAGTTAGTGTAATGCAACCTCTGCACAGTGTTCAGCTAAAGCTACAAGTTAGTGTAGTGCGTCCTGTTCACAGTGTTCAGCTAAAACTACAAGTTAGTGTAGTGCGACCTCTGCACAGTATTCAGCTAAAGCTACAAGTTAGTGTAGTGCGTCCTCCTCACAGAGTTCAGCTAAAACTACAAGTTAGTGTAGTGAGACCTCTGCACAGTGTTCAGCTAAAGCTACAAGTTAGTGTAGTGCGTCCTCCTCACAGTGTTCAGCTAAAGCTACAAGTTAGTTTAGTGTGACCTCTGCACAGTGTTCAGCTAAAGCTACAAGTTAGGGTAGTGCGTGCTCCTCACAGTGTTCAGCTAAAACTACAAGTTAGTGTAGTGCGACCTCTGCACAGTGTTCAGCTAAAGCTACAATTTAGTGTAGTGCGTCCTCCTCACAGTGTTCAGCTAAAGCTACAAGTTAGTGTAGTGAGACCTCTGCACAGTGTTCAGCTAAAGCTACAAGTTAGTGTAGTGCGTCCTGCTCACAGTGTTCAGCTAAAACTACAAGTTAGTGTAGTGCGACCTCTGCACCGTGTTCAGCTAAAGCTACAAGTTAGTGTAGTGAGACCTCTGCACAGTGTTTAGCTAAAGCTACAAGTTAGTGTAGTGCGTCCTGCTCACAGTGTTCAGCTAAAACTACAAGTTAGTTTAGTGCGACCTCTGCACAGTGTTCAGCTAAAGCTACAAGTTAGTGTAGTGAGACCTCTGCACAGTGTTCACCTAAAGCTACCTGTAGAAGGTTGGTGGTGTTCTCATACTACAGGCAGGCAGTTGATTTTGCTAGCTGCAGTATCAGCACATACATACATACATACATACATACACATATATATATATACATACATACACATATATATATATATATATATATATATATATATATATATATATACAAATATATATATATATATATATATATATATATATATATATATATATATATATATATATATATATATATATATATATATAAATATATATCCCAGCTTAGTGCAGCTACAGGCCATTAGTATGTCTGGAAGGCCAACAAGGAGAGGCAGACAGTCACAAGCCAATAAAAGAGGGCAAGCAGGCTCTGTGTCTAGAGGCAACAGTGCTGGTCGTGGAGACAGTGCATCCTCATCAGCACGTGGCCGTGGGACACGCTTGGCCTTTTTTTCGGCAGCTGGCCGTGTTGAGCCTCAACATGTGGAAGACTTGGTCGAGTGGATGACCAAGCCATCCTCATCCTCCTCATCCTCTCTCTCCCATGCTCAGGGTACTTTGTCTGGCAAAGCAGTGGCCTCTTCCCTCGGCTCAATGTCATCAGTGACTCCTTCCCTAGCCCCACCATGTCCTCCTGAGGAGTCCCTCAAACTGTTTGACCACAGTGTTGGGCACATGCTCCAGGAGGATGCCCAGCGTTTGGAAGGCTCTGATGATGATACTGAGCTAGATGAAGGCAGTAACGTGAGCACGGACAGAGGGGGTGCCCAAGAAGGACAGCAATCTGGCAGTCATGCTCCCCCTGCTGCAGCATACTGCCAGGTTTGCTCCAGTGATGAGGAGGGAGGGGATGATGAGGTCACTGACTCAACGTGGGTGCCTGATAGGAGAGAGGAGGAGGAGGAGGAGGCGGCACATCACCAACGAGGCAGGATGCCCTCCAGGGGCCAGCCTAAGGGCAGCACACTGACTGCATCACACCCCAAAGCTCCACATGTGCAGAGCGCTGCAGTCTCTGCACGTTAAAAATTGTACAAAAAACCCCTAACGGGGCTTTAAAGCAGCCAATGAATACAAAGTAAATGGTCAAAAAATAATTTTATTGGTACAAAGGGTAGTATAAAACAGATAGGTTCTGACCTATAGAGTCAGGACATGAACTGGAGTACAGTATAAGATAAAAAACACAACGGACAGTGCCCGTAATCGGGGACAATGTGCAATACAATGTATTTTGGACAACAAGATCATAGATATTAAAATCTGACGCGTTTCGACCCTAACTGGGTCTTCTTCAGAGGATAGTTGTCAACAGTCACAAAGTTCCCGATCGTTCTAAGTGTTCATGATGAAAAGGATATGGTCCCTCCTGTGTCTTTGGCCTCCCCAGTAGTAGGCCAACTCCTCAGAGAGCGGGTGATAGACCAGACCTGCCTTGCGAGGGATCACGCATATATTACCCCCCCACAGGGGGGGAAAGGAAAACGGACAGCAGGCGGCACACACTGCACCCAAGATGGAGTGATGGTGATACTAATACTAAGGACCGAAATAGCTTAGATCAAATTGCCCAGTGTTCACTCGATAGAACCGGTGGTTGCATGCGGGCGTTTCACACAGTTAAGAGAGAGGCAGTGCGTTTCACACAGTTAAGAGAGAGGCAGTGTCTGCGCATTATTCAAAAAGTTCTTTGGTGTGGGCCTTTTTTGAGACGAGTGCATCAGATCGTACCGCTGCTATTTGCAACATATGTCTCAAGCATATCTCGCGTGGCCAAAACATCTCCCGCTTGGGCACCACATGCTTGACCAGACATATGTTGACCTGCCATGCAGTTCGTTGACAAGCGTATTTAAAAGACCCACACCAAAGAACAAAGAGGACCTCTCCTTGCTCCTCATCAGCTGAGATCTCCAACCCCACTATACCTTCAGTCCTCTCTGAGACCTGCACTGAGAGGATTGAAGGTGTAGAATTAGGTGTGTCACAGCCAAGTATTTGTGGGCAAATTTCCCTGCCCCAGCTGCTGCACCGCCAAAAGAAGTTTGCTCCCAGCCATCCACATGCCCAGCGGTTGAATGCTAGCTTGGCTAAATTGCTAGCAACCAACCTTTTCAGTTGGTAGACTCTGTCCCCTTCTGTGAGTTTGTGTAATGTGCGGTTCCTCAGTGGCAGGTACCCAAACGCCACTTTTTCTCATGGAAGGCGATTCCGGCTCTCTACCGGCATGTGGAAAGCAATGTCTTGGCCTCGCTGGACAGGGCAGTCAGCGGTAAGGTGCATATTACCGCTGACTCATGGTCCAGCAGGCATGGACAGGGACGTTACCTAAGTTTCACGGCGCATTGGGTGACTCTGCTGGCAGCTGGGAAGGATGCAGGACAAGGTGCAGTAGTGTTGGAGGTTGTTCCACCACCACGCCTCCAAAATGCCACTACTAATGATTGTGACACACCTCTCTCCTCCACCCCCTCCTCTTCTTCTTCCTCCATGGCCTCTTCCCGTGCTGTGTCCTCAGAACCAGCAGTGCTCCGTAGCCGTTCAAGGGGCTACGCAAGTATGCAGGCCAAAAGATGCCATGCGGTGCTTGAGCTGGTGTGCTTGGGGGACAGGAGCCACACTGGGGCAGAGGTTCTGTCAGCTCTGCAGGGGCAGGTTCAGAGGTGGTTGACGCCATGCCAACTTAAGGCAGGAATGGGGTTTGCGAAAATGGCACCAACCTCCTCTCTGCCCTCCGACAGGGACAAATGACCCATGTGCCCTGTTTGGCTCATGTCCTTAACTTGGTGGTGCAGCGGTTCTTGGGCAGGTAGGATTATGTCAGTATGGATCAGTCCCAAGAAACACATGGACTTGTACGTGGCTGGGTGGAGGTGGCTGCGGACCATGTCGTCCTTAGTGACCCAGAGGACTCCGGACCGAATGCCTCAGCAAACCTACGCTGCATGGCCTCCCTGATCCTGCAAAGACTGCGTAAGGATCCTCGTATTCGTGGTATCAAGGAGAAGGACAAATACTGGCTGGCAACCCTCCTTGATCCACGTTACAAGGGTAAGGTTGCGGACCTTATCTTGCCATCGCAGAGGGAGCAGAGGATGAAACATCTTCGGGAGGCCTTGCAGAAAGGTCTGTGCAATGCATTCCCAGAGACTGGGAGGTTACAAACTCCTGTTCCTGGACAACGTGTTGCTGAGGCTTCGGTCAGTCAAAGAAGGAGCGGTGGAGAAGGTGGCGGTCTGACTGATGCATTCAGACAATTTTTTAGTCCGCAGCCCCAAGGTATCATCGGTTCCAGCAACCATCGCCAGCGTCTGTTTTACATGGTGCAGGAATACCTAGGGGTAAGATCTGATTTGGACACCTTTCCCACCGAAAATCCTCTGGGTTACTGGGTCTTGAGGATGGATCACTGGCCAGAGCTTGCACAGTATGCAATTGAGCTACTGGCCTGTCCTACATCCAGCATTCTTTCGGAACGCACATTAAGTGCTGCTGGAGGCTTTGTAACCGATCACAGGGTGCGTCTTTCCACCGACTCGGTCGATCGACTGACCTTCATAAAAATGAATCAGTCTTGGATCACCACCAGCTACCAAGCACCTGATGCTGATGTAACTGAATAATTTTTTTTGAAATCTCAGATCCCTTCAAAGACTGCCTATGCTGATGCTGAGTGACTATCCTGAGTAATTATCCTCTTCCTCCTCAATGATCACGCTAATAGCTTGTAAGAACATTTTTGGTTCTGGGCGCCATCACCAGTGCCTAAGGACCAATTTTTCAGCCCCTGTTTAACAGGGGCGTGTAATAACAATTTTTGATGCAATACTTTGCAGCAGGGCTCGTTTCTGCGTTCCAACTAGAGTATCTGTGAGGGGTTGCAGTGTTGTGGCACCAGCACCAGTGCCTGAGGCCCAATTTTTCAGCCCCTGTTTAACAGGGACGTGTAATTACAATTTTTGATGCAATACTTTGCAGCAGGGCTCAATCCTGCATTCCAACTAGAGTGTCTGTGAGGGGTTGCAGTGTTGTGGCACCAGCACCAGTGCCTAAGGCCCAATTTTTCAGCCCCTGTTTAACAGGGGCGTGTAATTACAATTTTTGATGCAATACTTTGCAGCAGGGCTCGTTTCTGCGTTCCAACTAGAGTATCTGTGAGAGGTTGCAGTGTTGTGGCACCAGCACCAGTGCCTAAGGCCCAATTTTTCAGCCCCTGTTCAACAGGGGCATGTAATTACAATTCTTGATCTAATATTTCACAGCAGGGCCCGTTTCTGCACCCACCAAGAGCGAGTGAGGACTTACAGTGTTGTGGCACTAGCACCACCACCACCAAAGGCCCAATTTTTCTGCCCCTGTTTAACAGGGGCATGTAATTACAATTCTTGATCTAATATTTCACAGCAGGGCCCTGTGAGGGCTTACAGTGTTGTGGGCACAACAACACCTAAGGCCCAAATTTCTGCTGAGTATATAGGGCAGGCCCCTACTTTCAAACATCCAACTAACAAACGACTACTACTTGCAAACGGAAGGAGACAACAGGAAGTGAGATGAAATCTACCCCTAGGAAGGGAAATTCTCTCCTGTAAGAGTTAATATGGGAAAAATGTTTTTCCTTTCCACTGATGCTTTATCACCAATCCTTGTTTCACTAAAAAACCCAAATTTTCAAAAAAACATTTGTCATTGGGACAAAAATGAGATGAAATCTTCTGAAGAGGAGCACAGAGAGCAAAACAAATGTCACAGGGGTGATAACCCTTCCCTATGTTTTCCAAAAAGCTTAAAATAGATTTTTTGGCTGGAGCTAAACACGTTAAAAATGTACCAGTTCAAAATTACAAACAGATTCTACTTAACAACAAACCTACAGTCCCTGTCTTGTTTGCACCGCCTGTATACTGCTGTTCAGAGTATATAGGGCCTGGTGGCCCCACGCCTTTCCTTTTTTTAATTTAGGTGCGGGGGTTCCCCTTAATATCCATACAAGACCCAAAGGGCCTGATAATGGACTGGGGGGTACCCATGCTGTTTGTCTCACTGATTTTCATCCATATTGCCAGGACCCGACATTACATTAAAGCAGTTTTAAATGACTTTTTTTCCTTTAAAAATGACATTTTGTGCAGGGACTGTTCTAAGCACGGGAAAGACGCACCACTTTACAGGCATACTATAGACTACCCCCAGGAACGATATTTAAAGGAATAGTTCACTTTTTTTTAAACTTTAAGCATCATTAAAATCACTACTCCCGAAAAAACTGCCATTTTTAAAAGTTTTTTTTGCATTGATACATGTCCCCGGGGGCAGGACCCGGGTCTCCAAACCCTTTTTAGGACAATACCATGCAATCTAGCCTTTAAAATTAGCACTTTTGATTTCGAACTTTCGAGTCCCATAGACGTCAATGGGGTTCTAACGTTCGTGCAAATTTTCGGTCCGTTCGCAGGTTCTGGTGCGAACCGAACCGGGGGCTGTTCAGCTCATCCCTACACTAGAATATAAAGCATTTGAATATGATTATAAAGCCATTTTAAGAGCTGTAATGTTGCATAGTGTTATAACAATATGGTAGACAATAAATGCTGGGGCATTTTCCTAACACTTATTTTAACTGAAGGATTGGGATGGAAAAATTGTGAAACATCTTCAACATTACAGAACAAATCCAGTGCCTTAGATCTTTTACATTTTTTTTCTATGTTTCCCAATCATACCACAACATTCATGTGATGGCGACAGCTGACAGCTGCTTGCACACTAAAAAGTAATGTTTAACATACAGGCAGCATAAGCAAGCCCTTATTACTACTAGTTATTAGGGATGGGCGAACGGTTTGGCCCGAGCATAAGTTCGGGCCGAACTTTGGTTGTTCGAATGTTCTGCGAACACCGAATAATATGCGGTGTTCGGGGAAAATTCGGAACACCGTTAAAGTCTATGGGACACTAACATGAAAAATCAAAAGTGTTCATTTTAAAGGCTTATATGCAAGTTATTGTCATAAAAAGTGTTTGGGGACCTGGGTCCTGCCCCATGGGGACATGTATTAATGCAAAAAAATTTTTTTTTTAAACGGCCGTTTTTTCGGAAGCAGTGACTTTTTTAATGCTTAAAGTGAAACAATAAAAATGAAATATTCCTTTAAATATCATGCCTGGGGGGTCTCTATAGTATGCCTGTAAAGTGGCACATTTTTCCCGTGTTTAGAACAGTACCACAGCAAAATGACATTTCTAAAGGAAAAATTGTCATTGAAAACTGATCGCGGCTGTAATGAATTATTATTATCATTAATAAACCGGATTTATATAGCGCCAACAGTTTGCGCAGCGCTTTACAACATGAGGGCAGACAGTACACTTACAATACATATCAATACAGGAGGAATCAGAAGGCCCTGCTTGTTAGAGCTTACAATCTAGAGGGGAGGGTCAAGTGGAAACAAAAGGTAATAACTGTGGGGGGTTAGCTGATGGAGATCACCAACGAGTGAATTAAGAGCTTTGTTGTGTCATTGGTTAGAAAGGGGCGTATTTTGGAGATGTTGCAGAGGTTGAGGCGGCAGGATTTGGACAGTGATTGGACGTGGTGCTTGAAGGAAAGTTCAGGACTACACCTAGAACCTTGGCATGTGGGGATGGGCTTATAGTTGTGCCATCGATTTTAACCAAGAGATCAGGGGAAGGGGCATATGGGGGAGGAAAAATCATAAGTTCAGTTTTGGATAGATTAAGTTTGAGGAAGTGGCGTGACATCCAGACTGATATATCTGATAGTAAATTAGTGATACGTGAGGAAACAGAGGGAGTGAGCTGAGGGGTAGAGAAATAGATTTGGGTGTCGTCAGCGTAGAGGTGGTATTGGAAGCCATAGGATGCTATCAGCTGATCCAGGGAGGAGGTGTAGATTGAAAATAGGAGAGGTCCAAGAACAGAACCTTGGGAGACCCCAACTGAGAAAGGAAGTGGGTAGTAGGAAACGCTAAAGGTGCAGTTGGATAAGTAGGAGGCGAACCAGCGAAGAGTACAGTCACGGAGGCCGAAGTCGTGGAGTTTTTTGAGGAGGAGGGGGTGGTCAACCGTATCAAAGGCAGCAGAGAGGTCCAAGAGTAGGAGTACAGAATAGTGTCGATTGGTTTTGGCCATTAGTAGATTGTTTGTTAGTTTTAGGAGAGCAGTTTCTGTGGAGTGTTGAGGACGAAATCCAGACTGAAGGGGATCAAGAAGGCTATTATCAGCGAGGTGGACTGAATTGTCGGGTCTCGGCAATATAGATAAAACTCAATAAAATAAAACTCAATAAAACTCAATAAAACTCAAAAAGAGCAGGGGGGTCCCCCCCAGTCCATTTCCAGGCCCTTTGGGTCTGGTATGAATATTAAGGGGAACCCCGAACCAAAATTTTTAAAAAAATTGCGTGGGGTCCCCCTAAAATCCATACCAGGCCCTTCGGGTCTGATATGGAAATTAAGGGGAACCCTGCGCCAAATTAAAAAAAATGGTGTAGGGGTCCCCCCAAAATCCATACCAGACCCTTATCCAAACACGCAACCTGGCAGACTGCAGGAAAATAGGGGGGGTGAGAGAGTGCCCCCCCTCCTGAACTGTACCAGGCCACATGCCCTCAACATGGGGAGGGTGCTTTGGGGTAGCACCCCAAAGCACCTTGTCCCCATTTTGATGGGGACAAGAGCCTTATCACAAACCTTGCCCAGTGGTTGTGGGGGTCTGCAGGTGGGGGGCTTATTGGAATTTGGAAGCCCCCTTTAACAAGGGGACCCCCAGATCCTGGCCTCCCCCCCTGTGTGAAATGGTAACGGGGTACAAGACGGACCGAAAAAGAAAAAAAAAAATCCTCAACCGACCCGCCTCTATGGGAGGCTCCCGCCATGTGACGCTTCTTTGCTGATGACAGTTCTGATATAACTGAGGGCGGGGCCACTCGGTGACGTGCCTGGGTGACCCCGCCCCCTGTAAGGCCACAGGGACTTCCCTATGGCTTCTTCGTGATGTCAAAGGAGGGCGGGGTCACCCAGGTACATCGCTGGGTGGCCCTGCCCCCTCTGACGCCACGTGGAAGCCATAGGGAAGTCCCTGTGGCATCAGAGGGGGCAGGGCCACCTGGCGATGTACCTGGGTGACCCCGCACCCCTTTGACATCATGGGGAAGCCATAGGGAAGTCCCCGTGGCCTTAGAGGGGGCGGGGTCACCCAGGCACGTCACCGGGTGGCCGTGTCCTCAGTTATATAAGAACTGTCATCAGTGAAGAAGTGTCACATGGCAGGAGCCTCCCATAGAGGTGGGTCAGTTGCGGATTTTTATTCCTTTTTCGGTGCTGTGTGAAGAAGAAGATGGCCTCATCACAACCCTTGTCCGATGGTTGTGGGGGTCTGCATGCGGGGGGCTTATTGGAATTTGGAAGCCCCCTTTAACAAGGGGACCCCCAGATCCTGGCATCCCCCTGTGTGAAATGGTAACGGGGTAAGTACCCCTACCATTTCACAAAAAAGTGTCAAAATGTTAAAAAATGACAAGACACTGCTTGGGGACAAGTCCTTTATTAAAAAATAAAAAAATAAAAATGTCCATTCATCTTTTTCTTCCAGATTTCGATAAGCCCCCCGCCCGCAGACCCCCACAACCACCAATGAAGGGTTGTGGGGATGAGGCCCTTGTCCCCATCAACATGGAGACAAGGTGCTTTGGGGGGCTACCCCAAAGCACCCTCCCCATGTTGAGGGCATGTGGCCTGGTAAGGTTCAGGAGGGGGGGTGCTCTTTTGTCCCCCCCCTCTTTTCCTGTGGCCTGTCAGGTTGTGTGCTTGGATAAGGGTCTGGTATGGATTTTGGGGGAACCATTACACCATTTTTTTTTTAATTTTGGCGAAGAGTTCACCTTAAAACCCATACCAGACCTGAAGGGTAGCCAGCTTAACAGAGACACCTTTGGACAGCAACATTGTCAGTCTAGGGAGAGGTTAATATTAGACTGCATTCACACTTGAGCTTAGCGCCTTTGATCATTTTGCTGGCTTTTTTTCCTTGTTGAGCATATGTACGTGCTGGAATCTGAAGCTTTAGCATTTTTTACATTACTTTTTGTCATTTGCCAGGAAAAAAAATGCATGATATGTTATTTCCACATGTCCTTCTTTCAGTATTTGACAAATTTTTGGCATTCCCATGGAAATGTATTGGGGCCAAAAAACTCTTGAAGCATGTAGCTCAAAAGAGCTCATGTACAGTTTCATGCTATGAGTATCAAACCTCAAGTTACATGACACTCAAGTGTGAACAGACACAATTGAAAACCTTGGAATTTTGGATGCTGAGATTTTGGAGCTTAGAGCTACAAAATGCTCAGCAGTAAATGGAGTCTTAGATGCACTAGCAGATTTAGAGAGATTTGAGTAACTACAGATAACACTTTATAAGCAGTTACAGCAACAGTTTTTTTTTCTTTTGGGATAAAGATTTAACATTAATGAAAAAAAGCTGATCATTGTAAGCATCCCTGTAAGTGTTAAATGGTTAGTCTCAACCCCCTAACTGCAACTTTGGCTAGACACATTGGTCTGTTAAAGGAAGTTGAAAAATAACAGGCTTACTGGCAGGATCACCAGGTGTAAATAATAGGAAAAAGTCTTAAAGCAAACAATAGCAGCCACCACATTGAAGAATTGGATTGCAATATATAACATTTTTGTATTTGGGTTTAATAATAGTTTGTTAATATATTACCCAGTAGGCTGAGATTGATTTTGATTGCCAGTAACCAGGCATATTTTTTCTGTTTATTCATTTAACAGATTTCAACTCTGGCTCCTCAAGGGACTGGGCTACTGACATAGGAATTCCTTTTCCATACACGTTTGAGTTAAGAGATAATGGGACATATGGCTTTGTTCTTCCAGAAGATCAGATCAAACCAACCTGTGAAGAAACCACAGCCGCAATTTTATCCATTATTGAATATCTCAATGAAAAACATTTTAACAGTGCATCAACCATTTTCTCTATAAATCTATGGATAAATCTGAGCTTCTCAGTCCTAATTGGCACATATTATTCTTTATTTTAATATCTGTAACAGTCATTATTTTCAGATTTTACTATTGTACATGCCTTCTTCTAGCATGGGTTGATCAAGCAATAACAATAAACGACATTCATATATTCATTCTCTGCTCTAAATGAGTGTTTGTAAACTCTTTTGTGGCCCAAAAGCCAAATGAAGTATTGCTTTGGTACTCTCCAACACCAGTGGTACCAAGATGCCAAAATAGGGTGTTGCCAAAACAAGGTATTACAAAATAGCATATTCCAAACCCATAGCTGTTGTCTTAAAGAAGAATTCCAGTTATGGATTTATTACACTTAGTTGCATTAGTCCAGTTTGGACCAATGTAAATATGCATATACCATATCTGGCCAATGCCAATGGAACTTGGAAATCAGTAAAGTAGACACCAATACACTAGCGGACTGCACTTGTTTTGGATCCTGCACCTTGCAGCTGCCCTGCTGCATTCTGAACACAGGAGATTGGCCTTTAAGCATGGATGCTATTTAAAGAATGTTTTGCATTTTCTGAATGAATGCAAAATGTTCTCTAGTTGGAAAAGATGAAGGTGGGGCAGTGACCTCATGCTCTCTGCCTTGTTCTAACAGAGAAAGCTTTCCATTCATTCAGAAAATGGAAATCATACTCTGAATGTCACCCATGCCGAGCAGCCCTCTTCCATTGTTTAGCATGCAGCAGGTCAGCCATGGGTGCGAGACCAAGAAGCAAGTGAAGATCACTGAGGTAGCGGTATCTATTTCAGTGATTTCCAGCTTCTAGGGGCATCAGACAGGTATGGCATATACAGTAAATAGCTACATTGGTCCAACCTGAGCCAATGTAACTATATAAAAAATATCAATACCTGGAATTCGTAACTAGGGAAAGTAAGAGGGTGGAGAGGTGGCCGCAGTTGCTGCTACTGACAGCCAGCGTCTCAACCCCCACCAGAAGGAAAGAGGGGACTATTACGGTACTCAATATCGGTATACAATATTGGATATGAGACAGACAAAAGAGTAGATAAAATATAAAAATTCACTTTTAATAGAAAAAACATTCATAAAATTGCAATTCCGCAAACAATGCGATTATACATAACAACACTGCATACAATCATAAAAAAAGAAGAGATACCACAAGTCTAAGCCCGTGGATTCCACACAATTTTTAGATGGCAAGTGTGTATGGCTTTAATTCTCGACCGGTTTTGCGGTTAGCACCGCTTCTTCAGGAGAACCATATCTACAATATGACATAAAGTTATTTTAACAATCTACAAACATATGTGTAAATATATACCAAATCATGGCAGCAGGATTGTTAACAGCATTTCAGAACACTCCATACAAAGAACATATGAAAATAAGGACAAGCTCACCGATTCAGGAGATAACTGTGGGCATGTGGGACCCCATAAATATCCCCCCACGGCGGACGCAGGGGATGACAGGCAGCCTCTGGTGAATAAATAATTGGTTAATGGTGGTACATATCACCATATTGTGATATCAGAGAGAGAGATGTGCCAATGCCATGCGATTAAAATAGCTCACGATAGTAGTGCACGGAGGGAAATTGAGTGGGGATCCGTGGGGGATTGGATGGATAGAGAGATAAAGAAAGGTGGGGAAAGAAAGCCAGAGGGCAGGGGAGGGGGGGGGGGGACGGAAGGAAGGGAAAGGAAGGGAAGGGAAGCAGAGGGAGAGGGGAAGGAGAGGGAGAAGGGGAGGGGAGGGTACGCAGGGGGGAGAAAAGGGACCCATGAAATAGGGAGGAGGGCAGAGCCAGAAAGGGGGAGATAACCAGGGAGCAGGAAGGAAGGGGGAGAGGGGAGGGGGGGGGAAAAGGAAGGACAAAGGAGGAAGGGGGGGAGGACAAGGAAGGAAGGGGGGGCGGGGGGGGGGTCTGGGAAGGAGGGGGAAGGGGGGAGGGGGGAAGGGGGAAAAAGGGGAGGGGGAGAAAGGAGGGGGAGGCAAGGGGGGGAGAGAAGAGGGAGGAAGGGGGAGACCCAACACACCAACATCCATGCAGAGACTAGGGATTGTAAAGGTTATAGAAGGCTGCACACTGATAATGGCAGAGCTGGCACTCACCAACTGGAAATTGAAGTAATATGTGACGCATGAGCAGGTGTTGGATGTGGGGATTCACATTAGCCAAACCGTGAGTTGGCAGGATCATAAGAGACCGTAAAAGCTTATAACTTGAATTAGCCCTGTAGCTAGTGCCGTGGGTGCGTCGCCACGAGGTCACTATGGCCAAGGGGGAAATTAGTATATAAAAATTATTAAGCACATTGCACTTAAAAAGATTTATTATGCAGAGGTCACTAGTACAGCAGGAAAGTGCCATAAAGATCAGTCTCATATTACACAAAGATACTGTAATAGGGGGACAAATGGTTAAAAGAAAATCCATAATAGGGTCCACTAGGTAGGAATAGTAATAGTCTAGCCAGGTTGGAAAGTCCTATCCATCAGGTTTTGCCATATGCATAGGTTAGATGTGAAAACGCTCTGAAGGTATAGGGTAGTAAGGTGGGCGCCAGACAGCGCCTCAGTATACATCACTAAACAATAATAAAGTAGTAGACAGCCAGATGGTAAACAGAGGGAGAGGAGACACTAACCTGGTGTAGATCAATCCAAAGCCCGCTCAGCGTCAGGAAGCTGTCAGGCTCGTACAGCGGCCATGACTGGCCGCTATAAGAGCTCCCCAACCCGGAAGCCAGGGAACGTCAACGTGGGCGGTCCCTGACGTCACCGGGTCTGTTCGCCCGCACTGCGCAGGTGCACAACTGGAATTCATTTTGATGTTCAATCTGTTTATTGGAGATTTTCAAAACAGGTAATCCAGTAAAAGAAAAAGCGATTGACAGTTAATCATTGTTACAATAATGTACAATTCAACAAGTATTAGGATAGTCATCAAAATTAGAAAAACTGCGTTGTTCATCTAAACTGTAACAGATTTTACAGCAGCAGCTATCCTGTGAGAGACACACAGTACTAAATCACTTTTCAAATTATGCTGCGCTTAACGTGACAAAAATAAACATTAAGAAATGGAAAAAATGTGAAAGAAAAGTCCATAAAGTGACAAAGTCCATCCACTGATATGTACACAATGCCTTTATCCTTCCAGGAAACTAAATGGAAATCCACCTCTTAAGGGTACTCGATCATAGACAAAGCATGTAGTGCTGCATACTCCCAACACACTCCTATTCCTAGAGTGACAATGCTGCTTGCCTGCTTTGTACATTTGACTGCCTAAAGGGACTGCTCGACATATGCTAAGCAAAATGCTCAATGAAAGTGTACCAGTGTCTATGATCGAGTACCCTAAAGAGGTGGATTTCCATTTAATTTCCTGGAAGGATAAAGGCCTTGGCTAGGCTAAGAGCTGCAAGCGAGATTGACTTTCTGTAATAGGAGGCCAACACGTTCCGCTAAGTGGGCGGTTCTTATCCAGTGACATGGAAATCTATTGATAGTCAACTCCTATCCTCATATTGATTAGTAGTTCCAAATTAATAATAATTACTGCAGTAGGGAACAGACACAAAAGATGCACTCTCATGGACAGTAGACAGAGACAACATAACATTTAACCCCCAATCAATACAGTTCGATTAAGGGGAGTAAAATAGGTACCCTTTGTCCCGAAAATGCCTTACCAATCAAGAAAGTCTGATAACTCAAATGTAAGCAAAAGGCTTACCTCAGCCGGCTGATTATCCAAAATTCCCGGATCATCTCAAACTCCTTGTTACCGATTCTCAGGGTCACCTGTAAATCCCCTCCTAGGCAAAGCTCGCCATCTGACCTGGAAATCTATAGATAGGCAACTCCTATCCTCATATTAATTAGTGGTTCCAAATTAATAATAACTACTGCAGTAGTTATTATTAATTTGGAACCACTAATTAATATGAGGATAGGAGTTGCCTATCTATAGATTTCCATGTCACCAGGATCACACAAATTTGGTGACAGATGGTGTACATATCAGTGGATGGACTTTGTCACTTTGTGGACGTTTCTTTCACAATTTGTACATTTCTTAATGTTTATTTTTGTCATGTTAAGCGCTGCTTTATTTAAAAAGTATTAGGATAGATTTGTCTTAATAGGAAAACAAATTGTTACCTTATTCAAAGTTCATACAGTATAAACTTGAAAAACTTATTATCCTATTTTGTACAGTACATCACATCATTCTATGTCTTGTTATACATATTGCATTTAGTTCCACAGTAATGTAACAAATAGAAGAAGACTAATTTAATCATATTTAACTGTTACTGTATAGTCACTTCTTAACAGAAAGAGAAAAAAGAAAGAAAGAAAGCATAGGAAACAAATGGAAATAAAAGAGAGAGAGAGGAAAGGAAGAAATATATAACGGGGGAAAGAACAGTTACCCGGAGGTCTCACACGGCCCCTGATATGCATCGGATCCATTGGTCCCACATCTTATCAGATTTGGTTTAATTATTATTAGGTATGCAGGTGAGTTTGTCAATAATCATAATACAATTTATTTTTGTACCACTTGCCTACCAGGCCAATTCTGACATTTCTGTCCTACATGTAAAAATCATAATTTTTTTGCTAGAAAATTACATAGAACCCCCAAACATTATATATGTTTTTTTTTAGCAGAGACCCTAGAGAATACAATGGCAATCATTGCAACTTTTTATCTAGCACGGTATTTGCGCAGCATTTTTTCAAATGTGTTTTTTTGGGGAAAAAAACAGTTTTGGGCTTTAAAAAAAAAAAACAAGAAAGTTAGCCCAATGTTTTTGCATAATGTGAAAGATGAAGTTACACTGAGTAAATAGATACCCAACATGCCACGCTTCAAAATTGCACACGCTCGTGGAATGGCGCCAAACTTCGCTATTTAAAAATCCCCTTAGGTGACATTTTAAAAATTTTTACTGGTTACATGTTTTGAGTTACAGAGGAGGTCTAGGGCCAAAATTATTGCTCTCGTGCTAATGTTCGTGGTGACACCTCACATGTGTGGTTTGAACACCGTCTTCATATGTGGGCGCGAATTATGTATGAGTTCGCTTCTGCATGTGAGCTCACGGGGACAGGGGCACTTTAAATTTTTAATTTTTTTTTTTATTGTTATTTTACTTTTTTTTATTTTAGCTTGACACTTTTTTTCCAAAAAAAAAATTTTTGATCACTTTTGTTTCTATTACAAGGAATGTAAACATCCCTTGTAATAGGAATAAGCATGACAGGTGCTCTTTACAGTGAGATGTGGGGTCAATAAGACCCCACATCTCACCTCTAGGCTTAGAAGCATGAAATAAAAAAAAAATGATCATAACATCATAACATCGCGCCCGGCCTCCGAACGATCATAGAGGCTCCGGCGACCATCTGGTCCGCCGGAAATCTCTATGCTAAACATCCGGGGCTGGCGGATCCTGTGACCGACTCACCGATCATAGCGGTGAGTCGGTACAAGCACCAGAGGGCGGCGGAAGGGGGGGAAGTTCCCTCTCGCCTCCTGTAAGAACTATCAAGCGGTGGAACAGCCGCTATGATCATTCTTATGGTGCGCAGATTCGCCGGCTCTAAAAGACGATATCTGGATGACTACCGGCATCACTCAGATATCCCCAATCAAAGCCGAGGACGTCATGTGGCGTACAGCGGGCGGGAAGCGGTTAATGTAGACAAGAGGCACCATTGACTGTTGCAAATTCTAGCCGCCAAAGTTATATGGGACAATCATTTTTTTTATGTTTTGGGATGTCACCGTCGACTTTAAGTGTGGTTTCTGGTGACCAAGCTACAGTGGGGATGGAAAGTATTCAGACCCCCTTACATTTTTCACTCTTTGTTATATTGCAGCCATTTGCTAAAATCATTTAAGTTCATTTTTTTTCCTCATTAATGTACACACAGCACCCCATATTGACAGATAAACACAGAATTGTTGACATTTTTGCAGATTTATTAAAAAAAGAAAAACTGAAATATCACATTATATTCAGTATTCAGACCCTTTGCTGTGACACTCATATATTTAACTCAGGTGCTGTCCATTTCTTCTGATCATCCTTGAGATGGTCCTACACCTTCATTTGAGTCTAGCTGTGTTTGATTATACTGATTGGACTTGATTAGGAAAGCCACACACCTGTCTATATAAGACCTTACAGCTCACAGTGCATGTCAGAGCAAATGAGAATTATGAGATCAAAGGAACTGCCTGAAGAGCTCAGAGACAGAATTGTGGCAAGGCACAGATCTGGTCAAGGTTACAAAAAAATTTCTGCTGCACTTATGGTTCCTAAGAGCACAGTGGCCTCCATAATCCTTAAATGGAAGACTTTTGAGATGACCAGAACCCTTTCTAGAGCTGGCCGTCCGGCCAAACTGAGCTATCGGGGGAGAAGAGCCTTGGTGAGAGAGGTAAAGAAGAACCCAAAGATCACTGTGGCTGAGCTCCAGAGATGCAGTCGGGAGATGGGAGAAAGTTGTAGAAAGTCAACCATCACTGCAGCTCTTCACCAGTCAGGGCTTTATGGCAGAGTGGCCCGACGGAAGCCTCTCCTCAGTGCAAGACACATGAAAGCCCGCATGGAGTTTGCTAAAAAAAACACCCGAAGGACTCCAAGATTGTGAGAAATAAGATTCTCTGGTCTGATGAGACCAAGATAGAACTTTTTGGCCTTAATTCTAAGCGGTATGTGTGGAGAAAACCAGGCACTACTCATCACCTGTCCAATACAGTCCCAACAGTGAAGCATGGTGGTGGCAGCATCATGCTGTGGGGGTGTTTTTCCGCTGCAGGGACAGGACGACTGGTTGCAATCAAGGGAAAGATGAATGCAGCCAAGTAAAGGGATATCCTGGACGAAAACCTTCTCCAGAGTGCTCAGGACCTCAGACTGGGCCGAAGGTTTACCTTCCAACAAGACAATGACCCTAAGCACACAGCTAAAATAACGAAGGAGTGGCTTCACAACAACTCCGTGACTGTTCTTAAATGGCCCAGCCAGAGCCCTGACTTAAACTCAATTGAGCATCTCTGGAGAAACCTAAAAATGACCATCCACCAACGTTTACCATCCAACCTGACAGAACTGGAGAGGATCTGCAAGGAGGAATGGCAGAGGATCCCCAAATCCAGGTGTGAAAAACGTGTTGCATCCTTCCCAAAAAGACTCATGGCTGTATTAGATAAAAAGGGTGCTTCTATTAAATACTGAGCAAAGGGTCTGAATACTTAGGACCATGTGATATTTCAGTTTTTCTTTTTTAATAAATCTGCAAAAATGTCAATAATTCTGTGTTTTTCTGTCAATATGGGGTGCTGTGTGTACATTAATGAGGGAAAAAAATGAACTTAAATGATTTTAGCAAATGGCTGCAATATAACAAAGAGTAAAAAATGTAAGGGGGTCTGAATACTTTCCGTCCCCACTGTATATTTAATCCCATAACCGAGTGAACTAAGTTGAAAATGATAATCTAAAATCTATTTTGGTACACTGCCACTATACATGCAACATAGTGCCCAACTGCCCACAGTGCCTCAAGCAGTAAGATAAAACATGTGGGCACATTTTAACTATCCTAGTGGGGACTATAAACCACTTGAGTAGTGTTTTGTAATTTAACTCCACCAAAGTCGCATTCATGGATATCTTTGGAATTAATCTTAAAGATGAAAAACTTTACTAAAATGCAAATAGGTCATTATCCGTATCTGGCTTTTTTAAATGTATTTTTAATGTATTGTTTGATAAAATAAGGAAAGCTCAGCAGAAGTAAAAAAGAAACCTTTTTCCAGACAAGCTAGATACATAAAACAGCTTATTCTACAGCACTTTCTCCTACAATTTACACAGAAATTATATACAACTACAGGAAAATGTTTTTAACACACTATAATTTTGTTCATATGTTTACAGTACCTTTAACAACCCTTTCTGACTTCCAAGGTCATCGCTAGCGTTATCTTTGTGTCCTTTTGGCATTCATTAAGTATTATCCTGGTTGTTTCCTGAGTGGGGATTAGTGTTCAATATATTATACTTTATAGCTTACGATTTTATCAATGACATGGAGTAGGAAAAAGTGAAAGTTCAGTCCTGAGAAATTATGAATTGGGTCTTTGCAGCAAAGGCAGAGTTAGGCTTTGGGCATCTTTTGCAGAGGCCTTTGAAGGGTCTGAGGCTTATTGCAGGACTTTTCAAATTGCAGAAACTAATCAAAATATACATTCACATGTATTATTGCATAGCTCTAGTATTTTTACCAGTGCTGTAGAAACAACTACACACACACAGTTATAAACATTATACATATATGTATATATTTCTTTCTTTTACATATATATATATATATATATATACATATATATATATATATATATATATATATATATATATATATATATATATATATATATATATATATAAAAAACATATTCTGCATTGCTGTTCAGTGAATATTTCACTATTCACATTAATCTCTACGGCAAAGGGGCTAGTAGTAGAATTTTTTTCTACTGAAGTACGTGTTTATATTGGTGCCTTGCCTTTTACTTTTAGGCATCCTATGAATTTTTTAAGTAGCAGTGCCCCGCTGAGTTTGCACTGCACACAGTTATGACTAAAAATGCTCATTGTATGAATACTTTATAAAACACCATATTCTTTATAAATTTTTTATGATCATTTTAAAAAAATGTAAGAACGTTAAAGGGGTTTTAAAGGTTCCTTTATTTTTTCAAACAAAAATAACAAACATGTTATACTTACCTACATTGTACAAGGGTTTTGCACAGAGCAGCCCTGATCCTCCTCTTCTGGGGTGCCATGCCAGTGCTCCTGGCTCCTTCCCCTTCATTGGGTGCCTCCATGGAAAGCTGCTTTCCATAGGGGCACCCGTGCGGGCTCACTCCCGAGTCCCGCTGCTGCGTCCGTTGACACAGACAGTGGGAATCGGCCCAGCCAGCGGCTCTCATGTCACTGGATTTGACTGACGGCAGTGGGAGCCAATGCTGCTATCAATCTGTCAAATGAGGAGAGAGACAGCGTCTGGAGACGCTGGGCTTGTGTACATCGCTGGATCAGATTGGGCTCAGGTAACAAAAAGGGGGGCTCTGGGGTAAGCTACAGCAAAGAAGGTTCTTCACCTTAATGCATGGAATGCATTAAAGTGAAAAACCTTGAGACTTTACAATCACTTTAATGCCCTCTTCCATAAACTTTAGGCTCTCAACAAACGTTACAATCTGACTATACAATCTCCTTTAGATCTACCAACAAGTATGAAGTGTTATGCCGCGTACACGCGGTCGGAACTTCCTACAACAAATGTTCGATGAGAGCTTGTTGTCGGAAATTCCGACCATGTGTAGGCTCCATCAGACATTCTCCGTCGGAATTTCCGACAAACAAAATTTGAGATCTGGATCTCAAATTTTCAGACAACAAAATCTGTTGTCGGAAATTCCGATCGTGTGTACACAATTCTGACGCACAAAATTCCACGCATGCTCGGAATCAAGCAAAAGAGCCGCACTGACTGCTGAGAAAAATTAAGTTCAGTAGTCAGTGCGGCTCTTTTACCGCGTTCTTGACGTTCGGAATTTCCAACAACATTTGTGTTACCGTGTGTATGCAAGACAAGTTTGAGCCAATATCCGTCAGGAAAAAAAACATGGATTTTGTTGTCGGAATGTGCGACCGTGTGTACGTAGCATAAGGGGTTGTTTAGTTGGACACAAATTGATTGCATCATTTAGACAGTTCCCCATGTTACATAGTTTTGGTAAATCTAAAGAAGATTGTAGTCAGTTTGTGTTGTATATGATAAGCTTTACAAGTAGATACGTGAATAAGAAAAAAAAATTCTATGTGAAGTTCAAAAGGTCTGCCTGAGCCGTGAGAGAAATGGACCCAGATATAGCTGTCACTTTCTTTGAATATGCTCACTTTGCTTTTAAATAAAGGGTTTTATTTAATTGTATTTTTTCATATATCCTTTTTTGCCCTGAGACTTGTTGTTTGCCTGCCTTGGGTAACTTTATAGAGATTTACAGACATTTCTCTTAAGATAGATTAATTTTGGCCAAAAAGTATGATAATATAACTGTGGCGTAGACAGAAATATATATACAAAATATAGCAGTGCAGCGCTCGTTACAGGTCAGATGTATACACATAAAATGTACATATTAAACGTACATAAATAAAACGCATGAGGCAAAGTCCCAAAAAGTATATCTTAGTCCGAGGAGATCAAAAGCTGCCCACTTGCAGAAGGGGGATCCCTCAGTTGGCAAGGAAAGGGTGCAGTGATAGGATAAGATTGTATTCGTTGTATCACCACCAATGTGAACCTCCACCAAGGGTCTAGCCTGATCACCTTATTGAGTGGACCTTCTGCGTTAACAGCAAGGTCACTCATGCATTCCCTTCCACAGGGTAGATTATGGAGATAGGGGTCCACAGGCAGTATCCCACATTCAGTCTCATCGGTTGATATATATCATGTTAAAAACAAAAATAACAGGACATAGTGCTCTCCATACGAAAAGGTATAAAATTTATTAAATAAGAAAAATATTACTCACAAAGCAAGCACTGTTTCCCAGTGCAGGAGTATACAGCATAAAATGAACCAGATGGGTGGCTGTACTGACATTACAGAGCCCCTCACACGCTTATCGTCTGTGTGGACTTCCTCAGCGAATCTGATTGGGGGCCCGCGTGTCAGCTCTTATATCTAATCCTGGTTCCACATACAATTCATGATGGCACTGGAAACCCCGCCCACTCTCAAATAATACACAGGTGAATGGACTTAACTACTAAGTAGTAGAGAATCAGGAGTGGCTACAAATCTAATAGGGCACAAGCAAGCTGAATACACTGATAACTTACTGATAGGCAGCCACCATTCCTCCCATGTTATGAGCTAAAGCATTTCCAGGTCAAATCCTTATCTTCCAATAGCAGTGAACACTGCTGTGTCCTGAAAGACAGCCCGCCCCCATTTCCGGGTCAAAAAAAAAGAAGAAAAAAATTTTAAGCCTACGGCAGCTGGTATTCCCAGGCGGTCTCCCATCCAGGTACTAACCAGGCCCCACCCTGCTTAGCTTCCGAGATCAGACAAGATCAGGGTGATGTGGCTGTAGGCAAATCCATCTCATTCAATGGCAGCTAACGCTGCTGCGTCCTGGGAAGAAGCCCGCCCTCTAAAGGGGCGTTCGTATGGAGATGGGGATGGGGGGAGGGAGCACAACAAACAAACCGCCCCTTTCATACACGTCGCTCACAGACTAAGTGAATGGCAACAGGGAGCGCAGACGCAATGGGGCGGATGTGGGTTCTTTATATACCATCATCAGCCACGAGGATGCGTTAACCTCAGTACAGTGGGCCCTGGGGTCCTTGGACCTATCTAGGAGGCATCGGAATTTTTTGATTGACAGTTTGACTTTCTGTCTGTCAAAGAACTACTTCTGGTATGACAAGCAGTTCTTTCTCCAAACCAGAGGGGTAGCCATAGGGGCACGCTTCGCTCCCAGTGTTGCCAATCTATTTATGGCTCACTTGGAGGAGAAGGCAGTCTATAAGACCAAACCCCTGGAACTGATCTGCTACAAGAGGTATATTGATGACCTTATCATGGTCTGGGAAGGGGACAGAGATAGTCTGGATGCGTTTGTATCCAGGCTTAACGACAATAACAAAAATATAGTCCTCTCGTGGAATATCAGTACAGAGAGGGCGGTATTTTTGGATCTTGAATTGTCAAAAAGGGGTGACCGTATCAATATGGTCACCCATTTTAAGGCTACTGACCGAAACGCATTTATCCCTGTTGAAAGCTGCCACCACAGTAAGTGGCTGTGCAATATCCCTAGAGGACAGTTTATTCACCTCAGGCGGAATTGCACAGAGGTGGGGGATTTTCTATCACAGTCACAGACTCTTATCTCTAGGTTCACCGAGAAGGATTATGATAAAAACAAGCTAGTCCAAGAATTGGATAATGTTGTGACTCTTGATAGGAAGGTACTGGTGTCGAATGCCCCTAGAGTAGCCCAGGGTGAGCCTAAACAGATCAGGATGATCCTTGAATTTAATATTCAGCACAAGCAATTTGAAAAGATAGTACAGAAACATTGGCCCATTTTAAAACTTGACAGAACCTTGGGTCCGGTCCTCCCAGACCGAACATTGTTTATTTACAAAAGAGCTCCTTCTCTTAGAGATAGACTTGGCCAGGGGTGATAGATCCCCCGGTTTACCCGGTGAATATAATGCTTGGCTTCCTTAATGGCTTTTATGCCTGTGGACACTGTCCGGCGTGTAAACAGGCTAGAAACAATGTAAAGAAGAGGAAGGGAGAAGTTACCTTCCCCACCCAAACTCTCCCATGAATGGATTCAACATTAATGGAATAGTTCGTGCAATGGTGTAACTATATCCGTAAGCTAAATAAATAAAGAAACAGGAAATTGGTATTCCATATCGTGACAATAGGTAAAACCAATAAATACTTGGAGGTTCAGCTACAAGATATAATCATAAAGGGAATGGGAGAGCTTGAAAAAATATTATGAAACTACTACAGTGATGTATATCAAGTACCATACAACCCAAAAGAAAGGAGGACCAAAATATATACTCAGAAGTCCATCAAGGTGGTAAGTACAGAGATGTAAACCTATTTAAAGTACACCATCTTAAATTTGGGATTGTTAGATATCAATCCTGGTGTAAATCGTTCACTCTAAACCCCCCCCCCTCTCTCTTTTTTGTACACACCTGAGGATTGTACACTCCTATTTATGTTATAGTGTTCACACTATTCCTAAAAGATATCACCACTAGCGCCACACTTTATTTATTTTTTCACACATTTACACGGGTCAAGTTGTTGTGTTGGCTGCTCTACTTTGTGGGAGTTGGCGCAAATTTTTATATACACAAAGAAGAGGAAGGAATTTGTGGCTTTTTCCACGGGTAAAAACTTTGATTACGTGCAACACTGCCGGGGTGGTGTATATGTTGCAATGTGAGTGTGGCTACCAATATGTGGGTAGGACTTCTAGGCCCCTCCATGTAAGAGTCGGAGAACATGTTAACAACATTAAACGAGGACTCCGCACACACAATGTCTCCAAGCACTTCCGACTTTTCCATAACCGCAGCCCTGCGGGGCTGAAGTTCTGGGGAATAGAGAAGGTAATGAAGCATTGGAGGGGTGGGAATTTCATACGGCAGCTTAGTCGACGAGAATCTTTTTGGGTATTTGAGACAAAGGTTGGGGTCCCTTTAGGGTTGAACGTTGAGTTTGACCTTAATTGTTTTATTTCAGATCGTTAATTTATGTTGGTTTCTAGCCCCTTACCATTTAGAATATTGGTCCATAATGTATATTTGTTTGTGGTATATGTATACATTCTATTTGTATTTGTGTACAGTTGAGGTGGTTATACTGATGTCTTTTTATTATAATTTTTCTATCAAATCTATATTCATATTTTTAACCCCTGTCGGTCCTACACAATATTACATGGGGTGGCGATATATGTATTTTTGTTTGACTTTTTCCATTTCACTTTTCGTATATCCCTCTGGTGACAACTGGGAGGGAATAGCATTTGTTTTTGGTACACATTCTCCATCTGGAAGAGTGTGTAGGACACCTTAGGATGGATTCTGCCATAAGGGAGGGGGGGTGACTTTATGAACTTCCCCAATATGCTTCAATTATAGCCTCTTTGGGGTATCCCCATAGGTACTTTTTGAGTAGCCTCCCTCCTCTTAGCTTTATAACTATATTACATTATTTTTATAATAATGAAGAGCTCTGAAGAAGCTTGGCAACAAGCGAAACGCGTAAGCGTCTAACCTATGCACAGGTGGGACATAGACCTCCACACATCGATGAAGAAACCCCTTTGATCATATGGGAACATCCCGACCGACTCTCGGATATTGGGCTGAGCCTTGCGGTGGACATTGAGACTGAGCGCTCCTTCCAACCATCTGACAGATCAAGCGCGGAGCCTCTGAACGTCTGAACCCTGTGACTCACCGTACATCCCCTCGGGGAAGATCCGGAAACGACAGCTCATATCTGCAACAGACAAACACACCGCATGAACGCTCCCCCACACCACATCAGCGCGGCTACCATCAGTTCCTTCGGGCTTCACCATTCCTCCACTGAAGACGTCAATTGGTGAGCTAAGTAGTACTCCAACACATAGGAGGTACACGGTCTATGGCTATTCACTGTCTGTCTTTCTTGCATAAGATGTGAACTTGCCCTTTGGTTTGCCGCTACCTAGCTGATAATACCGGGACTTCCCATTTCCCTATGCTGCTTTGACATATGTATCTATAGTTGGTTTCTTTAATTATATCTGGATGGAATTTCATCAATCACCAGCATTTGCACTTTACTGAGGAAAGACCGAAGGCCTAATACTCAATTATTTTTTAAACCCTATTCAGGAACTTTATGAAATTTTGAACAGACCCGGGTCTCCTCCATAATGGTTCACATGTGTGCGAGTGCATGAGTGATAGGTGTATGTGGAATGTTGTGGTGGCCACCTGTGCAATATAGGACCCTTGTCCTATTTTTAATATATGGTTTTTGGATAGTTGTTCTGTATCTATTGTGACACGAATAAAGTTATTTAGGTTTACACTAGCTTGTTCTTGAACGGACCATCTTTTTTGGGGGTTCTCCCCTCCTCTTTTCCTTTGTATATGCAATATGGTCCATTGAACAACCACTTGTTTGATTGCTGACTAAGTATTGTCGATTCAATCAACAAAGGGTATTTGTGATATTAGGGGTACAGCAATTAAGGTAGGCAACTCTAGGCCGTCTACTGAACCTTTTGTATATACCCCTAAACCTAATTTTGGATGAACCTAAGGTGTCCCCCTCCCTCAGTGTCCGCTAATTTTATGTTAGCCTGCTTGCCATTGTGGGTACACAAAAAAACAAACAAAGGCGCCTCTAAGTGCAGAAGAAGAACAAGTTTAATGCCCCAACTGGGTTCAAAAACACTTACAAGATGGAGGATGTAATCAGGCACATCATAAGTAAGGCTGTATTGGAAGGGGTCACGGTGGGAGGAAGCCTTCAGAGGGGATGGATGTAGTCACTAGCAGCAGCAGGGTGAAACACAGGGAGCCGCTGTGAAGCCGGCGTCGTCAGCATGGAAAGACAGCGTACCCGGAAGTGATGTCATCCACTGAGCGGCTCCGTAACCAGCCTGAACCGCAAACACACAGCCAGAAGGGGGATGTGATGTCATCAATGAGGGACATCACATCCCCCTTCTGGCTGTGTGTTTGCGGTTCAGGCTGGTTACGGAGCCGCTCAGTGGATGACATCACTTCCGGGTACACCGTCTCTCCATGCTGACGACGCCGGCTTCACAGCGGCTCCCTGTGTTTCACCCTGCTGCTGCTAGTGACTACATCCATCCCCTCTGAAGGCTTCCTCCCACCGTGACCCCTTCCAATGCAGCCTTACTTATGATGTGCCTGATTACATCCTCCATCTTGTAAGTGTTTTTGAACCCAGTTGGGGCATTAAACTTGTTCTTCTTCTGCACTTAGAGGCGCCTTTGTTTGTTTTTTTGTGTTCCTATAGATCCTGCTTCAGTCTTTTAAAGTTGCAGCCCTTCGTGCTGAAGATTATCATCCTACGACTTTTATCATCTTCACCAGCACCCTCATTTTATTTTGGACTGCCCTTTTATATAGAGACATTATTTAGACTACGTCAGTCCTGTGCGCCCTATATATATATTTTTTTATTTCCATTGCCATTGTGGGTGAATGTTGTTATTACCCACGCTGACAGGCCAGAGGAATGAAGGAGGCGCTCTTGGGAGCGATTTCATGTCGTTGCCAAGGAGACTGGAGTTTGCATCTCGATCTGTCCAGGGGGTGACGTGGAAGGGAGGGGTGGAGCGCGCATTGCGTCTGCGCTCCCTGTTGCTGTTCACTTAGTCTGTGAGCGACGTGTATGAAAGGGGCGGTTTGTTTGTTGTGCTCCCGCCCCCCATCCCCATCTCCATACGAACGCCCCTTTAGAGGGCGGGCTTCTTCCCAGGACGCAGCAGCATTAGCTGCCATTGAACGAGATGGATTTGCCTACAGCCACATCACCCTAAATGCGCCTGATCTTGTCTGATCTTGGAAACTAAGCAGGGTGGGGCCTGGTTAGTACCTGGATGGGAGACTGTCTGGGAATACCAGGTGCCGTAGGCTTAAAAAATGTTTTTTCTTTTTTTTTGACCCGGAAATGGGGGTGGGCTGTCTTTCAGGACACAGCAGTGTTCACTGCTATTGGAAGATAAGGATTTGACCTGGAAATGCTTTAGCTCATAACATGGGAGGAATGGTGGCTGCCTATCAGTAAGTTATCAGTGTATTCAGCTTGCTTGTGCCCTATTAGATTTGTAGCCACTCCTGATTCTTTACTACTTAGTAGTTAAGTCCATTCACCTGTGTATTATTGGAGAGTGGGCGGGGTTTCCAGTATCATCATGAATTGTATGTGGAACCAGGATTAGATATAAGAGCTGACACACGGGCCCCCAATCAGATTCGCTGAGGAAGTCCACACGGATGATACGCGTGTGAGGGGCTCTGTGATGTCAGTACAGCCACCCATCTGGTTCATTTTATGCTGTATACTCCTGCACTGGGAAACAGTGCTTGCTTTGTGAGTAATATTTTTCTTATTTAATAAATGTTATACCCTTTCGTATGGAGAGCACTATGTCCTGTTATTTTTGTTTTTAACATGATATATATCAACCGATGAGACTGAATGTGGGATACTGCCTGTGGACCCCTATCTCCATAATCTACCCTGTGGAAGAGAATGCATGAGTGACCTTGCTGTTAATGCAGAAGGTCCACTCAATAAGGTGAGCAGCCTTGACCCTTGGTGGAGGTTCACATTGGTGGTGATACAACGAATACAATCTTATCCTATCACTGCACCCTTTCCTTGCCAACTGAGGGATCCCCCTTCTGCAAGTGGGCAGCTTTTGATCTCCCCTCGGACTAAGATATACTTTTTAGGACTTTGCCTCATGCGTTTTATTTATATAAGTTTAATATGTACATTTTATGTGTATACATCTGACCTGTAATGAGCGCTGCACTGCTATATTTTGTGTATGTCTTTTTAGGTTTTGTATATTGACCTACAGTTTCCAGCTGCTGAGTTTTAGTAATTAGGTTTTGCGCTGTCTGTTTCTTCTGTTTAAGAAATATATATACACTATGGAAAAATAATATTTTTAATAGTAAACATGTGTATTCACATAAGTATTAGTTTGCTAGCGGTGTGACTTCTGCAAAGAAGCCATGGAGGACTGAACTGAAACATTCACATAAATATAGTGTAGTTTATCCTTTTATTAATACAAAATCAGACTTAGTGGGGGCACACCCTAAATGCATTACATTAAAGATGGTGCAGCTATAAGACCATGCAAACAGAAAATCAGATTACAGCACACACATACAAACATGACATTTTAATCCTGCAAGGCTATTTAAAACACCTAAACATAATCAGCAAATAAGCAAAAAATATGGGGATTTGGTTACACCATATGGACATTAAGCCTACTACTGTGTCAAAGTACCCCATTATCAGTGGGTCCTACACTATTCATAGAATGAAAGATCCTGCTTCTTAACCATGGTAGAAATACACTCCTCTATGTGGGAGAACTAAAGGACTCCTCCAATAACACATGTGGACACTATTAAGAGGTAATGGTGGGGTGCTCCAGTCCATGGGATCTGGTCAAGACCCATACAATATACAAACAAAATCAGACTTGAGGGGCACACCCTAAAATGCATTACATTAAAGATGGTGCAGCTATAAGACCATACAAATGCGGCACTGCGTCGTTTTAACTGAAAATTGCGCGGTCGTGCGATGCTGTACCCCAACAAAATTGACGTCCTTTTTTTCCCACAAATAGAGCTTTCTTTTGGTGGTATTTGATCACCTCTGCGGTTTTTATTTTTTGCGCTATAAACCAAAAAAATAGTGACAATTTTGAAAAAAAACAATATTTTTTACTTTTTACTGTAATAAATATTCCCAAAAAAGTTTTTAAAAATCAAATTTCTTCATCAGTTTTGGCCAATGTATTTTCTTCTACATACTTTCAAAATACTAACTTACAAAGCCATCCACAATTTAGCCCCCAGCTACATCACTATCCTAGTCTCTAAATACCAACCTATTCATTCTCTTCATTCCTCTTAAGACCTTCTGCTCTCTAGCTCCCTCGTCATCTCCTCCCATGCTCGCCTCCAGGACTCTTCCAAAGCCTCTCCAATCCTATGGAATGCCTTACCCCAATCTATCTGCTTATCTCTTACTCTATTAGCTTTTAGACAATCCCTGAAAACCCTTCTCTCTCGCTCACCCCCCAGAGTTATTACCTTTTGTTCCACTTGACCATCCCTTCTAGATTGTAAGCTCTAACGAGCAGGGCCCTCTTATCCCTCTGTATTGATTTGTATTGGAAGTGTACTGTCTGCCCTCGTGTTGTAAAGAGCTGCTCAAACTGTTGGCGCTATATAAATCCTATATAATAATAATACTTTTGGTAAAAAAATCACAATAAGCGTATATTGATTGGTTTTCACAAAAGTTATAGCGTCTACAAACTATTGGATAGATTTATGACATGTTTATTATTTAATTTTTTTAGCTAGTAATGGCGGTGATCAGCGATTTATAGCAGTACTGCGTCATTGCAGCGGACAGATCAGACACCTTTGGGACCAATAACACTTATACAGCGATCAGTGCTATAAAAATGCACTTGTTACTGTATAAATGTCACTGGCAGGGAAGGGGATAACACTAGGGGGGCCATCAAGGTGCTAAATGTGTTCCTTTATTTGTGTTTCTAACTGTGGGGGGATGGAACTGACTAGAGGAAGAGACATATCATTTTTCCTAGTTAGTAGGAACAGACGATCTGTCTCTCCTCTCCTCACAGAAAAGGGATTTGTGTGTTTACACACACATCCTTGTTCTGGTTCTTATGCCCGCGCGTGGCCGGCAGTCATCGCGACCGCCAGCCATGAGCATCAGCTCCCCCCGCAGTGCAGCGGGTGCGCGCGCGCCTGCTATAGGCATTTAAAGGGCCGACGTACAGCTACGATGGTTCGCAAGATCGTGCCGAACTGCCGCAGTATAATGACGGCGGCTGGTCAACAAGCGGTTAATGTAATGCATTTTAGGGTGTGCCCCCCAAAGTCTGTTTTTGATTGTATATTGTATGGGTCCTGACCAGATGCCTTAGGCTGGAGCACCCCATCCCCCCGCCATTACCTCTTATTAGTGTCCACCTGTGTTATAGGAGAAGTCCCACATAGAGGAGTGTATTTCTCCCTTGGTTGAGAAGCAGGATCTTCATTCTATGAATAGTGTAGGACCCACTGATAATGTTGTACTTTGACGCAGTAGTGGGCTTAAGCACTATATGTCCATATGGTGGTGTGACCAAATCCCCATTTTTTTTTGCTTATTTGCTGAATATTCAGAAAAAAATCCCACTTAGGTCTGTACCTAAAAACAGAGTGACACTGTAGGTACTCTTGAGAATGGTGTGCCAACGTCTCTATAATCTGTATGCAAAATGTGGGAACTAATGGAATTGGACTTTGGGGGCACACAAGTAGTTAGACTACTTGGTCAGTGGACACTGCTTTACTTCTGGAAGCTTTACCAGACCCTGCACTGTTTCTTTTTGAACCTCAGGTAAGCCTGCATACAACCTAGCACAGAATTTACCTTCTGCAACATGTTTAAACTAACACTGGCATGTTACACATGCATAGTACTATTTTACAACTATGTGTTTTTTTTGTATTAGAAATACTGGCCGCGTTAAGCCATTGCTACCTAAAAGGCTATCTACTGGGGCCCACTTTCAGAAACTGGGGTTATTCTGGTGCTTCCGCTACGTCCGGTACACACTACCAGCTTTTTAACGCAATCTAGTGATTACTTGCTTTATCAACAGTACTACTATAGCTGCAATCTATATACTTTGTCTGACTAGATGGGGTAAGCTGTGTTTATATGCATTCATATATATACATACCTTTAGATTCAATCTTGTTTGGTTGTCACTCAGTTTTGTTTAAACTGTTTTTTTGATGAACTGGCCTTGCCCCCTATTTAAATATCTCACTTTTATTCAAACGACTTTACTAACTTTCTTGGAGCAATTGATTACTTGTAACACCTTCAAGGAGACCGGGAGGCATTAGGAGTTCATGCCTAATACATAATAGATTATTTTTAATGATATTTACATTTATTTATATATATATAGGTATCACATGTACTAATTAAATGGCCTCCCCAGTTATCGGGTTGTACCATTGGCCCCCGGTTGACCATTTTCCTTTATGAGGTTTTCTCCATGGGATCACTACAATTGGTTGAAATTTATTCTACTCTCTATTCTACATTTAATGTATATTCTATTGTAGTCATTTTTGTTTATAATGTATATGTATTGATCAATAGCCGCTACTGAGGGAGGAGCCTGGTAATGGCTCTGTGCACGGCGTGAGGATCCTGAGAACCCTCTCCCTGCAGCTGAGAGGAATGATCGGCCTGATGAGAAGGTGTAGGTAGCTTCCCTCCCCGCCCCCCCTGCTCATCACTCACTGAGCTGTCTTGTGGTGTAAGCCAGAGGAAGTTTGTACCTGTGTCTGACTGCAACAAACTGTAGTGAGCGTCCCTTTTTGTCCCAACTTCAACAACAACTAAAAGATAAGTACCGTATTTTTTTTTTTTTTGACTTTTTTTCTATTGCAATTGTCTTGAAGTGAAAAGGCAAAGGAAAAGTAATAGAACAAAAGAAAGGGAAAGGGAAAGAACATATTGAAATAAAACGAAATAAAATGGAATAAAAAGCGAAAGTAAATGAAAGTAAATGAAGGCGAAAGAGCTGAAAAAGTAGAATCAAGTGAGCTAAGAAAAACAATAAAAACAGGGGGGGGGAACAGGGGAGAAGGAGAAGGTGAATGAGAGACAAGCCAACGGAAGAGTTGTCTCCCAGCCCCCACCTGCTTGCTGCTGCTGCTGCTGCAGTAGCTCCCTTTCTTGTGATCTTTTTTTTTTGGTCTTTTTTTGTTTTTGTTTTTTGCAAATGGTATTAACTATAGGCTTGATAGTATAAACTATAGAATAAGAAGAAATTTCATAGTAACAAAATGTGGAACATATAAGCTCATACTGGAACTATACTGCTGAATATATAAATCATCTTGCTGAATACTTGAATTAGATTGCATTATATCGCTAAAACATTTGAATTATTTTTATGAGCACCTGGGCCCTCATGCACATGGGCTGTTGGGAGAACGTTGTGAAAACGCCAGTGTCTTTGCAGTGACTTTTTTTTTTTTTTTTAACTTTTTTCAGCGTTTTTGCAATAGCGTCTTTGAGCGTTTTTGAGCGTTTTTTTTTTTTCCTCCTCTTTTGGCTCTTTTCTATTGCAATTGTCTTGAAGTGAACAAGCAGGGGAAAAGGCGAAAGAGCTGAAAAAGTAGAATCAAGTGAGCTAAGAAAAACAATAAAAACAGGGGGGGGGGGGGAAACAGGGGAGAAGAGAAGGAGAAGGTGAAAGAAAGACAAGCCAACGGAAGATTTGTCTCCCAGCCCCCACCTGCCTGCTGCTGCTGCTGCTGCAGTATCTTCCTTTCTTGTGAATTTTTTTTTTTTTTTTTTTTTTGCAAATGGTACTAATTATAGGCTTGATAGTACAAACTATAGAATCAGAAGAAATTTCATAGTAACAAAAATGTGGAACATATAAGCTTATACTGGAACTATACTGCTGAATATATAAATCATCTTGCTGAATACTTGAATTAGATTGCATTATATCGCTAAAACATTTGAATTATTTTGCTGAGCACCTGGGCCCCCATGCACACGGGCTGCTGGAAAAGCGCTGTGAAGACGCCGGTGTCTTTGCAGTGACTTTTTTTTTTTTTTTAACTTTTTCCAGCTTTTTTCAGCATTTTTGCAATAGCGTTTTTGAGCGCTTTTTTTTTTTTCAGCTTAAGAACGCTAAAACAATTGAACAGCACCAAGGAATGCTTAATGTACTTAAGGTAGTAACATAACTTCTGGAAAACGGGGACTACTCATATCTCATTAATTATTTCTATTATTGGATTGTGGGGAGGATGCCGGGTATGAGAACGGAATAAAAGAAATATTAGTAAAAATAAGTCAATTTAAAAAGGCTGGGAGATTTTTTCATCATTAAGAGACCCCAATCAAGGGGTATTCTGGAAGGCAGCTTTGAAGATCTTATAAATCCAGCCATAGAAACAAACATGAAGGGGAAAACAACAAGAAGTGCGGGAGCAATACCGAAATCACCTAGGACCAGCCTAGGCCCAAGTCCAGGCCCTATGAACAGGTATATACAGCAAGGAATCGGAGAAGGAGAGAAACAAGTGGGTTCAAAGGGCAGACAAATAGATACAAAAGAGAAGGACAACAAGGATAAAAAAGGCCAGTATAAAGTACAAACAGAAACCAGCCACCTCTCAGAACCCAGAATGGAGCCAGAAATGGGAGAAGAAGACAGAGGAAAGGAGGAAGGACAACAAGGGCCACAGTTGCCAACAAAACAGGATATGGAAAAAATGTTTGCGGCACTAGAGAATTCCCTAAAAGCAGAGATGTCAACACTCCATAAAGATATGGGATATATGTTAAACAGAGTGGAAGAAGTAGAGATCAAAGTAGACCTACATCAAAAAAACATAAAGGAACTAGAAGACGAAATAAAGAAATTAAAACGGGAACAACAGGAACAATCATATAAAATAGAAGAGCAAGAAAATAGAGATAAAAAGAAAAACTTGAGAATACGTGGGTTACCGGAAACAAAACAAGCAGAAAATCTAATAGAAAAAATGAACAATCTCTTCAACCAAATCTTGGGAAAGGAAACAACTAACACAATAGGAATAGAAAGTGTCTTTCGAGTAAAAAAACCTCAAAGGTTCGCAAGGGAAACACCTAGAGATGTAATCGTACGCTTTGAAAAATGGGAAGAAAAAAAACAGATCTGGATAAACCTAAAGAAGAAAACACAAATAGAGTTTGCGGGAGGTAAATTACAAATATTTCAAGACTTATCTCAAGAAACGTTGAAAAGACGACGGATACTAAAGCCATTATTAGAAATCCTCCGGGAGCAAGAAATTCAATACAACTGGGGTTTTCCAGCATGTCTAATAGCAAGGAAAAACGGAATAAGTGCGAGGCTAAGACATGTGGAGGAGATTCCGGACTTTTGCAACAAACTAGAAATCCCCTCCCCAGAACTGGAAAAATACGCAAATAGTCAGGAGCGAATAACGGCAAGAGATGACCTACAGTGGCAAGTAAATTCAAGGATCAGACATCAAGATGTGGACTCTCGAGGAAATTAATATCTGAGAAAATACCACACAACGGTGCAAGGGGCCTTAGAGTGGAAAGGGGGGGGGCTGGGGTTGATGGGATGGGAAAAAAGGAAAGTGAAAGGATTGGTAAAACACAACAAAAACGCAGGGAGAGGGAGACAGGGACTCACGGAGTGGACAGGGGGTCGCCCTATTAGTGCTTAGGCAGGGGGGAATAGGGTGTCTTACAGAGCTCCGCCTCACAATAAATAGAGCAGAGGGGGCAGAGCGTGCCCCACAAAACAAAGTAAAACGCTCTCAGCTCTAGAGAATATGGGGGTAAAAAACCCATATCAGAAAAAAGGGAGGGGGAGGGTGGGAGGAGGGAGGGGAGGGGGAGGGAGGGTGGGGAGGGAGAGGTCTGAGTCACATGAGTGGTTACATAGGCACACCTATTCTGAGACAAGAGATGAGGAGACCCAGTGCGTCCGCTGGGTGTCCCCTCCATCCGGTCTCCTAGGGGGACCGCGTGGGGGGGAGGGCCGGAGGACGGGCGGGGAAGAAAAGGCACAAGAATGGAAAACGTAAACAGCATAAAAATAATCTCTTACAATGTCCGAGGACTAAATTCCCCAGGGAAGAGAAACATCATCCTCCGAGAACTAGAAAAAAGTAAAGCAGAAATAATTTTCCTACAGGAGACGCATATAACCCAAGACTCAAGTGCCAAAATTTATTCAAGAAACATACCAACATGGTATCAAGGAGACTCGCCAATAAGAAGGGCCAAAGGAGTAGCCATCGGTATAGGGAAAAATGTACGTTTTCTAATAGATCAAAGGAAAATAGACCCGGAGGGTCGATATCTTTTTATTACAGGAACTATACACGGGGTAAAATATACATTGGCCAATGTCTACTGTCCTAATAAGAACCCTAAAAAATATTTGATAGATATAATTAAAATACTAATGGAATTCAAGCAAGGAAAATTAATACTAGCTGGAGACTTCAACTTCAGCATGGATAATAAAATGGACAGTACCTCAAGAGTAAGGGACAAAGAGGTAAATCAACTAAAGAAATTAAAAAGAACATTATATGAACAGCAACTAATAGACCCTTGGAGAATTCAGCACCCCAGCACAAAGGACTACACATTCTACTCAACAGTACACAAAATTTACTCCAGATTGGATTACATCATGGTCGAACATAGAAACTTGGAAGAAATAGAAGAAACAAAAATAGGCATAGTAACCGCCTCAGATCACAGCCCAGTAATCTTGAGAATGAAAATAAAAGGAGAAGTCCTTGAAAGGGGTCCATGGAGAATCAACGAAACTTTATTAGAAGACAGTGAAACCGAAAAAAGCATCATAGAAGAAATTAAAAGATATTTTGAAGAAAACGATAAACCAGAGGTATCGAAAGCAACAATATGGGAGGCGCATAAATCTGTTATTAGGGGCAAGTTAATAGCTATAGGGGCAAGAAAAAAACAGGAAAGGAAAAAAAACATGCAACAAATAATTAAAGAAATTTATGAATTGGAACGAAAACACAAAAATCAAGTAAACAACAAAATCTTCGGCCTACTATCTCAAAAGAGAGAGCAATTAAAAGACTGGATGGAACAAGAAGAAAGGAAGGACTACAACAGAGTAGTACAAGAAAAATATAAATGGGGTAATAAACCAGGAAAATACCTAGCAAATCTGGTAAAAAAAAGAAGTCTTTGAATTACATTGAGAAGATCAAAAATGAAAAAGGAGAAGTGGTAAATAAAACTACAGATATAGCGATAACATTTCAAAAATACTTCAGCTCCCTTTATGCAATAAAAGGACAGGAAAGTTGGAAAGAAGCGAATACAAGAACAAAGAAGATACAAGAATATTTAAAAAAAGCAAACTTACCAAAACTAAAAATAGACCAACTAGAAGAATTGGAAAAAAATATTACGCATGAAGAGGTAAAACTGGCATTAAAGGAAACTCCCGTAGGAAAAAGCCCGGGACCAGACGGGTTTACGGTCAAATACTATAAAAAATTTGAAGAACAGCTGACTCCAAAACTATTAGAATATATGAATTCCTTAGGGGAAGATGAAGAAATAAGAAGTGAATCGTTATTAGCTCATATTACAATACTACCAAAAGAAGGGAAAGACAAAGTTAACTGCTCAAGCTACAGGCCAATAGCCCTATTGAACGCTGATACGAAGCTGTACTCCAAGATCCTGGCCACTAGGATAAAAAAACTAATCCCACTGTGGATCAACCCGGACCAAACTGGTTTTGTCCCGGGGAGAGAGGGGCGGGACAACAGCCTAAAATCATTATTGATGTTGCACAAGAAGGTGCAGAATGAGACCCCAGTTCTATTCCTGTCATTGGATGCAGAAAAAGCATTTGACAGGGTAGACTGGGGTTTCATGATGGATACATTGCGGCACTTGGGTATTGGGACAAAAATGATGAAGTGGATAACAAATTTGTATAATGGCCCGACAGCAGTCGTAAAAGTAAACGGTAGACTCTCTCCAAAAATTAGGATGCAGAATGGAACACGGCAAGGCTGTCCACTGTCTCCACTATTATATGTATTGGCCTTAGAACCACTATTAGCAACACTCCGCAATAACAAAGAGGTAGAAGGAGCGAAACTAGGAGGAAAAGAGCATAAGATCGCTGCCTACGCGAACGACATCTTGATGTACGTATCCAACCCAAGAGTGTCACTCCCAAACATACTGAAGAAATTAAAAAATACGGAGAACTGTCAAACTTCAAAATTAATCCAATAAAAACGGAAATATTAAACATAGGTCTAGAGAAAAAGGAAGTTCAGTTTTTACAAAAAGAATTCCCATTTACTTGGGTAAAAGAACTAAATTACCTTGGAATTAAAATAACTCCTAGAGTCGAAAAAATTTATCAGGCAAACTTTATTCCACTGATCAATGAGGTCAAAGAAGAAATGAAAAAGTTAAGAATACAGCCACTTTCATGGATTGGAAGAATAAATATGTTTAAGATGACGATATTACCTAAAATAAACTACAGATTACAGATGTTACAAGTAAAAATCCCGCAGAGCTTTTTTTAAATAATTAAAACAATCCTGCTAAAATACATATGGCTTAATAAAAAAACAAGAATTAAATACACGCTGATCACAAGGAAAAAGGAGCATGGGGGTCTTGCCGTCCCAGATATAAGTAGGTACTATAAAGCCATAGTTTTAACACGAATGTTAGAGTGGACAAATGAGAAAAATGAAAAAAAAATGGGTGGAAATGGAAAACACAATAAGTGGAGCCACACTACATAAGAATATTTGGATTCCTCGGAAATATAGAATATTGGACACCGACACGCACGAAATAACAAAAAATGTATTTAAAATTTGGGACACCATTCACTTAAAGAATGAATGGAAATATAATTCACCACTATTAGCACTCACAGGATCGAATCTCTTCACCCCTGGGAGGGAAATATTTGAAATCCAAGGAATAGGTAACCCACGACTGAAAGATATCACTAGAAATGGCAAAATAAGAACACGAGTAGAAATAGAGGAAAGGAATGGATGGAAGATGAATGAATGGAATTATACTCAAATAAGGCACCTAGTAAGCACAATACCACACCCACTGAGAGATGAAACAAAATTAACTGCACTGGAAAAGCTATGTAGCAATGAAACACCATTAAAAAACGGAACATCAAAAATTTATAGTATACTGACAGATTTGGAAGCACAAGAAAGACCAGAATATATAAATCAATGGGAAAAAGAAATGAATTTAAAAATAGATAACCAAAAAGTGGAAAAAATGATAGAAATGGGATATAATAAGGCTTGGGACATGAAGACCATAGAAATGAATTATAAACTAGTATCAAGATGGTATATGACCCCAGTAAGAATACACAGATTCCATCAAGATAGAACCTCCTTGTGTTGGAGAAAATGTGGCCAAATAGCAATGATCACACACATATGGTGGGAATGCCCAATAATAATGGAGTACTGGAAGGAAGTGTTAAATAACATAAAGGAAATAACTGGAGAAGAAATAGAACAAAATATTTGGACTTGCCTCTTCCATATCTACAATAAACCTAAGAAACAATATAGAAAATCAATAATACCTAACCTCCTGAATGCGGCCAAGGCCTTAATTCCCAAGAATTGGCTAAAAAGTGGAAAACCTGACATTAGAAACTGGCTAAAGGAAATAGATTATCACTACAAAATGGAAGGAGGAGAGAAAGGGGATAATAGTAGATGGGAAAGTTGGAAAAACTACAAAGTCTTGGATATTTATTTAGATAGGATAAAAGAAAGAACAGGTGCAGAGCCAAGTGGATAAATAAATAACATAAAGGAACGGACCAGACACAGGGGAGGGGGAGGGGGGGGGACGAGGGGGAGGGGGGGCGGGGGGAAATAAGAGGGACTGAGAGAGACTAAGATAATAATAGGGTTTATAATTATAGAAGGCGTTTTGTCGCCGGTTTTTAAAAATATTTAAGAATATCCTAGAAAGGAAAAATAATAAAGATGTGACGGAAACAATCCACAATGATGTGAAAAAGGAGAAGAGATAAAGTTTGACACATAAAGTTGAAATAATGTCTCTCGGAAAACTTTCGCTGAAGTGGATAAGAAAAAAAAAAAAAAAAAAAAATAATGTATATGTATTTACTGCTATATATTTCTCATATATATTCAGCAGAACTATCTCTAGCTCCTGAAGAAGCGTTATTCAGACGCGCAACATGTCGAGCGTTTAAAGAGCATATAAAGTGAAATACCTACCGCATCTGCAACTCAACCCACAACCTTTTCTCCTACATTCATAACTGCAATCTATACTTGGAAAGTTGTTTTTCCATTTTTCATTTATTTGAATGTCGGATTATATATACTACTAGTAGGGTTCAAAGTGTATGCAGGGTAGGATCCACTCTATATACAATATATTTGTTATATATACACTGTATCGATTTTAACATTTGTGCCTATTTTTGTAATTTAAATTTAATAAAATTAAAAAATCTTTTTACTTTTTATAGTCTACTTATGTGCCCCCAAAGTCCAATTCCATTATTTGCTGAATATGTTCTGGTGTTTTAACCACTTCAGCCCCGGAAGATTTGGCTGCTCAATGACCAAGCCATTTTTACCCAAATAATATTGATGTCCTTTTTTTTCCACAAATAGAGCTTTCTTTTGGTGGTATTTGATCACCTCTGTGGTTTTTATTTTTTGCGCTATAAACAAAAGAAGAGTGACAATTTAAAAAAAAACATAATATCTTTTACTAGTTGCTATAATAAATATCCCATATTTTTGGTAAAACAAATCACAATAAACGTATATTGATTGGTTTGCGCAAAAGTTATAGTCTACAAAAAGTCTACAAAATAGGGGATAGATTTTTGGCATTTTTATTATCTTTTTTTTTACTAGTAATGGCGGCGATCTGCGATTTTTATCAGGACTGCGATATTGCGGCGGACAAATTGGACACTTTTGACACATTTTTGGGACCATTGACAATTATACAGCGATCAGAGCTATAAAAATGCACTGATTACTGTCTAAACGTCACTGGCAGGGAAGGGGTTAACACTAGGGGCGATCAAGGGGTTAACTGTGTTCCCTAGATTTGTTCTAACTATAGGGGGGATGGGACTGTCTAGGAGGAGAGAGAGATCGGTGTCCATACTTAGTATGAACACACGATCTGTCTCTACTTCCCTGATAGAACCGGGATTTGTGTGTTTACACACACAGATCCGGTTCTCGCTCTGTCACGAGCGATCGCGGGTGCCCGGCGTTCATCGCCCCTGCCGGACACTTGCATTGGCTCCGGGCACACGCTGCGGGCGAGCACGCTTCCAGCTGCGGGCGAGCGCGCCTCCAGCTGCGGGCGCGCGCACCCCTAGTGGCCGAAGGTGAAGCGACGTAAGGTAGCGTCGTTTCGCCCAGCCGTGCCATTCTGCTGCAGTAAAACTGCGGCGGCTGGTCGGCAAGCAGTTAAATAGCCTTGCAGGATTTAAATGTCATTTTTCTATGTGTGCACTGTAATCTGATTTTCTGCTTTGTACATTTGACTGCCTAAAGGGACTGCTCAACATATGCTAAGCCAGAAGAAGGTATGGCTGGAGGGTTCTCAATAGAATATGGCACCTCATCCCAGTGATCAATAAAGAGCAACAATTGGGGATAGAGAAGTGAATTATAACGGTGCCAAGGAATATAAAGATTAGTTGCACAAAATTGTTTAAAAAGTATGTAATTTTATTAGTACACAAAGTAAAAAAAATATATATAGGGTACAAGGGTGCAATACATATAAAATCACTGTACAGACGTATGGAAAATACAGCAGGAACCAGCCAGTATGTAAACAAGCATGTTTTTTGTGTCAGGTAATAAATTCCTACATTTTTCACCAACTTTGGCTTCCTCAGGGAAAGATAATACCTGTACACTTCTATAAGTTCTAAAAAAAGAAAAGAAAAAACATATCACAGTATTTGCTAATGAATGATAAACCATTAATTCATTTGTCAATGATTTTATCAGTAAATGAATGCTGGACATGACTAAAAATGATCCCCTCATTAATGCCCAGGTCCAAACCATAGCCCCCCAGATGGACAGATGGGTACATACAGATAATCACAGTGAGCACCAAGGGGCACAAGGCACCCCGAGGGAAAATGAAGGTCCTGCGCCACAACTATACGTGGTTGCAGGGGGCAAACAAAGACCTAGCGAAAAAGGAGTATGTTGAACATATAGTGTATAGTCGGGTATATGTATTAATATTTAGGTATTATAATGATGATGTAAGAACTCTTATCGGGTGGATATAGTAGTGGTCACAGTGGTATGATAATGAATTATTAAGTACTCTTCCACAGCAACCCAATTCTTCCAGAGAGATGCACTTTATTGACTTCCAACACAGAACAAAGTCCAAAGTCCACAGATGACAAAGAAATCCAACAGAGGAGATATAATTCAGAACCCCATGTCTTAGGTCCGAGTGTGCATACACAGACAAGCCTCACTCCCCAACCTATAGACTGAATGCCGTGTTATATTCACTAAATATTGAATGGCTGAGCAATTTGATTGGCCGTTTCAATTTAGGACTTTGATTAGCTTTAGTCTTTCAAACAGACAACAACCCCCAGCCGTGAACAGCCGTGAACCACCCCAATTTGCACTCCTGCATATCCACATCAACAAGTCCCCTTTAGATATGTGTAATTATATTAACAGATACCACCTGAATACCCTTTGAGATGTTCAAATAGACTTGCATAAGATTAACACATCAAAGAGTCTTCAGCTGTTAAAATTCAGTTGGACAAATCAACCATCCTGTCATTGTCATTCTGGCCTGGTCAACATTGACTGCATGTGTACATACACACAACAATGTCCCACATAAATCGGTGAACATATTACAACATATAGTAACAAGATCATTATATAAGATTGTTTAATTCAAAACACGGTAAGAGGGGGGGCTAACATAGCCTCAAAATACTTACAGTATGTGTGTAATAAAAGCAAAAACAAAACACAGGGGCGCCCTGGATGTTGAATGTTGAAATATATTTGTAAAGTGTTAGGATAGACTTTTCTTACTAAGAAAACAAATGGTTACCTTATTCAAAATTCATGCGGTATAAACTTGAACAAAAAAATATCACCCTATTTTGTACAGTACATTACATCATTCTATGTCTTGTTATACATATTGTATTTAGTTCCACAGCATTGCAGCAAATGGAAGAAGACTAATTCAATCATATTTAACATTTACTGTATAGTCACTACTTAACAGAAAGAGAAGAAAGAAAGCAAACATAGGAAACAAATGGAAATGAAAGAGACAGAGGAAAAGAAGAAATATACTAATGGGGGAAAGAACAGTTACCCAAAGGTCTCACACATCCCCTGATATGTATTGGATCCATTGGTCCCACATCTTATCAGTTTTGGTTTAATTATTATTAGGTATGCAGGTGAGTTTGTCATTAATCATAATACAATTTATTTTTTGTACCACTTGCCTACCAGGCCAATTCTGACATGTAGTCAAGAGGCACCATTGACTGTTGCAAATTCTAGCCGCCAAAGTCATATGTGACAATCATTTGTTTAATGTTTTGGGATGTCACTGTCAGCTGTAAGTGCGATTTCTGGTGACCATGCTATATTTAATCCCATAACCGAGTGAACTAAGTTGAAAATGATAATCTAAAATCTATTTTGGGACACTGCCACTATACATGTAACATAGTGCCCAACTGCCCACAGTGCCTCAAGCAGTAAAATAAAATATGTGGGCACATTTTAACTATCCTAGTGGGGACTATAAACCACGTGAGTAGTGTTTTGTAATTGAGCTCCACCAAAGTCACATTCATGGATATCTTTGGAATTCATCCTAAAGATGAAAAATTTTACTAAAATGCAATACAAATAGGTCATTATCCGTCTCTGGGTTTTTTGAAGGTATTATTTGATAAAATAAGGTAAGCTCCACAGAAGCAAAAAAAACTTTTTTCCAGACAAGCTAGATACATAAAACAGCTGATTCTACAGCAGTTTCTCCTACCATTCACACAGAAATTATATACAAATACAGGAAAATGATTTTAACATTATGAACAAAACACTATCATTTTGTTCATATGTTTACAGTACCTTTAACAGCCCTTTCTCTGACTTCCAAGGTCATCCCAAGAGTTATCTTTGTGTTCATCTGGCATTCATTAAACATTATCCTGGTTGTTTCCTGAGTAGGGATAAGTGTTCAATATATTATACTTTATAGCTTACGACTTTATCAATGAGGGACACGGAGTAGGAAAAAGTGAAAGTTCAGTCCTGAGAAATTATGAATTGGGTCTTTGCAGCAAAGGCAGAGTTAGGCTTTGGGCAGCTTTTGCAGAGGCCTTTGAAGGGTCTGAGGCTTATTGCAGGACTTTTCAAATTTCAGAAACTAATCAAAATATACATTCACATGTATTATTGCATAGCTCTAGTATTTAGCCAGTGCTGTAGAAACAACTCTGTCCAATTTATTTCAGCCTCCACTAAAGAAGAAATTCATACCAAAGTGCCCGCAAACACACACACACAGTTATAACTACATATTTATTTATTTATTTTACATATATTTCTAACATATTCTGCATTGCTGTTCAGTGAATATTTCACTATTCACATTAATCTCTATGGCAAAGGGGCTAATAATAGTAGAATTTTTTTCTACTGAAGTACGTGTTTATATTGGTGCCTTGCCTTTTACTTTTAGGTATCCTATGAATTTTTTAACAAGCAGTCACCCGGAGAGTATGCACTCCACACAGTCAAGGCTAAAAATGCTCATTGCATGAATGCTTTATAAAACACCATATTCTTTATAAATTTTCTCAAAGGTATTTTTTGATAATTTAAAAACATTTTAAGAACATTAAAGGTGTTTTAAAGGTTCCTTTATTATTTTTATTTTTTTATACTTACCTACCTTGTGCACCGAGCAGCCCCAATCCTCCTCCTCTGGGGTGCCCCGCCGGTGTTTCTGGCTCCTCCCCTTCATTGGGTGCCCCCACGGAAAGCCGCTTTCCATTGGGGCACCCATGCAGGCTTGCTCCCGAGTCCCGCTGCTGCGTCTGTTGACACAGACAGTGGGGATTGGCCCCGCCCCTGGCTCCCATGTCACTGGATTTGATTGACAGCAGTGGGAGCCGATGGCTCCTTCTACTATCAGTCTGTCCAATGAGGAGAGAGACAGCGGCTGGAGCCACTGGGTTTGTGCACGTTGCTGGATCCGATCAGGCTCAGGTAACAAAAAAGGGGGCTCTGGGGGCAGCTGCAGCAAAGAAGGTTTTTCACCTTAATGCATAGAATGCATTAAAGTGAAAAACCTTGAGACTTTACAATTTCTTTAATGCCCTCTTCCATAAACTTTAGGCTCTCTACAACCATTACAATCTGATTACACAATCCCCTTTAGATCTACCAACACCTATTAAGTGTAAGGGGTTGTTTAGTTGGACACAAATTAATTGCATCATTTAGACAGTTCCCTGTGTTACATAATTTTCGTAAATCTAAAGAAGATTGTAGTCAGATTGTGTTGTGTTTGATGAGCTTTACACGTAGATACGGGAATTAAAACAAAAACACTTCTATGTGAAGTTCAAAAGGTCTGCCTGAGCCCATGAAAGAAACTGGCCCAGACATAGCTGTCACTTTCTTTGAATATGTTCACATTATGTTGTTTGCCTGCCTTGGGTAAGTTTAGAGAGAGTTACAGACATTTCTCTTAAGATAGTTTCATTTAGAGGGGCGCATGCGCGGCAGCCTGAGGTAACGGTAATGCTACCTTAGAGCTCCGCTCCTCGGGAGATAACACCGGAGAACTACAGGTCCCAGAGGCTCCGCAAACTGCTCAAAAAGGTAGAAAACTCTACCCAGCACTATCAGCTACACAAATAATGGTCCTGAAAGGACCTAAATCAAAATTTAAATCCGGAAAACCGAAGGAAACGGCACACAGACTGGCAGCTGGAATGGCGGCGGCATCCTCTCCCTCACAGCGCAGCGGTACTCATATTAAAAAGACTCTGCCTCATAGCCAGAAGACACAAACTTCTAATGGTGAGTCTGAGCCGGAATATGACATTTGTGACTTACAAACACCTACACAACCTGACATATTCAAAAAATTTGAATATATGCTTCAGAAAGCCCTCAAGCAAACTTCAGATCTCATAACTGATAAATTAACTAAAGAGATAAGAGAGCTAGGTCAGAGAACAGCTGACTTAGAACTGAGGGTTGATGAAATGGATAATTTTACACAGAACTATACGTCTGAGTTGATGATACTTAAAGAAGAAAACCTTACACTACAGGCATGTTTAGAAGACCAAGAGAATAGTAATCGCAGATCGAATCTACGAATCAGAGGAATTCCAGAATCTATTTTAGACCTGTAGGCTACTGTCACGGCCCTCTTTCAGGAATTATTACCTGATACCCCTATTGACAGACTTGAAATGGATAGAGTGCATAGGGCTCTAGCCCCATGTAAAATTAATGGTCCCCCGAGAGATATTATAGCCAAAATGCACTATTACAGAACCAAAGAACATATACTAGCAGCTGCCAGAGGCAGGGAATCTCTCAGCTATCAAGGTTATACATACCAACTTTTCACAGATTTATCCCCACTTACAGTCGCAAAGAGACGTGCACTAAAACCACAACTGCAGATACTTCAGCAAAATAAAATCACCTATCACTGGGGATTTCCTTTTTGCCTCAGATTTACACATCTGGAAACTAAATATGTCTGTCGCTCTTCAGAGGACTTGCAGTCGGCCCTCATTGAAATGGGTTTAGCTGAAGCAGTCTTATCCAAGAAACAGTCTCACAGATGCACAGCCTCTCGTTCCACACAGCATAAGGACCCAATATCCAGCTCTTCCACATCATTCCAACAAAACCTTAATAAGCGAGGTCGATATGAACATTCACCGCCGAACAACGAGGATTCAATGGACTGATAATCTAGTTCCAATGAATTATTCTTTCTCTCTACATTTTTCAGCACTGTATGCTGGCTGAATTAATTAATCTGCCATATTCATGACTAAAATGAGCTTTGGCTACATGGTACTGTAATAAGTAGGGATAAGCCGAACACCCCCCGGTTCGGTTCGCACCAGAACCTGCGAACGGACCGAAAATTTGCACGAACGTTAGAACCCCATTGACGTCTATGGGTCAAAATCAAAAGTGCTCATTTTAAAGGCTAATTTGCATGGTATTGTCCTAAAAAGGGTTTGGGGACCCGGGTCCTACCCCAGGGGACATGTATCAATGCAAAAAAAACTTTTAAAAACGGCCGTTTTTTCGGGAGCAGTGATTTTAATGATGCTTAAAGTAAAAAAAAAAAAAGTGAAATATCCCTTTAAATATCGTACCTGGGGGGTGTCTATAGTATGCCTGTAAAGTGGCGCGTGTTTCCCGTGTTTAGAACAGTCCCTGCACCAAATGTCATTTTTAAAGGAAAAAATCTAATTTAAAACTGCTTGCGGGTTTAATGTCATGTCGGGTCCTGGCAATATGGATGAAAATCAGTGAGACAAACGGCATGGGTACCCCCCAGTCCATTACCAGGCCCTTTGGGTCTTGTATGGATATTAAGGGGAACCCCGCACCCAAATTAAAATAAGGAAAGGTGTGGGGCCACCAGGCCCTATACACTCTGAACAGCAGTATACAGGCGGTGCAAACAAGACAGGGACTGTAGGTTTGTTGTTAAGTAGAATCTGTTTGTCATTTTGAACATTTTTAACGTGTTTAGCTCCAGCCAAAAAATCTTTTTTAAGCTTTTTGGAAAACATAGGGAAGGGTTATCACCCCTGTGACATTTGTTTTGCTGTCTTTCCTCCTCTTCAGAAGATTTCACCTCACTTTTTGTCCCAAAGACAAATGTTTTTTGAAAATTTGGGTTTTTTTGTGGAACAAGGATTGGAAAGCATCAGTGGAAAGGAGAAATGTTTTTCCCATATTAACTCTTACAGGAGAGAATTTCCCTTCCTAGGGGTAGATTTCATCTCACTTCCTGTTGTCTCCTTCCGTTTGCAAGTAGGAGTCGTTTGTAAGTTAGATGTTTGAAAGTAGGGGCCTGCCCTATATACTCAGCAGAAATTTGGGCCTTAGGTGTTGTTTTGGCCACAACACTGTAAGCCCTCACAGGGCCCTGCTGTGAAATATTAGATCAAGAATTGTAATTACATGCCCCTGTTGAACAGGGTCAGAAAAACTGGGCCTTTGGTGATGGTGGTGCTGGTGCCACAACACTGTAAGTCCTCACTCGCTCTTGGTGGGTGCAGAAATGGGCCCTGCTGTGAAATATTAGATAAAGAATTGTAATTACATGCCCCTGTTGAACAGGAGCTGAAAAATTAGGCCTTAGGCACTGGTGCTGGTGCCACAACACTGCAACCCCTCACAGACACTCTAGTTGGAACGCAGGAACGAGCCCTGATGCAAAGTATTGCATCAAAAATTGTAATTACACGCCCCTGTTAAACAGGGGCAGAAAAATTGGGCCTTAGGCACTGGTGCTGGTGCCACAACACTGCAACCCCTCACAGACACTTTAGTTGGAACGCAGGAACGAGCCCTGCTGCAAAGTATTGCATCAAAAATTATAATTACACGCCCCTGTTAAACAGGGGCTGAAAAATTGGGCCTTAGGCACTGGTGGTGGTGCCCAGAACCAAAAATGTTCTTACAAGCTATCAGCGTGATCATTGAGGAGGAAGCGGATAATTACTCAGGGATAGTCACTCAGCATCAGCATAGGCAGTCTTTGAAGGGATCTGAGATTTCAAAAAAATTATTCGGTTACATCAGCATCAGGTGCTTGGTAGCTGGTGGGGATCCAAGACTGATTCATTTTTATGAAGGTCAGTCGATCGACCGAGTCGGTGGACAGACGCACCCTGTGATCGGTTACCACGCCTCCAGCAGCACTGAATGTGCATTCCGAAAGAACGCTGGATGCAGGACAGGCCAGTAGCTCAATTGCATACTGTGCAAGCTCTGGCCAGTGATCCATCCTCAAGACCCAGTAACCCAGAGGATTTTCGGTGGGAAAGGTGTCCAAATCTGATCTTGCCCCTAGGTATTCCTGCACCATGTAAAACAGACGCTGGCGATTGTTGCTGGAACCGATCATACCTTGGGGCTGCGGACCAAAAAATTTTCTGAACGCATCGGTCAGAGGGCCACCTTCTCCACCGCTCCTTCTTTGACTGACCAAAGCCTCAGCAACACGTTGTCCAGAAACAGGAGTTTGTAACCTCCCAGTCTCTGGGAACGCGTTGCACAGACCTTTCTGTAAGACCTTTCATCCTCTGCTCCCTCTGCGATGGCAAGATAAGGTCCACAACCTTACCCTTGTAACCTGGATGAAGGAGGGTTGCAAGGCAGTATTGGTCCTTCTCCTTGATACCATGAATACGAGGATCCTTACGCAGGCTTTGCAGGATCAGGGAGGCCATGCAAAGTAGGTTTGCTGAGGCATTCGGTCCGGAGTCCTCTGGGCCACTAAGGACGACATGGTCCGCAGCCACCTCCTCCCAGCCACGTACAAGTCTATGTGTTTCTTGGGACTGATCCCTTAAAGACTGCTGCTGATGCTGAGTGCCAGGCTCCACCTCCATACTGACACAATCTTCCTCCTCCTCCTCCTCCTCCTCCTCGTCCTCTTCCTGTGTGATCGGCGGGCACGCAGGAACACTGTCTGGATAAAGGGGGCCTTGAGAGCTAAGGAAGTCCTCCTCTTCCTGCCTCTGTTCTGCCTCAAGTGCCCTGTCCATTATTCCACGCAGCGTGTGCTCCAACAGGTGGACAAGGGGGACAGTGTCACTGATGCATGCACTGTCACTGCTCACCATCCTCGTGGCCTCCTCAAATGGTGACAGGACAGTGCATGCATCCCTGATCATGGCCCACTGGCGTGGGGAAAAAAAAACAAGCTCCCCTGACCCTGTCCTGGTGCCATAGTCGCACAGGTACTCATTGATGGCCCTCTGCTGCGTGTGCAGCCGCTGCAGCATGGCCAACGTTGAGTTCCACCTGGTGGGCATGTCACAGATTAGGCGGTTCTTGGGCAGGTTAAACTCCTTTTTGGAGGTCCGTCAGCCGAGCACTGGCATTATATGACCGGCAGAAATGCACACAGACTTTCCTGGCCTGTCTCAGGACATCCTGTAAGCCCGGGTACCTGCCCAAGAACCACTGCACCACCAAGTTAAGGACGTGAGCCAAACAGGGCACATGGGTCATTTGTCCCTGTCGGAGGGCAGAGAGGAGGTTGGTGCCATTGTCGCAAACCACCATTCCTGCCTTAAGTTGGCGTGGCGTCAACCACCTCTGAACCTGCCCCTGCAGAGCTGACAGAACCTCTGCCCCAGTGTGGCTCCTGTCCCCCAAGCACACCAGCTCAAGCACCGCATGGCATCTTTTGGCCTGCGTACTTGCGTAGCCCCTTGAACGACTACGGAGCACCACTGGTTCCGAGGACAAAGCACAGGAAGAGGCCATGGAGGAAGAAGAAGAGGAGGGGGTGGAGGAGAGAGGTGTGTCACAATCATTAGCATTTTGGAGGCGTGGTGGCGGAACAACCTCCAACACTACTGCACCTTGTCCTGCATCCTTCCCAGCTGCCAGCAGAGTCACCCAATGCGCCGTGAAACTTAGGTAACGTCCCTGTCCATGCCTGCTGGACCATGAGTCAGCAGTAATATACACCTTACCGCTGACCGCCCTGTCCAGCGAGGCATGGACATTGCCTTCCACATGCCGGTAGAGGGCCGGAATCGCCTTCCGTGAGAAAAAGTGGCGTTTGGGTACCTGCCACTGAGGAACCGCACATTCCACAAACTCACGGAAGGGGGCAGAGTCTACCAAGTGAAAAGGCAGCAGTTGAAGTGCTAGCAATTTTGCCAAGCTAGCATTCAACCGCTGGGCATGTGGATGGCTGGGAGCAAACTTCTTTCGGCGGTGCAGCAGCTGCGGCAGGGAAATTTGCCTGGTACAATCTGACGTCGGTGTACCAAAAGCAGATTGCCCACAAATACTTGGCTGTGACTAGGGATGAGCTTCGTGTTCGAGTCGAACCCATGTTCGACTCGAACATCGGCTGTTCGGTCGTTCGCCAAATTGCGAATGATATGGGCCGTTCGCGCCAAATTCGTGTGGTGCGTCACGGCCCATAATTCACTGTGGCATCGCAGTGCATTGCTTGCTGATGATTGGCCAAGCATGCACTATGACCCGCATGCTTGGCCAATCACAGCGCCGCCTGAACAGAGAGCCGTAATTGGCCAAAGCCAAGGAGGCTTTGGCCAATTATGGCTCAGGGGATTTAGTACACGCCCCACACTATATAAGGCCGCCTGCACGGCGGCCCTGTGCAGTGTGTTCCGGTGTGCTTAGAGAGAGAGAGAGACAGTGTCATTTCATTTGAGTTAGCTAGATTAGGCAGGACAGTCAGTCAGTTAGCTGCACTTAAAGTGTATTGTGTATATATATGCATCCCAGGTGTTGCATATATATATATATACACTGTATTCAGTTTAGCTAGATCCGTTCCTGTTATCTTCTAGACTATTTACATTTAGTGCAGTGCGTCCTGCTCACAGTGTTCAGCTAGATCCGTTCCTGTTATCTTCCTACTGACAGGCAGGCTTGTCTTGTTACAGTATTTACAGCTACCTAAAGAAAATTACTGGTGTTCTTTTGATCCTATTAGTACCACGGTCAGGCAGCTAGACTATTTACATTTAGTGCAGTGCGTCCTGCTCACAGTGTTCAGCTAGATCCGTTCCTGTTATCTTCCTACTGACAGGCAGGCTTGTCTTGTTACAGTATTTAAAGCTACCTAAAGAAAATTACTGGTGTTCTTTTGATCCTATTAGTACCACGGTCAGGCAGCTAGACTATTTACATTTAGTGCAGTGCGTCCTGCTCACAGTGTTCAGCTAGATCCGTTCCTGTTATCTTCCTACTGACAGGCAGGCTTGTCTTGTTACAGTATATAAAGCTACCTGAAGAAAATTACTGGTGTTCTTTTGATCCTATTAGTACCACGGTCAGGCAGCTAGACTATTTACATTTAGTGCAGTGCGTCCTGCTCACAGTGTTCAGCTAGATCCGTTCCTGTTATCTTCCTACTGACAGGCAGGCTTGTCTTGTTACAGTATATAAAGCTACCTGAAGAAAATTACTGGTGTTCTTTTGATCCTATTAGTACCACGGTCAGGCAGCTAGACTATTTACATTTAGTGCAGTGCGTCCTGCTCACAGTGTTCAGCTAGATCCGTTCCTGTTATCTTCTTACTGACAGGCAGGCTTGTCTTGTTACAGTAAATACAGCTACCTGAAGAAAATTGCTGGTGTTCTTTTGATCCTATTAGTACCACAGTCAGGCAGCTAGACTATTTACAGTTAGTGCAGTGCATCCTGCTCACAGTGTTCAGCTAAACCTACAAGTTAGTGGGGTGCGTCCACCTCACAGCGTTCAGCTAAAGCTACCTGTAGAAGGTTGGTGGTGTTCTCATACTACAGGCAGGCAGTTGATTTTGCTAGCTGCAGTATCAGTACATATATATATATATATATATATATATATATATATATCCCAGTTTAGTGCAGCTACAGGCCATTAGTATGTCTGGAAGGCCAAGAAGGAGAGGCAGACAGTCACAGGCCAATAAGAGAGGGCAAGCAGGCTCTGTGTCTAGTGCTGGTCGTGGAGACGGTGCATCCTCATCAGCACGTGGCCATGGGACACGCTTGGCCTTTTTTTCGGCAGCTGGCTGTGTTGAGCCGCAACATGCGGAAGACTTGGTCGAGTGGATGACCAAGCCGTCCTCATCCTCCTCATCCTCTCTTACCCATGCCCAGGGTACTTTGTCTGGCAAAGCAGCGGCCTCTTCCCTCGGCTCAATGTCATCAGTGACTCCTTCCCTTGCTCCACCATGTCCTCCTGAGGAGTCCCTCGAACTGTTTGACCACAGTGTTGGATACATGCTCCAGGAGGATGCCCAGTGTTTGGAAGGCTCTGATGATGATACTGAGCTCGATGAAGGCAGTAACATGAGCACGGACAGAGGGGGTGCCCAAGAAGGACAGCAATCTGGCAGTCATGCTCCCCCGGCTGCAGCATACTGCCAGGTTTGCTCCAGTGATGAGGAGGGAGGGGATGATGAGGTCACTGACTCAACATGGGTGCCTGATAGGAGAGAGGAGGAGGAGGAGGAGGAGGAGGAGGCGGCACATCACCAACGAGGCAGGATGCCCTCCAGGGGCCAGCCTAAGGGCAGCACATTGACTGCATCACACCCCAAAGCTCCACATGTGCAGGGCGCTGCAGTCTCTGCACGTTATTCAAAAAGTTCTTTGGTGTGGGCCTTTTTTGAGACGAGTGCATCAGATCGCACCACTGCTATTTGCAACATATGTCTCAAGCGTATCTCACGTGGCCAAAACATCTCCCGCTTGGGTACCACATGCTTGACCAGACATATGTTGACCTGCCATGCAGTTCGTTGGCAAGCATATCTAAAAGACCCACACCAAAGAACAAAGAGGACCTCTCCTTGCTCCTCATCAGCTGAGATTTCCAACCCCACTAGACCTTCAGTCCTCTCTGAGACCTGCACTGAGAGGAATGAAGGTGTAGAATTAGGTGTGTCACAGCCAAGTACTTGTGGGCAATCTGCTTTTGGTACACCGACGTCAGATTGTACCAGGCAAATTTCCCTGCCCCAGCTGCTGCACCACCGAAAGAAGTTTGCTCCCAGCCATCCACATGCCCAGCGGTTGAATGCTAGCTTGGCAAAATTGCTAGCACTTCAACTGCTGCCTTTTCAGTTGGTAGACTCTGCCCCCTTCCGTGAGTTTGTGGAATGTGCGGTTCCTCAGTGGCAGGTACCCAAACGCCACTTTTTCTCACGGAAGGCGATTCCGGCTCTCTACCGGCATGTGGAGGGCAATGTCCATGCCTCGCTGGACAGGGCGGTCAGCGGTAAGGTGCATATTACCGCTGACTCATGGTCCAGCAGGCATGGACAGGGACGTTACCTAAGTTTCACGGCGCATTGGGTGACTCTGCTGGCAGCTGGGAAGGATGCAGGACAAGGTGCAGTAGTGTTGGAGGTTGTTCCGCCACCACGCCTCCAAAATGCTAATGATTGTGACACACCTCTCTCCTCCACCCCCTCCTCTTCTTCTTCCTCCATGGTCTCTTCCTCGGAACCAGCGGTGCTCCGTAGTCGTTCAAGGGGCTACGCAAGTACGCAGGCCAAAAGATGCCATGCGGTGCTTGAGCTGGTGTGCTTGGGGGACAGGAGCCACACTGGGGCAAAGGTTCTGTCAGCTCTGCAGGGGCAGGTTCAGAGGTGGTTGACGCCACGCCAACTTAAGGCAGGAATGGTGGTTTGCGACAATGGCACCAACCTCCTCTCTGCCCTCCGACAGGGACAAATGACCCATGTGCCCTGTTTGGCTCACGTCCTTAACTTGGTGGTGCAGCGGTTCTTGGGCAGGTACCCGGGCTTACAGCATGTCCTGAGGCAGGCCAGGAAAGTCTGTGTGCATTTCCGCCGGTCATATAATGCCAGTGCTCGGCTGACGGACCTCCAAAAAGGAGTTTAACCTGCCCAAGAACCGCCTAATCTGTGACATGCCCACCAGGTGGAACTCAACGTTGGCCATGCTGCAGCGGCTGCACACGCAGCAGAGGGCCATCAATGAGTACCTGTGCGACTATGGCACCAGGACAGGGTCAGGGGAGCTTGTTTTTTTTTCCCCACGCCAGTGGGCCATGATCAGGGATGCATGCACTGTCCTGTCACCATTTGAGGAGGCCACGAGGATGGTGAGCAGTGACAGTGCATGCATCAGTGACACTGTCCCCCTTGTCCACCTGTTGGAGCACACGCTGCGTGGAATAATGGACAGGGCACTTGAGACAGAACAGAGGCAGGAAGAGGAGGACTTCCTTAGCTCTCAAGGCCCCCTTTATCCAGACAGTGTTCCTGCGTGCCCGCCGATCACACAGGAAGAGGACGAGGAGGAGGAGGAGGAGGAAGATTGTGTCAGTATGGAGGTGGGGCCTGGCACTCAGCATCAGCAGCAGTCTTTAAGGGATCAGTCCCAAGAAACACATGGACTTGTACATGACTGGGAGGAGGTGGCTGCGGACCATGTCGCCCTTAGTGACCCAGAGGACTCCGGACCGAATGCCTCAGCAAACCTACTTTGCATGGCCTCCCTGATCCTGCAAAGCCTGCGTAAGGATCCTCGTATTCGTGGTATCAAGGAGAAGGACCAATACTGGCTGGCAACCCTCCTTGATCCACGTTACAAGGGTAAGGTTGCGGACCTTATCTTGCCATCGCAGAGGGAGCAGAGGATGAAACATCTTCGGGAGGCCTTGCAGAAAGGTCTGTGCAATGCGTTCCCAGTGACTGGGAGGTTACAAACTCCTGTTTCTGGACAACGTGTTGCTGAGGCTTCGGTCAGTCAAAGAAGGAGCGGTGGAGAAGGTGGCCGTCTGACCGATGCGTTCAGACAATTTTTTGGTCCGCAGCCCCAAGGTATGATCGGTTCCAGCAACCATCGCCAGCGTCTGTTTTACATGGTGCAGGAATACCTAGGGGCAAGATCAGACTTGGACACCTTTCCCACCGAAAATCCTCTGGGTTACTGGGTCTTGAGGATGGATCACTGGCCAGAGCTTGCACAGTATGCAATTGAGCTACTGGCCTGTCCTGCATCCAGCGTTCTTTCGGAACGCACATTCAGTGCTGCTGGAGGCGTGGTAACCGATCACAGGGTGCGTCTGTCCACCGACCCGGTCGATCGACTGACCTTCATAAAAATGAATCAGTCTTGGATCACCACCAGCTACCAAGCACCTGATGCTGATGTAACCGAATAATTTTTTTTGAAATCTCAGATCGCTTCAAAGACTGCCTATGCTGATGCTGAGTGACTATCCCTGAGTAATTATCCTCTTCCTCCTCAATCATCACGCTGATAGCTTGTAAGAACATTTTTGGTTCTGGGCGCCACCACCAGTGCCTAAGGCACAATTTTTCAGCCCCTGTTTAACAGTGGGGTGTAATTACAATTTTTGATGTAATACTTTGCAGCAGGGCTCGTTCCTGCATTCCAACTAGAGTGTCTGTGAGGGGTTGCAGTGTTGTGGCACCATCACCAGTGCCTAAGGCCCAATTTTTCTGCCCCTGTCTAACAGGGGCGTGTAATTACAATTTTTGATGCAATACTTTGCAGCAGGGCTCGTTCCTGCGTTCCAACTAGGGTGTCTGTGAGGGGTTGCAGTGTTGTGGCACCAGCACCAGTGCCTAAGGCCTAATTTTTCAGCTCCTGTTCAACAGGGGCATGTAATTACAATTCTTGATCTAATATTTCACAGCAGGGCCCTGTGAGGGCTTACAGTGTTGTGGCCACAGCAACACCTAAGGCCCAAATTTCTGCTGAGTATATAGGACAGGACCCTACTTTCAAACATCTAACTTACAAACGACTCCTACTTGCAAAGGGAAGGAGACAACAGGAAGTGAGATTAAATCTACCCCTAGGAAGGGAAATTCTCTCCTGTAAGAATCAATATGGGAAAAAAATTTCTCCTTTCCACTGATGCTTTCCAATCCTTGTTCCACAAAAAAACCCAAATTTTCAAAAAACATTTTTCATTGGGACAAAAAGTGAGGTGAAATCTTCTGAAGAGGAGGAAAGACAGCAAAACAAATGTCACAGGGGTGATAACCCTTCCCTATGTTTTCCAAAAACCTTAAAAAAGATTTTTTTGGCTGGAGCTAAACACGTTAAAAATGTACCCGTTCAAAATTACAAAGAGATTCTACTTAACAACAAACCTACAGTCCCTGTCTTGTTTGCACTGCCTGTATACTGCTGTTCAGAGTATATAGGGCCTGGTGGCCCCACACCTTTCCTTATTTTAATTTGGGTGCGGGGTTCCCCTTAATATCCATACAAGACCCAAAGGGCCTGGTAATGGACTGGGGGGTACCCATGCCGTTTGTCTCACAGATTTTCATCCATATTGCCAGGACCCGACATTACATTAAACCCGCAAGCAGTTTTAAATGAGATTTTTTCCTTTAAAAATGACATTTGGTGCAGGGACTGTTCTAAACACGGGAAACATGCGTCACTTTACAGGCATACTATAGACACCCCCCAGGTACGATATTTAAAGGAATATTTCACTTTTTTTTTTTTTTACTTTAACCACCTCAATACTAGGCACTTTCGCCCCCTTCCTTCCCAGACCAATTTTCAGCTTTCAGCGCCCTCGCACTTTTAATGACAATTACTCGGTCATGCTACACTGTACCCAAATAAAATTTTTATCATTTTGTTCGCACAAATAGAGCTTTCTTTTGGTGGTATTTATTCACGACTCCATTTTTTTTTTTTTGCGATATAAGCGCAAAAATAGTGGAAATTTGGAAAAAAAACAATATTTTCTTTTTTCTGTTTTAAAAGAAATCCAGTAAAATCGAATTTTGTCATAAATTTAAGCCAAAATGTATTCTGCTACATGTTTTTGATAAAAAAAATCCTGTTAAGTGTATAATAATTGGTTTGTGTGATCACGGACATATGTACGCAAATGATCATGTACAGATGTGTGCAGGTGATGACGTACATATGTGTGCAGATTACCATTGGGACATGTGATTTTAGTGTGACATATGTGGGGGACAGCTTTTTTTATTATTTGGGGACATGTGTTTTGGGGACATGTGTGTTTTACATTATGTGGGGACATGTGTGTGTGTTTTACATTATGTGGGGACATGTGTGTGTTTTACATGTATGTATTTACATGTGTGTTGACACTAGGTTGGTGATCAGTGAGTAAAAAGCTGTAAAAAACAGCTCATACTCACTGATCATCAGCCGGCTGCAGCGATCCCCTCTCCTCTCCTCCTCAGCGACAACTTCCGTGTGAGGAGAGGAGAGCTGATCGCCTAGCAACCGGCTGTGTTTACATCACATGACGGCTGTGATTGGACACGGCCGTCATGTGATCAGGAGGGCCAATCACAGAGCCCTCCTGCCGATCCGAGATGCGCCGTGTCCGGGGGACACGAGCGCATCGGGATCGCGCCGCTGCGCGGGCACGCGCGCGCGCGCGATCCCGCTCCTTCTGAGGGACGTTCCTGAACGTCCACTCAGAAGGAGAGAGCGCCCACCCGGCCGTTTATGTACATTGGCCGGGTGGGAAGTAGTTAAGCATTATTAAAATCACTGCTCCCGAAAAAACGGCCGTTTTTAAAAGTTTTTTTGCATTGATACATGTCCCCTGGGGTAGGACCCGGGTCCCCAAACCCTATTTAGGACAATACCATGCAAATTAGCCTTTAAAATGAGCACTTTTGATTTTGAACATTCGAGTCCCATAGACGTCAATGGGGTTCTAACGTTCGTGCGAACTTTCGGTCCGTTCGCAGGTTCTGGTGCGAACCGAACCGGGGGGTGTTCGGCTCATCCCTAGCTGTGACACACCTAATTCTACACCTTCATTCCTCTCAGTGCAGGTCTCAGAGAGGTCTGAAGGTCTAGTGGGGTTGGAAATCTCAGCTGATGAGGAGCAAGGAGAGGTCCTCTTTGTTCTTTGGTGTGGGACTTTTAGATACGCTTGCCAACGAACTGCATGGCAGGTCAACATATGTCTGGTCAAGCATGTGGTACCCAAGCGGGAGATGTTTTGGCCACGCGAGATACGCTTGAGACATATCTTGCAAATAGCAGCGGTGCGATCTGATGCACTCGTCTCAAAAAAGGCCCACACCAAAGAACTTTTTGAATAACGCGCAGAGACTGCAGCGCCCTGCACATGTGGAGCTTTGGGGTGTGATGCAGTCAATGTGCTGCCCTTAGGCTGGCCCCTGGAGGGCATCCTGCCTCGTTGGTGATGTGCCGCCTCCTCCTCCTCCTCCTCTCTCCTATCAGGCACCCACGTTGAGTCAGTGACCTCATCATCCCCTCCCTCCTCATCACTGGAGCAAACCTGGCAGTATGCTGCAGCAGGGGGAGCATGACTGCCTGATTGCTGTCCTTCTTGGGCACCCCCTCTGTCCGTGCTCATGTTACTGCCTTCATTGAGCTCAGTATCATCACCAGAGCCTTCCAAACGCTGGGCATCCTCCTGGAGCATGTACCCAACACTGTGGTCAAACAGTTTGAGGGACTCCTCAGGAGGACATGGTGGGGCTAGGGAAGGAGTCACTGATGACATTGAGCCGAGGGAAGAGGCCGCTGCTTTGCCAGACAAAGTACCCTGGGCATGGGTGAGAGAGGATGAGGAGGATGAGGACGGCTTCGTCATCCACTCAACCAAGTCTTCCGCATGTTGCGGCTCAACACGGCCAGCTGCCGAAAAAAAGGCCAAGCGCGTCCCACGGCCACGTGCTGATGAGGATGCACCGTCTCCACGACCAGCACTAGACACAGAGCCTGCTTGTCCTCTCTTATTGGCTTGTGACTGTCTGCCTCTCCTTCTTGGCCTTCCAGAGATACTAATGGCCTGTAGCTGCACTAAGCTGGATACTGCAGCTAGCAAAATCAACTGCCTGCCTGTAGTATGAGAACACCACCAACGTTCTACAGGTAGCTTTAGCTGAACACTGTGAGGTGGACGCACCCCACTAACTTGTAGGTTTAGCTGAACACTGTGAGCAGGACGCACTGCACTAACTGTAAATAGTCTAGCTGCCTGACTGTGGTACTAATAGGATCAAAAGAACACCAGTAATTTTCTTCAGGTAGCTGTATATACTGTAACAAGACAAGCCTGCCTGTCAGTAAGAAGTTAACAGGAACGGATCTAGCTGAACACTGTGAGCAGGACGCACTGCACTAACTGTAAATAATCTAGCTGCCTGACTGTGGTACTAATAGGATCAAAAGAACACCAGTAATTTTCTTCAGGTAGCTGTATATACTGTAACAAGATAAGCCTGCCTGTCAGTAAGAAGTTAACAGGAACGGATCTAGCTGAACACTGTGAGCAGGACATACTGCACTAACTGTAAATAGTCTAGCTGCCTGACTGTGGTACTAATAGGATCAAAAGAACACCAGTAATTTTCTTCAGGTAGCTGTATATACTGTAACAATACAAGCCTGCCTGTCAGTAAGAAGTTAACAGGAACGGATCTAGCTGAACACTGTGAGCAGGACGCACTGCACTAACTGTAAATAGTCTAGCTGCCTTACTGTGGTACTAATAGGATCAAAAGAACACCAGTAATTTTCTTCAGTAGCTGTATATACTGTAACAAGACAAGCCTGCCTGTCAGTAAGAAGTTAACAGGAACGGATCTAGCTGAACACTGTGAGCAGGACGCACTGCACTAACTGTAAATAGTCTAGCTGCCTGACTGTGGTACTAATAGGATCAAAAGAACACCAGTAATTTTCTTCAGGTAGTTGTATATACTGTAACAAGACAAGCCTGCCTGTCAGTAAGAAGTTAACAGGAACGGATCTAGCTGAACACTGTGAGCAGGACGCACTGCACTAACTGTAAATAGTCTAGCTGCCTGACTGTGGTATTAATAGGATCAAAAGAACACCAGTAATTTTCTTCAGGTAGCTGTATATACTGTAACAAGACAAGCCTGCCTGTCAGTAAGAAGTTAACAGGAACGGATCTAGCTGAACACTGTGAGCAGGACGCACTGCACTAACTGTAAATAGTCTAGCTGCCTGACTGTGGTACTAATAGGATGAAAAGAACACCAGTAATTTTCTTCAGGTAGCTGTATATACTGTAACAATCTAATCTATCTAACTCAAATCAAATGTCACTGTCTGTCTCTCTCTCTCTCTCAATTTACGCCGGAACACACACTACACAGGGCCGCCGTGCAGGCGGCCTTATATAGTGTGGGGCGTGTACTAAATCCCCTGAGCCATAATTGGCCAAAGCCTCCTTGGCTTTGGCCAATTACGGCTCTCTGTTCAGGCGGCGCTGTGATTTGCCAAGCATGCGGGTCATAGTGCATGCTTGGCCAATCATCAGCCAGCAATGCACTGTGATGCCGCAGTGAATTATGGGCCGTGACGCGCCACACAAATTTGGCGCGAACGACCCATATCGTTCGCAATTCGGCGAACGACCGAACAGCCCATGTTCGAGTCGAACATGGGTTTGACTCGAACACAAAGCTCATCCCTAGTAATAAGTATAAAAAATATTTTTTTTTCTTCTCTCCCAGTTTTTGAACTTTACCTTCATTTTTTTCTTTTTTTTTCTCATATATATATTTTTAAAAAAAAAATAATTTCAATAACATTTTCCATGATAGTATTGGAATAGTTCCTGTGGTTCTCCGATGTTAATTATCCCAAAGGAATTTCTTGCTGCCCCTCATACCACTTGAGAACTCCCACCATTGTCATGGGGGTCCTTGTTAGTGGTCCCGGATCCTCTCAGGGAGTTCTTAATACTCTCCTGTGATGTTCCTACACCCAATTATTTAACCTTTACATACTGCTAAATTATCTTTATATTGGGTTCGATCGAATTTCTTTTGTTTTTTTCTTTTGTCTTATTGCTCCTTTCTTTAACCCTTACTTCTCCCTTCTAACTCTCGGATTGGTGTTCCTGGCTTTCGGTGAGTACTTTACTTGTCATGATATAATATTCACACTTGTTGGTTTATGGCTCCTATAAATATCTTGTCATTAAATGTACAAGGGTTTAATACTCCACACAAGCGAACCAAGGCACTTTTGCAATGAAGAAAGCTAATATCATATGTTTGCAGGAAACTCATTTCACCGACAAAGTTTACCCCAAATTTCTTTCTTCATCATACCCACAATTCTTTACTGCTTCTGCTACGGTTAAACAGCGCGGAACCCTCATTGGTTTCCACCGTTCCACTCCGTTTAACCTTGTATCACAATTAACAGACCCTGAAGGACGATATATTCTCCTAACAGGATTTATTTCTGATAATCCTATTACGATTGTGTCTTACTATACCCCCAATAAACGCCCAACAGCTTTTTTATCGCACCTTTTTCAACTTATAGATATACATAAATTTGGTACTGTTGTTATATGTGGGGATTCCAATGCAACTATTTTCCCGTTCCTGGATAAATCTCCTTCTGGACCTACTACAAGCTCAATAAACTTAACTTTTCAACATCTTCTTACCACGTATGGTCTGGTAGATACTTGGCGAGAAATGAACCCTATCAGTAGAAGCTTTACTCACTACTCCTACCCACATAACTCATTTTCACGAATAGACCATATTCTTATTCCATCAAGTATGCTACCAGAAATCATATCAGCAAAAATGATTCCTCTTCCTTGGACAGATCCCTGTGCAGTATTCACTACCATTGCTTCCACAGTCCCTAGATCCCATGACACCACCTGGTGTATAAACGACTCAATTCTGACTCATCCTTCTCATCGCATTGATATTGAAAAAGCAATCTCTGATTATTTCATATCTAACGATACAGGTGATGTCTCTGCTATTACATTATGGGAGGCACACAAAGCAGTCATTAGAGGTAGATTAATACAGCAAGCAACTGCCCTTAAAAGAGAGCGCAAACTTCTGTTTGCAAAACTTGAATCTACCTTTAATGACTGCCACCAGATTTTTCAAACCTCCCCAACTCCCACTAATAATTCTAAATTAGAAAAGGGCCGTCTTGACCTGGACCTTTTTTTGACCGTTTCTGCAGACAAGCTCATACGTAAAGGACAATATATTCAATATCGTAAAGCAAATAAGCCGGATACACCTATGGCTAGAATTCAGAAGAATTCACAACACAAACCTAAGCCTATCAGATTGAAAGTATCCCGAGAAGCGTACACTAGTAACCCAGTGAAAATTCTTGAGATTTTTCGCTCTAATCTATCTAAATTATATTCTTCTGCTTCGAAATTCGATATTACTAAAACAGATGCCCTATTTTCTAATATCACACTTCCTAATCTAGATCAACAACAGAGAGATCTTCTTGAAAGCCCAATTACAGATACTGAAGTTCTTCATGCCATAAAATCTTTAAAACTTCGTAAGAGACCGGGCCCAGATGGATTCTCAGCAACATATTATAGACAATTTGCACATATTTTAATGCCTATCCTTACTAAAGCTTTCAATTCGATCCTTAAAGGTAACTCATTTAGAACAGAGACTCTTACGTCTATTATTGCAATGATCCCCAAACCACACTCGGACTCCACCTCCTGGAGTAACTATCGTCCCATATCCCTCCTCAACCTTGATATAAAATTAATAGCTAAAATTCTAGCCACTAGATTGAATAACATAATTGGTCATCTAGTTCATAAGGACCAAACAGGCTTTATGCCTAAACGCCAGGCAGGTGATAATATTAGGAGAACACTTTTGCTTATTCATGCGGCTAAAATTAGACGAATCCCAGCCTGCCTCGTATCCTTAGACATAAGGAAAGCATTTGACTCCGTTACCTGGCCCTATATGGAGTATGACCTTCAAAAATGGGGGTTTGGAAACAATTTTTTGACCTGAATTTCCTCTTTATATAATAATCCTAGAGCATATATCAAATATGCTGGTTATAAGTCAATAACGTTTGATATCAAAAGAGGTACTAGGCAGGGTTGCCCTCTTTCCCCATTACTTTTTGCTCTGTTAATAGAACCCCTGGCACACCTTATTAGAACCAATCCTAACATTAAAGGCATAGAATTAGGTGGTCACCATCATAAACTATGTCTTTTTGCGGATGACATACTCATATTCTTGTCACATCCTCATATATCCACCCCTAACTTACTCAAAACATTAGATAATTTCGCCCATATTTCAGGACTTCACGTTAACCCAACAAAATCGAATGCATTAAATATTACTCTATCTCAATCAGAACTTCAACAGGCACAAACTTCTTTACCCTTTAACTGGGTTTCAAAGCAACTTCCATATCTAGGAATAAATCTCACAATTTCCCTTAAAGACATATTCGTGGCTAATTACCTGCCCCTCCTAAAACAAATCTCTGGCTTATTGAAACAATGGGCTCACCTTTCACTGTCATGGTTGGGAAGGATTAATGCAGTAAAGATGACAATATTGCTGAAACTTTATTACTTATTTAGGGTACTCCCTATATCTTTACCATCTTATTTTCTTAGACTCACTCAAAGTAGAGTTATGTCCTTCATTTGGGGTACCACCAAACCTCGCATAACTAAATCCACGCTTTATCTCAGTAAAGCAAATGGAGGTTTGGGACTACCCAACTTTTCTTCTTACTATTACGCTGCACAGATGGCAATTATCCCCAAATACCATACTTATGTTGAAACTCCCCTATGGGTATCTATTGAAACGGTGGAAAGTGAACCTATCTCAGTAGCAAATATGTTTTGGCTTTGTCCCTCGGATAGAGCACATCTTTCTAATCCTATCACGAAACAGACCCTAGCAGTTTGGGATAAACATAAATCTGCGTATAATCTTCAATCATCACATAATCCCTTGCTTTCATTCCTTAATAACCCAGCCTTCTATCCTGCTTGGAAATTTCCAAGATCATTCTCTGTATGGTCATCTAAGAACCTAACTCGCTTATACAATCTATCCTCTGCCAAAGCCATTTATACCTTTCCTGTACTATGTGAGACCTTTGGGTTACCAAAAACAGAAATATTCCGATATTTACAGATTAAAATTTTCTATGAACCATTACTAAGTACAGGATCAACCCTCAATCAAATGACTCAATTTGAGCGGATTTGTATAAGCGACCCTCACATTAGTGGACTTATCTCACTATTATACAACCAACTCAATATGATTTCTAGCGAGTCCCTACCCCCATACGCTACTAAATGGGCACGGGATATAAATCGAGAGTTTGACAACCAAGATTGGTCTAATATATGGTTAGCCACCAAAACTTCCTCTACAAACTGTTTTGCTGTTGAAAAAAATTACAAGGTTCTAGCACGTTGGTACCTAGTACCAGCTAGAATAGCTAAATACGTCCCCACCTACTCACCTAATTGCTTTAGAGGATGTGACACGTCAGGTACACATTTCCACATATGGTGGCAATGTCCTGTAGTACAGGAATTCTGGAAGAATGTATTTTCTATGGCTTCTAAAGCTTTGGAAATCAGTATCCCTCCAGACCCTGCTACGGCTCTCCTAAACCTTAAGCCCTCTATACTCACACATACTCAATTTCAATTGTTTATTCAACTTAGTACAGCAGCAAAGCAAACGATTGCCAAGGCATGGAAGTCCCAAAATTTAATTCTCGCTGAAGCCAAACACAGAATGAACAGAGCACTTGTATATGCTAAGATGACAGCTATTGAAGAAAATAAAATTAATCAATTTTGCAAAATTTGGCATCCATGGATTAAACACTACCTTCCCAACAATTTTGACCAATCTCTGTTGTTACCTCAATAGGTTGTAAACCATACTACTACTTAAATATGTACTATTTGTGTAAATCTATCGTGGGCTGGGACACCAATCCGAGAAAATCTTCTTTTTTTCTCTATCTTTCTCTCTTTCCCCATTTTATTATTCTTTTGTAATGTTCTGGATACTTAGCCTGATTACTAGATTAAAAAATTGTTTCTTTCATCTTTTATTTTCAACATACATACAGTAAACAAGGACGTTTGATAACTCTAATATTTGTTATTATATTGAAAATTGTCTTGAATGTATGCTATGTATCCATGTATTATATCCTTTCATTTTTTCTTTTTTTCTTTTGTGAAAACTCAATAAATATATTTAACAAAAAAGGGGGCGTGGCTTGGAGCCGAACGAGAATGGCTGCCTGATCTCCTCGCTCTGTCCCACGGAGGTCCTGCAAACAGCCTAAAGGAGCCCTTACCTGCCGACAACATGGGGAAACCGAAGGATAAACCATCCCAGTCCCGGTCCCGATCCCCCAGGGGCATGGATCCGCTCTCCGGACACAACATCCCAGAAATCTTCCGGCCGCGATCACGCGAGGCCCCGGCTTCATCTCCGGCCTACTCCGGAACGCGCGCCTCAAGCCTCAGCCCTGCCAGGAGAAACTCACAGCGTGCAGAGAGCCCATCTACTGCCCGACCACTTAACATGGATGATCTCAGGTCGGTGGCCACAGATATCAAAGACTCCTTTGCTGCTGCTTTTACAGATCTCAGGAGGGAGATTCAATCGATGCACATGAGGATCGATAACATAGAAACAACCACTATCCGCCATGATGCCGCCCTACAACAGCTACAGCGTTCATCTCAGAGTTACAACAGCCAGCTCAGAGACCTACACAGGCATATGGAAGATCTGGACAATCGCGGACGCCGCCATAATGTGAGGGTAAGAGGCATACCTGAGTCCGTCGAACAGAACCACATAATACAGGCCACAATCCAGATTTTCAATGACTTACTAGGGAGACCCCCCGAGACCCCCATTGAATATGAGCGTCTACACAGAGCTCTCAAACCCAGAGGCAGAGACTCAGACCCTCCCAGAGACTTGATATGCTGCCTGGTGAATTTCAGATTGAAGGAAGACATATTAAGAAGAGCCAGAGAGCGCCGCAGCTTAATGTATCAAGGGGCAGAGATCAAGATTTTTCAAGATCTGTCCCCTATAACCCTACAACACAGAAAAGATCTACGCCCGCTGCTCGACCTAATGCACCAAAAAGAGATCCAATATCGTTGGAAATTTCCCTTCTGCCTGTCTGCAACAAAAGCTGGACGCACTGCCAATCTGAAAGTCCCGGAAGATCTCAGGGGGTTCTGCAATACTCTGCAGATACCATTCATCGAACTCCCGGACTGGTATAGGGATTTTCGCTCCACTCAGCTCCAAAGAACCAACTCCATGGAGGCCATCCCGGTAAGAGATGAATTCCACATCAGAAGACGCAGATCATCCTCTCCAAGGCCACTTCCTCAGAGGGATCAGCTGGATAGAGACCGACAAAGCCCAACAGCGTCCCCAGCCCACAGGCGGGCTCGGCCAGATCAGCCTTGATCAACCAGGTCCAAACGTTTGAAAACATTACAACTCATGTTCAGAGTTGCAGTTACCCTTAGGTCGCCACCCCATCCCAAGTTCCAGGACCATAGAACCAAGACAGAACAGCAATCCATTTGACGCCTACAATTCGCTTGACAGAGGCCTACCTCAAACCTGGCCTATACTGGATCCACCAGGTACAGTCAGACAACAATACACTCCCACAAGCTGAGAAACCCATGAAGATCCCACGCTACACGCCTCCACATCAACTCACTTCCAGGACATTCTCTCAGGGAAAACACCAGTCATCCACAGATCCCAACGGAACTCAATCCACTCCACTAAGTAACTGAACTTAAGCCGCATACATCACCAGTGGATTTCTGCCTGGCTGAGCAACAGGACACCACACAAGCCGCCAACATCTTCACTCAACTGCTAGCCTCCACTGAATTCATGAATGATGGCTCGAGATGGACCCCCACCCTTCAAGATGGTGTCATCCACCACAGCTCACAACGCCACTGGGGTACCCCCCCGCCATTCCCCCCTCTCCCCTTCCCCCCCCTCTCCCCTACCCACCCCAACCCCCCCCCCTCTTCTTTTCAGGTACCTTCTCCAGACTGAAGACGACGCAATGAAGAAATAAACTGAACCTGAGAAACCAAAACAAGTTAGATGCTGAACATACGGTATTCCACCGTGCTCCGAGATACATTTAGAGTTCTTTCCCCTTTTTTTTTTGGCCCTTCACTTTTTCCTTTCCCCTTTCTTTCCCCCCCCCCCCCCCCCTTTTTTTTTTTCCTTTCTTTACTGCTTTTGAACATGCTTATCCTGATTGTCTTGATTTGCTTATAGGGAAAAAGGGAGGCTCACCCCGCATGGATAAGGGCTCTTCCCTTCCTGGCACACTCCTATTCGCTTTACATTTGCCAGGGGCGTCCATGGGGGATGAGCTTCCTAATGATGGGCAGGTTGTATTAAACCAACCATTCTAGGGCCACAGCTGCCGAGTACTGCACAGTCAGTCAGATACCCACTAAAGACCACTTCATACCTAATTTAATGCTAAACTTTGCTAGGAACTACCATAGACAGCTCTGGGATTGAACAACTGCTCGAGGTACAGCTCTATCCTAACCCGATGTCTAGACCACACCCAGACTAACCCTTACACGTAAGCATCAATGGATCCTTATTGATTTCCCCCCCATAGTCAAACTCCCCCCCAAATTATAGTGAGCTAACCTCTTAGAGGCTACGCCACCCTACGCCCCCGCATAGCCTCAATACCTACAACAAGCTCATAATTTGCACTTAACCCAACCTAGCCTTAAGATGATTGCTGCTACCTGTATCAGTATTATTTCTAAGATATATGTATAGTTGGTTTAGTAACGCCACTTTTCCTGGGCCTCTATATCTGCTGTCCAGGTGGCGACCTCCACATGTTTCTTATCGTGGCTAGTTTATTTCTAGGACCACAGTTTAATGTTCAATGTTTCAATTATCTATATTATTGATTGTTTCTGCCTTCACATCATCAATCTGAGATCTTTAACCACATATTCTCCCCTTGATACGTAAGCAGGCTCCCTCCATACAAGTCGAATAGACCCAAGTTGACCTCCCACGGACAGAACGTCTCTCGAACCTTTCCTCGAGCTCCTTCCACTCCTCCACACAACAGGACAGTGACTATCCTAGTTGACCCACACCGGACGTTTCAACCCATAACAGGGTAAGGTAGCTGGACTACATTTACCTCCGGTAAGTACATCTTATTTCCCGTTACTAATCCCCACCTGACTTACCACCCCCCTCCTCCCTTCTATCTCTCCCCCCTTTCTATACGTTCTCTTTCTCTCCCTCCCCCCCTCCCCTTTATATATCTGGGCTTCTCCCCCTCCCTAGTCTCCACCGTAGCATCTCCCACTATATCGCTCAAATACCTTTGAAGAGCCTACGACTCTCCACAGATTACACCCACCCACATCGGCCACATCTGCAAATTGCACCCCCTCCCCATATCTACTACACCAACTAGACTCTACCCAACGATCATGGACCCCCTACATTCCACTGTGCAACACAACACGCTCAAAGTAGTCTCTCAAAATGTCAAAGGACTAAATATCCCAGAGAAGCGTAGTCAAATCCTCAACATGATGAGTAAATTAAAAGCAGATGTGATATTTCTGCAAGAAACCCACTTTCGAACGGACAATACCCCTAAACTAGCAAGCCACAGGTACCCTACTTCCTTCCATGCTACAAACCCTCTAGCCAAAACAAAAGGAGTTTCAATCTTGCTCTCTAAAAATCTTCCATGGCAATTGATAGATTCCCTAATAGACCCAGAGGGCCGCTATGTGTTCTTGAAGGGAACCATCCATAACCGGATGGTTACCTTAGCAAACATATACAGCCCCAATACCGCCCAGGTCAGCTTCTTCCGTTCTATCGCTGCCATCCTCGCAGGTTTTCAAGCGGGGACTACAATTCTTGGAGGCGATTTCAATGTGACACTTCAGCCCATCCTAGATTCCTCTTCGGGGTCTTCCACCCTTCCCTATAGAGCACTGAGACAAGTTAAGATGCAAATACAGGAACTCCTTTTACACGACACATGGCGCACCTTACACCCGAATGGGAAAGATTACTCCTTTTTCTCCGCACCTCACAATAGATACTCTAGGCTAGATTACCTCTTCCTCTCCCAAAAAGACCTCCCCTTCCTGAAATCTGCCACCATTGAACCCCTACTCATTTCAGACCACCACCCGATCACCCTCTCCCTTTCCTTCCCGGAAAGAAACTTGGTCAAAGATATGGCGTCTTGACCCATCTCTCCTCACTTCAGAAATTGACACTAACCACATCCGCACCAGCTTAAGCAACTACTTCAGGGAAAATGATAACTCCGAAACAGCGCCCCTGTCCCTCTGGGAGGCACATAAGTGCGTCATCCGAGGGGAATTTCTTACACTCCAGGCCAACCGGAAAAAAACACAACAGATAACCTTTCAGGAACTCACTAACAAAATAAAGAGACTGGAAACACTCCACAAGCAGTCCCAATCACAAGACACATACCTAGAACTCACTCAAACCAGGAAACTTCTGTTGGAAGTCCTCAACCGTAAAACCCGACGCAAATTTATATTAAACCAAAAGCTATTTTATGAACAGGGGAACAAGTGTGGGAAGCTACTAGCCAGAGCGATACAATCCAAGAAAGCTAGCACCAACATCCACACTATTAAAGACCCGCTAGGTAACTCAAGCTCAAGCTCCGCAGACATAGCATCTCACTTCGAACGCTACTACACAGAACTTTATAACATACCACAGCAACCCGAAACGACCGCAGGCCAAACCTCCAGAAAAGCCATTATCACAGACTTCCTCAAAAAATTCAGCCCCAAACCCATACCCCGAGAAGAGGCTCGCGATTTAGACAACCCCATATCCGAAGAGGAACTTAAGAGAGCGATTAAACAACTAAAAACAGGCAAAAGCCCAGGCCCCGACGGTTTTTCAGCACCATATTATAAGACCTTTATGGACATTCTTTCAACTCCGTTCCTAAAGACTTTCAACTCCTTAACCTCCTCAAAGCTACCTTTTCACAGACTGCTTGAAGCGCATATCACGGTCATCCCGAAGGAGGGGAAGGACGCCACTTCAGTCACTAGTTACAGACCAATATCCCTACTCAACGTAGACATTAAATTATTCGCAAAAATCCTAGCAAACCGACTCCTTCCCCTCCTTCCTACAATAATAGGGAAAGACCAGGTTGGATTTGTTCCTGGCAGAGAGGCCAGGGACAACACCATCAAGGCTATTAACATAAACCATTGGCTAACTTCCCAAAAACAAAGAGGCTTCTTTCTATCCCTGGATGCTGAGAAGGCGTTTGACAGGCTGGCCTGGGACTACCTGGGGGCGGTTTTACGCCACCTAGGTCTACACAACCGAATGTTCAATCTAATTATGTCCCTATACACCACACCAACAGCAAAAGTCAAAGTCAACGGCCACCTGTCGAACGCCTTCTCCATCCGGAATGGAACGAGACAAGGATGCCCATTGTCCCCTATCCTTTTTATTTTAACTCTAGAACCCCTACTACGCTGCCTACGATCGAACGAAAATATCAAGGGTATCCCCATTGCAGGATGCACGTATAAAATAGCGGCTTTTGCCGATGACATTCTGCTATTTCTAAGTGACCCACTTACCTCGATCCCAAACCTCCTCAGAGATTTTGACTTATTTCGGCAAATATCCAACCTAAAGATTAACTTCTCAAAATCCCATGCCCTCAACATTTCCCTCCCGAAAGACTTAGTCTCCCAATGCCAAGATAACTTTCCCTTTGTCTGGAAACAAAACGCCATTACTTACCTGGGAATCCAATTGACCACACACCTGTCGGACTTGTACACTAAAAATTTCACCCCGCTGATTCACACTATCTCCGAGGACCTACGTAGATGGGACAAACCCCATTTTTCTTGGTTCGGCCGTGCGGCCATCCTAAAGATGAATGTGCTCCCACGTATCCTCTATCTGCTACAAACAATGCCCATCAAACTCCCTGTAGCCTTCTTTCACACGATCAAACAACAATTTCTGAAGTTTCTTTGGAAACACAAGCGTCCTAGGATAAGCTACTCCCAACTCTCGAAACCCAAAAACAAAGGGGGTATTGGGCTACCAGATTTGCAGAATTATTACAGAGCTTGCCATCTGGGAAGAATTGTAGACTGGGCAGTACACGAAGGGGTTAAAGACTGGGTGAGACTAGAAGGCTCATTCTCCCACTTGCCCATTAAAAGCACCCCATGGATTCTCCAATGCCACATTCCCAAAACCCTAAAAGAACACCCCCTTATAGAGGCTACCCTCAGGAGCTTTAGGGAAGTATCTAAAAAATTTCAAATCTCCTCTAACCCAGGACCCCTTACGCCTATCCGCCTTAACCCAGCCTTTATCCCGGGGATGTCCGATAACTTCCTTAAAGATACTTGGCCACACAAAGACATACTAGCCCAACACTTCTTTAGAGATGGTAATTTCACAAACCGCGATGCACTCCCCACAAACACAGGGGGTGAACCATTCCCGCTATGGACTTACCTCCAGATTCGCCATTTTCTTGCAACAACACACCGAAACGCGTCTGTCTCTAGAAACTTAACCCCATTTGAAAACCTATGCTCCCAAACTACACCGCAACAGCACTTGATTGCAAATACCCACTCCATGCTCTTTGCCCTGACTTCCCCCAAAGATACCAAAGCTTGCCAGGCTTGGGAAAGGGAACTTCAAATAGACCTAACGGAAGAGAACTGGGAACGAATTTTCACAATAGCACACAAGGGCACCCTCAATGTCACGATACAAGAGAACAATTACAAAACCCTATCCCGATGGTACCGTACTCCTGAACTACTAAACAAATTTAATCCTGATACGTCAAACAAATGTTGGAGGTGCTCCAATGATATAGGCACATTTTTACACATCTGGTGGTCCTGCCCTCTTCTCCAGACTTTCTGGAAACAGGTTCATGACATCACTTCCCAGGTAACCACATACCCCATGGACTTTACTCCTACCAGACTCATTCTCCACCATTCCTCCACTTCAGCCCACACGTACAGAAAGTCTCTGGGAATACACATGATCAACGCAGCCAAATTATGTATCTCAGCCAAATGGAGATCCTCCTGTAGCCCAACTCTATCTGAATGGTTTTCCCGTGTAAACAAAATTGCTGAAATGGAGGAATTAATCCACATTGCAAAAGATACGCCTTCAAAATACTCCCGAACGTGGGCTTGCTGGACCCACTTCTGCACCACAGAGAGATATTCCTCCATTATGAAGCCAAACTGTCCCGAATCCTCCCACAGCGACTGACTGAATAAGCCGAAAACCCCCTTGAGACATACACCTACCCATCAAAACTCGCTGTTTCGCTCACTCCTACTTCAATGCGGATCCCGGGGGGATTCCCCCTTCAGACAGGGATCCGCACACGAAAGCATCCTTACTCTTGAGGCCCGGTGGAGACCGGGGAGGAGGTACCCCAGTCCCCTACCTCCCCCACCTATCTCTATCTTTTACCTCATCCCTTTTTCCCCTTCATGTCTATGCCCATCTCCCTCTTTTTATCCCTACCCCAACTGAACTGACAAAGACAACCATCTACCTACTCCCATGACTACCCTAACTTTGGTGTTTAATTCGCCATCTACTCTTCACATTTCAAAAACCGACGAGACTAACCTACCTTACAGACGGACCCTACGTAACAAGCCCGATACATCCTCACGTGTTCAGGGACAAACTTACGGACCCATAGGTGACTACACTCATACACTTCCCCAATTAACCCCATACTTCTGACACCTTACTCAAGGTGATACTCCTACCTAATATGGTTCCTGATCTCAGATGATGTGGTAAACCTCGAGTTCGAGGCCTTCTTACTTTGTTATACGTCTGTATGACTTACAGTTGAATACATAAATGACTCACTATATTGTAGTGACATATGTCATGTTAATAAGATCCATGTTGTCTACCCACCTATTGGTTGTAAAAACTGTGTAACATCTTTTGTTCACAATAAAAACCTTTATGGAATAAAAAAAAAAAGATAGTTTCATTTTGAAAAAAAGTATGGTAATATAACTGTGGCATAGACAGAACTATATATACACTATGGAAAAATAATATACAGTATGTATATATTTGTAATAATAAGCATGTATATTCACATAAGTATTAGGTTGCTGGTGGTGTGACTTCTGCAAAGAAGCCATGGAGGACTGAACTGAAATAATCACATAAATATAGTGTAGTTTATCCTTTTATTAATAATGTATAATGAGACATCAGGGGCTGTTTGCTTATTATGGAATATGAATAAATATACAGTATCTCACAAGTATAAAGTACAGAGTATACCCCTCACATTTTTGTAAATATTTTATTATATCTTTTCATGTGACAACACTAAAGAAATTACACTTTGCTACAATGTAAAGTAGTGAGTGTACAACTTGTATAACAGTGTAAATTTGCTGTCCCCTCAAAATAACTCAACACACAGCCATTAATGTCAAAACTGCTGGCAACAAAAGTGAGTATACCCCTAAGTGAAAATGTCCAAATTGGGCCCAATTAGCCATTTTCCCTCCCCGTTGTCATGTGACTCGTTAGGGTTACAAGGTCTCAGGTGTGAATGGGGAACAGGTGTTATTGCTCTCACTTTCTCATACTGGTCACTGGAAGTTCAGCATGGCACCTCATGGCAAAGAACTCTCTGAGGATCTGAAAAAAAGAATTATTTGTCTACATAAAGATGGCCTAGGCTATAAGAAGATTGCCAAGACCCTGAAACTGAGCTGCAGCACGGTGGCCAAGACCATACAGCGGTTTAACAGGACAGGTTCCACTCAGAACAGGCCTCGCCATGGTCAACCAAAGAAGTTGAGTGCACGTGCTCAGCAATATATCCAGAGGTTGTCTTTGGGAAATAGACGTATGAGTGCTGCTAGCATTGCTGCAGAGATTGAAGGGGTGCGGGGGTCAGCCTGTCAGTGTCAGACCATACGCCGCACACTGCATCAAATTGGCATGCATGGCTGTCGTCCCAGAAGGAAGCCTCTTCTAAAGATGTTGCACAAGAAAGCCCGCAAACAGTTTGCTAAAGACAAGCAGACTAAGGACATGGTTTACTGGAACCATGTACTGTGGTCTGATGAGACCAAAATAAACTTATTTGATTCAGATGTGTCAAACGTGTGTGGCGGTAACCAGGTGAGAAGTACAAGGACAAGTGTGTCTTGCCTACAGTCAATCATGGTAGTGGGAGTGTCATTGTCTGGGGCTGCATGAGTGCTGCAGGCACTGGGGAGCTACAGTTCATTGAGGGAACCATGAATGCCAACATGTACTGTGACATACTAAAGCAAAGCCCCCTCCGTTCGGAGACTGGGCCGCAGGTCAGTATTCCAACATGATAACGACCCCAAACACACCTCCAAAATCAACACTGCCTTACTAAAGAAGCTAAGGGTAAAGGTGATGGACTGGCCAAGCATGTCTCCAGACCTAAACCCTATTGAGCATCTGTGGGGCATCCTCAAATGGAAGGTGGAGGAGCACAAGGTTTGGAGAGTAAGAGGACTCCAGTGGCAACCTGTGAATGAAGCTCTGGTGAACTCCATGCCCAAGAGAGTTAAGGCAGTGCTGGAAAATAATGGTGGCCACACAAAATATTGACACTTTGGGCCCAATTTGGACATTTTCACATAGGGGTGTACACACTTTTGTTGCCAGGGGTTTAGACATTAATGGCTGTGTGTTGAGTTATTTTGAGGGGACAGCAAATTTACACTGTTATACAAGCTGTACACTCACTACTTTACATTGCAGCAAAGTGTCATTTCTTTGGTGTTACATGAAAAGATATAATAAAATATTTACAAAAATGTGAGGGGTGTACTCACTTTTGTGAGATACTGTGTATATGTATATGTGTGTGTATATATATATATATATATATATATATATATATATATATATATATATTATATATATATATATATATATATATATATATATATTAGAATCTCACAAAAGTACACCCCTCACATTTTTGTAAATATTTTATTATATTTTTTCATGTGACAACACTGAAGAAATTACACTTTGCTACAATGTAAAGTAGTGAGTGTACAGCTTGTATAAATTTGCTGTCCCCTCAAAATAACTCAACACATAGCCATTTATGTCTAAACTGCTGGCAACAAAAGTGAGTACACCCCTAAGTGAAAATGTCTAAATTGGGCCCAAAGTGTCAATATTTTATGTATCTATTTGGGAGGGGAAGAGCTACGCACGAATGGCGTCACCCACTGCCATCCTGAGTTCATACACTGTGGATACACTGTTATATGTGTGTTTTGATCGTCCAAAATGTGAGTAGGACATCGTTTTTAAAAATAAAGCATTGGAAGTTCTTAACAGAGAGCACTTAGATCTCGTTTTTCATCCATATATTCCTGTATATCGTGACAGAGATTTGGATTCCAAGTTCCAGTTACTTTACCCCATTGAGGGACCAGCGTTGTGGACCACCTGTTAGGTCAGGGGTCAATTGTAACAGGTGAGCAAAGCGATTTTGTTGGAGGTGGAGGGACTGTCACTGTACATCTGTATCTCTGGATCTCCTTCTTTTTTTCACACGCGGATACTCTCACCAGTGGTTTTCTGGGACTTGTTGTTCACCACGTATTTTGTGGACTATATCATCTGTCTATATGACTTATTGACTTTAATGTGCTGCACTTCTTGTTGTATACATTCCATTTTTCATTTTTCTGAAAATCTTTTTAGTGTTCGGCTGGCATGTTCTTTTAGATTTGTACATTTGCGCTGATTGCTATTGTTTCTATACATCTTTATGTAGAGCAACAATTCTTTTTATTTCAGATCCTCAGAGTTCTTTGCCATGAGGTGCCATGTTGAACTTTCAGTGACCAGTATGAGAGAGTGAGAGCGATAACACCAAATTTAACACATCTGCTCCCCATTCACACCTGAGACCTTGTAACACTAATAAGTCACTTGTCACAGTGGGGGGAAAATGGCTAATTGGGCCCAGTTTGGACATTTTCACTTTTGGACTTACTCACTTTTGTTGCCAGCAGTTTAGACATTAATGGCTGCGTGTTGAGTTATATTGAGGGGACAGCAAATATACACTGTTATACAAGCTGTACACACACTATATATATATATATATATATATATATATATATATATATATATATATATATATATACACTACCGTTCAAAAGTTTGGGGTCACATTGAAATGTCCTTATTTTTGAAGGAAAAGCACTGTACTTTTAAATGAAGCTAACTTTAAACTAGTCCTAACTTTAAACAAATATACTCTATACATTGCTAATGTGGTAAATGACTATTCTAACTGCAAATGTCTAGTTTTTGGTGCAATATCTACATAGGTGTATAGAGGCCCATTTCCAGCAACTATCACTTCAGTGTTCTAATGGTACAATGTGTTTGCTCATTGGCTCAGAAGGCTAATTGATGATTAGCAAACCCTTGTGCAATCATGTTCACACATCTAAAAACAGTCTAGCTCCTTCCAGAAGCTACAAAACTGACCTTCCTGTGAGCAGATTGAGTTTCTGGAGCATCACATTTGTGGGGTCAATTAAACGCTCAAAATGGCCAGAAAAAGAGAACTTTCATCTGAAACTCGACAGTCTATTCTTGTTCTTAGAAATGAAGGCTATTCCATGCGAGAAATTGCAAAGAAATTGAAGATTTCCTACAACGGTGTGTACTACTCCCTTCAGAGGACAGCACAAACAGGCTCTAACCAGAGTAGAAAAAGAAGTGGGAGGCCGCGTTGCACAACTAAGCAAGAAGATAAGCACATTAGAGTCTCTAGTTTGAGAAACAGACGCCTCACAGGTCCCCAACTGGCATCTTCATTAAATAGTACCCGCAAAACACCAGTGTCAACATCTACAGTGAAGAGGCGGCTGCGGGATTTTGGGCTTCAGGGCAGAGTGGCAAAGAAAAAGCCATATCTGAGACTGGCCAATATAAGAAAAAGATTAAGATGGGCAAAAGAACACAGACATTGGACAGAGGAAGACTGGAAAAAAGTGTTGTGGACGGATGAATCCAAGTTTGAGGTGTTTGGATCACAAAGAAGAACGTTTGTGAGACGCAGAACAAATGAAAAGATGCTGGAAGAATGCCTGACGCCATTTGTTAAGCATGGTGGAGGTAATGTGATGGTCTGGGGTTGCTTTGGTGCTGGTAAGGTGGGAGCTTTGTACAGGGTAAAAGGGATTTTGAATAAGGAAGGCTATCACTCCATTTTGCAACGCCATGCCATACCCAGTGGACAGCGCTTGATTGGAGCCAATTTCATCCTACAACAGGACAATGACCCTAAACACACCTCCAAATTGTGCAAGAACTATTTACAGCAGAAGCAGGCAGCTGGTATTCTATCGGTAATGGAGTGGCCAGCACAGTCACCAGATCTGAACCCCATTGAGCTGTTGTGGGAGCAGCTTGACCGTATGGTACGCCAGAAGTGCCCATCCAACCAATCCAACTTGTGGGAGCTGCTTCTAGAAGCGTGGGGTGCAATTTCTCCAGCTTACCTCAATAAATTAACAGCTAGAATGCCAAAGGTGTGCAATGCTGTAATTGCTGCAAAAGGAGGATTCTTTGATGAAAGCAAAGTTTGATGTAAAAACAATGTTATTTCAAATACAAATCATTATTTCTAACCTTGTCAATGTCTTGACTCTATTTTCTATTCATTTCACAACGTATGGTGGTGAATAAGTGTGACTTTTCATGGAAAACACAAAATTGTTTGGGTGACCCCAAACTTTTGAACGGTAGTGTATATATATATATATATATATATATATATATATATATATATATATAAAATTTTAATGCATGTTTATAATTGCTGTTATTATATGGTGACTTCTTTAAAGAGTAACTCCAAAAACCTTCCCCTCTGGGCGATCTATGTAAAGTCGTGGTCAAAAGTTTTGAGAATGATACAAATATAATTTTTTACAAAGTCTACTGCTTCAGTGTTTTTAGATCTTTTTGTCAGATGTTACTATGGTATACTGAAGTATAATTACAAGCATTTCATAAGTGTCAAATGCTTTTATTGACAATTAGATTAAGTTTATGCAAAGAGGCAATATTTGCGGTGTTGATCCTTCTTTTTCAAGACCTCTGCAATTCACCCTGGCATGCTCTCAGTCAACTTCTGTGCCACATCCTGACTGATGGCAGCCCATTCTTGCATAATCAATGCTTGGAGTTTGTCAGAATTTGTGTTAGTGTGTGGGGGGGGGGGGGTTCACCCCCTCTGGAGGATTGACCACAAGTTCTCAATGGGATTAAGGTCTGGGGAGTTACCTGTCTATGGACCCAAAATGTTGATGTTTTGTTCTACTTAATTATCACTTTTGCCTTATGGCAAGGTGCTCAATCATGCTGGAAAAGGCAGTGTTCATCGTCAAACTGTTCTTGGATGGTTGGGAGAAGTTGCTCTCCGAGGATATTCTTGTACCATTCTTTATTCATGGCTGTGTTCTTAGGCAAAATTGTGAGTGAGCCCACTCCCTTGGCTAAGCGGCAACCCCACACATGAATAGTCTTATGATGCTTCACTCTTGGCATGACACAGGACTGATGGTAGCTGTGACAGACTCACCCGGAATAGAGGCTTTTGGAGGGGACTGAATGCAAGCCTCTTGCCGACCGATTATGGGCCCTGGCATTTGGGGGAACGGGCTCTTTGTGAGCTGTATGCCTGGGGACCCTTGAGGTGGTATTACTGTGGATTCGGGTCCTGGTCAGCCAGGACACACAGACTCTGGGAAACCTGGATTTGCCATATTAGAAATAGTGGCTGATTCATAATGCTGGGACAAATACTGTTAGGAGATGCTGATGTCAATTCCAGCCACCTGTCTGTCTGTTGCCTGCTAGAATGTGTTTATTGTAAATAAGTCTAGTATGGGATCTAAGAGTCATTAGATCCCCATTGTTGTTTGTGTTAATTAACTCTGCTATTGTGTGAAGAAGAGTTCTGTGTTGATTTGTGATAATGTTGATTGGGTTTTCTGAGCTACAAGACAGCCAGTCTGGCCTAAAGGTCATGACTGAGTCATCTAGGCTGTCTAAAGGGATTAGTTAATTAGCCCATGTTAATTAGGTTTCTGGTCACAGGTGTATGTTCAGAGTAATATGAGCAGGAGGTATGCACCTCCTCTTTTACTGTATAAAAGAGCCTGTATTCCTTTCAATAAAAGACATCCCTGTTTGAACTTACATACAGCCTGCCTGGTGTTTGTTCTGAGCTATCACAACTGGATTCGACCACCACGTAGCTGTAGTTCAAATCCCGGAGCATCGGATGACTGAACCATCAGACGTTGCGATCTGCAATCTGATTCAATAGCTGCAGAGGAGTGTCGGGAGAGTGGAACCGAGCGAGCAGGGGCTCGTTACATTGGTTGGCAGCCGTGGGATTTGTCTCCAGTTACTGGGATACTCCAAACCAGCCTGCAGGAGAGCCACACTGAAAGACTTACTTGAGAGCCGGGAGGGACCGGTGGGATCGTGCTTCCTTGCCGTGAACACATCCAAACCATCACCTGAATCCAAGGTCCAGATAGCAGAGATGCGGATACAGCATAGAGGACCAGTATCAGAGCAGGTCCTGCTGGGATGGTTTGATTCTATCCGCTGCGAACTCTGGAAGGAAGCGCTAGCCTGTGAGCAGCGAAACAAGGGAAAAGTTCTCCCCTCCATCCATGTAAGGTACTGGTCATGGTATGAAGTGCGAATGCTGTTATTGGGGGAACAGCCGAACCAGGAGTGGACAGCGGATTTAAGCAGGCTGATCCGGGCAGAAATGTGGTTGGATGAGAGCTACAGAGCCCTCCAGTGGTATGTAGCCAAAGTGTGCCCATGGACAGCGGATGACAGCCCCATGGAAGGCTTTGACTACGATGGCCTGGGATTGTTGTACTGGAGGCTGTCCAAGGACTCTGACTTTAGTAGTGATGGAGAGTGGCGTTTGGAGGAAATAATGGAGCACAGAGAGCGAAGACTGAATGTCTCGGAAGTGCACTGGGCACAGGAAGATTTGGAGTTTCTGGCCGTTTAGAAATGGGAGCTTGAGATTGCCTACAGACAGCTGCTAGACTCTGCTCAGCAGCAGGGTGGGGCTCCCTTTGCCTGGGACTATCAGGAAATACCAGTTGACAACTCTGAAATCCTGGCTGAAGAGTCGACAATGTGGCAGAGTAACAGTGTGCTTTGCCAACCTGCCCCTGCAGCTATGGATGCGGTGGTCTTATGGTGGATGGAGCATGTGCTGACTGACCTTGATGAACCTGTTTCTGCATTGGATGATCTTGGATGGAGGAATGTGCCTGTCCAGCAGAATGCCAAAGAATCGGCAGTGGAAAATCTCGAGATTGCTATCCCCAAAGCTGAAGTGCTGACAACAGGGCAGAGCTCTGCTAACCTCTGCCCAGCACTGATAGCATCTTCTGGGTTCCACAGACAGGAGATGGTGAACCTTTATCCCCAGACACCAGTTGCAGAGACAGGGGATTTGATAGACTTTTCTGCTGAGGAAGAACAACCTGGTGAGCCTCCAGCAGAAGAAGAGCTATTATTAGGGCCAAACTTCACTGTGCTCTGCCCAGCACCAACACAAGTATCTGTGGAGTTACAAGGAACTTCCCCAGCTGAAGTGCTGGTCACCAGACAGAGGGGCCAAGACCTCTTCCCCACACCTGTAGCAGTTTCAGAGGCTCAGGGTGAGAAGGTGGCAATCACTTCCCAGCAGCAGATACAGGGGGAGAAGGGAGAGGTGTTCTTCGTCCCTCCCCAACAGTTGGCCAGGGTGCAGGAAGCGGTCTTTCCTCCCCAGCAAATATCCGTGCACCTGAGAGACAGTACCACAGACATGTCGTCCCAGCAGCCAGATGAGGGAATGGAACAGGAAGCAGCCAGCTCACCTCCCCAATGGCAGCTGCACAGTTTGGGAGTGGAGGAATCCAGCCTCCTGCCCCAACGGTTAGCCAGAGCAGAGGGTTTGAATTCCCCAGCAGAAGTGCTGGCAACAGGGCAGAGTGCTACCAACCTCTGCCCAGCACCGGCAACAACTGTGGAGATCCAGGGAACTGGGGCAGTCGGCCCCTCTCCGGCGACAAGCTGATGTAGTGGAGCTGCTACTCCCAGCTGAATCGCTGGCAACAGGGCAGAGCGCTGCTGGCCTCTGCCTCGCACCTACAGTTTCTTCTCAGCTTCAGGGAATTGGGACAGTGGACCCCTCTGTCCAACAACAGGCCAAGCCATGGAATGGTAAACACCACCCAGCTGAAGCGCTGACAGCCAGACAGAGTCAATGACCTCTGCCTCACACCTACTGAGGTCAACTATTCCTTGCAGCCAAGAAAGGAGATCATGTGGACAGACTTTGCGAGTTCACTCTGCCTGACTAACGCATGTCCAGACCAAGTGGAGGTCTGGGACCTTGTTAGTCAACCTTTGATGGGGGAGAAATGTGACAGACTCACCCGGGATAGAGGCTTTTGGAGGGGACTGAATGCAAGCCTCTTGCCGACCGATTATGGGCCCTGGCATTTGGGGGGAACGGGGCTCTTTGTGAGCTGTATGCCTGGGGACCCTTGAGGTGATATTACTGTGGATTCGGGTCCTGGTCCCCCAGGACACACAGACTCTGGGGACCCTGGATTTGCCATATTAGAAATAGTGGCTGATTCATAATGCTGGGACAAATACTGTTAGGAGATGCTGATGTCAATTCCAGTCACCTGTCTGTCTAGTATGGGATCTAAGAGTCATTAGATCCCCATTGTTTGTGTTAATTAACTCTGTTATTGTGTGAAGAAGAGTTCTGTGTTGATTTGTGATTAGGGATGAGCTTCGTGTTCGAGTCGAACCCATGTTCGACTCGAACATCGGCTGTTCGGTCATTCGCCGAATTGCGAACGATATGGGCCGTTCGCGCCAAATTCGTGTGGCGCGTCACGGCCCATAATTCACTGCGGCATCGCAGTGCATTGCTTGCTGATGATTGGCCAAGCATGCACTATGACCCGCATGCTTGGCCAATCACAGCGCCGCCTTAACAGAGAGCCGTAATTGGCCAAAGCCAAGGAGGCTTTGGCCAATTATGGCTCAGGGGATTTAGTACACGCCCCACACTATATAAGGCTGCCTGCACGGCGGCCCTGGGCAGTGTGTTCCGGTGTGCTGAGAAATAGAGAGAGAGAGAGACAGTGTCATTTCATTTGAGTTAGCTAGATTAGGCAGGACAGTCAGTCAGTTAGCTGCACTTAAAGTGTATTGTGTATATATATGCATCCCAGGTGTTGCATATATATATATAGACTGTATTCAGTTTAGCTAGATCCGTTCCTGTTATCTTCTAGACTATTTACATTTAGTGCAGTGTGTCCTGCTCACAGTGTTCAGCTAGATCCGTTCCTATTATCTTCCTACTGACAGGCAGGCTTGTCTTGTTACAGTATTTTGAAGAAAATTACTGGTGTTCTTTTGATCCTATTAGTACCACAGTCAGGCAGCTAGACTATTTACATTTAGTGCAGTGCATCCTGCTCACAGTGTTCAGCTAGATCCGTTCCTGTTGTCTTCTTACTGACAGGCAGGCTTGTCTTGTTACAGTATTTTGAAGAAAATTACTGGTGTTCTTTTGCTCCTATTAGTACCACAGTCAGGCAGCTAGACTATTTACATTTAGTGCAGTGCGTCCTGCTCACAGTGTTCAGCTAGATCCGTTCCTGTTATCTTCCTACTGACAGGCAGGCTTGTCTTGTTACAGTATATAAAGCTACCTGAAGAAAATTACTGGTGTTCTTTTGATCCTATTAGTACCACAGTCAGGCAGCTAGACTATTTACATTTAGTGCAGTGCGTCCTGCTCACAGTGTTCAGCTAGATCCGTTCCTGTTATCTTCTTACTGACAGGCAGGCTTGTCTTGTTACAGTATTTTGAAGAAAATTACTGGTGTTCTTTTGCTCCTATTAGTACCACAGTCAGGCAGCTAGACTATTTACATTTAGTGCAGTGCGTCCTGCTCACAGTGTTCAGCTAGATCCGTTCCTGTTATCTTCCTACTGACAGGCAGGCTTGTCTTGTTACAGTATATAAAGCTACCTGAAGAAAATTACTGGTGTTCTTTTGATCCTATTAGTACCACAGTCAGGCAGCTAGACTATTTACATTTAGTGCAGTGCGTCCTGCTCACAGTGTTCAGCTAGATCCGTTCCTGTTATCTTCTTACTGACAGGCAGGCTTGTCTTGTTACAGTATTTTGAAGAAAATTACTGGTGTTCTTTTGATCCTATTAGTACCACAGTCAGGCAGCTAGACTATTTACATTTAGTGCAGTGCGTCCTGCTCACAGTGTTCAGCTAGATCCGTTCCTGTTATCTTCCTACTGACAGGCAGGCTTGTCTTGTTACAGTATATAAAGCTACCTGAAGAAAATTACTGGTATTCTTTTGATCCTATTAGTACCACAGTCAGGCAGCTAGACTATTTACATTTAGTGCAGTGCGTCCTGCTCACAGTGTTCAGCTAGATCCGTTCCTGTTATCTTCTTATTGACAAGCAGGCTTGTCTTGTTACAGTATTTTGAAGAAAATTACTGGTGTTCTTTTGATCCTATTAGTACCACAGTCAGGCAGCTAGACTATTTACATTTAGTGCAGTGCGTCCTGCTCACAGTGTTCAGCTAGATCCGTTCCTGTTATTTTCCTACTGACAGGCAGGCTTGTCTTGTTACAGTATATAAAGCTACCTGAAGAAAATTGCTGGTGTTCTTTTGATCCTATTAGTACCACAGTCAGGCAGCTAGACTATTTACAGTTAGTGCAGTGCGTCCTGCTCACAGTGTTCAGCTAGATGCGTTCCTGTTATCTTCCTACTGACAGGCAGGCTTGTCTTGTTACAGTATATAAAGCTACCTGAAGAAAATTACTGGTGTTCTTTTGATCCTATTAGTACCATAGTCAGGCAGCTAGACTATTTACATTTAGTGCAGTGCGTCCTGCTCACAGTGTTCTGCTAAACCTACAAGTTAGTGGGGTGCGTCCTGCTCACAGTGTTCAGCTAAACCTACAAGTTAGTGGGGTGCGTCCACCTCACAGTGTTCAGTTAAACCTACAAGCTAGTTGGGTGCGTCCTGCTCACAGTGTTCAGCTAGATCCGTTTCTGTTATCTTCTTACTGACAGGCAGGCTTGTCTTGTTACAGTAAATACAGCTACCTGAAGAAAATTGCTGGTGTTCTTTTGATCTTATTAGTACCACAGTCAGGCAGCTAGACTATTTACAGTTAGTGCAGTGCGTCCTGCTCACAGTGTTCAGCTAAACCTACAAGTTAGTGGGGTGCGTCCACCTCACAGTGTTCAGCTAAAGCTACCTGTAGAAGGTTGGTGGTGTTCTCATACTACAGGCAGGCAGTTGATTTTGCTAGCTGCAGTATCAGTACATATATATATATATATATATATATATCCCAGCTTAGTGCAGCTACAGGCCATTAGTATGTCTGGAAGGCCAAGAAGGAGAGGCAGACAGTCACAAGCCAATAAGAGAGGGCAAGCAGGCTCTGTGTCTAGTGCTGGTCGTGGAGACGGTGCATCCTGTTCAGCATGTGGCCATGGGACACGCTTGGCCTTTTTTTCGGCAGCTGGCCATGTTGAGCCGCAACATGCGGAAGACTTGGTCGAGTGGATGACCAAGCCATCCTCATCCTCCTCATCCTCTCTCACCCATGCCCAGGGTACTTTGTCTGGCAAAGCAGCGGCCTCTTCCCTCGGCTCAATGTCATCAGTGACTCCTTCCCTAGCCCCACCATGTCCTCCTGAGGAGTCCCTCGAACTGTTTGACCACAGTGTTGGGTACATGCTCCAGGAGGATGCCCAGCGTTTGGAAGGCTCTGATGATGATACTGAGCTCGATGAAGGCAGTAACATGAGCACAGACAGAGGGGGTGCCCAAGAAGGACAGCAATCTGGCAGTCATGCTCCCCCTGCTGCAGCATACTGCCAGGTTTGCTCCAGTGATGAGGAGGGAGGGGATGATGAGGTCACTGACTCAATATGGGTGCCTGATAGGAGAGAGGAGGAGGAGGAGGCGGCACATCACCAACGAGGCAGGATGCCCTCCAGGGGCCAGCCTAAGGGCAGCACATTGACTGCATCACACCCCAAAGCTCCATATGTGCAGGGCGCTGCAGTCTCTGCGCGTTATTCAAAAAGTTCTTTGGTGTGGGCCTTTTTTGAGACAAGTGCATCAGATCGCACCGCTGCTATTTGCAACATATGTCTCAAGCGTATCTCACGTGGCCAAAACATCTCCCGCTTGGGTACCACATGCTTGACCAGACATATGTTGACCTGCCATGCAGTTCGTTGGCAAGCGTATCTAAAAGACCCAAACCAAAGAACAAAGAGGACATCTCCTTGCTCCTCATCAGCTGAGATTTCCAACCCCACTAGACCTTCAGTCCTCTCTGAGACCTGCACTGAGAGGAATGAAGGTGTAGAATTAGGTGTGTCACAGCCAAGTACTTGTGGGCAATCTGCTTTTGGTACACCGACGTCAGATTGTACCAGGCAAATTTCCCTGCCCCAGCTGCTGCACCGCCGAAAGAAGTTTGCTCCCAGCCATCCACATGCCCAGCGGTTGAATGCTAGCTTGGCAAAATTGCTAGCACTTCAACTGCTGCCTTTTCAGTTGGTAGACTCTGCCCCCTTCCGTGAGTTTGTGGAATGTGCGGTTCCTCAGTGGCAGGTACCCAAACGCCACTTTTTCCCACGGAAGGCGATTCCGGCTCTCTACTAGCATGTGGAAGGCAATGTCCATGCCTCGCTGGACAGGGCGGTCAGCGGTAAGGTGCATATTACCGCTGACTCATGGTCCAGCAGGCATGGACAGGGACGTTACCTAAGTTTCACGGCGCATTGGGTGACTCTGCTGGCAGCTGGGAAGGATGCAGGACAAGGTGCAGTAGTGTTGGAGGTTGTTCCGCCACCACGCCTCCAAAATGCTAATGATTGTGACACACCTCTCTCCTCCACCCCCTCCTCTTCTTCTTCTTCCATGGCCTCTTCCTCGGAACCAGCGGTGCTCCGTAGTCGTTCAAGGGGCTACGCAAGTATGCAGGCCAAAAGATGCCATGCGGTGCTTGAGCTGGTGTGCTTGGGGGACAGGAACCACACTAGGGCAGAGGTTCTGTCAGCTCTGCAGGGGCAGGTTCAGAGGTGGTTGACGCCACGCCAACTTAAGGCAGGAATGGTGGTTTGCGACAATGGCACCAACCTCCTCTCTGCCCTCCGACAGGGACAAATGACCCATGTGCCCTGTTTGGCTCACGTCCTTAACTTGGTGGTGCAGCGGTTCTTGGGCAGGTACAGGATGTCCTGAGGCAGGCCAGGAAAGTCTGTGTGCATTTCCGCCGGTCATATAATCCCAGTGCTCGGCTGACGGACCTCCAAAAGGAGTTTAACCTGCCCAAGAACCGCCTAATCTGTGACATGCCCACCAGGTGGAACTCAACGTTGGCCATGCTGCAGCGGCTGCACATGCAGCAGAGGGCCATCAATGAGTACCTGTGCGACTATGGCACCAGGACAGGGTCAGGGGAGCTTGTTTTTTTTCCCCACGCCAGTGGGCCATGATCAGGGATGCATGCACTGTCCTGTCACCATTTGAGGAGGCCACGAGGATGGTGAGCAGTGACAGTGCATGCATCAGTGACACTGTCCCCCTTGTCCACCTGTTGGAGCACACGCTGCGTGGAATAATGGACAGGGCACTTGAGGCAGAACAGAGGCAGGAAGAGGAGGACTTCCTTAGCTCTCAAGGCCCCCTTTATCCAGACAGTGTTCCTGCGTGCCCGCGATCACACAGGAAGAGGACGAGGAGGAGGAGGAGGAGGAAGATTGTGTCAGTATGGAGGTGGAGCCTGGCACTCAGCATCAGCAGCAGTCTTTAAGGGATCAGTCCCAAGAAACACATGGACTTGTACGTGGCTGGGAGGAGGTGGCTGCGGACCATGTCGTCCTTAGTGACCCAGAGGACTCCGGACCGAATGCCTCAGCAAACCTACGCTGCATGGCCTCCCTGATCCTGCAAAGCCTGCGTAAGGATCCTCGTATTCGTGGTATCAAGGAGAAGGACCAATACTGGCTGGCAACCCTCCTTGATCCACGTTACAAGGGTAAGGTTGCGGACCTTATCTTGCCATCGCAGAGGGAGCAGAGGATGAAACATCTTCGGGAGGCCTTGCAGAAAGGTCTGTGCAACGCGTTCCCAGAGACTGGGAGGTTACAAACTCCTGTTTCTGGACAACGTGTTGCTGAGGCTTCGGTCAGTCAAAGAAGGAGCAGTGGAGAAGGTGGCCGTCTGACCGATGCGTTCAGACAATTTTTTGGTCCGCAGCCCCAAGGTATGATCGGTTCCAGCAACCATCGCCAGCGTCTGTTTTACATGGTGCAGGAATACCTAGGGGCAAGATCAGACTTGGACACCTTTCCCACCGAAAATCCTCTGGGTTACTGGGTCTTGAGGATGGATCACTGGCCAGAGCTTGCACAGTATGCAATTGAGCTACTGGCCTGTCCTGCATCCAGCGTTCTTTCGGAACGCACATTCAGTGCTGCTGGAGGCATGGTAACTGATCACAGGGTGCGTCTGTCCACTGACTCGGTCGATCGACTGACCTTCATAAAAATGAATCAGTCTTGGATCACCACCAGCTACCAAGCACCTGATGCTGATGTAACCGAATAATTTTTTTTGAAATCTCAGATCCCTTCAAAGACTGCCTATGCTGATGCTGAGTGACTATCCCTGAGTAATTATCCTCTTCCTCCTCAATCATCACGCTGATAGCTTGTAAGAACATTTTTGGTTCTGGGCACCACCACCAGTGCCTAAGGCACAATTTTTCAGCCCCTGTTTAACAGGGCGTGTAATTACAATTTTTGATGTAATACTTTGCAGCAGGGCTCGTTCCTGCATTCCAAATAGAGTGTCTGTGAGGGGTTGCAGTGTTGTGGCACCAGCACCAGTGCCTAAGGCCCATTTTTTCTGCCCCTGTTTAACAGGGGCGTGTAATTACAATTTTTGATGCAATACTTTGCAGCAGGGTTCGTTCCTGCGTTCCAACTAGAGTGTCTGTGAGAGGTTGCAGTGTTGTGGCACCAGCACCAGTGCCTAAGGCCCAATTTTTCTGCCCCTGTCTAACAGGGGCGTGTAATTACAATTTTTGATGCAATACTTTGCAGCAGAGCTCATTCCTGCGTTCCAACTAGAGTGTCTGTGAGGGGTTGCAGTGTTGTGGCACCAGCACCAGTGCCTAAGGCCCATTTTTTCTGCCCCTATTTAACAGGGGCGTGTAATTACAATTTTTGATGCAATACTTTGCAGCAGGGCTCGTTCCTGCGTTCCAACTAGAGTGTCTGTGAGGGGTTGCAGTGTTGTGGCACCAGCACCAGTGCCTAAGGCCCAATTTTTCAGCCCTTGTTTAACAGGGGCGTGTAATTACAATTTTTGATGTAATACTTTGCAGCAGGGCTCGTTCCTGCGTTCCAACTAGAGTGTCTGTGAGGGGTTGCAGTGTTGTGGCACCAGCACCAGTGCCTAAGGCCTAATTTTTCAGCTCCTGTTCAACAGGGGCATGTAATTACAATTCTTTATCTAATATTTCACAGCAGGGCCCTGTGAGGGCTTACAGTGTTGTGGCCACAGCAACACCTAAGGCCCAAATTTCTGCTGAGTATATAGGGCAGGACCCTACTTTCAAACAACTAACTTACAAACGACTCCTACTTGCAAACGGAAGGAGACAACAGGAAGTGAGATGAAATCTACCCCTAGGAAGGGAAATTCTCTCCTGTAAGAGTTAATATGGGAAAAACATTTCTCCTTTCCACTGATGCTTTCCAATCCTTGTTCCACAAAAAAACCCAAATTTTCAAAAAACATTTTTCATTGGGACAAAAAGTGAGGTGAAATCTTCTGAAGAGGAGGAAAGACAGCAAAACAAATGTCACAGGGGTGATAACCCTTCCCTATGTTTTCCAAAAAGCTTAAAAAAGATTTTTTGGCTGGAGCTAAACACGTTAAAAATGTACCCGTTCAAAATTACAAAGAGATTCTACTTAACAACAAACTTACAGTCCCTGTCTTGTTTGCACCGCCTGTATACTGCTGTTCAGAGTATATAGGGCCTGGTGGCCCCACACCTTTCCTTATTTTAATTTGGGTGCAGGGTTCCCCTTAATATCCATACAAGACCCAAAGGGCCTGGTAATGGACTGGGGGGTACCCATGCCGTTTGTCTCACTGATTTTCATCCATATTGCCAGGACCCGACATTACATTAAACCCGCAAGCAGTTTTAAATGAGATTTTTTCCTTTAAAAATGACATTTGGTGCAGGGACTGTTCTAAACACGGGAAACACGCGTCACTTTACAGGCATACTATAGACACCCCTCAGGTACGATATTTAAAGGAATATTTCACTTTTTTTTTTTTTACTTTAAGCATCATTAAAATCACTGCTCCCGAAAAAACGGCCGTTTTTAAAAGTTTTTTTTGCATTGATACATGTCCCCTGGGGTAGGACCCAAAACCTTTTTAGGACAATACCATGCAAATTAGCCTTTAGAATGAGCACTTTTGATTTCGAACGTTCGAGTCCCATAGACGTCAATGGGGTTCTAACGTTCGTGCGAACTTTCGGTCCGTTCGCAGGTTCTGGTGCGAACCGAACCGGGGGGTGTTCGGCTCATCCCTATTTGTGATAATGTTGATTGGGTTTTCTGAGCTACAAGATGGCCAGTCTGGCCTAAAGGTCATGACTGAGTCATCTAGGCTGTCTAAAGGGATTAGTTAATTAGCCCATGTTAATTAGGTTTCTGGTCACAGGTGTATGTTCAGAGTAATATGAGCAGGAGGTATGCACCTCCTCTTTTACTGTATAAAAGAGCCTGTATTCCTTTCAATAAAAGAGATTTCTGATTGAACTTACATACAGCCTGCCTGGTGTTTGTTCTGAGCTATCACAACTGGATTTGAACGGCACATAGCTGTAGTTTGAATCCCGGAGCATCGGATGACCGAACTATCAGATGTTACGGTCTGCAATCTGATTCAATAGCCACAGAGGAGTGTCGGGAGAGTGGAACCGAGCGAGCAGGGGCTCGTTACAGTAGCACTTACCTTTTCTTCTACGGACATGTTTTTTCCGGATGCCCCAATCGGAAAGGTGATTCATCAGAGAAAATTACTTTACCCCAGTCCTCAGCAGTTGTTTTTCTTTGAGAGAAGTGGCTTCTTTGCTGCCCTTCTTGATACTTAGCCATCCTCCAAAAGCCTTTGCCTCACTGTGCATGCAGATGTACACACATCTGCCTGCTGCCATTCCTGAGCAAGCTCTGCACTGGTGGTGCCCCGATCCCGCAGCTGAATCAACTGTAGGAATGGGATCTGCACTTAATGACCTTTTTTCGGACACCCTGAAGCCTTCGTCACAAATGCAGTGGAAATGTTTTTATGGGATTAAGTTCATTTTCATGGCAAAGTGGGTCTTTGCAATTAATTGCAATTCATCTGATCACTCTACATAACAATCTGGAGTATATGCAAATTGCCATCATAAAAACTAAACCATCAGCCTTTGTGAAAATTAATATTTGTGTCATTCTCAAAACTTTTGGCCATGACTGTGCATTGCAAGGATTATAACAACCTTTGTTGCAGATTCCTACTCTTTGTTATTCTAAAGAAATCACGGTATGTTTGCCTTCGTCTATGTGGAAAATCAGTCTAATGTGAGTGGTTTCATAATTATCAATCAGCTGCTGCACTTGCAGGGCTCTAATGAGGAAATTGGCAGGGTCTGCATCCCTTTAGACATGATTTCCTATTGGAAGTATCTCACCAAAAATGACAGTTATATTGCAGGTGGTGCCTGAAATCTGACCTGTATCTTAGTGCAGACTTCTGGGAAAATCAGTAAGCCAATCACACAAGCAGGACATAATGTTTCTGGGGGGCGTTCTGTACACATTGAACACCTCCAGGTAGCCATATTGCTTTGCATTTTACTGAAAATTACAGTGCTGAAAAGGAAAGGTAATCTTTATAATAACATTCAATTACAATATGACTTGTATCGCAATTGTATATGTTATATTATTTTATTTTTTTTATTTGCTATTTTTTTTCCAATTAAAGTGGAGTTATCCTTTAAGTGCATAAGTGATGCAATTGGACCACTAGAGAGAAGATACTTGTTGGACACGTGTGTATTGTGTAGTGAGGGGCGCTATATCATTCATAAGTTGCTTATAGTAGCTGAATAGAATGGTCCTGGCTTTTCTCAACTGCCCCCTGTATAGCCAGATTACTATATTGAAAGTTCTGGAGCAAAGTGTATTCCATTTTTAAACCTTTTAATGTATCCTTGCAGCTGATATGAGGTGTGCAGACTCAAAGTTGCATAAAATACAGTGTATACAAAAAAAGTAAGAGTCTTACCATCACCATGAAGCATTAAATGCTTTACTGAGGGGGATCACACAGCTTTGAAAAGGCAGGCATGCACAAGCATGAAATGGCCATTTTACTGTGTATATTTTATCTTGAAGACGAGGTACCTGAAGGTTCAGTAAAGCATTTGTGGTATGGCGAGTGTGGGACTCTTCCTACGTTTTATATAAAAGACTACAAATGATCAATGAGCTTACAGAAATTTAGCTTATCATAATTTTTATATAAATCATACATTGTCAACTATGCCCTGCCTGAGGGGGATGTAGTGTTTACTAGTGGAACTTGAAGAGGCTACTACAGCAGTAAAAATATATGTTGTCATAGGCATTTTTAGTGTAATTGCTATAAAGGCTAGTGTACATGAACTTCTTATATAATTTTAAGCCAAACTCTAGGCAAACAGCTAAATATACAGTTGAAATACATGATATACTGTATATTGGAACTGTTTTACCTGACAAAAGATTTGTAATTGTATCCCGCTAGCTCTGAGATTTACTAAGCCCCACCAGAGAAGAGCCATACTGGTGACCTTAATTTACTCCACTGAAGTAAAGAAATATGAAGTTAAGAAATACAGCTTGGTCATCATCTTGTACCTATCTTTTGATTGGACAGTAAAGGGATTGATGAGGCAGTTTCTCTCCTTTCTGCTCCTAGAAAATTCATTGCTGTCACAATAATAGCAGTGATAGCAAAACAAAAAAAATGTGGTAAGTAACATCCACCTGGTCTTTGGCACAGTGCATAGTTTGGATCACTTCCAGTAAGTCCAATCTGATGGTGCAAGAGTCACTGCCCCTTACTGAGTGACTCTCGGTAATCTTTCTTAGTTGTGATGGTAAAACAAGAACTGCCAGCTGCCAGTTCAGCTATTCATTATTGTCCCTGGAAGGGTGTGGCAGAGTCAAATATTAGGTCTGGGGTGTGTTGTGGGTGTGATGGAGTATTTAATAATGCCAAGCAGAAACATCCTTAATGCCAAGTTATTCTAGGCAAATCAATGTTTCCATAAGGCAAGGTTTTCATAATTTAAAGACCAGCATACAATTTTTAGTAGAATGAAAATATGGTTTGTTAGATACCAAACATGATAGGTCTACTAGCCTTCAAGAATTTGTAAAATTGTTTTGTGTCTGAGTTGTTGTTTCTTCTTCATTAAGGTATCAGTTCTTTAGGAAATAACTCCATTGCTGTAGGAACTATTAAATATGTATACAAGAGTATAGGGGGTTCAGATATAGGCCAGTATAGGTCAATGCCCCTATTTCTGCATGTATATTCCAAACTGGACTGCATACTGGACTATTTACAATGGAAATATGTATGATAGTGCCACATCAAAAATCCTATGAAGACCCTGAATTAGTTAAAAGAGAAGTGTGTTTTTTTGTTTTTTTTCCATTATCATACTTACCTAGGTGGATGCAGCATCGGACTGATGCTGCATCCACCTTGGTAAGTATGGTTAAAATGCTGCCTCTGCACTGAGAACTGAGCGATCGAACACCGCCGGTGGGTCAGTTCTCACGGCTCCCCGAGCAGAGAGCTGCTGACTGTCAATTTTTCCTGGTACACTGGCTCTGGTTCAGCCACACTCCATAAAACAGAGACAGCCCTTATGAAAGGAGTTGGGAACCTGATAAATCTGATGTCTAATAAAAGTGCCAAACAAAGTCCAAGATTCTTTAAATGATAAAACCCAAAAAGTGGACACAGAACATAAAATGTGTTTCGGGGGGAAATGCATTTCAGGGGAGAACAATCATGCTGCACAGATCTAAGGTTATTTACAAACTTTTATGAATTATCCCAGGTAATTATGCTATGCTAAGAGTCCCTCCACTTAAAATACCTGAGAACTGAAAAAGGGCCAGTTTGATTTGTTCAAGAAATGTGTTGGCTTTTCTGTGTTACTGTGACCTAATTTTATCAGTAAATTGTTGCTCTAAATTGGCGCACTCATTAATCACTAGTCGACCAGCTCACGCAGATATACTGCGGCAGGTTGGCTCTTATGCGCGAACCAACGTACCTGTATGTCGGTCCGTGCAAGGAGGCTAGCAGGTACGTGTGCGCACTTGCAGCGTGCCACGGGAGCTTGCCTGCAGGTCCCCTGAAAGAGAGGCAGAACAGGAAACTGCCTATGTAAATGTCAGGGCTGGCTCAGCCCTTCCTTCTCTGACCTGGCCGCTCAGCTGTCAGCTAATTGCCAGCTCTCATCTCTCTCCACAGTTAACCAGCTGTTGTGGATCTGCTTGTCAGTCCCACCTACTTAAAGATCTCCAGCTCACTTCATTCCTGCCTTCGCCTTGGTCACATCTCAAGAAACTATCTCCTGCATTCCTGTTTAGAGACTGGGTTTGCTGACATCCCTTCTAGCTCCTTATCCTGCTCGCTGTTCCTTTACTTGGATCCCTGACTTCTGGCCTGGCTGATTACCCGATCTTGTTACTGAACGCTGGCTTGGCTGATTACCCGATCTGGTTACTGAACTCTGGCTTGGCTGACTACCTGATCCAGTTACTGGACTCTGGCTATGCTTTGACTACGCTTACTCTATCTACCTTTTTATTTTTTTAATAAACAAGTGTGATTTTACCGCACTCCTGTCTCTGTCTGGTTCATGGTTTCTGACAGTAGGCAAAGGCCATGAATTCAGATGATACAGTCAATCCACTTGTTGGTAATATTTTTTCCAGATTAGATGAGCAAGATCACCGCATGGATCAGTTTGCCATGGCGTTACAAACGCTCCTGAGTTGCACGGTTCACCTGGAATCCCCCACTGTGGCTGCTCCGGTATAACCTGAGTTGCAAACCGTCCCTGCTGCTGCGCCAGTCTCTGTGCAGGCACCTGCCTTGAGTATTACCTCTATAAGAGGTATGTCTGGTTCCGCTCTGCTTCCCCAGCGATTTGGGGGTGATCCAGTTCAATGCAGAGGGTTTCTCAACCAAGTTGAGATATACTTTGAGATGCTGCTCCAGGCATTTCTCACGGACAGAAGCAAAGTAGGGTTTGTGATATCTTTGCTTTCTGAGAGAGCCTTGGCCTGGGCTAACCCTCTATGGGAGGTGCAAAAACCTGTTGTCTTGAGTTACCCTGAGTTTGTGGCCTCCTTTAAAAGGGTATTTGATGTTCCTGCACGCTCCGCTTCTGCTGCCAAGTGCCTCATATCCATCAAACAGAGTACGAGAACTGTTACCGACTAATCCATTGAGTTCCGTACTCTGGCAGCAGAGGTTGCTTGGAACAATGAGGCACTCGTGGCTGCTTTTTCTCATGGTCCCTCAGATTCCATCAAGGATGAGATAGCAGCCCGAGATATACCCACTGAGCTGGAGAGCGTGATCTCGTTTGCCATCCTCATTGACTCCAGACTCAGAGAAAGACTTTCTTTTAAGGAGCGCTTGCGGAAGCCTCCTGTACATTTGCCTCCGAGCTTTGCAGTCCCACCCGTACCTCCCTCACCTCCCATGCCTTCTGGTACCGAGTCAGTCAGTGAAGATGAACCCATGCACTTGGGATTCATGCGTCTCTCTGCGGATGAGAGGAGGGAGAGATTGTGCCTTTATTGTAGCCAGGCAGGTCACTTTTAGAAGTCTTGTCATACCCGTCCTGGGAACACCCGATCCTTGAGGTCCTGTCATGAACAGACCTTAGGTGGTGTTGTGTCATCCCCAGTTATCCAGAAGGATAAGCCCCTGGTTTCGGTCACCCTTTCTTGGGCTAAGTCGTCTATCGAGATACAGGCTCTAATCGACTCTGGGGCTGCAGACCTGTTCATTGATGCTGCCTCTGTATCAAAGCACTCGATTCCACTGCAGCTGCATGACATTCCACTTGCCATTGAGGTTCTTAACGGGAGACCTCTACAGCCTGCCCATGTGACTCATGAGACGGTTCCTTTGTCCATGGCCATAGGGGCTCTTCACCATGAGATAATCCAATTCCAAGTGATTTCCCCTCCTAAGTTTTTTGATGGTTATTGTTTATCCTTGATTACAGAGGCACAGCCCCTCTTTTGATTGGCTCCATGCTGAGGTTCTCTCCTGGTCACCACAATGCAGTGAAACATGCTTACGGAAGGTAGCCAAGGTCCTGTGTACCTCTTCACTCTCCTCCCCGCCAGAGGAGTACCGTGATTTTAGCGATGTCTTTGACAAAGGTCAAGCCGATAGTTTGCCTCCACACGGGCCGTATGATTGCGCAATTGACCTTCAACCTGCTGCCACTCCCCCTCGTGGCCGGGTTTACCCTTTGTCGGTCTTGGAGGATAAAGCCATGGAGGAGTATGTTGCAGACGCACTTTCTCAGGGTTTCATCCACAAATCCTCATCTTTTGCTGGTGCTGGTTTATTTTTTGTGAAGAAGAGGAGCGGTGAACTGAGACCTTGTATTGATTATAGGAGTCTTAATCGTTTCACGATTAAGAATGCCTACCTGATCTCGTTGATTACAGAGTTATTAGACCGCCTCAAGGGAGCAACGGTTTTCACTAAGCTTGATCTGAGAGGGGCTTACAATCTCGTGAGGATTAAGGAGGGCGATGAGTGGAAAACTGTGTTTAATACCAGAACAGGCCATTATGAGTTTCTCGTAATGCCTTTTGGCCTTTGTAACGCCCCGGCAGTTTTCCAGGAATTTATTAACGATGTCCTCTGAGATTTATTGCAGTTATGTGTGGTGGTTTATCCCGATGATATCCTCATATTTTCCAAGTCCCTGGAGAGCCACCACACAGATGTCTGACGTGTGCTTCAGAAATTAAGAGAGAACAATCTCTATTGTAAACTGGTGAAGTGTGAGTTCCATCGGGAACGGGTTAAATTCCTGGGCTATGTAATTTCCACTGCTGGTCTTTCAATGGACCCAGAGAAACTTTACGGGGTTACGTCCTCTGCAGTGTTTCCTGGGTTTTGCCAACTATTATCGGAAGTTTATTCATAACTTCTCATCTATGGTCAAGCCCCTGACCGATATGACCAGAAAGAGCGGTAACCCACAGAGTTGGTCTCCGGAGTCTATTAGGGCCTTTGAAAGTCTCAAAGCTGCCTTTGTTTCTGCTCCTGTGTTGGCACATCCTGATCCTACGTTACCTTTTATCCTTGAGGTTGATGCTTCTGAGACTGGTGTTGGTGCCCTTCTGTCTCAACGTCCTACCTCAGAGTGCTATGCATCCTTGTGGCTACTTTTCCAAGAAATTGTCACCTGCCGAGTGCAATTACAAGATTGGTGACAGAGAGCTGTTGGCAATCATTTTAGCCCTGAAAGAATGGAGACATCTCCTCGAAGGTACCACTGTGCCGGTTCTCATTCTTACTGACCATAAGAATCTCACATTCTTGTCTGAGGCTAAACGCCTCTCTCCCAGAAGGGTGCGATGGGCTCTTTTCTTTTTTACTATTATTATTATTATACAGGATTTATATAGCACCAACAGTTTACATAGCGCTTTACAACTTGAGGGTAGACAGTGCAAATACAATATACTTTAATACAGTAGGAATCAGAGGGCCCTGCTCCTTAGAGCTTACAATCTAAGAGGGAAGGTCAAAAGATACAAGAGGTAATAACTGTGGGTGATGTGCTGATTGAGAAGATAAATGTACAGTTGTTAGGTGGGGGCCAGATAGGCTTCTCTGAAGAGATGAGTTTTCAGGGATTGTCTGAAAGCGGATAAAGTAGGAGAAAATCGGACAGATTGGGGTAGAGCATTCCAGAGGATGGGAGAGGCTCTGGAGAAGTCCTGAAGGCGAGCATGGGATGAGGTGACGGGAGTTTGAGAGCAGGAGGTCTTGGGAGGAGCGAAGAGAATGATTAGGTTGGTATTTTGAGACTAGGTTAGAGATGTAGCTGGGGGCCAGGTTGTGGATGGCTTTGTAAGTTATAGTTAGTATCTTGAATTTAATTTGGTGACTTAATGGCAGCCAATGGAGGGATTGGCAGACACTGAGCGGTTTGTGAGGTGGATGAGCCTGGCCGCAGCATTCATGATGGACTGAAGTGGGGATAGCCTATTTAGAGGTAAGCCAATGAGGAGGGAGTTGCAGTAGTCGAGGCGGGAGATGAACAGGGAGTAGATTAGAAGCTTTGTGGTGACATTGGTTAGGAATGGACATATCTTGGAGATGTTGCGGAGGTTGAGGCGGCAAATTAAGGATAGCAATAGGATGTGGGACTGAAAGGTTAGTTCATAGTCCAGGATTACACCTAGGACCATGGCGTGGGGGGACAAGTTAATAGTTGAGCCGTTGATATTGACAGAGAAATCAGGGAAGCAGCACCTGAGGGAGAAAATATCATGAGCTCGGTTTTGGATAGGTTGAGTTTGAGGAAGTGATGTGACATCCAGGCTGATATGTCTGTTAGTAAGTTGGTAATATGTGAGTTGACAGGTGGAGAGAGCTGGGGGGTGGAGAGATAGATTTGGGTGTCATCTTGACGGGAGACCTCTACAGCCTGCCCAGGACTTTCTTGTCAAGTTTCAATTACATTGTCTCATTCTTACCCGTAACTAAGAATGTAAGGGCTGACGCCTTGTCACGACTAGGGATGAGCTTCGAGTTCGAGTCAAACCCATGTTCGACTTGAACATTGCATGTTTGACCGTTCGTCGAATTTCGAACGTCATGGGCCGTTTGCGCCAAATTCGAGCGGCATCGCAGTGCATTCCTGCCTGATGATTGGCCAAGCATGCGCTATGACCCGCATGCTTGGCCAATCACAGCACCGTCTGTACAGAGAGCCATAATTGGCCAAAGCCAGGGTGGCTGTGGCCAATTATGGCTCAGGGGGTATAGTACACGCCCCACACTATATAAGGCTGCCTGCGTGGCAGCCTTGTGTAGTGTGTTGCGGCAGAGAGATAGACAGAGAGACAGTGTCATTTGATTTAATTAGAGTAGGCAGGCGAGTCAGTTAGCTGCACTTACAGTGTATTGTGTATATATATATGCATCCTAGGTGGTGTGTGTGTGTGTGTGTATATGTGTGTGTATTTATGTTTGTGTATATATATATATATATATATATATATATATATATATATATATATATATATATATATATATAATATATAATATATAAATAATACATATACACTGCATTCAGTTTAGCTAGATCCGTTCCTGTTATTCTATTCCTACTGACAGACAGACAGGTGTTTTTACAGTATTTACAGCTACCTGAAGAAAATTGCTGGTGTTCTTCTGATCCTATTAGCTGCAGTATTTACAGTTAGTGCAGTGAGTCCTCTGCACAGTGTGCACCTAAAGCTACCTGAAGAAAATTGGTGGTGTTCTTCTGATCCTATTAGTACCACAGGCAGGCAGCTGCAGTATTTACAGTTAGTGTAGTGCGTCCTCTGCACAGTGTGCACCTAAAGCTACCTGAAGACAATCGGTGGTGTTCTGATTCTATTAATACCACAGACAGGCAGCTGCAGTATTTACAGTTAGTGTACTGTGTCCTCTGCACAGTGTGCACCTAAAGCTACCTGAAGACAATTGCTGGTGTTCTCATACTAATAATACTACAGGCAGACAGTTGATTCTGCTAGCTGCAGTATCAGTATATATATATATATATATATATATATATACATCCCAGCTTTGTGCAGCTACATCTCTCTGCAGGCCATTAGTATGTCTGGAAGGCCAACAAGGAGAGGCAGACAGTCACAAGCCAATAAAAGAGGGCAAGCAGGCTCTGTGTTTAGAGGCAACAGTGCTGGTTGTGGAGACGGTGCATCCTCATCAGCACGTGTTGAGCCACAACAGGTGGAAGACTTGGTAGAGTGGATGGCCAAGCCATCCTCATCCTCCTCATCCTCTCTCACCCAGGCTCAGGGTACTTTTTCTGGCAAAGCAGCTGCCAACGTGGTCTCTTCCCTTGGCTCAATGGCATTAGTCACTCCTTCCCTAGCCCCACCATGTCCTCCTGAGGAATCCCCCCGATCTGTTTGACTACAGTGTTGGGTACATGCTCCAGGAGGATGCCCAGCGTTTTGAAGGCTCCGATGATGGTACCCAGCTAGAGGAAGGCAGTAATGTGAGCCCAGAGAGGGGGTGCCCAAGAAGGACAGCAATCTGGCAGTCATGTTCCCCCAGCTGCAGCATACTGCCAGGTTTGCTCCAGAAATGAGCAGGGAGGGGATGATGAGGTCACTGACTCCACATGGGTGCCTGATAGGAAAGAGGAGGAGGTGGCACATCTCCAACGAGGCAGGATGCCCTCCAGGGGCCAGCTTAAGGGCAGCACACAAAACTGCATCAGACCGCAGAGCTCCGCATGTGCAGGGCGCTGCTGTCTCTGTGCGTTATTCCAAAAGTTCTTTGGTGTGGGCATTTTTTGAGATGAGTGCATCAGATCCCACCGCTGCTATTTGCAACATATGTCTCAAGCGTATCTCGCGTGGCCAAAACATCACCCGCTTGGGCACCACATGCTTGACCAGCCATGCAGTTCATTGGCAAGCATACCTAAAAAACCCACACCAAAGAACAAAGCAGACCTCTCCTTGCTCCTCATCAGCTGGGATCTCCAACCCCACTATACCTTCAGTCCTCTCTGAAACCTGCACTGAGAGGAATGAAGGTGTAGAATTAGGTGTGTCACAACCAAGTACTTGCGGGCAATCTGCTATCGGTACACCAACGTCAGATTGTTCCAGGCAAATTTTCTTGCCTCAGCTGCTGCACCGCCAAAAGAAGTTCGCTCCCAGCCATCCGATGTTGGCCATGCTGCAGCGGCTGCACACGCAGCAGAGGGCCATCAATGAGTACCTATGCGACTATGGCACCAGGACAAGGTCAGGGGACCTTGTTTTTTTTCCCCATGCCAGTGGGCCATAATCAGGGATGCATGCACTGTCCTGTCACCATTTGAGGAGGCCATGAGGATGGTGAGCAGTGACAGTGCATGCATCAGTGAGACTGTCCCTCTTGTCCACCTGTTGGAGTACACGCTGCGTAGAATAATGGACAGGGCACTTGAGGCAGAACAGAGGGAGGAAGAGGAGGACTTCCTTAGCTCTCAAGGCCCCCTTTATCCAGACAGTGTTCCTGCGTGCCCGCCAATCACACAGGAAGAGGACCAGGAGGAGTAGGAGGATTGTTTCAGCATGGAGGTGGAGCCTGGCACTCAGCATCAGCAGCAGTCTTCAAGGGATCATTTACAGTCCGAAGAAACCCATGGACTTGTACGTAGCTGGGAGGAGTTGGCTGCGGATCATATCGTCCTTAGTGACCCAGAGGACTCTGGACTGAATGCCTCAGCAAACCTACGCTGCATGGCCTCCCTGATCCTGCAAAGCCTGTGGAAGGATACTCGTGTTCGTGGTATCAAGGGGAGGGATGATTACTGGCTGGCAACCCTCCTTGATCCACGTTACAAGGGTAAGGTTGCGGACCTTATCTTGCCGTCACAGAGGGAGCAGAGGATGAAACATCTTCGGGAGACCTTGCAGAAAGGTTTATGCAACGCGTTTCCAGAGCCTGGGAGGTTACAATTTTCTGGTCCTCCTGGACAACGTGTTGCTGAGGCTTCGGTTAGTCACAGAAGAAGCGGTGGAGCAGGTGGCCATCTGACCAATGCGTTCAGACAATTTTTTAGTCCGCAGCCCCAAGGTATGATCGGTTCCAGCAACCATCGCCAGCGTCTGATTCACATGGTGCAGGATTACCTAGGGGCAAGATCAGACTTGGACACCTTTCCCACCGAAAATCCTCTGGGTTACTGGGTCTTGAGGATGGATCACTGGCCAGAGCTTGCACAGTATGCAATTGAGCTACTGGCCTGTCTTGCATCCAGCGTCCACCAGTGCCCAAGGAAGGCCCAAATTTTCAGCCCCTGTTTAACAGGGGCTTATAATTACAATTTTTGATGCAATACTTTGCAGCAGGGCTCATTCCTGCACTCCATCTATAGCATCTGTGAGGGGTTGTAGTGTTGTGGCACCAGTGCCTAAGGCCCAATTTTTTTGCCTCTGTTCAACAGGGGCATGTAATTACAATTCTTGATCTAATATTTCACAGCAGGGCCCATTCCTGCGCCCACCGAGTGTAACTGTGAGGGCTTACAGTGTTGTGGCAACACCACCACCACCACCAAAGGCCCCATTTTTCTGCCTCTGCTCAACAATGGCATGTAATTACAATTCTTGATCTAATATTTCACAGCAGGGCCCGTTCCTGCGCACACCAAGAGTAACTGTGAGGGCTTACAGTGTTGTGGCAACACCAACACCTAAGGCCCCAATTTCTGCAGAGTATATAGGGCAGGCCCCTACTTTCAAACGTCCAACTTACAAACGACTCCTACTTGCAAACGGAAGGAGACAACAGGAAGTGAAATGAAATCTACCCCTAGGAAGGGAAATTCTCTCCTGTAAGAGTTAATATGGGAAAAACATGTCTCCTCTTCACTGATGCTTTATCACCAATCCTTGTTTCACTAAAAAACCCAAATTTTCAAAAAACATTTGTCATTGGGACAAAGTGAGGTGAAATCTTCTGAAGAGGTGCACAGACAGCAAAACAAATGTTACAGGGGTGATAACCCTTCCCTATGTTTTCCAAAAAGCTTTAATAGATTTTTTTGACTGGAGCTACACTTTAAAAATGTACCAGTTCAAAATTACAAACAGATTCTACTTAACAACAAACCTACAGTCCCTCTCTTGTTTGCTCCGCCTGTATACTGCTGTTCAGAGTATATAGGGACTGGGGGCCCCACGCCTTTCCTTTTTTTTAATTTGGGTGCGGGGTTCCCCTTAATATCCATACAAGACCCAAAGGGCCTGGTAATGGACTGGGGGGTTGGAGGTACCCATGCCGTTTGTCTCACTGATTTTCATCCATATTGCCAGGACCCGACATTACATTAATGCCGCAAGCAGGTTTAAATTACTTTTATTCCTTTAAAAATGTCATTTTGTGCAGGGACTGTTCTAAGCACGGGAAACACGCACCACTTTACAGGCATACTATAGACACCCCCCAGGTACGATATTTAAAGGAATATTTCACTTTTTTTCACTTTAAGTATCATTAACCACCTAAGCCCCGCAAGGATTTACCCCCTTCCTGACCAGAGCACTTTTTACAATTTGGCACTGCGTCGCTTTAACTGCTAATTGCGCGGTCATGTAATGCTGTACCCAAACAAAATTTGCGTCCTTTTTTTCCCACAAATAGAGATTTCTTTTGATGGTATTTCATCATGTCTGCAGTTTTATTTTTTGCGCTATAAATGGAAAAAGACCGAAAATTTTGAAAAAAAATTATATTTTCTACTTTTTGTTATAAAAAAATCCAATAAACTCTAATTTAGTCATACATTTAGGCCAAAACGTATTCGGCCACATGTCTTTGGTAAAAAAAAATGTCAATAAGCGTATATTTATTGGTTTGCGCAAAAGTTATAGCGTTTACAAACTAGGGTACATTTTCTGGAATTTACACAGCTTTTAGTTTGACTGCCTATGTCATTTATTGAGGTGCTAAAATGGCAGGGCAGTACAACCCCCCCCCCCCAATGACCTTATTTTGGACAGTAGACACCCCAAGGAAATTGCTGAGAGGCATGTTGAGCCCATTAAATATTCATCATTTTTGTCCCAAGTGATTGAATAATGATAAAAAAAAATTGCAAAAAGTTGTCACTAAATGATGTATTGCTCACACATGCCATAGTTATATGTGAAATTGCCCCCCAAAATACATTTAGCTGCTTCTCCTGAGTATGGGGATACCACATGTGTGGGAGTTTTTTGGTGCCTAGCTGCGTACGGGGCCCGAAAACCAAGCACCACCTTCAGGATTTCTAAGGGCGTAAATTTTTGATTTCACTCCTCACTACCTATCAGTTTTGAAGGACATAAAATGCCAAGATGGCACAAACCCCCCCAAATGAGCCCATTTTGGAAAGTAGACACCCCAAGCTATTTGCTGAGAGGCATGTTGAGTCCATGGAATATTTTATATTTTGACACAAGTTGCAGGAAAATGACAAATTTTTTTTTTTTGCACAAAGTTGTCACTAAATGGTATATTGCTCACACAGGCCATGGGCATATATTTAATTGCACCCCAAAATACATTCTGCTGATTCTCCTGAGTACGGGGATACCACATGTGTTTTTTGGGAGCCTAGCCGCATACAGGGCCCCAAAAACCAAGCACCGCCTTCAGGATTTCTAAGGGCATAAATTTTTGATTTCACTCCTTACTACCTATCACAGTTTTGAAGGCCATAAAATGCCCAGATGGCACAAACTCCCCCAAATGACCCCATTTTGGAAAGTAGACACCCCAAGCTATTTGCAGAGAGGCATGTTGAGTTCATGGAATATTTTATATTTTGCCAGAAGGTGCCGGAAAGTGACAAACTTTTTTTTTTTGCACTAAATGATATATTGCTCAAACATGCCATGGGCATATGTGGAATTACACCCCAAAATGCATTCTGCTGCTTCTCCTGAGTTCAGGGATACCACTCAGGAGAAGTAACAGAATGTATTTTGGGGTATAATTTCACATATTCCCATGGCATGTTTGAGCAATATATCATTTTAGTGCCAACTTTGTGCAAAAAAAAAATTGTCTTTTTCCCGCAACTTGTGTCACAATATAAAATATTCCATGGACTCGACATGCCGCTCAGCAAATAGCTTGGGGCGTCTACTTTCCAAAATGGGGTCATTTGGGGGGGTTTTGAACTGTCCTGGTATTTTATGCACAACATTTAGAAGCTTATGTTACGCATCACCCACTCTTCTAATCACTTGAAGACAAAGCCCTTTCTGACACTTTTTGTTTACATGAAAAAATTATTTTTTTTGCAAGAAAATTACTTTGAACCCCCAAATATTATATATTTTTTTAAAGAAAATGCCCTACAGATTAAAATGGTGGGAATTTAATTTTTTTTCACACAGTATTTGCGCAACGATTTTTCAAACGCATTTTTATGGGAAAAAACACACTTTTTTAAATTTGAATGCACTAAAACACACTATATTGCCCAAATGTTTGATGAAATAAAAAAGATGATCTTAAGCTGAGTACATGGATATCAAACATGGCATGCTTTAAAATTGTGCACAAACATGCAGTGGCGACAAACTAAATACATTTTTAAAAGCCTTTAAAAGCCTTTACAGGTTACCACTTTAGATTTACAGAGGAGGTCTACTGCTAAAATTACTGTCCTCCATCTGACCTTTACGGTGATACCTCACATGCATGGTGCAATTGCTGTTTACATTTGACGCCAGACCGACGCTTGCATTCGCCTTTGCGCGAGAGCAGGGGGGGACAGGGGCGCTTTTTTTCTTTATTTTTTTTGCTTTTTTATCTTATTTTTAAACTGTTCCTTTCATTTTTTTTAAAATCATTTTTATTGTTATCTCAGGGAATGTAAATATCAATAGGTAGTGACAGGTACTCTTTTTTTGAGGTCTATTAGACCCTAGATCTCTCCTCTGGCCTCAAAGCGCCTGACCACACCAAGATTGGTGTGATAAAATTCTTTCCCAATTTCCCAATGGCGCTGTTTACATCCGACAAAATCTAAATCATAAAATGCTCATAGTTTCCGGTTTCTTAGGCCATAGAGATGTTTTGAGCCATTCTGGTCTCTGATCAGCTCTATGGTCAGCTGGCCAAATCACTGGCTGCATTCTCAGGTTCCCTGTTGGGACAGGAGAGCCAGAGAAAAACATGGAAGACGGTGGGGGGGCATTCACTCCCACTGCTTGTAAAAGCATTCTAGAGGCTAATTAGCCACTAGGATTGCTTTTACATGAAAGCTGACTGCTGACTGAAAAGAATGATACCAAGATGATACCTAAACCTGCAGGCATCATTCTGGTATAACCACTCAAATTCCAGCAACATAGCAGTACGTTGCTGGTCCTTGTTGGGCATATATTGTAAACTTTTTTTCATGCAAATTAAAAAGAAAAAAACGCACCAGATCTAAATTGACAATAATGATTAAAAAAGGAAAAAATTAAGAGTCCAAAAAGCAGCAGCTTATTGCGAGATACACAAAAACAGAACAGAAAAGAGAAGCTGCGCTGTGTGAAGGTTCGATCCAACAATGGCTTGTAGGTATCAAGATATGGATGAGTGACAGTTCAAACGGATCCAAACAAACACCCAAGTGAGCCCGATCCACAAATATGTGCCACCACCTTATAAAAAACTTGCTTACCAGATGGCAAGCAAAACCCAGCAGATGGCTATAGCCCAGCCAAGGCCTTTACTTGTATGGAAAGAACGTCTGGACAGGTCTGGATATGGATTGGTTGCCTATATACTCCAAATGCCCCGATGCCGTGGAACTCCGATGGATCTCAGTATCACGCTATCCTTGTGTGTTGGGTTGTTTTGCTCACTCAGGATCATGATGTCATTTCCTGTCACCCTGTGCTTCTGTTCTCTACAATAAGACAAGAAGGTCTCAGCTATGTATCCAGCATTATCTCTGCTCTGACCCAGGAAAACAGCTGGCTTGTATCCTGAAGCAGGAAGTTAGCAGTGGAGAAGTGAGCGAAACAACCCAACACACAAGGATAGCGTGATACTGAGATCCATCGGAGTTCCACAGCATCGGGGCGTTTGGAGTATATAGGCAACCAATCCATATCCATACCTGTCCAGACGATCTTTCCATACAAGTAAAGGCCTTGGCTGGGTTATAGATGTCTGCTTGGTTTTGCTTGCCATCTGGTAAGCAAGTTTTTTAAAAGGTGGTGGCACATATTTGTGGATCGGGCTCACTTGGGTGTTTGTTTGGATCCATTTGAACTGTCACTCATCCATATCTTGATACCTACAAGCCATTGTTGGATCGAACCTTCACACAGCGCAGCTTCTCTTTTCTATTCTTTTTTTTTCATGCAGCCTGTGGGCTGAACAAAAAAAAAGAGATTGATCGGTGGGTATGCCCAACATTAGAATACCTCCCTTCATCCACCCACTTCTAATGATGGGCATACAAGCAGCGTTTATATATGCCGAAGCATGGGGGCATCCGCCCCAAAAGGTAGGAGCAAATCGCTCCTCCGTCCCTGCTGCCCCCATGCTTCAACATATATGCTCTTTTTTTTAACTGTGGTGGTGAAATCACCTCCTACAGCGCTAGAGTCACGGCTTTATGTATCGTGGGAGCAAACGCTGTTGCTGTCAAGATAAATAAATCCGCTCTGCAGCTGAATGACGTACCTGAAAACAAAAAAATGGTTAACAATAAAACACAGTAAACAGTAAAGTATTAAAAAATGTCATACCTATAAAGCAAACATGACAAAACATAATAACAATAAAACATTGCAGAAAAGAATACAGTAAAAAAGCTGAAAAATAGAGAGAGAATAGAGAGAGAACAATAAAACGAGAATTATTTTTGTTTTGTTTTTTTATCAGATTTTTTTTGTGTTTTTTTTATTTTTTTTACCTTTTTTAAATTTTTTTTTACACTTTTTTTTGTAACTAACTTTTGTAACTGTAACCGGTTCCAGGTTCGGGTCTCAAAATGCGATGCCATCTTGGGAGACCCTGTGAAAGTGTGCCTAGTCTGTGCAGTGCTGTACCCTATGCTAATAATCAACTAGTGTATGGTAGCGTTCAAAACATTCACCAATGCAAAGACCAGGATTGTCAGGACAGGAAGGATAATAGCGGGTGTCACGCCTATATCCGCGCTTGCTGCAGACACAACATCTTTTTTGGGGGGCTCGTTGGGTAGGGGTACTTGGGAGGACATAAAGAAAATGCCTCTCATGCAGCCGGCTTACTGCATTTGGTTGGGGAAGGTGAGGTGGAGCACCGTCTGGAAACAGAAGGGCTGTGACGATCTCTTCCTGGAATTTAAGGAAGGATCCAGTCCGTCCTGAAGCTCTATATAGCACATGAGCATTCAGCAAACCCAATTTAAATAAATAAACAGACACTTTCTTGTACCAGCATCTGGCCTTATGGGCAATTAGGTACGGCACCAACAATTGGTCGTTGAGGTCCACCCCTCCCATATTTCGGTTATATTCATGGACACAGAGGGGTTTCTCCACAACACCAGTCGCCGTGGTAATTTGGACCGTCGTGTCTGCATGAAGGGAGGTAAGAACGAAAACATTCTTATTATCCCTCCACTTCATAGCGAGCAAGTTATTGCAATTGAAGCAGGCTCTCTCCCCCAGCCTAAGACGAGAATCTACAAGCCGCTGGGGAAAGCCCCAGTGATTAGGTCGCACGGTGCCACATGCTCCAATCTGCTGATCAAACAAGTGACTAAAAAGTGGCACGCTCATGTAATAATTGTCCACATATAAGTGGTACCCCTTTCCGAATAAGGGTGACACCAAGTCCCACACAATCTTGCCAGCACTTCCTATGTAGTCAGGGCAGTTTGTTGGCTCTACGTGGCTATCTTTTTTCTCTTAAACCATAAAACTACATGTATAGCCTGTGGCCCTGTCATAGAGCTGTACATCTTGACCCCGTATCTGGCACACTTGCTGGGAAGGTACTGTTTGAATGACAAGCGGCCAGAAAACTTAATCAGGGACTCATCAACACAGACAACTTGATGGGGAGTAAACAAGTCTGCAAAATGTTGGTTGAAGTGGTTTACGAGGGGCTGAATTTTCTAGAGCCAATCATATCCAGGGTCTCCAGGAGGACGACAGAGTTCATTGTCATTGAAGTGCATGAACTGCAAGATCTGCTCGTATCGTGCCCTGGTCATGGAGGCAGAGAACAAGGGTATATGGTGAATTGGGTCAATAGACCAATATGACCGCAACTCACTCTTTTTAGTTATGCCCATGTTGAGGGAAAGGCCCAGAAAGAGCTTAAATTCAGAAACCATAATTGGTCTCCAATCTCTGGCAAGGGAGGACTGGGGAATAGTGGTGATGTGTTGACCAGCGTACAAATTGCTTTGGTCCACAATAGATCTATAGAGATCTTCGGTGAAAAACAGCGAATAAAAATCAAGTGACGTAAAATCAACTGTTTCCACCTGAATGCCGGGTTGGCCAGTGAATGGGGGAAGTACGGGTGCTGCAGAAGTGGTGGGTTCCCAATTAGGATTGGCGAATGCAGCAGGAAGGGCACTATGGGCATGACAGGCCTGTGTTCGTCTTCTTGGTGGCAGCGGGACACTACTTGTGCTTGCCACCTCACCAGCTTGAACTGCACCTATGGGACTCACCATGTCACCACGTGATACTGCAGTGCTGGATTGACTACGACCAAGGTGTACTAGGCCGCTGGTGCTTGCCAGTTCACCAGAAGGAATAGCGGCGCTAGTACTGCTCTGCTCCATACGAGGGACCTGTGGTTCTTGCACATCAACAACAGAAGAAGAAGATTGGGGTCTGGTACTCCTGACCTTGGCAGGGACCACAACTCCGTCGTCAGAGCTATCTGTCATGGAGCCGCTGTCCTCTACAGGATCGTATTCTGAGCCTGAATCTGACAGATGAGTGACTTCCTCTTCACTATCTGTCATGCTCAGAAACGTGTAGGCCTCTTCACTAGTGTACCTTCGATTTGCCATTTTGGGCTCTAAATTTAGGGGTACACTAGTGAGACTCACAGGTAAAAAAGCTCCTGACTGTTAGCGACTGTATCAAAACTCCACCAAAAAAACTGTTAGCGATTGCAGGGATCAGGCCTGACTCTGCGAATGCTGCAGTTATGTGTGTTTAGTGTTTTGTAAGTGACAGTGATCGATCGATACTGCACTTGGGTGGGCTGGGCTGGGCGGAGGGGCTAAACGCAGGTGCTAGCAGGTATCTGGGCTGATCCCGCTGCGTTTTTGGGAATCCTCAACTGCTGGGGACACTAGTATAGATCTGATCGGATCCGATATTGATCTGTTTAGATACTATACCACTAAGGGAGGTGTATGCTGCGTGCATAGGTGTTAGCGATACTGGCACTAACCTGACGCTGCCTGGGGCAACGCAGACCCTAAAACTTAACTTATATCACCGCCGGGTGATCAGGGGGTCAAACCTTTATTAGGTAATAAACGGCGGGTGCCCTGAAACTATAAAAAACAAACTAACTAACCAGAGTCACCCGTAACAGTTATACAGTGATCACTGGTGAAAGGGTTAACTAGGGGGCAATCAGGGGGTTAAAACCTTTACTAGGTAGTATATGGGGGTCCCTGACGCTATAAAACGCTGACGGTGAAAATTCTTACCTCCCTAACTAGCGTCACCTGTGACACTAATACAGTGATCATAAAAATGATTGCTTAGTGACACTGGCGACGGGGGGTGATCAAGGGGTTAAAACTTTATTGCAGGGGTAAGAGGGGTACCCTAGACCTAAAGGGGCCTAACACTAACTGCCCTACCATTTATAACTGTCACAAAATGACACCAAAGCAATAATCAGAAAAAAAAAACTGCTATTGGTGTCACTGTGACAGGGGGTACAGGGGGGTGATCAGGGGGTGATGGGGGATGAAAAGTATGCCTAGAGTGTTCTACTGTACGTGTAGTGTTGTGCAGACTTACTTGAATGTCTTCTCTCCTCGGCGCCGAAGCGAAAAGATCGACACGAGAAGAGATGACATCACTTCCTCTGCCGCTGTTTACATTACTTTCATTGTCATTTGTTGGGAGCGATCGCGAGGGGGTGGCCACGAATGAGTGGCCTCCCCCTCAGCATGGATCACTCCCCTAATGATGCCGACCGCCTTGGGCACCGGGGGGGGCATGATGCACCCCCCGCCTGCAGGAGGCAAATCACGTACCAGGTACGTGATTTTGCCTGCCCGTGCCATTCTGCCACAGTATATCTGCGTTAGGCGGTCGGCAAGTGGTTAAAATCACTGCTCCCGAAAAAACTGACGTTTTTAAAACTTTTTTTGCATTGATACATGTCCCCTGGGGCAGTACCCGGGTCCCCAAACCCTTTTTAGGACAATAACTTGCATATTAGCCTTTAAAATTAGCACTTTTGATTTTGAACGTTCAAGTCCCATAGACTTTAATGGGGTTCTAAAGTTCGCGCAAACTTTCGGTCCGTTCGCAGGTTCTGGTGCGAACCGAACCGGGGGTGTTCGGCTCATCCCTAGTCAGGACAATTTTCCTCCACTTTCAAGTTGGAGCCAGTTTCGGTTCCTATGATTCCTCCTGATTGTATTCTGGCTACGGTTCGCACCTGTCTTACTTCTCCTTTGGGTGACAAAATTCTTGCTGCTCAGGTCGATGCTCCTCCTGAGAAACTTGTGACCGCTGCTTTGTCCCAGAGTGTCTTCGTACTGCCATGCTCCAGGCTTACCATTCTCCCAAGGCAGCTGGCCACTCTAGTAAGAATCAACTTGTTTGGGCCATTTCCCAACAATTCTGGTGACCTAGTCTATGTGCTGATGTAACTGCCTTCGTAGCTACCTGTTCCCTGTGTGATCAGAGTAAGAATCCACGACACCTTCCAGTGGGCCTCCTACAACCCATACCTAATGGAGAGAGGTCGTGGACCCACCTGTCTATGGATTTCTGTCAGAGAAGCAATAAGAAAAGAGCCTGCCAACATCGGAAGGTTCCTGTGCGTTTGCACGGCGGAGCCGCGCTTCGGCGCATGCGCGTTAGCAAAGTAGCGGCACACACGGGTTCACTACACGGCGTAACGGCGTAATGGCGTACGAACGTTCGTTCGTCAGCGTTACGCCCCCTTTCTGGCCTATATAAGGACTGACTTGTTCTCTGTTTAATTGCTGGTTTGTCTTTCAGCTTCTAGTGCTCCGTTCCTGATTCCTGCTCCTTGTGTTTACCTCTTTGACCCGGATTTGCCTGACCTACCTTGTTTCTCTCCAGCGTTTGACCTCGGCTTGTTAAAAGGACTTCTCCACCATCTGCTTCCAGTGTCTGACCCTCTGCCTGTCTCCGGATTCTCCTGCCTTCTCGTGTATGACCCCGGCTTGTTTAACGGACTCCTCTACTGACATCTCCAGTACTATACCTCTGGCTTGCCTTCAGGACTTCTCTGCTTACAGTCTGCTGTGTTTGACCCTCGGCCTGCTTAAAGGACTTTCTCAGCTACCAGTCTCCAGTATATGTTCTCGGCCTGCACCACAGACTCTCCATTACTGGGTTCTCCGTGCCTGATCTCCTGCACCTCTCTCAGCTCCCGTTGTGTTTACGGGTTAGAACCCCAGCCGGGTCTTCTTCTCCAGTTCCAGGGGCAGAGCCACCATTGCTCTCATCTCTACGTTACAGAAGTCCTCCTCTCAAGAGCTACCTGCCTGCTGGCGACCCGTGCCTCTCTGGGCCCTATACCCTCTGTACCATCACCAGGGGTATAGTGCGCTTAGTTGCAAGGGAAGCCACTCCCAGCATCTCGGCTTCGGTGAGTACCCATGATAATTTCATTGTGGAGTTGCCCAACTCCCAAGGCAACACAGTTATCCTTATGGTGGTTGACCGGTTCTCAAAGATGTGTCATTGTATTCCACTTAAGAAGTTGCCCACTTCTAAGGAACTGGCTTCCATTTTTGCTCGGGAGATCTTTCGCTTACATGGGCTACCCAAGGTGATTGTCTCGGACAGGGGTAGTCAGTTTGTGTCCCGGTTCTGGCGAGCCTTTTGTGCACAGCTGGGAATTCATCTTGCTTTCTCCTCTGCGTATCACCCGCAGTCTAATGGGGCCACAGAACAAGTCAATCAGTCCTCGGAGAAATTCCTACGTTGCTATATTTCTGACCATGACAACAACTGGTCAGACCTATTACCATGGGCAGAATTTGCTCACAACAGTGCCTTGAATTCTGCTTCCAATTGTCTCCGTTTATGGTGAATTATGGTTTCCAACCTTCCATGTTGTCTGACTTGTTTGTTCCGCAGAGTATTCCTGCTCTAGAGGAGCATCTCTGTGGTCTTCATTCCACTTGGGCACAAGTCGAGGAGGCTTTGCGTCATGCTAATGATAGGTACAGACTTCATGCTGACCGCAGACGCCTGCCTGCGCCTTCCTACCAGGTTGGGGACAGGGTCTGGCTGTCATCTCGCAACCTCTGACTTCGTGTTCCCTTACTGAAGTTCACACCTCGGTTTATTGGGCCTTTCCGTATTCTTCGCAGGATTAACCCAGTGGCTTACGCGTTGGACCTTCCTCCTAGTATGCACATCCCAAATGTGTTTAGGGTCTCCTTATTGAAACCGTTGGTCTGCAACCGCTTTACCACCTCGGTGCCACGTCCTCACCCTATACAGGTTGAGAACCATGAGGAGTATGAAGTACAATCCATTGTTGACTCCCATAGGTTTCGTTGGCGCATACAGTACCTGGTGCATTGGAAGAGGTACGGTCCGGAGGAACGCTCCAGGGTCTCATCCTCCGACGTACATGCTCCTGCCCTCCTCCGTGATTTCCATAGACGTTTTCCCCTCAAGCTCGGTGGTCCTCTGAGGGGGAGGGGTCGTTGAGGAGAGGGGTACTGTCAGGGCTGGCTCAGCCCTTCCTTCTCTGAGCTGGCCACTCAGCTGTCGGCTACCTGCCAGCTCTCATCTCTCTCCACAGTTAACCAGCTGTTGTGGATCTGCTTGTCAGTCCCGCCTACTTAAAGATCTCCAGCTCACTTCATTCATGCCTTCGCCTTGGTCACATCACAAGAAACCATCTCCTGTGTTCCTGTTTAAAGAGACTGGCTTTGCTGACATCCCTTCTGGCTCCTTATCCTGCTTGCTGTTCCTCTACTTGGATCCCTGACTTCTGGCCTGGCTGATTACCCGATCTGGTTGCTGAACTCTGGCTTGGCTGACTACCCGATCCGGTTACTGGACTCTGGCTATGCTTTGACTACGCTTACTCTATTTACCTTTTTATTTTTATAAATAGACAAGTGTGATTTTACTATACTTCTGTCTCGGTCTGGTTCATGGTTTCTGACAGTAAACAAGGTGATTCCCCGTTCTGCCTAATGATATGAAAGAGATCTACTGTTCCCAGTGATCTGGAACAGTGATCTCTGTCACGTCCCTGGCAGCCCACCCCCCCTACAGTTAGAACACACCCAGGGAACACACTTAACCCCTTGATCGCCCCCTAGTATTAACCCCTTCCCTGCCAGTGTCATTTTTACATTGATCAGTACATTTTTATAGCACTGATCAATGTAATAATGTCACTGGTTGCCAAAAAGTGTCATTTGGGGTCAGATTTGTCTGCCGCAATGTCTCAGTCCTGCTAAAAATTGCAGATGGCCGCCATTACCAGTAAAAACAATAAAAAAAAATAAAAATCTATCACATAGTTTGTAGGCGCGATAACTTTTGTGCAAACCAATCAATATACGACTATTGCAGGTTTTTTAACAAAAATATGTAGAAGAATATATTTCGGCCTAAACTGATGAATACATTTGTTTTTTTATATTTTTTTTTTTTGGATATGTATTATAGCAGAAAGTAAAAACATTTTTTTTTTTTTTAATTTTTGGTCTTTTTTTGTTTATAGTGCAAAAAAATAAAAACCGCAGAGGTGATCAAATACCACCAAAAGAAAGCTCTATTTGTGGGTAAAAAAGGACTTTGTCAAACAATTTTGTTTGGGTACAGCGTCACACGACCACGCAATTGTCAGTTAAAGCGATGCAGTGCCGTATCGCAAAAAGTGGCCTGGTCATTACGAGGGGCAAATCCTTCTGGGGCTGAAGTGGTTAAACTCTATACAAGGAAATTTTGATCTGACTGCCTTGTTTCTGACTTTAATTTTCAAGGAAATAAGGTTGGCATGGTGTTAAGCCTCTCTTCCCTATCCAAACTGTTCAAGGTTCTTCAGACTTCATTATCATCAAACCCAGACCAAATTTAGCATCACTAGCAAAGAACTTCATGACTAATTTGCTTACCTAAATAAAAATTACACAGGTTATGGTTATATACAGCTGATATTTGCACACTTATGTTTTATTAAATTCCTTCTTATGTTTTCATTAAATGCTGGAAAATGTTAGTATAATGCATTTTTGAGTTTTACACTCAATAAAAATGTTTTTCAACATTATAATTGCACATTGACAGTCATGGCCTGCTGTCTGAGCAGTGTTATTCAGGCTTCCTACATACCTGTATTCCATATACAAAAAGAAAAAGATATTTAGAAGAACAGGATTTGGGGTGGAGCGTATATGTCTTTATTGCTCATGTGCCATCCTGATTGCAGGGTGATAGAGTTAACATTATCTATATAACAAGGTTCAGGGAGGGCAAAAATCTACACAGATAAGTAAGTTTCTTTAAAGAGCCATCAACACACTACACTACACATCAATTAAGAGAAAAAGATGAAGTTTATTCTCTGGATATTGTTCTTGCTGGGAGCCTTTATATATGGTGGGTCATGTTTAAAGGTGGAATATAATGGGTAAGTATTGCAACAATGTTTTTTTCATTATTTTAGAAAAAACAAAACTCATTATTATTAAAAATAATAATACTAATAATCATAATAATATTTCCTGCTTAAATCTGTATTTAACCCAAAACCAAAAATGTAATATACTGCAGCTTACAATTCATTAGATATGGTGGCAGCATTGGTTTTCTTTTTTGGCTTTATTCCCTCTGTTTTCATCTGGTGATCTGTCCAGTAACACACCTCCTGTATTAGATTACCCCCGCTTAGATTTACTAGCAAATTTAAATACTGAAACAAATTGAAGCCAAAGATCCAGATCACACTTTTATAATCTGTTACAACAAACTGTTTTTTCTTTTGGTTTTACATGAATAAATAAACATTGATATTTGTAAGCACCCCTGACATTGTTAAATGGTTTGTCTTATCCCTGTAAACTGATATATTTGAAAGAGAACTTGATCTTTTGAGAGAACAAACTTACTGGCTTGATTACCAGATGAAAATAGAAGAAAGAAAGCCAAAAGAAGAAAACTAATTCAGCCATCACATCTAAGAATTGGTAAGCTGCAATAAAAAAATGTTTGTATTTGGGTTTAATACGGCTTTGAAGCAGATGTAAACCCTAAGTGAATGACATTTACTTTTACAAATTACAGTGTATTGTAAGCTGCAGCACAAGTGGTTATCTCATCGGCCTAGCAGCACTAGGGTTGTTGGTTCGAATTCCCATCATGGCACTACCTGCATGTTCTCACTGTGCCCGCGTAGGTTTCCTCCAGGTACTCCATTTTCTTACCACACTCCAAAGACAGACTTGTAGGTAAACTGGCCCTAATATGTGTATGTGCGGCAGGGACTGATGTGCATGTTTAATAAATATGTAAAGTGCTGCATAAATTGACAGCATTATATAAGTACCTGTAATGAGTTACCAGCAGGGTCATCAGTGTCATCATTGCAGTTACCAGCAGGGTCAACAGTGTCATCACTGGAGTTACCAGCAGGGTCATTAGGAGTTGTAAATGAGGGAGAAGATGACAAAGAAATGAAAGAACTGGTAGAGGTAGCTTGCAAGAAGAATTCTGCTAAGGTGCTCTGCTTTGTAATTTTCTTTTTTTCATCATAAATTTCATGATAACATTGCATGTTTCTTCATCTGCTGTTCCACTTTAGAGAACCTTTCAACATTTGGTTCCATACTCTCTAATTTTAATAAAGCTGCATTCACTTTTGAGAACACGCCAGCTAACCCCTTGACTGTGAACTTCTTTTGTACTTCTTCCATTGTTTCCTCCTTTTCTTCCTCTTCCTGTTCTAAGTGCTGCTGTGCTTCCAACTCTATTAAATCTTCATTACTTAGCTCTCCCTCAACAAATTCCACTAATTCTTTAATATCTGTCACTTCAACATCTAAGTCAAGCATGTTAGCAAGTTGCACACTTTTTTGATTTATAACTTCAATATCTGTTTCATCAAACTCTTCGCTATTGTTCACAAAACACAATTGTTTCCATATACCCTGCATACACTTTTCTGTTACTCCCTCGCAAGCTGATACAATATTTTTTGTGCAGTGTAAAATTTTGTAAGCTTTCCAAAAATCATGAAGGGTAACTTCATCATTTTCAGTTGCTGCTACAGCTTTGGAAAAGGTGTTATATAGTAGTAATATGTGGTATATAGTAGTATAGTAGTAAATAGTAGGCCTTGAATGTTGTTATTGTACCCTGATCCAGGTGTTGTAGGATAGCAGTTGTGTTTTTAGGCAGATACACTATCTTGACGCTTGGATGTAGGTCATCAAGATGCTGGGGGTGGCCTGGGGCATTATCAAGCAGGAGGATAATGTTAAAGGGAACAACCTTTTGCTGACAGTAACGCTTGACCGAGGCTGTGAAACAGTTGATGAACCATCATCAAATAAAGCTTGTGTCATCCATGCTTTGTTATTTGCATGATAATAAACAGGCAGTGTGTGCTTACTAACCTGCTTCAATGCACATGGGTTCTGTGAACGATAGATGAGGAGAGGCTTTAACTTGAACCCAGCAACATTTCCTCCCAACAACGTGACCCTGTCTTTATAAGCCTTAAAACTGGGCATTGTTTTATCTTCTTTGTGTATGTAGGACCTTTTGGGCATTTTTTTCCAAAAAAGTCCAGTTTCATCCACGTTAAATTTCTGCTCTGGACAGTATCCACCTTTTTCGATGCTTTTATCAAATTTAACCACAAAATTTTCAGCTGCTTCCACAACTGCACTAGCAGCCTCCCCACTGATACTCCGATTATGGAGGTTGAATGTCCCACAAAAACTATCCATGGCTTGCTGTAAATGTTTCAGTCAATTCTTCTCCTTTGTGCACTTTCAAATTCTCAAAAATACTGTGTGCTTTGGTTTAAATCAATAAAAGACTCATTGACATTCTTTTTTCTATTTGGTCTTCAATCCATACTGCCAGCAATTTCTCCATATCATGAATGAGGCCTTTCCGCTGCTTAGTTATTATAGCTTGATATCCTGTTGATGCTTTTACTGCCTCTTTCACTCTATCCTTATCCTTTAGGAGTGTTAAAATGGTAGAATGTGCAAGTTCCAATTCACTTGCTATTTCTTTAACTTTCTTGCCAGCCTCAAAGTCCTTAATGATCTTTGTTTTCATATCAAGATCAATAGCTTTTCTTTTTTTCTGAGAACATTTTGGAGGTGCAAGCACGCTTTTTCTTTTTTCTGACATGGTGTGGGCAAGTACAGTACAAGCACACATTACATTACAGTACTGTACATAAAGACATAAAACAGTACAGTATAAAGACATAAGAGATAAAACTGTACAGTATAAAGAACGCTGGAAGGGGCATTTAGGAGAACCGAGTACAGTACAATACATACCTGTAAAGCAGCAGGCCAGGAGTGCGAATGAGGCTGATGCTGAGTGATGACATGATGTCCTGTGCGTGGGTTGGGGGAGCTGGTCATAAGTCCGAGTGGTCATCCTACGTGGGTCGGGAGAGCTGGTCGTAAGTCAGATCGGTTGTTAAATGGGTAAGTCGTTAAACGAGGAGTATCTGTAGTAATAATAATAATATAACCTAAAGCAGAAAAGCTGATTACTTCAGGGAATATTCTCACTGTTTTTGTTAATTATCAATATATACAGTCAGGTCCATAAATATTGCGACATCGACACAATTCTAATCTTTTTGGCTCTATACACCACCACAATGGATTTGAAATGAAACAAACAAGATGTGCTTTAACTGCAGACTTCCAGCATTAATTTGAGGATATTTACATCCAAATCAGGGGAACGGTGTAGGAATTACAACAGTTTGTATATGCGCCTCCCACTTTTTAAGGGACCAAAAGTAATGGGACAATTGGCTGTTCAGCTGTTCCATGGCCAGGTGTGTGTTATTCCCTCATTATCCCATTTACAAGGAGCAGATTAAAGGTCCAGAGTTCATTTCAAGTGTGGTATTTGCATTTGGAATCTGTTGCTGTCAACTCTCAATATGAGATCCAAAGAGCTGTCACTATCAGTGAAGCAAGCCATCATTAGGCTAAAAAAACAAAACAAACCCATTAGAGAGATAGCAAAAACATTAGGTGTGGCCAAATCAACTGTTTGGAACATCCTTAAAAAGAAAGAACGCACCGGTGAGCTCAGCAACACCAAAAGACCTGGAAGACCATAGAAAACAACTCTGGTGGATGACCAAAGAATTCTTTCCCTGGTGAAGAAAACACCCTTCACAACAGTTGGCCAGATCAAGAACACTCTCCAGGAGGTAGGTGTATGTGTGTCAAAGTCAACAAACAAGAGAAGTCTTCACTAGAGTGAATACAGAGGGTTCACCACAAGATGTAAACCATTGGTGAGCCTCAAAAACAGGAAGGCCAGATTAGAGTTTGCCAAACAACATCTAAAAGAGCCTTCACGGTTCTGGAACAACATCCTATGGACAGATGAGACCACGATCAACTTGTACCAGAGTGATGGGAAGAGAAGAGTATGGAGAAGGAAAGGAACTGCTCATGATCCAAAGCATACCACCTCATCAGTGAAGCATGGTGGTGGTAGTGTCATGGCGTGGGCATTTATGGCTGCCAATGGAACTGGTTCTCTTGTATATGTTTTCTCAGTTTTACCTTAATTTATGTTTGCAAGGTGAACATATTTTTGAAAATTATTATTAAATTAGGGATGAGGTGCCATATCTCCAGCCATACTACATATTTTATATTTTTGAAAATACAAGATATAATAAACATGAAAACTGTGAGATTTATGATAATATGGGAATTTATTAATCATATATACTATGACCTTTGACCAACACACTAAAATCTTGCAGTGCATTGCCCTTTGGTTGTTTACAACTGCTTGCATTCTGTTCCATCTTTTGCAGACTCTAAGTGGAGTCAGTTTGGCATATTATCACTTAAGCTCTGGATAATGTGTGATGAGACATTAAAATATAACATTTAAAATCAAGTTCAACCTCATTCAAATTTTCTGCCTGTGCTCCACATTTACTCAGCTGGCAGGACCATTTTTACAATTTTTCCATTGCTTTTTTACTTTTCCGTTACAGCTTTCAGAGTTTGTAAAGAATTTCTGAAAGCACACGACCAGTAGAATAAAAAGAAGGTGCTACTGATTTTTAAGGCCCCACAATATTTGCAAAAATGTTTATCAAATCGATATTTTCGCTAAAAATACACTAAAATCATTATTAGCAGATAAAAACACAGCAAATTTTACAAAATGCTTGCTAAATTCCTACTAAATATAAAAGCTTAACCTATATTGAGTTAATAAATAACAAATATTTGTACATTTTAAATTGCGCCTTTTTGCGAAATGGTGAAAATCGAACATACGCAAACATTTCTCTAAAAATCTAAAGGTTTTAATTTTTTACTTACAGCTTTCAGAGTTTGTAAAAGATCCCTCAAAGCATATATTTTCTTGAAAGCACATAGCCAGAAGAATAAAAAGAAGGTGCTACTGATTTATAAGGCCCTGCGATATTAGCGCAAATGTTTATCAAAACAATATTTTCGCAAAAAATACACTAAAATCATTATTAGTGGATTCATACATGGCAAAATTTACAAAATTCCTGCTAAATTCCCACTAAACATGAAATGATAATTTTTAAGTACTTTCATGGTTCCCCCATGTGAAGATATGTCAAAGCCAGTCAATCACAAAAATGTATGTAACACATCTAGCCTACTGATTACTCAGTTTCACCCTAAACCCCAGTAATAACGCAAAGCAACATATAAGTTATGGGTCCTAAAGTAGAATCTTGATCACAAAGCAAAATAGAATAGCCAAGTATTAACTGCTTCTTTAAAGTATAGTGTTATCTTTCAGATGCTAGAATGTCAGAATATCCTTATTTATATGGATGGGCGTATATCAGCTCTGCTCTTTGATGTGGCTGCCATAAAAACCTGTATCCAGTTACAAAAATTCTTACCATGTAAAAAGAATCACCATCGAGATTATAATCAATTTGGGCAATATAAAGTTCTTCTTCAAAAAGAGGATTTCCGGAAACTAATACAGTAACTATAATCTATTTAAAATACCCTGGCTGTATGCAGTGGTGTATTTTGGTTTTGTGCTGCCCTAGGAAGACTAAAATTGGGCGTCCCACATCTAAATTTGTTCTATCCCTTCCTGTTTAAGATCCGCCTCTTCATCTGTAAGATCCCCCATATACCAGGGTTCCCAGAGTTCTCCCTTAAACTGCCTTTCCTCCGTCCCCCGCAGTGTAGGACACTACAAGTCCCAGCATAGCAGGCTGCCATACCTCCACCCCTCAGAGAGGGCACTACAAGTCCCAGAATAGCAGGCTGCCATTCCTCACTGAGGTAGCCAACTATGCTGGGACTTGTAGTGCCCTCTGTAGGGGACCAAGGAATGGCAGTCCACTATGCTGGGACTTGTAGTGCCCTCTGTAGGGGACTGAGAAATGACAGGCTGATATGCTGGGATTGTAGTGCCCACTGTGGGGGACTGAGGATTTCTCAGTCCCCCACAGTCTAGGTCACTACAAGTCCCAGCATAGAGGGCTGCCATATCTTAGTCCTGGCACTCCAAATGCCTGCATTGTGCTGCCATCAGTTCCCCAGACCCCCCCACACAGAGCATGAAGAGACCACAGCGGAAGCCTTCGTGCTCCCAGGCTGCCTTACACCGAGCCCTTCCCCACTCTCCCCTTACATGATCAGTGTCCTCCAGGGGGGTCCCCTCCGGAGTCTGGGCAGAATGTCTCCCTGCCGGGTCAGCAGAAGGGAGGCAGAGCAAGCCAGGACAAGAGAAGAAGGTTACATCCTCCTCCTCCTCTGATGCGGGGCCTATGCGAGCATTTCATTTTGACAGGGCAGGCATCGGGCGGGATTATCCAATGTAAACTGATGATTTTACTGTCCTCCCCCTCCTGTTACCATCAGATGGCTGCTTAAGCTGCATATGGCTTGCGCCGACCCTGCTCGTAGTGTCCCTTCTGCCTGGGGGGAGTGCCGCCCTGCTGAAAAATGCCACCCAAGGCGTGTTTGCCTCATGGCAGATGCGCCCCTGGCTATATGGTGTTAATTGTGATGTATCCTTTGACAGTCCTTTTGTAAGGAAGTTGGTTATTCATGCACTTCCAAAATTCAATCAAGCAGTATTATAATAGTCATAAGTGTTTGTTAATACAAAAATATTTGCTAGAGCTAGAGCCACCCATGAAAAATTACTGCTCAAACTCAGAAGTAGAAACTATTTTGCCAGATTTATGCCCTGTACACACGGTCAGACATTGATCGGACATTCCGACAACAAAATCCATGGATTTTTTCCGACGGATGTTGGCTCGAACTTGTCTTGCATACACACGGTCACACAAAGTTGTCGGAAAATCGGATTATTCTGAACGTGGTGACGTAAAACACATACATCGGGACTATAAATGGGGCAGTAGCCAATAGCTTTAGTTTCTTAATTTATTCTGAGCATGCGTGGAACTTTGTGTGTCGGATTTGTGTACACACGATCGGAATTTCCGACAACGGATCTTGTTGTCGGAAAATTTTATAGCAAGCTCTCAAACTTTGTGTGTCGGAAATTCCTATGGAAAATGTGTGATGGAGCCTACACACGGTCGGATTTTCCGACAACCAGGTCCTATCACACATTTTCCATCGGAAAATCCTATCATGTGTACAGGGCATTAGAGTGTTTAGGCGGAAACAGAATAAATGTAAATTTGAATTGCTTGAGCATAAAACTCATTCTACCTAGATGCACCATATTGCCCTGATGTGTTTCACCAAGGATGGATTCTTCATTAATGACAATCATGCTTTTAAACAAATAATGATGTGTCATAGGATGAACACACCCTCTGAAGAAGCCATTCTCAGTAAAACATGTCAGAGCAAATTGGTGGCCGCATAGCAGTAGTTTTTGTGAGTTGCCTTTCACATAAAAAATATCAAAAAAGTTTAACGTCATCTTCACATCCTGTTGCAGTATTGCACAATAAAATGCATATACTACTGTGATAAAAGGCATCTCAATGCACTCAATACAGTAGTGGGGCAACACACCCACAATGCACCTGCCATTCAAAAAAAAAGTCTTGTCTGATTTTTACTGCATTTTCGTGCATTGCAAATGAATGGACTGCCCTAACGCAACACATATTAATGAGCTACACAAACCATGTTAATGAGTTTATTAAAAAAACACTTATGCCGCGTACACACGATTGGATATTCCAACAACAAATTCCTGGTTTTATTTCCGACGGATGTTGGCTCAAACTTTTCTTGCATACACGCGGTCGTACAAATGTTTTCGGAAATTCCGAACGTCAACAACACAGTGACGTACAACATGTACGATGAGCCAAGAAAAATTAGGTTCAATAACCAGTGCGGCTCTTCTGCTTGATTCCGAGCATGCGTGGAATTTTGTGCATTGGAATTGTGTACACACGATTGGAATTTCCGATAACTGATTTTGTTGTCGGAAAATTTGAGAACCAGCTCTCAAATTTTTGTTGTCAGAAATTCCGACAACAAATGTCCGATAGAGCCTACACACGGTCAGAATTTCTGACAACAAGCTCACATCGAACATTTGTTGTCGGAAGTTCCGACTGTGTGTACGTGGCATTATGCCCTGTACACACGGTCGGACATTCCGACGGAAAATGTGCGATCGGTGCTTGTTGTCGAAAATTCCGCCGTGTGTGGGCTCCATCGGACTTTTTCCATCGATATTTCTGACACAAATTTGAGAGCTGGCTCTAAAATTTTCCGACAACAAGCTCCGATCGCACATTTTCCGATCGTGTGTAGACAATTCCGATGCACAAAGTGCCACGAATGCTCAGAATTAGGGATGAGCCGAACACCAGAACATGCGAACAGGAAAAAAGTTCGTTCGAACACGCGAACACCGTTAAAGTCTATGGGACACGAACATGAATAATCAAAAGGGCTAATTTTAAAGGCTAATATGCAAGTTATTGTCAAAAAAAGTGTTTGGGGACCTGGGTCCTGCCCCAGGGGACATGGATCAATGCAAAAAAAAGTTTTAAAACGGCCATTTTTTCAGGAGCAGTGATTTTAATAATGCTTAAAGTCAAACAATAAAAGTGTAATACCCCTTTAAATTTCGTACCTGGGGGGTGTCTATAGTATGCCTGTAAAGGGGCGCATGTTTCCTGTGTTTAGAACAGTCTGACAGCAAAATGACATTTTGAAGCAAAAAACCCATTTAAAAATACCCGCGACTATTGCATTGCCGACAATACACATAGAAGTTCACTGATAAAAACGGCATGGGAATTCCCCAAAGGGGAACCCCGAAAGAAAAATTAAAAAAAAAGAATGACGTGGGAGTCCCCCTAAATTCCATACCAGGCCCTTCAGGTCTGGTATGGATATTAAGGGGAACCCCGGTCAAAATTTTTAAAAAAATGACGTGGGGTTCCCCCTAAATTCCATACCAGACCCTTCAGGTCTGGTATGGATTTTAAGGGGAACCCCGCACCCAAAAAAAAAAATAAAACGGCGTGGGGTCCCCCCAAAAATCCATACCAGACCCTTATCCGAGCACGCAACCTGGCAGGCCGCAGGAAAAGAGGGGGGATCAGAGTGCGCCCCCCCCCTCCTGAACCTTACCAGGCCACATGTCCTCAACATTGGGAGGGTGTTTTGGAGTAGCCCCCCAAAACACCTTGTCTCCATGTTGATGAGGACAAGGGCCTCATCCCCACAACCCTGGCCGGTGGTTGTGGGGGTCTGCGGGCGGGGGGCTTATCGGAATCTGGAAGCCCCCTTTAACAAGGGGACCCCCAGATCCCGGCCCCCCCCTGTGTGAAATGGTAAGGGGGTACTTACCCCTACCATTTCACTAAAAAACTGTCAAAAATGTTAAAAATGACAAGAGACAGTTTTTGACAATTCCTTTATTTAAATGCTTCTTCTTTCTTCTATCTTCCTTCATCTTCTGGTTCTTCTGGTTCTTCTGGCTCTTCTGGTTCTTCCTCCGGCGTTCTCGTCCAGCATCTCCTCCGCAGCGTCTTCTATCTTCTTCTCCTCGGGCCGCTCCGCACCCATGGCATGGGGAGAGGCTCCCGCTCTTCTCTTCTTCTTTTCTTTTCTTCTTTTCTTCTTCTCTTCTTCATTTTCTTCTTCGGGCCGCTCCGCACCCATGCTGGCATGGAGGGAGGCTCCCGCTGTGTGACGGCGCTCCTCGTCTGACAGTTCTTAAATAACGGGGGCGGGGCCGCCCGGTGACCCCGCCCCCCTCTGACGCACGGTGACTTGACGGGACTTCCCTGTGATGTCACGGGGAATGCCACAGGGAAGTCCCGTCATGTCCTGTGCGTCAGAGGGGGGCGGGGTCACCGGGTGGCCCCGTCTCCCGTTATTTAAGAACTGTCAGAGGAGGAGCGCCGTCACACAGCGGGAGCCTCCCTCCATGCCAGCATGGATACGGAGCGGCCCGGAGAAGAAAATGAAGAAGAGAAGAAGAGAAGAAAAGAAGAAAAGAAGAAGAGAAGAGCGGGAGCCTCCCCCATGCCATGGGTGCGGAGCGGCCCGAGGAGAAGAAGATAGAAGACGCCGCAAAGGAGATGCTGGACGAGAACGCCGGAGGAAGAACCAGAAGAACCAGAAGATGAAGGAAGATAGAAGAAGCATTTAAATAAAGGAATTGTTAAAAACTGTCTCTTGTCATTTTTAAAATTTTTGACAGTTTTTTAGTGAAATGGTAGGGGTAAGTACCCCTTTACCATTTCACAAAGGGGGGGCCGGGATCTGGGGGTCCCCTTGTTAAAGGGGGCTTCCAGATTCCGATAAGCCCCCCGCCCGCAGACCCCCACAACCACCGGCCAGGGTTGTGGGGATGAGGCCCTTGTCCTCATCAACATGGGGACAAGGTGTTTTGGGGGGCTACCCCAAAGCACCCTCCCAATGTTGAGGTAATGTGGCCTGGTACGGTTCAGGAGGGGGGGGCCGCACTCTCGTCCCCCCCCTCATTTCCTGCGGCCTGCCAGGTTGCGTGCTCGGATAAGGGTCTTGTATGGATTTTTGGGGGGACCCCACGCCGTTTTTTTTTTTTTGCGCGGGGTTCCCCTTAAAATCCATACCAGACCTGAAGGGTCTGGTATGGAATTTAGGGGGAACCCCACGTAATTTTTTTTTTTAAATTTTGGCCGGGGTTCCCCTTAATATCCATACCAGACCTGAAGGGCCTGGTATGGAATTTAGGGGGACTCCCACGTCATTTTTTTTTTTAATTTTGGTTCGGGGTTCCCCTTTGGAGAATTCCCATGCCGTTTTTATCAATGAACTTCTATGTGTATTGTCGGCAATGCAATAGCCGCGGGTAGTTTTAAATGGGTTTTTTACTTCAAAATGTCATTTTGCTGTCAGACTGTTCTAAACACGGGAAACATGCGCCCCTTTACAGGCATACTATAGACACCCCCAGGTACGAAATTTAAAGGGATATTACACTTTTATTGTTTGACTTTAAGCATTATTAAAATCACTGCTCCTGAAAAAACGGCCGTTTTTAAAACTTTTTTTTGCATTGATCCATGTCCCCTGGGGCAGGACCCAGGTCCCCAAACACTTTTTATGACAATAACTTGCATATTAGCCTTTAAAATTAGCACTTTTGATTTCTCCCATAGACTTTTAAAGGGTGTTCTGCGGCATTCGAATTTGCCGCGAACACCCCAAATTGTTCACTGTTCGGCGAACTTGCGAACAGCCAATGTTCGAGTCGAACATGAGTTCGACTCGAACTCGAAGCTCATCCCTACTCAGAATCCATCAGAAGAGCCGCACTGGCTATAGAACGTCATTTTTCTCGGCTCATCGTACCTGTTGTACGTCACCGCGTTCTTGACGTTCGGAAATTCCGACCAACTTTGTGTGACCGTGTGTATGCAAGACAAGTTTGAGCCAACGTCAGTCGGAAAAAAATCTGATGGATTTTGTTGTCGGAATGTGCAATCGTGTGTACAGGGCATTAGATGTAAATGACTCTGAGTGAATTTAAAACATAATTTTCAGTCATAAAAGTGAGCAAATTACACATGGTAATAAAAATGCCACATGCTTCTTTAAAGAATTGACAATTGTGTTTAAAAAAATATAGTAATTTTTTGTCAATGGCTTCTGTTGGTGTATTATGAAATATGATAACATTTGTTACAGAGATCAAGTGCTCCAAATCATTCCACAGACAGCAAAGCATGCTAAATATGTGCAAGAATTGACCCAAAACTGGCAGGTAAGTAAATCTCATTCTACTAAGTGTGACAGAACCAAATAATATACATTTAAAATGGCAAGTTCATTATATCTTTAGCTCTGTTCATCAAATTTAAACAGAATCAAATTTACATTATATTTTATAATATATTGCTATTTGTTTATGAGTTACAAGCTGAGCACTACAAAGAACGTAAACCCTTCAGTCTTACTTTTTATCTACTGCTTAGCAGAGTTTGTTTGTAATATAATGGAGCATCTCATAAAACATTTCAACTGTAATTTTCCACTGAGCAACTTATTATAAATGTAACCTATATAGTCTAAACTATAAAGGAGACAACTACGCAAAACTCTTAATTTACTTATAAATGGCTACAAAAAACATTTTTTTTTTACATTATTAAAACTATAATAGAAGTAGAATTTATTTGTGACCAAAACATAACTTTTTGGCTGTGGTCACAGCATTGCTTGTTTGGTTGATTGGTTGCTTATTATCACTGGGGTGATTTTTTGTTTTTTGTTTTTATTCTTTATTAGGATCTACAAAGCTGAAGGAGTTTCAAAAGAGAAAAAACGTTTTTTTGTTTTTTTTTAGGGGGGGGGGGGTTACTCCCCAATAGTTTTTTATCGAGGGGGGGTTACCCCCCCAATACATGCAAAGATAAATTATGTATGTAGTGTAATAAACGTTTTATATACATGTGTGCATTTTAATTGCATGTATGTGTATGTTTCTTCTTTTTCAAGCTGGATTTGTGGAGACCAAATGATCCTGAAAGAATTCACACAGGACAAGAGGTCCATGTCCAGATACCATCTTCTCATCTCAATGAAATCAAAAATACACTTCTTCAATATAACATTCCATATAGGTATGTTCTTTTATATAGAGCAGTGGTTCTCAACTCCAGTCCTCAGGACCCACCAACAGGGCAGGTTTGCAAGATAGCTGAAATACATCACAGGTGATATCACTTGCTGCTCAGTGATTGCAGTATTCTAGTCTGCAACTCCCCAAGGTAATACTTAAAATCTGGCCTGTTGGTGGTTCCCGAGGACTGGAGTTGAGAACCACTGAAATAGAGCATGTTTGGAGAATAAAGAAATAAGGCTTATGAAAGATCTGTTTCTTTCTCAAACCTACTGCACATTTGGAGCCTTCCATGATAATGTTTGGGACTAAAGTGAAGGGCACACATGATATACATTTTGTACCACCGTAAAAAAGGGTCAACAGCAAGTTGAAAAATCTCTGTATGTGAAAAATAGCACTGCTCAAGGTGGAAATCACCACATGGGGTTAATATACCAAAGGAGTTAATTCTGTCAGCTTAGCAAAGGGAATGTTCATTTAGTTTAGGAAATAAGGTGAAACTGTATTTATGTTGACTACCCAATTATAAACAAGAAAAATGAACACAATTAGGAGTTTGCCAATGATTGAATGGTTAAAGTGAGTGCAACCTTACCTTTTTCACCAAGTGAAAATTTAACTATGCTGAGCAAACAGTCTCTGATTAGAATAACTAACCCTATTATTCAACCTAGAAAGAAGCTCTTCATAACACAACACCAGAGTAGTCATTTAAAGTGATGCCTCAATCAATATGGATAATGTCACCCTAAGGACTCCTGTAAAGCAATCGGGTTGTGTATATTATATAAAAATATATAGACCAAATAGTTAGCCCATCTATAGTCCATAGTCTAAGGAGAAGTGTCTTGACAGGATTTATACATTTGGCATGCTTCTTTTGTGCCAGTATAAAGAAGTGAGACCCATTTTTGGATTGGGACTTTAGATCTAGAGTTGGGAGTTAGACCTCACCTTTTCCCATATATGATCAGGAATTATCTTTATTGAATTTTAAATCTCTGGCTCTACAAAGAATTCATGTACATTGTAAAGATATAAAAATAGGTCAATATCCACGCTAATCTGAACAGCAAGATAGGTCAAAGCAGCCAGCACAGTCTGTTGATAACCAAACATAAAATAAAAGAGTCCAAAAATGCAGCGCTTGAAATAACAAAGAGTGCAAAGTAGAGAAGATGGATGTACCCGTCACCAACTTCAGTGTATGTAAACAGCAGCACTCGCCACCATGTGGTAAAATAATCTGCTTACCAGATGGCGCGTGTTATAACAACCAAAGGCACATCTCCCATATCCAGCTTCTATATAAAATCACACACAGGCAGATGATAGGTCTCCAGATGGTATTCACACTATACAAGCTTCTCCAGATTCTCACATCAGATGTAAGGCATTCAGTTTATCGGTCGACAATACCCAGTGAAGGAAATAAGTAACCAATAGTGAAGCCCGCAATAACATTTAAAGGAAATTTATTGTAGTAACTTACAGTTAAAATTTAAAGGTACGTTCATCACAAGAAACGATCGGCTGCAGCATTCAGCGTGCTAATGTCAACCTGCCTGACATGTTTCATCACAAACGGATATCATCAGAAGCATGGCTTCACTGACACCAGCACGTCCTTAATATATAGGAGCCAATTGCATATGATTGGGAGGAATTAACCTCCAAGACAGCAGCTGAGTGTAGTATGCAATCAAGCGGTGCAGCACGCTGTGCGCGTGTGCACCAAATGAACACAGCCCGTCTCATTGACTATACAGTTCGGGTGACGCCAAACGTGGGGATAATATCCACTGTGCCATTACGTTCACCCGGAAGTGTTCCGCCAGCCGCTGCCCCTATGGCGCATGCGCGGTTTAACCGGACACTTCTATAGGCTTGCTAACCAACAAAAGCTGACGCCGGACTAACGTCCGCTGCGTCATTGCGTTGGGCAAGGAAATTATGTCAATGGAGCGTGGATGTATCACACATCCGCGCTCCAGAGAAAAAATAAGTGTACAGGAAGTCTCAATAGCCCAAGTTCGCGATAGTGCTCCAGCGCTCCAGCATCACAGCGCATGGGCAAAAAACTACCTGAAAAACCCATAATAAAGCCGCCCCACGTAATATTAATAGCAAGGACCTGCCAAGTGTCATAATTAGTTATTAAAACCAAATCAACATAAAATAATTGATGGAAAATAATAAGGAATACCTGTGGGGAGGCTATGGAGGAAGACACCCAGAGGTAAAACTCATTACAAGTATAAGAATAAAAAATATATAAAAAATTAAAATAAAGAGGACTTATATAGATAAAAACATCGATCTATAAAACATAGCAAAAACTACACATTGGCGAGAATAAGAGGGAGGACTCAATAGAAGAAAATGGAGTACAATACAAATAATGTCACTAAAAATTGGAGCATTATAAGTATTAACTAATAAAAAATATTCAGCTGTTATTTATGAAACTGTTAACGTCCCATTCTACATTCATCCCAGAAGGGGTATAGCACTTTAAGTTGTAGATCCAGCGCGTCTCCAGCCGTGAGATTTCTCTCTTAGTAAAGCTGCCTCGCCAATGGGGTGTGAAGCGATCGATAGCAATAATAGTTGTTCCCGCTGGATATTTATTATGGTGCTCCAAATAGTGTCGTAACAGTATGTTTAAGGAACCCTTTTCTGATGTTTGTTAGGTGTTCATTAACCTGCACATTCATAGCTCTCATAGTGCGGCCTACATACTGTAAACAGATACACCACATTTTCGATGTGCATGTTATAAACATGTCAATATTGTAAATTCTTGCGGTGGTATGAGACTTGAATTGACTAATTTTTCTATCTTTATTTTTATTGACGTGACATACTGCACATTTACGGCAGAGAAAAAACCCCTTAGATTTCTGAAAAAATTATACTCTATTTGGTGCATCTAAAATATTGGGAGCAATCTGCAACTTCAGAGGTGGTACCTCCCTGAAGATCACCTGTGGATGCTCAGGTAGAACAGGGCCCAAGACTTTATCATTTTTTAATACAGCCCAGTGTTATTTCATGATCTTTTTTATTTCATAATGTTGTCGTGAATAAGTGGTGATCAAAGAAAAATTATGGATGTTATCATTTTTTGCGGATTTATCCATTCCTTTCAACACGGTGGTCCTATCCATAACAGAAACTTCTTCGATGGCTTTGTCTAGATCTACATTCAGATAGCCTTTCTCCAAAAATTTTACCTCATGGTTAGAGGCTTGCACCAAGAAATCTTCCTTTAAAGTACAGTTATGTCTTAAACGGGCGAATTGGCTTTTGGGCACAGATTGCATCCACGAAGGATGAAGGCAACTTCCCTGACCAATATAGCCGTTTAGGTCCATTTCCTTGAAAAAATTAGTATCTTAAACCTGTCGTTTGTAATCTTTTGGTCTTTTTGTGCCCAGACTGCTGTAGCTTGCTATGGAAATCATAGCTTCATTAACACTGGATAAGACAGACACTGGTTTTCTTCCATTGCTGCAGCTGAGAAATTCAGTAAAGGATCAATTTATTCACTCTCCCCCATCCACTCCCCTATTCCATTCATAAGAAGCTGTGCATTCTTTTTACAGAATGCATGACATTCTGTGAATGGACAAGTGGAGATCTCCCCTTGTCCCCTCGCCTTGCAGTCTATAGAAAGAGTACAAGGCTTTTTGTAAATGGATGATGGGAAAGGGAAAGACTCAATTATTTACTGTATGAGTGATTAAACTTCTCAACTACAGGGCTGCAAGAAAAGTGTTGTCTGTAGTATTAATAAAACTATAGTGTCCATGGCAAACCTTAGTGATCTGAACATATGATACTCCTCATTACAGGTAATGTATTACACCTGTGTTGTTCCCAGAAAAGGTTTAAAAGATCATGGGGTTCACCTTTTAAATAAAATCATAAAGCATGTTTTTTTTTCTTTTTAGTGTGCTGATTAATGATGTACAGCAATTGATAGATGCAAAAACAGTCTATAAAAAAAATATGAAGCCCATGTCTTTGGACACTTTTGATTATACAAAGTATCACCCTATCGATGAGGTAAGAAGAGAATTCTCCTTAAATAATATTAATATATATTAATTAATATTAATATTTGCAATTTTCACTGTAAAATATGAGAAGGTGCACAGCCTGCCCTTCTCAAGACAAATGAAAATATTTTTATTAATTTTTATTATACAGTAGCACCAACAGTTTGTGCAGCAATTAATAAAATAAAGAGAGACAGTGCAATTAAAATACAATTCAAGACAAGAAGGTTAGGAGGGCCCTGCTTACAATCCAAGTGGAAGGCCAAGTAATACAAAAGGTAATTGTGTGGGGATGAGTTGTTCAAAAAAGTATCATTTAGTTGTTAGTTAGAGGTGGAAAAGGCTTGCCTGAAGAGATGAGTTTTCATGGATCACCTAATGGCAGAGTAGGTGATAACTGGATGGATTGAGCTCTGAAAAAATCTATTAGGTTTCATACTATCACTTTCTGGCCAAAGCTCCATACAGTCCACCCAAACAGTTTAGATGGGAAAGGGGAAAGAGTGCAATCAAGCGTGAGCATAAATTTGAACTTGGGCTACTGAGCTTTGTAACAATCTTCTTCATGAAGTGCCTAATGCCGCGTACACGCAACCGGACTTTACGGCATACTTGGTCCGGCGGACCGGAGTCCGTCGGACAATTCGATCGCGTGTGGGCTCCAGCTGACTTTTTTTTTCCCAAAAGTTCGACGGACCTAGAAATTAAACATGTTTCAAATCTTTCTGATGGACTCGAGTCTGGTCGAAAAGTCCGCTCGTCTGTATGCTAGTCCGACGGACAAAAAACGATGCTAGGGCAGCTATTGGCTACTGGCTATGAACTTCCTTGTTTTAGTCCAGTCGTACGTCATCACGTACGAATCCGTCGGACTTTGGTTGATCGTGTGTAGGCCGTTCATTCGGAAAGTCCGTCGGAAAGTCAGTTGAAAAGTCCGCCAGACCTAGTCCGTCGAAAAGTCCGCCCGTGTGTACACGGCATAAGAATATGTACTGTATTTAATCATATAAAAGGTACTAGCTGGAAATTCACATGAAAAATCATATGCAATTTTTACATTTACGGAACTTACAAAATATGTACAAAATGACTATATAGTCTCTTGGGGACTAGGAATTTGTGAAATGAGGTACAGGATGTGGCTTCCAGTCTGGCCATGTATTAGTCAGTAGGACAAATGAAAATATACTTTGTTAAATATATATACATATATTATTATATATATATATAATTATATATAATATATATATATATATTAATATATTATATATTATATACATATATTGTGCGTAAGTCTCAAAGTCTGAAGCTAACTTGGTGCCAGAGGAGAGAAAGCTTTGAGAACAATATCTGCACACAGGACAATTTTGTTTTTGTGGTACCCACAAATTTATAGAAAGTAGCCAAAGTTCTGTAGCAAATATTGAAACCCTGTAGAAAATCTCAACAACATTAACAAAGCTGGCCTAAAAAAATATGGTACCTATTATTAATATGTATTGTAAAATATTCACATTAAATTGCAGCTGCTGGTCAGTAACCTTATTATTTGCCTTTTACAGATTTACAAGTGGAGTCACCAAATCCAAGAAGCATATCCAGATCTTGTTACATTAAATATTTTGGGCTCAACCTATGAGGCTAGGCCTATTTATTACTTTAAAGTAAGTTTTATTTACCCATGTTGTTTGGAAATGTTTTATGTCACAACTGGGGCTTCCATTCAATACTTTAATTGCATGAAAATTTGCAAGTTTTAAGACATAGCACATGTCTGATTATATATAGTGATGCCCTCCATCTGGCACTGCTTCCAGGACTGTCCAATGATGCCCTCCAGCACAGAATGAGATCCTCTTCTGCAGAAGTTGCAATGGCCCCACAACTCAATAGGGCCTAGAGGGGGGAGGAGCAACATTAAATAGGATGTTAAGGCAAATAATTTGTCTACATGTAAACATAACAAAGATTCTGTACTGTGTTAATACGGGTTGGAGAGGTTGCTGGTGATGCTGACATTGACCCCTGCAAAGTTTTCTGTCTATAAGGTTAGGGTTTACAGTTATTTCCTTGAATTGCTGCCCCCTTTTCCCTTACAACTTTTAATAACATCACCTGCCCTTTGTAGCATACTTACCATGTTTACAGTTCTCCTGTCATTATTTTAGGCACACTTTTGGTTAAGATCAATGACACATTAAAGAAGTCAGGTGCCACAGAGAAAGGATGCCAGGGTCCCTATTAAAATTCTGACATGGGACCCCATAATGGCCTTGATTTTCTGCAACAAGCATAGGTCCTGATAGATTTCCTTTATTATTGTTATCTCATTCTTCTTGTTTTATGATTACATCTAATAAATAACAATAAAATTGTCTTGAAGCCTGTTGCTATTTGGGCCATCCAATCTGTGTCAGTTTGGATTATGAATGTTATATCACATACATGTAGCACTAACTCTCGGTGGAGCTGCTGATTTAAGCGGGCTTGTTACCTTCACTCTCCTTCCCTTTGTTTCACCGGCACCGGGTCTAGGGTTCCGTTGAGTTTACCTTTGGACGATATAAGCACCAACACTTGAGTACGTTTTCAATGCTTTATTGAACAATTAACAAAGGAAGTAGCAGGAAAGAGGCAGAAGGGAAACTGCAGGGAAGCTCAAATACCTTTCTGTAGGATTCTTGACAAATGAACCTTTAAGCCAAACTCGGCAACACTATGCTGTAAAGTTACTTTAGGATACGTTCTCCAACCGAGTCACCAGGCCCCTCTCCAGACCAGCACTCTGCATGATCCTTCCATGATGGGTCCTCCCCTGGGATCTCCTCAGTTGTCCAGCTTCTTCACTCTGGATAGACAGCTCAGGACCATTCCTCGGCTGCTGTGGTAGGCCCCAGACAAGCTTCTGAGCCCACCCACGCGCCGCAGTGGTGCGGGCCTCCGGTACGGAGGACCGCAAGGTAGCACTCTAACGCATACCTGTCGTCCAGGAGGGCCAGCAGGTGGCTGTAAAAAGGACCCTAAAACATGGCGCTGTTCCATAAATACCCTCTCCCAGAATCCCACTCGGAGGACTACCTCCACCGAGTTGTCTCCGGGACAGAAGAGCACCCATACGCTTTGACACGTTGCCTTTCCAACACTAGCCAATAGTAACAACGACACCCACCCGCTCAGTATGGAAACACACACAACGTCAGCCAAGCTGGAACAGAGGCAAACCTAACTTCCCTTAAATCTACCAGCGCTACATACATAATACCTATTTTAAGGGTATTATAGCAAATATAATTTAGTGGCACTGATTCATTAGGATTTAATGCAAACCATATATTCAAAGAACCTTATGACTGTACACCGGCCCAGGATCGGCCCTGCTTGGTCGGGTTCCCTGGGCTAGACTGAAGTTACCCCCGACTGTCTCTACCCCCTCCCTTCTTTTCCCCTACTATTCACTCTCTACTCTGATCATTTTCTGCTTCTTATTCCCTTATCATCTTCTTTCTACTTCTACAATACATACCCTGTTTCCCCGAAAATAAGATCTAGCGTGATTGTCGGTGATGGCTGCAATATAAGCCCTACCCCCCAAATAAGCCCTAGTTAAAGTCCTTGTAGGTCTTATTTTCAGGGTAGGGCTTATTTTCGGGGAAACAGGGTAGGGCTTATTTGGGGGGTAGGGCTTATATTGAAGCCATCACCGACAATCACGCTAGGTCTTATTTTCAGGGAAACAGGGTAGTGCTCATTGGCATAATTCTCACAGTGACCAGGGCCATTTTCTATTTACCTCTTTGTCCTTGTTCTTTAAACAGATGTTTACAAGATTGATGAGCCTTCTTTTGCTCTACATTACTTGTTATGACATGTTTCAGTGAGTGTGGGGAGTTGTATATCTTCATGTCTTCAATGTTCATACCTGAAGCGCTATAACCAGTGAGCTTAATGCGTCACACTGCTAGAAAAAAAGTAACATGGCACAGATTCCCAGATGAAATGTCACACCCCAGGAGGATGGAAGTAGTATAGAACAGGATGAAGGTTTGGATTTTTAAAATCAGTGTGGATTAAATATCATAAATTTTATCTTATTAGGAAAACAAACTTACAAGCCTTAAAGGTGAACTATGGCCAATTTCTCCTGTCACATGAGTGCATTTAGTTCTGCACTCCTGTAACCCTGAACCAGCTGACAGGGGGCTAAAGCTTAAGAACCAATTCATATCCTGATAATCCTCCACTGGGTACTTCTCTAGGATAAGGCTCAGATAAGGCCTTGAAGGTTAGGTACATGTGCTGTCCTGGATTATGGGGAGATGACCACTACAGTCTAAACACCTGTCCTTAAAGGAATCCTTTAGGAATACTTTGGGAAAACCTGGCAGGGTTGTTTGGCCACGTGCTCTGCTGAGCTTTCATTAATTAGAGGGTCCATGAAGTCAGTAAGCCTACACTCTTTATTAAGGTGGTGGTGGTGTCACAGCTTGGATGCTGCAATGGTGGTGACGGAGGTTCACTGTTCACACAGTTGTTTTTAAACATTTATGAAGAGGATTCTAACTTTGCATATCAACTTTGCACATTATTCTGCATTTGGACTTCATTTTGTGTGGCTATCCCCATAATATGGAAAATTGCATGGACACCTACAGTATATCCTTTTTAGGAGTATCAGTGTTTTTTAGCACAGATCTTTTGACATTTAGGCCGGGTTCACACTGGTGCGACACGACTGCCGTCCTACTTTGGATCCGACTTTGCCCTGCGACTTGAAGCCGACATATGTTTGACTTTCAATGAACGGGGATCCGACTTGGATCCCCGCCAATACCAGGCACTGTGTTTGGTATGAATATTGAGGGGGAACTCCACGCCAAATTTTAAATAAAAAACCGGCATGGGCTCCCCCTCCAAGAGCATACCAGGCCCTTCGGTCTGGTATGGATTTTAAGGGGCACCCCCTACGCAGAAAAAAACGGCACGGGGGTCCCCACAAAATCCATACCAGACCCTTACGTCTGGTCAGGAAAGGGGGTGGGGACGAACGAGCACCCTCCCTGAACCGTACCAGGCCGTATGCCCTCAACATGGGGGGTGGGTGCTTTGAGGCAGGGGGGCGCCATGCTGCCCCCCAACCCCAAATCACCTTGTTCCCATGTTGATGAGGACAAGGGCCTCTTCTTGACAACCCTGGCTGATGGTTGTCGGGGTCTACGTGCGGGGGTGCTTATCGGAATCCGGGAGCCCCCTTTAATAAGAGGGCCCCCAGATCCCGGCCCCCCACCCTATGTGAATGAGTACATTGTACCTGTACCCATTCACCTAGGAAAAAAAGTGTCAATAAAAAAACACACTAGACAGGTTTTTAAAGTAATTTATTAGGCAGCTCCGGGGGTCTTCTTCCGACTTCAGGGGTCTCTTCCTTCTTCTCTGTGGTCTCTTCCTTCTACTCTGCGGTCTCTTCCTTCTTCTCCACTCTCTCTGGCCTCTTCTCCGCGCTCTCCGGTTCTTCTCCCGCTCTCTGGTATCTTCTGCCGGGCTCCTCTGCTATCTTCTGCTCTTTTGCCCGCTCATTTGCTAGCGGTGGTCTTGTCTTCTCTGCCGTCTTCTTCCTTCTTCTCTTCTTCCGATGTTGACACGACGCTCTCTCCTGCTGTAATGCCGTGTGCTCGGTGCGCAACCACTTATATAGGGATGGGGCGTGGTCAACGGGTGATGTCACCCGGTGACCCCGCCCTTTATGATATCACATTCCCAGGACATGATGGAACTGTAGCGTCATAAGGGGTGGGGCCACCTGGTGACATCACCCGGTGACCACGCCCCATGCCTATATAAGTCATTGCGCACCGCTCACACCGCATTACAGCGGGACAGAGCGTCGTGTCAACATTGGAAGAAGAGAAGAGGGAAGAAGAAGATGGAGAAGACCGGGCCACCGCTGGCAAAAGAGCAGAAGATACCGGAGAGCAGGAGCAGAACCGGAGAGCACGGAGAAGAGGCCGGAGAGCACGAAGAAGAAGGAAGAGACCACGGAGAAGAAGGAAGAGACCCCCGAAGTTGGAAGAAGACCCCCGGAGCTGCCTAATAAATTACTTTAAAAACCTGTCTAGTGTGTTTTTTTATTGACACTTTTTTTTCCCCAGGTGAATAGGTAGAGGTATGATGTACCCCATACTCATTCACATAGGGTGGGGGGCCGGGATCTGGGGGCCCCCTTATTAAAGGGGACTCTTGGATTCCGATAAGCCCCCCCACCCGCAGACCCCGACAACCAACGACCAGGGTTGTGGGGAAGAGACCCTTGTCCTCATCAACATGGGGACAAGGTGCTTTGGGGTGGGGGGGCCGCAGGGTGCCCCCCTGCCCCAAAGCACCCCCCCATGTTGAGGGCATGCGGCCTGGTATGGTTCAGGGGGGGCGCTCACTCGTCCCCACCCCCTTTCCTGACCGGCCAGGCTGCATGCTTGGATAAGGGTCTGGTATGGATTTGGGGGGAACCCCTACGCCATTTCTTTGGCATAGGGGGTTCCCCTTAAAATCCATACCAGACCCAAGGGCCTGGTATGCCCTTGGAGGGGGAACCCATGCTGGTTTTTTATTTAAAATTTGGCGCAGAGTTCCCCCTGAAGATCATCTAAGCACAAGTCGCATGCCAAAGTCGGATCATGCAAGATGGCGATCTGACTTTGATCCGACTTCAATGATAGTCAATGGGCTGAAGTAGGATCAAAGTTGGACCAAAGTAGTACAGGGAGCATTGTTTTGTGTCGGACCAGTTAGGACGACTCCCATAGGGAAACATTGATTTTCACACGTCATGCGACATGAGCTCCCAATGTCGGAGCGTTTGTCGCACTAGTGTGAACCCGGCCTTAATCCACACCAGTTATGTGATGACGCTGTACTGCACTGGTGACAGTATGTGAAAAAAAAATAATCTGTTAATAAAAAACCTTTTTTTTATTTCTTCATTTTTTTTTTAAATTGTTACAACTTCAAAAAAACTCATCATACCTCTTACTAAATACCTTGGACTGTCTACTTTCCAGAAAGGGGCATTGTGGAGATATTTGTACTGTTCTGGCATTTTCAGGCCTCAAGAAATGAAATAGGCCGTCAGTACATTAGGATTGATCGATTTTTAGATACATACCATAGTTTGTGTACTCTATAACTTTCCTACAGACTAAGTAATATACACTGATTACGACTATTTTCACCAAATAAATGTAGCAGTATACATTGTGGCCTAAATTTATGAAGAAAGATTATTTATTTGCAAAATGTTATGACAGAAACAGAGAAAAATGCTTTTTTTTTAATTTTCTGTCTTTCTACATTTATTTCAATTTCTTTTTTAAAAAAGCGGCGGTGAATAAATACCACCAAAAGAAAGCTTTATTAGTGTGAAAAAAATAATAAAAAATTCATATGAGTATAGTGTTGTATGACCACACAATTGTCATTCAAAGTGTGACAACGCTCAAAGTTGAAAATTGGCCTGGGCAGGAAGGGGGTAAAAGTATCTCTGGTATTGAAGCGGTTAAGCAACTATGCTTAACTAATAAGTTAAGCTATAACTAAAGCAAGTTAATCCCACACATTACATCACACTTCAACTGTTTCTAATATAACGAAATGTCTATATGTTTTTTTGTGCTGAAACAACTTTTCCTTGATTACGTGAATTTTTTAACTTTACAGATTGGATTGCCATCAAAAAAAAATAAGAAAGTTCTATGGATGGACTGTGGAATACATGCCCGGGAATGGATCTCTGTGGCATTTTGCCAATGGTTTATTAGAGAAGTAAGTCATTATCTTTGCTAAGCACAGATAAATGTGTCTGGAACATTGTACTAACAACTAGGGATGAGCCGAACACTCCCCGATTCGGTTTGCACCAGAACATACCGAACAGGCAAAAAATTTGGAAGAACACACAAACACCATTAAAGTCTATGGGACACTAAGATGAAAAATCAAAAGTGGTAATTTTAAAGGCTTATATGCAAGTTATTGTCATAAAAAGTGTTTGGGGACCCAGGTCCTGCCCCAGGGGACATGTATTAATGCAAAAACGTTTTTAAAAACGGACGTTTTTCGGGAGCAGTGATTTTTTTAATCCTTAAAGTGAAACAATAAAAATGAAATATTCCTTTAAATATCATGCCTGGGGGGTGTCTATAGTATGCCTGTAAAATGAAGCATTTTTCCCATGTTTAGAACAGTACCGCAGCAAAATGCCATTTCTAAAGGAAAAATTGTCATTTAAAACTGATCGCGGCTGTAATCAACTGTCGGGTCTTGGCAATATAGATAAAACTCATTGAAAAAAATGGCATGGGTTCCCCCCAGTCCATTACCAGGCCCTTTGGGTCTGGTATGAATATTAAAGTGAACCCCGAACCAAAATTTAAAAAAAATTGTGTGGGGGTCCCCCTAAAATCCATACCAGGCTCTTCAGGTCTGATATGGAAATTAAGGGGAACCCTGTGCCAAATTTTAAAAAAATGGCCTAGGGGTCCCCCCAAAATCCATACCAGACCCTTCAGGCCTGGTATGGATTTTAAGGGGAACCCCGAGCCAAAATAAAAAGAAATGGCATAGGGGTCCCCCAAAATCCAATACCAGACCCTTATCCGAGCACGCAACCTGGCAGGCCTCAGGAAAAGAGGAGCGCCCCCCCTCCTGAACTGTACCAGGCCACATGCCTTCAACATGGGGAGGGTGCTTTGGAGTAGCCCCCCAAAGCCCCTTGTCCCCATGTTGATGGGGACAAGGGCCTCATCCCCACAACCCTTGTCCGGTGGTTGTGGGGGTATGCCGGTGGGGGACTTTTCGGAATCTGGAAGCCCCTTTTAACAAGGGGACCCCCAGATCCCGCCCCCCCTATGTGAATTGGTAATGACAGAGACAGCTTGGGACAAGTACTTCATTAAAAAAAAATGAAAAATGTCCAGCGATGTAAATTTATGCTGCCCAACGGACTGAAAAAGAAAGGAAAAACCCACAACCGTTCCACCTCCATGGAAGGCTCCCGCCGAATGACGCTTCTTCTGGGTGACAGTTCTTATATAGCTGAGGGTGGGGCCACCCGGTGACGTAAACGGTCGACCCCGCTCCCTCTAACACCATGGGGCTTCCACGTGGCATCCCCGTGGCATCAGAGGGGGGCGTGTTACCCGTCTTCCTGCGGCCTGCCAGGTTGCATGCTCGGATAAGGGACTGGTATGGATTTTGGGGGGCCCATACACCGTTTTTTAAATTTTGGCACAGGGTTCCCCTTAATTTCCATGCCAGACCTGAAGGGCCTGGTATGGATTTTGGGGGGACCCCACACAATTTTTTTCACATTTTTGGTTCGAGGTTCCCCTTAATATTCATACTAGACCCAAAGGGTCTGGTAATGGACTGGGGGGAACCCATGCCATTTTTTTTCAACGAGTTTTATCTAAATTGCCGAGACCCAACAATTCATTACAGCCGCGATCAGTTTTAAATGACAATTTTTCCTTTAGAAAAGTCATTTTGCTGTGGTACTGTTCTAAACACGGGAAAAATGCGCCACTTTACAGGCATACTATAGACACACCCCAGGCACGATATTTAAAGGAATATTTAATTTTTATTGTTTCACTTTAAGCATTAAAAAAATCACTACTCCCGAAAAAACGTCCGTTTTTAAAAAAAACTTTTGCATTGATACATGTCCCCTGGGGCAGGATCCAGGTCCCCAAACCATTTTTAAGACAATAACTTGCATATAAGCCTTTAAAATGAGCACTTTTGATTTTTCATGTTAGTGTCCCATAGACTTTAATGGTGTTCCGGCGGCTTTCGAATTTGCCCCGAACACCGAATATTGTTTGATGTTCGCAGAACAACCAAAGTTCAGCCCGAACTTATGCTCGGACCGGACCGTTCGCCCATCTTTACTAACAACCTTTATCTCTAGATATGACTGTGGTGTCTAATAGCCATCAGAAAAGACACAGTACACCCAGCAATTCACACATCCCTGGTCAGATATACCCTTCTTCCTTTTCTGCAATAAAAGTTTGAGTGAGGAGCAGTGGCGGCCCATCCATGCAGGAGGCAGGGACCCCACTACCTTTTAAGAGGTAGGATTATGAAGAGCTAAACCTTCCCATCAACATTGCAAACAAATCCACACTTCTTTTATCGTAAAAAACACAGAGAAGTACAATGATCCAATCATTGTTTTCTTGCTTTTTTTTTATTTGGATTTTGTAGCTGCCCTCATTCTTTGAAGTCAACACTGTCCTGGCTCAGTACCAGCACTTTCTTCTCTTCCTGAAGCATGTCACTGCTCCCTACTAATGTCCCATTGAGTATCACTTTAGGTTTGTGATAGATTGCCCTTGTGAGGGGTAAAGGGACTGATGTAATGCTAAATAGAAAATCCCAGCACCACAAGTGTGCAAAGAATGGTACTGACTAGGGATGAGCCGAACACCCCCCTGTTCGGTTCGCACCAGAACATGCGAACAGGAAAAAAATTCGTTCGAACACGCGAACACCGTTAAAGTCTATGGGACACGAACATGAATAATCAAAAGTCCTAATTTTAAAGGCTAATATGCAAGTTATTGTCAATAAAAGTTTTTGGGGACCCGGGTCCTGCCCCAGGGGACATGGATCAATGCAAAAAAAAGTTTTAAAAACGGCCGTTTTTTCAGGAGCAGTGATTTTAATAATGCTTAAAGTCAAACAATAAAAGTGTAATATCCCTTTAAATTTCATACCTGGGGGGTGTCTATAGTATGCCTGTAAAGGGGCGCATGTTTCCCGTGTTTAGAACAGTCTGACAGCAAAATGACATTTTGAAGGAAAAAACACATTTAAAACTACCGCGGCTATTGCATTGCCGACAATACACATAGAAGTTCATTGATAAAAACGGCATGGGAATTCCCCACAGGGAAACCCCGAACCAAAAAAAAAAAAAAAAAAAATGATGTGGGGGTCCCCCTAAATTCCATACAAGGCCCTTCAGGTCTGGTATGGATATTAAGGGGAACCCCAGCCAAAATTTAAAAAAAAAATTGACGTGGGGTTCCCCCTAAATTCCATACCAGACCCTTCAGGTCTGGTATGGATTTTAAGGGGAACCCCGCGCCAAAAAAAAAAAAAAAAACGGCGTGGGGTCCCTCTAAAAATCCATACCAGACCCTTATCCGAGCACGCAACCTGGCAGGCCGCAGGAAAAGAGGGGGGGACGAGAGTGCGCCCCCCCCCCTCCTGAACCGTACCAGGCCACATGCCCTCAACATTGGGAGGGTGCTTTGGGGTAGCCCCCCAAAACACCTTGTCCCCATGTTGATGAGGACAAGGGCCTCATCCTCACAACCGTGGCCGGTGGTTGTGGGGGTCTGCGGGCGGGGGGCTTATCGGAATCTGGAAGCCCCCTTTAACAAGGGGACCCCCAGATCCCGGCCCCCCCCCTGTGTGAAATGGTAAGGGGGTACTTACCCCTACCATTTCACTAAAAAACTGTCAAAAATGTTAAAAATGACAAGAGACAGTTTTTGACAATTCCTTTATTTAAATGCTTCTTCTTTCTTCCTTCATCTTCTTCTTCTTCTGGTTCTTCTGGCTCTTCTGGTTCTTCCTCCGGCGTTCTCGTCCAGCATCTTCTCCGCGGCGTCTTCTATCTTCTTCTCCTCGGGCCGCTCCGCACCCATGGCATTGGGGGGAGGCTCCCGCTCTTCTCTTCATCTTCTTCTCTTCTTCATCTTCTTCTTCATCTTCTTCTTCATCTCTTCTTCCTTCTTCTCTTCTTCATGTCTTCTGCGGGCCGCTCCGCAGCCATGCTGGCATGGAGGGAGGCTCCCGCTGTGTGACGGCGTCTCTTCGTCTGACGGTTCTTAAATAACGGGGGGCGGGGCCACCCGGTGACCCCGCCCCCCTCTGACGCACGGTGACATGACGGGACTTCCCTGTGACGTCACGGGGAATGCCACAGGGAAGTCCCGTCATGTCACCGTGCGTCAGAGGGGGGCGGGGTCACCGGGTGGCCCCGCCCCCCGTTATTTAAGAACCGTCAGACGAAGAGACGCCGTCACACAGCGGGAGCCTCCCTCCATGCCAGCATGGCTGCGGAGCGGCCTGCAGAAGACATGAAGAAGAGAAGAAGGAAGAAGAGATGAAGAAGAAGATGAAGAAGAAGATGAAGAAGAGAAGAAGATGAAGAGAAGAGCGGGAGCCTCCCCCCAATGCCATGGGTGCGGAGCGGCCCGAGGAGAAGAAGATAGAAGACGCCGCGGAGAAGATGCTGGACGAGAACGCCGGAGGAAGAACCAGAAGAGCCAGAAGAACCAGAAGAAGAAGAAGATGAAGGAAGAAAGAAGAAGCATTTAAATAAAGGAATTGTCAAAAACTGTCTCTTGTCATTTTTAACATTTTTGACAGTTTTTTAGTGAAATGGTAGGGGTAAGTACCCCCTTACCATTTCACACAGGGGGGGGCCGGGATCTGGGGGTCCCCTTGTTAAAGGGGGCTTCCAGATTCCGATAAGCCCCCCGCCCGCAGACCCCCACAACCACCGGCCACGGTTGTGAGGATGAGGCCCTTGTCCTCATCAACATGGGGACAAGGTGTTTTGGGGGGCTACCCCAAAGCACCCTCCCAATGTTGAGGGCATGTGGCCTGGTACGGTTCAGGAGGGGGGGGGGCCGCACTCTCGTCCCCCCTCTTTTCCTGCGGCCTGCCAGGTTGCGTGCTCGGATAAGGGTCTGGTATGGATTTTTAGGGGGACCCCACGCCGTTTTTTTTTTTTTTTTTGGCGCGGGGTTCCCCTTAAAATCCATACCAGACCTGAAGGGTCTGGTATGGAATTTAGGGGGAACCCCACGTCAATTTTTTTTTTAAATTTTGGCTGGGGTTCCCCTTAATATCCATACCAGACCTGAAGGGCCTTGTATGGAATTTAGGGGGACCCCCACATCATTTTTTTTTTTTTATTTTGGTTCGGGGTTCCCCTGTGGGGAATTCCCATGCCGTTTTTATCAATGAACTTCTATGTGTATTGTCGGCAATGCAATAGCCGCGGGTAGTTTTAAATGAGTTTTTTCCTTCCAAATGTCATTTTGCTGTCAGACTGTTCTAAACACAGGAAACATGCGCCCCTTTACAGGCATACTATAGACACCCCCCAGGTACGAAATTTAAAGGGATATTACACTTTTATTGTTTGACTTTAAGCATTAATAAAATCACTGCTCCTGAAAAAACGTCCGTTTTTAAAACTTTTTTTTGCATTGATCCATGTCCCCTGGGGCAGGACCCGGGTCCCCAAACACTTTTTATGACAATAACTTGCATATAAGCCTTTAAAATTAGCACTTTTGATTTCTCCCATAGACTTTTAAAGGGTGTTCCGCGGCATTCGAATTTGCCGCGAACACCCCAAATTGTTCGCTGTTCGGCGAACTTGCGAACAGCCAATGTTCGAGTAGAACATGAGTTCGACTCGAACTCGAAGCTCATCCCTAGTACTGACACTGAGCACTCACTGCCCAAGGAAAAATGAAGAAAACAAGTATGAAATGTGTAATGTCAACTTTCATTTGGGAAACATTTTGATTGTTGTGTTTAGGTACACTTAGGTACACTTTAATGAGAGAAATTATCCAGCCGCAGAAGAGTTTTATCCACAGGTCAAAGCACTTAATACAAAAGCATGTGTCGCTGTTAAAACTAATTGAAAAAAAAAGCCTTCCTGGTACTCATTGTAACTTATTTCTAGACCCTGTTTCATTAGTTAATTTTTTCAATCATGTTCACCAAGGGTACATTGTCATTCTAATTTTGTCTTTGGCCAAATGTTGCTGCCACTAATATTGTTAAATACATTAAAAATATACTTTATATTCTGATACTTTATTATTCCTGTTTTATGTTATTTTATTCTTTTTATATTTATTGTTGATCAATGAGCCTTTGATAATAAAAGCATTTTTTTCTTATTTATTTCAGCTACTTGAACATCATAACAGTAATAAAGTCATTAAAAAAACCCTGGAAAATGCAGACCTTTATATTGTTCCTGTTATTAATATTGATGGATTTGTGTACTCCTGGACTACGGTAAGAAAAAAATCCAACCAGCAAAATCATCTTCTAAAATTTTGAAGTGATTGTAAAGCCTTGTTTTTTTTTCAATTAAAATAATAAACATGGTATTCTTACTTGCCCTTTGCAGTGGTTTGGCACAGGGCAGCCCAGGATCCTCTTCTTCTTGGGTCCCTGGCTGGAGCTCCTGGCCCCTCCCGCCTATTGAGTGCACCCACAGCAAGCAGCTTGCTATGGGGCACCCAAGCCGAGCTGCAGCTCCATGTATCCACTCAGACACAGAGTTGCAGTTCGGCCACGCCCCCATCTCTCCTCATTGACTAACTGAGTTTGATTGACAACAGCAGAAGCCAATGGCGCCACTGCTGTGTCTCAGCCAATCAGGAGGGAGAGTCCCGGGCGACCGAGGCATTTGTGGACATCGCTGGATAGAGGTGGGGCTCAGGTAAGTATTATGCCGCGTACACACGGTCGGACTTTTCGGCTACAAAAGTCCGACAGCCTGTCCGACAGACTTTCGACGGACTTTTGGCGGACTTGCGGCGGACTTGCAGCAGACTTTCCTACGAACGGACTTGCCTACATACGATCACACAAAAGTCCGACGGATTCGTACGTGATGACGTACACCGGACTAAAATAAGGAAGTTGATAGCCAGTAGCCAATAGCTGCCCTAGCGTGGGTTTTTGTCCGTCGGACTAGCACACAGACGAACGGATTTCTGGGTCCGGCGTAGTTATGACGTAAAGATTTGAAGCATGTTTCAAATCTAAAGTCCGTCAGATTTGAGGCTGCAAAAGTTCGCTGAAAGTCCGCTGAAAGTCCGCTGAAAGTCCGGGGAAGCCCACACACGATCGGATTGTCAGCCAGCTTTAGTCCGTCGGCGTCCGTCGGACTTTTGTAGACGAAAAGTCCGACTGTGTGTACGCGGCATAAGGAGGGCTGAGGGGGCTGCTGCACACAGAAGACTTTTTATCTTAATGCATAGAATGCATTAAGATATAAAACCTTCTGCCTTTACAACCACTTTAACCACTCCATTCACAACTTGATAATATTAATACCATATTTTATCAATTCATCTCTTAAATGGTATTTTTTGTAAGCACATATTTTGTTTTAAAAGCAAGAATGGTCATGGGGTTCAAAGAAATTAGGTCCTGGATAGGATAAAACAGCCAGTGTGTAGGGGTTCCTTACTCCCATTTCCTCAGGGCTTATAAACCATATAAACTTTGCCGTTTTCCAGAGAATATGAATGATATGAATATGAATGATAACACAAAAAACATTTCTTTCACTCATGGTTAGTGTTTGGCTGAAGCTATTTATTATCAATCAACTGTGTTTACTCTTTTTAAATCACAATCACAACAGAAACTACCCAAATGACCCTGATCAAAAGTTTAGATACCCTGGTGATTTTGGCCTGATAACATGCACACAAGTGGAAACAAAGGGGTTTGAATGGCTATTAAAGGTAACCATCCTCATCTGTGATCTGTTTGCTTGTAATAAGTGTGTGTGTATAAAAGGTCAATGAGTTTCTGGACTTCTGACAGACCCTTGCATCCTCTATCCAGTGCTGCACTGACGTTTCTGGATTCATGGGGAAAGCAAAAGAATTGTCAACAGATCTGCGGGAATAGGTAGTTGAACTGTATAAAACAGGAAAGGGATATAAGTTCAAACTCTAATCAAGAAGTGGAAAATGAGGGGTTCTGTTGAAACCAAACCACAGTCAGGTAGACCAACTAAAATTTCAGCCACAACTGCCAGGAAAATTGTTCAGGATGCAAATAAAAAACCAACAAATAACTTCAGGTGAAATACAAGACTCTCTGAAAGCATGTGGTGTGGCTGTTTCAAGATGCACAATAAAGAGGCACTTGAAGAAAGATGTCGTCAGAAGAAAGCCATTACTATGCAAATGCCACAAAGTATCCCACTTACAATACGCCAAACAACACAGAGACAAGCCTCAGACCTTCTGGCACAAAGTCATTTGGAGTGATGAGACCAAAATTGAGCATTTTGGCCACAACCATAAACACTACATTTGGAGAGGAGTCAACAGGGCCTATGATGAAAGATACACCATTCCTAATGTGAAACACAGAGGTGGATCGCTGATGTTTTGGGAATGTGTGAGCTACAAAGGCACAGGAAATTTGGTCAAAATTGATGGCAAGATGAATGCAGTATGTTATCAAAAAATACTGGATTTGCATTCATCAGCCAGGAAGCTGAGCATGGGACGTATTTGGACATTCCAACAAGACAATGATCCAAAACACAAGGCCAAGTCTGCCTGTCATTGGCTACAGCAGAATAAAGTGAAGGTTCTGGAGTGGCCATCTCAGTCTCCTGACCTCAATATCATTGAGCCACTCTGGGGAGATCTCAAACGTGCAGTTCATGCAAGACAGCCCAAGAATTTACAGGAACTGGAGGCTTTTTGCCAAGAGGAATGGGCAGCTTTACTATCTGAGAAGATAAAGAGCCTCATCCACAAATACTACTAAAGACTTCAAGCTGTCATTGATGTTAAAGGGGGAAATACACGATATTAAAAACTGGGGTATGTGAACTTCTGATCGGGGTCATTTGGGTAGTTTCTGTTGTGATTATGATTTAAAAAGAGTAAACACAGTTGGTTGATAATAAATGGCTTCAGCCAAAGACTAATCATGAGTGAAAGAAACGTTTTTGTGTTATCATTTATATTCTCTGAAAGATGGCCAATAAATCATAAATTCTGCCAGGGTATGTAAACTTATGAGCACACTGTATATTACCTCATGTAAGCTCTACAAGAAGGAAGAACAAACTTGTATTGCTTTTGTAAACTGCTAATCTCTCAATCTCTTATGTATCTGAGATGAACAAGGATAGATATATTCATAATGTAGCCCAAGTGGCTTTCTAAGATACAGTAGGAGAATGAGCATAGCCATCTAAGGTCAGGAAGTATATTATTAACAGGATTATCAGGTGAAAATAAAATAAAAAAAGATTAAAAAATATTCTAGCAAGTTAAAACGTACATTGTAAGTGAATAGAAAAATATTTTAAGGAAAGGAAAAACACTGCAAATTGGCATTTAAAATATTAGATTTTTTTCTGTGCTTTTACCTATAACAAATATAATAAATAATTGTGTGCTGCTATGTTTTTGTTAAAGCGAACTCTAAAATTATAGTGGATCGCTCACACCAAAACTCCCTCTCATAAGTAGTGTGTACAATATACTAATTATTCAACCAGTGGTGTCGTGCTCCTGTGCAAATTATGATGCTGTCTCGATGAAATTGTAATACAATGTGACTGAATAAATAATGATGTCCCTAAATCTGAATACATATAAATAAAATGCTATTAACGCATATAGTGAAACAAAATCACAAATAAAAGCGAATCATACTCAAGGCCGGCACCAGCATAAGGCAGACAAGGAAGCTGTCTAAGGGCACTAGGAGAGGGGGGGCAAAGCCAGGGGTTCCTCAAGAGGTGCTAATGCTAGTGCCGGCAGCCAGCCCTGCTCACACCCATCAATAATTAAGTTGCGCTAAACTCCTTAATCATTGTTACATAGAGATAGTGAAAAAATTGAAAAATTAATATCACAAATAAAGTCCATCCAATGTAAGATGAAAAACTGATGTGAAACTGACAAACGATGCACCCAAAGAATGTTGTAATAGAAAGATGACTTCCATCGTTAAACACACTACCGTTTACTGACTTCCAATGATCTCCTGTCATGGTAGATCACAAGCGCTTTCGGCTTAATACCCAGCCCGGGCCTTTGGTAAACACAGCAATGGTCACAGCGTCTTCCTTGATTGCATCACTCAAAGGGGCTTATTGCCACACTATCCCCATAAAGAAATAAAGGCTTCCAAAGTATAAAATATTTGTGGTAATTTAATAGGTAAGAAAGTATTGCGCTTACAATTAGGTAGAATATAAAATTCAAGCCGCCGGCTCTCCCATGCAGCCCGTCACTTTGGGACCTGCGTAAATGCAATGACTTCAGCACGTCGCTCCTCCCTACACCCTACACTCACCTCTCCCGATTCGAGTCCCAGCCCTGCCTACTGCACTCCTCCTCCTCTGCAGTGCAGAGAGACACCCTCGGCTCAAAGACATAAACCCCTCTCTATTCAGCCCTCGAGATGAGATTTACTGGATCATGGAAAAAATATTCCTCCCACCTGGGTTGTAGCAGAGAGAGGGTCACGAACGCCTCCAGTTCAGCAGCACACAGAGACTATTGCCGCTGAATTGGAGGGTGTGTGAGATGAAAGGGAGCCCCGAGGAGGAGCCCAGAGGCGAGTGACACCAGGGGAGAGGGGCCAAGGTCAGTAGAGGGCCCAGGAGGAGCGCGAGTGGCACTGGTACAACCACAGATGAAGATTTTTCTCTCCCATCTCTGTGGAAGGTGGAGCAAGCAAACTGCTTCTAGCTTTATGGTGTCAAAGTCTGGCTGGCTGTGTATGTTATTGTGCCAGCCCTACCCTTGTGCTATGCCCACAGTCTCTGACCTTCTCTTGTGTCATGCCTGTAGTCTCTGATCGTGCCTTGTGCCATGCCCACGGTCTCAGTTCATCCCTTGTGCCATGCAAGCAGTCTCTGACTGTCCCTTGTGCCATTCCCGCAGTCTCTGACCATCCCTTGTGCCATGCCCGCAGTCTTTGACCGTCCCTTGTGTCATGCCCGCATTCTCTGACCTTCCCCTGAGCCATGCCTATAGTATTTTACCATCCCTTTTGCTATTCCCGCAGTCTCTGGCTTTCCCTTGTGCCATGCCCGCAGCCTCTAACCATCCCTTGTCCCAGGTATGCAGTTTCTGATCATCCCTTGTGCTATGTATGCAGTCTTTGACCATCTCTTGTGCCACGAATGCAGTCTCAGACCATCTCTTGTGCCATGTATGCAGCCTCTGACCATCTCTTGTGCCATGTATGCAGCCTCTGACCATCTCTTGTGCCATGTATGCAGTCTCGGACCATCCCTTGTGCCATGTATGGAGTCTCTGACAAATTCTTGTGCCATGTATGCAGTCTCTGACCATCCCATGTGCCATGTATGTAGACTCTGACCATCCCTTGTGCCATGTTTGCAGTCTCTGACAATCTCTTGTTCAATGTATGCAGTCTCTGACAATCCCTTGTGCCATGTATGCATTCTCTGACCATCTCTTGTTCCATGTATGTAGTCTCTGACAATCTCTTGTGCCATGTATGGTGTGGCTATGGTGACCAGAGACTCCCTTATATCAGAGTTTCCTTTTATACTAGAGTTCACAGCATCCACGTTTTACATCAGAGTCCTCAGAGTTCTTCTTTACAGTAGGGTTCACAATGTTCCCTTTTACGTCAGAGTACACATAGTTCCCACTTACACTGTAAAGGAAAACCTTGTGTTGGGTTATAATAACCTGATCTTCAAATAAATGGAGAAATGTGTTTTTTGCCTTTTGTTGTACCTTAAGCACATTGATAATGACACTAGTTACATGTGCAATTAGCACAATATATAACTTAAATATTGATATCTGCACTGTTTTGCACTGGAATGGGCCATTTTATGTATTTTTTTAAGTGAAAAATGTGGCTCTGTCAGTAAGTTTGATGATTTCTGCCAGTAAAAATTCCATGCTGTTTGTAAATTTTAGGCTTCCTTCCAGTAAATTTCACTTAGGGGGTTGGCAACACTGCACCCCAGTAAAGTGCCCCCCTCCCCCTGCTATGCATTGTGAGCTCTGCTTGCCCATCTCTAGCGACTGGACATACATACATCCTCTCTCCTCCCTATCTTGTTTGTGACCCAAAAAGCGACATTGACAGCTTCCCCGGCCATGAAGGCCAGAAAAGAATGTTTCTGATTGATGATTGATCTGATTGATGATGTAACATCAGCAGGCAAATAAAGTGTATGCCATATGGGGGTGGGGGTTTGCATTGTGGAGAGGAGGGAGGTGGCAGGAGAATGGTTAGGAGGGGATCCAAAATGCACCTTCCCCTAAGTAGACAAAAATCCTTGCACTGGCCCTGATGATACTCATTGTGAAACAATCATAAATACTCATATAATGTTCATAAAGTGCATGAATAAAGTAATATATTATAAAAGTCTTGTGTTAATGACATAAACCAGATGTGACCAGAACTGTGTGACTGCGACAGAGTGAACCAGACATAAACAGGTGAAAGTAAATAAGTTTATTAAAGTAAATGCATATAAATGTGAACACACCACCAATACAAACAGAGTGAACAAACTGAACAACCAAACAGTGATAATAAACCAACCAGTATATATATATATATATATATATATATATATAGCAAAAAGGGAGTACCAGAATCATAGTCAAGCCAGGCCAGGGTCATAAACAGGAGATCAGCAGATGGGGGGCAGGAGTAAACAGACAGGGAACAAGATGGAGGGAATCAGGCTGCAGGACAAGGATCCAGGGATACAGGAACCGAAACAAAAAGGTTCAGGGTTCAGGATACAGGATACAGGAATTAGGGTTCAGGTCCAGGAACAGGATCACAGATAAACAGGCTGCAGGTCAGGGCACAAGTGGGCAAAGTTACATCAAGCGGGGCAGCAGGCACATCTAGCAGGCAGCAGGCACAGGCACACCAAGCAGGTCAGCAGGCACAGGCACATCAAGCTGGGCAGCAGGCAGAGGCACATCAAGCTGGGCAGCAGGCACGAGCACATCAAGCTGGGCAGCAGGCACTGACACATCAAGATGGGCAACAGGCACGGACACATCAAGTTGGGCAGCAGGCACAGACACATCAAGCTGGGCAGCAGGCACGGTCATTTCAAGCTGGGCAGCAGGCACGGGCACTTCAAGCTGGGCAACATGCACTTCATTCATCTGATAGAATGTTGATGTGATAGTACATTGCATATATTTATTTATGTGTAATCTTATAATTTTTATATGGTTCTTTATTTGCTTTTTTGTTGTTTCTATACTCAAAAATCAATTTATAGCGCAGCTTATTTTTTATGTTACTTCAAGCTGGGCTACAGGCATGGGCACTTCAAGCTGGACAACAGGCACGGGCACTTCAAGCTGGGCAGCAGGCACGGGTACATCAAGATGGGTAGCAGACAGTGGCACATCAGGCTGGACAGCAGACAGTGGCACATCACGCTGGGCAGTAGACAGAGGCTCATCAGGCTGGGCAGCAGACAGAGGCTCATCAGGCTGGGCAGCAGACAGTGGCACATCAGGCTGGGCAGCAGACAGAGGCTCATCAGGCTGGGCAGCAGACAGGAACTCATCAGGCTGGGCAGCAGACAGAGGCTCATCAGGCTGGGCAGCAGACAGAGGCTCATCAGGCTGGGCAGCAGACAATAACAAATCAGGCTGGGCAGCAGACAGAGGCTCAACAGACTGGGCAGCAGGCAGAGGCTCATCAGACTGGGCAGCAGACAGAGGCTCATCAGACTGGGCAGCAGACAGAGGCTCATCAGACTGGGCAGCAGACAGGAACTCATCAGGCTGGGCAGTAGACAGAGGCTCATCAGGCTGGGCAGCAGACAGAGGCTCATCAGGCTGGGCAGCGGACAGGAACACATCAGGCTGGGCAGCAGGCTCTGTAGGCCAGGAAACGGGCAATGCACCCTCAGACCGGAAAACAGACACCGGGACTTCAGGCTGAAACGCTGGCTCTGGTTCTTCGGGCTGGACCGCCGGCTCTGGTTCTTCAGGCTGGAACGCTGGCTCTGGCTCTTCAGGCTGGAATGCTGGCTCTGGTTCTTCGGACTGGAAAGCTGGCTCTGGCTCTTCAGGCTGGAAAGCTGGCTCTGGCTCTTCAGGCTGGGATACTGGCACCGGAACTTCAAGCTGGGACAGATTGGTGGGTGTGGAGGCATGTTGGGTTAATGGCAGGATCGTTTTGGTTGGGAAAAACTTTAGTTTTTTCTTTGGCTTAGCCACTGAAGCTCTGTAGGTGTCTGCAGGACAGTAGGTAAGGGGTGCAGCTCACTGGAAAGGAGGATTGGGATATGGCAGGGAAGAGGTAACAGTAGCTGGGGGAAGATCTTGTGGGTTTGTAGGCAGCGGAGAAGAGACAGGTGGGTTGAATGCAGGTACAGGGAGCAGAGACCGGATATGAGTATTTGGTTGGGAGCAGCATATACTGGGCTGCAACTGAGGTTGACATGGCTGATGGGGAAACATACATTTGGGTAGGCTGGTGTCTGATGGCAGAGGTGGTTTGTTTGGCTGGGGCTGATTGCACCATGTCAGACCATGCCGAAAGTATAGTTTGTACAAACTGTAGTTTTAAATCTCCCTGTCTAACAAAAGACTAAGCAGACACAATGCACTCAGCAATCACTTGTGGGGAACAGGCTGAGTAGTGCTCACAAAATTGGGGGGATCATCCTCAAAAAGCCACTCTAGGGATACAACCTGATTTATACTAAAAGGAGGAGAGAAATCATCATGGCCCTCTGGAATACAAGGCAGAGCCAGCTCAGTACAGATCTTGATAAAAGGCTGCACCTCCCCAAACAATATATAACCCCGATCGACCAGGGAGTGAGCCAAACGGACAGCTGCAAACAACTGGTCACTAGACCATCCTTTGAAAGCCTGGCGGCAATAATCACTACTTTCAGATGCCAGCAGAGAAAAATAAATAACCTCATCAGCATTCATGTTTGCAACCAAAATGAATCAAAATGGTTCCCCTGTGCAACCACTTCTGGTCAGGGATGGCCCTGGTATTCTGTCATAAACCAGATGTGACCAGAACTGTGTGACTGCGGCAGAGTGAACCAGACATTAACAGGTGAAAGTAAATACGTTTAATAAAGTAAATGCATATAAATGTGAACACACCACCAATACAGAGTGAACAAACTGAACAACCAAATAGCTTGCCCATCTCCAGCGACCGGGACCAGGCATACCAGGTGCCGGAGGGGTAGAGGGGAGAGAGAAGAGCAGACATGCATCCTCCATCCTCCCTTTCTTGTTCATGACCCAAAAAGCGACACTGACAGCTTCCCCATGAAGGCCAGAAAAGAATGTAAGGCGATCTACTGTCACTTACCTGGTAGGTTGTGAGCCTGAAGTGCAGAGAAAGACCTCCCTTACAGCTCCCACTCCCGTTCCCCTGGAATGGAAACAGAGGGTCAGGAGTGAAGAGTGGTATGGGTGCCTGGCAGGATCAACGGCGGCTGGAAGTACAGTAGTGGTGGCACCCTCCTGAATCAAGAACCTGAAGACAGAAACTGGAATGCAGGTAGGACCAGGAACCCAACAGGTCAGCAGGCCGGATAGTGGAATACTGGACTGGAACCAGGAACAACAGCAGGTAGTAGCCTGGAACGCTGGACTGGAACAAGCAGCAGGTAGCAGACTGGAACGCTGGGCTGGAACCAGGAACAACAGCAGGTAGTAGCCTGGAACGCTGGACTGGAACCAGGAACAAGCAGTAGGTAGCAGACTGGAACGCTGGGCTGGAACCAGGAAAAACAGCAGGTAGTAGACTGGAACGCTGGGCTGGAACCAGGAACAAGCAGTAGGTAGCAGACTGGAATGCTGGGCTGGAACCAGGAACAACAGCAGGTAGTAGCCTGGAACGCTGGACTGGAACCAGGAACAACAGCAGGTAGTAGCCTGGAACGCTGGACTGGAACCAGGAACAACAGCAGGTAGTAGCCTGGAACGCTGGACTGGAACCAGGAACAAGCAGTAGGTAGTAGCCTGGAACGCTGGACTGGAACCTGGAACAAGCAGTAGGTAGCAGACTGGAAGCTGGTAGATACAGCAGAGGGTCAACAAGCCAGTGGTCGGTAGTGGTCGGACAGCAGAGGTACCAGGGGTAATGCAGAGGGATGGTCAGGCAAGCCAAGAGGGTCTGGTGCAGGCGGATAGCAGGATGGTCAAACAGGAAGCCGGGTCAGATAACAGGATACACAGATTAGATCAGGAAACACTCACAGAACGCTGTAGAGCAGACAGCGGGGATGGAGTGTGACAGGCAGGTTTAAATAGCCTGCCTGACACCAGCGGGAGTGCGCGCGCGCGTGCCCGTGCGTGACCGCACCCGTGAATGTGCGCGCATGCACAATGGAACCTGTGGCCGAGTTCCCGTGCGCCCGGGACGCTGGTTACTGGCAGGATCTTTATGACATCTACACTGCATTACATTCATGACTAAATGCATGGTAACATTGAGGATGTAACATCAGCAGGCAAATAAAGTGTATGCCATATGGGGGTGGGGGTTTGCATTGTGGAAAGGAGGGAGGTGGCAGGAGAATGGTTAGGAGAGGATCCAAAATGCACCTTCGCCTAAGTAGACAAAAATCCTTGCACTGGCCCTGATGACACTCATTGTGAAAGGAGTTGCAACTGAGTAAATAAGTTGGGCTGCAACTGAGGTTGACATGGCTGATGGGGAAACATACATTTGGGTAGGCTGGTGTCTGATGGCAGAGGTGGTTTGTTTGGCTGGGGCTGATTGCACCATGTCAGACCATGCCCAAAGTATAGGTTGTACAAACTGTAGTTTTAAATCTCCCTGTCTAACAATAGACTGAGCAGACACAATGCACGCAGCAATCACCTGCAGGGAACAAGTAAATAAGTTTATTAAAGTCAAATGCATATAAATGTGAACACACCACCAATACAGAGTGAACAAACTGAACAACCAAATAGTGATAATAAACCAACCAGTATAAATAAAGCAAAAAGGGAGTACCAGAATCGTAGTCAAGCCAGGGCAGGGTCATAAACAGGAGATCAGCAGATGGGGGGCCAGGAGTAAACAGACAGGGAACAAGATTGAAGGAATCAGGCTGCAGGGCAAGGATTCAGGGATACAGGAACAGAAACAAACAGGTTCAGGGTTTAGGATACAGGATACAGGATACAGGAATCAGGGTTCAGGTCTAGGATCAGGATCACAGATAAACAGGCTGCAGGTCAGGGCACAAGGACAATACCAGGGCAAGGTGTGTGTGCACTTGCTGGGTATTTATACTATAGCTGCTATCAAATTCAGGTTATGCCTAATTGCAGAAGGTAATGCCTGCTCCACACTGCCAGGATCCATCCGCTGGTGAACGCCAGTACTGCGGCCTAAAGATGACATAATACCAGCAGGAAGAAGCTCTGACAGTTTAAAACTGCCAGGAGGAACAACTGCTGGTGGACCTCAGTACAAATGATAGATATTACCAGCGGAGGGAACCTTTCTTGACAGTTAAGTAGCAACTTGTATGCAGATTCTTCACTTAAAATCACCCCTAAGTGCAGAAAAGACACCACCACATATGCATGATATTACTCCACCAGATGTGCCCTCACCTTAGGGTTATGACTAACCAATGGTCAATATGCGCCTTGATCCCTTACAGGAAACTGGTAAAGGTGTCATAATGGTATATATACATCCGATGTTTAACTCATCTCCTCCATTTCTCCTCGTCCTTATCCAATCAGCATGCACAAGAAACTGAGGATTATGATCACTATTAAGGTGTGCCGATATCTCAAAGCTCTAATCTCCTTTAATCTGTCACACCTTTTCTCCAGATAGTCACCATAAAAGAAAACTATACTGTACATAGTGTTCAGTCTTTTAAAAACTTTTTAACCTTTTATTTAAAACTACAATCAGTGCACTCACGTTCAGAAGGTGCTCCAAGTGCACAAAACATTTATCCAAATACATGAATCAATATTAAAATTCCAGTTTGGTTTATCACTGTTGTTCGTGTACCAAACACTCTGTGATGTCCGCCGGTCCCTCCCGCCATTAGCCAGTGTGCTATTAGCATTTTATTTATATGTATTCAGATTTAGAGACATCATTATTTGTTTAGTCATATTGTATTGCAATTTCATCTAATATTTAAAGAGGTAGCATCATAATTTTCAAAGGAGTGAGGCACCACTGGTTGAATTGTCTGTGCTTTTGCCTGCATATTTTAAAGTTAATGATATGGTTTCTTTAAGCAATTTATCACTTGAAGGTTTTATTTTCATTTTCTTTTTATCCTTTTACTACACAGGACCGTCTCTGGAGAAAAACCCGCTCACCACATAACAATGGAACTTGCTTTGGGGTAGACCTCAACCGAAACTTTGATTCAAGCTGGTGTTGTAAGTTCATGGAAAAACAATGTTTATCTCTGTATATAAAAGTGGCATTAGTAATAGTTTAAAAAGTTATTTTTCATATACACTGAACCTCTCCTGCATATTCAGTATGAGTTCAACCACTTGCCGACCGCCGCACGCCAATGTACGTCCCTTTTTTGAGGACGGATATGGTTGTTATGGCAACAGCTAGCTGCCATAACCCCGGTATCCCTGTTTTCGACCGGCTACAAGATAAAAGTGGTCTCTGCAGCGGATTCGCCACGAGATCACTTTTATCGGTGGTGGGAGAGGGGCCCCCTCCCGCCGCGATCCAGTGCCCTCCGCCACTTACCGGAGCCATCGGCAGCGGCGGAGGCGATTGCAGCCGTTCCCTAGCTGTGTATGGAGACGAGTGGGGGGAAGATGGCCCCCACCCATCTCCATGACACTGTAGGGCGGAAGCGACGTCAAAACGTCACTTCCGCCCATACCTCTTAAAGCCACATTTTTTCAAATGACATTTTTTTTTTCATTTAAGTCCAAATATGAGATCTGAGTACTTTTTGACCCCAGATCTCATATTTAAGAGGACCTGTCATGCTTTTTTCTAATACAAGGAATGTTTACATTCCTTGTAATAGGAATAAAAGTGACCCAAATATTTAAAAAAAAAAACAGTGTAAAAATAAATAAAATAAAATAAATAAGAAAAAAAAATGTAAAACTCCCTGTCCCGACAAGCTTGCGCGCAGAAGCGAACGCATACGTGAGTAACGCCCACATATGAAAACGGTGGTAAAACCACACATGTAAGGTATCACCGAGCTAGAGTGAGAGCAATAATTCTAGCCCTAGACCTCCTCTTTAATGCAAAACATGCAATCTGTAGAATTTTTTAAACGTCGCCTATGGAGATTTTTGAGGGTAAATGTTTGACGCCATTCTACGAGCGGGCGCAATTTTGAAGCGTGACATGTTGGGTATCAATTTACTCAGCGTAACATTATCTTTCACAAGATTGCAGATTGCAATCTTTCTACAGATTGCATGTTTTGCATTAAAGAGGAGGTCTAGGGCTAGAATTATAAAATTGGGCTAACTGTACTGTTGTCTTATTTTTTTATTCAAAAAAGTGATTTTTTTCCAAAAAAAATGCGCTTGTAAGACCGCTGCGCAAATACGATGTGAAAAAAGGTATTGCAATGACCGCCATTTTATTCTCTAGGGTGTTAGAAAAAAAACATTTTATAATGTTTGGGGATTCTAAGTAATTTTCTAGCAAAAAAACGGAAAATTGTATCATACTTACCGTAATTTTCCTTTCCTGATGCCAATCCATGGCAGCATACTAGTGATAGGCTCTGCCTTTCTCCCCTCCCTCAGGACCAATGAAATAGCATAAATTAAAGGCCAGTTAGGCCCCGCCCCATTCTTCGTAATTAGCTAGATACCGAATTGCACAAGGGTGGGTCCGTATGCTGCCATGGATTGGCGTCAGGAAGGGAAAATTACGGTAAGTATGATACAATTTTCCATTTTGCTGATGCCACAATGGCAGCATACTAGTGATACATATCCTAGCTGACAGGGTGGGTTCTACTTAACAAACCAAAATAATTATTTTATATATATTATATATATATATTTTCAAATGGGACAGAAGACTGAACAGTCATTCCTCCGAAGCTCACTGATGACACCCAGATCTTTTCTGTAAAGGTTGAAAAGGTATGCTGGGAAAAGCATGCCACTTTCCTGTAGAATGAATCCATAGATGCTTTCAACTGGACCGCCTATGAGGCCTCAACGACCCATTTCCCATCTGCACAACTAATCTTGCTAAAGTCCAGGAGGCAACCTCTCTTGCCTAAAGAATTCCATCTGGAACAGTGAAAGACTTATCATATGAACTGAAAAGAGCAATTGTGGACAGAAACTTCAGTCAAGCTCTGGGAATGACCAATTTGTATGTTTTTCTTGCTTGAACGTCTGGAAAGTTAGGCAATGGACAGATGATTGATAGATGGAGGGCTGTCGCTACCTCTGATATAAGCTGAACTACAGGATGTAGCTCTACTCCTGTAACAAAAGCAATATGCTTTTCTGAAGCTCTAAGGGCTTTAAACTCGAACCGACTTTGACGATTTGCGCTAAATACTGGTTAGTAAGCGATGTCTTATACGGAACACTGCCCTGTTGGAGTAAGCAGTTGAAATAAACCCCAACAGCATTGAAAGATTTTAATTGTGAAAGATTCTCTCTCGCGGTTGACGAAACCTCCTGACTGTCTTTAAAATTTTGCAAACTAAAGGGCCTTTGGCCAAATTAAACCTTGCTGACACCTGCAACCTCAAAAGAGTATAGGGTAAGGTTCATGTCCAATCTGACCTACAAGAAGACCAGAACAGCTGCCACCAGAGGTGCAGTAAGAATAATATCTTGCCATGCAAAATAGAAAAAAACACAAGTTTGTTCCAGATCTTGGCATAGAGGCTGTTAGTAGAGTGCCTTTCGCACCCCCCAAAGTATAGCTCACTCTTGGAGCAACTCTGGAGCAATCTAGGTTCTGCTGCTTCCCCTTCCCGCCATTATGCTTACATCTCTGGTCTGTGCATGTGTGAAGGAGAATAAACTTCTGTATCCTGAAGTAGATAGCCAGGAAGCACCAAGACTCCTATGGTCAGAATGGAGGAGTGGTCGTGACTACCATGCTCATTCTTGACAGCTTCCAGAGGAATTTCATTACGAGAGAAGTTGGGGAAAAACGTATACAGTAGGCTTGATTGCAGTTTCATGGAGAAACTCAGCTTGTTGTCTGCTTTGGGGAGCGTAAACCGAGTCAGACCTCTTCTTAAATTGGCATTTGCTGTGAGAAGCAAAGAAGCCTGTCTGTGGTAGTCCACCTGTGGACAAGCCTCCCCCTCATGCTCTGGCAAGCTTGCATGATGGACAGTATGTCCATGTATTCCAGTCCCCTAGGAGGTAAATTGCTCCCGAATTTGCTGGTGATCTTCCTACCCAGACATTCTGGGTTCTACATCTCTCCATAGCATATTGCCGCGAGATCCTCCCTGGAGCTGAAAATATGCAATTGCTGTCCTGTTGCTCAACCACAAGATGACTGGTCACCCTTGATTCTGTGTAGCAAGGTCAAAGTGATAAAAAAGGCTGCCTGACCTTACAGCGCTTTCGAGACTACCTTCCTTGGCTAGCAAACTCCGCTTGCCTTGACCGACAGACCCTCCAGGCTGTCTTACCGATATGATTTATCACATTGATCGAGTCAGATGGTTCGTGACATCCTCAAGGTCTTTCCATCACCGCGGACCGCTTTACATACTGTGTGACACTGACTATAGCTGCGCCGGATCCTGTTTCATCCATTGTAGTTGAAACTAGCAACGGTGCCCATGTACCCAAGGTATCATCGGTATGAATGACAACATTACGGCCAGGAGGCTGAGACACCTAGAAGTCGTCCAGGAAGTAGAGGCATCTGATCTTAGAATACTTCTTATGACCTTCACTGTCCTTTTCTGATGGAAGCAAAACAGAGGAACCAGTAGAGCCCACACAAGCACTTTAACTGTTGGAAAGCAAAAGTTGCCTTTTTTTTTTTTTTATGTAGAAAGGAATGACGCCCAGGTAGTGGCGAATCTGGAGACCCTGTTCTCCAAGAGGAACTGACACGGCACTGAAACCTCTGTGAATATTCTTACAGATATTCATAGGCTAAAAAGTAGGCTGATAAAGCGGAGATGTGTCCCACCAATCGCCAAATTTACTTACTTTGGAATAAAAAAGAAAAGAAAATTTTTTTGGGATGTAAGGCTAATGCCGCGTACACACGGTCGGACTTTTCAGCTACAAAAGCCCGACAGCCCGTCCGACAGACTTTCGACAGACTTTTGACGGACTTTTGGCGGACTTTCAACAGACTTTCTAATGACCGGACTTGCCTACACACGATCACACAAAAGTCAGACGGATTCGTACGTGATGACATACACCGGACATAAATAAGGAAGTTGATAGCCAGTAGCCAATAGCTGCCCTAGCGTCGGTTTTTGTCAGTCGGACTAGCATACAGACGAGTGGATTTCTGGGTCCGGCGGAGTTACGAAGTAAAGATTTAAAGCATGTTCCAAATCTAAAGTCCGCCAGATTTGCGACTGGAAACGTCCGGTGAAGCCCACACACGATCGGATTGTCCGCCGGACTCGGTCCATCGGCGTCCGTCGGACAAGTCCAGGCGAAAAGTCCCAACATGTGTACGCGGCATTAGAATCCTGACGATCTAGGGAAAGCCTCCAGCCATCTGCTGCAAGCGAATGCTTCTCTCCAACCCCCGCGACCTACAAACAGGGGTGGGTAAGAAACCTACAATCTCTCCTGTAAGATGGGGCCAGGACAGCTCCCCTCTGAGTCTGAAGTGTCTGTAAGTATTGTAACCGCCGTGGTTGCGGTGGATCTGGCAGGTTCGAGGGGGAGAAAAAGGTCCGGAGAAGGAACTGTGAGGAATCCACCAAAGTGACCATGAGTGCCTATCCTCCAAGGATCTGCACAATCCACTGTCCAGTAACTGTGATGCATGCCCACTGGGACTTACCTTAAAAGTCTGGGCATGCACCCGGTAAAAGGGTTTTGTGGGTTCCTGCGATACACCCAAAGATTTTCATTTATGGACCTTATGAAAGGTTGCCCCTAGAGGAGCGGAACCTAGCGGGAGAAACACATTTCACCTTTTATTTATTATTATTTATTTTTAGTTATATATTTTTTTTTTACTTTCCTGCTTTCTGTTATGGGAGAAGAACGGACCCTCCTCCTGTCACTTCCGACATGGTTGTCTCTGGTTTCATATCAAACAGAGATCTTGCACTATAAAGTGACTATTCCAATTTTGTTTCTAAGAAGCCAAACACAGCCCCGGGTCTCAACCATAGGGTACCTCTAGCCGTAACTGAGTATAGCATTGCCTTGGCCAGGCACCAGGTTGAGACTATTGCTGCTTCCGCAGTGAAAGTTGCCGATACATCTTGGCCGGGTCCCAAGATATCAGCCCTAAGGATTTCCTCTCCGACCATATCCTGGGAGCAGAAACCCAAAGTCCCCGTCATCAAGGTAAAGGCGTCTGTTGAGTGGCAGGCCCTTCCCAGCCGCCACCCTATTGGACAACAGCCGGTCCCACTGTAGGCATGGATTTCAGCGATGCTATATGCTCCTTGAATTAAACCAGTTTCCAAAGAAAAAGTGATTGCTCATTGAAAGGGTAAATATGACTTTGTCTTTTAACCCATGTAATGGTCTGCATGACTGCCTGGATACACAGTTCTCCAAAGAAAAACTGACACCAAGTAGCTCCAGATCTTCCTCTGGTGCAAGGGAGCTAAAATCATTTGCAGGCTGTGCCCCCTCCTCAGGAGTACTGAGAGGATGAGTGATCCATGAGGCAGGTTTTTCTGCTAGTGACTAGACCCGCAACAAGGGGGCTAGCTAGAGTAATTACAGTGAGTTTAAAACAGAAGTTTTGTGCCACCTTATAAGTAAAATGAACATTCGGTATTACCTGTCAGCTGCAAACTTCAACCAGGCCGACTTCACTCACCAGTCTCCTGGGCATAGGCACTGTGCCACAGGTCCTGCAGGACTCTTGTTGGGGTGCTGGGTCTGGAAAAGAAGAGCTAAGACTTTCTCCTTGGAACCTCTCTCCTGAGTGGGAGCGGCATCAGAGCTATGCTTCTCTGAAGAACGTCTGCCTTTCTATGGCCTCTGGCTCTGGCCTTTGAGAGCGTGGGCGCGTGGAGCTGAAGCAAATCAAAGCAATCCGCATGAGAGGGCACTCTTTTCCTGAAAACTTACCGACACGGTGGTCCCCACCTAAGTGTTGAGGGTCTTTTGTATGGGTGGTTAATGATACTCGATCCGTGGAGAAATGGGACAATAAAAAAGAAAGAAGGACGGCACCCTCTAAGTGCAGCATGTATGTTAAAAATATTTATTACAATAGATAAAAACACTCACATTTGAGTTGCTAAAAACCAGCATGTAAAGTAGTTTCATCCGCGTGCTCTCGGGGGATGTGGATGTCACGGGCCAGTGGGGGGGTTCCTGGGATGTGAGTCCTGTGACCTGGGTCCTGGTAGCTGTTCCGGTGGTGCCGAGGGTCCTCAGAGCCTCCGGGCGGCCAGGATATCGGTCATGGATCCTCCGTGGAGCGCCGTGCTGACCTGCGTCTTCACTTCCGGGAGCTGGGTGAGGCGGGTGGTGCTTCGCGTTCGGAGCATGCGTGCTCCTTCATCAGGCTATGCTGGTGGCCATATTCAGTGTGGGAATTCATACCATAGGCAATGGGAGGGGTGGAGAGGTAATTGAGAGGAGGGCGGGACTATGTATAATGATTGGGCACGTAGGTAACCATGGAGATGGGGTGTACACAATGTGGAAGGGGAGTGAAGGGAGACGGGGCGTGGGCGGGGCGGGGAGTGAGAAGAGGGGGAAAAAAAGGAGATATGCAAATGAGTGTGTTGTGGTAAGAACATATATGTGTGTATATGGATAGTGGGGTAAGGAGAAGGCGGTCTATAGGAAGAGGAATGTTGTATTGATCATAGTGGACGGGAACAAAACATATATACCTATATATATACATACACACACATATATATATATATATATATATATATACACATACACGTCAACATATATGGGAAGGGAATACAAAAATGCAGAAAATGGTATATAATTAAATAGGTATATAATTATAGGGAGAGATTGGTGGTATATATGAGAGAAATGACGCAATGATGGAAAAGGGATAAAACATGTACAATGTATATACGTGTGTAAACACAAAGAACCGTTTATAAAGGATCCCTTCACACACACATACACATATATACACATTTAAATGACGCGTAAGATTGGGACAAAAGGAGGGGGGGGCGTGTGTTTCCAGACGGGTATTTGGGAATGAGAGTATGGTTTTGGGAAATACTGAGAAATAAATAAATAAAAGTAAAAATAAAAAAAATATATAGAAATATAAATAAAAATAAAGATAAATATAAATATATAAATAAAAATACAAGTACAAATAAATAACAATAAAAATATAAAAAAATATAAAAATAGAAATAAGGAAAAAAAAAATGTTTTTAATAAAAATAAATATAAATATAAAAATAAAATAAGGAATAAAAATAAAAATGGTATGTGTTATACACTAGGGCTATGTGGATAGGGGTAATGGGTGAGAGACGGGTATACCCATACACGTGTTCCACGTAGACTGTAAGTTAATGTGGTAGTGACTAGATGATGGATAAAACAATAAATGAGACAACAGGTAGGACAATGGATGAAACAATACGTGGTGAATTGAGATGAGATGATGTGATGAGGCAGGGATATGGTTGGGGTCACAGCAAAATGTTAATTTCAATGCCTTCATTGAGGCCTCCTGGCGATAAAGTGTCCAGTGTGTATATCCAGTAGTTTTCTCTTTCACACAACCTTTTGTAGCGTTCAGCGGTAGGGAGGGTGGGTGGAATAGACTCAATAACCCACACGCGTAGCCCTGAAGATGTTTGTCCATGATGTTCTTTAAAATGTCTTGGTACACTATGCTTGTCAATGCCCTTCTCTACAAGGTTACGATGCTCACCAAACCTTTTGCGGAACGGGCGTATAGTGCGGCCTACGTATAGTAGGCCGCAGGGGCATGTGAGGCAATAGACCACATAATCTGAACCACAATTGAAGAAGTTGATGACATATAGTTTACCCTTATGATGGAAGTCTTTTTTCCTATGTGTAACATGGGCGCATGTGAGGCAGAGGGGCTTCCTACATTGATACATGCCTTTGATGTTAAAGAAGGTTAACGGGGCACTGGCGGTGGGGCGTGCTGTTTTCACTTTGCTTGGTGCTATTTGGGCCTTTATATTCTTAGCCCGTCTGTAGGTGACCAGTGGTTTATCACTAATGGTGGGTTTTAGATGCGGATCCTCACGCAGAATGGACCAGTGTTTGGTGAAGATCTTTTCCATTTGCTTAAATCTGTTGTGGTATTGTGTCACAAATCTGATGGGTTGGGTAGTGTCGTCTGTACTGGTTTGTCTCTTGTCCTTCGCGTTTTCACTGAGATAGTATTGGAAGGCATCTTCTATGATGTGGTCTGTATAACCCTTGTCTTTGAATTTGGCTTTGAGTAGTAGGCCGTGTGTTTCATAGTCCTGTAGGCGCGTGCAATTATGTTTTAGGCGGCAGAACTGGCTTTTTGGGATGTTTTTAACCCATCGTGGGTGATGGCAACTGTTAAAGTGTAGGTAAGAATTCCCTGAGGTGGATTTTGTATAATTCTGGGCGCAGATGGTGTTTTCATAGTGGAAGAGTTCCAGATCCAAAAAGGCCAGTTTGTTATTGTCTGTGACTGATGTAAATGATAGACCCATGGAGTTGTTGTTGCAGTGTTGGACTAAGGGTAGGATGGTGGTTTCTGGACCATCCCAGATAATGACTACGTCATCTATGTAGCGCCTGTAATAGACTATGTGGGGCGCATATGGGTTATTGTTGTGTATATTTTGTAGCTCCCAGTAACCCATGGTAAGGTTCACGTAGCTGGGGGCAAAATTGGCCCCCATGGCAGTTCCTTTTGTTTGAATATAGAAGTCTCCGTGGGATTCAAAATAATTGTGGGTTAGGCAGAATTTGAATATTTCCAGTAAGAATTGGTTCTGACGTGGGTTGAGTGATGGATCATTGTTGAGGTAGTGTCGTACAGCTTGTAAACCAATGTTATGGGGAATGGACGTGTATAGTGAGACCACATCTAGCGAGAGCCAGCGGTATGTCGGTTCCCAGGAGTAGTATCGTAGCATGTTCAGAAGGTGGATGCTGTCTTTAATGTAGGAAGGTAGGTTCTGTACTATACCTTGTAGAAAATGATCAATGTAGATAGAGAAGTAGCTGGTTACGCTTTCCATGGCCGCCACTATTGGTCTACCAGGAGGGTGTGTGGGGTCTTTGTGCACCTTCGGAAGTTGGTAAAAGTAGGGCCTTTTGTAAAAGTCGTGTTTAAGAAATGAGGCTTCGGATGCAGTAACTATACCATCTGCTTGTGCTCGATCTATTAGGTTGTGAGCTTCAATAGAGAATTTGGGTAAGGGTTTGGCTGAGAGACGGACAACCGCAGAAAGACAGAGAAGAGGAAAAATAGATAAGGCAACAGCGACTTCGCTTCTCCCTCTATTAATGTATATATAAATGTATACTAATGCCGCGTACACACGGTCGGACTTTTCGTCTACAAAAGTCAGACAGCCTGTCCGACAGACTTCCGGCAGACTTTCGGCGGACTTGCGGCGGACTTGCGGCATACTTTCTAACGAACGGACTTGCCTACACACGACCACACAAAAGTCCGACGGATTCGTACGTGATGACGTACACCGGACTAAAATAAGGAAGTTCATAGCCAGTAGCCAATAGGTGCCCTAGCGTGGCTTTTTGTCCGTCGGACTAGCACACAGACGAGCGGATTTCGGGGTCCGTCGTAGTTACGACGTAAAGATTTGAAGCATGTTTCAAATCTAAAGTACGTCGGATTTGAGGCTAAAAAAGTACGTTGAAAGTCCGGAGAAGCCCACACACGATCGGATTACCAGCCAGCTTTAGTCCGTCAGCGTCCGTTGGACTTTTGTAGACGAAAAGTCCGACCGTGTGTACGCGGCATTACACATATATACATCTACACACTCTATCTTTTCCCCCTTTTTTTTTTTTTTAAAACAATATGCATGCATATATAAATACATGCACATACCGCTCCATATAACAATCCCCACATACATACATACCAACCAACATAAGAACACACACATATATATATGAACATACATACATACTGCAGAGGGTCAGCCTGGGGCAGGGTTAAGAAGGGGTTAATCGAAGAGGGCAGGTATTTCCCCTTCAGACCTGCTTATTGTCAGCTGGGCTGAAAGTCTCAGAGAGGAGCTGTTTGAGTAGGAGAGAGAGAGAGACAAGAGCAGGCTGTGTGAAAATGTCCATTGCTGGAAGGTGTGCTGGGTGAGCTTAACCACATAAAGACTGTAGCTCTGATTGGAGCCACAAACTATTACCTATAAGCCTGTGTGCTGCGGAACTGTGAGCTGTACCTGTGTGCACAACCGTGAGACAAGACAAGTCTGTCTTATCATATGTTTATTTTGCCATTTTGCTGAATAAAGCCACTTTTGTTTTAATGGGCTGTCTCTGAGCCAGCTGTCCACCCCTCTGATCCCCCACAATACACATATATACATATCCATATATATACAAATATATACATATACACATACATACATACATACATACATACACATACACATACATACACACATACCCACCTAGGGGGGAGTAATGTACTCAGACCAGTGCCACTGCAGGAAGAAAAGAACAGGAGGTGCAGAAAATGACAGGAGACAAACAAAGGCAAAGGTAAGAAGGATGCAAAGCTGGTCTCCCCAAACCCAACAAGCGTTGCAGACACCAACCTTAAAGGCAGATTTCATTCCTAAAGAGAAAAAACAGAAGGAGCTCCCAAGCTACTCTGGCGCTTTTAGCAGCCTGATACTGGGACTTCGTACGGGGAGAGGCTTAACCCTGCCGGCAGCTGCCTGGAGGCAGAGGGGGGAACATAGTACTGCTTACTCTTCACTGGTGCATGGAGGTATGAGGACAAAAAGAAGAAATGGGCGGGGCTTAACTGGCCTTTAATTTATGCTATTTCATTGGTCCTGAGGGAGGGGAGAAAGGCGGAGCGTATCACTAGTATGCTGCCATGGTGGCGTCAGGAAAAACTGTTTTAAACATGTAAACACCTAAATTCCAAAACGAGGCTGGTCTTTAAGTGGTTAAATAGGTACTCCAGTCTACTTAAAAAGCAGAATTTTTTTTAAATGTGTAATATCATTATTGAATATATATTTCTATTTACTTTATTGACAGTTATACATACATATTAACATAAATGTGTGCATCAGTATTACATGATATGTAAAAAAAGAATCTCGTCACCTGGATGTCTAAAAAAATCACCTTTATTATAAAGTATTCAATAAAAAATATATCTCCACAAAAACAACAGGCAAATACAGCATCCACAGCTAATGTGTTTTCCGCTAAATCGCTGATAATTCATAGCTAACAAACATATATCACACACAAGCATTTATAAACTGAGCAGTTGCTCACCTGATAATAGGAATGTTTTGTACATATATATATATATATATATATATAAATAATTGTGTGAGATATATGTTTGTTAGCTATGATTAAAAGAGAAGTATGGGTTTCCTTTTTTTTTTGCTTAATCCTTATCCTTATGAGCTGCTAGTATCTACAAATCTTTCCTGCCCTCTGAGAAGTGCACCGTTTCTGTTAAAATAAAGTTAATTACTTGTGGGAGGGTCTACAGACTTTCATACAGCATCATACCAACAATGGTCTGGCTCTGGAGTCTGGATCCACCCACATTCCTGTCATCTTGCTTGATTGATGTTGGCTCTCTGCTCGTTCCAGAGACTTCATTAAAAAAACACCCCTCCCTTCTCCCTCCTCCCTCTCCCCCCTCCCCTCTCCCTGTTGCAGACAGAACAATCTCAGCACACATTCAGGAAAGCAGTAGGCATTAGTGAGTGTAGAAGTCAGTGATAGTGCTCTGTACAGTGTATTATATTCTACTTTCCTGCTAAAGTTACAATGCAAAGAATAAATTATTAAAGTAAAATACAACACTGGCTTTTGTCAGCATTGCCTGCATTCACTGTAAAACAATTAGAGCTAATATTGTGATTTCCTCATTTTATTGGCTATTCAGATTGTTCTATGTGATTGAAGTCATGGAGCCTTCTATGTACATATGCTGGTTTCACACTGCTAGGAGCACAGGGGATGGAGATGACAGGATTGTACAGAGGATGACAGGACTGTATAGGAGTACAGGGGATGGGGATGATAGGACTGTATAGGAGTACAGGGGATGGGGATGATAGGACTGTATAGGAGTACATGGGATGATGGGACTGTATAGCAGTACAGGGGATAGGGATGATGGGACTGTGTAAGAGTATAGGGAATGGGGATGACTGGATAGGAGTACAGGGGATGGGGATGATGGGACTGTATAGGAGTACTGGGGATGGGGATGACGGGACTGTATAGGAGTACAGGGGATGGGGATGATGGGAATGTATAGGAGTACAGGGAATGGGGATGACAGGACTGTATAGAAGTACAGGGGATGGGGATGATGGGAGTACAGGGGATGGGGATGAGGGAACTGTATAGGAGTACAGGGGATGGGGATGAGGGGACTGTATAGGAGTACAGGGGATGGGGATGACAGGATGGTATAGGAGTACAGGGGATGGGGATGATGGGACTGTATAGGAGTACAAGGGATGGGGATGACAGGACTGTATATGAGTACAGGGGATGGGGATGATGGGACTGTATAGGGGTACAGGGGATGGGATGATGGGATTGTATAGGAGTACATGGGATGATGGGACTGTATAGCAGTACAGGGGATAGGGATGATGGGACTGTGTAAGAGTATAGGGAATGGGGATGACTGGATAGGAGTACAGGGGATGGGGAAGATGGGACTGTATAGGAGTACTGGGGATGGGGATGACGGAACTGTATAGGAGTACAGGGGATGGGGATGATGGGAGTACAGGGGATGAGGGAACTGTATAGGAGTACAGGGGATGGGAATGAGGGGATTGTATAGGGGATGGGGATGACAGGATGCTATAGGAGTACAGGGGATGGGGATGATGGGACTGTATAGGAGTACAGGGGATATGGATGATGGGAGTATGTACTGTACACAGTTATGCTCTCTACACATAGCACTGTGTACATTTCAGAGAACAGACACAGGGCACAGGTCACTATGCTCCTTACCATGACTCCTCTTCTGATAAAACACAGTGCTATGTGTAAAGAGATCACCTGTGTTCATTTCTGGACATGAGAACTTATTAGTGCCTTTCCACCCTCTCCCCATCGGCTGAAGGAGACCCTGATACAGACTTTGAATGGGTGGGGTGGAGGGAATTCGGAGGACACAGGAACATCAAAGCCTAGGAGAGAGGAGGTGGAGTCTTGCAGAGGAGAGCTTGCAGATAACAACCAGGGAAAGGTGAGGAGACTTCAATTGTATCACACTGTCTCTGCTTCCGGGTTTTAGCTGGAGACACGCTGCCATGGAAACAGAGGCACGTGAAGAACGTGCTCATTCTAGATAGCAGCCTGGGTGTGCAACTCTTCACCAAACACACCCACATGTCTTCCAGAGGGAGGGAGTGAAGGAGAGGCTGGATTGTGGAGCTGTATCCACTCCCTGAAAACTTTTGACCTGAAAAAGAATCATTAGAGGCTGATTCTGGAGATTTCAAAAGACTATTCTACATAAACTAAAGGACTGGGGAAAGAAAGAAATGCAATGCAGGTGTGAGGGTAGCATGTACTACCTATTTTTGCATTCCCATACTTCTCCTTTAAGTGCTGATTTATTGCAAAACAAGTTTGTTGTGGATGTTGTATTCCCCTGTCATGTTTATGGAGGTGTATTTTTATTGAAGACTTTATAATACAGTGATTTTTTTAAATGATTCTTTTTCCTCGTATGAAGACTTTTGTGAACAGGGCCAGCATATACAGTATTAGGCCTAATACACACTGAACATTAAAATAACGTTATAAAAAAATGCCAGTAGCTTTGCAGTGAGTTTTTCAACGTTTTTGCAATAGCGTTTTTTAGCGTTTTTCCGTGTTAGCATTTTTAAGCTTTTTTTCAATGGATCAAAAACGTTAAAAACCGATGGTGTGTCATGTTTTTGAGCGTTTATCGGCGTTTATCAGCAGTTTTTGATGTTAGAGCGTTTTTACAGCTGAAAACAGCTGAAAAACCCCTCTCAGAACCCACTAGTTTTGGGGTTTTTTTAAAGCCAAGAAACGCCCCAGCCAAAAACTGCTGGTAACAGCCTATGTGTGTATGGACACATAGGATAACAGGATGGTGAGTTTATTGGTTTATTGGATGGTGAGTATTCTATATCCAGTATGCACGAGGCCTCAAAAAAATGCCTAAAAATGCAGAAAAACGTTCAAAAATGGGACTCACCAGCGTTTTTTAATGCTTTGATCCATTGAAATAATTTTAGAAAAGCTAAAAAATGCTAACAATGAAAACTGCTAAAAACGCTAAAAATCGCTATTGCAAAAACATTGAAAAACTCATTGCAAAACTACTGGCGTTTTTTAAAAATGTTAATATAACGTCCAGTGTGCATGAGGCCTTAGTATGGTAGTGGAGGTGGAACAGTGGACCAACCTGGAGCAGTGTTTTGTTTTCCTGGCATTATATGATATGTCTTTATAATTATTTCATACATATTATGGCAAGTCACATAGAATATCTCACAAAAGTGAGTACACCCCTCACATTTTTGTAAATATTTTATTATATCTTTTCACATGAAGAAATTTCAACAATGAAGAAATGACACTTTGCTACAATGTAAAGTAGTGAGTGTACAGCTTGTATAACAGTTTAAATTAGCTGTCCCCTCAAAATAACTAAACACACAGCCATTAATGTCTAAAAGACTGGCAACAAAAGTGAGTACACCCATAAGTGAAAATGTTCAAATTGGACCCAATTAGCCATTTTCCCTCCCTGATGTCATGTGACTCGTTTATATTACAAGGTCTCAGGTGTGAATGGGGAGCAGCTGTGTTAAATTTGGTGTTATCGCTTTCACTCCCTCATACTGGCCACTGGAAGTTCAACATGGCACCTCATGGCAAAGAACTCTCTGAGGATCTGAAAAAAATATTTTTTTGCTCTACATAAAGATTGCCTAGGCTATAAGAAGATTGCCAAGACCCTAAAACTGAGCTGCAGCATGAAGGCCAATGCCATACAATAGTTTAACAGGACAGGTTCCATGGTTGCCTAAAGAAGTTGAGTGCAGGTGCTCAGCGTCAAATCCAGAGGTTGTCTTTGGGAAATAGACGTATGAGTGCTGCCAGCATTGCTGCAGAGGTTGAAGGGGGGGGTCAGCCTGTCAGTGCTCAGACCTTACGCTGCACACTGCATAAAACTGGTCTGCATGGTTGGCGTCCCAGAAGAAAGATGATGCACAAGAAAGCCCACAAACAGTTTGTTGAAGACAAGCAGACTAAGGATATGGATTACTGGAACCATGTCCTGTGGTCTGATGAGACCAAGATAAACTTACTTGGTTCAGATGGTATCAAGCGTGTGTGGCGGCAACCAGGTGAGGAGTACAAAGACAAGTGTGTCTTGCCTACAGTCAATCATGGTGGTAGGAGTGTCATGGTCTGGGGCTGCATGAGTGCTGCCGGCACTGGGGAGCTACAGTTTATTGAGGGAACCATGAATGCCATTATGTACTGTGACATACTGAAGCCAAGAATGATCCCCTCCCTTCGGAGACTGGGCCACAGGGCAGTGTTCCAACATGATAACGACCCCAAACACACCTCCAAGATGACCACTGCCTTGCTAAAGAAGCTGAGGGTAAAGGTGATGGACTGGCCAAGCATGTCATCAGACCTAAACCCTATTGAACATCTGTGGGGCATCCTCAAACGAAAGGTGGAGGAGTGCAAGGTCTCTAACTTCCACCAGCTCCATGATGTCATCATGGAGGAGTGGAAGAGGACTCCAGTGGCAACCTGTGAAGCTCTGGTGAACTTCATGCCCAAGAGGGTTAAGGCAGTGCTGGAAAATAATGGTGGCCACACAAAATATTGACACTTTGGGCCCAATTTGGACATTTTCACTTAGGGGTGTACTTACTTTTGTTGCCAGTGGTTTAGACATGAATAATTGTGTGTTGAGTACTCAAAGCACACCATTAAAGTAAGAATACATGTACCTACAGGCACTATTTTTATACTGGAGTTTTGTTTTAAAGCATACCCCAAGCAAATTTCTTTATTTTCGAAGTTGCCCTCACAGTCACATTAAAAGGTCATTTTTCTTGTTTTTGGCATTGGTATATGTCCCCGTGACAATTCCTGACCTTTTGACAATAGCCTGCTTATTAGCTTCAAACATTAACCATTAGATGTCAATGGGACAAAGTTTGTACTTTCCTAATTATTTGCCAAGTTTGTATTCTTTTAATTGTGAGCCTAATTTATAAAACACCTATCCTAGGTGTACACCTATAAATGTATGGGATTGTCTAATTCAATTCAAATAATGCAGTGCAGAGAGCCAGCAACAGAGGACTTCTTTACGAAAGCAATACCATAGTGCTAAGAAATGTTTTAACATTTATACTGTACATTTATGGTAATGAAAGGTGTAACAAAAAAATATCTTTATTGTTTAAAAAAAGCAAAGATTAGAAAATAGGGCAACACATATGTACAGAAGAAATGATGATCTATACACACACACATATCCTGGTTTAAGTATCTAACATAATACTATTCATATGCCCATGCAATGAAAGAGTAATTCACATAAATCAGGAACATCAGAGTTCAAAAGGTTAATGCATTGTATATACAAAGCATGTCTCTTCTACATTAAAAATCCTGCCTGTTCAAGCATTTTTATAATTTACATAAAGTTCCACTTTAAAATGCTGTGTAAAAATCAATAATGAGATCCTTTAACTGACTTTATTATCCTTTTAATTATTGCTTTGTAGCAATTGGTGCATCCAGGAATTGTAGCACCCTTACATTTTGTGGACCTCGAGCATTCTCAGAACCAGAGTCCTATGCTGTGCAACAGCTTGTGAACAGTCTAAAATCTGACGTCTTGTGTTACCTGACCATGCACTCGTATGGACAATACATTCTCCTGCCATATGGCTATACCTTAAATTATTCAGTAAACCATGAAGAAATGGTAATACCCTTTGCATTTTTTTATTCAAGTTCATTTTCACTATATATTGCATGAAACCTGAACTTTTTAAACTAGAAACACAAGAGCTCGGAGACTACAGTGACAAGCTTAGGACTGGATCATGTAATAGGTTTTTATGGCAGAAGAAAAGCAAATGGGAGAGTTATCATCATTAACTTGGTAGGGATATCCTCACAAAGGTGGATGGAGGAATCCCCCCTGCTGGGACATTGTGTTCTGCCAGATGCACCCTAGTCTCTCAGAATACACTGTTCAGCAGCGGAAATTTTTTTCCAGCATGTCCCTTCAACAGAAGTTAATCAAACAATTGACTTCTGTCAAGTGGGGAAAGCCACACACAGATCGAACTTTATGCTATTCTGTGCTGAATCAGCTGAATTTCAATCAGTGTATGGTCAGCTACTCAGTTTGGTGCCCCAGAGCACTGGCTGGTGAGGGTGCAGACCATAAATTGCAATAAACACAGAAAAGATGAGACACAGGTGAAAGAGGTCAGAAACACAGAATAGCCCTGACAGGAAAAACACACCAAATGAAACAATTTGAAAAAGAAATCAAATCTGACATGAGTGGCACTCATATTGCAGTCTATGGCCTCATTCACATGACCACTTATGGCTCATATACCATGAACAGGCCATTTTTTTCTGGTGTCTCTAGGCTACAGGTGCTGCAAGCAGGTAGTCCATTCAAGTCTATTAGGATGCAGTAACTTCATGGACACAGCTGCTTGACCAAACGTCACAGGCAGGCGGGTACAGGTGAGCAGCGCAGCTGCTGCTTCAAAATAGACTTGACTGGGCTGCCTGCATGCAGCACCACAAGGCTAGAGACACCAGAAAAAAAATGTCCCATTCATGGTATATGGGCCCTTAGCGCATGTGTGAACAGCGACTATGGCAGTACAGAAGGTGGCTTCTTGAGAAACACTACAAATTAATGTGTCCAGTAGAGTATAAGGTAGCCAAATAAAGACAAGAGTTTCAACTATATTATAATTACCTAGCCAAAAAGTATATGGCCAGCTTTATATAGCTCTGTTTATATTCTTAAATCTTTCACAGAGAGGATAGGCTCATTCAGATGGGTCTGGGTAATAAATATATTAACAACTTTAAGTTATCAGGGGCCAATCTACATACAAAAATATCATTAGCCAATTAAGGAAATTTTTTGTTATATCAGGGAGGCCATATATTACTCGGTTTTATTTCCTTCCACCACTGGTGAAGGGAAAGAAAATAGCTCCATTCTCCCATCAACAGAATCAGTGTTGATCTAGGAGTGCCTGCCACAGTGCTATTGTATTCTGCCACTGAAGGGCATGGGGAGCCTTCCCGGCCGGTAGAGTACAATGGTTATAGCTACCTGCTATAGCTGCTGGCAGTAATCATATGTAGAAAAATCAGCTGAATTTCGACCCATGTATGGCCGGCTTTAGTGTGCTGGGCTGACGTAACCAGGGCGCATGCGCACATCGTAGGAGGCATCTCTCGATGTGAGATATCATTTCACAGCCACAATTTTAACCTATACAAACGGCGGGGGAGACCATAGTTCTCACATTGTGCATCGCTGCTGCTGGAGGGTGGCTAGTGGCTGAGTTGATGAGCTGGATTTGTCTGTGTTACAACCCGTCCTTTCATACAGGCAAAACCAGCCATTCAACACAGCAAACCTGCCCTGCAACACAGACAAAACCGGACCATCAGCACACTGTAAAGCCGCCCCGCAACAGCGAGGCACAATGTGAGAATTACGCCCCCCCCCCCCCCGCTGTTTGTATAGGTTTCAATTGTGGCTGTGAAATGGTATCTCCCATCGAGAGATGTCTCCTACGATGTGCACTCACGTCACTCCAGCTGATCGGCAAATCATCTGAAATGCGTCTCCGTCCTATGCATGCGTGGGCACTATTCGATGGGGAGCACTTCTCGACAGAACACCGGGACAATGTGTCACAGTCAAGTAGCCTTTTCTCAAGCTTATCTATCTTCTCTATCTTATCCTTTCCTGGGAACTGTGTCAAGCAAATTTTATCTCAAGCTTATCTTTTTGGCTTCTTAATGAGTACATATATCACTTTTTTTTTTAAATGTTTCTTTGTAGACGGCCGTTGGTGAGAAGGCTGCAGAAAGGGTAGCAGCAATACATGGTAAAAAATATATAGTTGGACCAGCGTCTCATGCATTATGTAAGTTTACATTTATGAGTTATGGGATAACTATTTAGTTGTATGTCAATGACACTAGAATATACTGTACAGCATTTGGATATAAATACAGTCAATTTAGTAGCTGTACATATTATGTAAGCTAAAAAAAATAAAGGATACAACATCAAATTACATGAAAAAACACTCCATAAAATCCTTGTCTTGATAGCATGTTTTTCTTTTCTTTTACTTGATCTAAACTCACTAACATAGTGGTTCTCAACCTGGGGGTCGGGACCCCCTCGGGGGTCGAATGGCGATTTGCCAGGGGTCACCAAATCCTGGGCTGTTCCTGAAGCCCGCACAGCTCTCCCAGCCTTTTCGCAGCCACCCAGCAAGGCTGTCCCTGGAGCCCGCGGCCGCCCACTCAGCCTCTTCACAGCCACCCATTTAGTTCACGGCATGGCTGGAAGGCAGAGACTATAGGTCAGCTGACTGGTGAGGAATGTGAAGTGGGAGGGGCTGGAGGAGACCCTATCTCCTGATTTCAGCATAGGTGTCACTGCTGCGAGACACCAAAGAGCCGGAGACACAGTGAGTAACAATACCTGTGATTATAGTTGCCATTAAAAGTCCCCACTACAGTTCTCAAATCAGCAGATGACCTTGATCAAGAGCACTTAAGTTGGCTGATCAGAACTCCCTTAGCACTGCCACTCATCCAACCCCCCACCAGCACTGTCACTCATCCCAACTCCCCGCCAGAACTGCCACTCATCCCAACCCCCACCAAGACTGCCACTCATCCCAACTCCCCACCAGCACTGCAACTCATCCCAACTCCCCACCAGCACTGCAACTCATCCCAACTCCCCGCCAGCACTGCAACTCATCCCAACTCCCCGCCAGCACTGCCACTCATCCCAACTCTCCACCAGCACTGTCACTCATCCCAACTCTCCACCAGCACTGCCACTCATCCCAACTCTCCACTAGCACTGCCACTCATCCCAACTCCCGACCAGCACTGCCACTCATCCCAACTCCCCACCAGCACTGCCACTCATCCCAACTCCCTGCAAACACTGCCACTCATCCCAACTCTCCACCAGCACTGCCACTCATCCCAACTCTCCACCAGCACTGCCACTCATCCCAACTCTCCACCAGCACTGCCACTCATCCCAATTCCCCACCAGCACTGACACTCATCCCAACTCTCCACCAACGCTGCCACTTATCCCAACTCTCCACCAGCACTGCCACTCATCCCAACTCTCCACCAGCACTGCCACTCATCCCAACTCTCCACCAGCACTGCCACTCATCCCAACTCTCCACCAGCACTGCCACTCATCCCAACTCCCCACCAGCACTGCCACTCAGCCCAGCTCCCCACCAGCACTGCCACTCATCCCAACTCCCCACCAACACTGCCACTCATCTCAACTCCCCGTCAGCACTGCCACTCATCCCATTCCCCCCCATCCCCCACCAAGGAGTAAGAGAAGGAATAAAAATAGAGAATAAATGGAAGAGAGAGGAAAAGAGAGGGAGGAACAAAGAAAAAGGGAGAGAAAGAATAAGATAACAAGAAAGACGGCTAGCGAGAGGTATGGGGGGGGGGGGGGAACAAGAAATTAGGATAGAGAGAGATACAAAAGGGAAAGAAAGGAGAACAAAGAGAAAGAGTGGTACATCCTAAAATGTACCATAAGGGGTTTTAATACTGTATGAGTGGAAGGGACTCAGGGAGCGCTAAATGTCCGTGGGTTAGGGGAGCAAATTACTTGTCTTGCCTTGGGTGCTGACAACCCACGCTACGAAAATAAATTTACTGTTAAGGGTCCCCACAACTTGGGAAATTTTATTAAGGGGTTATGGCACTAGAGGGGTTGAGAACCACTGCACTAACAGAAGGTAGCATTATTCTTTACAATGTATGCAAGTGTTGCGTTGCTCTCAGTGGCTATTCAACAAAATAAAAATAACTATCATGTGTATATCAATAAACATACAGTAAATATTTAAAACTGAGTTTCTTATTCTGTATACATACAGAATAAGACAGGGTACATACCCTGTTGCTTCTATAAGAGATTGTTAGGTGGAAAAAGAGTGCTTTGAACCAATTAACCTCTAAGAGGGGAAAAGTGTATTGAGATCTATATCCTAAGTAGGTCCAAACTTGAAGGTAATAAGCTAAACTCACTGAGGTGGAGCACGTGTGAATTTGCGGTTTAAGTCAGAGTACTAAAGGAGACTGCTTTGCTCAGTGTTGTTGAAAACCAGTTCCGAGGGTAGCCATGGCACTCTATGATTGAACTAAATGCCCAGGTGCTCACCCACAAAGAAATCCATATAAATCCAAAACTGGCTTGGAGGCACTCACTGGTCTTGAAGAGGAGGAAGATCAAAAACAGCAAAGTTTTTATTTTTCAATGTTTCGATAAGGCTGATTCCTACTGTATTAAAGTGTATTGTATTTGTACTGTCTACCCTCAAGTTGTAAAGCGCTACGTAAACTGTTGGCGCTATATAAATCCTGTATAATAATAATAATAATAATAATAATAATAATAATAATAATAATAATAATAATAAGGCTTAGTCCATGAGAAAGTCTTGAGAAAAATGGACTGAGCTTCATCAAAACATAAAAACACTGCTGTTTTTGATCTTCCTTCATTCCTTCACTGCAAGACCCGTGAGTGCCTCTAAACCAGTTTTGGATATATATATATTTATATCCAGTTTTTTTTTTTAAAAGGTTGAATGAAAAATCAAATTAACAAAATAGAAAATAAATCCTTGCCATCCAGGCACTAACTAAACTGTTCAGGATCTTAAATCACAGGGGAAGGGCTTCTTCCAGTTACCCACAAAACAAAGATAATGAAAACCTTTTTCTGTCCCTCACAAGCAGACATCACATCAGTAGCTCTCTCAGGTATGGCTTCCCGAGGCCCAGGCCAAGAGCAATCTTTTGCTGCAGTCCTGCTTTATTTATACCACCTGTTGGTGGATACAAGTGGACCGTAAAATCTGGTCTGGAACCAACCCTGCTAAGGTGGCTGGTAAAACCGGGACCAAATTCCACCTTAGTTTCATGTAAAAGAACGCATGCGATGTGAAACATAATGTCCGTCAATCAGCTCGCCTTTTATAATGTCACAATATAAATATATATAAATATATATGTATATATATGTATAAAACAAAGAAAAGCAGTTTTGAATATGTTTATTGATATACATGTGATGGTTCATTTATTTTATTGAATAGTCATGGGACACTTCCTTACATTGTATAGACTTTGAATGTGACAACACATGTTGTTGGTCGCAGGCACCTCATAAAGAATAATAATAAGAATAATATATAGGCAGCGCAGGGGTATTTATTCACTTTCCATCAGAAAAAGGAGACTGCTTTTGTCAGTATCATTAATAAATGTCAAATCTTCTACTAGGGCTCATTTATTTTTTGTTTAATACAGGTACTTTTATAACACTGTCAATTTACAAAGCACTTTACATACGTATATATTGTACATTCGCATCAATCCCTGTCCTCAAGGGGCTTACAGGTCCCTAACTCACATTCATACATACACAAGCTAGCACCAATTTACCCAAAGGAAACCCACTCAGGCACATGGAGAACATGCAAACTCCAGGCAGGTAGTGCCATGGCTGGGATTTGAACCAATGGCCCTATGGCTGCTAGGTGAAAATGTTAACCACCTATCCACTGTGCTGCCCCTCATCTCCGTTCCAGATCAGAAATATGAAAAGTCAATGGATCTTTTCCATATTATTAAAAGTTTGGATGTGTGCAGAGAAGCTGCTGGTACAAAAGTTCTAAAAAAACTTTTAAAAACATTTAGACTGGGTTCACACTTACAGTATGCAAATTGGATGCGGTTTTCCCCGCATCCAATCCACATAGCAGGAGAATGTGACCAGCTCTCTATGGTTCACATGTCTCCGGGGCGGCTGCGGAGCGCACTGCACAGAAATGCTGTACATCTTTGCCTCCGTTTCAGGGATGAATTCAGCTAAAGATTCTGTCCTGAGTCATCCCTGAAATGGAGGACAGAGTTGCTGTGCGATCCGCAGCCGGTTTAGATGTGAACCGAGCCTTAATGGTTAAGAGCATCAAATGCAGCCAATGTATTTCAGAAGAAAAAAAGCCTCCCCTTTCTTCAGGACTTGAGCAACTGGTGTTAATAAAATCACAACAGAATGTACTAAGGGACCCATGTTAAGATTTAATGAAGACTACCATCTTCTGAGGGCATTAAAGTTTTTCGACTGCTTAAGCCCTGAGAAAGGGGTAGGCTTTTCCCAACCAAAACACATTGGCTGTATTTGATGCTCTTAACAATTAAATGTTTCAAAAAGTCTTTAACGTGAGATGAACTTTTGTACCAGTTGCTCCTCTGTACACATCAAGAATTTACCATCTGGCGAGTGCTCCGTTTGTTGCTATCAGAGAAATAGCAACCTAGGACTAGAACAGGGTCCACTCACACTATAGTTTAGTCATGGATCTGCTTCTTTGAAGAAAAGTGCACTTATGATATATCCATCAGAAACAATTTTCACTTCTATCGGTCCAGTCCTATCACACACACACACACACATCAGGCATATTATTAAATGTGTCCATTCTCTCAAAAATAAATGATTTTTCTCACTAATACTTTAAGTTAGCCATACAGAGAGCATAGTTAGCTCCCATGGCTTTTCTTTTATTTCGTAGTGAAAAATTCATACCAGCACAGACTTCTATATTTTGTGATTACTGGAAAATATTTTGTTGTGTAATCCTCTGTGGTTCTCTGAAATCATTTTAGTGATTTTCATTAAGTGAGACCAACCATATTATCTAATGGAGTGCTTTTTGCTTGTCTATAATGTAGCTAACCTTTTTTGTTTGTTCTCCTCCATATATTTATACAACAGATAGCAATGCTGGCTCCTCAATGGACTGGGCTCATGACATAGGAATTTCTTTAGCATACACAATCGAGTTAAGAGATAATGGGACATATGGATTTGTGCTTCCAGAAGACCAGATTAAACCAAACTGTGAAGAGGCAACAGCTGGAGTTTTATCTATTATGGAATATATCAATGAAAAACATTTCAGCAGTGCATCAAGAATCTTCTCTGGCACTCTCTGGATAAATCTGAGCCTCTCAGTTCTTGTTGGCTTACATCAAGCTTTATTTTAATATCTGTAACAGTCAAAACTTTTACATGAGCATGATTTTTTCTAGCAATGACTAAATAATTGAATTAGGGAATAGATCACAATTATTTACAAAATATACAGACATACATGAATATTTATAATATAAAACATTAGCATAAATGTAATCATAGCCGAGTATTCACATACTGTACATATAACCAATATCTGGTGACTCTAAACCCACATAGGCAAGATGCCCCAGGCAGTCTCAAAGCATGGAATGGGCACATAGTAAAAGACCTAATTGGTTTCTGCAGTCTGGCCTAAATACAGTTATTATAGTATATGAATATTGAACATCATTCTCTATATGTATACCTATGGGCTATGGCTTAGCAGAATGAGTGCCTTTCTTAGGGAGCCTCCTACCTACAATATGTAACGGCACTGAAATGTTTTTAGGGATATAGTTATTTTCAAAAATATATAGCACTGCTCCTATAAACATACAGTATATACATTTGTTATGCTATCATAAATATACCAAAATTCATAAATATACACTGTGTACTATTGTCAACTATAATTCATAAAGTCCTCAGAAGCTCTTCTGAGGATGCCCAGTGAGAGGGGCGTAATGAGTCAAGCAGAGACGTAGTGTGACTACAATTCTGGTGGCTGGAATGCACACTGGGGTGGATATCCGTTTCAACATTACATGCTCATTTAACAGTCACGTTTGTAAGTGCTATTACTTTTTAACAATTGAATAAAGTCAAACAGAATTATGCTATGGAGCTCTGTTCCTTATGGCATGAATGCTCTGCATTGATATTGGTCAACACATCGGGGGAGTGGAGGAGGATTAAAAGAGCAACGCAATCCAATTTACATCAGGATACTAAAATGCCAGTCAATAACTGGCAGTGAGTGGGGAGCACAGGAGGGGAGCACAACACTGTGAATCCTGCACTAATGAAAGGAGTATTTGCACTGGCACTTTAAACTACACTAATTACTATTATATATGGACTTTATGAATTATAATTGGCACTAGTACTCTTTATATACTTATTAATTTTGGTATATTTATGATAGCACAAGAAATGTATATATGTTTAAAAGAGCAGCACTATATATTTTTGAAATTGGCTTATTAGGGTTATATTATTATTATTATTATTATAGCAGCAGCTCTGCAGTGTGTATTATTTGTTTTAGTTTGGCTAGCAATATCATTTGTTTTAGTCTGAGAAGCACAGTCTAATCACATGACCATAGTAGGGGTACATTAACCAAATAACATTGGATATAATTATGTCTACAAAAATGTTGTAAATTAAAAAAATGTACTTTGTATTTTAAATTAACCGAGCATTCACTTTCTTGGGGTTAAGAATGGCACTTTTAAAATCCTTTTTTGCTTATTTTTGCTCTTCTTATATGTCTATGGATATGGTTCCACATAAGTGACTTGTGCTCCATGTTTAGAGGAACATTGAAAGTTAATAAAAATATTTTTGGAAAGGAAAACACTGCAAGTAAGTAGATCCACTGAAAATTCCTTCATGAGTACAACCACACACATACCTCTTCCCTACATCTGCTCTAACCTTGACTCCTCAGAGGGACGATCACCTAGCTGCTATAGAGACCTGTAAGGGCCATTTGACTGCAAAAATAGACCACCTGGCAATTGAGTGCACTTTCACCAGGGTATATCAGGACAAGATTTGAGGTCGGCTTATTGAAGCAGAAACATACAGTAGATATCCAATATAGAGGCAGGGCCATAGATATAGGGGGGGGTGGGGGTTGAAACCCCCCCAGAGCATCAGTGCAGATTGTAGAACTAGTTAAGGTATGTGTGCTTTATTAACGCCGGCCGTGCTGGTGCCGCCGCACTTGGTACTGACTCTCCCATGCTGTGGTTGTGTGCTGTCTCATCTGGCCTGCTCTTACACCGTCTGACCACTGGGGTGCGCCAGCCCAGTCTGTCGGGCTTGGCGTAGGCTGAAGAAGGCTCTATCAGCAGGGAAGCAGCAGGGAGGGGTGGTGCCGGTAGTGCTGCTCACGCTGGGACCCTGCTCCATGCCATGCAGCCTGTATGCTCAGAACAGAGAAACCGAGTGGATTAGCGCTGAGAGCCCTGGACCTTTGAGAGCCCCACCCCCGGACATTTTAGAGCCCCATCCCTGGACATTTGAGAGCCCCGGACCTCTGAGATCAGGAGATGAGCCCAGCTAGCCAGTTAGGTCTTTCTCCCTATAGACTGCCACTGCCTGTAGACTCACTGTTATGTAAAACCCTCCCTGACAGTGTTGTTTACCCCCCTGTATAGCTGTGCATTCCTGAAAGATAGAATTTAAAAAAATTAAAAAATGGCTACTTCATCTGTATATCACGTCCACAGTCTCTGGTTATTTCTGTATGTCGTGTTCGCAGTCTCTGGTTATCTCTGTATATCCCATTCACAGTCTCTGGTTATCTCTGTATGTTGTGTCCGCATAGGGTTGCCACCTCATCCCTTTAAACCCGAACACATATGAATTACACAGGTTCTGAGGCTAATTAAATGCCGATAAGGCAACGAGTTTCATTACCACCTTAACCACTTCCAGATTGCTTACTATGAGCAACACATTTTTTCCTTTTCCCACTCTTTATGAATTAAGCGCAATTTGTTTTATTTAAAAAAATGATTTAAAAAATACATTTACTTAATACCTGCTGCTGAACCCCCCTTAGAACAAAAAATGATCTACTTCCCTGTATAGAGGATACCATGATCTCTCAGGTAGCCTTGATCACCGCTTTGCAGCAAGTGAAGTTCCTTACAGCCAGATCAGAAGATGCTGAAAACAGGTTCCAGCACAACTACATAAGAGTCCTGGGCTTGTTGGAGGGCCAAAATCCAGCTGCCTTTGCAGAGGCCTTCTTCCTATATCTGTTATCCCTTATGTTATTGAGCATTCTGTAAGGGTCCCAAAAGGCAGATACTAATCCCGGTGTCAATCCATAGCCTTTCCTACAGTTTTTTTAAAATTAGAGAGACCATGATATGGCCCTAGACATTGCAAAAAAAAAAAAGTTAACATTTGCTGATAGCACCATTTTTTTGGTTTTATCAGCAAATGATCAGATCTGTGCACCCACTTCTATAGGTGAAGCTCTCTGATGGATGCAGATGCAGCAAAAAGTGGCTCAGCATACAGGACCTGTCTGCTTAGCCCTGAGGAAGCTAATTAATTAGCGAAACATGTAAGCTTCAGTATTTGGTATCTGTGAGGAGGATCCATGGATAACCACCTATTCATTTATTGAAATGCCCCTAAACCTCTCTGCATTCCACCGACCGAATACCAGAATCAAAGCCTGACATCTGCAGCCTATGCAGTGGATACTTCAAGTATATTACTAACGAGGACTTAAATCCATACAAACAGCTGACTAAAGCAAGCATCGTGAAAGCAGGAAGCCGCACTGTGTTTAATAAGCGGGATCCCATCCTCCCGCATCAGTGACAGCTACCCACAGATCGTGTAGATCTCTCCTGAATGCCGGTTCCTGTACTCTGGTCCCCCCGCTACTCTTCATGACATACCGCTCGCTGCTCTGCTCCAGCACATGGTAAAGTCAGTTTCAGTTTTATTTTTCATGTATCGCTTAGCTGTCACGTTTCATCGGCTGTGCTATTCCACTACTGGTCTCTCTGAATAGACTATGCTTGCATTGTGAAACGAAAGCTGCAACTGTCACAAGCTGGTATTACGGAAACGATATGGAATTGCTACACCACGCCTGCACTTTATACTATCTATAAGATTGTTACATCTGTGGCTAAACTACCTGTGATCGTATGTGTCTATCATTATAAGACTATGCCAGTCATCATCACTGACTAATTTCCCTCGATCACCTGATGTTTATACCCCCAATTCAAACAGATCGTATGATCATTCAATATCTATTGGTGTATGTGTGTGTGTGAGAATGAGAGGTATATGAGGTTTATTTAGAAAACAGTGGCCACCTTTTCCTTCTCCAGACTTCAGGTCTTTTAATGTGTACTGGGAATAGGGTTGTAGTATGATAGTTATTTATATTCACTAATTTCTACTTTTGGATAGTCTTAAATAAAGATTAATACCTGCATCACTGATCTGTTCTCATAGAAGAGTTGCTTTGTGCTTGTGACGTTTTATTCCTTAGGGGAACTTATCAAAATTTTTCTATTTTTTCTTAACCTCCCTGGCGGTATTCCCAAGTCTGGCTTGGGGTGGATTTTCAGTACCAAAAGCGGTAACCCCCAGCCAGATCGCATCACAGGATCCAGGAAGAGCTTACTTACCTTGTCCCCAGGATCCTGCGATGTCTCCCCGCAGTGTGTGCGAGCCGTGTCCTACGCTCGATGTATCACAGTGCCCGGGCTCCGTTCCCTGCGAGTATTGCGACGCACGGGGACGGAGAACGGCGCCAAATTCAAAAAGTAAAACACACAATACACATACAGTACACTGTAATCTTACAGATTACATTACTGTATCAATTTATTTCAACTCCCTTTTGTCCCTAGTGGTTTGTCCAGTGCCCTGCATGCAGTTTTATATTATAAAAACTGTTCTTTTTGCCTGGAAACTGGAGATTGTCTATAGCAAACAAAACCCTCCCTTTACATCAAAAGCAGGTTTAGACCAGCTAGAAAACAGCAATAATAAATTAGAATCACTTGCAGAATTGAGCGATAGTGATTTGTGGGGAAATCCGTCATCAAACACCGAACGTAACGACAGCGAAAATTCTGAAAATAAGCAAATTTCAGTGTTTTTGATTTGATTACATTATTGAATCATTTTTATTATTATTATTATTATATTATTTATTATAATTATTTATAGTTATTAATTATATTATAATTTATGATTTAGTGTTTCAAACTTTATCATACCCAGGATGTCTACTAGACTCTTGTTTTGACAGATATAAGTGTGTTATTCCCAAGAATTACAGGCCTACAATTTAAAACGCCAAATTTCCATGCAAAATAATGGTACCGCTTTCAGCACCAAAAATCTGAAATAATCTTACCGCCAGGGAGGTTAACTTCCTTCTTGAAATCCAATGATGACACCAATTTTTGGCAGTTCACTAACATCTGTGTAAAAAAGCTTTGAAATATGGCTGTACCCCAGCAAACTGAGAGTGCAGCACACTAATACAGTCAAAATATTTGAAACACTGCCCTCAGCAATCGACTGCCTGGACAGAATTCCAAAAGATACTCCCGACTTCACTTCAAGAGCACCAGCAACACTCTTTACCTCTTGCCACTAGACATTGGCTTCCTTGGATTAAGAGCACTTTATTTTTCTACTCCCACTATTGTTTACTTCAAGAAAATTGGGGGCGGAGACAGTTCCCCCAATGGTCTCCATTCGAAAGCTTCGCCAACGGATAGGGGACCACCTCTACTATTCCACCAATGGAAAATTGACCAATATTGGTCGCCATATTGGACTACACCATAAATTTGATCCACATGTAGTGACAATCTTGGTTTTGGAGGTGGTTCCTCGAAGGCCTAGAGGGAGTTATTGGGACAGGGCTATTTCACAGCATGAGACCCTGTGGATTGAGAGGGATTAATGCCTCTACCCTACCGGGCCTTAATGAGGTATTATCATGCAAACCATTTCTGTAGATTGTTGTGGTCACTGATGTGACTGTACTTATTGCCCATATTTTGGCATGTTTCATGTAGATTCAGCCTTTGCCCAATTCTGTGCTGTAGTTGTGTTCATCACAATTGCATTAAGGGATCTTATTCTTTATTGTTTTTATGTTTTAGTCTATATCATGACTATATGCTGTAATGATTCTTTTGTAACCTATGTTATATTTGTTAATTCTTCCAATGTTTGCAATCCTTGCAGTGATGGGTGCACAGCCTTTGGGATTGTTCATGTGCAGGTCGCGCAGCCGGTGACTTTTTTTTTCTTTCCGGTGGATATGTGACTTCCCTGATGGGGGTGTGGTCACACAGCATTGCTGGAGACTGCCCCACACTTGTGCCAACTACGTCTTGGGCCTCTCCGCCTTTTGGCCGTGCTGTGTTTGTGCGACTTTTCAAGCGTGCGCATACCCGGTGACGTCATATGCGGCCAATTGGTGGCACACAATTTGTTCACCGGGTTGGGAAGCATATAAGCAGGGCTTTGCTTGTTTTTTTATGTAATGGATGCATGCTCTGAGGGGGGATAACCTGTCTATTACCCTTTCAGGTGAGTTGTTATGCATGTGCAGTGCCCCTAAAACCCTTTACACTGCTAAATAATGGGATAGCAGTATACTATCCCTGTCCACCTCTTATGATCCTTTACACTTGTACTCATAGATTTCCATTGATGGTCCAGTGGCTGTACTTATACACCTTGTATACACCTGGTGTTTTTCCCAGCCAGTTCCTTCCTTCCTTGGACTGTAGAAGGGGCCTGCATTTCCCTTGAAGTATATATGCAAGTTTGCTCTCCTTTTCCCCCTGAGGTCTATACCTGTCTGTTCTGCCATTTCAGGTTGGTTAATATCTCTATATAGTAGCAATTGGATTACTTTTGAACCATATATTCCCCCCTTCTCTCCTCTCTCCTCTCCCCCCCCTTCTCTCCTCTCTCCTCTCCCCCCCCTTCTCTCCTCTCTCCTCTCCCCCCCCCTTCTCTCTTCTCTCCTCTACCCCCTTTCTCTCCTCTCCCCCCCCCTTCCCTCCCCTTTCCTCCTCCTCCCCCCCTTTTCCCCTTTCATGACCCCCTCTGCTCTTCACCCCTCTTCCTTTCCCCCCTTTTCCTTCCTCCATTTTCCTCTATTCCTGTCATTTCCCCTCCATTGTGGTTCTCTGTCCATACACCAGTATATTTACGTAACTATATACATATATATTCTATTTTACTTAGCTATTGCGGAAAATTAAATAATCCACTTCTACACATCCCCCATATATGCCGTAGGGTAAGCGGCGGTGCACCCATGCCTCTTTTTCCCCACGGTGACCAAATGTATTTGATATCCAGTATGTGTATGGTCTGATTATACATGCATACAATAACTTTTTTTGTATCCTTGACTATTATGTATAACCTGTTTTCTTTATTTTAGACATCATTCTCCTGATGAAGCGATCATAGACCGCAAAACATGTAGGGGAACATATGTCCCCGTGAGGACCTACCATACTTTTGACTCCATCCTTGGAGTATACTAGGTATAAGTACAACTGTACAGATTTCTCTATATTTTTATATACTGTTTTGTCTTGATTATTGGAATGCGATGTTCTTGTTTGGATCATCTGCTTTTTATCTAGGTGTATAATAAAATTAAAATTTTTACTCAAAAATGTATGTTGTCCCATTGGTACCAATATAGTCCTTTTCCTTATTGGAGACCAGTTTGGGGAACTGTCTCCGTCCCCAATTTTCAAGTCTACTAGGATGATGGTACCTTTTCTCCATCTTTGATATTGTAACCTTTTGAGGCTTACTCCTCCTTTTTTGATATTAACTGGGTGGATAATACATCCCATCCTTACGCCCACCACCCAAAATTGGATCCTATGGCAGTTTTTCTATTTCCACAAATAACTGCCTTCCTTTTTGAGTTCCTATATCTATTTACTCCTTTTTGATCATTATTTAATTTTCTAAACATTGTTTCACTGATCCCTTGGCAATGGATGTCTGGAGTTCACCCTACTATATACGCCACACTACTGACCTCCTTAAACACATCGAGGTGATTCAGATTCCTCTGGATGCCCTAGATATTGAGACTTGGTACTCGAGTATCCCCCCACTAGCGGGGCATCCAGATGACTGAATCCTTCTTCATGGAGCAGGACCAGACTACCTGGCCCCTCAATGACTTCATTTTGAAACAACTTCATTTTATCCTGACGAGGAACTACTTTACATTTAAGGAACAATGCTATTTGCAAGGGGTCACGATGGGGACTCTGTGTGCTCCTTCATACGCAAACCTCGATCTTGGCGGCTTGGAAAGGCAGATTCTCTCTGATGATACTTTTACACAATTTCTTAATGATGTCCTCCTTCGGTACAATCTGAACTTAAACCTTACCTTCAGCTTTGATGATAAACAGATCTCATTCTTGGATCTGATGGTCATTATAAAGCTGGATGGAACTATCGGTACAGATCTGTACCATAAACCTACAGGAGGCAACACCTTGCTGCATGCCTCCAGCGTACACCCCAAGCGACTTATTTGCAGTATTCCATATGCGCAGTACTTGCGTCTGCGCAGAAACTGCACAAGGGAAGACGACTTTTGGGCACAGGCAGATTAGTTATTTGAGCGCCCCTACTCAGGAAGGCCTCTGTTCCGTACGAGAACTTTGTTACTTTATGACCCTCCAAACTCAAAACAAACTGACACAGTTAGGATCATCACAAAATACTCAGTACATCATCACCAACTCCGCAGAATTCTTTCTGACCACTGGCACCTGCTAGCTGACCACCATATTCTTGGCAAACATGATGGGTAGCTATCTGGCCCGAATGACAAATAGGCCTCATTCGCATGGAGCATATGCGTCCATGCCCAGTGTGATGGTCGTGTACGGCATGGGGATACTTGGTGTTCTGTGAGTCCCTGTGCAGGCAGTCTAGTCAAAGTCAATTTGGACGCAGCAGCTGCATGGACATAATCGAATGTCAAAATTTGACTTGCAGAGCAGGAAGGGATGCATGTATCCAAACGCACAGTGTCTGCATTCAAATCTGTGCACCCACTTCTATAGGTGAAGCTCTCTGGTGGATGCAGATGCAGCAAAAAGTGGCTCAGCATACAGGACCTGTCTGCTTAGCCCTTAGGGGAACTTATCAAAATTTTTCTAGTTTTTCTTAACCTCCCTGGCGGTATTCCCAAGTTTGGCTTGGGGTGGATTTTCAGTACCAAAAGCTGTAACCCTCAGCCAGACTCGGGATCGCATCACAGGATCCAGGAAGAGCTTACTTACCTTGTCCCCAGGATCCTGCGATGTCTCCCCGCAGTGTGTGCGAGCCGTGTCCTCTGCTCGATCTATCACAGTGCCCGGGCTCCGTTCCCTGCTAGTATTGCGACGCACGGGGACGGAGAACGGCGCCAAATTCAAAAAGTAAAACACACAATACACATACAGTACACTGTAATCAGATTACATTACTGTATCAATTTATTTCAACTCCCTTTTGTCCCTAGTGGTTTGTCCAGTGCCCTGCATGCAGTTTTATATTATAAAAACGGTTCTTTTTGCCTGGAAACTGGAGATTGTCTATAGCAAATAAAACCCTCCCTTTACATCAAAAGCAGGTTTAGACCAGCTAGAAAAAAGCAATAATAAATTAGAATCACAGAATTGAGCGATAGTGATTTGCGGGGAAATCCGTCATCAAACACCGAACGTAACGACAGCGACAATTCTGCAAATGAGTAAATTTCAGTGTTTTTGCTTAGCCCTTAGGGGAACTTGTCAAAATTAGAGCAGACAGAATTTGGAACAGCTATGCATGGCAACCAATCAGCTCATAGTTTTCATTTTTAAAGCTGAACAAGCTGAAGTTAGAAGCTGATTGGTTGCCATGCACAGCTGTTCCAAATTCTGACTGCACCAGTTTTGAAAAATTCCCATCGCTGTGTTTTATATTTCTTACTCCTGACTACTGCATTCTAAGTACAGCACATACTTTGTTAAAGTGGTTGTAAAGGCACAAGATTTTTAATTTTTATGCACTCTATGCATGAAGGTAAAAAACCTTCTGTGTGCAGCAGCTCCCCCAGCCCCACCTAATTCTTACCTGAGCCTCCTCTCGATCCAGCGATGTCCATGAGAGCCTTGGCTGTCCGGAGACTCGCACTCCTGATTGGCTTTTGGCCACTGGCTCCCACTGCTGTCAATCACAGCCAGTGAGCCAATCAGAAGACGGAAGGCGTGGAGTCGAGCCATGACTCATTGTGTAAATGGACACACAGAGCTGTGGCTCGGGAGCGCGCTTTCATTGGTGCCCCCCATAGCAAGCTGCTAAAAAAACAAGACTTCAATATCACTTTAAGGGTAGCTGTGTGCAGTAAAGGATATGCAATAGAGCAGTTTTATTTTATTAAAATGAGTATACTGAGGTTTGTACTGTCTGCTACATACTCACTTGTGGCACAGTCATTAAAGCATATGGCCCTTTAAGCCCTTCCCACTGTTGATACAATCTGACCACACCCACAGTTTTGGCATGGTGCCCTTATATTGCCACATACCATTTTTCTTATTTTCCATGGGGGAGGGTGCAAAAAAAATGTCCAGCCGTGGGTGCCAGATGTGCTAGCTATGCCACTGCAACTATGTCTTGGGCCTCTCCGCCCTCTGGCCGTGCTTGGCACGCATGTGCGTGACTTTTCACGCATGCACGGTGCAGGGAGCCAGACCCAATAATGTCACACACGGCCAATTGGTGGCGCGTGATTTGTTCACCGGGTTGGGGAGCATATAAGCAGGCATTTGCCTGCTTGTTGATGTAGTAGATGCCTGCTCCAAGGGGGGATACCCTGTCTATCACCCTTTCAGGTGAGTTGTTATGCATGTGCAACCCTTTACTATATGATGGGATGGTAGTATACTATCCCTCTCCACCTCTATTGATCCTTTACACCTGTATTCATAGATTTCCATTGATGGTCCAGTGGCTGTACATATACACTTTGTATACACCTGGTGTTATTCCCAGCCAGTTCCTTCCTTCCTTGGACTGTAGAAGGGGGCTGCATATCCCTTGAAGCATCTATGCAAGTTTGCTCTCCTTTCCCCCTTCGGTTCTATACCTGTCTGTTCTGCCATTTCAGGTTGGTTAATATCTCTATATAGTAGCAATTGGATTACTTTTGAACCATATATTTCCCCCTTCTCTCCTCTCTCCTCTTTCCTCTCTCTCTCCCCTCCCCTTTCCTTCCCTCTTCCGTTTTCCCCCGACAACTGTACAGACATCCCTATATTTTCATATACTGTTTTGTCTCGATTATTGGAATGTGATGTTCCTGTTTGGATCATCTGCTTTTTATCTATGTGTATAATAAAATTACAAATTTTACTCAAATATGTATGTTGTCCCTTATTTCGTACCGAGATAGTCCTTTTGCTTATTGGAGACCAGTTTGGGGAACTGTCTCCGTCTCCAATTTTCAAGTCCACTAGGATGATGGTACCTTTTCTCCTTCTTTGATATTGTAACCTTTTGAGGCTTAGTCCTCCTTTTTTGATTGTTTACTTCATGCAGAATTTCCATTTCTCCTACTATTGCAGAAAATTTTTGGAGCTCTCCCACAACATGAAGCTCCTTTTGCAAATTTGATTTAGCTACCCTTTTTGTTGTATGTTGTATGTTTTAATGCACTAGTGCACCTAGCTAAAGTTAAGAGAAGTTTATATTGGGACAATGTGGTGTCTAGCATAGTCTATCAGAGTGTAGTACACTTTCTTCTTGTTCTGATAATAAGTAACCTTACCTCATTAAAGATGCTTTAATGTGCTTATCATGTAGAACCATTTCTTTATCAAAAAGTGAACTAAAAACAGAGAAAAAATCTAATGTAATGGGCCTTACATTATAGATACACAATACATTATTATTACCTCATGTTATACAGTGAATACTGATCAAATATGAACTTTTAAACCTCTTCAAATTGCACACAAACAGTGTGGTGCAGAGTTCTGTTTGCTTTAGATATACAGTAGAAAATTAGCTTGGTTCTGTAGATTGGGGTTTTATGCCATTAGCAAATATGGATTTGGTCAATGGTTTCTAATGTGGATTTCTCTTTTCTACAGATCCCCTCAAGCCTCAGTCACAGGGATGGGCCGAACACCCCCTGGTTCGGTCCGCACCAGAACATGCGAACAGGCAAACAACTTGTGCAAACATGCAAACCCTATTAAAGTCTATGGGACACGAATGTGAAAAATCAAAAGTGCTCATTTTAAAGGCGTATATGCAAGTTATTGCCATAAAAAGTGTATGGTGACCCCGGTACTGCACTAGGGGACATGTATCAATGCAAAAAAAAGTTTTTAAAACAACCGTTTTTTCAGGATCAGTGATTTTAGTATCAGTGATAATAGTAGGTGATCCACCGGTGCCCAATGTATAACGGTCACTATCTCCAGGGTGGAAGAGCCGCTAAGGTCTTAAAGAGGAGGTCCAGCCTCCTTCAGAAAAAAATAAAAGTCAGTAGCTACAAAAACTGTAGCTGCTGACTTTTAATTTTAGGACACTTACTTGTCCAGGGAGCCCGCAATGTCAACACCCCAGCCGATGTTTCCATCGGATCTCGAGTGCTGCCATTGCCATTTCTTCTAAGGGAAACCGGCAGTGAAGCTGCAAGGCTTCACAGCCAGTTCCCTACTGTGCATGCACGAAGCGCGCTGTGCTTTTTGAATGGCCCACCGGTGGGGGAAGGAGGAGGGGGGAATTCCAGGTCATTGCGCAGCGGAGCGATCACCCAGTAGTTGCATCAGGTACCTGTCAAAAACAGGCACCCGCTCCCCCCCAAAATTTGCCAAATGTGGCACCAGAGGGGGGAAGGATGCCAATAAGCAAATCTTCCACTTTTGAGTAGAACTCCGCTTTAAGAAGTGGGGCAGCTGTATAAACACAAACAAGCACGCTAGTACTAATGCGGGCTATAGAGATATTACCGCCAGCACCCCCGCCAATACACTGGGAACCAGTTGCCTTGTGGAGATGTTACTTACAGGGTTACCATGGCAAAGCATTTAACACAAGGATATATAATATACTTTCCTATCTATTTACTAATGCTAGCTGTATAAGGATTAAAATTACTCAATGTTGCTTGAGAGAGAAATGTTCCACTTTAATGTCAGGATCCATCCAGATGCCTGACCAACAGCTAGTATAGCTTCTCAGCACGCTGCTGAGAGCCTGAACAAACCACTCCCACCTCCTCCACAGCTTGGCACTCCAGTGAGCACTGGAGAGGCAGAGCAGAGAACCAGTGACTGACAGTCACCATACTTTAATCAGCGCAGACCGAGAACTGAGTGATCAGCGGTCAAGTAATTACTCGGTTATAGGTCTTAGAGCTGGCAGGGGACAGCTGCAGCATTAGACGATACTGTAGGTGAGTATGTGTGTTTGTTTTTTCTCTTTTAAGCATACTACAACTTAAGCCTTTGTCAAGGCCTCTATGTTTGAACTCCAAAAGCTGTGATAAAGCTGGGTACATAGGGACCCATATGTTTCTTTCAGTAAAAAATATATAACCCAACCCGACTTTGTAGATATCTTTCAGGACTTCAGCAACATAAAATGTACTCTCCTCTGAGAGTAACCCAAGGCAATTAGCTTTTGCCTCTCAATTTCCAAGTCATTGTGCAAGTATGATCAGAGACTGACGAGGTTGACTTCTCTTATATCTCCAGCCCAGATCCCATAGATGAAATAGAGGGTACCAAGGGACAGGAGGAACAAGAGTGTGGGTTGATAGGAATGCTTGCAGCAGAAGATGCAGACCCTGGCAGGCTGGCAGAACATCAAGTCAGGAACAGTAGCTGTGCATGAGATCCAACCAAAGTTAAAGGGGCACTTCACACAGGCTGTGGGTTCCAGATGCGAGGCTTAGCAGAGCTCCCAGCAGGCTTGGAAACATGAACTTACTGTGATGAGCAGAGCTGATACTGATGACAGCCAGATTGGCGCTTAAACCAGATGTGAGAGCAGAGCCCGGAATAGCAGCATGGTCACAGGAATAGCCAAGGTCAGCAGCAGGCAGGCAGCGATGTAATGACTCATAAGACAAAAATATTTACTTACCAAACAACAAACAAAAAAGTAACACTTTATGCACTACATGCCAGATAAAAGCAAGACCACTAGCAGTGTGACAAAAAATTGAACCATTGATGGCTGATAAGTATCTGAATATAGTCCAAAGTCTTTGCTAAGAACTGAAGCAAAGTCTTCTGCAGCTGTCCCTGATCTCACCATGCACAAGAAAAGGATCTGAGCCAAAGACGAACAAATGAAAAACAGGGAGGCACACACCTTTTGCAGGTAATCCTTTAATGATCAAAGTATTAAAATCAGCAATGATTGCCCTCACATATTTCATGAACTAAAAGCACCTTGAATGGAGCCTCATCTTGCTAAAGTTGTAGAACCGCTCAAACAGTATCTCACAAAAGGGAGTACACCCCTCACATTTTTATGAATATTTTATTATATCTTTTCATATGACAACACTGAAAAAAATGACACTTTGCTACAATGTAAAGTGTACAGCATGTATAACAGTGTAAATTTGCTGTCCCCTCAAAATAAGTCAACACACAGCCATTAATTTCTAAACCGCTGGCAACAAAAGTGAGTACACCCCTAAGTGAAAATGTCCAAATTGGGCCCAAAGTGTCAATATTTTGTGTGGCCACCATTATTTTCCAGCACTGCCTTAACCCTCTTGGGCATGGAGTTCAAAAGAGCTTCACAGGATGTCACTGGAGTCCTCTTCCACTCCTCCATGATGACATCACAAACCTGGTGGATGTTAGAGACCTTGTGCTCCTCCACCTTCTGTTTGAGGGTGCCCCACAGATGCTCAATAGGGTTTAGGTCTGGATACATGCTTGGCCAGTCCATCACCTTTACCCTCAGATTCTTTAGCAAGGCAGTGGTCGTCTTGGATGTATGTTTGGGGTCATTATCATGTTGAAATACTGCCCTGTGGCCCAGTCTCCGAAGGGAAGGGATCATGATCAGTATGTCACAGTACATGTTGGCATTCATGGTTCCCTCTATGAACTGTAACTCCCCAGTGCCAGCAGCACTAATGCAGCCCCAGACCATGACACTCCCACCACCATGCTTGACTGTAAGCAAGACACACTTGTCTTTGTACTCCTCACCTGGTTGCCACCACACACACTTGACACCATCTCAACCAAATAAGTTTATCTTGGCCTCATCAGACCACAGGACATGGTTCCAGTAATCTGTGTCCTTAGTCAGATTGTCTTCAGCAAACTGTTTGCGGGCTTTCTTGTGCATCATCTTTAGAACAGGCTTCCTTCTGGGATGACAGCCATGCAGACCAATTTGATTCAGTGTGCGGCGTATGGTCTGAGCACTGACAGGCTGACCCCCTACCCCTTCAATCTCTGTAGCAATGCTGGCAGCACTTACACGTATATTTCCCAAAGATAACCTCTGGATATGATGCTGAGCACGTGCACTCAACTTTTTTTTGGTCAACCAAGGAAAGGCCTGTTCTGAGCGGAACCTGTCCTGTTAAACCGCTGTATGGTCTTGGCCACCGTGCTGCCACTCAGTTTCAGGGGCTTGGCAATCTTCTTATAGCCTAGGCCATCTTTATGTAGAGCAAAAATTCTTTTTTTCAAATCCTCAGAGAGTTCTTTGCCATGTTGAACTTCTAGTGACCAGTATGAGAGAGTGAGAGCGATACCACCAAATTGAAAACACCTGCTCCCCAGTCACACCTGAAACCTTGTAACACTAACGAGTCACATGACACCGGGGAGGGAAAATGGCTAGTTGGGCTCAATTTGGACATTTTCACTTCGGGGTGTACTCACTTTTGTTGCCAGCGGTTTAGACATTAATGGCTGTATGTTGAGTTATTTTGAGGGGACAGCAAATTTACACTGTTGTACAAGCTCTACACTCACTACTTTACATTGTAGCAAAGTGTCATTTCTTCAGTGTTGTCACATGAAAAGATATAATAAAATATTTACAAAAATGTGAGGGGTGTACTCACTTTTGTGAGATACTGTATAACCTTTTTGGTTTCCTTATCAACCAGACCACTTCAAATGGGGTTGGCGCGCTGTTAACACCCTTCATCTTCCCTATAAATAACTATTGAATTGGAATAATTATAATTAGACATCAAGTAGGTGTCTAGGACACCTAGGACTGTGTTTGTGTCACAATATTATCATTATCATTCATTTGCACGAGTCACTATATGCACTATTGTTACTTGTACGAGTTGCACCTTTGGACATTTTTTTACCTGCTAATTGTTCGCCAGCCAGATGATGATCCTTTGGTAGTTTTATTTGCCTTAGCATTTTGCAGTGTTTCACCTGTTCACCTATCAATTTGATTAGATACTGTATGTGCATTTTCTATATGTTCTAAGTCTACTTACCTTTAACAGCGCAGCACCATACACTACACATACCTTTGTTTAACTGAATCCTTTTGGGCCATCGTGCATTTTTATTCCAAAGTTTATCCATATACCTACTTGAGCTACATCCTCATTTCTTTCAGAAAGATTGAATTGAGGACCCTTATGGATGAATACTTGCCTGAATCATCCCAGTGAGGATCATATGCGTGTTATGGAGTAGAGATACAGAACAGCTGATAATAATAATTAGCCTGTGGTATGGGGTCAAAGGTAACCTTCTATGTGAAAAAGAGGCAATAAACTGGATGGATCTAGGTAGGGGGGGGGAGGGATCCCTGAGATTGCCAGAAGAATGTTACTGGATGTACCCTGCATAGGGTGTGGGGCGGGGGGGGGGGGAGTGGAGGAAAGCCAGATAGAAAACAAAATATATACATCGGGGGGGGGGGAGTAGAGAAAAAAAAGCACCAAGTTCATGTTTTGGATGAACAATGCAGCCTGTGGGTAGAAAGTACAGGTAAAAAAATAATAACTATGGTTTTTATGGTAGTAACATTAATGTCCTTTGTAACAGTTGTGGTCACCACCTTCCTATGTGGGGGGAAGATGGAGTTTTGAAGAGCGCGAAGGTGTCTTGTATTATGTTGTATTATTTGGTAAGAGTTGGAATCCTTATGTTGTAGATCCTTGGTTTGGAGGAATCATTCCATCTAAGGTGGGGGGGGGTCATGATATAGGAAGGAGAAAGTCTCGAGATGAACTATATCCGTGGGGGAGAGTTTTGAGGTCATAAAAGCTCCCCATTTGTGGTGGAAGCATGTCTTGGTTCTTTCGTGTGTAAAGTCCATGTTGATCCTGTCTTTGTAGAGCAGTTGTAGGAGATCCCTTTTGATTTGAGAGGTGTTGGGACATGCGTTGGAGATCCAGTTTTTTAGGATGGCTCTTCTAGCGAATAGGAGGCATATCAGGATCCAATCCTTGCATGAGAGGGTAGAGTTCGGTGACCAGGGTAACAGCTGGGGGTTCCAGTGTCCGAAAATGAGGAGTAGGGGGTCCTTAGGTAATTTTAGCAGGGTCACCTGAAATATGTACTGTAGGACTTGGTCCCAGAAAGCGGATATGAAAGTACATGACCAGAAACGATGGGTCAAAGAAGGCCTGGGGTGTAGACATAAGGGACATGTGTGGGCGGTTTGCACTTGTTTGTTCGAGAGGAAAGGTATATGAGCTCGATGAACGATCTTAAGTTGGGTTTCCCTCCAAGATTCGTTGGGCACCAGTTTGTGAACAGTGTTGAGGCCTTGAAGTAATTTGTTAACTAAGTCGGCATCAGGAAAGTCTTTTGCCCAGTTAGCTGCTGATGAGTATTCCAGTGAGAGAATGACTTTTAGGAGGAGAGGCTGGTATATGTCTGAGATTTTGTAGGAGCCCTTTAAAAGAAGAGAGTCTGAGAGGGACGTTTGAAATCTTTTGCGATCCTCTCTGCAAGCGTTTTTGAGAAAGCTGATGCATTGACCATATTGGAAGATGTGTGACTGGGGAAGTTGGAATTTCTCCGCTAGTGACTTGAAAGGGATGGGGCGGCCAGACTCTAAATCACAAAGCGAGGAAAATTCGGAGAGGCCTTTCTGTTGCCAGGTGATATTTGGCTGGCGTTCCAGACCTGGGGGAAAGCACGTGTTTCCTTGTATTGGAAGGTGTCTAGAAATAAAAGGTGAGAGTTTGAGGCTTTTCCGGATCTCCCTCCAGGTAATTGCTGTGTCCCGAAGTAGGAGGTTATGTTGATGGGGTGGAGGAATGGATTTCCACTTGCAGAGAAGGAGAGCAACCAGGGAGTATGGGTGAACCATTTCAGTTTCCAGGTAGAAATTGGAATAACGAGATGTTTGAGCTACCCAATCTAAACTTATCCTCAAAAGGCAGGCTAAATTGTAGATCCTAACATTAGGGAGGCTAATACCCCCTTCGCGCCTGGGAAGGTAAAGCTTAGTGAGTGCAATTTGTGGTCGCTTATTTCGCCATAAGAATTTGGAGATTGCATCATTGAGAATTTTTGTGTCTTTATGCTGCAAGAGTAAGGGAATGGTTTGTAGTGGATAGAGTAGGCGGGCGAAGCTGACCATTTTCACTAGATGGCATCTTCCCAGTAGCGAAAGAGGCAGATCCATCCAGTTTACTAGTTCTTGAGAGATCTTTTTGAGTAGTGGGGGGTAGTTAAGGTGATAGAGAGAGGAGGGTAGTTTTCCTATTTTTATGCCTAAGTAAGTGATGTGGGATTGTGCTACTGAGAATATGGAGTTCTGTGTCCAAGGAGGGTTGGACACGGTGCCTAGGGGGAGGATTTCACTTTTGTTATAGTTTATGCGAAGGCCCGAGCATAGTTTAAATTGGTCAAAGATTAATTTAATCGTGAGCATGTCAGAGGAGGGGTTTGCTGAGAATATAAGGACATCGTCCACAAAGAGTGAGGTGCGAAGCTCCTGTTTGCCAATGGGAATGCCATTTAGTGGGGCTACGTGGGATAAATATCTAGATAGTGGTTCTAATGCAATGTTAAAGAGGAGTGGTGATAGGGGGCAGCCCTGCCGAGTTCCTTTATGGAGGCAGAATTCCTGTGATAGGAGGCCTGCCGCCACCAGTTTAGCAGCTGGGGCGGTGTACATGGTGTTTATAAGATGGGCGAAAGAACCGGAGAATCCCATTTTAGTCATGACCAAAGAAAGCCATTCGAAACTGACGTTATCGAAGGCTTTCTCCGCATCCAGGGTGATGATGGCATAGTTTCCCTTTGAGTTGCATTTGGCATGTTCCAGGGCCATCATTACCTTCCTGATATTCATGGTGGCAGTTCTGCCTTTCACAAACCCTGATTGGGCAGGGTGTATCAGAGAGGGCATGATGTCTGCTAATCTTGTGGCAATAATTTTGGAAAGGATTTTGACATCCAGGTTTAGAAGTGAAATAGGCCTGTATGAGCCTGGTTCTTGGGGGTCTTTACCTTTCTTGGCTAGTAGTTTGATAATGGCTTGGTTGCCCGTGGGTAGGTATGTACCCCCAGACCATATGTGTTGATATACTTCGTGGAGTGTGGGTTCTAAGATTGGTTGTAAGGACTTACAGTGGAAATTTCATGGAGGGAGATAGGGGCGTTTAGAGCTTCTAACTGTGAAGGTGATACTTGAGAGAGGGTTACCTTTTCAAGAAAAGATTGTGCTGTCGAAGCATTTATGGGGTCTGGTGCGTAAAGGGAGGAATAGTATTGTAGCATGGTTTCATTTATGTCTTTTTGGATGGTTTTTATGTTACCCAAAGAGTCACGGAGAGATGTGATATGTGTCGGACGATAGGGTCCCCTACATAACTTTGCCAGGAGTTTGCCTGCCTTATTGCCGAATTTATGGAGGGAGGCATCCATGTAGGCTTTTTTTGTTTGTTCTAGGGTTTCGGCCCAAGTGTCAAAGGTTTGTTTTGCTGACTGCCATGCCTTCCTATTATCAGTGGAGTTGTTTATGGATAGTGATCGTTGGGCTAGGTGCAATCGGGAGCTGGCTTGTTTGTATTTTTTGAGTGTATTTCTCTTAAAGGATGCAGCATAAGAGATTACACGGCCTCTGAGAAATGCTTTGCCTGCTTCCCAGAATAGATTGGGGTTGTCAGAGTGTCCAGCATTGGTCGAAGTGTATTCTGACCAGGCGTTTTACATATATTGTCGGAAGTCAGAGTTGTTGTGGAGATAAGATGGGAAACGCCATATTTTAGGATTCGGGTGTAATTCAGGGTTGTCGATCGTAGTCGGATATGGCAATGTCGTGAATGTCCGCGTCGGATATCAGTGGTAGAAGGTCGTCTGAGCAGAAGAGATAGTCAACTCTGGTGAAGACGTTGTGGGGATTGGAGTAGAAAGTAAATTCTCTGTCAGCTGGGTGCCGGAGTCGCCAAATGTCGTGTAAGTGGAGGGATTCCATCATGGAGGCTAGTAAAGTTTGTGAATCGTGATCTGGGGGGAGACATGTGCGCTTAGGAGTGGATCTGTCATCTATCAGGTGAACTGTGGAGTTAAAGTCTCCGCCGACTATATGTGGGAGAGTCCGGTCACTAAGGAGCCATGTTGAAAGTTCACTATAAAATTGCTTTGTGGGGTTATTGGGCGCATAGATGTTTGAGACTATCATATCCTTGGCTCCTAATTTGATGTGGGCTGAAATAAGGCGTCCCTGTGCATCTGATTTAACAGATAGGACCTCACATGGGAGGTTTTTGTGTATGAGTATCAAGACTCCTGCTTTGCGTCCATTGGAATCTGAGCCTAGTACCGTGCCTACCCATAATTTTTTCATGCGGTGGAAATCAGAGGTGGAAAGATGGGTTTCTTGGAGCAGGGCAATGTCGGTTTTGAGTCTTTTAAGGTGAGGATTTTCATTCTCTTATTAGGTGAACGAAGCCCTTTAACATTCCAGGAGACCAGTTTCATATAGGGGGGGTCACTGGGGGGGGGGGGGTATGTGTAGATATTACATGATCTTCACCGGTTAATATGTGGTGGTGTGATGGGAGAATAGGCTGGATTCTGGAGGGGTTTAGTCTGTCTGAACGAGGGTTTGTATTACCACTAAGGGCGTGTGTACCATAAGATGGGGGTGCGCAATATAGGGAGGGGTCTAGAAGGAGGGGGGTAGAAAAGAGAAACAATAAAACATATTCAATAAACTTCACTTTTTTCTGCATGGAGTCAACTGTGTAGGCCAACTCCCATCGCAAGACCCAGATACTGCTGTATTTAAAAACCCATAATTAAGGGGGTGATGTGTATTGGCAGCTTAGGTTGTGCAATATTAAAGGAGGAGTGGGTTACATAGGAGAGCCAGGGGAGAAAGTCAACACCTGAGGTATAACAAAATCAAGTTAACCAGTTAACAATATGTAAACAATATGTAAAACATTAGAGTACTGCTTGGCCTACCAGTAGCTGATTTGCCTGGGGAGGAAGAGAGAACAAGCTTGAGGGAAAAATTTAACTTTTTCTCTTGAATAAGACATCTAGTCGAAAAGTTGGACCACCATAGCCGTTAGAGGCGAGGCGGTGAGGTATAGCAATGTGGGACCGTTATAATGGTCTTCAGCGAGGTGTGGAGCGGTGTTGGTCTGGTGCAGAAGCTCTAAACCGTTTTGGAGAGTCTTTGCGTGGGCTTCTTTGGTCTAGAGCACGGTTGACAGGAGCCGCTCTGGGAGAGGGGCTGAGGTTGGGGCCCGAGCGTATCGATCGTAGGAAAGCCTCAGCTCCTTTTGGGTCATGGAAAGAGAGTTGGTCGCCATTCGGAGCTTTAAGTCGGAGGGTAGCTGGAAACGCCAAAGTAAATTTGAGTTGTTGATGATGTAGCTCCGAGCAAACCTGTTGAAAGGCTTTCCTCTTCTGGGACACTTCAATAGAGTAATCCGCGAAAATCAGGATTTTCATGCCGTCGATTTGAAGAGATCTAGATTGTCTGAATTTTTGCAGGATGAAAGCTTTATCCGAGTAATTGAGGTACTTTGCGATTATGGGGCGGGGTAAATTGCGATCTGAGTTAAAGGTTTCCATGCGATGTGCACGTTCTACTGTGCAGGGGCCTGGCAGGCCTAGTGCTTCAGGAATGCGTCTGGCGCATAAGTCTGTGAGAGCTGAAGGCTGCAGCGATTCTGGGATGCCCACAAATCGCAGATTGCTCCTTCTGGATCTGTTTTCCAAATCGTCCAGCTTTTCTAGAATGTATTTGTTAGTTTTGTCTTGGGCCTGCTCTGAGGATTGAGAGTGGTATAGTTCTTCCTCAATATTAGCTATGCGGTGCTCAGCTTCATTCAGCCTGGAGGCATGTTCCCCTAGCTGGGCCTGGAGCTGCTGCATGCCTGCGCTGACAGCCTTCTCCACAGAGGCTGTTATTATTGGGGAAAGGAGGGCTGCCACAGCCTGTGCTATCCTTTCAGTGCTGGATGTGCCTGTGGGTTGAGTGGATGCATCAGCAGGTGGGGAGTGGGCCGCAGCACCGCTTACCTCCATGTCAGGCTCTGTGTCTGTGAGAGGCTCTGTGTAGGCCGAAGCCGGGGCCTCAATTTGCGGCTGTGGGGCCCGCGCCGTCGCGGCCGCGTACGAACGCGGGTCGGTTTTTTCCACAAACCGGTCCATCCTGTGACCGGTGATAGCGTGGGGTAGGTGCCGGTGTTTTTGGTGGGTTTGCCGGCTTTATAAGCTGTTTTTGGAGTCGAGCTGCGGGAGCTGATGAGAAGAGCAGCTACTCCATGCGGCGCCGGAACCGGAAGCTGCTCGGATGATTTTAATTTGCTAGGGGCAAAAAGATTTTGGCATTTCCGGTCCCCCTAAAGACAACTCTAGGTTTTATAGGTAATATTTTGGCTAATTTATCATGTTGCATCAGGATTGGCCAATGGTTATTAATAATTGTGTTAATACTTTTGTATTGGTTGTTATATCCTGTAGAAAAAATATGGTAGAATTACTGGCATCACTGGGTATATTTCCTTCATGAAAGGCGGACACTGAAGATACTTCTCAATAGCTTCATTATTATGATCCACTTTATAGCTTTTTTCTAAGAACTCATTTTTCAATTTAATACTCTGCTCCCTCATGTTCTGTTTTGTGATACAATTTCATATCAATCTCTGAAATTGACCAAAGGGTAGGTCTTTCTTCCATCATGGGTGATGGCAGCACTTTTGATGAAAATAGCCGTTCTCATAATTTTGTGTTTTAGATATAATCTGACTCCTTTCACCTACAGATAAGACCAAATTCAAAAATACTAAGGAGTCTTGATCTGCAACATGTGTAAGCCTGATATTGTGAGGACTGCCATTGCAGTATGACACAAAATCAAATATACTTTCAATGGAGAAAAGAGAAAAGTATGGTGTGCAGTCTCTGGGTCTATAAACTTATAGATAGCTGGTCCTATGGGATTATGGGGGTGGAGCCTTGACCCATCTGAATTTATTTGATTCAGGCAAGACTCTATCGGGTGTTTCCCTCCTCTTCTGAAAATTTCTAGAGAAGTTCTGTTTCCTCAGCAGAATCCTTTCATGTATTTTGGACTTGTCACAAAAGCCTGGATTATTGTAATTTTGTTACAGAGTTCATAACAGAAATTACTTTTATTCCACTGCAACCCATACCATACTCAATCATTAACCCTCTCTATGGCAGTTTGTACATTATTAGGTCTTCTACTTTATTACGTTTGTAAAGCTATAATACTACACTGAACAAATCTGACCCTCCTACATTGGACTTTTATAAAAGAAAAACATATTAAACTCCATGCTGGGATTCTACAAAACAAATTATACAGTATGTCTCAAATTTCCAAAAGTTTGGTAATTGTGGCTGAATGACCCTGAGACAACCACATATTTATGAACACTGTCATATTTCATCTAATACTAGAGGACTCTGAAGAAGAGGGTAAGCCTTTGAAATGCATTTTGGACAATTACATTCTATTGTAGGGGTTCGATAGTTGAAATTCTGTGCCAATTGGTTTGATAGAGCTTCTGTTTTAATATATTTCATGTTATACGTGCTTACATCAAATCTTTGTGAGTATGAGATATCTTTTTTTTTAATACAAATATATTGAGGATTTTACACAATACCAGGTCACTTTTTGTCCGTTTTCTAGCATTGGTCAATAATTGCATTCAGCAATTTCATCAGAGACATTGAGTGAACTTTGGATGGAAGTTATACAATTAAGTTTGTATCCTTTCAACATTTGCGTGCTGAAGGTTGTGTTCTACACTTCATCTGATAATACTGTTTAGCTGTTTTGAACATTGGTTGCTGGGAGGGGTTTTGCTCTCTGCAACTAAATTTTTCTATATTTTTATTTTTCATTTTTGAAATGGTACAATATCAAGAAATATCCACAACTTACATCCCAATTGCTTTTGCATTATGATACTTAACCATTCTGGAAAAAGAATGATTAGAATACACTTAGTATGTTACAGATACCAAAAATTATAATTCCAACAAAACATCTACTAAAAAATGTAACCAATAATCTTTATCCACATCTGACAGCAACCCTCAATAATCCCTTTACCGTATACATTAAAGCAGAACTAAACACAACAATTCAACAGTTTCAAAAGAGCCACATTCCTGGCATGCCCACGCTCTTAACCAAACTGTCAAACCATCAAATTGCTGGTGCCACAACTGACCACACCTGCAGCACCACAGCAGCCACAGGCAGTAGCCTCCCTGGCTGAACAGAAGGGTCCAGCTCCACTTCAAACAATTAAGGTAATAAACAATAAATAAATAATAATATAAATAATATAATAAATAATAAGTATGTTTTAACTATGAGTTACGTTTAAGATTACCCAAACTATTATTAGTATAAGCTTTGCTATACCATTATGTATATTTTCATGTGATCATAAATTGTTGTATCTCCACCAGTTCTAGAGTGCAGTATATAAATTGTTTCCACCTCTTAAGAAAATTGTTAACTTGGGTCTGATTTGAGAGTTCCATACTTAATCTCCTTAAAATATATATACGTTTTTTCATATCTGTTATTAAATCTGCCACTATAGGAGAGGCACTAGTTATCCAGTGACTCATAATGGCTCTCCCAGCTGTCAATAAAAATATATGAAACCACTGAAGATTAAATGTCCACCTATTTATAATACTTATTGCCTCAGCCTGATCACAGCTAATAAGTAACATCAAAGGGTCTTTTTGAATAGTGATACCTGTAACCAAATTTATATATCCCATCACCTGCTCCCAAAAATAGTGATATCTGTAACCAAATTTATACAGTATCTCACAAAAGTGAGTACACCCCTCACATTTTTATGAATATTTTATTATATCTTTTCATGTGACAACATTGAAAAATGACACTTTGCTACAATGTAAAGTAGTGAGTGTACAGCTTGTATAACATTGTAAATTTGCTGCCCCCTCAAAATAAGTCAACACACAGCCATTAATGTCTAAACAAAAAAACAGAAAAGAGAGGGTGCACCGGCCTTGTGTATTATCTTTAAAAAGGTTTATTTAAACAGAAAACGTAAAAGTACTACTCACAAGGGTAGATAAAAATCACGCATAAATAGTCAAATGATGGTAGCAGTCTCCAGACCTATGGACAAGACGTGCAGACCGCTGCTGGCTGACGCGTTTCGAAGGTAACACCTTCTTCTTCAGAGCCTAACAGTATCCATCTCTTACGGTACCTTAAATAATGTGCTCATCAAGGGAGCACAGACCAAACTGACCTAGGAGCCACTCCCATAAAGTGGGCAGTCAAGAGGCGGGCCCTGACACAGCACCATAGTAACCATTTGTATACACATATACATATATATATATATAAAAAAAAACGCACACAAAAAAACTGTATGTTAGGATTTCCCTATCCTTGAGGGCAGCAAGGCTGAAAGCTACCATCCATCGAGAACTTTGAACTGTCGGGCTTATACATTTATGCGCAAGAGTTTTTGTTTTGTTTTATTAACCACTTCAGCCCCGGAAGGATTTACCCCCTTCCTGACCAGAGCACTTTTTACAATTTGGCACTGCGTCGCTTTAACTGCTAATTGCGCGGTCATGCAATGCTGTACCCAAACGAAATTTGCGTCCGTTTCTTCCCACAAATAGACCTTTCTTTTGATGGTATTTGATCACCTCTGCCGTTTTTATTTTTTGCGCTATACACGGAAAAAGACCGAAAATTTTGAAAAAAAATGATATTTTCTACTTTTTGTTCTAAAAAAAATCCAATAAACTCAATTTTAGTCATACATTTAGGCCAAAATGTATTTGGCCACATGTCTTTGGTAAAAAAAATGTCAATAAGTGTATATTTATTGGTTTGCGCAAAAGTTATAGCGCCTACAAACTAGGGTACATTTTCTGGAATTTACACAGCCTTTAATTTATGACTGCCTATGTCGTTTCTTGAGGTGCTAAAATGGCAGGGCAGTACAAAACCCCCACAAATGACCCCATTTTGGAAAGTAGACACCCCAAGGAAATTGCTGAGAGGCATGTTGAGCCCATTGAATATTCATTTTTTTTGTCCCAAGTGATTGAATAATGACTAAAAAAAAAAAAAAACATTACAAAAAGTTGTCACTAAATGATATATTGCTCACACAGGCCATGGGCATATGTGGAATTGCACCCCAAAATACATTTAGCTGCTTCTCCTGAGTATGGGGATACCACATGTGTGGGACTTTTTGGGAGCCTAGCCGCGTACGGGGCCGCGAAAACCAATCACTGCCTTCCGGATTTCTAAGGGCGTACATTTTTGATTTTACTCCTCACTACCTATCACAGTTTTGAAGGCCATAAAATGCCCAGATGGCATAAACCCCCCCCCCAATGACCCCATTTTGGAAAGTAGACACCCCAAGCTATTTGCTGAGAGGCATGGTGAGTATTTTGCAGCTCTCATTTGTTTTTGAAAATAAAGAAAGACGAGAAAAAAAAAATTTTTTTTCTTTTTTCCATTTTCAAAACTTTGTGACAAAAAGTGAGGTCTGCAAAATACTCACTATACCTCTCAGCAAATAGCTTGGGGTGTTTACTTTCCAAAATGGGGTCATTTGGGGGGGGGGGGGGGTTTGCCACCTGGGCATTCCATGGCCTCCGAAACTGTGATAGGCAGTGAAGAGTGAAATCAAAAATTTACGGCCTTAGAAAGCCTGAAGGCGGTGCTTGGTTTTCGGGGTCCCGTACGCGGCTAGGCTCCCAAAAAGTCCCACACATGTGGTATCCCCGTACTCAGGAGAAGCAACAGAATGTATTTTGGGGTGTAATTTCACATATTCCCATGGCATGTTTGAGCAATATATCATTTAGTGACAACTTTGCGCAAAAAAAAATAAAAAAAATAAAAAATTGTCTCTTTCCCGCAACTTGTGTCACAATATAAAATATTCCATGGACTCGACATGCCTCTCAGCAAATAGCTTGGGGTGTCTACTTTCCAAAATGGGGTCATTTGGAGGGGTTTTGAACTGTCCTGGCATTTTATGCACAACATTTAGAAGCTTATGTCACACATCACCCACTCTTCTAACCACTTGAAGACAAAGCCCTTTCTGACACTTTTTGATTACATAAAAAAATAATTTTTTTTTTGCAAGAAAATTACTTTGAACCCCCAAACATTATATATTTTTTTAAAGCAAATGCCCTACAGATTAAAATGGTGGGTGTTTCATTTTTTTTTTTTCACACAGTATTTGCGCAGCGATTTTTCAAACGCATTTTTTGGGGAAAAAACACACTTTTTTAAATTTTAATGCACTAAAACACACTATATTGCCCAAATGTTTGATGAAATAAAAAATATGATCTTAGGCCGAGTACATGGATACCAAACATGACATGCTTTAAAATTGCGCACAAACGTGCAGTGGCGACAAACTAAATACATTTTTAAAAGCCTTTAAAAGCCTTTACAGGTTACCACTTTAGATTTACAGAGGAGGTCTACTGCTAAAATTACTGCACTCGATCTGACGTTCGCGGTGATACCTCACATGCATGGTGCAATTGCTGTTTACATTTGACGCCAGACCGACGCTTGCGTTCGCCTTAGCGCGAGAGCAGGGGGGACAGGGGTGCTTTTTTTTTTTTTCTTTATTATTCTTATTTTTTTTTATCTTATTTTTAAACTGTTCCTTTCATTTTTTTTTTTTTTTAATCATTTTTATTGTTATCTCAGGGAATGTAAATATCCCCTATCATAGCAATAGGTAGTGACAGGTACTCTTTTTTGAAAAAATTGGGGTCTATTAGACCCTAGATTTCTCCTCTGCCCTCAAAGCATCAGACCACACCAAGATCGGTGTGATAAAATGCTTTCCCAATTTCCCAATGGCGCTGTTTACATCCGGCGAAATCTAAGTCATAAAATGCTCGTAGCTTCCGGTTTCTTAGGCCATAGAGATGTTTGGAGCCACTCTGGTCTCTGATCAGCTCTATGGTCAGCTGGCTGAATCACCGGCTGCATTTTCAGGTTCCCTGTTGAGACAGGAGAGCCAGAGAAAAACACGGAAGACGTTGGGGGGGGGCATTCCCTCCCACGGCTTGTAAAAGCAGTCTAGAGGCTAATTAGCCGCTAGGATTGCTTTTACATGAAAGCCGACCACTGGCTGAAAAGAATGATACCAAGATGATACCTAAACCTGCAGGCATCATTCTGGTATAACCACTCAAAGTCGTGAATGGCGTACCTGAAGACAAAAAAATGGTTAACAATAAAGCACAGTAAACGGTAAAGTATAAAAAATTGCATACCTGAAAAGCAAACATGATAAAACATAATAACAATAAAACATTGCAGAATAGAATACAGTAAAAAAGAGCAGAACAATAGAGAGAATAGAGAGAGAGAGAACAATAAAACGACAACTATTTTTTTTTATTTTATATTTTTGTATGTGTTTTTTTTTTTTTACACTTTTTTTTGTAACTGTAACTTTTATAACGGTAACCGGTTCCAGGTTCGGGTCTCTCAAAATGCGATGGCATCTTGGGAGACCCTGTGAAAGTGTGCCTAGTCTGTGGAATGCTGTACCCTACGCTAATACTCAACTAGTGAATGGTAGCGTTCAAAACATTCACCAATGCAAAGACCAGGATTGTCAGGACAGGAGGGACAATAGCGGGTGTCACGCCTATATCTGTGCTTGCTGCAGACACGACATCTTTTTTGGGGGGGTTCGTTGGGTAGGGGTACTCGGGAGGACATAAAGAAAATGCCTCTCATGCAGCCGACTGCATTTGGTTGGGGATGTGAATGGGGGAAGTACGGGCGCTGCAGAAGCGGTGGGTTCCCAATTAGGATTGGCGAATGCAGCAGGAAGGGCACTATGGGCACGACGGGCCTGTGTTTGTCTTTTTGGTGGCAGCGGGACACTACTTGTGCTTGCCACCTCACCAGCTTGAGCTGCACTTATGGGACTCGCCACGTCACCACGTGTTACTGCAGTGCGGGTTTGACTACGGCCGGGGTGTACTAGGCCGCTGGTGCTTGCCAGTTCACCAAAACGCTACCAAAAAAACTGTTAGCGATCGCAGGGATCAGGCCTGACTCTGCGAACGCTGCAGTTATGAGTTTAGTGTTTTGTAAGTGACAGTGATCGATCGATACTGCACTTGGGTGGGCTGGGCTGGGCCGGGCGGAGGGGCAAAACGCAGGTGCTAGCAGGTATCTGGGCTGATCCCGCTAACACTGCGTTTTTGGGAACCCTAAACTGCTGGGGACGCTAGTATAGATCTGATCAGATCAGATATTGATCCGATCAGATACTATACCACTAAGGGCGGTGTACGGTGCGTGCGTGGGTGTTAGCGGTACTGGCGCTAACCTGACGCTGCCTGGGGCTGGTGCTTGCCAGTTCACCAAAACGCTACCAAGAAAACTGTTAGCGATCGCAGGGATCAGGCCTGACTCTGAACGCTGCAGTTATGCGTTTAGTGTTTTGGAAGTGACAGTGATCGATCGATACTGCACTTGGGTGGGCTGGGCGGAGGGGAAAAACGCAGGTGCTAGCAGGTATCTGGGCTGATCCCGCTAACACTGCGTTTTTGGGAACCCTAAACTGCTGGGGACGCTAGTATAGATCTGATTGGATCTGATGCGTGCGTGGGTGTTAGCGGTACTGGCGCTAATCTGACGCTGCCTGGGGCGACGCATATCACCGCCGGGCGATCAGGGGGCTAAACCTTTATTCGGTAATAAACGGCGGGTGCCCTGACACTATAAAAAATAAACGAACTAACCAGCGTCACCCATAATGGTTATACGGTGATCAGTGGTGAAAGGGTTAACTAGGGGCAATCAAGGGGTTAAAACATTTATTAGGTAGTATATGGGGGTTCCTGTCGCTATAAAACGCTGACGGCGAACCTAAATATTTACGTCCCTAACTAGCGTCACCAGCGACACTAATACAGCGATCAGAAAAATGATCGCTTAGTGACACTGGTGACGGGGGGTGATCAAGGGGTTAAAACTTTATTAGGGGGAGTTAGTGGGGTACCCTAGACCTAAAGGGGGTAATACTAACTGTCCCAACACTGTAACTGTCACAAACTGACACTATGCAGTAATCAGGAAAAAAAAAAAAAAAACCTGCTTGGTGTCAGTTTGTGACAGGGGGGGGGGGGGTAATTGGGGGGGGATCGGGGGGTGATCGGGGTGTTTTGTATGCCTGGCATGTTCTACTGTGTTGTGTTGTGTTTGTTCACTTACATTCCAGTCTTCTCTCCTCGGCCCGGAACGGAAAATACCGAGCCGAGGAGAGATGACATCATTTCCTCTGCCTCTGTGTACAATACAGAGGCAGGGAAATGATCCCATTGGCTGGGAGCGATCGCGAGGGGGGGGCCACGAATGGATGGCCTCCCCCTCACCACCGATCGCCGGGGAAGATTTGCCGACCGCCGCAGGCACCGGGGGGGGTCCGATCGGACCCCCCACCCGCGGGCAGGCAGGGACGTACAGGTAAGCCCTTTTGCCTGCCCGTGCCGCTCTGTCGACGTACATCTGTGTGCGGCGGTCGGCAACTGGTTAATGTCTAAACCGCTGGTAACAAAAGTGAGTACACCCCTAAGTGAAAATGTCCAAATTGGGCCCAAAGTGTGAATATTTTGTGTGGCCACCATTATTTTCCAGCACTGCATTAACCCTCTTGGGCATGGAGTTCACCAGAGCTTCACAGGTTGCCACTAGAGTCCTCTTCCACTCCTCCATGATGACATCACAAACCTGGTGGATGTTAGAGACCTTGTGCTCCTCCACCTTCCGTTTGAGGATGCCCCACAGATGCTCAATAGGGTTTAGGTCTGGAGACATGCTTGGCCAGTCCATCACCTTTACCCTCAGATTCTTTAGCAAGGCAGTGGTCATCTTGGAGGTATGTTTGGGGTCGTTATCATGTTGAAATACTGCCCTGTGGCCCAGTCTCCGAAGGGAGGGGATCATGCTCAGCTTCAGTATGTCACAGTACATGTTGGCATGCATGGTTCCCTCAATGAACTGTAGCTCCCCAGTGCCAGCAGCACTCATGCAGCCCCAGACCATGACACTCCCACCACCATGCTTGACTGTAGGCATGACACACTTGCCTTTGTACTCCTCACCTGGTTGCCACCACACACACTTGACTCCATCTGAACCAAATAAGTTTATTTTGGTCTCATCAGACCACAGGACATGGTTCCAGTAATCCATGTCCTTAGTCTGCTTATCTTCAGCAAACTGTTTGCTGGCTTTCTTGTGCATCATCTTTAGAACAGGCTTTTTTCTGGGACGGTAACCATGCAGACCAATTTGATGCAGTGTGCGGCGTATGGTCTGAGCACTGACAGGCTGACCCCCACCTCTCCAATCTCTACAGCAATGCTGGCAGCACTTATACGTCTATTTCCCAAAGACAACCTCTGGATATGATAATGAGCATGTGCACTCAACTTCTTTGGCCAACCAAGGCGAGGCCTGCTCTGAGCGGAACCTGTCCTGTTAAACTGCTGTATGGTCTTGGCCACCGTGCTGCCGTTCAGTTTCAGGGTCTTGGCAATCTTCTTATAGCCTAGGCCATCTTTATGTAGAGCAACAATTCTTTTTTTCGGATCCTCTGAGAGTTCTTTGCCATGTTAAACTTCCAGTGACCAGTATGAGAGAGTGAGAGCGATACCACCAAATTGAAAACACCTGCTCCCCATTTACACCTGAGACCTTGTGACACTAATGAGTCACATGACACCGGGGAGGGAGAATGGCTAATTGGGCTCAATTTGGACATTTTCACTTAGGGGTGTACTCACTTTTGTTGCCAGCGGTTTAGACATTAATCGCTGTGTGTTGAGTTATTTTGAGGGGACAGCAAATTTACACTGTTATACATGCTCTACACTCACTACTTTACATTGTAGCAAAGTGTCATTTCTTCAGTGTTGTCACATGAAAAGATATAATAAAATATTTACAAAAATGTGAGGGGTGTACTCACTTTTGTAAGATACTGTATATCCCATCACCTGCTCCCACCAGTGCCACAAACAATGTGCCAGCATAAGTCTATATAGATTACATTTTGAACATATTCCTGCAGCGATGAGACATTTCTTATATATGGGATATATACTCTATGCATAGTATTAAATGGAGTTTCTCTCCAGTTCTCATTTATAATTATTCTCCAAACCTAGTTGTATCCCTCCACTAATTTTTCCACCAGATCAGCTTGCCAATTTTATACGCTTGTATTTTTCACTGATTTAGAGCAGATAATATTCGAAGGATGGTATAGATTAGATATAGTGTAGATACATTTTCCTATCAACCTATCCAAGAAGGTGGGCCTGAATGCATAGAGCATATCATTGCAACAGAACCCTAGGTTAACTAGATATTTGTAATGCTGACTCAGAATATTACATTCCATAGAGATTGTTTCAAAAGAGTTAAATGAGTAAGAATTAGTATGGTTCAGTTGGTATGCTATAATCAACCCATTCTGCCTCCAGGTTTAAAAAGCTGCATAATCTCTAGTCTGTGGAAACAATGGATTATTCTGCATTGACGGGAATTTTTATACATTGGGAGACATTCCTTGTTTTTTCATCAATTCTCTTCATGCTGCTATTGTATCCCTGTAAAGTAAGTTAGTCTTCAGACTTAGAGGCAGACTTTCTCATCTTAGTGTGTACTAAAGCAGAGAGAACCCAGGGAGAGGCCTGTTCTATCCCTATATCTAAGTTAGAATACATGTATCTCAACAACGATGTTAGCCAGTCGAAGGCATGTCTCAATAAACAAGCTAAATAGTCAATTCTAAAGCTGGGAAAGCCAAGATCACTTTTATTTTTAGGCAGGGAAAGAGTAAATATTGATACTCGTGGTGTCTTCCCATGCCATAAAAACCTAGTCATAGCCTTCATTATTTAATTCACATCCTTATGTTTAAGAAGAATTGGTAATGTTTGTAAAGGATAGAGAAGATGGGCTAAACTCACTATTTTAATAACATGGCTTTTCCCAAATGGCGAAAGTGGAAGATCAGCCCACACTCCAGATCTTTATCTTATTTATCATTGATGGACAATTTAAAGCATACAAAAGTACCAATTTTTATCCCTAGATAGTTGTAATTGGTAGTATCTCACTTTTGTTAAAGTTTATATGCAAACCAGAAAATCTACTGCAATGTTCAGATATTTTTTGAATCTCTGGGATATTCTGGCTGTGATGAAAAAATGAATATATCATCTGCAAATAATGCAGTTTTAATTTCTATTTTACCTATTTTTTTCTTCAAGGTTGACCCAAAATGAGGATATCTAGATGGGTTCAATAGCAAAATTAAATAAAATTGGTGAAAGCGGACACCTTTGTCGAGTGTCCTTCATTGGTTGAGATACATAATTTATAATATAATTTAAAGCTGAATGGGAGTGATACATTTTTTTAGATTTCACACTTGTGTGCAGTTTGCATATTGCAGGTGCATTTTGAATATATATATATATATACATCATTAAACCATTGGAGTCTATGGAACCAAAAAACAGAAAAAAGTCCCTGGCCCTTTCCATAAAATGTGCAGATGTGAACTACATCCATAGGAAACCATGTTAGATGGACTGTAGTGTGTTTCTGCAAAACTGAAAATGCATAAAAAATGCATAGGTGTGAACCAGGCCTCAAGCTATGATTTTTTAAAGGATTTTAACATCCACTTTTAATTATAAGCTATGTTTATACAAAGATGGTGCCATTAGCTCTTTTCCCTTTTTAGGAAGAAGTCTTATAAAAGCCTCTGAACCAGAGTGCAAATATGGACAAACCTCTCACATAGAGTTATACCGAGCAGTAAGGAACAATGTCTTTCATCTTATCTTCTACAGGAAATCCATCTGGTTCGGGAGATTTATCGTTGGCCATACACTTAATAATACTTTTAATCTCTCCTGCTGTTATTTTACTATTTAACCTGTCCAAGTTAGAGGGATGAACAGTCAACAATGGCATTTTTTGTCAAAAATTGTTCCCCAGTTTTATGTTCTAATCCACCTTTTGAAAATACACAACTAATCTTTGTGCAATGCTGGAGTCACCCACTCACTATTAACCACAAACTGCTTTATTGAATTGGATCACATTGTCCTGAGAAGGCACAGTTGTCTAAGAAGATTTTATCTTGTTTATGTAGAACCTGTTTCATGTTGGGATCTGAAGCAGGCCATACAGTAGATGGTGCAAATTGCTGAGAAAATACTGCGATTATTGCTAGCGGCTATAGTAGCCGCTAACGATAATCATAAGTAAATCCGGCAGGCTGGTTATACCCAAGTTGATCGATCAATCAACTTGCTACATTCAGCCTGCCTGCGCACACCTCGAATCTCTGGCGGTTCCTGCTGAACCGGCCAAGATTCTAACCATCTATGGCCTTTTTCATGTTATATAGACATGATGATAATGTAGAAAAATACTTACAACTTAGCTTGTCATCTTTTGTAAATCATAGCCTGTTTAGTCATCCACTTGTGTTTTTTTCCTCTGCTTAATTTGTGTGCAGTGTTTATTAATAGAACTTGAGGACTCATATTGCAAGAGTACCAATCATTGGTGTCATAGCTAGTGTTTTTGTGTCATCTCCATACATGGGCTTCTGAGATTAGTATAGGTTAGTATGAGATCAGTCTGTGCTTTGTTTACAGTGTATTCCACCATAGAACTCAATGGGATCTCATGGCAAACACATGGTAAATGCATGACAAGTATGTGGAAAATGAATGATTAAGGCATTTCAAAAGCCTGTGTACTCTATCTATAAACGTGATGCTGATAATAGTTTTAGTTGGGAGGCAGCAGTGTCAGCAGAGTTGTCCAGATTGCTTGTATATCTGCATGAAATATATAACAGTGGTAAATATTTGGAGCATATATAATTTTATTGCCCTTATGCAATCCTCATTGCAGGGTGATAAAGTAAACATCTATATGAAAGGGTTCAGCCAGGTCACAAATCTATGCACATAAGTAACAGGGGTTTAGTAAAAGCTGTCATCACACAACACTACACAACAGCAATTACTGGAAAAAGATGAAGCTTATTCTCTGGATATTGTGCCTGCTGGGAACCTTTTTATATGGGGGGTCATGTTTAAAGGTGCAATATAATGGGTGAGTATTGCAACAAATCATTTTTTTATCATATTTAAAGAACATAAAAGATTATTGTATGTAATATGTTACAGCTTAAGAAAGCAATCAACCTAAAAAAATATGAATAAGCTACTTTTGTTTAGTTTTGTCCTAAAGTTAACCATATGATACCAAAAGCAGAAGAAACTACGTTTTGATTACTGGTAAACACTTACAGCTTGCTATTAGATAGATTTGCAGTGTTTGGAACATTTGCTTCTTTATCATTTCCCCTTGGCTTAATTAGTAAAGTTTGCTGCTAATTAAAACAGTGTATGTTTCAGAAGTAATAGTTTGTACCAGTCCCTAAAAAAAATGACATTATACTGTATACCAGGGATATGCAATTAGCAGACCTCCAACTGCTACAAAACTACAATTCCCATCATGCCTCTGCCTCTTATGCCGCGTACACACGAGCGGAATTTCCGACAGAAAGAGTCCGATTGGAGCTTTTCATCGTATATTCCAACCGTGTGTATGCCCGATCGGACTTTTTCTATCGAAAATTCAGACGGACTTAGATAGAGAACATGTTCTATATTTTTCTTATTTTTTTTTATCAAAAACGACGCATGCTTTGAAGTAAATACGAGATGGAAGCAATCGGTCTGGTAAAACTAGCGTTCGTAATGGAGATAGCACATTCCTTACGCTGCAAATTCTGTGATCTTTTAATACTGTGCATTCTTTTGTGCTTTATAATGCTAGAAGAATGAAGTTGTTTTGCTGCTGATATTCACGCAGAGTTCTCACAAACTTATTTCTTTATTATTTCTCATGATCTCATGAATAATCTTTTATTTTTTTTAAGACAGATCTCCAGAATAATGTTTAGAATTATGTTTTATAGTCATCTTTTTTTTTAATTTTTTTATTTCATCAAGATCTCCTTTTTTTTGGATTATTGAAAAATTATTTTCTAGTGATCTCCATATTTTTTTTTTTTTTGTGTGTGTGTCAAGTTTCCACAATAACATTATTGTCTTGTATTTTTTAACCTCAAGGAGGTTGGTTTTGGTGTCCCTTGTTAATTTGACCTTGTATTTTTGAAATGTACCTGCCTACTCACAAACAAACTGTCCTTTTTGTAGAAAAACACATAGGCAAGTATTTGTAAAAAATAAAATCTTCATTTATTCTGGGTAACAAAATAAAGAGGAAGGCAATGTTGGATAAACTTTTGGAATTTGCAAAGCCTTTTGGCCCCCAGGGCAGACATCAAGTCTGTGGAAAATAAAGTTGTTAGTTTGAGGAGTCCATATAATGTGGAGCCCAATCTGGTCCAGGACTCCCCAAGATCAGGACCAGCAGCAGATGACATATATGTCCCCAGGCTGTGGTACTACACCAGCCTGCGTCTTCTGTCAGACCAGACTGAACCCAGGCCATCACTTTCTTCTCTTAACTGCAGCCTTCCCTCCAAGCTTCCCTGCAGCTTTCCTTGCAGCTTTTCCTGCAGTCTTCCTTGGAGGCTGTGGCTCTGGTGGTGGACTTGTGGCAGGAGGAGGAGGAGGAGGAGGATGGGCAAGCTCACATACGTGGCTGTTCTCAGTCAGCTGGGCCCTCAACCACTTCTGAAGGACCTGAGCAAAAATTCCCTCACAGAGGAAGCGTTGGCCCTCCTCCAATTTCTGCAATCTAGTGGCTAGATAGCAGCCATAGGCCTCTTCAGCGTTGGGGGGGCTTCTGAGGACATCACTTGCTTCCCTAATGAGGCCCAGTGCTGCCTCCTCCGTGATCGTCCCCTTCCTGGGCCTTTTTGTTGGAAGGCGGAGGGAAGGCACCTGTGATTGGGTTAGGCCACTGGGCCCGCCCACCACCTGGCTGACACTGGGCCCGCCCACCTCCTGGCTGACACTGGGCCCGCCCACGTCCTGGCTGACACTGGGCACGACCACCTCCTGGCTGACACTGGGCACGGCCTCCTCCTGGTTGACACTGGGCACGGCCTCCTCCTGCCTGCCACTTTCCAGACCCTCTTCCTGGCTGAGCTCATCCTGTGTATAAAAAAGGGACATAGTTTTGATTTGGTTTTTGGTTCATCAGTCACACACAATTTTTAGCTCATGACTTGCAAATTGAATGTTAAAAAATAGAAAAGACTATCATTCTGAGCCCAGCATTTTTCATTCTTGTTGCAAACATTTTTGGCCACTACTGTCAATTGATATGTAAATCTCTTTTTCTAAATCATTAATTTGTTAGCAATTATAACATCTAGTTAACATCAATAATATTAGGACAATAAATATGTATAAAAATAATATACCTGACTCCAGCTGGGCGCATCCACTTCTTCCAGGATGGAAGACCCAGGTTGTTCCTCGTCAGCCTTTGCTGGGGTTAAGGGAAGGGTGGAGGGCAGGCTGCAGGGAAGGGTAGAAAGTGATTACCTGACTTCAGTCTGGTTGTCCAGAAACCACAGTTTGTGAAGTAACACAGCCTGGGTACATACACTTGCGCTGCTGCTGCTCCTGATCTGAGCGATTTCTGGATCTTATTATGCTCCTTCTTATACATGTTCCTCAAGATCTCAATTTTACTTTCCAAGAACACGATGGTTGCATCTTCACAAATTCCAAACGTTTCTCCAGCATTGACCTCCTAGCTTGTTTATTATAATATAAGCTGTGTTTCACCTCCCACAAATTCCTCATCTCCCTGTACCTGTCTATGAAACCGGCCATGAATTCTGGGTCCTTAAAGTGAATCATATTTGCTGTAAGACAATACACCAAACAAAAACACTAATCTCAGCCTAAACTCTCCTAATATTATCCCATTATAGGCCTCAATCTTGAAGCAGTATAGGCCACTGATGGTCCAAGTTAAAATTTTACCTTTGTTTAGGACGCTCGCCACTTCCGTTCCTCCTTCCTCCGCACACAGATCGTACGTATGACACATGCTAGCTTGATATACACTGCGCATGTGTGAAACTCCGCCCTCCATAGCCCGCCCCTGACTGTCTTTCGAGAATATTCCCTGCCCTTTCTCTTTCGGCGCGCAGTAGGAGTGACATGGCGGAGACACAGCAGGTGCGTGATAATTGCAGTAATGAGGAGGAGGAAAGCCCGGAGCCAGAAACATCCTGAGAGGATTTAAGGCCTCAAATATGGCCTTTATAGAGATGGTGGACATCTTGAGGAGGAAAGACTATGATGGAAAGCATGGACCGTACCTAAACCCAAATGTGAGAAAGGCCAAGATCATGACTAAAGTTGTGAAAAGTCTGCACATAAATTTTGGGGTACGACGATCCAAGGAGCAATTGAAGAAACGCTGGTCAGATCTGAAACTGAGGGAGCAGGATCAGTATAGAAGAATCAAGAGAGTGCTTCTAAAAAGTAAGTACTTGATGTGTGTTCCTATCATTATTAAACTTGCATGCTGCTCCATGTGCTTTTCTTTACTGTTGTACAGTTTAAAATGGCGACTTTCATGTTCTTGGGCACAGTAATCGGTCGTAGGAAACATTGTTCGCTCATTAAATACGATGTTTTTGGCAGATACAGGTTAAATACATTTGGTAATGCCTATTTGTATAAAAATACGTTTTGTACATTGCTGTCTAGATGTGTTTGTAACTAGAATGAAATGCAAGCTTGATTCAGTGTAATGTAAGGAGAGGACACTCAGCAGCTGTTTACACATCTGGACTCAGGAGCACTAGTGTGAAACACAAGAACAAACTTTTTAAGGTGTCCCACACAGGTGCTCCAGTGGATACTTGGGGTGTCTCCATGTGTGAAAATTGTTACAAAAAGGTAAGTATTCCAGCTTTGGTAAGGTTAAAAAATCATGTCTTCAGCTTGGAACTCTGCCCAAAACAGACAATTGTCCCCCACTTCCCAGCAATGTTTCATATTCCTATTTCTGGACTCAAATATCTGTGTGCTAAGTATACCTTTTGTTTCATTCTCATAGGGGAGAAAAGACTCAGAGGACACCACTCAGAGGACACCAGGAACCCCACACCTCACAAAGAAGGGGAACTCAGTACAAGACCACACCCTGAGGATCTGGAGGAAGAAGAGGTGGAGGAAGTTGGCGAACTTGTCACCACAACAGGTGAGTGTCTGGCACCCCAGCTTCAGGTAATATATGTATGCCTGAATATTTATAATACATGTTTTTACTCAAATTTTTAGGTGATGTGCTGGTTGTGGAAGAGCAAGCTGAACATTTCACAAGTGACAGTGCACAAAGCCTAATCCAGGACATCATGGTGTGGAATCGTGTAATTGACATTATAAGAAATAAACTCAATGTTATGGAACAACAAATAAAGAACATGATTGATGTGTTGGGGAGAATATAAATATCTTCCAAATGCCACTATTTTACCATTTGTTGTACTAAACAAAATTTTTTTTTTTTACATTTTCAAAGCCAAATTTTGAAGATGCACACGGTGTGTCAACATGTGATATCTGTCATCAGGGGATATCAATGTATGCCTTAATTTTTTTCTACGATGAACTTTGTAAGTTCCAGAGTTGTGTATGTTATGTTTTGAAACATGCCTGTTTTTACCAAAAAAACCAAAAAATTGTGAACTTGAGAAAAAAAAATATTTTCCCAAAAAATTATATAACGCACATGTGAAAGTGCACAGAGTAAAAAGTTTCATAATCAGCAATGTGTGGCTTGTTCTTTCAATGCTCAATACCAGTTTTGTAAGTAATTTTGTGTTTACAGTGACAATGGGGCTTATTTACTAAAGGAAAATACACTTGGCACTACAAGTGCACTAGGAGAACCTAGGAGACAGCTAAAAGGAAACACAGGCAGTAAAGAAATTTCAAGATTTTATCAGATTTTTTTTATTATTAAAAACTTATTTAGACATTGTATGGCATAGCAATGGCCCCCCTACCCGTAATTTACATATTTCTGCCAAACTTCATGGGCACTTTGGGGTGCCAAGCCAGGACAGCCAGTATCCAGGCCTGTCAGGGGATTCGCAGGAAGTCCGGCCTCAGGCCCAACTGAGGCAACATAATTTTGGGCATTTTTCCTTAAAAAATTGTGCAATATGCAGCAGGATAAGATGATGTGGTTAATTTTGTACTCCGCCATATGTATTGCTGTCAGAAACAGGCAGAACTGGCTGGCCATTATCCCGAAGGCATTCTCAATGACTCTTCTGGTTCTGGCCAGCCGGTAGTTAAAAACCCTCCTCTCTGAGGTGAGGGTCCTCTGGGGGAATGGCCTCATCAGGTGCTCGCCCAGACGAATGCTTCATCAGCAATAAAGACGAATGGGAGTCCTTCAACATTGTCCGCAGCAGGTGGCAATGCCAGGCCACCAGTCTGGAGACATTGGTAGAACTTGGTCTGGGTGAAGACTCCTCCATCCAACATCTGGCCATTCTTCCCCATGTCCACGTAACTCATTGTGCCGACACCACCGCCATCAACACTATACTATTAAAACCCTTATAATTGTAATAGTAAGAGTTATGCCCCGTACACACGGTCGGACTTTGTTCGGACATTCCGACAACAAAATCCTAAGATTTTTTCAGACGGATGTTGGCTCAAACTTGTCTTGCATACACACGGTCACACAAAGTTGTCGGAAAATCCGATCATTCTAAACGCGGTGACGTAAAACACGTACGTCGGGACTATAAACGGGGCAGTGGCCAATAGCTTTCATCTCTTTATTTATTCTGAGCATGCATGGCACTTTGTGCGTCGGATTTGTGTACACACAATCAGAATTTCCGACAACGGATTTTGTTGTCGGAAAATTTTATATCCTGCTCTCAAACTTTGTGTGTCGGAAAATCCGATGGAAAATTTGTGATGGAGCCTACACATGGTCGGAATTTCCGACAACAAGGTCCTATCACACATTTTTTATTGGAAAATCCGACCGTGTGTACGGGGCATAAGAGTAATAGTAAGACCTCGAATGGGGTGGTGGCATGATGTGGACGTGCTTCCCATCTATAGCCCCTCCACAGTTGGGAAAGTCCCAAAGATCGGCAAAATGGGAGGCCACAGTCTGCCATTCCTGTGGCGTTGAAGGAAACTATGGAGTCAAACCAAAAATAAAAAAATTAGTACTTTTTTCACATAACATTGCAAGCAGATTACACAAAAACATTCTTGGCCAACATCAGTATAACATTTATTTTAGGAGTATTTAATGACATTTTTTTGGGGGGTTCTAAATGAGTTTGGGACCCAAAAAAAAGCCTCTGGCACTCTGCCTGAATTTAAGGACAACAATAACATTTGTACACATTTTAGGGGGTGTTTATGGTAAAGCAGTACAATGGAGCTGACAAAATACATTGTCAAGTGACTAGGCTAGGTGTATAGGGGCCCAGAATAGCATGCTGGGGAGGTTAGTGAAGGCAAAAAAAAAAAGCAGCATTAAAAACTTTCAGCATGCATGAGGATAAAGGGGACATTCCCAGCATATTACAGTCATGGTAATTAGGGAATGATGAAAGAAATACAATACATTAGCAAACATTAAATACATATAATGTGATGTTAAAGGAGAAATTTTACCTTAATATAGTCATTCTGCAGGACCTGAATAATGGCAGAACAGGTCTCTGGGATAATGATCCCCAGAGCTGGGGGGGAGATGCCTGTCGAGAATTTGAGGTCCTGCAGACTTCTCCCAGTCGCCAAGTACCGCAAACGTGGCGACTAGCCTCTGCTCCGGAGTGATGGCTTGCCGCATGCAGGTGTCCTGCCTGCTAATATAAGGGGTCAGCAAAGCCAACAGACGGTGAAAAACGGGGTCCGTCATCCTGAGAAAGTTCCTGAAATCATTAGGATTATTCTCCTGGATCTCACGAAGCAAAGACATATGAGAGAATTGGTCACGCCGGAGTAAGCAATTCTTAGTCCATGAACTCCTCCCCACCCTGTTCATGGACTGGGCTTAGGTCCAAGTATGAACCCCAACACCAAGCCCCCACACAGCACGAGCTCTATGTTGAGTATGTACCCGCAACATGGCTTCAAAATGGTCGGCTGGTCAGAACGAACTAACAGAAAGCGTTGAAGAACAGCAAGGCCTGTCAAGAGCGAGCTGAAAATCAGAAATGAGCGGACAAGAACACACTGAAAAACAGATGTGAACTGACTACACGCACCGAAAAGCAGATACAAACCCACAAGCACAAACTGAAGAGCAGTAACAGACTGAAAAGCACGAAAGCTGAAAAGCGCGAATCGTCTCTCATCAAAATTCTACTAACACGAGATAAACACGAGATTAGCAGAAGGAGCCCAAAGGGTGGCGCACTGGCTATTGAACCTCCTTTTTCTAGTCCCGTCGTACGTGTTGTACGTCACCGCATTCTGGACGGTCGGAATTTGGTGTGACCATGTGTATGCAAGACAACTTGAGAGGAATTCCGTCGGAACTCCGTTGGAACAACCTTCAGAATTTATTCTGACGGCAAAACCGGTCGTGTGTACAGGGCATTAGTGTCATGCTTGTGGCTGTCAGAGTCTTGCTGTGCCTCATGGGACTTGTAGTTCTGCAACAGCTGGAGGTTCGCTAATTGCACATCCCTGCTGTATACAGTATGATAAACAAATAGGAAGAAAGATGTAACCTACCAGCAAACAAATAATTTACTGTCAAGACTGGCAGAGAAGTAGTTTAACTTTAAAGTGATTGTAAAGGCTTGTTTTTTTTTTAACAAAAATGTCATACTTACCTCCTCTGTGCAGTTTGTTTTGCACAGAGCAGCCTGGATCTTCCTCTTCTTGGGTCCCTCTTCGCTGCTCCTAGCCCCTCTCACCTTTGAGTGCCCCTCAGCCAGCAACTTGCTACAGGGGGCACCCAAGCCAAGTCAGAGCTCTGTGTATCCATTCAGACACGGAGCCCCAACCTGGCCCCGCCCCTCTCTCTCCTGATTGGCTGACTGACTTTGATTAACATCCGTGGGAGCCAATGGCGCCACTGCTCTGTCTCAGCCAATCAGGAGGACTGTCCTGGATGGCTGAGGGGATTGTGGACATCGCTGGAGAGAGAAGGGGCTCAGGTAGGTAATTAGGGGGGTTCTGGGGGGGGGGGCGCTGCTACACACACAAGGTTTTTTTATTCTAATGCATAGAATGCAATAAGATAAAATTCTTCTGCCTTTACAACTCCTTTAAGCTGCGTAGGGGTTTTTTCACTGTCAGGGCGGTAAGGATGTGCAACTCTGTTCCACAATCGGTGTTGTCAGCAGGAAGTATGGATAGTTTTAAAAAAGACTCTTGGACGTGCATCTTAGCAAAAAAAAATATAAGGGGATATGGGAAAATATTTTTTTCTACACACACACCTATACAGGTTGAACTGGATGGACTGTTATCTTTATTCAACCTTGCCAACTATGTAACTATGTCAATACAAAAAGAATAATACGACTATTCCATACAGGGGCATGACTACAGATCATGGGCCCATATGGCAAAACTTTAATGGGGCCTTCCTTGAAACGTCCCTGTTGACATTCATGTTAAATCGGGACTAAAGCCCACAGATATTGACTGCGGTCACTCCTTTGCCAGTACCAACATCTTTTCCTTGGCTTTTTCCATGTGGTTCAGCGATCCTGATTGCCAAATGGGAATGGCATTACTCCCATGCATAGGATTTCCTTTGTTTTAGCACTGAGCTATACCAAAAATATTCATTAAGCTGCATATGCACAGCTCAGTGTGCAGACTAAAGAAGACTAAAGAATATTGCAAACAAGCAGGAAAACTTGTTTTATTGCAGAAGAGACATCACAGTTTTTTATTTTTGCAAGCTAGTTCTCCTTTAACACAAAGTATGTCTAAATCCAGGACAAGTAGCAGGAGAGCTGTCAGCATAGTCAGTACACTACAAGTTACCAGAGATGTGGAAAGAAGTGGTCAGGGAAGAAGGGGCATCATTGCATGGAATTAAAGTCACTATGTGACTTTACATGTATCCCCTCTGGATTATGCTGCCATGAACTATGGTGTGTGTGTTTTTTTTTAAATGAAAAGGCTACATACCTTTTCTAACACTGCAACTGTGTGGTCACATGATCCCCTCTGCTCGTCTTTTCAAATCTATGGAGAGAGGCGGGAGGGAAGTCAGCCAAACAGCACAGGGGGATCCCGTGACAGCACAGCAGTGGTTTTGCAGCTGAATAGCTGCAGGAGGGGTGGGGAGGAGAATCGCTCTCACACTGAGCGGCTGACAGGGAGGGAGGGCGAGAGGAGAGAGACTGTTAGAGCCTGTCAGAGCAGAGCAGCAGGATGACAGAGGCATGTAACCCGCCCACAGTAATTATGGATCAGCAGCCATCATTACCGTGGTCAACAAAGACAGGGGGACACAGGAACTGGCAGGATAAACCAGGTTTTTTTACAAGATAGGAAGGGAAAGATTACATAGCATGAGCACTGTGCTATATACAGCATGCCTTAAAGGTACAGGATTTTTTTTAGGTTAGAACCACTTTAACTCAAAGTCAGTAGTAGATGGATAGCTTCCACCAACCGCTCTGTGTTTGCAAGGAACAGTGGCAAATGGCTAAGTTGTCATAGCATGTTGTACCCAGTTAAAAGTGTCCATTGCTCCTTATTCCTGACCGTCCAAATAAAAAAATATTTAGAATTGCAGTTGTATCTGTCTGTTAGGGATGAGCCGAACACCCCCCGGTTCGGTTCGCACCAGAACCTGCGAATGGACCGAAAGTTCGCACGAACGTTAGAACCCCATTGACGTCTATGTGCTCATTTTAAAGGCTAATTTGCATGGTATTGTCCTAAAAAGGGTTTGGGGACCCAGGTCCTACCCCAGGGGACATGTATCAATGCAAAAAAAACTTTTAAAAACGGACGTTTTTTCGGGAGCAGTGATTTTAATGATGCTTAAAGTAAAAAAAAAAAAAAGTGAAATATTCCTTTAAATATCGTACCTGGGGGGTGTCTATAGTATGCCTGTAAAGTGACGTGTGTTTCCCGTGTTTAGAACAGTCCCTGCACCAAATGTCATTTTTAAAGGAAAAAATCTAATTTAAAACTGCTTGCGGGTTTAATGTCATGTCGGGTCATGGCAATATGGATGAAAATCAGTGAGACAAACGGCATGGGTACCCCCCAGTCCATTACCAGGCCCTTTGGGTCTTGTATGGATATTAAGGGGAACCCCGCACCCAAATTAAAATAAGGAAAGGCCCTATATACTCTGAACAGCAGTATACAGGCGGTGCAAACAAGACAGGGACTGTAGGTTTGTTGTTAAGTAGAATCTCTTTGTAATTTTGAACGGGTACATTTTTAACGTGTTTAGCTCCAGCCAAAAAATCTTTTTTAAGGTTTTTGGAAAACATAGGGAAGGGTTATCACCCCTGTGACATTTGTTTTGCTGTCTTTCCTCCTCTTCAGAAGATTTCACCTCACTTTTTGTCCCAATGAAAAATGTTTTTTGAAAATTTGGGTTTTTTTGTGGAACAAGGATTGGAAAGCATCAGTGGAAAGGAGAAATTGTTTTCCCATATTAACTCTTACAGGAGAGAATTTCCCTTCCTAGGGGTAGATTTCATCTCACTTCCTGTTGTCTCCTTCCGTTTGCAAGTAGGAGTCGTTTGTAAGTTAGATGTTTGAAAGTAGGGTCCTGCCCTATATACTCAGCAGAAATTTGGGCCTTAGGTGTTGCTGTGGCCACAACACTGTAAGCCCTCACAGGGCCCTGCTGTGAAATATTAGATCAAGAATTGTAATTACATGCCCCTGTTGAACAGGAGCTGAAAAATTAGGCCTTAGGCACTGGTGCTGGTGCCACAACACTGCAACCCCTCACAGACACTCTAGTTGGAACGCAGGAACGAGCCCTGCTGCAAAGTATTGCATCAAAAATTGTAATTACACGCCCCTGTTAGACAGGGGCAGAAAAATTGGGCCTTAGGCACTGGTGCTGGTGCCACAACACTGCAACCCCTCACAGACACTCTAGTTGGAATGCAGGAACGAGCCCTGCTGCAAAGTATTGCATCAAAAATTGTAATTACACGCCCCTGTTAGACAGGGGCAGAAAAATTGGGCCTTAGGCACTGGTGCTGGTGCCACAACACTGCAACCCCTCACAGACACTCTAGTTGGAATGCAGGAACGAGCCCTGCTGCAAAGTATTGCATCAAAAATTGTAATTACACGCCCCTGTTAGACAGGGGCAGAAAAATTGGGCCTTAGGCACTGGTGCTGGTGCCACAACACTGCAACCCCTCACAGACACTCTAGTTGGAATGCAGGAACGAGCCCTGCTGCAAAGTATTACATCAAAAATTGTAATTACACGCCCCTGTTAAACAGGGGCTGAAAAATTGTGCCTTGGGCACTGGTGGTGGTGCCCAGAACCAAAAATGTTCTTACAAGCTATCAGCGTGATGATTGAGGAGGAAGAGGATAATTACTCAGGGATAGTCACTCAGCATCAGCATAGGCAGTCTTTGAAGGGATCTGAGATTTCAAAAAAAATTATTCGGTTACATCAGCATCAGGTGCTTGGTAGCTGGTGGTGATCCAAGACTGATTCATTTTTATGAAGGTCAGCCGATCGACCGAGTCGGTGGACAGACGCACCCTGTGATCGGTTACCACGCCTCCAGCAGCACTGAATGTGCATTCCGAAAGAACGCTGGATGCAGGACAGGCCAGTAGCTCAATTGCATACTGTGCAAGCTCTGGCCAGTGATCCATCCTCAAGACCCAGTAACCCAGAGGATTTTCGGTGGGAAAGGTGTCCAAGTCTGATCTTGCCCCTAGGTATTCCTGCACCATGTAAAACAGACGCTGGCGATGGTTGCTGGAACCGATCATACCTTGGGGCTGCGGACCAAAAAATTGTCTGAACACATCGGTCAGACGGCCACCTTCTCCACCGCTCCTTCTTTGACTGACCGAAGCCTCAGCAACACGTTGTCCAGAAACAGGAGTTTGTAACCTCCCAGTCTCTGGGAACGCATTGCACAGACCTTTCTGCAAGGCCTCCCGAAGATGTTTCATCCTCTGCTCCCTCTGCAATGGCAAGATAAGGTCCGCAACCTTACCCTTGTAACGTGGATCAAGGAGGGTTGCCAGCCAGTATTGGTCCTTCTCCTTGATACCACGAATACGAGGATCCTTACGCAGGCTTTGCAGGATCAGGGAGGCCATGCAGCGTAGGTTTGCTGAGGCATTCGGTCCGGAGTCCTCTGGGTCACTAAGGACGACAACGTCCGCAGCCACCTCCTCCCAGCCACGTACAAGTCCATGTGTTTCTTGGGACTGATCCCTTAAAGACTGCTGCTGATGCTGAGTGCCAGGCTCCACCTCCATACTGACACAATCTTCCTCCTCCTCCTCCTCCTCCTCCTCGTCCTCTTCCTGTGTGATCGGCGGGCACGCAGGAACACTGTCTGGATAAAGGGGGTCTTGAGACCTAAGGAAGTCCTCCTCTTCCTGCCTCTGTTCTGCCTCAAGTGCCCTGTCCATTATTCCACGCAGCGTGTGCTCCAACAGGTGGACAAGGGGGACAGTGTCACTGATGCATGCACTGTCACTGCTCACCATCCTCGTGGCCTCCTCGAATGGTGACAGGACAGTGCATGCATCCCTGATCATGGCCCACTGGCGTGGGGAAAAAAAACCAAGCTCCCCTGACCCTGTCCTGGTGCCATAGTCGCACAGGTACTCATTGATGGCCCTCTGCTGCGTGTGCAACCGCTGCAGCATGGCCAACGTTGAGTTCCACCTGGTGGGCATGTCACAGATTAGGCGGTTCTTGGGCAGGTTAAACTCCTTTTGGAGGTCCGTCAGCCGAGCACTGGCATTATATGACCAGCGGAAATGCACACAGACTTTCCTGGCCTGCTTCAGGACATCCTGTAAGCCCGGGTACCTGCCCAAGAACCGCTGCACCACCAAGTTAAGGACGTGAGCCAAACAGGGCACATGGGTCATTTGTCCCTGTCGGAGGGCAGAGAGGAGGTTGGTGCCATTGTCGCAAACCACCATTCCTGCCTTAAGTTGGCGTGGCATCAACCACCTCTGAACCTGCCCCTGCAGAGCTGACAGAACCTCTGCCCCAGTGTGGCTCCTGTCCCCCAAGCACACCAGCTCAAGCACCGCATGGCATCTTTTGGCCTGCGTACTTGCGTAGCCCCTTGAACGACTACGGAGCACCGCTGGTTCAGAGGAAGAGGCCATGGAGGAAGAAGAAGAGGAGGGGGTGGAGGAGAGAGGTGTGTCACAATCAGCATTTTGGAGGCGTGGTGGCGGAACAACCTCCAACACTACTGCACCTTGTCCTGCATCCTTCCCAGCTGCCAGCAGAGTCACCCAATGCGCCGTGAAACTTAGGTAACGTCCCTGTCCATGCCTGCTGGACCATGAGTCAGCGGTAATATGCACCTTACCGCTGACCGCCCTGTCCAGCGAGGCATGGACATTGCCTTCCACATGCCGGTAGAGAGCTGGAATCGCCTTCCGTGAGAAAAAGTGCCGTTTGGGTACCTGCCACTGAGGAACCGCACATTCCACAAACTCACGGAAGGGGGCAGAGTCTACCAACTGAAAAGGCAGCAGTTGAAGTGCTAGCAATTTTGCCAAGCTAGCATTCAACCGCTGGGCATGTGGATGGCTGGGAGCAAACTTCTTTCGGCGGTGCAGCAGCTGGGGCAGGGAAATTTGCCTGGTACAATCTGACGTCGGTGTACCAAAAGCAGATTGCCCACAAGTACTTGGCTGTGACACACCTAATTCTACACCTTCATTCCTCTCACTGCAGGTCTCAGAGAGGACTGGAGGTCTAGTGGGGTTGGAAATCTCAGCTGATGAGGAGCAAGGAGAGATCCTCTTTGTTCTTTGGTGTGGGTCTTTTAGATACGCTTGCCAACGAACTGCATGGCAGGTCAACATATGTCTGGTCAAGCATGTGGTACCCAAGCGGGAGATGTTTTGGCCACGTGAGATACGCTTGAGACATATGTTGCAAATAGCAGCGGTGAGATCTGATGCACTCGTCTCAAAAAAGGCCCACACCAAAGACCTTTTTGAATAACGCGCAGAGACTGCAGCGCCCTGCACATGTGGAGCTTTGGGGTGTGATGCAGTCAATGTGCTGCCCTTAGGCTGGCCACTGGAGGGCATCCTACCTCGTTGGTGATGTGCCGCCTCCTTCTCCTCCTCCTCCTCTCTCCTATCAGGCACCCACGTTGAGTCAGTGACCTCATCATCCCCTCCCTCCTCATCACTGGAGCAAACCTGGCAGTATGCTGCAGCAGGGGGAGCATGACTGCCAGATTGCTGTCCTTCTTGGGCACCCCCCCTGTCCGTGCTCATGTTACTGCCTTCATCGAGCTCAGTATCATCATCAGAGCCTTCCAAACGCTGGGCATCCTCCTGGAGCATGTACCCAACACTGTGGTCAAACAGTTCGAGGGACTCCTCAGGAGGACATGGTGGAGCTAGGGAAGGAGTCACTGATGACATTGAGCCGAGGGAAGAGGCCGCTGCTTTGCCAGACAAAGCACCCTGGGCATGGGTGAGAGAGGATGAGGAGGATGAGGACGGCTTGGTCATCCACTCGACCAAGTCTTTCGCATGTTGCGGCTCAACACGGCCAGCTGCCGAAAAAAAGGGCAAGTGTGTCCCATGGCCACGTGCTGATGAGGATGCACCGTCTCCACGACCAGCACTAGACACAGAGCCTGCTTGCGCTCTCTTATTGGCTTGTGACTGTCTGCCTCTCCTTCTTGGCCTTCCAGACATACTAATGGCCTGTAGCTGCACTAAGCTGGGATAGAACACCAGTAATTTTCTTCAGGTAGCTTTATATACTGTAACCAGACAAGCCTGCCTGTCAGTAGGAAGATAACAGGAACGGATCTAGCTGAACACTGTGAGCAGGACGCACTGTACTAAATGTAAATAGTCTAGCTGCCTGAACGTGGTACTAATAGGATTAAATAGAACACCAGTAATTTTCTTCAGGTAGCTTTATATACTGTAACCAGACAAGCCTGCCTGTCAGTAGGAAGATAACAGGAACGGATCTAGCTGAACACTGTGAGCAGGACGCACTGTACTAAATGTAAATAGTCTAGCTGCCTGACCGTGGTACTAATAGGATCAAATAGAACACCAGTAATTTTCTTCAGGTAGCTTTATATACTGTAACCAGACAAGCCTGCCTGTCAGTAGGAAGATAACAGGAACGGATCTAGCTGAACACTGTGAGCAGGACGCACTGTACTAAATGTAAATAGTCTAGCTGCCTGACCGTGGTACTAATAGGATCAAATAGAACACCAGTAATTTTCTTCAGGTAGCTTTATATACTGTAACCAGACAAGCCTGCCTGTCAGTAGGAAGATAACAGGAACGGATCTAGCTGAACACTGTGAGCAGGACGCACTGTACTAAATGTAAATAGTCTAGCTGCCTGAACGTGGTACTAATAGGATTAAATAGAACACCAGTAATTTTCTTCAGGTAGCTTTATATACTGTAACCAGACAAGCCTGCCTGTCAGTAGGAAGATAACAGGAACGGATCTAGCTGAACACTGTGAGCAGGACGCACTGTACTAAATGTAAATAGTCTAGCTGCCTGACCGTGGTACTAATAGGATCAAATAGAACACCAGTAATTTTCTTCAGGTAGCTTTATATACTGTAACCAGACAAGCCTGCCTGTCAGTAGGAAGATAACAGGAACGGATCTAGCTGAACACTGTGAGCAGGACGCACTGTACTAAATGTAAATAGTCTAGCTGCCTGACCGTGGTACTAATAGGATCAAATAGAACACCAGTAATTTTCTTCAGGTAGCTTTATATACTGTAACCAGACAAGCCTGCCTGTCAGTAGGAAGATAACAGGAACGGATCTAGCTGAACACTGTGAGCAGGACGCACTGTACTAAATGTAAATAGTCTAGCTGCCTGACCGTGGTACTAATAGGATCAAACAGAACACCAGTAATTTTCTTCAGGTAGCTTTATATACTGTAACCAGACAAGCCTGCCTGTCAGTAGGAAGATAACAGGAACGGATCTAGCTGAACACTGTGAGCAGGACGCACTGTACTAAATGTAAATAGTCTAGCTGCCTGACCGTGGTACTAATAGGATCAAATAGAACACCAGTAATTTTCTTCAGGTAGCTTTATATACTGTAACCAGACAAGCCTGCCTGTCAGTAGGAATATAACAGGAACGGATCTAACTGAACACTGTGAGCAGGACGCACTGCACTAAATATAAATAGTCTAGAAGATAACAGGAACGGATCTAGCTGAACACTGTGAGCAGGACGCACTGCACTAAATGTAAATAGTCTAGAAGATAACAGGAACGGATCTAGCTGAACACTGTGAGCAGGACGCACTGCACTAAATGTAAATAGTCTAGAAGATAACAGGAACGGATCTAGCTGAACACTGTGAGCAGGACGCACTGCACTAAATGTAAATAGTCTAGAAGATAACAGGAACGGATCTAGCTGAACACTGTGAGCAGGACGCACTGCACTAAATGTAAATAGTCTAGAAGATAACAGGAACGGATCTAGCTAAACTGAATACAGTGTATATATATATATGCAACACCTGGGATGCATATATATATACACAATACACTGTAAGTGCAGCTAACTGACTGACTGTTCTGCCTAATCTATCTAACTCAAATGAAATGACACTGTCTCTCTCTCTCTCTATCTCTCAGCACACCGGAACACACACTACACAGGGCCGCCGTGCAGGCGGCCTTATATAGTGTGGGGCGTGTACTAAATCCCCTGAGCCATAATTGGCCAAAGCCTCCTTGGCTTTGGCCAATTACGGCTCTCTGTTCAGGCGGCGCTGTGATTGGCCAAGCATGCGGGTCATAGTGCATGCTTGGCCAATCATCAGCCAGCAATGCACTGCGATGCCGCAGTGAATTATGGGCCGTGACGCGCCACACGAATTTGGCGCGAACGGCCCATATCGTTCGCATGAAACACACTAATATAAGTAATGGCCCCTTACCTAGCGGTGCTAGGTAAACCGCAAAGAAGTAGCTGTCAATAGCTGTGATCTTTTACTTCAGGGTTCTGGGCCAGCGCAACTCCTATTTCTGCCTCCACGCCTAGCGATGTTAGATAAACCATACGACAGCTGAGTGCAGGTAGCTATGATCTTAGCTGGGGTCCTGGACAAGCGCGGGTCCTATCTCTGCCTCCACGTCTCAAGTGTATGTATAGCCAATGATAAAGGACACAAAAGGGTACTTAATAGTGAAGTAGGTTTCAACAGAGTGGAGCTTTATTCATAACCTTTAAAAAATTTACTCACATTACAGAGTAATAGAGCGATTCCTATCTCCTACGAGCAGCGAGCTCGTTATGCCTCAGTCAATCTGAAAATACCCATTCCGTCCCTACGTGTGACGTCACCAACCATGTGACTTCATCAGGGGATCACGTGACTTCATCAGGGGATCATGTCCCCTGATGAAGTCACGTGATCGGTGACGTCACGTGTAGGGACGGAATGGGCATTTTCAGATTGACTGAGGCATAACGAGCTCGCTGCTCGTAGGAGATAGGAATCGCTCTATTACTCTGTAATGTGAGTACATTTTTTAAAGGTTATGAATAAAGCTCCACTCTGTTGAAACCTACTTCACTATCCAGTACCCATTTGTGTCCTTTATCATTGGCTATACATACACTTGAGATGTGGAGGCAGAGTTAGGACCCGCTCTGGTCCAGGACCCCAGCTAAGATCATAGCTACCTGCACTCAGCTGTCGTATGGTTTATCTAACATCGCTAGGCGTGGAGGCAGAAATAGGAGTTGCGCTGGCCCAGGACCCTGAAGTAAAAGATCACAGCTATTGACAGCTACTTCTTTGCGGTTTACCTAGCACCGCTAGGTAAGGGGCCATTACATATATTAGTGTGTTTCATGCACGAAGAGGACACAGATTGAATTGTATTTCAGACACTTCACCCCTGTTTTTTTGAGCACATAGGACCCTTTGTCATTGCACTATAAGAAGATATAAACACTTTGCACTTTAAGTTGTTTCACCTATGCACTCAGTTGCATGTTACTTGGACTGTGTTTTTTGTTTTTCTTTTGATCAGCAGATCATCTAGGACTATTATTGCTGGGACACTTTTTTGATGGAGTAGATGTGTTTAGGTCACTTTAGCACTTGCACTTTTTATGCCGTTTTTGCACACAAGTATTATTTATTAAGGATATATATATTCACTGTCATGTATATGGACTGAAAGTTTTTATTGCAATGTTTATTTGTTTACATCTAACTGGTATGCACATTTATATTCACTTATTTAAGATTCTATTATCTTTTATCATTGCACAAGGTTTTCAGTGTTTACACATATTTATTTTATTCATAATGGGGTATCAGCATGTAGCTGATCGATTTTCCCATTAGTGGGTTACCACATTTCATAGTAGTTTATACGGAGATCACACGCAGTAGCCCTCTGTTCTGGATAGCGCCGCACCTCTCCCCCCTCAGTTTATTAGTATAGTTTGTGAGCTTCTTTTTTTTTTTTTTTCAGGATCACACTACAGTGTCTTTACTGTGAGTACACAAGAACATTTTAAAACCACAACCCCTCATTCCACGATTCTGAACTCCTCCCCACATCCCTAATTATTCCCAAAATGTTAATATAAACTTCAGGTATGTGTTTGTTAGAAATTGTCCAGCACAGGACAGCATGTGAGTACTGTGAATAGGTAGCAAATAGTGAAACTGGCCATACAGGCTGAACTTTAAAACTAAATCCTCCATCCATTTCATTTGTATGGACTATGGAGGAATCCCCCTTGCCTGGACATTATATTCTGACAGCTGCACCTAATTCTGTCAGAATACACTAATCAGCAACTGCAGCTGCTGGTCTGGAAACATTTTCCAACATGTCCCTTCGACAGGTTAATCAAATGATCAACTATTGTCAAGGAGTGACAGCCATACACTGATCAAAACTTGGCTGGTTCAGCAGGGAATTTCTTTCAGTGTATGGCAAGCTTGAGAGACAAGGTGCCTTTTTTCTTGCAGTACAAGTTGAGTGCATTATCTGAGAGCCAATTACAACAAATATTGAACGGTGGATGAACAGTATGTAACAACTTGGTTAGGCCCCAATAAACATGTGCAAAGTCCCCAAAATATAAGAATGCTGAAGCACTAGAATAGACTGAAAACTTTGAGGCTCAATGAAAGATTTACTCTGCAAACACTGAAGGCCTTCATAAACAGCACACTGGCTGCAGGGCAAGCCAGAAGCCCCAGCCCATACTATGCAAGCTCTGGCAAGTGGTTCAGTCTGGACACCAAATAGTGAATGGGGTCCTCACTGCTAGGGAAGTCCACATCAGCACTAGACCCTATATATTGAGTAATGATGTGGTTCAAGAGCTGCCAGTGACTGCTGCCTAAAACCAAGCCTGAGCCACTGTGTTAAAAAAAATAGTGCTGAGGCAGCCACTACATCCAATGATCCTCCTTCCAGAGATTAGAGCACATGTGTTAAACACAAGGCCCATGGGCCAAATAAAGGCCCACCAGGTAACTACATGTGGCCCTCACGGCTCCCCTGCAGCTGCAGCACCCCCATGTCTCCATCCCTACCTTGTCTCAGCAGTCAGCAGCAGAGAGGAGGACAGATCCCTTCTTCCAGATCCTGTGCTTTTCCATGCAGCCACGGGGCGGCTTGTGCCTGCCCCGGTCTCAGCAGTTGGCAGCAGACAGGAGGACAGAACTACTCCTTTAGATCTTACACCTCTCTGTACATCCTTAGCATCCTCTCGTCTCTGCCTCTCCTGGTTTTAGAATTCAGCAGACTCCAGCAGCTGACTCCAGCCCTCCTCTGGTCCTCCTCCAGATCTTGCACTTTCTGCTTCCCAGTAACTCCCCCAGCTTCTTCCTGGCAGCAGGACAAGAAAAGGGAGGTGCACTGCAATGTAAGGTAAGGCGTGGGGGGTGCTCTGGACATTTGCTTATAATCATTCTTAGAAAAATACAGTTCTATGCCATTTGGAAAGGATGGTCGTACATTGCTGGTGTCATCCACAAGAAACTCCATTGGAGGCTGCCCAGACAGAACTCCATTGGCAGAGCCATGTTCTGTCTAAGCAGTCTCCAATAAAGTTTCTTGTGCATGATACCAGTAGTGTGTGACCCTCTTTTTTAGACTTGCATCATCTGCTGCAGGAGTGTGAGTGGGCTCCATGCCGGTCTGCACCTGCCCTTCAGCATACCCCATTCAGTACAATTGGGAATATAAGAGCCCTGCAGCAAAGCCCCAGGCCCTTGGTGTCACTGAGGATAACATTCTCCTCAACAATATTACCCCCACCAACTTATAGGGTTTCGGAGGGCTGGAACATGCCCTATTTCCTCTTCACCTCTTGCATCAAAACCCTCCTTTTCCCATTCCTCTTCTGCTGCTGCCCCACAGGGATGGAGCCAGTAGGCAAAGGATACAGCTGTCCCTGAGATAGCAGCAAGTCCTCTTCATCCTCCTACTGCTGTGTCTCTAGAGACAATTTGTGACACAACGCTGTGTGTACTCCAGGAGGAACATAAGAGAGATTGTGCCTGTAATCTGATTTAGTGTAGCTCACCATTTTGGTTTCCACTTCAAAAGGTAATACAATTTTGCACGCTTCTTGAATGATGAACCATTGATAAAGTAAAAAGAACCCCACCTCCCACAGTCTGTCCTCTTACCATCACACAGATACACATTGATGGTATGCCACTGCTGGTGCAACCTCTGCATTGTGGCCAAGGTTGAGTTCCAGTGCATTCGGACATCACAGATGAGGCGGCTGGCAGGCAGGGCAACTCAGGAGAAGGTTTGACAAACATCACCAACTGGCTGAGCAAGCAAAAAAAACAAAACAAAAAACAAAACAAAGAGAGAACAAGGAAGCCTAGATCATAGTGCCCCACGACATTTCAATCTATAACATAAATCAACAGAGGGCCTTAAAGTCTGGATCAATCTGTTCCCCCTTGTAGCTTGGCAAGGAGAGAGAGAAAAATATTTTGTGATGGTTTCTATGATTTTTAACTGTATTCATATTTCCTAGATGTATGATATGTTTCTAATTTGGGTATTTTTGCACATATTTCTTATTAGTATGTGCTGAAAATTTTCTATAAATAAGCAATAATTTTATTTACAAAGGTTAGTGCCAGTTTTGCCTTTTTTGACAAACTTGTAACCATTGCTTTAGCTGTTGTGAGTCTTCACATTGGTAATTGTTACTTTATCAAAACCGGAAAAAAATAGGTACATTGTACAGTATCTATATCTACAACGTATTACCAAACACTGTGATCCTATTACCCTCTGCTGGCCATTTATGCACACTACAAGGTTTAGACTTTTTCTTATTTGTAATGTAATATGAACTAATTTTTATTAGATTAATCACATCATTTAAGGACTTTTATATAAAAAAAAAATTGTGTAATTTTCGATTCTGAGATTCTGTGTTTTTCTTTTACTATTTTCTGAGTTTAAATACTTTTTATTAAATATACTTTACTCCCACCAATCCTCTTTAGGAAATATGTATATATACTGTATATACAGTACTGTGAAAAACTTTTAGGCAGGTCTGCTGTAAATTAAAAATGCTTTCAGAAATGGAAGTATTAATATTTTTTTTTTGTCAATTAACAAAATGGAAAGTAAATGCAAATGTCATTAAGAACTATCTTTGGTGTAAAGAAGAGCAAGGAGTGATGGAAATGATGGGTTGGCCCCCACAGAGCCCTGATCTCAACATAATGGAGTCTGTCTGGAATTACATGAAGAGACACAAGGATTTGAGACAGCCTACACCCACACAAGATATATGGTTAATTTTTCAAGATGTTTGGAACAACCTACCTGCTGAGTTCCTTCACAAATTGAGTGCAAGAATTGAAGAATTGATGCTGTGTTTTGAATTCAAAGGGTGGTTAAACCAAATATTGTTTTAATTAGTTTTCTCCCCTGTTCATTTACTTTCCATTTTGTTCATTGATAGAAATAAACACTTCTATTTCTGAAAGCATTCTTAATTTACAGCATTTTTTCACACCTGCCTAAAACTTTTGCATATATATATATAGATATATATATATATACACTACCGTTCAAAAGTTTGGGGTCACATTGAAATGTCCTTATTTTTGAAGGAAAAGCACTGTACTTTTAAATGAAGCTAACTTTAAACTAGTCCTAACTTTAAACAAATATACTCTATACATTGCTAATGTGGTAAATGACTATTCTAACTGCAAATGTCTAGTTTTTGGTGCAATATCTACATAGGTGTATAGAGGCCCATTTCCAGCAACTATCACTCCAGTGTTCTAATGGTACAATGTGTTTGCTCATTGGCTCAGAAGGCTAATTGATGATTAGCAAACCCTTGTGCAATCATGTTCACACATCTAAAAACAGTCTAGCTCCTTCCAGAAGCTACAAAACTGACCTTCCTGTGAGCAGATTGAGTTTCTGGAGCATCACATTTGTGGGGTCAATTAAACGCTCAAAATGGCCAGAAAAAGAGAACTTTCATCTGAAACTCGACAGTCTATTCTTGTTCTTAGAAATGAAGGCTATTCCATGCGAGAAATTGCAAAGAAATTGAAGATTTCCTACAACGGTGTGTACTACTCCCTTCAGAGGACAGCACAAACAGGCTCTAACCAGAGTAGAAAAAGAAGTGGGAGGCCGCGTTGCACAACTAAGCAAGAAGATAAGCACATTAGAGTCTCTAGTTTGAGAAACAGACGCCTCACAGGTCCCCAACTGGCATCTTCATTAAATAGTACCCGCAAAACACCAGTGTCAACATCTACAGTGAAGAGGCGGCTGCGGGATTTTGGGCTTCAGGGCAGAGTGGCAAAGAAAAAGCCATATCTGAGACTGGCCAATAAAAGAAAAAGATTAAGATGGGCAAAAGAACACAGACATTGGACAGAGGAAGACTGGAAAAAAGTGTTGTGGACGGATGAATCCAAGTTTGAGGTGTTTGGATCACAAAGAAGAACGTTTGTGAGACGCAGAACAAATGAAAAGATGCTGGAAGAATGCCTGACGCCATCTGTTAAGCATGGTGGAGGTAATGTGATGGTCTGGGGTTGCTTTGGTGCTGGTAAGGTGGGAGCTTTGTACAGGGTAAAAGCTAAGGAAGGCTATCACTCCATTTTGCAACGCCATGCCATACCCAGTGGACAGCGCTTGATTGGAGCCAATTTCATCCTACAACCGGACAATGACCCTAAACACACCTCCAAATTGTGCAAGAACTATTTACAGCAGAAGCAGGCAGCTGGTATTCTATCGGTAATGGAGTGGCCAGCACAGTCACCAGATCTGAACCCCATTGAGCTGTTGTGGGAGCAGCTTGACCGTATGGTACGCCAGAAGTGCCCATCCAACCATTCCAACTTGTGGGAGCTGCTTCTAGAAGCGTGGGGTGCAATTTCTCCAGCTTACCTCAATAAATTAACAGCTAGAATGCCAAAGGTGTGCAATGCTGTAATTGCTGCAAAAGGAGGATTCTTTGATGAAAGCAAAGTTTGATGTAAAAACAATGTTATTTCAAATACAAATCATTATTTCTAACCTTGTCAATGTCTTGACTCTATTTTCTATTCATTTCACAACGTATGGTGGTGAATAAGTGTGACTTTTCATGGAAAACACAAAATTGTTTGGGTGACCCCAAACTTTTGAACGGTAGTGTATATATATATATATATATATATATATATATCTATATATATATATACACAGCCATTACACTGACATGTGTGGTTTGAAAACTTCATTGTGAGTTACCCACACATAGGGATGAGCTCGATGTTGGGGTCAAACATAAGTTTGACTTGAACATCGGGTGTTTGCCCGTTCGCCGAAGAATGAACATTATAGGGCGTTCGCGGGAAATTCAAGCGCCCATAAAATGCCCCATAATGCACTGCGAGATCAAACCCAATCAAATCAATCAAACAGATATCAGCTTAATAGCAGTTGATTCCTAATAAGAGAGAAATTATGTCCACTAGTAGTTTGAGTATGTTGGAGCTCAAAGATTAGCCAATTGATCAGCATTTTGGGTAATCATAGATCTTAGTAGGATATCTGCAGCTGAAAACTTCTGTATAATGAAAATAGATGCCACTTTCTGACAGCCTTTAAATGAAAACCACAGGACTAAAAGAGGGAGCATGAAACCAGAGAATGTAAACTCATATTCCAGAGATTAGAAACGGTATGAATAAAGTGGATAATTAGTGATGATAGTTGCACATAAACTTTGCCAAAAAACAGTTTGTAATCAAGTGGAAAGAGTACTTTCAGAAGGAGTTCATTTTTCGTGTAGAGCTATCCTGATGTTATTTCTCCAATTGGGAATTGGCATCAACAATACATGTATAGTTGCAGACTGAAGCAGGCAAACAGCAGTATAACAGTTGTTGATTGGGTTTGAATGAATGTGTGGCTGGTGTTACTATCCGTGTTCTGATAACGTTATCATTCTATATAACTATGTGGTGGTGGAATCTCTTTTTGTAAAAATTTTTTATATGGTGGAATTATTTATAATAATGTAATTATTATTTTTTTCTAAACAAAACAGTTTTTGTTCCTCTTTGAAGAATCCTATCCGTGCTGTCGGCCCTTTCTTTCTCTCCATATTTTTTCTAGATGCATTAACCCTGATTCAGAGGAACACACCTAATGCCCTGTACACACGGTCGGACATTGATCGGACATTCCGACAGGAAAATCCATGGATTTTTTCTGACGGATGTTGGCTCAAACTTGTTTTGCATACACACGGTCCCACAAAGTTGTTGGAATTTCTGAATGCCAAGAACGCGGTGATGTACACCATGTACGATGAGACTATAAAAGGGCAGTTCAATACCAAGCGAGGCACCCTTTGGGCTCCTTTTGCTAATCTTATGTTAGTAAAATTTTGGTGAGAGACGATTCATGCTTTTTCAGACTCGTGGTTTTCAGATCGTATTTCTGCTGTTCAGTTTGTGCTTGTGGGTTTGTATCTGGTCTTCAGTGCGTGTAGCGAGTTCCTATTGACTTGTCATTGTGTTCTTGTCCGTTCGTTACTGTTCGTTTCAGGTCTCTCTTCACAGGCTGTTCTTCAGTGCGTTCTGTTACTGCGTTCTGACCAGCCAACCGTTTTCTAGCCATGTTGCGTGTACGTACTCATCGTACAGTTCGTGCTGTGCGGGGGGCTTGGTGTTGGGGTCCTTACTTTGACACAAGCTCAGTCCATGAACAGGGCGAGGAGGAGTTCATGGACCAAGAGTTGGTTGCTCCAGCGTGACCAATTCTGTCACATGCCTTTGCTCCGTGAGATCCGTGAGAATAATCCTGATGATTTCAGGAACTTTCTTAGGATGACGGACCCCGTTTTTCACTGTTTGTTGGCTTTGCTGACCCCCTATATCAGCAGGCAGGATACCTGCATGTGGCAAGTCATCACTGCGGAGCAGAGGCTAGTCGCCACCCTGCGGTACTTGGCAACGGGGTTCTGCCATCATCCAGGTCCTGCAGAAGGAGTATATTAAGGTAAGATTTTTATCCTTTAACATCACATTTTATTGTATTTAATGTTTGATAATGTATTGTATTTCTTTCCTCATTCCCTAATTACCATGATTGTAATATGCTGTGAATGTCCCCTTGTCCTCATGCATGCTGGAATTTTATTTTTATTTTTTTGTCCTTCATACATATTTGCCTTCACTTACCTCCCCAGCATGCTCTCCTGGGCCTATATCCACCTCGTCTAGTCAATTAGCAATGTATTTTGTCAGCTCCATAGTAGTGCTTTACCCTAAATACCCCCTAAAATGTGTAACATTGTGATTTGTGCTTTAAATTCTGGCAGAGTGCCAGAGGTTTTTTTTTTGGGTCCCAAAATCATTTGGAACCCTCCCTCCCCCCCAACTGCTAACTCAGCTGATACCAATCCTCTATCTGCTGACTTGGCCAAACCCACACACACTATACCCACCTCTTTTGTGATCAGATTTATGGATGAATTCCCCAAAGCATGTAGTGCCAGGGCCTGCCTGAATACTTTCAAATGGTACTGTTTAAAGTTTTTGTATCCTATTATTATCTTGATAGGTAATAGCAGAATGTAAAAATGTGCTAAAATGTGTATAGTGTGTATTTATATCTTTGTATTATGACACTTCTTACCTGTGCAGTGGGCTGCCAATAGTGTAAGGGGCTGGTCAAAGTAATACACATTATTTAGGCATTCATCTCTCAATGAAGTGGAGAGGGTTACCCGTCCAAAACACCCCCCCCCTAAAATTTTTTAAAATGGCCCATGAGAGGGGGGGAGGAATCTGATAGGTGGTTCCCACGACGATGTCTTCATGAGACGAAACGTACGTCAGAAGGTTGACGCGCTGACGTCATCGCTGACTGCCTCATCCCGAACAGGTGATTGCTAGCCGGCTGGCTGCTGCTATTGTTCGTGTCTGTGCTTTTATCCACTAAACGCATGTAAGTGCAACTTTTAAGCATCATTAAACGTCATTTTACTGATTTCAACTATGGAGAGCCGTTGTTTCATTATTTTTTTGGGTCCTGCCTACTGATCGCCCATTGGATGGAGCAACCCTGTATGTTTTTGGCCCTTCATTGAGAAGCCGTGGTGTGACGCTGCTTACCATTGATTGTCAGGCTACTTACAAGCTATCCAAAGCTTGCCATCTGATAAGCGTTTAGCACATACGGTGGTGGATCTTCTCACAAATCGCTATTGGTGTGACCGATTTACCTCACCTTTTATTTGTTTGGATGAGTTTTTCCCCGGAGTTTTCATTGTTTCCACATTTTCACTGTTGGGACTAATTTTTACTACCCTTTTATGTTGTTACCACCCTTTTTATGCTACTTTTTTTTGGCACTTATATTGTTAATTATTGTTAATTTTGGTCCATCATGGACTCTTGATCCTTATTTATTTGTACTAATTTTCATACATTATATTCACTTTCTCTAGCGCTGCTCACGTTTTTATAGAGACCTTATACCTTTGTCTTTAAATACTCCCTAAAATAAATGTTATCTTGATGTTGGCCAAGAATGTTTGTGTCTAATCTGCTTTCCATGTTTATGCGCAAAATGATTAATTTATTTTTCTTGTTTGACTCCACAGTTTCCTTCCAACCTACAGGAATAGCAGACTGTGGCATCCCACTTTGCCCAGCAGTGGGACTTTCCTAACTGCGTAGGGGCAATTGATGGGAAATACATCCACATCATCCCACATCACCCAACTCGGGGTCATGCTATTACAACTACAAGGGGTTCAATAGTATTGTGATGTTGGCGGTGGTGTTGGCTACTTACGAGCTCCTGTATGTGGACGTGGGGAAGAATGGCCGGATGTCAGATGATGGAGTCATCACCCACACAGAGTTCTACAGGCATCCCCAGAATGGCAGCTTGGGCTTGCCACCTCCAGAAGACAATGCGGAAGGACTCCCATTCGTCTTAGTTGCGGATGAAGCGTTTGCGATGGGGTACCATCTTATGCAGCCATTCCCTATGAGGACCCTCACCCCGGACCAGAGGGTTTTTAATTACTGGGTGGCCAGAGCCAGTAGAGTGGTGGAGAACACATTTGGAATAATGGCCAGCCGGTTCCGCCTATTTCTTACACCGATACACATGGCGGAATATAAACTCAATCACATCATCCTGGCTTGCTGTGTTCTCCACAACTTTTTAAGGAGAAATTCTTGGAACTATGCTGGCTCAGATGGGCCTGAGGCCAGAATTCATATTAATCAATCAACCCTGACGGCACTTGAAGCTGACCATCATGGCTTGTCCCCCCAGAGTGGCCGCGAGGTCCATCTAAGATACATGGAATACTTTGCGGGTAGGGGGGCCATCGATATGCCAGACAATGTCTGAGACATTTTTTAAATAAAAATATATTTTACACAGAAAGTGCACCAGCTGATTATAATGAATGAGCCCCTCCCAGTCAGGAGCAGTCTGCAATCAGTCTGGTGAAAGGAGCAGCCATTTCTTCCCAACAAAAGGATTGCACCATCATTGTTTTGCAACATACAACATTTACTTTCTGGACTGAGATGCTGCCTCAAAGGGCACAACAGCATCTACTAACCAACCAGGACACATCCGGGGCATCCATCGCATACAACAGGGAGCAGTGACCTCCATATAAAGCACTACATGCCTATTACCCCTGTAGGGGTGCTTGGAGTCGGTGAGTAGGAAGTCTGAAGGGGGAGCACAGAAGTCACCTGGAAACATCTTTAAGCACTAAAGTCACCCTGATGATGTTCTAGTTTGATGCAGATAAATGCCTATGGGACTATTATATACCAATCTGATTTGGATATTACAGCATACGTTGGTTTCAAGCCTCACTGTCTGATTTGTATTGTACCCGCTTGGCTGATTGTTTGTGTTTGATCTATGTATTTATTTATGTAGACGTGACAGTATATACCAGTACATATATATTGAGGTCTCTCTGTCTACATATTGTACTTATACAGGCAGCTTTTATGTATACCAGCCTTTCCTTTACCACACATCACTACACACTTAACAAATTTTAGCCTAGGTATCTAGGGGCTTCTCCACACCTATTCCACAGTCACTGTGGAATAATATGTCACATATTGATTGAGATGGTATGGATACTGGTGTGTAATTCTCTATTACATTAAAATACCTCTTTTGGTTTTTTCCTAATATACAGCAGTATTTAGGTTTTCTTAGGTAGCGCCAACCACCCCATTTTTCTCACTCTATATTACGTTATCGGAGTACTCCGTGTGAGTGCTCACTGTAGGGGAGGCAGCAACCTGTTCTCTTACCATATAGACTTATCCTAAGCGCAGTTTTTCTATTTATTATTAAAAATATATTTTAAACTGAACAAACATTTGCTTTGTCAAGGGGGGTTGTGACCAATCCACACTATTTTTAACAAGAGAGCACCAACATGCCTCCATCCCAATATATGCAAAAAAATGGGGGGACAGAAGCGGGACTTTGTATGAGGCATGTGGGTGAGTATGTTGGGCTGAATGGTAAGTGTTCTAATATAAATAGTGAAATCAGTATAAGTTCCACAAATGGTAATATAACATAATCATGGCATAAAAGTTTTAATGGCATGGGTATTTTGGCCAAATACAATCAAAAGAGAACACATTTAAGACCATGGTAAAAGCGTGTTGACGACAATGTATAAACAGGCAGAGTTCATGAATTGGTTATACAGTAGCAATAACACATATACATAGTACAATAAATACGTGCATCAATAGATCTAAACTCAACGCGTTTCTTGGCTTGAAACCAATCGTCAGGAGTCCGATGCCATTTAACTGTATCAAAAACAGTAAAGTACCTATTAATGTGTGAACAGATGTTTGTAAGGAAGACACACTGAAAATGTGATTTTCCGTATACTCACAAGTTGTGCATTGGTTGATGATGATAGTGTGTTATAGTACGATATAAGTCTGGGTCCATAGAGTCTCACCCGGGGTTGAGGCAGAGAGCACACCCCAATAGACCGCCAGCACGGCAGCCAGAATGACAGAAGCACCCATGGAGACCGGCAGTCAGGGACATCTGGCGGGGCCAAGAAGTGTGGATAAGCTGGGGAAAGAATGATGATGGTGAGGAAGGGTGTGTGAGTAGGTAAGTAAGTGGTGATGGGATGAGTGAAAACAACATGGGATAGCCATAAGTGTGTGAGGAAACTAGGGTAGAACAGGTGTGAGGGTGATAGGAGGGATAGGATGTGTATACAGCAGGAGGCCATTGCTGTGATGGGTGAGCCTGGGTGACAGAATGTATGGAAGTTACCTGTGTGGTAAGTGCCCAGCCGAGCCAGAAGTCCAGCATGAGAGACGGGGTCATGGGATGCCCGGCCAGAGGCAGCCATTTAATGCCGCGGACATGAGGTGCGCTCACGCCAACGTCGTGCGCGGGCGTGATGACGCAGTGAGGGGAGGAAAGGGAGGGCCGATGTGTACGGCCACCCACCGTACCCTGCAGCGTCTGAGCCCGGAGATGGACAACCACTGAACGTCCCATGTGCGGCGGCATAGACGCCGCGGGCGGGATGTAGGGAGCATGACGCCGATGCGCCGAGGCCAGGGCCCGCCCACGTCAAGGACGAGAGGGTGATGGGTCCTAGGCTGGGCGCGTCGCAACCCCGGGGAGTAGACAGGACGGAACCCGGCATATTCAGTATGCAGAAGACAAATGGATGACAAAAGTATGAACTTGGAAAGAGAGAAAAAAAGCTAAAGTAACTCAAGAATGAGTGCAAAAGTAATAACAAAAACAAGCATATCTTTGCCTTGAATATAATCAATATGGCAAAGAAAACAAAAACATATTCAATCCCTGCATAGGATGCGCTCTCTGTGCAGGGAAGTATGAGATGTAGAAAGCTTTAGCCCTGAATTCAATCAGTGTTTGTCTGACTAAAGCGAAGCAAAAAATGATAATAATAATTAATGAAAAATAAGAATAAAGAAAGTAAGAAAGCTTTAGCCCTGAATTAAATCAGCTATTTGTCTAGCTAAAGAGATAAACAGAAATAGAGTAGAGTAGAAACTTTAGCCCTGAATTAAATCAGTGGTTATCAGACTAAAGGGGAACAAAAATAAATAAACAGAAAAAGCAATATAGAAATTAATTAGAAAGCAGAAATAGTTTTGTCACTGGATGCAAACGGTATTTGTTTAGCTGGAGGGGAAAAAGAAGAAGAACAAGATGGGGGAAGGAGGGAGATGGTTAACAAAAAATGAACATATATCTATAAATGATGAAGAAAGTAATATGGCATGGGGAACAAGACCAAAATAGTGTTGTACTGTATAGGACAAAAGATAAGACTGATGTTTTATACTATAAGGCAGTGTTTCTCAACTCCAGTCCTCAAGGCGCCCCAACAGGTCATGTTTTCAGGCTTTCCATTATTTTGCACAGGTGATTTGATCAGTTTCACTGCCTTAGTAATTACCACAGCTGTTTCATCCATGGGAAATCCTGAAAACATGACCTGTTGGTGTGCCCTGAGGACTGGAGTTGAGAAACACTGCTATAAGGGATCAGTATGCAAATGCCGTTATGAAGAATAGAGAAGTATTGGCAATGGGTTGTACATACGACTCTTGCATTGCAAACAGTCAATGAACAAGAGCAGGACCGTGGGTCTCAATAAGATGATATAAAATATGACAAGTGCGGGGAGAGGAAGAGAGGAAGAGAGAGAAAGAACAGAAAATAGCAAAGTATCTAGTAAGTGGTGGAATGGGGAAAAAGACAAGGTAATGAAGCATAATAAACGGGTCAGTTATAGTAACATTTGCTTTGATTTACTGCTTGGCTTTCTTTTAGCTGACCATAACTGATATTTGGGGAATCCTGAAAATGGCGTGATTGTGTAAAATCAGAAAGCACTGTTGGGTGTTATTTACTAAAGGAAAATACACTTTGCACTACAAGTGCACTTGAGACTGCACTGAAATTGCACTTGTAGTGGAAAGTGGATTTACCTTTACTAAATAACCCCCATTGTCAATGAAAACACCAACTTTACTACAAAAAATGCTTTTGAGCATTCAAAGAAGAAGCCACACATTGTTGATTCTCAATTTTTTTAATCAAAGCACAATCACATGTGCATTTATAAAAGGTTTTTAGAACAAACCAACATGTTTGTTGTATAACAATTTTTTAGGTCACATTAAAAGTAGAAATTGCCTTTTAAGGTAAAACAGGCAAGTTTAAAACTAAAAAGAAATGGACGACTTTGGAACTTACAAAGTTCAACTTTTATAGAAAGTGAAGGCAATTTTAGACATGAGTATTTATAAACTGTGTTTGATATTGCGTTCAGCAGATGGGGTGAAGTCACCCCTGGAAAAGCCAAATTATGAAGATGCACACAAATTCCCGAATGTCAACATGTGCTAGCTGCCATCATGGGGGATCAATGGACGTGTTTGCACCCCCAAAATGCATACATTGATCTCCCATGATGGCAGATAGCACATGTTGACACACTGTGTGCATCTTCAAAACTTGGCTTTTCTATAATATGTCACAAAATTGTCTCTAAATTGTCAGAAAAAAATAAAAACACAAAGCAGAAATAAGTTAGGGATTTCTAGGGGTTTTAAATTCTCCCTAAAACATCAATGATGTTCTTCATTTTGCTTTGAACATCATTGTTGTTTTGCTTGATATTTTCCAAGTCCATATTACACCCCATTATCTCCCCGATCAGGATCTGGGCTCTTTCACTGGTGAAATGACCTTCTTCCACAACATCACGATCACCTAAAATAAAAAAAAACACACCATGTATTATAAATATGCAGGCATCCATCTCTTACCTGAGCCTGTGGTCGCAGACACTCACCTGTTGTGGCGACTATTTCTACAACGTCTCCCTCCTCCTCCTCTGCTTGGGTTTGGGAGATTTCCACTTCTTCATGAGGTGGGGGGTCTGCTGTCTCCTCTAATGAGTGGTGTCCTCCGAGTCTTTTCTCCCCTATGCTAAAAAAAATAGGTATACTTAGCACACAGATATTTGATGGCAGAAATAGGAATATAAAACATTGCTTGGAAGTGGGGTACAATTGTCTCTTTTGGCAGAGTTGCAAGCTGAAGGCATGATTTCTTACCTTACCAAAGCTGGAATACTTACCTTTTTGTAACAATTTTCACACATGGAGACACCCCAAGTATCCACTGGAGCAAGCTTGAATACTTACCTGTTTTGTACAAGCTTCACAGATGGAGACACCCCTATAGTATACACCGGAGCGCCTGTGTGGGGCCCCCTACTAAGATGTGTAAACAGCTGCTGCTGAGTGTCCTCTCCTTATACAGAATCTAGTTTGCATTTCATTCTAGTTACTAACCCATCTAGACAACAAAATTATTTTAAGAAAAGTAGGCCATAAAAAATGTCTTGAACTGCATCTGGACAAAACATGGTGCTTTATTGGCCGAACGAACAATGTTTCCTACGAACTAATAATGTGTCCATGAACATGAAAGTTGCCATTTTAAACTGTACAACAGTAAAGAAAAGCACATGGAGCAAAACGAACGTAAGAAAAATAAAGAATAGGAACACAGGACAACTACTTACTTTTTTGCAGCACTCTCCTGATCCTTCTATACTGATCGTGCTCCCTGATTTTAAGGTCCGACCACCGTTTCCTCAGTTGATCCTTGGATCGATGTACCCCAAAATTACGGTGCAGACTCTTCACAACTTTCGCCATGATCTTGGCCTTTCTGACATTTGGGTTTGGGTAAGGTCCATACTTACCATCATAGTCGGCCCTCTTCAGTATCTCCACCATCTCCACCATCTCCACAACGGACATATTTGATGCCTTAAATCTTCTCCTCCGGGATCGTGACGTTTCTGGTTCCGGGCTTTCCTCCTCCTCCTCATTGCTGCTATTAGCACGCACCTGCTCTGTCTCCGCCATGTGCTCTTCCCCACTGCACCGAACGAGAAGGGGTGGGGAATAGACTAGAAAGAACGTCAGGGGCGGGCGGAGTTTAACGCATGCGCAGTGTATATAAAGCGTAACACGCGTGCGTCGTACATACAATCTGTGAGCGGAGGAAGGAGTATAGGAAGCGCCGATCGTGATAATGAAGATAACATTTAAAATTGGGCCTATACTGCTTATAGATTGAGGCCTATATTGGGACAAGATTAGGAGACTTTAGTCTGACATTAGGGTTTCTCTTGTGTTGTGTCTTGCAGAGAAAATGGATATATTGAATGATCAGGACTTTATCCTCATATTCATTGATATGTACAGGGAGCTGTCCTGTCTGTGGCAGGTAAACCACCCACATTATAAGAATCAAACAAAGAGGAAGGCAGCGCTGGATAAATTGCTGGAATTTGTGAAGCCGGTGATCCCCACGGCAGACATCCCCTATTTGAAGGCCCTAATTGGTGGCATAAGGAGCACTTATCTAAGGGAGCGCAAGAAGGTCCAGGATTCCCTGAGATCAGCAGCTGCAGATGCCATTTATGTCCCCAGGCTCTGGTAATATGACAGACTGCATTTTCTGGCAGGCCAGACTAAACCCAGGCCAGCACTCTCCAGTCTTCCTTCCGCGCTTCCTTCCCCCTCAGCTGAGGCTTCTGACGACCAACCTGGGCCTTCCAGGCAGCAACATGTGGAGGAGCCCAGCTTGAGCCAGGTATAGCATTCTTCTAAATATTTATGTTGGTAAAATTAATGATGTTACATCTATGTTATTTTGGATTCCTAATTTCTGATTGTGATTGATGAACCAAAAACTAAAACGATGTCCCTTTTTCATACACAGGAAAGTCTCAGCCAGGAGGTGGCCGGGCCCAGTAGCATGCCCGATACCCAGGTCCCTCCCCTCTGCCTTCAACCAAAAAGTGGCAGGAAGAGGAGTAACATGAAGGAGGCAGCAATTGGCCTATTTTGGAAGGCTACTGCGGCCCTCAGAACCCCCCACAGTGTTTAAGAGGACTTTGCATACATAACAGCCTGCAAAATGCTGGAAATGGAGGAGGGCCAACGCCTAATATGTGAGTATATCATCTTCCAAGCACTAAATAAGGGGTTGAGGGGCCAACTCACAAGTCAAAGCCACGTTTGTGAGCTCAACCATCATCCTCCTCTCCTCCTGCCACACCTCCAACACCAGAGCCACAGCCTGGAAGGCAGCATGTAAGGAAGACCAGAGAGTGATGACCTGGGTTCAGTCTGGTCTGACAAAAGATGCAGGCTCTTGTATGACCACAGCCTGGGGACATGTATGTCATCTGCTGCTGTTCCTGATCTCTTGGACTTCTGGACCAGATTGTACTCCCTTATATATGGACTCCTCAGGCCACCAATTTTGCAGTAAAATAATTTATGTGTGCCCTGGGGGTCGAAGGCTTCGCCAATTTCTGCAGTTTATCCAGTGTTGCCTCCCTCTTTGTCTGGTTAGGACCCTTTAATAAAGGTATTTTTTTTTCTATTATACTCGCCTATGTGTGTTTTCCTTCAAAAAGGACAGTTTGTTTGTGAGGAGGCAGGTACATTTCAAAAATACAATGTGAAATTAACAAGGGACACCAACACCAAGCAATCTCCTTGAGATTAAATAATACAAGATATCAATGGTGTTGTGGTAACTTGACACACAAAACACACCCAAAACAATTCTGAAGTTAAAAAAAAAAATTACAAAAAATAACACGAGATCAGGATTTCAAAAAAAAAAAATTAATCTAAAAACATCAAAAAATTTAACTTTTTCCATAGATGTGACAAATAAAAATATTATATTCATGAAATCATGATAAATAATAAAGAAAGAAGTTTGTGAGAACTCTGTGTGAATATGAGCAGCAAAACAACTTCATTCTTCTAGCATTATAAAGAAGAAGAGAGTGCGCTGCATTAAACAATTTAAAACATTGCAGCGTGACGAAAGTGCTATATCCATTATGAACGCTATTTTTACCAGACCGAGCAGTTCCGTCTCGGAATTTATTCTGAGCATGCATGGCACTTTGTGCGTCGGAATTGTCCACACACGGTCGGAATTGACGCAAACAGATTTTTTTATCGGAAAATTTTATAGCCTGCTCTCAAACTTTGTGTGTCGGAAATTCCGATGGAAAAAGTCCGATGGAGCCCACACACGGTTGGAATTTCCAACAACAAACTCTGATCGCACATTTTCCGTCGGCATGGCACTTTGTGCGTCGGAATTGTCCACACACGGTCGGAATTGACGCAAACGGATTTTGTTGTCGGAAAATTTTATAGCCTGCTCTCAAACTTTGTGTGTCGGAAATTCCAATGGAAAAAGTCCGATGGAGCCCACTCACGGTCGGAATTTCTGACAACAAGCTCCAATCACACATTTTCCGTCGGAAAATCTTACCGTGTGTACAGGGCATAACTTTATCTAATTAACCATTTCAGCCCCAGACCATTTTGCTGCCCAAAGACCAGAGCACTTTTTGGGATTCGGCACTGCGTCGCTTTAACTGACAATTGCGCGGTTCATGCAATGTGGTTCCCAAACAAAATTGACATTTTTTCCCCACAAATAGAGCTTTCTTTTGGTGGTATTTGATCACCTCTGCGGTTTTTATTTTTTGCACTATAAACAAAAAAGAGTGACAATTTTGAAAAAAAGCAATATTTTGTACTTTTTGCATCAAATATATGTCAAAGAAAAATTTCTAAAACATTAGCAGCGCTAGTGCAAAAATAGCAAATATTTACAAATATCAATGAAATGTGGAAGAGTCCACTTAAACAAAGTATCAAATGGTGATCCACTCAGTGAAAGTCCATTAAGAAAAGGCAGGTGAGTATAAACTAGACGATTGTGGAAGAAAATATTGGCAGTGATCCCAAGTCTCCATCACCACACCACTTGTGCCACAGCCCTGTAGGTAATCCACTTACCAGATCCTGCTGGTTAACACGCTTATCAATCAATGGGATAATCGCTGTTCACTGGACACTTTTCATCTGTATTTTGCTCATTGCAAGCAATAGATAAAAAAATCCACATAGCGTAATCCAGTACAATAATTATTTATTAATTTAAAATTATCCCACAAAACACTAACAATGTTTGCATAATATAAGGGCATGTAACATCAATACTATGTCAGTCGTGCATTCCCCTCTAACCTCTCACCGCTCCCGCGGTGTTCCCGGGAAGGACAGACGAGGATAAGCCGACTCTGTAGATAGCTGCGTAGCAACGCCCTGACGTGGACGCGTTTCTGTCATCACTTTCGTCAGAGGGCCCTTGCAATGAGCAAAATACAGATGAAAAGTGTCCAGTGAACAGCAATTATCCCTTTGATTGATAAGCGTGTTAACCAGCAGGATCTGGTAAGTGGATTACCTACAGGGCTGTGGCACAAGTGGTGTGGTGACGGAGACTTGGGATCGCTGCTAATATTTTCTTCCACGATCGTCTAGTTTATACTCACCTGCCTTTTCTTAATGGACTTTCACTGAGTGGTTCACCATTTGATACTTTGTTTAAGTGGTCTCTTAAGTAATTTTATTGATATTTTTAAATATTTGCTATTTTTGCACTAACGCTGCTAATGTTTTAGAAATTTTTCTTTGACATATATTTGATGCATCTCATTTTAGTATAGCAGCTGCCGACTATTGTTTTATCAATATTTTCTCTGTGTGCGCTGCGGGAGGGATACTGAACATAGTTTTTTATCTCTCATTCTTTGATATTTTTTACTTTTTGCTATAATAAATATCCCCCAAAAATATATTAAAAAACATTTTTTTTCCCCAGTTTAGGCCGATATGTATTCTTCTACATATTTTTTGTAAAAAAAATCGCAATAAGCATATATTGATTGGTTTGCGCAAAAGTTATAGCATCTACAAAATAGGGGATCGTTTTATGGCTTTTTTATTATTCTTTTTTTTTTTTTTACTAGTAATGGACAATTTTGACACATTTTTGGGACCATTGGCATTTTTACAGGGATCAGTGCTATAAAATTGCATTGATTACTGTAAAAAATGTCACTGGCAGTGAAGGGCAGTGAAGGGGTTAATCACTAGGGGGCAATGAAGGGGTTAAGTGTGTCCTAGTGTGTGTTCTAACTGAAGGGGGGAGGGGACTGTGCAGGGGAGATGACAGATCGCTGTTCATACTCTGTATGAACAGACGATTTGTCTGTTCTTCCCTCAGAGAACCAGAAATTGTGTGTTTACACACACAGATCCCGGTTCTCCGTGTGCCCTGAGAGATCGTGGGAGCCCGGTGGTGATCACGACCGCCGGGCACTCGCATTGGCTCCGTGGGTGAGCAGGGGGCGCTCGCACACCAGCTAGTGGCCGACTATGGTACCGACGTACCATGACGGCGATTCGCTCAGCCGAGCCATGTTCAGCAAGCGGTTAAAATAATTTAGGTGAATGGTTTGTATTTGGGCAGTTGAAGAATTCATACTGTATTTTATTCATTAACTATTCCCTGCCCAAGTCTATATATTAGGGTGATACTTCATGACAACCTTCCTGTTTTTTTGGACACGATATAAGGCTGCCTACATGGCGGCCCTGTGTAGTGTTGTTGGCGTTCAGTTAATGGCAGTGTATTTATATATATATACACACTCTGCATCAAGTGTAGCCTATATCTATAGTTCATTCTGTGGTGTACTATTTATAATATACTTCGGGGGTGGTGTATTAATATATATATATATATATATATATATATATATATATATATATATATATATATATATATATATATATATATATATACAGTCTAGTATATATATATAATCTGCATCCAGTGTAACCTATATTTTGGGTGGCACAGTGGTGTAGTGGGTAGCACTCTCGACTTAGCAGTAAAAAGGGTCACTGGTTCGAATCCCAACCACCACACTACTTGCCTGAAGTTTGCATGTTCTCCCTGTGCCTGCGTGGGTTTCCTCCCACACTCCAAAGACATGCTGGTAGGTTAATTGGCTTCTGTCCAAAATTGGCCCTAGTATATGAATGTGAGTTGGGGACCTTGGATTGTGGGCTCCTTGAGGGTAGGGACCGATGTGAGTGTGCGATGTATGTGCGGAGCGCTGTGTAAATTGACGGCGCTATATGGGTAAATAATGGGTAAATAATGGGCAGATAATAATATAATAGATGAGCATCTTAATGAGACACAATGTACAGGGATATTAGACACGTACCCACACTCACTCAGGTTGGACTGGTGTCTTTATTCAACCTTACTAACTATGTAACTATGTAACTATATCTACAGTTCATTCCATGGTGTACTATTTCTCATATACTTCAGGTGGTGTATTAATATATATATACAGTCTAGTATATATATATATATATATATATATATATATATATATATATATATATGTACTCTGCATCCAGTGTAGCATATATTTACAGTGCATTCCGTGGTGTACTATTTCTAATATACTTCAGGTGGTGTATTAATATATATATATATATATATATATATATATATTAGGGCTGAAATATTTGTTAGAGGGCAGGGACAGTTAACCCATTAGCACCACATCCCTGATAAATAAATACAAAAAAGAAGGGGGGTTGGGGTATGAATACCCCTGGGATTTTTAAGGTGCTTTTCAAAATTTTGGTAGGTCAGTAGAAAAATATATATTAACCTCAAAAAGAGAAAAAGACACTGTATGCAAATTGCCAAACTGACTAATAAACTTCTTATTTAGTATCTTTAATGATTACGAGTAATAACAAAACACATCATCTAAAAACATGCACAATCTTGAACAAACATAGTCAGATAATGACATTTAAAATTTGAAACCACTTTGCGATACCAATCTCAACATGTTTCGCTCAATATCTGAGCTTCATCAGGAGTTTTTTTGGTACAGATGTGGCATACTATGAATAAAAAAGAAGAAAAGACAAAACAAAAAAATATAAATACAATGCTTACAAAACACTTAAAGATATTAATTTATCAAAAAGATCGAATTCAATTAAGTATTGCTGAAAAAGCATCAACTGGTGTATATACACTTGCATACAAGACAATATATATGGGTAAATCTCACATATTACCTACAAGTCTATAATAGTAGTAATCTGATCAATATAAGTAAAGAAATAGAAATTGTATTATATACTATGTATTCATTCGTTACCAGGTCCACAAAAGGAAAAGACAACCATGTGGACCTAGGAACAATAAAACAACCATGAAGACAAAAAATGAAAGAAGTAGGGGTTTGCTTACCACAGCCAAAACAGATTCAAAGGTGAATAGTAGACAAACAAGTAATGAAGGTATATATAGTGCCGTGGCTCAGATGCCAATCAAAAGGATGCGTCTCACCCGTCTAAGGCCTCCCAAACCGTTTTTTGGTCCACAGAGGGGCCCAAGTGTAAAGTAACTGAAATAGAATATTACAGAAAAGTAATGAAGTATTTCTGAGCACATGGACTAATAGCAGGGAAACAGAGCAGTCGGTGAAGTAGAGTAGTGAAAGTGTTAAAAGATTACCTTCTAAGTTGAATCAAGGGTAAATGTTCAGGGCTATAATAGCCATATGAACAAAGGCATAAAGGAGGACATTACTCCAGTTTCACCACACGGTGGCAGTCCAAAAGGACAACCCTTGAGAGTCAGATCAGAAGATCCAAGTGTATGCTGCCCCAGTAAACTACAAAAAAATAAATAAAAACAATAAAACAATTACTCTGGAGAGCATTGTCTTATTCACAATGTCATTCAGTCGATCCTCAAAAAGGGAGTATAACCCCCTTCGGATAAAGAGTTTAGCTTACCTGAGAGGTGGGGTGGATGTGTACGGAAGGGGAGAGCGGCATATACCTCCCCTTGCAGCCTCAGCGCCACTGTCAGAAGATAGCGGCTGAGAAGCCGAACTAAATAGGCCCCTCCATCCCGGTGGCGTCTGACGTCACCATCGGGAAGCGGACGTATTGTGAGGCACCTCCCCCAGGATCCATGCGGCCAATGGGTAACAAAGGGGCGAGACCAAGTATCATCCCGGAACAAACCTGTCCTGAACTGAGGTCAATACTTCCGTCGCTTGTTTCGACGGTGTGGGTTGGCGCATGCGCACGCCGAAAAGGGACGTCATTCGAGCCCTATTGCCGCGCAGGCGCACTGCAGACCGGAAAGAGGGCTAGATAATCACGGCCCTGGGAAACAAATATTGTCAGGAACAGAACAAAAAACAAAATAAAGCGGTCAGCCATGTTGACTAAGGGAAACAGGAAGGGAAAGAAAAAGAAAAAAGAAAAAAGGGGGGGGGGTTAAAAAATGTGTATAAACCTTTAGACAATACTTAATATTATTGAAAAATACCATTGAATATATTGATAAACAACCAGTAGGTTACCAAAGACTGTCTGATATGTTTAATACCAATAGATTGTCCCAATTTAACAGGTTCAGAGAAAAAATGAAATGAATAAAAATAAGAGTGAAAAAGGGAATTTGAAAATAAATAAAAAATGGAATAAGGGAGAATATCTCGCTAATTTGGCCACTGGGCACATGTGTCCAAAAGGGGAGTTTGATACCTCTAGGGCCCCCAGGGGGGGGTGATTGATTACTCACCCCACACCCTAAGTGCCCGTGGCGTCCGTGCGGACCAAGACAAGAAACGGAAATGAGGAAGGAACCTCCAAATGACGGGGAGACGATAAATATTTAATTTTGTCCAAGGGTATATATGTATTTAAGAGAGACAATACCATCTACGTCTGTGTTGGCTTGGAAGGGAAAACCCACTTTTTATGAAAAACAACCTGGAAATAACCACATACAGAAAACATACAAAATATACAAAAATTGTGTAGTGAAATTGTGTATTATACAAACTTAACAAGTTTAGAAAGCAAAACCGAAACAGAAATATATATAATGAAATAGACACGGGCAGGTTAAATAAGAATGGACTAAAGAAATGGTTTGAAACTCAACGCATCATTGAGGCCTGGGGGTTTTAAAGCGGACAAGGTGTGTATCCACCGGGTCTCGCGTTGTAAGAGTATTCTATCATAGTTCCCCCCACGTTCCCCTGGGGGGACATATTCCAACGCAAAAAAATGCATTTTGTTACTGTCAAAATCATGATGCAGCCCCATATGTCTACTGATGGGCGTCTCCATTTTCTTTTTTAGAACCAGGGATACATGGTCCCTGATCCTACAAAAAAAGGGACGTTTAGTTTTGCCTATGTAGAATCCATGGCATTCACACATCATGATGTATACAATCCCAATGGATTGGCACGTCACGGAAAAATTAGGTTTATAATGACGACCATTGGGGAGCATAATGCCTCTCGCAGAGTGAATAAATCTACAGAAGGGGCATTTATGACAAGGTCTACACCCCTTGCGGGATTCTGTTTTTGATTGTATAGTGCTGTCATAATGACTATGTACTAAAGTATCCTTCAGAGATCTGGATCTTCTAAACGTGATCTCCGGATAAGATTTTAAATGCTTAGATACTTTTTCGTCTCCCATTAGGAGGTACCAATGTTTTTGAATGATCTCACGGACTTGCTTTTGTTGGCCTGAAAATCTGGTGATTAGTCTGACACTGGAATCTGTCTTAGTGGGTCTGGCTTGATGTATAAGTAGGGATCTCTTTTGGCTCTTGGCTTTTAAATAGGCCCTTTTCAAACACTTTTTGCTATAGCCTCGTTGGCTCAAACGAGACTGCAGTAGTTTGGCTTGGTATTCAAAGTCTAATTCAGTGCTACAATTGCGTCTTATCCTAAGATATTGCCCATAGGGTAAATTGTTGATCAATGGAACGGGATGTGAGCTTGTGGCATGTAATACCGTATTACCCGCTGAGGGTTTTCGGTATAAGGTGGTTCCAATGTTGCCTTCATCGTCTACCAGTACTTGAACATCTAAAAAGGTCAACTGATGTTGGTTCATTTCAAAAGTAAATTTCAAATTGTATCTGTTGACCTTCAGACCTTCAAGGAAGGCAAGAAGATTGGATTTGCTACCCTGCCAAATAAAAAAGACGTCATCGATGAATCGCTTCCATGTTAGGACATGCTCAAAAAACGCCTGCATGTCCTCCCTGAAAAACAGCTCACGCTCCCACCCCCCCAGATACAGGTTGGCATAGGCAGGGGCACATTTGGTCCCCATAGCCACTCCCTGTATCTGGAGGTAGTGGGAGCCTCCGAACAAGAAAACATTATTGGACAAAATAAAGAACAGAAGACCCAAGATGAATCGGTTATAGTCCACCGAGGCATCCGGATCCTCAGATAAGAAGCCCCCCACAACTTCCACCCCCAGTTCATGAGGGATAGAATTGTAGAGGGCTTCCACATCTAGAGCCACTAGCCAAGAGCCAGGGGGTATGGCAACCCCATCCAACACACGGAGGAGATCCCCCGTGTCCTGAAGGTAGGACGTCAGACCCTCCACATGGGGCCTCAGAAAGTCATCCACTAATTTACTTGCCATCTCCGTAAGGGACCCATTCCCCGACACAATGGGTCTACCGGGAGGCATCTTGGGGTTTTTATGTATTTTTGGAAGGGCATATAGAGTTGGAGTACGTGGTGCACCTACATTGAGGAATTCGTAAGTGTTTTTTGTGATTAAACCTTTATGGTAGGCCGAGCCTATCAAGTGCTTATATCGGGTAGTTATCAGGGTTAGATGGCTAGGGGAAACCTTCCGATACCACTGGTTGTTCCTGACTATGGCCGCAACCATGGTCTCATAGTGGGCTTTGTCCATAATGACCAGGTTCCCTCCCTTATCAGACGGTTTGATCACTATATCGTTGTTGTTCTGTAGGAGTTTAAGGGCCTCTAGTTGGGAAGCAGATAAGTTCGATCTGGATATATTCTTCCATTTGGTTTGAGAGATTTCATTAGTAACCTGTTTAGTGAATGCCCAAACATTGGGGTTGCCCTGAAGGGTCGGGAAAGTACGGGATTTTGGCTTGTATTCCCTAGGTTTAGATGGAGGACGTGGTAAAAGGGAAAAAGAGGAGGATGGAGGTGGGGGAGGAGGGGGGTCTAAGCCAGTCAGGAGAGAGTCCGCCTCCATTAGATCACTCTCCTCAAGACCACCCTCCTCCCACAGCTCCATCAACTCCTCTAGGGCTTTTATATCTGCAATGGTCATATCACGCCAGGCAGGGTCCCCAAGGGACTGGTCATTAGGAGATGGACTTGGTTTGTCAAAAATTATCTTAAACATCAGCCTTCGTGAAAAGAGATTGATGTCCTTAATCAATTCAAATTGGTCGACCTTCTGCGTGGGGCAGAAGGTCAAACCTAATTTGAGAACTGATATTTGTTCAGCTGAAAGAGTATAGGAAGATAAATTAATTACTTCGAAATTATCCGCGTCCCTTTCGCCGGTACCTCCAAAGGCCCTGCCTTTTTGACGTCCGCCACTGGTTGAGCAAATATCGGTGCTGGACGAAAATCCACATGTGTAGGTGCAGAAATGGTATTACTTACTTGCAGCCTGGGAGACAAGGGGAGAGAAGGAGTGTTCGTAGAGGGAGTGCTCATATATGTTTCCGGGTGACTCCGTGCGCAGGTGGACGAACCTTTTGCCGAATTGGCTCGAGTAACCATTGAGGCTTTCGTGTGCAGAGTGCGCTTTACTGTGCCCGTGTTGGTATGGTCCTTCACGCCCTTTGTTGTCTCTTGGCTAGTGGAGCTTCTGGTACTCTGTGCCTGGGAGGAGGAAGCAGAGGAAATAGATGAATCTGATTCATTTGGTTCCCCCCCTTGTTGTTGTCTAAAGCTGCGTGTTTGGTAGGTACGTCTCTTTGCTTTGCTATTTCTTTGCCCCCAGTGGTAGGCTTGGTTGTTGTCATAAGCAAGTTTGTCTCTCACAAACTTTTTCTCCTTGGTTTTTAGAATTTCGGTGACATACCCTTCTAGGTCTGTTTTTAGGGTACCCTCTCGCGTGGGGAACAAGTCACTAGTGGTGATAGCTTGATTCTCACCATATAGCTTTTCAATCTCTCTATCTACCAAAATAAGTTCCTTGGAGTATTCTCCACAGAGGAGCTCCATCATTTTAAATGAACAAGCCTGTAGATTTTCTTCCCATTCTTTCCGGAAATCTATATCTACATTGCCACTAGAGGGGAAAATCTGAATTCTAAGCCCCCACGGGACAACGCGGTCCTCAATGTATTTGAGGAAATACCATTTATTCCAGAAAACTCTGGATTTTTTCTCGAGCATCCTCTGGAGTCTCGAGAAAAAGCGGTCCATGGTCAAACCCCCCATAGAGGCATTTTGAGACCTATGAATATGATTCATAAGACCATCAAAGGCACTCCCACAATAGTTTGTCATTGTTCCCTCCAGCTGATGGATGGTACCCACCAAAAAATCAAGCCTAATAGATGTACTGGGGGTATCCAAAAGACTAAATTGGCCCCAAATTGCAGATAACACAATAACACAAAAACACAAAAAAATCTGTATTTCCAAGAACAGAAACAGTATCAATGATTTTCCAAGTTGCAAATCATAATAATATAGGTAAGATTAACAAAGATGCCCTAATGGCGACAAAATAGTTCCATTAAGGAAAAGTAGTTCCATAAAGGAAAAAAAGGAGTAAACGTTGGGGACTGTCCGTGACCTCAAGTGATGGTGGGTGGGTAACACCCCAAAAGGTAACAGAAATATTTGTTAGAGGGCAGGGACAGTTAACCCATTAGCACCACATCCCTGATAAATAAATACAAAAAAGAAGGGGGGTTGGGGTATGAATACCCCTGGGATTTTTAAGGTGCTTTTCAAAATTTTGGTAGGTCAGTAGAAAAATATATATTAACCTCAAAAAGAGAAAAAGACACTGTATGCAAATTGCCAAACTGACTAATAAACTTCTTATTTAGTATCTTTAATGATTACGAGTAATAACAAAACACATCATCTAAAAACATGCACAATCTTGAACAAACATAGTCAGATAATGACATCATTTAAAATTTGAAACCACTTTGCGATACCAATCTCAACATGTTTCGCTCAATATCTGAGCTTCATCAGGAGTTTTTTTGGTACAGATGTGGCATACTATGAATAAAAAAGAAGAAAAGACAAAACAAAAAAATATAAATACAATGCTTACAAAACACTTAAAGATATTAATTTATCAAAAAGATCGAATTCAATTAAGTATTGCTGAAAAAGCATCAACTGGTGTATATACACTTGCATACAAGACCATATATATGGGTAAATCTCACATATTACCTACAAGTCTATAATAGTAGTAATCTGATCAATATAAGTAAGGAAATAGAAATTGTATTATATACTATGTATTCATTCGTTACCAGGTCCACAAAAGGAAAAGACAACCATGTGGACCTAGGAACAATAAAACAACCATGAAGACAAAAAATGAAAGAAGTAGGGGTTTGCTTACCACAGCCAAAACAGATTCAAAGGTGAATAGTAGACAAACAAGTAATGAAGGTATATATAGTGCCGTGGCTCAGATGCCAATCAAAAGGATGCGTCTCACCCGTCTAAGGCCTCCCAAACCGTTTTTTGGTCCACAGAGGGGCCCAAGTGTAAAGTAACTGAAATAGAATATTACAGAAAAGTAATGAAGTATTTCTGAGCACATGGACTAATAGCAGGGAAACAGAGCAGTCGGTGAAGTAGAGTAGTGAAAGTGTTAAAAGATTACCTTCTAAGTTGAATCAAGGGTAAATGTTCAGGGCTATAATAGCCATATGAACAAAGGCATAAAGGAGGACATTACTCCAGTTTCACCACACGGTGGCAGTCCAAAAGGACAACCCTTGAGAGTCAGATCAGAAGATCCAAGTGTATGCTGCCCCAGTAAACTACAAAAAAAATAAATAAAAACAATAAAACAATTACTCTGGAGAGCATTGTCTTATTCACAATGTCATTCAGTCGATCCTCAAAAAGGGAGTATAACCCCCTTCGGATATATATATATTTGTTGTTTGTTGTTTGTTGTTTGTTGTTTTTTGTTCTGTTCCTGACAATATTTGTTTCCCAGGGCCGTGATTATCTAGCCCTCTTTCCGGTCTGCAGTGCGCCTGCGCGGCAATAGGGCTCGAATGACGTCCCTTTTCGGCGTGCGCATGCGCCAACCCACACCGTCGAAACAAGCGACGGAAGTATTGACCTCAGTGAACATTTACCCTTGATTCAACTTAGAAGGTAATCTTTTAACACTTTCACTACTCTACTTCACCGACTGCTCTGTTTCCCTGCTATTAGTCCATGTGCTCAGAAATACTTCATTACTTTTCTGTAATATTCTATTTCAGTTACTTTACACTTGGGCCCCTCTGTGGACCAAAAAACGGTTTGGGAGGCCTTAGACGGTTGAGACGCATCCTTTTGATTGGCATCTGAGCCACGGCACTATATATACCTTCATTACTTGTTTGTCTACTATTCACCTTTGAATCTGTTTTGGCTGTGGTAAGCAAACCCCTACTTCTTTCATTTTTTGTCTTCATGGTTGTTTTATTGTTCCTAGGTCCACATGGTTGTCTTTTCCTTTTGTGGACCTGGTAACGAATGAATACATAGTATATAATACAATTTCTATTTCTTTACTTATATTGATCAGATTACTACTATTATAGACTTGTAGGTAATATGTGAGATTTACCCATATATATTGTCTTGTATGCAAGTGTATATACACCAGTTGATGCTTTTTCAGCAATACTTAATTGAATTCGATCTTTTTGATAAATTAATATCTTTAAGTGTTTTGTAAGCATTGTATTTATATTTTTTTGTTTTGTCTTTTCTTCTTTTTTATTCATAGTATGCCACATCTGTACCAAAAAAACTCCTGATGAAGCTCAGATATTGAGCGAAACATGTTGAGATTGGTATCGCAAAGTGGTTTCAAATTTTAAATGATGTCATTATCTGACTATGTTTGTTCAAGATTGTGCATGTTTTTAGATGATGTGTTTTGTTATTACTCGTAATCATTAAAGATACTAAATAAGAAGTTTATTAGTCAGTTTGGCAATTTGCATACAGTGTCTTTTTCTCTTTTTGAGGTTAATATATATTTTTCTACTGATCTACCAAAATTTTGAAAAGCACCTTAAAAATCCCAGGGGTATTCATACCCCAACCCCCCTTCTTTTTTGTATTTATTTATCAGGGATGTGGTGCTAATGGGTTAACTGTCCCTGCCCTCTAACAAATATTTCTGTTACCTTTTGGGGTGTTACCCACCCACCATCACTTGAGGTCACGGACAGTCCCCAACGTTTACTCCTTTTTTTCCTTTATGGAACTACTTTTCCTTAATGGAACTATTTTGTCGCCATTAGGGCATCTTTGTTAATCTTACCTATATTATTATGATTTGCAACTTGGAAAATCATTGATACTGTTTCTGTTCTTGGAAATACAGATTTTTTTGTGTTTTTGTGTTATTGTGTTATCTGCAATTTGGGGCCAATTTAGTCTTTTGGATACCCCCAGTACATCTATTAGGCTTGATTTTTTGGTGGGTACCATCCATCAGCTGGAGGGAACAATGACAAACTATTGTGGGAGTGCCTTTGATGGTCTTATGAATCATATTCATAGGTCTCAAAATGCCTCTATGGGGGGTTTGACCATGGACCGCTTTTTCTCGAGACTCCAGAGGATGCTCGAGAAAAAATCCAGAGTTTTCTGGAATAAATGGTATTTCCTCAAATACATTGAGGACCGCGTTGTCCCGTGGGGGCTTAGAATTCAGATTTTCCCCTCTAGTGGCAATGTAGATATAGATTTCCGGAAAGAATGGGAAGAAAATCTACAGGCTTGTTCATTTAAAATGATGGAGCTCCTCTGTGGAGAATACTCCAAGGAACTTATTTTGGTAGATAGAGAGATTGAAAAGCTATATGGTGAGAATCAAGCTATCACCACTAGTGACTTGTTCCCCACGCGAGAGGGTACCCTAAAAACAGACCTAGAAGGGTATGTCACCGAAATTCTAAAAACCAAGGAGAAAAAGTTTGTGAGAGACAAACTTGCTTATGACAACAACCAAGCCTACCACTGGGGGCAAAGAAATAGCAAAGCAAAGAGACGTACCTACCAAACACGCAGCTTTAGACAACAACAAGGGGGGGAACCAAATGAATCAGATTCATCTATTTCCTCTGCTTCCTCCTCCCAGGCACAGAGTACCAGAAGCTCCACTAGCCAAGAGACAACAAAGGGCGTGAAGGACCATACCAACACGGGCACAGTAAAGCGCACTCTGCACACGAAAGCCTCAATGGTTACTCGAGCCAATTCGGCAAAAGGTTCGTCCACCTGCGCACGGAGTCACCCGGAAACATATATGAGCACTCCCTCTACGAACACTCCTTCTCTCCCCTTGTCTCCCAGGCTGCAAGTAAGTAATACCATTTCTGCACCTACACATGTGGATTTTCGTCCAGCACCGATATTTGCTCAACCAGTGGCGGACGTCAAAAAGGCAGGGCCTTTGGAGGTACCGGCGAAAGGGACGCGGATAATTTCGAAGTAATTAATTTATCTTCCTATACTCTTTCAGCTGAACAAATATCAGTTCTCAAATTAGGTTTGACCTTCTGCCCCACGCAGAAGGTCGACCAATTTGAATTGATTAAGGACATCAATCTCTTTTCACGAAGGCTGATGTTTAAGATAATTTTTGACAAACCAAGTCCATCTCCTAATGACCAGTCCCTTGGGGACCCTGCCTGGCGTGATATGACCATTGCAGATATAAAAGCCCTAGAGGAGTTGATGGAGCTGTGGGAGGAGGGTGGTCTTGAGGAGAGTGATCTAATGGAGGCGGACTCTCTCCTGACTGGCTTAGACCCCCCTCCTCCCCCACCTCCATCCTCCTCTTTTTCCCTTTTACCACGTCCTCCATCTAAACCTAGGGAATACAAGCCAAAATCCCGTACTTTCCCGACCCTTCAGGGCAACCCCAATGTTTGGGCATTCACTAAACAGGTTACTAATGAAATCTCTCAAACCAAATGGAAGAATATATCCAGATCGAACTTATCTGCTTCCCAACTAGAGGCCCTTAAACTCCTACAGAACAACAACGATATAGTGATCAAACCGTCTGATAAGGGAGGGAACCTGGTCATTATGGACAAAGCCCACTATGAGACCATGGTTGCGGCCATAGTCAGGAACAACCAGTGGTATCGGAAGGTTTCCCCTAGCCATCTAACCCTGATAACTACCCGATATAAGCATTTGATAGGCTCAGCCTACCATAAAGGTTTAATCACAAAAAACACTTACGAATTCCTCAATGTAGGTGCACCACGTACTCCAACTCTATATGCCCTTCCAAAAATACATAAAAACCCCAAGATGCCTCCCGGTAGACCCATTGTGTCGGGGAATGGGTCCCTTACGGAGATGGCAAGTAAATTAGTGGATGACTTTCTGAGGCCCCATGTGGAGGGTCTGACGTCCTACCTTCAGGACACGGGGGATCTCCTCCGTGTGTTGGATGGGGTTGCCATACCCCCTGGCTCTTGGCTAGTGGCTCTAGATGTGGAAGCCCTCTACAATTCTATCCCTCATGAACTGGGGGTGGAAGTTGTGGGGGGCTTCTTATCTGAGGATCCGGATGCCTCGGTGGACTATAACCGATTCATCTTGGATCTTCTGTTCTTTATTTTGTCCAATAATGTTTTCTTGTTCGGAGGCTCCCACTACCTCCAGATACAGGGAGTGGCTATGGGGACCAAATGTGCCCCTGCCTATGCCAACCTGTATCTGGGGGGGTGGGAGCGTGAGCTGTTTTTCAGGGAGGACATGCAGGCGTTTTTTGAGCATGTCCTAACATGGAAGCGATTCATCGATGACGTCTTTTTTATTTGGCAGGGTAGCAAATCCAATCTTCTTGCCTTCCTTGAAGGTCTGAAGGTCAACAGATACAATTTGAAATTTACTTTTGAAATGAACCAACATCAGTTGACCTTTTTAGATGTTCAAGTACTGGTAGACGATGAAGGCAACATTGGAACCACCTTATACCGAAAACCCTCAGCGGGTAATACGGTATTACATGCCACAAGCTCACATCCCGTTCCATTGATCAACAATTTACCCTATGGGCAATATCTTAGGATAAGACGCAATTGTAGCACTGAATTAGACTTTGAATACCAAGCCAAACTACTGCAGTCTCGTTTGAGCCAACGAGGCTATAGCAAAAAGTGTTTGAAAAGGGCCTATTTAAAAGCCAAGAGCCAAAAGAGATCCCTACTTATACATCAAGCCAGACCCACTAAGACAGATTCCAGTGTCAGACTAATCACCAGATTTTCAGGCCAACAAAAGCAAGTCCGTGAGATCATTCAAAAACATTGGTACCTCCTAATGGGAGACGAAAAAGTATCTAAGCATTTAAAATCTTATCCGGAGATCACGTTTAGAAGATCCAGATCTCTGAAGGATACTTTAGTACATAGTCATTATGACAGCACTATACAATCAAAAACAGAATCCCGCAAGGGGTGTAGACCTTGTCATAAATGCCCCTTCTGTAGATTTATTCACTCTGCGAGAGGCATTATGCTCCCCAATGGTCGTCATTATAAACCTAATTTTTCCGTGACGTGCCAATCCATTGGGATTGTATACATCATGATGTGTGAATGCCATGGATTCTACATAGGCAAAACTAAACGTCCCTTTTTTTGTAGGATCAGGGACCATGTATCCCTGGTTCTAAAAAAGAAAATGGAGACGCCCATCAGTAGACATATGGGGCTGCATCATGATTTTGACAGTAACAAAATGCATTTTTTTGCGTTGGAATATGTCCCCCCAGGGGAACGTGGGGGGAACTATGATAGAATACTCTTACAACGCGAGACCCGGTGGATACACACCTTGTCCGCTTTAAAACCCCCAGGCCTCAATGATGCGTTGAGTTTCAAACCATTTCTTTAGTCCATTCTTATTTAACCTGCCCGTGTCTATTTCATTATATATATTTCTGTTTCGGTTTTGCTTTCTAAACTTGTTAAGTTTGTATAATACACAATTTCACTACACAATTTTTGTATATTTTGTATGTTTTCTGTATGTGGTTATTTCCAGGTTGTTTTTCATAAAAAGTGGGTTTTCCCTTCCAAGCCAACACAGACGTAGATGGTATTGTCTCTCTTAAATACATATATACCCTTGGACAAAATTAAATATTTATCGTCTCCCCGTCATTTGGAGGTTCCTTCCTCATTTCCGTTTCTTGTCTTGGTCCGCACGGACGCCACGGGCACTTAGGGTGTGGGGTGAGTAATCAATCACCCCCCCCTGGGGGCCCTAGAGGTATCAAACTCCCCTTTTGGACACATGTGCCCAGTGGCCAAATTAGCGAGATATTCTCCCTTATTCCATTTTTTATTTATTTTCAAATTCCCTTTTTCACTCTTATTTTTATTCATTTCATTTTTTCTCTGAACCTGTTAAATTGGGACAATCTATTGGTATTAAACATATCAGACAGTCTTTGGTAACCTACTGGTTGTTTATCAATATATTCAATGGTATTTTTCAATAATATTAAGTATTGTCTAAAGGTTTATACACATTTTTTAACCCCCCCCCCCCCTTTTTTCTTTTTTCTTTTTCTTTCCCTTCCTGTTTCCCTTAGTCAACATGGCTGACCGCTTTATTTTGTTTTTTGTTCTGTTCCTGACAATATTTGTTTCCCAGGGCCGTGATTATCTAGCCCTCTTTCCGGTCTGCAGTGCGCCTGCGCGGCAATAGGGCTCGAATGACGTCCCTTTTCGGCGTGCGCATGCGCCAACCCACACCGTCGAAACAAGCGACGGAAGTATTGACCTCAGTTCAGGACAGGTTTGTTCCGGGATGATACTTGGTCTCGCCCCTTTGTTACCCATTGGCCGCATGGATCCTGGGGGAGGTGCCTCACAATACGTCCGCTTCCCGATGGTGACGTCAGACGCCACCGGGATGGAGGGGCCTATTTAGTTCGGCTTCTCAGCCGCTATCTTCTGACAGTGGCGCTGAGGCTGCAAGGGGAGGTATATGCCGCTCTCCCCTTCCGTACACATCCACCCCACCTCTCAGGTAAGCTAAACTCTTTATCCGAAGGGGGTTATACTCCCTTTTTGAGGATCGACTGAATGACATTGTGAATAAGACAATGCTCTCCAGAGTAATTGTTTTATTGTTTTTATTTATTTTTTTGTAGTTTACTGGGGCAGCATACACTTGGATCTTCTGATCTGACTCTCAAGGGTTGTCCTTTTGGACTGCCACCGTGTGGTGAAACTGGAGTAATGTCCTCCTTTATGCCTTTGTTCATATGGCTATTATAGCCCTGAACATTTACCCTTGATTCAACTTAGAAGGTAATCTTTTAACACTTTCACTACTCTACTTCACCGACTGCTCTGTTTCCCTGCTATTAGTCCATGTGCTCAGAAATACTTCATTACTTTTCTGTAATATTCTATTTCAGTTACTTTACACTTGGGCCCCTCTGTGGACCAAAAAACGGTTTGGGAGGCCTTAGACGGGTGAGACGCATCCTTTTGATTGGCATCTGAGCCACGGCACTATATATACCTTCATTACTTGTTTGTCTACTATTCACCTTTGAATCTGTTTTGGCTGTGGTAAGCAAACCCCTACTTCTTTCATTTTTTGTCTTCATGGTTGTTTTATTGTTCCTAGGTCCACATGGTTGTCTTTTCCTTTTGTGGACCTGGTAACGAATGAATACATAGTATATAATACAATTTCTATTTCTTTACTTATATTGATCAGATTACTACTATTATAGACTTGTAGGTAATATGTGAGATTTACCCATATATATTGTCTTGTATGCAAGTGTATATACACCAGTTGATGCTTTTTCAGCAATACTTAATTGAATTCGATCTTTTTGATAAATTAATATCTTTAAGTGTTTTGTAAGCATTGTATTTATATTTTTTTGTTTTGTCTTTTCTTCTTTTTTATTCATAGTATGCCACATCTGTACCAAAAAAACTCCTGATGAAGCTCAGATATTGAGCGAAACATGTTGAGATTGGTATCGCAAAGTGGTTTCAAATTTTAAATGTCATTATCTGACTATGTTTGTTCAAGATTGTGCATGTTTTTAGATGATGTGTTTTGTTATTACTCGTAATCATTAAAGATACTAAATAAGAAGTTTATTAGTCAGTTTGGCAATTTGCATACAGTGTCTTTTTCTCTTTTTGAGGTTAATATATATTTTTCTACTGACCTACCAAAATTTTGAAAAGCACCTTAAAAATCCCAGGGGTATTCATACCCCAACCCCCCTTCTTTTTTGTATATATTAGGGCTGTTACTGATTAAAATTTTCATGTTCGATTAATCGATCTTTTTTTAATCGATTAATCAACTAATTTCGATTAATTATAACGCACATACAGATCCAACTACTTTTAGCTGAACTCCTTGCATTGCAACTCTGCATTAGTCAGTGGTAAATGTGGTATACACTATATACAATCACCCAACACTAGTTAGTTTCATTGGGTAGTTGTGTTTTATTGAACTTCAATCAACTTCAATACAGTTCTGCTACTGTAACTGGAATCTAAGTGTTTACTGCCGCTGCACCGCCCCACATGTTTTGTACCCAGTTTTTATGTTAGTGATGCCATGGTATTTTTTCCATCCATCACTGATAAACCTAAAAAAGATTCTATATATATATATATATATATATATATATATATATATATATATATATATATACTCTGCATCCAGTGTAGCCTATATCTACAGTTCATTGCTTCATTTTTGATATAATATTTCAACGCAGGGCCCATTCCTGCGCCCAACTACCACCACCCAAGGCCCAATTTTTCTGCCCCTGTTTAACAGGGGCATGTAATTACAATTATTGATATAATATTTCATAACAGGGCCAGTTCCTGCACTCAACAAGCGTAACTGTGAGGTCTTACAGTGTTGTGGCACCACCACCACCCAAGGCCCAATTTTTCTGCCCCTGTTTAACAGGGGCATGTAATTACCATTTTTGATATAGTATTTTACAGCCGGGCTGTTCCTGCACTCACCAAGAGTAACTGTGAGGGCTTACAGTGTTCTGGTACCACCAACACCTAAGGCCCAATTTTCTGCAGAGTATATAGGGCAGGCCGTATAGTATATAAACTTCTGTTCAGAGTATATAATGCCTGGGGGCCCCCCACGCTATTTTTTTTTAAAATGTGGGTGCAGGGTTCCCCTTAATATCCATAACAGACCCAAAGGGCCTGGTAATGGGCTGGGGGAGGACCCATGCCATTTTTCTCAATGATTTTCGTGTATATTGCCAGGACCCGACAATACATTACAGTCGCAAGCAGTTTTAACTGACTTTTTTCCTTTAGAAATGTCATTTTGCTGTGGTATTGTTCTAAACACGGGAAAACTGTATCACTTTACAGGCATACTATAGACACACCCCAGGCACGACATTTAAAGGAATATTTCATTTTTATTGTTTCACTTTAAGCATTATTAAAATCACTGCTTCTGAAAAAATTACAGTTTTTAAAACTTTTTTTGCATTGATACATGTCCCCTGGGGCAGGACCTGGGTCCCCAAACACTTTTTATGGCAATAACTTGCATATAAGCCTTTAAAATTAGCACTTTTGTTTTTTCACGTTTGTGTCCCATAGACTTTAACGGTGTTCCCGTGTTCGAACAAACTTTTTGCATGTTCGCATGTTCTGCTGCAAACCGAACCGGGGGGTGTTTGGCTCATCCCTACCCACACATTAAGAAATCTGAACCTGAAGATTTCTAAGCTGTGCAGGGTGCTTTATCATCTCAGCAGGTCTAGCTAGTAAGTGCCAACTGTATGACAGGCGAATAGAGCAACAATCTGTCCCAGAACTCTCTCTTATCCTGCACATTGGACACTCCACATGAGTCCTTAATTTTACACTTCACTGCAAGTGAGAAACTATTTTTTTCTTCAACAAATTACACTTTTTAACACAACCTTTGACCCTCCTTGTCTGCCTCCCTGGATTCTGGAGAAGCTACAAGATCAGGGCATGTTTTTCCACTGTACATTAACTCTTATGGGTTGAAGGGGATTACTGGGCTTCACAAGTTATGAGTGCTGCTTATTGTTCTTTAATTGTCACACACAACTTTACCTGTCTAAAAATAGTGTAGTGTCAGCCACCTCTCAGCCTGGACCTGGTGAGCTGCCAGAAGCTATGACCCAGTGTGGCATTGTCTTCCAGCAAACAAGCTGCAGTACGTAGCCTAGGATGCTGCATATGCGTTTGGGGGAACTGCTGTTTCAAGAGAGAGTGAGGATGAGCCCAGTTAGGAGGAGGTGGTACAGGGTACACCACTGTCAACATTTGATAAGATGCAGGGAGATTAAACCAGCTGTGTGCCTTGTCCTGCACCCTTCTCAGTTGTTAGATGGTTTATCCAATGTGCCATGAAAGTAATATAGTGTCCCTGCACTGATGGACCATGTGTCCATGGTCATGTTTACCCTGCCACTGACATCCCACGTGTTGGTGGAGGGAAGGTATGGCCTTCTGGGAGAAACAATAGCTGGGAAATTTCAGTGTAGTGTAGTACAGGCTAATAACTCAGAGAAGGGGACTGATTCTTCAAGCTAGAATGGGAGCAGATGCAAAGCCAGAAGTTTTGTCAAGCAGACATTATGACGCTGGGCATGGTGGCGATTTAAGGACATTTTTTCTTTCACTCCTGCAGCTGAGGAAGAACATCTACCTTGGAAAGGATGATGATGGAGCTGGTTAGTTGGGTGTAGGAGCATTCAGTAGAGGAGTGTAAGAGAATTCAGCAGAGGCTCTGGTCTTCAATTGACCCTCCTTAGCATAGCCCCATGACTCTCTTTCATGCTTGATGTGGCATATCCTAAACCTCTGCAACCCCTTGAAAGTCTTCCATAACTGTCACTAGAGGTCACAGATGTTGCAACAAATGCAGAAAGGGAATCTTGTGGAGGTGAGGAAGATGTGGAATGTGAGAAACAAGGAGAAGGAAGAATATGGACCTTTTGCTGCTGGCTTGTTTCAATGAGATGCTGCTCCTAGAGAGCTCTGTAGGGAATCATAGCTCAGTGGGTGAGTCATGTGTTCCCTCATGCATGTGGTACCCAAATGGCTGATATGCTGCAGGTAGAGACTGTAGATCACCATGGTGCTGTTGGCAGAACATATATTATAAAAGGCCAACACATCAGAGCTCTGTAGATCATGCCTGGGAATACCAGTGAACTATAACTGTAGAGCAGTTTTGTCAGATGCATTAGGGCAGCTGCTCCCTGCACCCTTCTGCAAGCTGCCCTTGCTTCTAGACTAAATCTGGGGTGCACAAGAATATTTGGCCCACCACACTGCAATCCACAGTAGATTATTGCAAAATATAGCACTATAGAGCAATTACCGCTCCCCACACAAACACTGACAAATGACTGCTGGGGATCCACCCTTTTATTGTGAGGTAGCTGCCACTTAACAAATGCCCCGTTATTAGCTCTTCTAAGACCAGCCGACCTAACTTCAAGGGCCATGCAGTGCATCATGGTTACAAAGAATTCAACCCAACAAAATTCATCATGAATTTGCCAGGACCACGAATCTTGAACACACTGGATCTGCCATGAACCCATGGTAATGGTGAATCCAAACCTTATCACCACAACTTATGCTGGCTAATTGTTTTTGCAAATTAAACTAGAGGGGGAATCTACAAAAGTAAACATGACATGTAACACAGAAGAAATACTGGTGCAACATAAATAATTTAGACATATTGTTACTGAATTGATATTAAGATATAAAAAAAATAGGCTTCAAGTAAACCTGCTATGTGTTTAATGTAGGACCAAAAAGTGTCCTCTGGGCAGCCCAGGAATGATCTGACTACTTTTTGACAGATTTTATCATGCACATTTTTCACATCTCTTTTTTTATATGCATGCTTATGTACATAGCAGGCACCTTCCATGTTAGCCTTGTCTTGGCTAACAATAATCTAGAAAAATCCAATGTTGCCTTTGTAGACATCTTTATTTCATATTACATCTCAAATAAACAATATGTGTCCATGCTCAGATAACCTAAGCATAAAAACCCATAAATATTAACCCAAGCAATAAGTATTTAATCATTACACATTTCCACTGCTCATTTATGGATCTGTAGTGCTGAATGTGCAAAGTCAACATAACTTTGCAAACCTGCACATAATGTGAGCTGTAAATAATAAATCTAAGGTCCTTGAACATGATAAAGCTAAACAGAAAATGTGATGGTTCAAGATCTGAATCCCAGATAAGAAAAATGTAATTCAGTTTCTAAGTACATGATAGGAGGGTGAGGAAATTACGCTTATTAACAAGATGATAGGTTATGAACAAATCGGTCACAACTCTTTGGGTAGGAGATTGCTGTTTTGTTTTGTTATTATTATCACAGCTGATTGTGTTAATATGGAAAATGGCTTTCCTTTCTCTTGGTTGTTTTTTTGTTTTTTTTTTCTCTTCTTTAAAATATATAAAAAAAATTGTATAAAAAAAAAAAAAAAAGAAAAAAAAAAGAAAAATTTAATTAAAAGTAATAATGAAGGTTAGGAGAATGGAAGAAAGGAAAACAATGAGCAACGTAATTGATATTGAAAGTTTAGAATGCCTAAAAGTTAACTACAGTTTTTAGACCATGTTAAGGCTGGTACACATAGGTTGAATAGCAGCCTGTTCAACAGAAACAGATTGAAGGAAAAAAAAAGACCCTTGTGTACCAGGCTTTACATGTTTCACCCATTTTTAAGGTACTGTACAACATGTAACATGGTTGCTTGGAGAGATGTAGTAACTGCCACAGGCATACAAAAAGGGGAGACATTCCATGCTTGCACGTTGAAAGTTAGAAGTTAAGATTGATTTTAGGATCCATTCCAAGTCCTCTGTTGTCCTATGCATCACATTAATGGGCATTGTGTCAGGGATATGCAGCAACACAATACACAATAGTGCCTCAGCATGCATTGTGGTGGTTCTGCAACAAATGTGCATTGTCTTAGGTACCATTCAAAGTGAATGACATCACAACATACTAACACACAATACTTGTGTTGCAGTAATGTACATTACTCCAACGCATCGCAAAGGTGTATTTCACCCCTGAAATTAACCTGTGAGAATAGATATGATGAAAAATAGTCGTGTTCATGTGTATGTCAATAGATATAACAATCCATAAATAAAATGTCATAGATTCAACAAAACATATAGCAAGCTAAAAGTCCATGTGTGATAATAATCCCAACACCAAAAACTGATTGCTTTCAAATAAAACTTCTAGTTGTTCCACCACGAGTGCTCAATGGGAAGGTGGCAACTCAATACGGGTGTTTGACCCCTTTGTATAGGATGGTCAAATTGCGCATTTGGAATACCAATAGTATTCCACTGTCCACACCACTCCACTCCACTGGCCCCTCAAGATGAAGCTATGATGAAGAAAATGACTCCACGGGAGACATATATGAAAGTCTCATAGTGTAGTAGTTTTAATGAAAATGTTAAAAGCAGTTACAAAAAAGATTGCACTCACGTGTTATAGTGCATGGCACTAGGTATAAACAGCGTGTGCGGATATGGCTTAGCCTCCGGCAGTGGCGTGCTGTCCACGGCTCATACTGGGTTGTAAAGCCTGTGTAGGGTGACAAACAGGACCCGGAAATGATGAATCCTCCGCTCCGACGTAAGTTTTGCCGTGCTCTTCATCTTTATGAAGTGACTCTTGCTTTTTTTTACATTTCATTGCTTTTTTGGTGAATGGGTAGAGGTACAATGTACCCAATACCCATTCACATGGGGGGGCTGGGATCTGGGGGTCAACTTGTTAAAGGGGGCTTTCAGATTCCGATAAGCCCTCCACCCACAGACCCCGACAACCACCGGCCAGGGTTGTCGGGAAGAAGCCCTTGTTCCCATCAACATGGGGGCAAGGTGCTCTCGGGTGGTGCTCTCGGGTGGGGCGCACCCCCCAATGTTAAGGGCATGCAGCCTGGTATGGTTCAGGAGGGGGGCTGCTCGCTCGTCCCCTCCCTTTCCTGACCTACCAGGCTGTATGCTCGGATAAGGGTCTGTTATGGATTTTGGGGGGACCCCACGCCATTTTTTTTACAATTTTGGCGCAGGGGGTGTCCCCTTCTAATCCATACCGCTGAATTTTTTTAGCCGGCAATTTTTTTTTTACATACAGCTGTCAGTGGGGAAGCCCACTGACAGCTGATGACTCATCGGTTGTTAAGTACACGGCAGCCGACTACAGTTATATACAGTGAATGTACAGCTAAAAAAAAACAAAACACACAAATCGTGGCAAAATCGCAGTAAAAACGTTGTACTTGCGTTTTGGATGCTGGTCCATTGAAGTCTATTACATGCAAAATGCTGCATTTTGCAGGAAAAAAGTCCTCGACCCTTTCCAAAAATCCATTGATGTGAATATGTTCCATAGGAACCCATGTTAAAAAATTTCCCTGCATTTCTGCAAAATGCATCAAAAAACGCATGGGTGTGAATGGAGCATTAAAGCATAACATTTGTCAGTACATTCCGATCCTAAGAACTACTAAAATAAATATACAGCAGCAAAACAATTGTGCCAAAGATAAATAATAATTGCAGCAGCAGTCACTATGAAAAAGCCTAATGCCCCGTACACACGATCGGAAATTCTGCCTGCAAAAGTCGGATGTGAGCTTTTGGTCGGCAATTCCGACCGTGTGTATGCTCCATCGAACTTTTGCTGGCGGAATTTCCGCCAGCAAAAGATTGAGAGCAGGTTCTCTATTTTTAAGTTCCTATCGGAAATTCCGATCGTCTGTAGCAGTTCCGAAACGCAAAATTCCTACGCATGCTCGGAAACAATTCGACGCATGCTCAGAAGCATTGAACTTAATTTTCTCGGCTCGTCGTAGTGTTGTACGTCACCGCGTTTTTGACGGTCGAAAGTTCAGAGAACTTTTGTGTGACCGCGTGTATGCAAGGCAAGCTTGAGCAAAATTCCGAGGGAAAAACCATCCAAGGTTTTTCCGACGGAAATTCCGATCATGTGTACGTGGCATTAGGCATAAATTGTACGCGATAAGGTGACCGCACTTCTACAATAATGGAATGGTGTACCTAAAACCAAGCGATCATAACTGACGACATACTATTGAAAAAAAAGGAATCAACATCAGACAAATAAAAGGACTTTTGTGATATAAAAAAACACATCACAAAGTTCATCCATGTGATAATAATAAATATAATTTGTATAAAAAAATTCATAAACATAGATCTCCCATTGATAGTTCATAAAAAATCTTGTAGTGATATAAAGTACAAAAAATGTGTACTATATTTCAATTTTATCCATAACAAATTAAATAAGTTAATTAATAAAAAAAAGTGTACTCCACAAAGTTCACATGTGCCAAATAAGTCCTTCAGTGCACAAAGTTCAGCACCCAGTGTCCTCCACTATTTAGGAAAACTGAGTACTCACCCAAAAAATGCTTTGAAACAAAATTATTAGCAGCATACACCATCCAATATTGAAAAGCCAGACCTTGATTCCCTCTCAAATATTGGCAGAATTGATCTCCAGACAAATCAGATGTTCATCAGTATTCCAGAACACAGAAAAAAGAGAAAGGTGCCACATAAAACCCCTAACATTTATTTAGAGAAACAGAAAAACTGCACTTACAATGACTAGTGCCATGTCTGACACTAGAATGATGCGCTTTGTGAAATTATTAGAGCACTGCTGACTCCAAGTACAACGGACTTCTATGGTATGATGTCACTCAGTCGCTCCATCCTACGCGTTCCAACGTCTGTCTTCATTGAGAGCCGCAACTCGCTAATAATTACACCACAGCCACATATCTGCCTACAGGATCTGTAACAGCATGTTGAATCATACAAGACAAAGATTTACTATACTACTTTACTTTAACCCCTCTAGTATAGGAAGACTAAATGTAATACTCTTTGGATCAAGGGTTTTTGTAAGGGCAATATCTTGCTGCCACCAGGCTTCTCTTAAATTTAGAGTTTAGGACCTATTCAAACTGTAAACGCTGTACATAAACAAACATAAACAAGCAAGCCCACAAACTCCCCATCGTCGCGACGTGTACAGACACAAACACAGCCTGCCATGACTTTTACCCTATAACAGCGAAGGTAATAAGGAGGCACCCCTTTAGTCCAGGCTGAGGGCACAGATCCACAGACCAGTTCAACTCAACTGAGATTCCCCAAAAGCCCCGATGGGCAAAAAGGGAGATGGAATGACTATCATTGAAGTTCCTCCTGAAGATCCAGAGGATATTCTCATACACTTAACGCAGCAAATCCTCTTAAATTGTAATTTGCTGAGCCTGCCAGTAAGTCTGTTTTTCATAGAACAAGATCTTCAGCAGTCTTTATCAGTTACATAGATGGGATAAACCATTTAAAACTGGCATGGGTGCTTATAATTATCAGCTTTTATATATTTGTGTAGAACCTTTATCCCAAAAGGAAAACAACTGTCTGCTGTAACTGCTTATAAAGTGTTAGCTGGAGCTTGGCTTCAGTTGGTTAATGTATCTGCTAGTATATCCAGCACTCCCCTCCCCAGAACTGATCCTGAATGCTGCTGTTCAAAGGTGCCCCCTGTGCTGAGTCATCCAGAATAGGGGCATTGCAATGGTGGGCCATGCGTTTCACACCTAGACCTTCAGTCCTACCTGAATTATTCCAGCAATTTTTGGCTGTAACTTTAAAAACTCAGCACGGAAAAAGCAGGGCCTGAATTAACTAGTGTAATGTGTGATCCCCCCCCGCGCAAATCCCGCACATCCCGCCATCGCCAGACACAGGCAGCAGTGTTGATATGGCATGAAAGTCTAGGAGAGACACACAGACTGTCAACAACTGCGGGGAATTCTCCCCCTCCCTTTCCTCACTGTGGCTTAAAATAGGAGAGGGGGCGGATCAGGACTACCACCCGCTTTGCTTCCTCCCGTGCTTCCTCATTGGCAGGAGAGAGTCAATACTGGGACAGGACTGCAGTAGCAAAACATGTTGGGACATGTAGTCCTGGCCACCAGCAGCACCATAACATTTTTTTATGGGCAGACTACAGCCCCCGGGATGCCAGGAGGGGGGGGGGCAGGAAGCACATGAGGAGGCTGCCTGGAGACAGAGTGGAGACCATGAGGCAAGGGAGAAGACCAGACGCAAGTGGAGGGTGCTGCTGCTTCACCATCAGCATGACTGTTTCCCCGTCAACAGTTCCACAGTCGGGTGCAGACACATCGCCTCGGGCACCCCATTAGCTGTGTGGGTGCTTGGACAGATGTTGCTGGGTGTTCTGGTCACCAGGGAGCCAGTTGGGCAACCTGCAAGAGCCTGTTCTAAGACATCTCTCCATCGGGCCTTCTGTTTCAGGATTGGTGAGCAGGCAATTGCCCATCTTCTCAGAACAAAGGGAACCACATGCAGACACCATTAACTAAGTTAAAGAGAGACCTTGTGCTACACTTACTCTTTGCTGAGCAAGGACATGTTCCTCCTGCTTACCAGAACTCCACAGGCAAACTTTGCATCACCCTGCTTGTCAGGACACTTTAAACATACTTTATTCCACCCTGCTTGTCAGAACACTTAAAGTTATCCACCAAAGAGCTAGCTGAAGACTTAAGGCCTTCCTTTCTTCTGTGAGACTACAAAATATCCCCCCCCCCCCACAAGGGATTAAAGCCATTGGTGTCATAAAGGCCCATACTTTCACCCAGGACTCTAATTTAATCTACTAAACAAGCAGATCTAAAGACTTAAAGGTTAAATTATTTGAGTTGAACTCAATACAGTGTTTAAACGGTTCTTTGGGAATGTGGTGTCCGGGAATAGAAGGGAGTGGTCTGACATGAGATTAGTCATTCCAACGCCCTCCTCCTGCCTGAACCCATAGAGCTCAATTTAAGCAGAGTTGTTGGTTCTGTGTTCACGTCATACTGCAATCAGTTATCACTTCTGTGATTGTCTCTGCTTTTGGGGTTATTCACCTTAACCACTTAACATAGGCCCATAGCTGAATGATGGCTACAGGGCGGTTGCATAACTCTGGGAGGGCGTACAGTGACATCCTACCAGAATCCAGAATCCTGCTCTCGCACACCCCCCTGGGACGGGCACCCAAACACATCCGTGACCGTCGGGTCCAGAGGCCGTTTACCATGTGATCACTCCATCAAATGACGGAGCGATCACATGTAAACAAACTGGCGTGATATGCGGTTCCTCTTTCCCCTCTCTGTCCAGTGTGATCGGAGAGGGGAGAGATCGGTGGCAGCAGCACTGTTGGCTGGATGTGTAGTGCCCACAGCGCTGCTCAGTGACAAATCCATCCATCCATTCTCAGCCATGCATACCCATCCATACTCTGCATACTCAGCCATGCATACCCATCCATACTCTGCATACTCATCCATACTCTGCATACAGATCCATCCATCCATACTCAGCATACCCATCCATACTCTGCATACCCATCCATACTCTGCATACCCATCCATCCATCCTCAGCATACCCATCCATACTCTGCATAGTCATCCATACTCTGCATAATCATCCATACTCTGCATACCCATCATCCATCCATCCATCCATACTCAGCATACCCATCCATACTCGCCATACCCATCCATACTCGGCATACTCATCCATACTCAGCATACCCATCCATACTCTGCATAACCATCCATACTCTGCATACCTATCCATACTCTGCATACCTATCCATACTCAGCATACCCATCCATACTCTGCATATACATTCATACTCAGCATACCTATCCATACTCAGCATACTCATCCATCTATCCATGCTCACGCATCCATACTCAGCATACTCATCCATCCATTCATGCTCACCCATCCATACTCAGCATACTCATCCATCCATTCTCATTCATACTCAGCATACTCATCCATCCATCCTCATCCAAACTCAGCATACTCATCCATCCATCCATGCTTAGCCATCCATCCATCCTCAGCAATACTCTTCCATCCATCCATGCTCAGCCATCCCATCCACCCCATCCATAATTAGCCATACCCATCCATACTCAGCTATACCCAGCCGTACCCAGCCATACTCAGCCATACCCAGCCGTGCCCAGCCGTACCGAGCCGTACTCAGCCATAATCAGCTGTACTCAGTCGTACCCAGCCATACTCAGCCGTACCCAGCCATACCAACTATACCCAGCCATACTCAGCCATACCCATCCGTATTCAGCTGTACCCAGCCATCCCATCTATACCCAGCCATACTCAACTGTACCCATCTGTACTCATGCCGTACCCGGCCATACTTATTCATGCTCAGCCATCCCTTTCTATGGCTCATCCATCCCCATTCATGCTCATCCATGCCAAATCAGTTATCATCCATGCCACATCCATGCCACTACAGTGCTCAATGCATGTTGGTCCTCTGTATGTGGCCAGGCTGTGGAGAAGTCTCACGCATGTGGTATCGTCATACTCAGGAGGAGTAGGAGAATCTATTTTGGGGTGTAATTTTTAGTATGTACATGCTATGTGTTAGAAATATTGTGTAAATTGACGACATTGTGTAAAAAAAAATGCATTTTCATTTTCTTTACACATTTTCCAAAAACTTGTAGACAAAAATGACATGTTCAAAAGACTCAATATGCCTCATAGATTATACATTGCGTTGTTTTCTTTCCAAAATGCGGTCATTTTGGGGGCATTTCCATTGTCCTGGTTCTCCAGAGGGTATGTGTAATTTATGCTCCAAGAACACCTGATGGCGCTCCCTGCATGTTGGGCCTCTGTATGTGGCCACGCTGTGTAAAAGTCTCATACATGTGGTATCGCCATACTCAGGAGGAGTAGCAGAATGTTTTTTGGGGTGTAATTTGTGCTATGCAAATGCTGTGTGTGAGAAATAACCTGCAAATATGACAATTTTGTGAAAAGAAAAAAAAATCTTGATTTTGCAAAGAATTGTGGGAAAAATTACAACGTCAAAAAACTCACCATGCCTCTTACTAAATACATTGGAATGTCTACTTTCCAAAAAGGGGTCATATTTGTACTTTCCTGGCTTGTTAGGGTTGTTAGGGTCTGTCAGTACTCAATTTTCAGAGATTTGCACCATAGCTTGTGGACTCTATAACTTTCACAAAGACCAAATAATATATACTGATTTGGGTTATTTTTACCAAAGGTATGTAGCGGTATAAATTTTGGCCAAAATATATGAAGAAAAATTACTAATTTGCAAAATTTTATAACAGAAACAAAGAAAAATGCATTTTTACAGAATTTTCGGTCTTTTTCTTTATAGCACAAAAAATAAAAAATAAAAGGCGGTGATTAAATACCACCAAAAGAAAGCTCTATTTGTGTGAAAAAAGGACAAAAATGTCATATAGGTACAGTGTTGCATGACTGAGTAATTGTCATTCAAAATGTGAGACCCCTGAAAGCTGAAAATTGCTCTGGTTAGGAAGGGGGTTTAAGTGCCCAGTGTGTAAGTGGTTAAAGAGTTACCTGAAAGTAGCCAGTTCATATTGCTGAATTCCATTGTTCTTCATCTTTCAGTGAACAAGACACAGTGGATTTATTTTGGCTATATCTATCACTTAATTATATAGAGAGTCACGGAGCCAGGGGGACCCTAAGCGCAGGGACGGCATGACAGTGCTGGACTGCACATCTGCCTGTCCCTGAAAGGGTTACACTTCTCCTTTTAGAGAAGGGGAGGGGCTGCAGGAAGTTTTGTGTAGGAGATGTAGGAAGGGGAAGTGACATCAGTTTGAGAGCGGTGGTGGACGAGATTAGAAGCACACCTCACCGCTCTCCACCTTCCCCTTCCTGATACACAGCATGGCAGCGATGGAGGGTTTTGTAGAGCAGCTGAGAGCGGCGGTTACCGCTAACGGCGCGGACTGGCTCCAGGAGCAGCTGCGTTTGATCACGGACAGCGGGGCGACGGTGAGCGGGGGGTCACCAACTCCCAGGGCAAGGCAATCACGTCCACCAGAGAGATACAGCCCTGAGGCTGATATGGGCTCATCTAGAACAGCGCAGCGGGGGATGGCAGCGGGAGAGGCCCAGACACCCATCATACAGGCCAGGCAGAGGGATGGACGAGGAGAGGCTCGGGGGAATCGGAGGAAAGTTGGAGGGACTGGGGGAAGGGTGCCCAGCACGCGGCTCTTCCCCCCCAGCCAGGCGCAGATGCTTACAGCCCCCTGAGAGGTCAGCAGGAGAGGGACGGAGGGCACGGGATGCACAAGAACGCACCGCGGCAAGAGGAGGAGGGTCACGGGCGACCGAGATGGACAGTAGTCCGCCGCAGGGTGATAGCGAGTCAGAGAGAGATGCCAGTGCCAACGTGAGGGGAGGTAATAGACGGTCGGCACGCACCCCGCGCAGCAGTAGACGCAGGAGTCCATCACCAGGGGTATCCAGCGGGCCTAGCGGTATCCAAGGGAGGAGTGGCCGTACACAGCACCGCAGGCCCTCTGCAACCACTGCATCTGCAATTGGGGTGCAAAGAGAAATTGGCGGGACGAACGAGCACGACGATCGGTCGGAAGGAGAGCTGTCCGGGTGTGACGGAGGCGATGATCAGGGACATCAAGCATCGCTGGTTCCAGGAGTGGCGGCTGTTGGGCGCGGTCCAGTGCAGCCGGGTGAGTGCGATTCTTCTAATCCTGTTACTATTCTTTTACATAATTTATTGGGAAAAAATGTGCAGGGGGGTAGTTCACGGTCGGGGGGTGTAGTCAGGCCAGGGGGGGGGGGAAAGGTATCGGCTCCACCGTCAGCAGCAGCGCCCCAAACAGGGAATGAGGGGTTGCGGGAGTTGTTAACTGGCCTAAAATAGCTTGTAGCAAGTGTGGAATCAGGGTCAGGAGGTGGTCCGGCGACTGCGTGGACAGCAGAGAGGAATACCCCACAGACAGGGACCACTCCATCTGTTGCGGGTGAGGTTCAGGTTTCGCTGGAGGCAGCTGTTTCAGCGGTCGGGATGCCCCCCTCTGGCACTGCGGTGGCTACGACTTCGGGGGACCAGGTGAAGACAACTGAGAAAAAAGCTGATTCAGTTAGATTAGCAGATGCGGCAAGGAGTGAGGTATATGTCTGCTTTGAGGGCCCTTTGGGGGCTCATTTAAAAGCAGAGGTAAAGGAAAAAATATGGAAAGGCGAGTACGTGGAAATTTTCACGTTGCTGCCGCTAGAAAAATTTTATCTGGATAGGTTAAAACCGGTAGAAGGAAAAAAGGAGGATGAGGAGAAGCGTAGGTATCGCTTGATCCCGCGAACGTTTTCCAATTGGCTACAAGCGTTCGCCATTTTGGCGAGTGTGGTAGGTGAAAAAGCGCCAGAACATTGTTCAGCGCTGTTTGTGTACCTAGAGGCCATTAGTGAGGCCCATAGAACATACGGGGGCATGGCGTGGCTACGCTATGATGAGCAATTTCGTCAGAGGATGGCGGTGCGACCGAATCTACGCTGGGATCACAAGGACATCAGCTTGTGGATGAGGTTGATGACGGCAGCGAGGGCCCCTAGTCAGTTTTTTCAGGCAGGGGTCGGAGGTTCAGCAACCCCAGGACAACCGGCTGAGAAAAAATGGGGATATTGCTGGCAATTTAATGAGGGAACTTGCAGATTTGGAGCCAACTGTCGTTTCAAGCATTTGTGTTCCGGCTGCGGGGGATCCCATGCATTGGCTAAATGTTTAAAAAAAGGAAAAGGACGAGCCGGAGATACTTCAGGTAAGAGGGAGGACTCCGGTACGGGTGGAAAGGATGTGGCCTTTCCTCAGTAGGTACCCTGACCGAACAGCGGCCGCCACGCTGGAGGCAGGTTTTAGGGAGGGTTTTCACATTCCTTGTGCCTTGGCGGAGGTGCCGCCTGAGGCCAAGAATTTGAGGTCAGCTTTGCTGCATGCAGCAGTGGTCTCTGAAAAATTGGAAAAAGAAGTGTCATTGGGACACATGGCGGGTCCTTTTAAGGAAAGACCACTACAAGGGTTAGTGGTCTCTCCCTTGGGCGTGATACCAAAGAGAGAGCCCAATAAGTTTAGACTCACACATCACCTTTCCTTCCCGAAGGGAGGGTCGGTGAATGATGCTATAGCCCCGGAAGATTGTGCGGTTACGTACACATCTTTTGACGCAGCGGTCTCATGGGTTAGGAGATATGGGTAGGGGTCATTAATGGCCAAGTCCGATATCGAATCGGCTTTTCGGCTGTTGCCAGTTCATCCCGACAGTTTCAGATGGCTAGGCTGTAAATGGGAAGGGGCCTACTATGTAGACCGATGCCTTCCAATAGGATGCTCTATATCCTGTGCTCTTTTCGAAACGTTCAGTTCGTTCTTGGAATGGGCGGTACGGGATGTGTCTGGTATCAATTCAGTCATCCATTATTTGGACGACTTCTTATGTGTGGGTCCAGCGGGTTCCAACATATGTGCAGTGCTTTTGGGTACTTTGCAGTATCTAGCGGAAAGATTTGGGGTGCCGCTAGCCCCGGAAAAAACAGAAGGTCCAACGGCGATTATCACATTTCTCGGAATAGAGATAGATTCAAGGAGGATGGAATGCAGGATTCCACAGGACAAACTGTCGAAGTTGAAAGAGGAAGTTCGAGGGACCATTGGAGTTAGGAAATTGCAACTTCGCCAACTCCAATCTTTGCTAGGTAAGCTAAACTTCGCTTGCCGAATCATCCCTATGGGACGAATTTTCTGCAGGCGGCTGTCAGCCGCCACTGCAGGGATCCGGGCGCCGACACATTTCGTGAGTCTGACTAGAGATCACAGGGAGGACTTACGGGTGTGGCAGGTATTCTTGGAGTCTTTCAATGGAAGGGCCGGTCAGCAACTGGGACCTAGAGTTGTTCACTGACGCCGCCGGGTCAACGGGGTTTGGTGCTTTTTGTAAGGGCCACTGGTGTGCGGCTATGTGGCCGGCGGCTTGGCGGGAGGCTGGGTTCTTAAAGAACCTGGTACTTTTGGAGCTGTTCCCCATTGTGGTGGCCATGGAGCTATGGGGCGAGTCGTTGCGAAACCTGAAGGTTCGCTTCAATTGTGACAATCTGGGGGTGGTGCAAGTGGTTAATCGGCTGACGGCGGCATCAGTGCCGGTGGTCAGGCTTTTGCGCCATCTAGTACTTCGTTGTTTACAACTGAATGTGTTCATTTATGCTGTGCATCTACCAGGGACGGAGAACACCTTGGCTGACGCTTTGTCTCGTTTTTAGTGGGACAGGTTCCGGAGGTTGGCACCAGAGGCAGATCATCAGGGGGTCGCCTGTCCCAGCTGGATATGGAACATTGCCTTGGAACAGCAGCAAAATGGATTCAGCGATCCGTGAGTATGGCTACATGGAATGCCTACTCTAAGGTATGGAAGGAGTGGTTCGCCTTTCTGCAAGACTTGGGCATGGGATCAGATGATCCGGACGTGGACAAGGCAGTGCTGTATTTTATAATTAGGGACTTTGAAAAAGGTATCTCGGCAGCTGCCATCAATCGTGAATTGGCAGGTTTGGCCTTCCTTTTTAAATGGCAGGGGAGTCGGGACCATACGAAGGAATTTTGGTTACGGCAAGCAGTCAAGGGATATAGAAAAGCTTATAAACAGAGGGACGGGAGGCGCCCTGTCTCTTTTGAAATGCTTAAGCAGTTGATGCTTAGTTTGGAAAGGGTCAGCAGATCTGAGTACGAATGCGCATTATTCAAAGCAGCGTTCGCGCTGGCCTTTTTTGGGGCGCTGAGGATAAGTGAGTTGGTGAGCCCGTCAAAGACGGTTCCGGGCGGGCTTTTCCACGGGGAGGTTGAAGTATGGGTAGATAGAGTCCGCATATGGATTCATAGGTCAAAAACGGATCAAGCAGGGAGAGGAAAATATCTGGAGTTTGGGAAGATTGCAGAGCATGACATATGCCCGGTTAGGCTTGTGGGAGCTTTCATGACGGTTAGGCCTGCCGTTACTGGCCCCTTCTTGATACATGTGGACGGTTTGTGTCTTTCAAAATACCAGTTTGTAACGGTTTTTAGGAAATGCGTGGCCAGGGTGGGATGTAACCCTTTACAATTCTCATCACATTCTTTTAGGATTGGGGCGGCCACAGAGGCGGCCAGGGCAGGTTTGAGTCAGGAGGTGATTAGACGTATTGGCAGATGGGATTCGGATAGATTCAAACTGTATGTCCGCCCTAACATGGCTCAAATGTAATGTTAGCTGGGGTTGTTTGATGAGTGGGTGTTGGGTTTAAAGTTCATGAGGTTGTATTATCTAATTTGTCTACAGGTCAAGATGCGTGTCTGGTTTGGATACTCGGTCACTCCTACGTGTTTTGGAGGGCCAAGAGAGCGGACGTTCGGCCGAACGGCAGACAGCTTCGCATCCCCAGACAAGAGGCCCTCATCAGGTGGATTGGGGTTCCGGGCATGCAGTGGAATAGGGTATTGGGGGAAGTGCATAGATTCTCCCGCCTGGACAGGGCCCCTGATGTATTGTTATTACACGTGGGTGGAAATGACATGGGAGCTAGATCCATGAGGGACCTTATCAGGGACATCAAGTGTGATTTCCTGCGTTTAAAAGCCGCTTATCCCAAGATGGTCTTAGTGTGGTCTGACATGGTAGGCAGGCTATCGTGGCGCTGGGCTCTATCAGATAAAAAAGTGAATAGGGCCAGGATAAAGGTTAATAAAGAAGTGAGCCGGTTTTTTATAAGGAATGGGAGCTTAGCCATTCGTCACAGGGAGTTGGAGGTTGACACATGGCGTTATTTGCGCAGCGATGGTGTACATCTCAATGAGGTGGGCACGGACCTATGGTCTTTAGGCTTGCAAGAAGGCATACAGAGAGGGCTTAGTGTGTGGAGGTGCTCGCAAGGGTAAGGGGTTACCCCTTTCGTGCTGTGGCAGTAGTTGTTTGTTCCTTGAACAGGATAAGTTCTGTTACAAGTTGTAACATGTGTACCCATCCAAGGATGGGGGGTTGTTTGATTGTACCCATCCAGATGATGGGAGTTTTGCTGGTACCCATACATGGAAGGATGGGGATTGTAGTTGGTACCTTCAGGCCCTAAGGGTTAACCTGCAGGAGTTAAAATGCCAGGTCACTGGGGTATGTTGTTATAATGCCGTGTCCGGGGTTTCCGACTGGCAGGTTTTAAATTAACGAGGTTGTACCAGTGACCTAGGTCATAGTCATAGTTCTTACTGAGTAAGTTACCTTAACAAGTTATTTAAGGAAATACAGTTATTTATATATTTATGTTAATTTATATGTTTTAAATAAAAGGCTGCAAGGCCATTTTACTCCAAAAACTAGTCCGAGTCATCCCTGATGTTTTTGGAGGGAGGGTATGTACGGGTAGGATGGTATTAAGTATATGGGCTTAAGTCCTACAATGTCAAGAGAGTCACGGAGCCAGGGGGGCCCTAAGCGCAGGGACGGCATGACAGTGCTGGACTGCACATCTGCCTGTCCCTGAAAGGGTTACACTTCTCCTTTTAGAGAAGGGGAGGGGCTGCAGGAAGTTTTGTGTAGGAGATGTAGGAAGGGGAAGTGACGTCAGTTTGAGAGCGGTGGTGGATGAGATTCCCACCCACCCTCCCAATGGTTGGCAGTAGTTGTTTGTTCCTTGAATAGGATAAGTTCTATTACAAGTTGCAACATGTGTACCCATCCAAGGATGGGGGGTTGTTTGATTGTACCCATCCAGATGATGGGAGTTTTGCTGGTACCCATACATGGAAGGATGGGGATTGTAGTTGGTACCTTCAGGCCCTAAGGGTTAACCTGCAGGAGTTAAAATGCCAGGTCACTGGGGTATGTTGTTATAATGCCGTGTCCGGGGTTTCCGACTGGCAGGTTTTAAATTAACGAGGTTGTACCAGTGACCTAGGTCATAGTCATAGTTCTTACTGAGTAAGTTACCTTAACAAGTTATTTAAGGAAATACAGTTATTTATATATTTATGTTAATTTATATGTTTTAAATAAAAGGCCGCAAGGCAATTTTACTCCAGAAACTAGTCCGAGTCATCCCTGATGTTTTTGGAGGGAGGGTGTGTACGGGTAGGATGGTATTAAGTATATGGGCTTAAGTCCTACAATGTCATGTTACTGTTTATTTTATGCTAAAAGAAAGTCTTTCAGTAAAAATATTTTCTGGTTTATCACAGTTTGTGTCTATCTACTATTGTGTCTGCAGTAACACCGTTTACTGGGTGTTCCAGAGGGCTGAGACTGTTTATAGGGTTGAGAGGCAGAACAAAGAACCTAATATACTCAAGCGGCTCCTTCTGGGGTGGCACTACACTATAAATCAGCAAAATTACTTAAAACTGTATTAAACCCAAAGTAAACATGTATTATATTGCAGCTTACTAATTCTAATGCCCCGTACACACGGTCGGACTTTGTTCGGACATTCCGACAACAAAATCCTAGGATTTTTTCCGATGGATGTTGGCTCAAACTTGTTTTGCCTACACACGGTCGCACAAAGTTGTCGGAATTTCCGATCGACAACCACGCGGTCACGTACACCACGTACGACGAGACTAGAAAAGGCCGGTTCAGAACCAAGCGCGGCACCCTTTGGGCTCCTTTTGCTAATCTCGTGTTAGTAAAAGTTTGGTGAGAGACGATTTGCGCTTTTTCAGACTCGTGGCTTTCAGATCGTTTTCTGCCGTTCAGTTTGTGCTTATGGGTTTGTATCTGCTCTTCAGTGCATGCAGTCAGTTCGTATCAGAGTTTTCTGTGTGATCTTGCCTGCTCGTTGCTGTTTTTCAGGTCGCTCTTCACAGGCCTTGCTGTTCTTCAGTGCGTTCTGTTACTTCGTTCTGAGCAGCCGACCGTTTTCTAGCCATGTTTCGTATGCGTACTCCTCGTAGAGTTCGTGCTGTGTGGGGGCTTGGTGTTGGGGTCCTGACCTTGACACAAGTCCAGTCCAAGAACAGGGTGGGGAGGAGTTCATGGACCAAGAATTGGTTGCTTCAGCGTGACCAGTTCTGTCATATGCCTTTGCTCCGTGAGATCCGTGAGAATAATCCTGATGATTTCAGGAACTTTCTCCGGATGACGGACCCCGTATTTCACCGTTTGTTGGCTTCGCTGACCCCTTATATTAGCAGGCAGGATACCTGCATGAGGCAAGCCATCACTCCGGAGCAGAGGTTGGTCGCTACCTTGCGGTATTTGGCCACAGGGAGAAGCCTGCAGGACTTAAAGTTCTCGACAGGCATCTCCCCCCAGGCTCTTCTTTGTGGACATTTACTGCTTGTGTTTGTTTGAGCTGACCCTGACAGAAATGTGTTGAGTCCAGAAAATGGCGTGATTGTGTAACCTTATACAAAGCACTGTTGTCTGTTATTTACTAAATGCAAAGACACTTTTCACTACAAGTGCACTTGCAACTGCACTGAAACTGCACTTGTAGTGCAAAGTGGATTTGCCCTTAGGATATTACCCCCATTTTCTCATAAAACAACAATTACATCACCCCAAAAGTGTTGTAGCGTTAATCCACACATTCTTGATGAACAATCTTTTTAATACCTGCACAATCACATGTGCATTTACCAAAGGTTTTTCTGACAAAACAACATGTTTGTTGTATAACAATTTTTGTGGTGTCAGTATCCAAAATCAAAATGTGCATTTTCTCGAAAACAGGCCTATGTAAAAACAACAAGAAAGACACAAATCTTGATCTTACAAAGTTCACATTTGGTAGAACTGGAAGGCAATATCAGACATCAGTATTTAGGAACTGTGTTTGATATTGCGTTCAGATGGGAGGAAATCACCCCTGGAAAAAGCCAAATTTGGAAGATGCACACAAATTTCACAATGTCAACATGTGCTATCTGCCATCACGGGGGATCAAGGGACGTGTTTTGGGGGAGAAAGCCCTTCCTCACCGCTACTTTATTATTGAGGAAGGGGTTGCACCCCCAAAACGCGTCCATTGATCTCCCGTGATGGCAGATAGCACATGTTGACACACTGTGTGCATCCTCCAAATTTGGCTTTGGGAAAAATCACAAAAACATTTAGCACATTGTAGCACACAAAAGAAGAAAGTGATTTGGAGGGGCTTTAAACTCGCCCCAAAACATCAATGATGTTTTTATATTTTGGAATAACATCATTGATGTTTTGATTGATGATTTCCAATTGTAAATTACACCCCATGACCTCCCCGATCAGGATCTGGGCACTTTCGGATGTGAAAGGATCTTCATCCACAACCTCACGATCACCTAAAAAGAGAGGAACCCCAAAATAAATTTGGTTTAAAAAAAATGCAGACATCATCTCTTATCTGAGCCTGTGGTCGCAGACACTCACCTGTTGTGGTGACTAGTTCCACCACATCTTCTTCCTCCTGCTCAGCTTGTGTTGGGGGGATTTCACCTTCTTCCAGAGAGGGGGGGGGGGGGGGGCTCTGGTCTCCTCGGATGAGGGGTGTCCTCCGAGTCTTTTCTCCCCTATGAAAAACAAAAATGGTACACTTAGCACACAGATATTTGATGTCAGAACTATAAAGATGAAACATTGCTTGGAAGTGGGGTACAATGATCTATTTTAGCCGAGTTCCAACATGTAATTTTATTAGTGCCCTTTGTCAAGCTGCAATACTTTACCTGTTTGGTACAAGCTTCACAGATGTAGCCCCCCCTATAGTATACACTGGAGCACCTGTGTGGCCCCCCCCTAATAAAAATGGTGTTCTTGTGTCCCACACTAGTGCTCCAGTGTTCAGATGTGAAAACAGCTGCTCAGTGTCCTCTCCTTACACACAATCTAGTTTGCACTTCATTCTAGTAACCAAGCCATCTACACAACCCAATTCCTTGAAGACAAGTATAGGGCCTCAAAATGGTGGCCAAATGCATATGGGCTAAACAATGGTATTTTATAGTCCGAAAGAAAAATGTGTGATCCGAACGAGTAATGTGCCCATGAACATGAAAGTGGCCATTTTAAACTGTACAACAGTTCCTAAAAGCACATGGAGCAGCACAAACGTAATAAACATAAAGAATAGGAACACAGCACAACTACTTACTTTTTTGCAGCACTCTCCGGATCTTTCTGTACTGCTCATGTTCTCTGAATTTGAGGTCCGACCACCGCTTCCTGAGCTGATCTTTCGATCGTCGTACCCCGAAATTCCAGTGCAGACTCCTGACCACTTTCGCAATGATCTTGGCCTTTCGGACATTGGGGTTGGGGTAAGGCCCATACTTTCCATCATAGTCGGCCTTCTTCAGGATGTCCACCATCTCCAACATCTCCCCAAAGGACATATTTGAGTCCTTAAATCTCCTTCTGGATTGGGACGTTTCAGGCTCCAGCTTTTCCTCCCCCTCCTCCTCGTTAGCTTCAATTAGCACGATCCTGCTGTCTATCCGCCATGTGCTCTTCCCCCACTGCGCCGAACAAAAAGGGGCGGGGAATAGACTAGAAAGAATGTCAGGGGCGGGCGGAGTTATACGCATGCGCAGTGTGTATAAAGCGTAACACGCGCACGTCTTACGTACGATCTGTGAGCGGAGGAAGGAGCATCGGAGACGCCGATCGTGCTAACGAAGGTAAGATCTAAACTTGGGCCTATACTGCTTCGAAATGGAAGCCTATATTGTAACAAGATTAGGGGAGTTTGGCCTGACATTAGGGTTTGTCTTGTGTTGTGTCTTGCAGAGAAAATGGATGGGTTCAACGACCACAATTTCCTGCTCCTGTTTATTGACAAGTACAGAGAGCTGCCCTGTCTGTGGCAGGTCAGACACCCCCATTATACCCACAAACAGAAGAGTAGGGATGAGCTTCGTGTTCGAGTCGAACCCATGTTCGACTCGAACATCGGCTGATCGGTCATTCGCCGAATTGCGAACGATATTGGCCGTGACGCGCCAAATTCGTGTGGCGCGTCACGGCCCATAATTCACTGCGGCATCGCAGTGCATTGCTTGCTGATGATTGGCCAAGCATGCACTATGACCTGCATGCTTGGCCAATCACAGCGCCGCCTGAACAGAGAGCCGTAATTGGCCAAAGCCAAGGAGGCTTTGGCCAATTATGGCTCACGGGATTTAGTACACGCCCCACACTATATAAGGCCGCCTGCACGGCGGCCCTGTGCAGTGTGTTCCGGTGTGCTTAGAGAGAGAGAGAGACAGTGTAATTTCATTTGAGTTAGCTAGATTAGGCAGGACAGTCAGTCAGTTAGCTGCACTTAAAGTGTATTGTGTATATATATGCATCCCAGGTGTTGCATATATATATATACACTGTATTCAGTTTAGCTAGATCTGTTCCTGTTATCTTCTAGACTATTTACATTTAGTGCAGTGCGTCCTGCTCACATTGTTCAGCTAGATCCGTTCCTGTTATCTTCCTACTGACAGGCAGGCTTGTCTTGTTACAGTATTTACAGCTACCTAAAGAAAATTACTGGTGTTCTTTTGATCCTATTAGTACCACGGTCAGGCAGCTAGACTATTTACATTTAGTACAGTGCGTCCTGCTCACAGTGTTCAGCTAGATCCGTTCCTGTTATCTTCCTACTGACAGGCAGGCTTGTCTTGTTACAGTATATGAAGCTACCTGAAGAAAATTACTGGTGTTCTTTTGATCCTATTAGTACCACGGTCAGGCAGCTAGACTATTTACATTTAGTGCAGTGCGTCCTGCTCACAGTGTTCAGCTAGATCCGTTCCTGTTATCTTCCTACTGACAGGCAGGCTTGTCTTGTTACAGTATATAAAGCTACCTGAAGAAAATTACTGGTGTTCTTTTGATCCTATTAGTACCACGGTCAGGCAGCTAGACTATTTACATTTAGTGCAGTGCGTCCTGCTCACAGTGTTCAGCTAGATCCGTTCCTGTTATCTTCCTACTGACAGGCAGGCTTGTCTTGTTACAGTATATAAAGCTACCTGAAGAAAATTACTGGTGTTCTTTTGATCCTATTAGTACCACGGTCAGGCAGCTAGACTATTTACATTTAGTGCAGTGCGTCCTGCTCACAGTGTTCAGCTAGATCCGTTCCTGTTATCTTCCTACTGACAGGCAGGCTTGTCTTGTTACAGTATATAAAGCTACCTGAAGAAAATTACTGGTGTTCTTTTGATCCTATTAGTACCACGGTCAGGCAGCTAGACTATTTACATTTAGTGCAGTGCGTCCTGCTCACAGTGTTCAGCTAGATCCGTTCCTGTTATCTTCCTACTGACAGGCAGGCTTGTCTTGTTACAGTATATAAAGCTACCTGAAGAAAATTACTGGTGTTCTTTTGATCCTATTAGTACCACGGTCAGGCAGCTAGACTATTTACATTTAGTGCAGTGCGTCCTGCTCACAGTGTTCAGCTAGATCCGTTCCTGTTATCTTCCTACTGACAGGCAGGCTTGTCTTGTTACAGTATATAAAGCTACCTGAAGAAAATTACTGGTGTTCTTTTGATCCTATTAGTACCACGGTCAGGCAGCTAGACTATTTACATTTAGTGCAGTGCGTCCTGCTCACAGTGTTCAGCTAGATCCGTTCCTGTTATCTTCCTACTGACAGGCAGGCTTGTCTTGTTACAGTATATAAAGCTACCTGAAGAAAATTACTGGTGTTCTTTTGATCCTATTAGTACCACGGTCAGGCAGCTAGACTATTTACATTTAGTGCAGTGCGTCCTGCTCACAGTGTTCAGCTAGATCCGTTCCTGTTATCTTCCTACTGACAGGCAGGCTTGTCTTGTTACAGTATATAAAGCTACCTGAAGAAAATTACTGGTGTTCTTTTGATCCTATTAGTACCACGGTCAGGCAGCTAGACTATTTACAGTTAGTGCAGTGCGTCCTGCTCACAGTGTTCAGATAAACCTACAAGTTAGTGGGGTGCGTCCACCTCACAGTGTTCAGCTAAAGCTAACTGTAGAAGGTTGGTGGTGTTCTCATACTACAGGCAAGCAGTTGATTTTGCTAGCTGCAGTATCAGTACATATATATATATATATATATATATCCCAGCTTAGTGCAGCTATAGGCCATTAGTATGTCTGGAAGGCCAAGAAGGAGAGGCAGACAGTCACAAGCCAATAAGAGAGGGCAAGCAGGCTCTGTGTCTAGTGCTGGTCGTGGAGACGGTGCATCCTCATCAGCACGTGGCCATGGGACACGCTTGGCCTTTTTTTCGGCAGCTGGCCGTGTTGAGCCGCAACATGCGGAAGACTTGGTCGAGTGGATGACGAAGCCGTCCTCATCCTCCTCATCCTCTCTCACCCATGCCCAGGGTGCTTTGTCTGGCAAAGCAGCGGCCTCTTCCCTCGGCTCAATGTCATCAGTGACTCCTTCCCTAGCTCCACCATGTCCTCCTGAGAAATCCCTCGAACTGTTTGACCACAGTGTTGGGTACATGCTTCAGGAAGTTGCCCAGCGTTTGGAAGGCTCTGATGATGATACTGAGCTCGATGAAGGCAGTAACATGAGCACGGACAGAGGGGGTGCCCAAGAAGGACAGCAATCTGGCAGTCATACTCCCCCTGCTGCAGCATACTGCCAGGTTTGCTCCAGTGATGAGGAGGGAGGGGTTGATGAGGTCACTGACTCAACGTGGGTGCCTGATAGGAGAGAGGAGGAGGAGGAGGCGGCACATCATCAACGAGGCAGGATGCCCTCCAGGGGCCAGCCTAAGGGCAGCACATTGACTGCATCACACCCCAAAGCTCCACATGTGCAGGGCGCTGCAGTCTCTGTGCGTTATTCAAAAAGTTCTTTGGTGTGGGCCTTTTTTGAGACGAGTGCATCAGATCGCACCACTGTTATTTGCAACATATGTCTCAAGCGTATCTCACGTGGCCAAAACACCTCCCGCTTGGGTACCACATGCTTGACCAGACATATGTTGACCTGCCATGCAGTTCGTTGGCAAGCGTTTCTAAAAGACCCACACCAAAGAACAAAGAGGACCTCTCCTTGCTCCTCATCAGCTGAGATTTCCAACCCCACTAGACCTTCAGTCCTCTCTGAGACCTGCACTGAGAGGAATGAAGGTGTAGAATTAGGTGTGTCACAGCCAAGTACTTGTGGGCAATCTGCTTTTGGTACACCGACGTCAGATTGTACCAGGCAAATTTCCCTGCCCCAGCTGCTGCACCGCCGAAAGAAGTTTGCTCCCAGCCATCCACATGCCCAGCGGTTGAATGCTAGCTTGGCAAAATTGCTAGCACTTCAACTGCTGCCTTTTCAGTTGGTAGACTCTGCCCCCTTCCGTGAGTTTGTGGAATGTGCGGTTCCTCAGTGGCAGGTACCCAAACGCCACTTTTTCTCACGGAAGGCGATTCCGGCTCTCTACCGGCATGTGGAAGGTAATGTCCATGCCTCGCTGGACAGGGCGGTCAGCAGTAAGGTGCATATTACCGCTGACTCATGGTCCAGCAGGCATGGACAGGGACGTTACCTAAGTTTCACGGCACATTGGGTGACTCTGCTGGCAGCTGGGAAGGATGCAGGACAAGGTGCAGTAGTGTTGGAGGTTGTTCCGCCACCACGCCTCCAAAATGCTAATGATTGTGACACACCTCTCTCCTCCACCCCCTCCTCTTCTTCTTCCTCCATGGCCTCTTCCTCGGAACCAGCGGTGCTCCGTAGTCGTTCAAGGGGCTACGCAAGTACGCAGGCCAAAAGATGCCATGCGGTGCTTGAGCTGGTGTGCTTGGGGGACAGGAGCCACACTGGGGCAGAGGTTCTGTCAGCTCTGCAGGGGCAGGTTCAGAGGTGGTTGATGCCACGCCAACTTAAGGCAGGAATGGTGGTTTGCGACAATGGCACCAACCTCCTCTCTGCCCTCCGACAGGGACAAATGACCCATGTGCCCTGTTTGGCTCACGTCCTTAACTTGGTGGTTCAGCGGTTCTTGGGCAGGTACCCGGGCTTACAGGATGTCCTGAGGCAGGCCAGGAAAGTCTGTGTGCATTTCCGCCGGTCATATAATGCCAGTGCTCGGCTGACGGACCTCCAAAAGGAGTTTAACCTGCCCAAGAACCGCCTAATCTGTGACATGCCCACCAGGTGGAACTCAACGTTGGCCATGCTGCAGCGGCTGCACACACAGCAGAGGGCCATCAATGAGTACCTGTGCGACTATGGCACCAGGACAGGGTCAGGGGAGCTTGGTTTTTTTTCCCCACGCCAGTGGGCCATGATCAGGGATGCATGCACTGTCCTGTCACCATTTGAGGAGGCCACGAGGATGGTGAGCAGTGACAGTGCATGCATCAGTGACACTGTCCCCCTTGTCCACCTGTTGGAGCACACGCTGCGTGGAATAATGGACAGGGCACTTGAGGCAGAACAGAGGCAGGAAGAGGAGGACTTCCTTAGCTCTCAAGGCCCCCTTTATCCAGACAGTGTTCCTGCGTGCCCGCCGATCACACAGGAAGAGGACGAGGAGGAGGAGGAGGAGGAGGAGGAAGATTGTGTCAGTATGGAGGTGGAGCCTGGCACTCAGCATCAGCAGCAGTCTTTAAGGGATCAGTCCCAAGAAACACATGGACTTGTACGTGGCTGGGAGGAGGTGGCTGCGGACCATGTCGTCCTTAGTGACCCAGAGGACTCCGGACCGAATGCCTCAGCAAATCTACGCTGCATGGCCTCCCTGATCCTGCAAAGCCTGCGTAAGGATCCTCATATTCGTGGTATCAAGGAGAAGGACCAATACTGGCTGGCAACCCTCCTTGATCCACGTTACAAGGGTAAGGTTGCGGACCTTATCTTGCCATCGCAGAGGGAGCAGAGGATGAAACATCTTCGGGAGGCCTTGCAGAAAGGTCTGTGCAACGCGTTCCCAGAGACTGGGAGGTTACAAACTCCTGTTTCTGGACAACGTGTTGCTGAGGCTTCGGTCAGTCAAAGAAGGAGCGGTGGAGAAGGTGGCCATCTGACCGATGCGTTCAGACAATTTTTTGGTCCGCAGCCCCAAGGTATGATCGGTTCCAGCAACCATCGCCAGCGTCTGTTTTACATGGTGCAGGAATACCTAGGGGCAAGATCAGACTTGGACACCTTTCCCACTGAAAATCCTCTGGGTTACTGGGTCTTGAGGATGGATCACTGGCCAGAGCTTGCACAGTATGCAATTGAGCTACTGGCCTGTCCTGCATCCAGCGTTCTTTCAGAACGCACATTCAGTGCTGCTGGAGGCGTGGTAACCGATCACAGGGTGCGTCTGTCCACCGACTCGGTCGATCGACTGACCTTCATAAAAATGAATCAGTCTTGGATCACCACCAGCTACCAAGCACCTGATGCTGATGTAACCGAATAATTTTTTTTGAAATCTCAGATCCCTTCAAAGACTGCCTATGCTGATGCTGAGTGACTATCCCTGAGTAATTATCCTCTTCCTCCTCAATCATCACGCTGATAGCTTGTAAGAACATTTTTGGTTCTGGGCGCCACCACTAGTGCCTAAGGCACAATTTTTCAGCCCCTGTTTAACAGGGGCGTGTAATTACAATTTTTGATGCAATACTTTGCAGCAGGGCTCGTTCCTGCATTCCAACTAGAGTGTCTGTGAGGGGTTGCAGTGTTGTGGCACCAGCACCAGTGCCTAAGGCCCATTTTTTCTGCCCCTGTCTAACAGGGGCGTGTAATTACAATTTTTGATGCAATACTTTGCAGCAGGGCTCGTTCCTGCGTTCCAACTAGAGTGTCTGTGAGGGGTTGCAGTGTTGTGGCACCAGCACCAGTGCCTAAGGCCCAATTTTTCTGCCCCTGTCTAACAGGGGCGTGTAATTACAATTTTTTATTGCAATACTTTGCAGCAGGGCTCGTTCCTGCGTTCCAACTAGAGTGTCTGTGAGGGGTTGCAGTGTTGTGGCACCAGCACCAGTGCCTAAGGCCCAATTTTTCAGCCCTTGTTTAACAGGGGTGTGTAATTACAATTTTTGATGCAATACTTTGCAGCAGGGCTCGTTCCTGCGTTCCAACTAGAGTGTCTGTGAGGGGTTGCAGTGTTGTGGCACCAGCACCAGTGCCTAAGGCCTAATTTTTCAGCTCCTGTTCAACAGGGGCATGTAATTACAATTCTTGATCTAATATTTCACAGCAGGGCCCTGTGAGGGCTTACAGTGTTGTGGCCACAGCAACACCTAAGGCCCAAATTTCTGCTGAGTATATAGGGCAGGACCCTACTTTCAAACATCTAACTTACAAACGACTCCTACTTGCAAACGGAAGGAGACAACAGGAAGTGAGATGAAATCTACCCCTAGGAAGGGAAATTCTCTCCTGTAAGAGTTAATATGGGAAAAAAAATTCTCCTTTCCACTGATGCTTTCCAATCCTTGTTCCACAAAAAAACCCCAAATTTTCAAAAAACATTTTTCATTGGGACAAAAAGTGAGGTGAAATCTTCTGAAGAGGAGGAAAGACAGCAAAACAAATGTCACAGGGGTGATAACCCTTCCCTATGTTTTCCAAAAAGCTTAAAAAAGATTTTTTGGCTGGAGCTAAACACGTTAAAAATGTACCCGTTCAAAATTACAAAGAGATTCTACTTAACAACAAACCTACAGTCCCTGTCTTGTTTGCACCGCCTGTATACTGCTGTTCAGAGTATATAGGGCCTGGTGGCCCCACACCTTTCCTTATTTTAATTTGGGTGCGGGGTTCCCCTTAATATCCATACAAGACCCAAAGGGCCTGGTAATGCACTTGGGGGTACCCATGCCGTTTGTCTCACTGATTTTCATCCATATTGCCATGACCCGACATTACATTAAACCCGCAAGCAGTTTTAAATGAGATTTTTTCCTTTAAAAATGACATTTGGTGCAGGGACTGTTCTAAACACGGGAAACACGCGTCACTTTACAGGCATACTATAGACACCCCCCAGGTACGATATTTAAAGGAATATTTCACTTTTTTTTTTTTTACTTTAAGCATCATTAAAATCACTGCTCCCGAAAAAACGGCCGTTTTTAAAAGTTTTTTTTGCATTGATACATGTCCCCATGGGGTAGGACCCGGGTCCCCAAACCCTTTTTAGGACAATACCATGCAAATTAGCCTTTAAAATGAGCACTTTTGATTTTGAACGTTCGAGTCCCATAGACGTCAATGGGGTTCTAACGTTCGTGCGAACTTTCGGTCCGTTCGCAGGTTCTGGTGTGAACCGAACCGGGGGGTGTTCGGCTCATCCCTACAGAAGAGGCAGGCAGCGCTGGAGAAACTGCTGGAGTTGGTGAAGCCGGTGGTCCCCACAGCAACCATCCCTTATTTAAAAGCTAAAATTGGTGGCCTGAGAAGCACATATCTTAGGGAGCGCAAGAAGGTCACAGATTCCCAGAGGTCCGGAGCTGCAGCAGATGACGTTTATGTACCCAGGCTGTGGTACTACGAGAGACTGCGATTTCTGTCAGACCACACTGAGGTCAGGGAATCCCTCTCTACTCTTCCTTCCACGCTTCCTTCTATCCCAGCTGAGGCTTCTGATGTCCAACCTGGGCCTTCCTGCCAGGAAGAAGTGGAGGAGCCCAGCTGGAGTCAGGTATAGCATTCTTCTACAGATTTCTGGGCAATAAAGAAATTATGTTTATTAGATGTTATTATTGATCACTAATTGCTGATTAAAAAAAGTGTTTTACATATCAATAGACAGTAGTGGGCACCCAAAATTGGGACAAGAATGAAAACTGCTGGGCTCACAATGATAGTCTGTTATATTTGTTAACATTCAATTTGCAGCAGTGAGGAGGTGAAAATTGTGTGTGATTGATGTAAAAAATACTAAAACTATGTCCCTTTTTCATACACAGGAAGACCTCAGCCAGGAGGAGGCTGTGGAATGTGGCAGTCAGGAGGAGGCGGGGATTAGTGGCAGCCAGGAGGAGGCGGGGATTAGTGGCAGCCAAGAGAAGCCTGGGACCAGTCGCAGCCTGACTGAGTCTCAGGTTCCTCCCCTCCGCCTGCCATACAAAAGGGCCAGGAAGGCCACTCCCAGTCCTGTGCAGGATTCAGCATACAGGCTGATCCAGGAGGCTTCTGCGTCCCTCAGAGCCTTCCCCAGTCCTGAAGAGGCCTTTGCCTGCATGGCTGCCACAAAATTGCAGGGCATGCAGGAGGGCCAACGCAGGCTCTGTGAGGACCTGCTTTATAAAGTCCTTCGTAAGGGGGAGAGTGGGGAACTGACACCCAAGACGGATGTCATTGAGATGGACGATCCTCCTCCTCCTCCTCCTCCTACTGCCACAACTCCACCACCACAGCCAAAGCCTGGAAGGAAGCGTGGAAGGAAGACCAAAGAGTGATGACCCTGTGTTCAGTCTGGTCTGACAGAAGATGCAGTCTCTCGTATGACCACAGCCTGGGGACATAGATGTCATCTGCTGCTTTCCGGATCTCTGGGACTTCTGGACCAGACTGCCCTCCCTAAGATAAGGACTCCTCAGGCCACCAATTTTGCTTTTAAATAATTGATGTCTGCCCTGGGGGTCAAAGGCTTCGCCAATTTCTGCAGTTTCTCCAGCGTTGCCTCCCTCTTTGTTTTTTTATAGTTGTGACCCCTTAATAAAAAATTTTTTGGGAAATTCTACTCTCCTGTGTGTGTTTTTATCCAAAAAAGACAGTTTGTTGGTGAGTATTCAGGTACATTTCTAAAGTACAATGTGAAATTAACAAGGGACAACAACACGAAACAATCTCCTACAGATTAAATAGAACAACATATTAATGGTGTTGTGGGAACTTGTCACAAAAAACACACAAACATTTTCGGGAGTACAAATCAAAATCACCAAAAAAAAAAAATATATATACAAAAATATGTTGTCAGATGTGAGAAATCAAAATATATTGAGGGAATCCCGATAAATAGTAACGAAATAAGTTTGTGAGAAGTGTGTGTGAATATGAGCAGCAAAACTACTATATTCTTGTCACATTATAAAGAAGAAGAGATTGCGCTGTATTAAACCATTTTGAACATTGCAGCGTGACGAAAGTGCTGTATCCATTGCGAACGCTAAGTTTACCAGAACGAGCTGTCCAGTGTCGGAATTTCTTCTGAGCATGCGTGGCACTTTGTGCGTCGGAACAGGCCACACACGGTCGGAATTGACGCGATCGGATTTTGTTGTCGGAAAATTTTATCTCCTGCTCTCCAACTTTGTGTGTCGGAAAATCCGATGGAAAATGTCCGATGGAGCCCACACACGGTCGGAATTTCCGACAACACTCTCTGATCGGACATTGTCCATCGGAAAATCCGACCGTGTGTACGGGGCATTAGAGGTGATGGTTACATGTGTTTTCTTTTTTAAGCTTTCGTTCTTTTATTTTCATCTGGTGATCTAGCCAGTAAGTCTGCTATTTTTCGAAAGAACAATCTCTTTTGCAGATGTATCAGTTTGCAGGAATAAAAAAAAACTTTAACCACTAACATGGGTGCTTACAATGATCAGCTTTTATTTATTTATGTAAAACCTTCATATATCCCAAGAGGCTACAGAAGCAGGGACACACAGCAGTCTGTTCTGTCCATTTACATCAGGCTACCTCTGATCTGTCACATTTAGGTCTGGAAAAATAGAAAAGGATGCAGACATGATTGTATACCTGCTAGATGGCTCAGAGTTACCAACTCAATATCTGATTGGTTAAAGCTACAGTTCCATTGCCATTTTCTATAAATTTCAGGTGCCTGTACTGTCAATTCTGAAGGCCTCAAAGCTAATTTATTTGACCCTGCAACACATGCATTCCATTAGTTTAGATACGTCATTCGTTATTTCGGATAATTTGTAACTTTGCATTAATTTGTATTTGTTAAGTTCACTAACAGCCAAATTTGAAAGGAAATTACAATACCTATCATTTAATAGTTAGTAATAGTTAAGTTATTATTTCAGATTTTCAAATTTTCGGATTTTCTAATTTCGAATGTCCGAATTTACAAATTTACAAATGTACAAATTTACGAATTTTTGAATTTATGAATTTCTGAATATTCAGAAGAAATGGGTTTTCGTTAATTCGGATATTTGCGAATTAACGAATTTGTCGAAATTTGTTAAAAAACTAATTCGGAGCGAAACGAATTGCACATGTCTAATTTTCAACAAGTATGTCAAGCTCAGGTAGCTCTTATGCCGCGTACACACGGTCGTACTTTTCGTCTACAAAAGTCCAACGGACGCTGACGGACTAAAGCTGGCTGGTAATCCGATCGTGTGTGGGCTTCTCCGGACTTTCAGCTGACTTTTTTAGCCTCAAATCCGACGTACTTTAGATTTAAAACATGCTTCAAAACTTTACTTCGTAACTACGACGGACCCCGAAATCCGCTCGTCTGTGTGCTAGTCCGACGGACAAAAAGCCACGCTAGGGCACCTATTGGCTACTGGCTATGAACTTCCTTATTTTAGTCCGGTGTACGTCATCACGTACGAATCCGTTAGACTTTTGTGTGGTCGTGTGTAGGCAAGTCCGTTCGTTAGAAAGTAGGCCGCAAGTCCGCCGCAAGTCCACCGAAAGTCTGCCGGAAGTCTGTCGGACAGGCTGTCTGACTTTTGTAGACGAAAAGTACGACCGTGTGTACGCGGCATTAACCACCACTTTAAGAACCTGTCACTATGGCAGCAACAGATTCTTGAAAACTTTCAGCCAGTTTGTAGATTAGGAAACTGGTAGTAAGTAAAGCAGAGCTAAACTCTGCGTTACTTACCTTTCCTTCAATGGTCTGACATTTCTCACTGGCACTGTTATCTTCTACCTGGCTTCTTCTGGGTGCTGGGCTGTAGCCGTCTTCAATCTTCATTGGCCAGCGTGAGATGATATCACTCCTATGAATGTGCATGCAGTCATCCTAGCACACAGGTGCTGTGCCAGAATGTAAGCTGAGCTTTGATTGTGCAGCTCAGTGCACATTAACCGCTAGCTGACCGCCGGCTGTCTATTGACGGCCAGGCGGCGCAGCTCTCGTTGCGGGCGGGCGTCATATGACGGCCTCGCATTCCTAGGCCACCAGGGGGCACGCGCGCGATCGCCGGGCACCCGTTGCGCGTGCCCGGCGGCCGCGATGTCCGCCGGGCACCCGCGATTACCGGTAACACAGCAGGACCGTGGATCTGTATGTGTAAACACACAGATCCACGGTCCTGTCAGAGGAGAGGAGACCAATGGTGTGTTCCCAGTACAGCGGAACACCGATCGGTCTCCTCCCCTAGTGAGTCCCCTCCCCCTACAGTTAGAATCACTCCCTAGCAACACAGTTAACCCCTCGATCACCACCTAGTGTTAACCCCTTCCCTGCCTGTCACATTTATACAGTAATCAATGCATTTTTATAGCACGGATCGCTGTATAAATGTGAATGGTCCCAAATATGAGTCAAAAGTGTCCGATGTGTCCGCCGCAATATCGCAGTCACAATAAAAATCGCAGATCGCCGCCATTACTAGTAAAAAAATAAAAAAAAATAAAAATGTTATAAATCTATCCCCTATTTTGTAGACACTATAACTTTTGTGCAAACCAATCTATATACGCTTATTGCGATTTTTTTTACCAAAAATATGTACAAGAATACATATCGGCCTAAACTGAGAAAAAATTTGTTTTAAAGAAAAAAAAATTGGATATTTATTATCGCAAAAGATAAAAATTATTGTGTTTTTTTTAAAACTTCTCACTCTTCTTTTGTTTATAGCGCAAAAAATAAAAACTGCAGAGGTGATCAAATACCACTAAAAGAAAGCTCTATTTGTGGGGAAAAAATGATAACAATTTCATTTGGGTACAGTGTTGTATGACCGCGCAATTGTCATTCAAAGTGCGACAGCGCTGAAAGCTGAAAAATGGCTTGGGCAGGAAGGGGGCGAAAATGCACTGTATTGAGGTGGTTAAAAAGCAGACTGCAAGCAGGCAGGTTGTTGTTTTTTTTTGCACATCTCTTCTGCAATAAAGAATCTTTGAAAGATTGTTTTTTCCACTTTGATACCAGTCCTCGTTTGGCTACAGAGGTATGCCAGTACTCAGAGTGGGACATGTCTGTGCTGGGAAGCTGTCATAATTGTGACAGTTTTCCTCACAGTTCTTTATCCTGTCCCATTCGTCTGTAGGCTGGGAGATTTCCCTCTGAAAGCTAAATGTAAACAAATGGGCTGGGCACACTGGCGATGTCAATACCCAAGCATGGTAATGGCATATTTGGAAATGATGATCTCACAGGGGTGGACAGACAGACCTAACGGAGAACTAGTCCCCAAGGTTATAGCGTCTGTTGGGTGGGTGTGGCCTGATGAAGAACTAAGAAATTAGTTTCCTATCAGGTTTGCCTTGATTTTGGTTGATAGTGGATGGCAGTGGGACAATTTGAAAACCACAATTGGACTGAATAGTAGCTAAATAACCACCCACTGTTTTGTACTGTCAATCAAAAGCAAGGCAAATCTGATAGGGAACTAGTCTCTTAGTTTCGCCATCAGGCTCCACCCACTTTACTACAAAACCCCTTGGCCATGCATTTGTCTGTATGATGGGCAGAGTGGCTGGCTGGGGGGGGGGGGGCACTGAGGAATGAGGAAGCAATGTCCAGTATATGACTTTAGCACCGGCCTTTGACAGAGTCATGTACATGTCTCTGACAGGTACACTAATCTAGTGCCATCAAGTCCAAGTTGAGTGAATCGAGTAACAGACTGACAATTTCAGTGCCTGATAGAATGACAATTGACTGATCCTTGGCACTGCGGTAATGTAAACACAACACAGAGGATGGAAAAGCCTGCCCCCCTGTCAGCATGCTGCTGAAAAGCATGTAGAAGTAGTGGTTTCTCTGCAGAGGTCTCAGAAATCCCCTGCTGAATTATAACTAGAGCTTTCCATGAACATGAGCTTTGCCAATTGTAAGCCATAGGTCTAACTTAGAAGGTGACATTTTGGACCTTTTGCAGAGGTACTAGAGCTTCCACACAGTAAAGAACAACTTCAGTTTTGATGCATCTGGAGTGTATTTATGTAGCTGATTTTAAATGAAAATCAGTTGGGCGGCTCATTTTTTGCCTTCCAATTTTGATGCTTCCCTACTAAGACCTCGGTAATCTCGATTTATACTTCCATTCTCTGCATTCATGGTATGTGTTTATTACCATGTACTACCCCGGGGAACCCTACTACCTCTCATTTCTTCCTCCCTATCTATTTTTTCTCCTACCTAAGATTACTTTTTCTTTTATCTTCTTTCTCTCTTCTACTTTTTTCCCCTATTCTCTCTCGCCTCTTTCAAGTTACTCTTTATATAGTCCTGGTAGCAGAACTTTTATTTCCTTGGTTATCATTATACCAATTGTACATAGTTCCAATATGTAGTATAAGAGTTTAGATTCTATAATAAATTATTATTTTATTTTATTTAAAAACTATACCCTTGATAATAATTAAGACCTTTTTTTTTTTTAATCTGAGGTCATCTTATATTAACCTGGTCTAAGTTGGTTTTATCCACTCTTATACAATGTATGACTCAATCGTTTGAGTAGTTAGATCGAGGCTAAAATTGTTTTAGTTAATCACTTCAGCCCCGGAAGGATTTGCCCCTTCCCGACCAGAGCACTTTTTGCGATTCGGAACTGCGTCGCTTTAACTGACAATTGCGCGGTTCGTGCGACAAGGCTCCCAAACAAAATTGACATCCTTTTTTTCTCACAAATAGAGCTTTCTTTTGGTGGCATTTGATCACCTCTGCGGTTTTTATTTTTTTGCGCTATAAACAAAAAAAGAGTGACAATTTTGAAAAAAAAAGCAATATTTTTTACTTTTTGCTATAATAAATATCCCCAAAAAATATATATAAAAAATTTTTTTTCCTCAGTTTAGGCCGATATTTATGCTTCTACATATTTTTGGTAAAAAAAAAAATCGCAATAAGCATTTATTGATTGGTTTGCGCAAAAGTTATAGCATCTACAAAATAGGGGATAGTTTTATGCCATTTTTATTAATAATTTTTTTTTTACTAGTAATGGCGGCGATCAGCGATTTTTATTCTCACTGCGACATTATGGCGGACAGATCGGACACCTTTGGTGCTATTTTGGGACCATTCACATTTATACAGCGATCAATGCAATTAAAAATGCACTGATTACTGTGTAAATGTGACTGGCAGTGAAGGGGTTAACCAGGAGGCAAGGGTGCTTACTCACCAAGTGCTTACTCATAGCTATGAGTAAGCACTTGTTGTAAGTGCGAAACACGTCAGCTATTTTTGTACCACCCCACAGTTGTGTTGTGTACCCCCTGATCCTGTATTTTGAATAAAAAGACGGATTTATCCATTCCGGTGTGCGGCTGTCCAGGTCTTCTTGTTCTCTTCTACTTTTAGTTTATGTTGGAATTACAACTCAGTATTATTACCATATGTGATCTTTTCTTTTTTGCCACCATATGTACTTATGTATTCTAATTGTGAAAATTCGATAAACAAATTTTTCCATGCAGGGCAAAGTAACAGTTTCACTTTAATCCCCCTTTCCCAACAGCACATGCTCATCTTTTCTTCACTACCCCATTGCTATGTTTAGGAAGTAAGAGCCAACCTGTGCAATGTAAAATCATTATTTTTTTTTACAAGAACTAATTAATTTGGTAATACTGTTTACTACTACCTAGTAGTAATACTGTTTATTACTACTGAAATTCTTTGTTTTTCGAGAATCCTTATCATATTTTATGACTTTTTTTTATTTTTTTATTTCCACTTGAAATTAATTATTTTCTCCTCTTTTTCAAAGAAACCTTACAGAACCATGCAAATCATATTGGTCAAATGCTAGCCTGCCAGCCATGGTTTAGGAAAAGGAAACCATGCATTTGTTTTTGTGAATTAATTGTTACGTAAAAAACATACTATAAAACTATTTTAATGATTTTATAATGTAGACAATTCAACTAATCCATGAATAACATTAGTTTTCCTCTGTAAGAAATAGTACACTACACATGGTAATGAAAACAACACATGCATTCAATTTACCTTTTGTCTGGTAAAATAATATTATTTATATTCTGTTACTGGATTCTGTCACTGAATGACAAAATGCATGCCGAGTTCAATCCATATTTTGATTAAAATACCATGTATTACAGGGATCAAGTGCTTCGAATCATCCCACAGACAGCAAAGCATGCTGAGTATCTGCAAGAATTAACCAATAACTGGCCGGTAAGTAAATTTCATATTAGTTATTAGTGGTTGCAGAAAAAAGCATATAAATGTAAATGTTCATCTTTCTGTAATCAGGAAATTCTTAGAATGCTTTTTCAGTTCAAGCAACTAGAACATTTTAGTAGATTAAGAAGAAAGAAATCACCTATATCATGACTGCTACACATCCCAAAGGTATCAAAGCATTCAGCTATTAGTCCTTTGGGGTGGACATAATAGCCATTCAAGAAACCCAGAGCATTCTCTGAGATAAACAAAATGTGCAATATTTCTCCTACTACAAACTGGGTGTTACACAAAACCACTGTTCAGCACTTTTTGATTCAGCTTCCCTCAAGATTGAAAAAAAGGCCTCAAAAATACATTTCCTGACAGACTCCATGGCAGCCTACGTGTGGGTTAACCCCGCCTCCTCTCCAATGCTATAGGACCCCATTCCCATAAATGAGTACTCACCACTAGCTACTGCGTTCCTTTTTTGTCCTCCTCTATGGACCTACACATGCTGTTCGCATCAAGATTGATTGGATCCAAGATTGGCATACCTGTGCGGTGCAGCTCAAAAGCCCAGCTATGAGCGGGCGAGTAGCTTAAAGAGGCTTGAATGTTTCCCCTTGGTGGATGGGTGATCGCCTCTGTATGCCCGGCGGACAGTTCTCATCAACGGCTGGCAAGGTCTGTGGCTGCATTTCATACTCCATGGCAGTATTTTTATGTGTAGTTTGTGTTTCCCTGGTGGTCCAGTGTGTCCTGTCCCCCTCATGGCAGCTGGTTCGCGTGCGTTCCAGCCCGCCACGGCATTTCCGGGTTGCGGCAGTCTCCGCCGCTGGCACCTGCGCTGTAGCCACCCTGAGAGCGAGGTTTGGCTCGCGCATGCGCAGTACGGCGGTTCGCTCGTCGTCCGCGCAGGCGCCGTACGGTGGTTCCCCATTGCGCGTGCGCAGTAGGGGATAATGACGTCACGAGCGGGGAATTTAAATTCCGCCCTCCTGTCCTGCTGAGTTGGGATCTCCCTTGGTAGGGAAAGGAGGAGCGGATCCCTGCTGGTCTCCAGGTGAGTGGTTGAAACCTGCAACTCTTAAAAAAAAAAAAAAAAAAGGATAATAATGGAAAATGTTCTTTTTATCATTATATATGTATTTATTTAGATATATATATATGTATGCGGCAGGAAGTTGTTTCCTTGCCTTGAATATGCGTTGATACATGCTTTTGTGCACATATAAAAAAAAAAAAAAAAAAAAGAGGAGCAGAGTTTTTTTCTTTCTCTAAAACCTTCTCATATTTGATGCCTAGGTTTTCTTAGACCATTATCCCTGCAGACTATTAAAGTGACATTTCACGTCCTAGGTTATGGACAATTCACCGCCTTTAAGTGGCCAGCCCTCACGCACAAGGTATGTGCTCGTGAGGGGAGGGGATGAGATTTATGCACATTTATTGTTGTGCTGATACCATGTTTTGCCTGTCTTCTCTCCCCTTCCCCTATTTTTTCTCTTCCCAGCCCTTCTAGGTCGGACCCGCTAAATGCGGTCCAGAATGCCAATGACCTTGCCAAGCCACAATACAATTCATCTTCATCCAGACGAGACTCACAGTCCGGATCCCACCAGAGGAGACGCTCTCGTTCCTCCTCAAGACACCGCTCCCACCGCCATGACAGCCGCTCAGACCACAGAGCCTGCTGGGGATGTAGGACACGAGTTCCGGAGGGCAAGTCCTTATGTGACCGTTGTTTTGCCCGTGCGGTTGGGGAAAAAGAGACGGAAAACCAGCGTTTAGAGTCTCTTGTGAAACGAGTGGTACAGCAATCCCTAATGGAGAGGGAAGCACCTCGCACATTGAGCCAGTCTACCACCGCGTCTGGCCCGCCGGCGGAAGAGGCCCGTGATGATCCGGGTACTTCTCAGCCCTATATTTCCTCTCCTGACTCCTCAGAGGATGAGTCTATTAATGAGGAGGTCATTGGAGGGTTCGACTTCGCGATGGTTTCCCCTTTAATCAAAGCGATCAAGGAAGCCTTGAAGTGGGAAGACCCTTCCACTCCCCCAGCCAAGCAGAAAAAATTCTTCAAGCACCTGGGGAGAGAACGTGCAAACTTTCCGCTCCTGCCAGAGCTAAAGGAAATCATTGAGGAAGAATGGAGTAAAACAGAGAAAAAATCCTCCATGTCTAATAAAACCTCCAGATTGTACCCCTTCAAGTCAGAAGAAGTAAAGAATTTGGAGAATACTCCCCTTGTGGACGCAGCTCTTATGCGTCTGGCCAAACATGTGACTTTTCCTCTAGAAGACGCAGTATCTTTTAAAGATGGGCTCGAGAGGAAGATAGATCTAGATCTAAAAAGAATCTATGGGCTCGCGGGTATGGCCTGTAAACCAGCCCTGGCATTAGCGGCCATGTCCAAGGCCATGGAGGCCTGGACGGAGAACGTGGAATCCTTCCTTAAAGGCGTGTCAGAAGAGCTGGCTGGAAGTTCAGCAGCCGCAGAGCTGAAGCTTGCAGCGGTCTTCCTGGGGGAGGCGTCCATCGACCTGATCCGCCTTCTGGCTCGTATTATGCTGTCCTCAGTTACGGCCAAGAGAGCCCTCTGGTTGCGTCCCTGGCTTGCTGACCCAGGTTCTAAGCAAGCGTGGTGTAAAATTCCGTTTGAGGGGTCCTCACTGTTTGGCAATAAGCTTGACGATGCCATTACGCGAGCCACAGGTGGCAAATCGGGTTTTCTCCCCCAGGACAGGCGCATGCTGGGTCGAAAGAAGCCCCAATTCAGAAGACAAAGTCCGGAGCGCTCCAGGGAAGCACGCTCCTACATGCCTGGCCGGGACTTTAGGAAGAACTGGAGCAGAGGGCAGTCATCCTTCCGCAAACCTGTTAAAAATCAAACGTCCAGTGCTCGTGATCAGGCTAAATCTTTTTGAGATTACGCCCGCCCAGGCGGGCCGGGTGGGGGCTCGTCTGCTCCTCTTCCGGCACGTCTGGGTGGCCTCGATCTCAGACTTCTGGGTCATAAAGACGGTCTCGTCAGGCCACAGATGGGCCTTTTCCAGGACTCCGCACACAAGGTTCGTCTCCACTCTTCTCCCTCGGGCAGAGGATCAGAAACAAATTTTGCTGTCCTATGTGGACCTCCTGAAAATCCAAGGAGCAGTGGTACATGTACCACAGGACGAATGGTTCCAGGGGATATACTCCCCTCTCTTCCTAGTTCAAAAAAAGGGGGGCTCTTGGCGCCCAGTCATAGACCTCACATATCTCAACGGATTCATAGAGAATGGAAGGTTCAAGATGGAAACCTTGGTGACCATTCAGAGAGCCATACAACCAGGCGACTGGATGATATCAATCGACCTGAAGGACGCTTATTTCCACGTTCCAGTGGAAAAAGAATTTCACAAATACCTCCGCTTCCATATTGGGTCAGATCATCTTCAATTTATTTGCCTCCCCTTCGGGCTGACAACGTCCCCCCGGGTCTTTTCAAAGGTCCTCCTAGCTACGGTGGCACTAATAAGATCCAAAGGGGTACGTCTTTACCACTACCTGGACGACCTGCTGGTGCTGTCCCAGAGCAGGGAGCAGTTGCTGGTCCACCGGGATCAAGTAATCTCCACTCTGTCCAATTTCGGGTGGCTCCTAAACATAGAAAAGAGTCAACTGAGTCCAACTCAGCGTCTAATATATCTGGGAGCCCAGTTCGATACAGTGGCAAACACTATCTCCCTTCCTCTACAGAAAATTCCTACAGTTCGAGACAGAGTCTCACGGGCTCTACATGCCCGGCAAATGAAAGCCTCTCAGTGCCTGAAAGTCGTTGGCACGATGGTTTCTACGACTCCCATGGTCAAATGGGCCTTATGGAGATTGCGTCCCTTCCAGTCAGGCCTCCTACGGCAATGGAAGTCAGGGGACAAGAATCAGGTCATCCGCATAACATCTACAATGAGAAACAGCCTCTTCTGGTGGCTTCAGCGCAAGAACCTCCTGACTTGCCACTCCATTGCTCCCATCTCCTGGGTGACGGTCACGACCGATGCCAGCGGTACCGGTTGGGGAGCCCTTTGTGGGGCGAACCTGGCCCAAGGCAAGTGGGAAACATGTCTCCCCAACCCAGGGTCGAATGTCTTGGAACTTCGTGCGGCCTGGTGTGCCCTACAGTTCTTCTCTCATCTCCTGATGGGGGAGTCAGTGCTGTTGAGAATGGACAACACCACAGCAGTATCGTATGTGAAGAGGCAAGGGGGTACTCGGAGTCCCACACTCCTTCGGGAAGTCGAGCCCATCCTATAGTGGGCGCAGAAAAACCTTGCCAACATCTCGGCAGTCTTTGTCCCAGGCGTCCAAAACACTCAAGCAGACTTCCTGTCACGGACCGAGTTGGACAACAACGAGTGGTCTCTCCACATAGAGACGTTCAGGTGGATCTTGTCACTGAAGACCGATCCCGAAGTAGATCTGTTTGCTTCCCCCTGCAATCGCAAGCTGAAGAAGTTCTACACCCGGGGGCTCTGCAGTCAAGCCATCGGGACAGATGCCCTGACGGATCAGTGGAGGTTCAAGCGGGCATATGCCTTTCCGCCACTGCCAGTCATGCTGAGATTCCTGCAGAGGCTCCGAGCAGAGCCAGTGGAGGTGGTGACAATAGCTCCCTACTGGCCGAACAGGCCTTGGTTCCCTCTCCTGGTCCAGCTCAGCTGTCGGGACCCAGTGCCTCTCCCTCTCAGACCGGACCTTCTTTCTCAAGGGTCAGTCATGCACCCTTGTCCTGTGGTGCTGAGACTGATGGTCTGGTTCTTGAGAGGGAGAGGCTGGAATCCCTAGGTTGTGCCTCAGAAGTAATATCCACTCTCATGAGCTCGAGAAGATCCAGTACAAATAAAGTCTATGGAAGGATCTGGTCCAAATTCGTGGAGTTCTGCTCTCCTCAGGGCAGGTCTTTTAGACATCCAAAAGTCCAGGACGTTCTCAGTTTCCTCCAAACGGGCCTAGATTTACATCTATCTGTCAGCTCTCTGAGAGTCCAAGTTTCGGCACTTTCGGCCTTCTCCGGCACTTCATGGGCAGTTCATCCTCTGGTTAGACAATTTTTCCGAGGTGCATCGAGACTCAAGCCCCAGAGAAAGCCTAGGTTCCCCAAATGGGACCTTCCATTAGTCCTTGACTCAATCTCTGGACTCGGTACTTCGGGGCCCTCCCCGCTCCCTATCAAGGTCTTTTCAGCAAAGGTGGCCTTCTTAGTGGCCATTACCTCAGCCAAAAGGGTCTCTGAAATTGCATCACTTGGTCACGAAGAACCCTTCCTAACGTTTTTTCCGGACCGGGTAGTCCTCATTCCTATGCTGGGTTCCAACCCAAAAGTGTCTTCAGTATTCCACGTCAATCAAGAGATCGTTTTACCTACATTTAGGACCCCAGGGTCCACTGAGAATCACCCTCTAGATGTGGGCGAAGCTATTAAAGAATATCTCAGAGTTACTTCTCCCTTCAGACGTTCTAGTCATCTCTTCGTGCTTCACTCAGGCAGCAATATAGGGAAGAAAGCCTCAACCAGGACTATCGCGTCCTGGATCGTACAGACCATACAACAGGCATATAGGGCTAAGGGCTTGGCTCCTCCAAAAGCGGTGACAGCCCATTCCACTAGAGGAATGGCAGCCTCGTGGGCAGCGGCTCGACATGTGGCTCCAGATACCATCTGCAAGGCAGCTTCATGGGCTTCTATTAATACCTTCATGTTGCATTATTGTATAGAGCCTGCCTCACTATCCTCTGTAAACTTTGGGTTACAAATCCTATCGACCGATAGGACAAATTAAAATTTATGTTTGATCATGCATACCCACCCGTGTGGTTGGCTAGTTATTTCCCACACGTAGGCTGCCATGGAGTCTGTCAGGAAAAAGGAAAATTTATTATCAAATACTTACCGTAATTTTCCTTTCCTGATGGACTCCATGGCAGACGGAGTTCCCACCCATTGGTCAACGAGTAGGCTAGTTACGGAACGCAGTAGCTAGTGGTGAGTACTCATTTATGGGAATGGGGTCCTATAGCATTGGAGAGGAGGCGGGGTTAACCCACACGTAGGCTGCCATGGAGTCCATCAGGAAAGGAAAATTACGGTAAGTATTTGATAATAAATTTTCCTTTATTTCAACTGTATATAATTTGCTCACTGAGACTACAAAAATAAAATCCTAGATTTGCTACATTTTTTCCATTTCTGTCTGTGTCCCTGTGTTTTCCTGTCTGGTAAAACCATTGTCAGTCGAACAGGGCAAATCTGAAAATGTAGACCGAGATAGTTCTAATCCTTTCCCACTTGATCCAAGAATAGGAAAAATTTTTGGCAACACTTTAAGAGATGGGTGCCACAGAGAAGTAATGTGAGGTCATAGATCTGCTTGTTTTTCATATTATGGGACTTATAATATACTTAACTTGTTATTTTCCACATAAAACTCATAGGAAATGTAATCAAAGTGAGTGGAAATATTACTTTCTGTAATAGATATCTACATTGAAATATTATTAATGCATGTCAAACACACATCAAAAGCAGGCCAGCAGGTCCCCCTAAAATGTTCAGAAGCTGAATTTGACCTTTTTGTGTTGAGCTGTGGATCTTTGGATGCAGCATGTTCAAATGAGCTTTTTCTTTAAAAATGACAAGAATTCCTATCTACAAGAGCCCTTACTGTCATAATGGCACTGACAAGATTTTGTACAATAGTATGCAAACGGGGATGACAGCAGATGGAGACAACAGGAGCCTAAACAGATCCCTGAAGAGTCTCTCGTACGCTGTAGGTGCAAAAACAAAGGGGGAGATTTACTAAAACTGGTACACACAATATGGTGCAGCTGTGCATAGTAACCAATCAGCTTCTAACATCAGCATGTGCAATAAAGCTTTAACAATAAAACCTAGAAGCTAATTGGTTGCTATGCACAGCTGCACCAGATTCTTCTGTTTGTTCCAGTTGCAGCAAATCAACCCTCTAGAAATACCTAATCTTTTTCTCTTCTGGTGATTAGCCCCCTTACTGAACCAATAAGTGCTCAGAACTGAAAACTTTCAGGTTCATTCAGAACCACAAGAACATAAGTTTGCCATTCTGCAATAGTGGATGGAACTCTGCATATAAAGTTTGACAATATATATGACTTGAGTTGCATCTTGATATAGCATGGTCCTTTACCCTACAGGGTCCCAACATGCTTACAAACACATACACATACTAGGGCCAATTTGTAGACAGGATCAGATTAATCTACCAGCATGTCTTTGGAGTGTGGGAGGAAACCAGAGAACCCCACACAGGGAGAACATGCAAACATTGGGAACATGGTGTCATGGTTGGGTTTGAACCAGTGACCCTATTGCTGGTAGGTGAGAGTGATAACCACTACACCACTGTGCTGCCCAGTGAGGAGAGTGCCGAAATTTTCATTTTGTAAAACGGTGTAGTCACCAAAATCATTTCTACAAACAGAGATAGATCATGGGTAAAAGTGAAAACAAGATAAATTAGACACACTGTACTGATTAATTATTATTTTTTCAACATAACCATAAATGTCAATTTAGCCAAAATGCTGACTTATCTGTGGCATGTTGATTTCTTCTATCTCCAGCTGGATTTGTGGAGGCCAAACATCCCTGAAGGAATACACGCTGGAAGAGAGGTTCATATCCATATTCCATCTTCTCATGTTAATGAAATAAAAAAATTACTTCTCCAATTTGACATCCCATATAGGTAAGTTTGGAGAATAGAGAAACAAGTCTGCATGTATGCAGGCAGAGATCTTTCTCAGAACAAGTTATAAAATAGCAGTCCAATCTCAAACCTGTTGCACTGTTGCTGAAGCCAACCATGATCCTAATTACACTGTAGTTAATTTGAAAGTGAAAAACATGCATAATGATATATCTTGTTTTGGGAAACTGAACAGCGTTTTTCTCTTCTCTTTCTCATCTTTGTTATAATCTTATCACAATGAAGAATGAGGACTGTAAGATAACAGCAAAAGATGCCATAGGATCTTTCAATACAAATTCAATCTTTGTATGTTCTAGAAATAATTTTTTTAGTTATTTTACATGTACTAGGTTGACCTTAATCTTTACTGTTCATTTTACACTATATACCAGTGGTGGCCCGTCCATAGGGGGCGCCTGGGCGCCGCCCCCCCTCCTGTAGTCAAAAAAAAAAAAAAAATCAAAAAAAAAAAATTCAAAAAAAAAATTTTTTTTTAAACGGCCCCTTTAAGAACAAAAAAAAAAAAAAAGCCCTTTAACAAAGTGCACTGTGGCGCCGGACGCCAGTGCACTATGGGAAGCAATCACGAGATTGCAGACGTGGCGCTTCATTTGCGGGCTTTTAACCCGCCTTGTGGCGCAAACTAAAACGCCAATTAGCTTCCGCCCGTACAATCAGTGTGATTCTATGGGCGGGAGCATTGCTTTTCAAATCTTGAGGTCACTTCCGGCTTTCGTGAAACAGGCGAGAGCCGGAAGTGATGTCGGCAGCTCCGTTCTTCGGCTGAGCGGAGCTGCAGGAGGAAGGTAAGAGCCGTATGAGGGATGGGTTGCTGTCTGGCAAGGAGGGTGAGCTCCAGCACAGCACAGCACAGCTGCATGTATCTGTCCCTCTCTTCCCCCATTCCCCCCCCTCCTGTCTCACTAACACACGACTGAAGACACCTATACACAGACAGAGGGGGAGGGGAGGAGAATGGACACATACACAGGACGTGAGGGGCAAGTTATCAAAGAAAGATAATCACAGTGATTTGGGGGGCTGGGAGAGGATGCTTTATGTGCTAGGGGCCACTTTGGGAGCAGAGAGGATTTGTGCTAGAAGGGGGGTTGAATATAAAATTAGACCCCCCCCCCAGCACAAATCCTCTCTGCTCCCAAAGTGGCCCCTAGCACATAAAGCATCCTCTCCCAGCCCCCCAAATAACTGTGATTATCTTTCTTTGATAACTTGCCCCCCTTCCCCCTTGTTCAAAGAGATGCTGGCTGCTATTAAGGAGACAATCATGGTTTCTGGGATCAGTGGACACAGTGGCTGCGTTTTTGATTAAACAGTGGCTGTGTTTTTGATTAAACAGTGGCTGCATTTTTGATGAGACAGTGGATGCGTTTTGATTACACAGTGGATGCGTTTTTGATGACACAGTGAATGCGTTTTGATTACACAGTGGATGCGTTTTTGATGACACAGTGAATGCATTTTGATTACACAGCGGATGCGTTTTTGATGACACAGTGGCTGCGTTTTGATTAAACAGTGGCTGCGTTTTTGATGACACAGTGGATGCGTTTTTGATGACACAGTGGATGTGTTTTGATGACACAGTGGATGTGTTTTGATGACACAGTGGATGCGTTTTTGATGACACAGTAAATGCGTTTTGATGACACAGTGGATGCGTTTTTGATGACACAGTGAATGCGTTTTTGATGACACAGTGAATGTGTTTTGATGACACAGTTGATGCATTTTTGATGACACAGTGGCTGTGTTTTTGATTAAACAGTGGCTGCGTTTTTGATGACACAGTGGATGCGTTTTTGATGACACAGTGGACGCGGTTTTGATGACACAGTGGATGTGTTTTGATGACACAGTGGATGTGTTTTGATGACACAGTGGATGCGTTTTTGATGACACAGTAAATGCGTTTTGATGACACAGTGGATGCGTTTTTGATGACACAGTGAATGCGTTTTTGATGACACAGTGAATGTGTTTTGATGACACAGTTGATGCATTTTTGATGACACAGTGGATGCATTTTTGATGACACAGTAAATGCGTTTTGATGACACAGTGGATGCGTTTTTGATGACACAGTGGCTGCGTTTTTGATGACACAGTGGCTGCCTTTTTGATGACACAGTGGCTGCGTTTTTGATGACACAGTGGCTGCGTTTTTGATGACACAGTGGCTGTATTTTGATGACAGTGGCTGCGTTTTGATGACAGTGGCTGCGATTGATAACACAGTGGCTGCGTTTTGATGACAGTGGCTGCGATTGATAACACAGTGGCTGCGTTTTGATGACAGTGGCTGCGATTGATGTTTTTTTTTCAGAATTTTTCAGTTTGTTTGCGCCCCCCCAAAAATTTTGAGCACCAGCCGCCACTGCTATATACTGTATTGTTTATGTACCTATACCCATGTATTTATTTAAAGCTCAACTCCAAGGATTAGAAAAATAAATCGGCCCTTGCAGTTTGGCTTCCCTGCACCACAGAGGTTAAATGTTTATAATGTCTAGGAATAGAGGAACACGCAAGATTACATACCCTATTGTACCCTGCATTGTACATAGAGTGATCAAGCATATGAAGCTATGGGGGGATCCATCATACTACTGAAGGGACCCTTAATCTGGTTGTAAAGGCAGAAGGTTTTTATCTTAATGCATTCTATACTTAAAGCCGACCTTCAGTTATTTTTTCATCTTTCCATCTATTAAATCTTCTGCTCTTGTTGTTTTAACTTTGGATGGTAAAACATTTTTTTTCTGCCAGTAAATACCTTATACAGCCCACTTCCTGTTTATTGTCTGGTAAAAAGCCTAGGCCATCATGCACAGCTCTCTCTCTAACCGCCCGGAAGGGAGGGAAGGTGAGTTATAAAAAGGCCAATGAAAGCTGTAGGGCTGCAGAGCTGGAGGGATGCCTCTGTGTGTCTGTGTAAATCCAGGAAGTTAACAGGCAGCTGCTTCAGCTGCCCACAGTTAAAATGGCTGCAATCAAAGTCAGTGAGCCAATAAGGTGAGAGGGTGGGACAGGATGGATTGACACACTGAACTGCGGCTCAGCTCAGGTGCCCCCATAGCAATCTGCTTACTGTGGGGGCACTCAACAGGAGGGAGGGGCCATGAGCGCTAAAGAGAGACCCAAGAAGAGGAGGATCTGGGCTGCTGTGTGCAAAACCACTGCACAGAGCAGGTAAGTATAACATGATTGTTATTTTTTAACTAAAAAAAAATAACTTTAGAGACACATTAACCCTTGCAGTGTGGGAAATACTGCAAGGGTAGATTTTTATTCCTGGTGTTGGGATGATCCCCTGATGAAGTCACGTGATTGGTGATGTCACGCGTAGGGACGGAATGGGCATTTCATTTTGATTGAGGCATAACGAGCTCGCTGCTCGGAGGAGATAGGAATCATTCTATCACACTGTAATGTGAGTACATTTTAAAGGTTATGAATAAAGCTCCACTTGGTTTCAAACATACTTCACTATCTGGTACCCCATCTGTCCTTTATTATCGGTTTAACCCATATTTGAGATGTGGAGGCAGAGATAGGACCCGCGCTTGTCCAGGATCCTAACAAAAGATGACAGCCACCCGCACTTAGTTGCTGTGCGGTTTACTTTACACCGCTGGACGTGGAGGCAGAAATAGAAGCTGCGCTGGGCCAGGACCCCGAAGTAAAGATCACAGCCATCTACAGCTACTTCTTTGCGGTTTACCTAGTACCGCTAGGTAAGGGGCCACTACTTACTTTAGTGTGTTGTATGCACGAAGAGGACACAGATTGAATTTTATCCCAGACACTGCACCCCTGTTTTTCTGAGCACATAGGACTTTATTTATTGCACAATAGAGGACATCAGCACATTGCACTTTATGTTCTTTCCCACTTATGCACTCAGTTGCATGATACCTGGACTGTATTTTTATTTATATATTTTTAGTTTTGGTCAGCAGATTATATTAGGATAATATATTGCTGGGACACTGTTGTTGATTTATTGGATGTGTTCAGGTCACTCAGCACTTGCACTGTTACATGCGTTTTTTTGCACATTCACATAAGTGTAATTGTTTAGGATGCATTCATATTATACTGTTGCTCCTATATAGATTTTAAGTTTTTATTGCAACTGTTATTTATCTATATTGAGTTGTTTTTGCACATGCATTTATCTCCACCCACACAGGATTTTATTATTTATTTTTACTATTGCATTATTGTGTCAGTTTTTTGCACATATTTATGCAGTTTAATTACTATGGGGTATCAACATGTAGCTTAATTGATTATCCCACTAGTGGCCTGCACCACACTTTTAGTAGTTTTTGACGCACAACCCACACAGCAGTTTTCTGTTTTGGATAGCGCAGTACCTCCCCCCTCCATTTTCTGCTTATTTTTGGGCCGGTGTTTGACCCATTTTCGGTGCGTGCAGCTGTCCAGACACACACTGGTTCTTTCTCTTTCTATCACGGTAGCGCAGGAATATCCACACCACATTTCTATGTAACATATGGTTCTTTTTCCATTGTAGTGTACTAATTGAGGATTTACAACAAAACATAGACATGAACATGGTCCATAATAAAAATGTGAAGGCTGTGTCTTTGAACACTTATGACTATACTCAGTATCACCCAATGGATGAGGTAAGAATTAAAATGTAATTAAAGTGGAACCTTAAGCATATCAACTTGATAAAAACAATGTTCTTAAACAAGAAACATTCTACATTAATAATTATGCTATCAAAATTAGTATGTGCTGTAAATTGCCTCCAGCATTGTTCATGTTTTCTATTGCCCTATGCTGCCATTTTGCTGAAGCCCAGAGCCATTGAACAGCAGTAAATCCTTAGGCTGCCAGCAGATCGGCCTCTACAAATATGGCACAGTGCCTAAAAATAGAGAGCAAATAAGCATGTACAGAGCAGGCTGAGACAGTGTATTACTGGATTTTAAACAGAATAGGAACTTATTTTTAATGTTTTGCATAGCTATACCTGCAGAAGGGGCCAGCCTGAAGTGATCTAGCAGGACTTTATTTTCTGACTAAAGTTCCATTTTACCCTCTTAGCGTTGGCGCCTCCTGGCCCTCTAAGAGGTTTATGATGCTGGGAGGCGGGCGGGGCTTAAAACCATGTGACCGCCATGATTGGCTGTCATGGTGGTCACGTGATCCGAAAACTTCGGTTAGACGGTGGTAACTGTGCCAGGAGCGTACAGCGTGCGTGCTCTTGGCACAGGTGTATTGGCAGCAATTCAATTTATGGACCATGCGCCGAACGGCCATATATTTGCATACAGCCAGTGCCAAGGGCTTAAGTAAGCAGCTACACTGCACATCACTCAGCTCAGGACTGTCAGTGTTGTCAGAGCAGAGCAGAGAGCAGACGTGTGTGCTAGAATCACCGGCCATCCAGCCATCCGGCCATCCAGCCATCCAAGATTCATCCTGGGCTCCCCAGCGGACTCCTAGCAGACTCCTAGCAGACTGACCGGTCCCCCCAGCAGCAACATTCTAGAAACGGGAGTGGGACACCTCGGCCCCCAGTCTCCATCGCGCCGTCCGCTGCCTCCAGGCGCCTAGTTCCAACCTGCCAGCCTCATAGGACAGCCTCCCAGGACACACCGTGGCTCCGGCCTAGCACTCCGGCCTAGCCTGGCCTGTTGCCTTCCTTCCCCAGCCTTCCTAGCCTGATCGGCAGACCCACGCACCCCCTCCTCCTGCACCCTACCACCAGCTGCAGACGCGATCGTCGCTGCACCAGGGATACTTACCATCTGGACAGACCACGGCTCGGACCTAGAACGGCGGCCATCTTGGGACACCCAAATGCGTCTGCAGCACTCTCCCGGCCACCCGGAGCGCATCCTCGGACTCCACAGCAGGACCTACCGGGACACCGGTCCCCTCCGACCCCCGCCCAGACCCCTGCCCTCCAGTGCACCTCCACAGCACCTGAACAGGCCGCGGCTCGGGCCTAGCCAGGCGGCCATCTTGGTACTCCCAGACGTGACTGTAGCTCTCTGCTGGCCGCCCGGAGCTCATCCCCGGACTCCACAACAGTACTCACTATCCCCCTGCTCATCAGTGCACCTTCCACAGCCACCGTCTGGTCACCTCGTCCCTAGCTGCTAGACTCGAGGGACAGACCGCGGCTGCGGCCCAGCTTCAGCCACACTGGCCCACCTCCTCAGCTCACCCCTCTCTGTCTCTATCAGGCAGTTGCCCTTCCTACCCCTGAATACCACCTCCGTTACCGGACCTCACCGCAAGGGCACGGGGTGATAGTGAGAGCAGGACAATCCTCGGCTCAGGCCTTACACCGGTGTTCATCTCGATCCTTCCAGACGCGGCTCAGTACCAGTAAGTAGTGGCCTAGGTCAACCCCAGTGCCCTCTCCTTCAATCCGACAGCCCCCCCACCCCCTTCTCTACTCATCCCGACCAACCCGGGTCAGGTAAGTACGCGGGGCCCACCTACTAGCAGTTGATCCAGGGACTTTGGGTCCGAATGCCTCTGGGGGTCAGGAAGGAATTTTTTCCTCTGCTGCAGCAATTGGCTAGCTCAGCTAGGGGTTTTTCGCCTTCCTCTGGATCAACGGGAGGGCGGTTAGGCCTGCGTGGCCCTCCTCCACCACCACCAACAGTTCCACTCGCACCATATTCAACGCCAACCCTGAAGCAGCGGCATCCTTCAGACCATCATCTTCTCAGCAACAGAAGCAGTGGCACCCTTTAGGACCACCATTTCCACAGCAACCTCACCATCGCTACACCAGTATCATCACCGCATCATCCTACCTTCAGCAATTTTCTCGCCATGTGCAACTTCAAATACTCAGCGGACGCTCTCCACAAGCTAAGAAATACCACCTCAACATTAGCAACTTCCGTTCATAAAATACTACAGAAAGAACAATTACGACACATTCTGGACCTCATCTTCAAACAAAATATGGACGTCAACATATTCGACAACCTACCGCTACCATGGACGGATCACCACGCTATCAAATTCAAAATCGCTACCAACACCACCCTCCAAAAACGGAAACACACAATAACAACACGCTGGACAAGATCTCAGAAGAAACTACACTCCGAACTCTTCAAAACCACATTATCAAACAAAATAGCAATGTTAAACTTAAACCACTCAACGGAACAAACACTCAACTCCTTAAACAAGGCACTACTACAAACAGCGGACTCAGTGGCTCCAAAACGTAGAACACACATCCGCAGAATAAACTCTGGATGGTTTAATGGCACTCTTACTTTACTAAAGCAGGAACGCAGAAGAGCTGAAAGAGCCTGGAAAATAAATTCCACAAAGGAAAACCACAGAAACTACAAAGCACTCACGGAGAAATATCACAAAGCAATCTTCAAAGCAAAAAAGGAACATTTCTCAAACACCTTCTCAACAGCCTTAAACCGCCCTCGGGAACTCTTCAAAATAGTCACCAAGACTATGAACCCTACCTGCCTAGAGCCCCCAGGAAACAAAACCCAAGAATTCTGGAATGAGTTATCGGATTTTTTTATCGACAAAATGGACAACATCCAACAAACACTTCAACAGAAAAAAACAACCAACCTCATTCAACTAAAGTAAAAAGAAAAAATCGATACAAACATCACACATTCACAGAATTTTTCGCTGATCCCAATCACCACTGACACCACCAAAAACATTATCAGAAGCCTCAGAGACAGCACATCACCAAACAACATCACTCCCACAAAACTCCTGAAAGAACGTTCCGACATCTTGGCTCCTACTATAACACACCTCATAAACCAGTTCAAAGAAAGAACTGTTCCAATCGCCCTCAAGCATGGCATCGTCAAACCCCTGCTAAAGAGACCCAACCTCGACCCTAAGGACCCTAACTACCGCAGACTGATAACAAGCCTTAACACCATCTCCAAGATTATGGAGAAAGCAGTAGTACAACAGCTACCCCACCTGGACACACACAAACTCTTGGACCCTCTGCAATCAGGCTTCCACCCAGGCCATGGCACAGAAATGGCACTTCTCAAAATATGAACGACGCCCTCGAAGCAGCTGATGACGGAGAATCATGTTTCCTGGTACTGTTGGACCTCAGTGCAGCGTTCGATACAGTGGACCACAATGCTCTACTCATCCGCCTCACAGAAGTAGCAGGAGTCACAGTTTCAGATCTACAATGGTTCGCATCCTTCTTAGGAAATCGTTCTCAGACAGTGAAACTAGGAGCATTCACCTCTGAAACCCACGCAATCTCTTGTGGAGAGAAAAAGATCATCATCAGCGACTAGAAAAATGCCTCACTTTGATAGACGACTGGATGACCACCAGCTCCCTCAAACTCAACGGATCAAAAACAGAGGTTCTTCTCCTACACACAAACCAAAATTCCAAAACTAAGACCCCATGGACACCTCCCACCATCTTTGGACAGACCATCTCTCTAAGCACCAAAGCCAAGAGTCTCTGAGTCATTTTTGACTCAGAAATGTCAATGGATGCACAAATAGGATCAGTAGTCAGCGAATCTTACCATCTCCTCCGACTGCTACGTAGACTGATCCCCTTCGTTCCAGAAGAGGACAGAGCAGCAGTAGTTGGAACAATCATTAATTCCAGAAAAACCCTGGGAATCCATCTCCCCTTCCCTGAGGAGCCTACATTGGCTAACCGTAAAGAATCAAATCACTTTTAAGACCCTCTGTCTCACCCACAAATGTATACAAGGAAACGCTCCTCTATACCTATGCGAGAAAATAAAATGCTACACACCCAATCGCAGTCTTCGATCTTCTAACCAAAACCTCCTCCTTATTCCCAAACCCCGCTACAAAACAAAGGGAGAACGAAGATTCGCAGTCCAAGGACCATGGCTATGGAACGCTCTACAGACTTACATGCGCATAAAAGAAAACCATCAGTGATCGGACATGTTGGAAATTGAGTTTTGCACAGTGTGGCCCCGAACCTTGTGTTCTGGGGTCCCCCAGTGGCACTCACGGTTCCTCCTCACATCGGTAAACCCCCTGGGAGAAGCTCTCTCCTGGGGGGTTACCTTGCGGGTGCGCTCCCGAGTCCAGCATTTGCGTGCATAGACACAGAATGTGGACTCAGCCCCGCCCCGGCGCCTGCGTCATTGGATTTGATTGACAGCAGCGGGAGCCAATGGCTGTGCTGCTATCAATCTATCTAATCAAGAGCCGGGAACCCCAGGCAGAGAAGGAGAGCGCGTATCTGCCGAGGGAACAAACAGGCTCAGGTGAGCAAAACGGGGGGGGGGGGCTGGGGGGCCGGTCAGTGTCAGAAGTTTTTTCACCTTAATGCATATGATGCATTAAGGTGAAAAAACATGAGGGTTTACAACCCCTTTAACACTACTTTCTGGGTGGTTCCTACAGTTGGTTTTCCTACAAAACATTTATTAGGCTAATGGGTATTAGACTGCACACTATTCTCATATTTTACAGTCATGTTGGGTGTACAGTTCGAGCTGAGCAAAAGTTTGGCCCGAACATTGGCTGTTCGCCTCTTCAGCAAACACCCAAATTGGCAGGGCATTCAACCGTTTGTTCGGCCCTCCAAACGCCCAACAATGCACTGTGCCCAACTATGCATTGATGATAAGGAAGGAGGAGATGATGATGAGGTCACTGATGTGACTTGGGTGCCGGATAGAGCAGAGGAGGAAACTGAGGGTGAGGCACATTCCCAACGAGGCAGGATGTCCTCCAGAGGCAGCCATCACGGAAGAGTAGAGAGCAGCCACCCTATTCCATCACATTGTGAAGCTGTTATCTCTCGGCCCACTTCCCACAGCTCAGCTGTCTGGGCCTTTTTAAGCACATGTGCACCTGATCACGCTATTACAATTTACAAACTGCCTGAAGCAGATCACTCCTCACCTTTCAGGTCTACCCCTGTTATTTCTCATGACATCTCAGCAGCCTCCACTTACAGGGATGATGGTATAGCGAAGGGTGTCACAGGTCCTTGCAGGATGACTGCCAGCAGCACACCCCCAGCTGTAAAATATAGCAGGCAAATTTCCCTGCCCCAGCTGCAGCAAAAAAAAAATACAGTCCCTACCAAACACATGCCCAGTGTCTAAATTCCAGCTTTACGACGCCTGCTTTTCCATCTGGTGGATTCTGCCCACTTCCGTGAAATTGCAGAATGTGCTGTACCACAATGGCAGGTTCCCAGTTGCTATTTCTTTGCATGTAGGGCTATTCCAGCTCTGTACCAACATGTGGAAGGCAATGTTGTACATGGCATCGTTGGGCAAGGCAGTCAGCAGCTAGGTCCACGTATCTGCTAAAAAATGGTCCAGCAAGCATGGTCAGGGATGCTATATTTTGTTCACAGCACACTGGGTAATTCTGTTTGCAACTAGGAAGGATGCAGGACAGGGCTCAGTGCTGTTTTGCCTTGTTTTGCCACAACATTTCTATACAGCTGGTGGTGATGATGCGAGATTTGTCAGCTCCACCCCCTCCTCCTCCATGCCCTCCTCTGCTGAATTGTCCTATGAACCACCAGTACCCCCTCAGCATTCAAGGGGCTATTCAACAAGTCAGGCTAAAAGATGCCATACACAGCTTCAGATGGTCTGTATAGGGGACAGGAGCCACATTGGAGCAGAGATTCTTTCAGCTTTGTAGGGTCAGGCCCAGATGTGGTTCATGCCATGCCAGCTTGAGCCAGGAATAGTGGTGTGTGATAATGGCACTAACCTCCTGTCCACCCTTCCACAGAGAAAGTTGACACATCTGTTATGCCTGACATATGTCCTCAATTTGGTGGTGCAGCATTTCTTAAACAGATACAGTATATAGCAGTACATAGTACATACGGCGCTCTCAGGAGAAGTGCAAAGTCCCTTTGTTCCCATTGGAACTTTCATCTGTATCTGTAGACCATCAACAGGGTAGAGAAATGGATGAGACAACTGGATGGATGGATAGATGAATGGCTGAACAGGAGAAGGGGCTGAGACTGGAACCTCTGCAGCTCCCTCAGAAGATCTAGGTAGGATCACATCAATGTAGAAGAAAACGAATAGCAGGGCCCTGAGTTCAGTATCAAATAAAAAATACTTTATTAAATTACGGTAAGTAGCACACCTACAATGAAGTTAGCATGAAACAGCATGGATAGGGAACACCTGAAACCAAGCAGCTGTGATCAGTGTGAGGTTATAAGCATCACTGAGTAAACAGAGACTGAGGATGACAGGGAGCCAGCCAGCTCAAAGTATGGATGTTAGTGGCGGCATTCTAGGCTGCACACGAGGATGACAGCTGCCAAAATGCCTGGTGGATGTCAGGAGAGGGAGTGTGCCTAATGCATTTCCAGGGACTTTGCCCTCTTCTTCAAATGCATTTGAAGAAGTCCTGGAACTCATCCTGTACCCAAAGAGGGAGCAGAGGATGAAAAATCTTGAGGACACCTTAAAGAGGAGTTTATGTAATGCCTCTCCAGACTCTGATAGGTTACAGTCTCATGCAAAAGCTAGTTTTGAAGCTTCTGTTGGTCAAAGGAGGAGTGGTGGAGAAGGGGGCTGCCTCAGTGATTAATTTCAAAAAAATTTTAGCCCTCGGCGCCCAGAGCTGTCAGCTTCCACATCCCATCAGCAGCGCTTGCATCACATGGTGGAAGATTACCTAGGGGTGAAAACAGAAATGGATAACTTTCCAGTCGACGATCCATTGGGTTACTGGGTCATGAGAATAGACCACTGGCCAGAACTTGACCAGTATACAATTGAGCTTCTGGGCTGCCCTGCATCCAGCCTGCTTTCCGAATGGGCATTCAGTGCTGCCATAGATTTTATGACAGATAAAAGATCGCGTCTGTACACAGACTCCGTTGACTGGCTGAAATTTATCAAAATGAATCATTCCTGGATTAGCAGCAGCTATTAAGCCCCTGATGCCGATGTTCACCGGTTAAGTGTTTTTGGGATGTGGAAACTCTGTCTAGGCTGCCAGTGTCTAGCTTTGTGGGTGTTGATTTTATCTGGAAGAAATTTTTTGGTATAGGTTTCATGGGCACAATTAACACCCAAGGACCAATTTTTCCACACCTGTTTGACAGGTATATATAATTAAAATTTTTTACAGCAAGCTAATTCTTGCTTTCATCAACAGTCCCTCCATAGGGTTATGGTGTGAAGGCACCACCAGCACCCAAAGCCAATTTTTCCACACCTGTTACTTCTATCCAAAGTCTGCGAAACAGACACCAGAATTTATCCAAAGAATCTCTAATCTTGTTCCGAGTGCACTAAATTGTGGCCTCATCACCTCATCATACAGACTGGCTCCCCAAGCCGTTGTTTATAAAATAAAGAAAGCTTCCATGGAAAATTTATTTTTCTTTTCTTTAGAAATTTAATTTTTGCTGCAGCAGGTTCTATACATGGTACAGATGTGCCATTTTACAGGCAGACTAAGGGGACTCCCCAGGCACTATATTTGGAGGAGTTTTTCATTTTTATTGTTTCACTTTAACCACTTCAATACCGGCCTATAGTAATATGACGTCCACAGATGGGATCTCCCATCCTGGGTGGACGTCATATGACGGCCTCGGGTTCCCGGCCGCCTAGGGGGCGCACGCGCGCGCCCGCCGTGCCGCTCGGGTCCCCGTGCGTGTGCCCGGCGGCCGCGATGTCCGCCGGGCACCCGCGATTGCCCGTTAACCGGGCCGGACCGGGGATCTGTGTGTGTAAACACACAGATCCACAGCCTGTCAGTTATGAGGAGAGCGATCTGTGTTCCCAGAACGGAGGAACACTGATCGGTCTCCTCCCCTTGTGCGTCCCCTCCCCCTAAAGTTAGTAATCACTCCCTAGGAAACACATTTAACCCCTCCCCGCCCCCTAGTGGTTAACCCCTTCACTGCCTGTCACATTTACACAGTAATCAATGCAATTTTATAGCATTGATCGCTGTATAAATGCGAATGGTCCCAAAAATGTGTCAAAAGTGTCCGATGTGTCCGCCATAATGTCGCAGTCACGAAAAAAAATCGCGATCGCCGCTATTACTAGTAAAAAAAAATATATATATTTTTTTTAAAAATGCCATAAATCTATCCCGTATTTTATAGACGCTATAACTTTTGCGCAAACCAATCAATATACGCGTATTGCGATTTTTTTTACCAAAAATATGTAGAAGAATACGTATCGGCTGAAACTGAGGAAAAAATTTGGTTTTTTTTAAAAAAATTGGGATATTTATTATAGCAAAAAGTAAAAAATATTGTGTTTTTTTCAAAATTGTCACTCTTCTTTTGTTTATAGCGCAAAAAATAAAAACCGCAGAGGTGATCAAATACCACCAAAAGAAAGCTCTATTTGTGGGGGAAAAAAGGACGTCAATTTTGTTTGGGTACAACGTCGCACGACCGCGCAATTGTCGTTTAAAATGCGACAGCGCTGAAAACTAAAAATTGGTCTGGGAAGGAAGGGGGTGAAAATGCCCAGTATTGAACCGGTTAAGCATCAATAAATCTCCGCTCATTTAAAAATGATATTTTTTTAAAACTTTTTTTTTTCATTAATACTTGTGCCCTAGGGCAGCACCCAAACCCCCATACATTTTGTAAGCCAAATAACTTGCATATAAGCCTTCAAAATAGGCACTGTTGATTTTTCCAGTTCAGGTCCCATAGACTTTAACCACTTGCCTACTGGGCACTTAAACCCCCTCCTATCCAGACCAATTTTCAGCTTTCAGCGATGATGCACTTTGAATGACAACTGCACGGTCATGCTACACTGTATTCAAATGAAATTTTTATAATTTTTTCCCCATAAATAGAGCTTTCTTTTGGTGGTATTTGATCACCTCTGCGGTTTTTAGTTTTTGTTAAAAAAATTTAAAAACCCCGAATTTTTTTAAAAAAAATATTTTTTATTTTAATATTTTGTTATAAAATGCAATTTGCAAACAGGTAATTTTTCTCCTTCATTGATGTACGCTGAGGAGGTGGCACTGATGGGCACCGATAGGTGGCAGTGATGGGCACTGATGGGTGGCAGTGATGGGCACTGATGGGTGGCAATAATGGGCACTGATTGGTTACACTGATAGGCAGCACTGCTAGGTGACACTGATTGGCACCACTGGTGAGCATTAATAGGTGGCACTTGTGGGCATTGATAGGTGGCACTCATGGGCATTGATAGGTGGCACTGGTGGGCACTGTGGGCACTGGCAGGTGGCAATGGCAGGTGGCACTGGCAGGGGGTACTGGTGGACACAGATGAGGCATAATTGCCTCTTCCTCTTCGGGGTCGATGTCCCTTGCAGATAAGCAGGTGATCGGCTTTTTTTTCTCCTCACGCTGTTAGTGTGAGGAGAGAAAAAATGATTACTGAGCTTTTGTTTACGTCATGTGATCAGCTGTCATTGGTTGACAGCTGATTACATGGTTAGGGGCCGGGACCAGCCCCTTACTTGAATCTGTGATCACCCGAGTCTCAGTGACTCGGTGATCACAGCGCACGCCACTGTGCACGGGTCACGTGCACAGGGGAGGCTGTCATATGACGGCCTCCTGGAAATTTAGGTCCACGCTGTGGCCATCATTCAGCTATATAGATTCAGCTGTGTATAAGTCCACGCCCCACATTATATAAGGTTGCCTGCACGGCCCCTGTGTAGTGTTGTTGGCATGGACGGAGACATAGCTTGATTTAGATTGGGCAGGCAGGTTATTCAGTTAGTGGCAGTGTATTTTATCAATATATATATATAGAGTCAGTCTAGTACATATATATATATATATATATATATATATATATATATATATATATATATATATATATATATACTCTGCAGCATCCAGTCAGTGTAGCCTAGAGATCTACATTCTACAGTGCATTCTGTGGGGTACTATTTCTAATCTACTTCAGGCAATGTATTTGATATACAGTCAGGTCCATAAATATTGGGACCTCTACACAATTCTAATCTTTTTGGCTCTATACACCACCACAATGGATTTGAAATGAAACAAACAAGATGTGCTTTAACTGCAGACTTTCAGCTTTAATTTGAGGGTATTTACATCCAAATCAGGTGAACAGTGTAGGAATTACAACAGTTTGTATATGTGCCTCCCACTTTTTTAAGGGACCAAAATTAATGGGACAGATTAACAATCATCCATCAAACTTGCACTTTTTAATACTTGGTTGCAAATCCTTTGCAGTCAATTACAGCCTGAAGTTTGGAACGCATAAACATCACCAGACGCTGGGTTTCATCCCTGGTGATGCTCTGCCAGGCCTCTACTGCAACTGTCTTCAGTTCCTGCTTTTCTTGGGGCATTTTCCCTTCAGTTTTGTCTTCAGCAAGTGAAATACATGCTCAATCGGATTCAGGTCAGGTGATTGACTTGGCCATTGCATAACATTCCACTTCTTTCCCTTAAAAAACTATTTGGTTGCTTTCGCAGTATGCTTCGGGTCATTGTCCATCTGCACTGTGAAGCGCCATACAATGAGTTTTGAAGCATTTTGCTGAATATGAGCAGATAATATTGCCCGAAACACTTCAGAATTCATCCTGCTGCTTTTGTCAGCAGTCACATCATCAATAAATACAAGAGAACCAGTTCCATTGGCAGCCATACATGCCCACGCCATGACACTACCACCACCATGCTTCACTGATGAGGTGGTATGCTTTGGATCATGAGCAGTTCCTTTCCTTCTCCATACTCTTCTCTTCCCATCACTCTGGTACAAGTTGATCTTGGTCTCATCTGTCCATAGGATATTGTTCCAGAACTGTGAAGGCTTTTTTAGATGTTGTTTGGAAAACTCTAATCTGGCCTTCCTGTTTTTGAGGCTCACCAATGGTTTACATCTTGTGGTGAAACCTCTGTAATCACTCTGGTGAAGTCTTCACATAATACTAATCTTATTTTTTGGTGGGCCTTGATCTTTCGTAAAAGTTTGTGGAGGAAGTGTATCTGGTGTTGGTTAGGCGCATACACATTAACAATAGTGTATGTGATGGAATTAATGTCACATATTAAAATTAGGTAACGACCTCCAGGGTCTTTGATTGTTTCATGGACTGAAAACGCCACTGTGTCCCGAATGGCTGTGAGGACTCCTTTTGTTTTATTTTGGGCATTGGCAGTAAAGATATAAGGGAAATTCCTGTGAGTGCAAGAAGGAGTAGCTATAATGGAAAAGTGCGTTTCCTGCACACAGATAATGTCAGACTTGTTACAGAGAGCCTCCTTCCACATTGACTTCCTCTTAGCGGGGTGGTTGAGACCTTTTGTATTAATAGAGAGGATTTTTATACCCATAATTGAGGGATTTGTGTGTTATCTGGGTTTTTGTGATAGGTAATCATTTTTGAGGCAATGTTGCCCTCTTGTGGTGTTTTCAGGGATAGCAAGGAATAGGCACTATATGGCATAACAGAGCTTGAAATGTACTCACATTTAGGTGGCAGTGTGATGATATATTCAAGTTGGAAATGTGTAGTGAGGAAAGTTCTATCTTCATATTTGTAGTTGAAGTAGGGCATGTCTTTGCGGTACTTGCATGGGTTCCGGCTGCTGCAATTTTCAGAAACAACAAAAAAAAAAAAGAAGGGAAACAGAAAAACAAACATAAATTGAAAGGTAGTGTATTCATCAAACTTGTGTGGGATCAGCATTTTCAAGAGCTGAGCCCAAACCTGAAAACACAAACGTTAAGGTACAGCTTATTGCTGTTCAAGTAAGTGGGGGAAAAAAGTTCAAGCCTGTGAGCTCTTGGACAGATTTCCAGGGAATAGTAGGTTATAAATTAACCATCCTGAGTTAAGAGTGTGATTTTGCGTTTTTTGTAGTGACCATCTTCCACGCAGGTTCCACTGATCTGGGCGTTTTAGCTGCGGTCGTCTCCTGTTCCGGTACAATCTTCCATTTCTCCAAAAGGGAGAGGCCCTTCTCTAGGGAATTCACCGCGTGGGTGTGTCCATCTTTAGTAATAGTGAGCTTGGTTGGTTACCCCCATCTATAGGTGATGTGATGGTTTCTCAGTGCTTTGGTGATGGTGTTTAAGTTCTTCCTTTTTTGCAAGGTGTACTGAGAAAGATCAGCATAGAACTGTAGATGCTGAAATTGCGCGGGGATTTGATCTTTCTGGCGCATGATCAACATCAGTTGTTCTTTGGCGTGATAAAAATGTAGGCGTAGGATTACATCTCTAGGGATGTGTTCTGATAGGTATGATGGCTTTGGCAGGCGATGTATTCTGTCTATTGTGATCTCCAGATCAGAAAGATCAGGTAGGAGAAATTTAAACAGCGAGATGGTATAGGATCTTAAGTCAGCTTGCAGGACTGTTTCAGGGATCCCCCTGATTTTCAAATTATTCCTCCTATTTGTGTCCTCAATGTCTGCGATTTTATCTTTCATCCAATCAGTATCTCCTTCTCTTTCCTCATGGGAGTCCACTAAATCATTAATGGTGACGGCATATTCTCCCATCTTTTGCTCAATGTGCTCAACCCGTGTTTCTACAGCCTGAAGGTTGGTGTTAAATTTATGCATACACTTCATCAGGTCTGATTGTAGTGAGCTTCTCAGTGATAAGAGCATATCTTTCAGCACTGTGTCTATCACTGGTTGATGCATGGTAGGAAAGGTTTCTATGGAGTCAGGGAGCTCACGTGTGTCATCCCCTGACTCCATGCCTGGGCTTGCCGCTCCGAGGGATCCCTCTCCATCCATCCTAAATTTCGCTTTAGCAGGGCTACCTGATGGCGGGGAGGGAGAGTATGGGTGTGGGCTTTCAGATGAGGGTCTATTTTGCCTGTGGCTGCTCTGTTTAGTCAGATGGCTGGCGGGGATATTAGCTGGGGTAGAGGACGACCCGGCGCCATCTTGCCTACCGTTATGTTGTTTCATGCTATAGAAGTCCGTCAGGCGCTGTGGCTTCCTTTGCTCTTTTCTCTTCCTGGACATCCTCTCTTCCTTGTCCCAGGGTGAATCGCCAGCTGTGGGGAGCAAAAACGGGACCCGATGGTATGTTTTGTGCCGTTATTTCCCTGGGTTATACCGGAGCTCCGGTCTTATGCTGCCATCTAGCTCAAGCGCAGGCCATGCCCCTGAGCTCTGGAACTTTTATCTGCTCCTTGTAAATGGGATAATGAGGGAATAACACACACTGGGCCATGGAACAGCTGAGCAACCAATTGTCCCATTACTTTTGGTCCCTTAAAAAGTGGGAGGCACATATACAAACTGTTTTTAATTCCTACATCGTTCACCTGATTTGGATGTAAATGCCCTCAAATTAAATCTGAAAGTCTGTAGTTAAAGCACATTTTGTTTGTTTCATTTCAAATCCATTGTGGTGGTGTATAGAGCCAAAAAGATTAGAATTGTGTCGATGTCCCAATATTTATGGACCTGACTGTATATCCCTTAAGAGATTTGGTATCTTTTACATATGCAGTATCTCACAAAAGTGAATACACCCCTCACGTTTTTGTAAATATTTTTTCATATCTTTTCATGTGACAGCACTGAAGAAATGACACTTTGCTACAATTTAAAGTAGTGAGTGCACAGCTTGTATAACAGTGTAAATTTGCTGTCCCCTCAAAATAGCTCAATACACAGCCATTAATGTCTAAACCGCTGGCAACAAAAGTGAGTACACCCCTAAGTGAAAATGTCAAAATTGGCCCAAAGTGTCAATATTTTGTGTGTCCACCATTATTTTCCAGCACTGCCTTAACCGTCTTGGGCATGGAATTCACCAGAGCTTCACAGGTTGCCACACTCCTCCTCCACTGCTCCTGATGACGACATCACGGAGCTGGTGGATGTTAGAGACCTTACGCTCCTCCACCTTCCGTTTGAGTATGCACCACAAATGCTCAATAGGGTTTAGGTCTAGCGACATGCTTGGCCAGTCCATCAACTTTACCCTCAGCTTCTTTAGCAAGGCAGTGGTCATCTTGGGGGTTTTTTTGGGGTCGTTATCATGTTGGAATATTGTCCTGTGGCCCAGTCTCCGAACAGGGGGGAATCATGCTCTGCTTCAGTATGTCACAGTACATGTTGGCATTCATGGTTCCCTCAATGAACTGTAGCTCCCCAGTGCCTACAGCACTCATGTAGCCACCGACCATGACACTCCCACCAATATGCTTGACTGTAGGCAAGACACACTTTTCTTTGTACTCCTCACCTGGTTGCCGCCACACACGCTTGACACCATCTGAAACAAATAAGTTTATCTTGGTCTCATCATACCACAGGACATTGTTCCAGTAATCCAAGTCCTTAGTCTGCTTGTATTGAGCAAATGTTTGCAGGCTTTCTTGTGCATCATCTTTAGAAGAGGTTTCCTTCTGGAATGACAACCATGCAGACCAATTTGATCATATAGTCTGAGCACTGACAGGTTGACCCCCACCCCTTCAACCTCTGCAGCAATGCTGGCAGCACTCATACAGTAAGTCTATTTTCCAAAGACCACCTCTGGATATTATGCTGAGCATGTGCACTCAACTTCTTTGGTCGACCATGGCAAGGCCTGTTCTGAGTGGAACCTGTCTTGTTAAACCACTGTTGGTCTTGCCCACTGTGCTGCAGTTAAGTTTCAGGGTCTTGGCAATCTTCTTATAGCCTAAGCCACCTTTAGTAGAGCAACAATTCTTTTTTTCAGATCCTCAGAGAGTTTTTTTGGCATGAGGTGCCATGTTGAACTTCCAGTGTCCAGTATGAGAGAGTGAGAGCGTTAACACCAAATTTAACACACCTGCTCCCCATTCACAGCTGAGATCTTGCAACACTAACTAGTCACATAACACTAGGGAGGGAAAATAGCTAATTGGGCCCAATTTGGACATTTTCACTTTGGGGTGTACTCTCTTTTGTTGCCACCAGTTTAGACATTAATGGCTGTGTGCTGAATTATTTTGAGGGGACAGCAAATTTACACTGTTATACAAGCTGTACACTCACTACTTTACATTATAGCAAAGTGCCATTTCTTCAGTGTTGTCACATGAAAAGATAGAATAAAATATTTACAAAAATGTGAGGGGTGTACTCACTTTTGTGAGATACCGTATATCCTATTTACGATAATGTAAAAAAAAAGTATTATAACACCATATTTTGGGCATTCAGCATCAGTTTATTGTTTAGAACGTGCCCTTAGTTAGGCCAAAAAATTACTTTTTTTATGCATACTTAACTTAAAATATAGTACATGAAAAAAAAGGAGCAATATGGAATCCTTACTGCCAGCTTATATTTTAAAAACTTAGAACATGTATGGCCCATTTACACTTATCAAAACTTTATTGCAGTGTGGTAATGCACGTGCATTACCAAGCGTTACAGCATGAGATAGCATGCATTGGGTTAAGTAATGTACATTGGATTGGGATGGCATTCACATTGAATGGCACTGCAAAACACCTCCCACAGAGAAGATGCCATGCATGAAAGTCCACATTGCTGCAACACACAAGTGTGATTGGAAATTTAATTGTACTGTTGTTAATATATTTAAAATTAACTTTAGCTAAACTATAGTTGTACAAATTGTAATGCTAGTATATTTTTTATTACAGATCTATGACTGGATGGAACAAATTAAAGAGAACCACAATGACTTGGTAACTAAGCTGTATTTAGGAGAAACCTATGAAAAGCGATCAATATACTATTTTAGGGTAAGTTAAAAAAAATATTAATTTCATTACTGTTCTGATAGGATAGTCTAGGTATTTTGGAGAACCTCTGATGATCTCATAGGAAAATCTAGCAGCCTACCCATATGTCCATCTTAAAATCAATCTAGTTAAAGTTCTTGTTTCTTAGCCAGGAAATTGTGACATTCAGAATGCCAATTTGATATTTACCATTACTTCACCTTCTTAAATGGAGGTTGTGTGTGCTTGTGCGCATGTATTAAAGACTGCTTTTTTTTTTTTCACAGGTTGGATGGCCATCTGAAAAGAAGAAAAAAATCATGTTTATTGATTGTGGATTTCATGCTAGAGAATGGGTCTCTGTAGCTTTCTGTCAGTGGTTTGTAAAAGAGGTGAAGAGTAAATCTATTATTTAAATTACAATAAATTGTTATTAATGAGATTCTGTTAGCTTACATAACCATGGGCTTTCAAAAAGAAAGGAAACAAGAAGAGGAGAAAGGGAGGGCTGCTACGGCTCTAAATAAATAATCTTAGGCTGCTTTCACACTGAGGCGCTTTACAGGCGCTATAGCGCTAAAAATAGCACCTGAAGAGCGCCTGTAAAGAGCCTCTCCTCTTACTCCAGTGTGAAAGCCCGAGTGCTTTCACACTGAAGCAGTGTGCTGGCAGGACGCCAAAAAAGTCCTGCAAGCCGCATCTTTGAGGCACTATAGGAGCGGTGTATACACCACTCCTACAGCGCCACTGCCCATTTAATCAATGGGCAGCACCGACGAAGTGCCAGCAAAGTGGTGCTGCAGCTGCACTTTGCAGGCTCTTTTAACCCTTTTTCGGCCGTTAGCGGGGGTTAAAAGCGGACGAAAAGGGCCGCAAAAACCACAGTAAAGCGCCTCTAAAAATAGCGAAGCTTTACCGCCAACACCCCCAATGCCCCAGTGTGAAAGTAGCCTAAGAGAGAGAAATACTCTTTTCGTAAAATCATGTTGCATCTCCTCAATTTTTTTATCCCACCCAACAAAAAATATTATTTATTTATTTGGTTATTTATTTATTTATTTATTATTTTTATATATAACATATGGAAAAAATAAACATAGTTTATATCAAGACAATAAAGTGCAGGTGACAACCAGGGCTGTAAGTGTCCATCATGGTAATCAAATCCCCACATTCATATATTCATACATTCCCTTGCCCTCTTTTTATATGTGCAAGGTCCAAACCAAGTGTCCTCATATGTTTTTTAAATGGTGTTCCACAAAGACAATGAAAGGAGTCAAAGTGTCAATCCAAGTGGCACAACACAACCTTTCTGTTTAAGCAACTTAAACTAACAGCTCCTTCCAGCATGCTTGCATCACACATAAATTGAGATTCTGGCAACTTATGCTGTGTACACATGACCGGACTTTTCGTCGGACTGAACCCCGAAGGACTTTTCAACGGAGTTCCGACGGAGTTCCAACGAAACGGACTTGCCTACACACGATGACACCAAATTCTGATCGTTTCTAACGTGATAACGTACGACCGGACTAGAATAAGGAATTTCATAGCCAGTAGCCATGAGCTGCCCTTGCATCCTTTTTTGTCCGTCGGACTAGCATACAGACGGATTTGTCAATCGGACTCGAGTCCTTTGGAAAGATTTGAAATATGTTATATTTCTAAAGTCCGACAGATTTTTTGACAGAAAACACCCGATGAAGCCCACACACGATCAAATTGTCTGACGGATTTGTTTTGTCGGACCAGTTCGGTTGAAAAGTTTGGTCGTGTGTACACGGTATTAGTTAACCACTTACAGACCAGTAGATTTGACTGCTTAATGACCAGGCAATTTTTTGCAATACGGCGCTGCGTCGCTTTAATTGACAATTGTGCGTTCGTGCGATGCTGTACCCAAACAAAATTGGCGTCCTTTTTTTCCCATAAATAGAGCTTTCTTTTGGTGGTATTCAAACACCTCTGCGTTTTTTTTATTTTTTGCGTTATAAACAAAAAAAGAGCGACAATTTTGAAAAAAAACAATATTTTTTACTTTTTGCTATAATAAATATCTATAAAATGTTTTTAAAAAACAAATTTCTTCCTTTCTTTTAGGCTAATATATATTTTTCTGCATATTGTTGTTTAAAAAATATATTATATATATATATATATATATATATATATATATATATATATATATATACCGTATTTATCGGCGTATAACACGCGCCGGCGTATAACACGCACCCCAAGTTTAGGAGGGAATTATAAGGAAAAAAAAACTTACATTTAAATGCCCATCAATGCAGCCTTGCACAGCGTCCATCTGCATGCTTGTCCAGTGTCATTTGCAGCCTTGCAGTCATTTGCAGCCTTGCAGTCAGCAGCCTTGGTGTCATTTGCAGCCTTGCAGTCAGCAGCCTTAGTGTCATTTGCAGCCTTGCAGCTTTGTCAGTGCTGATCTGCAGCTTTCTGTGTCCATTTGCAGCCTTGCTCAGGCTGCAGTTAAACTGCAGTGACTTTTCATTGTCACTGCAGTTTGAAAATGGCTCCCCTGCGATCCCCTGCGATCCCCTGCGATCCTGAGCTTCAAAATCAACGACCGCAATTTGAAAATGGCGCCGCCGGCGCCGAAATACACAGAGCCGGTCCTCGGCTCTTCTCGGCGGCTCTCGTTCACTTTCGGCTCCACTCGTAGTCCCGCCCGGGATGGGCGTGACTGTGAGCGGAGCTATCCGAACCTAGCCGAGTACACTCGGCTAGGTTCGGGCGGCGCTCGAGTGAAGCCGAAAGTGGCCGAAAAGAGCCGAGGACTGGCTCTGTGTATTTCAAATCGCGGTCGGCGATTTTGAAGCTCAGGATCGCAGGGGATCGGCGTATAACACGCACCCGCGATTTTCCCCTGATTGAAAGGGGAAGAAAGTGCGTGTTATACGCTGATAAATATGGTATATATATATATATATATATATATATATATATATATATATATATATATATATATATTATATTATATTATATATAATATATTATATATGCATATAATATATTTTGCGAAAAATGGCCTGGTCATGAAGGGGTAAACCTTCCGGGGCTGAAGTGGTTAAAGCAACACATGTTTTAATGCTGTTAAATATTTAATTTTCATTTATGCAATATTCCATTTCACAGCTTGTTTCATCTCACAAATCCGATGCTATTCTTGCCAAAGTCCTAAAAGAAGTCGATTTCTACATTGTACCTGTGTTTAATATTGATGGATATATTTACACATGGACAACGGTAAGCTGAAGAAATAATAAAAGAAAAAAAAGCATTGTTAATTCAAGTGGACCTCACTAAGTAAAAAAACAAGTAAAATATTTAATATTTACATTTTTATTCATGCCAGGATGTATGCAATAGCTATCTATTTTCTCCTTGCCCATTGCAGCTAGGAGAACTGGGGCTCTCCTACACAGTGTTGTTAACTTCCCCATCTCTCCCCATGTTTATTCACAGAACACCCTGCATCCTGTGAGCTATTTAGAAAATACAAGGCGTTCTGTAACTGGACGAGGGATGAAAAGCGGTGGATAAACAACACTACGGTCTCTGTATATTGGAGTAGCAGGTCTCATAGCCATGGTGGCACAGAGGGATAGCTAATGCTTTACCTACTACCATGAATGAAACTGTAGATAAAATATGGTCTTAATGGAAGCATGGGCACAAAATGATCAGTACCGCATGCTAAAGTTATATAAAATACATGAAAGAACAACGTAAACAGACTGTTAGGGATGTGCTGGCCATAGCACAGCTGAAACTCAGAGGAAAAAGCAAATGCGCAGGGGCAGACGCATGCGAACACATTTTCACTGTTAATGTTGGTGCCAAAAGGCCTATATAAGTGCAGCAGCTGCACTAGTCCTTTGCTGTCTGATCTGCAGCTGTAGCCGTGTTCCTGAATCTGATTCTGCCTACTTCTGTGTTTGACTGCTCTTGACTTCCCTTGAATGCTACCTGCCCTAAACTTGGCCTGTATCTGGACTTTGCCTCTGCCTTCTGCCCATCTGTCTGATCTCGTGTTGCCAACCTCTGCCTGTACCTTGACCATTCCTTGCCTGCTGTTTATGCTTGCATCTGACTGTCTATTGCCGATCTGGCTTGTCTGACCATGCATCCAGTCTCACCTGGCCTGCATGCACCTGCCTGGCTCTCACTGGAGCTTCCTCTACTCTGACCCACTAGTTTTCCTGCACCAGCTATTAGCCTTCTGCTGCCTGCTGCCCACTAGCCCAGGGTATGCTGTTCCTGCTGATATCTGCTGTTCCAGCTATCCAGTCCATTCTGGTGATGCACCCGATACGCATCACTACTTCCAGCGGAAGACAACTCAGGCACCCAAACCTCACGTGGCCACTTTCACAACACCAGTGGTCCCTGAGCTGGGGCTGTACGAGAGGCCTTCCCTCTGCACGTCAGGCTCAGCCGCAAAGTTCGTGACACAGACTTTTGAGGTACCCAAGAATAATAACTAAATTCATATATTTGTTTTTATTACGTCACTTTTTAAAAAAACATAAACGGTACAGTCATTAGAATGCATCCCTCACATAAGTGCCCCTGTCCAGTAGGCATTAGCATTTAGTAAGTCAGTCTCATAGGTAATTTACAACTATAAACTTTACACCTACATAATAATAGATTGATGATAAAGTGGACAACGGAAGCCTTATTCCTTTACTTTACATGTTTCTCTGATTCGTACCGCTTCTCAGGAGGATGAAGAAGGCTACTTTTGTATTAAATTTAAAAACAATTTCAAAAATAGTTCATATAAAATAGTTCATATACCAATATATCTGTACATAGATTATATTTACATATCACTTTTATCTGACGATTTGATGTCTACTACAGCCTTTTTCAACCAGGAAGCCCAAGCACCCTGGGGTGCTTTGAGGTTTCTTCAGGGGTGCCTTGGCAAAATGGCAAAAAAATTGCCCAAAATTGTAAACAGGCAGTGTGTGGATGAAGCCTGCCTTACAGTTACACAAAGTCACAGGTTTGCATTGTGCACCATTACGACCTTCTAGCTGCTGTCCTTCTAACGACCAATTACATCATCAGTTTCAAGGGAGGATGTCAGTCACCTTCATTGCATCCTTGTTTGACCCTCCCCTGCCTCTCTCCATCAGCTTTGGGGTCACATTAGATGAGTGAGTAAAACTGAGGAAGAAGAGAAACATTGGAATGCTAGTCAGTACTAGTTTGCACCTCTAACATCAGGGGTCCTACATGTGTGGATGTTGCTGCATTATGTAAAACTATTAGAATAGTTTTTACATTTTAGAATGAGGTGCCTCAAGACTGTCTATAGTTTTAAAGGATGCTTCGAGACTTTCCACAATTTTGGAGGGTGCTTCGAGATTGTCCATAATTTTAAAGGGTGCCTTGACTGAAAAAAGGTTGACAAACACTGGTCTACTACATACTCAAGGATTGTCGGTTCCAAAGCGCATGATCGCTAGGCATAATAGAGATCAGCCCCAGGGAGTCACAGGAAGCTGTGGGCTGTACAAATTAAGTATATCTATAGGGGTATAAGTAAATAAAAAATATAATCGTTTCCAGTTCTATATTCAAATCACAAACTATCCAGCAAAAACTATCAAAAAAGGAAATTAATATAAAAAAAACTCTCAGGCTACTTTTGTTTTAGAATATACAGAATATTTAGGATTCACTATTGATATCTACCATCCTGGAGGCAACTAGACTATATGTCCGACAAGTCAGTAACAGCAAAAAAAATAACAATATGGTTCACAAAAGAGGTAAGAGCCCTTTCGCACTGGGGAGTGCGGGCGCCGGTGGTAAAATGGCGCTATTTTTACCGTTGTTTTAGCAGCGGTATTTGACCACTAGTGGGGCGGTTTTACCCCCCTGCTAGCAGCCGAGAAAGGGTTAAAACCACCAAAAAGCGCTTTGCCAGTAGTATAGCCGCACTGCCCCATTCAATTCAATGGGCAGGAGCGGTGAAGGAGCGGTATACACACCGCTCCTTCACAGATCCAAATATGCTGCTAGCAGGACTTTTTTTACCATCCTGCCAGCGCACCGCTCCAGTGTGAAAGCCCGAGGGCTTTCACACTGGAGTGTGAGGAGCGGCTCTTTCAGTGCGCTTTGCAGGCGCTATTTTTATCGCTGTAGCGCCTGCAAAGCGCCCCAGTGTGAAAGGGGTCTAAGTAGTATGGTAAACGAGAAAAAAATTGTATATATGAGACTCACAGAAACAAGAAAATATATAAAACCAGACAAAGGAAAGCCAAATATATCATAATTGCTGCAAAGGCACAAAAAGAGGAGTTAATGACTAAATCTATTATGAAAGAAGAAAAAAACTTTTTTAGTTGATGGAAAGAAAAAAATACCAGGGGATCACCAACATGAAAAATGTGTACAGTTCTTATGTCGAGAGAGACCTGGATGTAGCAAACCATTTAAACGTTTTCCTTACGTTAAGTCTTCTTGGAATAAAATCTCTTCTAAGAAAACTTTGAGGTATAGTCGCTGGACCATTAACTAATCCTTTTTAATCAATCTCTTCCAACAAGAGAAGTTCCCCATGACTGGTGAACCTCTTCTAACAAGAGAAGTTCCCCATGACTGGTGGACAGCTAATATTGTACCTATCCATAGGGTAGCAAGGTAGAAGCTGGCAGCTACACACGGGTTGGTTTAACATTTGTTGTTATCAAATTAATGGAATCACTCCTACAATAAGGATCCTTGATCACTTAAAAGCACAGTTTGCTGGACCCAAAGCAGCATGGCTTTACTGAGGGCATATCATGTCAGACTAATTTGATTGAATTTTTTAGTTATATCACAAATGTGTTGGACATAGCCTATCTTGATTTCGCCAAAGCATTTGATACAATTCCACATAATAATCTCACAAAAAAGTTGTACAGGGCTTAACCCTTAGGTGGTTCAGTGGATATGCAGTTGGCTAAAGCAGAAATATGTGGTTGTAGATGGGGTTCATTCTGAACAGAGATCAGTCACAAGTGGTGCACCAATAGGTTCTGTACTAGGTCTTGTTTCTATTTAATCTGTTTTTTGGTGATATATATATAAATGTTTGTGTAAGGCAAGTCTTTTTGCTGATGACACAAAGGTGTGTAATATAGTTGATATTTTTGGAGATGTCTGTGACATGGAAAATGATTTGACATTGGTAGATTGATTAAAGCAGTGGAAACTGCAGTTCAATGTTTCTAAATGTAAAATAATGCTCATGGGAAAAAAGAAAGCCTTGATAGAGTACAATGTTGGTGGTACAGTCTTGGGAAAAACTAAAAAAAAAAGTTGTGGGAGTACTTATTTCAGATAATTAAAAAATGAGCAAACAGTGTGGCTAAGCTGTGGGAAAAGCAAAAAGAAATCTAGGATCTATTACTAGAGGCAGGGGCGTTGCTAGGGGGTGGCTTTTGGGGCTATAGCCCCGAATCTGGAGCCCATAGCCCAGAGTCTCTCTGAGACGGCCGTGGTCATGGCCTCTCTGCAGCCGGGCTGCGAGTGCGGCGGGCAGCACCAGAGCGCAGGCAGGAAGCATGGGAGAGCCGGGCGGGCAAGGGAGCAGAGGGATGACATCATCTCTCACCACCCACCCTGCATCACCGCTGTTCCACTCTCACTGTGCAGCCACGGGCAGCAGAGAGATTACATCATCTCTCACCGCCTGCCCTCTCTCTGGTGAGCCTGATGTAAGGAGTGGCTCTCTGGGGACTCTGAGGTAAGGAAGGGGCTCTCTAGGGACCCTGATGTAAAAGGGAGACTCTCTGGGGACCCTGATGTAAGGGGAGGCTCTCTGGGGACCCTCATGTAAGGGGGAGGCTCTCTGGGGACCCTGATGTAAGGGGGAGGCTCTCTGAGGACCCTGATGTAAGGGGGGCTCTCTAGGGACTCTGATGTAAGGGGGGGGCTCTCTGGGGACACTGATGTAAGGGGGAGGCTCTCTGGGGATCCTGATGTAATGATAATATATGTAATATACAGTATATATATATATATATATATATATATATATATATATATATATATATATATACATACACACACATATATTATATACATGTGTATGCCCACCCAAGCGTATGACTTTCTTTACTTCGCTGCTGTGGGCTCTAGCCCCAGATCTTTTGTAGACCTAGCAACGCCCCTGACTAGAGGAGTCACTTTTAGGAGGAAGAAGGTCCTGATTCCACTACATTATTACATTACATTTACTTAGACCTCATTTAGAATGCTGTGTCCAGAGACAGGCAACAAAAATGGTGAAAGGTCTGGTTTGTTAAAACATATCAGGAGAGACTTAAGGAACCTAATATGTACAGTCTTGAGGAAAGAAGAGAAAGGGGAGACTTGCCTGGAAATTTTTAAATACATAAAGGGTGGGAACAAGATTCATGACAATATTTTTAATATGAAGCTGACATCAAGAACACGGGGACATGACCTCAAACTAGCAAGAGGAAAGTTCAAAACTTGTATTGCTTTAAGGGTGATAACTCAGTTCTCTTAGTAGGTTCTTTCCATGGCCTATAGGGTGTTGTCTATATTGTCCCTGCACTCGCCCCAGGGACCTTGTTTAGTGATCAAGTGCCTTGGAACCTACAATCTTTCAGTAAGTAATAGTAGGGATGAGCTGAACACCCCCCCCCCCGGTTTGGTTCGCACCAGAAACTGCGAACGGACCGAAATTTGCGCAAACTTTAGAACCCCATTGAAGTCTATGGGACTCGAACGTTCGAAATCAAAAGTGCACATTTTAAAGGCTAATTTGCATGGTATTGTCCTAAAAAGGGTTTGGGGACCTGGGTCCTGCCCCAGGGGACATGTATCAATGCAAAAAAAAGTTTTAAAAACTGCAGTTTTTTCAGGAGCAGTGATTTTAATGATGCTTAAAGTGAAAAAAAAAAGTGAAATATTCCTTTAAATATCGTACCTGGGGGGTGTCTATAGTATGCCTGTAAAGTGGCGCATGTTTCCCGTGCTTAGAACAGTCCCTGCACAAAATGACATTTTTAAAGGAATAAAAGTCATTTAAAACTGCTTGCGGCTTTAATGTAAAGTCGGGTCCCGGAAATATGGATGAAAATTAGTGAGACAAACGGCATGGGTACCCCCCACCCCCTAGTCCATTACCAGGCCCTTTGGGTCTTGTATGGATATCAAGGGGAACCCGGCACCCAAATTTAAAAAAAGGAAAGGCGTGGGGCCCCCAGGCCCTATATAGTCTGAACAGCAGTATACAGGCGGTGCAAACAAGACAGGGACTGTAGGTTTGTTGTTAAGTAGAATCTGTTTGTAATTTTGAACTGGTACATTTTTAAAGTGTAGCTCCAGCCAAAAAATCTATTTTAAGCTTTTTGGAAAACATAGGGAAGGGTTATCACCCCTGTGACATTTGTTTTGCTGTCTGTGCACCTCTTCAGAAGATTTTACCTCACTTTCTGTCCCAATGACAAATGTTTTTTGACAATTTGGGGTTTTTAGTGAAACAAGGATTGTTGATAAAGCATCAGTGGAGAGGAGACACGTGTTTCCCATATTACCTCTTACAGGAGAGAATTTCCCTTTCTAGGGGTAGATTTCATCTCACTTCCTGTTGTCTCCTTCCGTTTGCAAGTAGGAGTCGTTTGTAAGTTGGATGTTTGAAAGTAGGGGCCTGCCCTATATACTCTGCTGAAATTTGGCCCTTAGGTGTTGGTGTTGCCACAACATTGTAAGCCCTCACAGTTACTCTTGGTGGGCGCAGGAACGGGCCCTACTGTGAAATATTAGATCAAGAATTGTAATTACATGCCCCAGTTAAACAGGGTCAGAAAAATTGGGCCTTTGGTGGTGGTGGTGGTGCTGGTGCCACAACACTGTAAGTCCTCACAGTTACTCTTGGTGGGCGCAGAAACGGGCCCTGCTGTGAAATATTAGATCAAGAATTGTAATTACATGTCCCTGTTGAACAGGGGCTTAAAAATTGGGCCTTAGGCACTGGTGCCACAACACTGCAACCCCTCACAGATACTCTAGTTGGAGCGCAGGAATGAGCCCTCCTGCAAAATATTGCATCAAAAATTATAATTACACGCCCCTGTTGAACAGGGGCTGAAAAATTGGGCCTTAGGCACTGGTGTTGGTGCCACAACACTGCAACCCCTCATAGATACTCTAGTTGGAGCACAGGAACGAGCCCTGCTGCAAAGGATTGCATCAAAAATTATAATTACACGCCCCTATTAAACAGGGGCTGAAAAATTGGGCCTTAGGCACTGGTGCTGGTGCCACAACTCTGCAACCCCTCACAGATACTCTAGTTGGAGCGCAGGAACGAGCCCTGCTGCAAAGTATTGCATCAAAAATTGTAATTACACGCCCCTGTTAAACAGGGGCTGAAAAATTGGGCCTTAGGCACTGGTGCTGGTGCCACAACACTGCAACTCCTCACAAATACTCTAGTTGAGCTCAGCGACGAACCCTCCTTGCAAAATATTGCATCAAAAATTGTAATTACACGCCCCTGTTAAACAGGGGCTGAAAAATTGGGCCTTAGCCACTGGTGGCGGCGCCCAGAACCAAAAATATTCTTACAAGCTATCAGCATGATCATTGAGGAGGAAATGGATAGTCACTCAGCATAACAGGATAGTCACTCAGCATCAGCATAGGCAGTCTTGAAGGGATCAGACATTTCAAAAAAAATTATTCTGTTACATCAGCATCAGGTGCTTGGTAGCTGGTGGTGATCCAAGACTGATTCATTTTTATGAAGGTCAGACGATCGACCGAGTCGGTGGACAGGTGCACCCTGTGATCGGTTACAAAGCCTCCAGCAGCACGGAATGTGCAATCCGAAAGAACGCTGGATGCAGGACAGGCCAGTAGCTCAACTGTATACTGTGCAAGCTCTGGCCACTGATCCATCCTCAAGACCCAGTAACACAGAGGATTTTCGGTGGGAAAGGTGTCCAAGTCAGAGCTTGCCCTAGGTATTCCTGCACCATGTTAAACAGACACTGGCGATGGTTGCTGGAACCGATCATACCTTGGGGCTGCGGACTAAAAAATTGTCTGAACACATCGGTCAGACGGCCACCTTCTCCACCGCTCCTTCTTTGACTGACCGAAGCCTCAGCAACACGTTGTCCAGGAACAGGAGTTTGTAACCTCCCAGTCTCTGGGACGCATTGCACAGACCTTTCTGCAAGGCCTACCGAAGATGTTTCATCCTCTGATCCCTCTGCGACGGCAAGAAAAGGTCCGCAAGCTTACCCTTGTAATGTGGATCAAGGAGAGTTGCCAGCCAGTAACGTTCCTCCCCTTGATACCACAAATATGAGGATCCTTCTGCAGGCTTTGCAGGATCAGGGAGGCCATGCAGCATAGGTTTGCTGAGGCATTCGGTCCGAGTGTCCTCTGGGTCACTAAGGACGACATGATCCGCAGCCACCTCCTGCCAGCCACATACAAGTCCATGGGTTTCTTTGGACTGTAATCGATCCCTTGAAGACTGCTGCTGATGCTGAGTGCCAGGCTCCACCTCCATGCTGACACAATCCTCCTCCTCCTCCTCGTCCTCTTCCTGTGTGATCAGCAGGCATGCAGGAACACTGCCTGGATAAAGGGGGCCTTGAGAGGTAAGGAAGTCCTCCTCTTCCTGCCTCTGTTCTGCCTCAAGTGCCCTGTCCATTATTCCACACAGCGTGTGCTCCAACAGGTGGACAAGGGGGACAGTGTCACTGATGCATGCACTGCTCACCATCCTCGTGGCCTCCTAAAATGGTGACAGGACAGTGCATGCATCCCTGATCATGGCCCACTGGCGTGGGGGAAAAAAACCAAGCTCCCCTGACCCTGTCCTGGTGCCATAGTCGCACAGGTACTCATTGATGGCCCTCTGCTGTGTGTGCAGCCGCTGCAGCATGGCCAACGTTGAGTTCCACCTGGTGGGCATGTCACAGATTAGGCGGTTCTTGGGCAGGTTAAATTCCTTTTGGAGGTCAGCCAGCCGAGCACTGGCATTATATGACTGGCGGAAATGCACACAGACTTTCCTGGCCTGCCTCAGGACATCCTGTAAGCCCGGGTACCTGCCCAAGAACCACTGCACCACCAAGTTAAGGACGTGAGCCAAACAGGGCACATGGGTCAGTTGTCCCTGTCAGAGGGCGGAGAGGAGGTTGGTGCCATTGTCGCAAACCACCATTCCTGGCTGAAGCTGGCATGGCGTCAACCACCTCTGAGCCTGCCCCTGCAGAGCTGACAGAATCTCTGCCCCAGTGTGGCTCCTGTCCCCCAAGCACACCAGCTCAAGCACCGCATGGCATCTTTTGGCCTGCGTACTTGCATAGCCCCTTGAACGCCTACGGAGCACCGCTGGTTCAGAGGACAAAGCACAGGAAGAGGCCATGGAGGAAGAAGAAGAGGAGGGAGTGGAGGAGAGAAGTGTGTCAGAATCACCAATAGTAGCATTTTGGAGGCGTGGTGGCGGGACAACCTCCAACACTACTGCACCTTGTCCTGCATCCTTCCCAGCTGCCAGAAGAGTCACCCAATGCGTCGAGAAAGATAGGTAATATCCCTGTCCATGCCTGCTGGACCATGAGTCAGCGGTAATATGCACCTTACCACTGACCGCCCTGTCCAGCGAGGCCAAGACATTGCCTTCCACATGCCGGTAGAGAGCCTGAATCGCCTTCCGTGAGAAAAAGTGGCGTTTGGGAACCTGCCACTGAGGAAACACACATTCCACAAACTCACGGAAGGGGGCAGAGTCTACCAACTGAAAAGGCAGCAGTTGAAGTGCTAGCAATTTAGCCAAGTTAGCATTCAACCGCTGGGCATGTGGATGGCTGGGGGCGAACTTCTTTCGGCAGTGCAGCAGCTGGGGCAGGGAAATTTGCCTGGTACAATCTGATGTCAGTGTACCGATAGCAGATTGCCCGCAAGTACTTGGCTGTGACACACCTAATTCTACACCTTCATTGCTCTCAGTGCAGGTCTCAGAGAGGACTGAAGGTATAGTAGGGTTGGAGATCCCAGCTGATGAGGAGCAAGGAGAGGTCCTATTTGTTCTTTGGTGTGAGTCTTTTAGGTACGCTTGCCAACAAACTGCATGGCAGTCAACATGTGTCTGGTCAAGCATGTTGTGCCCAAGCGGGTGATGTTTTGGCCATGCGAGATATGCTTGAGACATATGTTACAAATAGCAGCGGTGGGATCTGATGCACTCGTCTCAAAAAAGGCCCACACCAAAGAACTTTTGGAATAATGTGCAGAGACAGCAGCGCTCTGCACATGCGGAGCTCTGCGGTGTGATGCCGTCGGTGTGCTGGCCTTAAGCTGGCCCCTGGAGGGCATCCTGCCTTGTTGGTGATGTGCCTCCTCCTCCTCTCTCCTATCAGGCACCCACGTGGAGTCAGTGACCTCATCATCCCCTCCCTCCTCATCACTGGAGCAAACCTGGCAGTATGCTGCAGCTGGGGGAACATGACTGCCAGATTGCTGTCCTTCTTGGGCACCCCCTCTGTTTGGGCTCACGTTACTGCCTTCCTCTAGTTGAGTACCATCATCGGAGCCTTCAAAACGCTGGGCATCCTCCTGGAGTATGTACCCAACACTGTGGTCAAACAGTTAAGGGGACTCCTCAGGAGGACATGGTGGGGCTAGGGAAGGAGTGACTAATGCCATTGAGCCGAGGGAAGAGGGTGTGTTGGCAGCTGCTTTGCCAGACAACGTACCCTGAGCCAGGGTGAGAGAGGATGAGGAGGATGAGGACGGCTTGGTCATCCACTCTACCAAGTCTTCTGCATGTTGCGGCTTAACATGGCCAGCTGCCAAAAAAAAGGACAAGCGTGTCCCACGGCCACGTGCTGATGAGGATGCACCGTGTTCACAACCAACACTGTTGCCTCTAGACACAGAGCCTGCTTGCCCTCTTTTATTGGCTTGTGACTGTCTGCCTCTCCTTGTTGGCCTTCCAGACATACTGGAAGATGTAGCTGCACAAAACTGGGATGTATATATATATATATATACTGATTATACAGCAGCTAGCAGAATGCCTGCCTGTGGTATTAATAGGATCAGAAGAAGCACACCAGCACTTGTCTTCAGGTAGCTATAGGTGCATCTGTGCAGGGTACACAGTACACTAACTGTAAATACTTCAAGAGCCTGCCTGTGCTATTAATAGGATCAGAAGAAGCACACAAGCACTTCTCTTCAGGTAGCTATAGGTGCAACTGTGCAGGGTACACAGTACACTAACTGTAAATACTTCAAGAGCCTGCCTGTGCTATTAATAGGATCAGAAGAAGCACACAAGCACTTGTCTTCAGGTAGCTATACTGTAGGTGCAACTGTGCAGGGTACACAGTACACTAACTGTAAATACTTGAAGAGCCTGCCTGTACTATTAATAGGATCAGAAGAAGCACACAAGCACTTGTCTTCAGGTAGCTATACTGTAGGTGCAACTGTGCAGGGTACACAGTACACTAACTGTAAATACTTCAAGAGCCTGTCTGTGCTATTAATAGGATCAGAAGAAGCACACAAGCACTTGTCTTCGGGTAGCTATACTGTAGGTGCAACTGTGCAGGGTACACAGTTCATTAACTGTAAATACTTCATGAGCCTGCCTGTGCTATTAATAGGATCAGAAGAAGAACACAAGCACTTGTCTTCAGGCAGCTATACTGTAGGTGCAACTGTGCAGGGTACACAGTACACTAACTGTAAATACTGTAAAAACACCTGCCTGCCTGTCAGTATATTAGGAAGAGAATAACAGGAACGGATCTAGCTAAACTGAATACAGTGTATATATATATATATACAACACCTGGGATGCATATATATACACAATACACTGTAAGTGCAGCTAACTGACTCGACCTGCCTACTCTATCTAACTTAAATCAAATGACACTGTCTCTCTGTCTATACATCTCTCTCTCTGCCGTGCAACACACTACACAAGGCCGCCACGCAGGCGGCCTTATATAGTGTGGGGTGTGTACTAAACCCCCTGAGCCATAATTGGACAAAGCCACCCAGGCTTTGGCCAATTATGGCTCTCTGTACACACGGCGCTGTGATTGGCCAAGCATGCAGGTCATAGTGCATGCTTGGCCAATCATCAGCCAGCAATGAACTGCGATGCTGCAGTGAACTATGTGCTGTGGCACGCCACTCGAATTTGCCGCGAACAGCCTATAACGTTTGCCATTCAACGAACGGTCGAACAGGCGATGTTCGAGTCGAACATGGGTTCGACTCGAACTCGAAGCTCATCTCTAAGTAATAGACAATAAATGTCATATTTGTGATGTGTGAATTGAATAAGGATCACACTGTCTACTTGATCATCAATCTATTAATGTATTTGTGAAAAATGTGGATGTTTCGTATTGCCTTACTAAATTCTATAGCATACTGGACACCTACAATATGTGAGGGAGGCATTTGAATGACTGTAACTTTTATGGGGTTTTTTTAATTATAGTGATAAAAACATTTATATTTTTGTATGAATTTGTTTGTAATACTTGTCGGTAAATTTTAGAGCATGGTCTCAAACTTTGTGTGTCGGAAATTCAGATGGAAAAAGTCAGATGGAGCCCACACACAATCGGAATTTCCGACAACAAGCTCCCATCGCACATATTCCGTCGGAAAGTCAGACCGTGTGTACAGGGCATAAGAGGGAGCTGTTAGTGCATTTGTAGATGAGGAAAAACAAAAAAGATGTAAAAACCTGACTGAGTTCAACCTCAATTTTACACACTATGTGCTGTATCCATAAGTAGATGTAATAGGATCCAGTGATCTGACACATATATAGAAATATAGAAATTAGCTTTATTGGACACAAATATCAGAAAAATACAAAACCCGCTATCTATCTCATAAATCATAATTGGCCAATTATTAAAAAACACACACAAACTTGGCAGCTGTAGGGAAGTTATATGAACAACCCCCTCTCCCAAAAGAGAAAATAGGGGGGAAACAAAGGTATTAGCACATGTTCAAAAATGTATGTGCCCCATTGGGGGTCACAATCTATATCAACTAGATAAAAAAAACATATAACATTGCCTTTTCTTTGTTGTAAAGTGATAATATATGGCTCATGGCTGAATGTTGCTGAAGCTTCCTTAAAGTGGATCATTGTGTTCCAGGACTGGTTTGAAGTTGGATGTTATACAAAGTCCATTAAGAGATCTTCTCATGGATATGCAAAAGTCCAGACCAAATGTGAACAATGTTATCCCCATGTGGCCAACACTGTAATAGATTCTTTAGGCTATGGTGTAAAATCTACCAAGCTGAGGTTGATATAATAGGCCACTACATGTTTATAGTAACCTGTAAAGTTCATAAGGGTATCCCATATAGGATCAGTCCTTATATATCCAGCTTGGAATGTGTCAGGAACCCTGAATCAGACTAAGACAGAAGTACAGTAAAAATCACATTATTTAATAAAATGGTAAAATGGTATAAACAGAGCAAACATAGTCAAAACATAGCCAGAGTTCGGTAACCAGGACGGGTAGTCAGAACAAACCAGAGAAACAGAAGTCCAGAGGTCAGCGAAGTCGGGTGCAGCAAACAGGATCAGGAACCAGAAGGGAGGTCAGCCAAGCAAAAGTTTTTCACGGGAAAACACAGCAGAGAGAGTTATGTTGACAAAGGCAAAGACACAGAAGATCTGATCCAAGGAGTTTATATAACCAGCAGCTCTACCTGATGAGCAGGAAATGAAGACCAAGTGAGTCCCTGTGGAAGGGAGAGACTTTGGCAATTACCGACAGCTGAGCACAGAGCTCTGGGAAGGAAGGGCTAAGCCCAGCCCTAACAGAAAGATAGTGAAATAGTGGCTTATATAAGGAGTAGTGATGAGCTTCGTGTTCGAATCAAACGCGTGTTCGACTCGAACATTGTGTGTTCGACCGTTCGCCGAATTACGAACGATGTGGGCCGTTCGCGCCAAGTTCGAGTGGCGCGTCACGGCCCATAATTCACTGCGGCATCGCAGTGCATTGCTGGCTCATGATTGGCCAAGCATGCACTATGACCCGCATGCTTGGCCAATCACAGCGCCGTCTGTACAGAGAGCCGTAAATTGGCCAAAGACAGGGTGGCTTTGGCCAATTATGGCTCAGGGGGTGGCCAATTATGGCTCAGGGGGTTTAGTACACGCCCCACACTATATAAGGCCGCCTACATGGCGGCCCTGTGTAGTGTGCTCCGGCATTGAGAGAGAGATAAATAGACAAGAGAGACAGTTTCATTTGATTTAAGTTAGATAGAGTAGGCAGGCAAGTCAGTTAGCTGCACTTACAGTGTATTGTGTATATATATATATATATATATATATATATATATATATATATATATATATATATATATATATATATATATATATATATATACATCCTAGGTGTTGTATATATATATACACTGTATTCAGTTTAGCTAAATCCGTTCCTGTTATTCTCTTCCTACTACTGACAGGCAGGCAGGTGTTTTTACAGTATTTACAGCTACCTGAAGAAAATTGCTGGTGTTCTTCTGATCCTATTAGTCCTATTAGCTACAGTATTTACAGTTAGTGTAGTGCATCCTCTGCACAGTGTGCGCCTAAAGCTACCTGAAGAAAATTAGTGGTGTTCTTCTGATCCTATTAGTACAGTAGCGCAGGCAGCTGCAGAATTTACAAGTTAGTGTAGTGCATCCTCTGCACAGTGTGCACCTAAAGCTACCTGAAGAAAATTAGTGGTGTTCTTCTGATCCTATTAGTACAGTACCGCAGGCAGCTGTAGTATTTACAAGTTAGTGTAGTGCATCCTCTGCACACTGTGGACCTAAAGCTACCTGAAGAAAATTAGTGGTGTACTTCTGATCCTATTAGTACAGTACCGCAGGCCGCTGCAGTATTTACAAGTTAGTGTAGTGCATCCTCTGCACAGTGAGCACCTAAAGGTACCTGAAGAAAATTAGTGGTGTTCTTCTGATCCTATTAGTACGTACCGCAGGCAGCTGCAGTATTTACAAGTTAGTGTAGTGCGTCCTCTGCACAGTGTGCACCTAAAGCTACCTAAACAAAATTAGTGGTGTTCTTCTGATCCTATTAGTACAGTACCGCAGGCAGCTGCAGTATTTACAAGTTAGTGTAGTGCGTTCTCTGCACAGTGTGCACCTAAAGCTACCTGAAGAAAATTAGTGGTGTTCTTCTGATCCTATTAGTACAGTACCGCAGGCAGCTGCAATATTTACAAGTTAGTGTAGTGCGTCCTCTGCATAGTGTGCACCTAAAGCTACCTGAATAAAATTGGTGGTGTTCTTCTGATTCTATATTAATACCACAGGCAGGCAGCTACAGTATTTACAGTTAGTGTACTGCGTCCTCTGCACAGTGTGCACCTAAAGCTACCTGAAGAAATTTGCTGTTGTTCTGCTCCTATTAATACCACAGGCAGGCAGCTACAGTATTTACAGTTAGTGTACTGTGTCTTCTGCACACTGTGCACCTAAAGCAACCTGAATAAAATTGGTGGTGTTCTTCTGATTATATATTAATACCACAGGCAGGCAGCTACAGTATACTGCGTCCTCTGCACAGTGTGCACCTAAAGCTACCTGAAGACAATTGCTGGTGTTCTCATACTAATAATACTACAGGCAGGCAGTTGATTCTGCTAGCTGCAGTATCAGTATATATATACATCCCAGCTTTGTGCAGCTACATCTCACTGCAGGCCATTAGTATGTCTGGAAGGTCAACAAGGGGAGGCAGACAGTCACAAACCAATAAAAGAGGGCAAGCAGGCTCTGTGTCTAAAGGCAACAGTGCTGGTCGTGGAGACGGTGCATCCTCATCAGCACGTGGCCATGGGACACGCTTGTCCTTTTTTCCGGCAGCTGACCGTGTTGAGCCGCAACATGTGAAGACTTGGTAGAGTGGATGACCAAGCCGTCCTCATCCTCCTCATCCTCTCTCACCCAGGCTCAGGGTACTTTGTCTGGCAAAGCAGCTGCCAACACGGCCTCTTCCCTGAGCTCAATGGCATCAGTCACTCCTTCCCTAGCCCCACCATGTCCTCCTGAGGAGTCCCTCGAACTGTTTGACCACAGTGTTGGGTACATGCTCCAGGAGGATGCCCAGCGTTTTGAAGGCTTCGATGATGGTACCCAGCTAGAGGAAAGCAGTAACATGAGCCCAGAGAGAGTGGGGGGCCCAAGAAGGACAGCAATCTGGCAGTCATGTTCCCCCAGCTGCAGCATACTGCCAGCTTTGCTCCAGTGATGAGGAGGGAGGGGATGATGAGGTCACTGACTCCACGTGGGTGCCTGATAGGAGAGAGGAGGAGGAGGCACATCACCAACGAGGCAGGATGCCCTCCAGGGGCCAGCTTATGGGCAGCACACCAATTGCATCACACCACAGAGCTCCGGGGCGCTGCTGTCTCTGAGCGTTATTCCAAAAGTTCTTTGGTGTTTGCCTTTTTTGAGACGAGTGCATAAGATCTCACCGCTGCTATTTGCAACATATGTCTCAAGCGTATCTCGCGTGGCCAAAACATCTCCCGCTTCGCCACCACATGCTTGACCAGATATATGTTGACCTGCCATGCAGTTCGTTGGCAAGCGTACCTAAAAGACTCACACCAAAGAACAAAGAGGACCTCTCCTTGCTCCTCATCAGCTGGGATCTCCAACCCCACTATATCTTCAGTCCTCTCTGAGACCTGCACTGAGAGCAATGAAGGTGTAGAATTAGGTGTGTCACAGCCAAGTACTTGGGGGCAATCTGCTATCGGTACACCGACGTCAGATTGTACCAGGCAAATTTCCCTGCCCCAGCTGCTGCACCGCCGAAAGAAGTTCTCTCCCAGCTATCCACATGCCCAGCGATTGAATGCTAGCTTGGCTAAATTGCTAGCACTTCAACTGCTGCCTTTTCAGTTGGTAGACTCTGCCCCTATCTGTGAGTTTGTGGAATGTGTGTTTCCTCAGTGGTAGGTTCCCAAACACCACTTTTTCTCCCAGAAGGCGATTCCGGCTCTCTACCGGCATGTGGAAGGCAATGTCTTGTGTAAATAAATAATTCTGCGCTGCTCACAACGTTAGCAGCTAACACACCAAATTGGTAAATGTGCATACAAAATAATAAAGTGTAGCGCTAAAATGTGATATATCAAAACCCATATAGACCTTAGGTAACAGTGATACTGAGAATAAAACCCATAAAATCAATTATTAAACATGTATATATAAAAAAAAAAAATCACTTAAAGACTTTGTGAAAATCGTGCAAGGGAAAGATATTAATTATAATAAATAGTCCCAGTCTATATACTTGGTGATGTAAAATTTATCAATGGAAACCACTGATGTGAGGAATCACATCAAGAGCTGGGATAATTGATTGTAGAAAGACACCACCACCATGTGAAAGGGAGGCTTACTGAATCGTTTGGACACGTCGGAGCGTACGCTCTGCGTGCCAAACAGGCTTGTAGTAAGGTGGATGGACTCTGGATCAGTATCCCAAGTTTGTAATGAGGATGGACTCTGGATCAATATCCTAGGACCGGGATCCTAGTTCTTAGCAGGGTGGAGACATAAGGCCCATAACCTCTTATACGGACAATCAAATGTATTTACATACACGCAGCCACAAGCACCATCTGGAATGAGCCGTAATGAAGATTTGCAGCAGGTCACAATTGGCTTCTACCAGGTGCTGCACATAATCAATAACTGAATTCTCTCATACATTTGAGTTCTGAAGATCACTGCCCTCCTGATGAAGCTCCACGCTGCAAAATGCATTGAGAGTTAACTTCACATCTGTTCTGGGTATAATTCAATGGTACCTCAGAGGACCCTAACCGGTGCCCATTCTCCACCAAACGAGGCTTCCCCGGGGCTCCTCTGCCCCGCACTCAGCCAACTGATGCAAACCGCCCACTGAATCCACTGCGGCTACTGGCATGTGGAAGGCAATGTCTTGGCCTCGCTGGACATATGGTGCATATTATCGCTGACTCATGGTCCAGCAGGCATGGACAGGGACGTTACCTATCTTTCACCGCGCACTGGGTGACTCTTCTGGTAGCTGGGAAGGATGCAGGAAAGGGTGCAGTAGTGTTGGAGGTTGTTCCACCACCACGCCTCCAAAATACTACTAGTGGTGATTCTGCCACACCTCTCTCCTCCACCCCCTCCTCTTCTTCTTCCTCCATGGCTTCTTCCTGTGCTGATTTTTCTTCGGAACCAGCGGTGCTCCGTAGGCGTTCAAGGGGCTACACAAGACCGCAGGCCAAAAGATGCCATGCAGTGCTTGAGCTGGTGTGCTTGGGGGACAGGAGCCACACTGGGGCAGAGATTCTGTCAGCTCTGCAGGTTCAGAGGTGGTTGACGCCACACTAGCTTAAGGCAGGTATGGTGGTTTGCGACAATGGCACCTACCTCCTCTCCGCCCTCCGACAGGGACAACTAACCCTGTTTAGCTCACGTCCTTAACTTGGTGGTGCAGCGGTTCTTGGGCAGGTACCCGGGCTTTCAGGATGTCCTGAGGCAGGCCAGGAAAGTCTGTGTGCATTTCCGCAGCTCCTATAATGCCAGTGCTCGGCTGGCTGACCTCCAAAAGGAATTAAACCTGCCCAAGAACCGCCTAATCTGTGACATGCCCACCAGGTGGAACTCAATGTTGGCCATGCTGCAGCGGCTGCACACGCAGCAGAGGGCCATCAATGAGTACCTGTGCGACTATTTTTTTTCCCCACGCCAGTGGGCCATGATCAGTGATGCATGCACTGTCCTGTCACCATTTGAGGAGGCCACGAGGATGGTGAGTAGTGACAGTGCATGCATCAGTGACACTGTCCCCCTTGTCCACCTGTTGGAGCACACTCTGCAGTGAATAATGGACAGGGCACTTGAGGCAGAACAGAGGCAGGAAGAGGAGGACTTCCTTAGCTCTCAAGGCCCCTTTATCCAGACAGAGTTCCTGCGTGCCGAGGACGAGGAGGAGGAGGAGGAAGAAGAGGACTGTGTCAGCATGGAGGTGGAGCCTGGCACTCAGCATCAGCAGCAGTCTTTAAGGGATCATTTACAGTCCCAAGAAACCCATGGACTTGTACGTGGCTGGGAGGAGGTGGCTGCAGATCATGTCGTCCTTAGTGACCCAGAAGACTCTGGACCGAATGCCTCAGCAAACCTACGCTGCTTGGCCTCCCTGATCCTGCAAAGCCTGCGGAAGGATCCTCGTATTCGTGGTATCAAGGAGAGGGATCAATACTGGCTGGCAACTCTCCTTGATCCACGTTACAAGGGTAAGGTTGCAGACCTTTTCTTGCAGTCTCAGAGGGAGCAGGAATACCTTGGTGCAGGAATACATGGTGCAGGAATACCTAGGGGCAAGATCTGACTTGGACACCTTTCCCACCGAAAATCCTCTGGGTTACTGGGTCTTAAGGATGGATCACTGGCCAGAGCTTGCACAGTATGCAATTGAGCTACTGGCCTGTCCTGCATCCAGCGTTCTTTCGGAACGCACATTCAGTGCTGCTGGAGGTTTTGTAACCGATCACAGGGTGCGCCTGTCCACCGACTCGGTCGATCAACATGACCTTCATAAAAATGAATCAGTCTTGGATCACCACCAGCTACCAAGCACCTGATGCTGATGTAACCGAATAATTTTTTTTGAAATGTCAGATCCCTTCAAGACTGCCTATGCTGATGCTGAGTGACTATCCTGTTATGCTGAGTGACTATCCTCTTCCTCCTCAATGATCATGCTGAAAGCTTGTAAGAATATTTTTGGTTCTGGGCACCGCCACCAGTGGCTAAGGCCCAATTTTTCAGCCCCTGTTTAACAGGGGCGTGTAATTACAATTTTTGATGCAATACTTTGCAGCAGGGCTCGTTCCTGCGCTCCAACTAGAGCATCTGTGAGGGGTTGCAGTGTTGTGGCACCAGTGCCTAAGGCCCGATTTTTCTGCCCCTGTTCAACAGGGACATGTAATTACAATTCTTGATCTAATATTTCACAGCAGAGCCCGTTCCAGCTCCCACCAAGAGTAACTGTGAGGACTTACAGTGTTGTGGCAACCCCACCACCACCAAAGGCCCTATTTTTCTGCCCCTGTTCAACAGGTGCATGTAATTACAATTCTTGATCTAATATTTCAAAGCAGAGCCCGTTCCTGCGCCCACCAAGAGTAACTGTGAGGGCTTACAGTGTTGTGGCAACACCAACACCTAAGGCCCCAATTTCTGCACAGTATATAGGGCAGGCCCCTACTTTCAAACATCCAACTTACAAACGACTCCTACTTGCAAGTGGAAGGAGACAACAGGAAGTGAGACGAAATCTACTCCTAGGAAGGGAAATTCTCTCCTGTAAGAGTTAATATGGTGCTTTATCACCAATCCTTGTTTCACTAAAAAACCCAAATTGTCAAAAAACATTTGTCATTGGGACAGAAAGTGAGGTAAAATCTTCTGAAGAGGTGCACAGACAGCAAAACAAATGTCACAGGGGGTGATAACCCTTCCCTATGTTTTCCAAAAGACTTAAAATAGATTTTTTGTCTGGAGCTACACTTTAAAAATGTGCCAGTTCAAAATTACAAACAGATTCTACTTAACAACAAACCTACAGTCCCTGTCTTGTTTGCACCGCCTGTATCTGCTGTTCAGAGGGCCAGGGGCCCCACGCCTTTCCTTTTTTTAATTTGGATGTGGGGTTCCCCTTAATATCCATACAAGACCCAAAGGGCCTGGTAATGGACTGGTGGGAGGGGGTACCCATGGTATTTGTCTCACTGATTTTCATCCATATTACCGGGACCGGACATTACATTAAAGCCGCAAGCAGTTTTAAATGACTTTTATTCCTTTAAAAATGTCATTTTGTGCAGGACTGTTCTAAGCACCGGAAACATGCACCACTTTACAGGCATACTATAGACACCCCCCAGGTACGATATTTAAAGGAATATTTCACTTTTTTTTCACTTTAAGCATCATTAACCACTTGCCGACCGCCTCACGCCTATATACGTGAGCAGAGCGGCACGGGCAGGCAAAATCACGTACCTGAAACGTGATTGCCTTCCCGCGGGTGGGGGGTCCGATCGGACCCCCCCCGGTGCCAGCTGCGGTCGGCATTTGGTTGGAAGCGATGGGAGACGAGGGGGAGGCCATCCGATCGTGGCCCCCCCCTCGCGATCGCTCCCAGCCAATGACAAACATCCCCTGCCTCTGTATAGTACACAGGGGCAGAGGATGTGATGTCATCTCTCCTCGGCTCGGGAGTTTCCGTTCCAGCGCCGAGGGGAGATGACATGTAAGTGCACCAACACTCACATACAACACAGTAGAACATGCCAGGCATACCTTACACCCCCGATCCCCCCCCGATCGCCCCCCGATCCCCCCCCAATCACCCCCCCCCCTGTCACAAACTGACACCAAGCAGGTTTTTTTTTTTTTTTGGTTTTTTTTTCCTGATTACTGCATAGTGTCAGTTTGTGACAGTTAGCAGTGTTAGGGTAGTGACTGTTACCCCCCTGTAGGTCTAGGGTACCCCCCTTACCCCCCCTAATAAAGTTTTAACCCCTTGATCACCCCCCGTCACCAGTGTCGCTAAGCGATCATTTTTCTGATCGCTGTATTAGTGTCGCTGGTGACGCTAGTTAGGGACGTAAATATTTAGGTTCGCCGTCAGCGTTTTATAGCGACAGGGACCCCCATATACTATCTAATAAATGTTTTAACCCCTTGATTGCCCCCTAGTTAACCCTTTCACCACTGATCACCGTATAACCGTTACGGGTGACGCTGGTTAGTTTGTTTATTTTTTATAGTGTCAGGGCACCCGCCGTTTATTACCAAATAAAAGTTTAGCCCCCTGTAGGTCTAGGGTACCCCCCTTACCCCCCCCTAATAAAGTTTTAACCCCTTGATTACCCCCTGTCGCCAGTGTCGCTAAGCGATCATTTTTCTGATCGCTGTATTAGTGTCGCTGGTGACGCTAGTTAGGGACGTAAATATTTAGGTTCGCCGTCAGTGTTTTATAGCGACAGGGACCCCCATATACTATCTAATAAATGTTTTAACCCCTTGATGGCCCCCTAGTTAACCCTTTTACCACTGATCACCGTATAACCGTTACGGGTGACGCTGGTTAGTTTGTTTATTTTTTATAGTGTCAGGGCACCCGCCGTTTATTACCGAAAAAAGGTTTAGCCCCCTGATCGCCCGGCGGTGATATGCGTCGCCCTAGGCAGCGTCAGATTAGCACCAGTACCGCGAACACCCATGCACGCACCGTACACGCACCGTACACCTCCCTTAGTGGTATAGTATCTGAACGCATCAATATCTGATCCGATCAGATCTATACTGGCGTCCCCAGCAGTTTAGGGTTCCCAAAAACGCAGTGTTAGCGGGATCAGCCCAGATACCTGCTAGCACCTGCGTTTTGCCCCTCCGCCCGGCCCAGCCCAGTCCAGCCCACCCAAGTGCAGTATCGATCGATCACTGTCACTTTTTTTTGTAGCGTTTTGGTGAACTGGCAAGCACCAGCGGCCTAGTACACCCCGGTCGTAGTCAAACCAGCACTGCAGTAACACTTGGTGACGTGGCGAGTCCCATAAGTGCAGTTCAAGCTGGTGAGGTGGCAAGCACAAGTAGTGTCCCGCTGCCACCAAAAAGACAAACACAGGCCCGTCGTGCCCATAGTGCCCTTCCTGCTGCATTCGCCAATCCTAATTGGGAACCCACCGCTTCTGCAGCGCCCGTACTTCCCCCATTCACATCCCCAACCAAATGCAGTCGGCTGCATGAGAGGCATTTATATATCCTCCCAAGTACCCCTACCCAACGAACCCCCCCAAAAAAGATGTTGTGTCTGCAGCTAGCGCGGATATAGGCGTGACACCCGCTATTATTGTCCCTCCTGTCCTGACAATCCTGGTCTTTGCATTGGTGAATGTTTTGAACGCTACCATTCACTAGTTGAGTATTAGCGTAGGGTACAGCATTGCACAGACTAGGCGCACTTTCACAGGGTCTCCCAAGATGCCATCGCATTTTGAGAGACCCGAACCTGGAAGCGGTTACAGTTATAAAAGTTACAGTTACAAAAAAAAGTGTAAAAAAAAAAAAAAACACAAACAAAAATAAAAAAAAATAGTTGTCGTTTTATTGTTCTCTCTCTCTATTCTCTCTCTCTATTGTTCTGCTCTTTTTTACTGTATTCTATTCTGCAATGTTTTATTGTTATTATGTTTTATCATGTTTGCTTTTCAGGTATGCAATTTTTTATACTTTACCGTTTACTGTGCTTTATTGTTAACCATTTTTTTGTCTTCAGGTACGCCATTCACGACTTTGAGTGGTTATACCAGAATGATGCCTGCAGGTTTAGGTATCATCTTGGTATCATTCTTTTTAGCCAGTGGTCGGCTTTCATGTAAAAGCAATCCTAGCGGCTAATTAGCCTCTAGACTGCTTTTACAAGCAGTGGGAGGGAATGCCCCCCCCCCCACCGTCTTCCGTGTTTTTCTCTGACTCTCCTGTCTCAACAGGGAACCTGAGAATGCAGCCGGTGATTCAGCCAGCTGACCATAGAGCTGATCAGAGACCAGAGTGGCTCCAAACATCTCTATGGCCTAAGAAACCGGAAGCTACGAGCATTTTATGACTTAGATTTCGCCGGATGTAAATAGCGCCATTGGGAAATTGGGGAAGCATTTTATCACACCGATCTTGGTGTGGTCAGATGCTTTGAGGGCAGAGGAGAGATCTAGGGTCTAATAGACCCCAATTTTTTCAAAAAAGAGTACCTGTCACTACCTATTGCTATCATAGGGGATATTTACATTCCCTGAGATAACAATAAAAATGATTTAAAAAAAAAAAAAATGAAAGGAACAGTTTAAAAATAAGATAAAAAAGCAAAAAAATAATAAAGAAAAAAAATAAATAAATAAAAAGCACCCCTGTCCCCCCTGCTCTCGCGCTAAGGCGAACGCAAGCGGCGGTCTGGCGTCAAATGTAAACAGCAATTGCACCATGCATGTGAGGTATCACCGCGAAGGTCAGATCGAGGGCAGTAATTTTAGCAGTAGACCTCCTCTGTAAATCTAAAGTGGTAACCTGTAAAGGCTTTTAAAGGCTTTTAAAAATGTATTAATTTTGTTGCCACTGCACGTTTGTGCGCAATTTTAAAGCATGTCATGTTTGGTATCCATGTACTCGGCCTAAGATCATCTTTTTTATTTCATCAAACATTTGGGCAATATAGTGTGTTTTAGTGCATTAAAATTTAAAAAAGTGTGTTTTTTCTCCAAAAAATGCGTTTGAAAATCGCTGCGCAAATACTGTGTGAAAAAAAAAAAATGAAACACCCACCATTTTAATCTGTAGGGCATTTGCTTTAAAATAATATATAATGTTTGGGGGTTTAAAGTAATTTTCTTGCAAAAAAAAATAATTTTTTCATGTAATCAAAAAGTGTCAGAAAGGGCTTTGTCTTCAAGTGGTTAGAAGAGTGGGTGATGTGTGACATAAGCTTCTAAATGTTGTGCATAAAATGCCAGGACAGTTCAAACCCCCCCCCCAAATGACCCCATTTTGGAAAGTAGACACCCCAAGCTATTTGCTGAGAGGCATGTCGAGTCCATGGAATATTTTATATTGTGACACAAGTAGCGGGAAAGAGACAAATTTTTTTTTTTTTTTTTTTTTTTTTTGCACAAAGTTGTCACTAAATGTTATATTGCTCAAACGTGCCATGGGAATATGTGAAATTACACCCCAAAATAAATTCTGTTGCTTCTCCTGAGTACGGAGATACCACATGTGTGGGACTTTTTGGGAGCCTAGCCGCGCACGGGACCCCGAAAACCAAGCACCGCCTTCAGGCTTTCTAAGGCCGTAAATTTTTGATTTCACTCTTCACTGCCTATCACAGTTTCGGAGGCCATGGAATGCCCAGGTGGCATAAACCCCCCCCAAATGACCCCATTTTGGAAAGTAGACACCCCAAGCTATTTGCTGAGAGGTATAGTGAGTATTTTGCAGACCTCACTTTTTGTCACAAAGTTTTGAAAATTGAAAAAAGAAAAAAAAAATTTTTTTTTCTGGTCTTTCTTCATTTTCAAAAACAAATGAGAGCTGCAAAATACTCACCATGCCTCTCAGCAAATAGCTTGGGGTGTCTACTTTCCAAAATGGGGTCATTTGGGGGGGGTTTGTGCCATCTTGGCATTTTATGGCCTTCAAAACTGTGATAGGTAGTGAGGAGTAAAATCAAAAATGTATGCCCTTAGAAATCCTGAAGGTGGTGCTGGGTTTTCGGGGCCCCGTATGCGGCTAGGCTCCCAAAAAGTGCCACACATGTGGTATCCCCGTACTCAGGAGAAGCAGCTGAATGTATTTTGGGGTGCAATTCCACATATGCCCATGGCCTGTGTGAGCAATATATCATTTAGTGACAACTTTTTGTAAATTTTTTTTTTTTTTTTTTGTCATTATTCAATCACTTGGGACAAAAAAAAAAAAATATTCAATGGGTTCAACATGCCTCTCAGCAATTTCCTTGGGGTGTCTACTTTCCAAAATGGGGTCATTTGGGGGGGTTTTGTACTGCCCTGCCATTTTAGCACCTCAAGAAATGACATAGGCAGTCATAAACTAAAAGCTGTGTAAATTCCAGAAAATGTACCCTAGTTTGTAGACGCTATAACTTTTGCGCAAACCAATAAATATACGCTTATTGACATTTTTTTTACCAAAGACATGTGGCCGAATACATTTTGGCCTAAATGTATGACTAAAATTTAGTTTATTGGATTTTTTTTATAACAAAAAGTAGAAAATATCCTTTTTTTTCAAAATTTTCAGTCTTTTTCCGTTTATAGCGCAAAAAATAAAAACGGCAGAGGTGATCAAATACCATCAAAAGAAAGCTCTATTTGTAGGAAGAAAAGGACGCAAATTTCGTTTGGGTAGAGCATTGCATGACCGCGCAATTAGCAGTTAAAGCGACGCAGTGCCGAATTGTAAAAAGTGCTCTGGTCAGGAAGGGGGTAAATCCTTCCGGGGCTGAAGTGGTTAAAATCACTGCTCCCGAAAAAATGGCCATTTTTAAAACTTTTTTTTTGCATTGATACATGTCCCCTGGGGCAGGACCCGGGTCCCCAAACCCTTTTTAGGACAATACCATGCAAATTAGCCTTTAAAATTAGCACTTTTGATTTTGAACGTTCGAGTCCCATAGACTTCAATGGGGTTCTAACGTTCGTGCAAATTTTCGGTCCGTTCGCAGTTACTGGTGTGAACCGAACAGGGGGGATGTTCAGCTTATCTCTAATAATGAGCATCAGATACAATTGAAAAACTCCCAGGGAGGGATGTCCTTGCCATTACATATAGTTATTTTTGTAGTTTAAAGCAAGGCATCTACTGTCCTCCCTTTATTGGCAAATGAATCACATAGGAGAACTTCTCCAACTGTGTAATATGTGGTTTGTCATTGCCCAGTGTGGGAGCAATCAGTATAATTTGAAGAGAAACAAAAAGCCATTTAACACTCAAGTAAAGTCCAAGCTGTGTTTGTAGAAGTAGATGTATATAAGTCCATATTCAAAGAGACTATCAGTCCCTTCAAAGAATGGAGGAGGTAGGGGAGGAGGTATCCCAGAGGCTGGCTGCATTGGACCAAGCTGGAAGCCTGACCGGTTTCGCCAGCCACGCCGGCTGCTTCAGAGGCAACTGTTCACATGGGCGACATTGTTCACATGTGGTCTGGACTTTTGCATATACATGAGAAGATCTCCTAATGGACTTTGTATAACATCCAACTTCAAACCAGTCCTGGAACACACCTTACCAAAGGATCCCTCTTTAAGGAACCTTCAGTAACATTCAGCCATGAGCCATATATTATCACTTTATAATGTGGAGGAGGAAATGTTATACATTTTTTGATTTAGTTGATATATATTGTGCCCCCCCAATGGGGCACAAACATTTATGAACATGTGTTAATACCTTTGTTTTACCCCTTTTTTCTCTTTTGGGAGAGGAAGATGTTCATACAACTTCGCTGCAGCTGCCATGGTTATGTGTGTTTTTTAAAAATTGTGTGTACAATTGAGGTTGAGCTTAGTCAGGTTTTTTACGTCTTTCTGTTTTTCCTCATAGATAATAGCCTACCATACTGTAAATGTGTGGTTTATTTAACACAAATGTGGCTGGGGGTCACTGATCCCTAGATACTTAAGCAAAATTTAACAGCATCCCTATGCATTAGTCAATTTGACTGAAACTTTATTTCCCCATACACACGGTTGGATTTTCTGACGGAAAATGTGCGATTGGAGCGTGTTGTCGGAAAATCCGACCGTGTGTGGGCTCCATCAGACTTTTTCCATCGGATTTTCCGACGCACAAAGTTTGAGAGCAGGCTATAAAATTTTCCAACAACAAAATCCGATCACGTCAATTCCGACCGAGTGTGGACAATTCCGACGCACAAAGTGCCACGCATGCTCAGAAGAAATTCCGAGACGGAACAGATCGGTCTGGTAAAATTAGCATTCGGAATGGATAGAGCACTTTCGTCAGGCTGCAATGCTAAAAATTGTTTAATGCAGCGCACTCTCTTCTTCTTTATAATGCTAGAAGAATGAAGTAGATTTGCTGCTCATATTCACACAAAGTTCTTACAAACTTATTTCTTTATTATTTATCGTGATCCCCTAAATATATTTTGATTTGTCACATCTGACAACATTTTTTTTTGGTTATTTTTTTTTTGGTTTTGTATTTTTTTCAAGGCTGATTTTTTTTTTTTTTTTTTTAGGGGGGGGGGGTTGTATTTGTTTCAAGGCTGATGTTTTTTTTTTTGTTTGTTTTACTCCAGAATATTTTTGTGTGTGTTTTGTGTGTCAAGTTACCACAACACCATTATTATCTTGTATCTCAAGGAGATTGTTTGGTGTTGGTGTCTCTTGTTAATTTCACATTGTATTTTTGAAATGTTCCTGCCTCCTCACAAACAAACTGTCCTTTATGAAGGAAAACACATATAGGTGAGTATAATTGAAACAAAAATTCCTTTATTAAGGGCTCAGAACCAAACAAAGAGGGAGGCAACGCTGGAGAAACAGCAGAACTTGGCGAAGCCTTGGACCCCCAGGGAAGACATTAATTATTTTACTGCAAAATTGGTGGCCTGAGGAGTCCATATCTAAGGGAGTGCAGTCTGGTCCAGAAGTCCCAGAGATCTGGAAAGCAGCAGATGACATGTATGTCCCCAGGCTGTGGTACTACAAGAGGCTGCATATTTTGCCAGACCAGACTGAACCCAGGGTCATCACTCTCTGGTCTTCCTTCCATGCTTCCTTCCCGGCTGTGGCTCTGGTGTTGGAGATGTGGCAGGAGGAGGAGTAGGACCTGGAGGAGGAGGAGGAGAAGCACCTGGAGGAGGAGGACTATGGGTGAGGTGACAAATGTGGGTTGCACATGTGAGTTGGCCCCTCAACCCCTTGTTTAGAGCTTCAAAAATTAAGAACTCACACAGGAGTCGTTGGCCCTCCTCCATCTGCATCCTTTTGCAGGCAGTTATGCAAGCAAAGTCCTCCTCCACACTGTGTGGTGTTCTGAGGGCCTCAGTAGCCTTCCAAAAGAGGCCTATGGCAGCCTCCTCCAGGTTACTCCTCTTCCTGCCACTTTGTCTTTGAAGGTGAGGGGGGGGGACCTGGATATCAGGCAGCCTGCGTGGCCCGGCCACCTCCTGGCTGAGACTTCCCTGTGTATGAAAAAGGGACATGGTTTTAGTTTTTGCATCATCAATCACAATCCTAAATTAGTACTCCTAACTAACATCTATTTAACATCATTGATTGGACAACCAGCAATATTTAGAAGAATGCTATACCTGACTCAATCTGGGCTCTTCCACATGTTGCTGCCTGGAAGGCCCAGGTTGGGCGTCAGAAGCCTCAGCTGGGGGGGAAGGAAGCGTGGAAGGAAGAGTGGAGAGTGCTGGCCTGGGTTCAGTCTGACCTGCCAGAAAATGCAGTCTGTCATAGTACCACAGCCTGGGGACATAAATGTCATCTGCAGCTCCTGATCTCTGGGAATCCTGGACCTTCTTGTGCTCCCTTAGATAAGTGCTCCTCAGGCCACCAATTGGTTCTTATAATCAGGGTGGTTTATGTGCCACAGACAGGGCAGCTCCTTGAACATATCAATGAAGATTGGCATAAAGTCCTGATCCTTCAAGATATCCATTTTCACTGCAAGACACAACACAAGACACACCCTAATGTCAGGCTAAAGTCTTCTAAACTTGTGCAAATACAGGCCTCAATCTAGAAGCAGTATAGGCCCAATGTTAAATCTTACCTTCGCTATCACGATCGGCGCCTCCATTACTCCTTCCTCCGCTCACAGATCGTACGTGCTACGCACGCATGTTACGCTTTATAGACACTGCGCATGCGTGAAACTCCGCCTGCCCCTGACGTTCTTTCTAGTCTATTCCCCGCCCCTTCTCATTCGGCGCAGTGGGGGAAGAGCACATGGCGGAGACACAGCAGGTGTCAGATAATTACACCAACGAGGAGGAGGAGGAGGAAAGCCCGGAGCCTGAAATGTCCTGATCCAGAAGGAGACGATTTAAGGCATGGAATATGTCCTTTGGGGAGATGTTGGAGATGGTGGACATCCAGAAGAAGGCCGACCATGACGGGAAGTATGAACCTTACCCCAACCCCAATGTCAGAAAGGCCAAGATCATGGCGAAAGTGGTCAAAAGTCTGCACCGGAACTTCAGGGTATGACGATCGAAAGATCAGCTCAGGAAGCGGTGATCGGACCTCAAATTAAGGGAGCATGAGCAGTACAGAAGGATCAGGAGAGTGCTGCAAAAAAGTAAGTAGTTGTCCTGTGTTCCTATTCTTTATGTTTAGTACGTTCGTGCTGCTCCATGTGCTTTTCTTAACTGTTGTCCAGTTTAAAATGGCAACTTTTATGTTCATGGGCACATTATTCGTTCGTATGAAACATTGTTCGTTCGGCCTAGAACACACCATTGCTTTGGCCATATGCATTTTAAAACATTTTTTATGGCCTACTTGTCTGAAAATAATTTGGTTGTGTAGATGGGTTTGTAACTAGAATGAAATGCAAACTAGATTCTGTGTAAGGAGAGGACACTCAGCAGCAGTTTTCACATCTGGACTCTGGAGCACTAGTGTGGGACACAAGAACACCCTTTTTATTAGGGGCTCCAGTGTATAGTATAGGGGTATCTCCATCTGTGAAGCTTGTACTAAACAGGTAAATATTCAAGCTTGACAAAGGACAATAAAATTTCAACATCTTGGAACTCAGCCAAAATAGACAATTGTACCCCACTTCCAAGCAATGTTTCATATTTATAGTTCTGCCATCTGTGTGCTAAGTATACCTATTTGTTTTTACATAGGGAATAAAAGGCTCAGAGGACACCCCTCATCTGAGGAGACCACAGACCCCCCACCTCTGGAAGAAGTGGAGACCCACCCAAGCCAAGCAGAGCAGGAGGAGGAAGACATGGTGGAAATTGTCACCACAACAGGTGAGTGTCTGCAACCACAGGCTCAGGTAAGAGATGGATGCCGGCATATTTATAATACATGGTGTGTTTTTGTTTCTATCTTTTTAGGTGATCGTGATGTTGTGGATCCAGGGCATTTTACGTCTGAAAGTGCACAGATCCTGATCGGGGAGATCATGGGGTGTAATAGGGACTTGGAAAACATCCAGAAAAACATCAATGATGTTCAAAATAAAATGAAGAACATCATTGATGTTTTAGGGAGAGTTTAAAACAAATCCAAATCCCTTTGTTTTCTTGTGAGCTAAAAATTTATACCATTTTTTGACATATTTGCGAAAAGCCAAATTTTGAAGATGCACACAGTGTTTCAACATGTGCTATCTGCCATCACGGGAGATCAATGGACGCGTTTTGGGGGTGCAATCCCTTTCTCAATAATAAAGTAGCTGTGAGGAAGGGGTTGCACCCCAAAAACACGTCCCTTGATCTCCCATGATGGCAGGTAGCACATGTTGACATTCGGCAATTTGTGTGCATCTTCAAAATTTGGCTTTTCCTGGGGTGACTTCACCCCATCTGAACGCAATATCAAACACAGTTTGTAAATACTCATGTCTGATATTGCCTTCAAGTTCTACCAAATGTGAACTTTGTAAGTTCAAGATTTGTGTCTTTCTTGTTGGTTTTAAACATGCCTGTTTTATCTTAAATGGACATTGCTACTTTTTCTAATGTGACCCCAAAAATTGTTATACAACAAACATGTTGGTTTGTTTTAAAAACCTTTTCTAAATGCACATGTGATTGTGCTGGTATTAAAAAGATTGTTAATCAAGAATGTGTGGATTATTGTTTCAACACTCCAAAACTTTTGTTGTGCTCTAATTGGTGTTTTCAGTGACAATTGGGGTTATTTCCTAAGGGAAAATCCACTTTGCACTACAAGTGCAGTTTCAACTGCACTTGTAGTGCAAAGTGTCTTTGCCTTTAGTAAATAACACCCAACAGTGCTTTATAATGTTACACAATCACGCCATTTTCAGGACTCACCACATTTCTGTCAGGGTCAGCTAAAAGAAACACAAGCAGTAAATGTCACCAAAGATTTTAGTAGTTATTTTTTTTTATTATTTGAAAAAGGTTTCAGACATTCTCTGGCATATTGATAGCCACCACAAAGTATTCAAGGTATCTTAGCCAGATATCACGGGCACTCAGGGGGGGCAAGCCAGGACGGCCACTTTCAAGCGCCGTCAGGGTTGTTTCATTTAGAATTCCGGCCTCAGGCTCAACTGAGCCAGCATAGTTGGCAGAATGTTGCAGTAAAAAGTTGTGTAGAACACAGCACGCCAGGATGATATGATTCAGTTTGTACTCCGCCGTGTGTATGGGTGTAAGAAATAGGCTGAACCGGCTGCCCATGATTCCAAACGTGTTCTCCACCACTCTTCTGGCTCTGGCCAGCCGGTAATTAAAAACCCTCTGGTCCGGGGTGAGGTTTCTCATCGGGAATGGCCACATAAGATGGTCCCCCAGCGCAAACGCTTCATCCGCAACGAAGACGAATGGGAGTCCTTCCATATTGTCTTTTGGAGGTGGCAAGTCCAAGCTGCCATTCTGGAGATTTTAGGGGGGGGAGCTCTTGGACAGGTAACCCTCTCCACTTCATTGAGAGATGAATGCCTAAATAATGTGTATTACTTTGGCCAGCCCCTACTTAGTTACACTATTGACAGCCCACTGGACAGGTAAGAAGTGTCATAATACAAAGATATAAATACACACTGTACACATTTGAGCACATTTGGAAATTCTGCTATTACCTATCAAGATAATAATTGGATACAAAAACTTTAAACAGTACCATTTGAAAGTATTCAGGCAGGCCCTTGCACTACATGCTTTGGGGAATTCATCCATAAATATGACCACAAAAGAGATGGGTATAGTGTGTATGGGTTTGGCAAAGTCAGCAGATAGATGATTGAGGATAGATAGAGAATTGATATCAGCTGACTTAGCAGTTGGGGGAGGGAGGGTTCCAAATGATTTGGGGACCCCGCAAAAAAAGCCTCTGGCCAGAATTTAAAGCACAAATCACATTTTAAAACATTTTAGGGGGTGTTTGGGGTAAAGCACTACTATGGAGCTGATAAAATACATTGTTAAGTGACTACATGAGGTGAATATAGGGCCAGGAGACCATGCTGGGGAGGTAAGTGAAGGCAAATATGTATGAAGGACAAAAAATTACAGAAAAATCCAGCATGAATGAGGACAAAGGGGACATTTACAGCATATTCCAATCATGGTAATTAGGGAATGAGGAAAGAAATACAATATATTATCAAACATTAAATACAATAAAATGTGATGTTAAAGAATACAAATCTTACCTTAATATATTCCTTCTGCAGGACCTGAATGATGGCAAAACAGATCTCTGAGATAATGATCCCCAGAGCCTGGGGGGAGATGCCTGTCAAGAACTTCAAGTCCTGCAGGCTTCTCCCTGTCGCCAAGTACCGCAGGGTGGTGATGAGCCTCTGCTCCGGAGTGATGGCTTGCCTCATGCAGGTATCCTGCCTGCTGATATAGGGAGTCAGCAAAGCCAACAAACGGTGAAATACGGGGTCCGTCATCCTGAGAAAGTTCCTGAAATCATCAGGATTATTCTCACGGATCTCACGGAGCAAAGGCATGTGACAGAACTGGTCACGCTGGAGCAACCAATTCTTGGTCCATGAACTCCTCCCCACCCTGTTCATGGAGTGGACTTGTGTCAAGGTAAGGACCCCAACACCAAGCCCCCGCACAGCACGAACTCTACGAGGGGTACGTATACGCAACATGGCTAGAAAACGGTTGGCTGCTCAGAAGGAGGTAACAGAACGCACTGAAGAACAGCAAGGCCTGTGAAGAGCGACCTGAAAATCAGTAATGAACGAACAAGAACACAATGATAAATAAATGCGAACTCACTGCACGCACTGAAGAGCAGATACAAACCCACAAGCACAAACTGAACAGCAGAAAACGATCTGAAAGCCACGAGTCTGAAAAAGAGCGAATCGTCTCTCACCAAACTACTACTACTACTAACACGAGATTAGCAAAAGGAGCCCAAAGGGTGCCGTGCTTGGTTAGGACCTGCCCTTGTCTAGTCTCGTTGTACGTGGAGTATGTGACCGCGTTCTTGGCGATCGGAAATTCCGACAACTTTGTGCGACCGTGTGTATGCAAAACAAGTTTGAGCCAACATCCGTTGGAAAAAATCCATGGATTTTGTTGTCGGAATGTCCGATCAATGTCCGATCGTGTGTACGTGGCATATGACCAGTTTGCCTGCCAAAAAAAGGTTACCCTGTTTTTGAAGAACATACTGTATTATACAGTATATATCTTATTTGCAACATTGTTTAAATAAATACTTTGTCTTACGAGGAATTTAGCCATTCTGTTGTTTATTTTCTCCTTCCTCTGTGCTGAGTGGGAGGGTCTGCATGCTATAGTGGCTTGATAGGTTGCAGGTTTGTCATAAGAGAACAAATTCTGAGAAAGATAGTAAGCAATCCAAAGGGTAGGTACATTTCAGGGGAGGTCTATACATGCAACATGTCCCCAGTTGCCATGTTGACAAACAAGGGTCTTTTGAATCATAGGAAATCATAGCTTGTCGAAATTATAGGGTAACTTTTAAATATAAAATTTCAAAATGATTTAGATAAAAATTATTTATGTTATAATAGTTTTTTTTTTTTTTAACAAAGGTGAAGTTACACTTTAAATGTTGATATACTATATATTTTTACATTTAAGTAACACTTTATATTAACACAAATTACATTATATAAAAAATAATAATAATATAATGCAAGTGTCATGTTTCATCGCCAGGAACGTCTTTGGAGAAAAAATCGTGCGCCTTTCAATAATGGAACATGCTATGGAGTGGACCTAAATCGCAATTTTGATGCCCAGTGGTGCAGTAAGTGGTTTAATTCAAATGCCTGGCTAGGTTAAAGGGATTGTAAAGTCAGAAGGTTTTTTATCTTAGTGCATTCTATGCATTAAGATAAAAAAAACCTTCTGTTTGCAGCACCCCCCCCCCCAGCCCCCCTAACACATACCTGAGGTCCCTCTCTGTCCAGCAATGTCCACGAGTGTCTCAGCCATCCGAGATTATCACTCCTGATTGGCTGAGATAAAACAGTAGCAGCGCTATTGGCTCCAGCTTCTGTCAATCAAAGTCAGCTAGCCAATCAGGAGAGAGAGGGGGCTGGGTTGGGGCTCCGTGCCTGAATAGACACAGAGAGCTGTGACTTGGCGCAGGTACCCCCATAGCAAGCTGCTTGCTAAGGGGGCACTCAACAGGAGGGAGGGGCCAGGAGCACAGAAGAGGGTCCCCAGGTAGAGGAGGATCTGGGCTGCTCTGTGCAAAATCACTATACAGAGCAGGTAAGTATAACATGACGCGTATCGGCTCAATATCCTGAGGACGTCATATGACGCCCAGTCAGGATATTGAAACCACTTTGCTCCGTCATTCTGCTATATGGCGGGCAGGAAGTGGTTAAGCACAAATTTCTGATAATTTTATGGAGAGGACTAAGAAGATATAACCTTGCCAATGGTGCAGCAGAAAACATATAGCACAGTGAGGAAGGTTTGTGGTCCAGGATAATAGGACAGTCAAAATTGGAAGCGGTGCCCCCCCCCCAGTTGCGGAATGCCGGCCACCTGCATATCGGAAGCAGTGCGGCCGCTTTATGGGGGCTCTAGTCTAATTTGCCTCTCAGCCCAGTACGCCCCCATAAGACTGGCGCTACACTAACAGTGTAGGGCAAGCCGGTGGGGACCCTTTTCATGCTGCCCCCCTGCAAAATGCACCCTAGGCCTGGGCCTTGTCGACCTAGGCCAGGATACAGTGTTGCAATTACATCACTTCCTGTTATTGTAAACCGTCAGTAATTGGAGATTTCGATGAACTGCTGTTTTAACACAACACCAGCAACCGTATACAGTCTATGTACACGGTATTATGAGTAGATATTTTTATTCCCATACTAACCAACAAAATGGCCGCCACCGCAGCAACGACAACTTTTTCCTTTTTAACCGCTGCTGTGTCAAAACAGCAAACTCTTCATGTACCGGAGTGTACACGCTTTCCGGTATTGTGTCAAAATGGCAAATTATGGAAATCTCCAATTACACTGTCAAGATGGCACAGCTCCCAGACTTTCCGACTGTGTGCTTATGATCATTATCATTATGATGATCAAAGCACAGCACATACTTTACAGGGTCAGTGTCACATGGCTGTTAGGTACTGACTTTGTTAACTGTATGGCTGTACTGTGTGTTACAGACTGTAATACTGTACAGCCATAAATATCAGCACCCAGCAGCCATGTAACACTGACGCAATAAAGTATGTGCTGTTCTGTAATCATCATAATGATAATGATCATAAGCATGAGATGCTAGTTTACACATGTTTGTCTTCTTTTTTTGTTTTTTTTGGGGTTGGGGCAGTAAGAACTCGCAGCTGAGCCCCTGCCCCCCCCCCCCCCCCCCCAACACCACTGCTGCCCTTAAATAACCTTTCAACCAAGCTTTCCAATTATGTCCGCTTTCTAATTTTTTTATGCAGACCTGATTGAATGCGTTATGTAGGTCTATAGGAGTCTGGATGTAATTGAACTAGTGTCCATTTACACCTACCTACCTCCAGGTCTGTGCAGGTCTAGAAAAAAAATGGAAAAGGACTGCGTCCTTTTCTATTTTTCCAGACCTCAATGTGAAATTTGACAGATCAGAGGTAGCCTAATGTAAATGGATACAGGTGCATTTACATCTGGCTACCCATAGAGACATCACAAGTCCACCCCTGTCTGCTGTGTTGTATATGTGGACACAGACTGAGGAGGCATGGATGTCAAAACACTGACATCTGCCCCATTCGGCTCCAATTCAGCAGGGAATCTGCTTACAAATCCTCTGCTGAGCGGAGTTTATAACAGACTGGAGAAAGATAAATATCACTAAAAGACAAAGCTAAAGTCCCATTCACATGATCAGAATTTCAGACTAAAAATACTGCTTTGAAAGCGATTGTGCGATAATCTGATCCTTAGTACACAGCTCATCTAAAATTATCTGAAAGGACAAACACAAAAATGTTTCTACCATCATACAAGAATTTTCGTACTTTAGTAACCTCTTCTTTTTAGATATGAGATTAGCATGCAAAAAAACTGGACAATCTGTCATCCCATAATCTCATCATGTGTACCAGGCTTTCATTTTTTTAGTCGGGTGGGCGGGGTTTAGGATGGGGCCGACGGCGGGGTTAAGGGTGGGGTTAAGGGTGGGGTCAAGGGTGGGGTTGGGGGGCCCCGTTAAGTAGGCTGCACGGGCCCCATGATTTCTAACAGTGGCTCTGCACAGGCTGTCAACAAACATGGAGATAATGCTGGGTTTTCTTATTAGAAGTTTGAATGATTAAAAACGAAGTTAAAAAGGAACAAAATGAATCAATCTTTCCTTATACTATAACTGTGCAGCTTCGTGCCTGAAAGTCCTGAATTATCTCAGTTTGATTTGCATGCCTGATGCACACAAAAGCACAAAAATGTAATGTCATATATCATCCAAAGTGGATTCAGACTCCCAAGCACCAGAGGTGATATTAGGGTTTAGCGCTACCATGGGTTTTATCTTGTGGAATGCAAGATTTGCGGTCCTGGCAAATTTATGTACAGATTCAAGCACCATAATGCTGCATCACCTTTGAACTATGTTCAGCAGATTTACCAAATCCCATTACAGGGCTTTTGTGAGTTTTATGTCTACTTTATGTTGATAGATGATAAACCACAAAACATTACATCACTCCTGTTTATGGCCTACATTCCCTAATTACATTTATCCTGCTGTTGGTCACTTTTACACTGCTTTATCCTCTGCAATATCTTTTTAAAATCATGTTAAATTAACCACAAGAAAATTTGACAGCACCCACAAACACCCAGAGCAGTATAAAAAAGAGAAAAGGTAGTGGTATGCCCACTGAGAGAGTCTGAACCACCAGAAAACACCAGAAAAAAAGAGAAGAGGCACTAAGAAGGGGAGGGAGAGAGGAAGAGAAGGGAGATAAGGTGAATGGAAGGACTGCAGTATCTTTATTCTTGTAATAAAATCCATCCTGTATAGGGAGCTTCGTGTTCGAGTCGAACCCATGTTCGACTCGAACATCGTCTGTTCAGTCGTTCGCCGAATTACGAACGATATGGGCCGTTCATGCCAAATTCGAGTGGCACGTCACGGCCCATAATTCACTGCGGCATCGCAGTGCATTGCTGGCTGATGATTGGCCAAGCATGCACTATGACCCGCATGCTTGTTCAATCACAGCGCTTTGTGTACACAGAGCCGTAATTGGCCAAAGCCAAGGAGGCTTTGGCCAATTATGGCTCAGGGGGTTTAGTACACGCCCCACACTATATAAGGCCACCTGCACGTCGGCCGTGTGTAGTGTGTTCCGGCTTCAGAGAGAGATAGACAGAGAGAGAGACAGTGTAATTTGATTTAAGTTAGATAGGCAGGTCAAGTCAGTTAGCTGCACTTACAGTGTATTGTGTATATATATGCATCCCAGGTGTTGTGTATATATATATATATATATATATATATATATATATATATATATATATATATATATATATATACACTGTATTCAATTTAGCTAGATCCTGTTCTTCCCTTCCTAATATACTGACAGGCAGGCAGGTGTTTTTACAGTATTTCCAGTTACTGTACTGTGTACCCTGCACAGTTGCACCTACAGTATAGCTACCTGCAGCCAGGTGCTTGTGTAGGCTCTTTGAAGTATTTCCAGTTACTGTACTGTGTGCCCTGCACAGTTGCACCTACAGTATAGCTACCTGCAGCCAGGTGCTCGTGTAGGCTCTTGAAGTATTTCCAGTTACTGTACTGTGTACCCTGCACAGTTGCACCTACAGTATAGCTACCTGCAGTCAGGTGCTTGTGTAGGCTCTTTGAAGTATTTCCAGTTACAGTACTGTGTACCCTGCACAGTGCCACCTACAGTATAGCTACCTGCAGCCAGGTGCTTGTGTAGGCTCTTGAAGTATTTCCAGTTACTGTACTGTGTACCCTGCACAGTTGCACAAACAGTATAGCTACCTGCAGCCAGGTGCTTGTGTAGGCTCTTTGAAGTATTTCCAGTTACTGTACTGTGTACCCCGCACAGTTGCACCTAAAGTATAGCTACCTGCAGCCAGGTGCTTGTATAGGCTCTTTGAAGTATTTCCAGTTACTGTACTGTGTACCCCGCACAGTTGCACCTACAGTATAGCTACCTGCAGCCAGGTGCTTGTGTAGGCTCTTTGAAGTATTTACAGTTACTGTACTGTGTACCCCGCACAGTTGTACCTACAGTACAGCTACCTGCAGCCAGGTGCTTGTGTAGGCTCTTTGAAGTATTTACAGTTACTGTACTGTGTACCCCGCACAGTTGCACCTACAGTATAGCTACCTGCAGCCAGGTGCTTGTGTAGGCTCTTGAAGCATTTACAGTTACTGTACTGTGTACCCCTCACAGTTGCATCTACAGTATAGCTACCTGCAGCCAGGTGCTTGTGTAGGCTCTTGAAGTATTTCCAGTTACTGTACTGTGTACCCTGCACAGTTGCACCTACAGTATAGCTACCTGCAGCCAGGCGCTTGTGTAGGCTCTTTGAAGTATTTCCAGTTACTGTACTGTGTACCCCGCACAGTTGCACCTACAGTATAGCTACCTGCAGCCAGGTGCTTGTGTAGGCTCTTTAAAGTATTTCCAGTTACTGTACTGTGTACCCCACACAGTTGCACCTAAAGTATAGCTACCTGCAGCCAGGTGCTTGTGTAGGCTCTTTGAAGTATTTCCAGTTACTGTACTGTGTACCCCGCACAGTTGCACCTACAGTATAGCTACCTGCAGCCAGGTGCTTGTGTAGGCTCTTTGAAGTTTTTCCAGTTACTGTACTGTGTACCCCTCACAGTTGCACCTACAGTATAGCTACCTCCAGCCAGGTGCTTGTGTAGGCTCTTTAAAGTATTTCCAGTTACTGTACTGTGTACCCCGCACAGTTGCACCTACAGTATAGCTACCTGCAGCCAGGGGCTTTTGTAGGCTCTTTGAAGTATTTACAGTTACTGTAGTCTGTACCCTGCACAGTTGCACCTACAGTATAGCTACCTGCAGCCAGGTGCTTGTGTAGGCTCTTGAAGTATTTCCAGTTACTGTACTGTGTACCCCGCACAGTTGCACCTACAGTATAGCTACCTGCAGCCAGGTGCTTGTGTGGGCTCTTTGAAGTATTTCCAGTTACTGTACTGTGTACCCCGCACAGTTGCACCTACAGTATAGCTACCTGCAGCCAGGTGCTTGTGTAGGCTCTTTGAAGTATTTACAGTTACTGTACTGTGTACCCCGCACAGTTGTACCTACAGTACAGCTACCTGCAGCCAGGTGCTTGTGTAGGCTCTTTGAAGTATTTACAGTTACTGTACTGTGTACCCCGCACAGTTGCACCTACAGTATAGCTACCTGCAGCCAGGTGCTTGTGTAGGCTCTTGAAGCATTTACAGTTACTGTACTGTGTACCCCTCACAGTTGCATCTACAGTATAGCTACCTGCAGCCAGGTGCTTGTGTAGGCTCTTGAAGTATTTCCAGTTACTGTACTGTGTACCCCGCACAGTTGCACCTACAGTATAGCTACCTGCAGCCAGGCGCTTGTGTAGGCTCTTTGAAGTATTTCCAGTTACTGTACTGTGTACCCCGCACAGTTGCACCTACAGTATAGCTACCTGCAGCCAGGTGCTTGTGTAGGCTCTTTAAAGTATTTCCAGTTACTGTACTGTGTACCCCACACAGTTGCACCTAAAGTATAGCTACCTGCAGCCAGGTGCTTGTGTAGGCTCTTTGAAGTATTTCCAGTTACTGTACTGTGTACCCCGCACAGTTGCACCTACAGTATAGCTACCTGCAGCCAGGTGCTTGTGTAGGCTCTTTGAAGTTTTTCCAGTTACTGTACTGTGTACCCCTCACAGTTGCACCTACAGTATAGCTACCTCCAGCCAGGTGCTTGTGTAGGCTCTTTAAAGTATTTCCAGTTACTGTACTGTGTACCCCGCACAGTTGCACCTACAGTATAGCTACCTGCAGCCAGGGGCTTGTGTAGGCTCTTTGAAGTATTTACAGTTACAGTAGTCTGTACCCTGCACAGTTGCACCTACAGTATAGCTACCTGCAGCCAGGTGCTTGTGTAGGCTCTTGAAGTATTTCCAGTTACTGTACTGTGTACCCTGCACAGTTGCACCTACAGTATAGCTACCTGCAGCCAGGTGCTGGTGTAGGCTCTTTGAAGTTTTTCCAGTTACTGTACTGTGTACCCCTCACAGTTGCACCTACAGTATAGCTACCTCCAGCCAGGTGCTTGTGTAGGCTCTTTAAAGTATTTCCAGTTACTGTACTGTGTACCCCGCACAGTTGCACCTACAGTATAGCTACCTGCAGCCAGGGGCTTTTGTAGGCTCTTTGAAGTATTTACAGTTACTGTAGTCTGTACCCTGCACAGTTGCACCTACAGTATAGCTACCTGCAGCCAGGTGCTTGTGTAGGCTCTTGAAGTATTTCCAGTTACTGTACTGTGTACCCCGCACAGTTGCACCTACAGTATAGCTACCTGCAGCCAGGTGCTTGTGTGGGCTCTTTGAAGTATTTCCAGTTACTGTACTGTGTACCCCGCACAGTTGCACCTACAGTATAGCTACCTGCAGCCAGGTGCTTGTGTAGGCTCTTTGAAGTATTTACAGTTACTGTACTGTGTACCCCGCACAGTTGTACCTACAGTACAGCTACCTGCAGCCAGGTGCTTGTGTAGGCTCTTTGAAGTATTTACAGTTACTGTACTGTGTACCCCGCACAGTTGCACCTACAGTATAGCTACCTGCAGCCAGGTGCTTGTGTAGGCTCTTGAAGCATTTACAGTTACTGTACTGTGTACCCCTCACAGTTGCATCTACAGTATAGCTACCTGCAGCCAGGTGCTTGTGTAGGCTCTTGAAGTATTTCCAGTTACTGTACTGTGTACCCCGCACAGTTGCACCTACAGTATAGCTACCTGCAGCCAGGCGCTTGTGTAGGCTCTTTGAAGTATTTCCAGTTACTGTACTGTGTACCCCGCACAGTTGCACCTACAGTATAGCTACCTGCAGCCAGGTGCTTGTGTAGGCTCTTTAAAGTATTTCCAGTTACTGTACTGTGTACCCCACACAGTTGCACCTAAAGTATAGCTACCTGCAGCCAGGTGCTTGTGTAGGCTCTTTGAAGTATTTCCAGTTACTGTACTGTGTACCCCGCACAGTTGCACCTACAGTATAGCTACCTGCAGCCAGGTGCTTGTGTAGGCTCTTTGAAGTTTTTCCAGTTACTGTACTGTGTACCCCTCACAGTTGCACCTACAGTATAGCTACCTCCAGCCAGGTGCTTGTGTAGGCTCTTTAAAGTATTTCCAGTTACTGTACTGTGTACCCCACACAGTTGCACCTAAAGTATAGCTACCTGCAGCCAGGTGCTTGTGTAGGCTCTTTGAAGTATTTCCAGTTACTGTACTGTGTACCCCGCACAGTTGCACCTACAGTATAGCTACCTGCAGCCAGGTGCTTGTGTAGGCTCTTGAAGCATTTACAGTTACTGTACTGTGTACCCCTCACAGTTGCATCTACAGTATAGCTACCTGCAGCCAGGTGCTTGTGTAGGCTCTTGAAGTATTTCCAGTTACTGTACTGTGTACCCCGCACAGTTGCACCTACAGTATAGCTACCTGCAGCCAGGCGCTTGTGTAGGCTCTTTGAAGTATTTCCAGTTACTGTACTGTGTACCCCGCACAGTTGCACCTACAGTATAGCTACCTGCAGCCAGGTGCTTGTGTAGGCTCTTTAAAGTATTTCCAGTTACTGTACTGTGTACCCCACACAGTTGCACCTAAAGTATAGCTACCTGCAGCCAGGTGCTTGTGTAGGCTCTTTGAAGTATTTCCAGTTACTGTACTGTGTACCCCGCACAGTTGCACCTACAGTATAGCTACCTGCAGCCAGGTGCTTGTGTAGGCTCTTTGAAGTTTTTCCAGTTACTGTACTGTGTACCCCTCACAGTTGCACCTACAGTATAGCTACCTCCAGCCAGGTGCTTGTGTAGGCTCTTTAAAGTATTTCCAGTTACTGTACTGTGTACCCCGCACAGTTGCACCTACAGTATAGCTACCTGCAGCCAGGGGCTTGTGTAGGCTCTTTGAAGTATTTACAGTTACTGTAGTCTGTACCCTGCACAGTTGCACCTACAGTATAGCTACCTGCAGCCAGGTGCTTGTGTAGGCTCTTGAAGTATTTCCAGTTACTGTACTGTGTACCCCGCACAGTTGCACCTACAGTATAGCTACCTGCAGCCAGGTGCTTGTGTGGGCTCTTTGAAGTATTTCCAGTTACTGTACTGTGTACCCCGCACAGTTGCACCTACAGTATAGCTACCTGCAGCCAGGTGCTTGTGTAGGCTCTTGAAGTATTTCCAGTTACTGTACTGTGTACCCCGCACAGTTGCACCTACAGTATAGCTACCTGCAGCCAGGTGCTTGTGTAGGCTCTTGAAGTATTTCCGGTGACTGTACTGTGTACCCCGCACAGTTGCACCTACAGTATAGCTACCTGCAGCCAGGTGCTTGTGTATGCTCTTGAAGTATTTCCAGTTACTGTACTGTGTACCCAGCACAGTTGCACCTACAGTATAGCTACCTGCAGCCAGGTGCTTGTGTAGGCTCTTTGAAGTATTTCCAGTTACTTTACTGTGTACCCCGCACAGTTGCACCTACAGTATAGCTACCTGCAGCCAAGTGCTTGTGTAGGCTCTTTGAAGTATTTCCAGTTACTGTACTGTGTACCCCGCACAGTTTTACCTACAGTATAGCTACCTGCAGCCAGGTGCTTGTGTAGGCTCTTTGAAGTATTTCCAGTTACTGTACTGTGTACCCCGCACAGTTGCACCTACAGTATAGCTACCTGCAGCCAGGTGCTTGTGTAGGCTCTTGAAGTATTTCCAGTTCCTGTACTGTGTACCCCGCACAGTTGCACCTACAGTATAGCTACCTGCAGCCAGGTGCTTGTGTAGGCTCTTGAAGTATTTCCGGTGACTGTACTGTATACCCTGCACAGTTGCACCTACAGTATAGCTACCTGCAGCCAGGTGCTTGTGTATGCTCTTGAAGTTTTTCCAGTTACTGTACTGTGTACCCAGCACAGTTGCACCTACAGTATAGCTACCTGCAGCCAGGTGCTTGTGTAGGCTCTTTGAAGTATTTCCAGTTACTGTACTGTGTACCCCGCACAGTTGCACCTACAGTATAGCTACCTGCAGCCAGGTGCTTATGTAGGCTCTTTGAAGTATTTCCAGTTACTGTACTGTGTACCCCGCACAGTTGCACCTACAGTATAGCTACCTGCAGCCAGGTGCTTGTGTAGGCTCTTGAAGTATTTCCAGTTACTGTACTGTGTACCCCGCACAGTTGCACCTACAGTATAGCTACCTGCAGTCAGATGCTTGTGTAGGCTCTTTGAAGCATTTCCAGTTACTATACTGTGTACCCCGCACAGTTGCACCTACAGTATAGCTACCTGCAGCCAAGTGCTTGTGTAGGCTCTTTGAAGTATTTCCAGGTACTGTACTGTGTACCCCGCACAGTTGCACCTACAGTATAGCTACCTGCAGCCAGGTGCTTGTGTAGGCTCTTGAAGTATTTCCAGTTACTGTACTGTGTACCCCGCACAGTTGCACCTACAATATAGCTACCTGCAGCCAGGTGCTTGTGTAGGCTCTTTGAAGTATTTCCAGTTACTGTACTGTGTACCCTGCACAGTTGCACCTACAGTATAGCTACCTGCAGCCAGGTGCTTGTGTAGGCTCTTGAAGTATTTCCAGTTACTGTACTGTGTACCCTGCACGGTTGCACCTACAGTATAGCTACCTGAAGACAAGTGCAGGTGTTCTAATACTAATAATACTACAGGCAGGCAGTTGATTCTGCTAGCTGCAGTATAATCGGTATATATATATACATCCCAGTTTTGTGCACCTCACTGCAGGCCAATAGTATGTCTGGAAGGCCAACAAGGAGAGGCAGACAGTCACAAGCCAATAAAAGAGGGCAAGCAGGCTCTGTCTAGAGGCAACAGTGGTGGTCGTGGACATGGTGCATCTTCATCAGCACGTGGCCGTGGGACACGCTTGGCGTTTTTTTCGGCAGCTGGCCATGTTGAGCCGCAACATGTGGAGGACTTGGTTGAGTGGATGACCGAGCCGTCCTCATCCTCCGCATCCTCTCTCACCCAGACTCAGGGTACTTTGTCTGAGAAAGCAGCTGCCAACGTGGCCTCTTCCCTCGGCTCAATGGCATCAGTGACTCCATCCCTAACCCCACCATGTCCTCCTGAGGAGTCCCCCTAACTGTTTGACCACAGTGTTGGGTACATGCTCCAGGAGGATGCCCAGCGTTTTGAAGGCTCCGATGATGGTACTCAGCTAGAGGAAGGCAGTAACATGAGCCCAGACAGAGGGGGTGCCCAAGAAAGACAGCAATCTGGCAGTCATGTTCCCCCTGCTGCAGCATACTGCCAGGTTTGCTCCAGTGATGAGGAGGGAGGGGATGATGGGGTCACTGGCTCCACGTGGGTGCCTGATAGAAGAGAGAAGGAGGAGGCACATCACCAACGAGGCAGGATGCCCTCCAGGGGCCAGCCTAAGGGCAGCACACTGACTGCATCACACCACAGAGCTCTGCATGTGCAGGGCGCTGCTGTCTCTGTGCGTTATTCCAAAAGTTCTTTGGTGTGGGCCTTTTTTGAGACGAGTGCATCAGATCCCACTGCTGCTATTTGCAGCATATGTCTCAAGCGTATCTCGCGTGGCCAAAACATCTCCCGCTTGGGCACCACATGCTTGACCAGACATATGTTGACCTGCCATGCAGTTCGTAGGCAAGCGTACCTTAAAGACCCACACCAAAGAACAAAGAGGACCTCTCCTTGCTCCTCATCAGCTGGGATCTCCAACCCCACTATACCTTCAGTCCTCTCTGAGACCTGCACTGAGAGGAATGAAGGTGTAGAATTAGGTGTGTCACAGCCAAGTGCTTGCGGGCAATCTACTATCGGTACAGCAACGTCAGATTGTACCAGGCAAATTTCCCTGCCCCAGCTGCTGCACCGCAGAAAGAAGTTCGCTCCCAGCCATCCACATGCCCAGCGGTTGAATGCTAGCTTGAAAAAATTGCTAGCACTTCAACTGCTACCTTTTTAGTTGGTAGACTCTGCCCCCTTCCGTGAGTTTGTGGAATGTGCAGTTCCTCAGTGGCAGGTTCCCTAACGCCACTTTTTTTCATGGAAGGCAATTCCGGCTCTCTACCGGCATGTGGAAGGCAATGTCTTGGCCTCGCTGGACAGGGTGGTCAGCGGTAAGGTGCATATTACTGACTCATGGTCCAGCAGGCATGGACAGGGACGTTACAGGGACGTTACCTAAGTTTCACGGCGCATTGGGTGACTCTGGGGCTACGCAAGTACGCAGGCCAAAAGATGCCATGTGGTGCTTGAGCTGTTGTGCTTGGGGGCCAGGAGCCACGCTGGGGCAGAGATTCTGTCAGCTGTGCAGGGGCACGTTCAGAGGTGGTTGACGCAACGCCAACTTAAGGCAGGAATGGTGGTTTGCGACAATGGCACCTACCTTCTCTCCGCCCTCCGACAGGGACAACTGACCCATGTGCCCTGTTTGGCTCATGTCCTTAACTTGGTGGTGCAGTGGTTCTTGGGCAGGTACCCGGGCTTACAGGATGTCCTGAGGCAGACCAGGAAAGTCTGTGTGCATTTCCACCGGTCATATAATGCCAGTGCTCGGCTGGCAGACCTCCAAAAGGAATTTAACCTGCCCAAGAACTGCCTAATCTGTGACATGCCCACCAGGTGGAACTTAACGTTGGCCATGCTGCAGCGGCTGCACACGCAGCAGAGGACCATCAATGAGTACCTGTGCAACTATGGCACCAGGACAGGGTCAGGGGAGCTTGTTTTTTTTCCCCAAGCCAGTGGGCCATGATCAGGGATGCATGCACTGTCCTGTCACCATTTGAGGAGGCCACGAGGATGGTGAGCAGTGACAGTGCATGCATCATTTACACTGTCCCCCTTGTCCACCTGTTGGAGCACACGCTGTGTGGAATAATGGACAAGGCACTTGAGGCAGAACAGAAGCAGGAAGAGGAGGACTTCCTTAGCTCTTCAGGCCCCCTTTATCCAGACAGTGTTCCTGCGTGCCCGCCGATTGCACAGGAAGAGGGCGAGGAGGAGGATTGTGTCAGCATGGAGGTGGAGCACTCAGCATCAGCAGCAGTCTTTAAGGGATCATTTACAGTCCCAAGAAACCCATGGACTTGTACGTGGCTGGGAGGAGGTGACTGCGGATCAGGTCGTCCTTAGTGACCCAGAGGACTCCGGACCGAATGCCTCAGCAAACCTACGCTGCACGGTCTCCCTGATCCTGCAAAGCCTGCGGAAGGATACTCGTATTCGTGGTATCAAGGAGAGGGATCAATACTGGCTGGCAACCCTCCTTGATCCACATTACAATGGTAAGGTTGCGGACCTTATCTTGCCGTCGCAGAGGGAGCAAAGGATGAAACATCTTCGGGAGGCCTTGCAGAAAGGTCTGTGCAACGCGTTCCCAGAGACTGGGAGGTTACAAACTCCTGTTCCTGGACAACGTGTTGCTGGGGCTTCGGTCAGTCAAAGAAGGAGCGGTGGAGAAGGTGGCCGTCTGACCGATGCGTTCAGACAATTTTTTAGTCCGCAGCCCCAAGGTATGATCGGTTCCAGCAACCATCGCCAGCGTCTGTTTTACATGGTGCAGGAATACCTAGGGGCAAGATCTGACTTGGACACCTTTCCCACCGAAAATCCCTGGGTTACTGGGTCTTGAGGATGGATCACTGGCCAGAGCTTGCACAGTATGCAATTGAGCTACTGGCCTGTCCTGCATCCAGCGTTCTTTCGGAATGCACATTCAGTGCTGCTGGAGGTTTTGTAACCGATCACAGGGTGCGTCTGTCCACCGACTCGGTCGATCGACTGACCTTCATAAAAATGAATCAGTCTTGGATCACCACCAGCTACCAAGCACCTGATGCTGATGTAACCGAATAATTTTTTTTTAAATGTCAGATCCCTTCAAGACTGCCTATGCTGATGCTGAGTGACTATCCTGTTATGCTGAGTGATTATCCTCTTCCTCCTCAATGATAGCTTGTAAGAACATTTTTGGTTCTGGGCGCCGCCACCAGTGGCTAAGGACCAATTTTTCAGCCCCTGTTTAACAGGGGCGTGTAATTACAATTTTTGATGCAATATTTTGCAGGAGGGTTCATTGCTGCGCTCAACTAAAGTATCTGTGAGGGGTTGCAGTGTTGAGGCACCAGCACCAGTGCCTAAGGCCCAATTTTTCAGCCCCTTTTTAACAGGGACATGTAATTACAATTATTGATCTAATATTTCACAGCAGGGCCCGTTCCAGCGCCCACCAAGAGTAACTGTAAGGACTTACATTGTTGGTGCACCAGCACCACCACCACCAAAGGCCCAATTTTTCTGCCCCTGTTCAACAGGTGCATGTAATTACAATTCTTGATCTAATATTTCACAGCAGGGCCAGTTTCTGCGCCCACCAAGAGTAACTGTGAGGACTTAAAGTGTTGTGGCACCAGCACCACCACCACCACAGGCCCCATTTTTCTGCCCCTGTTCAACAGGTGCATGTAATTACAATTATTGATCTAATATTTCACAGTAGGGCCCGTTCCAGCGCCCACCAAGAGCAACTGTGAGGACTTACAGTGTTGTGGCACCAGCACCACCACCATCACCAAAGGCCCAATTTTTCTGCCGCTGTTCAACAGGGGCATGTAATTACAATTCTTGATCTAATATTTCACAGCAGGGCCCTGTGAGGGCTTACAGTGTTGTGGCAACACCAACACCTAAGGCCCAAATTTCTGTTGAGTATATAGGGCAGGCCCCTACTTTCAAACATCCAACTTACAAACGACTCCTACTTGAAAACGGAAGGAGACAACAGGAAGTGAGATAAAAATCTCCTGTAAGAGTTAATATGGGAAAAACGTTTCTTCTTTCCACTGATGCTTTATCACCAATCCTTGTTTCACTAAAAACCCCAAATTTTCTAAAAACATTTGTCATTGGGACAGAAAGTGAGGTGAAATCTTCTGAAGAGGTGCACAGACAGCAAAACAAATGTCACAGGGGTGATAACCCTTCCATATGTTTTCCAAAAAGTTAAAATAGATTTTTTGGCTGGAGCTAAACACGTTAAAAATGTACCAGTTAAAAATTACAAACAGATTCTACTTAACAACAAACCTACAGTCCCTGTTTTGTTTGCACCGCCTGTATACTGCTGTTCAGAGTATATAGGGCCTGGTGACCCCACGTCTTTCCTGTTTTTAATTTGGGTGCAGGGTTCCCCTTAATATCTATACAAGACCCAAAGGGCCTGGTAATGGACTGGGGGGTACTTATGCAATTTGTCTCACTGATTTTCATCCATATTGCCAGGACCCGACATTACATTAAAGCCGCAAGCAGTTTTAAATGACTTTAAAAATGTCATTTTGTGCAGGGACTGTTCTAAGCACAGGAAACACGCGCCACTTTACAGGCATACTATAGACACCTCCCAGGTACGATATTTAAAGGAATATTTCACTTTTTTTTTTTTTTTACTTTAAGCACTGTTAAAATCACTGCTCCCGAAAAAACTGCAGTTTTTAAAACTTTTTTTTGCATTGATACATGTCCCCTGGGGCAGGGTCCCCAAACCCTTTTTAGGACAATACCATGCAAATTAGCCTTTAAAATTAGCACTTTTGATTTCGAACGTTCGAGTCCCATAGACGTCAATGGGGTTCTAACGTTCGTGCGAATTTTCGGTCTGTTCGCAGGTTCTGGCGCGAACCGAACCGGGGGGGGGGTGTTCAGCTCATCCTTAATCCTGTGCCATTTGTCTCTAGTAGACTTAGAACTAGCCTTGTTCATTAAATTGTTATGCCAATGGCCCGTTTCACACTAATGTATCATCTGTGGTCTCATAAAGTGGTTATAAACGCTCATATATACCCAGTGAAGTGAACAGCCTCAGATGATACATAGACATAAAACAAATCTCCCTACATAAGTTTTACTTGTATAACTGCTGTCTTCCCCTTTCTAAACCCTTTGGAAAGTTCAGATTGTGTTAGAAATCTTTTTTCCTCTTTCAGCAGCACATAAAGATGGGTGGCGAGAGTGGACTTACACTGTGTGAGAGCTGATTGGAGGAAAGGGACACCCCCCCTCTACATAGGCAGAGGAATGAAGGAACATGCAGAGCTGTAGTCTGAATAGTCTGAATGTCCCCCTAAGCTCCTTCCTTGATACAAATTTTCAGCTCATGTTATGTTAGAGAATTTTTCAGATATGACTCATGCCTATAAGAGGGAAATGGAGCACCAGAGAGAAACATAGTTAGAGCTTTTGAGAGAGATAAGTAAACACTACAAATATATGTGCTTAGGTCAAATTTCATAAATGGGGTTTGCAACCACTTTGATTTAAAGCGTATCTCCAGCTTTTAGTGAAGTTTAAAAAGTTCCTTTGCATCAAGGTGGTCCAAATGAACTATTTACTTCACTAAGAGATACAGCATCTCTCAGTGTTGTGTTCCAATCGTAAAAAAAAGAAAAAGATTCCACCATCGACAGAACCAGGTGTTCTGTCGCCAACATCCCAAATAATTGAGAACCAAGAAATAACCCCCTTAGGAGTGGGACTTTAAAGGCCACATAAACACCAAGCATTAATAAGTATACATTTTATTACAAACGAAATTGAAATATAACAATAAAATCATGTCTGTGCAAAGTAGACATGTGCACACTGAAATATTTCGTTTCGGAATTTCATTTTCGTCCGAAAAATAAATGTATTTAGTTACTCACGAAATTCGTTTTTATTTATTTCGTTTTTCGTTAAAAATTGCATTAGTCCGAAAATCCAAATTAAGGTCGAATCTGTCATTGAAGGCTTATGGTGTCTGTCGAAAGTTCAAAGAAGAACAGCTAAACTGTACGACACCAGTAGTTTACCTGCTCCATCGAATCTTCTTAGAACTTTCAACAGACACCATAAGCCAAAGTACGTGTGTACTTAGTTCTAGCTATTTTACTGCTCCTCCTCTTTGGTTACAATCAGCCAATAACATTCATCATCATCATTATTTTTATCTACCTTTTCTCCCCTACGTTTAATCTTTTCCCCCATACGTCGAATCTTTTCTCCCCTACGTCAAATCTTTTCTCTCTATGTCGAATCTTTTCTCTCTATGTAGAATAATCTTGGACTAATAGAGCTAAGGTTAGGCACATTCGACCACAGGTTTGATGGACACAGATTGTTATTGTCATCATCATGTCGAATCTCCTATCTATATCGAACTGTTGTAGCAACGAAAACGAAAATAAAGCATTTGTTTATGTCGGATCTTTTGTTTTTTGGATTCTGCACTTTCGTTATCGTTTGTTAAAACGATAACGAAAATACCTGAAATTCGGACGAAAACAAATGCACATGTCTAGTGCAAAGACAAATACAAATTGTCACTTTGAATTGATGTATGAAATATACAGATACTTAATGATTCTCCAATATACCCAATGCATTTCTGGCTATAAATGCCTTTCTTCAGGGGTAGTAACAAGGAGATCTGTATTCGTACAATAGTTCTATTAATAAAAAGCATACAGCATACAGCATTATAGAGGACATTAAAGAGAGCCACAATACATTCAACAGTTTAGGCTTCACATACCATTTAGCATCTTGTACACTCATGCACTTGATAAAAGAAAGATCTACATAAGGTCAGTTGCCAACAGGTAAGTCGGACAGGGGAGATGGAACAGACGGCCACCCCCGAAGCAAGAGATACCCCTACGGAGGTCGACCTCAATGAGGGCCACAGATAGAGAACATCACAGATAGTCTGACCTAAAAGATCAGAAAAATTGTATACTAATGTCAAAATAGTATATGTATGCACACATGTATTGTAAAGAATCCTTACATACCTGGATAATAGGGATGAGCCAAACACCCCCCGGTTCTTTTCGCACCAGAACCTGCGAACGGACCGAAAGTTCGCACGAACGTTAGAACCCCATTGACGTCTATGGGACTCAAACGTTCGAAATCAAAAGTGCTCATTTTAAAGGCTAATTTGCATGGTATTGTCCTAAAAAGGGTTTGGGGACCCGGGTCCTACCCCATGGGGACATGTATCAATGCAAAAAAAACTTTTAAAAATGGCCGTTTTTTCGGGAGCAGTGATTTTAATGATGCTTAAAGTAAAAAAAAAAAAGTGAAATATTCCTTTAAATATCGTACCTGGGGGGTGTCTATAGTATGCCTGTAAAGTGACGTGTGTTTCCCGTGTTTAGAACAGTCCCTGCACCAAATGTCATTTTTAAAGGAAAAAATCTCATTTAAAACTGCTTGCGGGTTTAATGTAATGTCGGGTCATGGCAATATGGATGAAAATCGGTGAGACAAACGGCATGGGTACCCCCCCAGTCCATTACCAGGCCCTTTGGGTCTTGTATGGATATTAAGGGGAACCCCGCACCCAAATTAAAATAAGGAAAGGTGTGGGGCCACCAGGCCCTATATACTCTGAACAGCAGTATACAGGCGGTGCAAACAAGACAGGGACTGTAGGTTTGTTGTTAAGTAGAATCTCTTTGTAATTTTGATCGGGTACATTTTTAACGTGTTTAGCTCCAGCCAAAAAATCTTTTTTAAGCTTTTTGGAAAACATAGGGAAGGTTTATCACCCCTGTGACATTTGTTTTGCTGTCTTTCCTTCTCTTCAGAAGATTTCACCTCACTTTTTGTCCCAATGAAAAATGTTTTTTGAAAATTTGGGCTTTTTTTCTGGAACAAGGATTGGAAAGCATCAGTGGAAAGGAGAAATTTTTTTCCCATATTAACTCTTACAGGAGAGAATTTCCCTTTCTAGGGGTAGATTTCATCTCACTTCCTGTTGTCTCCTTCCGTTTGCAAGTAGGAGTCGTTTGTAAGTTAGATGTTTGAAAGTAGGGTCCTGCCCTATATACTCAGCAGAAATTTGGGCCTTAGGTGTTGCTGTGGCCACAACACTGTAAGCCCTCACAGGGCCCTGCTGTGAAATATTAGATCAAGAATTGTAATTACATGCCCCTGTTGAACAGGAGCTGAAAAATTAGGCCTTAGGCACTGGTGCTGGTGCCACAACACTGCAACCCCTCACAGACACTCTAGTTGGAACGCAGGAACAAGCCCTGCTGCAAAGTATTGCATCAAAAATTGTAATTACACGCCCCTGTTAGACAGGGGCAGAAAAATTGGGCCTTAGGCACTGGTGCTGGTGCCACAACACTGCAACCCCTCACAGACACTCTAGTTGGAATGCAGGAACGAGCCCTGCTGCAAAGTATTGCATCAAAAATTGTAATTACACGCCCCTGTTAGACAGGGGCAGAAAAATTGGGCCTTAGGCACTGGTGCTGGTGCCACAACACTGCAACCCCTCACAGACACTCTAGTTGGAATACAGGAACGAGCCCTGCTGCAAAGTATTACATCGAAAATTGTAATTACATGCCCCTGTTAAACAGAGGCTGAAAAATTGTGCCTTAGGCACTGGTGGTGGCGCCCAGAACCAAAAATGTTCTTACAAGCTATCAGCGTGATGATTGAGGAGGAAGAGGATAATTACTCAGGGATAGTCACTCAGCATCAGCATAGGCAGTCTTTGAAGGGATCTGAGATTTCAAAAAAAATTATTCGGTTACATCAGCATCAGGTGCTTGGTAGCTGGTGGTGATCCAAGACTGATTCATTTTTATGAAGGTCAGTCGATCGACCGAGTCAGTGGACAGACGCACCCTGTGATCGGTTACAACGCCTCCAGCAGCACTGAATGTGCGTTCCGAAAGAACGCTGGATACAGGACAGGCCAGTAGCTCAATTGCATACTGTGCAAGCTCTGGCCAGTGATCCATCCTCAAGACCCAGTAACCCAGAGGATTTTCGGTGGGAAAGGTGTCCAAGTCTGATCTTGCCCCTAGGTATTTCTGCACCATGTAAAATAGACGCTGGCGATGGTTGCTGGAACCGATCATACCTTGGGGCTGCGGACCAAAAAATTGTCTGAACGCATCGGTCAGACGGCCACCTTCTCCACAGCTCCTTCTTTGACTGACCGAAGCCTCAGCAACACGTTGTCCAGAAACAGGAGTTTGTAACCTCCCAGTCTCTGGGAACGCGTTGCACAGACCTTTCTGCAAGGCCTCCCGAAGATGTTTCATCCTCTGCTCCCTCTGCGATGGCAAGATAAGGTCCGCAACCTTACCCTTGTAACGTGGATCAAGAAGGGTTGCCAGCCAGTATTGGTCCTTCTCCTTGATACCACGAATACGAGGATCCTTACGCAGGCTTTGCAGGATCAGGGAGGCCATGCAGCGTAGGTTTGCTGAGGCATTCGGTCCGGAGTCCTCTGGGTCACTAAGGACGACAACGTCCGCACTGGCGTAGGGAAAAAAAACCAAGCTCCCCTGACCCTGTCCTGGTGCCATAGTCGCACAGGTACTCATTGATGGCCCTCTGCTGCGTGTGCAGCCGCTGCAGCATGGCCAACGTTGAGTTCCACCTGGTGGGCATGTCACAGATTAGGCGGTTCTTGGGCAGGTTAAACTCCTTTTGGAGGTCCGTCAGCCGAGCACTGGCATTATATGACCGGCGGAAATGCACACAGACTTTCCTGGCCTGCCTCAGGACATCCTGTAAGCCCGGGTACCTGCCCAAGAACCGCTGCACCACCAAGTTAAGGACGTGAGCCAAACAGGGCACATGGGTCATTTGTCCCTGTCGGAGGGCAGAGAGGAGGTTGGTGCCATTGTCGCAAACCACCATTCCTGCCTTAAGTTGGCGTGGCGTCAACCACCTCTGAACCTGCCCCTGCAGAGCTGAACAGAACCTCTGCCCCAGTGTGGCTCCTGTCCCCCAAGCACACCAGCTCAAGCACCGCATGGCATCTTTTGGCCTGCGTACTTGCGTAGCCCCTTGAACGACTACGGAGCACCGCTGGTTCCGAGGAAGAGGCCATGGAGGAAGAAGAAGAGGAGGGGGTGGAGGAGAGAGGTGTGTCACAATCATTAGCATTTTGAAGGCGTGGTGGCGGAACAACCTCCAACACTACTGCACCTTGTCCTGCATCCTTCCCAGCTGCCAGCAGAGTCACCCAATGCGCCGTGAAACTTAGGTAACATCCCTGTCCATGCCTACTGGACCATGAGTCAGCGGTAATATGCATCTTACCGCTGACCGCCCTGTCCAGCGAGGCATGGACATTGCCTTCCACATGCCGGTAGAGAGCCGGAATCGCCTTCCGTGAGAAAAAGTGGCGTTTGGGTACCTGCCACTGAGGAACCGCACATTCCACAAACTCACGGAAGGGGGCAGAGTCTACCAACTGAAAAGGCAGCAGTTGAAGTGCTAGCAATTTTGCCAAGCTAGCATTCAACCGCTGGGCATGTGGATGGCTGGGAGCAAACTTCTTTCGGCGGTGCAGCAGCTGGGGCAGGGAAATTTGCCTGGTACAATCTGACGTCAGTGTACCAAAAGCAGATTGCCCACAAGTACTTGGCTGTGACACACCTAATTCTACACCTTCATTCCTCTCACTGCAGGTCTCAGAGAGGACTGGAGGTCTAGTGGGGTTGGAAATCTCAGCTGATGAGGAGCAAGGAGAGATCCTCTTTGTTCTTTGGTGTGGGTCTTTTAGATACGCTTGCCAACGAACTGCATGGCAGGTCAACATATGTCTGGTCAAGCATGTGGTACCCAAGCGGGAGATGTTTTGGCCACGTGAGATACGCTTGAGACATATGTTGCAAATAGCAGCGGTGCGATCTGATGCACTCATCTCAAAAAAGGCCCACACCAAAGAACCTTTTGAATAACGCGCAGAGACTGCAGCGCCCTGCACATGTGGAGCTTTGGGGTGTGATGCAGTCAATGTGCTGCCCTTAGGCTGGCCCCTGGAGGGCATCCTGCCTCGTTGGTGATGTGCCGCCTCCTCCTCCTCCTCCTCCTCCTCCTCCTCTCTCCTATCAGGCACCCACGTTGAGTCAGTGACCTCATCATCCCCTCCCTCCTCATCACTGGAGAAAACCTGGCAGTATGCTGCAGCAGGGGGAGCATGACTGCCAGATTGCTGTCCTTCTTGGGCACCCCCTCTGTCCGTGCTCATGTTACTGCCTTCATCGAGCTCAGTATCATCATCAGAGCCTTCCTAACGCTGGGCATCCTCCTGGAGCATGTACCCAACACTGTGGTCAAACAGTTCGAGGGACTCCTCAGGAGGACATGGTGGAGCTAGGGAAGGAGCCACTGATGACATTGAGCCGAGGGAAGAGGCCGCTGCTTTGCCAGACAAAGCACCCTGGGCATGGGTGAGAGAGGATGAGGAGGATGAGGACGGCTTGTTCATCCACTCGACCAAGTCTTCCGCATGTTGCGGCTCAACACGGCCAGCTGCCGAAAAAAAGGCCAAGCGTGTCCCATGGCCACGTGCTGATGAGGATGCACCGTCTCCACGACCAGCACTAGACACAGAGCCTGCTTGCCCTCTCTTATTGGCTTGTGACTGTCTGCCTCTCCTTCTTGGCCTTCCAGACATACTAATGGCCTGTAGCTGCACTAAGCTGGGATATATATATATATATATATATATATATATATATATATATATGTACTGATACTGCAGCTAGCAAAATCAACTGCTTGCCTGTAGTATGAGAACACCATTAACCTTCTACAGGTAGCTTTAGCTGAACACTGTGAGGTGGACGCACCCCAATAACTTGTAGGTTTAGCTGAACACTGTGAGCAGGACGCACTGCACTAACTGTAAATAGTCTAGCTGCCTGACCGTGGTACTAACAGGATCAAAAGAACACCAGTAATTTTCTTTAGGTAGCTTTATATACTGTAACAAGACAAGCCTGCCTGTCAGGAGGAAGATAACAGGAACGGATCTAGCTGAACACTGTGAGCAGGACGCACTGTACTAAATGTAAATAGTCTAGCTGCCTGACCGTGGTACTAATAGGATCAAAAGAACACCAGTAATTTTCTTTAGGTAGCTGTTAATACTGTAACAAGACAAGCCTGCCTGTCAGTAGGAAGATAACAGGAACGGATCTAGCTGAACACTGTGAGCAGGACGCACTGTACTAAATGTAAATAGTCTAGCTGCCTGACCGTGGTACTAATAGGATCAAAAGAACACCAGTAATTTTCTTTAGGTAGCTGTTAATACTGTAACAAGACAAGCCTGCCTGTCAGTAGGAAGATAACAGGAACGGATCTAGCTGAACACTGTGAGCAGGACGCACTGTACTAAATGTACATAGTCTAGCTGCCTGACCGTGGTACTAATAGGATCAAAAGAACACCAGTAATTTTCTTTAGGTAGCTGTTAATACTGTAACAAGACAAGCCTGCCTGTCAGTAGGAAGATAACAGGAACGGATCTAGCTGAACACTGTGAGCAGGACGCACTGCACTAAATGTAAATAGTCTAGAAGATAACAGGAACGGATCTAGCTGAACACTGTGAGCAGGACGCACTGTACTAAATGTAAATAGTCTAGCTGCCTGACCGTGGTACTAATAGGATCAAAAGAACACCAGTAATTTTCTTTAGGTAGCTGTTAATACTGTAACAAGACAAGCCTGCCTGTCAGTAGGAAGATAACAGGAACGGATCTAGCTGAACACTGTGAGCAGGACGCACTGTACTAAATGTAAATAGTCTAGCTGCCTGACCGTGGTACTAATAGGATCAAAAGAACACCAGTAATTTTCTTTAGGTAGCTGTTAATACTGTAACAAGACAAGCCTGCCTGTCAGTAGGAAGATAACAGGAACGGATCTAGCTGAACACTGTGAGCAGGACGCACTGTACTAAATGTACATAGTCTAGCTGCCTGACCGTGGTACTAATAGGATCAAAAGAACACCAGTAATTTTCTTTAGGTAGCTGTTAATACTGTAACAAGACAAGCCTGCCTGTCAGTAGGAAGATAACAGGAACGGATCTAGCTGAACACTGTGAGCAGGACGCACTGCACTAAATGTAAATAGTCTAGAAGATAACAGGAACGGATCTAGCTGAACACTGTGAGCAGGACGCACTGTACTAAATGTAAATAGTCTAGCTGCCTGACCGTGGTACTAATAGGATCAAAAGAACACCAGTAATTTTCTTTAGGTAGCTGTTAATACTGCAACAAGACAAGCCTGCCTGTCAGTAGGAAGATAACAGGAACGGATCTAGCTGAACACTGTGAGCAGGACGCACTGTACTAAATGTACATAGTCTAGCTGCCTGACCGTGGTACTAATAGGATCAAAAGAACACCAGTAATTTTCTTTAGGTAGCTGTTAATACTGTAACAAGACAAGCCTGCCTGTCAGTAGGAAGATAACAGGAACGGATCTAGCTGAACACTGTGAGCAGGACGCACTGCACTAAATGTAAATAGTCTAGAAGATAACAGGAACGGATCTAGCTGAACACTGTGAGCAGGACGCACTGTACTAAATGTAAATAGTCTAGCTGCCTGACCGTGGTACTAATAGGATCAAAAGAACACCAGTAATTTTCTTTAGGTAGCTGTTAATACTGTAACAAGACAAGCCTGCCTGTCAGTAGGAAGATAACAGGAACGGATCTAGCTGAACACTGTGAGCAGGACGCACTGTACTAAATGTAAATAGTCTAGCTGCCTGACCGTGGTACTAATAGGATCAAAAGAACACCAGTAATTTTCTTTAGGTAGCTGTTAATACTGTAACAAGACAAGCCTGCCTGTCAGTAGGAAGATAACAGGAACGGATCTAGCTGAACACTGTGAGCAGGACGCACTGTACTAAATGTACATAGTCTAGCTGCCTGACCGTGGTACTAATAGGATCAAAAGAACACCAGTAATTTTCTTTAGGTAGCTGTTAATACTGTAACAAGACAAGCCTGCCTGTCAGTAGGAAGATAACAGGAACGGATCTAGCTGAACACTGTGAGCAGGACGCACTGCACTAAATGTAAATAGTCTAGAAGATAACAGGAACGGATCTAGCTGAACACTGTGAGCAGGACGCACTGTACTAAATGTAAATAGTCTAGCTGCCTGACCGTGGTACTAATAGGATCAAAAGAACACCAGTAATTTTCTTTAGGTAGCTGTTAATACTGTAACAAGACAAGCCTGCCTGTCAGTAGGAAGATAACAGGAACGGATCTAGCTGAACACTGTGAGCAGGACGCACTGCACTAAATGTAAATAGTCTAGAAGATAACAGGAACGGATCTAGCTGAACACTGTGAGCAGGACGCACTGTACTAAATGTAAATAGTCTAGCTGCCTGACCGTGGTACTAATAGGATCAAAAGAACACCAGTAATTTTCTTTAGGTAGCTGTTAATACTGCAACAAGACAAGCCTGCCTGTCAGTAGGAAGATAACAGGAACGGATCTAGCTGAACACTGTGAGCAGGACGCACTGTACTAAATGTACATAGTCTAGCTGCCTGACCGTGGTACTAATAGGATCAAAAGAACACCAGTAATTTTCTTTAGGTAGCTGTTAATACTGTAACAAGACAAGCCTGCCTGTCAGTAGGAAGATAACAGGAACGGATCTAGCTGAACACTGTGAGCAGGACGCACTGCACTAAATGTAAATAGTCTAGAAGATAACAGGAACGGATCTAGCTGAACACTGTGAGCAGGACGCACTGTACTAAATGTAAATAGTCTAGCTGCCTGACCGTGGTACTAATAGGATCAAAAGAACACCAGTAATTTTCTTTAGGTAGCTGTTAATACTGTAACAAGACAAGCCTGCCTGTCAGTAGGAAGATAACAGGAACGGATCTAGCTGAACACTGTGAGCAGGACGCACTGTACTAAATGTAAATAGTCTAGCTGCCTGACCGTGGTACTAATAGGATCAAAAGAACACCAGTAATTTTCTTTAGGTAGCTGTTAATACTGTAACAAGACAAGCCTGCCTGTCAGTAGGAAGATAACAGGAACGGATCTAGCTGAACACTGTGAGCAGGACGCACTGTACTAAATGTACATAGTCTAGCTGCCTGACCGTGGTACTAATAGGATCAAAAGAACACCAGTAATTTTCTTTAGGTAGCTGTTAATACTGTAACAAGACAAGCCTGCCTGTCAGTAGGAAGATAACAGGAACGGATCTAGCTGAACACTGTGAGCAGGACGCACTGCACTAAATGTAAATAGTCTAGAAGATAACAGGAACGGATCTAGCTGAACACTGTGAGCAGGACGCACTGTACTAAATGTAAATAGTCTAGCTGCCTGACCGTGGTACTAATAGGATCAAAAGAACACCAGTAATTTTCTTTAGGTAGCTGTTAATACTGTAACAAGACAAGCCTGCCTGTCAGTAGGAAGATAACAGGAACGGATCTAGCTGAACACTGTGAGCAGGACGCACTGCACTAAATGTAAATAGTCTAGAAGATAACAGGAACGGATCTAGCTGAACACTGTGAGCAGGACGCACTGTACTAAATGTAAATAGTCTAGCTGCCTGACCGTGGTACTAATAGGATCAAAAGAACACCAGTAATTTTCTTTAGGTAGCTGTTAATACTGTAACAAGACAAGCCTGCCTGTCAGTAGGAAGATAACAGGAACGGATCTAGCTGAACACTGTGAGCAGGACGCACTGCACTAAATGTAAATAGTCTAGAAGATAACAGGAACGGATCTGGCTGAACACTGTGAGCAGGACGCACTGTACTAAATGTAAATAGTCTAGCTGCCTGACCGTGGTACTAATAGGATCAAAAGAACACCAGTAATTTTCTTTAGGTAGCTGTTAATACTGTAACAAGACAAGCCTGCCTGTCAGTAGGAAGATAACAGGAACGGATCTAGCTGAACACTGTGAGCAGGACGCACTGCACTAAATGTAAATAGTCTAGAAGATAACAGGAATGGATCTAGCTGAACACTGTGAGCAGGACGCACTGTACTAAATGTAAATAGTCTAGCTGCCTGACCGTGGTACTAATAGGATCAAAAGAACACCAGTAATTTTCTTTAGGTAGCTGTTAATACTGTAACAAGACAAGCCTGCCTGTCAGTAGGAAGATAACAGGAACGGATCTAGCTGAACACTGTGAGCAGGACGCACTGCACTAAATGTAAATAGTCTAGAAGATAACAGGAATGGATCTAGCTGAACACTGTGAGCAGGACGCACTGTACTAAATGTAAATAGTCTAGCTGCCTGACCGTGGTACTAATAGGATCAAATAGAACACCAGTAATTTTCTTCAGGTAGCTTTATATACTGTAACCAGACAAGCCTGCCTGTCAGTAGGAAGATAACAGGAACGGATCTAGCTGAACACTGTGAGCAGGCCCACTGCACTAAATGTAAATAGTCTAGAAGATAACAGGAACGGATCTAGCTTAACTGAATACAGTGTATATATATATATGCAACACCTGGGATGCATATATATACACAATACACTGTAAGTGCAGCTAACTGACTGACTGTTCTGCCTAATCTATCTAACTCAAATCAAATGACACTGTCTCTCTGTCTATCTCTTTCAACGCCGGAACACACACTACACAGGGCCGCCGTGCAGGCGGCCTTATATAGTGTGGGGCGTGTACTAAATCCCCTGAGCCATAATTGGTCAAAGCCTCCTTGGCTTTGGCCAATTACGGCTCTCTGTTCAGGCGGCGCTGTGATTGGCCAAGCATGCGGGTCATAGTGCATGCTTGGCCAATCATCAGCAAGCAATGCACTGCGATGCCGCAGTGAATTATGGGCCGTGACGCGCCACACGAATTTGGCGCGAACGGCCCATAACGTTCGCAATTCGGAGAACGACTGAACAGCCGATGTTCGAGTCGAACATGGGTTCGACTCGAACACGAAGCTCATCCCTACTGGATAATGTGTAAAGCTTAGGCTCAAATGGCTTTCTCCTTGGTCTAGATCAGTGGTTCTCAACTCCGGTCCTCAGGACCCACTAACAGGCCAGGTTTGTAAGATAACTGAAGTACATCACAGGTGATATAATTTGCTGATCAGTGATTGCAGTATTCTAGTCTGCCTCTCCCCAAGGTAATACTTAAGATCTGGCCTGTTAGTGGGTCCTGAGGACAGGAGTTGAGAACCACTGGTCTAGATGGACCAGTAGCTCTAGAAGACTCCCTACTAGGGATGAGCCGAACACCCCCCTGTTCGGTTCGCACCAGAACATGCGAACAGGAAAAAAGTTCGTTCGAACACGCGAACACCGTTAAAGTCTATGGGACACGAACATGAATAATCAAAAGTGCTAATTTTAAAGGCTAATATGCAAGTTATTGTCATAAAAAGTGTTTGGGGACCTGGGTCCTGCCCCAGGGGACATGGATCAATGCAAAAAAAAGTTTTAAAAACGGCCATTTTTTCAGGAGCAGTGATTTTAATAATGCTTAAAGTCAAACAATAAAAGTGTAATATCCCTTTAAATTTCATACCTGGGGGGTGTCTATAGTATGCCTGTAAAGGGGCGCATGTTTCCTGTGTTTAGAACAGTCTGACAGCAAAATGACATTTTGAAGGATAAAACCCATTTAAAACTACCCGCGGCTATTGCATTGCCGACAATACACATAGAAGTTCATTGATAAAAACGGGGAACCCCGGCCAAAATTTATAAAAAAAATGACGTGGGGTTCCCCCTAAATTCCATACCAGGCCCTACGCACGGTGACTTGACAGGACTTCCCTGTGACGTCACAGGGAATGCCACAGCGAAGTCCCGTCATGTCCCGTGCGTCAGAGGGGGGCGGGGTCACCGGGTGGCCCGTCCCCCGTTATTTAAGAACTGTCAGACGAGGATCGCCGTCACACAGCGGGAGCCTCCCTCCATGCCAGCATGGGTGCGGAGCAGCGCGGAGAAGAAAATGAAGAAGAGAAGTAGAGAAGAAGAGAAGAAAAGAAGTAGAGAAGAGCGGGAGCCTCCCCCCATGCCATGGGTGCGGAGCGGAGGAGATGCCGGACGAGAACGCCGGAGGAAGAACCAGAAGAACCAGAAGAACCAGAAGATGAAGGAAGATAGAAGAAAGAAGAAGCATTTAAATAAAGGAATTGTCAAAAACTGTCTCTTGTCATTTTTAACATTTTTGACAGTTTTTTAGTGAAATGGTAGGGGTAAGTACCCCCTTACCATTTCACACAGGGGGGCACCGGGATCTGGGGGTCCCCTTGTTAAAGGGGGCTTCCAGATTCCGATAAGCCCCCCGCCCGCAGACCCCCACAACCACTGGCCAGGGTTGTGGGGATGAGGCCCTTGTCCTCATCAACATGGGGACAAGGTGTTTTGGGGGGCTACCCCAAAGCACCCTCCCAATGTTGAGGGCATGTGGCCTGGTACGGTTCAGGAGGGGGGGCCGCACTCTCGTCCCCCCTCTTTTCCTGCGGCCTGCCAGGTTGCGTGCTCGGATAAGGGTCTGGTATGGATTTTTGGGGGGACCCCACACCGTTTTTTTTTTTGGCGCGGGGTTCTCCTTAAAATCCATACCAGACCTGAAGGGTCTGGTATGAAATTTAGGGGGAACCCCACATCATTTTTTTTTAAATTTTGGCCGGGGTTCCCCTTAATATCCATACCAGACCTGAAGGGCCTGGTATGGAATTTAGGGGGACTCCCACGTAATTTTTTTTTTAAATTTTGGTTTAGGGTTCCCCTTTGGGGAAATCCCATGCCGTTTTTATCAATGAACTTCTATGTGTATTGTCGGCAATGCAATAGCCGCGGGTAGTTTTAAATGGGTTTTTTCCTTCAAAATGTCATTTTGCTGTCAGACTGTTCTAAACACAGGAAACATGCGCCCCTTTACAGGCATACTATAGACACCCCCCAGCTACGAAATTTAAAGGGATATTACACTTTAATTGTTTGACTTTAAACATTATTAAAATGACTGCTCCTGAAAAAACGGCCGTTTTTAAAACTTTTTTTGCATTGATCCATGTCCTCTGGGGCAGGACCCAGGTCCCCAAACACTTTTTTATGGCAATAACTTGCATATTAGCCTTTAAAATTAGCACTTTTGATTTCTCCCATAGACTTTTAAAGGGTGTTCCGCGGCATTCGAATTTGCTGCGAACACCCCAAATTGTTGACTCGAACTCGAAGCTCATCCCTACTCCCTACTAATAGGGCTTTCCCCTGTGGGATGAATAGAGGTATGGTATTCATTTGTGTTAATGCCATAGTGTAAGTAAGATCTTAAGGTCTGAACCAAAAGGGTGCAGGCTAGGGACCTACAGACCAGGGATATGAGGAGATGTGAAAAGTACCTGGCATCCACAGGCTCCCGGTATGTGCAATGTCTCGCCTGTCGCGGCTCTGCTGGAGACAGGCCATGACCAGATCTAAATATGGCGACGGACGCCTGCGCAGTCACGTGGGCTGTGTGCCATGATGCACATATGGTGGTTAGAGGCCACCGTGCATGCGCCCTGCAGCTAATAGGACCAACTGTCTCTAGAGTGCACTGCTCCGCCCCTCACACATGGGCGGGGTGGGCCATGTGCTAAAGAGACACCGATGCACAACCATGGCACTCATCGTGAAGCGGCCACTCCCCATAGGGGAGATAGAGCCCGCCCCCACCAACGCCCCCACCAACACCCCCACCAACGCCATGTAGGGTAAGGGGCACGCGTCTGGGAAGCGCAGAAAACCCCCTTTGTGCGCAGAGAGCATCTGCTCCAACTGAACAGCCACCTCCAAATTCTTTTCGGCCTCCTGTTGGCAAAACGGGGAAAGGGGAATAGTGTATCCTCCCCAATGGCATACTTAGATGGCAATGTTAGAAAGTTATGTGCATTTACATACCATGAGTAATAGTACAATTGTGTAGGTGGCAGCAAGTCAGAATTTAAAGACGAGCAGAAATAAGGGAGGACATAAGTTGATCAGAAGCAGCCAAAATCAATTATATCACATTAGTGAGCAAGATTATTAGAAGTGAAGATGAAAGTTGAAAAATACACATAAAAATAAAACTAAATGTAAAAATGAAAATAAAAATAGAAATTAAAAAAATAGATATTACAAAGAAAAATTAGAAAGATATTGAATATAACAACAAGCAAATAGAATGGTAGAAAGAAGCAAAAAAGGGGGGTATCCATCATTTTAACGGGTTGCATCATACAGATGTGCATGCTAATGTGTCCTATACATATAAAAATGACTGCATCATTTCTAAACACATGTATATAGAAATGTATATGAAAAGGGGGTTCATTCTTCCCAACCCCCTGATGAGAAACCATCCAAAAAGGGGCGATAGCTGGCTATGTCATTGAGACCAGGAGGTGAGGTGGCTTCTAGATTGATAATCCAAAGTGTTTCACGTTGGAGTAGTATCCTATTCCAGTCACCACCACTATCACTTGGATGTATTCGATCTAGAGTCAAAAATTTAATTTGAGGGAATTTCCCTGCATAAACATCCTTAACATGACTCCCCAATGGGAGGTCTGGATTTGATGTTTTCATACTTAGGATATGTCTAAAGGCTCTTTTGTGAAATTCCTGTTTGGTTTTTCCTACATAGAAGCATCCGCACTGGCATATCAACAGGTATACCACTCCAGATGTCCTACAGTTGGCATAATGAGTCGGTCTAAACATTTTCCCATTTGGAAGTTTAATATTGGAACCTATTTACATGCATTGGCAATATCCGCATCCACCAGATCTAAATGTTCCCATGCGTTTGCAAGGGACTTTTCTGAATTCCCCCGTAAATTCTCTGTGGACAAGAAGATCTTTTAACGACTTTGTCCTTCGATATGTAATGGAGAGAGGGTCTCAGAAATAAAGGTATTCAGAGATGGGCCAATACATTGCAAATGCCAGTATTTGGATATAATTTGTTTTATTCTTTTGTGTTGTTTAGTGTATCTTGTAATGATCCTCAGTGTGTCAGGTTGCAGTTCTTGAGATTTAATGGAATTCTTTTTTGTCAAAGAGTAAGCTTTGTCTGGACCGTTTGGTGGCTTTCTTGAATGTCTTTTTCAGACAAGTTAGGGAGTAACCTCGTTGTAACAGTCTGTCCCTCAGATTATTGGCCTCCATTTGGAAAGCCACATCATCTGAACAGTTGCAGTGGATAGGCAGATATTGGCTAAAAGGGATAGATCTAATCAATGGTTGGGGATGTGCACTACTGGCATGCAATGTCGTGTTGCCGGTGTAGCTTTGTGGTAAAGTGAGCTTGTAAGTGTACCATCCTTTTCTTTTTGTATAGCAACATCTAAAAAATGTATTTTGTCTGAGCTGTATGTCATAGTAAAGCTCAAATTGCATGTGTTGTTGGCTTTTACACATTGATGGAGTGGTTCAACCGATCCATTTCAGACGATCAAAATGTTGTCTATAGAATGATACCAAATCATAATATTGTTGGCAAATTGGATGAGAGTCTCATCTGCCAGAAAAGATTGCTCCCATTCCCCCAGGTACAGATTGGCATAGGAAGGGGCACAACAAGTCCCCATTGCTATGCCCTGCACCTGTAGAAAATGGGAGCCATCAAATGAGAACACATTGTGTGTAAGTATGTGCTCCAATGAAAGAAGCACAAACTCATTGAAACTACGGTTGTCTCTGTGGGATTGGGATATGGTGTGTCCAATGGCCAAGATGCCCAGCTGGTGGGGGATAGAGCTGTAATGAGCTTCAACATCTATCGCCACCAGCAGGGCATCTTCAGGCACCACCAATCCTTCTAAGTTTTGAAGGATTGCGTTTCAACAGTGGGATGGGAATTTTCCGTCCCACAACCACAACAAAATTGAGTCAGACTGAATGGTAAACAACCATTAACAGGGAGCTTTGCATTTTCTGAATTAATACTGAGGTGGAGAAGTGACATTATAGCCTGCCTCTCTGCTCCAGCCAATCAAAGGAAGCTTTGTATTCATTCAGAAAATGCAAAGCTTCCTGTGAATGCATCAGCAGTGCTGAACCAATGCAGTTTTGTTCAGGGTGTGGCATGGGAAGTTCCCATCCCTCTGCCAGTACACAGCACTGTATACTGTATGTAGCTAAGGCTACACACAGTTCATACAGTGCTGAGAGCCACTGCATCTATTACTTACCTAAATAGTTAATTTGGACCAGCTTGGTGCTATTTAATCTTCAAACAGTACTAAACCCAAAAGCAAACATTTATATATATATATATATATTTATATATAGCTTAGCAATTCTTAGATGTGATGGCTGCATTTGTTTCATTGTTAGGCTTTTTTTCTTCTGTTTTTATCTAGTGATCCAGCCAGTAGTAAGCTCTCTTGCAGTTACAGGGGCAGGAACGTAGTCAGTTGGACATGCAGATGGGTCAGTACAGGTGGCAGGCAGAGACATGATCAGCAAACATGCGAAGGATTGGTCCAGGCAGCAGGCAGAAATGTGATCAATAAACAGACCAGGCAGGCAGGGGCCACACTGTACTGGTGTGGTAGTGATCAGGAACACTGTTGCTGTCTGCATTGGTCTGGTGACATGGCAAATTGTGTAGTGGCAATCAGGAACATTGCTGCTGACGTACACTAGTCTAGTGACACTGGTGACTAGTGTAGCAGAAATCAGGAACACTGTTACTGACTTACACTGGTATTGTGGCACTGCAACTGGTGTGGCAGTGATAAGGAACACTGTTGTTGGCATACACTGGTCTGGGGACAATAGGACTGGTGTGCTGGCCGTCAGGAAAACTTTTGCTGGCTGCACTGGTCTGGTATGGTGGCAATCAGGAACACTAATTCCAGCTACACTGGTCTGGTGATACTGTGACTGGTGTGGTGGTGATCAGAGAAACTGACTGGCTGCACTAACGGGGTTCACTCACAAGTGAGATTGGGAGTGGTAAAACTTCATGTTTGAGTCATGGTTTTACCGCCATCAACCGCTACCCCCTTTAGCTACAGAGGCAGTGGCCGGGGGTATAGACATGTTGTAACTGCGATGCTTTGCTTCGCAGTTGTGTGAGGCATTATACCCCCTGTACACATGCTGTGCACAACCCATTCCTGTGAACAGAGGGGTGCTTGTGCAAGGTCCAAGGGGTTAAAGCAGGTGGAGAGGAGGCAATACAATGCCTCCTCACTGCCTGTCAAATGCTCTCTGAAGAATGATCCAAACGATCTCCTCAGAAAGCATTGTGAACAAGTACTTATGGTGAAACTATGGGGTTGATTTACTAAAGGCAAAAAGACTGTGCACTTTGCTGTCACCAGAGCAGTAATAAACAATGGCACTATGAATAAAAGCTTGTTGTTTACTACTGTTACTGTGGTTTCTGTAATTGGGCACAGTGATCACATGATACAGGGCCAATCACAGCTGCCTTGTACCCTGATCTGTGATCCTCTATGCCTGGTGGACACAACGATCACAGATCACTCCATTGTGCGGCCCTAAGGCTGTGTATAAGTGCTCAAAATGGGAGGACATATAGGCACATCCTCCCAGAATGGTGCTTGTCCCATCCGACTTTATATGTACAGTGACAGGAAACAGCTAAAGAATTTGTGTATTTCAGTGTTGCCATTGCCAACAATGCTGCATGAAAGAATCTTTCTCTGCTGTCTGAGAGGTAATATTTTCACCCCTTGCAGACTATTTGTTGGTGTGTTGGCATCTGCATTTATTTTGAGTAAGGCATAGCACACAGGCAGGCCTACCAATCAGGGAGTGGACTAAAATGGGGACTGTAATTGGCTCAACCTGCTATATATTTATATAGATCTCTATGGGGAAGAATATCATGCTGGATACCTATTTTAATATGGATTGGGTAATGTGTTAGGAACACGCCACATCGTGTGATGAAAATGAAAATGATCAACCTACAGACAGCTGAATTCAAAGACACCCCAAAAATCAAAGTGAGAAAACTATGCAGCAGGCTCGTCCCATTTGCTGAAATTTCATTGCAGCAACTCAAAATGGTACTCGGATGGTACCTTGGTTATTTCCTCCAAGATCTGGACCAGGGTATCACTGAGTTCCTGATCAGACAGGTGCAACCTGGCGGCGGCGGATAGACCGAAACATAATGTCCCAGAGGTGTTCTATTGGATTTAGGTCAGGTGAGCGGGGTCATTCAATGATATCAATTCCTTCATCCTCCATGAACTGGCTGCATACTGTCACCACATGAGGCCGGCATTGGACCAGGAGGAGCCCAGGACCCACTGCACCAGCGTAGGGTCTGACAATGCTTCCAAGGATTTCATCCCGATACCTAATGGCAGTCAGGGTGTCATTGTCTAGCCTGTAGCGGTCTGTGCGTCTCTCCATGGATATGCCTCCCAGACCATCACTGACCCACCACCAAACTGGTCATACTAAACGATGTTACAGGCAGTATAACATTCTCCACGGCTTCTCCAGACCCTTTCACGTCTGTCACACGTGCTTAGGGTGAACCTGCTCCCATCTGTGAAATGCACAGGACTCCAGTGGTGGACCTGACAATTCTGAGGTTCAATGGCAAATGCCAATCAAGTTCCACAGTGCCGAGCAGTGAGCACAGGGCCCACTAAAAACACAGCAAATTGATGTGCCATCCTGGAGGAGTTGGACTGCCTGTGCAACCTCTATAGGGTCCAGGTATCGCCTTATGCTATCAGTAGTGACACTGACCCTAGCCAAATGCAAAACTAGTGAAAAACAGTCAGAAAAGATGAGTAGGGAAAAAATGTCAGTGGCCTCCACCTGTAAAACCATTCCTGCTTTGGAAGTTGTATCATTGTTGCCTTTCATTAACACCAAAGCAGCTGAAACTGATTAGCAACCCCCTCTGCTACTTAACTGACCAGATCAATATCCCAGGAGTTTAATTGACTCGATGCTATACTATATATATATATTTATTTGAATGACTATATATATATTTGGATGATCCCCACTGTGGGCCATGCTGGACCATCTTCGCTGTCAGGAGTGGTGCCATGATCCAAATGAGGATGTGCAGCCACACTGGAGTGAACATGTGAAGAGAAGAGGGAACTTCCCTTACTTGTTCATCATCGGGAGGCATGATGCCTTGTCCCAAATGTGAAAGTGGCTGCAGACCCATTGGAGCTAACATGTAGGTCACATGTGGATCTTCCCCACTGATTTCCACTATGGAAACTGCCAGTCAGTGTGTGTGGGGGGGGGGGGGGGGGCACTTGTGCTCAATATCTAGCTGCTTGATTCACCTGGAATCCTGTGTAGAAGAATTATACCCCTCTCAATTTTCTTATCTGCTGATTTTTCGCGTCTAAAGGGATGCCAGGGAAAACAGCACAGCGATAGCATAGACAATCTCACAAAGAGTTGAAAGCAAAAGAAAACTTCCTCTACTCAATTCTCTGGCAGGTTCTGACTGATGACTATTGCAGAGCCCAACAGAGGAAGCCAGTGGTGGAATTATTCCTTTGCTATTGCTTTTTGTTTACTTGGCTGAGCTGTCACTGCAGTGGCTTCCCCAGCATCCCTCCAGACGTGCCGGCAACAGGAGCAGTCATACCGCTGTTACTTCTCCTGTCAGTAGCGGTGCACCCCTTCCCTCAATGCAGTGCCGGGCCCTCTTGATTAAAACATGGGCCCACCCAGGCAATATAAGTTACCACCTGTGGAGCCACAGGGGGACAACATTTTGTGGGCACAGTATGCATGGAACATGCAGTACCTAAAACTTGAAGCTGCTGGCTAGTCGGGCCCATCTCTAAAGTAATTGGGCCTGGGTCCCCTACAGGAGGCCCAGAGGAACTACCTTATCGGCAGCCCTGGTTGACACATATGAGAATCCAGTCCATATCCAAACCCCACAAAAATTATAATACTAAGATGAGAGAACAATGGCTTTGCCTCTTGAAGTTACACCATATAGGAATGTTTGAATAACTTAGGTTTATATTTTCCAGATCACAAGAGAATCAATTGTATTAGAAGAAATGCATAGGCTAGCTAGAAAGTTCTTTATTTCAAACTAGAAAACTAATGCCCATTCATAGATTTGTTTTTTTCGACTAATTGTTTATTTTGGAATCCAATAAGTCATAGTATAAAAAAAGCCAGTGCATGGAAATAGGGACACCACAAACCCAAATGAACGTAGATGATTGCCCACCAACAAGTGATGAAGATTTTACTTAGCCATAAAGCTGATGATATTTCAGGGCTGCGCAGGACCCTTTAAGTAGGGTGACACCTTGATAAAGGGGCTCTGCTTGACCCCAAAACTTAGTTGGTATTATGTCTGAGAAGTAACTTTTTCACTACTTGATGACCATTTGTTGGTGTACTGGCATCTATGTTCTACTTTGAGTGAGCCAAAGCATGCATTACTGCCCTATCAGGCAATCGTTCAGCTCGACACATTTTATTGTATAAACAGAAAACTCAGTGCTACTACCCATACACCATATAGATAACAGAGCTCCCAGGTGCTCGATCCACAGTCGCTGGCTGAGTAGAGTAATGTAGAAAAAATGATCCGCACTCCAGTTGTTCCTCTTAAAATTTCTTCATTTTATTGAATAGCCACAGTGAACGAACGCAGATTTAGTCAGTTGATGCGTTTCAGCCTATAAGGCCTTAGTCATAACCACATTATAGAAATAAAACTTTGAAATAAATAGTAGCTCTACATTTTGTTGTCCAAGCGTTCCTTTTTTGAAAACTGTAAACTGAAAATTGTGGCTACAGTATAGGAGGCAGAAAAGTAGCTGGTCATCGAAGGACTTAGTTTTTCTGTTTTCTGAAAGAAGATGTTGCTACTAAATAAACCCTACCATCCTACCACATCCAGAAAGTGAAGTAAGATAATCTTGTCATGTTTCGGAACACAACATAAGAAAGAGAGGACAATGGTAGAGACTACCTTTTTGTAAAGAGGGTCTGGATCTCAGAATCACCTTGAGACATGTCTGATGGAGGTAATGACCATCAAAAAAGCCACCTTATCTGTGAGATCTGCCAGTGGGATATCCTAAATTGGTTCAATGGGGGGTTTTGAAGAACCAAAAGTACAAGGTTCTGGTCCTATAGAAACACAGGCCAAAATGGGAGATTAACATGAGTGACACTTTGCATAAAGGTCGTGACATGGGAGTGTGAGGACAAAGGTTTCTGCAATAGAATGAAAAAGACAAAAAACTGCCTCTTTAGTTGACTAAGAGCCAGCTGCTGGTCCAGACTAGACTGCAGGAAGGCCAGGATGTGAGAAATAAAGTATTCCTGGGGACCTTTACCCCAGCCACACTACTGTGCAAAAGTTTTAGGCAGTTGTGAAAATAAAGCTGTAAATCAAGAATGCTTTCATAAATAGAAGTGTAATAGTTTATTTTTTTTTATCAATTAACAAAATAGAAAGTAAATGAGCAGAAGAGAAATCCAAATCAAATCAATATTTGGTGTGACTACCCTTTGCCTTCAAAACAGTATTGATTCTTCTAGGTATACTTGAATGCAGTTTTTGAAGGAACTCGACTGGTAGGTTGGTCCAAACATCTTGGAGAACTAACCACAGATCTTCTGTGGATGTATGTCTCTTCATGTAATCCCATACATACTCGTTGATGTTGAGATCAGGGCTCTGTGGGGTCCAAACCATCACTTTCAGGACTCCTTGTTCTTCTTTACGCTGAAGATAGTTCTTAAATGGATAAGAAAAAAATCGCACTAAATTAAGTCCAAAGTGAATCAAATTAGATGCATAATTTATATAAAAAAAGTCCCATTATGTATGAACATTGCACACAATGATTTTCTGATCGATTGAATTCAAAATATATGGAACACCATGTGAAATCAAGGCTTACCAGATAGCAAGCCAAAACGTGCAAGTGGCCTTAACCCCAGCCTGGGTGATGGATCTCTAAACAAGGAAAATTGAAATCCTCCCGTAGCAGATATGCGATCCGTGGATAGTGATATAAATCAAAAAATATATAACATAGCGTGATACTGTAAAAGTTATTAGTGGTGTACACATAGAAATAGATGCTCTGGAGCGAGAAGGGACAAAACTGTCACCAATGTGAAAAAGACCAAAACATGAGTGACCCAACACCACATAGATTGCCTCCTTACCAGACACTAAAAAAATCAAGCAAATAATCCCCTCAGGAAGGCCAGAAGTCAGCTGGGCTCAAAACATACACCTAGATGTCAAACGCTAGTATCACTCTTCAGCGCAGACCGAGCGGATCATCCGCCCATGAATGTCAGTGTATATACCCAAGGGAAAGATATAGCACACTATAGTGTAATACGTCACTATTAGTTTATTAAAAAAGAGAGATGCACTTACAAAAGCGATAACATTTCAGTCATAAAACACAAGCCGGCCGGCCAGATTCAAAGCTCCCATCCTCCTCGACGAGACGAGCGTGGTGACGTCAGCACGTACCTCCTCAGATGCGTTTCATCATAACTAACATTCTCAATGGGGAACGGGCAGCGTGTTGAGTCACCACCTCTTATACAACCACACCTGAGTCACCTGTGCGAAACCTAAGCCGCCATCTTTATCATGGGCGGCCCTCACTGTGTGTTAATTATGTATCAAGACCAAAGGAAATAAAGGAAATGAATAGAGAACGGACAACACACTCGGTTGGCGCCCTCTCCAGAGTCACACCCAGGACATTATAGTGCCTTGAAGCAATAGCCACAATCTTAGTCATGGGCAGCCCTAAATAAATAAAAAATTTATAAAAAATAAGTGAAAAAAATATAAAAATAGAAATAAACGAGACCATATAAAAATAAATAAAAAACACACCTTTTATATAGGCAAATGAATGGAAAAAATATATTAGATTAATATCTTGATCTGATAATTAATTAAAAATGTTACGTGTATAAAAAAATTTAATCAATCCTCATGACAATATTAGTTGCCAGAGATATGTGAAAACACAAAAATCCCTAAATAATACAAAAATAATATCTTGTAATTATACTTATTAAAGTGAATGAATATTATTAGTGAAAAAAAGAGGAATAACTGAATAACTTTATCCCAAAAAATATTTTCTGAAATTATTAATGAAAATCATTCAAAAAATGTTAGTAAAAAATTTGATATGAGAAAAATGTGATATGAGAAAAAATAATTATGGGTATACCTGACATATTGCTAACATCATTTTAATCCTAAATAAGGGGGTAATTACCTTGCATAAATAATACAGACCAAATTGCAGGGCCTCACATAGGTGTCTCAGACCAGGTTTACATACGGTCACGACTAAGAGTTATCAATGAAAGCATTCACGTCTACATCAATATTGAGCCCATAGGGCACATAAGTTCTAACTTTATGTATCCATAACATTTCGAGTTTGGAAATTTCTCTCACAAGAGAGCTACCCCGCCAATTAGGAATAAATTTATCTATACCTAAAAACAGGGTATTAGAAGGATCCTTGTTATGTGCCAACAAGTAATGTTTAGATACTGAATGGTTTTTAAATCCGAATTTGATATTCGTGATATGCTCATTCAACCTCACCTGTAGGGGGCGTTTTGTCCTCCCTATATACTGCAATCCACACGGACACTGGAGTAAATATACCACACCAGTCGAGGAACAAGTGATGAAAGGTTTAATTTCAAAGCGTGTTTGGGTACTGGTAGATAAAAAACTAGTAGTTCTCCTATGGGTGCAAGCATTAAATGAGCAGACTCTACACCTACGTTGGAGTCCTAGGTGCTTTGGGTATCAAAAACAAACTTTCTTTTTTACACAAGATGCCCGCTGACAGCCCCCTATGTATAATGCGTGATAAATCACGTTTGTATTGTACTATTGGATCTGAAGGTAGGGGGGTATAAGTATTGGTATCTCCAAGTATCTTATGCATAAGACGTGCCCCCGGGATGTCCAATTGTGAGTGGCATTGACTCACTGAAGTCTCGGGTGGGCAGATATATAGATTTCTATCTGCAGCCCCTAGTTCGCCAAATGCCTTCGTTCGTCAAGGACTCTAGGCATGTGTTGAATATCCTGTCTGGTATCAGTCTGAAGCCAGGGATGTTGCTGGCAACAGCTGATGTCACCTCCTTATATACTGTAATACCGCATGATTTGGGTGTGAATGCTGTGTCTGGGTTTTTGATTTGTGACTCAGGTCTACGGCCTGAGCAGATCTCTTTTGTGATTGATTTATTAGAATTTGCTGCAACTCACAATTATTTTTGGTTTAGTAATCAGTTTTATAATCAAAGTAGGGGGGTTGCTATGGGGGCTAAATATACCCCTAGCCTGGCCAACTTATTTATGGCCAGATGGGAGGAGGATGTCATCTATGCCCAAGCCATACCCCAGTTGGCTTTGTGGATTCGCTACATAGATGACATCTTCCTCCTGTGAGAGGGGGATGTTCAAACTCTTCAATCATTTATGACCTTTCTTAATAACAATGAGAGAGGCATAGAGTTAAAATATGAAGTTAGTGCAACCGAGATCAACTTTTTGGACTTGAAAATTAAGGTGGAAGGGGATAAACTCACTACTCTGACCTACTTCAAGCCCACCGATAGGAACTCTTTTATTCCTACTAATAGTTGCCATCATAGGCCTTGGCTTGCATCAATACCAAAGAGCCAGTATATGAGGCTCAAGAGAAATTGTTCCAACGAGGATGTCTTTCTGGAACAAGCCGAAATTCTCACTCAGAGGTTTTTAGAGAAAGGCTATACTAAGGACAGTTTAAAGACCGCGTTAGATTCTGTAAGAAGATTGAATAAGGATGATCATCTTGTTGAGAAGTCACCCCCAAACTTAGAAGGATCATCGCCAATAGTCCCTTTCGTGACCACGTATTCATTGCAGCATAATAATATCAAACAAATAGTGTCTAGACATTGGCACATTGTCTGCAATGACTGTGTGCTCCGTAATATTCTACCAAAAAAACCTCAGGTAGTTTTTAGAGGGGCACCTTTTTTGAGGAATAGGATAGCCCCCAACATTCTCGACCCACCTACAAAAAATGTCAGTTTTTTCAATCAATTGGCTATTATCAATGCCGTAGGTGTAGAGTCTACTCATTTAATGCTTGCACCCATAGGAGAACTACTAGTTTTTTACCTACCAGTACCCAAACACGCTTTGAAATTAAACCTTTCATTACCTGTTCCTCAACTGGTGTGGTATATTTACTCCAGTGTCCGTGTGGATTGCAGTATATAGGGAGGACCAAACGCCCTCTACAGGTGAGGTTGAATGAGCATATCACGAATATCAAATTGGGATTTAAAAACCATTCAGTATCTAAACATTACTTGTTGGCACATAACAAGGATCCTTCTAACACCCTGTTTTTAGGTATAGATAAATTTATTCCTAATTGGCGGGGTAGCTCTCTTGTGAGAGAAATTTCCAAACTCAAAATGTTATGGATACATAAAGTTAGAACTTATGTGCCCTATGGGCTCAAAATTGAAGTAGACGTGAATGCTTTCATCGATAACTCTTAGTCGTGACCGTATGTAAACCTGGTCTGAGACACCTATGTGAGGCCCTGCAATTTGGTCTGTATTATTTATGCGAGGTAATTACCCCCTTATTTAGAATTAAAATGATGTTAGCAAAGTGTCAGGTATACCCATAATTATTTTTTCTCATATCACATTTTTCTCATATCACATTTTTACTAACATTTTTTGAATGATTTTCATTAATAATTTCAGAAAATATTTTTTGGGATAAAGTTATTCATTTATTCCTCTTTTTTCACTAATAATATCCATTCACTTTAATAAGTATAATTACACGATATTATTTTTGTATTATTTAGGGATTTTACATTAACATTTTTAATTAATTATCAGATTAAGATATTAATCTAATATATTTTTTTCCATTCATATGCCTATATAAAAGGTGTGTTTTTTTATTTATTTTTATATGGTCTCGTTTATTTCTATTTTTATATTTTTTTCACATTTTTTATAAATGTTTTATTTATTTAGAATAAGGGCTGCCCATGACTAAGATTGTGGCTATTGCTTCAAGGCACTATAATGTCCTGGGTGTGACTCTGGAGAGGGCGTCAACCGAGTGTGTTGTCCGTTCTCTATTCATTTCCTTTATTTCCTTTAGCCTTGATACATAATTAACACACAGTGAGGGCCGCCCATGATAAAGATGGCGGCTTAGGTTTCGCACAGGTGACTCAGACCGAGGTGTGGTTGTATAAGAGGTGGTGACTCAACACGCTGCCTGTTCCCCATTGAGAATGTTAGTTATGACAAAACGCGTCTGAGGAGGTACGTGCTGACGTCACCACGCTCGTCTCGTCGAGGACTGGAGCTTCGAATCTGGCCAGCCGGCTTGTGTTTTATGACTGAAATTTTATCGCTTTTGTAAGTGCATCTCTCTTTTCTAATAAACTAATAGTGACGGTATTACACTATAGTGTGCTATATCTTTCTCTTGGGTATATACACTGACATTCATGGTCGGATGATCCGTTCGGTCCACGCTGAAGAGTGATACTAGCGTTTGACATCCATGTTTTGAGCCCAGCTGACTTCTGGCCTTCCTGAGGGGATTATTTGCCTGATTTTTTTAGTGTCTAGTAAGGAGGCAATCTATGTGGTGTTGGGTCACTCATGTTTTGGTCTTTTTCACATTGGTGACAGTTTTGTCCCTTCTCGCTCCAGAGCATCTATTTCTATGTGTACACCACTCATAACTTTTACAGTATCACGCTATATATGTACAGTATCACGCTATATATGTTATATATTTTTTGATTTATATCACTATCCACGGATCGCATATCTGCTACGGGAGGATTTCAATTTTTCTGGTTTAAAGATCCATCTCCCAGGCTGGGGTTAAGGCCACTCGCATGTTTTGGCTTGCTATCTGGTAAGTCTTGATTTCACATGGTGTTCCATATATTTTAAATTCAATCGATCAGAAAATCATTGTGTGCAATGTTCATACATAATGGGACTTTTTTTATATAAATTATGCATCTAATTTGATTCACTTTGGACTTAATTTAGCGCGATTTTTTTCTTATTTATTTATCTGTGTTTTTTCACATTAATTGCAGCTTTTTTTGGGGAGCTTGGTCCACCTCTGTTTGTGTACTGGACTAGCGCAGTTTTTTGCTTTTTATTAGTTCTTAAATGGCATTGGCTGTATGTTTGGGGTCATTGTCTTGCTGCAGTATACATTTGGGGCCAATTACATGCTTCACAGCCAAATATTTCGAATTTTGACTCATCAGTCCACAGCACCTGCTGCCATTTTTCTGCATCCCAGCTCTAAGCATAGTTGAGTTGCTTAGCCTTGTTTCCACATCAGAGATATGGCTTTTTTGGCCACAATTCTTCAATGAAGATCACTTCTGGCCAGACTTCCCTGGACAGTAGATGGATGTACCTGGGTCCTTCTGGTTGCCTCCGGTTCTGTGCCGATGGCACTGCTGGACATCTTCTGATGTTGAAGGGAAGTAAGCATGATGCTACTTTTATCTGCTGAATTTCCTTGGCCGACTACTGCATCTACTGTCCTCAACTTTTCCTGTTTTTTTGTGCTTCTTCAAAAGAGCTTCAACAACACATCTTGAACTCCCAGTCTGCTTTGAAATCTTTGCTCAGAAGAAACCTTGCTGATGCAGTATAACTAACTTGTAGAGATAGTAATGTGGGCGTGGCACTGCTAGGAGTTAGATATATTTGTACATACTTCAATTTGTGTATTTATCAGTAAACCTGTGCAACAAAACAATTGTGTGGCCAATAAGAATATTGCACGCTAATATACAAAACTTAAATAATATATACCAACTAAAGCATTAATATGTATTTGTATACCATCAAATATATAAAAGTGCCAAAAAAACTTAATAGTGCAAAAATGCATTAAGGTGACAAGTGCTAAAATTCATAACTTTATTGGTGATACAGTGGAAAGTGACATGCGCTTAAAATGAATAGTCCTTGGTGTGATATTGCAGAAGGATCACCTAAGAAATACAGTTGTGCTTCACAAAGTTGCAGGAACCTTAAGTAATCCTTCTGCAATATCACACCAAGGACAATTCATTTTAAACACTTGACACTTTCCACTGTATCACTAATGCAGTTATGGATTTTAGCACTTATAGACATATTGATGCTTTAGTTGGTATACAGTATATTGTTTAAGTTTTGTATATTAGGGTGCAACATTCTTATTGGCCACACAATTGTTTTGTTGCACATGTTTGCTGATAAATACACATATTGAAGTATGTACAAATAAATCTAACTCGTAGCAGCGCTACATCCACTTTACTATCTCTATTATATTCTAACACCTACCCCGGTAGCTGTTCAAGTGGAGGCCGCAGCTGTAAACATTATCACCTAGTCCATAGCACGGAACTATCCTTTCTTATTTCCATAACTACCTTGTGTCTTTTTGTTGTGCTCAGTCTTGCCATAGTGAATGACCTGTGACATGAAACTGTCTTTCACAAACTCACTTTAGTATCAGAGTTTGGCTGGTCCTCACTCAGTTTTAAGCCTCCTACACAGCTGTTTCTGTTTCAGTTAATGACTGCGTTTCAACCTACATATGACATTGATGATCATTAGCACCTGCTTGGTATAATTGGTTATTCATACATCTGACTCTAATCCTACAAAATCCCTGATTTTGTACAAGTGTACAAAGTGTGCAAATGTAAGAATTGATAATGGTTTTAAGCCAAAAGGTAGTCACACCAAATATTGATTTGATTTCGATTTTTCTTCTGTTAACTCACTTTGCATTTTGTAAATTGATAAAAATAAACAAGTAAAATACATATTTTTAAAAAGCATTCCTACTTTAAAGCATTTCTTCACACCGGCCTAAAAATTTTGCACAGTACTGTAGGTTTTCTAGGTATAATGGTAGATCCTAAAAGAGGTGAATTTGTTCCCATTAAGCAAGACAAGTCCACAATGTCTCTAAGCCTTAAAGTGGTTCTTTACCTTAAAGCGGTTCTTTACCTTAAAGCGGTAGTAAACTCGAAAAATTAAATTAAAAAAAACTTTTCCCATGCAAGGCAATTTTATATTGTGCTAGTATGCTAGTAGGTCTTCCAGGTATCTTATGACCTGGATACCATGAGATCTGAGCAGAGAATGGGAATATTAGCATTTTGAATGTCCACTAACTCAAGAAATTCCATTGGTCTGAGAGAAGCAGATCTTGCAGACTCCATATAAACCCTTTGAACCCTTCCTCTGCAGGAACTGAGATAACCATTCTGTGTGGTTTTAGTTGACAGTCCATAAATCTGCCTGTATTTAGGGTAAAGCTGGCAGATTGGAGGGTAGGAATTGAGAAGGGGCAGGGACGGAAATTCTATTTTGTAGCCCCTGGAATTGAAAGATTGGACCCCAAAGTCTGGGATGTCTCTGATTTAGTCTGATGAAAATGCCAACAGACATCCCCCCACTCCAGAGAGTGAGGGCATCCCTTTATTGTGAGAAAGGCTTCTGGGAAGGCTCGGCATGCACAGAAAACAGTGTCAATCCAGAGCCCTAGCAAATTATATTTTCTAGGTCATCAACACAAAGTAGCAGCACCAAGGGCATAAGCTGCAATTGTTCTAGCTAAACAGAGTCCTCAAAAACAGCAGCATGTTCTCTATAAATTTGTCCAGTCTAGTTAGCACTAGTCAACTAAATGAGCATAGCCGTAATGACTGGTTGTAAGGCAGGACCAACGAGAGCAAAGGTTGTCTTCAAAAGGTTTCAAAATGTCTATCAACAGAATCCTTAAAGAAGGGAACATCCTCAACAGCAACAGTGAGATGCTTGTTGAGAACAGAAATAACAGGATCCACCACCAGGACAGACACATTTTTCATAAATTCCTTTTCCCTATTATTAAACTCAGCAAAAATTTTGGAGGAATTCTCATGCAAAGCACAGTTAATTTATGTGTGCAAGGGAAAGATCTTTCTAGATTTTGCCAGCCATTTATTGCCCATAAAAGCTTTTTTTGACTGGTGAGATTTTGGTGCTGTTAGGCAAAGGCTAGTACACGCCCTATCAATAAGTGGTTTGGTGTGAAGCCTTATCTTTTGCCTCATAAATTGCTGGATGTGAAAACTCCTCTGCAGGATAATTTTCTACATATACCTCATCATCCTCCATATCATTTGCAAAGAGGTTAAGAGGTTCAATGTCATACTCCTGCATACATTCAGGTGTTCCAGAAGCAGAAGAGTGTTTTTTTTGCCCTGAGACCAAAGGTTCTAGAAGGGCAGACAGTTTTCCAAACAATCAGAAATAGCTGCAGTGGTGTATGGGAAAGCCTGACATTTTTTTTAAAAGGTAAATGTTATAATAGCATTATCTACCACCAACATTGTAGAGATCGTTACAGAGGGAGATAACACACTAAAGAGGAAAACACCCCACATGTAAAACATGACCCATTCACAATTTACAGGGAAATCCTGTCTTAGCTTATCCATTCTGCAGGTTCTTTGATGGAGCCATCCATTGCAGTGGGCATACCCCCAAAGAAGTCTTCAGGGGCTGGGTGTCATAGGAATGGACCAAAGTCCTGGACCTGTATAGCACCCTGTGGCTAACTACACTCATTGCAGCCATGTGCTAAGGTGAGCCTTAATGCAAGATCCAGTTCTCAATGCAAACATTACAGGCTAGGTCCATGTATGGTTCCCACGATGTACATTAGGAGTAACTGATTCAGAAACCGCTAGTGAGTCTTCCTCCAATCAGCAGTTCGATTGTTGTAGAAGTTTCAGTCAAAGTAGTGAAAAAAATAAAATAAAAAAGAATGGTTTCAAAGACTATGCCATAGAAGAAAAGGGTGGGGTTATACAAGGATGCAGTGGGGGCACTCCCAAGAAAGCTTTTGGAAATGTCCATTCACCTATCCTTTACTATATGATTAGTATATTAACTTTGCAAAGAATGCTTAATCATGTGCTTCAACCCCACTGTATTTGATATTATATTCTTTTTTACATTTGTCCAGCTATTGGTGCTTCAAGAAACTGTAGCAGCAATACCTTTTGTGGGCCATCTGCAGCCTCAGAACCTGAAACAAAAGCATTAGCAGGTCTTATAGAAAACATCAAATCCGATATTTTGTTTTATCTTACTATACATTCCTATGGCCAAATGATCCTTCTACCATATGGCTACAAAGATGAGGTTTCCAAAGACCACGATTTAATGGTAAGTAACGCCACTTGTTTAAGTAAGCTTCTTTAGTATTAATTTTACACTAGATGAAAATGGAGACACAGCTATCTGATAAAGTAACAAAATTACAGCATACTGCCATATTTTGTAGAAATTTTAAAACTGAAAGCAGTCTGTTTTATGACATTTGATATTTAAATTGCAGTTATTCATTCACCACGAGTGAATGTTTTCTGAAAGTTACATTCATTACATTATGAATATGCCCCTATGAGTTGTTGCCATTTGGAGGACCATAGCAGGGCTGAGAAAAGCAAAGACATAGGCTCTTGTGTTGACTTTCTCCACTAATACTAATCTTGAATAGAGTACTAGCAAAATAATATAAAATGTTGTCCGAGGACTCCAAGTCTAAAACAAGTGAAGTGGCATAACTCTTCTCAAATTACTACTTCAAAGTGCAAACATGTATACAGAGCGAGAGCTACCCAAGAGCCAAGTTGAATTTGTTCAAGTACTGTATTCTATATTTCTATTCAGCATAAATGCAAAGTGGTTACTGTTATTTCTATTCACTGAAAACCTTCTGGAAAGTCAATAAATCATTTAAGCTGGAAATTAGCAAACTCCATATCATTTGTGGAACTTGTTTTCTATGTTACATATGAAATGTCCATTGTACCAAAATGTTAAAGCTGAACTCTCGGAAGGGTGATGCCGCATACACACGATCGAGATTTTGGTTGGAAAAAGATATGATGGCTTTTCCAACGGGATTCCACTCAAGCTTGCCTTGCATACACACGGTCACACAAAAGTTCGCTGAACTTTCGAACGCCAAGAACGCGGTGACGTAAAACACTACGACGAGTCGAGAAAATGAAGTTCAATGCTTCCGAGCATGCATCAAATTGTTTCTGAGCATGCATAGAAATTATGTACGTCGGAATTGCCACAGACGATCGCATTTTCGGATAGGAACTTTTTCCGACCGAAAAATTTAGAACAGGCTCCCAATCTTTTACTGGCTGGAATTTGGCCAGCAAAAGTCCGATGGAGCATACACACGGTCGCATTTTCCGACCAAAAGCTCTCATTGGTCTTTTGCTGGACAAATTCCCGATTCTGTGTATGTGGCATTACATACTTTTAAGTTTAGGAGTAGAAGAATAAGCTGTAATATTTTCTTTGTTCCTTGCTTCGGCAGTCTTTTACCATGCTGTGTGACTGGTCACCCAAAGTCTCTTCTCTAAGGCGATCTGGATAGTGGTCATAATCTGATGACATCACATACTATGCAGGACCAGCAGTCCTGCACTGTATGTGAAGATGGCCCACAACTTGGAGTGTGGGACAGGAAGGAGAGCACCAGAGCCTGCTGTAGCAAGGAAAAAGCTAAGTATTACAGCTCATTCCTCTACCCCGAGCCTTAACAATGTAAGGGTATTTCTTTTTTTTTTAAACTCGGTATTCAGCTTTAAATATTTGTTGGTTGTAGTGCAAAACAAATGCAACAAATCCAAAACCAAATATGCTGGCATTTCCTCTGATGAAATGTGATAAGGTTAGTAATGGAGAAAGATGCTAAGTGGTATGACAAGTGTCTCCATAGACAGATGATGAATTTATGACCTCTCCAGATTTATATATGTCAGCTTAAAAGCCTATGGAAGTAATCACAAAACAGTGTCTCTCTCCTGATCGACATGTCCCATATGGCAGAGCACTGGAACCCCATGAAAAAAATGTGGGTGGTTTTGGAAAACTTGCCTACCAGCTTTGACGTTTTATCAATTGGTATCCATGTAGAAGATAGGCTGCACGCTTGCAGCTGCACGCTTGCATGCTCAGAATAAATTAAGAAACGAAAGCTATTGGCTACTGCCCCGTTTATAGTCCCTGTGACAGACCTAGCCGGGACAGAGGCTGTTGGAGAGGACTGAATGCAAGCCTCTTGCCTTTTGATTATGGGCCCTGGATTTTCAATGGAACAATACTCTTTGTGAGGTGAATTAGAAATCCAGTCTGAACTGTACTAATCGGACTCAGTCGTGTATATATGTATATATTGTATGTTGTTTGATTCTGTTGGGGACTCCTTGCTGTGGTCATCTGGGATTTGTGTCCCTGAAGAGGGAGGGGGGATTCCTCCAGCAGCCCCTTGCTGATAAGACTGATTCATACTGTGAGGAGATGCTGGTGTCATCAACTCCAACTACCTGTGTTTATGTTAATTGAATGAGCTGATCACATTGTCCTCTATACAATGTAGGAGACGGGACGACTCCTATTGGAGCTGCTGCTATTGTGAGAAAATGTCCTGTGATAATTAACTCAGTCTGGGCAAAAGGTCATGTCTCAGTCCCCTAGGCTGTATAAAGGATTAGTTAATTAGCTCATGTTAATTAGGTTAATTAGGTTACGTTTGTATTGTTAGAGTAATATGAGCAGGAGGGTGGAACCTCATCTTCCCCTGTATATAAGACTGTATTCTGGTTCTGAATAAAGTGAGTTCATGTTAGCAACAAGCAAGTGTCGCCTTGTTTTGTGCTCAGAGAGGTTGGAATATCTGATATCTGTATACAGACTGGGAGGAAGTGGTATATGACGGAAGCACTCAAACAGAGTGTGGGACGTTCCGTGACATTGGTGGCAAGCAGCGGGAAAGCTTCCTGCAGTCTGGGACATCCAAACCTCCAACTGGATCCAAGATCAGCATAGCAGACTTCAGTCACCCCAGCGGAGATATGGACCTGGCATCAGAGTTCCCGGGGCTGCTGCTGATCATCCTTTCAACATACACCAGGACTGTGTCTGAGGATGAATACCTGGAGCTCAGGCAGCAGATTCGGGTGGAGCTCTGGATTGGAGCCCTCCAGCTCGCTGGTATAAAACAGGGCAAGTGCTTTCCAACCCAAGAGCAACGGGCCAGTGACCAACGGGCATTGCGCATGGCATTCCTGGGAGAGCGGCCCCAGGAGCAATGGGTGACTGAGTTGGACAGGCTGGTCCAGCAGGAGATAGAGCTGGACAATCGTTATCGGGCTCTGCAATGGCACGCAGAGGAGGGATATTTAGGGGAGACAACAGAATGCTCTCCGGAGGGATATGACTTTGGAGGCCCTGGATTGCTGTGGGAGAACCTTACAGATCATTTTATGTTTGGTGATGAAGGGGAACCTGACCTTGAGGACCTGCGAGAATATAGAGAGGCTATGCTCGGTCTTGCAGGGGTCTCAGAGCTCAAACTTGATCTGGACCATTTGCTAAGGAAGGAACAGCATCTGGAAAGGGCATACAGGAAACTGCTAGAACACGTTCAGCAGCATGCCAGAGAATCGGCAGTGGAGAATCTGAAGATTGCCGTCCCCAAACCTGAAGTGCTGACCACAGGGCAGAGTTCTGCTAACCTCTGTCCAGCACTGATAGCATCTTCTGGGTTCCATGGACAGGAGTAGGGATGAGCCGAACACCCCCCGGTTCGGTTCGCACCAGAACCTGCGAACGGACCGAAAATTCGCACGAACGTTAGAACCCCATTGACGTCTATGGGACTCGAACATTCGAAATCAAAAGTGCTCATTTTAAAGGCTCATTTGCATGGTATTGTCCTAAAAAGGGTTTGGGGACCCGGGTCCTACCCCAGGGGACATGTATCAATGCAAAAAAAACTTTTAAAAACAGACGTTTTTCGGGAGCAGTGATTTTAATGATGCTTAAAGTAAAAAAAAAAAGTGAAATATTCCTTTAAATATCGTACCTGGGGGGTGTCTATAGTATGCCTGTAAAGTGGCGTGTGTTTCCCGTGTTTAGAACAGTCCCTGCACAAAATGTCATTTTTAAAGGAAAAAATCTCATTTAAAACTGCTTGCGGGTTTAATGTAATGTCGGGTCATGGCAATATGGATGAAAATCAGTGAGACAAACGGCATGGGTACCCCCCAGTCCATTACCAGGCCCTTTGGGTCTTGTATGGATATTAAGGGGAACCCTGCACCCAAATTAAAATAAGGAAAGGTGTGGGGCCACCAGGCCCTATATACTCTGAACAGCAGTATACAGGCGGTGCAAACAAGACAGGGACTGTAGGTTTGTTGTTAAGTAGAATCTGTTTGTAATTTTGAACGGGTACATTTTTAACGTGTTTAGCTCCAGCCAAAAAATCTTTTTTAAGCTTTTTGGAAAACATAGGGAAGGGTTATCACCCCTGTGACATTTGTTTTACTGTCTTTCCTCCTCTTCAGAAGATTTCACCTCACTTTTTGTCCCAATGACAAATGTTTTTTGAAAATGTGGGGTTTTTTGTGGAACAAGGATTGGAAAGCATAAGTGGAAAGGAGAAATGTTTTTCCCATATTAACTCTTACAGGAGAGAATTTCCCTTCCTAGGGGTAGATTTAATCTCACTTCCTGTTGTCTCCTTCCGTTTGCAAGTAGGAGTCGTTTGTAAGTTAGATGTTTGAAAGTAGGGGCCTGCCCTATATACTCAGCAGAAATTTGGGCCTTAGGTGTTGTTGTGGCCACAACACTGTAAGCCCTCACAGGGCCCTGCTGTGAAATATTAGATCAAGAATTGTAATTACATGCCCCTGTTGAACAGGAGCTGAAAAATTAGGCCTTAGGCACTGGTGCTGGTGCCACAACACTGCAACCCCTCACAGACACTCTAGTTGGAACGCAGGAACGAGCCCTGCTGCAAAGTATTGCATCAAAAATTGTAATTACACGCCCCTGTTAAACAGGGGCAGAAAAATTGGGCCTTAGGCACTGGTGCTGGTGCCACAACACTGCAACCCCTCACAGACACTCTAGTTGGAACGCAGGAACGAGCCCTGCTGCAAAGTATTGCATCAAAAATTGTAATTACACGCCCCTGTTAAACAGGGGCTGAAAAATTGGGCCTTAGGCACTGGTGGTGGCGCCCAGAACCAAAAATGTTCTTACAAGCTATCAGCGTGATCATTGAGGAGGAAGAGGATAATTACTCAGGGATAGTCACTCAGCATCAGCATAGGCAGTCTTTGAAGGGATCTGAGATTTCAAAAAAGATTATTCGGTTACATCAGCATCAGGTGCTTGGTAGCTGGAGGTGATCCAAGACTGATTCATTTTTATGAAGGTCAGTCGATCGACCGAGTTGGTGGACAGACGCACCCTGTGATCGGTTACCACGCCTCCAGCAGCACTGAAAGTGCGTTCCGAAAGAACGCTGGATGCAGGACAGGCCAGTAGCTCAATTGCATACTGTGCAAGCTCTGGCCAGTGATCCATCCTCAAGACCCAGTAACCCAGAGGATTTTCGGTGGGAAAGGTGTCCAAATCTGATCTTGCCCCTAGGTATTCCTGCACCATGTAAAACAGACGCTGGCGATGGTTGCTGGAACCGATCATACCTTGGGGCTGCGGACCAAAAAATTGTCTGAGCGCATCGGTCAGACGGCCACCTTCTCCACCGCTCCTTCTTTGACTGACCGAAGCCTCAGCAACACGTTGTCCAGAAACAGGAGTTTGTAACCTCCCAGTCTCTGGGAACGCGTTGCACAGACCTTTCTGCAAGGCCTCCCGAAGATGTTTCATACTCTGCTCCCTCTGCGATGGCAAGATAAGGTTCGCAACCTTACCCTTGTAATGTGGATCAAGGAGGGTTGCCAGCCAGTATTGGTCCATCTCCTTGATACCACGAATACGAGGATCCTTACGCAGGCTTTGCAGGATCAGGGAGGCCATGCAGCGTAGGTTTGCTGAGGCATTCGGTCCGGAGTCCTCTGGGTCACTAAGGACAACATGGTCCGCATCCACCTCCTCCCAGCCACGTACAAGTCCATGTGTTTCTTGGGACTGATCCCTTAAAGACTGCTGCTGATGCTGAGTGCCAGGCTCCACCTCCATACTGACACAATCTTCCTCCTCCTCCTCCTCCTCCTTGTCCTCTTCCTGTGTGATCGGCGGGCATGCAGGAACACTGTCTGGATAAAGGGGGCCTTGAGAGCTAAGGAAGTCCTCCTCTTCCTGCCTCTGTTCTGCCTCAAGTGCCCTGTCCATTATTCCACGCAGCGTGTGCTCCAACAGGTGGACAAGGGGGACAGTGTCACTGATGCATGCACTGTCACTGCTCACCATCCTCGTGGCCTCCTCAAATGGTGACAGGACAGTGCATGCATCCCTGATCATGGCCCACTGGCGTGGGGAAAAAAAACCAAGCTCCCCTGACCCTGTCCTGGTGCCATAGTCGCACAGGTACTCATTTGATGGCCCTCTGCTGCGTGTGCAGCCGCTGCAGCATGGCCAACGTTGAGTTCCACCTGGTGGGCATGTCACAGATTAGGCGGTTCTTGGGCAGGTTAAACTCCTTTTGGAGGTCGGTCAGCCGAGCACTGGCATTATATGACCGGCGGAAATGCACACAGACTTTCCTGGCCTGCCTTAGGACATCCTGTAAGCCCGGGTACCTGCCCAAGAACCGCTGCACCACCAAGTTAAGGACGTGAGCCAAACAGGGCACATGGGTCATTTGTCCCTGTCGGAGGGCAGAGAGAAGGTTGGTGCCATTGTTGCAAACCACCATTCCTGCCTTAAGTTGGCGTGGCGTCAACCACCTCTGAACCTGCCCCTGCAGAGCTGACAGAACCTCTGCCCCAGTGTGGCTCCTGTCCCCCAAGCACACCAGCTCAAGCACCGCATGGCATCTTTTGGCCTGCGTACTTGCGTAGCCCCTTGAACGGCTACGGAGCACCGCTGGTTCCGAGGACAAAGCACAGGAAGAGGCCATGGAGGAAGAAGAAGAGGAGGGGGTGGAGGAGAGAGGTGTGTCACAATCATTAGCATTTTGGAGGCGTGGTGGCGGAACAACCTCCAACACTACTGCACCTTGTCCTGCATCCTTCCCAGCTGCCAGCAGAGTCACCCAATGCGCCGTGAAACTTAGGTAACGTCCCTGTCCATGCCTGCTGGACCATGAGTCAGCGGTAATATGCACCTTACCGCTGACCGCCCTGTCCAGCGAGGCATGGACATTGCCTTCCACATGCCGGTAGAGAGCCGGAATCGCCTTCCGTGAGAAAAAGTGGCGTTTGAGTACCTGCCACTGAGGAACCGCACATTCCACAAACTCACAGAAGGGGGCAGAGTCTACCAACTGAAAAGGCAGCAGTTGAAGTGCTAGAAATTTTGCCAAGCTAGCATTCAACCGCTGGGCATGTGGATGGCTGGGAGCAAACTTCTTTTGGCGGTGCAGCAGCTGGGGCAGGGAAATTTGCCTGGTACAATCTGACGTCAGTGTACCAAAAGCAGATTGCCCACAGGTACTTGGCTGTGACACACCTAATTCTACACCTTCATTCCTCTCAGTGCAGGTCTCAGAAAGGACTGAAGGTATAGTGGGGTTGGAAATCTCAGCTGATGAGGAGCAAGGAGAGGTCCTCTTTGTTCTTTGGTGTGGGTCTTTTAGATACGCTTGCCAACGAACTGCATGGCAGGTCAACATATGTCTGGTCAAGCATGTGGTACCCAAGCGGGAGATGTTTTGGCCACGCGAGATACGCTTGAGACATATGTTGCAAATAGCAGCGGTGCGATCTGATGCACTCATCTCAAAAAAGGCCCACACCAAAGAACTTTTTGAATAACGCGCAGAGACTGCAGCGCCCTGCACATGTGGAGCTTTGGGGTGTGATGCAGTCAATGTGCTGCCCTTATGCTGGCCCCTTGAGGGCATCCTGCCTCATTGGTGATGTGCCACCTCCTCCTCCTCCTCCTCCTCTCTCCTATCAGGCACCCACGTTGAGTCAGTGACCTCATCATCCCCTCCCTCCTCATCACTGGAGCAAACCTGGCAGTATGCTGCAGCAGGGGGAGCATGACTGCCAGATTGCTGTCCTTCTTGGGCACCCCCTCTGTCTGTGCTCATGTTACTGCCTTCATCAAGCTCAGTATCATCATCAGAGCCTTCCAAACGCTGGGCATCCTACTGGAGCATGTACCCAACACTGTGGTCAAACAGTTCGAGGGACTCCTCAGGAGGACATGGTGGGGCTAGGGAAGGAGTCACAGATGACATTGAGCCGAGGGAAGAGGCCGCTGCTTTGCCAGACAAAGTATCCTGGGCATGGGTGAGAGAGGATGAGGAGGATGAGGACGGCTTGGTCATCCACTCGACCAAGTCTTCCGCATGTTGCGGCTCAACACGGCCAGCTGCCGAAAAAAAGGCCAAGCATGTCCCACGGCCACGTGCTGATGAGCATGCACCGTCTCCACGACCAGCACTAGACACAGAGCCTGCTTGCCCTCTCTTATTGGCTTGTGACTGTCTGCCTCTCATTCTTGGCCTTCCAGACATACTAATGGCCTGTAGCTGCACTAAGCTGGGATATATATATATATATGTACTCACACTGCAGCTAGCAAAATCAACTGCCTGCCTGTAGTATGAGAACACCACCAACCTTCTACAGGTAGCTTTAGCTGAACACTGTGAAGTGGACGCACCCCACTAACTTGTAGGTTTAGCTGAACACTGTGAGCAGGACGCACTGCACTAACTGTAAATAGTCTAGCTGCCTGACTGTGGTACTAATAGGATCAAAAGAACACCAGTAATTTTCTTCAGGTAGCTGTATATACTGTAACAAGACAAGCCTGCCTGTCAGTAAGAAGATAACAGGAACGGATCTAGCTGAACACTGTGAGCAGGACGCACTGCACTAACTGTAAATAGTCTAGCTGCCTGACCGTGGTACTAATAGGATCAAAAGAACACCAGTAATTTTCTTCAGGTAGCTGTATATACTGTAACAAGACAAGCCTGCCTGTCAGTAAGAAGATAACAGGAACGGATCTAGCTGAACACTGTGAGCAGGACGCACCCCACTAACTTGTAGGTTTAGCTGAACACTGTGAGCAGGATGCACCCCACTAACTTGTAGGTTTAGCTGAACACTGTGAGCAGGACGCACTGCACTAACTGTAAATAGTCTAGCTGCCTGACTGTGGTACTAATAGGATCAAAAGAACACCAGTAATTTTCTTCAGGTAGCTGTATATACTGTAACAAGACAAGCCTGCCTGTCAGTAAGAAGATAACAGGAACGGATCTAGCTGAACACTGTGAGCAGGACGCACTGCACTAACTGTAAATAGTCTAGCTGCCTGACTGTGGTACTAATAGGATCAAAAGAACACCAGCAATTTTCTTCAGGTAGCTGTATATACTGTAACAAGACAAGCCTGCCTGTCAGTAAGAAGATAACAGGAACGGATCTAGCTGAACACTGTGAGCAGGACGCACTGCACTAACTGTAAATAGTCTAGCTGCCTGACTGTGGTACTAATAGGATCAAAAGAACACCAGCAATTTTCTTCAGGTAGCTGTATATACTGTAACAAGACAAGCCTGCCTGTCAGTAAGAAGATAACAGGAATGGATCTAGCTGAACACTGTGAGCAGGACGCACTGCACTAACTGTAAATAGTCTAGCTGCCTGACTGTGGTACTAATAGGATCAAAAGAACACCAATAATTTTCTTCAGGTAGCTGTATATACTGTAACAAGACAAGCCTCCCTGTCAGTAAGAAGATAACAGGAACGGATCTAGCTGAACACTGTGAGCAGGACGCACTGCACTAACTGTAAATAGTCTAGCTGCCTGACTGTGGTACTAATAGGATCAAAAGAACACCAGCAATTTTCTTCAGGTAGCTGTATATACTGTAACAAGACAAGCCTGCCTGTCAGTAAGAAGATAACAGGAACGGATCTAGCTGAACACTGTGAGCACGATGCACTGCACTAACTGTAAATAGTCTAGCTGCCTGACTGTGGTACTAATAGGATCAAAAGAACACCAGCAATTTTCTTCAGGTAGCTGTATATACTGTAACAAGACAAGCCTGCCTGTCAGTAAGAAGATAACAGGAATGGAGGTAGCTGAACACTGTGAGCAGGACGCACTGCACTAACTGTAAATAGTCTAGCTGCCTGACTGTGGTACTAATAGGATCAAAAGAACACCAGTAATTTTCTTCAGGTAGCTGTAAATACTGTAACAAGACAAGCCTGCCTGTCAGTAGGAAGATAACAGGAACGGATCTAGCTAAACTGAATACAGTGTGTATATATATATATGCAACACCTGGGATGCATATATATACACAATACACTGTAAGTGCAGCTAACTGACTGACTGTTCTGCCTAATCTATCTAACTCAAATCAAATGTCACTGTCTGTCTCTCTCTCTCTCTCTCTCTCTCAATGAACGCCGGAACACACACTACACAGGGCCGCCATGCAGGCGGCCTTATATAGTGTGGGGCGTGTACTAAATCCCCTGAGCCATAATTGTCCAAAGCCTCCTTGGCTTTGGCTAATTACGGCTCTCTGTTCAGGCAGCGCTGTGATTGGCCAAGCATGCGGGTCATAGTGCATGCTTGGCCAATCATCAGTCAGCAATGCACTGCGATGCCGCAGTGAATTATGGGCCGTGACGCGCCACACGAATTTGGCGCGAATGGCCCATATCGTTCACAATTCGGCGAACGACTGAACAGCCGATGTTCGAGTCGAACATGGGTTCGACTCGAACACGAAGCTCATCCCTAGACAGGAGATGGTGAACCTCTATCCCCAGACACCAGTTATAGAGATAGGGGATTTAATAGACTTTTCTGCTGAGGAATAACAACCTGATGAGCCTCCAGCAGAAGAGCTGGTATTAGGGCCAAACTTCACTGTGCTCTGCCCAGCACCAACAGCAGTATCTCTGGACTTACAACAAACTTCTCCAGCAGAAGTGCTGGCAACCGGACAGAGGGTCCAAGACCTCTGCCCCACACCTGTGGCAGTTTCGGAGGCCCAGGGTGAGAAGGTGGCAATCACTTCCCAGCAGCAGATACAGGGGGAGAAGGGAGAGGAGGTGTGTGTTGTCCCTCCCCAACAGTTGGCCAGGGTGGAGGAAGCGGCCTTCCCTCCCCAGCAAAGATCAGTGCACCTGGGAGACAGTACCATAGACATGTCGTCCAAGCAACCAGATGAGGGAATGGAAAAGGAAGCAGCCAGCTCACCTCCCCAATGGCAGCTACACAGTTTGGGAGTGGAGGAAGCCAGCCTCCTGCCCCAACGGTTAGCCGGAGCGGAGGATGCGGAGTCCCCAGCAGAAGTGCTGGCAACAGGGCAGAGTGTTACCAACCTCTGCCCAGCACCGGCAACAACTACAGAGTTCCAGGGAGGCAGGGCAGTCGGCCTCCCTCCCCAACAGTTAGCCGGAACAGATGGTGTGGGGTTTCCAGCAGAAGGGCTGGCAACAGGGCCGAGGACTGCTGGACTCTGCCCTCAACTAACAGAGGATGGATTTCCTGTGAAGGTGGATGGGACTTCAGTCTCCACCTGTATACCCCAGGGATGCTGGGCAGTTGGCCCAGATCCCCAACAGCATGACAGAGTGAGCCCAGTCACCCTGTCTTCTCTCCAGCGGCAGAAAGGACTCCAGGCAGAAGGGCCAGTCCTGGCCTCTCCCCAGTGGCGGATATGTTCTCTGAGAGAGGCAGAGGTTGGCTGGGTGAGTAATACTCTGTTTGGAACAATTTGTTTGGGGTACTGTGTGGGTACAGGCAGTAGAGGACTGGAACTATGGACTAACTTCGGAGTCAACCCGTCTGGGGTCTCCTCCTGTGTAGTCTCCTGCCGAAAGGGGAGAAATGTGACAGACCTAGCTGGGACAGAGGCTGTTGGAGAGGACTGAATGCAAGCCTCTTGCCTTTTGATTATGGGCCCTGGATTTTCAATGGAACAATACTCTTTGTGAGGTGAATTAGAAATCCAGTCTGAACTGTACTAATCGGACTCAGTCGTGTATATATGTATATATTGTATGTTGTTTGATTCTGTTGGGGACTCCTTGCTGTGGTCATCTGGGATTTGTGTCCCTGAAGAGGGAGGCGGGATTCCTTCAGCAGCCCCTTGCTGATAAGACTGATTCATACTGTTAGGACACATCCTGTGAGGAGATGCTGGTGTCATCAACTCCAACTACCTGTGTTTATGTTAATTGAATGAGCTGATTACATTGTCCTCTATACAATGTAGGAGACGGGACGACTCCTATTGGAGCTGCTGCTATTGTGAGAAAATGTCCTGTGATAATTAACTCAGTCTGGGCAAAAGGTCATGTCTCAGTCCCCTAGGCTGTATAAAGTATTAGTTAATTAGCTCATGTTAATTAGGTTAATTAGGTTACATTTGTATTGTTAGAGTAATATGAGCAGGAGGGTGGAACCTCATCTTCCCCTGTATATAAGACTGTATTCTGGTTCTGAATAAAGTGAGTTCATGTTAGCAACAAGCAAGTGTCGCCTTGTTTTGTGCTCAGAGAGGTTGGAATATCTGATATCTGTATACAGACTGGGAGGAAGTGGTATATGACGAAAGCACTCAAGCGGAGTGTGGGATGTTCCGTGACAGTCCTGATGTACGTGTTTTACGTCACCACGTTCAGAACGATCGGATTTTCCGACAACTTTGTGTGACCGTGTGTATGCAAGACAAGTTCGAGCCAACATCCGTCTGAAAAAATCCATGGATTTTGTTGTCGGAATGTCCGATCAATGTCCAACCGTTTGTATAGGGCATTAGCCTTTCTATTCAGCATCAGGATGGTATTACATTTGGGTAGCTGGCCCTCATTATTGACTTAAAAAGAATTATAAAAATGTAAAAAGAAGAAAGTCCAATGTTTACTTTAGGTTGCCATTGTTATTAAGTCACATTTTCTAATTTTGCTCCATCTTTGAGTCACTTTCACAGTCCATTCTCTGCAAAATGTAATCATCCCAGTACAGGCTCTCATGGGATTTAAACAGACATGGGATAGGAAAAACATTTCACTGTGTATTTCTCTTTTTGACATGAACAAATGAAGAATAGTATTGAGATGAAACACACACAACCACACACCAAATGCCCATAAAATTGTATAAAACATGATGTTTAAAATTTGCCAATTTATAGGGCAAATATTTGTAATTTATATTTATGAAGGATAACTGCGCCAACCCTAAACCTGTACCTTGTGTCTAAACAATTCTATCATACAATTCATGTGACTATACAAAATTAGGTGAATACATAAAATATATATATTCATAAATACACTTTTCACTATCCCACACTATATAGTGGAGAATTTATAACTGCAGCAGATCCTATATTTACACATTTATTTTTCTTGGTTTGCATCGGTGACACCACTCACAAATATTTGTAATTGATTACCATTTTTGGGTTACAAATTTTTCTGTTTGAGATGGAGGAAATTTTAATTTTGTTAGCACTGAGCTGCAGCATATGTTAAAAACACAGAGAAATTTCAGATTTGTTATAATTTCACCTCTCAAATACATATACTGTATTGTATGCTGCAAAATGTATACGTGATTGCTCCAATAAATTTACCAAGAAGGATTTATTTCATCCACTGTATGGTTTAAGTAGCATAAGATTTCTATAATTTTGTTTTGCCTTCTTTTTGATCAGTCATGTCAGAATAGTTTGCACTTGATGAACCTTGGTCATTTTTCATCCTTACTTATTACGCTTCTATGATGAACCTAAGGTTAAAAGGCTTGTGCTTCTATGATTAACCTAAGGTTATAGGGATTTTATGCTTTTATGATGAACTTAAGGTGATAAGGTTTTATTTGAATGTATTCACCAGAAACACCATACAGTAATTCAACTGACCATAAAATATTAAATATTACAATGCTTTATCTATTCTCATGAGTAAAACAGCAAGCATTTTACTGGCACTACATACAGTATCTCACTTTTTAATAATATTTTAACATGATATAAAGTTCATAGTTGAAAGTTCATCTAGGTATAAGGAAAAGTGGAGCCAATCACCACCAAGGAGAAAAAACTTCTATTGAACGGAATCCACCATGGAGGGAACTTCTGAAGGGGACAGAAAGCCCATCACCCAAAATAACTGACCCTTACCATCAGTATATGGGCTATACACATAGTATGTAACCAGATCATAGGAACGATCATTCCAGATTAAGGAGCGATCCACTGCACATGCAATCCCAAAACATCCCTCTCCCACTGGACCAGATGCAAAATCCTAGGAGCCCCTCCTCTCAACAGGATAAATTGCCAGGTGTGTTCCAATAGGGGAATGGTAGCTCAAGAATCATATACATGTAAAGGATAGAAAAGGAACGCTCATTGCGTAGACTTCATGATAAGGGATGTTTATTGGAAAAATAGGTAAAATAAACTCACATTTGCTGAGAGGTAAGAAAGCAATGAGAAGCGACCAGCGCTTCTAACCATCAAAATGGCCACCGTGTCTCCGTCCATCCGGAACCAGCGTCACTCGTCTCTGACGCCGCCCAACGTTTCGTCATCAATATGCGTCTTTAGGGGCTTCTGGTTACATACTATGTGTATAGCCCATACACTGATGGTAAGGGTCAGTTATTTTGGGTGATGGCGATGGGCTTTCTGTCACTTTCAGAAGTTCCTCCATGGTGGATTCCATTCAATCGAAGTTTTTTCTTCTTGGTGGTGATTGCTCTGATTGGCTCCACTTTTCCTTATACCTAGATGAACTTTCAACAATGAACTTTATATTGTTTTATTTTATTATATTATATGTTTTATTATTATATGTACACCTTTTCTTTATATTACGTTTATTGTATCCAGCAATTTAGTGTTAGCTGCTTTTTGTTAATTAATTTTTTGTGTATTTAGCGCAACAAATTTCTTATTTTCATTAATATTTTAACATGATTGATCCAAACCTATATTGTAAGATAATGGGTTTCCAAACCTATTTAAAAAAAAAATTTAGAGCACTTTTTAAATCATAAAAAAACTCTTCCTCTGTAGCTACTGTATGTGTACAGTAAGAACATTACTTTGCAGAAATGTTTAAAAAACTCACATTTTTTACAAGATGAAAATCAGTGAAATCTGTAATTATCTTTGTAGATGAGAGTTGCAACAAAAGCTAATGCAAAAATGAAGGAAAGAAACAATAATGAATATGCAGCTGGAGCTTCAGCTTCTGTAATTGGTAAGTAAATAGCATATTAATATTAGCAGGTTTTAACATATTTTCCTTATATAGCCAATGCGGAGTCTAGGATGAACAAGGAGCTAGTTGTGGCCATATTACTTGAGCTTCAGCACTTTAACTGTTTTGGTTCAATGTACTAAAGAAAACCTTTTCAATAAATTTTTTTCAATACATTTTAATAATTGTAAATAACAGAACAGAAAGTAACCATTAACCGCAGGAAATACAAAGTGCAGAATGAAAAGCTATCATGTCAAACACAATATGTTTGTTTCATAGGAAAATGCATCTGTACCAGTGACTTCCTGCTGATGGAAAGAAAGAGAGATAAATGTACAGTATCTTGGACATTCAGAAACAGTCAGTTATCAATAAATACAAGGCTTTCTCTGACTGCCTGAGGTGGACATTGTGATCTGACCGCCCCTCCATCTCAGCCGATCATGCCTGGGAGGTCTATGGGAAGAGGCAAAGGTTGTTCCCATGCAGCCACTAGGGGCAGGCAAGTTCTGTATAATAGGCCCTAATGATAGTCAGAGCACAGCATCAAGAGGCAGGGCAGGTAGGTCTTTCTTTCCTGACAATGGGAATGCTATACAGCCACAAAGAACATGAAGGAGATAGGTAGAGTAGCTAACCAAGCCTTCCTTGTCCCTTTTATCTCAGGCACAGACTAGCGTAATGTCATCTACAGCTGCAAAAGTGCCAGTTCTTCCTGCTCATCCACAGCTAATGCTGCTGTTACCCTGAAAATTGGCATGGAGGAGTTGACAGAATTATTTGAGCACAGTGTCAGTGCAGGAGGATGCACAGCAATTAATTGCACCTGAGGACGAGAAGAAGAGCAGTGATAGCATAGAAGGAGGTGACAACAGGCAGAGAGAACCAACTGATGCACCTGCAGCTTACTGCCAAGCTGGTTAGCATCTAAATGTCAGCTTTGCAAAATCACCGGTTTTACATCTGCTCTCATTCCACCCGATGGAGTCTGCCTCCTCCCATGACTTTGAGGCCTAAGCTGTACCACAGTGGCATTTCCAGCCACCATTTTTTTTACCTAGGCTGGCCATCCTTTCCCATTACCATCAGCATAATTTGCAAAAATATAAACAAAACCAGCTTCTGGGGGCAATATGAGTCTTTTCCTGATTTTGCAAAAAGTATTTATTAAATATGTTTTTTTTTGGAGTCATAATCAATTAGAGTGGGTTGCTGCTGCTCTATGCAGGCCAAGTAATAATATATGAATAAACAATATTATTACACATATAACCTATGTGATGCCAGATTATGGTGTCACTGAAGATGTCTCTGAAAATTGTAATGTTTTGTAAAACCATGTACAGCTTGTAGGCATCACCCAAGCATGTAATTTGAATATTTATATTGTTGTCATTTAAGCGCCCTGAAAATACCCTCTCCCTGAGGAATACTAATTTTTAAAACATTTTTTCACATTGGTATATGCCCCTCCAGGGCAGTGATTTTAAGGAACTGATTTTAAGCTTTGTCTCTCTTTGATTCCAATGGAGTTCAGATTGACGACCAAGCTTTTGCAAGTTTGCCAAATGTACCACGAACCAAACCAGTTTGGTTCATCTCTAATTTTGAGAAGGAGGGGTAGAGAGCATATCACAGGGTGTAGAGAGTTTGAATTAGACTTAGAAGGGAGCTGGATGGGGAAATACAGATTCACTTGCAGTCTGTTTGGATTGGAGCACTATTGTTAGTAGCTACAGTACTACTGCAATAAATGCCCGTGTTAAACTGCCATAGCATTTATGTAGATATTATCACTTTGATAGAAAGTACCTGACCCCCTTGGAAGAGTGCCTTTCCCCCAAAGAGTTGTTACTAATTTATAGGAATATAGGCTATGGGAATGTTCGTTAATCAATTAATTAGGAACTTATAAGAGCTACATAGATGAAAGTGGAAACATTCACACTAATTGTATTGGTAAAAGCAAATATTTGAATAGAAAAGCAGCTTATCCTCAGCAAACAAAAATAGCCCATCACTATGGTACAAAAATAAAAGGGTCGGCTCACCGCCAGTCATACTCGTCCCTTAAAAGGGTTTTTGAAAATTCCTGTCAGCATCAGGGGTCCCAAAGAGGAGGTCTCCACAGTTCAGCAACTGTGTCCACCTCACAGACAGTTATTGGCTGCTTCCTCTTCCTTTTCTGGACTCTGATGCAAACGGGCTAACCCTTTCAGAACCAAAGTCTCTGCAGTCATGGTTTGGAGGTATTTTCCCATACAAAGGTCTCTCAGAACCTCCAAATTCCAGTTCCCAATTTGAGACTTTCCAATTCAGAGAGTACTAAAAATCAGCCCTTACCTTTCTGAGTGAAATAATCTAGAGTGGAGTGGAATAATCTAGAACTCCTCACCCTGTACGGGTGAGAACCCCTGATTATCAGTAATGTCTCTTGAGTTATCCCTTAAAGGGACCCTTAAAGGGACCACAACCTGAATAGTGGGGGAATGTATCTCCCATCCATGACCCATCCCTGGTATCCTGTACATTAGATCTAACTTGTACAGTTTAAGTTTAACAGTTGTAGGTTAAAATGAACGTACCATGTTCCAGAGGGTTGCAGGATGAGTTTCACACAGACAAGACAGTAAGGTAGTGATTAAAAATCACTGTACCATAATACAGAGGAATGCAGGATGAGTTTCGTAAAGACAACCAGTAGGCCCCTTTCACACTGGGGTGGTTTGCAGGCATTATTGCGCTAAAAATAGCGCCTGCAAACCGCCACTAAACAGCCTCCCATGTTTGTTCAGTGTGAAAGCCCGAGGGCTTTCACACTGAAGCGGTGCACTGGCAGGAGAATAAAAAATCTCCTGCAAGCCGCATCTTTGGAGCGGTGAAGGAGCGGTGTATTCACCGCTCCTAAACCGCTCCTGCCCATTGAAATCAATGGGACAGCGCGGCTATACCGCGGTAATACCGCGGCTATAGCCGCGCTATACGAGGGGTTTTAACCCTTTTTCGGCCGCCAGCGGGGGGTTAAAACCGCACCGCTAGCGGCCGAATACCGCGGTAAAGCAGCGCTAAAAATAGCGCTGTTTTACCGCCGACGCCCCCTACCGCCCCAGAGTGAAAGGGGCCGTAAGGTAGTTGTTAACAATCAATGCACCTGTGAAGGAGCAGAGAAAAGATAATGAGAAGATAATTGCATAATTTGTTGCCACGTTAAACTGTCATTTTATCTATGTAGAAATGATCACTTAGGCAAAAAGTATCATGGCACAGTGTTAATTATCAAATCAAATAAACAATCCACATACCCAAAGATACCTCATGACAAATTCATCCTGGTTTTCACTATGTAAGAAGTGTAATTTATTTTATTCCTAACTAAATGCAATCACTTGTTGCTTTTTTTCAGAGTTTCTTAAACTTTTTAAACAAAGGGTCAGTTCATTGTGCTTCAGACTGTTGGGGGGTGGGGCAGACAGTGAGTGGGATAAAAAGTAAGCTCTGATAGGGCTTTGCAAAATTTTAGGCCAGATAAACAAGCAAGGACTTTTCAGAGTTCCTGGCTTACGCACAGTTTGTCCACAAAAGCTGTAGTTTTCCATGTTTTATATGTCCAGCTTACTTTTTGTTATACTGTTGTGCTGGAAGTAGCCATCAGAAGATGTAGTCGTAAACGGATGGACATGGTCAGCAACATTACTCAGGTAGGCCGTGGTGTTTAAACGATGCTCAATTGGTACTAAGGGGCCCAAAGTGTGCCAATAAAATATCCCCCCCACCTTTACACCACCACCAGCCTGAACCGTTGATACAAGGCAGGATGGATCCATGCTTTCATGTTGTTTACATCAAATTCTGACCCTATAATCTGAATGTCGCAGCTGAAATCATTACCCATCAGACCAGGCAGCATTTTTCCAATCTTCTATTGTCCAATTTTGGTGAGCCTGTGCAAAATTGTACCCTCAGTTTCCTGTTCTTAGCTGGCAGGAGTGGCACCCGGTGTGGTCTTCTGCTGCTATAGCCCATCTGCTTCAAGGTTTGATGTGTTGTGCATTCAGAGATAGTATTCTGCAAACCTTGGTTGTAACGAGTGGTTATTTGAGTTATTGTTGCTTTTTTATCATCTCGAACTAGTCTGCCCATTCTCCTCTGACCTCTGACATCAACAAAGCATTTTTCTCCACACAACTCCCGCTCACTGGATATTTTCTCTTTTCCTGACCATTCTCTGTAAACTTTAAAGATGGTTGCATGCGAAAATCCCATCTGGCACAAACAACCATGCCACGTTCAAAGTCACTTAAATCCCCTTTCTTCTCCATTCTGATGCTCGGTTTGAACTTCAGAAAGTCATCTTCACCACGTCTAGATGCCTAAATGCACTGAGTTGCTGCCATGTGATTGTCTAATTAGCACTTGTGGTTCCAAGCAATTGAACAGGTGTACCTAATAAAATGGCTGGTGAGTGTATATGCAGGTTGACTGGTTTTGTATGTGATTAGCACACAGAAAACTTTTACTGCCGACTTCTCTAATCAACCATACCACCTTCTCTAATCAACCATAGACTTAAAGTGGTTGTAAACCCCATTCATGAAATCTGACCTATGCACATATATCTGTAGTGTTTACTTATCTCACTCCAAAGCTGTGTCATGTCTTTCTTCTACTTCTTCCCCTGTTATCAGCATGATGACAAGTTCTCTGGCACATGAGATAAAAGCAGCTGGAAATTTGTGTTGGGGAGGTAACTTATAGATAGATAAGCATAGAGCTTGTCTAGTCAGACTGCAGCTCTGCAAGTTTCTTTATTCCTCTGCCTATGTGGAGTTGGGGCGTGTGCCTTTCCTCCAATCAGCTCACACATAGTGTATTCCCAGAATCCACACAATCTGCATGTTCTAAAGAGTGTAGAAAGCTTAAGACAGCAGAATACAAGTAAAACTTATGTAGAAGGATTTGTTTCATCTCTGGGTATCATCTGAGGCTGTTCACAATACTGTGTATATATGAGGGTTTACATCCACTTTAAGGGCCCCTGGCGTACAGCGCACGTGTCACAGTTGTGTTTACTGTGAACCACAATAGCCTGCTGTCAATGCTCAACACTAGAATGGAAGAATGAGTAGCAGAACACCAGCAGGACCAGTTAGCAGTAATAGTGTTGGGTTGTAGCAGTAGTCCATTTCAGGCTTCTGATTTTTTTCTGGAAGCCAGCTGGATGAATGAGTAGTGGGACAGCATCAGTAATGGTAAGGTATGCTATTACTGCAGCTCTTTATTTTACTTGCAGTTCAGAAAAGGTATTGAAGGCGCCATATCCAGACTGTGGGCTGTAGACTGAGGATGGTTGCTAATTATTTAATACATATGTTTTTTGTTGTATTCTTATAGGGTACTATGATTCTGGTTCATCCGGTGATTGGGCAACTGATATTGGAATAAAATTTTCATATACCTTTGAACTAAGAGACAATGGTACCCATGGATTCCAACTTCCACAGAATCAAATTAAACCTACATGTGAAGAAGTCACCACTGCCATATTGTCCATGGTTGAATATGTTCATGACAACTATCTTGAAAACAGTGGTGTAGCTGTGACTGCTGTCTGGATCAATATGTTTATTTCAGTCATTTGCTTATACTATACAATAAATCTTTAAATGCCTTAGGCATAGTACACACTACTCCCTCAATCACTTCTCAGAAATGGAGTGCCTTTATGCAGGGTGAGGCATCACTGATGGCTATCCTGGTTACAACTGACAGTGAGTATCTGCTGAATTAATCTCAAATGTCACATGGATAGACATGAATGTGTTCAGCAAATTTACCACAACTAGTGTGTATTAGTGCCTGCAAATAAAGAATCAATCAACAATGTATACCCCAAACCACAGAAGGTCTGTGTCTAGCATGCATTGAATGTGATACCCCTAAAATCATTATCAATGAGTCTAATTATTTAGTGATGACTAAACGAAATGTAAAATTGTGGCTTAAATTAATGATATACCTGTGAAAAAATCCACTGAACTATTGTTTAACATTTTTATAATAAATTATACATTTCAGTTATACTCTGCTACATCCTCTGGGAATGTAATGTAGAAAACAATCCTTCATAGTCTTGTCTTGTCTAGTCTTGTCATTTGTCATTTGTATGTCAAATTCAGGGCTTTCTCAATAAGTCAGAAGTCTAATTTCATTAATGAAAATTTCAGACACAACTGTGTAAAACTTGTCCAGTAACAGTACAATTTTAATCAAGAATGGCCTGAACTCAAAGACAAAAGGCACAGGCAGATGTTTTCATACAAAAATAAAGAGTGTCAGCCCACAGAGGACACATCTGTAAAAAAAAAAAAAAAACAGTGGCCAGGGCTGGATTTAGACCTTGCCGGGGCTCTATGCACTTCGGGTGCCATGGGCCTCTCATACATAGGAACTAAAATATACAGCAAATCACCAGATTGGCATATCAAAGCTTGTTTATGGCATATCATTGGAACTGAGAAGTCATATATACACCAAAAAGTAAAATTGGTTATATAGCTGAAATAAATACATGTATTCATGAAAATATGAATACAAAAAACTCCAAGTAGCTATTGCTGCTATTTACTTTATTTTCCATAAGTGACAAGGGCTGGTTCAACAATTTACAAAACAAAACTAAACTCTGAACCTGTCAATGCAAAAGTGTACAATCTTATCACAGCAAAGTTTTACCAACATACAGCTATATGCACATTTGGCATCTGAAAACTCAGCAGACTGTATGTTCTTTAGAAACCTGTTCTTTAGAAACCTGTTCTCTGTTCTCCAGTAGGCACAGAGCACTTACAGTGTTTCATGGCTTAGCATGGTTCTCAAATAATTCTTTATTAGTGCCAATATGCTAAATTGACTTTCTCAATGACAGTCACACATTTTAAATATGCATGACACAACGCCAGTATTTACAGACTGCCTTCCTTAACAACATGGTTTGCTTGTTTCACAAAAATTCATTTAAAACCAGTACAATATTACAATATGATAACTTTTACAGACGATTGCAGGCAAACTATTGCTTCCCAAGATAAAGTTTACAAGTTTTATTTAAAGAGCAGCTCCAATCATATTTGTGTTTATCAAAAGTCAGCAGCTACAAAAACTGTAGCTGCAGACTTTTAATAAACAGATACTTACCTGTTCCAGGATCCAGTGATGTGCTCACCTGAGTTGTTCCTTCCATTAGTCTTCTGTCCCCAACTGTGAGCACTTGGTTTGATAGCTTGCGCTTCACAGTCAGGTGCCCACTGCACATTGTGAATGGTCCAGTCTTCTGGGACCTGTGACATGTTCCGGAAGACTGCTGGGAACTGGGAGTGGGTACCTGTTAAAACCAGGTACCTAAACCCCCCCACAAAAAAAAGTGAAGAGGAGGGGAAGGAGGCCTTAAAGCGGAACTTCCCCTTTTGGGTGGAACTATAGTTTAAAAAATGTTCATAGAAGAGGTCAGGGAGACCAGGGTAATTGCCCTTCTGCCCCCTTATAAATCTAGCACTGCCAGTGACAAAACAGTTTAAAACAGGCTGAACGAAAAAAAAAAAAAGAACAGATTTTTTCACACAAGTGAGGTGAATAGAGGAATCCTTCCCACTGGAACATTGCATTTCTAAAGAAGAACTCTCTGCTGTCAGAATTCACTGACCAGCAAAAGGGCTGCAGCCAGCTGATCAAGAACATTTTTCCAACAAGCCAGTTTGACAAAAGTTGATCTAAATATCTATTTCTGTCAAACAGTCATGGCCACACATGCATCAATATTCGGCCGGTCACTGCTGAACAGGTCAAATTTCAATCCACCTATGGCCAACTTTAGTCTGAACTTGTTTTTTTTATTATGGGGATAGTGGGGTTTAGTGAATATGAGTGATATAATGCAAAACATTTTGGGTACACACTGTGATTGCAGTTAGATTAGAACAGATGGTTCTACAACAAGCAAATGCTGTGCTTTGAGAACTAGAAACCTAAAAAAGCTCTTATCAACATAAAGTAAAACAAATAGCTCCTCGAAAGAAATGTCAACCACAAAATGACCAGTTTACTGATAAATCCAAATTTTTGGGTTAAAGAAAGAACTGTGAAAAACAATACCATTCACACAAGTAAAGCACGGTCTGCTAAATGACCCAAATCTCTACCCAAGCAATTTGTCATCTCTCCTTAGCAGACAAAGCACATGTTCACTTATACATTTCGGTCCAATCGGCTCTTAATTAATCTGTAACACTTTGTATGGATTATACAGTAAGAAAATATGGTTTCTTGTACCAAAATATAATAAAGCTTACAAAAAATTGGACTTTCATAGTGCAGTATATGGGTTCAACACAAATACAATTTAAATCCAACTCATTTTTATTACAAAAAGTCTTTTAAAAATAAGATTAGGTGAAACTTGTTTTTTCATCACATAATATAATTATTTATTATTGAAACCTCCTCATCTTAACCCACCAGCCTATCCTACCAGTAATACATTAGGAAAAAATCATTGTATTGCATCAATACACAATAAATGCTTTTCAAAGTATTTGATAAAAACACACAGTATCATGGGCAGATAAATGCAATAGTTTCATTTCTTCAGTAGATAGGAAAAGGTTAGTGTGTAAATTACACAGATACATCGTTATAAAATTCATATACATAATGTTCATACAGAGGATCAAATGAATCAATGCCACCTACATACATGCATCCATCCATTATCACAATATTTCACATATGATTTAGGTGAGGATGCAGGGGGAATCAAGAAAAACCACAATTCAATTAGAAAAACAGATCAGGAATATATCAAAATAGTTCAAAAGTTTCAGAGTGAGCAGATGCTTTACTGAGGGCTTTTTGAACTAATATCCTCTGCCATGTACCCAAACTCCATTCCCATTGCCAATGGACCATGGGCCCAGTCTCTTGGTGTAGTTATGTTGATGACTTCACATTGCGCATACTTTGAGGCTATGTCAATGACATCATGCCGCAGTTGCTTATCAGTCATGTATAGATGGGATGCCCCTAATCCTACTGTTCCACCTCTCCACAGCAAAGGAATCACCCCACATGGGCTCAAACAAATGAGTTCCCCATTGACGGGTGGCCCAGAGAAAAAAAGGGGAGGGCAGGAAAAACATAGCACACCCCAGTCAGGTATGAATAAACATAGGTCACTCCCAATAGGTAGAGTTAGGGAGGTCCTGGAGTGCCTATACAGCCCCCACAGTTTCCAAGCTCATAGCAGGATTACATACCAACATGTTGACATTGCAATAGCCAAACAAGTGAGAAAAAAGTAAAACTTTGGAGTTTCTAAAGGTAGAATATCCTCAAAAATCCAACTTTTTATGCACTATCCAAAACACATAAGCTTGGGAAGTACCCCTGCAGGGGAAAATAGTTAAAAGGAAAACTACCTCTAGGACAAGGGTTTGGTTCTGCTCAATGCATGGTAAGGGAAGAGGAGCTGTGCCTGGATGTGATTGTTATCTTGCTTTAAAACACCCCATATGGGATTTCCGTCTGGGTTCCAAGGATATGGACTTACGTATGCCATTGCTTAATTGACTTTAAAAGGACTTTCTCACCTACTTAAGGTATGACTACCTCATGGGGAAAGGGCACCAGGAAACACTCACTGGGCACAATAAAGCATTTTGTATAAGGAGAGATCTACAGTATCCCACAAAAATGAGTACTCCCCTCACATTTTTGTAAATATTTTATTATATATTTCCATGTGACAACACTGAAGAAATGGCACTTTGCTACAATGTAAAGTAGTGAGTGTACAGCTTGTATAAAAGTGTAAATTCGCTGTCCCCTCAAAATAACTCAACACACACAGCCATTAATGTCTAAACCGCTAGCAACAAAAGTGAGTACACCCCTAAGTGAAAACGTCCACATTGGGCCCAATTAGCCATTTTCCCTCCCCGATGTCATGTGACTCATTAGTGTTACAAGGTCTCAGCTGTGAATGGGGAGCAGGTGTGTTAAATTTGGTGTTATCGCTCTCACTCTCTCATACTGGTCACTGGAAATTCAACATGGCACCTCATGGCAAAGAGCTCTCTGAGGATCTGAAAAAAGTCATTGTTGCTCGACGTAAAGATGGCCTAGGCTATAAGAAGATTGTCAAGACCCTGAAACTGAGCTGCAGCATGGTGGCCAGGACCATACAGTGGTTGAATAGGACAGGTTCCACTCAGAACAGGTCTCGCCATGGTCGACCAAAGAAGTTGAGTGCACATGCTCAGCATCATATCCAGAGGTTGTCTTTGGGAAATAGACGTATGAGTGCTGCCAGCATTTCTGTAGAGGTTGAAGGGGTGGGGGGTCAGCCTGTCAGTGCTCAGACCATACGCTGCACACTGCATCAAATTGGTCTGCATGGCTGTCACCCCAGAAGGAAATCCTCTTCTGAAGATGATGCACAAGAAAGCTGGAACCATGCCCTGTGGTCTGATGAGACCAAGATAAACTTATTTGGTTCAGATGGGGTCAAGCGTGTGTTGCGGCAACCAGGTGAGGAGTACAAAGACAAGTATGTCTTGCCTACACTCAAGCATGGTGGTGGGAGTGTCTTGGTATGGGGCTGCATGAGTGCTGCCAGCACTGGGGAGCTACAGTTCATTGAGGGAACCATGAATGCCAACATGTACTGTGACATACTGAAGCAGAGCATGATCCTCTCCCTTCAGAAACTGGGCCGTAGGGCAGTATTCCAACATGATAACGACCCCAAAGACTCCTCCAACATGACCACTGCCTTGCTAAAGAGGCTGAGAGTAAAGGTGATGGACCGGCCAAGCATGTTTCCAGACCTAAACCCTATTGAGCATCTGTGGGGCATTCGCAAACGGAAGGTGGAGATGCACAAGGTTTCTAACATCCACCAGCTCCGTGATGTCATCATGGAGGAGTGGAAGAGAACCCCAGTGGAAACCTGTCAAGCTCTGGTGAACTCCATGCCCAACAGGGTTGAGGCAGTGCTGGAAAATAATGGTGGCCACACAAAATATTGACACTTTGGGACCAATTTGTACATTTTCACTTAGGGGTGTACCCACTTTTGTTGCCAGCGGTTTAGACATTAATACAAGCGGTACACTCACTACTTTACATTGTAGCAAAGTGTCATTTCTTCAGTGTTGTCACATGAAAAGATATAATAAAATATTTACAAAAATGTGAGGGATGTACTCACTTTTGAGAGATACTGTATATGAAGAATTGCCTGCATGTTCTGTTAATATTTAAACAACTTTTAGTAAAGAACTTTATTTTTATATAACCTTGCCTGGTCTGAAGTCACTTTAGGACAATCTTAAAGGGGTAAATACATGCTTGGCGTATCACAGAACAGGGCTTACACCCGGGGACAAGACGAGGTAGAGAAGATGCAGTACAAATATCTAGCGTGCATTGAAGCTATTGGGAAGAGGCTATATGGCTATTGTTGTGAGTGTGGTATAGAATTTTGATGACAAGAAATATGAGGAATTTTAATTAAATAAAAATTAATGTTTTGGGCGAATGGTAAATTTTAAGAAAAAAAACGGTAGTGTCAAAAGTACAGTAGTACGCAGTGCCAGCAGCCGATTACGGCAATTAATAAATAACTTAATAAAAATAAGAATTTTGTTCAGACAATCAGTAGTATACCACAATAATTTCCTGAGTTTGTTAAATTATGGGGAATTCTTACCAATTAAATGAATAAGTAAATAGAATTTATTAATATACAAGTATAATTATACAACTTCATACAAAACCAGAATTTCTGGTGATTAATATTTCATACACATAATCAAAGACAACACAACAATAAAATCATTTCTCTTTAAAATTTAAAATTATAACCCTGGGACAGCCCCAACCAACTATAATAAAGGGTGGCTAACTGTGTCTTAAAGAGGGAGTCCACCTAGAAAAAAAAATATTAAAAGCCAGCAGCTACAAATACTGCAGCTGCTGACTTTTAATAAATGGTCACTTACCTGTCCTGGAGTCCAGCGATGTCGGCAGCCGAAGCCAATCAATCGCTCGGCTCTCGGCTGCTGCCGCCGCCATTCTCTGTGAGGGAATCAGGAAGTGAAGCGTTACGGCTTCACTTCCCGGTTCCCTACTGCGCATGCACGAGACGCGCTGCACCTTCTAAGTGGTCCCCGCTATCTCCTGGGACCTGTGTGTTTTCCAGGAGACAGCAGGGGGGGGTGCGGGAAGGGGCGTGACTCCCGTGGGAGTCTATTCCAGGAAGTGGGTGCAAATACCTGTAGTAGACAGGTATCTGCACCCCCCTCACCCCTAAAAGGTGCCAATTGTGGCACCGGAGGGGGGGAGGAATCAGATGAGCGGAGGTTCCACTTTTGGGTGGAACTCCGCTTTAAACTAAAAAAATAATATCTCTTGTTGCTCGTAAGAACATTTTCTGACTCTCTCCAGTCGGAAGAGAGAGGGAAATATATCTTGAGGAGCCAACAGATAGATATTACTAATTTGAAAAAAAGTTCTGTACGCCAGCTACGTCAACACTGGGTTTCCATTGAAGAGGCAACCTTGTTCTTGAAACAATGGGGCTGTTTAACATGGGTCTTCCTTGATCAAAGATTCTGATATCCTGATCTCAAAACACCATGTCATCAGCATTGTCAGTTGGGGTTGAGTTAAGTGGGACCATTGTTCAGGTCTCTGCTTTATAAACAGGAGAGCTTGCATAGAGAGAGAGAGAGATATCACCACTCTCAAAGAGGTCTGTGAGGAACAAACATTTTCTCCATGCTGGAAGTAACAGGTGCAGGCAATGCTGGTAGTTAAGAGGTAAATGAAAAATCCTGGACAGCCGCACTCAAAAGAAATCTTCGATCTTTATTTAAATATGATCATAAAAATACATGCCACCGCATCACAAAGCAGGAAAACTGACGCGTTTCACACTGTAGTCAGTGCTTAATCATAGCTAAATATCACATGAATGAATCCCCTATATATACCAATATTCATTGAACATGTGTCCAGGAAGTTGATTAGTGGTAATCAATCTACAAACTCAAAAAAGCTGTGACTGAAATGGAAGTGGGAACTGAAACTGTGAAAAAAGTAGTGCCTATGAAATTCCTTTGAATAATATAAGTGAATAAAAATAATGAATGAAAAAGGTAAATATGCAAAAGATGCAAAAAAATGCAAAAAAAGCAAAAAGGAAGTGTAAAAAAATCTTTGCTGTGGAAAAATATTGACTCAAAAAATTATGCATAGAATGAGTGATTTAAAAAAGGGAAATCACTCATTGATGTCGGAGATCGGGAGATCTCATCCATATGCTGTGGAGGTGTCCCAAGTTGTTTAGATACTGGGAGGAGGTAACCGGGAATTTGGGAAACATCTTTGGTACTACAGTGGTAAAGGAGGCCATAGCCTGTATTCTGGGGCATAGAAGAGTGTTGGGAGAGAGACTGAGCACCACGCTGGCCATTACGCGGGCCTTGTTTCAGGCTAGGAAGATGATAACACTAAGATGGCAATCAAAAGACCCACCCTCGGTGAAAGACTGGATCTCTACTATTAACGAAACCCTGAGTAGGGAAAGAGTGGAGTACATAAAGAGAGGTAACCTTCAGGAATTCGAAAGCATGTGGAAGCCATGGATAGAGAAAGCAGGGCGCCCCTAGTGGGCAAGGCGTAGGATTAGACCAAGAGAGGGGCTTAACATAGATATATGGGTAACTGGAACCCTTGAGGACAATGAGTGACACAGTGAAGAGATCGTGATATGTATAATTTAAATAGTTAAATAATTAATCTAGATGGGCACAGGTTAAACATCGGGGGAGGGTGGGGGGGGTGGATTTGGGAACAGGTTTTTCTCGTGCAACACCGGGTAGGTCAGTAGACGACGGGCATGGGGAGCCCATAAGTTTCCTATTTTATATCCTTCTCTTGTTTTTCTTTTTTTTTTTTGTATCTCTACTTCCGTTTCTTCGTCCTTTCTTCCTCCAAACTGGCTCAGAAAAAGATAAAGCCTCACTTGATATTGGGTCTTAGCATAGCTATAGCTGAGCCTAGGAGATTGGAGTAATAAGGGATCTGTTGCTAAAGTTATGTAATAAAGTGTTTATAGTGTTGGCATAAAAGGAATTGAGGTAATGCATAACCCACTATGATGTGAACCTGAGAAGGCGACAGTTAATGAACATCGAGCTGATTCAGCCCTCTACTTATTGGTTTCTGAAGTGGGAAAATAAAATTAAAAAAAAAAAAAAGGGAAAAAGAAAAAAAGGGAAAAAAAGTGAAGCTCAAAAATGTGTGTGTGTGTATATCCAAATGAATGAATATCCTTAATAGATATCAAACATATAATATAATTATATCATACTGCCCAAACTCCAAAAAGTGGAGAGGTTAGAAAAGAAGAGGATATACAAAAAAAGATGTACAAATAACGTGTATGTGTATTTGTAAAACCAAAAAATAAATGTTGGATAATAGCCTAAACACACATAAATGGTGTATATAAATGTAAAAATACATAATCTCTCCATGTGCTTAGATCCAAAATGTAAAAATATATATAAAAAACGTATAAAAACACATATACAACGCTATAGACACAATAACATAAACAGATACCGATAAAATGCTAATAATATAATATATACTACAATAAGGGCATGGCCAATGGCTAGAAATCAAGCATTTAGTACAAATAAATGACATATAATGAAGTAGTTAGAATTGTTCGTGCTGTCTCCAGTTTCATCCAGCTCCGCTGTAACTAGTATTGTTGTGTCTGACTGAATGGCCAGAAATCAAGCATTCAATGCAACAAAAATTGGCATATAATGAAGTGATTGAAATTATGGAAAAAAATAGTTGAAATTGTTCATGCTGTGTCCAATATCATCCAACTCCGCTATATATAAGACGGTAAAAACAACAAATGTTGCTGTATCTAACTGAATGGCTGAAAATCAAACATACAACACAACAGAAATAGCATGTAATGAAGTGATTGGAGCTGTTCATGCTGTCTCCAGTTTCATCCAGCTCTGCTATGTAGAACGATATGAACATCATGAACAATTTCAACTACTTTTGTTCATTTATCGTTCTACATAGTCCCTGCGGGGAAGAAGAGAAGAAGAGGCGAGACAGCGGCGACAAGACAGCGGTGGCGAGACAGCGGCAGCAGACCGGGCCCCTCGCTGGCAATAGAGCTGGAAGAAGATAGCGGCGGGGCCCGGGAGAAGAGGCCGAACACCGGTAGAAGAGGCCGAACACCGGGAGAAGTCCGAAGGAGACCCCCCGAAGTTGGAAGAAGATCCCGGAGCTGACTAATAAATTACTCTTAAAACCTGTGTACTGTGTTTTTTTTATATTGACACTTTTCCCTAGGTGAATGGGTAGGGGTACCATGTTCCCCAAACTCATTCACACAGGGTGGGGGGCCGGGATCTGGGGGCCCCCTTATTAAAGGGGACTCCCGGATTCCGATAAGCCCCCCGCCCGCAGACCCCGACAACCAACGGCCAGGGTTGTCGGGAAGAGGCCCTTGTCCTCATCAACACTGGGACAAGGTGCCTTGGGGTGGGGGGGCCCCCGCAGGGCGCCCCCCTCCCCCAAGGCACCCCCCCCATGTTGAGGGCATGCGGCCTGGCACGGCTCAGGAGGGGGTGGGCGCTCGCTCGTCCCCACCCCCTTTCCTGGCCGGCCGGGCTGCGTGCTCGGATAAGGGTCTGGTATGGATTGGGGGGGGACCCCCACGCCAATTTTTCGGCGTAGGGGGTTCCCCTTACAATCCATGCCAGACCTAAGGGCCTGGTATGCCCCTGGGGGGGGAACACCCGCCGGTTTTTTCATTTAAAATTTGGCGCGGTGTTCCCGCCTCAGGATTCATACCAGACAGCTGTCAGCACTGCCTGTCACTCATCGCGGAAGGAAAACAAAGTTTTCCTTTCCCGATGAGTGAGCCGGCGCGACATGCACAGTAGCCTGTCACCGAGAACCAGCGCGATGGTATCGTGCTGGAAACACAATCTTGCGGTCAGGTACTGTACGTTCACTCTGTAAATACTGCAACGGTCGGTGTGCAGTCTCAACAATAATTCTTTCACCTTAAATGTAACTGGAAATTCTGTAATGCCCAGATAGTGGACAATAAAGCTTTTTCGCATTCAGAAAATGTCATCTCTACTAGGGACAGTGTTTTTTTTCTGGCAAGTAACTTGATGGCATAAGAAAGTTCTGTAAGCTGTTTGGTCACATTAGTACTTTTGATGAGGATGCTATCAACGTATGTCAATGTTCCTCGCTCTAAGGCATCTGGCATAGCCTTGTGCATGAAGACAGCAAATTCATGGCCAGAATTAATATAACCAAAAGGCATACACACCCAGCAGTACTGTTGATTCCAAAAACTGAAGGCTAGTTTATACTGATCTTCTTTGCTGACTTTTATGGTCCAGTACCCCTGGGCACAAACGAGGACCGTGAATACCTGGGACCCTTGGAGTTGTGCGAGGCACTGGTCTATGTAGGGTACGGGCCACCCTGACATGTGGACACGCTTGTTGAGTTGTCAGAGATCAGCGCACAAGCACCACTGTCCATTGGGTTTCAAAATACCCAGGATGGGGTGAATGTACGAGCTATGAATGGGCCTAATTACACCCCGTTTGTGTAACTTACTAATGATCTTGGCTAGAGACTCATAGGAGGCTAGCGGAAGTCTATATTGCTTTACAAACACTGGTAGGGCCCGAGGGTCGGTCTGGATTCTGGCTAGGGATGATCCGAACACCCCCCTGTTCGGTTTGCACCAGAACATGCGAACAGGCAAAAAATTCCTTCGAACACGCGAACACCGCTAAAGTCTATGTAACACGAACATGAATAATCAAAAGTGCTAATTTTAAAGGCTTATATGCAAGTTATTGTCATAAAAAGTGTTTGGGGACCTGGGTCCTGCCCCAGGGGACATGGATCAATGCAAAAAAAGTTTTAAAAACGGCCGTTTTTTTGGGAGCAGTGATTTTAATAATGCTTAAAGTGAAACAATAAAAGTGTAATATTCCTTTAAATTTCGTACCTGGGGGGTGTCTATAGTATGCCTGTAAAGGTGCGCATGTTTCCCGTGTCTAGAACAGTCTGACAGCAAAATTACATTTCAAAGGAAAAAAAGTCATTTAAAACTACTCATGGCTATTGATAATTGCCGGTCCGACAATACACATAAAAGTTAATTGATAAAAACGGCATTGGAATTCGTCACAGGGGAACCCCGAACCAATTTTTTTTTTTAAATGGCGTGGGGGGTCCCCCTAAATTCCATACCAGGCCCTTCAGGTCTGGTATGGATATTAATGGGAACGCCGGCCAAATTTTTTTTTAAAAAATGGCGTGGGGTCCCCCTCAAAATCTATACCAGACCCTTCAGGTCTGGTATGGATTTTAAGGGGAACCCCGCGCCAATTTTTTTTTAAAAATGGCGTGGGGTCCCCCCAAAACTTCACACCAGACCCTTATCCGAGCATGCAACCTGGCAGGCCGCAGGAAAAGAGGGGGGACGAGAGAGTGCCCCCCCTCCTGAACTGTACCAGGCCACATGCCCTCAACATTGGGAGGGTGCTTTGGGGTAGCCCCCCAAAGCACCTTGTCCCCATGTTGATGGGGACAAGGGCCTCATCCCCACAACCCTTTCCCAGTGGTTGTGGGGGTCTGTGGGCGGGGGGGGGGCTTATCGGAATCTGGAAGCCTCCTCCCCTTTAACAAGGGGACTCCCAGATCCCGGCCCTCCCCCCTGTGTGAAATGGTAAGGGTACCCCTACCATTTCACAACATAAGTGTCAAAAATGTTAAAAATGGCAAGAGACAGTTTTTGACAATTCCTTTATTTAAATGCTTCTTCTTTCTTCTATCTTCTTTCTTCTATCTTCTATCTTTCTTCGGTTTCTTCCTCCATCTTCTTCTTCTTCTGGTTCTTCTGGTTCTTCCTCCGGTGTTCTCGTCTGGTGATCAAGTCTTTGGGTATGTGATGTGTACTTCTCTCCCAGTCAGGTCCCTTGGGGTACTCTTGTTCTTTGATTGGTTGATCAAAGACAAGAGACATCTCTTCAATTTTACAGGTACCATCCTTAGAATCAAAGGGATAAATGGACTCTATGTTAAACATACCACCAGGTAAAGAATTGAACAGTTGTTCAATTAATTTCTCCTCAGATAAATATTCATCTGGTATGAGTCCAATCACTTGGTTGGTGACTTCAAATGTATAATACCCTGTCTCTACCGCAAGGCCGATAAGGGTGCCCTTGGGTAAGTTAAGGTCCTGATTTGAGAGGTTGTGGATGTAGATGGATACTGTAGACTGATGTGTGTTGATCAGAGATGTGCGAGTAATTTTCATTCCCTCCTCCTGTGTTCTCTGGGACAGGCATACTAATGCATCTGACCCCTTCCGTTTTTGTCCCTTTTTTACTTTTATAGGGAGTACGAAATTGTTTATGCCCCTGGGGAAGATAATTTCTCAAGCTACCTGAACCTCAACCGCATAAGGTATCTGTTGCTGAAATTTCAGGGCTGAGGTCATATCCTGGTATCCCTCGGGGTCCCCCTTTAGTCGACTCCATAAGCAGTCATTTATCAGGTCAATTTGGGTTGGCAAAATGATGCAATAAGTACTTGCCAATGTAAATTTGGGATCATCAATGACTATGAACACATGGGTGGTTGTCTTATTACCTATAGTGATATTGAAAAGACATCTAGTAATTGAGTTATGAGCCTCAAAATCATCAATGGCATCTGAAATCCAATGTCGCTGAGGAGCAGGGACGTCTTTAAGGCAGGGCAAAAGGGGCAGCTACTCTGGGCCCTGTCATTGTTGTGGGGCCCAAAGCAGCAGCCTCATACTTGCCAACTTTCCCAGTTTAAATTCCCTTGTCCTTTGAAGTTTTAGTCCTGTACTGTGTCCCAATATCTCAGTGTGAAGTGCTGGTACTAATGCTGCCCAGCTCTGCCTTATTGTTGTGTACAGATGACTCACCTGCAGACCCTGTGTTTACATGTAAATAACCGGCATTCATATGTAAATAGCTGCGTTCGGCGGCATTGATATGTAAATAAAGGCAGCATTCATATGTATATCATGCCCCCCTGCAGTGAGGAGATGATGTGCTGTAACCTCTAGCAACCAATCAGTGAGCAGTAATACTGTACAGTAATCTCTAGCAACCAATTAACAAGCAGAAATCATTTGCTGTAACCTCTAGCAACTAATCAGTGAGCCATAATGTGTGCTGTAACCTCTAGCAACCGGTCAGTAAGCAGTAATGATATGCTGTAACCGCTGGCAACCAATCGCAATCGCTGCCTGATCTTATATAGTAAACTGATTTTAAGTCTAGCTGCTATTTATTGTATGTCTCAGAGCAGGTGGAGAGTGAAATTAAATGGGGGCGGCCTAAGAAAATTTTTGCCCAGGGTCCAATCAATATTAAAGACGGCCCTGCTGAGGAGTGGAGAAATGGATAATTTCCATTTCGGAAATGTGGTTAACAAGTCCATGGCTCACAAAGCTATGCACTTGTTTTAAATCAATATTGGCATATTTTGACCTATTAAGACCATTTGTCCGGATAGGGATAAATAGGTCTCTGCTAACCCTTTCCACTCCTGTCAGGAACACTGGGCGTGATTTCCTCCTTTCCTAGTTTAATTCTCCTGATGGAAGGATATGGTCAGTACGTTATCTTGGAGGGAGATCTCTTTTATTTTACCACGGGGGATTTTAAAAAAAATGGTCATCATCTCCTACTTCCAGGTCTTGATTGTCGGGTTGGATAACCATAACATCGGGGAACTGACTTTTCCTGAAATGGATTTCTAGGGAACCAGGCCTTTCTTACACCAGGTGGCAATGTTGCCGGGAATGGGGAGTTTTAAGTCTCTCATACTCAATCGGAGAAATGACTTGTGACCACATTACTTGGTTCGCACAGTCAATAATTGTATTGAGCCTCTTAAGGAGATCCATCCCAATTATCATGTGATGATGTGGGAGATTTGCAATAATAAGAGGGTGCCTAATGTCCTTATTACCTAATTTAAGTTTAAGCCAGGCAGTACCCATGACTTGCAGTAGCTCCTAAGTTTTGGTTTGTTGGGCATTGAAGTTATTACTTAAGTAAATTGTTCCTGAAACCTGAAATGGGGTGATCACCGGCCTCATTCACCTTTATTGTAGCGAAATATCTTCCATCAGATTCAGTCAACTCACACATGAAATTAGCATGGTTGAGGATCTGTGGATTTTCCAATAATTTACAGTTGGCATTTATCTCACCGCATGTCACAGATTCTTTGCGCTTATGATTCCTGTGGGATGGCCTGTGGGGATTACTCGAGACGGAAGCACAAGGAGTAGGAGGCATCCTGCCTGATTGGTCATTTACAACGATTCCCAGCGCCTCAGCTACTTTAGAGGGGTTAGAAGGGTACTGAAAAACAGGAGCAGAATTAACAACCCAAGTATCAGAGATGTACTTACCGAGGCCGAAATGCCAAGAGCGGTTCACCCTTGCGACTCAGCACAGTCCACCCCCTGGAGGTGAGACGGGGAGTGGATGGCACAAAGAGGCACAGGCTACCCAGAAGGCAGGAGGTAACTTGCGTGTAGACTTTGCAGGGAAGAGTAGCTGTGCAGAGACTGGCAGATGGTATAATTTGCTGGAGCAGGTACAAGAGAGAGTCCAGAACCAGGCTGAGGGTCAAACACACAGGAGCAGTATTATTATGTGCGCTGAAGTAAGGTGTCAGGAGGACACAAGGAAAGTCCAGGACACAGGCAGAGGAACTAGGGCAAGGAGACAGTAGGCAAATCCGAGTCACAGGCAGAGAGTCAAACACAGGAGAGGAGCGGAATCCGTAATAACAAGCCAAGGGGTCAGGTCCAGGAGAAGAGCAGAAGAGTCGAGGTCAATTTGGTCACAACAGGTAATCAAGTAGCAAGCAACAGGAACAGGGTTTCACAGGAAGCTGAAGACAAACCAGCAATTTGTTTCAGTCACTTTTATAGGCCAGCCCCAAGGGTCAAGTAGGGCGTGCCCCAGTGCGCATGTGCATGCGCCGGATTGCCGGGCCGTGAATGCGCATGCACTGGAGCGCGGTTCCGCAGCGCATGTGCGCAGGAACGCGGCTGAAGCTCCTGGAAGCAACATTCTCCTGACACCAAGACTAATTCCACCTGGCCCTTTGATTGAGCCCCCTATTTAGGTGCACATCAGGGGTATGGTGTGTGTCTCCTGTCATCGCATCCAGGGTTGTCCCCTGCTAGAGGACTATTTGGAGTTTTACGCATTTTGTGACCCTGAGTTGGTCACAGGAGTGGCCCCTAAAAAGACAGGTTGGAAGATTAGTGGTTTATCAGGTGTGTCATCTGTTCGCACATTCGATTTATCAGTGTCTCTAAATGTTCAATTCGCCGACCCGTGACACTTTGTCAATTTGCCCTATTTCACTTGACCCGGTTACGTTCAGAATGGGACGGAACAGGTACATCAGACTCATCACCATTCCTCTGGTCCTAATGCTGTGGCCTTTCTCTCGGGAGCTCCCGTGGTTCCCTTTGATTTTGGGGAATTTGGGAAACTACTTCAACCCTAGGGTCACTTACGTGTTCCTGATTGGGAGGTGACCTACGACCATCAGAATTTTCATTAAATCTAGGGTGTCTTATGAAATTGGGGTCTCGTTTAAAGTTAGGGTTTCTGTAATAACCGAGATGCCCATGGAAGTTGGGGTTTCTGTTAAAGCGGGGATACCCTTGGAAGTTGGGAACTGTTAAATTTAGGGTTTCTGTCAAAATGAGGGTTCCTGTTAAAGTAGGGGTACCTATTAAAATTGGATCTCGATTAAAATTGAGATGTTGGTTATTCTGGGACCCCTGCGGATATCCCCTCTGGTCATTTCACCCTCACTATTATAACTTTGCAACCTCTGTCTGTCCCCCATCATCTGCTGTGGCTGGGGCATAACTCCGGAAGGTCCCGTGGGCTTCCCACCTCGGACTGCCTCTGTATATGATTTTCTCTCTATTTGCAGACCGAGAGGTTGAGGGGTCACAGTAGTGGCTGCTACGATTTTAGGGTTAGGTTTGGCTTCTCTTTTCACCCCACCTTCACTAGATTGCTGGATTGAGTATAGGTAATCACTCTCTCTGACTAGCCAATCCAGGGATGTCCCTTTTTAAAATCCCTTGCAAGCCCCAATTTTATAAAAGCAGGTAATGCTTCATAAAATAGAAAGTAAACACTTCTCAATATGGCCAGAAATTCTGTAGAACTCTGATTAGGGCCACATTTTAAATTGTAGGCTGCAGCCTAGGCAGCGGTGACAGTTTTATAGGGTCCAAACTCCATTTGACACCTATGTTTAATCTCCCTCCATGACTGACCATACAGGGCCTGTAATGAATCAAAGAATTGTCTGTACTTTTCTTTAAATACCCATGGTAGTAACTCAATTTTGGTACGATCGTCCTGAATGTCTAAGATTTTTAGGGTACATTTGTATGTTCCTAGATGGTCGGTCATGGTTGGGGACCCTTTCTTAGAAAAAACGGGAATAGTTTATTTTAAGAATTTGATAGTTTTGGGGGTGTCATACCTTTTAACTGGGTTCCTGGACTTCCATTTCTGTCCATTTGAAGCACTATCTACTTCCTCCTCTGTACACACTGGGGAGTATTTTTGAAAATTAGGGGGTGACCCGAATTCTGACCCTGCCTCACTGTGACTTACCTGTATCTCCCGGTAATATGAATATTTCCATTCTTCCAGTTCTTGTTCCTCTAAGCGACCTTGGCTCATTGATTCATAGTTTAACTGGGACGTTAATTTTCTTATCTGTTCCTCCATTGCTTTCTGCTCTGATCTGAGTATGTCAATTTCTCTTTTACTCTTTTTAGCCCCAGAAGCAGTTTGTTTTAATGGGGGTTTTTTGTCTCTTGTCTATAGTATTCTATTTCTTTTCTAAATTCTTGATATTTCTCTTCATATAAGGCCTTAGTTTTATTGATCTGGCTAACTAATTCTTCTTGACTTTCCTTAGTGTCAGGGCTGGGCTCAGCCCTTCCTTCTCTGGGCTGGCAGCTCAGCTGTCGGCTAATTGCCAGCTCTTATCTCTCCACAGTGACTCACCTGTTGATGATATCCTGCTTGTCAGTCCTGCTTACTTAAACCGTCCAGCCCAGATGATCTCTGCTTTCGCCTTGGTCAACATCACAGAGACTTTCTCCTGCGCTCCTGTTAAAAACTTGCTTGGCTGAAATTCCTTCTGGCGCCAGATCCTGCTTGCTGATCCACTATGCTGATTCCTGGCTTCCTGACTTTTTGGCTTGTCTGACTATCCGTTCCGATTACGAAACTTTGGCTATATTTGACTATGTTTGTTCTATTTACTTTTATTATTAAACAAGTGTGATTTAACTGTACTTCTGTCTCGGTCTGATTCATGGTTTCTGACACTTAGCCTGTCTGAGTCTACTCTCAGCCTGTTGGAGCTTGTCTGACAGGGACCCTGTCTCCTCTTTTCTTTATTTAAGGTTTCATATAATTCTTTCTTTAAGGTTAGCATTTGTTTGGCCACTGCATTACACAAAAACCACAAGGTCAACCAAGACTCCAGAATGAGACAGTCTTAACCTTTTGAGTCCCTTGCGCTAGCAAAGGCCATAACCATTTGGTAAACCTAGCCACCTTCAACAAAAAAGTCATCACTCAAACTCTGGGCCTGCTCCTTCTCCTCTTTGATAAACCTCTCTAGACTGCTTTCTTCCAATCAGTAGTATACCACAATAATGTCCTGGGTTTGTTAATCTATGGGGAATTCTTACCAATGTATACATATCTTCAAATTAAATTGATAAGTAAATAGAATTTATTAATATACAAGTATAATTATACAACTTCATACAAAACCAGAATTTCTTGTGATTAATATTTCATACACATTATCAAAGACATCAACACAACAATAAAATAATTTCTCTTTAAAATTTGAAATTATAACCCTGGGACAGCCCCAACCAACTATAAAAGGGGTGGCTAACCGTGTCTTAAACAAAAAAAATAATATCTCTTGTTGCTCATAAGAACATTTTCTGACTCTCTCCGGCCGGAAGAGAGAGGGAAATATATCTTGAGGAGCCAACAGATAGATATTGCTAATTTGAAAGAAGTCCTAACTTCAAAGGAGCTATTAAATTGGAGTGGACAATAGACAATTTCTCTGGGACCACAATATCCAAATTAGTTGCAATACAGATTTATACTTACTTTTACCCAGACTTGGCTTCAACACATAGCATAGACAAATAATGTGGGAAAATTATTAATTACTAAACTACCCTACACACTGTACATAATAAGGTTAAAACATAAACGGTAACATGCAACTCCTACAATTTTGGGAGGAAAAAGTTGATCAATATTTGTATGGTCTATATCTCACCACTGTTTAAAATGGGAAGATGTCCACAGGGCTACCAGTATATTTGATTTGTCCTAGAAGCAAAGTCCAACGAGATGGGGAGTGGTCAATTATCAACAAGCTTTGTGTTCGTCCAGAGAATGTATCAGCGTGTGGGTGTGTGGTCCTTTATTTCAAATCTTATGTTTTCTTTTTATAGAGTGCAGTCCAATTGTTGAATTGTTACCGTCCCACCTTATGTTTGCCATATCATGATTGGTTGGTTCCAAATATGGGCGGTAACTGTCCTAATTCTCACCCACCCATTAGTGATCATGGTAAATGTGTAATCAGAATAATGGTGTCTTGTACTATTATAAAATGTATTTTAATATGTTTCATGTTACTGTGATATGATGATTGCTTGCCTTCATGACCCTTTTACACGCTGTCCCCATATCGTTTACCTTGCTATATACAGTGGGGATAGAAAGTATTCAGACCCCCTTAAATTTTTCACTCTTTGTTATATTGCAGCCATTTGCTAAAATAATTTAAGTTCATTTTTTTCCTCGTTAATGTACACACAGCACCCCATATTGACAGAAAAACACAGAATTGTTGACATTTTTGCAGATTTATTAAAAAAGAAAAACTGAAATATCACATGGTCCTAAGTATTCAGATCCTTTGCTCAGTATTTAGTAGAAGTACCCTTTTGATCTAATACAGCCATGAGTCTTTTTGGGAAAGATGCAACAAGTTTTTCACACCTGGATTTGGGGATCCTCTGCCATTCCTACTTGCAGATCCTCTCCAGTTCTGTCAGGTTGGATGGTAAACGTTGGTGGACAGCCATTTTTAGGTCTCTCCAGAGATGCTCAATTGGGTTTAAGTCAGGGCTCTAGCTGAGCCATTCAAGAACAGTCACGGAGTTGTTGTGAAGCCACTCCTTCGTTATTTTAGCTGTGTGTCATCCTGTCCCTGCAGCTGAAAAACACCCCCACAGCATGATGCTGCCACCACCATGCTTTACTGCTGGGACTGTATTGGACAGGTGATGAGCAGTGCCTGGTTTTCTCCAAACATACCGCTTAGAATTAAGGCCAAAAAGTTCTATCTTGGTCTCATCAGACCAGAGAATCTTATTTCTCACCATCTTGGAGTCCTTCAGGTGTTTTTTAGCAAACTCAATGTGGGCTTTCATGTGTCTTGCACTGAGGAAAGGCTTCCGTCGGGCCACTCTGCCATAAAGCCCCGACTGGTGGAGGGCTGCAGTGATGGGTGACTTTCTACAAGCTCTTCAGGCAGTTCCTTTGACCTCATGATTCTCATTTGCTCTGACATGCACTGTGAGCTGTAAAGTCTTATATAGACAGGTGTGTGGCTTTCCTAATCAAGTCCAATCAGTATAATCAAACACAGCTGGACTCAAATCAAGGTGTAGAACCATCTCAAGGATGATCAGAAGAAATGGACAACACCTAAGTTAAATATATGAGTGTCACAGCAAACGGTCTGAATACTTATGACCATGTGATATTTCAGTTTTTCTTTTTTAATAAATCTGCAAAAATGTCAACAATTCTGTGTTTTTCTGTCAATATGGGGTGCTGTGTGTACATTAATGTGGAAAAAAATGAACTTAAGGGGGTCCGAATACCTTCCGTCCCCACTGTATATATATATATATATATATATATATATATATATATATATATATATATATATATATATATATATATATATATATATATATATATATATATATATATATATATCCTTGTGACTGGTTGTGATTTTGTGATTTGGTATATAATTTACTGGCATCTGTGCTATTGTTCTGTACGCCAGCTACGTCAACACTGGGTTTCCATTGAAGGGGCAACCTTGTTCTTGAAACAATGGGGCTGTTTAACATGGGTCTTCCTTGATCAAAGACTCTGATATCCTGATCTCAAAACACCAGGTCATCAGCATTTTCAGTTGGGGTTGAATTAAGTGGGACCATTGTTCAGGTCTTTGCTTTATATACATGAGAGCTTGCATATTAATTCCCCACCTCCCACCTGTGAGTTTAATCAATCAACATTTCCTCTGGGGGGACGAGACGCTCTCCTGGTCTGTAATCTCCTTGACAGTGTATTTTATGAATTATATAAATTAAAGGAGCTTGTATGCTTAAGCTTCTTCCCTAGCAACCGAAACCCCAGTATTGGGTCCAACTCACGGCATGGGGCATCCTAGGGACCCAGCCTGGAAGTCACAGAAGATGGAGTGTGGTCTCAGAGGAAAAATAAACATGTGTTATATAGTTGAGCTTCCTGGGACTCAAGTCTAAAATGGGATGAGGTGATGGGTAACTGGGCTTTTGGAGTCTAGTGCACGCTCCACAGCACTGGCTCAGAAATGCTGCACAATAAAAGAAAGAGAAGAGTTTTGATGTGAATTGAGGAACTGTCACCCATACATTGTCGTCCAATGTAAAGAGTTACAGAAGTTGGGCTATGGATTACAAGGAGTAAATTTTGTTTGTGTGGAGAAGTCCCAGATGCTTAATTTACAAACTGGATCTGTAGGCATGGACCATAAGATTTGTTCATTGATAGAAAACTGGTTACAGGGGCACATCCAAAGGATGGTGATAAATAATGTGTACTCAGACTGGTCTGGAGTGGTAAGTGAGGTACCCCAAGGCTCTGTTCTAGGACCAATTCTGTTTAATATATTCATAAATGACGTAGAGGTTGGTATAAATAGCTCAATCGCAGTTTTGGCTGATGACTCAAAAATAAGCAGGGCAATAACTTCACAGCAGGATATAGAGACTTTACCAGAAGACCTGAATAAAATAATGGGGTGGGCAGCTACATGACAAATAAAGGTTTAATGTTTAAAAATATAAAGTAATGCACTGAGGGGCTAAAAAATATAAATGCAAGTTACTCGCTAGGGGGAGTACCTCTGGGGGAATCCAGGAAGCATGCTCCAATTTGCTCCACAGGGGAAGAAATTTCTTCCTGATCCTCCAAGAGGCAATCGGATTTTCCCTGAAACAACTTTACCAATAAATGTCAGTACCCAGTTATAATATGTACATTTAGGAAAGAATCCAGGCCTTTTTTAAAGCAATCTACTGAGCTGGCCAGAACCACCTCTGGAGGGAGTCTATTCCACAGCTCTTACTGTGAAGAAACCTTTCCATATTTGGAGATGAAATCTTTTTTCCTCTTGTCCTTTGTGATAACCTTAAAGTAAATAATGCAACACCAAGATCGCTATATGGACCACTTATGTATTTGTACATGTTGATTATATCCCCCCCTTAATCTCCTCTTCTCAAGAGAGAATACGTTCAGTTCCTCTAATCTTTCCTCATAGCTGAGCTTCTCCATGCCTCTTATCAGTTTGGTTGTCCTTCTCTGCACTTTCTCCAGTTCCCCAATATCCTTTTTGAGAACTGATGCCCAAAACTGAACTGCATATTCCAGATAAGGTCTTACTAATGATTTGTGCAGGGGCAAAATGATACCTCACTCTTTGGAATCTATACCTCTCTTAATACAAAAAAGGACTTTGCTCGCTTTGGAAACCGCAGCTTGGCATTGCGTGCTATTATTAGGCTTATGATCTACCAAAACCTCCAGATCCTTCTCCACTATGGATTTCCCCAGTTGTACTCCCCCTAGTATGTATGATGCAAGCATATTCTTAGCCACCAAGTGCATAAATTTACATTTATCAATATTAAACCTCATTTGCCACTTAGTTGGCCAATTAGACAGAGCATTGAGGTTGGCTTGTAAATTGAAGACATCCTGTAAGGACGTTATTCCACTGCATAGCTTGGTGTCATCTACAAAGACAGAAATGGTACTTTTACCTGACGTCACCAATCCTCAGGAAGTATGTGCTAGAACTGGAGGGAGTCCAGAGAAGGGCAACAAAATGAATAGGGGGAATGTAGGACCTCAATTACAAGGAATGACTACAAGCACTAAACTTACTCTCCCTGGAGAAGAGAGGCAAAATGATAGAAATATACAAATATCTCAATGGTGATCCCAGCGTAGGTAGGAAACTATTCAGTCTCAGGCTCAGGGAGTGTAAGAGGACATGGGGCCACACAAAGAGATTGGAGGAGAAGCAGTTTAGTCTTAAGTTGCGTAGAGGTTTTTCACTGTTAGAGCAGTAAGAATGTGGAACTCTCTTCCACAATCGGTGGTGTCAGCAGGAAGTATTGATAGTTTTAAAAGACTCTTGGATGTGCATCTTAGTGAACACAATATACAGGGATGTGGGGAATGATTATCGACATGAACACACATACTCCAAGTATCCCAAGTATACAGGTTGAACTGGATGGACTAGTGTCTTTATTCAACCTTACCAACTATGCAACTATAAGTGTCGCTTTTAAGATGGAGTGCTGCAATAAACAAGTCGGGGGTCACTAGCAAATGCTTTTTCCTTCTGCACCCTAAATTGAAACTTCTACTTTTGTTGATGAATAATACAGTACAACACTTTACTGCTGCATTCTTAAAAAATAAAATGAATAAGAGATGTAAAGAAAATAGAAAAAACACATGAAATATGAAAACATACAAGGAAATAAAAATGTTCTTTTATTGCTCGCTGCCTCTTCCAAATCGCCAAATCCCTCCTTTTTGCTGCTGTGATGTCACTTCCTGTAAGAGGGTGGCTATGTTCATTTTCCACGGTCTCACTGTATGTAGGAATGTAATCACCCTCTCTTGTCCACTCCTGAGATAGATTAGGAACTATGGAATATGTGATTTGTAGTGTACATAGAACAGTGCACATACAGTGCCTTGAAAAAGTATTCATACCCCTTGAAATTTTCCACATTTTGTCATGTTACAATGAAAAGACCAACACAAAGTAGCACGTAATTGTGAAGTGGAAGGAAAATGATAAATGATTTTCAAAATTTTTTACAAATAAATATCTGAAAAGTATGGCATGCATTTGTATTCAGCCCCCTTTACTCTTATCCCCCTAACTAAAATCAAATGGAACCAATTGCCTTCAGAAGTTACTTAATTAGTAAATAGAGTTCACCTGTGTGTAATTTAATCTCAGTATAAATACAGCTGTTCTGTGAAGCCCTCAGAGGTTTGTTAGAGAACCTTAGTGAACAAACAGCATCATGAAGGCCAAGTTACACACCAGACAGGTCAGGGATAAAGTTGTGGAGAAGTTTAAAGCAGGGTTAGGTTATAAAAAAATATCCCAAGCTTTAAACATCTCATGGAGTACTGTTCAATCTATCATCCGAAAATGGAAAGAGTATGTCACAACTGCAAACCTACCAAGACATGGCCGTCTACCGAAACTGACAGGCTGAACAAGGAGAGCATTAATCAGAGAAGCAGCCAAGAGGCCCATGGTAACTCTGGAGGAGCTGCAGAGATCCACAGTTCAGGTGGGAGAATCTGTCCTCAGGAGAACTATTAGTCGTGCACTCCACAAATCTTGCCTTTATGGAAGAGTGGCAAGAAGAAAGCCATTGTTGAAAGAAGGCCATAATAAGTCAGTTTTCTAGAAGCCATGTGGGGGATACAACAAACATGTAGAAGAAGGTGGTCAGATGAGACCAAAATTTAACTTTTTGGCCTAAAAGCAAAACGCTATCCCAGCGTAAGCATGAAACTTTTCAGTCCCAGGAAGTGTAGCAAGACACAGGGTCACACGATTAGACTGGTGGAGAGGCGGTTTAATGTTAAGCTGCGTCAGGGCGGTAGGGATGTGGAACTCTCTTCCACAATCGGTAGTGTCAGCAGGAAGTCTTTTAAAAGACTCTTGGAGGTGCATCTTAGCGAAAACAATAAGGGAAATTATTTTTCTGCATGCACACACACACACCTACACAGGTTGAACTGGATGGACTGCTGTCTTTATTCAACCATACCAACTATGCTATGTGTGGTGAAAAACTAACACTGCACATCACCCTGAACACACCATCACCGCCGTGAAACATGGTGGTGGCAGCATCATGTTGCGTGGATGCTTTTCTTCAGAACGGACAGGGTCAGAGTTGATGGGAAGTTGGATGGAGCCAAATACAGGGCAATGTTAAAAGAAAACCTGTTAGAGTCTGCAAAAGACTTGAGACTGGGGTGGAGGTTCACGTTCCAGCAGGACAACGACTCTAAACATACAGCCAGAGCTACAATGGAATGGTTTCGATCAAAGCATATTCATGTGTTAGAATGGCTCAGTCAAAGTCCAGACCGAAATCCAATTGAGAGTCCGTGGCAAGACTTGAAAATTGCTGCTCACAGACGCTCTCCATCCAAACTCACAGATCTTGAGCTATTTTGCAAAGAAGAATGGGCAAAAATTTCACTCTCTAGATGTGCAAAGCTGGTAGACACATACCCAAAAAACTTGCAGCTGTAATTGCAGTGAAAGGTAGTTCTACAAAGTATTGACTCAGGGGGGCTGAATACTAATGCACGCCATACTTTTCACATATTTGTTTATAAAAAAATTTTGAAAACCATTTATCATTTTCCTTCCACTTTACAATTATGTGCCACCTTGTGCTGGTCTATCACATAAAATCCCATTAAAATACATTTACGTTTTTGATTGTAACATGACAAAATGTGGAAAATGTCAAGGGGTAGGAATACTTTTTCAAGGCACTGTAACTGAAACTAACATGCACTGCTTGTTCCAAAGAGACTGTACTTAGAGGAAAAAGCAGGTTTGGGAGCTTGAAGATGATGTTACAAGGATGCAGCAAAATTCAGTAAGAAACGATTTAATGAAAATTTGATTACAGGGCCATTAAGTAATGGATGTGTATAGATAATTTTTTGAATTAAGGATATTGTTTATTGTCTCTTTAAGATTAAAGCATCACGCCAGGCATTTCTATTTTTGTTCTTGATGCAGTAGGGAAGATTTACAATTTATCAGTGTTTCTATTTCTGCCCAATTTCTATTTCTGTCCTTGTGACACCAAGGCATCAAATGGGGGAGCAGCTGTCATCAGAAATGCAAGGCACAAGCCAAAAAAAGCACAATGTCAAAAATTCTAACCCTTCTTCACTCTACTAAAATGTGTTTTTTTAGTGTCCCCATTGGAAAGATTTTCATTACTTCTTGTCCTGACAAAACATAATGTAACACTTTTTATGCCACACATTAAAGCGTGTTTCGTTAAGGAAGCCTTTTCATCTTAATGGGCTGTTTAACAAACTAAATTGTACAAAAACAGATGCAAGCAATATTTTTGTCAGCTCAGCACACAGTAACACACTCACAAGTTCATTGAGAAAGTGCACTGGTGTGTCATTCTGAATGGCACCTTATTGCACCATTGCATGTACCGTGGCCATTATCACAGTGAAATTGTCAGGGACCTGTCAGCACCAGACCGGCGCATGTGCGTGCGCCAATGCGCTGACGCGCTCCTGCTCAGGCAATTGAGCAATCTCCAGCTGTTACCGTGCGTCAGCGCGGCGCTCGGGCACGCGGCGTGTGTGTGTGCGCGCGTGGATGCATGTGCGCGCACGGGCGCGCGCGTTCGCATTAGCGCCGTTTTGGCGCCAAGAGGTGCATAAAAGTTCTCCTGTTGCAGGAATGCGCTGCTGTTTCGTCTCAGCTCTGTGGATCTGCTTAACCTGTACCTGATTGATTGACTACCTTTTGACCCGGCTTGTCTGACCATTCCTCCTTCTCCAATCCGACCCGGCCTGCCTGATTCTGCTACTGCATCTGCCAATACCGTTGCTGACCTCTGCCTGCCTACCGACTCTGCCTCTGCCTACTGTATTAACCGCCTTGCTGCCTGCTGACCCGGACTGTTTGACCTTGCCTGTGCCTGCCGTTTGCTGCTGTGCTGTTGCACCCTCAGCTCCAGCTCCAGTGACTTCTGCATCTGCATCTTCAGTGCTGCAGCCTGCTGCTTCCTGTTATCACCTTACCTGCAGTCCAGCCATCCCTGGAGGGATCTCTACTCTGCTCCAGCATCAGAACCTTCATCTCAGCAGGCACTCCTACCCCACTGTGCTCACGAGACCACTGTCCCCACTCCAGTGGCTCTTGAACCAGCGTTGTATGAGACGTCTTCTCCTACAAGTCAGGCTCACTACCAGGTACCTAACAGTACGAAACAGCCATGACTGAGCCTGCAGGAGATACCTCCCCGATGAAGGAGATCTGCACGCACCTTGCGGCCCTCACTCAAGCGGTGCAAGCCCTTCAGGACAATTATACCAGACTTGAGGGACAAGTTCAGAATCTCGCTGGCCCTAGTCCCATGGCTTCCTCCTCAGCCACAGCTCCAACACCGCCTGCTCATGCTCCCTCCGTTGTGATGCTCCCACCTGAACCAAGGGTCCCCATCCCAGAAAGGTTTTCTGGAGATCGGACCAAGTTTCGGGCCTTTCGCAATGCCTGCCAACTCTTCTTTGCTCTACAACCCCGAACCTTTTCACTAAAAGTTACTAAAGTGGGGTTTGTGATTTCCCTCCTACAAGGGGAACCCCAGACCTTGGCTCACCGTTTACTGGAGGGGGACTCAGCCTTAACCCAATCGTTACTCTCCTTTTTTGAAGCCATGGCTCAACTCTATGAGGACCCTCAGCAGACTGCCACAGCTGAGTCAGCTCTGTTCGCACTCCAGCAAGGCCGCAGACCGGCTGAGGGCTATGTCACTGACTTCAGACGCTGGAGCGCGGACACGCAGTGGAACGACGCGGCCCTGTGTCATCAGTTCCGCATGGGCCTATCTGAAGGGTTAAAAGATGAACTTGCTCGAGTTGGCATACCAGACACTCTTGAAGCGTTGATTTCTTTGGCAATCCAGATTGATCGTCGTCTTCGAGAACGTCAATCCGAATGCTCTGCCCAGCAAACCCGCCCGGCCTGGATGACAGCATGGGCTCCGGTTCCTGCAGCACGTTACTTACCTTCACCCAGTATAAATCCAGTCAACACCACGCCCGACACTTCGGAACCCATGCAGCTAGGACTGATGCGACCTGCCTTGTCCCCTGAAGAACGGGCACGTCGTCGTCAACTTAACCTGTGCCTCTATTGCGGTGGAACTGGTCACTATGTCCATAATTGCCCAGTCAAGATAAGTAAGTGCTCATCCTCTATGTCTACCAATCTCTCTGCTTTGTCTGCCAACTCTACCCATCTTGCCATTCCTCTCTCGTTACAGCTCCAGGAAGAGATAATTCCAGTCAACGCCATCATTGACTCCGGAGCTTGCAGCTGCTTTATCGACTAGACCTTTGCCAGCCAACATAACATCCCGTTACGGACTAAAACCCATGGACTTTCTGTTTTCTTAGCTGATGGCTTCCGCATTAGATCTGGACAAGTAATTCAGGAAACTCTTCCCTTGCCTGCTACTACTTCTTCTCAACATAAGGAACTGCTGACCCTTGATGCCATTACGTCTCCTCTTTTTCCAATTATCTTGGGCATTCCCTGGCTTCAAGCCCACAATCCGCACATCAACTGGGTCTCTGGAGAAGTAAAATTTGTATCATGCTACTGTCAGGAACACTGTCTGGTGGGAGACGCCGACTCGTCAGCTACTCTGCTATGCCTGGACACTGACTAGAAACTATGCCAGTCCATACCTAAACATTACCATGAGTTCATCAATGTTTTTAGTAAGAAGGGGGCAGACTCCCTTCCGCCTCATCACCCCTACGACTGCCAAATTGAGTTGTTGCCAGGATCCGAGATTCCATTCGGACGTATCTTCCCTTTATCGGAGAAGGAGCAAGAGACACTAAAAACATATGTTGATGAGAACTTGGCTAAGGGGTTCATCCGCCACTCCACTTCCCCAGCAGGTGCCGGAATATTTTTTGTCACCAAGAAGGACAAGACTCTTCGCCCATGTATAGTTTACCTGGAACTGAACAAAATTACGGTTAAAAATCGGTATCCCCTACCCTTGATACCTGAACTGTTCCAAAAGTTAAGGACTGCGGTTATCTTTACTAAACTTGATCTAAGAGGGGCTTACAACCTGATCCGCATTCGGGCCGGGCATGAGTGGAAAACAGCTTTTCGGACCCGATTCGGGCACTACGAATACTTGGTTATGCCCTTCGGACTCTGCAACGCCCCTGTGACCTTCCAACATCTGATTAACGTTCTCAGGGACTTTCTAGACGTGTTTGTGATCGCATACCTGGATGATATCCTGATCTTTTCTGAATCTCTTGATCTGCATCGAGAACATGTCCGCAGGGTGTTGGGTCGCCTCTGTTTACACAGACTTTATGCAAAGGCAGAGAAATGCGAGTTCGAGCAACAAAGCATCCAATTTCTGGGACTGATAATCTCTCCAACAGGCATTAAAATGGATCCCCAGAAGGTATCCGCTGTGCTGGACTGGCCGATACCCCTAGACAAGAAGGGAATTCAGCGGTTTATCGGGTTTGCAAACTTTTATAGAAAATTCATCAGGGGATTCTCGGCCATAATTGCACCCATCACGCAGTTGACCAAACAGAATGCCCCTTTTTCCTGGAACCAGTCAGCCCAAGATGCCTTTGAGAATCTCAAAAGACTGTTTACCTCGGCCCCAATCCTCAGCCATCCTGAACCGTCACTACCGTTCATTTTGGAAGTTGACGCTTCTGAAATAGCAGTGGGTGCAATACTATCACAACGAAGGGGCAGCAAAGACCTAATGCATCCTGTGGGGTTTTTCTCCCGTAAACTTTATCCCGCGGAGAAGAACTACAATGTTGGCGACCGGGAGCTCCTCGCTATTAAAACTGCTCTGTAGGAGTGGAGATACCTGTTAGAGGGAGCTGTGCATCCGGTATTAATATACACTGACCACAAAAACCTGGAGTACTTGAGATCTGCTAAACACCTGAAGCCTCGGCAAGCCCGCTGGGCCCTGTTTTTCTCCCGTTTTTTATTCCATATAACTTACCGGCCAGGCTCAAAAAATATAAAACCGGATGCATTATCACGCATGCATGACAACCCGAAGGACTCATCCATTCCTGACACCATCTTGCCCGCAAATAATTTCCTACTCCTGCAAACGGATCTACTCTCCCAGATTAAAGAAGCATCCTCTGAGTCATCTAGGCCTACAGGGATTACTCTGACATCCAGAGATGGATTGCTATGGAAGGGGAATCAAATTTTTGTCCCTGAGAAGGTTCGGATCAAGGTCTTGACGCTTCTTCATGATCATCGACTGGCAGGCCATTTTGGGGTCCGCAAGACCCTGGAACTTGTGCAACGCACATTCTGGTGGCCCAATCTGAAGGACTTTTGTGAGAAATATGTCAGCTCCTGCCCTACCTGCACCCAGAATAAGACGTCTAGAAATCGAGCTTGGGGTCTGTTAAAACCTTTGCCTGTACCTGATAGACCCTGGAAAATGATTTCCATGGACTTTATAGTAGAGCTTCCATGTTCTGAGGGGTGTTCAGCCATCTTTGTGGTGGTAGACCGTCTAACCAAGATGGCCCACTTCCTTCCGTTAAGGGGAACTCCATCTGCTATTGAAACCGCCCGCATATTCATTAAAGAAATCATCAGACTACATGGAGTACCTGCAAGCATAGTTTCAGACAGAGGGGTACAATTCACCTCACATTTTTGGAGAGCCCTGTGTGAAATCTTAAAAATTGAACTGGCCTTGTCCTCGGCCTATCATCCTCAAACTAATGGGCAGACAGAGAGGACAATCAGACTCTTGAACAGTATATCAGATGCTTTACTTCCTTCACACAGGATGATTGGGTGTCCCTGCTACCCTTAGCAGAATTCGCATACAACAATGCCAAACATTCAGCCACCGGTCAATCTCCTTTTTTTGCCAATTATGGCTTCCATTTACCCTTTCTACCAGCTTTTCCTTTCAGAATCCTCAGTTCCGGCAGTGCAGAATACAGTGGATTTCCTCAGCCACAACAACCAGATGTTGCAAGAGGTGGTGTCCAAGGCCCAAGCGGACAGCAAGAGAGTCTTCGATCGAAGAAGAAGAGGGGAGTTGAAGTTACAACTTGGTGATCAGGTATGGCTTTCTACCACCAATATCAATCTAAGAAGCTGGCACCTAGATTTATGGGACCTTTTCCGGTTAAGAGAAAAATTAATGAAGTGTCTTATGAACTGACTTTGCCTGATTCTCTCAAAATTCACCAGGTATTTCATGTGTCTCTGCTTAAACCTGCTATACCTGATCCCTTCCCTGATAGAGGAACTAGACCTCCTGAACCCGTCTTAGTAGATGGAAGCGAGGAATTTGAAGTTGAGGCTATTCTTGACTGTAGAAGAAGACAAGGACAAAATAAATTTTTCATTAAATGGAAAGGTTACGGCTCAGAAAGTAACTCATGGGAACCAGACAGCAATGTCCACGCCAGGCGATTAGTCCGCGCTTTCTTCTCTGCCCACCCTGAGAAAAGAAGGCATATGGGCATCCGGAGGCTGCCCTTTGGAGGGGGGCAATGTCAGGGACCTGTCAGCACCAGACCGGCGCATGTGCGTGCGCCAATGCGCCGACGTGCTCCTGCTCAGGCAATTCAGAAATCTCCAGCTGCTACTGTGCGCCAGCACAGCGCTCGGGCGCGCGCGGGTGTGCGGCACGGGCGCGCGCGCATTCGCATTAGCGCCGTTTTGGCGCCAAGAGGTGCATAAAAGTTCTCCTGTTGCAGGAATGCGCTGCTGTTTCGTCTCAGCTCTGTGGATCTGCTTAACCTGTACCTGATTGATTGACTACCTTTTGACCCGGCTTGTCTGACCATTCCTCCTTCTCCAATCCGACCCGGCCTGCCTGATTCTGCTACTGCATCTGCCAATAACGTTGCCGACCTCTGCCTGCCTACCGACTCTGCCTCTGCCTACTGTACTAACCGCCTTGCTGCCTGCTGACCCGGACTGTTTGACCTTGCCTGTGCCTGCCGTTTGCTGCTGTGCTGTTGCACCCTCAGCTCCAGCTCCAGTGACTTCTGCATCTGCATCTTCAGTGCTGCAGCCTGCTGCTTCCTGTTATCACCTTACCTGCAGTCCAGCCATCCCTGGAGGGATCTCTACTCTGCTCCAGCATCAGAGCCTTCATCTCAGCAGGCACTCCTACCCCACTGTGCTCACGAGACCACTGTCCCCACTCCAGTGGCTCTTGAACCAGCGTTGTATGAGAGGTCTCCTACAAGTCAGGCTCACTACCAGGTACCTAACAGAAATAGTCTGAAAAGGCTCCAAAGATTAAATTAAGGGCTTATGAAAAATGGTAGGGTGTCAGAAACCATAAATCAGACCGAGACAGAAGTACAGTTAAAACACACTTGTTTAATAATAAAAGTAAATATAACTAACATAATCAAAGTTTGGTAACCGGAACGGATAGTCAGACAAGCCAGAAAGTCAGGAAGCCAGGAATCAGCGTAGTGGAACACCAAGCAGGATCTGGAGCCAGAAGGAATGTCAGCCAAGCAGGTCTTTAACAGGAGAGCAGGAGAAAGTCACTGTGATGTTGACCAAGGCGAAGGCAGAGATCATCTGGGCTGGACGGCTTAAGTAAGCAGGTCTAACGAGCAGGATATCATCAACAGGTGAGTCACTGTGGAGACATAGGAGCTGGCAATTAGCCGACAGCTGAGCTGCCAGCTCAGAGAAGGAAGGGCTGAGGTTGGGGGCTAACGATGGTATTGAGGTCATAGGTGGAAGTTAGGTTGATATAATTAGATGATTAGTTATAGAAGCTTAATGTTATCTAAAATTGTTCTTATACTTAGTGAGACTTAAGCCCCGTACACACTAGTAGGATTTTTTGTTCAATCCAGTAGGGCTGAACGAAAAAAAACTGAGAGCTCAGGAGGAGCCACTGTACTAACTATTCAACATTAATTGTGTTCTGACAGGGGGAACACTCCAGTGGCTGAGAGCTCTAATGAGGAGCTGGTCAGCAGACCTTTTTTGGTCATGCCCCTTTCAACAGAAGCTGGCCGATCTGTCGGACCGTCTCCAGTATACACGGGCCAAATGTCGGCCGGTTTCTATTGCACCGGCCAAGCCACCCGACATTTGGCCCATGTGTACAAGGCTTTAGTCTGCTTAAATGTTCTGTGGCAAAGTATCTGAATACACAGTGATCTGAGAATGGTAATGTTCACACATAAATACGGTATATATATACAGCGGGGACGGAAAGTATTCAGACCCCCTTCAATTTTTCACTCTTTGTTATATTGCAGCCATTTGCTAAAATCATTTAAGTTCATTTTTTTCCTCATTAAAGTAACCACAGCACCCCATATTGACAGAAAAACACAGAATTGTTGACATTTTTGCAGATTTATTAAAAAAGAAAAACTGAAATAACATATGGTCCTAAGTATTCAAACCCTTTGCTCAGTATTTATTAGAAGCACCCTTTTGATCTAATACAGCCATGAGTCTTTTTGGGAAAGATGCAACAAGTTTTTCACACCTGGATTTGGGAATCCTCTGCCATTCCTCCTTGCAGATCCTCTCCAGTTCTGTCAGGTTGGATGGTAAACGTTGGTGGACAGCCATTTTTAGGTCTCTCCAGAGATGCTCAATTGGGTTTATGTCAGAGCTCTGGCTGGGCCATTCAAGAACAGTCACGGAGTTGTTGTGAAGCCACTCCTTCATTATTTTAGCTGTGTGCTTAGGGTCATTGTCTTGTTGGAAGGTAAACCTTCGGCCCAGTCTGAGGTCCTGAGCACTCTGGAGAAGGTTTTCGTCCAGGATATCCCTGTACTTGGCCGCATTCATCTTTCCCTCGATTGCAACCAGTTGTCCTGTCCCTGCAGCTGAAAAACATCCCCACAGCATCATGCTGCCACCACCATGCTTCACTGTTGGAACTGTATTGGACAGGTGATGAGCAGTGCCTGGTTTTCTCCACACATACCTCTTAGAATTAAGGCCAAAAAGTTCTATCTTGGTCTCATCAGACCAGAGAATCTTATTTCTCACCATCTTGGAGTCCTTCAGGTGTTTTTTTAGCAAACTCCATACGGGCTTTCATGTGTCTTGCACTGAGGAGAGGCTTCTGTCGGGCCACTCTGCCATAAAGCCCCAACTGGTGGAGGGCTGCAGTGATGGTTGACTTTCTACAACTTTCTCCCATCTCCAGACTGCATCTCTGGAGCTCAGCCACAGTGATCTTTGGGTTCTTCCTTACCTCTCTCACCAAGGCTCTTCTCCCCCGATAGCTCAGTTTGGCCGGACGGCCAGCTCTAGGAAGGGTTCTGGTCATCCCAAACCTCTTCCATTTAAGGATTATGGAGGCCACTGTGCTCTTAGGAACCTTAAGTGCAGCAGAAATTTTTTGTCACCTTGGCCAGATCTGTGCCTTGCCACAATTCTGTCTCTGAGCTCTTCAGGCAGTTCCTTTGACCTCATGATTCTCATTTGCTCTGACATGCACTGTGAGCTGTAAGGTCTTATATAGACAGGTGTGTGGCTTTCCTAATCAAGTCCAATCAGTATAATCAAACACAGCTGGACTCAAATGAAGGTGTAGAACCATCTCAAGGATGATCAGAAGAAATGGACAGCACCTGAGTTAAATATATGAGTGTCACAGCGAAGGGTCTGAATACTTAGGACCATGTGATATTTCAGTTTTTCTTTTTTAATAAATCTGCAAAAATGTCAACAATTCTGTGCATTTCTGTCAATATGGGGTGCTGTGTGTACATTAATGAGGAAAAAAAATGAACTTAAATGATTTTAGCAAATGGCTGCAATATAACAAAAAGTGAAAAATTTAAGGGGGTCTGAATACTTTCCGTCCCCACTGTATATATATATATATATATATATATATATATATATATATATATATATATATATATATATATATATATATATATATATATATATTCTCTATGTATACAGTATAATGCATGAAAATACGCAAAAAAATTATGTGATTTGCCTTCAATTGACATACATTAATGCACATTTTTATGAGTATTGACATCAATTTTACACATATTAAATTGCTATGCATTTTTCAGGTTATTCCCTCTGACATCACATCCTTTTACTGTTTGTGGGTTGAGAGAAGGACTAAGGGAGAAAAATATAGAAAGACAGAGACAAACACTTTTTGTTGGAGAGTGACATTCGCAAATTAAATGTCTAGCATAATAGCCCTAATCATTGTGCTTGTGCTAAATATATTGTGGAGGAGGAGAAGGTGGATGAGGAGATTGGGGCAAGCCAAACGGGGCTATTAAGTTTATCCAAGAAGTGGGATGGTTCCCCCAGGGTTTTTTTAGCAGCAAAGTCATTTATCAAACGCAATGATTTATATAAAAATTATTTTTATTATACAAATGTTAAAATACACAAAGTTTTAAATAATGAGCTCTGGTTGCAAGATATAGAACATGATCCATCAAACATAGCAACAATAAAAAAAATGGGTGGATATACTCAAAAATTGCAGTAGTCCTGCCCAAACTTGCACCCTGATGCATTTCGACCCAATACAGTCTTGGTCTTCTTCAGGGGGATTATTTTATTTACAAAATAGATCAAAAACTTGAAATTGTAACATATCACAATATATAACTATCCATGTGGACACATCAGGTATATTTACCGCTAGCCTCTCCACTTTAATGTGTTTTTCCATATTTATTGAGTCTATCCATTGCTCACATAACATAAGAAAAGGGTAGTTTTGGACCTTATTCCAGAATTTACCCTGTCACTAGACAATTTCTATAAACCCTGCATTTGAGGCTCACAAGCCAGCTTTACATTGCACATACTCTATTTCCCCTCTATAATGGCTCCTATACTGGTCCTTGTAAGGGACAAAATAATAAAAAGCTTTTTCTTCTCAATAGACTTGCATTGCGTTGATGTGCATTTATGTGCATTGCATTGCTTTAAAATGCACACATGTAACATTTTAAGGATGCATTCACACATAGAGTGATGCCAGACGTTTTACTGCATTTTAATCACAAGGACGCACAGAAGGCAACTGTTTTCTGTGTGTCCCATCTACACTGTGACGCAGCTTGGAGCTGCGCTAAAGCATGCTGCGATGAAATGCAAACATGCTGCATTCTATTGCAGTGCACTGTACAGAACTGCATGGAACTGTACAGCACCATGAATGAAGTGTATTTTTGTACACTTCAAATCAAGTTTGTACAAAAAAAGGAGCTGTGTGATGCGTTGAATCATGCACCACACTGCCCCAGCTGCTGGAGAATGCCGGAAATGAAAGTAAACTACATTGCTTCTTACTACAAGATGCACTGTTTAGATAAATTGCACTGATTAGATATAATAATGAGTTTTTCACACAGTTCAGGGTGATCTCTTTAAAAGGTCCTACGTAATCTGAATTGTATATCTTATCTGTAAGGCTCTTATCAGTAGTAGCCTGTTATACAGTACTATTAGGTTCATAGTACTGTTATATTTCAGTCCATTTTTCTATCTCTGTGTGTTCTGTTTTTGGTTATATCATGTCCAGTTCTTGTAGTATTCTATTACAATAGATACATCTCTTTTTAGGGATTTTAATGAAGTATAGACTTTTTTTTACAGCATTTTATCCTTATTATCCTTCAGGTGTTTTTTTAGCAAACTCCATGCGGGCTTTCACGTGTCTTGCACTGAGGAGAGGCTTCTGTCTGGCCACTCTGCCATAAAGCCCCGACTGGTGGAGGGCTGCACTGATAGTTAACTTTCTACAACTTTCTCCCATCTCCAGACTGCATCTCTGGAGCTCAGCCACAGTGATCTTTGGGTTCTTCTTTACCTCTCTCACCAAGGCTCTTCTTCCCCGATAGCTGAGTTTGGCCAGACGGCCAGCTCTAGGAAGGGATCTGGCCATCCCAAACCTCTTCCGTTTAAGGATTATGGAGGCCATGGTGCTCTTAGGAACCTTAAGTGCAGCAGAAATTTTTTGTACCCTTGGCCAGATCTGTGCCTTGCCAAAATTCAGTCTCTGAGCTCTTCAGGCAGTTCCTTTGACCTCATGATTCTCATTTGCTCTGACATCCACTGTGAGCTGTAAGGTCTTATATAGACAGGTGTGTGGCTTTCCTAATCAAGTCCAATCAGTATAATCAAACACAGCTGGACTCAAATCAAGGTGTAGAACCATCTCAAGGATGATCAGAAGAAATGGACAGCACCTGAGTTAAATATATGAGTGTCACAGCAAAGGGTCTGAATACTTAGTTAGGACCATGTGATATTTCAGTTTTTCTTTTTTAATAAATCTGCAAAAATGTCAACAATTCTGTGTTTTTCTGTCAATATGGGGTGCTGTGTGTACATTAATGAGGAAAAAAATGAACTGAAATGAGTTTAGCAAATGGCTGCAATATAACAAAGAGTGAAAAATTTAAGGGGGTCTGAATACTTTCCGTCCCCACTGTTTTTATATATATATATATATATATATATATATATATATATATATATATATATATATATATATATATATATATATATATATATACTGTATGTATACAGTATAATGCATGAAAATATGCAAAAAATGGATGTGATTTGCCTTCAATTGACATACATTAATGCACATTTTTATGAGGGTTGACATCAATTTTAACGCGTGTTGACATGCATTTTTTTTATATATATTAAATTGCTATGCATTTTGCAGGTTATTCCCTCTGACATCACATCCTTTTCCTGTTTGTGGGTTGAGAGAAGGACTAAGGGAGAAAAATATAGAAAGACAGAGACAAACACTTTTTCTTGTAGAGAGGCATTCGCAAATTAAATGTTTAGCATAACAGCCCAAATCATTGTGCTTGTGCTAAATATATTGTGGAGGAGGAGAAGGTGGATGAGGAGATTGGGGCAAGCCAAACGGGGATATTGAGTCTATCCAAGAAGTGGGATGGTTCCCCCAGGGTATTTTTAGCAGCAAAGTCATTTATCAAACGCAATGATTTATATAAAAAATTATTTTTATTATACAAATGTTAAAATACACAAAGCTTTAAATAATGAGCTCTGGTTGCAAGATATAGAACATGATCCATCAAACATAGCAACAATAAAAAAATTGGGTGGATATACTCAAAAATTTCAGTAGTCCTGCCCAAACTTGTACCCCGATGCATTTCGACCCAATACAGTCTTGGTCTTCTTCAGGGGGTTATTTTATTTACAAAATAGATCAAAAACTTGAAACTGTAACATATCACAATATATAACTATCCATGCGGACACATCAAGTATATTTACCACTAGCCTCTCCACCAGGGGCGGACTGACAACTCATGGGGCCCCCGGGCAATAGGAGATTATGGGACCCCCGGGGAATAGGAGATTATGGGGCCCCCAGTCAATAAGAGATTATGGGGCCCCCAGGCAATAGATTATGGGTCAACACAGTATACACACACACACACACATACAGTATACACATACAGACACACAATATACACACACAGTATACACACACAGAATACACATACACACACTGAAAAGGTACTGGAGAGGCGGGGCAGCTTTTTTTTTTTACATACTGTCCCTGGTTTTATTGAGGCTGGCAACCCTGATGGGGCCCCTTAGTGGCATGGGGCCCTCGGGCAGTGCCGAGTGCCTGAATGGTCAGTCCGCCCCTGCTCTCCACTTTAATGTGTTTTTACATATTTACTGAGTTTATACATTGCTCACATAACATAAGAAAAGGGTAGTTTTGGACCTTATTCCAGAATTTACAATGTCACTCAACAATTTCTATAAACCCTGCATTTGAGGCTCACAAGCCAGCTTTATATTGCACACACTCTATTTCCCCTCTATAATGGCTGCTATACTGGTCCTTGTAAGGGACAAAATAATAAAAAGCTTTTTCTTCTCAATAGATTTGCGTTGCGTTGATGTGCATTTATGTGCATTGCATTGCTTTAAAATGCACACATGTAACATTTTAAGGATGCATTCACACATAGAGTGATGACAGACGTTTTACTGCATTTTAAAACGTCATCACAAGGACGCACAGAAGGCAACTGTTTTCTGTGTGTCCCATTTACACTGTGACGCAGCTTGGAGCTGCGCTGAAGCATGCTGCGATGAAATGCAAACATGCTGCATTCTATTGCAGTGCACTGTACAGAACTGCATGGAACTGTACAGCACCATGAATGAAGTGTATTTTTGTACACTTCAAATCAAGTTTGTGCAAAAAAAGGAGCTGTATGATTTATTGAATCATGCGCCACACTGCCCCAGCTGCTGGAGAATGCCGGAAATGAAAGTAAACTACATTGCTTCTTACTACAAGATGCACTGTTTAGATAAATTGCACTGATTAGATATAATAATGAGTTTTTCACACAGTTCAGCGATCTCTATAAAAGGTCCTACGTAATCTGAATTGTAAATCTTATCTGTAAGGCTCTTATCAGTAGTAGCCTGTTATACAGTAATATTAGGTTCATAGTACTGTTATATTTCAGTCCATTTTTCTATCTCTGTGTCTTCTGTTTTTGCTTATATCATGGCCAGTTCTTGCAGTATTCTTTTACAATAGATACATCTCTTTTTAGGAATTTTTATGAAGTATAGACTTTTTTTTACAGCATTTTATCCTTATTATCCTTAATGTTTCGCACTGGTTTAGTGGAGGGCTTTTTGGTCCCTATAAAGTGTATGTACTGGCAAAAAAACATGTTCAGTTTATCTCTACAATACACACACATTTCCTTATGTTTTGTCTGTTTTTGAAAAGAGAGCAAATACATAAAAACGACTGCTGATCCAGCCAGAAATCCAGTTAGCGTGTAAATTTTTGTTTATTAAAAATCTTACACACATACAACATGGGTAAAACTTATTTACATATACAGAATAAATAAATAAAAAACATATATATATATATATAGATATATATATCTATATCTATATATATATATATCTATAGATATAGATATATATATCTATATATATATAGATATATATATCTAGACATATCTAGATATATACAGTGGGGACGGAAAGTATTCAGACCCCCTTAAATTTTTCACTCTTTGTTATATTGCAGCCATTTGCTAAAATCATTTAAGTTAATTTTTTTCCTCATTATTGTACACACAGCACCCCATATTGACAGAAAAACACAGAATTGTTGACATTTTTGCAGTTTTATTAAAAAAGAAAAACTGAAATATCACATGGTCCTAAGCATTCAGACTCTTTTCTCAGTATTTAGTAGAAGCACCCTTTTGATCTAATACAGCCATGAGACTTTTTGGGAAGATGCAACAAGTTTTTCACACCTGGATTTGGGGATCCTCTGCCATGCCTCCTTGCAGATCCTCTCCAGTTCTGTCAGGTTGGATGGTAAATGTTGGTGGACAGCCATTTTTAGGTCTCTCCAGAGATGCTCAATTGGGTTTATGTCAGGGCTCTGGCTGGGCCATTCAAGAACAGTCACGGAGTTGTTGTGAAGCCACTCCTTCGTTATTTTAGCTGTGTGCTTAGGGTCATTGTCGTGTTGTAAGGTAAACCTTCGGCTCAGTCTGAGGTCCTGAGCACTCTGGAGAAGGTTTACGTCCAGGATATCCCTGTACTTGGCTGCATTCATCTTTCCCTCTAATGCAACCAGTCGTCCTGTCCCTGCAGCTGAAAAACACCCCCACAGCATGATGCTGCCACCACCATGCTTCACTGTTGGGACTGTATTGGACAGGTGATGAGCAGTGCCTGGTTTTCTCCACACATACCGCTTAGAATTAAGGCCAAAAAGTTCTATCTTGGTCTCATCAGACCAGAGAATCTTATTTCTCACCATCTTGGAGTCCTTCAGGTGTTTTTTAGCAAACTACATGCGGGCTTTCATGTGTCTTGCACTGAGGAGAGGCTTCTGTCGGGCCACTCTGCCATAAAGCCCCGACTGGTGGAGGTCTGCAGTGATGGTTGACTTTCTACAACTTTCTCCCATCTCCAGACTGCATCTCTGGAGCTCAGCCACAGTGATCTTTGGTTTCTTCTTTACCTCTCTCACCAAGGCTCTTCTCCCCCGATAGCTCAGTTTGGCCGGACGGCCAGCTCTAGGAAGGGTTCTGGTCATCCCAAACCTCTTCCATTTAAGGATTATGGAGGCCACTGTGCTCTTAGGAACCTTAAGTGCAGCAGAAATTTTTTGTAACCTTGGCCAGATCTGTGCCTTGCCACAATTCTGTCTCTGAGCTCTTCAGGCAGTTCCTTTGACCTCATGATTCTCATTTGCTCTGACATGCACTGTGAGCTGTAAGGTCTTATATAGACAGGTGTGTGGCTTTCCTAATCAAGTCCAATCAGTATAATCAAACACAGCTGGATTTAAATGAAGGTGTAGAACCATCTCAAGGATGATCAGAAGAAATGGACAGCACCTGAGTTAAATATATGAGTGTCACAGCAAAGGGTCTAAATACTTAGGACCATGTCATATTTCAGTTTTTCTTTTTCTTTTTTAATTATTATATTTTTATTAAATTTGACATATCCATTAAAACCACCTTCATAACATATTTATATTTATCACAAAGAGTCAACACATCTTTAGCCATTTCCCAATTCCCCCCTCCCAAAAAAATAAGGAGAAACTCTCCATTCTCCCCCTCCCTCCACCCCCCCCCCCCCCTCCCTCCTCCAAATACCTTATATTAAATGTGTTTCCAATTCACCCAAACTAAGAAAGAAAGAAAAAAAAAATTAAGAGGCTTCTATGAGCCATGTCCATATTACTATTAACACCCAAAAAAGAAAAAAACAAACAAACACAAAAAAAAATAATAATAATTACGAGGCTTCTATAAGCCATACTCCACCCCTTACCTATCTATAGTGAATATACATCTCATCTTCCTTTAACCATATCTACTCCTTCTACCCCCCATCCTATATATCCACCTTCCCTTACCCTTCCCCTTATGTGCTTTGTCCCCTCTTCCCATTATTAATCCCACCTTCCTCGACATCAAGTGCATCACTCCTTCCCCCTACCTATATCACCTAGAAAAATAGAAGAAAGAGGGGGACAGGGAGGTGAAAGGGGAAAGGGAGAGGAAAAAAAACCCCTCTCCTCCCCCCCCCCCCCAGAGGCAACCGCATCCAAGCCCAGAGACCATGCGGCTTTATATATTAATACTCTACACAATTTCCATAGAGCATTGTTCCCAACCTGCCCATATTACCCTAATTTTTTCCTTTCTATCTTTAATTGTATGTACCCATCTTTCAGCCTCCATTATTAAATTGACCTCTCTCTTCCAGTCCAACAGAGCTGGACATCTAGTCTGTTTCCATAGCCTGGGTATTAACAATTTGGCTGCATTCAATAGATGTGGAGTAATACTTTTCTTATATGATCTAATCGACATTGGTGTCCAATGAAATAGAAAATTTAAGGGCGTTAATTCCATGGGTCAAGAGGACAACCTCTCGAACCATGGAGCGATCTCTTCCCAAAATACCTTAATCCTGGGACAGGACCACCATAGATGGAGGTAAGTACCCTTTTGCCCACACCCCCTCCAGTAGACATGTGCACACTGAAATATTTCGTTTCGGAATTTCGTTTTCGTCAGAAAAATTTAGTTACTCCCGAAATTCATTTTTATTTATTTCGTTTTAAATTAAAAATTGCATTCGTCCGAAAATCCAAATTAATTAAGGTCGAATCTGTCATTGAAGGCTTATGGTGTCTGTCGAATGTTTCGCTGCTTTGTCGAATCTTCGTCGTTCATGTTGAATCTATATAGTTCAAACAGAAAATGGACTGGTGATAGTGATCACTGATCAGACAGGTAGATAGGGTATATAGAATCTATATAGAATCTCAATCTATAATATAGAATCTATAATAATAAATCCCCCCCCCCCCCCACAACACGGGCAGCCTCTGAGGCTATCACAACACTAGCAACACTAGTATCACTATCAAGTTCACAACACTAACACAACTGCAGATTATTATGAAAAAGTTAAGTTGAACTGTAGCTTGCTTCACTATTATTCTGCTGCTGTGCTTATGCTTAATTGCTAAATAATTCAGGTTCTCTGACAAACGGACCAGCTAAGATTGACTGTCTTCTGAAATGATTCAGTGTGAGTGTCTCTCTCTGCTAGCAAATCGTAAGTGAAAGTAAGTTGGCTGTACTTGTGTACTTAGTTAGTTCTAGCTATTTTACTGCTCCTCCTCTTTGGTTACAATCAGCCAATAACATTCATCATTATCATTATTTTTATTTTACTTCCCCCATCCAATTCCAGCAGCGATCTTTTCTCTCTATGTCGAATCTTTTCTCTTTATGTCGAATCTTTTCTCTCTATGTCGAATCTTTTCTCTCTATGTCGAATCTTTTCTCTCTATGTAGAATAATCTTAGACTAATAGAGCTAAGGTTAGGCACATTCAACCACAGGTTCGATAGACACAGATTGTTATTGTTATCATCATGTCGAATCTCCTATCTATATCGAACTGTTGTCACAACGAAAACGAAAATAAAGCACTAGTGTGGATCCAAACCAGGTATAAAGTGGATGATTCTCTCCAGAAGTAAAGAGCCCCAGGTGCTGGCTAATGCTGATTACATATACATATGTTTTAGTCCATTAACACACTATGCATAACTCTAACGTGTTTTCCCTTCCCCACATTATAATATTTTTACACCAAAATATAATCATTTCCATACTCCACCCCTTTTTTCCTTGGTCCCACAATTATTTTATATAGCATGGACGTAAGATTACAGTGAAATCTCTTGCACACACGAGAACTTCACATTTTTCTTTTTGTTACCAATTGTTCTATATACAAACAAAAAATTCCTCCTCACATTTGGGCATCATAACATATACATCTTTATTGATTTTTTGAGATTTAACTTCTCACTTTTTTATTTCCTTTTACTCAATTCATTTCTTATCTACCCTTTTAATATTAATTTCATTGTTTTTCTAGTTTAAATTCAAATTTTTTATTTCATACATTTGTTTCTTTCTTTTTTCTAAATTTTTCCGTTGCTTACACTCATATACTTTGTATTCACAGGATGTTTAATCCCAGTATCTATCAGTCATTGACAAGTGTTCACACCCTTCACAGCCAAATCTCAGCTGTTCCGGATTTTAGTTTGATCACATAGTCACATGATCTATGATAGAAAGTATATATGTGGTCTCATTTTTATTATTGTTATCTATGAGTAAGCACTTGGCATAAGTGCGAAACGTGTTAGCTGATTGCCTGTACATTTTGTCTACGGTGTCGTGTACATGGTATGATCTTGATTTTACAATAAAGAAACCTTTTTGGATAATATCTTCCTGGTGTGCGGCTGTCCGGATTTTCTTGTTCACTCACAGCATTTGTTTATGTCGGATCTTTCGTTTTTCGGATTCTGCACTTTCATTATCGTTTGTTAAAACGATAATGAAAATACCTGAAATTTGGACGAAAATGCATTCGGACGAAAACGAATGCACATGCCTACCCTCCAGCACCTAGCATCTGCGCTCAGGTACATCTGTGCCAGCCTTACTGGAGTCCGATATCACCAAGCTAGAAATTTATATGACATCTCCTGAATCTGTGAACTTATAGATGTAGAGTGTGTTAGGTCAATAATCTTTTTAATTTGTGCCCTAGAGAGCCCCTGCTTTAACTCCCCTTCCCATTCTCTAATGAAAAAGGGAACTGTTTTATTTTGTGTCTCAAGGACCAGTCTATACATTTGCGACAGCAAATGTCTAGCGCTTGATATATGTACACACATAGATTCAAATACAGTAAGAGAGCTTAATGGCCTCATTAATGGTTTCAGCTTATTGAAAAAACACACCAATTGATGGTATCTCCACTCCAGCATAGGTACCTTTCCCAGCCTTAATGCCAAATCCGGGAGGGGGGCTAGAATTCCATGTGGAGCAAATTTGCCACATGTTGTGTCTCCATCCCTCCCCCATGATCCCAAAGATCCCACCTCTTCTCCCGGAGGGAACCATGGGTACCCCTCCAATGGGGTCAGGGGTGATATCCGGGGGGCATAATCTCCCAATTGATTTAATTTATCCCAGGTCGCTAATGTACTCTGAGTTAAAGGTAATGTCCATTTTGAAAGGCCCCTATCTACACTCGGGATCCAAGGAATTCCCGCCAACTTCCTACCTGCCATTATCTGTTCTAAAGAGACCCATATTTTATTCGATGAGTCATGGCACCAGTTCAAAATCCTCACCAAACACATTGCCCTATAATATAAGGCTATGTCTGGTAATCCCATTCCTCCTTCAGATTTACCTCTGCATAAAATGTCATGGGCCAATCTGGTCCGTTTCTTATTCCATACAAATGATATAAAAGCCTTCTGTATAGTTTTGAAAAAGCTCTGTGGGAGTATAATTGGTACTGTGTGTAGAGTGTAAATTATTTTAGGCAGTATGCTCATCTTTATAGCACTCACCTTTCCAAATCATGTTAAAAACTGGCCCTTCTATTTCTGCAGGTCGCCTATTATACCTGTCACTAAAGAGCCATAGTTTAATTCATACAAAAGTTTGGGATCTGATGTAATATGTATTCCCAAGTATACCAATGAATTTTTATTCCAGATAAACGGATAGGAGCCCTGCAAAATAGTCTCCATTGCTGGAGGTACATGGCTGGGTAGAAGTATCGACTTCTCAAAATTGATTTTGAAATTGGATAGAGTTCCAAATTTAGATACCTCTGTCATCAGGGCCAGTAATGATATCTGAGGGGAAGAGAGGTAAAATAATAAGTCATCAGCATACGCCGAAACTTTATGTTCCTCAGGTCCATTAGATGTCCCCAAGATTTCAGTATTTTTCCTCACTCTACAAAGAAAGGGCTCCAGTGTCAAACAGCAATGGAGACAATGGAGACCCTTGTCTCGTGCCGTCGCGTATTTGAAAATAGTCCGATAATGTGCCATTCACCTTCACCCTCGCTCTCGTAGTCACATATAATGCCGATATCCAACCCACTATGCAATCACCCAGACCCATCCCCCTTAATACTTCAATCATAAATGCCCAGTTCACCCTGTCAAAAGCCTTTTCAGCATCCATTGACAATGTCACTCTCGGGGCTTTATCAGGGCCGTGTTGCATCCAATGGAGGATGTGTAAGGCCCAGATGGTGTTATCCCTAGCCTCACGGTCCTTCATAAAGCCCATTTGATCAGGGTGAACAAGCTTCACTATATGGTCCTGTAATCTAAGAGCCAAAATTTTGGCTAACAACTTGTGTCGGAATTTAACACAGAGATGGGTCTGTAGTTGGCGCAGTGTTGAGGGTCTTTCCCTGATTTAGGGAGTATCGTGATATATGCCAATAGAGCTTCTGGGGGTAATGGATTTGAAGAATTGATCAAATTGAAATAACTACATATTGGGACCCCTAATCTAGAAATAAATTTCTTATAATATAAGTTCGTAAAACCATCAGGCCCTGGACTTTTACCTATCGACAGGTTCAATATTGCATCGTTTATTTCATTAATGGAAATTGGTCTATTTTCTCAGTCACCGTGGATGGCAACGAGGGCAGCGCTGAATCTTCTGTATTCTCTAATCTCCAATTTACGCTGTTCCTCTATGCCATTCACGGAGCCAGCCTGAATGTTGTATAGAGCTTCATAAAATTTATGGAATACTGCCGCTATGGCCTGAGTTTCCATTATCTTTTTATTGTGGACTATTAGATTATGAACATGGCTAGAGTCTTGATGTTTTTTCAGCTGTCTGGCTAATAACTGACCACTTTTATTTCCTTGTTCGTAGGACCGATGAGCAAAAAATGTATACTTATTTTTAGTTTTCTGATCCACTGCGCCAACTTGCACCGCAAGGTCTCCAATTGCTGAACATCTGCTGAATCTAGGTGTCTTTTATGTTTAACCACTTGCTGACCGCCTCACGCCTATATACGTGAGCAGAATGGCACAGGCAGGCAAAATCACGTACCTGGTACGTGATTGCCTTCCCGCGGGCGGGGGGTCCGATCGGACCCCCCCCCCCGGTGCCAGCTGCGGTCGGCATTTGGCTGGGAGAGTTGAGAGACGAGGGGGAGGCCATCCGATCGTGGCCCCCCCTCGCGATCGCTCCCAGCCAATGAGAAACATCCCCTGCCTCTGTATAGTACACAGAGGCAGAGGATGTGATGTCATCTCTCCTCGGCTCGGGAGTTTCCGTTCCCGCGCCGAGGGGAGAAGACATGTAAGTAAGTGCCCAACACTACACAACACAGTAGAACATGCCAGGCACACTAAACACCCCCGATCCCCCCCCGATCGCCCCCCGATCCCCCCCCAATCACCCCCCCCTGTCACAAACTGACACCAAGCAGGTTTTTTTTTTTTTTTCTGATTACTGCATAGTGTCAGTTTGTGACAGTTAGAAGTGGTAGGACAATTAGGGTTAGCCGCCTGTAGGTCTAGGGTACCCCCCTAACCCCCCCTAATAAAGTTTTAACCCCTTGATCACCCCCTGTCACCAGTGTCACTAAGCGATCATTTTTCTGATCGCTGTATTAGTGTCGCTGGTGACGCTAGTTAGGGAGGTAAATATTTAGGTTCGCCGTCAGCGTTTTATAGCGACAGGGACCCCCATATACTACCGAATAAATGTTTTAACCCCTTGATTGCCCCCTAGTTAACCCTTTCACCACTGATCACCGCATAAGTGTTACGGGTGACGCTGGTTAGTTCGTTTATTTTTTATAGTATCAGGGCACCCGCCGTTTATTACCGAATAAAGGTTTAGCCCCCTGATCGCCCGGCTGTGATATGCGTCGCCCCAGGCAGCGTCAGATTAGCGCCAGTACCGCTAACACCCACGCACGCAGCATACGCCTCCCTTAGTGGTATAGTATCTGAACGGATCAATATCTGATCCGATCAGATCTATACTAGCGTCCCCAGCAGTTTAGGGTTCCCAAAAACGCAGTGTTAGCGGGATCAGCCCAGATACCTGCTAGCACCTGCGTTTTGCCCCTCCGCCCAGCCTAGCCCAGCCCACCCAAGTGCAGTATTGATCGATCACTGACACTTACAAAACACTAAACGCATAACTGCAGCGTTCGCAGAGTCAGGCCTGATCCCTGCGATCGCTAACAGTTTTTTTGGTAGCGTTTTGGTGAACTGGTAAGCACCAGCCCCAGGCAGCGTCAGGTTAGCGCCAGTACCGCTAACACCCACGCACGCACCGTACACCTCCCTTAGTGGTATAGTATCTAAACGGATCAATATCTGATCCGATCAGATCTATACTAGCGTCCCCAGCAGTTTAGGGTTCCCAAAAACACAGTGTTAGCGGGATCAGCCCAGATACCTGCTAGCACCTGCGTTTTGCCCCTCCGCCCGGCCCAGCCCAGCCCACCCAAGTGCAGTATCAATCGATCACTGTCACTTACAGAACACTAAACGCATAACTGCAGCGTTCGCAGAGTCAGGCCTGATCCCTACGATCGCTAACAGTTTTTTTGGTAGCGTTTTTGTGAACTGGCAAGCGCCAGCGGCCTAGTACACCCCGGTCGTAGTCAAACCAGCACTGCAGTAACACTTGGTGACGTGGCGAGTCCCATAAGTGCAGTTCAAGCTGGTGAGGTGGCAAGCACAAGTAGTGTCCCGCTGCCACCAAAAAGACAAACACAGGCCCGTCGTGCCCATAGTGCCCTTCCTACTGCATTCGCCAATCCTAATTGGGAACCCACCGCTTCTGCAGCGCCCGTACTTACCCCCATTCACATCCCCAACCAAATGCAGTCGGCTGCATGAGAGGCATTTTTATGTCCTCCCGAGTACCCCTACCCAGCGAACCCCCCCAAAATAGATGTCGTGTCTGCAGCTAGCGCGGATATAGGCGTGACACCCGCTATTATTGTCCCTCCTGTCCTGACAATCCTGGTCTTTGCATTGGTGAATGTTTTGAACGCTACCATTCACTAGTTGAGTATTAGCGTAGGGTACAGCATTCCACAGACTAGGCACACTTTCACAGGGTCTCCCAAGATGCCATCGCATTTTGAGAGACCCGAACCTAGAACCGGTTACAGTTATAAAAGTTACAAGTTTGCAAAAAAACACAAACAAAAATAAAAAAAAAATAGTTGTCGTTTTATTGTTCTCTCTCTCTCTATTCTCTCTCTGGTGTTCTGCTCTTTTTTACTGTATTCTATTCTGCAATGTTTTATTGTTATTCTGTTTTATCATGTTTGCTTTTCAGGTATGCAATTTTTTATACTTTACCGTTTACCGTGCTTTATTGTTAACCATTTTTTTGTCTTCAGGTACGCCATTCACGACTTTGAGTGGTTATACCAGAATGATGCCTGCAGGTTTAGGTATCATCTTGGTATCATTCTTTTCAGCCAGCGGTCGGCTTTCATGTAAAAGCAATCCTAGCGGCTAATTAGCCTCTAGACTGCTTTTACAAGCAGTGGGAGGGAATGCCCCCCCCCCACCGTCTTCCGTGTTTTTCTCTGGCTCTCCTCAACAGGAAACCTGAGAAAGCAGCCGGTGATTCAGCCAGCTGACCATAGAGCTGATCAGAGACCAGAGTGGCTCCAAACATCTCTATGGCCTAAGAAACCGGAAGCTACGAGCATTTTATGACTTAGATTTCGCCGGATGTAAACAGCGCCATTGGGAAATTGGGGAAGCATTTTATCACACCGATCTTGGTGTGGTCAGATGCTTTGAGGGCAGAGGAGAGATCTAGGGTCTAATAGACCCCAATTTTTTCAAAAAAGAGTACCTGTCACTACCTATTGCTATCATAGGGGATATTTACATTCCCTGAGATAACAATAAAAATGATTTTAAAAAAAAATGAAAGGAACAGTTTAAAAATAAGATAAAAAAGCAAAAAAATAACAAAGAAAAAAAAAAAAAAAGCACCCCTGTCCCCCCTGTTCTCGTTCTAAGGCGAACGCAAGCGTCGGTCTGGCGTCAAATGTAAACAGCAATTGCACCATGCATGTGAGGTATCACCGCGAAGGTCAGATCGAGGGCAGTATTTTTAGCAGTAGACCTCCTCTGTAAATCTAAAGTGGTAACCTGTAAAGGCTTTTAAAGGCTTTTAAAAATGTATTAAATTTGTTGCCACTGCACGTTTGTGCGCAATTTTAAAGCATGTCATGTTTGGTATCCATGTACTCGGCTTAAGATCATCTTTTTTATTCCATCAAACATTTGGGCAATATAGTGTGTTTTAGTGCATTAAAATTTAAAAAAGTGTGTTTTTTCCACAAAAAATGCGTTTGAAAAATCGCTGCGCAAATACCGTGTGAAAAAAAAATTGAAACACTCACCATTTTAATCTGTAGGGCATTTGCTTTAAAAAAATATATAATGTTTGGGGGTTCAATGTAATTTTCTTGAAAAAAAAAATAATTTTTTCACGTAATCAAAAAGTGTCAGAAAGGGTTTTGTCTTCAAGTGGTTAGAAGAGTGGGTGATGTGTGACATAAGCTTCTAAATGTTGTGCATAAAATGCCAGGACAGTTCAAAACCCCCCCAAATGACCCCATTTTGGAAAGTAGACACCCCAAGCTATTTGCTGAGAGTCATGTCGAGTCCATGGAATATTTTATATTGTGACACAAGTTGCGGGAAAGAGACAAATTTTTTTTTTTTTTTTTTTTTGCACAAAGTTGTCACTAAATGATATATTGCTCAAACATGCCATGGGGATATGTGAAATTACACCCCAAAATGCATTCTGCTGCTTCTCCTGAGTACGGGGATACCACATGTGTGGGACTTTTTGGGAGCCTAGCCGCGCACGGGACCCCGAAAACCAAGCACCGCCTTCAGGCTTTCTAAGGGCGTAAATTTTTGATTTCACTCTTCACTGCCTATCACAGTTTCGGAGGCCATGGAATGCCCAGGTGGCACAAAACCCCCCCCAAATGACCCCATTTTGGAAAGTAGACACCCCAAGCTATTTGCCGAGAGGTATAGTGAGTATTTTGCAGACCTCACTTTTTGTCACAAAGTTTTGAAAATTGGAAAAAGAAAAAAAAATTTTTTTTCTGGTCTTTCTTCATTTTCAAAAACAAATGAGAGCTGCAAAATACTCACCATGCCTCTCAGCAAATAGCTTGGGGTGTCTACTTTCCAAAATGGGGTCATTTGGGGGGGTTTTGTGCCATCTTGGCATTTTATGGCCTTCAAAACTGTGATAGGTAGTGAGGCGTGAAATCAAAAATTTATGCCCTTAGAAATCCTGAGGGCGGTGCTTGGTTTTCGGGGCCCCGTACGCGGCTAGGCTCCCAAAAAGTCCCACACATGTGGTATCCCCATACTCAGGAGAAGCAGCTGAATGTATTTTGGGGTGCAATTCCACATATGCCCATGGCCTGTGTGAGCAATATATCATTTAGTGACAACTTTTTGTAATTTTTTTTTGTCATTATTCAATCACTTGGGACAAAAAAAATAAATATTCAATGGGTTCAACATGCCTCTCAGCAATTTCCTTGGGGTGTCTACTTTCCAAAATGGGGTCATTTGGGGGGGTTTTGTACTGCCCTGCCATTTTAGCACCTCAAGAAATGACATAGGCAGTCATAAACTAAAAGCTGTGTAAATTACAGAAAATGTACCCTAGTTTGTAGACGCTATAACTTTTGCGCAAACCAATAAATATACGCTTATTGACATTTTTTTTACCAAAGACATGTGGCCGAATACATTTTGGCCTAAATGTATGACTAAAATTTAGTTTATTGGATTTTTTTTATAACAAAAATTAGAAAATATCATTTTTTTTAAAAATTTCGGTCTTTTTCCGTTTATAGCGCAAAAAATAAAAACGGCAGAGGTGATCAAATACCATCAAAAGAAAGCTCTATTTGTGGGAAGAAAAGGACACAAATTTCGTTTGGGTACAGCATTGCATGACCGCGCAATTAGCAGTTAAAGCGACGCAGTGCCGAATTGTAAAAAGTGCTCTGGTCAGGAAGGGGGTAAAATCTTCCGGGCTGAAGTGGTTAATCTCCAACTTATTAATCTCTTCCAGCAGATCTAGTATCTCTTTTTTGTTTTTCTTTTTGGATCCGCGACCCATGCGGTATCAGTTCGCCCCTAATCACTAATTTATGGGCTTCCCACACAGCCTGCTCAGATACTTCTCCCGGAACATTAATTTCAAAATATGTTTTAATCTTAAGAGACAATGCCTCCACTACTCTGTTATCATCCAGCAATGATTCATTTAGCCGCCAGGTCCTTTCTAGGTGGTCTGCAGAAACTGGTAAAAAGGTCACATTTCCAGGTAAAACTGGTCCACTAGGAAAAGGTCCAGATGAGAATAGGTGCCATGTACTTTAGAATAATAGCTATAGTCCTTACTCCCATTATGTGTCCCACGCCATCCATCCACCAGATGCAAGGAGCGCAAAAGTTGTTTTAAATGTTTTAACGCTTTAAAAGATATAGGGGTTTTACCCGTTGACGTATCTTTACCTGGGTCTAAGGTAAGATTAAAATCAAAAATCCCTCTTTGAACTTCTCCAAAAGCTTCAGAGTTCTTTCAAGAAAATTGACCGCTCCTGTATTTGGCGCGTAAATTGAGGCAAATGTATAACAATAGCCGTGCAGTCTTCCCTTTACAAAAAGAAAACGGCCTTCTGGGTCCATTTGTGAGGCTATTAAAATCATCGGGCATGTCCTTCCAAAGGCCATTGTCACCCTCCTTGCCCTTGCAATGGGGGATGGTGCATGGTACCACTGATTAAACAGATGTAATGGCATATTTGGAACTGACCCCTTTAAAAAATGCGTCTCTTGCAGGAAAGCCACATCCACCCTATGATTGCACAGCTCCTGCCATAGACGACCCCTTTTCTGGGGTGAACATAAACCTCTTATATTATACGATATCACTTTTATTGTGCCCGCCATTACTTATAGACCTACTACCTACTCTATTCCTCTGGTATCTGCTGTCTCTCTTTGCTCTCTGCCGACACCCCTGGGAGGAAGGAGAGGAAGAAAAAAAAAAAAGGGAAACTAGGAAATCATGAAACCCTCCCCCCTCCCCCCACTTACCCCACCCTCACCTCAGTATTCCACCCCAAGGAATACATACTAATCGGGAGATAAATCCGAATGTGGGGGGCACCCTCACCCATCAGTCTCTCCGTCTTCCTGCTATACTGCAGGATCTTAAATTCCCTTATATCGGACCCGACCTAATGGGTAACCCAAACCTTTACCCCAATACCTTAACATGCATCTCTCTATCCCTCTTCCCCCAGGCACCCTATTACATTCCCCCTCTTATTACTATCTTATCTATAGGGATCCCTTATTAACCTTATCCCACTGATATTAATTCAGGGTAGGGGGACTAGAGGTGTAGGAGGTACAAAAGGGACTCACCCCCTCAAAGGGGAAAAAAAAAGAAAAGAAATCCACAACCCCACATATCCTTAATAACTTTTATGACCACCTTTACGATCCTTTACCATCACCTTCTAAAAAAAGAGAAAAAAAAAGGGGGAGAAGGGAATGGTGAGCCCCGAGCCCCCCCCCAAAAAAGAAAAAAATATATAACATCTTGACTTAAACCCAATTGAGCATCTCTGGAGAGACCTAAAAATGGCTGTCCACCAACGTTTACCATCCAACCTGACAGAACTGGAGAGGATCTGCATGGAGGAATGGCAGAGGATCCCCAAATCCAGGTATGAAAAACTTGTTGCATCTTTCCCAAAAAGACTCATGGCTATATTAGATCAAAAGGGTACTTCTACTAAATACTGAGCAAAGGGTCTGAATGCTTAGGGCCATGTGATATTTCAGTTTTTCTTTTTTAATAAATCTGCAAAAATGTCAACAGTTCTGTATTTTTCTTTCAATATGGGGTGCTGTGTGTACATTAATGAGGAAAAAATTGAACCTAAATGATTTTAGCAAATGGCTGCAATATAACAAAGAGTGAAAAAATTAGGGGGTCTGAATACTTTCCGTCCCCACTGTAGATATATATATATATATATATATATATATATATATATATATATATATATATATATATATATATATATATATATATATATATATATATATATATATATATATATATTTAAAATATATACAGTGAATATCTATCTATATATATATATAGATATATACAGTTGTGAATATGAATGATAACACAAAAACGTTTCTTTCATTCATGGTTAGTGTTTGGCTGAAGCCATTTATTATCAATCAACTGTGTTTACTCTTTTTAAATCATAATGACAACAGAAACTACCCAAATGACCCTGATCAAAAGTTTACATACCCCAGTTCTTAATACTGTATATTGCCCCGTTTAACATCAATGACAGCTTAAAGTCTTTTGTGGTAATTGTGGATGAGGCGCTTAATCTTCTCAGATGGTAAAGCTGCCCCGTCCTCTGGGAAAAAAATACTCCAGTTCCTGTAAATTCTTGGGCTGTCTTGCATGAACTGTACGTTAGAGATCTCCCCAGAGTGGCTCAATGAGATTGAGGTCAGGAGTAGGGATGAGCCGAACACCCCCCGGTTCGGTTCGCACCAGAACCTGCGAACGGACCGAAAGTTCGCACGAACGTTAGAACCCCATTGACGTCTATGGGACTCGAACGTTCGAAATCAAACGTGCTCATTTTAAAGGCTAATTTGCATGGTATTGTCCTTAAAAGGGTTTGGGGACCCGGGTCCTACCCCAGGGGACATGTATCAATGCAAAAAAATTTTTTAAAAACGGCCGTTTTTTTGGGAGCAGTGATTTTAATGATGCTTAAAGTAAAAAAAAAAAAAGTGAAATATTCCTTTAAATATCGTACCTGGGGGGTGTCTATAGTATGCCTGTAAAGTGGCACATGTTTCCCGTGTTTAGAACAGTCCCTGCACCAAATGTCATTTTTTAAGAAAAAATCTGATTTAAAACTGCTTGCGGGTTTAATGTAATGTCCGGTCCTGGCAATATGGATGAAAATCAGTGAGACAAACACCATGGGTACCCCCCAGTCCATTACCAGGCCTTTTGAGTCTTGTATGGATATTAAGGGGAACCCCGCACCCAAATTAAAATAAGGAAAGGTGTGGGGCCACCAGGCCCTATATACTCTGAACAGCAGTATACAGGCGGTGCAAACAAGACAGGGACTGTAGGTTTGTTGTTAAGTAGAATCTGTTTGTCATTTTGAACGGGTACATTTTTAATGTGTTTAGCTCCAGCCAAAAAATCTTTTTTAAGCTTTTTGGAAAACATAGGGAAGGGTTATCACCCCTGTGACATTTGTTTTGCTGTCTTTCTTCCTCTTTAGAAGATTTCACCTCACTTTTTGTCCCAATGACAAATGCTTTTTGAGAACTTGGGTTTTTTTGTGGAACAAGGATTGGAAAGCATCAGTGGAAAGGAGAAATGTTTTTCCCATATTAACTCCCATATTAACTTACAGGAGAGAATTTCCCTTCCTAGGGGTAGATTTAATCTCACTTCCTGTTGTCTCCTTCCGTTTGCAAGTAGGAGTCGTTTGTAAGTTAGATGTTTGAAAGTAGGGGCCTGCCCTATATACTCAGCAGAAATTTGGGCCTTAGGTGTTGTTGTGGCCACAACACTGTAAGCCCTCACAGGGCCCTGCTGTGAAATATTAGATCAAGAATTGTAATTACATGCCCCTGTTGAACAGGGGCAGAAAAACTGGGCCTTTGGTGGTGGTGGTGCTGGTCCCACAACACTGTAAGTCCTCACTCGCTCTTGGTGGGTGCAGAAATGGGCCCTGCTGTGAAATATTAGATCAAGAATTGTAATTACATGCCCCTGTTGAACAGGGGCAGAAAAATTGAGCCTTTGGTGGTGGTGGTGGTGGTGGTGCTGGTGCCACAACACTGCAACCCCTCACAGACACTCTAATTGGAACGCAGGAACGAGCCCTGCTGCAAAGTATTGCATCAAAAATTGTAATTACACGCCCCTGTTAAACAGGGGCAGAAAAATTGGGCCTTAGGCACTGGTGCTGGTGCCACAACACTGCAACCCCTCACAGACACTCTAGTTGGAACGCAGGAACTAGCCCTGCTGCAAAGTATTGCATCAAAAATTGTAATTACACGCCCCTGTTAAACAGGGGCAGAAAAAATGGGCCTTAGGCACTGGTTCTGGTGCCACAACACTGCAACCCCTCACAGACACTCTAGTTGGAACGCAGGAACGAGCCCTGCTGCAAAGTATTGCATTAAAAATTGTAATTACACGCCCCTGTTAAACAGGGGCTGAAAAATTGTGCCTTAGGCACTGGTGGTGGCGCCCAGAACCAAAAATGTTCTTAAAAGCTATCAGCGTGATGATTGAGGAGGAAGAGGATAATTACTCAGGGATAGTCACTCAGCATCAGCATAGGCAGTCTTTGAAGGGATCTGAGATTTCAAAAAAAATTATTCGGTTACATCAGCATCAGGTGCTTTGTAGCTGGTGGTGATCCAAGACTGATTCATTTTTATGAAGGTCAGTCGATCGACCGAGTCGGTGGACAGACGCACCCTGTGATTGGTTACCACGCCACCAGCAGCACTGAATGTGCATTCCGAAAGAACGCTGGATGCAGGACAGGCCAGTAGCTCAATTGCATACTGTGCAAGCTCTGGCCAGTGATCCATCCCCAAGACCCAGTAACCCAGAGGATTTTCGGTGGGAAAGGTGTCCAAGTCTGATCTTGCCCCTAGGTATTCCTGCACCATGTAAAACAGACGCTGGCGATGGTTGCTGGAACCGATCATACCTTGGGGCTGCGGACCAAAAAATTGTCTGAACGCATCGGTCAGACGGCCACCTTCTCCACCGCTCCTTCTTTGACTGGCCGAAGCCTCAGCAACACGTTGTCCAGAAACAGGAGTTTGTAACCTCCCAGTCTCTGGGAACGCGTTGCACAGACCTTTCTGCAAGGCCTCCCGAAGATGTTTCATCCTCTGCTCCCTCTGCGATGGCAAGATAAGGTCCACAACCTTACCCTTGTAACGTGGATCAAGGAGGGTTGCCAGCCAGTATTGGTCCTTCTCCTTGATACCACGAATACGAGGATCCTTACGCAGGCTTTGCAGGATCAGGGAGGCCATGCAGCGTAGGTTTGCTGAGGCATTCGGTCCGGAGTCCTCTGGGTCACTAAGGACGACATGGTCCGCAGCCACCTCCTCCCAGCCACGTACAAGTCCATGTGTTTCTTGGGACTGATCCCTTAAAGACTGCTGCTGATGCTGAGTGCCAGGCTCCACCTCCATACTGACACAATCTTCTTCCTCCTCCTCCTCCTCTTCCTGTGTGATCGACGGGCACGCAGGAACACTGTCTGGATAAAGGGGGCCTTGAGAGCTAAGGAAGTCCTCCTTTTCCTGCCTCTGTTCTGCCTCAAGTGCCCTGTCCATTATTCCACGCAGCGTGTGCTCCAACAGGTGGACAAGGGGGACAGTGTCACTGATGCATGCACTGTCACTGCTCACCATCCTCGTGGCCTCCTCAAATGGTGACAGGACAGTGCATGCATCCCTGATCATGGCCCACTGGCGTGGGGAAAAAAAACCAAGCTCCCCTGACCCTGTCCTGGTGCCATAGTCGCACAGGTACTCATTGATGGCCCTCTGCTGCGTGTGCAGCCGCTGCAGCATGGCCAACGTTGAGTTCCACCTGGTGGGCATGCCACAGATTAGGCGGTTCTTGGGCAGGTTAAACTCCTTTTGGAGGTCCGTCAGCCGAGCACTGCCATTATATGACCGGCGGAAATGCACACAGACTTTCCTGGCCTGCCTCAGGACATCCTGTAAGCCCGGGTACCTGCCCAAGAACCGCTGCACCACCAAGTTAAGGACGTAAGCCAAACAGGGCACATGGGTCATTTGTCCCTGTCGGAGGGCAGAGAGGAGGTTGGTGCCATTGTCGCAAACCACCATACCTGCCTTAAGTTGGCGTGGCATCAACCACCTCTGAACCTGCCCCTGCAGAGCTGACAGAACCTCTGCCCCAGTGTGGCTCCTGTCCCCCAAGCACACCAGCTCAAGCACCGCATGGCATCTTTTGGCCTGCGTACTTGCTTAGCCCCTTGAATGGCTACGGAGCACCGCTGGTTCCGAGGACAAAGCACAGGAAGAGGCCATGGAGGAAGAAGAAGAGGAGGGGGTGAAGGAGAGAGGTGTGTCACAATCATTAGCATTTTGGAGGCGTGGTGGCGGAACAACCTCCAACACTACTGCACCTTGTCCTGCATCCTTCCCAGCTGCCAGCAGAGTCACCCAATGCGGCGTGAAACTTAGGTAACGTCCCCGTCCATGCCTGCTGGACCATGAGTCAGCGGTAATATGCACCTTACCGCTGACCGCCCTGTCCAGCGAGGCATGGACATTGCCTTCCACATGCCGGCAGAGTCTACCAACTGAAAAGGCAGCAGTTGAAGTGCTAGCAATTTTGCCAAGCTGGCATTCAACCGCTGGGCATGTGGATGGCTGGGAGCAAACTTCTTTCGGCGGTGCAGCAGCTGGGGCAGGGAAATTTGCCTGGTACAATCTGACGATGGTGTACCAAAAGCAGATTGCCCACAAGTACTTGGCTGTGACACATCTAATTCTACACCTTCATTCCTCTCAGTGCAGGTCTCAGAGAGGACTGAAGGTCTATTGGGGATGGAAATCTCAGCTGATGAGGAGCAAGGAGAGGTCCTCTTTGTTCTTTGGTGTGGGTCTTTTAGATACGCTGGCCAACGAACTGCATGGCAGGTCAACATATGTCTGGTCAAGCATGTGGTACCCAAGCGGGAGATGTTTTGGCCACGCGAGATACGCTTGAGAAATATGTTGCAAATAGCAGCGGTGCGATCTGATGCACTCGTCTCAAAAAAGGCCCACACCAAAGAACTTTTTGAATAACGCGCAGAGACTGCAGCGCCCTGCACATGTGGAGTTTTGGGGTGTGATGCAGTCAATGTGCTGCCCTTAGGCTGGCCCCTGGAGGGCATCCTGCCTCGTTGGTGATGTGCCGCCTCCTCCTCCTCCTCCTCTCTCCTATCAGGCACCCACGTTGAGTCAGTGACCTCATCATCCCCTCCCTCCTCATCACTGGAGCAAACCTGGCAGTATGCTGCAGCAGGGGGAGCATGACTGCCAGATTGCTGTCCTTCTTGGGCACCCCCTCTGTCCGTGCTCATGTTACTGCCTTCATCGAGCTCAGTATCATCATCAGAGCCTTCCAAACGCTGGGCATCCTCCTGGAGCATGTACCCAACACTGTGGTCAAACAGTTCGAGGGACTCCTCAGGAGGACATGGTGGGGCTAGGGAAGGAGTCACTGATGACATTGAGCCGAGGGAAGAGGCCGCTGCTTTGCCAGACAAAGTACCCTGGGCATGGGTGAGAGAGGATGAGGAGGATGAGGACGGCTTGGTCATCCACTCGACCAAGTCTTCCGCATGTTGCGGCTCAACACGACCAGCTGCCGAAAAAAAGGCCAAGTGTGTCCCATGGCCACGTGCTGATGAGGATGCACCGTCTCCATGACCAGCACTAGACACAGAGCCGGCTTGCCCTCTCTTATTGGCTTGTGACTGTCTGCCTCTCCTTCTTGGCCTTCCAGACATACTAATGGCCTGTAGCTGCACTAAGCTGGGATATATATATATATATATATATATATATATATATATATATATATATATATATATGTATGTACTGATACTGCAGCTAGCAAAATCAACTGCCTGCCTGTAGTATGAGAACACCACCAACCTTCTACAGGTAGCTTTAGCTGAACACTGTGAGGTGGATGCACCCCACTAACTTGTAGGTTTAGCTGAACACTGTGAGCAGGACGCACTGCACTAACTGTAAATAGTCTAGCTGCCTGACTGTGGTACTAATAGGATCAAAAGAACACCAGCAATTTTCTTCAGGTAGCTGTATTTACTGTAACAAGACAAGCCTGCCTGTCAGTAAGAAGATAACAGGAACGGATCTAGCTGAACACTGTGAGCAGGACGCACCCCACTAGCTTGTAGGTTTAGCTGAACACTGTGAGGTGGACGCACCCCACTAACTTGTAGGTTTAGCTGAACACTGTGAGCAAGACGCACCCCACTAACTTGTAGGTTTAGCAGAACACTGTGAGCAGGACGCACTGCACTAACTGTAAATAGTCTAGCTGCCTGACTGTAGTACTAATAGGATCAAAAGAACACCAGCAATTTTCTTCAGGTAGCTGTATTTACTGTAACAAGACAAGCCTGCCTGTCAGTAAGAAGATAACAGGAACGGATCTATCTGAACACTGTGAGCAGGATGCACCCCACTAGCTTGTAGGTTTAGCTGAACACTGTGAGGTGGACGCACCCCACTAACTTGTAGGTTTAGCTGAACACTGTGAGCAGGACGCACCCCACTAACTTGTAGGTTTAGCAGAACACTGTGAGCAGGACGCACTGCACTAACTGTAAATAGTCTAGCTGCCTGACTGTGGTACTAATAGGATCAAAAGAACACCAGTAATTTTCTTCAGGTAGCTGTAAATACTGTAACAAGACAAGCCTGCCTGTCAGTAGGAAGATAACAGGAACGGATCTAGCTGAACACTGTGAGCAGGACGCACTGCACTAACTTTAATAGTCTAGCTGCCTGACTGTGGTACTAATAGGATCAAAAGAACACCAGCAATTTTCTTCAGGTAGCTGTAAATACTGTAACAAGACAAGCCTGCCTGTCCGTAGGAAGATAACAGGAACGGATCTAGCTGAACACTGTAAGCAGGACGCACTGCACTAACTGTAAATAGTCTAGCTGCCTGACTGTGGTACTAATAGGATCAAAAGAACACCAGTAATTTTCTTCAGGTAGCTGTAAATACTGTAACAAGACAAGCCTGCCTGTCAGTAAGAAGATAACAGGAACGGATCTAGCTGAACACTGTGAGCAGGACGCACTGCACTAACTGTAAATAGTCTAGCTGCCTGACTGTGGTACTAATAGGATCAAAAGAACACCAATAATTTTACTCAGGTAGCTGTAAATACTGTAACAAGACAAGCCTGCCTGTCAGTAGGAAGATAACAGGAACGGATCTAGCTAAACTGAATACAGTGTATATATATATATGCAACACCTGGGATGCATATATATACACAATACACTGTAAGTGCAGCTAACTGACTGACTGTCCTGCCTAATCTAGCTAACTCAAATGAAATGACACTGTCTCTCTCTCTCTCTATCTCTCAGCACACCGGAACACACAGCACAGGGCCGCCGTGCAGGCGGCCTTATATAGTGTGGGGCGTGTACTAAATCCCCTGAGCCATAATTGGCCAAAGCCTCCTTGGCTTTGGCCAATTACGGCTCTCTGTTCAGGCGGCGCTGTGATTGGCCAAGCATGCGGGTCATAGTGCATGCTTGGCCAATCATCAGCCAGCAATGCACTGCGATGCCGCAGTGAATTATGGTCCGTGACGCGCCACACGAATTTGGCGCGAACGGCCCATATCGTTCGCAATCCGGCGAACGACTGAACAGCCGATGTTCGAGTCGAACATGGGTTCGACTCAAACACGAAGCTCATCCCTAGTCAGGAGACTGAGATGGCCACCCCAGAACCTTCACTTTATTCTGTTGTAGCCAATGACAGGTCGACTCGGACTTGTGTTTTGGATCATTGTCATGTTGGAATGTCCAAGTACGTTCCAAGCGCAGCTTCCTGGCTGATAAATGCAAATGTTCCTCCAGTATTTTTTGATAACTTACTGCATTCATCTTGCCAACAATTTTGACCAAATTTCCTGTGCCTTTGTAGCTCACACATCCCCAAAACATCAGCAATGTTTTGGGGATATGCCTTGTTGACTCCTCTCCAAATGTAACATTTATGGTTGTGGCCAAAAAGCTAAATTTTGGTCTCATCACTCCAAATGACTTTGTGCCAGAAGGTTTGAGGCTTGTCTTTGTGCTGTTTGGCATATTGTAAGTGGGATACTTTGTGGCATTTGCATAGTAATGGCTTTCTTCTGGCGAGAAATTTTAGTTTGGTTTCAACAGAACCCCTCATTTTCCATTTCTTGATTAGAGTTTGAACACAGCTGATTGGCATTCTCAATTCCTTGGATATATTTTTATATCCCTTTCCTGTTTTATACAGTTCAACTACCTTTTCCCGCAGATCCTTTGACAATTATTTTGCTTTCCCCATGACACAGAATCCAGAAACGTCAGTGCAGCACTGGATGAAAGATGCAAGAGTCTGTCAGGAGTCCAGAAACTCATTGACCTTTTATACACACACACTAATTACAAGCAAACAGATCGCAGGTGAGGATGGTTACCTTTAATAGTAATTCAAACCCCTTTGTGTCAACTTGTGTGCATGTTATCAGGCCAAAATCACCAGGGTATGTAAACTTTTGATCAGGGTCATTTGGGTAGTTTCTGTTGTCATTATGATTTAAAAAGAGTAAACACAGTTGATTGATAATAAATGGCTTCAGTCAAACACTAACCATGAGTGAAATAAATGTTTTTGTGTTATCATTCATATTCTCTGAAAAATGGCCAAGAAATTATAATTTTTTCCAGGGTATATAAACTTATGAGCACAACTGTATATAAACAAAAATAGCTTGCTTCAGCATAGAAAACAGAAACAAAAAATGTTTTTTTGCCAGAAAAAAACATAAAGAAAGCTAAATATACAAATCAAGACATATTTTCATATTATTATTATGGTGATTCACCTCAACACAACCTTAACCTCCACCTAAACACCCCCTCAGGCTAAGAAATGATTAAACATTTAACCAACGTATGCATCCTTTTTTCAAAAATCTGATCATAATAAAATCTAGGGGACATGAAAGGACAGAAAGAAAAGCCACTCATACACACAGACTGACAGACAGCAGCTATGGGGATCTGACATTCCTCCACGCCCTTGTCCAGGCCTTCGGACGCCACTTTTCCTTCTCAAGACCCTGAATCTTCCCAAGCTCACCCAGAATGTTGTGCACCACCATCTCGACAGGAAGGACTTTTTTTCCGAGTGGAAACCTGTCACTGTGCATTCCACGTGAAGTAACGGACTGTTAAATCAACTAGAAAGTGTCTCAAAATCAAAATCCTGATGAGTCTCAAAAGCCCCGCATGTCCACTCCGCATAACTCAAGTGGGAAAAGAAAGGGATACCCAGAGCCCCACCCACCCGCTTAGTTTGTAAGTCCCTGTGTTGTCTGCGCTAAAATAGCAAGCACTGTTATCAGTTCTGTCAGTTTACTTCTGCAGACTACAGAATACCCCCCCCCTATGTTATAGAGATGATAGGAGGGATTCATATAGGACACAGAAGTTAAATCCAAAGCAGTTTTTCTTTACAATGTACAATACAGAAGGTTTTTGTTTTCAGTCTTTTGAAGTGCAAGAAACAAAGACTTTCTGAGCCATGTATTTGCAAAGCGACCAAAACTACCTAAGGGATATGAGAGAGGGAGGATCCAACTAGTACTATACTAACTAATACAAAAACTCATACAAAACAAGAGGGGGGTAAGCAAATAAAAATACCAAGAATACATACATACATGTAGTCAAGGCTCTGCACTACCACTAGACATCAGTAGATAAGCAAATCTTATAAACAAAATGCAACAGAGGAATACAACAACTGAAAAAAATAAAATTAAAAACCAGAGAGATAAGCACAAGCCAAAATTGAGGGTGATCCCCTTATACAATAGATCCAGGATTCACTGACTCACTATATAATTAATCTGGTGCTGTCCCGTAACTAAAGTTAAAGTATAGCTAAAGGCAAAACTTTATTTTTTGTTTTGGATAGAGGGGAGAAGGTTTAGAATACCTGTCAGTTTTTATTGCTTTCTCTGCCCTCCATTAAGGAGATTCATCCTCTCTATTTGTCCTGTTTACCCAGGACCGTTTTTACGGCAGGGCAAAAGGGGCAGCTGCCCTGGGCCCCATCATTGTTGTGTGGGCCCCAAGCAGCTGCCTCATACTTGCTGCCTCAAACTATCCCAGTTTAGATTCCCTTATCCCTTGAAGTCTTTTCCTCCATCTGACTTTTTCCATCGGATTTTCCGACACACAAAGTTTGAGAGCAGGCTATAAAATTTTCCGACAACAAAATCCGATCGCGTCAATTCCGACCGTGTGTGGCCAGTTCCGACGCACAAAGTGCCACGCATGCTCCGAAGAAATTCCGAGACGGAACAGCTTGGTCTGGTAAAATTAGCGTTCGGAATGGATACAGCACTTTCGTCACGCTTCAATGTTTTAAATAGTTTAATACAGCGCACTCTCTTCTTCTTTATAATGTGAGAAGAATGTAATAGTTTTGCTGCTCATATTCACACAGACTTCTCACAAACTTATTTCTTTATTATTAATCAGGATTCCCTCAATATATTTTGATTCGTCACATCTGACCAAATTTCTATTTTGTTGTTTTATTTTTGTTTTGTATTTTTTTCAAGGCTGTTTTTTTATTGTTTTTGGGTTTGTATTTTTTCAAGGCTGTTTTTATTTTGTGTTTTTTTTGGGTTTTACTCCAGAATATTTTTGTGTGTTTTATGTGTCAAGTTACCACAACACCATTATTATCTTGTATTATTTAATCTCAAGGAGATTGGTTGTTGTTGGTGTCTCTTGTTAATTTCACATTGTATATTCCAAATGTACCTGCCTCCTCACAAACAAACTGTCCTTTTTGAAGGAAAACACACATAGGCGAGTATAATTGAAAAAAAAATTCCTTTATTAAGGGCTCACAACCAAACAAAGAGGGAGGTAACGCTGGAGAAATAGCAGAAATTGGCAAAGCCTTTGACCCCCAGGGCAGACATCAATTATTTCCAGGCAAAATTAGTGGCCTGAGGATTCCATATCTAAGGGAGCGCAGTCTGGACCAGAAGTCGCAGAGATCCGGAAAGCAGCAGATGACATCTGTGTCCCCAGGCTGTGGTCATACAAGAGACTGCATCTTTGGCCAGACCAGACTGAACCCAGGGTCATCACTCTCTGGTCTTCCTTCCACACTTCCTTCCGCGCTGTGGCTCTGGTGTTGGAGATGTGGCAGCAGGAGGAGGAGGGGGATGGGCCAACTCACTCAGGTGGGTATTGGGTGGGATTTTGCCACTCACCCCCTTAGTTAGGATTTTATACAGAAGGTCCTCACACAGCTTGCGTTGACCCTCCTGCATGCCCTGCAGTTTGGTGGCAGCCATGCAGGCAAAGGCCTCTTCAGGAGTGGGGGTGGCTCTGAGGAATGCAGAAGCCTCCTGAATGAGCCTGAGCGCTGAATCCTGAACGTGACTCCCCTTCCTCGGTCTTTTGTATGGAAGGCGAAGGGGAGGAACTTGTGATTCGGTCAGGCTCCGACTGGGCCCAGGCTTCTCCTGGCTGCCACTTAGCCCCGCCTCCTCCTGGCTGCCACATTCCACAGCCTCCTCCTGGCTACCACATTCCACAGCCTCCTCCTGGCTGAGGTCTTCCTGTGTATGAAAAAGGGACATCGTTTTAGTTTTTTATTCATCAATCACACACAATTTTCACCTCATAATTGTTGCAAATTGAATGTTAACAAATATAAAAGACTATCATTCTGAGCCCAGCATTTTTCAGTCTTGTCCCAATTATTTTTCAAAACTACTGTCTATTGATATGTAAAACACTTTCTTAAATCAGCAATTAGTGATCAATAATAACATCTAGTAAACATCATTTCTTTACTGACCAGAAATCTGTAGAAGAATGCTATACCTGACTCCATCTGGGCTCCTCCACTTCTTCCTGGCTGGAAGTCCCAGGTTGGACATCGGAAGCCTCAGCTGGGGTGGAAGGAAGAGTGGAAGGTAGCTTTGAGAGGGATTCCCTGACTCCAGTCTGGTCTGACAGAAATTGCAGTCTCTCATAGTACCACAGCCTGGGGACATAAATGTCATCTGCTCCAGCTCTGGATCTCTGGGAATCCGTGACCTTCTTGCGCTCCCTAAGATAAGTGCTCCTCAGGCCACCAATTTTGGCTTTTAAATAGGGGATGGTTGCTGTGGGGACCACCGGCTTCACCAACTCCAGCAGTTTCTCCAGCGCTGTCTGCCTCTTTTGTTTCTGATTATAATGTGGATGTTTGACCTGCCACAGACAGGGCAGCTCCCTGTATTTGTCTATGAACAGGGGGAGGAAGTTGTGGTCATTGAAGCCATCCATTTTATCTGCAAGACACAACACGAGACAAACCCTAATGTCAGGCAAAACTCTCCTAATCTTGTTACAATATAGGCCTCAATGTAGAAGCAGTATCGGCCCAAGTAAAAAATAAGATCATTGATGTTTTAGGGAGAGTTTAAAAACCCTCCAAATCCCTTTGTTTTTGCGTGCTACAATTTTTTTACATTTTTTGACAAATTGGAGAAAAGCCAAATTTTGAAGATGCACACAGTGTGTCAACATGTGCTATCTGCCATCACGGGAGATCAATGGACGCGTTTTGGGGGTGCAACCCCTTCCTCAATAATAAAGTAGCTGAGAGGAAGGGGTTGCACCCCCAAAACACGTCCCTTGATCCCCCATGATGGCAGCTAGCAAATGTTGACATTCGGCAATTTGTGTGCATCTTCAAAATTGGACTTTTCCTGGGGTGACTTCACCCCGTCTGAACGCAATATCAAACACAGTTTGTAAATACTCATGTCTGATATTGCCTTCAAGTTCTACCAAATGTGAACTTTGTAAGTTCAAGATTTGTGTCTTTCTTGTTGGTTTTAAACATGCCTGTTTTATCTTAAATGGACATTTCTACTTTTTCTAATGTGACCCCAAAAATTGTTATACAACAAACATGTTGGTTTGTTTTAAAAACCTTTTCTAAATGCACATATAATTGTGCTGGTATTAAAAAGATTGTTAATCAATAATGTGTGGATTATTGTCTCAACGCTACAACACTTTTGTGGTGCTCTAATTGCTGATTTCTGTGACAAGGGGTGTTATTTCCTAAGGGCAAATCCACTTTGCACTACAAGTGCAGTTTCAAGTGCACTTGTAGTGCAAAGTGTCTTTGCCTTTAGTAAATAACACCCAACAGTGCTTTGTAATGTTACACAATCACGCCATTTTCAGGACTCACCACATTTCTCTCAGGGTCAGCTAAAACAAACACAAGCAGTAAATGTCACCAAAGATTTGATAAATTTTCTTTTATTATTTGAAAAAGGTTTTAGACATTGTCTGGCATATTGATAGCCCCCCTACCCGCAAAGAATTCAAGGTATCTTAGCCGGACATCACGGGCACTCAGGGGGGGCAAGCCAGGACGGCCACTTTCAAGCGCCGTCAGGGTTGGTTCATTTTGAATTCCGGCCTCAGGCCCAACTGAGCCAGCATAGTTGGCAGAATGTTGCCGTAAAAAGTTGTGTAGAACACAGCACGCCAGGATAATGTTATTCAGTTTGTACTCCGCCATATGTATGGGTGTAAGAAATAGGCGGAACCGGCTGGCCATGATTCCAAACGTGTTCTCCACCACTCTTCTGGCTCTGGCCAGCCGGTAATTAAAAACCCTCTGGTCCGGGGGGCGGGGCCTGACCTGGCATGGAGACGGACGTCTGAGCTCGGAGCTCCGTCTGCCACAGGAGATACTCAACAAAGCCTGGAGGTATTTTCACATTACGCTACCTCAGGATAATGGGCACTGCTTCCTGATCCTCCTCTGCCTCCACGCTCGAGGTCCCCCAGGGATCTTCCCGGGTCACAAAGTCGCCATATACCGGAGATGTTCAGAGCCGGCAGAGGCAATATGGCGCCTATCCATCATGGCCCAGCACACTCCGGAGCGCAGCTGCTGCCACTGAGCGACGCGAACCCATCTGACTCTAGTCACAACCACTCTAACGGAGGGGGAGACGGGATTGTTCTCACTCCCCAACCTCCGATCAACATTCAAGACTTAAGATCGATCGCTGATGACATCAAGGACACTTTATCCGCCGCCATCTCGGAGCTGCGGCTGGATTTTCGCACCTTAAACGAGCGAGTCCTGAGGGTGGAGACTGTGACTGAGCGCCATGACACCGCCATTCACTCAGTCACCGACTGCCTTGACTCCCACATGCTGCAGATGCATGACATGCAGCGACACTTAGAGGACCTCGACAACAGGGGTCGGAGGCATAATCTCCGTGTCAGAGGCCTTCCAGAGGCCATTGAGGGGGAGCAGGTCTCTCAAGAAGTAGTGAGTCTCTTCAATGGCCTTCTTCACCGACCCCCGCAAACTCCTATCACTATGGTATACAACGCGCACAATAATACAACGCGCACTGTGCCCCAAAGGAAGGGAGACGGATCCCCCACGGGACATAATCTGCTGCATAGTAGATTACAAATTAAAAAAGGAAATTTTAAAACAAGCCAGGGGCAGTCAGCAGATTCTACACGCAGGTGCCCATATCCAAATCTACCAAGACCTATCCGGAATTACCCTACAACATAGAAGAGACCTGCGGCCACTTCTGGACGTCCTTAGGGAGAAACGCATTCTTTACAAATGGAAGTTCCCCTTCTGTCTCTCGGCTTCCAATAACGGCCGCACAGCGCTCCTCAAAGTACCAGAAGATCTGCCTAATTTTTGCGCCACACTTGGAATTGCCATGGTACCAGTGCCTAATTGGTATGCCGCTTTCCGCATGGTTCCGGCACACCTTGACCAGCAGAGAGAAGAACCCATGGAAGCTCAAAATTCTAGACATCGCAGAAGACGCTCACCCTCCACCCACAGGACCCAGACCAACTACCGGAGCGGTCCTGGAGCTGAAAACATCATCACCTCCCCACGGTCCAGGAGGATGCGCAGGGACCGCTAACATCTGGGAGAAGGGATTCTTCTTCCCATTATCAGTTTTATTTTGTTTAGTACTGTTCAGTGCCTTATCTGACTTTCCTTTGTTTTAGGTTCCAATTTTTGACTTACATACAGCGCTCAAGATGTGAGTAATCTAAAGACTGTGTTTTGTCTTTTAAACCACCTCCTTATGTTTGTGATAGGTCATAAGATCGACACTGGGCACCTCTAGACACGGTCATGCCCACCTGTCCATATGTAGGGCTGCAGTCATTGCGCCTCCCCCTCAACCGCCTATGACTCCCTGGCTATAGCCTTAGGACACAGTAACGAACCGCTCCTGACCTGGCACTACATTTCCCACAAGTCTGAGGGACTTTAGACTCCGCCTAGTGACACTTACTGAGTCTCTTAAACCGCGCCTCCTGCTGCGGACACACACGGATTTCTCGACTACACAAACTCCAGCGATGCACTTCCGCCCTAAGGGACATGGACTGCCTCTCTCCTTGCAACAACACTGCTTTCCTTCAGCCGACTTAAGAACTCCTACTCCAACCTCCTGTCATGCCTCAGGCTCAGGACGCACCGTCCAAAAAGGAACCGACTGGCGGTTACGCCGCAACGGACACCCACAGACCTCGCCTTCAAGTTGTTTGCGGACTCACATCTGCTCTGTTCCGGTCCTGTCCTCTCACCGTCCCAGCCGTCAGGATGCGATCCTAAGTATGAGTTCTATCTTGTGGTTTTCCTTTTTTTTTTTTTTTTTTTTTTTTGTTGTATTTTTCCTTTTTAGCACAGCGGACTGCTGGCTCTACAGCTGACCTGTACCAGTTGAATTTCTTAGATGTTAGTTGTAACATGCTCGTTGGTAGAGGTTAGCTATGCTGTTATGACAGTTAAGGTATACACTGATATCCACTGGTAGCCTCCCCAGGGCTAGGCAACTCTCCCTGCTATATGTTATTAGTGTTGCGGATTTCAATTTTTGGCCGCCACTGCCACCCCCTCCCCACCTTTCACGGAGACTAAGGTTGGTGTGGGGGGTGGGGAGTGGTTGGTGTGGTGCCCTCTTCCTTAGACGGGGAGTCTGGTCGATACTTGGGCCTCCCCACTGAAAACCTACACAATACCCATAGCTAGGGTCACTTCTTAATGCTTCACTGCTACCGGCGCACCGCCCTGTTAATGCCCTTGCCCGTTGGGCCGGTAACGCACCCACTATGGGTGATTCATTGGTAATACCTCCCATTTTCACAATACAAACTATCCTGTGGTGGCAGCTCACATCCCGTTCGTTGAACGTTACCCTTACTTAGTCCCTCACTGCCAGGGTTTTGGCCAACCCCCACACGGACTCGGTTAGGGGTGTAGTCCCCCCCCGTTGGGACTCTCCCACTGCCCGTGTTTCGTTCCACACCGATTACTACCCCCGAGGTTGTTGGACACGTAATTCCACACCTCTTCGGATACTATCCGGGTACGTCCACACCTGACTCACATACATCTACGGCCTTTCGGATTACACCCCCCTTTCCTTACTACCCCCCTCTCACCCCCCCCTCCACCAATGGCGGGCACACAAGACACCAACCTTCCTATGGACACAACTACACAGCAGCTACACTCACTAAAAATTATACTCTATAAACATTCGGGGCCTTAACCACTTCCCGCCCGGCCTATAGCGGATTGAAGGCTGGGCGGTGGTTCAGTTATCCTGACTGGGCGTCATATGACGTCCTTCAGGATAACATGCCGCAGCGCGCCCCCGGGGGCGCGCATCGCGGCGATCGGTGGAGCGATGTGCCAGTCTGACACACCGCTACACCGATCTTGGTAAAGAGCCTCCGGCGGAGGCTCTTTACCACGTGATCAGCCGTGTCCAATCACGGCTGATCACGCTGTCAATAGGAAGAGCCGTTGATCGGCTCTTCCTCACTCGCGTCTGACAGACGCAAGTAGAGGAGAGCCGATCGGCGGCTCTCCTGGCAGGGGGGGTCTGCGCTGATTGTTTATCAGCGCAGCCCCCCCGCAGATCACCACACTGGACCACCAGGGATCGCCACTAGGACCACCAGGGAAGGGAAACATGTGGATGGCCAGGTATGTACCCCATGGCCATCCACATGTGCCCAGTCAGTGCCAAATCTGTGCCAATCAGTGCCCACAAATGGGCACTGATTGGCACAATTATGTTGCAGTGATGCCCAGCAATGCCACACTTAGGGGCATCACTGCCATCAATTAGTATCATCAGTGCCACCCATCAGTGTCCATCGGTGCCACCTGTCAGTGCCCATCTGTGCCCATCTGTGCCCACCTATCAGTGCCCATCCGTGCCTATCTGTGCCAACTATCAGTGCCACCCATAACTACCCATCAACGCCACCTACGAGTGCCCATCAATGCCACCTACGAGTGCCCATCAGTGCCGCCTATCAGTGCCCAGTGTGCCACCTATCAGTGCCCATCAGTGCCACCTACCAGTGCCACCTATCAGTGCCCATTAGTGCCACCTATCAGTGCGCATCAGTGCCGCCTATCAGTGCCCATCATCAGTGCCCATCAGTGCCACCTCATCAGTGCCACCTCATTGGTGCCACCTCATCGGTGCCCATCAGTGCCGCCGTATCAGTGCCCGTCAGTGCAGCCATATCAGTGCCCGTCATTGAAGAAGAAAACGTACTCATTTACAAAAAATTTTAACAGAAACAAAGAAAAACGTGTTTTTTTTCAAAATTTTCGTTTTTTTTTTATTTGTTGCGCAAAAAATAAAAACCCCAGAGGTGATCAAATACCACCAAAAGAAATCTCTATTTGTGGGAACAAAATGATAAAAAATTTGTTTGGGTATAGTGTAGCATGACCGCGCAATTGTCATTCAAATTGTGACAGCGCTGAAAGCTGAAAATTGGGCTGGGCAGGAAGGTGTCTAAGTGCCTGGTATTGAAGTGGTTAACGTACCTGAAAAGCGATCCAAGCTCCTCCACTCTCTACAACAAGCCAAAACTCATATCGCACTCATACAGGAGACCCACTTCCGGTCGGATTCTATCCCTAAACTTAAAAATCACTACTTCCCCACAGCCTTTCATTCCTCCAACTCGGAAGCTAAATCGAAAGGTGTTACCATACTCCTTTCTAAAACTTGCCCACTCCAAGTATCGGAAGTACAAACAGACCCAATGGGACGTTTTCTCTTTATCAAAGGCACCTTGAACCAAATACCCATCACCATTGCCAATATTTACGCTCCTAATACAGGAATACAAAGAAGGAAGGGGGTTGGGGTATAGATACCCCTGGGATTTTTATGGTGCTTTTCAAAATTTCAATAGATCAGTAGGAAAATAGATCAACATCAAAAAGAGAAAAAGACACTGTATGCAAATTGCCAAACTGACTAATAATAATCTTCTTATTCAAAATCTTTAATAGTTAAGAATATTAACAAAACAATCATCTAAAAACAAGCACAATCTTGAACAAACATAGTTAATTAATGAAGTATTTTAAAATTAGAAACCACTTTGCGATACCAATCTCAACATGTTTTGCTCAACAACTGAGCTTCATCAGGAGTTTTTTGGTACAGATGTGGCATACTATAAATAAAAAGGAGAGAAAGAAAGAACAAAACAAAATATAAATAAGATGCTTACAAAACACTTAAAGATATAGTTTATCAAAAACGTAGAATACATTAAGTAGTGCTGAAAAAACAACAACTGGTGTATATACATTTGCATACAGACAATATATATGGGTGAAACTCCCATGTTTCTACAGGTCTATAATAATGACAATCTAAAACAATATGGACAAAAGGTTATAATTTTTATACGATGTGTATTTTAGTTTCCAGGTCCACAAAAGGAAAAAACACCAATGTGGACATAGGAAAAGCATAAACGACATGAAAAAAGTGGATGAAAAAAGTAGGGATTTGCTTACCAAGCCAAAACAGATTCAAAGATGAATGGTAGACAACATAGATTGTGAACGTATATAAAGTTCCATGGCTCAAATGCCAATCAGAAGGATGCGTCTCACCCGTCTAGGACCTCCCAAAACCGTTTTTTGGTCCACAGAGGGGCCCAAGTGTAGAGTAACTGAAATTAAATATTGCAAAGAAGTAATGAATTGCTTCTGAGTAATTAAACTAATACGGGGGAACAGGGCAGTTGGTAAAGTAGAGTAGTGAAAAGTTTAAAAATTACCTTCTAGGTTGAATCAAGGGTAAATGTTCAGGGCTTAAATAGCCATTTACATTTACCCTTGATTCAACCTAGAAGGTAATTTTTAAACTTTTCACTACTCTACTTTACCAACTGCCCTGTTCCCCCGTATTAGTTTAATTACTCAGAAGCAATTCATTACTTCTTTGCAATATTTAATTTCAGTTACTCTACACTTGGGCCCCTCTGTGGACCAAAAAACGGTTTTGGGAGGTCCTAGACGGGTGAGACGCATCCTTCTGATTGGCATTTGAGCCACGGAACTTTATATACGTTCACAATCTATGTTGTCTACCATTCATCTTTGAATCTGTTTTGGCTTGGTAAGCAAATCCCTACTTTTTTCATCCACTTTTTTCATGTCGTTTATGCTTTTCCTATGTCCACATTGGTGTTTTTTCCTTTTGTGGACCTGGAAACTAAAATACACATCGTATAAAAATTATAACCTTTTGTCCATATTGTTTTAGATTGTCATTATTATAGACCTGTAGAAACATGGGAGTTTCACCCATATATATTGTCTGTATGCAAATGTATATACACCAGTTGTTTTTTCAGCACTACTTAATGTATTCTACGTTTTTGATAAACTATATCTTTAAGTGTTTTGTAAGCATCTTATTTATATTTTGTTTTGTTCTTTCTTTCTCTCCTTTTTATTTATAGTATGCCACATCTGTACCAAAAAACTCCTGATGAGGCTCAGTTGTTGAGCAAAACATGTTGAGATTGGTATCGCAAAGTGGTTTCTAATTTTAAAATACTTCATTAATTAACTATGTTTGTTCAAGATTGTGCTTGTTTTTAGATGATTGTTTTGTTAATATTCTTAACTATTAAAGATTTTGAATAAGAAGATTATTATTAGTCAGTTTGGCAATTTGCATACAGTGTCTTTTTCTCTTTTTGATGTTGATCTATTTTCCTACTGATCTATTGAAATTTTGAAAAGCACCATAAAAATCCCAGGGGTATCTATACCCCAACCCCCTTCCTTCTTTGTATTCATTTAATAGGGATGCGGTGCTAAGGGTTAACTGTCCCTGTCCTCTAACAAATACTTCTTGCTCCTAATACAGGCCAGGTCACCTTCTTCCGTAATACTCTTCAGCAACTCTCCAGCTTCCAATCAGGAACCCTTATCATGGGCGGCGACTTTAACGTTTCCCTATCCCCCTCTATTGACACTTCAAATGGGACCTCTTCCCTTTCCTACAGGGCCCTAAAGTCGATCAAGCAACAATTTCATAATCTACTTCTCCATGACACGTGGCGCACATTACATCCCAAAGAAAAAGATTTTACTTTCTTCTCCATACCACACAATATGTACTCAAGACTTGACCACTTCTTTCTCTCCCAGATAGATCTCTCACACCTCGCCAAAGCAACCATTGACCCGGCCGTCCTCTCGGACCACAATCCCATCTCCATGACTTTACGACTGAACTCACCCAACAGAAAAACACGTATCTGGCGACTGGACAGTTCCTTATTGACCGATGAGATACACGTTCAGAGACTGACCACTTGCCTCTCCAACTTTTTTCGGGATAACTCGACACAAGACGTGGCTCCCACGGTCACATGGGCAGCACACAAATGTGTCATTCGCGGGGAACTGATGGCCATAGCTGCACACCGAAACAAACTCAAGAACTCCCGCATGGCGGAGTTAACGACTCGCATTTGCACACTAGAGCAGACACACAAGGCCTCCCTCACTATTTCTTCACTAGCAGAACTCTCTCAAGCTAGGGCATAACTCTTAGAAGCACTGATTACAGCGGTTAAACGCAAGTACACCCTGTCACAAAAACTGTATTATGAATTTGGCAACAAAGCCGGTAAACTATTGGCGAGGGCTCTCCAAACCAAAAAAGCCTCTCACACCATTCATAAGCTTATTAATCCCAAAGGAGAGGCAGTGGTCACCAATGAAGGCATCTCTGCGCAATTCGTACAATATTTCACCATGCTATATAACCTCCCGACTACCCAAAGTACTGACGCAGCGGTTAACCGTAGGAAGACCCTAACTGATTTTTTAGCACAATTCGGCCCCACTCCGCTCACCCCGGAGGATTCACAGACACTAGACCTCCCAATAACATTGGACGAAATCCTCCTTGCCCTAAACCAAATGAAGACAGGCAAAAGCCTGGGACCGGACGGCCTCACAGCAGCCTATTACAAATCATTTCCGAACATCCTCCTACCACATTTAACCAAAGCACTTAATAACCTTACAACAACCTCGGTAGCTCACAGAGATCTATTAGAAGCTCACATCACCCTCATCCCAAAACAGGGCAAAGACCCCACATTAGTCCCCAACTGTCGCCCCATATCGCTCCTCAATGTCGATCTAAAATTGTACGCGAAAATTTTGGCCAATCGTATCATCCCCTTCATTCCATCTCTGGTCTCCCTGGACCAGGTTGGTTTTGTCCCGGGCCGCGAGGCCCGGGACAACACAACAAAGGCCCTCAATATTCACCATTGGCTTACCAAAACTGCCACACAAGGATTTTTTCTCTCGCTGGATGGAGAGAAGGCGTTCGACCGGGTCGCTTGGGACTACATGGAAGCTACTTTGCAAGCGGCGGACTTACCACCGCGCATGCTACAAATGATTTTAGCCCTATATGCTTCCCCGACCGCTAGGCTCCAGATTAATGGTGGCTTGTCGGACGCCTTCTCTGTATCCAATGGGACGCGACAGGGGTGCCCCCTATCACCCCTTATTTTCATTATGACGATAGAACCCCTTCTCCGTAGGGATGAGCCGAACACCCCCCGGTTCGGTTCGCACCAGAACCCGCGAACGGACCGCAAGTTCGCACGAACGTTAGAACCCCATTGACGTCTATGGGACTCGAACGTTCGAAATCAAAAGTGCTCATTTTAAAGGCTAATTTGCATGGTATTGTCCTAAAAAGGGTGTGGGGACCCGGGTCCTACCCCAGGGGACATGTATCAATGCAAAAAAAACTTTTAAAAACGGCCGTTTTTTCGGGAGCAGTGATTTTAATGATGCTTAAAGTAAAAAAAAAAAAGTGAAATATTCCTTTAAATATCGTACCTGGGGGGTGTCTATAGTATGCCTGTAAAGTGACGCGTGTTTCCCATGTTTAGAACAGTCCCTGCACCAAATGTCATTTTTAAAGGAAAAAATCTCATTTAAAACTGCTTGCGGGTTTAATGTCATGTCGGGTCCTGGCAATATGGATGAAAATCAGTGAGACAAACGGCATGGGTACCCCCCAGTCCATTACCAGGCCCTTTGGGTCTTGTATGGATATTAAGGGGAACCCCGCACCCAAATTAAAATAAGGAAAGGTCCCTATATACTCTGAACAGCAGTATACAGGCGGTGCAAACAAGACAGGGACTGTAGGTTTGTTGTTAAGTAGAATCTGTTTGTAATTTTGAACATTTTTAACGTGTTTAGCTCCAGCCAAAAAATCTTTTCTAAGCTTTTTGGAAAACATAGGGAAGGGTTATCACCCCTGTGACATTTGTTTTGCGTCTTTCCTCCTCTTCAGAAGATTTCACCTCACTTTTTTGTCCCAATGAAAAATGTTTTTTGAAAATTTGGGTTTTTTTGTGGAACAAGGATTGGAAAGCATCAGTGGAAAGGAGAACTTGTTTTCCCATATTAACTCTTACATGAGAGAATTTCCCTTCCTAGGGGTAGATTTCATCTCACTTCCTGTTGTCTCCTTCCGTTTGCAAGTAGGAGTCGTTTGTAAGTTAGATGTTTGAAAGTAGGGTCCTGCCCTATATACTCAGCAGAAATTTGGGCCTTAGGTGTTGCTGTGGCCAAAACACTGTAAGCCCTCACAGGGCCCTGCTGTGAAATATTAGATCAAGAATTGTAATTACATGCCCCTGTTGAACAGGAGCTGAAAAATTAGGCCTTAGGCACTGGTGCTGGTGCCACAACACTGCAACCCCTCACAGACACTCTAGTTGGAACGCAGGAACGAGCCCTGCTGCAAAGTATTGCATCAAAAATTGTAATTACACGCCCCTGTTAGACAGGGGCAGAAAAATTGGGCCTTAGGCACTGGTGCTGGTGCCACAACACTGCAACCCCTCACAGACACTCTAGTTGGAACGCAGGAACGAGCCCTGCTGCAAAGTATTGCATCAAAAATTGTAATTACACGCCCCTGTTAGACAGGGGCAGAAAAATTGGGCCTTAGGCACTGGTGCTGGTGCCACAACACTGCAACCCCTCACAGACACTCTAGTTGGAACGCAGGAACGAGCCCTGCTGCAAAGTATTGCATCAAAAATTGTAATTACACGCCCCTGTTAGACAGGGGCAGAAAAATTGGGCCTTAGGCACTGGTGCTGGTGCCACAACACTGCAACCCCTCACAGACACTCTAGTTGGAACGCAGGAACGAGCCCTGCTGCAAAGTATTGCATCAAAAATTGTAATTACACGCCCCTGTTAGACAGGGGCAGAAAAATTGGGCCTTAGGCACTGGTGCTGGTGCCACAACACTGCAACCCCTCACAGACACTCTAGTTGGAATGCAGGAACGAGCCCTGCTGCAAAGTATTACATCAAAAATTGTAATTACACGCCCCTGTTATACAGGGGCTGAAAAATTGTGCCTTAGGCACTGGTGGTGGCGCCCAGAACCAAAAATGTTCTTACAAGCTATCAGCGTGATGATTGAGGAGGAAGAGGATAATTACTCAGGGATAGTCACTCAGCATCAGCATAGGCAGTCTTTGAAGGGATCTGAAAAAAATTATTCAGTTACATCAGCATCAGGTGCTTGGTAGCTGGTGGTGATCCAAGACTGATTCATTTTTATGAAGGTCAGCCGATCGACCGAGTCAGTGGACAGACGCACCCTGTGATCGGTTACCACGCCTCCAGCAGCACTGAATGTGCGTTCCGAAAGAACGCTGGATGCAGGACAGGCCAGTAGCTCAATTGCATACTGTGCAAGCTCTGGCCAGTGATCCATCCTCAAGACCCAGTAACCCAGAGGATTTTCGGTGGGAAAGGTGTCCAAGTCTGATCTTGCCCCTAGGTATTCCTGCACCATGTAAAACAGACGCTGGCGATGGTTGCTGGAACCGATCATACCTTGGGGCAAAAATTGTCTGAACGCATCGGTCAGACGGCCACCTTCTCCACCGCTCCTTCTTTGACTGACCGAAGCCTCAGCAACACGTTGTCCAGAAACAGGAGTTTGTAACCTCCCAGTCTCTGGGAACGCGTTGCACAGACCTTTCTGCAAGGCCTCCCGAAGATGTTTCATCCTCTGCTCCCTCTGCGATGGCAAGATAAGGTCCGCAACCTTACCCTTGTAACGTGGATCAAGGAGGGTTGCCAGCCAGTATTGGTCCTTCTCCTTGATACCACGAATACGAGGATCCTTACGCAGGCTTTGCAGGATCAGGGAGGCCATGCAGCGTAGGTTTGCTGAGGCATTCGGTCCGGAGTCCTCTGGGTCACTAAGGACAACAACGTCCGCAGCCACCTCCTCCCAGCCACGTACAAGTCCATGTGTTCCTTGGGACTGATCCCTTAAAGACTGCTGATGCTGAGTGCCAGGCTCCACCTCCATACTGACACAATCTTCCTCCTCCTCCTCCTCCTCCTCCTCTTCCTGTGTGATCGGCGGGCACGCAGGAACACTGTCTGGATAAAGGGGGCCTTGAGAGCTAAGGAAGTCCTCCTCTTCCTGCCTCTGTTCTGCCTCAAGTGCCCTGTCCATTATTCCACGCAGCGTGTGCTCCAACAGGTGGACAAGGGGGACAGTGTCACTGATGCATGCACTGTCAGTGCTCACCATCCTCGTGGCCTCCTCGAATGGTGACAGGACAGTGCATGCATCCCTGATCATGGCCCACTGGCGTGGGGAAAAAAAACCAAGCTCCCCTGACCCTGTCCTGGTGCCATAGTCGCACAGGTACTCATTGATGGCCCTCTGCTGCGTGTGCAGCCGCTGCAGCATGGCCAATGTCGAGTTCCACCTGGTGGGCATGTCACAGATTAGGCGGTTCTTGGGCAGGTTAAACTCCTTTTGGAGGTCCGTCAGCCGAGCACTGACATTATATGACCGGCGGAAATGCACACAGACTTTCCTGGCCTGCCTCAGGACATCCTGTAAGCCCGGGTACCTGCCCAAGAACCGCTGCACCACCAAGTTAAGGACGTGAGCCAAACAGGGCACATGGGTCAGTTGTCCCTGTCGGAGGGCAGAGAGGAGGTTGGTGCCATTGTCGCAAACCACCATTCCTGCCTTAAGTTGGCGTGGCGTCAACCACCTCTGAACCTGCCCCTGCAGAGCTGACAGAACCTCTGCCCCAGTGTGGCTCCTGTCCCCCAAGCACACCAGCTCAAGCACCGCATGGCATCTTTTGGCCTGCGTACTTGCGTAGCCCCTTGAACGCCTACGGAGCACCGCTGGTTCCGAGGAAGAGGCCATGGAGGAAGAAGAAGAGGAGGGGGTGGAGGAGAGAGGTGTGTCACAATCAGCATTTTGGAGGCGTGGTGGCGGAACAACCTCCAACACTACTGCACCTTGTCCTGCATCCTTCCCAGCTGCCAGCAGAGTCACCCAATGCGCCGTGAAACTTAAGTAACGTCCCTGTCCATGCCTGCTGGACCATGAGTCAGCGGTAATATGCACCTTACCGCTGACCGCCCTGTCCAGCGAGGCATGGACATTGCCTTCCACATGCCGGTAGAGAGCTGGAATCGCCTTCCGTGAGAAAAAGTGGCGTTTGGGTACCTGCCACTGAGGAACCGCACATTCCACAAACTCACGGAAGGGGGCAGAGTCTACCAACTGAAAAGGCAGCAGTTGAAGTGCTAGCAATTTTGCCAAGCTAGCATTCAACCGCTGGGCATGTGGATGGCTGGGAGCAAACTTCTTTCGGCGGTGCAGCAGCTGGGGCAGGGAAATTTGCCTGGTACAATCTGGCGTCGGTGTACCAAAAGCAGATTGCCCACAAGTACTTGGCTGTGACACACCTAATTCTACACCTTCATTCCTCTCACTGCAGGTCTCAGAGAGGACTGAAGGTCTAGTGGGGTTGGAAATCTCAGCTGATGAGGAGCAAGGAGAGATCCTCTTTGTTCTTTGGTGTGGGTCTTTTAGATATGCTTGCCAACGAACTGCATGGCAGGTCAACATATGTCTGGTCAAGCATGTGGTACCCAAGCGGGAGATGTTTTGGCCACGCGAGATACGCTTGAGACATATGTTGCAAATAGCAGCGGTGCGATCTGATGCACTCGTCTCAAAAAAGGCCCACACCAAAGAACTTTTTGAATAACGCGCAGAGACTGCAGCGCCCTGCACATGTGGAGCTTTGGGGTGTGATGCAGTCAATGTGCTGCCCTTAGGCTGGCCCCTGGAGGGCATCCTGCCTCGTTGGTGATGTGCCGCCTCCTCCTCCTCCTCCTCCTCCTCTCTCCTATCAGGCACCCACGTTGAGTCAGTGACCTCATCATCCCCTCCCTCCTCATCACTGGAGCAAACCTGGCAGTATGCTGCAGCAGGGGGAGCATGACTGCCAGATTGCTGTCCTTCTTGGGCACCCCCTCTGTCCGTGCTCATGTTACTGCCTTCATCGAGCTCAGTATCATCATCAGAGCCTTCCAAACGCTGGGCATCCTCCTGGAGCATGTACCCAACACTGTGGTCAAACAGTTCGAGGGAATCCTCATGAGGACATGGTGGAGCTAGGGAAGGAGTCACTGATGACATTGAGCTGAGGGAAGAGGCCGCTGCTTTGCCAGACAAAGCACCCTGGGCATGGGTGAGAGAGGATGAGGAGGATGAGGACGGCTTGGTCATCCACTCGACCAAGTTTTCTGCATGTTGCGGCTCAACACGGCCAGCTGCCAAAAAAAAGGCCAAGCGTGTCCCATGGCCACGGGCTGATGAGGATGCACCGTCTCCACGACCAGCACTAGACACAGAGCCTGCTTGCCCTCTCTTATTGGCTTGTGACTGTCTGCCTCTCCTTCTTGGCCTTCCAGACATACTAATGGCCTGTAGCTGCACTAAGCTGGGATAGAACACCTGTAATTTTCTTCAGGTAGCTTTATATACTGTAACCAGACAAGCCTGCCTGTCAGTAGGAAGATAACAGGAACGGATCTAGCTGAACACTGTGAGCAGGACGCACTGCACTAAATGTAAATAGCAGGAACGGATCTAGCTGAACACTGTGAGCAGGACGCACTGACTGCACTAAATGTAAATAGCAGGAACGGATCTAGCTGAACACTGTGAGCAGGACGCACTGCACTAAATGTAAATAGCAGGAACAGATCTAGCTGAACACTGTGAGCAGGACGCACTGCACTAAATGTAAATAGCAGGAACGGATCTAGCTGAACACTGTGAGCAGGACGCACTGACTGCACTAAATGTAAATAGCAGGAACAGATCTAGCTGAACACTGTGAGCAGGACGCACTGCACTAAATGTAAATAGCAGGAACGGATCTAGCTGAACACTGTGAGCAGGACGCACTGACTGCACTAAATGTAAATAGCAGGAACGGATCTAGCTGAACACTGTGAGCAGGACGCACTGCACTAAATGTAAATAGCAGGAACGGATCTAGCTGAACACTGTGAGCAGGACGCACTGCACTAAATGTAAATAGCAGGAACAGATCTAGCTGAACACTGTGAGCAGGACGCACTGACTGCACTAAATGTAAATAGCAGGAACAGATCTAGCTGAACACTGTGAGCAGGACGCACTGACTGCACTAAATGTAAATAGCAGGAACGGATCTAGCTGAACACTGTGAGCAGGACGCACTGACTGCACTAAATGTAAATAGCAGGAACGGATCTAGCTGAACACTGTGAGCAGGACGCACTGCACTAAATGTAAATAGCAGGAACAGATCTAGCTGAACACTGTGAGCAGGACGCACTGCACTAAATGTAAATAGCAGGAACGGATCTAGCTGAACACTGTGAGCAGGACGCACTGACTGCACTAAATGTAAATAGCAGGAACGGATCTAGCTGAACACTGTGAGCAGGACGCACTGCACTAAATGTAAATAGCAGGAACGGATCTAGCTGAACACTGTGAGCAGGACGCACTGACTGCACTAAATGTAAATAGCAGGAACGGATCTAGCTGAACACTGTGAGCAGGACGCACTGACTGCACTAAATGTAAATAGCAGGAACGGATCTAGCTGAACACTGTGAGCAGGACGCACTGCACTAAATGTAAATAGCAGGAACAGATCTAGCTGAACACTGTGAGCAGGACGCACTGCACTAAATGTAAATAGCAGGAACGGATCTAGCTGAACACTGTGAGCAGGACGCACTGACTGCACTAAATGTAAATAGCAGGAACGGATCTAGCTGAACACTGTGAGCAGGACGCACTGCACTAAATGTAAATAGCAGGAACGGATCTAGCTGAACACTGTGAGCAGGACGCACTGACTGCACTAAATGTAAATAGCAGGAACGGATCTAGCTGAACACTGTGAGCAGGACGCACTGACTGCACTAAATGTAAATAGCAGGAACGGATCTAGCTGAACACTGTGAGCAGGACGCACTGCACTAAATGTAAATAGCAGGAACAGATCTAGCTGAACACTGTGAGCAGGACGCACTGCACTAAATGTAAATAGCAGGAACGGATCTAGCTGAACACTGTGAGCAGGACGCACTGCACTAAATGTAAATAGCAGGAACAGATCTAGCTGAACACTGTGAGCAGGACGCACTGACTGCACTAAATGTAAATAGCAGGAACAGATCTAGCTGAACACTGTGAGCAGGACGCACTGACTGCACTAAATGTAAATAGCAGGAACAGATCTAGCTGAACACTGTGAGCAGGACGCACTGACTGCACTAAATGTAAATAGCAGGAACGGATCTAGCTGAACACTGTGAGCAGGACGCACTGCACTAAATGTAAATAGCAGGAACGGATCTAGCTGAACACTGTGAGCAGGACGCACTGCACTAAATGTAAATAGCAGGAACAGATCTAGCTGAACACTGTGAGCAGGACGCACTGACTGCACTAAATGTAAATAGCAGGAACGGATCTAGCTGAACACTGTGAGCAGGACGCACTGCACTAAATGTAAATAGCAGGAACGGATCTAGCTGAACACTGTGAGCAGGACGCACTGCACTAAATGTAAATAGCAGGAACAGATCTAGCCTAATCTAGCTAACTCAAATCAAATGACACTGTCTGTCTCTCTCTCTATCAGCACACCGGAACACACTACACAGGGCCGCCGTGCAGGCGGCCTTATATAGTGTGGGGCGTGTACTAAATCCCCTGAGCCATAATTGGCCAAAGCCACCCTGGCTTTGGCCAATTACAGCTCTCTCTACTGACGGCGCTGTGATTGGCCAAGCATGCGGGTCATAGTGCATGCTTGGCCAATCATCAGCCAGCAATGCACTGCGATGCCGCAGTGAATTATGGGCCGTGACGCGCCACACGAATTTGGCGCGAACGGACCATAACGTTCGCAATTCGACGGACGGTCGAACAGCCGATGTTCGAGTCGAACATGGGTTCGACTCGAACACGAAGCTCATCCCTACTTCTCCGTAAACTGAGAAACAATCCCGCTATCAAGGGAATTGACATCCAACAAAAGCAGTATAAGCTAGCAGCTTACGCTGATGACATCCTACTTTTTCTGACGGACCCTATCACGACCATCCCTAACCTTCTGGCGGACTTTACCCTTTTCAAAACTTTATCCAATCTTCAAATTAATTTTTAGAAATCCAAGGCCCTCAATATCACCTTACCAACGGAGACGGTGAACCTGTGTCGTAGTAATTTTCCGTTCGTTTGGGAGAAATCCGAAATACCATACCTTGGGATCAAAATCACAACCCACCTAGGAGACCTCTACGCCAAAAATTTTCTCCCCCTGCTCCGTTGCATCCAAGGCGATCTACAGAAATGGAATCTAGGTTCCTTTTCTTGGCTGGGCAGAGTCGCAATATTAAAATGAATATTCTACCCAGACTCCTCTACCACCTTCAAGCCATTCCAATCATGTTACCTGCAACCTTCTTTGCCTCCTATAAACTTCTTTGTCGGACCTTTGTGTGGGCCTCCAAACATCCACGTATTGGCTGGGACAGACTAGTTCTCCCTAAAAGACTGGGGGGTCTGGGTCTCCCAGATCTCCAAAAATATTACTGGGCCTGCCACCTGACTAGACTGGTGGATTGGCATATACATCGTCCCTCCAAGGACTGGATTGCCCTAGAAGCATCGTTCGCAAGCCTTCCCTTAGCCAACACGCCGTGGATGACCCACACCAATGTTCCCAAGGGATTCACTGCTCACCCTCTCATTGGTACCACACTCTCACTTTTCAAAAGAGCATGCAAACTGTTGGCCTTCACACCCTCACCAGGCCCCATGACCCCTCTGGACAACAACCCAGACTTTCCCCCGGGACTTATCCTAAAAGACCCTAACCTAGAGACCCACACCTCACAAGCTAGAGCACAGAACTTCTTCCAAAATGGGACTCTCCTCTCTTTCCCTACGCTTGTAACTACAATGCCTAACCATGACATACCCTTTTACAAATACTTACAACTGAGACATTTCCTCCAACCGCCTAACCAATCCTCTCACTGGCACAGGGATCTCACACCGTTTGAATTTCTTTGCACCTCTACAGAACCTCAAGGTCATCTAATTTCCTCAAACTATGCCCTACTGTTTTCAGGTCACAAGATCAAGGATGACACACTTACACAACAATGGGAAAAAGACCTATCCCTAGATCTCACCCCCACAGATTGGGATCACATATTTACCCTCATGCACAAGGGTTCCATTAATGTCACGACGCAGGAAAATAGATACAACATTTTTTCGAAATGGTATCGGACCCCCGACAAAATCCACCACTTTCACCCCTCAGTTCCTTCTACTTGCTGGAGGTGTAATAACACTAGAGGTACCTTGCTCCACATCTGGTGGGAATGCTCCCTCATACAACCCTTCTGGTCGGAAATCCACCTACTAATCTCCCAAATTACCACATACACTCCGGACTTCTCCCCCGCCCGATATTTAATGCACCACATACAAGGGTCCCCCACCTCGTACAAAAAGACCCTAACTATTCACCTGATCAATGCAGCCAACCTATGTATCCCTGCACGGTGGAGAAACCCCACCCCCCACAGTTCAGGACTGGATTCGCAGGGTAGACCGAATAGCGGAGATGGAGCAACTCATTTGCCAAGCCGCTGATACCCCTACCAAATTTCAGGCCACCTGGGCTTGTTGGACTCATTATAGAAACTCACAAACACACCCGACCTTGACCCAGCCATCTCCTCATACTTCCTGAGGAGTTTACGCGACATGTTCCCTTGTGTCCCCCCCCTCAAAAACACACCTGCCCCCCCTATTCCCCTTTGCCTCTTCCTTCCCCCCACCAGTGATACTGACCTGACATATCCATGAAGCCTAGAGCTTGCCATATCCTTGCATATCGCACATGCCCTCCCTCAATATCAGTTACATATAGGTTTCCCTCGAGCGACCGAATCACCCTCGGTCCGCCCTACACTTCGGACGATCCCACTTCCTCTCAAAAGTTCTAAATTTCAGTTGCCATACCGTCATATTTAAACGCTACCTACGCCTTGTCCTGTATCCCGTTCTCGTTCACAGCTAAGATCCCGTCGGGGGTGAACGGAAACGGGATTGCTCATAACACGGTATGGCCCTGCTCCGCAAACCACATCCAACCTTTCTGAGCCTGCACCCTTAGTTGTAGGTGGGGATACTCACTTTGTTATTCTGTTGGGCCACATGAATGATCGCACTTTCTTTTATTTGTTCTTGTTCCTATTATACTGATCTATATGTGAATATTGACCATTTGATATTTGTTTCTCTACAATGTATGTCAAACTTCACTTGTTAACCTGCAAAATTTCAATAAAACCTTTTGAAAAAAAAAAAAACCCTCTGGTCCGGGGTGAGGGTCCTCCTCGGGAATGGCCGCAGAAGATGGTCCCCCAGCGCAAATGCTTCATCTGGAACGAAGACGAATGGGAGTCCTTCCACATTGTCTTCTGGAGGTGGCAAGTCCAAGCTGCCATTCTGGAGACGCCTGTAGAACTCGGTCTGGGCGATGACTCCACCATCGTACATCCGGCCATTCTTCCCCACGTCCACATACAGGAACTCATAAGTAGCCGACACCACCGCCAACATCACAATACTATTGAACCCCTTGTAGTTGTAATAGTACGATCCCGAGTTGGGTGGTGGGACGATGTGGACGTGTTTCCCATCAGCTGCCCCTCCGCAGTTAGGAAAGTCCCAACGCTGGGCAAAGTGGGAGGCCACAGTCTGCCATTCCTGTGGCGTGGAAGGAAAAACAAAACAAAACAAAAAAAAATTTGTCATTTTGCACATAAACAGGGAAAGCAGATTACACACAAACATTCTCGGCCAACATCAAGATAACATTTTTTGGAGGGAGTTTTTAAAGACCAAAGTATAAGGTACAACTATCAGATTCCTCCTCCCCCCCTCTCATGGGCCATTTCTAACATTATGGGGGTGGGGGGACTCTTGGACAGGTAACCCTCTCCACTTCATTGAGAGATGAATGCCTAAATAATGGGTCTTACTTTGGCCAGCCCCTCCTTAGTTACACTATTGGCAGCCCACTGGACAAGTAAGAAGTGTCATAATACAAAGATATAAATACACACTGTACACATTTGGACATTCTGCTATTACCTATCAAGATAATAATAGGATACAAAAACTTTAAACAGTACCATTTGAAAGTATACAGGCAGGCCCTTGCACTACATGCTTTGGGGAATTCTTCCATACATCTGAGCACAAAAGAGATGGGTATAGTGTGTATGGGTTTGGCAAAGTCAGCAGATAGATGATTGAGGACAGATAGAGAATTGTTATCAGGTGACTTAGCAGTTGGGGGGAGGGAGGGTTCCAAATGATTTGGGGACCCCCCAAAAAAAGCCTCTGGCACTCTGCCTGAATTGAAAGCACAAATCACATTTCAAAAAATTTTAGGGGGTGTTTGGGGTAAAGCACTACTATGGAGCTGACAAAATACATTGTTAAGTGACTACATGAGGTGAATATAGGGCCAGGAGACCATGCTGGGGAGGTAAGTGAAGGCAAATATGTATGAAGGACAAAAAAATAATTACATAAAAATCCAGCATGAATGAGGACAAAGGGGACATTCACAGCATATTACAATAATGGTAATTAGGGAATGAGGAAAGAAATACAAAATATTAGCAAACATTATATACAATAAAATGTGATATTAAAGGATAAAAATCTTACCTTAATATACTCCTTCTGTAGGACCTGTATGATGGCAGAACAGGTCTCTGGGATAATGATCCCCAGAGCCTGGGGGGAGATGCCTGTCGAGAACTTAAAGTCCTGCAGGCTTCTCCCCGTCGCCAAGTACCGCAGGGTGGGGACGAGCCTCTGCTCCGGAGTGATGGCTTGCCTCATGCAGGTATCCTGCCTGCTGATATAGGGGGTCAGCAAAGCCAACAAACGGTGAAATACGGGGTCCGTCATCCGGAGAAAGTTCCTGAAATCATCAGGATTATTCTCACGGATCTCACGGAGCAAAGGCATATGACAGAACTGGTCACGCTGAAGCAACCAATTCTTGGTCCATGAACTCCTCCCCACCTGGTTCATGGACTGGGCTTGTGTCAAGGTCAGGACCCCAACACCAAGCCCCCGCACTGCGTGAACTCTACGAGGAGTACATATACGCAACATGGCTAAAAACGGTCGGCTGCTCAGAACGAAGTAACAGAATGCACTGAAGAACAGCAAGGCCTGTGAAGAGTGACCTGAAAAACAGTAACGAACGAACAAGAACACAATGACTGAGTCACGCGTAGCTTGCTGCACGCACTGAAGAGCAGATACAAACCCACAAGCACAAACTGAACAGCAAAAAATGATCTGAAAACCACGAGTCGGAAAAAGCGTGAATCGTCTCTCACCAAACTTTTACTAACACGAGATTAGCAAAAGGAGCCCAAAGGGTGCTGCGCTTGGTTCTAAACTGGCCTTTTCTAGTCTCGTCGTACGTGGTGTACGTCACCGCGTTCTTAGCGAGCGGAAATTCCGACAACTTTGTGCGACCGTGTGTACGCAAAACAAGTTTGAGCCAACATCCGTCGGAAAAAATCCATGGATTTCGTTGTCGGAATGTCCGATCAATGTCCGATCGTGTGTACGGGGCATTAGTCCCATGCTGTGTCCCAATATCTCAGTGTAAATTTCTGTTGCTGCTGCCCAGCTCTGCCCTATTGCCACTCACCTGCAGACCCTGTGTTTATATGTAAATAACATGAATTGATATTTAAATAGCGGCAGCATTAATATGTAAATAGTTGTGAACTGCTGCATTGATATGTAAATAGAGGCGGCATTCATATGTATATCATGTCCCCCTGAGGTCATTTCTACCATCACTTCTGCTGAATGCTGCCCACTGGGGAGGTAAAGGAGCATGCTTGAAATTCCTGCCTACAACTATAGTCATTAAGCCTTTAAGCCTAAAATTAGCAAATTGGAGGTGGAACCCTTCTTCAAAATAACATGGTGCCACAGCACCCTGAATTTTGGTCCATGTGAATACGCACATCTCAGCCGATGTATGAGGGTGTCATTAACAATTAATAGCACTGCTGTGTATCTGCTAAGAGGCAGCATGTTTCTGTGGTGTCAGGAAAGTGATTTTGCATGTATTCCCAACATACACAACGCAGGCTAAATGTGTCAGTTACATTAATGGTCAGTGTATATCTTGTCATTACATTGGGGTACTTGGTTGGTGCATGGTGTACAATCCTTTCATTCACACTAGTGACCAGTGTGAAGGTCCCCCTTACATTGGTGGTCAGTGTAAATCCCTCTTTACATTGGTGGTTACTGTGAATGCTCCTATTACATAAGTGGTCAGCGTAAATCCCCATTACATTGGTGGCCAGTGTAGAAACTCTTCTTTATATTGGTAATCGTTAAAAAAATCCAAACTTGCATTTGTGCCCCCTTTAAATTGGCGGTGAGTACTCTTACATTGGTGGCCAGTGTAGAAATCTCCCTTTATTGGCTGCTGATGTAAAACCTCCCATTACATTGGTTGTCAGTGTAAATTCTTTATAACATTGGTGATCAGTGTACATTTCCCTTTACATTGGTGGTAAGTGCAGCATTGCCCTTACACTGGTGGTCAGTATTAATCCCCCTTTACATTAGTGGTCAGTGTAAATCCCCCCTAACATTGGTGGTTGGTGTAGAAGTGTCACCTTACATTGGTGATCAGTACAAATCTCCTCGAAAATGGTTGTCAGTGTAAAGTCCCCCTTACATGGAGGTCATTGTATATTCCCCCTTACACTGGTGGGTGAAAGTAAAAGAAAACCCAAATTTTGGGTTGTCCGCAGAAAAGTAAAGAGAGGAAATCTTCCAATAGGGACACAAGTTCTGGTGACCTGGGGGTCCCCAAGGAATTTCCATTAATTTGTAGTAATTTCCCCTCACTTCCTGTTTGGCTATGGGACAGGAAGTGAAGAGAAATCTCCACAATGGGACAAAGATGGCGAAAACAAATCTGACAGGGGTTTTAACCTTCCATTGCGCTATCCAAACGGAAAAAATAAGTTTTGCCTATAGTTCTCCTTTACTGTACAAAAATTAGAGGCTAGAGATGCCTCCCACTCAAGTAGTTACAAAATGAGGACCAAGTATTCTAACCCAAAATAACAATTTACAGTATTAATGAATACGTTTGGCAATAAAGTTTACACTGGAAAAACCCCCTCCACCTACTTAAAATCATGACAACGTTGTCATATAAAATTCAGTCCAGACACCATGACTCACAAATACAAGCTACCACAATTCTGTATTCAAAAAATACCCATGAGAAGTTCCCAAGTAGACTAGCTCAGTGGTATACCATCCCATAAGTTCCCCAGTGGCGGCCCCTGCCATAGTATGTTTGGCCACCCAAATGGCTTATATAACAAGCTGGGGGAAATTATTGGGAGTACAACAACCGACAAGCTGCAAAATATTACATTTTGGTTTTATAATTAGATACATTAAGGTTAGGTTAGCCTTACCTTAATCTGTCTAGTTATATTTTATCATTGCTTTCAAAGCCATACTCCATAGAAAGCATACTTACCATACCCTGCACAGATTATAGCCAGAAGGGTTGTAACTGTTGTATGCGATTTGAAATAAATGTCTCTATAGTATTACAGTATGTGCAGCACCAGCCAGTGTCTTCTTTAAAGCTGAAGTATAGGGGTTTTTTTTGTATACAGCACCAAAACCATTTGTAAGAATCTTCTGATCAAAGCCGATAAATACTGGCCTGCCTTTGTATTTTGACACTGTGAGAGTTAGCAGCAGCCTCTGCTACAGAGAAAAGTTGTGCTGCCTGCCCACCCCCTTCGGCCCTCTCTGACATTCGTGTTGCTCAAAATGCTCCTCCCTTGGGAAGAGCTTGTGATCAGACCTGGAGCTCATGTAGGTCGGGACGCGACGGCCATCTTTTTGGACGTTCTTATGTATTGAGACCATAACACAAGCGATTTTTAACCTGCTATCATGTGAGTGCAATGTTGTATTTTATTCACAATAAATTGATGTTAAAGATTACTGCACCATGAGGCCTATTCTTCTATGTTTCCTGGGGATGTAAACTGGTGTTGTAACGCTGTTGTGAGCATTGGGAACAACCTATGGAGATCTGGTTACCTGCATCTGTTATACCTGGCTTGATGTTACCTGGTGTGCTGTTATCAAGGATACCGCATATATCTCTGGCTGATCTGACCCCTATAATAAGGGTCCACAGTGGAGGGTAAGAAGCAGTGTGTTTGGGGGGATGGTGGTGGCTCTTCCTCTTCCCTGATCAAGTGTTTTTTCACCAAGATATTCGATACATCTTGAGTGCATTGCCTTGTGGACTTTAAGCGCTGCACCTTTTTTTCTATTTTCGGTTGTAAATGATCACCTTGAAAAGCAATCCATTTGGTTTAAAATTGAAATGAAAGGCAAAACATTTGTTTATAGATATTAAAAAAATCATAAATACCTTTTTTCCCTTTTTTATAAGCGATCCAATAAGAGCTGGGTGAGGAGAATCAGCAGCACACTGAACTTTCCAGTGAATGGCTGAATGGCTGTGCGGGGGTTGTGGGTCAGGACAAGTCTGATTATTTAAGGAGAGAAGGCTCAATTTCCAGCATAGCTAGAGAACTGATGACACTGTGCTCCCCTGCTCAGTGTGGTCAGTTTCTAATAGGAAAGTAGGGGGACTGGCAGGAACACCAGGGATTTCACATAAAGGAAGCAATACAAAGAGAACAGGATACTTATTCACATAAGTACATGGTGCAGCAGGCACATATCCAGAATATGAAATGCTGGGGTAACAAACACTTTAAGGATATTTGCCAAACATGGACTTCATGGACTCTGTGCTACCACTTGTGTATTATCTGCCAATCATGGATTCTTTCTCTAATAGACACTAAGGACGATCTGTTGTTATTCAGGTAAGACTACCCTATGGGCAATAAAGTACCTTGTACATCAGACCTGGAGCTCATGTAGGTCGGGACGCGACGGCCATCTTTTTGGACGTTCTTATGTATTGAGACCATAACACAAGCGATTTTTAACCTGCTATCATGTGAGTGCAATGTTGTATTTTATTCACAATAAATTGATGTTAAAGATTACTGCACCATGAGGCCTATTCTTCTATGTTTCCTGGGGATGTAAACTGGTGTTGTAACGCTGTTGTGAGCATTGGGAACAACCTATGGAGATCTGGTTACCTGCATCTGTTATACCTGGCTTGATGTTACCTGGTGTGTTGTTATCAAGGATACCGCATATATCTCTGGCTGATCTGCCAGAGAAGCTGCCTAATAAGAACTGTTCTTGTGTGATGCCTTTCTTCAGTAAAGATATTGTCACCGGTTTAATGCCTGATCAGAAGTTTTCTTCTCAAGTGGTGTATTGCATGGCATACCCAAACTGTAGGTTAGAGTAGATATAGTACACTTTAGTCCAGCATGTATTTTGCCATCTAGTGTAGACCATATTGTCACAGTTATAGGTCACTTATCCTTAGCACAGTTTGGACACTACGCATTATACACCTTGGACCATGACTTCATGGGAAGACATGAGAAATTGGAGCTACTACTCTTTATGATCACAGACAATATGGAGACTTTCATTTTCATTTTCATTTTCAAACCAAAAAGTTTTTTTAAAATAATTAAAGCAGCAAGCATACTACGAGATATCTATCACAGCATATAATTATATTGCAGCCAATCAGCCAGGGAGTGGGTGACTTGGTGAAGGGTGATGCTTACTCAGCTAGTGATCGAGTGTTGTGCTCATCCCCTTCACTAGCAGCTCCCTGTATCTTGGGACTGGACCTGTGGCACAGAGTGCCTAGAGACTTAACCTGGGAGTCATGGAACAGCTGTAGAAGGGCCCCTGAGAGAGAGAGAGAGAGAGAGAGAGAGAGAGAGTAAGCATGTAGTTATGCCTATGCCTTTTTAATGCTAGTTGTGAGTTGTGAGTAGGGCCTGGCAGTTTGGGTATGGGAACAGGAAACCCCGATAAAACAAAATGTAAGTCTGTGTCCTGTGGAGAAACTGATAGGGTCCTTTGCAGGACTGAGCTGCCAGGAGGACTAGCAATGGGCACATAGGGAGAAGGTGGAGGAACCTTGCCACCCCTGACTGTCGTCTAGCAGGTCCTGTGGCTTGGTTCAGTACAGTCTTAGGACCTAGGTTTGTGGAGCACCCTAGGTGTGGAACCATCTGTGGAGATTGACTGGCAACATCTGGGAAGATGGCTGACTCTGAGTGTTCTGTACTGTGACTGTGCACCATGAAGGAGATGTGTTGCCGTTTTGAACCTGGCTCAATGCAGAAAACATTAAAAATGCATTCGGACTGGACATTCTTTATTCTGGGTAACAGGCCTCAGGCCAAAAATATGTGCAGAGCTGGGCTGCAGACCAGGAGCATGAGTGACAAAAGATGGCAGCGTTCCCCCTTAAAGACAGGTATGTTTCGTTCCCAAAACGAAGGTGGCGCTTTTCCACAGCGGCACTGCAGTTGAATGTTGAAATTTATGACAGCCTGGACTTTGGGTAGATGACTTTTCCAATCCAAATAACCACATCATCTTGGACTGCAGAATAGGCTCAGGCCTTGCCTACACACCACTCTGCTGTATTTTTTCATTTTTTGTTTTGTTTCCCCACTAATCCCATTCAAGCCTACACCACAAAGTTAGAGCAGCTATTCCATGCCATTTATATGTGTAATCTGGTGGTGTGGGCTGCTTTCTACTTTTGGGGTCATGGGTTTGATACGAACTACCAATTTTTTTGATGATCTGATGTTTTTTTTAACTACATAGATGCATGGTGTATGGCGGCACATGATATATAAGATTTGATTGTATGAGAGGGAGTTGTTTTAGTGCTGTGGTTAGTGAGAGGTAGACACTAATCAATCAAGTGTCTGTACCTGTGCTGTCTACATATATTGGTCTTGGTATGACATAGGAGGTTGAGATTGATGTTCCATCTGTGATATCCCTAAGGTGTCTGTGATTTTTTTTATGATACACAATAAAGGATTTCAAGAATTGAAGGGATTACAGAACTTTTCTTTGATGTGTATCTACAGACAGCTGTGCTGGCACCCTTGGATCACCCTCACCAGGTGTTTCTTTTCAGCTCACCTGGAGCGGCTATTTTGAACTTAGGCTGTAGAATAGCGTTGATGTGGATGAAGAATCTTATCTATCATTTGCTGGAATGTAGCAGGAGCTCCATTCCAAAGGGCATCCCCACATACCATCATAAGCCCTCCGGAGTTGCAAAAGCTGTTTTCTCGTTTGCTTCCTCTGTCAAGGAAACCTGCTAATACTCTGTAGTGAGATCAAGGGTGGTTATGTACTTGGCAGGTCCCAACTTCACTAGTTCATCAACCCGGGGCATGGGGTAAGTGTGAAACTGTGACACTTTGTTCAGTTTCAGGTAGTCGTTGCAAAATCGTAGGGACCCATCTGGTTTGGGAACCAAGACTTTTGGACTACACCAATTACTTTTGGACTTCTCTATCACCCCGAGATCGAACATCATCTGTATTTCCTCAGCTACTGCCTGTCTGTGGGTCAGTGACAATGTCATGTTTAATTACATTTGTGCAGCCTGGCAACTCTGAGAAGAAATCTTTATTACACCGTAGAAACTCTCTTACCGCCTGCTGTTGTTACACCGACATAGACTCAGGTATCTGAACCTCATCTATGCCTTCCTCTTTCTTTAGTGGCTGATCACCCAGGGCTAGGAGAGCTTCCCTATCTTTTCAGGTTTAAATTCACATGATAGATCTGTTCCTTCTTCCACTTGTCTGGTTGGTATATCTTACCAGTATTTTATAGGGTCTTTGCCACTTAGCTAGGAACTTACTTTTCACTGTGGGAACTAAAACAAGTAAGCGATCCCTCGGATGGAAAGTTCAAACCTTCACTGACCTATTGTACACCTGACTTTGTGCTTCCTGCATGTGTTTTCGGACAAGGGGCATTACCAAGGCAATTCTATCCTGCATGGCTGAGATATACTCTATGAAACTCCACTATGGGGTGAGGAGATTCAGCCTCCCAGGTTTCTTTAGCAATATCCAGCATACCTCGGGGATGCCTCCCATGCAAAAGTTTAAAGGGTGAGAACCCCGTGGAAGACTGTGGGACCTCTCTAATTGCAAACAACAGACATGGCAGTAGACAATCACAGTCTCTTTCATCTTTAGCCACCACCTTCTTTAGCATACTCTTAAGGGTTTTGTTAAACCCTTCTACTAAACCATCTGTCTGAGAGTGGTAAACTGAAGTATCCAAATGCTAAATATTGAACAAATTGCACATCTCTTTCATTACTTTTGACATAAAGGGAGTCCCTTGATTGGTTAGAACCTCTTTTGAGATCCCAGTACGGGTAAACACATAGAACAACTCTTTGGCAATTGTCTTGGAGGAAGTGTTTCTTAAGGGAACTGCCTTTGGATACCGAGTGGCATAGTCCATGACCACTAGGATGTACTAATGGCCTCTAGCACACTTAACTACTGGCCCTATTAGATCCATGGCATCTCAGTCAAAAGGAACCTCAGTCATGGGCAATGGCACCAGTGGGCAATGGTAACGGGCATAGAGGCTGCCTTTTGACACTCAGGGAATGACTCACAATAGTTTTTCACAACGGCATGTATCCCGGGCCAAAAGAAATGCTGTCCAGAATGTTCTTTGGTTTTCTCATAGGCCAGGTGACCCCCGGGGGATGTGTATGAGCAAACACATTCTCCAACCCCTGGGCTCTCGGAGTCCTATTGTTTACCTTCACATTTTTCCAGGCTTGTTCAAGAGTAAGATCCTGTAACTAGGCAGTCCCAGAGTTGTCCTGAGAGACCTCTAGCTCTGGCACACTGGGAAACTGTAGGGTCCCAGGGGTCACCCCCGGTTTGCCCGCACAGACTGCTAAGGGAAAAGACATATTTTCATCAGGGCTCACCCCTGCAGCATTTTCATCAATCTTTGGTTCAAAGGGGTTGGGGTCCCCCCTGCAGTCTCACTAGGAAGTCCAATCTCAGGACTCTTATCCTTCCTACGGCAGAGTTCCTTGAAGAGTGGAAAGTTTCTCCCCAGTATTACGCTGTGCAATAGGATAGCGGACACAGCCACTTCATGGCAAACAGATCCTGAGCTGGTTTCAAAGGTCATCTGTGCTGTAGGGTACATTTTACAGTCACCTTATACACATACCACTACTTCCTGATGCTGGGTCAGCTGTTCGGGGTCCACAAGTCGGGTATGGACCAGGGTGACCAGGCTTCCAGAGTCCAAGAGGGCACACACTCTTTTCCCCCTTATCTTTACAACAGAGCTCAGCAATTCCAGATCCGTGACTAGGCCCAGGCGTGCAAACAGGGACATGCATCAGACTACGTCACACCCCATAGGCTCATGGTTCAAGGGACACTTGCCAGCAATGTGACCCCACTCACTGCACCACCGACACTGAGGATGCCCACGGGTTTCTCTGGGGCTTCCCAGATAGGGTCTTTCAACAGGGGGTGACCCTCTAACAACTCTCGCCAGACTCTCAGGACTTCCTCCCCTTTTCGGATCTATGAGATGTGATACTGGGTTTGACCAGGTGGCAACAGGAGGGGGTCTTTTGACCCTTAGGGATCCTGAAACTGCAGACCCCACAATGAGATTTTCTGCAGCAAAGTAGCATTTCACCAGCTCAACCAGAACAGCCTTCGAATTTGGATCAGTTGTCTCACCCACCTCTGCAACTCAGAAGGAAGAGCTCTCAGGAATCGGTTCATCACAACTATCTCTGCTATTTGGGGCCCTGTGAGTATCTCAGGCTGCAGCCACCGTTTGACCAGGTTGATAAGGTCATACATATGGGAGCGAGGGGATCCATCTGCCTTGAAACTCCAGCTATGTACTCACTGCACTTTCACTGCGGTTGTGACCCCCAGATGTTGCAAGATCTCAGCTTTTAGTCATAATCTCGGGCATCCTCAGTGGATGAGTAAAAGTATGCTGCTGAGCCAGGACTTTCTGAAAAGTCTGTTGCTGTGCAGCATTACTTTGGAGCAAGGCCCTCATCAAGTCCTCCATGCTGCAGATTCACAATTATACTGCAGTACACTGTGCCTTTAAGTGGTTTGGACACACACTGCTGTCCTTTTACCCCCACTGACACAAAGTTCACACAGCTTATCTCAATGTAGTTTTTTAACAACAGGTACACAGTGTAGCCAGCAATCTTGACTTCCAGCATGGATCAGTAGAGGGATTGACTGCATCCTAAAACACCAATTGTGGGGTTCAGCTTCAAGTGGAGAGCTCGCAGAGAGGCAACCCAGCCGTGTGTAAGGTAGGGGGCTTCCTGCCTGTGTTTATATCAGGAGAGGTACTTACCGAGGCCGAAATGCTGAGAGCGGTTCACCCTTGCGACTAAGCGCAGTCCACCCCCTGGAGATGTGACAGGGAATGAATGCACAAAGAGGCACAGGCTACCCAGGAAACAGGTGGTTGCTGGCGTGAAGTCCTTGTCAGAGAGGAGTAGCTGTGCAGCGACTGGCAAGTGGAGTATCACCAGAGCGGGTACAAGAGAAAGTCCAGACCAGGCAGAGGGTCAAACACACAGGTTAGACTATCCAAACACAGGCTGAGGTGTTGTGGCAGGTAGATACAAGAGAAGTCCAGGATACAGGCAATGGTTCAAGGCAAGGAGACAGCAGGCAGGTCCGGGTCACAGGCAGAGGGTCAAACACTGGAGAAGGGCGGAATCCGTTAAACAAGCCAAGGGTCTGGTGCAGGAGACAAGCAGAGTAGTCGAGGTCAATCCGGGTCAAAAGCAGGTAATCAGGTAACAATCAGGAAGCAGAGATACACAGGAAGCTGAAGACAAACCAGCAAAGATACTGTGTGCCAAAGTCCTTTTTATAGGCAGCCTAAGGGTCACATGAGATGTGCGCTAGTGCGCATGTGCGTGCGCCGGATTGCCGGACCGCGAATGCACATGCGCGGGAGCGCTGTTCCACCACGCATGCGCGCACAAACACGGCTTTGATGTCTGGGAACACTATTTCCCTGACAGTTTATTTGGTCAGCATATACAGTAAACAGAAAAGGATTCCCACGCAGGGGTAGAAAATATAGTGCCAAAGCAAAATTCCAGCAACACAAATATAAGCCCTCCTGGTTATTAAACAGACCTCACTGGGTCTGTTCCAGTCCTGCAGACATGTCTGCTTGTCTCCTTTCTCAGCACCAATCAGATTAACCCAGGGAAGACCAATTGTACCCCAGATGGGGGGCAAGGTGTGGCCAGTGCTTAACCGCTTGCTGCTTACACACCTCTCACTGCCACCTATTTACTTTAAGAACCTCAGGATTCTATGTGACAGATACACTCCATCGATAACTGACAAGGGCTGTTTGTCACAATATATACCTATACTGTACAGTATCTCACAAAAGTGAGTACACCCCTCACATTTTTGTAAATATTCTATTATATCTTTTCATGTGACAACACTGAAGAAATTACACTTTTCTACAATGTAAAGTAGTGAGTGTACAGCTTATATAACAGTGTAAATTTGCTGTCCCCTCAAAATAACTCAACACACAGCCATTAATGTCTAAACCGCTGGCAACAAAAGGGAGTACACCCCTAAGTGAAAATGTCTAAATTGGGCCCAAAGTGTCAATATTTAGTGTGGCCACCATTATTTTCCAGCACTGTCTTAACCCTCTTTGGGCATGGAGTTCACCAGAGATTCACAGGTTGCCACTGGAGTCCTCTTCCACTCCTCCATGATGACATCATGGAGCTGGTGGATGTTGGAGACCTTGTGCATCTCCACCTTCCGTTTGAGGATGCTCCACAGATGCTCAATAGGGTTTAGGTCTGGAGACATGCTTTGCCAGTCCATCACCTTTACCCTCAGCTTCTTCAGCAAGGCAGTGGTCATCTTGGAGGTGTGTTTGGGGTTGTTATCATGTTGGCCCAGTCTCAGAAGGGAGGGGATCATGCTCTGCTTCAGTATGTCACAGTACATGTTGGCATTTATGGTTCCCTCAATGAATTGTAACTCCCCAGTGCCAGCAGCACTAATGCAACCCCAGACCATGACACTCCCACCACCATGTTTGACTGTAGGCAAGACACACTTGTCTTTGTACTCTTCACTTGGTTGCCACCACACACGCTTGACACCATATGAATCAAATAGGTTTATCTTGGTCTCAACAGACCACAGGACATGGTTCCAGTAATCCATGTCCTTAGTCTGCTTGTCTTCAGCAAACTGTTTGTGGGCTTTCTTGTGTATCATATTTAGAAGAGGCTTCCTTCTGGGATGACAGCCGTGCAGACCAATTTGATGCAGTATGAGGCGTATGGTCTGAGCACTGACAAGCTGACCCTCCACCCCTTCAAGGGCTGCAGCAATGCTGGTAGCACTCATACGTGTATTTCCCAAAGACAACCTATGGATATGACGCTGAGCACGTGCACTCAACTTCTTTGGTCGACCGCGGTGAGGCCTGTTCTGAGTGGAACCTGTCCTGGTAAAACGCTGTATGGTCTTGGCCACCGTGCTGCAGCTCAGTTTCAGGGTCTTGCCAACCTTCTAGTAGCCTAGGCCATCTTTATGTAGAGCAACAATTCTTTTTTTTTTCAGATCCTCAGACAGTTTTTTGCCATGAGGTGCCATATTGAACTTCCAGTGACCAGTATGAGAGAGTGAGAGCGATAACACCAAATTTAACACAGCTGCTCCCCATTCACACCTGAGACCTTGCAACAGTAATGAGTCACATGACCCCGGGGAGGGAAAATGGCAAATTGGGCCCAATTTGGACATTTTCCCATAGGGGTGTATTCACTTTTGTTACCAGCGGTTTAGTCATTAATGGCTCTGTGTTGTTTCTTCAGTGTTGTCACATGAAAAGATATAATAAAATATTTACAAAAATGTGAGGGGTGTACTCACTTTTGTGAGATACTGCATATAGTGTTGGGCGAGCGGTTAAGCCCAAGCATGAGTTTGGGCAGAACATTGGCTGTTCGTTCTGCACAGTGCATTCAGCGCCCTGATTGGGCAGACTTTTGCCCAATCAGTTCAAAACATATTGCAGCGCACACATTCAAGAATGACATTTCCTGCAAGGCTTTTCCTAAAAGCTGGTTGTAAAGAAGTGGGGCCCAGAAGCTGTCAATGGGCTTCCCTGCTAAATAAAAAAAAAAATTGCCGGTAAAAAAATAGTACAAAAAATGCGGATGGGGACAAGGGTCTCTACCTAACAAGCCTGGGCTCTGGTTGAGGAGGTCTACAGGTAGGGGACACATTGGAATCTGGAAGCCCGCTTTAAGAAGGGGGCCCCCAGATCACATCCCCCTCATGTGAATGAGTATGGGCTACATAGTACCCCTACCCATTCACTAAAGATGTGTCAAAAAGTAATAAAAATACAGGAACAGTTTTTGACAATTTCTTTATTAAAAAACAAAAACAATGTCCCCCCCATGTAAATCCATAGTCAATCACGACGCCCGCCATCTGCACTTATTGGTGGCTGACTGCCGAATGCCTCCTACACTGGGCAGGGCTACAGGCAGACTAAGGGGACTAAGGGGACCCCCCAGGCCCTATATTTAAAGGAATTGTTCATTTTTATTGCTGCACTTTAAGCATCATTAAAATCACTGCTCTTTTAAAAACAATCTTTTTTTTTTTTAAATTGCATTAATACATGTCCCCCAGGGCAGTACCCGAACCCCCATACACTTTTTATGGCCAATTACTTTCATATAGGCCTTCAAAATGGGAACTTTTGATTTTTCAAGTTTGGCTCACACAGACTTCAATGGGGTTCCCTGTTCAGGTCAGAACTTTTTCTCTGTTCGAAAATTCTGATCTGAACCGAACATGGGGGTGGGTGTTCAGCCCATATCTCTCTCTCTCTCTCTCTCTCTCTCTCTGTATATATATATATAGATATAAATATATATATATACAGTATATACATACATACATATAGTGCCAACATGGGGCAGACACAGCTGGAGGTGAAAACAGCTCAGGACCAAAATAAAGCCATGCACATCCACAATGGAAAGAATACAAAGTTTAAGAGGGTGTAGAGCATCAGTAGGTAAAGCTAGTTATCTATGCAAGTAGGGTTGCCACCATAGGTGTGCGCAGGGGGTGTGCCGGGTGTGCCTGGGCACACCCTAATCACCCTTTACAGCGCAGATTCCCCCTGCTGATATTTCACCAAAGCTTCTAAATTGTAAAAAATAATACATAAACAAACTAATAAAAATAAAAACTACTGACACTGTCCACTGACACTATATATATATATATATATATATATATATATATATATATATATATATATATATATATATATATATATATATATATATATATAGGCACGCATGTGTGTTTGCGTTTTGGGGTGCACACCCTAATGCAATAGGCTGCGCACACCTATGGTTGCCACCTCATCCCTTTAAAACCAGACACATATTAATTACCCAGATTCTGTGGCTGATGAAGGAATTGAATTAAACTGGCCCCAGAACCTGTGTAATTAATATGTGTTCAGTTTTAAAGGGATGAGGTGGCAACCCTATATGTAAGTAACCAGGTGGATCCCAAAATAACCATCCAAATCTATATATAAAACAAAGGGGTTACAGCACAGTGAGTATACACTTATAGCCAGTAAATTAGCAACTTCAGGCATCCTTGCTCTTTAAAGTTACCAATGTGCACCATGCATGGACCTTACCATTGGGGCGGTGTGGTGCAATTTCAGCCCAATTAAATAGAATAGGCTGAAAACCCACTGCACAGACCTGCGCATTAATCGCACACAAACCTGCACAGTATTCCTCTGCGATTCACATGTAGTTTCTAGTGTGAATGAGTTATTAGGTGTTACAATAATTCCTACTATTAAGGAAGGATCATGTGGTGCAATGCTTACTGGTCGATTTATGTAGGATATTCTATATATGTATACATACACAGTTTTTTTATATGTACATAGGTGTGTACTGTAGACTGATTTATGGCCTAACACAGCTGGCAGGCAAGTTGTGCCTTTTACATATCAAAAGGGCCGGAGGAGCTACTTGCAGGGGATTGCAAAATGTAAATTTTGTGTAATCAGACTTAGAAAGAATATTAAAAAGTGCATGGGGGATGTTAGTGCAATTTGGTAAGAAGGCAGTTCTTCCTTGTTTCTTCTCCAAGATGACAGCAAAGGTCTAGATTATAATACACATTATTGAATGCATGGAAGCTACTTAGATGCATATTATGCTGGATTGTAGTGTCTCTATGCTTGCTAATATAAGCTAGTAGGAATGAGACTCTGAAGGCTGCTGTTCATTGTAATATTAACTCTGTTGGATTTTGTCATTTGTGAACTTTCTTCTGTGTTGGGAGTCAATAAATGCATTCTCTGGAAGAACTGATTGCTGTGGGAAAAATAATAATTAATTAATAATCATCTATCCACTACTACATCACTACACTTATGCAGCGTACACACGAGCGGACTTTTCTATCGGACTGGACCGACGGACCGAGTCCGGCTGACAATCCGATCGTATGTGGTCTTCATCGGACCTTCGGCGGACTTTTCCAGTCAAAAATCTGACGGACTTTAGATTTGAAACATGCTTCAAATCTTTCAGACGGACTCGAGTCCGGTCGAAAAACCTGCTTGTCTGTATGCTAGTCCGACGGACGAAAACCCACGCTAGGTCAGCTATTGGCTACCGACTATCAACTTCCTTATTTTAGTCCGGTCGTACGTCATCACGTACAAATCCGTCGGACTTTGGTGTGATCGTATGTAGGCAAGCCCGTTCGTTCAAGTCCGCCTGTGTGTACGCGGCATTACTCATAGGCACATAGTCAAGGCCAGAGAGACTAGCCTACTTTATTTTCTTAGTCTGAACTATGTGATAAAAAGGCATGTGCTATTTTACATATGTGGAATTGCACTGCTCTAGCATGCCATCAAGAAATGCAATTATCAAAAGTTTATTTATACAATTTCAAAAACCTTGAGTATACAAAAAATGCAATCAGTACACCCTAGTCCATAAAAAATGCTTTAACCACTTCAGCCCCGGAAGGATTTACCCCCTTCCTGACCAGAGCACTTTTTACAATTCGGCACTGCGTCGCTTTAACTGCTAATTGCGCGGTCATGCAATGGTGTACCCAAACGGAATTTGCGTCCTTTTCTTCCCACAAATAGAGCTTTCTTTTGATGGTATTTGATCACCTCTGCCGTTTTTATTTTTTGCGCTATACACGGAAAAAGACCGAAAATTTTGAAAAAAAATGATATTTTCTACTTTTTGTTCTAAAAAAAATCCAATAAACTCAATTTTAGTCATACATTTAGGCCAAAATGTATTCGGCCACATGTCTTTGGTAAAAAAAATGTCAATAAGCGTATATTTATTGGTTTGCGCAAAAGTTATAGCGTCTACAAACTAGGGTACATTTTCTGGAATTTACACAGCCTTTAATTTATGACTGCCTATGTCGTTTCTTGAGGTGCTAAAATGGCAGGGCAGTACAAAACCCCCACAAATGACCCCATTTTGGAAAGTAGACACCCCAAGGAATTTGCTGAGAGGCATGTTGAGCCCATTGAATATTCATTTTTTTTGTCCCAAGTGATTGAATAATGACAAAAAAAAAAAAAAAAAAAAAAAATTACAAAAAGTTGTCACTAAATGATATATTTCTCACACAGGCCATGGGCATATGTGGAATTGCACCCCAAAATACATTTAGCTGCTTCTCCTGAGTACGGGGATACCACATGTGTGGGACTTTTTGGGAGCCTAGCCGCGTACGGGGCCCCGAAAACCAATCACTGCCTTCAGGATTTCTAAGGGCGTACATTTTTGATTTTACTCCTCACTACCTATCACAGTTTTGAAGGCCATAAAATGCCCAGATGACATAAAACCCCCCCAAATTACCCCATTTTGGAAAGTAGACACCCCAAGCTATTTGCTTTGAGGCATGTTGAGTCCATGGAATGTTTTATATTTTGACACAAGTTGCGGGAAAGTGAGAATTTTTTTTTTTTTTTTTTTTTTTTTGCACAAAGTTGTCACTAAATGATATATTGCTCACACAGGCCATGGGCATATGTGGAATTGCACCCCAAAATACATTTAGCTGCTTCTCCTGAGTATGGGGATACCACATGTGTGGGACTTTTTGGGAGCCTAGCCGCGTACGGGACCCCGAAAACCAATCACTGCCTTCAGGAATTCTAAGGGCGTACATTTTTGATTTTACTCCTCACTGCCTATCACAGTTTCGGAGGCCATGGAATGCCCAGGTGGCACAAACCCCCCCCAAATGACCCCATTTTGGAAAGTAGACACCCCAAGCTATTTGCTGAGAGGCATGGTGAGTATTTTGCAGCTCTCATTTGTTTTTGAAAATAAAGAAAGACGAGAAAAAAAAATTTTTTTTTTCTTTTTTCAATTTTCAAAACTTTGTGACAAAAAGTGAGGTCTGCAAAATACTCACTATACCTCTCATCAAATAGCTTGGGGTGTCTACTTTCCAAAATGGGGTCATTTGGGGGTTTTTTTTGCCACCTGGGCATTCCATGGCCTCCGAAACTGTGATAGGCAGTGAAGAGTGAAATCAAAAATTTACGGCCTTAGAAAGCCTGAAGGCGGTGCTTGGTTTTCGGGGTCCCGTACGCGGCTAGGCTCCCAAAAAGTCTCACACATGTGGTATCCCCGTACTCAGGAGAAGCAACAGAATGTATTTTGGGGTGTAATTTCACATATTCCCATGGCATGTTTGAGCAATATATCATTTAGTGACAACTTTGCGCAAAAAAAAATAAAAAAAATAAAAAATTGTCTCTTTCCCGCAACTTGTGTCACAATATAAATTATTCCATGGACTCAACATGACTCTCAGCAAATAGCTTGGGGTGTCTACTTTCCAAAATGGGGTCATTTGGGGGGGTTTTGAACTGTCCTGGCATTTTATGCACAACATCTAGAAGCTTATGTCACACATCACCCACTCTTCTAACCACTTGAAGACAAAGCCCTTTCTGACACTTATTGTTTACATAAAAAAATAATTTTTTTTTGCAAGAAAATTACTTTGAACCCCCAAACATTATATATTTTTTTTAAAGCAAATGCCCTACAGATTAAAATGGTGGGTGTTTCATTTTTTTTTTTCACACAGTATTTGCGCCGCAATTTTTCAAACGCATTTTTTGGGGAAAAAACACACTTTTTTACATTTTAATGCACTAAAACACACTATATTGCCCAAATGTTTGATGAAATAAAAAAGATGATCTTAGGCCGAGTACATGGATACCAAACATGACATGCTTTAAAATTGCGCACAAACGTGCAGTGGCGACAAACTAAATACATTTTTAAAAGCCTTTAAAAGCCTTTACAGGTTACCACTTTAGATTTACAGAGGAGGTCTACTGCTAAACTTACTGCCCTCGATCTGACCTTCGCGGCGATACCTCACATGCATGGTGCAATTGCTGTTTACATTTGACGCCAGACCGACACTTGCGTTCGCCTTAGCGCGAGAGCAGGGGGGACAGGGGTGCTTTTTTTTTTTTTTTTTTTTTTTTTTTTTCTTTATTATTATTATTTTTTTATCTTATTTTTAAACTGTTCCTTTCATTTTTTTTTTAAATCATTTTTATTGTTATCTCAGGGAATGTAAATATCCCCTATCATAGCAATAGGTAGTGACAGGTACTCTTTTTTGCAAAAATTGGGGTCTATTAGACCCTAGATTTCTCCTCTGCCCTCAAAGCATCTGACCACACCAAGATCGGTGTGATAAAATGCTTTCCCAATTTCCCAATGGCGCTATTTACATCCGGCGAAATCTAAGTCATAAAATGCTCGTAGCTTCCGGTTTCTTAGGCCATAGAGATGTTTGGAGCCACTCTGGTCTCTGATCAGCTCTATGGTCAGCTGGCTGAATCACCGGCTGCATTTTCAGGTTCCCTGTTGAGACAGGAGAGCCAGAGAAAAACACAGAAGACGGTGGGGGGGGGGGCATTCCCTCCCACTGCTTGTAAAAGCAGTCTAGAGGCTAATTAGCCGCTAGGATTGCTTTTACATGAAAGCCGACCGCTGGCTGAAAAGAATGATACCAAGATGATACCTAAACCTGCAGGCATCATTCTGGTATAACCATTCAAAGTCGTGAATGGCGTACCTGAAGACAAAAAAATGGTTAACAATAAAGCACAGTAAACGGTAAAGTATAAAAAATTGCATACCTGAAAAACAAACATGATAAAACATAATAACAATAAAACATTGCAGAATAGAATACAGTAAAAAAGAGCAGAACAATAGAGAGAGAGAATAGAGAGAGAAAGAACAATAAAACGACAACTATTTTTTTTTTATTTTATATTTTTGTATGTGTTTTTTTTTTTTTCTTTTTTTGTAACTAACTTTTATAACTGTACCCGGTTCCAGGTTCGGGTCTCTCAAAATGCGATGGCATCTTGGGAGACCCTGTGAAAGTGTGCCTAGTCTGTGGAATGCTGTACCCTACGCTAATAGTCAACTAGTGAATGGTAGCGTTCAAAACATTCACCAATGCAAAGACCAGGATTGTCAGGACAGGAGGGACAATAATAGCGGGTGTCACGCCTATATCCGCGCTTGCTGCAGACACAACATCTTTTTTGGGGGGGTTCGTTGGGTAGGGGTACTCGGGAGGACATAAAGAAAATGCCTCTCATGCAGCCGACTGCATTTGGTTGGGGATGTGAATGGGGGAAGTACGGGCGCTGCAGAAGCGGTGGGTTCCCAATTAGGATTGGCGAATGCAGCAGGAAGGGCACTATGGGCACGACGGGCCTGTGTTTGTCTTTTTGGTGGCAGCGGGACACTACTTGTGCTTGCCACCTCACCAGCTTGAACTGCACTTATGGGACTCGCCACGTCACCAAGTGTTACTGCAGTGCTGGTTTGACTACGACCGGGGTGTACTAGGCCGCTGGCGCTTGCCAGTTCACCAAAACGCTACCAAAAAATCTGTTAGCGATCGCAGGGATCAGGCCTGACTCTGCGAACGCTGCAGTTATGCGTTTAGTGTTCTGTAAGTGACAGTGATCGATCGATACTGCACTTGGGTGGGCTGGGCTGGGCTGGGCCGGGCGGAGGGGCAAAACGCAGGTGCTAGCAGGTATCTGGGCTGATCCCGCTAACACTGCGTTTGTGGGAACCCTAAACTGCTGGGGACGCTAGTATAGATCTGATCGGATCAGATATTGATCCGTTCAGATACTATACCACTAAGGGAGGCGTATGCTGCGTGCGTGGGTGTTAGCGGTACTGGCGCTAATCTGACGCTGCCTGGGGCTGGTGCTTGCCAGTTCACCAAAACGCTACCAAAAAAACTGTTAGTGATCGCAGGGATCAGGCGTGACTCTGCGAACGCTGCAGTTATGCGTTTAGTGTTTTGTAAGTGACAGTGATCGATTGATACTGCACTTGGGTGGGCTGGGCCGGGCGGACGGGAAAAACGCAGGTGCTAGCAGGTATCTGGGCTGATCCCGCTAACACTGCGTGTTTGGGAACCCTAAACTGCTGGGGACACTAGTATAGATCTGATCGGATCAGATATTGATCCGTTCAGATACTATACCACTAAGGGAGGTGTACGGTGCGTGCGTAGGTGTTAGCGCTACTGGCGCTAACCTGACGCTGCCTGGGGCTGGTGCTTGCCAGTTCACCAAAACGCTACCAAAAAAACTGTTAGCGATCGCAGGGATCAGGCCTGACTCTGCGTACGCTGCAGTTATGCGCTTAGTGTTTTGTAAGTGACAGTGATCGATCGATACTGCACTTGGGTGGGCTGGGCTGGGCTGGGCCGGGCGGAGGGGCAAAACGCAGGTGCTAGCAGGTATCTGGGCTGATCCCGCTAACACTGCGTTTTCGGGAACCCTAAACTGCTGGGGACGCTAGTATAGATCTGATTGGATCAGATATTGATGCGTTCAGATACTATACCACTAAGGGAGGTGTATGCTGCGTGCGTGGGTGTTAGCGGTACTGGCGCTAATCTGACGCTGCCTGGGGCGACGCATATCACCGCCGGGCGATCAGGGGGCTAAACCTTTATTCGGTAATAAACGGCGGGTGCCCTGACACTATAAAAAATAATAGAAATAACCAGCGTCACCCGTAACAGTTATACGGTGATCAGTGGTGAAAGGGTTAACTAGGGGGCAATCAAGGGGTTAAAACATTTATTAGATAGTATATGGGGGTCCCTGTCGCTATAAAACGCTGACGGCGAACCTAAATATTTATGTCCCTAACTAGCGTCACCAGCGACACTAATACAGCGATCAGAAAAATGATCGCTTAGTGACACTGGTGACGGAGGGTGATCAAGGGGTTAAAACTTTATTAGGGGGGGTTAGGAGGGTACCCTAGACCTAAAGGGGGCCTAACATTCACTGCCCTAACACACTAACTGTCACAAACTGACACCAATACAGTAATCAGAAAAAAAAAAAAAAAAAAAAAAAAACCTGCTTTGTGTCAGTTTGTGACAGGGGGGGGGGTGATTGGGGGGGGATCGGGGGGCGATCGGGGGGGGGATCGGGGTGTTTTGTGTGCCTGGCATGTTCTACTGTGTGTGTGTGTGTTGTGCACTCACATTCCAGTCTTCTCTCCTCGGCCCGGAACGGAAAATACCGAGCCGAGGAGAGATGACATCATTTCCTCTGCCTCTGTGTACAATACAGAGGCAGGGAAATGATCCCATTGGCTGGGAGCGATCGCGAGGGGGGGGCCACGAATGGATGGCCTCCCCCTCACCACCGATCGCCGGGGGACATTTGCCGACCGTCGCAGGCACCGGGGGGGGGTCCGATCGGACCCCCCACCCGCGGGCAGGCAGGGACGTACAGGTAAGCCCTTTTGCCTGCCCGTGCCGCCCTGTCGACGTACATCTGTGTGCGGCGGTCGGCAAGTGGTTAAAACAAATCAGCAAACCCACTTGTAAACTATAATGGAAAACCCACAGAAAACAGTTACCTGTCTCTGTAATACTTAGGCTCGATTCACATCTATGCATGTTGTTTTGAACGTTTCTGCAGTGCTTTTTGCGGAATACGCGGAAAAACGGGGTACTTGCGTTTTTGGATGCGGGTCTATTGAATTCTATTACATGCAAAACGCTGCATTTTGCATGAAAAAAAGTCCCCGACCCTTTCCAAAAACGCAGAGGCACAAAAATGCATTGATGTGAACATGTTCCATAGGAACCCATGTTAAAAAATTCCCATGCATTTCTGCAAAATGCAAAATGCATCAAAAAACGCGCTAGTGTGAATGGAGCCTAACACTTACACATGGAACATGAGTTTGTTGGTTTAACTACCTCTTTGACTGGCTAATCCTTCTGAAGGCCTGATTCACACCTATGCGTTTTTACTGCTTTTTGCATTTTGCAGATTTGCACTACAGTCCATTTAACATGGTTTCCTATGGAACACGTTCTGTAGTGCAAATCTGCAAAATGCAAAAAGCACTAAAAATGCATAGGTGTGAATCAGGCTTTAGCCTCCCTGGGGTTTGAATTCACCCCTGCACTAGCCAATACATGTGTATTTTCTATTTGTTTCTTTCACACTCTACTTGTTTACTATTACACATTACTGAGCCTGGTAGTGAGTACTGGTTTATTTATTAATTTTGATATTGCTTTGCACTAAGGCTCGATTCACACCTATGCATGTTGCTTTTGAGCGTTTTTGGAGTTTTTTTTTTCATGCTTGCCACGTTTTTGAGCCGCGTTTTTGCCGCGTTTTTGCGCGATTTTGCCGCGATTTTGCCGCGATTTGCGTTTTTTTTTTTTTTTTTTTTTACATTTTTCTTTACAGTCTTAAAAAATTTTTAAAAAAAATTAAAAAAAAAAAAAAAAAACGCCAAAAACGCACCAAAAAAACGCACCAAAAACGCATCAAAAACGCTGCAAAAACGGTGCACTTGCGTTTTTGATGCTTGTCCGTTGAATTCTATTACATGCAAAACGCTGCATTTTGCATGAAAAAAAGTCCCTGACCCTTTCCAAAAATGCAGAGAAACAAAAAGGCATTGATGTGAACATGTTCCATAGGAACCCATGTTAAAAAATTCCCGTGCATTTCTGCAAAATGCAAAATGCATCAAAAAACGCGCTAGTGTGAATGGAGCCTCAGGCTCGATTCACACCTATGCATGTTGCTTTTGAGCGTTTTTGGAGTTTTTTTTGTCATGCTTGCCACGTTTTTGAGCAGCGTTTTTGTAGCGTTTTTACAGTGTTTTTGCGGCGTTTTTGCCACGTTTTGCGTTTTGCTTTTTTTTGGGGTTTTTTTGGGTTTTTTTTACAGTTTTTTTTTACAGTCTAAAAAAAAATTTAAAAAAAATAAATAAAAACGGCAAAAATGCATCAAAAATGCATCAAAAACGCTGTAAAAACGCTGCAAAAACGGTGCACTTGCGTTTTTGATGCTTGTCCATTGAATTCTATTACATGCAAAATGCTGCATTTTGCATGAAAAAAAGTCCCTGACCCTTTCCAAAAATGCAAAGATACAAAAAGGCATTGATGTGAACATGTTCCATAGGAACCCATGTTAAAAAATTCCCATGCATTTCTGCAAAATGCAAAATGCATCAAAAAACGCGCTAGTGTGAATGGAGCCTAAGGCCCCTTTCACACTTATACGACTTGTCCCACGATTTTGTACTGCAAAATCGTATGACAAGTCATTCTCCATGATTTTCAATGACTACCATTCATATTGGCACGACTTTAAGTCGTGCCGACTTGAAAGTAGTCCCTGCACTACTTTGGTCCAACTTCTATGCGAGTTGTACTCCATAGACCTCAATGTTAAACCCTGAAGTAGTATGCAAGTCGTGCCTGAATAATATAGACACGACTTTAGTACGACTTTGTAAGCACAAGCCTGGCTCGCTGATCGGGAAAGGAAAACTTTTTTTTCCTTTCCCGATGAGCGACAGGCAGTGCTGACAGCTGTCTGGTATGAATCCAGAGGGGGAACTCCACGCCAAGTTTTAAATGAAAAAACCGGCGTGGGTTCCCCCCCATGGGGCATACCAGGCCCTTAGGTCTGGTATGGATCTAAGGGGAACCCCCTACGCCGAAAAATCGGCATGGGGTCCCCCCCAAAATCCATACCAGACCCTTATCCGAGCACGCAGCCCGGCCGGTCAGGAATGGGGGTGGGGACGAGCGAGCGCCCCCCCCCTCCTTGACCGTACCAGGCTGCATGCCCTCAACATGGGGGGGTGGGTGCTTTAGGGCATGGGGGGCACCCTGCCGGGCCCCCCCACCCCAAAGCACCTTGTCCCCATGTTGATGAGGACAAGGGCCTCTTCCCGACAACCCTGGCCGTTGGTTGTTGGGGTCTGCGGGCGGGGGGGCTTATCGGAATCCGGGAGCCCCCTTTAATAAGGGAGCCCCCCAGACTTCGGGGGTCTCTCCGGCGTCTCCTCCCGGTGTCCTGATCTTCTGCCGGCTCCTCCGCTTTCTTCTGCAGCTCAATTGCTAGCGGTGGTCCGGACTTCTGCCTTCTGCCTTCTTCTTTTCTTCCAGAGATGTTGACACGATGCTCTCTCCAGCTGGAATGGTCTCTGAACGATCCGCAACAGACTTATATAGGCGGTGACCCCGCCCCCTTATGAGGTCACTGTCCCGGGGCATGCTGGGACTGTGCCGTCATAAGGGGGTGTGGTCATCACCCGGTGACCACGCCTCCTAAAACGTCACAGTCCCAGCATGCCCAGGGACTGTGACGGCATAAAGGGGCGGGGTCACCGCCTATATAAGTCCGTTGCGGAGCGCACAGAGACCATTCTGGCTGGAGAGAGCGTCGTGTCAACATCTCTGGAAGAGAAGAGGGAAGAAGACGATCCAGAGGTCCGGACCACCGCTGGCAAAAGAGCGCCAGAAGATAGCGGTGGAGCCGGCAGAAGATGCGGACACCGGGAGAAGACGCCGGAGAGACCCCCGAAGTCGGAAGAGGACCCCCGAAGTCGATAGAAGATCCCGGAGCTGCCTAATAAATTATTTTAAAAACCTGTGTACTGTGTTTTTTATTGACGCTTTTTTCCCTTGGTGAATGGGTAGGGGTACCATGTACCCCATACTTATTCACATAGGGTGGGGGGCCGGGATCTGGGGGCCCCCTTATTAAAGGGGGCTCCCAGATTCCGATAAGCCCCCCGCCCGCAGACCCCGACAACCAACGGCCAGGGTTGTCGGGAAGAGGCCCTTGTCCTCATCAACATGGGGACAAGGTGCTTTGGGGTGGGGGGGCCGCAGGGCGCCCCCATGCCCCAAAGCACCCACCCCCCCATGTTGAGGGCATGCGGCCTGGTACGGTCCAGGAGGGGGGGCACTAGCTCGTCCCCACCCCCATTCCTGACCGGCCGGGCTGCGTGCTCGGATAAGGGTTTGGTATGGATTTTGGGGGGACCCCCACGCCGATTTTCCGGCGTAGGGGGTTCCCCTTACAATCCATACCAGACCTAAGGGCCTGGTATGCCCCTGGGGGGGAACCCACGCCAGTTTTTTTTATTTAAAACTTGGCGTGGAGTTCCCCCTTATGATTCATACCAACTACTGTATGTTTTCGTTTGTTAATGCCAAAAACGTGGCAAAGTAGTACTACTCCCAAATCGCGGTAAAATCATGCGACTTTGAAGTCGTATAAGTGTGAAAGGAGCCTAAGGCTCCATTCACACCTATGCATGTTGCTTTTGAGCGTTTTTGGAGGTTTTTTTTTCATGCTTGCCACTTTTTTGAGCCGCGTTTTTGCCGCGATTTTGCCGCGATTTTGCCGCGATTTGCGTTTTGCGTTTTTTTGTTTTGTTTTTTTTTTTACATTTTTTTTTACAGTCTTAAAAAAAATTTAAAAAAAAAAACCGGCAAAAACGCATCAAAAACGCACCAAAAAACGCATCAAAAACGCTGCAAAAACGGTGCACTTGCGTTTTTGATGCTTGTCCATTGAATTCTATTACATGCAAAACGCTGCATTTTGCATGAAAAAAAGTCCCTGACCCTTTCCAAAAATGCTGAGATACAAAAAGGCATTGATGTGAACATGTTCCATAGGAACCCATGTTAAAAAATTCCCGTGCATTTCTGCAAAATGCAAAATGCATCAAAAAACGCGCTAGTGTGAATGGAGCCTCAGACCTGGTTCTTTAAAAAGACATCTGTGAAAAAGTCTTTTTTTTTACCATTATGTGTATTACAGAGCCAGGATACAGTTTACTGTGAGTATTCCATCATGATTTACAAGTAGTTGTGTTTTTGTAAGTGTTTTATGGGCTAGAGTGTATTGTTTGTGTTTTTGTATACTCAAGTTTTCTGGAATTGTATAAATAAATGTTTGTTAATTGCTATACAGCAACTAGTTATAAAGACATTTGCTAGTAATGCTGCATGCTCAAATGTCCAAGGCTGGATTACTAAATGAGCTAAGAATCTTCACACAACAGCCTGTGTAAATATGCACTTTGATTATCCAATCACGGGAAAAGCAAATCCCTTTTTACTCATTTCATCTGCACAGGATTGGATAATTAAAATTAATATCTGTTCAACTTTTTCTAGGTAGATTCTCAACTCTTTAGTAAATCAGCCTAACTATATTCATAATTTTGACTTACATTTAAACTTACTAGGTATTGTTTTCTACAAATATTAAGACATAAAAAAGCTATTGGTTACATCGCCACATAGCTAACTGTGTTAAGGAAAAAAAAAAAAAAACACGTCAATAAAATAAAAAGTCTTGCATCTTTAGAACCCTAACTCCACAGCTGATCTAGAGAATCCAGGGGTAATTCTGTGAACACCATTTTAAAATGCAGCCTGTATGACATTATGAATATTTAATAAGGCTATTTTTTTTTTTTTTTTAATAAAAAGGCAATATAAAGAGCAAAGGTCATTTCATTCATTTGAGAACTCTGTAGTCCCAATATCCCAAAGTTCCAGATATTGCAGCAGGGACTGAATCCCAGACACAAATGCACTGTCACTGACAGTTTATATTTCTTCTGAAGTGCTTGCAGCTGTAAACCCAAACCGTAATGTGAATAAATTGTGTCTAAATTAAAATAAAACATCTGCTAATGTGAGTAATAATAATTAACTTTTTTAAAAGTTAAAAAACATTTTTGTAAATGCAAAATAATGTAAATAAGAATATTGAAAAAAAAATTCCTTTAGCAAAACACTTAAAATGGATGTAAACCTTCACATATACCCAGTGAAGTGAGCAGCCTCAGATGATACACAGGGATGAAACAAATCTCCCTACATAAGTTTTACATGGACAGTATATCGGCTGTCTTCAGCTTTATATAGTCTTTAGAAAGTTCAGATCATGTTAGAAGATTTTCTTTTCCTGTTCAGCACTGCAGTGAAGCCTGGGCATACAGCCAAGACAGCTTATTAGAGGAAAGGCAAACACCCCCTCTCCTGATAGGTAGAGACTTTCAGAACTGTTCATTGAATGCTTCAGCACTCTGCTAATCTATTTATAGCATCCTCCACAACACAAAACTCAGGCTGCTTTTACCTCAGTTGAGGAGAACTTGTCAAAAGTTATCAGGCTGATAACAAAAGAACTGAGTAGGAGACAGCTACAGGACATAGGGCTCTGAAGAGAGATAAGAAAACACTGCAGATATATGTGCCCAGCTCAAATTTCATGAATCAGGTTTACATCCACATTAACTTGTTCATTTTGTGATAAGAGTACAGGTTATTTCTGTGTGAATGTTTACATTGCAGATTGATTAAAAAAAAAAAAAAAACATAAAGGGATTGATTTACTGAAGAAGTATAAATTATTTAATTAAATGCCTAATTTCCTAAAAGTATGCTCGCTTTGCAAGTGAATATTGATTTAGCGTAATTAATAAAGTGAAGCTGTGATCCATTGAATAGCCAATGAGGTGCAAGCAAAAATGCATTTTTTGTTTCCTTGCACATGATTGGGCATTTAAACTCACCCGGGTTTAAATCAGCTCCAAAGTACAGTTTGCCACCATAAATGAAAATTAAGCTTTAGGCTATGTTTCCACTATTGCGTCCCCAAAGTCGCGCGCTTTACACTGCGATTGTGCGTTGCGATTTGTGGTGCGTTTTGTTGCGACTTTAATTACGACTTTGTGCGACTTGGATGTTCTGCGATTTAGTCCTAGTGATGTAATTCCTTATCCTGCTTATTTATTTCCCCTTCCTCTTTGGTTGTCACGTGTTGTATGTTTGTTAGCAAACATGTTGGCTATGCAGTATGTTGGGTCAGCAGTCATTTTGGCTGCTGTAGCAGCATTTATAGATCAAGAAGAGGAGGATAACCGGAGGAGGAGAAGGCATCGCTTTTGGATACATCCCATCATTGCCCAAAGGGAAGTGAGAGGCCAGTTTGGGGTCCTTTACAATGACCTCCGGGCTCATGAAGACAAATTTTTCAACTATACAAGGATGTCAATTAGAAGGTGAGAACATTTTTTGATGTCAACTTGCAAATGCTGCCAGATATATTTCAGAAAATGTCTATATGCCTGGTCATTATGACTCTTTTTAGTATTTTTAGATTTGAATAGCTCGAAGTGTTAACTAGAACCTGATCAAATTGTTTGAAAAATGGAACTCCATTTGTAAATGTTTGATTTTTACATGGTCAGTGTAGATACTAGCCATATTTTTTCTCTTTACAGTTTTGATGAATTGTTGGCTTTGCTCTCTAGTCATCTAGAGCGCCAAAACACCAGTTTCAGAAGGAGTATTCCATCTGCTGAAAGACTCATAATAACATTGAGGTAAATGTTCATACCTACTGTTTCTTCTTCTTAACTTCTATGTGGCTTTTGGAGATCCACATCATTCTTTCATCATCTTTACATGAAGTCCAAAAATAACTACTAGCATGTAATTGTGCGTAAGCTTGTTTTTAAAATCTTAACTCTGCCTCTACATCACCTGTGTCTTTCTCCTGCTCCTCTTCTTCCTTCTTCACTTCCTCAGGCACCTCCTTCCTAGCTCTTTTTTTTGGGTTTATTGATGTAGCTTAGTGTCAATATGTATTATTATGCTAAAATGTATGTACTTTTCCATTTTAGGTACCTGGCAACTGGACATTCCTTTTCCAGTTTGCATTACGAGTTTTTGGTTGGCAAAACTACTGTCAGCAATATTGTCCACGATACCTGCCGAGACATCTGGAATGTCCTTAGTGATTTGGTTCTGAAGAAGCCCACTTCCGAAGATTGGTGCAAGAAAGCGGAACTTTTCTGGGATCGTTGCAATTTCCCAAATTGTCTAGGGGCAATTGACGGCAAACATATGAGGGTAGTGATGCCCATTGGCAGTGGAACAAAATACTATAATTACAAAAAATATTTTTCTTTTGTCTTACTTGCAGTGGCTGATGCCAATTATTGTTTCAGCTATATAGACATTGGATCATATGGCAGCAGCTCAGACTCCAGTATTTTCCAAAGATCTTCCTTTGGAAGAATGTTGCAGGAAAATGGTCTGGACCTGCCACAGGACTGTCCGTTGCCAGGAACAAATGGGCCGCCAATGCCATTTGTGTTTGTTGGGGATGAGGCCTTTGCTCTCAGTGAGCATCTATCAAGGCCTTATTCAAATCGGTGTTTGAGTGAAGAGAAGCGAATCTTCAATTACCGCTTAACGAGGGCAAGACGAGTGGTAGAATGTTCTTTTGGCATTTTAGCCAACAAGTGGCGTTTGCTCCATACCCCCATTAATTTAAAACTGGAGAATGCAATATCTGCAGTAAAAGCAGCATGTGTTCTTCATAATTTTGTTAGAATTCGTGATGGCTATTTTTTTGAAGATTCCCTCATGCACGATCTGGAAGGTGCACAATGGAGTGCCAGTAGGGGCACCACCAATGGTGCCAGTGTGCGTGAGGGATTCTCATCTTATTTTCTGTCTGCTGCTGGTTCTGTCCCCTGGCAGCAGGATGCCATAGCATAATGTATGTCATGCATTTTCTGTGAATATTATTTTGATGTATGTTATGTTTCAGTGCATCCAAAAGCATAATAACAGGTAGTTTCCTCAAATTAGAAAAAAGGATAAGCCGAAAATGCACAATGTAAACAAAATAATTTTTATTTTCTTTTTTTTGTGCAGGGAAGCACACAAAATTTTTTGGTTATGTGTTTGGGTGAACTACACCATTTTGTTTATTTTTTACCAAGCACAACAAATAGTGAAATAATAAACTATTTCTCTCTGAAAAACACCAAAATAAAATTCTTTCAAAACTAGAAAAAAATATCTGAATCTTTTTTACAAGACAACTCTTTTTGCAATAAGGCAAAAATAAAGAAATACGTTCCATGAACTTAAAATTTCAACAGTTGTTGTTTTGGCCTCCTCAACCAAACAAAAAATAGAGAACAAGTCTTAAACACACATCAATAATAATAGTAAATTACAATTGCTCGTATGTTTTGTTTTCAGTGGTCCCGGAAACTGAACTATTGGTTGGTCCAGGGAAATCCACTGATGGACCAGGGTAATATTTCCTTTCCAGAAAAGGCGGAACATGACTGGCTGCCTAAGTTGGTGAGTGGTTGGGGGGCCAAGGGTAGAGGTAGTGGGGTCAGGAATTGGATGCAACATGCGTGGCCTTGAGGGATTCAGCATATTACCATACTGGTCACAGTATGGACGGTTTATTGGTGGAGCATACTGTGTACTTGGAAAGTGAGTGTATTGTTGATAAGGGGGATATTGGGGAAGGGGGGGTTGCATATATGCTGAGGATGTTGTTGGCCCCTCACCCACAAATGATTGAGCAGTTGACATTAAAGCCATCCTGAGTGCATATTTTTTTCTCAGGGGGTACCTGTTTACATATGCCTAAAATTACAGTGAGAAATGCTGTGTCTTCACACTGGTTTTCAGCCATTTTAGTGGACATCTGACTGACTACATCTAAAATTTTCTCCATGGGTTTCCCAGGCCGGGCACTGCCCCTTGAAGACCTTCACAAAGGCCTAGAGACATTGCTAGGTCCTGGTTCTGCATCCTCCTCATTCATTGAGTTTGATGTTGACCTTGATTCATCTACGAACAGTTCCTTGTCAACATTGTCTTGGAATTGTTCTTGCTCCTCCTCCTCCGCAGCTTCCTCTGCCTCATCTTCTGCTGCCAAACCCTGTGTGCTGTCTTCCCAGCTTGCTTGGGTTCTGAAATACAAATCACATATTTTTAAAGTAAGCATTACTATTTGATATGTAGAATTCGTAACATATGCCTGCTGATAACTTACTCTCGCATTTCCAACACTGGTTTCAAAAAATCAAGATCCCCGGCATGGGCATATGGGGCTAATCTTTTAGAGCCGGAACCACTCCTTCCTTCTTTTAATTTGCGTAAGTACCGGTTGTAGCAGTCTTTGAGACTTCTCCATCGAGTTTGTAACGAGTGCACTACAAAATATAAAGCAAATTATACATTTTTAAAAAAATCTTTAGTGACTGCCTATAGGTCATTCATTTGCTAGGCTGCATAATTGATATGGATGGTGTTAAAACAACCGCTAAATATATTACCCATGACACCTACATAATTTGACATGTGCTGGAGGATGTTGACAGGGCCATCTTTAATATTATTTAATATTATTAGGACCGTGGTCAAAAATTATTTGCTGGCCCACACACACAGATTTACTTTCCTGCAGCCACAGGTAACAGGAAAGTAACTATATAAATGACACCATCAACACAGATCGTGTTGACATGGGATTACCTCCTGCCAAACCATTGTGATCTCCTGCAAGGAGAAGCGGTCCCCACCAAGAAAACACAGTGCACACAACCATTGGTTACAGAAAGTGCTAAGCAGCATATATCAACCACTTACTTTTTGTAGAATGTTCTGTGGCTGAGAAAGAGTCCCAGGTCTCATAATATATGCGAGCCACCTCCAACCATGCTCTCTCCTTCTTTGCATGATCTTTGTAACCTGGATCTCTGAGGTCATATATTGCCAGACGTTGTCTGACAAGCCGAATAATTTCCTCATTGTCATGCACTTGTCGCTTATTTTTTTTAGCCCTAGGCATGCTTCCTGCTGTCTTTCACACTCACATACATCGATATAGGAAGTGATGTATTTGGGAGGAGCAGAGATCATGTGCTTCCGTAGACTTCCGTGGAAGTCGCAACAAAGTCGCGGTGTCAGACATGTACATACGACTTCATTGCGACTTAATACCTTTCTATGGAGAACAAGTCGCACCGAAGACGGAACAAAGTAGTGCAAGAACCTTTTTTCGAGTCGCTGCGACTTGAGTCGCACCAATTAGAACGGGGACCATTGAAATACATGGGTTTTGACTTGTCATGCGACTTGACATGTGTCAAATCGCAAAATAAGTCGCACTAGTGGAAACAGAGCCTAAGGGTCCTTTCACATGGAGCGGAGTATACTCCGATTGGCAGGAGATCCATGAGCCAATCCCCTGCTGAATCAGAGCCAAATCAGAGAGATGTCAGTTTTTTTCCATCCATGCCAGTTTGAGTCCGGCAGACATGGGCAGACCCATGACAGCTCTATAGGTGGCCAGATGTAAACAGCCTCCACTGTCTGTTTACATCATGCTACCTCCAATCCGTCATATTTAGGTCTGGAAAAATTGAAAAGGATGTAGTCCTTTTCCAGTTTTTTTTTTTGGACCTTGACAGATGTGGAAGGAGGTGGGTGTAAACAGACACAAGTCCATTTACATCCTCCTGTCAATAGGGCTGCATAAAGTTTCCGATCAGGTCCACCTGAAAAACTGAGAGCCAGACGTGATTGGAATGCCCATGTGAAAGTGCCCTAACAAACAGTTATGGTGGAACAATTTTCATAGAATTTATAGGAATAGTCATTACAAATAATTAGTTCTAAAGATCTTATTATCAGTTCCAAAGGAAATTTTACATTTATAATATTTGCAACATGTTGAATGCTATGTTATACAAAGGTAAAAAGGATAGGTACTGTATATAAAAAGCTAAGGATCATAAGGGTCATAAGGATCTTTATGGCTGTCTTGTAAAACTAATTGGTAAGGGGAGATAGTGAAGATAACATTATCTTTATTGTATCTTACAACCCGGTTGCAAATTTTACCAGAATAAATGTGCACATAACTCATAGATTCAGCAGGATCATCCACCACACTCTACAAGATACAGCCTGAGAATAAATGATGAAGTCCCAGACTTGGACAATTTTCCTGCTATTATTCTTTCTGTATCCACAATCAGTCATCTCAAAAAAGGTCACATATTATGGGTGAGTACAGAAACATTTATCATATTTTCACTACGAATGACATACATTACATTGTAGATCGGAATTTCCGTCCGAAAAAACTTGGATGGTTTTTCCGACGGAATTCCGCTCAAGCTTGCCTTGCATTCACACGGTCACACAAAAGTTCTCTGAACTTTCAACCGCGAAGAACGCGGTGACGTACAACACTACGACGAGCCGAGAAAATGAAGTTCAATGCTTCCGAGCATGTATCGAATTGTTTCCGAGCATGCGTGATTTTTTGCATTCAGCATTCAGGAGAAGAAATGTTCCCTCCAGACCTCCTCCACCTCCTGTACGCTGCTGAGCTGCTGGAGCTAAAAGGTAGGGCTCTGATGTGAACATGGTATTGTGTGATTGGGGGGGCGCTGTGATGGGGAGGCTGTGTGACTGTGGGGCTCTGCAAAGTGGAAACTGTGTTACTGGGGGAAGGGGGGCTCTGTGATGGGGGACTCTGAAGTAGAACGGGCTTGGTGGTGATGGCGGTCCACTGATGTGATGGGGAGGCTCTGATGTGATGCATGTGTGATTTTTTGCGCATCCGAATTGCATACAGACGAACGCATTTTCGGATAGGAACTTTTTCCGATCGAAAAATTGAGAACCTGCTCTCAATCTTTTGCTGGTGGGAATTCCGCCAGCAAAAGTCCGATGGAGCATACACACGGTCGCATTTTCCAACCAAAAGCTCTCATCTGTCTTTTGCTGGCCGAATTTCTGATCGTGTGCATTAAAAGTATTTATAATTGTAAGCATTCATCTATAGCAGCCTTTTTCAACCAGGGCTCCGTGGAGCCCTGGGCTTCCTCCAAAGGTTGCTAGGGGTTCCTTGACCAATGAGCATTTTTTTCCTCTCAGGTAAATAACCATTGCCAACAATGATGGGGGATTCCTGCCAATGACCTCAAATGTACAGCGCATTAGCCACAATATGACCAATATACTAAGGTATCGTGAGCTGTAGACATAGTGATTATTAGTGGGGGTTCCTTGAAACCAGAAAGTTATTTTAAAGAGTTCCGTTGTGGTAAAAATTTTAAGAGAGGGTGATTTATAGACTTGATATTGAAAGGAATTAACCACATGCAATACTACAAATTACTCAAAGCAGATGACATTTTTGGAAAATCCATGTTTAGTTGATAGAAGGGTTTCTTAACTAATTAGCCTGACTTTTAAAAATGATATTTCATAAAAGAGGTATTATTTGCATACATTGATAAATTTGTAAAAGTCTTCAGAGTTTATCAGAACAGAAGATGCTGGAAACCAAGGTAGTATGGTAGAGAATATTTTCGCTCAGCTTATCAATAAGGATGAACAGAGTGGTTTCAGAAACTCTCAGTTTTGCTTACTGTGATGCTTAGGTGAAAATTGTTTTTTTATTTGCTTATTTGGAGGGTGTATATTTTAGGGTAGTTTAATTTACTTTATTGAGGGTCCATTCATTATCATACGCTAGCACATATGCATTAATGTGTGTTATGCCACTTCTAATTGAGTGGGCTGCCTAATGCACAAAATCATTTAAAAACAATTTTCCATTTTTTAATTTACTTTTTATGCTGTGTTTGTTTCTTTCTGTATAAAAAAATATATTACGGTTAATAATGGGTAATTTTTTAGCACAAGAACATGGTTGAAAGAGCTTATGTAACCCTCATCTATTTAAAGTCAATTTCACCCTTAAAAGGCCAACAAACACCAAGCCTAATTTTGGATTTCTCATTAACTGCAATGCAATTCGCCAAAACTGCCAAATGCATCTAAAGTCACCTGATTTTCACACATATGTTAGGGAAATAAAAAATTTCATTTTACTCATCCCTACTAATCAGTAATTCCATAGAAAAAAGTCTAGCTTTCGTGCTGCTGCCTCTTTTATCCACCAGTGGATGTTTATTAAGCAGTAGGCTGCACAGCAAAGTTATATTAAAGTGTATTTCAGCCTTAATTTATTTATTTATATTTATATTTTAAACTTTATTTATTTAAATACTTTATAGAGTAAAGGGGGTGGTATTGCAACCCCCGTCACATTTATACTGCTCTTGTAGGGCCGTATTTGCAAGAAGGAAGGTCCCAAAAGCATGTATTAAGTACCGATTCAATCCAACACATTTCAGGGGTCCTCCTTCCTCAGAGCTACAAAGAACACATAAACTATTATGATCAGTATACACTTTTGATTGGTATTGTAGTGATAAAGGATATTGAGCATAAATATGCAAGGATACACATTACAAAATTAGACGGTAAGGTACTAATATAAAATATGGGAGGAAGATGAAAAATAGCTATATCATTCCAAAAAAATAATATAGACTATATAATTAACATGCAAATTAAATTTAAAAAATAACAGTAGATAGAATTAAAATGATAAGTAAAGCAAGAAGAACCAAATGTGTCATATTGGACTTAAATTGAACTTTTATTGACTTTATTTATTCACATACTTCTATTGGATTCTTTTCATTTTTATTTAATCACATTATTAAAGGTATGGCACATTGTGATGTGACACTCTTTTACTTAAAATGTATATTCATTTGTTGCTGCATTGAGGCGCTGCACTTTGTTTTACAACTAATTATTAGACTAGAGCAGTGTTCCCCTGGGGTGCCACAAGCACAGAACTCAGTTTGCCCCCGGATCAGCATCATGAGCTGCCATAGTGCAGGTGGCTGGCTGACACCACCATAGCAACCAGTGACAGTCTAGGGCATCATTCGTCGCTCTGGTGTTGGCAACTGGCTCACCTGCACCATGGCAGTGCATGACTCTGATCCAGGGCAGCTGGCATGCAGGGCACCCCCAGCATTCAGGAGAAGAAATGTTCCCTCCAGACCTCCTCCACCTCCTGTACCCTGCTGCGCTGTTGGAGCTAAAAGGTAGGGCTCTGATGTGAACATGGTATTGTGTGATTGGGGGCGCTGTGATGGGGAGGCTGTGTGACTGTGGGGCTCTGCAAAGTGGAAACTGTGTTACTGGGGGAAGAGGGGCTCTGTGATGGGGGACTCTGAAGTAGAACGGGCTTGGTGGTGATGGCGGTCCACTGATGTGATGGGGAGGCTCTGATGTGATGGAGGGACTCTGATGTGTTAGGGTACTCATGTAGAAGGGGTATCTGATGTATAGGGGTGACTCTCATGTGATGGGGGCTGTCATGTCTAGAGGGGGTCTCTGAAGTGTAGGGAGGACTCTGATGTGATGTTAATTTCATCAAGACAGTTGTGTGCTTTTTCCCAGGCTTGGGCTTTCCATTGGTAAGATACAGTTAAATTTTTTACATTTTAGACTGGGGTGTCTCGAGATTTGGCTTACTTCTAAAGGGTGCTGTGACTGAAATAGATTGAGAAAGGCATGCCTTGAGTTTACTATTTTGTAACTAAATATAATATAATATTGTGCCTCGCATTCCATAGGTTGATATTCCAATAAATATTTTTCTCAGAGGAAAGTCTGCATGCTGTTGACCAAAGTGGAGTTGGGCTAGGAGGGGAGATTTAGGGAAGTTAGGGGAGATCTGTACAGTGGAGATATAAGCTTGGATGGGAATTTGTACTGGGGAGAGAGTGTAAATTTTGATTATAACCTGTAAAGTGCATTATGCAATCCTAACCCCTGCACTGTAGATACTTTTTGTAGCAAAATTTGGAGCCAGCCAGGATCTAGAGCAGCTGTGCATAGTAACAAATCAGCCTCCATCTTTAATTTTCAAAGCTTAACTGAACAAGCTGATTGGTTGCCATGCACAGTTGCTCCAGTTTTCAAAAAAATTCTCCCACCATGTTTTACATTTTATGCTCCTGACTACTGCACTCCATATGCTAGACTGTATATACCATACTCCTGGCCACTGCACTTTAAGTACATTACTCCTGAAGTTCTTCTTTAGGGTAGGCTGTGTGTAGAATTTTAAAATGTGTGTGCTAAAGTTTGTACATGTCTGTTACACTCCCATTTGTGGCACAGTGATTAAGACCACTTTCACATTGAGATGCTTTTCAGGCATTTTAGCGCTAAAAATAGCGCCTGTAAAGTGCCTCTCAAGCCTCCGCAGTGTGAAAGCACTCAGGGCGGTGCTCTTGCAGGACAGGAAAAAAAGTCCTGCAAGCAGCATCTTTGGAGCAGTGCGGAGCTGTGTACACACCGCTGCTCCACCGCCCCTCCCCATTGAAATAAATGGGCAGTACTGCCGAAGCGCCTGCAAAGCGTTTCGGCAGCGCAGCAAAACGAGCGCTATTAACTCTTTCCTCGGCCACTGGGGGATTAAAAGAGCCCCGCTAGTGGCCAAAAAGCGCAGCTAAAACAGCGGTAAAGTGCCACTAAAACCAGCGGCGCTTTACCACTAACGGACCAGCCGCCCCAGTGTGAAAGGGGTCTAAAGCATACAGGACTGTGACATACGTGTGCTGCGTATAGTATTGAGATTTATTACTTTAAATGATTTTTTTAGTTGGGGGGGTTAAAAAGAAATTTACTCCTGGGTGCCAGATATATACTTTGTACAAATCAGGGTTTTGTAAATCTTACTCAGGGCTGCATTGCTGTCATTTGGTTCACTTGTAAAATTGTAACTTCTAATAGAAATTTTTATAGCTTGACTTAGGTGTATCATATGATCTCTCAGAAACTATTGATGAGTCAAAGTATAAACTTTGCCATCTTTTTTCATCTAGTAAGCCATTTTATCATACCTTCTTGTGAACACACCATAACAGAATATGTTAGGATTATATACAGACGTGTCATTTTATGTATTAATAAGTAATAGGGCACTAACAGGGCTATTTCACAAGTATTTAACAAGCCTTTTATAAAGACACTACCATAATCCAAAAATGTTTTTATGGTAGTCTCTAAAGTGATCTGTAAATACTTTGCATGCATATTAGCAAAATATTTATTTCCTTTATGACACCATAAAGAGAGACGTGTTACGTGTACATGTTCTCCTTTTAGATGTTAATGGTATATTAGGGGCAATAACAAAAATTGCAGCGTCATGAACTCAAATGAAGTTCACAAAGACAACATTAACCACTTGCCCACAGGGCACTTTCACCCCCCTTCCTCACCAGGCAATAACAAAAATTGCAGCGTCATGAACTCAAATGAAGTTCACAAAGACAACATTAACCACTTGCCCACAGGGCCCTTTCACCCCCCTTCCTCACCAGGCCAATTTTCATCTTTCAGTGCTATCGCACTTTGAATGGCACTTGCGCAGTCATGCAACACTGTACCCAAACTAAATAGTTTTTTAATTTTTTTCACAATAAATAAATAAAGCCTGAAAATTAAAAAATGTTTTCATAGTTTGATATAAAATTTTGCAAACAGGTAATTTTGTGCACTGGTGAGGCTGCACTGATGGGCACTGATAGGCTGCACTGATGGGCACTGATGAGGTGCCATTAATAGGCACTGATGAGGTGGCACTGGTGGGTACTGATGAAGAGGCACTGATGAGGCTGCACTAATAGGCGGCACTGATGGGCACTGATAGGCAGCACTAATGGGCACTGATATGTGGCACTAATGGGTACTGACAGGCAGCACTGATAGGCAGCACTGATGGGCACTGGTAGGCGACACTGATGGGCACTGGTAGGCGACACTGGGCACTGGTAGGCGGCACTGATAGGTGACATTGATGAGGAGACACTGGTGGGCACTGATTGGCAGCAGTGGTGGGCACTAATTGACAGCATTGGTGGGCACAGATTGGCAGCAATGGTGGACACATTGGCAGAAGCTGATCATCATCTCTTTTCTCCTCTCCTCACGCTGACATTGTGACAAGGAGCGGTGAAGAGAGCCGCAAACCAACTTCTGTTGACATTGTGATCAGCTGTGATTGGACACAGCTGACCACATGGTAAAGAGCCACTGATTGGCTCTTTACCTCAATCTGTATTCAGCCGTGTCCGGAGGACACTGCGAGCAGAGAGCGTGTGGGTGTGCGGCGGGCGTGATAGCGTGAAAACTGAACTGGAGGACCGCACTGTAGCCATCATTCGGTTATAGTGCAGTTGGCAAGTACCATAGTTAATAAAGGAGGCCTATGTACTGTATCCTTACACTTAGGCCAGCTGTAAAAAATGATTTTTAGGTTCATTAAGGACTATACCAGATGCAGATGGGTGCATTTTTAAACTCAATATAAATTCTGTACAGCATGAATATATTTCAATGAGCCTAGACTGTACCATTGCAGTGGTTTCATGTGTGTTTAAAAAAGCATACCATGCTGCATTTTTCCACACCTAAATCCACTGCAAACGCAAATGCATGTAAAATGCAACTTAGTCAAAAAAATTTTTTTTTAATAAATTACAAAAATATTAAAAACAAATGCTTTGAAAAGGCACTACAAATGTATGTAAATGCGTTGAAAACACATGTAAATGCAGATTCAGAAACACACAGTGAATGCAGGGATTGTGGTGTAAACAAGCCCTCAAACATAATATTAGATGGAGTGTTCCTTGTTTTGTTTCACAAAGGTTTTTATTGGGTTTTTTAAATTTGTTACAAAATAAAGAAATCATTATATACAGATAAGTGCTCCAAACAGTACTTATCAATGAGTGCACTAAAGGCCCGTACACACGATCTGACTTTTTGACAACAAACATGCAAATTAGCTGTTTTGGAGCAACATCTGACCGCGTGTACGCTCCATCGGACAAACTTTTTCTGTTTTCATCAGACTTTTGTTAGCTGTGCGAACGCACAAACTTTCCAGCAACAAAAGTCCGATGGAGCAAAGTCTGATCGCGTGTACACAAAGCCATCGGACTTTTGTACAAACTACACAAAGTACACAGCCGCGAGAATGTTTCCAGCGCGATCCCATCACGCTGGTTCTCTGCGAAAGGGTACTGTACATCTCACGCTGGCTGCAATAGGAAAAACACATTTTCCTATTGCAGCTAGCACGAGAGGGAGTTCCCCTCTGGGAGCATACCAGGCCCTTAGGTCTGGTATGGATCTTAAGGGGAACCCCCTACGCCAAAAAAACGGTGTGGGGGTCCCCCCAAAATCCATACCAGACCCAGCACGCAGCCTGGCCAGTCAGGAAAGGGGGTGGGGACGAGCAAGCGCCCCCCTCCTGAACCATACCAGGCCGCATGCCCTCAACATGGGGGGTGGGTGGTCTGGGGGAGGGGGCGCCCGGCGCCCCCCCAAAGCACCTTGTCCCCATGGCCGTTGGTTGTCGGGTTCTGCGGGCGGGGGGCTTATCGGAATCTGGGAGCCCCCTTTAATAAGGGGGCCCCCAGATCCCAGTCCCCCACCCTATGTGACTGAGTATGGGGTACATCGTACCCCTACCCATTCACCTAGGGAAAAAAGTGTCAATAAAAAAACACTACACGCCTCGCAATGACTTATATAGGCATGGGGCGTGGTCACCGGGTCATGTGGTGACCCCGCCCCCTTATGACGTCACAGTCCCGGGGCATGCTGGGACTGTGACATCATAGGGGGCGGGGTCACCGGATGACATCACCCAGTGACCATGCCCCATGCCTATATAAGTCATTGCGAGGTGCTCACACAGCATTACAGCGGGAGACAGCACCGTGTCAACATCGGAAGAAGAGAAGATGGAAAAAGACGATGAAGAAGACTGGGCCACCGCTAGCAAGAGAGCGGCAAAAGAGCAAAGATAGCGGAGGAGCCCGGCAGAAGATATCGGACACCGGGAGAAGAACCGGACACCGGGAGAAGAGGTCAGAGAGAGCGGAGAAGAACCGGACACCGGGAGAAGAGGCTGGAGAGACCCTCAAAGTCAGAAGAAGACACCCGGAGCTGCCTAATAAATTACTTTAAAAACCTGTATAGTGTGTTTTTTTATTGACACTTTTTTTTTGGCGTAGGGGGTTCCCCTTAAAACCCATACCAGACCTAAGGGCCTGGTATGCCCCTGGAGGGGAACCCATGCCGGTTTTTTATTTAAAATTTGGTGTGGAGTTTCCCCTCATGATTCATACCAAACACAGTGCCTGGCATTGGCGGGGATCCAAGTCGGATCCCCGCACCAGTGTGAACCTGGCTCGCAAGGTGTCAATCTCGCCGATAAAAGCGGCGAGATTGACACAATATCAGACAATACAGAAGTTGACCAAAGGGTGGTGGTAAAGAGCTGAAAAACTATGTGATTTGGTGAAAGTTGGCTGAAAAAGTTCTGCCGTGTGTATGCAACACAAACTTATGGCCAACGCCCTTTGTACAAAAATCCATGGGAAAGTTTGTACTAAATCCTATCATGTGTATGAGGCTTAATAGTGCTATGTGTTTTACTGGAAATGCAATTCACGTGCTAGTAATATAAATAAAGTACAAAGAGTAGGTAAAGAATTACCGTAATCACTAATACTAATACTTACCGTAATACCCAGTGCTGTCAGTAAAGTTTGCAATATTCACTGTCAGTAAATGTCCATGCAAGCAGGAAAATATATTAAACTTCAAATCCAATGTCTGCCATTCATAAATTTCTCAATCCGTGCAATTTTGTCAATATTTGATCCAAATAAATTCTGTGCACTTCGCTGTGCTCAAAGACCCCGTGCTCCATCTATGTGTAGGGTGCCTGTTCAACATGGATATAGACCCACATGACCCTCATGTGGTTCTCCAGTCCTGCCCAGATGCTGGAATTCCTTTGAGGGAGCATGTCCTGCTTTGAGAAGATTCACCACCAGAGGCTGACATATGTGTGTTTACACTAATGGGGCGTACACACGGTCGGACTTTTCAGCTACAAAAGTCCGACAGCCTGTCCCACAGACTTTCGACGGACTTTTGGCGGACTTTCGACGGACTTGCGGCGGACTTTCTAACGAACAGACTTGCCTACACACGATCACACAAAAGTCCGTCGAATTCTTACGTGATGACATACACCGGACTAAAATAAGGAAGTTCATAGCCAGTAGCCAATAGCTGCCCTAGCGTGGGTTTTTGTCCGTCGGACTAGCATACAGACGAGCGGATTTTTCGACCGGACTCGAGTCCGTCGGAAAGATTTGAAGCATGTTTCAAATCTAAAGTCCGTCGGATTTGAGGCTAAAAAAGTCAGTTGAAAGTCCGGAGAAGCCCACACACGATCGGATTACCAGCCAGCTTTAGTCCGTCAGCGTCCGTTGGACTTTTGTAGACGAAAAGTCCGACCGTGTGTACGCGGCATTATGTGCCAGTTATTGCCATGTGTATTGTGCTGTGGAGCAGAGCCTGTCAGTGATTGAGCGATTATACCTTGTGCTGGGGGACAGCACTGTAAAATATCAGCGCAATCTTTTTAGCTTGTTTTAAATAAAATGAGAGACCAATTTGCACTATGAAAGTTTCCTGTGCTTTCTCCTAAATGCCAGAAACTTGGAAAGAGTAAGAGAAAGTTATGCATTAGTTATTAAAGAGGCAGAGAGACACAAGAAAGTTCCTTGTGGTAAAATCCTTTAGAGTGGTGATATCTCCTTTGGAGTGGTGGAACCTTCAAGGATAAAAGTGTGGAGAGAGGAGGAAGGGCGGTGACATTTGGAAAGAGATAAAAGTCCTGGAGTGGAGGAGTGGTGGAACCCTCCTACACATCGTGATCACATTTTTAGACCCAGTGTTAGCCCAGGTTCATACTGCTTTGGGGTTAGAAATTGTGCGATTGCAGCTGAACTCGTACGATTTCAAACCGGCAATGCAGTCTGACTTTAGGGGCGATTTGACAGACATCTGTGCGGGGTCCTGCACAGATGTCTATTCAAATCGCCCCTGAAGTCACCAAAAGTAGTGCAGGAACTACTTTTGGGAACCGGTGCAGCGCGGCAAAGTACCGTACCGTTTCAAATAGTGCCATTTCCGGCAAATCGCATGCCAAATCAGCCCAATGTAAACGTGGGCTAATAGTGGGTCTAAAAATCTGGTGAGTGGCTTGTGCAGGTGGAGGTGATCACGTGGTGATTGAAGCAGAAACACATAGAATACACAGCAATTGAATGATATAAAAAGACATTGGACAAATATTTATTTATTTGTTTAGGATAGGCATGGTTTGCACAGCTTAAAAGCACAGATTGATCCATTTTGAATTTGCACATATATGTAACTGATGCACTTTAAATGAATGGTTTGTACACTGTAAAAGGTTCATATAATCTATGCACTTTATGTAAAAAAAAATATATATATATATATATGATATTGGTGTATGACAGGGGTCTCAAACTGGCAGCCTTCCAGCTGTTGAAAACTACAAGTCTCTTAAGGCATTGCAAGGCTGACAGTTACAAGCATGACTCACACAGGCAGAGGCATGATGGGACTTGTAGTTTCAGAACAGCTGGAGAGCCGCCAGTTTGAGACCCCTGATGTATGATATTGCACTGTTAGGATACTTAGGGATTTTTTAGAGCTTTGTACAACTGCTGGTGGGGATCTTTTAATAGCGTGGGTTTTAATATTTAAAAATTATTCAATATAATTACACTGACTAATTTATTATTCCCTGAAATCTGTGCCCTATGCAGATATTCTTAAGCACAATAAAATTGTGTGAAGGTATGAACTATGAAACTAGAAAAATAATTTAAAATTTTCTTTTTACAATTAAGTCACTAACTATCCTAGCAGAGAACTAGATCTGCATTTATCAGTCCGGACTAGGGATGAGCTTCGAGTTCGAGTCAAACTCATGTTCGACTCGAACATTGGCTGTTCGCAAGTTCGCCGAACAGCGAACAATTTGGGGTGTTCGCGGCAAATTCGAATGCCACGAAACACCCTTTAAAAGTCTATGGGAGAAATCAAAAGTGCTAATTTTAAAGGCTTATATGCAAGTTATTGTCATAAAAAGTGTTTGGGGACCTGGGTCCTGCCCCAGGGGACATGGATCAATGCAAAAAAAACGTTTAAAAACTGACGTTTTTTTCAGGAGCAGTGATTTTAATAATGCTTAAAGTCAAACAATAAAAGTGTAATATCCCTTTAAATTTTGTAGCTGAGGGGTGTCTATAGTATGCCTGTAAAGGGGCGCATCTTTCCCGTGTTTAGAACAGTCTGACAGCAAAATGACATTTCGAAGGAAAAAAGCCATTTAAAACTACTCGCGGCTATTGCATTGCCGGTCCGACAATACACATAGAAGTTCATTGATAAAAACGGCATGGGAATTCCCCACAGGGGAACCCCGAACCAAAATTAAAAGAAAAAAAATGACGTGGGGGTCCCCCTAAATTCCATACCAGGCCCTTCAGGTCTGGTATGGATATTAAGGGGAACCCCGGCCAAAATTTAAAAAAAAAATGACGTGGGGGTCCCCCTAAATTCCATACCAGGCCCTTTAGGTCTGGTATGGATTTTAAGGGGAACCCCGCGCCTAAAACCCTTATCCGAGCACGCAACCTGGCAGGCCGCAGGAAAAGAGGGGGGGACGAGAGAGCAGCCCCCCTCCTGAACTGTACCAGGCCACATGCCCTCAACATTGGGAGGGTGCTTTGGGGTAGCCCCCCAAAACAACTTGTCCCCATGTTGATGAGGACAAGGGTCTCATCCCCACAACCCTGGCCGGTGGTTGTGGGGGTCTGCGGGCAGGGGGCTTATCGGAATCTGGAAGCCCCCTTTAACAAGGAGACCCCAAGATCCCGGCCCCCCCTGTGTGAAATGGCTACCATTTCACTAAAAAACTGTCAAAAATGTTAAAAATGACAAGAGACAGTTTTTGACAATTCCTTTATTTAAATGCTTCTTCTTTCTTCTTTCTTCTATCTTCCTTCATCTTCTTCTTCTGGTTTTTCTGTCTCTTCTGGTTCTTCCTCCGGCGTTCTCGTCCAGCATCTCCTCCGCATCGTCTTCTATCTTCTTCTCCTCGGGCCGCTCCGCACCCATGGCATGGGGGAAGGCTCCCGCTCTTCTCTTCATCTTCTTCTCTTCTTCATCTTCTTCTTCATCTTCTTCTCTTCTTCATTTTCTTCTCCGGGCTGCTCCGCACCCATGCTGGCATGGAGGGAGGCTCCTGCTGTGTGACGGCGTCTCCTCGTCTGACGGTTCTTAAATAACGGGACTTCCCTGTGACGTCACGGGGAATGCCACAGGGAAGTCCCGTCATGTCCCGTGTGTCAGAGGGGGGCGGGGCACCGGGTGGCCCTGCCCCCCGTTATTTAAGAACCGTCAGACAAGGAGACGCCGTCACACAGCGGGAGCCTCCCTCCATGCCAGCATGGATGCGGAGCGGCCCAGAGAAGAAGATGCAGAAGAGAAGAAGAGAAGGAAAGAAGAAGATGAAGAAGAGAAGAAGAAGATGAAGAAGAGAAGAAGATGAAGAGAAGAGCGGGAGCCTTCCCCCATGCCATGTGTGCGGAGCGGCCCGAGGGGAAGAAGATAGAAGACGCTGCGGAGGAGATGCTGGACGAGAACGCTGGAGGAAGAACCAGAAGAGCCAGAAGAACCAGAAGAAGAAGAAGAAGATGAAGGAAGATAGAAGAAAGAAGAAAGAAGAAGCATTTTAATAAAGGAATTGTCAAAAACTGTCTCTTGTCATTTTTAACATTTTTGACAGTTTTTTAGTGAAATGGTAGGGGTACTTTTGTACCCCCTTACCATTTCACACAGGGGGGGCCGGGATCTGGGGGTCCCCTTGTTAAAGGGGGCTTCCAGATTCCGATAAGCCCCCCACCCGCAGACCCCCACAACCACCGGCCAGGGTTGTGGGGATGAGGCCCTTGTCCTCATCAACATGGGGACAAGGTGTTTTGGGGGGCTACCCCAAAGCACCCTCCCAATGTTGAGGGCATGTGACCTGGTACGGTTCAGGAGGGGGGGCGCTCTCTCGTCCCCCCTCTTTTCCTGCGGCCTGATAGGTTGCATGCTTGGATAAGGGTCTAGCATGGAATTTTGGGGGGACCCCACGCCATTTTTTGTCTTTTTTTTTGGCGCGGGGTTCCCCTTAAAATCCCTACCAGACCTGAAGGGTCTGGTATGGAATTTAGAGTCAAATATATTTTTATTAAGTTTGCAAGGTTATACAGAGCCATTTAACATTAGCAAAACGTAGTATAGTATAAAGCGATTAGCATGGTAGAAAACAATTTGTCTGTACACACACTTATACATATAGGGAGCGGAGTATATAAGAATGAGTGTATACCAGTTTGGTTCAGTTTCAATCCCATGGGTAACATATAAACCATGCTACAAAACAACGACTGTTCGTTAATTTCAACGTCTGCTGTTTATATCATAAGAGGGATGGGAAGGAGAGAGTAGTGAAAAGAAGAGAAAGAGAGAGGAGAAGAGGAGAGGAAAGAAGGTGAGAGACGGGTAAGGGTAGGGGGGTCAAGTCAGGCTGGCAGGCCCTGGGGCAACACAATGGGAGCTCTGGGTTGAAATTATTTAGTCAGGTGGCTTTAGGAGACTTTTCAAAGCGTTGGATGTGGCGTAATCAATCCATATTAGCCACATAGTTTGGAATTTATCATAGGTGTCATTATCCAAGGCGATCATCTCCTCCATTCGCATAATATCATTGACAATGGAGACCCAGGAGGACAGTGGTGGGGTAGTAGTAGTTTTCCAGTAGAGTGGTATGAGTTGTCTAGCTGCTGAGAGGAAAAAACGAAGTAGGGATCGTTTCTGAGAGGGTATTGAACCTGGTAACATGGACAGCAGCGCCACTTCTGGTGTGGGTGTCGTGGGTTTATCGTAGAGGCTACTGTATACGGCAAAAACCTGTGACCAAAATGGCTGGATGGCGTTGCAATTCCACCATATGTGGAGATAATTGCCCTCCGGATCTCCACATCTCCAACAGGTCGTGGCAGTAGAGGGAAAAATTTTGTGTAACGATTGGGGGTCTCTGTACCATCGTGCCAAGAGCTTAAAGTTTTTCTCTTGTATATGGCAAGAGATGGAAGACTTGTGTGTGAAGTGAAAAGACTTTTGCCAGTCATCTGGTGAAAGATCCTTGCCTAGGTCAGAGGCCCATCTCCTCGTGTAAGGTGGCAGTTGCTCGTGAGTCAGTGAGTGTAATAGTTTGTAAATGGTGGATAGTAAGTGCCTGGGTGTTTCCGAGAGAGAACACAGCTGCTCATAGTCTGTTAGGGGTCTATGAGTGTAGGTAGAGGAGAATAGGTCAGAGCAAAAGGAGGAGATGCGCAAGGCTGTGAGCCAATTACCTCTGTTTCCCGGGAGAACCGGCGCACCCGTGTTAGGGTGTATGAATGAGTTGGCTGTAGGCCAAGTGTCTCGTGAATATGGGCCCACCAGATTAGAGCCCATACCCTGGGAGAGGTCTGGATGATCGAAGAGCGAAGTCAGCGGTGAGGGGTCAGTAGATAGTATAGGTAATAAACCCTTCTTATACCACAGGTGTAGTGCTGCAGTTGTTAATGGTGAGCGGTTAGTTAGGGTGGAGAACCCTAGACCGTATCCCCAGAGCAGAGCTCGAAGGTCAGAAGTGGAGAGGTCTTGTTCTATGGCAGTGGATGCCTTGGGGAACGGGCGAGGGAACCACTCGAGGATCCGAGATAGGACTGCAGCCCTGTGGTACATTTCGAAGTCTGGGAGGCCAACCCCACCCCGGTTTTTAGGGTATGTCAGCAGAGCATGTCGGATACGAGACATCCCCTGCTGCCAGACAAAGCGTATAGACATAGAACGTAGAGAGGCAAAGAAGCGCTGAGGGATAAGTATCGGAATCGTCTGGAAGACGTATAAAAGTTTGGGGAGTGTATCCATTTTTAATGTATTAATACGGCCAAACCAGGGTAGTGGGGTCTGATTCCATGTATCTAATTCTTTCCGGATTCGGGATAGGAGCGGAGGGTAATTGAGGTTGTAAAGGTCAGCTAGGTTGGATGGGATGGTGACTCCCAGATAGGAAATGCCCTTTGTTCCCCACTGGAATGGGAAATTGGTCCGCAATTGTGTGAGGGTAGAGGGAGTTAGGGATATGTTAAGGGCTTCTGTCTTAGACATATTGAGCTTAAAATTACTTAAGTCTCCAAATCTACGGAACTCCTGCATTAAGGAGGGTAGGGAGGTGTGAGGTTGTTGAATGTAGACAAGGAGGACATCTGCATAGAGTGAGAGTTTTACTTCAGATGATGGCGTCGGTATTCCCATGATGTTATTGTTCTGCCTAATAGCCGTGGCCAAGTGTTCCATCACTAGCACAAAGAGCAAGGGAGACAGCGGGCAACCCTGCCTCGTTCCATTGGATATCACAAGTGGGTCGGATGCGGAACCATTGACCAGTACAGAGGCTGTGGGATGGGAATAAAGCGCCATCACCCTAGATATAAATGAAGGGCCGAGTCCAATCTGTTCTAGAGAGAGGCGTAGAAATTGCCAGTTAACCCGGTCAAACGCCTTTTCCGCGTCAAAAGAGAGGATGCAGGCCTTCAAATTATGTTTGCGGATGTAAGAGATTAGGTGGATCGTTTTTGTGGTATTGTCCCTGGCCTCCCTACCAGGGACAAAGCCCACTTTATCTTTGTGTACAATGGAGGGTAAGAGGGGTGAGAGGCGATTGGCCAGGATCTTGGCAAAAAGTTTAACGTCTACATTTAGGAGGGAGATAGGTCTATAGCTAGTGCACTGGGAGGGGTCTTTTCCGGGTTTAGGTATTACTGAGATGGTGGCGGACAGAAGGGATTTGGAGAGGGGATGTTCGTCATCTAGGTAGTTAAACGCCTCTGCGAGAAGTGGGGCTAATGAATGGGCAAATAGTTTGTAGAATCTGGGCGTGAAGCCGTCAGGTCCTGGGCATGTACCGGATTTCAGTCCTTTAATAGCCAGAAGGAAGTCTGAAGATGTCAGGACTTCCTCTAGAGCCGCGGAAGTGGGGGGATCTATTCGTGGGAGGGCTGTCTCTGAAATATAATTTTCCATGTCTGAGAGTTGTGAGTCTTGTCATGGGGGTTGTTGAGGTCGTGTGGGGAGATTATAGAGTTGAGAATAATAATGTTGAAAAGCATCTGCTATGCCCTTAGGGGTTCTGATCTTTTGTTGGTTCGTGTTGCAAATAAACGGTATGGGGTGCCGAGGGGGACGCGGGTGTAGAACTTTAGCAAGGTGCTGTCCACATTTATTAACTAGCATGTAGTGACGATTTCGACCTTTGTCTCTGGCTATAAGGGTATTTGCATCTAGAATGCGGAGTAAATCTCTGCGGGCGTTGGAGAGATCCACAAAGGTACTATGCGCAAGGTCTTTCTTATGTGTGCTTTCTAAGGTGTGAATAGATGAGAGTAGTTTGACTATGTCGGCCGATCTAGCCTTCTTTAATCGTGCGCCATGTTGAATGAAAATTCCCCGCAACACACATTTCAGGGCTTCCCATTTGGTAAGGGGGTTGGTGTCATCTGAACGGTGGTCATGAATAAAGTTTCGAATTGCCTGCTGGGTGTCTCTCACACAAAGGCTATCTTTTAGCAAGTTGTCTGGTATGGAATTTATGGGGAACCCCACGTCATTTTTTTTTAAATTTTAGCCGGGGTTCCCCTTAATATCCATACCAGACCTGAAGGGCCTGGTATGGAATTTAGGGGGACCCCCACATCATTTTTTTTTTTTTTTTTTTGGTTTGGGGTTCCCCTGTGGGGAATTCCCATGCCATTTTTATCAATGAACTTTTATGTGTATTGTCGGACCGGCAATGCAATAGCCGCGAGTAGTTTTAAATGGCTTTTTTCCTTTGAAATGTCATTTTGCTGTCAGACTGTTCTAAACACGGGAAACATGCGCCCCTTTACAGGCATACTATAGACACCCCCCCAGGTACGAAATTTCAAGGGATATTACACTTTTATTGTTTGACTTTAAGCATTATTAAAATCACTGCTCCCGAAAAAACGTCCCTTTTTAAAAGTTTTTTTTGCATTGATCCATGTCCCCTGGGGCAGGACCCAGGTCCCCAAACACTTTTTATGACAATAACTTGCATATAAGCCTTTAAAATTAGCACTTTTGATTATTCATGTTCGTGTCCCATAGACTTTAACGGTGTTCGCGTGTTCGAACGAACTTTTTTCCTGTTCGCATGTTCTGGTGCGAACCGAACAGGGGGGTGTTCGGCTCATCCCTAGTCCGGACCCATTGCTCCTTTGCAGTAGGATAGAGGGGCCGAGTCAATCTACTGGCTGTATTAATACTCCAAAAATGTAATTATTGGATGCTTAGGGGTTATGATAACATGAGCGGAATATCAGATAGAACAACCAAGAATCTATTAGTCAGATAAGAACAAACCATTGGAGGTAAGAGGGAGTTTTCAAAGTAATTATGGAGTGACATTTTATCAGTCACATAATCTATGCTGAGTTTGGAGCCATCTGGGGAAAGCTGCTTAGTTAAGACCTGGAAATCAAGATAGTGATTGATCAAGATCGCTTTGGATCAATGGATAAGGTCTCGAGATGGATGCCCGATCAAGCCCTCAAGATGGATACTGCTGGATGGGGATGGATGATGCTGGAGATAGATGAAAATGAAGCCCAAGATGGAGGATCAGGATCAGGACGAAGATGAGGATCCATTCTCTCTCTGAGATTCCTATTTTATTTCCAAAATCTAGGGATCAGCCCAGAGGGTGTAGTTTGTAATATTTTTCCACCTCTGATTGGGGGGTAAAATTACAGATTATCTATTTGTTTGCACAGCCCATGGGCCACTAGATGGCTCTCTAATACTTGAAATCTCCTTATTAAGTCTTTTGGGAATACAATCATATTTATTTGGTTTAACAGGATAACCTAAGTGTATCTTTAGATTAATATAAATGTATCAATTTACATAGAGGGTGTATAACCATCTTCATCCAGGGTGTTTGTGGCATTATTTGTTATTTTAATCTTTGGTATATTAGCATCTTAAACAAAAAAGCTAAACGAGGGGGAAAAATGCTATCTAGCATATGTAAATAGAACCTTGTGCTAACACTGCTTACCTATTGGGGTAATGACACTTTAGCCCCTATAATGCATATAAACAAAAAAGGCTCCCAACTGAGAGTTGTGAGGAAAAAAAGATGGCCATAGGAGTGATACAGAATACAGTGTTCAGGTTAACAAAATAGTTTACTTTATTGAGATAAAAAAAGATCATGTAGATCTGCCTCTAAAAAGGAAAGCGTTAATTAAGATCTAAGTCTTGGTGTGTGCATAACAGGCACTTCACAAAGTGACCCTGCAAATATAGCAAATCGGCCCGACGCCAGATAATCATTATACAGGTGTTTAAACCATGGCAAAGCCGTATAATGGTAAAGAAAATTCTATTCTGTACTGGTATATCCACCTGTACAGAGGAACCTGGGTGCTCGAGCCACTCTAGGGTTCAGGAGGAAAGAGAGGGAAGAGGAAAGGAAAGGCTGTAGAGGAAAATATGGAGCTGGATTTAGTCTCTAGACCATCATGCAATAAAGGAATGCCAATAACTTAGGTGTAATCCAAGTCCGATAAACTATTTAGTTCCAAAGTAGACATTTGTCACAATTCCACAGTGGCAGTTCATTTAAAAGTGAGCGCATTGGGCCAAAAACAGTTCCCATGGTTAACTGCCCCAATATGTTGGAATGACACATAGATCCTCGTCAAGATTCCTTATCACTTTCAGTGCACATTAAAGCAGTCAATAGCTTATTTGAGGAAGTGCCATAGCTAGGATCGATAAGACACAAAGGTCTGCTATGTTCATAGTCACCACAGTCGGCTATACTGCCATACATATGGGGTGTATAGACAATTTGCAGATCGGCTAATTATGCTTTAGATGGTGAACAACCAATCTAGTCTTACCGGCCATAGACGTTCTTAAAACCACATGATTGGCCAGGTAAAAGGAAGGGGAATAAAGGTACGTTAACCCTGTAGTATCCTGCACTTAGGCAGTTCACTCTCCTTTGTGCTTAATCCTGTAAGTGGGTCAATGCATTGCACCGTTTTGGTCATAAAAGCATCCTCGTTGTACTGCCTAGACGTTCCACAGTCTCCACAGCTGTCTCACCATCCCTAGCTTGTACTAGCTCCCTTCTGGGACATGCTGTATGTGGCGTCACGTGATGCTGATGACCTCAATGCGTTTCCCTTTGGGATCGCGTAGCTTCGTCTGTACGTTGGGGTGCTTCACCGGCAGTTCCTTATCACGGCGTCCCCGCCACGGCTTGTATCCACCCCAATGTCAATTCTTAAAGGAATATGCTGCTTTAGTCTCTTTAGTCACATACCAAACTTTTCATTTATATAGATAGACTCAAAAGGGTTTTCTACATATATTAGGAAATATTAGGGAATATTCGTAGAAAAATAAAAAAAGATGAAAAAATTAAGAAAGAGAAAAGGGAAAAAATTATCACACTAGAGGGAAGAATGTAGAAGGGGATTACACTGGACACATAAAGATATTAAAGATATTAATTTAACACGGGGGACATAAACAGGCAGACATGAACATCATAATTCTATGTAGACATAGGGCTCTGCACGGAACTTGGACCCTAAAACGGGAGCCTACAAAAGGATACACAAGACTCTAAAGAGCACCCCCTGAATATTATCCAAAAATATATCAAAACGGTGGTAATAATGATAGTGAGGTTCTACTCTTCAAAGCACCTATATGTGAGGAATATATTCCTTACAGGGTATTGATCATTACTAGTTTTTATTAGTTTTGAATGTGGATGGCTATAGGTGAGGACTCCGGAACACCAGAATATAGGGACAAACTTATCCAACAGTGGGTACAGGGGACTCCAAAAAAACTGTAAATTCAAGTCGGTGTTCAAGCCAAAGGGGATCAGAGATTTTAACCTGTAAAGCCACCATTTTTCTTTTTGTAGTAAGATCAGGTTCAAGTCACCGCTTCTTAGTGGCGATTTACCTACATAAATGCCCTTCACGGACATGCCATCCATTTTCCCATCATGGTACTGGGCAAAATGTAAAGCTAGGGGCTTTTCAGGGTCCTTGGTTTTAATTTCCCATATGTTCCCGGATACGTATCTTTAAAGGGTGTTTTGTTTTGTCTATATACATTTTTTTACATGGGCAAGTTAACATATATATTACCCTAGCTGTAGAGTGATTGATGAGATCACGTATCTAAAAATCTTGCTCATCCAATGCATCCGTGATTGCATCAGTCCTATCCACATGTGGGCAAATTTAACATCGCCCACATGGGAACATTCCTACACTCCTCGGGTATTCTGATAGCCATGGTGTATCCAGTTCTTTTCTAAATTCAGATTGAATCAACATGTCCCCTACATTTCTGGCTCCTCTGGCTACCACCTTAGGGGATGGGCCAACTATATTGGCCAGACTGGGGGTAATAGTTAGGAAATTCCAATGTTTCTGGGGAATATCCCAAACAGTGTTCTATTGGGTGCCAAATTGGGTGATTACTCTCAAAGGGACCCTGTATTTCCTGTCCTGCATTTCTCACATTCGTAGCTCCTCGTGTGACTTTCAGGAGCTCCTCTCGTTTCGCTACTTTGCTTTTTCACTTTTCTATGCTAATCATGTGTGTATCCTCGTTCCCAGAATCTTCTGTATAGCTCCTTGCTTTAGTTCTTGTAGTCATTCATTTTGGTGCAGTTACGTTTCACTCAAAGGAACTCCCCAACTGGGATTCCATCTTTTAACCACTTTGGATGGTGACTGTTAGGGATGAGCCCAATGTTCGAGTCGAAAGTAAGTTCGACTCAAACATCAGGTGTTCGTCTGTTCACCGAACAGCGAACATTATGCGGTGTTCGCGGAAAATTTGAAAGCCGCCAGAACACTGTTAAAGTCTATGGGACACTAACATGAAAAATCAAAAGTGCTAATTTTAAAGGCTTATATGCAAGTTATTGTCATAAAAAGTGTTTGGGGACCTGGGTCCTGCCCCAGGGGACATGTATCAATACAAAAAAGTTTTAAAAAAACAGACGTTTTTTCGGAAGCAGTGATTTTAATAATGCTTAAAGTGAAACAATAAAAATGAAATATTCCTTTAAATATCGTGCCTGGGGGGTGTCTATAGTATGCCTGTAAAGTGGCGCAGTTTTTCCGTGTTTAGAACAGTACCACAGTAAAATGACATTTTTAAAGGAAAAAAAAGTCATTTAAAACTGATCACGGCTGTAATGAATTGTCGGGTCTCGGCAATATAGATAAAACTCATTGAAAAAAATGGCATGGGGTCCCCCCAGTCCACTACCAGGCCCTTTGGGTCTGGTATGCATATTAAGGGAAACCCCAAACCAGAAATTGAAAAAAAAAATAGCGTGGAGGTCCCCCCAAAATCCATACCAGGCCCTTCAGGTCTGGTATGGATATTAAGGGGAACCCTGTGCCAAATTTTAAAAAAGGCATAGGGGTCCTCCCCAAATCCATACCAGACTTCAAGAGTCTGGTATGGATTTTAAGGGGAACCCTGTGCCAAATTTTTAAAAAAATGGCATAGGGGTCCCCCCAAAATCCATACCAGACCCTTATCCAAGCACGCAACCTGGCAGGCTGCAGGAAAAGAGGGGGGCGAGAGAGCACCCTCCCTCCTGAACCATACCAGGCCACATGCCCTCAACATGGGGAGGGTGCATTGGGGTCTGACCCCAAAGCACCTTGTCCCCATGTTGATGGGGACAAGGGCCTCATCCCCACAACCCTTGCCTGGTGGTTGTAGGGGTATGCGTGTGGGGGGCTTATCGGAATCTGGAACCCCCCTTTAACCTGGGGACCCGAGATCCTGGCCTCCCCCCCATGAGAATTGGTACTGGGGTACATTGTACCCCTATCATTTCACAAAAAATGTCAAAAATGGTAAAAAAGCTTGGGACAAGTCCTTTATTAAAAGATAAAAAAATAAAAATGTCCCGTAATGTAAATCCACACTGCCCAACAGACCAAAAAAAAAAAAAAAAAGCAACAGTTCCACCTCAATGGGAGGCTCCCGCCGAATGACGCTTCTTCTGGGTGCCAGTTGTTATATAGCCGAGGGCGGGGGCACCCAGTGACGTAAACGGGTGACCCACCCCCCCTCTGATGCCACAGGGGCTTCCCCATGGCTTCCTTTTGGCTTCAGAGGGGGCGGGGTCACCCGGTGACGTAAACAGGTCACCCCGCCCACCTCTGATGCCACAGGGGCCTCCCCATGGCTTCCCTGTGGCGTCAGAGGGGGCAGGGTCACCGGTTTACATCACCGGGGGCCCCCACCCTCAGCTATATAACAGCTGTCACCATGAAGGCGGAGGTGTTGCGTTTTTTCTTTTTTCGGCTCATCGGTGGCAGGATAGAAGATGAATGGACATCGCGGGACATTTTTCTTTTTTTATCTCTTAATAAAGGACTTGTTCCAAGCTGTCTCTTGTCTTTTTTTCAATTTTTGACACTTTTTTTGTGAAATGGTAGGGGTACCCTACAACCACCGGGCAAGGGTTGTGGGGATGAGGTCAGACCCCAAAGCATCCTCCCCATGTTGAGGGCATGTGACCTGGTACGGTACAGGAGGGGGGGTGCTCTCTCTCGTCCCCCCTCTTTTCCTGTGGCCTGCCAGGTTGCATGCTCGGATAAGGGTCTGGTATGAATTTTGGGGGGACCCCTACGCCATTTTTTTTTTAAATTTGGCGCAGGGTTCCCCTTAATATCCATACCAGACCTGAAGGGTCTGGTATGGATTTTGGGGGGACCCCCACGCATTTTTTTTTTTACATTTTTGTTTTTTTTAAAGAGTTTTATCTATATTGTCAAGACCCGACAATTCATTACAGAATACAGACATTTCCTTTAGAAATGTCATTTTGCCGTGGAACTGTTCTAAACACGGGAAAAATGTGCCACTTTACAGGCACACTATAGACACCCCCCAGGCACAGATAGGTACTTGAGTAGGATTCCACCAGGCCTTGGATTGATCAAGAATTGTAGCTTTAGGGTATGCTGCAACGTCTGGGGCACCCATTCCGGCAGATTTTGAAGGGGTGCACAGGATATGGCGTTTGAGCCTGGATCGTTTGCCGTTCCAGATGAAGGATACCAGGGTCACTTGTATCTCCACAAATAATGAGATTGTATTGGCGATATGGGTGGAGTTTGTTGATGACAGCCTTGTAAAACTGTCTTTGATGGGAGTTGGGTGCGTAGATATTAAAAAGGGTCAGAGGTTGGTTTTTAAAGGATGCAGATAGAATAATATATCTTCCACCAATGTTGGTTTCAACATGCCATAGTTGGAAGAACAGAGAGGCTTTAACGGCAATCATTATGCCAGCTTTTTTCTTAGTGGCATTGGCATAGAAATGAGAAAATTGTTTGTGGGAACATTGAGGGGGATTACGAGAAGAGAAATGCTTTTCTTGTACGCAGAGTATATCTGTCATGAACAGGTGTGACCAGAACTGCGTGGGCTGCAACAGAGGGAACCAAACGCATGCAACGTGAAATATTGTAGTTTATTAAGGTGAGTGAATATAAATATAAAACACCTCCAATACAACACAGTGCACAACAATCCAACAACCAGACAGAGACCCACAAATAACAGACTAAATAAGTATATACAACAGATAGGAAATACCAGAAGGACAATAACAAGGCAAGTGTGTGAGTGCTTGCCGGGTATAAGTACACATCTCCTGCAATTAGCCTCAGGTGAAGCCTGATCGCAAGGGATAATGTTGGCTCCACACTGCCAGGAGACACCCGCTGGTGGACACCAGTACTGCGGTCCAAAGATCAGACAGTGCCACCAGCAGGTGAAACCTATCCTGACAGTACCCCCCTCGAAGGAGCGGCCTCCGGATGCACCAACTAGCCGAAGCTGTAAAAAGTCAATGGCATCAAGCTGGGCAGTGGGCAGAGGCATATCAAGCTGAGCATGTAAAAAGTCCAAGGCATGAAGCCGGGGCAGCGGGCAGAGGCACACCAAGCTGGACATGTAAAAAGTCCATGGTATTAAGCCGGGCAAGGGGCAGAGGCACATCAAGCTGGGTAGCGGAGAGCAGCACATCAAGCCGGGCAGTGGGCAGTGGCTCATCAAGCTGGGCAGCGGGCACAGGCACATCAAGCTGGGCAGCAGACACAGGCACATCAAGCTGGGCAGCAGGTAGCGGCACATCAAACTGGGCAGCGGGCACAGGCACATCAAGCAGGGAAGCAGGCACAGGCACATCAAACTGGGCAGCGGGTACAGGCACATCAAGCTGGGCAGCGGGCACTTTAAGCTGGCTGGCAGACACATCAAGCTGGGCAATGGGCATATACACATCAAGCTGTACAGTGGGCACAAACACATCGAGCTGGGCAGCGGGCACAGACACATCGAGCTGGGCAATGGGCACTTTAAGCTGGGCAGCGGCACATCAAGCTGGGGAGCAGGAACAACAAGCTGGACAACAGGCACATCAAGCTGGGCAGCAGACACAGGCACATCAAGCTGGGCAGCAGGTAGCGGCACATCAAACTGGGCAGCGGGCACAGGCACATCAAGCAGGGAAGCAGGCACAGGCACATCAAACTGGGCAGCGGGTACAGGCACATCAAGTTGGGCAGCGGGCACTTTAAGCTGGCTGGCAGACACATCAAGCTGGGCAACGGGCATATGCACATCAAGCTGTACAGTGGGCACAAACACATCGAGCTGGGCAGCGGGCACAGACACATCGAGCTGGACAGCAGGTAGCGGCTGCGCGCACATCAAGCTGGGCAGCGGGCACATCGAGCTGGGCAGCGGGCACAGGCACATCGAGCTGGGCAGCGGGCACTTTAGGCTGGGCAGCGGACAGAGGCACATCAGGCTGGGCAGCGGACAGAGGCACATCAGGCTGGGCAGCGAACAGAGGCACATCAGGATGGGCATTGGACAGAGGCACATCAGGCTGGGCAGCAGACAGAGGCACATCACGCTGGGCAGCAGGCTCTAGGGTCATCTGGCTGGGTAGCAGGCTCCTGGTCATCTGGCTGGGTAGCAGGTTTTGGGTCATCTGGCTGAGCAGCAGGCTCCAGGTCATCTGACTGGGCAGCAGGCTCTGGATCATCTAGCTGGATAGCAGGCTCCGGGTCTTCTGGCTGGGCAGCAGGCTCTGGGTCATCCGACAGCATACACTGAAACATCAGGCCGGGCAGCGAGCACCGTATCAGCAGGCTGGGTAACAGGCACCAGCTCAACAAGCTGGGTAACAGGCACCGGCCCAGTAGGCTGGGTAATGGGCACCGGCTCAGCAAGCTGGGCAGCGAGCACTGACTCAGCAAGCCGGATGTCGCGTACCGGTTCAACAGGCCGAGTAACGGACACTGGTTCAGCAGGCTTGGTAACGAGCACCGGCTCCACAGGCTGGGTAACAGGCAGTGGCTCCACAGGCTGGGTAACAGGCACCGGCCCAGCAGGCTGGGATATGGACACTGGAACTTCAGGCTGGGAAATTGACACTGGAACTTCAGGCTGGAACACAGACACCGGAACTTCAGGCTGGGACACGAACACCGGAACTTCAGTCTGGAACACGAACACCGGAACTTCAGGCTGGGACACGGGCACTGGAACTTTAGGCTGGGATACGGTCACCGGAACTTCAGGCTGGAACACGGGCACTGGAACTTCAGGTTGGGCAGCAGGCAGGAAGTTGGCAGGGTTAGGTGGGTCTTTAGGTTCAATACCATCAGAGACTAACCTGACCCCATTGGTAATCATGGAGGTAGACTGAAGCAGGTCGGCCAGTGCGGAAGCAGGCTGGAGCTGGGATAATGGCAGGATTGTATGGGTCAGAAAGAACTTCAGTTTTTTCTTCCGTTTAGCCACTGAAGTTCTGTAGGTGACTGCAGGGCTGTAAGTAAGGGGTAAAGCAGATTGAAAAGAAGGGCTGGCATATGGTAAGGAAGAGGGAACGGTGGCTAGAGGAAGTTTTTGTGGAGTTGTTGTAGGCAGCAGAGAAGAGGCAGGTGGATTAAAGGCAGGAAAGGTGCAGCGAGTAGAAATGGGGTATTGATATTTGGTAGGAAGCAGAGTATATTGGGCTGAGACTGAGGTTTCCGTGGGTGATGGGGGAAAGACTTTTGGGTAGGCAGGTGTCTGGTAGCAGGAATGACAAACAAGATATTTGGGGGGCACACCCTAAAAGATGCATTAAAGATGGTGCAGCCATAAGACCATACAGTAGAAGAAAATATTACAGAGCACACATGCAAAAAAGACATTTACCTCCAGCAAGGCTAGTTTAAAACACCTAAACATTTTCAAAAAAACATTATCAAAAAATATGGGGATTTGGTCACACCATATTGCTATATGTATGTAGCGCTGGTAGATTTATGATCTACCATCTGATAGGTAAATTTAGTGAATTGCACGTTATAGGAAGTTAGATTTGCCTCTGTTCCAGCTTGGCTGACGTTGCGGGTGGTTCCACATTGTAAAGCAACGTGTTGAAGCGGATGAGTGCTCCTCTGTCCCGGAGACAAATCGGTGGAGGTGGTCCTCCGAGTTGCATTCTAGAGAGGGTATTTATGGGACAGACGCCATGTTTAGGGGTTCGTTTTCAGCCACCTGCTGGCCCTCCTGGCCGACAGGTATGTGTTAGAGTACCACCTCGTGGTCCTCCGTTCCGGAGGCCCACGTCACTGCGGCGCGTGGGTGGGCCCAGAAGCCTGTCTGGGGCCTACCACAGCAGCCGAGGAATGGTCCTGAGCTGTCTATCCAGAGTGAGGAAGCTGGACAACCGAGGAGATCCCAGGGGAGGACCCGTCATGGAAGGATCATGCAGATTGCTGGTCTGGAGAGGGGCCTGGTGACCCGGTTGGAGGACATATCCTAAAGCAATTCTATTGCATAGTACTGCCGGGTTGGCTTAGAGGTCCAAGTACTGTGTCTCACATTCATCGCTAACCAATACATCCTGTGGCAGAGGATCGTACGGGTTCAAGCAAGTCTGTGGCAGAGACTTTTGTTCGTGCTACGTACTGGCTGCTAGGCAAGTGAGAGAGGCCTATCCAGGCGAGCAAAGATCGTGTCCCGCAAAGGGGATTGCATTCAATTACAGTATTCAACCTTAAAGGATGTTCTAAAGAAACCTAAAGAAAGGTATTTGAGCTTCCCTGCCTTTTTCCTCCTGCCTCTTTCCTGCTACTTCCTTCATTACTTGGTTCAATAAAGCATTGAAAACGTACTCAAGTGTTGGTGCTTATATCGTCCAGAGGTAAACTCAACAGAACCCTAGACCCGGTGACGGTGAAACATAGGTATTGAGAGTGAAGGTAACAGCTCGCTTTAAACCAGCAGCTCCACCGAGAGTTAGTGCTACATGTAAATAAAGGATGTTAATATTGCCCGCCTACCAAAACATCACTCTGCGCCCTGGACTAAAACACAAACGGTATTGATGTAGTCTAAACAAAAAAAGCAGCTACTTAAATGGTTAAATATAAATAAAGGCAATAATAAAAGTCTTAAATAAATAGTCTCTTTAAATATTGCTGCAGCACTTCATGTCCAAGACTCAAGGACACGCTTTCATATATAGTTCTTATATGAGAAATTTTGCAGCAGTAGCGGAGATCTACAATAGCTTCAGCTGTGTTCTGTAAAGGGGGGGGGGTCTTCCACCAAACACTTCACCACGTGAGGGGAACCTCCCCAATGTGAACGCACTCACCAGAAAAACAGCAATCAAGAGCCTTGGATAATAATAGTAGTTCTCCACCACTCCTAAAGGACCACCAGATGTCAGTAACGCTCTCTGTAGCTCCAGTAAAACATATGGGAGGAATAGAATGTCCACATCGTGTGATATTGCTTAAAACGTTTATTCAACTAAAACATCCAAAACAACCCCCCACATGAATATGCGTACCAGAGAGTAATAAAATAGAGCAAAATGTAAAGTGCACTGTGCCTGTGAAATCTCCCAGTCACCGGATATGCTTCCTGGTTCCTCCGTGGTCCGTGGAGCGCACTTCACTTCTGGTAGATCACGTTACTGACGCGTTTCGTCACTTCCGGACTTCGTCTGAGGGCGTGATCTAACATGCGAGTGGCCGGTATTTATGTGAGCGACAGATGCAGCAGCTAATCCAAAGGAACATGATGCTACGTGGCCATTAGACTCTGTGTTCTAATCACTGTCAGCAGTGAGTGAACGATCACAAACAAGCATCTTATCCTACAAACAATGTTAAATTGGCCCTGGACAAGCGCCATACCGGACTACATAGGAAGATGACCTTGAATCAATATGGGAAATACATAAAATTACTATGCATAAACAATGTTAAAAATAGAGAGCTGCCGATTAATCCTAATACATAACCGGCAATGAGATATGCAAACTGCTAGTGGGATAAATCCAAATTACAACATGCATGCTCATTCATCCATCCCAATACACAGAAAAAATCCGCTATAGTAAAGTACCAGAGATGGAAGAAAAAATAAATTGTCTTATGTGGCGTGTACAAAATAGGATAATTGTATACCTACATAAATGTGTATATTAACCACTAGACATAGGTGCAAACAAATGCATGTGAATGGGATGAAAAAATGCATATAGAATATAACCGCATGTCGTTTGTATCTAAAATTGCTGCATAATTAAAACTGCGTCAAGCACAGTGGACAAAGGAATATAAAAATATGTAGCATATAAATTAAAATGTATGGAAAATGAAATATATACAAATCAATGACCTACAATACCCCAAGATGTATCAAAGTATAAACAATGGGGCCAAGAAAGGAATATAATAAGCGCACCCAGATTACTAAAATTATATTAAAAGTAAAATTATATTTATAATCATCTGAAATATAATGGTTTAGACAATCATAACAACAATCATAAACAGGAAGGGAATTGGTTAGGTGTCACTGATGAAACAATTAATGTCTAACTCTATGTTTAGAGTTATCCTATTTTGTACACGCCACATAAGACAATTTATTTTTCTTCCATCTCTGGTACTTTACTATAGCAAATTTTTTCTGTATATTGGGATGGATGAATGAGCATGCATGTTGTAATTTGGATTTATCCCACTAGCATACCCCATTGCCGGTTATGTATTAGGATTAATCGGCAGCTCTTTATTTTTAACATTGTTTATGCATAGTAATTTTATGTATTTCGCATATTGATTTAAGGTCATCTTCCTTCGTAGTCGGGTATGGCGCTTGTCCAGGGCCAATTTAGCATTGTTTGTAGGATCAGATGCTTGTTTGTGACCGTTCACTCACTGCTGACAGTGATTAGAACACAGACATGAGTCAAATGGCCACATAGCGTCATGTTCCTTTGGATTGGCCGCTGCACCTGTCGCTCACATAAATACCGGCCACTCGTATGGTAGATCATGCCCTCAGACGAAGTCCGGAAGTGATGAAACGCGTCAGAAATGTGATCTACCAGAAGTGACGTGTGCGCTCCACGGACCAGGGAGGAACCAGGAAGTATATCGCTGTAGTTGCACACAGCGAACGCTCCTAACGGCTTTCCGGTGACCGGGAGATTTCACAGGCACAGTGCACTTTACATTTTGCTCTATTTTATTACTCTCTGGTACACATATTCATGTGGGGGGTTGTTTTGGATGTTTTAGTTGAATAAACGTTTTAAGCAATATCACACGATGTGGACATTCTATTCCTCCTATATGTTTTACTGGAGCTACAAAGAGCGTTACTGACATCTGGTGGTTGTTTAGGAGTGGTGGAGAACTACTATTATTATCAAAGGCTCTTGATTGCTGTTTTTCTGGTGAGTGCATTCACATTGGGGAGGTTCCCCTCACGTGGTGAAGTGTTTGGTGGAAGACCCCCCCTTTACAGAACACAGCTGAAGCTATTATAGATCTCCGCTACTGCTGCAAAATTTCTCATATAAGAACTATATATGAAAGCGTGTCCTTGAGTCTTGGACATGAAGCGCTGCTGCAATATTTAAAGAGACTATTTATTTAAGACTTTTATTATTGCCTTTATTTATATTGCTATATGGTGCTAAGCCCACTTACTGCGACAAAGTACCCCATGATTAGTGGGTCCTACACTATTCATAGATTGGGAGATCCTGCTTCTCTGAACCATGAGAGCAATACACTCTTCTAAATGGGAGAATCTTGAGGTCTCCACCCATGACACAAGTGGACACTAATGAGAGGTACTCAATGAGGGAAGCTGACTGAGGCTGAATGCATTGTATCAGACCATGCTTGGAATACTAGTTGAACAAAATGCGGTTCACATGCTGCCTGTCTGATAAGGGACTGCACTGAGTTAACACACTCTACTAGCACCTGTTGGGAACAAGCTGAATAGTGCTCAAAAAAGTATGCAGAATCATCCTCCAAAAGCCACACTAGTGATTCAACCTGATCAACATTGAAAGGGGGAGAAAAATCATCACTGCCCTTTGCAATACAGGACAGGGCTAGCCCTGCACACATCTGAGTAATGTGAGTAGAGACCGTACCTATTATAATGACATTTGGTGTGCAATCAACAAGTAACACAGAAGATAGCAATATATTCCAATATCCTATCTGGTGATCAGTAGAAGCTGAGAGGTTTACAGTACCAAAACAAAAAGAGCAAAATGGTATTTTGCTAATAAGTATGCTTAGCACCCTGTGTATCTTGGAAGTGTGAATTATAAAGAATGGACACAGCCAATCACATGTTTAAAGAGCCACGGACGCTGCACTTTCCACAGATCGGGGTCGTGCCATGTCCTAGCAACATGGCACGGCCGCGATCACCACGCTGCGTGCCCCCATGGGCGCACGGGAGCGTCCGTTCTGGGACACCGCCATATGACGGTGTCCCAGAACAAGAGCCGCACCGCCCTGTAGTCATTTGACGGTGGGCGGGTGGCAACCAGTTAAGGATAATTGAAATCTATTGTTCATTGTAATAAATGTGCCCATGCATTGAATTGCTCTGTATGCAAACTTTGTGGGTAGAGAAAATTGCAGCACTGAGATAGGTAAACATTCATAGTTACATAGTTACATAGTAGGTGAGGTTGAAAAAAGACACAAGTCCAACCTATGTGTGTGATTATATGTCAGTATTACATGTATATCCCTGTATGTTGCGGTCGTTCAGGTGCTTATCTAATCGTTTCTTGAAACTATCAATGCCCCCCCGCTGAGACCATCGCCTGTGGAAGGGAATTCCACATCCTTGCCACTCTTACAGTAAAGAACCCTCTACGTAGTTTAAGCTTAAACCTCTTTTCTTCTAATTTTAATCAGTGGCCATGAGTCTTGTTAAACTCCCTTCTACAAAAAAGTTTTATCCCTATTGTGGGGTCACGAGTATGGTATTTGTATAGTGAAATCATATCCCCTCTCAAGCGTCTCTTCTCCAGAGAGAATAAGTTCAGTGCTCGCAACCTTTCCTCATAACTAATATCCTCCAGACCCTTTATTAGCTTTGTTGCCCTTCTTTGTACTCGTTTCATTTCCAGTACATCCTTCATCCTTCCTGAGGACTGGTGCCCAGAACTGGACAGCATACTCTAGGTGCGGCCAGACCAGAGTCTTGTAGAGCGGGAGAATTATCATTTTATCTCTGGAGTTGATCCCCTTTTTAATGCATGCCAATATTCTGTATGCTTTGTTAGCAGCAGCTTGGCATTGCATGAACCTATCATCTACTAGGACCCCCAGGTTGTTTTCCATCCTAGATTCACCCAGAGGTTCTCCCCCCAGTGTATAGATTGCATTCATATTTTTGCCACCCAAATGCATTATTTTACATTTTTCTACATTGAACCTCATTTGCCATGTAGTTGCCCACCCCATTAATTTGTACAGATCTTTTTGCAAGGTTTTCACATCCTGCAGAGATGTTATTGCCCTGCTTAGCTTAGTATCGTCCGCAAATACAGAGATTGAACTGTTTACCCCATCCTACAGGTCGTTTATGAACAAATTCAATAGGATTGGTCCCAGCACAGAACCCTGGGGGACCCCAATACCCACCCCTGACCATTCAGAGTACTCCCCATTTATCACCACCCTCTGAACTAGCCCTTGTAGACAGATTTAATCCTTGTACTCACCCTATGGTCAATGCCAACTGACCTTTTTTTGTACAGTAAACGTTTATGGGGAACTGTGTCAAATGCTTTTGCGAAATCCAGATACACCACGTCTACGGGCCTTCTTTTATCTAGGTGGCAACTCACCTCCTCATAGAAGGTTAATAGCTTGGTTTGGCAAGAACGATTCTTCATGAATCCATGCTGATTACTGCTAATGATACCGTTCTCATTACTAAAATCTTGTATATAGTCCCTTATCATGCCCTCCAAGAGTTTACATACTATTGATGTTAGGCTAACTGGTCTGTAATTCCCAGGATGTATTTTGGGCCCTTTTTAAATATTGGTGCTACATTGTTTTTTCTCCAATCAGCTGGTACCATTCCAGTCAGTAGACTGTCAGTAAAAATTAGGAACAATGGTCTGGCAATTACTTGACTGAGTTCCCTAAGTACCCTCGGGTGCAAGCCATCTGGTACCGGTGAGTTATTAATGTTAATTTTCCCAAGTCTAATTTAAATTCCGTCCTCTGTTAACCATGGAGGTGCTTCCTGTGATGTGTCATGAGGATAAACACTGCAGTTTTGGTTACTGAAGCCCCCTGATTCCCTCGTGAAGACTGAGGAGAAGAATAAATTCAATACCTTCGCCATCTCCCCATCCTTTGTAACCAGATGTCGTTCCTCATTCTTTATGGGGCCAATATGGTCTGTCCTCCCTTTTTTACTGTTTACATACTTAAAGAATTTCTTGGGATTTTTTTTGCTCTCCTCCACTATGTGTCTTTCATGTTATATCTTAGCCGTCCTTATTGCACCCTTACATTTCTTGTTGCATTCTTTATAAAGTCGGAATACTGATGATCCCTCAACCTTGTATTTTTTGAAGGCCTTCTCCTTTGCTTTTATAAGCATTTTTAAATTGGAGTTAAACCATCCAGGACTTTTGTTCGCTCTTTTAAATTTCTTACCCAATGAGATGCATTGGCTAATGCCCTTATTTAATATGCTCTTAAAGCAAACCCATTTCTTCTCTGTGTTCTTTGTTCCTAAGATTTTATCCCAATTTATGCCTTCTAGCAAGGTTCGTAGTTTAGGGAAGTTGGCTCTTTTGAAATTCAGAGTCTTTGTATTCCCCTTATGTTTCCTATTTGTGTGATTTATACTGAAGCCAATTGACCTGTGATCGCTGTTACCTAAATAGCCCCGTATTTCCACATCCGTGGAATCCATTCATGTGACTATAGATTTTGGCCTATCTGACTTATATTTCAGTTTCCTTCAAAAGTCATATTTTATAGTTTAAAATCATAAATCATATGTCATAATTTAAATAATAGAGACTCTGACATACCCTAACTGGATGGCATTTATTTTGCTAGATTTGTGTGCATTATAAACAATTGCCATGCATTTTAATGATCTTCTGCAGCCTCTTTGTAGCATGAAATGCTATTAACAGGTTAAAGCTTATATAAGATTTTAGTTAATGAGTTTACATATACTTTTTTATGCTTTAGTATTATGTTATTAAATATTACTTAATGATGTTTAGTAAACTAGAATATTCTACTTAAATAAAGTTTTTTTTAAACATTTTTTTTTAATGAAAAATGTGCGACCCCAAACCCTCCATGCAGGTCACTCACCTAGGTGAATGACATGCAAAGTGCTTGCTGTGGCTCCTGGGATATGCACATTACATATCCCAGGAGCCATAGCCCTTCATTCACAAGGGAGGAGAGAGGTGTGCCAAGCACAGTGTTATCGGAAGGGGCACCCGTTAAATCTGGCCTCTTGATGATGTCACAAACAACATGGTGGTTCGGGACTGAGGGGTGGCAGAAGACAAGAGGATGTCAGTGGGACAACGCTGGATACTCTGGGTGGGTGAGTATCTAAAATGTGCACAACAAACCACCCAGTAAGAGGGGGTAAAAAAAATTGTGGGGGCTTTAAATGTGGCTAAAAGTGAATGGTGTTGTCCTTCGCGCTTGTGGTGAGACAAAAAGTGAATGTGGTGACAATACCAAAATATTGAGATATCATAAAATTAATAAAAATAATCATAAAAAAATCCTGAAATATAATAATTATGATGATACCTTAAATAAAGTTGCAGCAAAAACACCAAGTGTTCACATTGCACTCAAAGACTAAATAGAAAGTAAAGGTTTTTGCGCATCAAATCTATCATAAATAAAAAATGTCAAATAACTCTCATAAATAATCGCTAAATAATGTGTCTAAAAATGTGCAAAAATATGCAAAATATATAATGTGCAAAATATATAAATATTAATGTTAAAAGTGAAAGTGTATCATTCAAAAAGAGTAATAAAATTCATAATATCCAATAAATATGTGAAAAGATATTGAAGACACAGATGTCAGTGTGCAAAAATCCAAAAAAAACTAAAATATTACACCCCAAAAAAATTATATATTATAACTGTTAAAGTGAAAAGTCCATAAGGAGTGAATATTGTCTTCTGGGGTAATGTAAATAGAGAGATGTGGATATCTGGTGGTAATGTTGACGTTTCTCTTCATATATGAACTGCCAGCCCTGCGGGCTCTCTAAACTCTCACCTTAAGTAAAGAATTTTCATGCATCAAAGTAGTGATGTGCGTTGCCACATGCTGGTGTGATGATGGCTGAATTCTCCTCTCAGTATAGCAGGCACCTATTGAAAAAAAGGGGGGTATTTCCACCCAGGCTGTGCCGGCCCGATGGGAGGAGGGGGAGGAGAGAGGAGGCCTCTAATGGTGTAGTATTTTAAGTATACTTTATTTGTCAATTTTAAAAAAGTGGCCTCTTACATTAAAATCAAAGTTTAAAAGCATAAAAAGAGAAGGAGCGGCGTCCGAGGCGCCTCCTTACGTGACTTCCGGTAAAGTCTGCTCTCTGCCACGCCCTACGCGTTACGTCACCGCTCGTTCGTAGGTTCGTAGTTTAGGGAAGTTGGCTCTTTTGAAATTCAGAGTCTTTGTATTCCCCTTATGTTTCCTATTTGTGTGATTTATACTGAAGCCAATTGACCTGTGATTGCTGTTACCTAAATAGCCCCGTATTTCCACATCCGTGGAATCCATTCATGTGACTATAGATTTTGGCCTATCTGACTTATATTTCAGTTTCCTTCAAAAGTCATATTTTATAGTTTAAAATCATAAATCATATGTCATAATTTAAATAATAGAGACTCTGACATACCCTAACTGGATGGCATTTATTTTGGTAGATTTGTGTGCATTATAAACAATTGCCATGCATTTTAATGATCTTCTGCAGCCTCTTTGTAGTATGTAATGCTATTAACAGGTTAAAGCTTATATAAGATTTTAGTTAATGAGTTTACATATACTTTTTTATGCTTTAGTATTATGTTATTAAATATTACTTAATGATGTTTAGTAAACTAGAATATTCTACTTAAATAAAGTTTTTTTAAACATTTTTTTTTAATGAAAAATGTGCGACCCCAAACCCTCCATGCATGTCACTCACCTAGGTGAATGACATGCAAAGTGCTTGCTGTGGCTCCTGGGATATGCACATTACATATCCCAGGAGCCATAGCCCTTCATTCACAAGGGAGGAGAGAGGTGTGCCAAGCACAGTGCTATCGGAAGGGGCACCCGTTAAATCTGGCCTCTTGATGATGTCACAAACAACATGGTGGTTCGGGACTGAGGGGTGGCAGAAGACAAGAGGATGTCAGTGGGACAACGCTGGATCCTCTGGGTGGGTGAGTATCTAAAATGTGCACAACAAACCACCCAGTAAGAGGGGGTAAAAAAATTGTGGGGGCTTTAAATGTGGCTAAGCACTACCAGTTACCCTATGCAAGAATCACTTTAGGTTATGCAAGAAGTGTTGAACACATTTGGTGTTGAGATCCAAACCCTTTCTCTTACCTCAACTGCAAAATTATTATTCTGGGACACCAAGACAATGTAATTTTCAAAAGAACACAGCAAAAAGAATTATGTGTCACCCATAATGGAGAGGTTTGGGTATGCAAAATGTCAAACATACATACTCACCTCCATGCTGCAGCATCAGTGTGATGCTGCAGGCACCCCACACTGGCTCTAAGACCGAGAACTGAGCGATCACATTACCATTGATTACATAGCTCTTGGTGTGCTTGCATTAGGGACCAATGACTGCCAGTCACCAATCCCTGCTATGTTCCTTCAGAACTCACTGGAGCACCCGGCTGGGGAAGGGGCAGATGCAGCTGGATCTGGCTCTCAGGTAGTGGCAGCTGGTGGGATTTTCTTTGAGGGGGGCGGCAAACAATCCCCCCAGGCCGGCATTAGCACAACTGACACCTACCACCCCACTACCACCACCCGCTGCCCTTACCCTGGATGCGGGCAGGGAGAGCAACAGTCGGAGCTGATGTGGCGATCTTCCAGCCCGGTCCTTGAGCGTGGTGGGCTCGGGGAAAGCTGCTCCGGTGTCCTCTCCTGGAGCAGCTTCCGCGGTGCGTCTTCTCTCTACTCCCTCTGACGCTAGGCATCCAATAGGATCGCCTCACATTTTGACCAATCGGGTTTCATATCTGCATCCCGATTGGCTGGGAGGAGGATCAGTGTTGCAACAGTGAATATTCATTCACCGTTGCAACACACCTGGGTGGGCTCCGGTCGCATCCTCTGTGACCCGAGCCCACCCTATTTTGAAACCTATTAGAGCCTCTGGCTCTAATCAGGTGCTTCAAAAAAGCCCCTGGCCGCTGTAATTCATGCGCCCGGTGCCCTGCATGGGGCCGGACACATGAATAGGGGGCGGCCAAAGTTAGATTCATGCTATGCATAGAGCGGGCAATCAGCTGACCCTTGGTCACAGAACAAGAAAAATAAATGTACTTCTGTGAGCTTCAAGAGAAGTAAGGCCAAAAAGCTTTCAATTGATATTTTTACATTTTTAGCTGTTTGTTTTAGCTAACAATAAAATATGTTTACAAAGGAATTACAACAGCACAGCTGTAAAATCACAAACACTGTCCATCAAATCAGTTTGCTTTTCTTTGAAAGCAATGCACAGGAAAAAAAAATGTCTCTAAAATAACACATGGTTCTTCTAAATTCTGGATATGCATCAAAATATTGCTCCTAGCAAAGAAAGTGAACTTTATGTGTTGCAAATACTGAAAGATTTGTTAGGTAAATGCAGACTTATAGTTGCAGTTTATATAAAAAACAATACCCACTTTATGTAAAATAAATTCTAACTACAGAAAAGAAACTGAGCACAAAATAGGAGTTATTACCAACAGCAAGCTATCAGATTTTATTTTAAGGAACAATTAAACAAGAATTCCGATTGATCACTTAGGACAACAATTTCAAATATGAGTTCATTTTCATGTTCTCAGTTTTTTAATGAATCGCCCTTAAGTGCATATTTCTGCTGAAATATGCTCATTCTGGGACAAATAATTTCAGCTTCTATTTACTTACAACTGTGGTTGGGGTATAGGAGAACACCATTTGACTTCTTCGATAAAGTGCAAAATGCATTTAAAAGTACCCAATAAGAATCAGAACTCATCTCACTAATCGGGCTTCAATAAACCTAACTCTACCTGTTTATAGACAGACCCCCAACAACATTGACTTGTGTGTTCAGCTCCTAAAACTAACTCCAAGAATAAAAAGAACTAAAGCCTCGTACACACGGGCGGACTTTTCAACCGGACTGGTCCGACGGAACAAATCCATCGAATAATCCGACCGTGTGTGGGTTTCATCGTACCTTCAGCTGACTTTTTCTGTCGAAAATCAGACGGACTTTAGATTTGGAACATGTTTCAAATCTTTCCGACGGACTTGAGTCCGGTCGTCTGTATGCTAGTCCGACTGACAAAAAAGGGCGCAAGGGTAGCTATTGGCTACTGGCTATGAACTTCCTTATTCTAGTCCCTTTGTATGTCATCATGTTTAAACCAACGGACTTTTGAACGGACTTTAGTCCGTTCGTGTGTGGGCAACTCCGGTCGTCCGAAAGTCCGTCGTAACTCCATCGGACCTTTGATGCTGAAAAGTCCGCTCGTGTGTACGCGACATTAGGCTCCAGTCCAGTGCAGTACTAAGGACATTTAATTTAGGGCACTGTACTATAGCCCAAAACAACTTTTTTGTATTCACATTTTTGGTGGTGGTTAGTATGAAATGGATGAGCAGTTGTAAATAGGGTCACTAGTTTAACCACTAGGCGTCCGCGCTATATCCGAAAGACGGCTACAGCACGGTGCTCAATTGCCGGGAGGGCATCCCTGGACGTCCTCCTGTATACTTCCTCCCTGCGCGCCGCTGCCGGCGCGCATGGGGGGAAATCTGTGTTGGCCGTGTCCCTTGGACACAGCCAATCACAGATCGTGCTAAATGGCCAATCACAGCGGCCATTTAGCACTCGATCTGAGTGTCCAATGAAAGATGATCTCATATGTAAACATATGAGTGCCATCTGTCATCAGTGCCACATCAGTGTCACGTGTCATCAGTGCCATGTATTAGTGCCACCTGTCATCAGTGCCACGTATTAGTGCCATCTGTCATCAGTGCCACGTATAAGTGCCATCTGTCATCAGTGCCACATCAGTGTCTCGTGTTATCAGTGCCACGTATTAGTGCCATCTGTCATCAGTGGCACATCAGTGTCATGTGCCATCAGTGCCATGTATTAGCGCCATCTGTCATCAGTGCCACATCAGTGTCACGTGTCATTGTCCTGGTGCTCCAGGGCCTTCAAAAGTGTAATAGGTAGTCAACAAGTTAGATGTGTAATTCATGCTCCTAGAACACGTGATGGTGCTCCCTGCATGTTGGGCCTCTGTCAGGGTTGGCTCAGCCCTTCCTTCTCTGAGCTGGCCGCTAATTGCCAGTTCTCATCTCTCTCTCCATAGTTAACCAGCTGTTCCTGTTTACTTCCTCCCTGCGTGCCGCCGCCGGCGAACATCAGGGGAAATCTGTGTTGGCCTTGTCCCTTGGACACAGCCAATCACAGATTGTGCTAAATGGCCAATCACAGCGGCCATTTAGCACTCGATCGGATTGTCCAATGAAAGATGATCTCATATGTAAACATATGAGATCATCTCTCATTGCTGGCTCTCTCTCCTCACACAGAGACCGCATGTGAGGAGGGAGAGCTTCCGTGCTGCAGCATGAGTGAAAAAATCATGAATTACAGTGCCACACTAACACAGCACAGTGCCCACAGTACCTATCAGTGCCATCTGTCCCCAATTCCACCTGTCCCCAGTGCCACCCATCAGTACCATCTGTCCCCAGTGCCACCTGTCAGTGTCATCTGTCCCCAGTGCCACCTATCAGTGCCAACTGTCCCGAGTGCCACCTATCAGTGCCATCTGTCCCCAGTGCCAGCTGTCCCCAGTGCCACCTATCAGTGTCATCTGTCCTCAGTGCCACCTATCAGTGCCATCTGTCCCCAGTGCCACCTATCAGTGCCAACTGTCCCCAGTGCCACCTATCAGTGCCATCTGTCCCCAGTGCCACCTGTCCCCAGTGCCACCTATCATTGCCATCTGTCCCCAGTGCCATCTGTCCCCAGTGCCACCTGTCCCCAGTGCCAACTGTCCCCAGTGCCACCTGTCCCCAGTGCCACCTGTCAGTGTCATGTGCCATCTGTTATCAGTGTCACATGTCATCAGTGCCACACATCAAGGCCATCTGTCATCAGTGCCACCTGTCAGTGTCACGTGCCATCTGTTATCAGTGTCACGTGTCATCAGTGCCACGTATCTGTGCCATATGTCATCAGTGCCACATCAGTGTCACGTGTCTACAGAGCCACGTATTAGTGCCACCTGTCATCAGTGCCACGTATTAATGCCATCTGTCATCAGTGCCACGTATAAGTGCCATCTGTCATCAGTGCTACATCAGTGTCACGTGTCATCAGTGCCACATATTAGTGCCATCTGTCATCAGTGCCACATCAGTGTCACGTGCCATCAGTGCCATGTATCAGTGCCAACTGTCATCAGTACCACATCAGTGCCACGTGTCATTGTCCTGGTGCTCCGGGGCCTTCAAAAGTGTAATAGGTAGTCAACAAGTTAGCTGTGTAATTCATGCTTCTAGAACACGTGATGGTGCTCCCTGCATGTTGGGCCTCTGTCAGGGCTGGCTCAGCCCTTCCTTCTCTGAGCTGGCCGCTCAGCTGTCAGCTAATTGCCAGCTCTCATCCCTCTCTCCACAGTTAACCAGCTGTTGTGGATCTGCTCGTCAGTCCTGCCTACTTAAAGATCTCCAGCTCACTTCATTCCTGCCTTCGCCTTGGTCACATCACAAGAAACCATCTCCTGCGTTCCTGTTTAAAGACTGGCTTTGCTGACATCCCTTCTGGCTCCTTATGCTGCTTGCTGTTCCTCTACTTGGATCCCTGACTTCTGGCCTGGCTGATTACCCGATCTGGTTACAGAACTCTGGCTTAGCTGATTAACCGATCTGGTTACTGAACTCTGGCTTGGCCATCTACCCGATCCGGTTACTGGACTCTGGCTATGCTTTGACTACTCTATTTACCTTTTTATTTTCATTAATAAACAAGTGTGATTTTACTGTACTTCTGTCTCAGTCTGGTTCATGGTTTCTGACAGCCTCTCTATGTGGCTAGGCTGTGAAAAAGTCTCACACATGTGGTATTTTAACACTCAGGAGGAGTAGCAGAATGTATTTTGGGGCATCATTTGTGGTATACACATGCCATGTGAGAGAAATAACCTATTACAATGACAATTTTGTGGAAAAAAATCTTCATTTTGCAAAGAATTGTGGGAAAAAATGACAGCATCAAAAACCTCAACATGCATCTTACTAAATACCTTGGAATGTCTACTTTCAAAAAAGGGGTCATTTGGTGGGTATTTGTACTTTCCTGGCTTGTTAGGGTTGCAAGAAATGAGATAGGCCACCAGTACATCAGGTGTGATCAATTTTTTATGATTTGCACCACAGCTTATAGACTCTATACCTTTCACAAAGACCAAATAATATCCACTAATTTGGTTTATTTTACCAAAGATATGTAGCAGTATAAATTGTGGCCAAAATTTATGAAGAAAAATTAATAATTTGCAAAATTTTATCACAGAAACCAAGAAAAATGCTTTTTTTTTCAACATTTTCGGTCTTTTTTCATTTATAGCGCAAAAAATCAAAAACCCAGAGGTGATCAAATACCACCAAAAGAAAGCTCTATTTGTATGAAAAAAAGGACAAAAAATTCATTTGGGTACAGTATTACATGACTGAGTAATTGTCATTCAAAGTGTGAGAACACTGAAAGATGAAAATTTGTCTGGGCAGGAGGGGGGTTTAAGTGCCCAGTAGGCAAGTGGTTAAAGTAGAGTTCCACTAACTTTTACAACTCTTCTGCATCCTTCACTAAACTGTGCACTGTAAACGAATTGGATATTTTAAAAAAAATTTTCTCAGCACCTACTGTATATCTGCTGTATTCATTTTTCACTTCCTCCTCCCTGGTCGTGGCCCATCGCATCATTTCCTGTTTGCAATGCCTTCTGGGAAGGGGTGGCAACTTCCTCTGAAAAGGCCGTTGCTATGGAAACCTGACCTGAAACCTATTACACTGTTAGTGCTGCACTGAGCATGTGCGAGATCTGCAAGGATGAGATCCAGGAAGAAATACAGTCTGGCTTCAGATGCCCACACTTAAGATGGCCACGGCCTGCTGTAAGTTTATAAAATAACAAACTACTGCTATAAACTAACAAAACAGACCTTAGTTTACAGACTAACTTTACTAGAATACATCAAGCTTGTGTATTATATGGGTATTTTTATTTAAAAAGTATAATTTCGGCCGGAACACCACTTTAACGTCACAGTTTTGAAAATAGGATATATGAATTCTTGTAATTTCATGGCACTCAGATTCCTTATTTTATTTTTATTTCAACAGAGACCAGGTCCTCAAAATCACCCCAAAGACCCCCACACAGAGTTTATATTTACAAGAACTTACAAGACAATGGCGGGTAAGAATAGACAAATTTAATAAGTTGAAGTAGACAATGATTCTCATTCACACAAGGTGCGATGAGATGTGTTATTCTGTGCTAATCAACATAGACTCAATACTGGGACCTTAGCAGACATTTTGAACCTTAGTGTGCAATCAGCAGAAAGCTTAAGGAATAGACACGCGCAATTCGTCTAGTTACAGATCAAAATTTGGACAAAATGTGCATGATTCTGAGATTCAGATGTATCCAAAACTCCAAATCACAACAGTAGCAAATTTCAATTACTCCAAAATAAATTATAACGAAAATGACAAATTCATTTGCATTCATTTTTTTTTTCATTTGAATGACATGATGTGATAGTTTAGGCCTCTTGCTAATGTTTGAAGCATCCGAAATAACATAACGAAATAACGAATAATCCAAATTGATTCAGATTCATTTGTTTTTATTCTAGTGAGTGTAGCGTGAATATTCTAATAAAATTATTTTTATATTAGGGTTGAGAGACCATTCATTTAATTTGAATGTGCACAGCCCAACAAACAAAGTCAGTTGGGAATGGGGAAATGAATTCAACTTAATACCATAACTAATAAAAACATAACTTCTGAAAATACAAATCGATTCAGAAAAATGAATATATAATCTCCTGAATTAATGAAGCGCTTCGAAGACGAATCTTTCTAACATAACGATTATTTCTACACAAAATTATTTATTTAACAAATGAAAACAAAACGAAACACATTTTTTCATTGTGCACATCTCTGTTAAGGAATCCATACTTGGCAGCGATCTATCATATTAATGTAAACTGCTTTTGTTCATTTGATTTAGTAAATCAGTTCCAATTTGCACAATGGTTACAAAATGAAACCCATATTAGGATAAATATGGAGGCTTAAAAAGCTTACCTCTCTTTCTAAAATGTTCAGTTTTCTGGCCACTGTGTGGTTAATTAGCTTCAAAAATTTCTGAGTCACTGTCTACATATTAGAATGTCATTCAGGATTCTGACTTGAAGACAGAGACAGCCAGGCTACGAGCACTTTTAGAAAGAGGACAGCAATGGCAGCCTCTGAATTTCTCTCAATAGAAGTTTCCTTTAACAAGTTTCTTTCTTTTTTTTTTTTTCTTAACCAGCTAGATCTGTGGAAACCAGACAGTGTAGAAGACATTTATATGGACAGAGAAATCCATGTTCGGGTCCCATCTACCTATGTCCAGCACATGAAAGAAAACCTCGACCAGCAAAAAGTTCCTTTTAAGTAAGTCAATTTATTAGTGGGAAAATACTGTAGGTTCTATATTAAATATAAAAGAAAAAAGAAAAAAACTGCGCTTGGAATAGAAACAAGAAGCTGCGGTTACAAGTGAGGCGCACCAATACAAAACTTAAATACAAAAAAACGCGCTAATAAGTGTTATAAGCAGTGTATGATAATGTTAGTCCCACACAAATAAATAGTCCCATATAAAAAAGTCCAAAACAAGAAGAAAGTGAATCTGTCATAAGTGAATGGCGTGAATTTCATCCAAATAATAAGGTGGTGAGATAACATATAACTGGAACACTTCTATGAGGTATTAAGCTTACCAGAAGCAAGCCAAATAAGGGCGAGTGGCTTAAACCCAGCCTGGGCCTTTGGAAGAAACCGATCCAGGTAGATTAAGATGTGAAACACTCGTCCCGTATATCCAGTCTACAGAGATTTATCCAAAAATATATAATAAAAATATAGCGTAATACTGACAACGCAAACCACTCAAAAAATAAATAAAAAGTGCAACACTCAACATAGACCCAAAATCATGTGTATTCATATAACATCCAGTGCCCTTGCAGCAACTAGGATTGTTATGTGAGTGTCATGAAATCATGCAAATAATTAAAAAGCAGGTAGGTGAACAATGCTCAAAATCTGCTTAGTATATATAGGTGGAAAGGAGCATAGAAAAATCACCCAGATAAAAGTATGAAAGATCCCTCTAGGTGCAACAAACCACAAATACAAACTGCTTACCAGATGGCAAACTAGTGTGAGCATATTCCATACAGCTAATGAACTGTCACCATGTGTGGAGACACCAGATAAGTAACTGCAGCGACCTTAGGGAAATCCTGCTTACCAGATACCAGAACAAGGTGGGCGGATGGAATGAAGCAACAAAGCGAACTCTTGATAGGAACGATGTGGATACGTCCTGATCAACTGGACCCGAGCTCAGCGATGCACATATGATAAAGAAGCAGCCAATAGTGTAATACTGTATAATCCTTATTTTATTAAAAATAGAGTGAACACTTACAGTTACAACGAATATAAAAACGATGGATAAACAAACTATGCCGGCCGGCACTCAAACACATTCCCGTCCTCAATGGAACAACGTGGTGACGTCAGCACGTCCCTCCCAGACGCGTTTCGTCATACGTTGACGTCTTCAATGGGGAAAACGGGCAGCGTGCTGAGCCACCACGTTATATACGCACACCAAGCCTCGCTCTGAGTCCCGCTCAGGGAAACGCACAGCACCATCTTGGGTGTGGGCAACAATGATAAATAGCTCTAGGAATGTGGTCTAGTTGGCATCCTACAACGCCACCAGACCCACATCTCTCTAGAATAGAGAGAATACAAAAGATGTCATGTCCAAAAAAAGCCCTAAGACTTATGAGCTAGTAAAATTCATAAAATATTAATACCCGAAGTCGCCAGGTTCAATATTGTATGTGGGAATCAACAGTACTCTTATATTAATGGAAAACAGTCAGTACTCATACATTATTGAAAAAAATCAAAAAACAAACATTATATCCAACGAATAGTGTCACGTAGAGTCTTGATATAGGATATAACAAATATTAAAACTAATATATACATAAATATTAAAACTAATATATACATAAATATGATCTAACAAATATATTTGTAAAATGTGCTTAGAAAAATAATAATAGGGCTGTTAGGCCGCCTATTTGTTGCGAGTGGAACAAAACTATTCCAACCTAAACAAAATACCTTATAAAAATAAGAATAAAAAATGTGGGTTGATAGCCAGAAATAAATCGATAGATTGAACTTGGCTGGAAAAAAATTGCTAATATTTATGGTGAACACCTTCCCACAAATCAGACTGAAAAACAAAAAAGAAACAAAAAAGAGCCTCATAGACACTACCAATATTAGCACCAGGTATGTACATGGATATTCTCCAATTCAAGTGTATTCTATTCACCTCTAATGGATATTGAATATCGATATATTACTTCAGGAATTGTCAATAAAGGCGTTGACATCCACATCTATATTCAATCCATGGGGTGTGTAGCTTTTTATCCTATGGACCCAAGACATTTCTAGTTTGGAAATATCCCGCACCATGGAACTCCCTCGCCAATGAGGTTTGTACCGGTCAATACCCAAGAAAAGTGTGTTAGAGGGATCTCTATTATGTACCAGACGGTAATGTTTGGAGACCGAATGGTTTTGGAAGCCTGTCAAAATGTTGGTGATGTGCTCGTTGAGTCTCACTTGAAGGGGACGTTTAGTCCATCCCACATATTGCAAGCCACAAGGGCATTGCAACATGTAGACCACCCCAAAGGTGGAACAGGTAATAAATGGGGTGATCGAGTGGGTACGACCAGTCACTGTGGACACAAAAGACTGAGTCCTCCTATTTGAACAGGAGTTAAAAGAACATACCCGACACTTATTGCATTTATAAAAACCAGTCAATTGATCAAAAAAGGTGGTTCTATTCACTGGGGGATCCATTATGTTGGGGGCCAATTTGTTCCTGAATGAAGGAGCCCCTCTAAAGACAATTTTAGGTTTTGACGGTAAAATTCTTTTAAAACTTTATCATTGGTAATAATATGCCAATGTTTGGAAACTAATTGTTTAATTTCCTTGTGTTGAAGGGAATAGGTGGTGATAAAGAGTACCCCCAGGTTACGATCAAGACTTCTTGACCTTGGTATGTCTCTCAATAGGAGCTCCCTATCCATCTCCTGTACATCCCTCAAAACAGGCAATAAGTCCTCATTGGTATATCCTTTTTCAAGGAACCTTTTCGTGAGAGTGTTACTCTGTATTAAAAATTTGTCAGGATCCGAGCAATTCCTACGTATTCTCATATATTGGCTTTTGGGTATAGAAGTAAGCCAAGGTCTATAATGACAACTTTCTAATGAGATGTAGGAATTGCGGTCACTCTCCTTGAAAAAGGTAGATGTAGACAAACAATTACCCTCTATGGACAAAGTAAGATCCAGGAAATGGATCTGAGTTTGACTCGACTCAAAATTAAGATGGATACCCCGATTGTTAGCATTGAGGGAGGATAAGAACTGCTGCAGTTCCTGGCCATCGCCATCCCATAGGAGGAGGATGTCATCTATGTACCTAGCCCACAGGACAAGGTGGGGACTCCTGTGGGCATAGATGACATCCTCCTCCCACTTGGCCATGAAAAGATTCGCTAGGCTGGGGGCGTATTTGGCCCCCATAGCGACACCACGACTCTGACGATAAAACTGGTTGGAAAACCAAAAAATAATTATGAGACGCTGCAAAAACAAGCAGCTCCATAATAAAGGAAATTTGACCTGCCGGAAGACCAGAATCCCTAACCAGAGCATCTTTAACTGCATTCAAACCCATATCATTAGGGATAATGGTGTATAGGGAGGTGACATCGGCACTAACCATCCACATACCCAGTCTAATGGTAATATTGGACAGAAGATTCAACACATGACGTGTGTCTTTGATGTATGAAGGCATTTTTTGGACAAGGGGCTGAAGAAAAAAATCGATATATCTGCCCTCCCGGGACGTGATTGAATCAATGCCACTCACAATGGGGCGTCCCGGGGGGCAGACAGGGTTCTTATGAACCTTGGGTAAATAATAAATAATGGGAGTCTTAGGGGCCTTAGGAATTAAAAATAGACTCTCCTTGTCTTTAAGGATCCCTAATGAAGTACCCTTGGAAATAATCTTACGAAGCTCTTTTAGGTAACCATTTTTAGGATCAGAAGGGAGGGGGATATAGGTGTCCGCATCACCAAGGATCCTACCCATTTCAGCCAGGTAATCCTTTCGATCGAGCACCACTATCCCTCCCCCCCCTTATCCGCAGGGCAGATAACCAGATCCTTATTTTTACATAAAGAATCCAAACCCTCTTGCATGATTTTTGAATTTTTTGCATTCTTGATTTTCAACCTTTCAAGATCCCTTAGAATTACATCCCTGAACACTTTCAATGTGGGAGCAAGTGTTCCAGGCGGATTGAAAAGAGATGCATTAGCCAAGCCCGAATGAACAAACTGGTCGGTTGATTGGGAATTCCTTATAATGGGATTCCCAATCATGTATCTCTTAATGTTGAGTTTGCGGACAAACTTGTGGACATCCATATAAGTTTGAAACCTATTAAGGCTCCTAGGAGGGGCAAACTTGAGGCCTTTGTCCAAAATTAATTTCTCAGAATGGGATAGCTCTTTGGTACTTAAGTTGAAGATTCCCTGTCCAACTACATTCTGGCTCTTTTTTGGCGGTATAGCTAGACGTAGTCAAGTTTTGAGAGGGGTAGACCATGGAAGGGTCGTGATTACCCTGTTGGGGTTCATATGATCCAAGGGGGTCCAACCCACCTTCATATGGATCCATATCACTCATAGGAAAAAAACTATTCTGTGTGGGAAGATTATAATCCCAATCAGGGGCATAGGGATCCTGATAAGATGGTTTCTGGAACGAGTCATAATTTTGATTAGGTCTCCACCATTCCTGATAACCAGCATTATAACCCCGACCTCTATTGAGATTGGGTGGGCCACGCCCTCTACCACCATTATGGTGGTTTCCCCTCCACATGGGGGGTGGTGGTATATACCCTGTCCCTCCACCCCTTTGGCCATAATTGGATCTAGGGGGTCCTGGGTTGTGAGGTTGGTGAGGGAGAGGATTATTGGATTTAGTGGCCCCTGCTGGTCTCTGAGGAGATTGATACCTCTGAGGACCTTTCTGGATTTTGCCGAGCGGACCTTTTTTAGTGTTTTTTGAAGGTTGGGGATGCCTAGAGGAAACCCCTGAGTTTGTCCCATAACCCTGGGTAGATACCTCCATCTCATTGCTGGTCTGGTTAGCCAACTCCTCAAGCATTCTCTTCTGCCATTCAAATACCATATTATTACAGTAGTCATTTAAATCACGATTATATTTTTTCTTTTTTTTTAATTTCTGGTCTTTGTCCTCTTTCTCAAGGACTTTCAACAAAACCTGGGATCTCTCTCTATATTCTTCACTATCTTTATTGGCACTGAGTTTATCTTTAATACCTTTAATCTCAGTGTCAATTTTCGCTAGTTTTGCAGTTTTTCGATCAACCAGAAATTGCAAGAGTGATGGGCCCACTTGGTTAAAATATTTGAACCACTCCTCCAATTCTGATTTACCCTTTTGAGGGGAGACCTCCCACCTTAAACTCCTCGGGACCATTGAGTTTTTGATGTAGGTCTCAAGGTATGTTATGTCCCATTGGGTGTGGGTTTCTGAAATCATGAGATTTTTCAATCTCATGAAAAGCCCACCCAAATCATTCTCATCCTCTTTATACAACTCAAAAACACCGTCAGTGTTGACTACTTTTTGGGCTCTGAATTCAAAAATGTCCATAATAGAACAACTTAAAAGACAAACCAATGAAAAACAAAAAACAAAACAGCTGCAGTAATATACCACTAAAGACAAGATAAAAAAGAAAAAAACTGCGCTTGGAATAGAAACAAGAAGCTGCGGTTACAAGTGAGGCGCACCAATACAAAACTTAAATACAAAAAAACGCGCTAATAAGTGTTATAAGCAGTGTATGATAATGTTAGTCCCACACAAATAAATAGTCCCATATAAAAAAGTCCAAAACAAGAAGAAAGTGAATCTGTCATAAGTGAATGGCGTGAATTTCATCCAAATAATAAGGTGGTGAGATAACATATAACTGGAACAATTCTATGAGGTATTAAGCTTACCAGAAGCAAGCCAAATAAGGGCGAGTGGCTTAAACCCAGCCTGGGCTTTTGGAAGAAACCGATCCAGGTAGATTAAGATGTGAAACACTCGTGCACTTTTTATTTATTTTTTGAGTGGTTTGCGTTGTCAGTATTACGCTATATTTTTATTATATATTTTTGGATAAATCTCTGTGGACTGGATATATGGGACGAGTGTTTCTCATCTTAATCTACCTGGATCGGATCCCTATGCCCCTGATTGGGATTATAATCTTCCCACACAGAATAGTTTTTTTCCTATGAGTGATATGGATCCATATGAAGGTGGGTTGGACCCCCTTGGATCATATGAACCACAACAGGGTAATCATGACCCTTCCATGGTCTACCCCTCTCAAAACTTGACTACGTCTAGCTATACCGCCCCGCCTCCCAATAGTTCTGGGTCTTGGGGTTTTTCCAAACCAGGCCAAGGTCTAAAAAGGCCAGTAGAAAGAAGCGAGGAACTAGAGGGGGAGGCGATTGCGAGCAAAAAAGAGCCAGAATGTAGTTGGACAGGGAATCTTCAACTTAAGTACCAAAGAGCTATCCCATTCTGAGAAATTAATTTTGGACAAAGGCCTCAAGTTTGCCCCTCCTAGGAGCCTTAATAGGTTTCAAACTTATATGGATGTCCACAAGTTTGTCCGCAAACTCAACATTAAGAGATACATGATTGGGAATCCCATTATAAGGAATTCCCAATCAACCGACCAGTTTGTTCATTCGGGCTTGGCTAATGCATCTCTTTTCAATCCGCCTGGAATACTTTCTCCCACATTGAAAGTGTTCAGGGATGTAATTCTAAGGGATCTTGAAAGGTTGAAAATCAAGAATGCAAAAAATTCAAAAATCATGCAAGAGGGTTTGGATTCTTTATGTAAAAATAAGGATCTGGTTATCCGCCCTGCGGATAAGGGGGATGGGATAGTGGTGCTCGATCGAAAGGATTACCTGGCTGAAATGGGTAGGATCCTTGGTGATGCGGACACCTATATCCCCCTCCCTTCTGATCCTAAAAATGGTTACCTAAAAGAGCTTCGTAAGATTATTTCCAAGGGTACTTCATTAGGGATCCTTAAAGACAAGGAGAGTCTATTTTTATTCCTAAGGCCCCTAAGACTCCCATTATTTATTATTTACCCAAGGTTCATAAGAACCCTGTCTGCCCCCCGGGACGCCCCGTTGTGAGTGGCATTGATTCAATCACGTCCCGGGTGGGCAGATATATCGATTTTTTTCTTCAGCCCCTTGTCCAAAAAATGCCTTCATACATCAAAGACACACGTCATGTGTTGAATCTTCTGTCCAATATTACCATTAGACTGGGTATGTGGATGGTTAGTGCCGATGTCACCTCCCTATACACTATTATCCCCCATGATATGGGTTTGAATGCAGTTAAAGATGCTCTGGTTAGGGATTCTGGTCTTCCGGCAGGTCAAATTTCCTTTAGTATGGAGCTGCTTGTTTTTGCAGCGTCTCATAATTATTTTTTGGTTTTCCAACCAGTTTTATCGTCAGAGTCGTGGTGTCGCTATGGGGGCCAAATACGCCCCCAGCCTAGCGAATCTTTTCATGGCCAAGTGGGAGGAGGATGTCATCTATGCCCACAGGAGTCCCCACCTTGTCCTGTGGGCTAGGTACATAGATGACATCCTCCTCCTATGGGATGGCGATGGCCAGGAACTGCAGCAGTTCTTATCCTCCCTCAATGCTAACAATCGGGGTATCCATCTTAATTTTGAGTCGAGTCAAACTCAGATCCATTTCCTGGATCTTACTTTGTCCATAGAGGGTAATTGTTTGTCTACATCTACCTTTTTCAAGGAGAGTGACCGCAATTCCTACATCTCATTAGAAAGTTGTCATTATAGACCTTGGCTTACTTCTATACCCAAAAGCCAATATATGAGAATACGTAGGAATTGCTCGGATCCTGACAAATTTTTAATACAGAGTAACACTCTCACGAAAAGGTTCCTTGAAAAAGGATATACCAATGAGGACTTATTGCCTGTTTTAAGGGATGTACAGGAGATGGATAGGGAGCTCCTATTGAGAGACATACCAAGGTCAAGAAGTCTTGATCGTAACCTGGGGGTACCCTTTATCACCACCTATTCCCTTCAACACAAGGAAATTAAACAATTAGTTTCCAAACATTGGCATATTATTACCAATGATAAAGTTTTAAAAGAAGTTTTACCGTCAAAACCTAAAATTGTCTTTAGAGGGGCTCCTTCATTCAGGAACAAATTGGCCCCCAACATAATGGATCCCCCAGTGAATAGGACCACCTTTTTTGATCAATTGACTGGTTTTTATAAATGCAATAAGTGTCGGGTATGTTCTTTTAACTCCTGTTCAAATAGGAGGACACAGTCTTTTGTGTCCACAGTGACTGGTCGTACCCACTCGATCACCCCATTTGTTACCTGTTCCACCTTTGGGGTGGTCTACATGTTGCAATGCCCTTGTGGCTTGCAATATGTGGGACGGACTAAACGTCCCCTTCAAGTGAGACTCAACGAGCACATCACCAACATTTTGACAGGCTTCAAAAACCATTCAGTCTCCAAACATTACCGTCTGGTACATAATAGAGATCCCTCTAACACACTTTTCTTGGGTATTGACCGGTACAAACCTCATTGGCGAGGGAGTTCCATGGTGCGGGATATTTCCAAACTAGAAATGTCTTGGGTCCATAGGATAAAAAGCTACACACCCCATGGATTGAATATAGATGTGGATGTCAACGCCTTTATTGACAATTCCTGAAGTAATATATCGATATTCAATATCCATTAGAGGTGAATAGAATACACTTGAATTGGAGAATATCCATGCACATACCTGGTGCTAATATTGGTAGTGTCTATGAGGCTCTTTTTTGTTTCTTTTTTGTTTTTCAGTCTGATTTGTGGGAAGGTGTTCACCATAAATATTAGCAATTTTTTTCCAGCCAAGTTCAATCTATCGATTTATTTCTGGCTATCAACCCACATTTTTTATTCTTATTTTTATAAGGTATTTTGTTTAGGTTGGAACAGTTTTGTTCCACTCGCAACAAATAGGCGGCCTAACAGCCCTATTATTATTTTTCTAAGCACATTTTACAAATATATTTGTTAGATCATATTTATGTATATATTAGTTTTAATATTTATGTATATATTAGTTTTAATATTTGTTATATCCTATATCAAGACTCTACGTGACACTATTCGTTGGATATAATGTTTGTTTTTTGATTTTTTTCAATAATGTATGAGTACTGACTGTTTTCCATTAATATAAGAGTACTGTTGATTCCCACATACAATATTGAACCTGGCGACTTCGGGTATTAATATTTTATGAATTTTACTAGCTCATAAGTCTTAGGGCTTTTTTTGGACATGACATCTTTTGTATTCTCTCTATTCTAGAGGGATGTGGGTCTGGTGGCGTTGTAGGATGCCAACTAGACCACATTCCTAGAGCTATTTATTATTGTTGCCCACACCCAAGATGGCGCTGTGCATTTCCCTGAGCGGGACTCAGAGCGAGGCTTGGTGTGCGTATATAACGTGGTGGCTCAGCACGCTGCCCGTTTTCCCCATTGAAGACGTCAACGTATGGCGAAACGCATCTGGGAGGGATGTGCTGACGTCACCACGTTGTTCCATTGAGGACGGGAGTGTGTTTGAGTGCCGGCCGGCATCGTTTATTTATCCATCGTTTTTATATTCATTCTAAGTGTAATGCCGCGTACACACGGTCGGACTTTCCGGCATACTTGGTCCGGCACACTTTCCGACGGACTTTGTCCGCCAGGTGCGCCGGACTTTAAAACGGATGGACTTGCCCACACACGCCGGGACTTTCCGGCGGGCTAGGTCCGCCCGTCTTTCCGACGGACTTTCGCCGGAGTTCCGGCGGACTTTCAGAATGAACGGACTTGCCCACACACGGCCAAGTCCGTTCATTTTGAACGTGACTCAGGTGCGACGGGACTAGCAAAGGATGTCAATCTTGCCGCTTTTATCGGCGAGATTGACACCTTGCGAGCCCCGTTGCGGGGCATACCAGGCCCTTAGGTCTGGTATGGATTATAACGGGAAGCCCCTATGCCGAAAAAACGGCGTGGGGTCCCCCCTAAAATCCATACCAGACCCCCGATCCGAGCACGCAGCCTGGCCGGTCAGAAAAGGGGGTGGGGACGAGCGAGCGCCCCCCCCCCTCCTGAACCGTACCAGGCCGCATGCCCTCAACATGGGGGGGTGGGTGCTTTGGGGGAGGGGGGCGCCCTGCGGGCCCCCCCCCACCTCAAAGCACCTTGTCCCCATGTTGATGAGGACAAGGGCCTCTTCCCGACAACCCTGGCCGTTGGTTGTCGGGGTCTGCGGGCGGGGGCTTATCGGAATCTGGGAGCCCCCTTTAATAAGGGGGCCCCCAGATCCCGGCACCCCACCCTATGTGAATGAGTATGGGGTACATGGTCCCCCTACCCCTTCACCTAGGGAAAAATTGTAAGTAATAAAACACACTACACAGGTTTTTAAAATATTTTATTAAACAGCTCCGGGGGTGGGGATCTTCCTCCGGTTTCGGGGGTCTTCTTCCGGCTTCGCCCCCCCTCCCCCAAAGCACCCACCCCCCCATGTTGAGGGCATGCGGCCTGGTACGGTTCAGGAGGGGGGGGGCGCTCGCTCGTCCCCACCCCCTTTCCTGACCGGCCAGGCTGCGTGCTCGGATCGGGGTCTGGTATGGATTTTAGGGGGGACCCCACGCCGTTTTTCGGCGTAGGGGCTTCCCTTTATAATCCATACCAGACCTAAGGGCCTGGTATGCTCCGCGCTCGCCGCAATAGGAAAATTAGTTTTTCCTATTGCAGCGAGCGCGAGATGCAATACCCTGCCCTCGTGTCGTATCTGGTCCGTCGGACCAGCATACACACGAGCGGGCTTTCCGTCGGACCAGCACACACACGAGCGGACTTTCCGCCCGAAACTGAGTCCGACGGAAAGATTTAAAGCTTGTTTCAAATCTAGGTCCGGCGGGCTTTTGGGAAAAAGTCCGCCGCCGCCTACACACGGGCGGATTGTCCGGCACACTCTGGTCCGCCGGACCAAGTATGCCGGAAAGTCCGACCGTGTGTACGCGGCATAAGTGTTCACTCTATTTTTAATAAAATAAGGATTATACAGTATTACACTATTGGCTGCTTCTTTATCATATGTGCATCGCTGAGCTCGGGTCCAGTTGATCAGGACATATCCACATCGTTCCTATCAAGAGTTCGCTTTGTTGCTTCCTTCCATCCGCCCACCTTGTTCTGGTATCTGGTAAGCAGGATTTCCCTAAGGTCGCTGCAGTTACTTATCTGGTGTCTCCACACATGGTGACAGTTCATTAGCTGTATGGAATATGCTCACACTAGTTTGCCATCTGGTAAGCAGTTTGTATTTGTGGTTTGTTGCACCTTGAGGGATCTTTCATACTTTTATCTGGGTGATTTTTCTATGCTCCTTTCCACCTATATATACTAAGCAGATTTTGAGCATTGTTCACCTACCTGCTTTTTAATTATTTGCATGATTGCATGACACTCACATAACAATCCTAGTTGCTGCAAGGACACTGGATGTTATATGAATACGCATGATTTTGGGTCTATGTTGAGTGTTGCACTTTTTATTTATTTTTTGAGTGGTTTGCGTTGTCAGTATTACGCTATATTTTTATTATATATTTTTGGATAAATCTCTGTGGACTGGATATACGGGACGAGTGTTGCACATCTTAATCTACCTGGATCGGTTTCTTCCAAAGGCCCAGGATGGGTTTAAGCCACTCGCCCTTATTTGGCTTGCTTCTGGTAAGCTTAATACCTCATAGAAGTGTTCCAGTTATATGTTATCTCACCACCTTATTATTTGGATGAAATTCACGCCATTCACTTATGACAGATTCACTTTCTTCTTGTTTTGGACTTTTTTATATGGGACTATTTATTTGTATGGGACTAACATTATCATACACTGCTTATAACACTTATTAGCGCGTTTTTTTGTATCTATATTAAATATACTAGATTTCTATGAATCTTTAAATATATGTTGCTTATCAACTACCAATATATTATCTTTTTACGTCTAAATGAGTAATAGCAAAAGATATTTCAACTTTCAGAACCTCAGCCTAATTAAAGTTCCTTGTATGACAGTCCAAACAAGTGTCAAATCCAGTTGCTCTGTGATGCACAAGCCTCAAAAGTGAACAACAAACTTCCTTTTCCTTCCCTGAGCGAGGCAAATCTTACTTGATTTGTGTCTCACACACTCCCCTTCCCACACACTATCGCTCACAGTGGGAGTATTTTATCAGCAGAGATTGTGCTGTTAATCTACAAGGCAGTTGCCAAGACTGGGTTTGGCCAGACACTGATTGACAAGCTACAGGATTGTACAGTAGGTGACCGCGATATTGTGTCAATCTCGCTGCATTTCTCGGCGAGATTTGACACCTGCGAGCCCCGTCGCAGGAGCCAGCGCCGAGATGGCTCACTCATCGGGAAAGGAAAACTTTGTTTTCCTTCCGCGATGAGTGACAGGCAGTGCTGTCTGGTATGAATCCTGAGGCGGGAACACCGTGCCAAATTTTAAATGAAAAAACCGGCGTGGGTTCCCCCCCAGGGGCATACCAGGCCCTTAGATCTGGCATGGATTGTAAGGGGAACCCCCTACGCCGAAAAATTGGCGTGGGGGTCCCCCCCAATCCATACCAGTCCCTTATCCGAGCACACAGCCCGGCCGGCCAGGAAAGGGGGTGGGGATGAGCGAGCGCCCCCCCCCCTCCTGAGCCGTACCTGGCCGCATGCCCTCAACATGGGGGGGTGGGTGCCTTGCGGGAGGGGGGCGCCCTGCGGGGGCCCCCCCACCACAAAGCACCTTGTCCCCATGTTGATGAGGACAAGGGCCTCTTCCCGACAACCCTGGCCGTTGGTTGTCGGGGTCTGCGGGCGGGGGGCTTATCGGAATCCGTGAGCCCCCAGATCCCGGCCCCCCACCCTGTGTGAATGAGTTTGGGGTACATGGTACCCCTACCCATTCACCTAGGGAAAAGTGTCAATATAAAAAAAACAGTACACAGGTTTTAAGAGTAATTTATTAGTCAGCTCCGGGATCTTCTTCCAACTTCGGGGGGTCTCCTTCCGACTTCTCCCGGTGTTCGGCCTCTTCTCCCGGAATTCGGCCTCTTCTCCCGGGCCCCGCCGCTATCTTTTTCCAGCTCTATTGCCAGTGAGGGGCCCGGTCTGCTGCCGCTGTCTCACCGCCGCTGTCTTGTCGCCGCTGTCTCGCCTCTTCTTCTCTTCTTCCCCGATGTTGACACTACGCTCTCTCCGGCTGGAATGCTGTGTGCGAGCTGGGAAGCCATTTATATAGGCGGTGACCCCGCCCCCTTACAACATCATGGTTCCAGCATGTGCAGGGACTCTGGCGTCATAAGGGGGCGTGGCCCCAGAGTCCCTGCGTATGCTGGGACCATGATGTCATAAGGGGGCGGGGTCACCGCCTATATAAATGGCTCCGCAGCTCGCACACAGCATTCCAGCCGGAGAGAGCGTCGTGTCAACATCGGGGAAGAAGAGAAGGAGAGGCGAGACAGCGGCAACAAGACAGCGGCGGCGAGACAGCGGCAGCAGACCGGGCCCCTCGCTGGCAATAGAGCTGGAAGAAGATAGCGGCGGGGCCCGGGAGAAGAGGCCGAACACCAGGAGGAGAGGCCGAACACCGGGAGAAGTCGGAAGGAGACCCCCCGAAGTTGGAAGAAGATCCCGGAGCTGACTAATAAATTACTCTTAAAACCTGTGTACTGTGTTTTTTTTATATTGACACTTTTCCCTAGGTGAATGGGTAGGGGTACCATGTACCCCAAACTCATTCACACAGGGTGGGGGGCGGGATCTGGGGGCCCCTTATTAAAGGGGGCTCCCGGATTCCGATAAGCCCCCCGCCCGCAGACCCCGACAACCAACGGCCAGGGTTGTCGGGAAGAGGCCCTTGTCCTCATCAACATGGGGACAAGGTGCTTTGGGGTGGGGGGCCCCCGCAGGGTGCCCCCCTCCCCCAAGGCACCCCCCCATGTTGAGGGCATGCAGCCTGGTACGGCTCAGGAGGGGGGCTGCGTGCTCGGATAAGGGTCTGGTATGGATTGGGGGGGACCCCCACGCCAATTTTTCGGCATAGGGGGTTCCCCTTACAATCCATGCCAGACCTAAAGGCCTGGTATGCCCCTGGGGGGGGGAACCCATGCCGGTTTTTTCATTTAAAATTTGGCGCGGTGTTCCCGCCTCAGGATTCATACCAGACAGCTGTCAGCACTGCCTGTCACTCATCGCGGAAGGAAAACAAAGTTTTCCTTTCCCGATGAGTGAGCCAGCGCGACATGCACAGTACCCTGTCGCCGAGAACCAGCGCGATGGTATCGCGCTGGAAACACAATCTCGCGGTCAGGTACTGTAAATCAGCAATGAAAATGCTGATAAGCACACCAACATTTTTCAGTCCACTGTAAAGCAAACAAGCACCGCTTACATGAGAGTGGCTACTCTCTTCTATATTCAGGAGCAGTGAAGTGTAGTTTCCATCCTATCACAGTCAGCTGCATTAGGTGGAGTTCACTGGCAGGATCAATAGGTATCTGTGGGAATTTGCAGGGTGAAAAAGAAAGAACCGTACATGGATATGCACACATAATTAGATGCTACATTTTTTTATGGGAGGCCATAGTTTTACTTTATATAGTAGCAAATGTACACCTTTTGTGTAATGTGATGCATATTAAATTAAAGTAGAACTATAGGCAAAACTTTTTTTTCATATTGGATAGAGTAAAGATATTTTTTTCACAATCTGTGTCCCATTATGGAGATTTACCTTCACTTCCTGCCCCATAGCCAAACAGGAAGTGAGAGGAAAACCCTGTAAATTAAGGCAATTCATTTGGGACCCCCAGGTCACCAGAACTAGTGTCCCAATTAGAAGATTTTCCCCTCTATTACATTTCCTAACCCAAAATTTGGGGTTTTCTTTTACTTTCACTTTCAATGACAATGGTAAACAAGACATATAGAGAGGGTGATTCTCCTTAAGGGGGGCACAGACAGCAATAAAAACTGACAAACATTCCAATACTTCTACACACTAAAAAAAAGTTTTGCCTTTATTTATGCTTTAACCACCTCCCGACCGGCGCACGGCAATGTACGTCGGCAGAATGGCACGGACAGGCAAATGGGCGTACAGGTGCATCCCTTTAAATGTGTCGCCGTGCCATTGCGTGCGCGCCAGCGGCAGCGCACGCATGCCGGCCGGGACCTCCGTGAGTCAGATCGCGGGTCCCGCTGACACGATCGCCACGGGGATACCCGCGATCGTCTCACAGAGAGAAAGAATGGGGAGATGCTAATGTAAACAAGCATCTCCCTGTTCTGGCTAGTGACAGTATCACTGATCTCTGCTCCCTGTGATCGGAGCAGAGATCAGTAACATGTCACACACAGCCACGCCCCCCCCCCACAGTAGAAACACGCCAGGACACACTTAACCCCTACACTGCCACCTAGTGGGTAACCCCTTCACTGCCAGTGTCATTTACAAAGGAATCAGTGCATTTGAATAGCACTGATTGCTGTATAAATGACAATGGTCCCAAAAATGTGTCAAAATTGTCCGATGTGTCCGCCATAATGTCGCAGTCACGATAAAAATCGCTGATCGCCACCATTACTAGTAAAAAAAAAATTATTAATAAAAATGCCATAAAACTATCCCCTATTTTGTAAACGCTATAACTTTTGCGCAAACCAATCAATAATCGTTTATTGTGATTTTTTTTACCAAAAAATGTGGAAGAATACGTATCGGCCTAAACTGAGGGAAAAAAATGTTTTTTTATACATTTTTGGGAGATATATATTATAGCAAAATGTGAAAAAAAATAGTTTTTTTCAAAAGTGTTGCGTTATTTTTGTTTATAGCGCAAAAAATAAAAACTGCAGGGGTGATCAAATACCACCAAAAGAAAGCTCTATTTGTGGGAAAAAAAGGATGACAATTTTGTTTGGGAGCCACATCGCACGACCGTGCAATTGTCAGTTAAAGCGACGCAGTGCCGAATCGCAAAAAGTGCTCTGGTCTTTGGTCAGCAAAATGGTCCGGGGCTTAAGTGGTTAAGAAAACATACATAAGAGGGTGCAAACGCCTAGTGCATTTACACCAAAACCATTTATTTAAAACACACAACAATGTTATACTCACAAAAGTAAGATAAAATCAAGCTTATCAAATGCACAGCTCCAGCAGGTGAGACAGATATCTCATCCGATGCCAAACGGTGGAAAAGCTCACGCATTTCGGGGGACAGACCCCCCTTCCTCAGAGCTATTGATTTTATCTTACTTTTGGGAATATAACTAATTGACCACAGGTGCCTTGAAACACAAACGTCCATAGATGGATGTAAATGTCCAACCGCACAGGAGGTATAAGTACTCCAAGGGGTGGTGATGGTCTGATGGTTGTCAGAAAACACCTGGCATCATACAGCGACTTCCCAACCGAGAAACCGGGTCCCAATGGGTCATTCAGAGAAAGTGCAAAAAAAGCCTCTTACCAGATCCTGTGGATTCCCATGTCAGCGACAGGGAATCGCATGCGCAGTTTGTCACAAATGACGTGGAATGGGAGCTCAGGAATCGCCAATCTCTTGGATTGTGGTCTGTATGGATCTCGGCCGGCAACCGGATGGGTCCTCACAACGAACCGTCCTCACACCGAACCGTCCCAGCATGCATCAGAAGTTTCACAAACGGTCCCCCGAAAGGAGCAGTTGGAGGGACTGGATCTCATGCGGTAAATGTGGAAACAAAAAGAATGTGCCTCCACATGGTGCAGATAAAAAAGGGTGTTTTTATTGACAAAAACGACCATACACAAATAAAAGCGTGATCACGGTGGATAAAAACAAATGGGCAACAAAGAGAGTGGTGTATTGCCCAGTCTGAGGAGGGCTGCATCATTGAAACTATTACCTGCCAGAAGTTCTTTGGACTGAGCACTGGATGGTTCTTTATCTATTACACTTTAACCACTTGCCGACCGCTGCACGCCGATATACGTCGGCACAATGGCAGCGGTGGGCAAATGGGCATACCTGTACGTCCCCTTTAATTGCCAGGGCTACCGTGCCCGCGGGACCGGCAGACTCGATGTCCGCCGGTCTCCTGGCGATCATGTCACGGAGCCGCAGAATGGGGAAGTGCCTATGTAAACAAGGCAACAAGTAGCAGAACTCATTCATAGCTGATACCTTTTACCTTCCCTACACTTAACATTATACATGTAGGTATAAGGTGAAGAGCCGGCAACTCGTCCTTCTGAAAAAAGCCACTTTATTACATTGAGTACAAAGTACGGTGGCTTACGCGTTTCAGCAATAAGTCTTAATCATAGCCATATGGCTATGTTTAAGGCTTATTGCCAAAAACGCGTAAGCCACTGTACTTAGTGCACTTAACTCGATGTAATAAAGTGACTTTTTCAGAGGGATGATTCACCTTATACCACCATGTTCCATTTCTGTTGAGAAGACACTCTGAGCAGGAGCACCATCAGTCCACCTCTGGGGGAATCTGTCTGAGTGTTATTTTCTTTTCATGCATTATAATATGATCAAGTGCAGGCAGCACATTCCTACACTCTGAACTGATGACACGACTACAAAACATTTCCCCTTTCCTCTTCTCCATAACATAGAATAGAGAAGATTGGTTCTGTAGTCATTAGAGATCGCTGGAAACAGCTGGCAAGATTTCTGGTAGGGTAAACACATATTTTTTGCACCTATAAAAAGATATAGTAAAATGTTTTTTTAATGACACATTTATCAGGCCAAAACTGACCAAACAAGAGAGCTGAATTTTTAGGGTTCTTATATCCTTTCAAGGTAGAGGGCACACACCGATGTCATAGAACATTTTATCACATGCTAATGGCTTTCTGTTGAACACAACTAAAAATGAGCATCAAATTAACTCATTATTAACTAATTTTACTGGACCAGGAGTGATGTCTGACAAATCTGCTTTTTCTTGTTCTTACCATGCTCAGTAAATGAATACATTTACACATGCCCAGAGTTTCTTTCTTGATTACTCTATAGATCCAACAGAACAGTAATGATATGAAGCTTCTAACCTGATCTCAAATGCAACGAATCTGAAATATATTGTATACAAATTGTTAACTGTATTATCTGCTTTATATCCAGAATTATGATTGAAGATGTTCAGAAATTGACAGATAACTCCCTTGCAAGTCGGAGCAGAACAAGGGCGATATCTCTGGAAACCTACAACTATGCTTTGTATCATCCAATGGATCAGGTAGGTCAGGAACTGCAACAAATATAAAGAAAAAAAAAAAGCCTGGGAACGTTTTTATTCAATCAAGCAATATTCCAGTCATTGCAATATATTTTGATCATATCCACAAAATTTCAAATGTCAATTTTTGATCAATTTTCTAAAGGTCACCTTGGGAAGTGAGTGAATGCAAAGACTAGAAGACTGGACAATCTTCAACATGTTTTGATGGATTGTAGAATATGGGGTGGAATTACTAAAGGCAAATAGACTGTGCATTTTACAAGTGCAGTTCCACTTTGCATGTGCAGTTGCTCCAGAGCTTAGTAAATGATGGGAAGACCTGCTGACTTCCATAATCCAATTATGTGTTAGCAAACATGCATTTTCTTTTCCCTTGCATGTGATTGGGTATTCTTTGTTAAGTGAAGCTTTATGTCATTACTAAGCTCTGGAGCAACTGCACTTGCAGAGTGTAATTGCACTTGCAAAGTACACAGTCTGTTTGTCTTTAGTAAATCAACCCCTACATGTTATACTGAATATTTTTTTATTATTCAATCTTTTGCATAACAAAGCAAAACACGTTATCTATTAAATACTCTAGTTATCTATTAAACATATATTGGTTGTCATTTAAATTTGCTAGTTATGCACCAATATAGCATACATGCACTTTTTTTGCAAAAATGTCAAAGCTTTCCATAAAATCTACAGACACGTACTTACTGTCCTCCATTCATGATTCCAAACGTATCTATTGCTTCTGTCTTACATCCTTACAGACTATAGGTTATGACACAAGGAGTTGACCAGCTGATCTCATTAGCACACACCCTGCATCATCCACCCTCCTACCTACCCTCCCACTCTCAGCTGCACGTTTTTTAAATGAAACGCAATCAATCAGCGATCACCCTTCTCACGAAATACACAATCAGATTGCATAGTGTATGGCCATCTTTATACAAGTACATAAGAGGAAGTGGACAGAAACACTTAGCTGTCAAGCCCCGCTCACATCTCTGCATAGCGGGAACTTGCATTCCAACATGCGTTTGTTCTTGTTTTTTTTTTGTTTTTTTGCGAGGTGGGAAGGTGTTTTGGAACATTTTCACTAATTTACACATAGGGCAGCCCATCCACCTGAATGGACTGCCCTACAGGCAGCAATCGCCTCAAAGAAGCTTCAGAACTTTTTTTTAGAGTGGAGCTTGGTGCGTTTTGTACTGTGATTTTTGGTGCAGCGCATTTCTGATATGCAAGGAAACGCACAGATGTGAGTGGAGCCTCATTGTTCTTGTGTTACTGCACCAATTTCACTTTCAGGCCGCATTCACATCTAGCATAGTGGAAGCGAACATTTTGTGGTTCGTTTTTTCTGTGACTCGCATAGGGCAGCCTGCTGATTTAAATGGGCTGTGCTATATGTGGCTTATGGGACATGTTGGCGTTTTGTGGGTTGTGTGTTTTTTACTGTGCGTTTTGCAGCATTTGCCACTCGTTTTTCACATGGCAAAATGTGTGTTTGCTTCTGTGTTTGGTGTGCCGTTACCAAATAATGGCACTGAAAGCGCAACTAGTAATTTTAGGTGTATGAAGGTGGCCATACACTATACAATCTGATTGTACAATCTCCTTTAGATTTACCAATTTTATATAATAGAAGGAAACACCTATCTAGCCAATCACTATATCCAATCAGGCAGGCCCTTGCACTACATAATTGATGGCAAATCTAAAGGAGATTGTACAATCCGATTGTATAGTGTATGGCCACCTTTATAAACCTAAAATTACTAGTTGCGCTTTCAGTGCCATTAATTGTTAACAACACACCAAACACAGAAGCAAACACACATTTTGGCATGTGAAAAAAACAAAAATGCATTGTAAAAAAACACGCAACCCACAAAACGCCATGTCCCATAAGCCACACATATCCCAGGCCATTTATTTATTTATTTATTTTTCATTATATCAAAATTCAAATTTTTTTTTCCAAAATTCAGAAATTATTACAATAATAAGTACATTTAATTCCTTCCTACCCCCCCTCCCCTAAAACCTATCCCCATCCCAACCCATCCTCTCACTTTATCCTTTATCTATTTTCCCCCTACTCTCCCGGTTCTCCCTCTCCTATCCTCCCCCTACTTCCACATATCTCCTCGTTTGCTTAAACGTCTTCCAATCTTTCCATTTATTTGCAAATCCGTCAATTTCCTCCTCTCCACTATATCGCAAATATTCTTTGTTGTATGTCTCTTCTACCCTTTTAACCCAATCCCTTATTGTAGGGCTTTCTATTTCTTGCCAATGTCTTGATATCAAGCTTTTGACTGCGTTCATCATATGAGGTATCACTGATTCTTTATATTGTTTTATTGAGCTTTCTGCCCCATTGAATAAGCACGTCTAAGGTTCTTCTGATATTTCTCTATTAGTAATCTCTTTTATTAATTGTAAGATACCATTCCAATAGTTTTTTTAGGGCAATCTCTCCAAATGTGGATCATGGTTCCCACTACATTTACACCTTGCCAACAATGTGATGATTTCCCTGTTTGGAATTTGCATGCTTTATCTGGTGTTATGTACCATCTTGTCAGACATTTATAGTTCATTTCAACTGTGTTAGTCTCTACTAGGGATGAGCCGAACACCCCCCAGTTCGGTTCGCACCAGAACCTGCGAACGGACCGAAAATTTGCACGAACGTTAGAACCCCATTGAAGTCTATGTGACTCAAACGTTCAAAATCAAAAGTGCTCATTTTAAAGGCTAATTTGCATGGTATTGTCCTAAAAAAGGTTTGGGGACCCGGGTCCTGCCCCAGGGGACATGTATCAATGCAAAAAAAACGTTTAAAAAAGTCAGTTTTTTCGGGAGCAGTGATTTTAATGTTGCTTAAAGTTAAAAAAAAAGTGAAATATTCCTTTAAATATCGTACCTGGGGGGTGTCTATAGTATGCCTGTAAAGTGGCGCGTGTTTCCCGTGCTTAGAACAGTCCCTGCACAAAATGTCATTTTTAAAGGAAAAAAAGTAATTTAAAACTGCTTGCGGGTTTAATGTAATGTCGGGTCCTGGCAATATGGATGAAAATCAGTGAGACAAACAGCATGGGTACCCCCCAGTCCATTACCAGGCCCTTTGGGTCTTGTATGGACATTAAGGGGAACCCCGCACCTAAATTAAAAAAAGGAAAGGCGTGGGGCCACCAGGCCCTATATACTCTGAACAGTAGTATACAGGCGGTGCAAACAAGACAGGGACTGTAGGTTTGTTGTTAAGTAGAATCTGTCTGTAATTTTGAACTGGTACATTTTTAACTTTTAAGCTTTTTGGAAAACAGAGGGAAGGGTTATCACCCCTGTGACATTTGTTTTGCCGTCTGTGCTCCTCTTCAGAAGATTTCACCTAATTTTTTGTCCCAATGACAAATGTTTTTTGAAAATTTGGGGTTTTTTGTGAAACAAGGATTGGTGATAAAGCATCAGTGGAAAGGAGAAACGTTTTTCCCATATTAACTCTTACAGGAGAGAATTTCCCTTCCTAGGGGTAGATTTCATCTCACTTCCTGTTGTCTCCTTCCGTTTGCAAGTAGGAGTCGTTTGTAAGTTGGATGTTTGAAAGTAGGGGCCTGCCCTATATACTCAGCAGAAATTTGGGCCTTAGGTGTTGTTGTGGCCACAACACTGTAAGCCCTCACAGGGCCCTGCTGTGAAATATTAGATCAAGAATTGTAATTACATGCCCCTGTTTAACAGGGGCAGAAAAATTGGGCCTTTGGTGGTGGTGGTGCTAGTGCCACAACACTGTAAGTCCTCACTCGCTCTTGGTGGGCGCAGAAACGGGCCCTGCTGTGAAATATTAGATTAAGAATTGTAATTACATGCCCCTGTTGAACAGAGGCAGAAAAATTGGGCCTTTGGTGGTGGTGGTGCTAGTGCCACAACACTGTAAGTCCTCACTCGCTCTTGGTGGGCGCAGAAACGGGCCCTGCTGTGAAATATTAGATCAAGAATTGTAATTACATGCCCCTGTTGAACAGAGGCAGAAAAATTGGGCCTTTGGTGGTGGTGGTGCTAGTGCCACAACACTGTAAGTCCTCACTCGCTCTTGGTGGGCGCAGAAACGGGCCCTGCTGTGAAATATTAGATCAAGAATTGTAATTACATGCCCCTGTTGAACAGAGGCAGAAAAATTGGGCCTTTGGTGGTGGTGGTGCTAGTGCCACAACACTGTAAGTCCTCACTCGCTCTTGGTGGGCGCAGAAACGGGCCCTGCTGTGAAATATTAGATCAAGAATTGTAATTACATGCCCCTGTTGAACAGGGGCATAAAAATTGGGCCTTTGGTGGTGGTGGTGCTAGTGCCACAACACTGTAAGTCCTCACTCACTCTTGGTGGGCGCAGAAACGGGCCCTGCTGTGAAATATTAGATCAAGAATTGTAATTACATGCCCCTGTTGAACAGGGGCTGAAAAATTGGGCCTTAGGCACTGGTGCTGGTGCAACAACACTGCAACCTCTCACAGATACTCAAGTTGGAACGCAGAAACAAGCCCCGCTACAAAGTATTGCATCAAAAATTGTAATCACATGCCCCTGTTAAACAGGGGCTGAAAAATTGGGCCTTAGGCACTGGTGCTGGCGCGCAGAACCAAAAATGTTCTTACAAGCTATCAGCGTGATCATTGAGGAGGAAGGGGATAATTGCTCAGAATAGTCACTCAGCATCAGCATAGGCAGTCTTTGAAGGGATCTGAGATTTCAAAAAAAATTATTCGGTTACATCAGCATCAGGTGCTTGGTAGCTGGTGGTGATCTAAGACTGATTCATTTTTATGAAGGTCAGTCGATCGACCGAGTCGGTGGACAGACGCACCCTGTGATTGGTTACAAAGCTTCCAGCAGCACTGAATGTGCGTTCCGAAAGAACGTTGGATGCAGGATAGGCCAGTAGCTCAATTGCATACTGTGCAAGCTCTGGCCAGTGATCCATCCTCAAGACCCAGTAACCCAGAGGATTTTCGGTGGGAAAGGTGTCCAAGTCAGATCTTGCCCCTAGGTATTCCTGCACCATGTAAAACAGACGCTGGCGATGGTTGCTGGCACCGATCATACCTTGGGGCTGCGGACCAAAAAATTGTCTGAATGCATCGGTCAGACGGCCACCTTCTCCATCGCTCCTTCTTTGACTGACTGAAGCCTCAGCAACACGTTGTCCAGAAACAGGAGTTTGTAACCTCCCAGTCTCTGGGAACGCGTTGCACAGACCTTTCTGCAAGGCCTCCCGAAGATGTTTCATCCTCTGCTCCCTCTGCGATGGCAAGATAAGGTCCGCAACCTTACCCTTGTAACGTGGATCAAGGAGGGTTGCCAGCCAGTATTGGTCCTTCTCCTTGATACCACGAATACGAGGATCCTTACGCAGGCTTTGCAGTATCAGGGAGGCCATTCAGCGTAGGTTTGCTGAGGCATTCGGTCCGGAGTCCTCTGGGTCACTAAGGACGACATGGTCCGCAGCCACCTCCTCCCAGCCACGTACAAGTCCATGTGTTTCTTGGGACTGATCCCTTAAAGACTGCTGCTGATGCTGAGTGCCAGGCTCCACCTCCATACTGACACAATCCTCCTCCTCCTCGTCCTCTTCCTGTGTGATCGGTGGGCACGCAGGAACACTGTCTGGATAAAGGGGGCCTTGAGAGCTAAGGAAGTCCTCCTCTTCCTGCCTCTGTTCTGCCTCAAGTGCCCTGTCCATTATTCCATGCAACGTGTGCTCCAACAGGTGGACAAGGGGGACAGTGTCACTGATGCATGCACTGTCACTGCTCACCATCCTCGTGGCCTCCTCAAATGATGACAGGACAGTGCATGCATCCCTGATCATGGCCCACTGGCCTGGGAAAAAAAACCAAGCTCCCCTGACCCTGTCCTGGTGCCATAGTCGCACAGGTACTCATTGATGGCCCTCTGTTGCATGTGCAGCCGCTGCAGCATGGCCAACATTGAGTTCCACCTGGTGGGCATGTCACAGATTAGGCGGTTCTTGGGCAGGTTAAACTCCTTTTGGAGGTCTGCCAGCTGAGCACTGGCATTATATGACCGGCGGAAATGCACACAGACTTTCCTGGCCTGCCTCAGGACATCCTGTAAGCCCGGGTACCTGCCCAAGAACCGCTGCACCACCAAGTTAAGGACGTGAGCCAAACAGGGCACATGGGTCATTTGTCCCTGTTGGAGGGCAGAGAGGAGGTTGGTGCCATTGTCGCAAACCATCATTCCTGCCTTAAGTTGGCATGGCGTCAACCACCTCTGAACCTGCCCCTGCAGAGCTGACAGAACCTCTGCCCCAGTGTGGCTCCTGTCCCCCAAGCACACCAGCTCAAGCACCGCATGGCATCTTTTAGCCTGCATACTTGCGTAGCCCCTTGAACGGCTACGGAGCACCGCTGGTTCAGAGGACAAAGCACAGGAAGAGGCCATGGAGGAAGAAGAAGAGGAGGGGGTGGAGGAGAGAGGTTTGTCACAATCATTAGTAGTGGCATTTTGGAGGCGTGGTGGCGGAACAACCTCCAACACTACTGCACCTTGTCCTGCATCCTTCCCAGCTGCCAGCAGAGTCACCCAATGTGAAACTTAGGTAATGTCCCTGTCCATGCCTGCTGGACTATGAGTCAGCGGTTACCGCTGACCGCCCTGTCTAGTGGGGCCAAGACATTGCCTTCCACATGCCGGTAGAGAGCCGGAATCGCCTTCCATGAGAAAAAGTGGCGTTTGGGTACCTGCCACTGAGGAACCGCACATTCCACAAACTCACGGAAGGGGACAGAGTCTACCAACTGAAAAGGTAGCAGTTGAAGTGCTAGCAATTTTGCCAAGCTAGCATTCAACCGCTGGGCATGTGGATGGCTGAGAGCGAACTTCTTCCGGCGGTGCAGCAGCTGGGGCAGGGAAATTTGCCTGGTACAATCTGACGTCGGTGTACCGAAAGCAGATTGCCCACAAGTACTTGACTGTGACACACCTAATCCTACACCTTCATTCCTCTCAGTGCAGGTCTCTGAGAGGACTGAAGGTATAGTGGGGTTGGAGATCTCAGCTGATGAGGAGCAAGGAGAGGTCCTCTTTGTTCTTTGGTGTGGGTCTTTTAAATATGCTTGCCAACGAACTGCATGGCAGGTCAACATATGTCTGGTCAAGCATGTGGTGCCCAAGCGGGAGATGTTTTGGCCACGCGAGACACGCTTGAGACATATGTTGCAAATAGCAGCGGTGCGATCTGATGCACTCATCTCAAAAAAGGCCCACACCAAAGAACTTTTTGAATAATGCGCAGAGACTGCAGCGCCCTGCACATGCGGAGCTTTGGGGTGTGATGCAGTCAGTGTGCTGCCCTTAGGCTGGCCCCTAGAGGGCATCCTGCCTCGTTAGTGATGTGCCGCCTCCTCCTCCTCCTCCTCCTCTCTCCTATCAGGCACCCACGTTGAGTCAGTGACCTCATCATCCCCTCCCTCCTCATCACTGGAGCAATCCTGGCAGTATTCTGCAGCAGGGGGAGCATGACTGCCAGATTGCTGTCCTTCTTGGGCACCCCCTCTGTCCGTGCTCACGTTACTGCCTTCATCTAGCTCAGTATCATCATCAGAGCCTTCCAAACGCTGGGCATCCTCCTGGAGCATGTACCCAACACTGTGGTCAAACAGTTCGAGGAACTCCTTAGGAGGACATGGTGGGGCTAGGGAAGGAGTCACTGATGACATTGAGCCGAGGGAAGAGGCCGCTGCTTTGCCAGACAAAGTACCCTGAGCTTGGGTGAGAGAGGATGAGGAGGATGAGGACGGCTTGGTCATCCACTCGACCAAGTCTTCCGAATGTTGCAGCTCAACACGGCCATCTGCTGAAAAAAAGGCCAAGCGTGTCCCACGGCCACATGCTGATGAGGATGCACCGTCTCCACAACCAGCACTGTTGCCTCTAGACACAGAGCCTGCTTGCCCTCTTTTATTGGCTTGTGACTGTCTGCCTCTCCTTGTTGGCCTTCCAGACATACTAATGGCCTGTAGCTGCACTAAGCTGGGATTTATATATATATATATATATATACACTACCGTTCAAAAGTTTGGGGTCACCCAAACAATTTTGTGTTTTCCATGAAAAGTCACACTTATTCACCACCATACGTTGTGAAATGAATAGAAAATAGAGTCAAGACATTGACAAGGTTAGAAATAATGATTTGTATTTGAAATAACATTGTTTTTACATCAAACTTTGCTTTCATCAAAGAATCCTCCTTTTGCAGCAATTACAGCATTGCACACCTTTGGCATTCTAGCTGTTAATTTATTGAGGTAAGCTGGAGAAATTGCACCCCACGCTTCTAGAAGCAGCTCCCACAAGTTGGATTGGTTGGATGGGCACTTCTGGCGTACCATACGGTCAAGCTGCTCCCACAACAGCTCAATGGGGTTCAGATCTGGTGACTGTGCTGGCCACTCCATTACCGATAGAATACCAGCTGCCTGCTTCTGCTGTAAATAGTTCTTGCACAATTTGGAGGTGTGTTTAGGGTCATTGTCCTGTTGTAGGATGAAATTGGCTCCAATCAAGCGCTGTCCACTGGGTATGGCATGGCGTTGCAAAATGGAGTGATAGCCTTCCTTATTCAAAATCCCTTTTACCCTGTACAAAGCTCCCACCTTACCAGCACCAAAGCAACCCCAGACCATCACATTACCTCCACCATGCTTAACAAATGGCGTCAGGCATTCTTCCAGCATCTTTTCATTTGTTCTGCGTCTCACAAACGTTCTTCTTTGTGATCCAAACACCTCAAACTTGGATTCATCCGTCCACAACACTTTTTTCCAGTCTTCCTCTGTCCAATGTCTGTGTTCTTTTGCCCATCTTAATCTTTTTCTTATATTGGCCAGTCTCAGATATGGCTTTTTCTTTGCCACTCTGCCCTGAAGCCCAAAATCCCGCAGCCGCCTCTTCACTGTAGATGTTGACACTGGTGTTTTGCGGGTACTATTTAATGAAGATGCCAGTTGGGGACCTGTGAGGCGTCTGTTTCTCAAACTAGAGACTCTAATGTGCTTATCTTCTTGCTTAGTTGTGCAACGCGGCCTCCCACTTCTTTTTCTACTCTGGTTAGAGCCTGTTTGTGCTGTCCTCTGAAGGGAGTAGTACACACCGTTGTAGGAAATCTTCAATTTCTTTGCAATTTCTCGCATGGAATAGCCTTCATTTCTAAGAACAAGAATAGACTGTCGAGTTTCAGATGAAAGTTCTCTTTTTCTGGCCATTTTGAGCGTTTAATTGACCCCACAAATGTGATGCTCCAGAAACTCAATCTGCTCACAGGAAGGTCAGTTTTGTAGCTTCTGGAAGGAGCTAGACTGTTTTTAGATGTGTGAACATGATTGCACAAGGGTTTGCTAATCATCAATTAGCCTTCTGAGCCAATGAGCAAACACATTGTACCATTAGAACACTGAAGTGATAGTTGCTGGAAATGGGCCTCTATACACCTATGTAGATATTGCACCAAAAACTAGACATTTGCAGTTAGAATAGTCATTTACCACATTAGCAATGTATAGAGTATATTTGTTTAAAGTTAGGACTAGTTTAAAGTTAGCTTCATTTAAAAGTACAGTGCTTTTCCTTCAAAAATAAGGACATTTCAATGTGACCCCAAACTTTTGAACGGTAGTGTATGTACTGATACTGCAGCTAGCAAAATCAACTGCCTTCCTGTAGTATGAGAACACCACCAACCTTCTACAGGTAGCTTTAATTGAACACTGTGCAGAGCTCGCAAAAAACTAACTTGTAACTTATTTAGCTGCCTGCGGTAGTGATAGGATCAGGAAAACACCACCAACCTTCTACAGGTAGCTTTAGGTGAACACTGTGCAGAGCTCGCTAAAAAATAACTTGTAGCTTATTTAGCTGCCTGCGGTAGTGATAGGATCAGGAAAACACCACCAACCTTCTACAGGTAGCTTTAGGTGAACACTGTGCAGAGCTTGCACTACACTAACTTGTAGATTATTTAGCTGCCTGCGGTAGGGATAGGATCAGGAAAACACCACCAACCTTCTACAGGTATCTTTAGCTGAACACTGTGCAGAGCTCACAAAAAAATAACTTGTAGGTTTAGCTGAACACTGTGAGGAGGACACACTACACTAACTTGTAGACTTAGCTGAACACTGTGAGGAGGACGCACTACACTAACTTGTAGCTTTAGCTGAACACTGTGAGGAGGATGCACTACACTAACTTGTAGCTTTAGCTGAACACTGTGCAGAGGTCGAACTACACTAACTTGTAGTTTTAGCTGAACACTGTGAGGAGGACGCACTACACTAAGTTGTAGCTTTAGCTGAACACTGTGCAGAGGTCGCACTACACTAACTTGTAGTTTTAGCTGAACACTGTGAGCAGGACGCACTACACTAACTTGTAGCTTTAGCTGAACACTGTGAGGAGGACGCACTACACTAACTTGTAGCTTTAGCTGAACACTGTGCAGAGGTTGCACTACACTAACTTGTAGTTTTAGCTGAACACTGTGAGCAGGACGCACTACACTAACTTGTAGCTTTAGCTGAACACTGTGCAGAGGTCTCACTACACTAACTTGTAGCTTTACCTGAACACTGTGCAGAGGTCTCACTACACAAACTTGTAGTTTTAGCTATACACTGTGCAGAGGTCGCACTACACTAACTTGTAGTTTTAGCTGAACACTGTGAGCAGGACGCACTACACTAACTTGTAGCTTTAGCTGAACACTGTGCAGAGGTCTCACTACACTAACTTGTAGTTTTAGCTGAACACTGTGCAGAGGTCTCACTACACTAACTTGTAGTTTTAGCTGAACACTGTGAGCAGGACGCACTACACTAACTTGTAGCTTTATCAGAACACTGTGAGGAGGACGCACTACACTAACTTGTAGCTTTAGCTGAACACTGTGCAGAGGTTGCACTACACTAACTTGTAGTTTTAGCTGAACACTGTGAGCAGGACGCACTACACTAACTTGTAGCTTTGGCTGAACACTGTGCAGAGGTCTCACTACACTTACTTGTAGTTTTAGCTGAACACTGTGAGCAGGACGTACTACACTAACTTGTAGTTTTAGCTGAACACTGTCCAGAGGTCTCACTACACTAACTTGTAGTTTTAGCTGAACACTGTGAGGAGGACGCACTACACTAACTTGTAGCTTTAGCTGAACACTGTGCAGAGGTCGCACTACACTAACTTGTAGTTTTAGCTGAACACTGTGAGCAGGACGCACTACACTAACTTGTAGCTTTAGCTGAACACTGTGCAGAGGTCTCACTACACTAACTTGTAGCTTTAGCTGAACACTGTGCAGAGGTCTCACTACACTAACTTGTAGTTTTAGCTATACACTGTGCAGAGGTCGCACTACACTAACTTGTAGTTTTAGCTGAACACTGTGAGCAGGACGCACTACACTAACTTGTAGCTTTAGCTGAACACTGTGCAGAGGTCTCACTACACTAACTTGTAGTTTTAGCTGAACACTGTGCAGAGGTCTCACTACACTAACTTGTAGTTTTAGCTGAACACTGTGCAGAGGTCTCACTACACTAACTTGTAGTTTTAGCTGAGCACTGTGAGCAGGACGCACTACACTAACTTGTAGCTTTAGCTGAACACTGTGAGGAGGACACACTACACTAACTTGTAGCTTTAGCTGAACACTGTGCAGAGGTCTCACTACACTAACTTGTAGCTTTAGCTGAACACTGTGCAGAGGTCTCACTACACTAACTTGTAGCTTTAGCTGAACACTGTGCAGAAGTCTCACTACACTAACTTGTAGTTTTAGCTATACACTGTGCAGAGGTCGCACTACACTAACTTGTAGTTTTAGCTGAACACTGTGAGCAGGACGCACTACACTAACTTGTAGCTTTAGCTGAACACTGTGCAGAGGTCTCACTACACTAACTTGTAGTTTTAGCTGAACACTGTGCAGAGGTCTCACTACACTAACTTGTAGTTTTAGCTGAACACTGTGCAGAGGTCTCACTACACTAACTTGTAGTTTTAGCTGAACACTGTGCAGAGGTCTCACTACACTAACTTGTAGTTTTAGCTGAACACTGTGAGCAGGACGCACTACACTAACTTGGAGCTTTAGCTGAACACTGTGAGGAGGACGCACTACACTAACTTGTAGCTTTAGCTGAACAATGTGCAGAGGTCGCACTACACTAACTTGTAGTTTTAGCTGAACACTGTGAGCAGGACGCACTACACTAACTTGTAGCTTTAGCTGAACACTGTGCAGAGGTCTCACTACACTAACTTGTAGTTTTAGCTGAACACTGTGCAGAGGTCTCACTACACTAACTTGTAGTTTTAGCTGAACACTGTGCAGAGGTCTCACTACACTAACTTGTAGTTTTAGCTGAACACTGTGCAGAGGTCTCACTACACTAACTTGTAGTTTTAGCTGAACACTGTGCAGAGGTCGCACTACACTAACTTGTAGTTTTAGCCGAACACTGTGAGCAGGACGCACTACACTAACTTGTAGCTTTAGCTGAACACTGTGAAGAGGTCTCACTACACTAACTTGTAGTTTTAGCTGAACACTGTGAGCAGGACCCACTACACTAACTTGTAGCTTTAGCTGAACACTGTGCAGAGGTCTCACTACACTAACTTGTAGCTTTAGCTGAACACTGTGCAGAGGTCTCACTACACTAACTTGTAGTTTTAGCTAAACACTGTGCAGAGGTCTCACTACACTAACTTGTAGTTTTAGCTGAACACTGTGCAGAGGTCGCATTACACTAACTTGTAGTTTTAGCTGAACACTGTGAGCAGGACACACTACACTAACTTGTAGCTTTAGCTGAACACTGTGAGGAGGACACACTACACTAACTTGTAGCTTTAGCTGAACACTGTGCACAGGTCGCACTACACTAACTTGTAGTTTTAGCTGAACACTGTGAGCAGGACGCACTACACTAACTTGTAGCTTTAGCTGAACACTGTGCAGAGATCTCACTACACTAACTTGTAGTTTTAGCTGAACACTGTGCAGAGGTCGCACTACACTAACTTGTAGTTTTAGCGGAACACTGTGAGCAGGACGCACCACACTAACTTGTAGCTTTAGCTGAACACTGTGCAGAGGTCTCACTACACTAACTTGTAGTTTTAGCTGAACACTGTGAGCAGGACGCACCACACTAACTTGTAGTTTTAGCTAAACACTGTGCAGATGTCTCACTACACTAACTTGTAGTTTTAGCTGAACACTGTGCAGAGGTCGTATTACACTAACTTGTAGTTTTAGCTGAACACTGTGAGCAGGACACACTACACTAACTTGTAGCTTTAGCTGAACACTGTGAGGAGGACGCACTACACTAACTTGTAGCTTTAGCTGAACACTGTGCACAGGTCGCACTACACTAACTTGTAGTTTTAGCTGAACACTGTGCAGAGGTCTCACTACACTAACTTGTAGTTTTAGCTGAACACTGTGCAGAGGTCGCACTACACTAACTTGTAGTTTTAGCTGAACACTGTGAGCAGGACGCACCACACTAACTTGTAGCTTTAGCTGAACACTGTGCAGAGGTCTCACTACACTAACTTGTAGTTTTAGCTGAACACTGTGAGCAGGACGCACCACACTAACTTGTAGTTTTAGCTAAACACTGTGCAGATGTCTCACTACACTAACTTGTAGTTTTAGCTGAACACTGTGCAGAGGTCGCATTACACTAACTTGTAGTTTTAGCTGAACACTGTGAGCAGGACGCACTACACTAACTTGTAGCTTTAGCTGAACACTGTGCAGAGGTCTCACTACACTAACTTGTAGCTTTACCTGAACACTGTGCAGAGGTCTCACTACACAAACTTGTAGTTTTAGCTATACACTGTGCAGAGGTCGCACTACACTAACTTGTAGTTTTAGCTGAACACTGTGAGCAGGATGCACTACACTAACTTGTAGCTTTAGCTGAACACTGTGCAGAGGTCTCACTACACTAACTTGTAGTTTTAGCTGAACACTGTGCAGAGGTCTCACTACACTAACTTGTAGTTTTAGCTGAACACTGTGAGCAGGACGCACTACACTAACTTGTAGCTTTATCAGAACACTGTGAGGAGGACGCACTACACTAACTTGTAGCTTTAGCTGAACACTGTGCAGAGGTTGCACTACACTAACTTGTAGTTTTAGCTGAACACTGTGAGCAGGACGCACTACACTAACTTGTAGCTTTGGCTGAACACTGTGCAGAGGTCTCACTACACTTACTTGTAGTTTTAGCTGAACACTGTGAGCAGGACGTACTACACTAACTTGTAGTTTTAGCTGAACACTGTCCAGAGGTCTCACTACACTAACTTGTAGTTTTAGCTGAACACTGTGAGGAGGACGCACTACACTAACTTGTAGCTTTAGCTGAACACTGTGCAGAGGTCGCACTACACTAACTTGTAGTTTTAGCTGAACACTGTGAGCAGGACGCACTACACTAACTTGTAGCTTTAGCTGAACACTGTGCAGAGGTCTCACTACACTAACTTGTAGCTTTAGCTGAACACTGTGCAGAGGTCTCACTACACTAACTTGTAGTTTTAGCTATACACTGTGCAGAGGTCGCACTACACTAACTTGTAGTTTTAGCTGAACACTGTGAGCAGGACGCACTACACTAACTTGTAGCTTTAGCTGAACACTGTGCAGAGGTCTCACTACACTAACTTGTAGTTTTAGCTGAACACTGTGCAGAGGTCTCACTACACTAACTTGTAGTTTTAGCTGAACACTGTGCAGAGGTCTCACTACACTAACTTGTAGTTTTAGCTGAGCACTGTGAGCAGGACGCACTACACTAACTTGTAGCTTTAGCTGAACACTGTGAGGAGGACACACTACACTAACTTGTAGCTTTAGCTGAACACTGTGCAGAGGTCTCACTACACTAACTTGTAGCTTTAGCTGAACACTGTGCAGAGGTCTCACTACACTAACTTGTAGCTTTAGCTGAACACTGTGCAGAAGTCTCACTACACTAACTTGTAGTTTTAGCTATACACTGTGCAGAGGTCGCACTACACTAACTTGTAGTTTTAGCTGAACACTGTGAGCAGGACGCACTACACTAACTTGTAGCTTTAGCTGAACACTGTGCAGAGGTCTCACTACACTAACTTGTAGTTTTAGCTGAACACTGTGCAGAGGTCTCACTACACTAACTTGTAGTTTTAGCTGAACACTGTGCAGAGGTCTCACTACACTAACTTGTAGTTTTAGCTGAACACTGTGCAGAGGTCTCACTACACTAACTTGTAGTTTTAGCTGAACACTGTGAGCAGGACGCACTACACTAACTTGGAGCTTTAGCTGAACACTGTGAGGAGGACGCACTACACTAACTTGTAGCTTTAGCTGAACAATGTGCAGAGGTCGCACTACACTAACTTGTAGTTTTAGCTGAACACTGTGAGCAGGACGCACTACACTAACTTGTAGCTTTAGCTGAACACTGTGCAGAGGTCTCACTACACTAACTTGTAGTTTTAGCTGAACACTGTGCAGAGGTCTCACTACACTAACTTGTAGTTTTAGCTGAACACTGTGCAGAGGTCTCACTACACTAACTTGTAGTTTTAGCTGAACACTGTGCAGAGGTCTCACTACACTAACTTGTAGTTTTAGCTGAACACTGTGCAGAGGTCGCACTACACTAACTTGTAGTTTTAGCCGAACACTGTGAGCAGGACGCACTACACTAACTTGTAGCTTTAGCTGAACACTGTGAAGAGGTCTCACTACACTAACTTGTAGTTTTAGCTGAACACTGTGAGCAGGACCCACTACACTAACTTGTAGCTTTAGCTGAACACTGTGCAGAGGTCTCACTACACTAACTTGTAGCTTTAGCTGAACACTGTGCAGAGGTCTCACTACACTAACTTGTAGTTTTAGCTAAACACTGTGCAGAGGTCTCACTACACTAACTTGTAGTTTTAGCTGAACACTGTGCAGAGGTCGCATTACACTAACTTGTAGTTTTAGCTGAACACTGTGAGCAGGACACACTACACTAACTTGTAGCTTTAGCTGAACACTGTGAGGAGGACACACTACACTAACTTGTAGCTTTAGCTGAACACTGTGCACAGGTCGCACTACACTAACTTGTAGTTTTAGCTGAACACTGTGAGCAGGACGCACTACACTAACTTGTAGCTTTAGCTGAACACTGTGCAGAGATCTCACTACACTAACTTGTAGTTTTAGCTGAACACTGTGCAGAGGTCGCACTACACTAACTTGTAGTTTTAGCGGAACACTGTGAGCAGGACGCACCACACTAACTTGTAGCTTTAGCTGAACACTGTGCAGAGGTCTCACTACACTAACTTGTAGTTTTAGCTGAACACTGTGAGCAGGACGCACCACACTAACTTGTAGTTTTAGCTAAACACTGTGCAGATGTCTCACTACACTAACTTGTAGTTTTAGCTGAACACTGTGCAGAGGTCGTATTACACTAACTTGTAGTTTTAGCTGAACACTGTGAGCAGGACACACTACACTAACTTGTAGCTTTAGCTGAACACTGTGAGGAGGACGCACTACACTAACTTGTAGCTTTAGCTGAACACTGTGCACAGGTCGCACTACACTAACTTGTAGTTTTAGCTGAACACTGTGCAGAGGTCTCACTACACTAACTTGTAGTTTTAGCTGAACACTGTGCAGAGGTCGCACTACACTAACTTGTAGTTTTAGCTGAACACTGTGAGCAGGACGCACCACACTAACTTGTAGCTTTAGCTGAACACTGTGCAGAGGTCTCACTACACTAACTTGTAGTTTTAGCTGAACACTGTGAGCAGGACGCACCACACTAACTTGTAGTTTTAGCTAAACACTGTGCAGATGTCTCACTACACTAACTTGTAGTTTTAGCTGAACACTGTGCAGAGGTCGCATTACACTAACTTGTAGTTTTAGCTGAACACTGTGAGCAGGACGCACTACACTAACTTGTAGCTTTAGCTGAACACTGTGAGGAGGACGCACTACACTAACTTGTAGCTTTAGCTGAACACTGTGCACAGGTCGCACTACACTAACTTGTAGTTTTAGCTGAACACTGTGAGCAGGACGCACTACACTAACTTGTAGCTTTAGCTGAACACTGTGCAGAGATCTCACTACACTAACTTGTAGTTTTAGCTGAACACTGTGCAGAGGTCTCACTACACTAACTTGTAGTTTTAGCTGAACACTGTGCAGAGGTCGCACTACACTAACTTGTAGTTTTAGCTGAACACTGTGAGCAGGATGCACTACACTAACTAGTAGCTTTAGCTGAACACTGTGCTGAGGTCTCACTACACTAACTTGTAGTTTTAGCTGAACACTGTGCAGAGGTCGCACTACACTAACTTGTAGTTTTAGCTGAACACTGTGAGCAGGACGCGCTACACTAACTTGTAGCTTTAGCTGAACACTGTGCAGAGGTCTCACTACACTAACTTGTAGTTTTAGGTGAACACTGTGAGCAGGACGCACTACACTAACTTGTAGCTTTAGCTGAACACTGTGCAGAGGTCTCACTACACTAACTTGTAGCTTTAGCTGACCACTGTGCAGAGGTCTCACTACACTAACTTGTATTTTTAGCTGAACGCTGTGAGCAGGACGCACTAACTTGTAGCTTTAGCTGAACACTGTGCAGAGGTCTCACTACACTAACTTGTAGCTTTAGCTGAACACTGTGAGGAGGACGCACTACCCTAACTTGTAGCTTTAGCTGAACACTGTGCACTACACTAACTTCTAGTTTTAGCTGAACACTGTGCAGAGGTCACACTAAACTAACTTGTAGCTTTACCTGAACACTGTGCAGAGGTCTCACTACACAAACTTGTAGTTTTAGCTATACACTGTGCAGAGGTCGCACTACACTAACTTGTAGTTTTAGCTGAACACTGTGAGCAGGACGCACTACACTAACTTGTAGCTTTAGCTGAACACTGTGCAGAGGTCTCACTACACTAACTTGTAGTTTTAGCTGAACACTGTGCAGAGGTCTCACTACACTAACTTGTAGTTTTAGCTGAACACTGTGAGCAGGGCGCACTACACTAACTTGTAGCTTTATCTGAACACTGTGAGGAGGACGCACTACACTAACTTGTAGCTTTAGCTGAACACTGTGCAGAGGTCGCACTACACTAACTTGTAGTTTTAGCTGAACACTGTGAGCAGGACGCACTACACTAACTTGTAGCTTTGGCTGAACACTGTGCAGAGGTCTCACTACACTTACTTGTAGTTTTAGCTGAACGCTGTGAGCAGGACGTACTACACTAACTTGTAGTTTTAGCTGAACATTTGAAATTTGTACATGACTTTCGGTACTATTACCATCTTTATAATATTTATTCGTCCTATCCATGAGAGGGACCTTATTGATATTTTTTTAAGTTCCATTTTTATTTTATTTAGTAGTAGTAGAATATAATTTACTTGATATATTTTCCTTAGAGATGGTGTTAATCTTATTCCTAAGTATTTTAAATCTGTCTTCCTCCATGTAAATTGGAATTCATGTTGTAAACTCTGTTTTTCCTGTTTGCTTATATTTATATTTAGAATCTCTGATTTAGAGGGATTCATTTTTAGATTTGATAATTCTCCATAATATTTTAGTATCCTCATTAAGTTAGGCATTGTAATCCTTGGATTAGAAATGTAGAACACCACATCATCTGCATAAGCCGCTATTTTATGCTCCTCATCCCCTATCTTAACCCCTCCTATATCTGGATTATTTTGAATCATTGCCAGGAGGGGTTCTAGTGACAGCACAAATAGTGGTGGGCACCCCTGTCTCATTTCGTTAAACATTTTGAAGGAAGAAGATGAAACCCTGTTAATGTTTACAGTTGCTGTGGGATGATTATATAATACTTTGATCCATTGGATCATCCTTGGACCTATTTCCATGGCTTCCAGGGTGTTCATCATAAATCCCCAGTCCACTCTTTCGAATGCTTTTTCAGCACCTATCGACAGGTGTAGGGATGAGCTTCGTGTTCGAGTCGAACCCATGTTCGACTCGAACATCGGCTGTTCGACCGTCTGTCGAATTGCGAACGTTATGGGCCGTTCGCGCCAAATTCGTGTGGCGCGTCACGGCCCATAATTCACGCAGTGCATTGCTGGCTGATGATTGGCCAAGCATGCACTATGACCCGCATGCTTGGCCAATCACAGCGCCGTCAGTAGAGAGAGCTGTAATTGGCCAAAGCCAGGGTGGCTTTGGCCAATTATGGCTCAGGGGATTTAGTACACGCCCCACACTATATAAGGCCGCCTGCACGGCGGCCCTGTGTAGTGTGTTCCGGTGTGCTGAGAGATAGAGAGAGAGACAGACAGTGTCATTTGATTTGAGTTAGATAGATTAGGCAGAACAGTCAGTCAGTTAGCTGCACTTACAGTGTATTGTGTATATATATGCATCCCTGGTGTTGCATATATATATATACACTGTATTCAGTTTAGCTAGATCCGTTCCTGTTATCTTCTATCTAGACTATTTACATTTGGTGCAGTGCGTCCTGCTCACAGTGTTCAGCTAGATCTGTTCCTGCTATTTACATTTAGTGCAGTGCGTCCTGCTCACAGTGTTCAGCTAGATCTGTTCCTGCTATTTACATTTAGTGCAGTCAGTGCGTCCTGCTCACAGTGTTCAGCTAGATCCGTTCCTGCTATTTACATTTAGTGCAGTCAGTGCGTCCTGCTCACAGTGTTCAGCTAGATCCGTTCCTGCTATTTACATTTAGTGCAGTGCGTCCTGCTCACAGTGTTCAGCTAGATCTGTTCCTGCTATTTACATTTAGTGCAGTCAGTGCGTCCTGCTCACAGTGTTCAGCTAGATCCGTTCCTGCTATTTACATTTAGTGCAGTGCGTCCTGCTCACAGTGTTCAGCTAGATCCGTTCCTGTTATCTTCCTACTGACAGGCAGGCTTGTCTGGTTACAGTATATAAAGCTACCTGAAGAAAATTACAGGTGTTCTATCCCAGCTTTGTGCAGCTACAGGCCATTAGTATGTCTGGAAGGCCAAGAAGGAGAGGCAGACAGTCACAAGCCAATAAGAGAGGGCAAGCAGGCTCTGTGTCTAGTGCTGGTCGTGGAGACGGTGCATCCTCATCAGCACGTGGCCATGGGACACGCTTGGCCTTTTTTTCGGCAGCTGGCCGTGTTGAGCCGCAACATGCGGAAGACTTGGTCGAGTGGATGACCAAGCCATCCTCATCCTCCTCATCCTCTCTCACCCATGCCCAGGGTGCTTTGTCTGGCAAAGCAGCGGCCTCTTCCCTCAGCTCAATGTCATCAGTGACTCCTTCCCTAGCTCCACCATGTCCTCCTGAGGATTCCCTCGAACTGTTTGACCACAGTGTTGGGTACATGCTCCAGGAGGATGCCCAGCGTTTGGAAGGCTCTGATGATGATACTGAGCGCGATGAAGGCAGTAACATGAGCACGGACAGAGGGGGTGCCCAAGAAGGACAGCAATCTGGCAGTCATGCTCCCCCTGCTGCAGCATACTGCCAGGTTTGCTCCAGTGATGAGGAGGGAGGGGATGATGAGGTCACTGACTCAACGTGGGTGCCTGATAGGAGAGAGGAGGAGGAGGAGGAGGAGGAGGCGGCACATCACCAACGAGGCAGGATGCCCTCCAGGGGCCAGCCTAAGGGCAGCACATTGACTGCATCACACCCCAAAGCTCCACATGTGCAGGGCGCTGCAGTCTCTGCGCGTTATTCAAAAAGTTCTTTGGTGTGGGCCTTTTTTGAGACGAGTGCATCAGATCGCACCACTGCTATTTGCAACATATGTCTCAAGCGTATCTCGCGTGGCCAAAACATCTCCCGCTTGGGTACCACATGCTTGACCAGACATATGTTGACCTGCCATGCAGTTTGTTGGCAAGCATATCTAAAAGACCCACACCAAAGAACAAAGAGGATCTCTCCTTGCTCCTCATCAGCTGAGATTTCCAACCCCACTAGACCTTCAGTCCTCTCTGAGACCTGCAGTGAGAGGAATGAAGGTGTAGAATTAGGTGTGTCACAGCCAAGTACTTGTGGGCAATCTACTTTTGGTACACCGACGTCAGATTGTACCAGGCAAATTTCCCTGCCCCAGCTGCTGCACCGCCGAAAGAAGTTTGCTCCCAGCCATCCACATGCCCAGCGGTTGAATGCTAGCTTGGCAAAATTGCTAGCACTTCAACTGCTGCCTTTTCAGTTGGTAGACTCTGCCCCCTTCCGTGAGTTTGTGGAATGTGCGGTTCCTCAGTGGCAGGTACCCAAACGCCACTTTTTCTCACGGAAGGCGATTCCGGCTCTCTACCGGCATGTGGAAGGCAATGTCCATGCCTCGCTGGACAGGGCGGTCAGCGGTAAGGTGCATATTACCGCTGACTCATGGTCCAGCAGGCATGGACAGGGACGTTACCTAAGTTTCACGGCGCATTGGGTGACTCTGCTGGCAGCTGGGAAGGATGCAGGACAAGGTGCAGTAGTGTTGGAGGTTGTTCCGCCACCACGCCTCCAAAATGCTGATTGTGACACACCTCTCTCCTCCACCCCCTCCTCTTCTTCTTCCTCCATGGCCTCTTCCTCGGAACCAGCGGTGCTCCGTAGGCGTTCAAGGGGCTACGCAAGTACGCAGGCCAAAAGATGCCATGCGGTGCTTGAGCTGGTGTGCTTGGGGGACAGGAGCCACACTGGAGCAGAGGTTCTGTCAGCTCTGCAGGGGCAGGTTCAGAGGTGGTTGACGCCACGCCAACTTAAGGCAGGAATGGTGGTTTGCGACAATGGCACCAACCTCCTCTCTGCCCTCCGACAGGGACAACTGACCCATGTGCCCTGTTTGGCTCACGTCCTTAACTTGGTGGTGCAGCGGTTCTTGGGCAGGTACCTGGGCTTACAGGATGTCCTGAGGCAGGCCAGGAAAGTCTGTGTGCATTTCCGCCGGTCATATAATGCCAGTGCTCGGCTGACGGACCTCCAAAAGGAGTTTAACCTGCCCAAGAACCGCCTAATATGTGACATGCCCACCAGGTGGAACTCAACGTTGGCCATGCTGCAGCGGCTGCACACGCAGCAGAGGGCCATCAATGAGTACCTGTGCGACTATGGCACCAGGACAGGGTCAGGGGAGCTTGGTTTTTTTTCCCCACGCCAGTGGGCCATGATCAGGGATGCATGCACTGTCCTGTCACCATTCGAGGAGGCCACGAGGATGGTGAGCACTGACAGTGCATGCATCAGTGACACTATCCCCCTTGTCCACCTGTTGGAGCACACGCTGCGTGGAATAATGGACAGGGCACTTGAGGCAGAACAGAGGCAGGAAGAGGAGGACTTCCTTAGCTCTCAAGGCCCCCTTTATCCAGACAGTGTTCCTGCGTGCCCGCCGATCACACAGGAAGAGGACGAGGAGGAGGAGGAGGAGGAGGAGGAGGAAGATTGTGTCAGTATGGAGGTGGAGCCTGGCACTCAGCATCAGCAGCAGTCTTTAAGGGATCAGTCCCAAGGAACACATGGACTTGTACGTGGCTGGGAGGAGGTGGCTGCGGACGTTGTTGTCCTTAGTGACCCAGAGGACTCCGGACCGAATGCCTCAGCAAACCTACGCTGCATGGCCTCCCTGATCCTGCAAAGCCTGCGTAAGGATCCTCGTATTCGTGGTATCAAGGAGAAGGACCAATACTGGCTGGCAACCCTCCTTGATCCACGTTACAAGGGTAAGGTTGCGGACCTTATCTTGCCATCGCAGAGGGAGCAGAGGATGAAACATCTTCGGGAGGCCTTGCAGAAAGGTCTGTGCAACGCGTTCCCAGAGACTGGGAGGTTACAAACTCCTGTTTCTGGACAACGTGTTGCTGAGGCTTCGGTCAGTCAAAGAAGGAGCGGTGGAGAAGGTGGTCGTCTGACCGATGCGTTCAGACAATTTTTTGGTCCGCAGCCCCAAGGTATGATCGGTTCCAGCAACCATCGCCAGCGTCTGTTTTACATGGTGCAGGAATACCTAGGGGCAAGATCAGACTTGGACACCTTTCCCACCGAAAATCCTCTGGGTTACTGGGTCTTGAGGATGGATCACTGGCCAGAGCTTGCACAGTATGCAATTGAGCTACTGGCCTGTCCTGCATCCAGCGTTCTTTCGGAACGCACATTCAGTGCTGCTGGAGGCGTGGTAACCGATCACAGGGTGCGTCTGTCCACCGACTCGGTCGATCGGCTGACCTTCATAAAAATGAATCAGTCTTGGATCACCACCAGCTACCAAGCACCTGATGCTGATGTAACCGAATAATTTTTTTTGAAATCTCAGATCCCTTCAAAGACTGCCTATGCTGATGCTGAGTGACTATCCCTGAGTAATTATCCTCTTCCTCCTCAATCATCACGCTGATAGCTTGTAAGAACATTTTTGGTTCTGGGCGCCACCACCAGTGCCTAAGGCACAATTTTTCAGCCCCTGTTTAACAGGGGCGTGTAATTACAATTTTTGATGTAATACTTTGCAGCAGGGCTCGTTCCTGCATTTCAACTAGAGTGTCTGTGAGGGGTTGCAGTGTTGTGGCACCAGCACCAGTGCCTAAGGCCCAATTTTTCTGCCCCTGTCTAACAGGGGCGTGTAATTACAATTTTTGATGCAATACTTTGCAGCAGGGCTCGTTCCTGCATTCCAACTAGAGTGTCTGTGAGGGGTTGCAGTGTTGTGGTACCAGCACCAGTGCCTAAGGCCCAATTTTTCTGCCCCTGTCTAACAGGGGCGTGTAATTACAATTTTTGATGCAATACTTTGCAGCAGGGCTCGTTCCTGCGTTCCAACTAGAGTGTCTGTGAGGGGTTGCAGTGTTGTGGCACCAGCACCAGTGCCTAAGGCCTAATTTTTCAGCTCCTGTTCAACAGGGGCATGTAATTACAATTCTTGATCTAATATTTCACAGCAGGGCCCTGTGAGGGCTTACAGTGTTGTGGCCACAGCAACACCTAAGGCCCAAATTTCTGCTGAGTATATAGGGCAGGACCCTACTTTCAAACATCTAACTTACAAATGACTCCTACTTGCAAACGGAAGGAGACAACAGGAAGTGAGATGAAATCTACCCCTAGGAAGGGAAATTCTCTCCTGTAAGAGTTAATATGGGAAAACAATTTCTCCTTTCCACTGATGCTTTCCAATCCTTGTTCCACAAAAAAACCCAAATTTTCAAAAAACATTTTTCATTGGGACAAAAAAGTGAGGTGAAATCTTCTGAAGAGGAGGAAAGACAGCAAAACAAATGTCACAGGGGTGATAACCCTTCCCTATGTTTTCCAAAAAGCTTAAAAAAGATTTTTTGGCTGGAGCTAAACACGTTAAAAATGTACCCGTTCAAAATTACAAAGCGATTCTACTTAACAACAAACCTACAGTCCCTGTCTTGTTTGCACCGCCTGTATACTGCTGTTCAGAGTATATAGGACCTGGTGGCCCCACACCTTTCCTTATTTTAATTTGGGTGCGGGGTTCCCCTTAATATCCATACAAGACCCAAAGGGCCTGGTAATGGACTGGGGGGTACCCATGCTGTTTGTCTCACTGATTTTCATCCATATTGCCATGACCCGACATTACATTAAACCCACAAGCAGTTTTAAATGAGATTTTTTCCTTTAAAAATGACATTTGGTGCAGGGACTGTTCTAAACATGGGAAACACGCGTCACTTTACAGGCATACTATAGACACCCCCCAGGTACGATATTTAAAGGAATATTTCACTTTTTTTTTTTACTTTAAGCATCATTAAAATCACTGCTCCCGAAAAAACGGCCGTTTTTAAAAGTTTTTTTTGCATTGATACATGTCCCCTGGGGTAGGACCCGGGTCCCCAAACCCTTTTTCGGACAATACCATGCAAATTAGCCTTTAAAATGAGCACTTTTGATTTCGAACGTTCGAGTCCCATAGACGTCAATGGGGTTCTAACGTTCGTGCGAACTTTCGGTCCGTTCGCGGGTTCTGGTGCGAACCGAACCGGGGGGTGTTCGGCTCATCCCTAGACAGGAGTAGGACTGGGGAGTTTCTCTAATTTTCTTAAGCAAGAGCAATGTTCTCACTCCATTGTCTCTTCCTGGTATGAAACCCACTTGGTCCACATGCACCAAATCGGTCATCAGGTCTTTCATCCTAGTAGCTAACACTTTTGCAAATAATTTTGTATCTTTGTTTAACAGGGATATTTGTCTGTAGTTTGAGCATAAAGTACTATCTTTTCCCTCCTTTGGAATAATTGTAATCGAGGCCAACAAGGCTTCTCTTCTCATCTCATAGTTTGTTCCAAGTCTGTTCATGTATGAACATAATTTTAGTGAAAACATTTCTTTAAACTTTTTAAAATGACAGGTCGTAAACCCGTCCAGGCCTGGGCTTTTTCCCGATGTTGAGTCTTTTAAAACTATATTAATCTCTTCTTCTGTTATGAGTTTTTCTAAGGCTTTTATCTTTTCTATTCTTTCAATTTCCTGTTGTTTCTTTTGTTTTACTGAATATAATGCCCCATAAAAGTTCTGGAACACTTTCGCTATTTTTGTTGTTGAATATACCATCTTTCCAGTACAATTTTGTATTTTTTCTATGCAATTCATTTTTTTCTTCTTCAACATTCTTGCTAAGTATTTTGCAGCTTTATTTCCCTACTGATATATTTCTTTTATAATTCTATTAAGGACCCTTCTCGTCTCCTGTTCCATTACTTCCTTTAATTCGCCCCTTTTTATTACTAATGCCTGATACAGCTCAGGACCTCCCTTTTTTATGTCCTTGTTCTAATTCATGGATTTCTTTTATTAATATTTCCATATTTTTTATTCTTTCCTTTTTTTTCCTAGCTCCAATTGCAGGATGCCCCTAATGTAGGCCTTATAGGCCTCCCATAAGGTGGCCTCCGATATCACTTTAGTATAATTTGTTTTGAAATATTGTTCTAGTTATTTTTTTATTTTTTCTTCGTCTTCTTTATCCTGTATTAGTTCTTCATTTAATCTTCATTAATTTGGCCTTTTTGTGCTCCTGGTATCTTCATTTTCTTAGTAACTGGGGAATGGTCTGACAATGTTGTTATTTTAATATTCGTTTCGATCACCAAGTCTAATAACCTATGTTCGGCCATTATGTAGTCGATCCTGGAGTACGACCCATGCACAGGGGAATATAATGTATAGTCCTGTATCTTAGGATGCTGTACTCTCCATACATCCAGCATTTGACATTGATATAATTTCTTTTTTATCATCTTCAGCTGTACATTCCTAGTCCCCTGTGCCAGTGACATACTATCCATTCTTGGCTCCATACAGAAATTGAAGTCTCCTGTCATAATCACACTTCCCTTTTTTTTTTTAAATCAATAAGTTTTTATTGAATATTTCACAGAACATAAGTGAAAAAACATGTAGAAAAATATTCGCTTAGACATGCATTTCTTCAGTTTATGACACAGTCTTGAGGATTATTCCATAACAAAGTCTGTATACAATAGACATGTTAACCAAGGTAAAAAGTGTGATATATAATATATAACTTGCTGGATCAAGAGCGAGGAACACTGCCCCCCTGCCCAGGCACCCTAACCGGGAACACGCTGCGCTCAGGAGGTGAGCGGCGTCCCCCATCCCTCTTTTGGGGGTTATTGCACTGTTTTTCATTGTTAAATAATGTCTAGTGCTAGTCTAAGTAATATATGAAAAGAAGTGATGTTCAAAAAAGAAAAAGAAAAAAAATATATAAAAGGATACAATAATATAAAATAAAATTAGGAAAAAATACAGTCAGATTGTTATTTCTCTTTGGATATGGTTTATAAGTGATACTTTTAGGTTTTATGTTTTATTGTGTACCAATCTACCCATTTTTCCCATATTTTTGGGGCTTTACTATGATTGTTTTGGTTTGATGCATATAACATCTCGTACGCTGCATGAGTGTTAGTCGTAGTTATTACTTCATGAAGAGACAAGGTTAGTTGATCTCTCCAATGGTGCATTATTGTTAGTCGTGCACTCAAAAGAATGTGTACTGCTATGGTCCTGTACTCTGGTGGAATTAACTCTATGTCCAAGGATAAAAATTGCATTTCCTGGTGACACGGGTACTTTAATATTCAGTACTTGTGAAATTGTACCATAAACTCCTTTCCAAAAGGGAATTATATTAGGGCAAGACCAGAGTATATGGTACAATGTTCCCACAGCACCACAGTTTCTCCAACAGGTATTTGAACTTTGTGGGGAGAATTTAGATATCCTATAGGGTGTCAGATACCATCTGAAGAGGATCTTCTGAGATAATTCCCATAGATTTACACTCTTTGTCACATCGTAAGTGATGTGTGGTGCCTTTCGCCATTGTTCCAGGCAGTAAGAGGTATCTAAGTCCTTCTCCCGGGCAGTCATATGAGTCGTTTTCAAAAGTATATCCTTAGTCTTCAGTATATTATAGAACAACAATATACCTTTAATCTTGGTGGTAGGGTTTGTGTAGTATTGGAGTACCCTCCATGGCATCTCAATAGTTGTTTCCAAGTTAGAGCGTAGTAGATGTGTTATCCTATGGTATGTGTAATATTCTGAGGTAGCTTGGTTGTATTCTATTTGTATAGCACTGAAGGTTTTAGGAGTTGGACCAATCATTATATCTTCAATTCTTTCTATCCCCTCCTCCACCCAGCTTGAGATGTTTAAGTCAGGGATGATATGTGCTAAGCTATAGGTAGACATTGATAGCGTGGAGGTAATAGAGTCCTCAGAGTGAGTGTTTAACAAGGCTCTCCATTAGGGATGAGCTTCGAGTTTGAGTCGAACTCATGTTCGACTCGAACATTGGCCGTTCGCAAGTTCGCCGAACAGCGAACAATTTGGGGTGTTCGCGGCAAATTCGAATGCCGCTGAACACCCTTTAGAAGTCTATGGGAGAAATCAAAAGTGCTAATTTTAAAGGCTTATATGCAAGTTATTGTCATAAAAAGTGTTTGGGGACCCGGGTCCTGCCCCAGGGGACATGGATCAATGCAAAAAAAAGTTTTAAAAACGGCCGTTTTTTCAGGAGCAGTGATTTTAATAATGCTTAAAGTCAAACAATAAAAGTGTAATATCCCTTTAAATTTCGTACCTGGGGGGTGTCTATAGTATGCCTGTAAAGGGGCGCATGTTTCCCGTGTTTAGAACAGTCTGACAGCAAAATGACATTTCGAAGGAAAAAAAAGCCATTTAAAACTACCCGCGGCTATTGCATTGCCGACAATACACATAGAAGTTCATTGATAAAAACGGCATGGGAATTCCCCACAGGGCAACTGCAAACCAAAATTTAAAAAAAAAAATGACGTGGGAGACCCCCTAAATTCCATACCAGGCCCTTCAGGTCTGGTATGGATATTAAGGGGAACCCCGGCCAAAATTTAAAAAAAAAATGACGTGGGGTTCCCCCTAAATTCCATACCAGACCCTTCAGGTCTGGTATGGATTTTAAGGGGAACCCCGCGCCAAAAAAAAAAACGGCGTGGGGTCCCCCAAAAAATCCATACCAGACCCTTATCCGAGCACGCAACCTGGCAGGCCGCAGGAAAAGAGGGGGGGATGAGAGTGCGGCCCCCCCTCCTGAACCGTACCAGGCCACATGCCCTCAACATTGGGAGGGTGCTTTGGGGTAGCCCCCCAAAACACCTTGTCCCCATGTTGATGAGGACAAGGGCCTCATCCCCACAACCCTGGCCGGTGGTTGTGGGGATCTGCGGGCTTATCGGAATCTGGAAGCCCCCTTTAACAAGGGGTCCCCCAGATCCCGGCCCCCCCTGTGTGAGATGGTAAGGGGGTACTTACCCCTACCATTTCACTAAAAAACTGTCAAAAATGTTAAAAATGACAAGAGACAGTTTTTGACAATTCCTTTATTTAAATGCTTCTTCTTTCTTCTATCTTCCTTCATCTTCTTCTTCTTCTGGTTCTTCTGGCTCTTCTGGTTCTTCCTCCGGCGTTCTCGTCCAGCATCTCCTCCGCGGCGTCTTCTATCTTCTTCTCCTCGGGCCGCTCCACACCCATGGCATGAGGGGAGGCTCCCGCTCTTCTCTTCATCTTCTTCTTCATCCTCTTCTTCATCCTCTTCTCTTCTTCATTTTCTTCTCCGGGCCGCTCCGCATCCATGCTGGCATGGAGGGAGGCTCCCGCTGTGTGACGGCATCTCCTCATCTGACGGTTCTTAAATAATGGGGGGCGGGGCCACCCGGTGACCCCGCCCCCTCTGACGCACGGGACATGACGGGACTTCCCTGTGGCATTCCCCGTGACGTCACAGGGAAGTCCCGTCAAGTCACCGTGCGTCAGAGGGGGGCGGGGTCACCGGGTGTCCCCGCCCCCCATTATTTAAGAGCCGTCAGATGAAGAGACGCCGTCACACAGCGGGAGCCTCCCTCCATGCCAGCATGGGTGCGGAGCGGCCCAGAGAAGAAAATGAAGAAGAGAAGAAGAGAAGAAGGAAGAAGGGAAGAGGATGAAGAAGATGAAGAGAAGAGCGGGAGCCTCCCCTCCATGCCATGGGTGCGGAGTGGCCCGAGGAGAAGAAGATAGAAGACGCCGCGGAGGAGATGCTGGACGAGAACGCCGGAGGAAGAACCAGAAGAGCCAGAAGAACCAGAAGAAGAAGATAGAAGAAAGAAGAAGCGTTTAAATAAAGGAATTGTCAAAAACTGTCTCTTGTCATTTTTAACATTTTTGACAGTTTTTTAGTGAAATGGTAGGGGTAAGTACCCCCTTACCATTTCACACAGGGGGGGCCGGGATCTGGGGGTCCCCTTGTTAAAGGGGGCTTCCAGATTCCGATAAGCCCCCTGCCCGCAGACCCCCACAACCACTGGCCAGGGTTGTGGGGATGAGGCCCTTGTCCTCATCAACATTGGGACAAGGTGTTTTGGGGGGCTACCCCAAAGCACCCTCCCAATTTTGAGGGCATGTGGCCTGGTATGGTTCAGGAGGGGGGGGCGCACTCTCGTCCTCCCCTCTTTTCCTGTGGCCTGCCAGGTTGCGTGCTCGGATAAGGGTCTGGTATGGATTTTTGGGGGGGACCCCACGCCGTTTTTTTTTGTTTTTTTTGGTGCAGGGCTCCCCTTAAAATCCATACCAGACCTGAAGGGTCTGGTATGAAATTTAGGGGGAACCCCACGTCATTTTTTTTTTACATTTTGGCCGGGGTTCCCCTTAATATCCATACCAGACCTAAAGGGCCTTGTATGGAATTTAGGGGGACTCCCACGTCATTTTTTTTTTAAATTTGGTTCGGGGTTTCCCTGTGGGGAATTCCCATGCCGTTTTCATCAATGAACTTTTATGTGTATTGTCGGCAATGCAATAGCCGCGGGTAGTTTTAAATGTTTTTTACTTCGAAATGTCATTTTGCTGTCAGACTGTTCTAAACACAGGAAACATGCGCCCCTTTACAGGCATACTATAGACACCCCCCAGGTACGAAATTTCAAGGGATATTACACTTTTATTGTTTGACTTTAAGCATTATTAAAATCACTGCTCCTGAAAAAACGGCCGTTTTTAAAACGTTTTTTTGCATTGATCCATGTCCCCTGGGGCAGGACCCGGGTCCCCAAACACTTTTTATGACAATAACTTGCATATTAGCCTTTAAAATTAGCACTTTTGATTATTCATGTTCGTGTCCCATAGACTTTAACGGTGTTCGCGTGTTCGAGCGAACTTTTTTCCTGTTCGCATGTTCTGGTGCGAACCGAACAGGGGGGTGTTCGGCTCATCCCTACTCTCCATGCATGAAGTGATGCTGTGATGGTGGGAGAAAGTGATGTGTATCTAGGGGTGTATTGTTGGCTGGTAAGAAGAAAGTGATATAGATCGCCTCCTTTAAGTTGTATATTTTCCAGTTCTTTCCATCTAGTATTGGGGCTTTGGGGGAACCATGTTTTGATTTGCGCCAATATTGAGGCAGTGTAGTAATCTTTGAGTACTACTAAGCCCACTCCTCCCGCCTTCTTAGTGTTGATTAGTTTGGAGAATGCACATCTCGCCCTCCTCCCTTGCCAAAAGTATTGGTTGATTATGGATTGGGCTTTAATAAAGAAGGTATTAAGTCCTGGAATAGGGATGGTCCTAAATAAATATAGAAATTGTGGTAGCAGTACCATTTTAAAGGCTGCTAGTCTCCCTGGCCAGGATAGTTCAGTTTTTACTAGATCTTGAAGTCTGGAGTGTAGTTTATCTATGAATGTGGAGTAATTTGCTTTGAACAATTCTGCTGTCTTGGGTGTTAAGGTGATGCCTAAGTAATTTATACCAGTGGTGTTCCACGTGTATGGATATAACTTTTCCATTTTGCTCCTAGTTTTAGGAGGTATATTGATGCCAAGGATGTATGACTTAGTGTCGTTTACTTTGTAATAAGATATACCATTGAACATTTTGAGTGTTTGATGTATCGAGGCTAATGAGGTCTCCACGTCTATGATCATGAGTATAACATTGTCAGCGAATAGACTAATGGTGTGTGTTGAGTTGCTAAACCTATGTCCTGTAATTTGAGGGTGGTTGCGTATGTAACTCGCCAGAGGTTCCATGAGAAGGTTGAATATTAATGGGGAAAGTGGGCACCCCTGGCGAGTTCCATTTGTGATATTAAATGGAGTGGAAAGTACCCCTGAGGTGTAAACCTGGGCAGAGGGCTTAGAGTATAATGCCATAATTGCAGAAAATATAGTGCCACTGAATCCAAACTTTTCCAATACCTTAGCAAAGTATCCCCAATGTATCCAATCGAATGCCTTCTCTGCATCCAAAGCTAGGAGCAGAGAAGGCGTTCCCTTCAGATTTGCTTGGTGGATTATATTAATTAGGCGCCTGGTGGCGTCAGTAGTTTGACGTCCTTTTGTAAATCTGGATTGGTCCATATGTATAAGCTGTGGAAGTATATCTATTAGCCTTAGTGCAATCAGTTTGGCATATAGTTGCAGGTCGTTATTAAGTAATGATATCGGCCTGAAATTCTGTGGAAGAGATGGTTCCTTCCTTGGCTTGGGCAGGGTGATTACAAGTGCTTTCAACATTTCTGATGGGAAGGAGGAAGAGGCAGCTGCAGCGTTGAAAATAGTGGTTAGGTGGGGTGAGAGGATGTACTTGAATATTTTATAGTATTCTCCATATCCATCAGGACCTGGGGACTTCTTTAGTGGTAGCGTATCAATAGCTTGAGACACTTCCTGGATTGTGAAGGGAGAGTTAAGGTGCATTAGTTGTGTTGGGGTTAGTTGGGGAAGAGACACTTTCTTCAGAAAGCCATTTATTGCCTCGGGGGTTGGTTGAATAGTCCGTGGATTGTCTGTCAAGTTGTACAGAGATTCATAATAATGGCTAAATGTGTCGGCTATGTTTTGTGGGTGATGAGATAACATGTACGGTATCTTGGTTTTGTACCTGCAGCCCCGTAAGCGTTGTGCCAGGAGTTTCCCCGCCCTGTTACCATTTACATAATAATTCATGTTTAGACGCCTAGTAGACTTTTCGAAATTTCCTAATAATAGTATTCGAAGATCATATTGAAGTTGGGATAATTGTTTAAAGATTGAGGGTGTGGGTTTTTGTTTATTACTGATTTCTAAGTTGTGAATTTTGTTTGTGAGATCCTGTAATTGCTGTTGGTGCTGCCTCTTCCTCCTTGCCCCCAGTTTAATAAAAATACCCCTCATGAATGCCTTATGGGCATTCCACAGTGTAAACTTATCATCCACAGAATCTACGTTTTCGCTAAAATATTGCAATAAATGTTGTTCCAGTATAGTTTTGGTAGGCTTTTCCTGTAAAAGAAGCGGGTTAGCTCTCCAGATTGGAACAGGGTTCGAGGAGAATGAGTCACTTATTGTCAGCACTACAGACGGCTGGTCTGACCACGTTATATAATTTATGGATGCTGCTACAGTTCTGGTCAAGGTCCATTGATCTACTGGAAGAGATCAATTCGTGAGTATGACCTGTGTGGTGAAGAAAAAAAAGTGAAGTCTTTTTCCCCTGCATGAAGGCATCTCCAGGCATCAAATAAGTTTTGCTGATGTATAGTATTTTGAAGCGTTTGGGTTGTTCTGGTGGGGGTGGAGGTGTGAGTCTGGGATAAGGTTGAAGTCCCCACATATCACCAGAGCTCATAGGCGTGCGCACAGGGTGTGCCGGGGGTGCCTGGGCACTCCCTAATCACCCTGTGGCTCCTAAAAAATGTGTAAAAAAATAATAAAAGTAAAAAACTTTCTGACACCATCCACTTCCCTACTGACACCAGTCTCTGTCCTACTGACACCGTCCATTGCTCTGCTGACACCGTCCGTATATATAGACATGCACACACAAACAAATATGGTTGAGCTTTGAGGTGCACACCCTAATGCAATAGGCTGTGCACACCTATTCCAGAGCTCCTTTTTGGTGGGCCTGTATCTTTTGAAAGATTTTGTTAATAAAGCGTATTTGGTTAGAGTTTGGGGCGTAAAGATTCACAATCGTGTACGTTGAGGAGTTAATATCGCAAATTAGTATTATGAATCGTCCTTGTGGTCTGCAATCACTTCATGTTGATGGAATGAAACAGTGTCCCTTATTGCAATAAGAACTCCTCTTTTTTTTTGAGTCTGCATTTGCAGTAAAAATATGGGGGAACTGCTTATTTGTGCATTTTGGGGGGTGAACTATTGAAGTGCGTTTCCTGTCCACATAGGACATCGCTTTTGAATTGTTGGGCTTCCTTCCATAAAGACTTACGCTTGACAGGGTGATTAAGTCCTTTGGTATCTATAGAAAGAAATGGAAAAATGAGCCACAAAACATTCGCTCCCACTATGCTAGATGTGAATGGGTCCTGAAAGGGAAATTTGTGCGTTAACACAAGAACAATAAGGGCTCCATTCACATCTGTGCATTTCCTTGCATTTCATAAATGCGCTGCACCAAAAATCTCAGTAAAAAACGCACCAAGCTCCGCTCGAAAAAAAAGTTCTGCAGCTTCTATGGGGCGATTACTGTGTGTAGGGCAGCCCATTCAGGTGTATAGGCTACCCTATGTGTGATGAGTGAAAATGCTCCAAAATTCCTCCCCCCTCGCTAAAAAAATAAAAACGCATGTGGGAATGTGAGTTCCCACTATGCAGAGATGTGAATGGGGCTTGACAGCTGAGTGTTTCTGTACACTCCCTCCTATGTACTTGTATAAAGATGGCCATACACTATGCAATATGATTGTATATTGTGTATTTAGTGAGGAGGGTGATCACTGATTGATTGCATTTCATTTAAAAAACGTTCAGGAAGTTCGGACCTACACTGGTCTCACACTTGACGAAATTCTTGAATTCCCTTAGAGAAGGGGGACCACTGGGCTCTGAATTAAATGCTGCGTACATAACAGTAATCCCCAAGCCAGGGAAGGATCCCAGGGAAATAGGGAACTATCGACCAATATCCCTAATTAATAACGATGTTAAAATTCTAACGAAGATCTTAGCAAATAGAATGCCTAGCTTCATTGCATCATATATACACAAAGACCAGGTAGGCTTCATACCTGGCAGACAGGGGCCAGATCAAATTAGACGGACCATAGATATAGTATCTCTCCTGAAGTCGAACTGGGATGGGGGACAACCACAAAAAGGATATATTTTATCAATCGACCTACATAAGGCATTCGACTCTATTGACTGGGAATACCTGTCTGATATCCTACAAAGGTGGGGCTTTGGTAGCACTTTCAGAAATATAATCAAGTCTCTATATTCAAACCCCTCGGCGCAAGTGCGGCTCATGGGCAGATACTGGGCAGCACTGCCTATTAATAGGGGTACCAGACAGGGATGCCCACTTTCTCCCCTCCTATTCGCCATTGCCATAGAGACATTGGCTATAGCCATCAGAACAAACCCGGATGTCAGGGGGGTGAGGTGTGGAGACCAGGAACACAAATGCGCTTTATACGCAGATGATTTACTGCTGTACATCTCTTCCCCCCTGATATCCACCCCAGTAGTATGCAGGATCCTAAGAACTTTCAGTAAAAATCAGTGGCCCTGAATATTACGGTACCGGCAGAAATTCTCTCACAACTTCAACAAAGCTTTGAGTTCTCTTGGTCTGATACGGCTATCCCTTATCTGGGAATTAACTTAACCTCTGAGATTACTCAAACGTCTCTAATTTCCCCACTTAGACCTCTGTCACACATATTTAATAACACAGCGTTCCCGCCAGGACTAAACATTCAGGCGTTTAAGTGGTGGACAGACAAAGGACTCTATAGAATAGGACACTATCTAACTGCAACGGGTCCTATCAATTTGAATTACTGTAAACGCACATTGGAAATGCCTGACTCTGAAAGGTTCAGATTTAACCAAATATTCCACTTCATACAATCACTTTGGTGCAACATACAAGTAGCTCCCTCGATTACACCATACAAACAGTGGTGTTCTAACCTGGACGGACAGAAAGGGGGGATCTCGATAATATACACAGCACTCATGTCTAAGTCGGACAAACCAGCATATGCCAGGACCTGGGAGGAGTACTTGAGCGGATCTTGGACTTCAGGGGACTGGTTCAGAGGGTGGGACCGCTTTTACAAAGGTATTTATAATATCTCTCTGATAGAAGCTAGCTTAAAGGTAATGGCAAGAGGGTATTATGTACCTGCTAAGTTGGCCATGTTTTATCCTGGGACCTCTCCATCCTGCTTCAGAGATTGCAAACTGGAAGGCACTATGCTACATGTCTGGTGGACTTGTCCGCGCATTAGAACCTACTGGAAGAAAATATTCTGTATGATGGGCAGTTTAATGAGTATACGTATAGCGCCAGATCCAACTATAGCTTTACTCAATCATACCATACCGAACCTACCTAAAAGCTCCCAGAAGTTAGCCTTCTTTATTTTATTGGGAGCAAAACTTACCATAGCAAAGGCCTGGAAAAGGCGTACAGTGTCCTTTCAATGTTGTAAAAGGAAGGTAACATGGATAATGTCCCAGGAGAAAATTGTAGCTAAACTGTTGGATACGGTTGACAAATTCAATATCATTTGGGAACCATGGGCGCGATATTGTAATATTTCACTCTATCCGGGTATGGAGATGGGACCAGGTAACCTACCTAATCTACAGTACCAATAACTTTTCTCTCTCTCTTTCTCTTGCCTTTCTTCTCTTCTTCTAACACGTTTTCTTCTCTCTAAGACAGGGGCCAGCGAGCCTCTTCGGGATATACAGGCCTCTCTTGGCCCTTAAGTTATACGCATCAAGACACATTCATGACGGGGTAATACATAGGATATGCTTACCAAAAATCTGGTGATATACTGTCTTATTTTCAAAAAGGGATGAATTAATTATTCCATACAGTAGGAAATGTATAGACATACGAGGCAGACACGTACATAAATCAGAGCACACAGGAGAAACCCACACCAAGATAAGTTGCCTCTTTGTACATACAATGTGTAGGTCACATACACTCAAGAAAGGGCTCTCTAGCTCCGAAATTCCATAGTTATTCAGCATAGCATAGTTCTAAGTCTTCATTAGCTCCAAGAATGGTGTGGTGTCTATGGGGACTATACAGGGAAAGGGATCCGGCTGGGGAGGGTCTTTGATCGCTCCGATGGGCACAGCAAGAACCCTAACGGGGTGCCCGGGGAGGAGAGAGGGCCTCCCCCCGTGGGATCCAAGCATAGGCAACTGTAGTCACTCACCGCGGAGATATTTAACTTTATCTGCTGGAAACAAAATTTATTGCAATTTTCATGACTGCTAGAAAGTTAGATGTATGTTTACCAGGTTCTGCGTTTCCTTGCACCCCACATATACCATGTAACGGATACATTTATAATATTGTCTGTGTTTGATACTCATCAAAGCGGTCTTCGAGGGGTTTGTTGACTGAGAGTCAATGCACAATACTCTAGGGTCCCTCTATTGGGCAGGTTTCACTTAAACAAACTATATTGAAGAGCAAAGTTTAAGGAGAGAGAAACTTGAGTTTTGAGACACTTGTGCATTGAGTTTTAGTCAATGAAGTTTTATGCGAGACTGTTAAACAAAGACAATAATAATGAACAAGAAGCACTCTGTACTGGTTCAACGGTGTATTAACTTTATTTGCCTCCTGTTCTCCTTATGTACACCTTTCTTTGCAAGTTCAAACCATTCAGAGCAAATTTATGCTCTTTCATTATTTCTTTTGTTATAGCTTAAGCACACGACAGTTATTCATATTTCAAATATCACAATAGCACTCAACTGATAACTGACTGTATTATCTAGTTGTAATACTGTATTACTGGTGTCTGAGGAAGGCTCGATGTTTTCAGCCTACGCTATCAATGATATATTTTGATGTGATATGTCAATTGATTATCTTAAAAACCAATAAAACTATTGAAATTAAAAAACGTTCAGGTGGGAGTGGGAGGGTAGATGATGCAGGGTGTGTGCTAATGAGGTCAGCTGGTCAACTCCTTCCTGTGTCATAACCTATAGTCTGTAAGAAGCAATAGATTTGGAATCATGGATGGAGGCCAGTAAGATACGTGTCTGTAGATTTTATGGAAAGCTTTGGTATTTTTGCAAAAAAGTACATGAATGCTATATTGGTACATAGGGGAGCTGGAATTTAAAAAAAAAAAAAAAAGGTGAATTTAGCCTTTAAAGCACCAAGCGCTGAAACAATAGATCCATATAATAACGTGGGTGAAGATATCATAGGTATAAATGTCATAGAGAGCCCTGAGCAGCTGTGGCAGCACTAGTGGCCACACAGATAAAAAACAACCCCACAGCATTTAGGGATTGGTTATCAATAAACAATATCCATGGAGGAGCATAGTCTTACATCAGATGTATATTGCACATGATAAAAGAAAAATTGCCATTAAAGTGCCAAGAATCCACATTTATTCAGACGTGGAAATGGCTTTAAAAACATGAACCAGGATATGCCATCCAATTGTCAACTCACTTCATAACGTGGAAAAAAGATATTCAGCCTATAAAATATGTGGTGTAATCATTATTTTTTGTCCTATTCAATATTTTTTGGCACACAGAAAAAAATAAATCCAGTGAAGAGTCTGTAAAAATAATTGTCGAATTGCCATTGTAACGCTAATAGTAATTTGGATCAAAGTAAAAAAGTATAAATGCAGTGCATCCGGAAAGTATTCACAGCGCTTCACTTTTTCCACATTTTGTTATGTTACAGCCTTATTCCAAAATGGATTATATTAATTATTTTCCTCAAACTTCTACACACAATAGAATTTTGTTTGACATCTTTGCAAATTTATAAAAAACGAAAAAATCACATGTACATAAGTACAGCTTATGTGCATCAGCTCAGGTGCATCATGCTTCCACTGATCCATCCTTGAGATGTTTCCATAACTTGATTGGAGTCCCCCTGTGGTAAATTCAGTTGATTTGACATGATTTGGAAAGGCACACACCTAGACAGGTCCCGCAGTTAACAGTGCATGTCAGAGCACAAACCAAGCCATGAAGTACAAGGAATTGTCTGTAGACCTCCGAGACAGGATTGTATTGAGGCACAGATCTGGGGAAGGGTACAGAAAAATTTCTGCAGCATTGAAGGTCCCAGTGAGCACAGTGGCCTCCATCATCCGTAAATGGAAGAAGTTTGGAAACACCAGAACTCTTCCTAGAGCGGGCCACCCAGCCAAACTGAGCAATTGGGGGGGAGAAGGGCCTTAATCAGGGAGGTGACCAAGAATCCGATGGTCACTCTGACAGAGCTCCAGTGTTTCTATGTAGAGAGAGGAGAACCTTCCAGAAAAACAACCATCTCTGCAGCACTCCACCAATCAGTCCTGTATTGTAGAGTGGCCAGACGGAAGCCACTACTCAGTAAAAGGCACATGACAGTCCACCTGGAGTTTGCCAAAAGGCACCTGAAGGTCTCTCAGACCATGGGAAACAAAATTCTCTGGTCTGATGAAACAACGATTGAACTCTTTAACCTAAATGCCAAGTGTCATGTCTGTAGGAAACTAGGCACCGATCATCACCTGGACAATACTATCTCTACATTGAAGCATGGTGGTGGCAGCATCATGCTATGGGGATGTTTTTCAGCGGCAGGAACTGGGAGACCAGTCAGGATCGAGGGAAAGATGAATGCAGCAATATACAGAGACATCCTTGATGAAAGCCTGCTCCAGAGTGCTCTGGACCTCAGAGTGAGGTGAAGGTTTATCTTCCAAAAGTACAATGACACCAAGCACACAGCCAAGATAACAAAGGAGTCACTACGGGACAACTCTGTGAATGTCCTTGAGTAGCCTAACCAGAGCCCAGACTTGAACCTGATCGAACATCTCTGGAGAGATCTGAAAATGGCTGTGCACCGACGATCCCCATCCAACCTTATGGAGCTTGAGAGGTCCCGCAAAGAAGAAAGGGAGAAACTGCCCACAAATAGGTATGCCAAGCTTGTGGCATCATACTCAAAGAGACTTGAGGCTGTAATTGGTGCCAAAGGTGCTTCAACAAAGTATTGAGCAAAGGCTGAGAGTACTTATGTACATGTGATTTTTTTTTGTTTTTTATTTTTAATACATTTGCAAAGTTTTCAAACAATTTTCTTTCATGTTGTCATTATGGGGTGTTGTATGTAGAATTTTGAGGAAAATAATGAATTTAATCCATTTCGAAATAAGGCTGTAACGGAACAAAATGTGGAAAAAATGAATACTTTTCGGATGCACTGTATGTGTACCGAGTCAAAAGAAAATATTAAACAAATTCTAATCAACTTTCCATACAATGATGTACAATTGATATGTTTATAGCAAGTTGAATAGATCTGCTTTGATAGAATATAGTTTGGTAACTTCTCATGAGCTATGTATAACCAAAAGATGGAAAGACAGCGATTGCTAAAAACCCAGGGAGGTATGGGACGCATCGGTTGGGAATGACGCTTGGGAATTTGAAGGGCTTCTTAGATCTTGATGATATGGAGAACTACTTTATGCGTATAGTAGAGTCAGTATAGTGGTCAAGGTATAAGTATAGCTAAAAAAAATTTTCGGGTTTGGATAAAGTAGGGAAGAATCATCTATTCATCTATTTTTGCTGTCAGTGTCCCTAAAGGAAAGGAGAAAAATTTCACTGTTATGCCCCGTACGCACGGTCGGATTTTCCGAAATGTCCGATCGGAGCGTGTTGTCGGAAATTCCGATCGTGTGTGGGCTCCATCGGACATTTTCCATCGGATTTTCCGACACACAAAGTTTGAGAGCAGGATATAAAATTTTCCGACAACAAAATCCATTGTCGGAAATTCCGATCGTGTGTACACAAATCCGACGGACAAAGTGCCACGCATGCTCAGAATAAATAAAGAGATGAAAGCTATTGGCCACTGCCCCGTTTATAGTCCCGACGTACGTGTTTTACGTCACCGTGTTCAGAATGATCGGATTTTCTGACAACTTTGTGTGACCGTGTGTATGCAAGACAAGTTTGAGCCAACATCCGTCGGAAAAAATCCTAGGATTTTGTTGTCGGAATGTCCGAACAAAGTCCGACCATGTGTACGGGGCATTAGACAGTTGTCACCAGAACAGGTGTCCTTGTTCAAATACTTCCCCTCACCTCTTGTTCTGGTGACAACTGTACATTTTTGGAGTTCTTTCCATACTCTACTGAGAACAAAAAAAGAAAACATGGCTAAATACACTTTAAGCATGGTCTATATGTTATATTCTATAGACCACGGGTGAAAGCTTGAAAGAACTGCTGCCAATCTTAAAGCTGAACTCCAGGACAAAAACGTTAATGAATTACACCTAATGATCTGTGTCTTGTTGAAGGATGCTGCTACGAAAGGTAAAAATTCAAAATTTCATTCATCCTGCTTTAAGCAAAAAACTTTTGGCTCAGAAAACCACACTCTTAACTCTAGTACACTTCATACAGTGAAGGCTATGTGGGGCACTCACACACCACCTACTCCATTCATAAAACATCTTGTATTTTTTCCACAGAATACAAGGTGATGTGGAATTAGAGTAGGGGAGATTGTGACATTTATCTGCCCTTCATCCAACCACAGAACACCTTCTATTCAGTGAAAAGATTACAAGGTGTTTCAGGAATTGAAGAGGTGGAATGCAAGCGACCCACATAACCTTCATTACATGCATGGTATTAGACTCAGGAGTGTAATTTTCAGAGCCGGAAGTTCTGCACTTACAGTGGCGTCAGAATGAATGTAAGTTACAGTTTTTACCTAATTAAGCAGCATTCACCAATTCAAACATCAAAGGGGTAATTCATTTTTACATGGAAAATGTACAAATATTGTTTTTTTACCCAGAGTTCCGCTGTAAGTGTTCGATCCACAAATTTACTTTAAGAGTTAAATGTTTTAGCACAAATTAGAATCAGTAATTTAGCCGACCCTTGGGTCACCATTCCTCCTACTGACACTATTCTACCAACTGACATTAACAGTGGAGCACCATTTCTTCTACTGACACCAACAATAGGGCACTAATCCAAGTTGGCTGGGAATCAGGAGGGCCAGGAGGAGTTAGTGGGGCCACGGTTAAAAGGGCCAGGAGAAGGTCCGTTACCCCAAAAGGGGGGGAGAGGGAGGGGGGAGGTGGGGGGGATGACAGGGGGGGATGAGGGAGTGACAGGGGCGGGAGGGGGAGGGGGTGAGGGCAAGACCGGTATGCATGGCACTGCTCCCCGCTCTCCAGACTTAAAAGAGAGATTCAGCCTACGAGGAGGTGTGTCAATAGGATGGCTGGGATAAACTTAATCTCATACAACGTGAGGGGTATCAACTCTCCCGTGAAGTGCGCAAACATAGTAGGGGAGTTGAGGCTCCTCAAGGCAGAGGTAGTCTTCCTGCAGGAGACGCACTTCCTCGTGGGTAGGAATCAAAGAATACGCTCGAGGGACTTCCCAAACTGGGAATACGGGGATACCCCAGTTAAGAGTTCAAAAGGTATAGCGATAGGCTTTGCCAAAAACATTAGGTTTGGGTCAGATGAAAGAATGATTGACCCGGAGGGACGGTTTCTATTCCTCAGGGGCAAGCTTAATGGGGTGGAATGCACGTTGGCAAACATCTACTGCCCAAACACCAACCCCGGGGGGTACCTATTGGGCATTCTTTCAAAACTGGAAAGCTTTAAAAGGGGGAGGACCATCATTGCAGGAGATTTTAATATATGCCTTGACCCAGGGAAAGACAGTACGTCGTGTGATGTGGGACCGGAGGGATATGGATGAATAAACTTAAAAGGAAGCTGCATCAATACCAACTGTTAGACATTTGGAGGTTGCAACACCCGAATAATAGAGATTATTCCTACTACTCCCACGTACACTCGACGTACTCTAGGTTAGATTTTTTTTTGGTGGAACATAGGTATGTAGACGAGGTAGAAGTCACAAGAATAGGGTCAATTACATTTTCCGACCATGCGCCAGTGAGCCTTCTGTGGAAATCAGTTAAAGGAAGCCAGCCTTCCAGTAGCTGGAGATTAAACGAGGATTTATTGCACGATAGAGATATAGACCAGCGTATCAAGGAAGGACTAGAATTTTACTTTAAAACTAATTTGGTTGAGGAAACTTCAGAAGCTGTAGTATGGGAGGCCCATAAAGTCTTTATTAGAGGCATCTTAATAAAAGCGGGCTCAGAAAGGAAGAAAAAGGAGGCCAGGGAAAGATTAGCCATACAGAAAAGTATTCAGGAGCTGGAACAACGACATAAGCAAACGGGAGAAGAGGAGATATTGGTAGAATTACATAAAAAAAGAGAGGCCATGCGAGAGCTCATAGAAATAGACAACCGTAACGTATATAACCGGGTAAAGAAAGAAAGATATATATGAGGCAACAGACCCGGGAGGCTCCTGGCTAGGGTCCTAAGTAAAAAGAAAAATATAATTATATCGATAAAATAAGAACTAAATCAGGTGAGACGGCCTATAAAGATAAAGACATTGCTAGGACTTTCCAGGAGTTCTACGGGGGACTGTATGCTATAAATAAAAAAATTAGTACTGAAGGGAGGGTAGAAAAGCAAGGGAAAATTAAAAAATATTTAGAAGATAGTGGCCTGGCTAATCTTTCAGAAAATGAACAAGTTACCTTGGAAGCCCCATACACGGAACTTGAAGTGAGGAAAGCGCTCAAAGGGTTGCAAATGGGAAAAAGCCCAGGTCCGGATGGACTGACGGTGCTTTACTATAAAAAATACCAGGATCTCCTAATACCAAAAATGTGCTCCTATATGAATGACGCTGGGGAAAAAGGAGAAATGAGAAAGGAAGCTTTAGAAGCCATAATAGCAGTCATCCCAAAGGAAGGCAAAGACAACACAGTATGCTCAAGCTACAGGCCGATCTCTCTCCTAAACGTCGACACGAAAATTTATGCCAAAGTAATCGCGGATCGACTAAAACCCATAATAGAAAGGATAGTGCACCCAGATCAGGTCGGGTTCGTGTCAGGCCGACAAGGCAGGGATAATAGTATCAAGACCCTCCTGGCGGTGCAGCAGCTGAAGAAAAGCGGAGTCCCAAGTCTACTCTTGTCAATAGACTCTGAAAAAGCGTTTGATAGGGTAGACTGGGACTTCATGATGGGCACACTAGAGGAGATGGGTTTCGGGATCAAGATACGTAGAAGAATAGGGGCACTGTACTCGGGACCCACTGCTAGAGTAAGAACAAACGGAGTCCTTTCAGAGCCGTTCGATATGTATAATGGGACAAGACAGGGGTGTCCGCTCTCCCCCGTCTTGTTCGTATTAGCCCTAGAGCCCCTACTAGAAAAGATCAGGCGGTGCCCGGATATTAGTGGGGTATCGATAGGTAAAGATCAATACAAACTGGCCGCATTTGCGGATGATATCCTCTTATACATATCGCGCCCAAGGATATCCCTCCCGAATATAATGTCAATCTTGTTAGAGTATGGCAAGCTTTCTAACTTTAAAATAAACCCAAACAAATCGGAAACACTAACCTTTAACACCAGCAAACCCAGAGATCATTCATATCAGAAGCACTTCCCCTTTTTATGGGGGCAAAAGGAGCTAAACTACCTAGGGATTAAGATCACAACCTCATATGAGACGCTTTTCCACGCCAACTTCATACCACTTCTTAACGAGATTAAGCAAGAACTCGGTAGAATTCACCTAGGACAATTATCTTGGGGAGGGAGAATAAATATATATAAAATGGTTGTATTGCCAAAAATTACCTACATAATGCAAATTTTGCCAGTGGCACTTCCACAGGCATACTTAAGAAAACTGCAATCAATTTTTTTATGGTTCATTTGGAGAGGAAAAGCACCACGTTTAAAATTTACATAATTGACAAAAGCGAAGGGCCACGGGGGATGGGGAGCACCAGATGTGTGTAAATACTATGAAGCTATAGCTCTAGCTAGAGTAATTGATTGGGCAAAAAATAAAGCAGATAAACACTGGGTGAAAATGGAGAGGGAGATTAGTAATGCTAGGTTGAATAGAATAATCTGGATACCCCCACACTTAAGGGAATCCAGTTCTGAAACGCACAAGATCACTAAACACGCACTAAAGATATGGGACAAGGTTCACAAGAGGGAGCACTGGGGATACAATTCCCCTCTAATGTCACTTAAGGATTCAGTATACTTTGCACCAGGGAGAGGGGAGTGGTTCGGGAGATGGCTATTAGATGAAAACATACAGTTAAAAGATGTCATGCAACAGAACAAAATATGCACATATCAGGAATTAAAGGAAAAAAAACGTTTGCTGGTAATAAATACCTGGCGGTACAACCAACTGAGGCAGTTTATTAGATCCCTCCCACAACCAATTAGATCAAAGGGAAACCTACGCCCACTAGAGAAAATATGCCTGGATAAAGACAGGAAGGGGGGGTTCTCCCAGACATATAGATTACTGATAGGTCTAGGGAACACGGAAACCCCCTCTTTTATAAAGAAGTGGGAGAAGGAGTTGGGGAGGGAGCTTACTCCCCCAGAGGGGTCATTGATCCTAAGCAGAGCAACAGCTACGTCAGTCAACAGTAAAATCCTGGAGTTAAACTATAGATGCCTCACCAGGGTGTTCTTGACTCCGGATCGCCTGAACAAATTTCAGAACGGACCCCCACAATACTGCTGGAGGGGGTGCAAGGAGTTGGGATTAATGACCCATATCTGGTGGCAATGCTCGATAATAAAAATATTCTGGACAGAGGTGAGGGGTTTTATTAAAGACATAACAGGGATCAATACTCCAGACGACCCCTGGGTCTGCCTATTTCACCTGAGTGAAATGCCTAATAAAGCCTATCTGAGAACGTTACTGCCGCATCTTTTGGATGCGGCCAAAAGCTTGATACCCAAATATTGGAGAAGAACAGAAAGACCCGCTATGAAGGATTGGTTAGAGAAAGTCAATGAAATACATAACCTAGAATACTTAAGATACAGTGAGGGTATGAAAATGGGTGCCTTTGAGAAAAAATGGAAAAGGTGGGAAGAGTTTAAAACGTCCCTGAGAGCGGCCGAAATATGGACAGCCTAGGTAGGAAGATAAAGAGATAAAGAGACCCAGAGATCAACAGCTAAATGACCTCGGAAGCTGAAACAGAGATGGATTGGATGAAGATAGGGAGAGAAGGGGGGGGCAGGAGGGGACGCACGGTCTTGGGGGGGGTTAGGGGGGAAGGGGGGGATGGAGAGAAATGTATAAAGGTAAAATGTTTAAATACAACGTAAACAAGCTTTGTAAGACAAAAAAAAAAAAGTACAATCAGCACTACCACGATGATGAGAAGCAGGAATGGGAAGAAGTTGGAAGTACTGATAACTGAAAAACGATTCCCAGATAAATAATCTTGCTGAGTAGAAAAAAAAAAAAAAAAACAATAGGGCACTAATCCTCCCAATTATACCAACGATGGGGCACTATTCTTTCCCCTATTACCAAATGTGGCGATGTTTACTCCCGCTGATGCCAGGAACATTTACACTCCCGCTGGCCACACTCAGGCCCCCCTGAAGTCTGAAGAATGTTTGGAGACCCCTGGTCTAAATAATCATAAAGTACAAAAATAAAGTACATTATTCATAAAACAGATGTAATTACTTTGACTTCTGCCTAGCTATAAGTGTACTTTTAATGAACTTGCCTACTAAATGTAGAACTGTATACAAGAAATGAGCAAAAAAAATTGCAAAGGGCATAGACTGAGCCATTTCTTGGATCTATGGTACATGTGTTAAAAAAACCCTAGCAGTTCACAAATGCACTTCTATATCCATGTAGTAGCATGAGGTTCACTGATGACAAAAGAGAGAGCTATAAATAAGCCAGCCTGGAATAAGCTGCTGTTTTGTCAGCAATATATCACAGAAGGTATCAAAATTCTACATTGCGATAAATATTGTTATTTATATCCTTTAACAGATTTATGAGTGGATGGAACAGATTAAAGATAAGTACAGTGATGTAGTGTCACACCACCTTCTTGGAAATACCTATGAAAAACGGACAATCGAATATTTAAAAGTAAGTGAGAATCTCTGGTCCTGAGCAATACAGCCTGGTCTAGGACTTGCTCCAGCCTGTGATTGGGCAGTAGCACATTGAGGAATTCATCCTTCTGCTATCTTTTCCTATATAAATTTTTCATTGTTAGAACATTTACATTCTAGCCAAAATCTTAATCTTGTTTTAAATTTGGACCGCGCATGGAAGAGTTAAAACATCTGTCAACTTTTCATTGTTGTATTTGTCCCCCATTTGTATTTCAGGCAGTTACCAGAAGTAATAGAAAATCTACCCACATCCTATTTTTTTGACAGATGTCAGAACAGAAAGTAAAAAATGGGATTTAAATTAACCTCACATCACAACGTGAATTAAGCCTCAAGAATAATTTTAGTGGTGAAGCTGCTACCCCAACATGTGAAGAATCACTAAGCAAATTGAAATGTGGGGGTGCTAGACTCAAATCAATAATCTAATAGTAACTAAAAAAAGAATAAAAGTGTTAAAAAAAATGATTGATAAAAAGACAGTGTTCAATAATCATAAAGTGCAAAATAGAAATGAAATCACAGAAAATGAGGAAACAATTGTGCCAAAAAAACTAATGAGTTGCAAATAAAGTTCAAGAGCGTTCTTCTAAACAAAAAGCTTCTTAAATCTTCAATATAGGTAACATTTATATCACCATCACCAATTTAGTTTCCAACCAATGTGCTCTATTGGAATGCCACTCACCAGATAGCCATGACCCCTTTAGTTAAAAGGAGGTCAGAAATCGCCTGTTTGGTAGATTTCTTGATGAGTCTCTTCAACCATGGCCTACACCTGTCATGGATCCCAAGTACCACTCCACCGGTCCACCATGTCACTATAAATTGGGGAAACAGCTACTATAATGTGAAACCATTTATTTTAAAGACTTTATAAAACATTTACAAGCTGCTTACATTAATAGGTGCCCTTCCCGGCACTGAGTTTGTCTGCCTTTGTGGTGATTGGGACTGCTAAAGTCCTGGAGTGTTCCACTCACCAATAATGGGAACCAGAAGAACAGGATCTGAAGGTGATGTGACATGGAAGTTACGTCTCAATGTACGTTTCGTCAAATGACTTCATCAGGTGTTTTATACAGTCTGTGGCAGCATATTATTGGTGGGATACCCGATCACCACCCCCACTAAATATTAGCATACTAACTTCAATTGTACACTTCCCAAAGCTAGCACAGGATAATAAATAAACAATAGATTTCTATATGCATAATACATGGAAAAAATAATCATAAAATTATATTTGACTCCCAAGTAAAACAAAAACAAACTATGAATAATCTTTAAAACTTCATAAGAATAATTTAAAATTAGGCTTTTTTTCCCATTATATTGTACAGGTGTAATTTCATCAAGACATCTAACACAAAGGCAATTTCTGACCTCCTTAAAGGGGTCATGGCTATCTAGTGAGTGGCATTCCAATAGAGCACATTGGGTGGAAATGAAGTTGGTGATGGTGATATAAACGTTACTTTCATTGAAAAATTAAGAAGCATTTTGTTTAGAAGAATGCTTCTGAACTTTATTTGAAAACTCAACAATTTTTTTTTGGCACAATTATTTACAATTATTTCCTTAGTCTCTGTGATTTCATATCTATTTTGCACTTTATGAATATTTAACACTATATTTTTATCAATCATTTTTATAACACTTTTAATCTATTTTTAGTTACTATTGGATTATGGATTTGAGTCTAGCACCTCCACATTTAAAATTTTATTGCAGAAAAGAAAATAAAAAATTCCCCCCAATAGAAACAAAGATGGCAATAAAACACATTTACTAAATAGGGATGCGCTTGGTTCAGTCGAACTGAAGCTGCCAGTGCTGGTCCAATCAGCCATTGCTGGGACATTTCCTGCCCCACAGCTGCATGTACACACAGGGGTTAAGATGCTCATGACATCATTGATTTAATATGACCGCAAGGAATGAGCTTAAAGTACCAGGGTTTGGTATTAGTGGGTTTGGCAAGCATTACAGAAATGTGAATGCTGAATTCAAACCCCATTGAAGTCAATAGGAGACAAATGTAAAAAACAAGTATAAGATAAACTCCTGCGCTCATAAGGGTGTGGTAGGTATGGGTACGTAGTATTGTTGTAATGACCGGACTGGAGAGGATGATCAGGTGTGTCCCGTTGCCTAGATTGACCTGGGGTGGTCTGAAGAGGATGGTGTGGGAAGAGAGGGTGGAAGGCGCGTGATCAAACACTAGCATCAAATTTTACAGTTTATTCATAAGTGATAAAATACATATATGTAGGAAATAAAAACATACTACGTTTTGTAGAAAAAAGGTTTACACAATATATATATAAATATACACACGCTTGTAGTGTTTACAAGAAGAACATGCCTGAACGGGGCAAATACTTAAATGTTGGCTGGTGCGTTTCGAGGAAACAACCTCTTCATCAGAGCTTTGAAAGGTGAAAAACAGTCTGTGTAGACACAAGGACCCACATATATGCACATGGGAATCAGTGGCTAGTGGGGAGATTTGTCACAAGTGGAAAGGTTAGTTCTCCTTTACTCCATGTAGGTCCACATCTAAGCGTTCTAAATATAAAGTGGATAGATGAAAGTCAAGAATGCGTAATAGAGAGTGCGTGGTGGGTGTGGGTTTGCGCAGAACAGACTGGAGGTGTGTAATAGATCAATAGAATTAAAATAATATGATGCAGAATGATTGCACACATTTTTTGTTGTTAAAGTAATAGCAGTAGTATTGAAGGAGATACCAGTATATTGAGATATATTAGAAATTGGTAATGAGATGATGTGATACAATAATTGCCAATTGTAAAGAGAATTAGAATAAAATACAATAAAATAAAATCGAATAAAATGAATTAAATTAAATCAATTAGATAAAATGAATTAGATCAAATTAATTAAATAAAATGAACTACATGGTTACAGTGAAAGGTGATAAAAGGTAATGAGAAGATACCATATAGAAATATGCAGACATACCCATGGTAATTGTAAAAAAAATTGTTACAAATTGATGGTAGTATGACCATACAAAAGTCAAATCACAATGGTGGACGAATATTATTGTTAGTATTGTTTATAGTATTGTTTAAAATAACTGATATAAACAGCATATGGCAGAAAGTGTTCATGCTCGTGCACTAGATGGCAAAAGGGCATATAAAAAGCGTGGAATGACAGATGGGTGCAAGTGCGCACACATATCCATACACATAAATTTAAGTACAAACAAGTATGTGCATGCACGTAGATGGCCACGCGCATGCACATAAAACCATATGCAACTGTGTGCATGTGCACTGCAAAAAAAAAAAACCTAGAATGTCACCTACCTATGGCAGCAAGAGTGTGTGTGCAAGGAGTCCTACTTGTAGGAATGTAACAGTCCGATGTGCCTACAGGGACTGAAATTAAGACAGGAAAAAATGAGGGATGAACTGGGGAGGGGGCTCCCAGGGAGGCTGGGATGGGTGTAGGTAAAAATCATGGGATGGACATGGGGGGGGAACTGCAGGCAGTGGGGGATCACTAGGAAGGGTGACCTGTTATAGAAGCTTGTGAGGAGAATGCAGTCTGCGGGGGTCCATCAGCAGCCAAGGGTGTAGTACTGTGGGAAGAGAAGGGTATCCCCGGCAAGAATCCAGTCAAATACCTGTCAGCAAGTATGGTGGTTTTCTAGGCTAATAGATAAGGAATATCAAACAAATGATATGGGGGCTATGCACAGCCCCAGAGAATATGTACCAAAGCCAAAAAACATATATATATTTTTTTAATTCAGTTTGGCAGGTAGCAGCAATGTTTTAAATGTTTAAAGTGAAACATTAAAAATGAAAAATTACTTTTAACAGCATGATTAAAATTCACTGAAACTGCCTGTGAAGTGGTGTATGATGTATATAGCCTACTGCAGTAAAATTGACATTGACAAAATGCCTTTAAATTGACAACAATTAAAAGCTTAAGTTACTGTACTTCTGCCACTTTCCTTCAGCTTTAGCTACTATCCTTCATCTATACTAGACCCTTATCCTGCATAAGGATCTTGCATAGATTTGAATTGAGGAGCCAATGCAAAAAAAAAAAAAAAACCCTGAAAAAACTGTGTGCAGTTACCTCTGCAGGTCTGGTATAAATTTTGTGGGATTCCATGCAAAAACACAATGATGGATCCACCCCCTTCAGATTCCATACCAAACCCTTCAGGTCTGTGTTGAATTTTATAGGAGAACCCAGCTCAAAAATCAAGAGAAAATCAAGAGAAAAACTCAAAACCCAACTCAAAAATTAAACCGAGGCAGTGCAGTTAGTGTTGTTTATTTGTTTATTCAATATGGAAAATACTAGCAATTATCTTCCTTTTTTTTTAAATTGTACCTTTTTTCCTTTTTTATTTCATATTTTTTTTAAGGTACTAGCAATTCTCTCCTTTTCCCTTTCTTTTATTTATTTTTTTATTTTTTTATATGGTGTTATGTAATCATTTTGCTGCAGAGTACTGCCTTCCATTTTGCACAAAACCATTCTTCCCATTTCTATACAGGCACCTATAAACAGATATGAAAGGCGTGTGAGATCTCTACAGATCCCCCAAACAATAGTAGCTTTTTCTGAAAGCAAAGCCTATGGACTGAATTAATGGTATTGCTGATTTTTCAATAGAAAATACAGAAGCCCAACATATTCTCCAATATGACTTCTAAGTTCCTGTTATTCCCAATACATACACATATTAAGCAGCACAGTAAAAAGTGAATCGCTAAATAAGCAATACTTTTTTGCTTTACCTGTTTAGTGATGCTACATTTTTTTATACCTGATATACAGTATAAGCAAGGATACCTAATGTGTGTAGTGTAACAGAGAATTTATGTCAGTGTATCCTAATTTAGTGTATGTAACATGTGAGCAAGTGTTTTACTCATGTAGGGATTTATTTTATTTGTTTATTATTGTATTATATTTTACCAAAAAGTTAAAAAATAATATATTGTAGTTTACCAGTTCTTAGATAGGTTGACTGCAGCAGTTTTATTTTATCAGGCTTCTCTTTATTTATTTTCACCTTCGGATTTTACCAATAACACACTTACAGACGTAGCCTAACAACACACACTTGCCCTTCTATGGCAAGACAACAAACAAGTTAAGATTACAAAACCCCATCCCTCTTCTATTGGCCATAACATTGAGTGATGTGGTTCTGTAGTCCTCAGAGAAAATGTAACTGATAACAGGCAGCACTGGGATCAGCTCACAAAATTACCAGCAAGAACAACAGTTATTATGTTAAGCAGTTAGTTAAGCAGATATAACAAAACACTCAAAATAGTATATTTCACAGACTAAAATGGACTAAATAAGAACATTTTATTGTTAGGGTTTACATATACTTTAACCCCTTCTCTAACATGTTACCTTTAACCACTTTCCACCTGTACTACATCATATGACCTTCCTGGACTTTCAGTGTGATACCGGGATGATGCCTTCAGCTACAGGCATTATCCCAGTATCTTTCTTTTTTCAGCCGGCGATATTGTTTAATGTAAAAGCAATCCTAGCGCTCAATAGCTCTTGGATTGCTTTTACAAGTGGCGGGAGGAGGTTTCCCCTCCACCTTCTGCTGTCTTTCTGGACTCCCCGCTGCCTTTCCGGTTCTAAGAAACTGAAAGAGACAAATATTTTTGTCACTTCCAGTTTCGCCAGGATATAAACAAGCCATTACTCTGATCTAATCGATCTTGGTTTGATCAGATGCTTTTAAGGGCAGAGGAGTGATCTTGGGTCTAATAGACCTCAGATGTCACAATACAAGTATTTTTCACTGCCTATACTATCACAAGGGATTCATCCTTTGTGACAGCAATAAAGTTGATAAAGGAAAACAAATGAAAGAGACCATGTAAAAAGTTTTTAAAAATAAAATGAATAATAAAGTTAAAAAAAATGGAAGCACCCCTGCCCCCATGCTCGTGCGCATATGTAAACAGTGTTTGTACCAAACATGTGAGGTATCGTCACAAACATCACAGTGAGAGCAATAATTCCAGTGGCAGACCTCATGGGTAACGCTAAACTGTGAATCTGTAAAGACTTTTAAAGCATAGCCTATGGCGATTTTTAGGTGACGTAGTTTGGCGCCCTTCCATGGGCGTAGGCAATTTTAAAGTGTGACATGTTAGGCATCTATTTACTTAGCGCAACATCAACTTTTATATTTGACCAAAAAAATGGGCATTATATTGTGTTTGTGTGCACATTAAAAAAAAAATATATATATATATACACTACCGTTCAAAAGTTTGGGGTCACATTGAAATGTCCTTATTTTTGAAGGAAAAGCACTGTACTTTTAAATGAAGCTAACTTTAAACTAGTCCTAACTTTAAACAAATATACTCTATACATTGCTAATGTGGTAAATGACTATTCTAACTGCAAATGTCTAGTTTTTGGTGCAATATCTACATAGGTGTATAGAGGCCCATTTCCAGCAACTATCACTCCAGTGTTCTAATGGTACAATGTGTTTGCTCATTGGCTCAGAAGGCTAATTGATGATTAGCAAACCCTTGTGCAATCATGTTCACACATCTAAAAACAGTCTAGCTCCTTCCAGAAGCTACAAAATTGACCTTCCTGTGAGCAGATTGAGTTTCTGGAGCATCACATTTGTGGGGTCAATTAAACGCTCAAAATGGCCAGAAAAAGAGAACTTTCATCTGAAACTCGACAGTCTATTCTTGTTCTTAGAAATGAAGGCTATTCCATGCGAGAAATTGCAAAGAAATTGAAGATTTCCTACAACGGTGTGTACTACTCCCTTCAGAGGACAGCACAAACAGGCTCTAACCAGAGTAGAAAAAGAAGTGGGAGGCTGCGTTGCACAACTAAGCAAGAAGATAAGCACATTAGAGTCTCTAGTTTGAGAAACAGACGCCTCACAGGTCCCCAACTGGCATCTTCATTAAATAGTACCCGCAAAACACCAGTGTCAACATCTACAGTGAAGAGGCGGCTGCGGGATTTTGGGCTTCAGGGCAGAGTGGCAAAGAAAAAGCCATATCTGAGACTGGCCAATAAAAGAAAAAGATTAAGATGGGCAAAAGAACACAGACATTGGACAGAGGAAGACTGGAAAAAAGTGTTGTGGACGGATGAATCCAAGTTTGAGGTGTTTGGATCACAAAGAAGAATGTTTGTGAGACGCAGAACAAATGAAAAGATGCTGGAAGAATGCCTGACGCCATCTGTTAAGCATGGTGGAGGTAATGTGATGGTCTGGGGTTGCTTTGGTGCTGGTAAGGTGGGAGCTTTGTACAGGGTAAAAGGGATTCTGAATAAGGAAGGCTATCACTCCATTTTGCAACGCCATGCCATACCCAGTGGACAGCGCTTGATTGGAGCCAATTTCATCCTACAACAGGACAATGACCCTAAACACACCTCCAAATTGTGCAAGAACTATTTACAGCAGAAGCAGGCAGCTGGTATTCTATCGGTAATGGAGTGGCCAGCACAGTCACCAGATCTGAACCCCATTGAGCTGTTGTGGGAGCAGCTTGACCGTATGGTACGCCAGAAGTGCCCATCCAACCAATCCAACTTGTGGGAGCTGCTTCTAGAAGCGTGGGGTGCAATTTCTCCAGCTTACCTCAATAAATTAACAGCTAGAATGCCAAAGGTGTGCAATGCTGTAATTGCTGCAAAAGGAGGATTCTTTGATGAAAGCAAAGTTTGATGTAAAAACAATGTTATTTCAAATACAAATCATTATTTCTAACCTTGTCAATGTCTTGACTCTATTCTCTATTCATTTCACAACGTATGGTGGTGAATAAGTGTGACTTTTCATGGAAAACACAAAATTGTTTGGGTGACCCCAAACTTTTGAACGGTAGTGTATATATATATATATATATATATATATATATATATATAATGTTTGGGGGTACTAAGTAATTTTCTAGCAGAAATAAAAGATGATTTTTACATGTAGGAGAGAAATGTCAGGATTGGCCTGGGTGGAAAGTAATTTTAAAAAGGCATGATAAACTATGGCAAGCCTACAGCAGTGAGCTTGGTGTGAATTTTAGCAGCTGGTGAAGGGCTTTCAGATAAAAATGTTTTTCATGCAGCTCTAGAACCACCTGCCCATTTTTATGGGGTACTGAAGATGTGCACCCTCTCCCACCAGCAGCACCCACGTTGGTTCCAGAGCTCTCCCATTCCTCTGTGGAGCTCAGGACCACAGGAAACAGCTCCTGCAGTGACAGCAAGAGGTGATTAGGGAAGATCTGTTCCCCAGTCCCCTCAGAGGTGACAAGGGGACCCATAGGTGACATGTATTACCGGTACATCACTTCCAGGGTCACAGTTGTAATTACTTTGATGATGTTGCTGAGGATGCGGCTAATCAAGCATGATCATTGTTTGATTAGCTGCAGTGGAGAGCAGGGTAGTCATCAGGGGTCTAATAGACCCCTAATGTCTCCATAAAAAGTACCTTTCACCTGTTCAACCTAAAAAAAAAAAGTGTAAAAAAATGAATAAAATGAGTAAAAATAATAGAAAAAAAATTAAAAGCACACTGTACTTCCCCCTCTCCTGTGCATTTGTGTAAATGCATGTGCAGCACTACTACCCGGTAGGAGTTGCAAATGTCAGGGTTCCCCACTATTGCACAGCCAGGCACATGGCATTTTCAACTTGCATCCAGACTCAGAAAACAGTCCTTGAGCTTTGTTTTTGTTGTTTTACTGAGGGCATAATACCTTGGATGGGGTTAGGTAATAAGAGATGGCCCAACTTGAGAGTAACAAAAACAAACCTGGGACAACTTCCTCTCTTATTTACAGCCCCACTTGATCCTCCTTAACAGCTTGACTTGATCCTCTGTACAGCTCCGCTTGACTAATGCCCTGTACACACGGTCAGACTTTCCGACCGAATATGTGTGATCGGATTGTGTTGTCAGAAATTCCGACCGTGTGTGGGCTCCATTGGACTTTTTCGATCGATCGGAATTTCCTATAAAATTTTCCGACAACAAAATCCGTTCGCGTAAATTCCGACAGTGTGCGGACAATTCTGATGCACAAAGTGCCACGCATGCTCAGAATAAATTCAGAGACGAAAGCTATTGGCTACTGCCCCGTTTATAGTCCCGACGTACGTGTTTTACGTCACCGCGTTCAGAACAATCGGATTTTCCGACAACTTTGTGCGACCGTGTGTATGCAAAACAAGTTTGAGCCAACATCCGTTGGAAAAAATCCATGGATTTTGTTGTCGGAATGTCCGATCAATTTCCGATCATGTGTACAGGGCATTACTCTGCAGAACTCCAATTGATTTATTCTTTGGAAACTAACAGTCTCTTGTTAGCTCAGACAAAGCCCCTTACAGGCTAGGAACTCTCAGTCCCTTAGAAAAGTAACATATGTGGAGTAAACTGCATCCTGCAACACCTCCAACTTTCCCGTAGACACTGGTCCCAGCTCTACTTCTTGCAGGAACTGTTAGCCCACCTAGCTTCTTCCCAATCTACCTGACTGACACACTGGAGATTTCCTAGGGCAAGGTTTGATGAAGACTTGGCACACTGGCACACTGCTGTCTTCAAGAGACATGCTGTAAGTGGCAGTCTCTCCCCTTGTCTGTTTCTGCCCTGTGCTGATCTACTCACTCTGTCCTTCTTTGCTCCTGCTGCCTCTCAGGAAAGCCTCCTCCAACTTCTTCTATGGTGGGATCCTTCCAGGCCAGCCACCTGAGCCCCGCCTTGAGGTAAAATCCCTTCCTCCCTCGCAGGGGTCCCTCAAGGGCCACAGACAGTCTCCCTCGGCACTGCATCTCCATCTTCCACCCCACACCTCTGTTGGCATGGCTGATCCCTATTTAAGGGCTCTCATAGTCCCCTGACAGCCTTCTTAGCTTCCGCCCACTAATTTCTAGAACATTCTACAACATTCTAGAACCAGGGGAGGCACAAGAGAGCTGCCTGGATGAGTCATCCGGCCAGAGGCGTAACTAGAACTTTCAGGGCACTGGTGCAAGAAACCATGAAAGGCCCCCCGACCTTTGACCTGGGCCATTCCCTCAAAGCCCAAAGCCCTTCCCACTGATCCCACGACCCTTTACAGTCCCGCAGTGGATCCCTTTCACATGTTGTGCAGTCCTTCAGTCTTGGGCCCCGCCATGGTGGCAGAAGGCCAGGGCCTAGTCACAAGTGCGGCCTTTGCAACCCTGGTAGTTCCGCCAGTGGTGTCAGTGTGGACTGTGAATGGTGTCAGACTGTGAGTCAGTGGGGCAGTGGATGTGGTCAGTAGGATAGTGGACATGGTCAGTAGAGCAGTGGACATGGTCAGTAGAGCAGTGGGCGTAGTCAGTAAAGCAGTGAACATGGTCAGTAGAGCAGTGGACGTGGTCAGTAGGGCAGTGGACATGGTCAGTAGGACAGTGGATGTGGTCAATAGAGCAGTGGATGTGGTCAGTAGGGCAGTGGACGTGATCAGTAGAGCAGTGGACGTGGTCAGTATAGCAGTGGACCTGGTCAGTAGAGCAGTGGACATGGTCCGTAGGACAGTAAACGTGGTCAGTAGAGTAGTGGATCTGGTCAGTAGAGCAGTGGACGTGGTCGGTAGGGCAGTGGACATGGTCAGTAGGGCAGTGGATGCGGTCAGTGGTTTTGTTTTTTTTATTTTTTTATTATTTTTTACCATTTTATTTTGTTTTACAATTTTATTTTTTATAGTTTTTTACAATTTTTGATGGGAGGGAGGCAGTGGAGGGCAGTGAGAGGGGAAAAGCGTGATGGGAGGGGGGGGTAGTGGAGGGCAGTATGGGGGACAGCATGACCGGAGGGGGGCAGTATGGGAGGGGGCAAAGTGACAGTCAGCAGCACACCTGGAACACTATACTTGCTCTGCTGTGAAAGAGAGTTTGATGCTTACCAGGAGCGGCCTCGGGGCAGGGAGCATTTTTCCTACCGTTCTGGAACAGCCTTGAGGCAGGAAGTGGGAGCCAGAGTAAGGGGCGGAGCTGGGAGGCGGATGACTGCTTGCCTCTACACTCTTGGCTGGATAGGAGGGCCGGCAGCCGCTGAAAGACCTGCATGAGACAGAAGGAGAATAGATCGGTTGTCCTATATGCCATCCCGCCGGCCCTCCTATCCAGCCTGGTGCTAGCTGAATCCACAGTGTAGAGTCAAGAGGCAAGCAGTCTTCCGTACCTAGGACCGCCAGCTTCGCCTCCCAGCTCCGCCCCCCGACTCCGGCTCTGGCTCATACAAGTGTAGACAAACTTGACAGGGGAGCCGCATGGGCCCCCTGCAGCCTGGGGACGATTGCGACTCTTGCACCCCCTATAGCTTCACCCCTGCATCCAGCCTTGAACACTAATGAAACCTGACCCAGATTCAACTATATTTTACCTATACTACCACTAGTAGCACACTAGAGGGTGCAACACATGCATAGGTCCTGTGCGTGTATGTGCGTGTATGTAAACAGCAATTGTACCACAAATTGACTCATTGACACCACACATGAATTATTGCTGCAAACATCAGAATGAGAGCTATATATCTAGAGCCATAATTCATAGGTGGCTCTAAACTGTCGACCTGTAAAGTCTTTTAAAGCATCACCTACGGAAAACTTTAGGTGTTTGGTATCTATTTATTCAACACAACCCCATATTTATATTTTACCAAAACACTGGGTATTATATTGTGTTTGTTTGCACTAAAATACATTTTGTTGTGTTTTGTCCTGAAAATATGCATTCGATAAATGGCTACACAAATATTGTGTGTCAGAAAAAAATGCAATGGCTATCATTCTATTCTCCAGCTTCTCTGCTTTCAGGAAATATATATTTTTTAGGGTTTAAAGTATTTTCTAGCAAAAAATGTAGTGGGGGCACAGCTTGTATTATTTAGGGGAGAGGATGGCGCTGATGGCGTTGGGGGAAGACTGTCTCTCGGAGTCAACACATCCAATGCAAGGCTGCGGATCCTGCTTTGTTCTTGATGATGTCAGGATCCTAGACTGCTGCTGCATGGGGGATAAGAGGCAGTGGAGAGTCGGGTAAGGATTTTCTTATCTTCTTTTTTTTCCTAGTCCTAAACAATTAACCTTTGCAGCCTCACTGCAAGGCACAATTGTGTGCTTGCCTGGAGTTGGACTTTAACTTGTTAATGTTACAAGAGGGCTTACATCAGGGATCTAAGCTGGAGTTAAACAATAGTCCCTGATTTCCTTCACACCCAGATCCTGAGGCTGAGCAATCTGTTTTCACAAAACATGAGGTTCATGGACATCAAACTCCTATTTCTACCAATGATCTTCCAGATGATCTTAAAACAAGGGCATTGATATAAATTGCATGTATGTCATTCTGACAAATATATATGTTGTAGGTTGGATTGCCTTCAAAGAAGACAAAGAAAGTTATAGTTATGGATTGTGGAATTCATGCTCGGGAATGGATTTCTGTAGCTTACTGCCAATGGTTTGTGAAAGAGGTATGTATGTATGTATGTATCTATAGCTTTTTATTTTTAACATGCATCATGGCTCTGTATACATCAGCTTTCAACCACAGTTCACTTTTTGCACATTCTGCCCCAGATTGCATTATGTGGCTACTGAATGGATGATAAGAAGATTCATTTAATAATAGACATGGTTATATAATAATGTGTGGGCTTGCTGGATAAACTGCCATTGTTGCTGTAAACATTTCAGTAAATACAGTTTAACCAGTTGCTGACCGTCCTATAGCAGATAGGCCGTTCTGTGCAGAATCACGTATATATACCTGGTTCGTATTTGTGCATTGGTGGCATGCCGCTTCTGCTGTGATTAGTGATCAGCGTGTGTCAGCCAATGGATGTCCACCGACAACTGCTGATCGGCAAGCAAAGACAGAGGATGGAGCTCTGCATTTGTAAACAATGCAGAGGTCTGTCCTGTCAGCAGGGATGTGGTGGATTTTGCAAAGCAGGGAATAAAATTCAGCACATCCATTAGTAAAAACACTAAATTGTGTACACATAAACACTGATTAGGCACACATTTAACCCTTTGATCGCCCTAGATGTTTAACCCCTTCCCAGCCAGTGTCATTAGTACAGTGACAGTGCATATTTTTGCACTGATCACTGTATTAGTGTCACTGGTTCCCACAAATTGTCAAAAGTGTTGGTTAGTGTCAGATTGCCCGCTATACTATTGCAGACCCGCTATAAGTTGCTGATGGCCACCATTACTAGTATAAAAATAAATAAATAAATATAAATTCCGGTATATATACTTTTTGTAGAAGTTATAACTTTTGTGCAAACCGATCAATGTATTCTTATTGGGATTTTTGTTACCAAAAATGTGTAGTAGAATACATATTGGCCTAAATTTATAAATAAATTAGTAAATTAGATTTTTTTTTAATTGGAAACATTTTATAGCAGAAGGTAAAAAATATTGTTTTTTTTTTTGTTAAATTGTTGGTCTTTTTTTGTGTATAGTGCATGTAGCAAGGTCCTGGGCCTCCTTTGGTCTAATGAGAACCTCCAGGGCCAGAGATAGCCGACATCCTTCTGTATATGGCAGGTTCCATGGCATAGTGGGTGTAATGCAAGATAGATTGATTGGGTGCCAGACACTTGCAAAAATAGGTTTTATTTCTCTTAACAGAACTTTAGGAGAGAGGGTTAGGTCCAGGACACCCTTAGGTAGTTGCAAGATTAATTGTCAGGCTCCGAGACTTCTACAGGAGGACAGCCATGCAGGGAAAGGCATCCAGCAAGACGCCACATCTGCATGTGTAGGAATGCTGTCTCCTATGGCAACAGTCTTTAACAGTTCCTAACACAAAGTGTAACAGTTCCTTCGCTTCCACTACAATCACTTCTTGTAGTTCTTCAGCCCTCTGAGCTCCCAGTTTCTCACTAAACTAGATGATTCACTGCCACTGAATCCCTTGAGCTCCTCCACTCTTTGCGGTAGTATCTTCGTCAGGCGTCACCACTCTCTGCTGGATCCCTAGCTTGGCACTCAAGATACTTCTCAAGCTTCATCCCACTGGCTTGCTCGGTCCCTGGCTTGACACACAAGGCTGCTCTGCCAGCATCACCTCTAATAGCTGGGTCCCTGGCTTGATATCCACTGAAGTTTCCTGATTCTTCACCGTCCCTGGTTGGTGAGAATACTGCTCCGGTACTTGCTTCAGTTGCTGACTGTGGTCCCTGGTAATAAAGTGGGTGGTCCCTTAGCGACGACAGCTTCCCCTCTACCTCTGACCACGACAGGTTCTCCGGCCTGCAGAACCGTCACTTCTGGTTGGACTGCAAGCCACTATCCCAACCCTGCGCTGCTCTCTTGCTTCTTGAATAGGCCCTCAGACAGCCTAGCAACCAGATGTGCCCGGGATAGGCCCAAACTCCGGGCAATAAAACACAGCCATCCAGGTGGCACAGAACACCGATCACCTGACTCCACCCAAATATATAGGTTCTCCCAGCAGGCCAAGGGATCCAAGAAAACCCTTCCCATTGGCTGAGGTGCCCCATATACACATAATCTGACCTTGCAGTGCCCTTCTCATATCTAATGCCACCAGGTACCCGGCCACCTAGCGGCAAAAGAGAGAAGTGCAGCAATTACAGACTTAGAGTGAAATCAATTGATCCTCAACAATTAGCCAAGGCAGCTATACCTGGCAGGTACATTTAGGAGCAACCCTGCCTAAAGAACAGGGTGTTACACGCAAAAAAGAAAAAACCCAGAGGTGATCAAATACCACCAAAAGAAAGCTCTAAATTACATACATTTAATTTATGTGACGCGTTGCATAACTGCAAAATTATCAGTTAACCACTTAGAGACCACCCACCGCATATATACTGCGGCAGGGCGGCTCCATTGCGCGAAACATCGTACCTGTACGTTGCTTCTTGCATGAGATACTGTGAGCGTGTGCCCGCTGCACGGTGGGGGAGCCAATCCGCGGGTCCAGCAGACCCGATGTCCGCCGGCCAATCGCGATCGCTCCACAGAGAGGTAGAATGGGGAACAGGGGTACACAAGGCAGATCCCCATTCTGACAGGGAATCTTCTGTTCCTAGTAATCAGGAACAGCGATCTCTGTGTTCTTCCTGTCAGTACTTCCCCCACACATTTAGAAAACACTAGCAGGGAACACATTTAACCCTTTGATCGCCCATGATGTCAACCCCTTCCCTGCCAATGTAATTTATACAGTGATCAGTGCATTTTTTTAGCACTGATCACTGTATTGATGTCACTGGTCCCAAAAAAGTGTCAAAAGGGTCAGATTTTTCCTGTCAGAATGTCGCAGTCCCGCCATTACCAGTAAAAACATTAAAGTCCATAAATCTATCACATAGTTTGTAAACACTATAACTTTTGCTCAAACCAATCAATGTATGCTTATTGGGATTTTTGTTTACCAAAAATATGTAAAAAAATACATATTGGCCTAAATTTATGAAGAAATTAGTTGTTTTTTTTGGATATGTATTATAGCAGAAAGTAAAAAATATTGTTTTATTTTTTTCAAAATTGTCGATCTTTTTTTGTTTAAATCGCAAAAAATAGGACATCAATTTTATTTGGGTACAGCACGACACATCCGTGCAATTGTCAGTTAAAATAAGGCAGTCCTGTATTGCAAAAAAATGGCCTGGTCATGAAGAGGGGGGGTAACTCTTCCGGAGGTCAAGTGGTTAAAGTGATTGTAAAGTCAATTTTTTTTCCTAGAAAAATAACAAACATGTAATACTTACCTGCTCTGTTGCAGTACATTTGCACAGAATAGAGCAGATCCTCCTCTTCTTGGGTCCCTCTTCTGTGCTCCTGGCCCCTCCCTCCTGTTGTGTGCCCCCACAGCAAGCAGCTTGCTATGGGGGCACCTGAGCCAAGTCACAGCTCTCTGTGTCCATTCAGACATGGAGCTGTGGCCCAGCCCCACCTCCTCTTTCTCCTGATTGGCTGACTGACTTTGATTGACAGCAGTGGGAGCCAATGGGCCCGCTGCTGTGTCTCAGCCAATCATGAGGGATAGTCGCGGACGGCTGAGACACTTGTGGACATTGCTGGACATAGATGGGGCTCCGGTAATTATTAGGGGGGCTGAGGGGGGCTGAGGGGGGCTGAGGGGGGCTGTTGCACACAGAAGGCTTTTTCTCTTAATGCATAGAATGCATTAAGAGAAAAAACCTTCAGACTTTACAACTCCTTTAATATACATAAATGTGATCAGACAGAACAGACAGAATGATGTGTGAACAGTTCAGACCATGTCCTGGCTCCTCACATTAGCCGACAAAAAGCATTTATAGTCTGTATACAAGCTACTGTAATATCAACAGAAACTTGAAGCACTCAATATTCCAAGATTTTCCCATTTTATTTTAATGTTTCTAGCCCAAGTTCAGGCTCCGCTTCCTAATTGCCCCCCATGGTCATGTGATACACAGGGCCCTCTTCTCTAATGCTGGGCAGTCATTAAATAATGCAAAGAGTAGTGTTGATGTCATGATCTCAATTTGAGTTCAGGACACTGTGCTTATGCACCCTCAGAGTGTAGGTCCATGATGCCCTGCATCACAAGATGCCCTTGAGGATATCTAGTGACAGAGGATATCTAGTGATCTAGTGTCGGATAAGAATTACTGTAGGGGGCAGCACTGGGGAGGAGGTGAGTATTGCAGCCTGAACTGCATTTTTTAATAATTTTTTTACCTCCTGGGGCACTAAAAAATTAAATACCCCATTTAATATTTCACAGGAGTAAACCACAAATGTTTTTTGGGTGTGTCTTGAAGCCCACTTATCGGCATGATAGCTAGGCAACCATTATTTTCAGCAGGAATGGTCAGCAATGACAGCCTTCATGACAGGTTTCCTTTAAATTAAAAAAAAAAACAGAGTGCACCACGGTTCTGTTTTGATGTATGTGGGTTCCTTTGAGCTGAGAACCTGTAGGAATTTAATGAGCACCTGATGGAGATATTCTAAAAATGTATGAGCTGCCTTGCTGATGGATTGCTTTTGGATTCTTGACTCTTGAGAATGAGAAACTATTGTCAATTCCATAAGCTTCAGCAGCAGATTCACCAGAGCTCCCTTCATTCCATCCTTTCCTATTTAGCCAGTCTCTAGCTGGTACTGCCTAGATTCATGATTGTCTATTAAAAATGATGGTTACTAGAGGCAGCTAACAAGGCCCTATCTAAATCTTCTATTTCTCCAGATTCTTGCAAAGTACAAGAGTGATGCATTGCTGAACAAGCTTCTCAAACAAGTTGATTTCTACATCGTACCTGTTCTAAATGTTGATGGATATATTTACAGCTGGACAGATGTAAGATCATTCTACATTTTTTTTTTATTTGCCCAATGAGAAGGACTGTGCAGTAAACAGTTAACATCCATAAGGAATCATCTTTCAGTTTCAAGGAATGTAAAACTATGAGATTGGCAATAATATTTATTGCATTTTTAATATTATCTTTGTTGTATTATGCTTTGCTGAATAATTCTGATCTTATTATCATTATTGTTATTGATTGAGAGTAAAATAGGTGATCAACCAAAATGTTATCAGCAGATGCCATCAAAATTTTGCTTTACAATGGTATTCCGAGATTGTCAACTTCAGACATTTAATCTTCCATACTTAAATTGCAATTATTGGATGACAGATATTTCACATCTATGTAAACCTAAAAGTATAGTAAATTTTAAGTGATCACAAATTTTGAATTAGTATGGTAATATTACCTTTTTACCAAGCCTATGCTTTGCCCACGTAGGGCAAAGCAATAGGTTTGTTTTAATGCCCCTTTCCTTGCAGCCCATACGCATCTTTGTTTGCTCCCCTGCCTCTGTCCAGCTACCAGGAGCTAAGAAAGTACCTAATATTTTCAGGTATGGAGAAGCATGTGACTCACTCCCCTTCTTCTCATGTAACTGCACTAAAGCTTAATGATTGGGCTACCACTGTCACATTATGACAGGGAGAGTACTCAAATCAGTGTAAGCTCTGAATATACTGACTAACTCTCAGAAACTGGGCAGAGTAGTGGGGGAGTAAAAAGATGTTAAGTATGTGCTAATGGGGAGGAAGTATTATAGTGAACATCCTAATTAGCCCTGCATGGGAAAGGACAGATTTACTTTAAAGTCATTTTTTATAGAACTTTTATATTTGATGCTTGATGTTAATTTTTTAGTTATTGTATTAAATATAAAGATTTGTAGATCGAATGCTAGAGGGAGCTCTTAAAGTGTTACATAGAAAGGGAGGACCCCCACTATGCCAACATCCAATAAGTATATGTAAGGATTAAGAATATATCTCAAAGAAACAGCGGACTTTGTAGGAACATCACGAGGCAAAATATGTATAAAATGATATACTTTATTACAAAATAATTAAAAAAACATATACACATTAAGACAACACCCTATTATTTGACAAAGTCAACAGATCCCCAATAAGGCAGACATGAAGTTTGGATTCTTTCACTTATGAGTAATTACTCGTGAAATATATACAGAAGATTGTATATGTATAGAAAGATATGATCCAACACTGGCTCCACACTTGCTTGTCAATGCATTTCGCAATTAAGTAGCTTCCTCAGGACATACTGGGTAGGTGCTGATAGGCCTTAAATCCAAACACAAAGGGACACCACATATCACAGACTATGACTCAAAACAGCAATTCTGCCAGGGACCAGATTCAAAATGTAGCAAATGATCAATTTATATATGTATATGATTCCTCCGTGTGAAGGGATGGACGGAAAGGCATGTGCAGCCTCCACAGAGACCACAATCACAAGTGAGTCCAGTGAATATTGATTATGTGAACAGCGTATAGGGCATAGATCGGGGGGAAAAAAGCCACAGAATTTCAACCAATTACCAGAACTAAATACCAGAATTATAATGTGTCTCTCTAGAGTAGTACTCGTGTGATATATTCATCAAAAGGGGGTTAGCACTCCTCAAAGGGTAAAGAGATCTCACAAATGAACATTAATTATTCCTGGTTTTAGGGGCTTGCCGGTAGAGCCAGACCCACACACCCTCAATAGGGTAAAGGCGCCTTTCCTCCCCACTCTGAACAGCACAGGTGTCCCCTCCCAAAGTGTTTCAAAACCCACAACAGTAAAATCAGTCAGTATATGCAGTAAAGCATGCTTGTTATACTCACTGTGGAAACCAAGGGGCAAATCCTCCATATTGTGTAAAAAGGCTGTTTAATCTTGTATGCACAGACCCCCTCCTTCCACTGTCCCCTGATAATTTCCTAATAACCCAGAGCCTATGGAGTCAGGCTGCACATGCTCAGTTTGGTGTGTATTGCTAGAGAGGTTTTTTTCTTGGGAGAGTGCATGTGATCAGCACAGGGCCAATCAGCACTGTCCAGACAGAGAGTCGGGGGTCTTGCAGTCTCATAGGACAGCCAGAAAACTCCTCCTACAAGCTTTAACCAGTGCTTCGCTGGACACTGATAGAAGTCACAAGACTGCTACAACTGCTGATGAGAAAGGTTATTGAGCAGTTTATATATACTAAAATAATTGCATTTCCATGTTCTGTAAAGGAGCAGATATCCCCCAGATAAGTAATAAGGACTTTGAAGGCAACAAGTAAAAGGGGGTCTAAACAAAAATTGTATTAATAATAATTTACTTATCAATATGTAGAAGAAAATATAAAATTATTCAGGTGCAAACATCAGCAAAAATGGAATAAGTTAAAAACAACAAATATACGAAAACTGTATCGTTAGTGCGTGGTAATTGTAGACATTCAGCCCGATGCGTTTCAGGACACTTGTGTGGTCCCTTTATCAGGGGCGTTCAAGGTGAGGCAGAATTACCATAGCATATTCTAAAAATGCAAAGCAGAAAAATAATAATAATTTAAAAAAAAAGACACAATATGTACATCATGGACAAAGGGCAAGAGGCAGGAGCATTGTTGAGACCAGGATTGGGAGATCACCTACCGATTAGATGATAATAACTTGATAATGTGTACACCTCCGAGCAGTGTGACAGCTGATGCAGTACGGCCGTGAGATCACAACAAATGCCGTGGAGCAATGTGAAGATCACTACTTGGCTAAATAGAGCCAAGAGGTCTGCGTGGTTAAGTGCAGGTTGGTTTGGAACAGATAATGACACTATTAAAAATGTCTGCAAGGAAAAAATTATACAATATCTTAGGATTATATGGGGTTCATAAAGAAGCAGCTTTTGCATTTTCATTAGTATTAATGCATGCTAGTTGAGAAAACCCCTCCCTCCTCCCTTTTTAAAAAGGCATTTATTATCTGACACAGGTGTTTACAATACTAGCCAAAAATTGAGGATGGGGGCATCACATTATAGGTTTTTAATAAGGGTAAAGATATGTATAGGTAGATCCTTGTATTGTTAGTCAGTAGAGGATCTTCAAAATAAATGAAAAATAAATATAGAAAATATTAGCAAATATCAAATTGATCCAAAGCAAACAGATACTCCCTGTAGATACCTGCTATAGCATTAGATCAACTTACTGAATCAAGCCCATTAGATTAGCTCATGAGCAATGAGTTAGGCATCCAAAAATCAAAAGCAGGCAGGGTTTGCTAAACATAATGTCATAAAATGGAAATTGCAACAAGAGAGTTAGATTCTTGACCAACCTTGCAGTTAACTATGTGCAGAGCAATCCCCAGCATATACAGCACGTCCATTCCTGTGTGAGTAGAAGAGGCTAATGCTTAGGTAGGAGCTAGTGCTTTTATTGTGAGTAGGGAGACGCCGATGTGCGCGCAGCATCCCATGCTGCGCACGCTGTATCAACGGAAATACATGGTGTGGGCGGGGTTTGGCGCTAGTGTTGGCCCATGTGATGTGATTCAGCGTCAAGCTGAATGTCTACAATTATCACGCACTAACGATACAGTTTTCGTATACTTGTTTTTGACTTATTCTATTTTTGGTGATGTTTGCACCTGAATAATTTCATATTTTCTTCTACATATTAATAAATAAATTATTATTAATACAATTTTTGTTTAGACCCCCTTTTCCTTGTTACCTTCAAAGTCCTTATTACTTATCTGGGGGATATCTGCTACTTTACATATTGAATTTGAGATTGACAACCTCCAGCCCCCCTTTTGGTGGACCTTTATAGTTATCTATTTCCATGTTCTGTGTACTGTGAGGGACCAGATATAGTGAATGTAGGATCCTGGGTTTAGTAACACTTTAACTTCCCTGATGGTATTCCTGTGTGTGGCTCGGGGTTAAATTTCAGTACCATTAGCGGTAACCCTGAGCCACACTCGGGATTGCATCTCAGGATCCCGGTGCAGTGTACTTACCTTTGCCCCAGGATCCTGCGATGTTCCCACACTGTGTCTGTGGGCTCTGTCCTCCGCCCGATGCCTCTGTGTGCTGGGCTTCATTCCCTGTGAGCATCGCCGCGCATGGGGGCAGAGCCCGGCGGCAAATTAAAAAAATGCAAAATTCATAACACATACAATACACTGTAATCTTACAGATTACATTATTGTATGAAATCATTTCACATCCCTTTTGTCCCTAGTGCTTTGTCCAATGCCCTGCATGCACTTTTATATTATATATGCTGTTTTTTCTGCCTGGAAACTTGAGATTGTCCATGGCAACCATAAAGTGTACCTTTACGTCAAAAGTGGTTGGAGACCAGCTAGAAAACAGAGATAGTAAATTAGAACACTTGCAGAATTGAGCGATAGTGAATCGTGGGGAAATTAATTTTATTATTTTTATATTATTATTTTTTATAATTATTTATAGTTATTTATTAAATTCTAATTAATGATTTAGTCTTTCAAACTTTATCATACCCGGGATGTTTACTAGACTCTTGTTTGGACAGATTTAAGTGTGTTATTACTAAGAATTACAGGTCTAAAATATAAAACGCCAAATTTCTATGCAAAACAATGTACCGCTTTGAGATGCAAAAATCTGACATCAATCATACTGCCAGGGTGGCTACGAACTCTTTTAACAACTACTAAGATATCAGCTGCATAGGGAACGCAACTTTTATGGAACAGCGCTGGAACGGTGAAAAGAGTCAGGTAAGTGTGTAGGGATGGTGGAGTAAAAGACAGAAATGCCGCGTACACACGAGCGGAATGTCCGACAGAAAAAGTCAGACGGAAGCTTTTCATCGTCTATTCCGATCGTGTGTATGCCTCATCTGACTTTTTTTTTTTTTAAATTCTGACAGACCTAGAAATAGAACATGTTCTAAATATTTCCGACGGAACCAATTCCTATCGGGAAAACCGCTCGTCTGTATGCTGGTCTGACGGACCAAAAACGACGCATGCTCTGAAGCAAGTACGAGATGGAAGCTATTGGCTACTGACTATTGAACTTCCTTTTTCTAGTCCCATCATATGTGTTGTACGTGACCTCGTTCTGAACTGTCGGACTTTGGTGTGACCGCGTGTATGCAAGACAGCTTGAGCGGAATTCCGTCGGAAAAACCTTCAGAGTTTATTCCGATGGGAAAACAGGTCGCATGTACAGGGCATTAGAGAGATGTTTTTAACATTAATGCAGGGAATGATTTAAAGTGGATGTACACTCCATTCATAAAATCTGACCTGGGTACATCTATCTGTAGTGTTTACTTATCTCTCTCCAAAGTCCTAAGGGCCGTTGCTTTCTGCTGCTTCGTTCCTCCATTATCAGCATGATAACTTCTGACAAGCTCTCCAAGACACCAGATAAAAGCAGCTGGAAATTTGTGTCGGGGAGGGTGATTAGAGGGAGATTAGCAGAGAGCTTGTCTATTCACAACACAGCTCTGCAAGCTTCTTCATTCCTCTGCCGATGTGGAGTGGGGGCATGTGTCTTTCCTCCAATCAGCTCTCACACAGTGTAAGGCCTCATGTACACTGCTGCTGGCAAACGGACGTTCAGAGGCAGTTGGCTGCTTTTTCAGCTGCCCCTGAACTCATCCAATGTTATCTTATGTGCTCATGTACACAAGTTCATTTAATGTAGTTTTTAGGCAGTTGCGTTTATAGGCTTTTCTTTGAAGGCAAAAAATGAGTTCAGACGCCGAAGTTTCCGATGTTTCAGATGCAAAACGTCGCTAAATGCCGCAATTTCATTTATAAGCTTTTTACAGGTGCCCTATTTTTTAACATTACAAAACTTAAAAATGATAGCAAATGATGAAAAAACACAATTTAAAAAAAAAAACTTTTAATTGCTTGCCATGCTTCATAGACCATTTATATAACTCTAATGAGCATGATCCAATCCAACACACCACTAGCATTGCTGTTAGCCAAAGTATAATTGGAAATTGACCTATATGTTGTTAGATTTCAACCAGATGACCCCACCATTGAGCTTCACCCCCAAATTGATCAAACATAGTTGCATGAAATTTAGGGTTAGGGGTTAGGGTTAGTGTTTCCTATTAGGGTTAGGGGGCTATGGTTAGGGTTTTCCCCTTGAAGAACAGGTTTAGGGTTATGGTAAGGGTTATGGTTTCCCGTTAGGGTTAGGGTTTCCGGTTAGGGTTAGGGGTTAGGGTTTCTCATTAGGCTTAGGGGGTTATGGTTAGGGTTTTCCCCTTGAAGAACAAATTAGGGTTTCTGGTTAGGGTTCCTGGTTAGGGTTAGGGGTTAGGGTTAGGGTTTTCCATTAGGGTTAGGGGGTTATGGTTAGCTTTTTCCTATTGAAGAACAAGTTAGGGTTAGTGTTTCTGGTTAAGGTTAGGGTTTCCGGTTAGGGTTAGGGTTTCCCATTAGGGTTAGGGGGTTATGGTTTTCCCCTTGAAGAACAAGTTAGGGTTAAGGTTTCTGGTTAGGGTTAGGGGTTAGGGTTTCCGGTTAGGGTTAGGGGTTAGGGTTTCCCATTAGGGTTAGGGGGTTATGGTATTCCCCTTGAAGAACAAGTTAGGGTTAGAGTTTTCGGTTAGGGTTTCCGGTTAGGGTTAGGGGTTAGGGTTTCTGGTTAGGGTTAGGGTTTCCCATTAGGGTTAGGGGGTTATTGTTTTCCCTTTGAAGAACAAGTTAGGGCTAGGGTTTCCGGTTAGGGTTTCCAGTTAGGGTTTCCATATAGGATTAGGGTTTCCCATTAGGGTTAGGGGGTTATGGTTATAAAAGGAAATTTGGGACTTTGAGTGAGGTCATGGACAACGTGAAGGTAACTAAAAATGAGAGTACAAGTTTATTGATCAAGTAAAATGCATAACACAAATCAAGACAGAGCCACAAGAAGAAAGACATTGTAATAAATCTCATTTCAATAATAATCACAAACACATATGTATGTGTGTATGCGATAGGCATCAAGAGTAGGTCAAACTTGGTGCCACATAGTGGACTCGTTAGATAATTTATGCATTACAAAGATTTCATAAATGTACATATAAAACCACAGCACAGATGAGAAAATTAAATTCATATGATATTAAAACCATGATGGAAGAATGAACAATGTTCTGAGGATGTTGTACTGTAAACATATGTCTGTATCCCAGATGCCCGATTCGTTTCGTGTGAAATACACTCATCAGGGGCCAGATGATCGGGGATTTATACAGTCAGTACAATGGGATGTGGCAGGTACAGAGCCAAAACCAGCAGGTATCTGTCCCGGGAGCTGAGGTATTGCGGGGTGCGTGCTTGCGGTTTGGGTACACCGAGTCCCCCCGAAGCATGGGAACCCAAGTAGCTAGTATGAATGATGGAGATAGCCACAAGAAAGAAGGAGCCTCAATGTTGACTACCTAAGGGGGAATACATAAAGCAGTCTGTCAAAAATATACTAATATAATCGATGAATGATGTCTATCTGGTGGAAATGGTGAAATAAGGGAGTCTATGCATAAAAGAAAATATAAATGGATAACGAGGTATAACCACATCCAAACCATCGTGGACTGTGGTATGTAAAAAGATAAAACAAGCAGCAAAGACATTCCCAGTTTCACCAGAACAATCAGAGTAAACAAGGCTGGCTAGCAAAAAGATGGATAAAGTAACCATATGATGGCTTACATGCATCCCAAGGAAGGAGAAGAGGCGCTGTGATGAAGTGTGGTGATATAGTATCTCTAATCAGAGGCACCCAAACTGTGTCAGGGGGGGCAAGATATACCCGACACGCACACGTGCACGCTTGCCCCACTACCAGCGTCATCTGAGCATGGCAGGGGGAGGGAGGGGCTCCGACACTGGCGGTGGACTCTGTCTGTCAGAAACGCCCCTATTCCCCACCTGACTGGCTGGATGGAGGAACTCATGCGCCACACCACGACGCCAAACTAGGCATCCCACGTGGGGCAGGGAGGGTGACGCCGATGCTCTGTGGGCGCCCGCCCAACCCCCCTTGGCAACAAAGTGCACTCCCCCCGCAAACCAGACGAGGCGGGAGGGAGGGGGAGGAGGGGGGACACACAGGGCGCATCGCAGCTCCCAAGTGTCAGGTACAAAGACAGTCCTGGATGTAACCTGGCCATGTCTAATCCCTGAAAGGGATGACAAACCACAGCTGTGCTGCCTGATCTCATGGACAACAAAATTGTGTCCAGAGTCAGCAAGACCCAGACAGGGTGTGTTTCCATCCAGGTCATAGAAACCTAGCACATGGACGGCAGGGGAGCACTGCCAAAAGCTGTCACATAGACCTCCACCCCTATGCAAAGGAAAAAGAGGGGGGATTTGGGACTTTAAATGAGGCACCCATAGATGTGCCTCCATCCCTAATTACGGAAATAAAAAGTTTGGGACTTTGAGTGAGGTCATGAACAACAAGAAGGTAACTAAAAATACAAGTACAAGTTTATTGATCAAGTAAAATGCATAACACAAATCAAGACAGAGCCACAAGAAGAAAGACATTGTAATAAATCTCATTTCAATAATAATTACAAACACATATGTATTAGTATATGCGATAGGCATCAAGAGTAGGTCAAACTTGGTGCCACATAGTGGACTCGTTAGATAATTTATGCATTACAAAGATTTCATAAATGTACATATAAAACCACAGCACAGAGGAGAAAATGAAATTCATATGATACTAAAACCATGATGGAAGAATGAACAATGTTCTGAGAATGTTGTACTATAAACATATGCCTGTATCCCAGATGACCGACGCGTTTCGTGTGAATTATGGGTTATGGTTACTGTTTCCGGTTAGGGTTTCCCATTAGGGTTAGGGGTTATGGTTAGGGTTTTCCCCTTGAAGAACAAGTTAGGGTTAGGGTTTCCGGTTAGGGTTTCCAGTTAGGGGTTAGGGTTTCCCATTAGGGTTAGGGGGTTATGGTTAGGGTTTTCCCCTTGAAGAACAAGTTAGGGTTAGGGTTTAGGGTTAGGGTTTCCGGTTAGGGTTAGGGGTTAGGGTTAGGGTTTCCGGTTAGGGGTTAGGGTTTCCCATTAGGGTTAGGGGGTTATGGTTTTCCCCTTGAAGAACAAGTTAGGGTTTCTGGTTAGGGTTAGGGGGTTATGGTTAGGGTTTTCCCCTTGAAGAACAAGTTAGGGTTAGGATTTACGGTTAGGGTTTCCCATTAGGCCCCTTTCACACTGGGGTGGTAGGGGGCGTCGGCGGTAAAACAGCGATATTTTTAGGGCTGTTTTACCGCGGTATTCGGTTTTAACCCCCCCGCTGGCGGCCAAAAAAGGGTTAAAACCACTCGTACAGCACGGCTATAGCCGCGGTATTGCCGCGGTATAGCCGCGCTGTCCCATTGATTTCAATGGGCAGGAGCGGTTTAGGAGCGGTGAATACACCGCTCCTTCACCGCTCCAAAGATGCGGCTTGCAGGAGATTTTTTCTTCTCCTGCCAGCGCACCGCTTCAGTGTGAAAGCCCTCGTGCTTTCACACTGAGCAAACAGCGGAGACTGTTTAGGGGCGGTTTGCAGGTGCTATTTTTAGGCGCAATAACACGTGCAAACTGCCCCAGTGTGAAAGGGGCCTTAGGGTTAGGGGGTTATGGTTTTCCCCTTTAAGAACAAGTTAGGGTTTACGGTTAGGGTTTTCAGTTAGGGTTAGGGTTAGGGTTTCCCATTAGGGTTAGGGGGTTATGGTTAGGGTTAGGGTTTTCCTCTTGAAGAACAAGTTAGGGTTAGGGTTTTTGGTTAGATTTAGGGTTAGAAGTTAGGGTTAGGGTTTCCCATTAGGGTTAGGGGGTTATGGTTAGGGTTTTCCCCTTGAAGAACAAGTTAGGGTTAGGGTTTCTGGTTAGGGTTAGGTTTAATTAAAAATATTTTAAAAATTGCAATTAAAATTTGCATAAAAAAGACAACATTAATTTAAAAAATGAAATTACACATACATCTTTAAACAAAAAAAAAATAACAAAAATTCTAATAATCAATTGCAATTTAAAAAATAAATATATTTAAAAAATTGCAAATAAATTTTGCATAAAAAGACAAAATAAATGAATAAAAAAAATTAAATTACATATACAGCTTATAATAAAAAATAAACAAAAAATATACTACCGTATATACTCGAGTATAAGTCGTTCCGAGTATAAGTCGAGGCCCTAATTTACCACAAAAAAATGGGAAAAACGTATTGACCCGAGTATAAGACGAGGGTGAGAAATGCACAGCTACTGTAAGTGGAAAAGAGGGTCAACAATGCCCATTTGCAGCCTCACTGTGCCCATTTGCAGCCATAGGTCCCCCGAACTTCAAACTCGGTAGTTAAGGGTTCCTAGATGCCCCCTAGCTGCAGCCAAAATTTGGGGTCTCTGAACCCAAAGGGTCCCGAAATGACATTGCTGCAGATGGACACAGTTGACCGAATTTGGGGCCCTGTATCTCGGGGCCACTTAGTGCTAGGAACCCCAAATTTAGTGTGCAAACACAGTGGAACTAGAACCATAAAATTTCCAAAGCTGGGGTTTCTAGCACCAAGTGGCCCCGAGATACAGGGCCCCAAAAATCAGTTCAGAAAATGTCAAGCACTTTTCCGCAGCAGAGAATGACATTTTCCGAACCGGTTTTGGGGCCCCATATCTCAGGGCCACTTAGTGCTAGGAACTTCAGCTTCGGATATGTTATGATATTGGTTTTGCACACCAAATTTGGGGTTCCTAGCATCAAGTGGCCCTGAGATATGGGGCCCCAAAGTCGGTTCAGAAAATGTCAAGCACTTTTCTGCAGCAGAGAATGACATTTTCCGAACCGATTTTGGGGCCCTGTATCTCGGGGCCACTTAGTGCTAGGGACTTCAGCTTTGGATATGTTATGGTACCACTGGGTTTGCACACCAAATTTGGGGTTCCTAGCACTAAGTGGCCCTGAGATACGGGGCCCCAAATTCGGTTCGGAAAATGACATTTTTTGCTGCAGAAAAGTGCTTGACTCGAGTATAAGTCGAGGGGGGCACTTTCAGCACAAAAAAATGTGCTGAAAAATTCGACTTATACTCGAGTATATACGGTAATCAATTGCAATTTAAAAATTAAATATATTTAAAAAATTGCAATAAATTTTGCACAAAAAAGACAAAATAAATGAATAAAAAAATGAAATTACATATACAGCTTATAAAAAAAAAATAAACAAAAAAATATACTAATCAATTGCAATTTAAAAATGAAATGTATTAAAAAATTTGCATTTCTTCCTCACATATGCTCATTATGGGATCCATAGTAAAAGCACCGAAATTGAAGTAGATACAAGTACACTGCTGCTCTCTCAGCTGCTGCTACTCACTCTGATCTCACAGAATGGCTGAAATAGTTAAACAATACTGTTTTTTGGGCTTTGGGAGGGTCCTATGATGTTATCTTGAACAACCGCTCTTAGACGCAAACGCAGCAAAACGTGGCATGCAAACACGTCCCATGTACATTAAGCCTCAGTCCTAGACTCTCCTCCCACTGCTGGAAGAGGAAGAAACATTTGTAAGAAGATGTGCACTTTCTAAGACTACTTTCACACTGACAGCGCCTGCCGTTATTGCTGAAGCACCACTTGTTTTAGCGGCACTTTTCGCCCAGTAGCGGGGTGGTTTTAGCCCCCAAAAAAGTGGTAGCCTCCCTGGCGGTTTTCCCGAGTGTGGCTCGGGGTTAAAATTCAGGACCATTAGCGGTAACCCCGAGCCACACTCGGGATTAAATCGCAGGATCCTGGTGTGGCTTTACTTACCTTGTCCCCGGGATCCTGCGATGTCCCCCGCAGTGTCCGTGGGCTCCGTCCTCTGCCCGAAGCCTCTCCTTGCCAGGCTCCGTTCCCTGTGAGCGTCGCGACGCACGGGGGCGGAGCCTGGCGGCAAATTCAAAAAAAAGTAAAAAGCATATCACATACAGTACTGTAATCTTACAGATTACAGTACTGTATGAAATCATTTCACATCCCTTTTGTTCCAGTGCTTTGGCCCATGCCCTGCATGCAGTTTTATGTGATATATACTGTTCTTTCTGCCTGGAAACTGGAGATTGTCCATAGCAACCAAAAAGTGTCCCTTTACGTCAAAAGTGGCTTTAGACCAGCTAGAAAACAGCGATAATAAATTAGTACACTTGCAGAATTGAGCGATAGTGAATCGTGGGGAAATTTATTTTATTACTATTTATTTTATTTTTTTTTAATTATTTATTTTTATTTATTATATTATAATTTATGTTTTTGTGTTTCAAACTTTATCATACCCGGGATATCTACGAGACTCTTGTTTGGACAGATTTAAGTGTGTTATTGGTAAGAATTACAGACCTACAATATAAAACGCCAAATTTCCACGCAAAATAATTGTACTGCTTTCAGCACCTAAAATCCGAAATAATCATACCGCCAGGGAGGTTAAAACTCCTGTTTTGAGGCACTTTCAATGTGCTTTTAAGGCGCTTTGGAAGTGCTGCCCATTCATTGCAATGGGCAGGGCGTTTTGGGAGCACTAAATAAAGCACTCCCAACCCGCCCCAAAGATGCTGCCTGCAGGACTTTTGGTAACGTCCTGCAAGCGCCCCGCCCGAGTGTAAAAAGTCACACTGCAGTGAATGGGAGGCGGTTTTCAGGCACCTGAACCCCGCCCTAGTGTGAAAGGGGTCTAAAGAATATAGAAAGGGAAAGACTGCAGATATACTTGTAAAACGTATGAAGGGAGATTTGTTTAATCTCTGCGTGTCATCTGGGGCTGTTCTCTTCACATTTAAATTTTAGAACCACTTTACACAAACAATTTTTGTTTTAACGACTTGCCGACCGGCTCACAGGTGTGCAAAACATCGAACACGTTGATCGCTGCGTCATCTGCGGCTAGCAACATTACAGGGATGTACTGCTCCCAGTGATCGGGAGTAGGGCTGAAACAACTAATCGATTAATCGACAACTAATCGATTATGAAATTAATCGATTACTATTTTCATAATCGATTAATCGGCCAGTAACATAATGGGGTTAAGAAAAACTAAAATGAGCCCTTTATAGTACAAAAATAGCAAATAATCGTTACTGTAAATATTACTTTCACAGTTCTACAGTAAAAAAATTAACCCCTTACAGTAGTGATTATCTGCTTTTTTTTTTTTGTACTATAAAGGGCTAATTTTAGTTTGTTTTTTTTAACCCCATTATGTTACTAAACGTCTTAGACCTTGTTGCACTACAGTTCATTTACATGGTTTCCTATGGGACACGTTCACATCTATGCTTGTTTTTAGCCGCTGCGTATTTGGAAAGGGTCAGGGACTTTTTTTAACGCAAAACTGTACTTTTTTGGTTCAATATACTTCAATGGAGAAGCTGCGGAAAAGCATGTAATGTGTTTTTGCAGAAATTTGTTTTTTTAATCTGCCCAACAACAAGTTGGCCAAAAAAAATGCAAAAAACTCAAATCGCAGCAAAATCACGTGTGCAAAAATCAAAATGCACAGCAAAAAGCACTGCAGAAATAGATCAAAAGCAAACTGCATAGGTGTGTACCGAGCCTTTTTGCTGGCCACACGGATCAATTTTCAGACAAGAATATTCAGACGGTAAATCTTTGTTCATTCGTTGAATGAAAGAATGTTTGAAATTTTCACTTGTTTTTTCACTTGTTTTTAAGATTCTGTTTTTAAAATGAAGGAAAACTACATACACCGTCTGAAAATTCCTTTGACCAAGAAGTTTTCTGTTATTTCCAAATTGTCACCGTGGTTGAAAATGAACGTCGATTTGACCCCACTAACGATTAGAGAATTCTTAAAATGCCTTTTTTTTTTTTTTTGAAGGAAGACATTGTTTGTTTTTTAAATTAAAAAAATTTGATCTCTGAGTGTGATGATATTTACCAGATTCACCCTTTAATAGTATATATCCTCCAATAGCATATACAGTATATCTCTCCTCTAATAGTATATACAGTACATCTCCTCTAATAGTATATCTTTTCTTTCTGTTCTCAGAGTGGATTAGATATTTTGCTCCCTAACCATATAGTTATTTATATTTACCACTGCATAGAGATATTTAAGAATAAATTGCCTTTTTTTAAAACTTTACATATTAACTAAATTATACACCACACTTTTTTTTTAAGCTTATTAACCGATTAATCGATTAATCAAAACAATAATCGGCCAACTAATCGATTATGAAAATAATCGTTAGTTGCAGCCCTAATCGGGAGCAGTGATCTCTGTCATGTTCTAGTGAGCCCATACCCCCTACAGTTAGAATATGCTGAGGGAACACAGTTAACCCCTTGATCGCCCCCTAGTGTTTAACCCCTTCTCTGCCAGTGAGATTTACACAGTAATCAGTGCATTTTTATAACACTGATCGCTGTATAAATGCCAATGGTCCCAAAATGGTGTCAAAAGTGTCTGATCTGTCCGTCGAAATGTCGTAGTCATGATAAAAACCGCGGGTCGCCACCATTACTAATAAAAAAAAACTATTAATAAAAATGCCATAAATCTATCCACTATTTTGTAGACGCGATAACTTTTGCGCAGACCAATCAATATACACTTGTGATTTTTTTTTACCAAAAATTTGTAGAAGAATACATATTGGTCTACACTGTGGAAGAAATTAGTTTTTTTATATATTTTTGGGGATATTTATTATAGCAAAAAGTAAAAAATATTGTTTTTTTTTTAAAAATTTCGCTCTTTTTTTGTTTATAGTGCACAAAATAAAAACCACAGAGGTGATCAAATACCACCAAAACAAAGCTGTATTTGTGGGAAAAAAAGGACGTCAATTTTGTTTGGGTACAACTTCGCACGACCGCGCAATTGTCAGTTAAAACGACGCAGTTCCGTATCACAAAAAAAGCCTTGGTCAGGAAGGGGGTAAATCCTTCCAGGGCTGAAGTGGTTAATAATCATTCCTATTCATAAGAATTTTCATCAATAATTTTGAAAAGACTAAGTAAATAAATATATATATATACATTCAATCTGGAATTTTATTGACAGACGGGGGGTTTTCTTTTTTCTGGTTTAAAAAACTCTTATTAACGTTCTTGCTCCCTGAGCAGTGCTGTTAACTGGAGTAGTGTTGAGGAAGGCTTGTGAGACTGCTGGAGAGTTGGGCTGATGTTTTCTATTAGAGAACAGCTATCCAACTCTTCTATTTTCTGAAAGCAAAGGGTGTGTTAACCCTTCCTGCAACACTTGTTAGCGTGAAAAAAAAGGGAAAAGAATCTTCATATGTATTGGTGTGTATGCAGTCAGACTTGATCACAATAATAGATAGGGTGGGTTCAATTAGGCTTTTATGTTATGCTATTAAGTGAAAATATGAATACCCACTGTATATGTCATCTTTAATATCAGGATCGTCTCTGGAGAATGAACCGCTCACCACAAAATGGGACTTGCTTTGGAGTGGATCTAAACCGTAATTTTGATGTAAAATGGTGTGGTAAGTACAAGTTGTTACATTCTGTATTACTCAGGGATTGGAGCCAGAGGGCCTGATTTACTAAATGAAATGAAGACGAACATGGATAAATAACTTTGTTGCTTGCACTGCAAGCTTTCATGGGCATGAGAATGTACACATGTATAGCGAACGTCATTCCTAATCCTCTTCATCAAATTGTACAACCGTGGGGGAGATTTACTAAAGCTGGTGCACACAATGTGGTGCAGCTCTGCATACTAACCAATCAGGTTCTAGGTTGCATTGTCAAAGCTTAATTAAACAAGCTGAAGTTAGAAGTTGATTGGTTACTATGCATAGCTTCACCAGTTTTAGTAAATCTCCCTCAATGTTCAATGCATTTTGCTTGCATTGAACATACTACCTTTGTGCCATCTGTTCCTATAAGGTGCCCTAAGAAATGTTGTAAACATTTTTACTTGGAAAATACTTAAAATTCTAAATAAAAACTTTTTGTGATCACTTTACCACTTGCAGAAAGAGTGTTATTCAGTTACTTGTTTTAAATTGTTTTAAGTTGAACTCTTATGCCGCGTACACACGGTCGGACTTTTCGTCTACAAAAGTCCAACGGACGCTGACGGACTAAAGCTGGCTGGTAATCCGATCGTGTGTGGGCTTCTCCGGACTTTCAACGTACTTTTTTAGCCTCAAATCCGATGTACTTTAGATTTGAAACATGCTTCAAATCTTTACTTCGTAACTACGACGGACCCCGAAATCCGCTCGTCTGTGTGCTAGTCCGACGGACAAAAAGCCACGCTAGGGCACCTATTGGCTACTGGCTATGAACTTCCTTATTTTAGTCCGGTGTACGTCATCACGTACGAATCCATCGGACTTTTGTGTGGTCGTGTGTAGGCAAGTCCGTTCGTTAGAAAGTATGCCGCAAGTCCGCCGCAAGTCCGCCGAAAGTCTGCCGGAAGTCTGTCGGACAGGCTGTCTGACTTTTGTAGACGAAAAGTCCGACCGTGTGTACGCGGCATAAGTAACAGCTCCCCACTCCAGAACCAGAATACCACTTGGCAGTCTTGACTTCTGCACCAGAGTTTGGGAAATACTCTGTGTGGTTCCTGAATAGTGATAAGGTTTGGGTTCACCACTACCTTGTGCTTATGATGAATCTCCAGGGTTCATAAATATTTGGCCAGAAAGTTTGGAGGTTTTCAGCAAAATAATAAAAAAAACTGTAATGCAATGCAACGCATAACCTTTACCCATCGCTGTCTCTTGGCCTAGGCCAACAAGGCCCAGGGCGGCACTTTTCAGGGGGGCAGCACGAAAAGTGTCCCCGCCGGCTTGCGCTACCTTTTTAGTGCAGCGCCAGTCTTATGGGGCGAACTGGGCCGGGAGGCAAATCGGTCTGGCATCCCCATAAAGCGGCCGCACTACTGCAGGTATGATAATACCGGCAGGGACGCCATCAGGGGAGGACAACCCATACATATGTAAGGGGCCTGTGAAGGAAGAGAAGTCCTGGACTGCCGCACTCCATGCAAAAACATCTTTATTGAAAAAATGTGTTTAAAATCCAAAATAGCAAACAAAACAAAAGGTGGACGTAGCAGGCATAAAATAGCTAACGCGTTTCACATTCAAAGATGCTTACTCATAGCTAGGTTTGATCAGACAACATGAGTGCATATAAAAGAAAAAAGGGGAAGGGAGGGACAGGGTGTAACCCCCAATCCCCATCAACAGACAATTAAATGAACACACATGCTGCATGATTAAAATTGAATTCGTAACCATGAAACCCATCTAAACATTGGAGACAAATCAACAGACACAAAATATATATTTATACAACTGTCCCAAAAATTGATGTAAACATAGATATAACATATAGACGTAAACATCCATATAATACCATATAATGGGTTCATGGTTATAATATATCAAAAATGACAATAAGAAAAAACAGACATTGAATGGAGTGCCTACTATATGAAGAATGATGAGCCAGGTGTCTGAAAAGAGACAAGAAGTGCATTAGAGTACATATGTAAACGAAAATTAAACAGTAGCTATTCCTATCTATTATTTCAACTGTCAAAAATACATTGTTACTTGTGACTGACTGTACAAAAATAACAAAAAATTTTTTTTCTTGTTTCAAGAAAGAATACACAAGAAAAAATAAATAAAAGTAGATACTAAAGTCCGTAGCTGATGTACAAAAAAACGGTCCCATAGCTCTGAGACTGAATAAGTATTAAATAGAAAAATGGGGATTTGAAATAACCCACAGAAGAAATGTCCCTAAAAAAAAAAAAAAACAGGGTATTAACTCCTATCATTGCAGACTAGCACAGCTGCATAGGGAAAAATATAGATGTTCCAAAAATAAAGCAAACAAGAAACAGAAATTAAATTAATATAAATAGCACTGGACATAATGGGATGATAGAAGCGAGTATTAGATGGGAGGCAAAACAATGCTGATGAAAATTTAAACCAGTCAAGACATTGATACAACTAGTCGAAAGAATTCTGATCTCGGTAAACTACATTGTTTATCTACGTAACAACGGGGACATGACTAAATCATTAAAATGTAACCTGTGCTATTGTACACACCCTGAAGCAATGACAAAGTAACCATTGCTACTTAGAGCACTGATTACTTTAGACACAACGAAATAAACAATAATAAAGAAAAAGAATGGTAAGAAAAAGCTGAGACACTAGAGTCTTACTTCTAGTGCTACCAAAAAGTATAACGCCCTCAGAAGAAGTCCAGGAAGTGACGAAACGTTAGGGACGTGTCGCACAGGGAGTGACGCATGCGCTCCACCAACCGAGGAACCAGGAAGCGTGTGACTGTGGTTACACACAGGGAGCGCTCCTGACAGGCTTTCATGACTGGAGGACGCAATCAGATGGCGAGATGACCATCAAGACTGAACTATGGCAATGATGGGCTGTTCAAGAGTTAACTCTGAGAAATTTGAGCTCTATTTCTCTCATGGTATTTGAAACATCCGTTTGGCCTGTTGGACCGTGTGGGGACGTTTGAAGTTGTGGTGAGACCCCTCCCCCCATTGGAAGCTGAGGATATCTGACGATTCATCTTGCCAGACCTGGTGGTCAATAAGCTTTCTTAGACTTGTAAGACATAGGTCTTTTCAAGTCACCTGATTCTGGTAAGCCTCTTTTGATGCTCAGGTGATGGTCCCGCCACCTATTTAGACCCTCCATCCATCTGTGGTTCCTTATTTATTTATTCATCTGCCAGAAGTGACAAATTTTGTTTACGAGGAAACTTGGGAGTTCCATTTCCATCATTTCTCAACACTCAACTCTCATAGACTTTTGGTGGTGGTTTTCTATTCTACTAGTCACTATCAATACATTTGTTAATTTTTATGGACTATATTGTTTGATTTGTCACATATATATGATTTTCTAGATTCACTATATTATTTTCGTATTATTGACTTATAACATTCACTGTATCTCAAGTGTTATTTTGAATCACTCATTGTTGTTTCTATATTATTTTGCCCCGCAAGGGATGGCTAGATTCTTGCTCACTGCTTAGTTATGTAAGATTTATAATTTATATATACACATAGCGCTACACTACTTTATATTATTTTCTACCAAAAAGTATAAACTACACCGATGTGTCCTATACCAATGTAGAGAAATATAATTGAGTTACTCAAACGATATAAGTAGAACTAAACACAAAGGGATAAATAGTAATAAGAAAAAGTTATGACAATAGAATCTCACTTCTGGTGCTGCAGGAAGACATAAAGTACATTAATGTCTCTCATTTTCATGTAAAAAAGGTAGTTAGCTGACTTACAAAAGGTACGTTTATGGCCTGGGCGGACCCCAACCAATGAGTTGTTGTGCGGACGGTCAAGTTTTGACTGTCCTATCAGCACAGCGGACCTCCCCCTGAGTTCTCATCTACAGAGAGACAGATGCCATGACAGGAGGCTGAAACTGTCTGGAGGAGAAAGTCAGCTGACAGGCATGGGCCAGTAGAGTAAAGGAGGAGGAGCTCTCCACTGTGTTGGGAGAGGTGCAGTGGAGATACGTGGAGGGAGCCAGGCAGGCTGTAAGTTCTGAGGCTGAACGGAAAACCATACCAGTTGAGTGGAAATTGTAGGACAACTACCTAGCTGCCACGGGGCTTTTAATCTGGGTAGTAGGGATGGTGCAGATGTAAGGGAGACTGAGATGGTCAGATACACTTAGGAGATAGATAGTAAGACTTTCCTGCAAACCTTTGGATGATCACAATCTGTATGGTGCGGAGAGCAGAGGAGTGCTCAGTTACTGTGTCTTCAGTGAGGCTTACACGCTGCTCTGTTTCAGACACTCGGGAGAGGAGTTTATCAATGTCCTGTCTCATTAGACCCATCTCAAGCTGCACCGCCTCAATCTTAGTGGTGAGTGTGGCTTGACAAGTGACTATCGCAGACATTATGTCTGCCACAAAGCTCAGTGGGGGAGAAGTGCCCTCCAGCAGGTCTCTCTCCAACGCTATGTTTCTCTTCCACATGCTGCAAGGCTCCACTGGGGCCGCAGGAGATGGGATCTGTACCTCCTTGATTGGTGAGAAACTGAGCTGCTTTCCTCTACCAGGGGTTCCCTTGGAGGAGCAGCGTCTCATCTGGATAGAATCCACTCGTGGCCAGGTAGAATAGTGCCCAGGAGAAGGATAATAGCAGGGTCAGCCAGCAGAGCTCCAAAATATTCAGCTGCTCAGGTCGCCACCTTGGACATGCCTCCTGGTAGGTAGATAGCAGGACTCTCCTGCAATGCTTTGCTTGTGTAAGTTTTACATATTAAGGAATCTTAACTTTATTTCTGTTGATTGCTGATGAGGCAAAATATTAAAACTGATGGATGTATTTGTTCCTGCCCCCAGTCCTTCTTTTCTCAATGCCTGGAGCACATACCTTCATAATTGTGCTATATGTTTTCAGCTGCACCACTGGCATAGTTATATTCTCTTAGTCCTCACCATAAATTTAGCAGAAACTTGTGCTTAAAGTAGAACTATAGGCAACACTTTTTTTTTCATTTTGGATAGAGTAAGGGAGAGTTATAGCCCTTGTCAGTGTATTTTTTCCCATCCCTGTCCCATTACAGAGATTTACATTCATTTCCTGCCCCATAGCCAAACAGGAAGTGAGAAGAAATATCTGAAAATTAAGGTAATCCATTAGGAAAATCTAGAATGTGGCACCTTCTTTTTTATAATGCCTATTCAGTATATATTATATTACATACAGTAGGCAATCCTTATGGCGCTCACCCTTCACTCCACTTTTCCCAGGGCTGTTGAAAATGTTAACATTAACATTAATGTATCTTTCCATCTGCCTCTTCTCCAACATGCCTTTGAAATCTCTTGCAGTACAATATCCGCAGATAAAGTTTTACCTTATGTTACAGGAGCCTCCTGAACAAGAGGCAGTTCAATGTCCTGATCCCCACACAGTTCCTTCCTAGATGCCTTCTCCTCACATTCTCCAGGCTGTATTTGGCATTTTGACAATTGCTCTCAAATCTTTTGGGGTTATGAGTTCAGCACCAATTTTTCTTTGGTGATAGGAATCGCTACTACTATGCAAGACAGTATTGTTTGCATTTTATTTCAGCGAATGAAATCTCTGGAGAAGGGATGGGTACTAAACTCACAATTAGGAAGGAGTTATGTGGAGATCAGAACATTAGGCTGCTTTAGGTCCTGGAAAAAGAGGTTCCTGCAACAAAAAGTAAGATTGTATCTGTGGATATTGTACTTCAAGAAAATTTAAACGCATGTTGGAGAAGGAGAAGACAGAAAGATACATTTAAAAAAAAAGTATGTTAATAATGTAAACAACACATGGAAAGTAATGTAAAGAATAAGTGCTATAAGGATTGCCAGTGTAATCTAACTCACTTTCATAATGGTCTTACTGGTGGCTATCAGTAGCTAGACAAGCCAAGACAGAATACCAGTTGTTAGGCAGGTTTTATAGACAGTATATTTGTTCTTAATTCTGTTCAACCAAGTTCTTATGTGTTATGAAAAATATTGAAGGTCGAGTAATTCAACATATGACAACTATACTTACTGTAGCATCAACTAACTTAACAACTTTAAATGCATTGTAAAAAAAGAAAAATGACTGGCTCTGTAGGTCGTGTTTCTTTAATATAACACCCTTTTATCCTAAAAATACTTTCCTGTCGCATCATGGCAGCATACACTTTGGGTTGTGACTCCGCCCCCACAACCTGATAGGACCACATAGCTATAAATTGTAGAGATGGCCCCCGCCCCAGTATTCTCTTATTTTTCCTCACCTGTCAGGACCGAACGGATTAAGAAGCACCCCCTTCCTGCTTCGCCCCAGCCAGGTTCTAGCCTCTCCTGGGTGGAAGTCCTTACCTGTACAGCCTCTAAATGAGCGAGATGGAAGGAACCCTGCTCTGGTGATCTCAGGGGTATGTTGCGGCTCCAGTATAAACCCTAAACAGGCTTAGTTGTTGTGCAGCGGTCTCCAAAATCTTTTATATCACTGTTTTGTGTTTTTCTGTGCCTTGTAATTCCTCTATGGCTCCCCACAGCGCGCTGAGCGTCTCGGCGCTTCCGCGCATGCGCAGTGCACAGCCTCAGGGCGTCCCTTCGTTTTTACCAGGCTCCAAGATGGCGCCGAGCGTTGCATGGCGCTACTGCGCATGCGCGAGCGGGGCGTGACCTCGGCAGCCATGGCGGCAAATTTAAAAAGCTCCTGATTCTCATTCTGTGCTCCTCCTGCTCCCTGAACGTATTCTGACTGCATTTTAGCTCTGATTACATTCTTGGCGTACCCCCCCTTCTGGGTAAGTGGCTTTTTTATCTCCATGCACTTTTCTTGTCTTGCTTTGCATGTTCTTACCTTCCTGTATCTCTCTCAGGTACATCACCCTTCTTTTCCTATGGAGGCCGCTGCCCCAGCAGATCACCATCAGCCTAATAGGTATGGGGGGGGATTCCAGTTGGTAATTAGTGAAGATCGAAAAAGAGAGCAGGATTGTACTAACGCTGCCTAAGTGGTCAGCCCTATCAGGTCCTCAAGATTGTCCAAATCAAGGTGAAGAGAGACCTCGCACAGAAGAAGCCGCTCCGGCCATAGGCAAAGCCGCTCACACGGAAGAAGTCGCTCAGGCCACAGGGGAAGCCGTTGAAGGAGTTGATCCTATCCAAGGCATAGCCGCTCTTACCACAGAAGATTCCCTGCATGTAGACGCCAGTCACCTATGCACCCCTCCCGCCTGGTCGGGAACGCTTGCTGGGTATGCGGGGCTACAGCCCTCCCAGACAAACTTGCTTGTCGCAGATGCATTGACGAGGCCACCAGGAGAAAGAACCGGATACCATAGAGCCTATTGGAGTCTCGACTCTGCAAGTCTCAACTCCCGATGCGGAGTTTACAGCCCTGAGCGCCTCACCTACCCATCCCAGTACATCAAGGGAACAAGAATTCCCGTCGGACAATGAAGAGCTGGAAGCATCAGCCGGATTTGATTTTTCGCTTATAGAGCCTTTCGTTAAATCGGTCAAGGAAGCGATAAACTGGGAGGAACCTAAGGAGGTACAGCAGAAACAGAGGAAGTATTTTCCAAATCTCAAAAGAGTTCCGGAGGCTTTCCCGTTCATCGATAAATTAGATGAACTGATTACAGAGGAATGGCAGAATCCTAAAAAAACTACTAGTCTAACCAACAGACTTGCCAAATTGTACTCGCTTAGGGAACCCAAGGTATCCCCTTTGGTTTCCCCCCCCCCGTAGTAGACGCATCTTTGATGCGTCTAGCCAGACACGTGACGCTCCCTATTGAAGACGCAGTGACGTTCAGGGACATGCTTGATAGAAAGGTCGATACTTACCTTAAAAGAGCTTACCTATTTGCAGGAGGCGCCTACAGACCAGCAGTGACACTGGCTGTGGTCGGAAAAGCTATCTCCAGTTGGTCCTCTGGTACCGCAAAACTCGTTGCTGAGGGCCCAGACCAAGAGCAGATAATCAAGGCCCTACAAGAACTTAGCCTTGCAGGGGATTTTGTAGCGGAGGCTTCGGTGGACACTATTAGATCCGCATCAAGGTCCATGCTGGCCGCTGTAATGGCCAGAAGGGCGCTATGGCTTAAACCCTGGTCGGCTGATCCCGCATCAAAATCCAATTAGTGCCGAATTCCGTATGTAGCGCAGATTAGGTAAATTTAGTAAATTGGGTGTTAGGAAGGTTAAAAGTTCGCTTCTGTTCCAGCTTGGCTGACGTTGTGTGTGCTTCCGTGCTGACTGGTGGGTGTCGCTGTTACCATTGGTCAGTGTTGGAAAGGCAACGTATCGAAGTGTATAGATGCTCCTCTGTCTCGGAGACAAGCTCGGTGGAGGTGGTCCTCCGAGTTGCATTCTGAGAAGGGGGTATTTATGGGACAGACGCCGTGTTTTAGGTTCGTTTTACAGCCACCTGCTGGCCCTCCTGGCCGACAGGTATGCGTTAAGGAGCTACCTCGTGGTCCTCCGATCGGGAGGCCCACGATGCTGCGACGCAGGGGTGGGTCCAGAGGCTTGTCTGGAGCCTACCACCACGGCCGAGGAATGGTCCTGAGTTGTCGGTCCTGTGTGACAAAGCTGGACAGCCGAGGAGATCCCAGGGGAGGACCCGTCTTGGAGAGATCACGCAGCGTGCTGGTCTATAGAGGGGCCTGGTGACTCGGTTGCAGGACGTATCCAAAAGAAGTAACCATACAGCATAGTGTCGCCAGTTCGGCTTAAAGGTTCAGGCACTGTGACTGACTGTTCACTGCAGAAGATTTGATACATCCTGTGGCAGAGGATCGTGCAGATTTACCCCCCCCCCAAGTAAGTCTGTGGCAGAGACTTTAGATTCGTGCTGCGTACTGGCTGCTAGACAGGTGAGAGAGGCCTATCCAGACAAGCAAAGAGTGTGTCCCACAAGGGGAGCGCATTCCACCTAATTATCTGAAATCTACCGGGACATTTGTCGCTAAGATATTAGAAGAAGATATTTGAGTTTCTCCTGATGGTTTCCTTTTCCACCTCTTTCCGGCTACTTCCTAAAGTTTGACTAAAGCATTGAAAACGTACTCCAGTGTTGGTGCGTGTGTCGTCCAGCAGTAAACTCAATGGAACCCCTAGACCCGGTGCCGGTGAAACAATGGAAGCAAAGTGAAGGTAACAGACCCGCTTAAACCAGCAGCTCCACCGTGAGTTATTGCTACACGTACGACGGGGTACACCTCTTCGGGACAAAGCTGAAAACTGCAATTTCAAAAGTGACCGGCAGGAAGTCAGGTCTTATCCCATCAGACAGAAGGCCGAAATAGCAGAGACCGCCTGCCTTTAGACGCAATCTCCCGGAGAGATACAGGGATGCAAAAACCTATAGACCCGGAAAAGAATATAGAAGGAGTTAGAAGAACCCTCAGACGTCCTTCCTCAAATTCCAGAAACCCAAAACCCCTGCCTCCAATGACCACAAGTCTTTTTGAAGGTACGCCCACCCAACCAGCGGTAGTGGGTGCCAGACTCACAAAGTTCAGGCTGGTCTGGGCGGGAACGATAAAAGACCCATGGACAGTGTCCACCATTCATTTCTGGCACAGGTGGTCGTTCAAAGGTCGTCCCCCAAGGGAACAATTTAGCTTAACCAAGCTTCCTCCATCCCAAGAAAAAAGGCTGTCTTTAGTCCAGTACATTCAGGATCTGCTCCAAAAGCAAGCGATAGTGGAGGTCCCGCTATCACAAAGAGGCAAAGGTTTCTACTCCCCACTTTTCTTAGTAAAAAAGAAGTCAGGGGATTTTCGTCCAGTCTTGGACCTGAAGAACCTCAACCGGTAAATCCGGATAGAGTCGTTCAAAATGGAAAGCCTACATTGATCCTCCAAGCAATAAACCGTGGAGATTGGATGCTTTCAATAGACCTCCAGGATGCATATCTACATATCTCTATCCACACCGCATTCCAAAAATTCCTTCGTTTCACCTTAAATCACCAGCAATTCCAATTCCGAAGTCTCCCGTTCGGGATTTCTACGGGAACCCAGGACATTTACGAAGGTCCTATTACCCGTAATAGCCTACTTGAGAGAGAAGGGACTAAGGGTCCACCATTACCTGGACGACATCCTGCTTCTCTCAGAGGGCCAGGAGTCTCTCATCCAACATCGGGAAATTCTGGTCTCCATGCTGCAGTCCCTAGGGTGGCTGATAAATTGGAAGAAAAGCAACATTCATCCCACACAGAGAATGGTCTTTCTGGGGGCCGAACTGGACACCAGGGCAAACACAGTGGAGCTTCCACTGGAAAAAATCCCTCTCCTAATACAGAAGGTGAGGAGATCATTCTCAGCCACAACGTTACCGGCCAGAGCATGCCTCAGTATGCTAGGCTCCTTATCGTCCACCATTCCAATGGTCCAATGGGCACAATGGAACTCAAGGCCCCTCCAAATCTCCTTTCTGCGCCAGTGGCATGGCACGTCAATGTCCCAGCCGATCTCCATCTCTCAGGAGGTCAAACAATCATCAGGAGATAGTGACCTCAGATGCCAGTCTGGAGGGATGGCGGGCACACTATCAGAACTACGCGGCTCAGGGCCGCTGGCCATTCAGGACACAGGACTCAGTGTCGAACATTCTGGAGATGAAAGCAGCATTTCAGGCTCTCCTGGCCTTCAGCACTCACTTGAGGGGAAAGCATGTCCTTCTGAGAATGGACAACAGAGTGGCTGTCGCCTACATCAACAGGCAGGGGGGCACCAGAAGCAGGTCCATGATGCAGGAGGTCCATCCTGTTTTAGAATGGGCACAGCTGAACCTGTCAGACTTGAGCGCGGTTTACGTTCCGGGGGCCCAGAACATCTTGGCCGACTCACTGAGCAGGAATTTTGCCTCCAACAATGAGTGGTCTCTGAGTCCCCAGGCTTATGCTCTCATATCCCGGACCTGGGGATCACCTGAGATAGACTATGCAGCAACACCAGCAAACACAAAATGCCAAAGATTCCTGTCAAGAATTCCCTTTCCTTCAGCAGAGGGGACAGATTGCCTCCAACACCCCTGGTATTTCCGCCTGGGCTATATCTTTCCTCCAACTCCCCTCATAGCGAGATTCCTCCTGAGGCTCAAGAAATCATTGGTAGTAGCAGTAATTCCTTTTTGGCCGAGGAGACCATGGTTTACTATCCTCATGCAACTTAACACGGCAGATCCCCTGCTCCTCCCATTATCGACGGACCTGCTCTCCCAGGGCCATCTACTTCAACCGAACCAGAGAAGCTACATTTGATGGCCTGGAGACTGAAAGGGCTAGGAACTTAGATCAAGGCTGTTCCCAAAAGGTGGTGGACACCTTACTCCAGGCCAGAAGGCCTACCACCAACAACACCTACAGACGGGTCTGGGAGAAATTTGTCGCCATTCACTCAGCAGCAAGGCTGGGACTCATCCTCCCCTTCGGTATCACAGATCCTGAAATTTCTTCAATCAGGTCTAGAAAAAGGCCTCAGGTCAAGCTCCCTGAAGGTTCAAGTGTCTGCCCTATCCGCCTTGACAGGAGTTAAGTGGGAACAAGATCCCCTTGTCATTCAGTTTCAAAGGGCCTGCCTAAAACTGAGGCCCCCCAGAAAACCTTTCTTCCCGGTCCGGGACCTCTCAGTTGTTCTGGAAGCGCTATCTAAAGAGCCTTTTTTCCCTCTTGAAAACATCTCCCTCTGGGACCTAACACTAAAGGTTTCGTTCTTGATAGCCATAGCATCGGCTAAAAGGGTATCAGAGATGCAAGCTCTACTGGCTAGTGAACCATATCTGATTGTTTATCCAGACAGATTAGTCCTGAGGCCTTCAGATCGCTTCATCCACAAGGTATCCTCATCCTTTCATTTCAAACAGGAGATTAATCTCCCAGCACTTATCACGGATCAGGGAGTATCTCTCGGCAACCAAATCCATCAGAAAGACGGAAAGTCTCCTAATCATCCCGCATGGATTCAGGAGAGGTCAAGCGGCATCCTCACTCACCATTGCTTCATGGATAGTAAAGACCATCAAGAAGGCTTATTCATTAAGTAACCATCAGATACCTGAGGGCTTAAGGGCACACTCCACCAGGGCAGTGGCAACCTCCTGGGCGGCCTACTGTAGAGTCTCGGCGGAGACAATTTGCAGAGCGGTCCACCTGGTCTTCCAGGAACACCTTTATGTCTCATTATAAGGTGGATTCCGCTCGCTTATCTACAGTAGATTTCGGCAGAACCGTTATCCAGGCCAACTCTTCTATTCTTTGTTAATAAACTTAGTTTGCATTCCCACCCAGTTTTGCGAGTTATTCCCCGAAGTGTATGCTGCCATGATGCGACAGGAAAACGGAAAATTGTATACTCACCTTTCCGTAATTTTCCTTTCCTGTCGCATCTTCATGGCGGCATACAATCTCCCACCCTTCTGAGGTGATATATACAGAGAATACTGGGGCGGGGGCCATCTCTACAATTTATAGCTATGTAGTCCTATCAGGTTGTGGGGGCGGAGTCACAACCCAAAGTGTATGCTGCCATGAAGATGCGACAGGAAAGGAAAATTACGGAAAGGTGAGTATACAATTTTCCGTTTTTCATATGCAATACTGCTATAAAGATACTTACCAAGATAAAAATATAGGAGCTTGTTTTGGTGACTTGTATTCCAAAGTGCAAGTTTTCAGAACTCTCATCTTTATCCGTCTCTCAATACTAGGCAAGTCACTGATCCAAAACAAGCATTTCCATATCAGATGTGAAATATCTGCTTGTTCTGATCAGGAACTCAGTTGGTAGTGCAGCAGTGATCAGTAAGTTTGACAGTCTGGAAGCCTCTACCTTCAAATATAATTCAACAATGGCATCTGCCATATTTGTGTCTTGACAGATTTCCTTTAGGTAATGTAGCACAAACCAAAACTACAAAGTTTGGTCTGGTAACAAAAGTTCCTATTTCTTCATAATGAGAGAAATACATAGGTAAACCTCCTTCTAAAAATTCTACTTGCCTGGCAGAGAATCCAATAGGATGAGTCACTAACTCAAGAATGATCAAAACCATTGTTTTGACATGACAGCCAAGCTACAAGCATTTTCAGAAGAAGAGATCATCATGTGTTTCTCCCAGCACAGATTTCCTTTAATCCCACACTTTTTATTTTATCTGATGACCTATTTGCTTCACTTGTTTTGTTTTCTTAATTTTATCCTAACCATTCAATTAACTCATTGTATTTTCCTGATTTATGTAGAGACAGGTGCAGCAACAAACTGTGTGGATATAACTTTCTGTGGACCGTCAGCTGCTTCGGAGCTGGAAACAAAAGGAATAGTCCGCTTAGTGGAAGAGCACAAGCCAAATATTCTTATGTATCTTACCATGCACTCTTATTCACAACTGGTTCTTCTTCCTTATGGATTTACAATGGAGCCATCTGAAAATCATGATGAAATGGTAAATATTGTTGACTAATTTTATTGCTAATAAGGGAGATTTCCAGTGACATGTTCTTGGCATTCCTTTCACAGTGTCTTTCAGAAGGTTTTTTTGCCTAGTTCAAAGCTAATTGATATGTTTTTTTAATGTGCCAACGTTCTAAGATCACTTTGTGCAGTAACAGGAGAGTCATTTTCTTTTTACATTTTGGCATGGTGGTTCCCCTCAAAATCCATACCAGACCTAAGGGTCTGGTATGGATTATGTGGGGGGGGCCCCATGCCGTTTAAAAAAAAAAGAAATTATATTTGCCGGCAATCTTTTTGTTTTCATTCAGCTGTCAGCGGGGAAGCTTGCTGACAGCGGTCAGGTGCATTGCTTCAGCCAATCAGGGCTTAGACTTCACTGTGTAACGTGCAATGCATTGTGGGGCGCTCGGCAGGCGAACAATCCGAACCGATGCTCAGCCCAAACCGTTCGCCCATCACTAATTGTGATATTGCTACTTAAAATTAGGCTTAGACCTTGAGTGGCTATCTTGGCTTAGTGTATGTGCTTCAGGTGGTAATGTAAAGGAATATGTAAAACTTTATTGATTATCTTGGATTAATGTAAATGAATAGTATTATTAGCATTAATATTGTCCTACCATTGTCATTGATTGCAAGAGATTCTAAGTCTATTTCCTGTTACTCAAAAATGTTCTTCTTTTTTTAGGAAAAAGTTGCAAAAGAGGCAGTTGCAAAACTCAAACTTGTACATAATGCCACTTATCATGTTGGATCTACATCACACATATTATGTAAGCAAATGGATACAACTAAATATTTTTTAGTTTGGACAGCTAGATTTAGAGGCAGATTTCCTGCAAGACAACATAGACAGACCTAGAGCACTATGTCCAGGGGAGCTTACAAAGGAAAGAAACAGTTGAATCAGGATCAGAGGATTCACTGCTATGCAGCCATTTATCACATAGTCCCCTTTCACATGAGGCGGACTCCGCTAGGAGTCCGCCTGCTCAGTGGAGAATCTGTCTGCTGATCCCAGCTAAACAGGCAGATGGCTGGGCCATGTCCTCTCCACTTATGCAGAGCAGACACAGCCTGCTGTCCTCTATAGACAGTCAGATGTAAACGGTCCGTTTATACCTGACTGCCATCCGATTCGCTAGATGGATGGGGAACAGATCCCCATCTGTCTGTTTTTAGTGGAACACATCAGACTGGATGTCAGCTGGTGTAAATGGACACATGACACTGTTCCATAGAGGAGAATGGAGGGACCGATCGGGTCTGCTCGCGTGAAAGGAGCCTTAGGCCCTTATTTGTTCTCTTTTGGTCTTTCGGTCTCATAAATATGCAATTGAATTTGTTTTGTTCTATTTGCTCAAAAAGTGCAAACAAATACCTGATGATCTTTTCAGAATTTCAGAGCTTTCCTGTGTCCTCTGCATACTTCATGTGCTTTCTCAAGGAAGGTAATTAGCCCTCCTACTTCTTATCCTGGACTACAGAACAATTAGTCCCTAGGTTTTGAGATAAGAATAGTGGGAGCGATTCAGTAATTTAGCATAAGACAACAAGGCAGGGCTTCACACAATTCAGTTGTGTATCATACTCATTTCTGCCATGTCAGGTATTTTGTGGTAGTTGCAGGATCTAAAAAGGGATAAAACATGGATAAATGTGCATGTATTGCAGAAATGCAAGTACCATATACAGTACCATGAAAAAATAAGAAGTAATATGCTAGGACAGCATATCAACAAATGAAAAAATGACCAGATAGCCACAAATATACTACACAAGACCAAACACCACACATGTGCCAAAAGTTAACATTTGACAATTGTAGGAGTGTAAATAGCACCCAACATACGACAATAGACGGTGCACAAAGATAGAAATACATGTGCACTGTCTATTGTCTTATGTTGGGTGCTATTCACACTCCTACAATTAGTCTGTTCATGTTGTAGTGTCTTGAGAAAGATGGACCGAGATTCATTGAAACATTGCATTGACAATAAAAACACTGCTGTTTTTGATCTTCCTCCTCTGCAAGACCTGTGAGTGCCTCTAAACCAGTTTTGGATTTATATGGATTTCTTTGTGGGGGAGCACCTGGGCATTTATCCCAAATATAAAGTGATGTGGCTACTCTTGGAACTATATATATGTATATATATATATATATATATATATATATATATATATATATATATATATATATATATATATTACATATACAGGGCTTTTTTTCTCAGAGAATGGGTGCAGGAACTGCCCCTTCGGAGCCACTTCTTATCTCCACCCATTACCCAGCTCTGAGCACCGTTCCTTGGTTTCATCCCCTACCCACCTCTCAGTACTGCCCCTTTTAAAGAGTACAGAGCCAAGTATAATTGTGTGGTGCTAAGTCATTTGTATGAAATTTGTTAATGATAGCAAGAAAAGTAGTAAAATAGATTCCGCACAGCCAGCAGCAATAGATTCACTCAGAAACAATAGACCCGCCTAGCAACAATGGACCCCTACAACAAAATACCACCCAGCAGCAATAACAGATCTCCCAGCAGCCAACATCAATAGACTATCCAGCAGCCAGCAACAATAGCCCCCCTTTATCAATAGTAGATCTCTTCCAGCAATACAGGGGGTCCCCTAGTTACAAACATCCGACTTACAAAAGACTCCTACTTACAAACGGAGGGAGACAACAGGAAGTGAGAGGAAATCTACCCCTAGGAAGGGAAATTCACTCCTGTAAGAGCTATTATGGGGAAAAGGTACCTCCACTGATGCTTTATCACCAAGGCTTGTTTCCACAACAACCCAAAATTTTCAAAATCCAATTGTCATTGGGACAGAAAGTGAGGTGAAATTTTCTGAACAGGGGCACACACAGCAAAACAAATGTTACAAGGGTGTTAACCCTTCCCTATGCTATCCAAAAAGCTTAAAAATAGTTTTTTTGGCTGGAGCTACACTTAAAAAATGTACCTGTTCCGACTTACAAACAGATTCAACTTAAAAACAAACCTACAGTTCCTAACTTGTTTGTAACCCAGGGACCCCCTGTAATTGACCCACCAGCAACAATAGACCGCCACTCAAAAATAGATCCGCTCCAGCAACAATAGACCCTCCAGCCCACCCCAGCACCCCTTGCCATTACATACATTCAGTGCTGGAGGTGCCGGAACAGCGCTCCCCTGCATTCCCGCTGAAAAAATGCCCTGTATATATATCTAGCTATATCTATCTATATATATAGATAGATATAGATATGTATATATATATATAGATATAGATATATAGATATATAGATATATCTATATATCTATATATAGATAGATATATAGATATCTATCTATATATATATATATATATATATATATATATATATATATATATATATATATATATATATATATACACTGCTCAAAAAAAATTAAAGGAACACTCTGAAAAACATCAGATCTCAATGGGGAAAAATATCATGCTGGATATCTATACTGATATAGACTGGATAATGTGTTAGGAATGAAAGGATGCCACATGGTTTGATGGAAATGAAAATTATCAACCTACAGAGGGCTGAATTCAAAGACTACACGTTTATAAATAAAACAACCGTGCTTAGGATAGGGGTAGAGAGATAGGTTTGCTGCCTCCCCTAGGGGAACTCTAAATAAAGAAGAACCAGACAAAGAGATGGGGTGCGTGGCGCTACCTAATGGCTAAGAGCAAATAGACGTATGTGGGGGGGGGGGGGTGAGAGGACTTCACCGTAGATGTGTGAGTCCCAAAGGTGCACAATACATAAAACCCCAACCTGGGATAAGGTGTCAGTACCTCATGTGTTGATGTGTCTGTGGAGTGTATATGGGTGAGACAATAGGAACCATGTACACCCTATAAAAAGTGTGAGTGAACTGCTGTTCAGGATAGCCCCTATATATGGTAGCCACAGAGCATGACCTATGGGTATGTGATATATATATATATATATATATATATATATATATATATATATATATACGGAAACAAAATGAATAAATGGCATGTAGGTCCCAGCAACTACATAGCCAAAAAAGTGTGAGACATAATTGCACTGTGTGAGGCCACACTTCAAAGGCATATATAGGTCAGTTTTTGTGATGGAAATTGAGTTCACATATACAGTGCCTTGCGAAAGTATTCGGCCCCCTTGAACTTTTCAACCTTTTGCCACATTTCAGGCTTCAAACATAAAGATATAAAATTTTTATTTTTTGTGAAGAATCACCAACAAGTGGGACACAATTGTGAAGTGGAACGAAATCTATTGGATTGTTGAAACTTTTTTAACTAATAAAAAAATGAAAAGTGGGGCGTGCAAAATTATTCGGCCCCCTTGCGATAATACTTTGTAGAGCCACCTTTTGCTGCGATTACAGCTGCAAGTCGCTTGGGGTATGTCTCTATCAGTTTTGCACATCGAGAGACTGAAATTCTTGCCCATTCTTCCTTGCAAAACAGCTCGAGCTCAGTGAGGTTGGATGGAGAACGTTTGTGAACAGCAGTTTTCAGCTCTTTCCACAGATTCTCGATTGGATTCAGGTCTGGACTTCGACTTGGCCATTCTAACACCTCAATACGTTTATTTGTGAACCATTCCTTTGTAGATTTTGCTGTATGTTTGGGATCATTGTCTTGTTGGAAGATAAATCTCCGTCCCAGTTTCAGGTCTTTTGCAGACTCCAACAGGTTTTCATGCAGAATGGTCCTGTATTTGGCTGCATCCATCTTCCCCTCAATTTTAACCATCTTCCCTGTCCCTGCTGAAGAAAAGCAGGCCAAAACCAGGATGCTGCCACCGCCATGTTTGACAGTGGGGATGGTGTGTTGAGTGTGATGAGCTGTGTTGCTTTTACGCCAAACATATCGTTTTGCATTGTGGCCAAAAAGTTCGATTTTGGTTTCATCGGACCAGAGCACCTTCTTCCACATGTTTGGTGTGTCTCCCAGGTGGCTTGTGGCAAACTTTAGACGAGACTTTTTATGGATATCTTTGAGAAATGGCTTTCTTCTTGCCACTCTTCCATAAAGGCCAGATTTGTGCAGTGTACGACTGATTGTTGTCCTATGGACAGACTCTCCCACCTCAGCTGTAGTTCTCTGCAGTTCATCCAGAGTGATCATGGGCCTCTTGGCTGCATCTCTGATCAGTCTTCTACTTGTCTGAGCTGAAAGTTTAGGGGGACAGCCAGGTCTTGGTAGATTTGCAGTGGTCTGATACTCCTTCCATTTCAAAATGATCGCTTGCACAGTGCTCCTTGGGATGTTTAAAGCTTGGGAAATCTTTTTGTATCCAAATCCGGCTTTAAACTTCTCCACAACAGTATTACGGACCTGCCTGGTGTGTTCCTTGGTCTTCATGATGCTCTCTGCGCTTTCAACAGAACCCTGAGACTATCACAGAGCAGGTGCATTTATACAGAGACTTGATTACACACAGGTGGATTCTATTTATCACCATCAGTCATTTAGGACAACATTGGATCATTCAGAGATCCTCGCTGAACTTCTGGAGTGAGTTTTCTGCACTGAAAGTAAAGGGGCCGAATAATTTTGCACGCACCACTTTTCAGTTTTTTATTTGCTAAAAAAGTTTAAAATATCCAATAGATTTCGTTCCACTTCACAATTGTGTCCCACTTATTGGTGATTCTTCACAAAAAATAAAAATTTTATATCTTTATGTTTGAAGCCTGAAATGTGGCAAAAGGTTGAAAAGTTCAAGGGGGGCGAATACTTTTGCAAGGCACTGTAGATGGATAAATGACAGTTCATATAAGGTGAAAATCTGGTAATGCTCAGGTGTATGGCAGACACCTAATGGTGACTTGAGTGCTCGCAGTATCTTCAGGTGACTTTTGTGCTCCCCTCAAGGGTCCCCACTCACCGGATCCAATCACCCCAGCGGGGCAATGCACGTTTGGATATAATCACTGCGACCAGTCCACCACGGTGTCTGTTATAGTTGTACCAGAAGCATACCTCTGACTTCAGGTAGATTAGGCGTAATCCTTAATAAGTCCCTCATGGGAGAAAAAAATATAGGCTCCCATAGTGTAGTAAAAGTACGTTCATTCATTTAAAAATCAATAAAAAACATTCAAAAAACATTCCAGATGACATATATATGATATATATGTATACGTCCGACTCCTAGACAGCGATGGTCAGGCCGCAAAACAAACTATAAAAAGTAGACCCGAGGTGGGGACAGCAGCGGTCCGCTGTGCTCCAGCTGCGTTCCACCAACTCGAGTACCCAGAAGGGACGTAGCGTGTGTGGCGCCATTGTACACGTTTCGTCATAGACGTCCTCAGCGACGGTGCCAGCACGCCACGCACTACGTCAACTTGTAGGAGAGCATCCATGCCTGTCCCGCCCCCAGCTGGGGAACAGAGTAATCAAACCTAGCTGCCAAATCGGAGATCCCAGAGCATATAAGCTCCTAATTAAGTGCCCACACACTGTTTAGAGTTACTTTACCAAGTAATATACAGTGTGTATTACACATCTTAATGGACGCCATGGTAAGCTCTCCTATGCACTAATACGCAAACCAGTAAATATATTTACTTATGTACAGCGGAGCTGAACCTATGTATGGGGGCTGGTTTAAACCAGCCATATAATAAACTCCCACAACAGGTAAGAAATAAAAACATCGGGATATGCTATGCCAGGTAAATCCTACCAGATATTACCTGGTAAAACTCAGCAGAGGAGTAGCGAGACAAACTGATGTTCCTACTTAATTAGATACCGGGCTAATCTAGCAGCATGACAATTATAAAGTACAAAAAGAGACAACAAATATTATAAAAAAGGAGACAAAAAATATATTAAGAACCTGAAGTTACAATACTCAATTCTAGCCTATGACTGCACATGTCCCCCATCCTATCAGGGATATAAATAATAATAGCACCCTTAACACGTGACAAAATAGTACATGTCAGAGTATCAGTCACCCAACCTACTACACCTCAGGTCCTGGAGTTGCCCTCCATCCTGGCCAATACCGCCATAGATCTAACTATACATAATATAGGCTCGTGTGGATAGACAGTAAGCCAGGGGAGCTGAAAAACTGAATAATGATAAACTTGGTCAAGACAGGGCATATAAAAGATAAAATATAGAAGAGGGTGAAAAACAAAAAAAGGCATGGTAGAAAAAAAAAAAAAAGCAAAAAACAAACAAAGGCAATGAAGGGAAGATGTAGAAAAAGTAGGGACATAGTATACCATAAGGGACAGCAACTCCCAAAGAGGGAGAGGAGTCCACCTACAGTGTGCCTTATGCACCCAAATGCTAAAAATGGGATAGGCCTCATAGACCAAATGCCAGATGGTGAGGTATGAGGGATAACTATAGAACACATCATGGGTTGGCTATAAAAACAATTCAAGTCAAGTCAATTACTATGAGGAGGAAATGAAAAATTTACTCAAGGTGGAACATACCTACAAAAAACTTAGAGGGAACCCAAAACTTATATATGAGAAGAAGCTGAAGGCCTTCATAAAGAAAGGAAAATACAGAGGCATACTTAGTGACAAAGAAGCTGATTACTTGGTATCCAACTCTACCAAAACTCCGGTGAAAATCCACAAGAGGCTAGTCAAGCCTCCTGGGAGACCCATTATCAGTGGGATTAATTCAGTGTTCTCTAGATTAGGTGAATACCTGGATAAATTCCTCAAACCACTGGTCTGCATGGGTTAATCCTACTTACGTGATAGTGCCCAGCTCTTAGAGGAATTGCAAGAAATAAGTGGGGCTCAAAATTATTTACTAGCCACCATTGATGTGAACTCCTTATACACAAGTATCGTACAAAAAGATGGGTTACTGGGCGTAGAAAAAGCCCTTCACGAACATACCTCTATGAAACAAGAACAGATTAATTACATACTTGAAGGTCTACAGCTTGCCATGGAAGTAATTACTTCTGGTATGACCACAAATACTATGTCCAGACAAAAGGAGGGGCTATGGGCGCGTGGTATGCCCCAAGTGTAGCTAATCTCCTCATGAATATATGGGAAGAGGAGTATGTCTACGCAAAGAAAATTCCTTAATTGAAACTGTACCGTAGGTACATTGATGATCTCATTATATTATGGGAAGGTACACCTGAGACTTATGAACAATTTCTGCATGATCTAAATACCAATAGGTATGGCCTTAATGGCCTTACATTCACTGGCAAATGGGATAACCATATGATTGAGTACCTTGACCTTGAAATTCTGAAGAGGGGCGATGGCCTACATACTAAAACCTTTTTCAAGGCAACTGATAGAAATGGGTATATCCCAATAACCAGTTGCCATCACCCTCAATGCAAAGGGAATATCCCCAAAGGCCAGCTTATAAGACTACACAGAAATTGTGTTACAACTGAGGACTTTCTGAAGCAAGCGGATATCCTAATTGAGCGATTCCAGGAAAAAGGATACAAGCTAGATCAACTGCTTAAACTGAAAACCAACATAGCAAGCATGGACCGGAATAATCTTTTCACTAAATCTAGAAAAAGGGAAAATAAAATGGACATGGTGTTTGTTACAGGGTTCAATACCCAATACAGAAACTTTGAGCATATTTAAAAAAAAATATTGGCCCATCTTAAAAGAGGACCGTGTCCTTGCAAAGTTACTGCCTAATAAACCTAAGGTTGTGTATAGGAAAGCCCCTACTCTCAGAGACCATCTAGTCCATAACGTAATCAACCCACCCATATCAATTAAAATCTTTCCAGATATGAAAGGCTTCTATAAATGCCAGAGATGCTTACAATGCAGGGTTAGTAAAAAACAACCCCGGAAAAGGGAAACCTTTAAGTCCAGAACTGACCACAGAGAGTACCGTATAAGGGAGCTTATAACTTGCCAAAGCAATTATGTGACCTACGTCATAGAGTGCCCGTGCCAATTGCAGTATGTGGGTAGAACCACTCACCCCCTGTTTGTACGTATACGGGAATACATTAAAAACATCAGGAAGGGGTTCCCAAAACACCATTTATCACGTCATTTTGATGCAGTACACAATCGTGATCCCACTGGGATGGGGGACATGTGCAGTCATAGGCTAGAATTGAGTATTGTAACTTCAGGTTCTTAATATATTTTTTGTCTCCTTTTATATAATATTTGTTGTCTCTTTTTGTGTTTTATAATTGTCATGCTGCTAGATTAGCCCGGTATCTAATTAAGTAGGAACATCAGTTTTTGTTGCCACTCCTCTGCTGAGTTTTACCAGGTAATATCTGGTAGCATTTACCTGGCATAGCATGTCCCGATGTTTTTATTTCTTACCTGTAGGGGGAGTTTATTATATGGCTGGTTTAAACCGGCCCCCATACATAGGTTCAGCTCCGCTGTACATAAGTAAATATATTTACTGGTTTGAGTATTAGTGCATAGGAGAGCTTACCATGGCGTCCATTAAGATGTGTAATACACACTGTATATTACTTGGTAAAGTAACTCTGAACACTGTGTGGGCACTTAATTAGGAGCTTATATGCTCTGGGATCTCCGATTGGGCAGCTAGGTTTGATTGGCTGTTCCCCAGCTGGGTGCGGGACAGGCATGGATGCTCTCTTACAAGTTGACATAGTGCGTGGCTTGCTGGAACCGTCGCTGAGAACGTCTATGACGAAACGCGTACGACAGCGCCACGCACACTACGTCACTTCCGGGTACTCGAGTTGGTGGAACACAGCTGGGGCGCAGCGGACCGCTGCTGTCCCCACCTCGGGTCTACTTTCTAGAGTTTGTTTTGCGGCCTGACCATTGCTGTCCAGGAGTCAGCCGTATACATATATATCATATATATGTCATCTGGAATGTTTTTTGAATGTTTTTTATTGATTTTTAAATAAATTAACGTACTTTTACTACACTATGGGAGTCTATATTTTTTTCTCCCATGGGGGACTTGTTAAGGATTACGCCTAATCTACCTGAAGTCAGAGGTATGCTTCTGGAACAACAGACACCGTGGTGGACTGGTCGCAGTGATTATATCCATACGCGCATTGCCCCGCTGGGGTGTTTGGATACGGTGAGTGGGGACCCTTGAGGGGGAGCACAAAAGTCACCTGAAGATACTGCGAGCACTCAAGTCACCATTAGGTTTCTGCCATACACCTGAGCATTACCAGATTTTCACCTTATATGAACTGTCATTTATCCATCTATATGTGAACTCAATTTCCATCACAAAAACTGACCTATATATGCCTTTGAAGTGTGGCCTCACTTTGGCACTTTGGCATATTCCTACATCAGGGCATTATGTTTGGGATTTTTCTGACATGATACTCTTGGTTGTGTTTTATTTTATTTTCACTGTGTTATAGTTATTTTCATGGTGTTACTTTGGTAGTTGGATGTAATACTACCAGGCACTCACTATTTGTTACATTGTGCAATTATGTCTCACACTTTTTTGGCTATGTAGTTGCTGGGACCTACATGCCATTTATTCACTTTGTTTGCGTATATATATATATATATATATATATATATATATATATATATCACATACACCATAGGTCGTGCTCTGTGGCTACCATATATAGGGGCTATCCTGCACGGCAGTTCACTCACACTTTTTATAGGGGTACATGGTTCCTATTGTCTCACCCATATACACTCCACAGACACATCAACACATGAGGTACTGACACCTTATCCCAGGTTGGGATTTTATGTATTGTGCACTGTTGGGACTCACACATCTACGGTGAAGTCCTCTCACCCCCCCCCACATACGTCTATTTGCTCTTAGCCATTAGGTAGCGCCATGCACCCCATCTCTTTGTCTGGTTCTTCTGAATTCAAAGACACCCTGAAAATCAAAGTGAAAAAATGATACAGCGCGTTAGTCCAATTTCATTGCAGCAACTCAAAATGGTACTCGGTAGTTTGTATGGCCCCCACATGCTTGTATGCATGCCTGACAACGTAAGGGCATGCTCCTAATGAGGCGATGGATGGTGTTCTGTGGTATTTCCTCCCAGATTTGGACCAGGGCATCACTGAGCTCCTGAACAGACTGAGGTGCAACCTGGTGGCTTTGGATGGACCGAAACATAATGTCCCAGAGGGTTTCTATTGGATTTAGGTCAGGAAAGCATGGGGGTCATTCAATGGTATCAATTCCTTCATCCTCCAGGAACTGGCTGCATACTCTCACCACATATGGCCAGGCATTGTCGTGCACCAGGAGAAACCCAGGACCCACTGCACCAGCGTAGGGTCTGACAATGGGTCCAAGGATTTCATCCCAATACCTAATGGCAGTCAGAGTGCCATTGTCCAGCCTGTAGAGGTCTGTGAGTCCCTCCATGGATATGCCTCCCCAGACCATCACTGACCCACCACCAAACCAGTCAGGCTGAGTGATGTTACAGGCAGCATAACAGTTTCCACTGCTTCTCCAGACCCTTTCACGTCTGTCACATGTGCTCAGGGTGAACCCACTCTCGTCTGTGAAAAGCACAGGGCGCCAGTGGTGGACCTGCCAATTCTGGTGTTTAATGGCAAATGCCAATCGAGCTCCACAGTGCCGGGCAATGAGCACAGGGCGCACTAGAGGTTGTCAGGCCCTCGGGCCACCCTTATGAAGTCCATTGTTTGGTCAAAGACTTTCACACCAGTGGCCTGCTGGTGGTCATTTTGTAGGGCTCTGGCAGTGCTCATCCTGTTTGTCCTTGCACAAAGGAGCAGATACCGGTCCTGCTGATGGGTTAAGGACCTTCTACGGCCCTGTCCAGCTCTCCTTGAGTAACTGCCTGTCTCTTGGAATCTCCTCTATGCTCTTTAGACTGTGCTGGGAGACAAGGCTAACCTTCTGGCAATGACACGTATAGATGTGCCATCCTGGAGGAGTTGGACTACAACCTCTATAGGGTCCAGGTAGCGCCTCATGCTACCAGTAGTGAAACTGACCCTAGCCAAAGGCAAAACTAGTGGATGAGTAGGGAAAAAAATGTCAGTGGCCTCCACCTATAAAACCATTCCTGTTTTGGCGGTCGTCTCATTGTTGCCCAGCTAGTGCACCTGTTGTTAATTTCATTAACACCAAAGCAGCTAAAACTGAATAACAACCTCCTCTGCTACTTAACTGACCAGATCAATATCCCAGGAGTTTAATTGACTTGATGCTTTACTCTGATTAAAAAGTGTTCCTTTAACTTTTTTGAGCTATATATATATACAGTGGGGACGGAAAGTATTCAGACCCCCTTAAATTTTTCACTCTTTGTTATATTGCAGCCATTTGCTAAAATCATTTAAGTTCATTTTTTTCCTCATTAATGTACACACAGCACCCCATATTGACAGAAAAACACAGAATTGTTGGCATTTTTGCAGGTTTTATTAAAAAAGAAAAACTGAAATATCACATGGTCCTAAGTATTCAGACCCTTTGCTCAGTATTTAGTAGAAGCACCCTTTTGATCTAATACAGCCATGAGTCTTTTTGGGAAAGATTCAACAAGTTTTTCACACCTGAATTTGGGGATCCTCTGCCATTCCTCCTTGCAGATCCTCTCCAGTTCTGTCAGGTTGAATGGTAAACGTTGGTGGACAGCCATTTTTAGGTCTCTCCAGAGATACTCAATTGGGTTTAAGTCAGGGCTCTGGCTGGGCCATTTAAGAACAGTCACGGAGTTGTTGTGAAGCCACTCCTTCGTTATTTTAGCTGTGTGCTTAGGGTCATTGTCTTGTTGGAAGGTAAACCTTCAGCCCAGTCTGAGGTCCTGAGCACTCTGGAGAAGGTATTCGTCCAGGATATCCCTGTACTTGGCTGCATTCATCTTTCCCTCAATTGCAACCAGTCGTCCTGTCCCTGCAGCTGAAAAAAACCCCACAGCATGATGCTGCCACCACCATGCTTCACTGTTGGGACTGTATTGGACTGGTGATGAGCAGTGCCTGGTTTTCTTCACACATACCGCTTAGAATTAAGGCCAAAAAAGTCTATCTTGGTCTCATCAGACCAGAGAATCTTATTTCTCACCATTTGGAGTCATTCAGGTGTTTTTTTAGCAAACTCCATGCAGGCTTACATGTGTCTTGCACTGAGGAGAGGCTTCCGTCGGGCCACTCTGCCAGAATGCCCCGACTGGCGGAGGGCTGCAGTGATGGTTGACCTTCTACAACTTTCTCCCATCTCCCGACTGCATCTCTGGAGCTCAGCCACAGTGATCTTTGGGTTCTTCTTTACCTCTCTCACCAAGGCTCTTCTCCCCCGATAGCTTAGTTTGGCCAGACGGCCAGCTCTAGGAAGGGTTCTGGTCGTCCCAAACGTCTTCCATTTAAGGATTATGGAGGCCACTGTGCTCTTAGGAACCTTAAGTGCAGCAGAAATGTATTTGTAACCTTGGCCAGATCTGTGCCTTGCCACAATTCTGTCTCTGAGCTCTTCAGGCAGTTCCTTTGACCCATGGTTCTCATTTGCTCTGACATGCACTGTGAGCTGTAAGGTCTTATATAGACAGGTGTGTGGCTTTCCTAATCAAGTCCAATCAGTATAATCAAACACAGCTGGACTCAAATGAAGGTGTAGAACCATCTCAAGGATGATCAGAAGACATGGACAGCACCTGAGTTAAATATATGAGTGTCACAGCAAAGGGTCTGAATACTTAGGACTATGTGATATTTCAGTTTTTCTTTTTTAATAAATCTGCAAAAATGTCAACAATTCTGTGTTTTTCTGTCAATATGGGGTGTTGTGTGTACATTAATGAGGAAAAAAAAATTAACTTAAATGATTTTAACAAATGGCTGCAATATAACAAAGAGTGAAAAATTTAAGGGGGTCTGAATACTTTCCGTCCCCACTGTATATATATATATATATATATATATATATATATATATATATATATATATATATATATATATATATATATTGTATATAGTACATCCATATCTGCAATAAAAGGACATTTATTCATGTTTTTATTGTTAATGGCACCTCCCCCCCCCCCCCCCCCCCCCCAAATGTGGAAGCAAGCACGCATATTGTCATGTGAAAAAACACGCCACAAATGCAGCAAAATGCACAGTAGAAAATGTGCAAATCACAACGTGCCAAAATGTCCCATCAGCATGGAAACATGGATGGATGAGTGAGTTGGCTTTGAATATTAAAAATGAATTAAATAGCTTTTTCAGTTTGTGGTGCTCAGATACAGCAAATTTCCCCTTTAAACTGTACCTAGCAAAAAAAAAAAAAAAAAAAAACGAAAGGTTTGGTTGGACTTTTAGGTTAGTGTGTTTTTGTGTTTTTTTTATAAACGACAAAAAATCAAACCAAGCAAAAGATTAAACTAACATATCTGAACAGAACACTACTTTATCCTAATATTGATTCAATATGTGTTTAAGATTACACTTCTGGAACTTCAGCAGACTGGGCAGCAAATATTGGCATCAAATTTTCTTACACCTATGAACTAAGAGACGAAGGCGACTATGGATTCGAGCTACCAGCTGATCAAATTCAGCCTACTTGTGAAGAAACATTCGCTTCTATGCTCTCAATGTTTGAATATATAGATAAGCAATACTTAGGACCTCTTGATGAAGATGATGGTAATGCTGATGATGATGATGATGGTAATGGGGCAGTGGCAATAACTTCCCTTTGGATTAATATGCTTATCTCATTTGCTGTCTGCATATACTGTGCTCTGACAAATTAAGAATGGTATTCATGCTTATGGAAAGCACTTTGCAACATTCTATAGTACTAATCGAATTGCAAAATTAGGCATATTACCTTTAACTTTTTTCATTTAGATAATATCATTTTATTCTAGCGTTTAAAATTTAAAGTTGAACTCTTAAAAAAAAGTCCTCTCTTGTAATGGGGCTGTTTGTGTACCCACACTCCAGAAGTTAACTGCAGTTTTTCTTACCTGATGCTCCACTCCCACAAGATCCTCTGCACACCAGCTGTCTGAGGTCCTCTGATGTCATCAAAACATATTTAGGGACCATAGCCCTGCATTGGATGTGAAGACGCTGAGGGACAGTCTACTGCCGGAGCAGAGGGGTGCGCCGTTTGCTGGGGGAGCGGAGAATCAGGTTAGTAAAATTGCTCTCTTCAATGGTCCTATGTCCCTTGCTGGCGCTGGCATCTTCTATCCAGCTTCTTCCGGGTGTCAGGCTGTAATCATCTTCATTAGCTGATGCAGGATGATGTCACTCAGTGTACACTCCAAAGAAGGTAGGTTTTATTGCAGCAGAGACATTGCACATGTCTACTGCAATGAAGAGCCTGCCTGCTTGCAGTTTTTAAAAGCGAGTCTCTAACATCCCCTATATTATGCAAGCAGTAAATGCTTGCAATGTGGAGGCAGCCCCACTGCAAGAGAGGACTTTTGATTTTCCCAGAGTTCACCTTAAAAGCTTAACTATTCATTTACAAATTTATGATGCACTAAATAGCATACAAATACATCCATTTTTAAGGAGTAAAATATTTTATTAGCAGCATTTAAAATTGTGCATTGTTTATTAATTTAGTGTAAGTCTACAGCTCTTCGGAAAGAACCAACCCTGCTGTTAACACCCCCCCAGTCGCTGTATCTCCTGTACTCTCCAGGTCTCAGGTAGTACTGACGCCCTCTATAGTTGGGCTCCTCATAGAAGATCCAGTGTCCGTCAAGAACATTGCAGGAGTGGATGTCATGATAGCGGAATTTTTCAAATACTTGTGGGCAATCTTCAGTAAACTCCATCATCTGACCTTTGAAGTCTTCTTTCTCATATATCCTAATCTTGCATGAAGTTTGCTGAAAGAGACATAAATAGATGTTAAACAGGTTTCAGAAAGAAAAAGCTTTGCACAGAGTCACTGTACAGAACCCAGATAGTCAGCTATATGGAAAGCTGCACCATCACTAATGGCTGGTTCACATCTGTGAATGGCATTTTAGATGCATTTTAGGTGTGTTTTAGGTGCACTACCATTGAACTCTATATACAGTAACATGCAGTTTTATGAAAGTGCATCAAAAATACAGCAAGCAGCATATTTTTAACACGTCACACCCAAAACGCACATAAAGCAAACCGGTATGAATGAAGAACAATATGCAACTTTCTGTGTCTGGTTGTTATTCAGTGTTTTGTATTTTCTAAATGCAGAGAACATATCATTACAGTAAGCAAGTTTTGGAATTTCAGTATTGTGTTCTGATAAAATAAAGATAACCCTAAAGTTGAACCTCAAGCAGATACAATAATCACCATTTACTGTAATTCAGATATGTAGTTCTTAAAAAATCATTGCACATATTTCAAATACAGCTGGTATAAGTATCTAACTTTGCCTTTACTGTATATCAGCCTGCTGGAATCCCCTGCATAACAGAGCTCAGGAGAGAGGAAGGATGAGCAGTTTTGGCCAAATAGTCTCTGTTGCATTGTATGTGTTGTCAGTCTAACACAGGTGACATGCTTACAGGGAGGCGGAGCACATATTTTACTTAATCAGTGTGCTGCTGGTCATCACCGTCCAATCAGGAAGCTGGAACAAGAGTGATGATATAGCTGTATACCTTACATTGGCCATGCTTATTTCCTGGGTGTATCTGGTCCCAGTATTTCTGAGTGACAAACCTAGAACAAGCATGCAGCTAAAAAACTTTGAGAAAAGTCTTAATGCATAAAGCAAAGTGGTGTCACCCTTTTGACTGTGGCAGGGGTATGTAAATTAGAAAATTATCTTAAGAAAATCACAAATATTCTGCCAGGTGAAATTATTCACATAAATGTATTTCAATTTGGCATTTGTTTGTCCTGAGTTTAGCTTTAAAAAAATGAACTATTAACATAGTGTTGCACATGAACAAAACGTATAAATTTAAAACAATAATGATTGTTTTAAAATAAGGATTTTGGTAAATAAACTAAAATACATCAGTGTTTTGGTGTGCACCATGAATTTGTCCCTGTGGGTAAAATGCATTAACATAAAAAAATGAATGATCTGACAGTGCAAATCTTGCTGCACTTATAAGGTGCATTTACTAAAGGAGTAGAGAGTGTTCTCTTAGCAAAGTGAGGGTACATGCCGCTGAATGTTTTATATGCTGTTTTTAATCCTGTACTTTACTAGAAACCGTAGCAAGGATGGAGTAAGATTTTTTTAAGGTATCACACCCAAAAACAACTAAATACATAGACACAACGGAAGATGAGGGGAAATCTCCCCAAAGACAGGGGGAATCCCACCCCTGACACCAGAACAACTTTAATTATTCAAAGAGGTTTCAACTCCTAAACTATATAAAAAAAGCTTCTTTTACTGCAGTTCCACGTTAAGCAGTTGATAACTCCTTGTCTGTGTCATGGTTGTTATTCAGCATCACAATTTAGTAACTTACTGACCTGGATAATGTATGCAGTTTTGGCTAACAGAATATATATCAGTGTAAAACATTCAATAATATCATGAAAAAAGAACTGGGTATTCTAAAGGAATACGTCAGTAAAATGCATTCACTCATCCAACAAAGAGCATCTAGAACCTTTCAATCTAAAACCTGCAAATGTTACACATTTTGATAAATACATTACCCTATTATAGAGCCAGTGAAAACATTTTAATACATACATCATCCCTATTAGAGAGGTTAATATTTCTCTGACCGGCCTAATAACTATGCATAGGGTCCTCTGATTACCCCAAAGTGATCAAGCACCACCAATGATGCCTCTGCTGCTAGTACATATGGCTCTGAACCCACTTCCCATAAAGGGATTTTATGTTCTAATAAGGGAGGCATTAGATATTTGAACAACCCTCTGTACCCATTCTCATACCCATTGCCCATAATACTTGGACAATGACAGTCAAACTGACAATGTTATATCTTGAGCACTTCCAGGTTGATGCTGTAGGAACTGTCTTGGTGTAGACAATTTGGTAGGTTATTGGATCACATACAAGGAAAGATTGGAAACATTTGGCCTAGGGCTGGAACGCATACACAAACAATAAGTCTCTTTTAATGGCAGGGACAAAAGTGCCATTGCCAAAAGTATTGTGACACCTGCCTTTACACGCACCTTAACTTTAACGGCATCCCAGTCTTAGCCGGGCATTCAAGTTCCTCCACCACAAACTTGCTCATCCATGTCTTTATAGACCTTGCTTTTGTGCACTGGTGCGCAGTCATGTTTGATCGGGAAGGGGCCATCCCCAAACTGTTCCCACAAAGTTGAGAGCATGAAATTGTCCAAAATGTCTTGGCATGCTGGCGACTTAAGAGTTCCTTTCATTGGAACTAAGGTGCAAAGCCCAAACCATGAAAACCAACCCCACGCCATAATCCCCCCTCCACCAATTGATTTGGAAAGATGGCTCAATACTTTTGACAACATAGTGTGGGTGAGCGAGTTTGGCCTGCACTGACCTCAACCCAATAGAACACCTTTGGGATGAATAAGAGCGGCAACTGCGAGCCAGGCCTTCTCGTCCAACATAAGTGCTTGACCTCACAAATGCGCTTCTGGAAGAATGCTCAAACATTCCCTTAGACACACTCCTAAATCGTGTGGACAGCCTTCCCAGAAGAGTTGAAGTGGTTATAGCTGCAAAGGGTGGGCTAACTCAATATTGAACCCTATGGACCAAGACTGGAATGCCATTAAAGTTCATGTGCGTGGGTGTCCCAATACTTTTGGCATTATAGTGTATATTGACTCAAGTAGCAGATCACCCTGCTGTAATTCTCATCAACTGATATATTTGTATTGGTTTTAAAACAGAATCTTTATTGTGATGCCTATTTAATCCCCCCATGTCATAAAAATTGCAAATGATATTAAACCAGACAGCATGTGAAAAAAAAATAATTAGGGCATATTTTCTAAAATATTTACCTGAGGGATAATCCTACAGGATCTAATGGAGTCCCCGAAGCCCAAGCATTTTTCAAAATCAGGATATTCCCCTCTTTTTAAGAAAAACTGGCATCCCCTGTAGTTTGGAAACTCGTAGACCATCCAGTTTCCATGTTCAACCCGGATTGATCCACAGCGGTTAAAGAAGGAAAGCAAGTCAGAGCTATCAGAGCTACACTCATAAGAGCGACCCTGGAAGTTACTGTCCTCGTAGAAGATGATCTGGCCAGGGATTAAAGGGACAAGAAAAAAACAAACTATTTATCAAGATTTTATATAAAGTAGTACCTATAAACTAAAATGCAATAACAATTTGAAATTGTTATCAAGAACACAAGACATAAGGGAAAATTTCTAATTTTCTAATTTTACTGCATAGACAACAATAAATTAACCTTTCAGAGGTTCTAACCCCTCCCCAGGTTTCTTGCAATCTGTGTCCCACTATAGATCTTTTCTGCCATCTTCTTTTCTTGATGATGCATAAGCAAGTAAAGGAAGTTCCAACAATAAAGATACAGCTAGCAATAAAAACATAACAAAAATGTACCCTTGTCTCTTTTTCTGATGACTGGTTCAAACCTTTCCCCCTCTCTCTTTATTAAAGCCCCACTCTGGACAGAAGAAAAAAATGTACCCTTGCAGTGGAGCTGCTCCCACTGCAAGGGTTAAATGCCTGTTAAATCTATGGATAAGGGAATTAGCTGGTATGCTGGCCATAAATGGTTAGAAAATCGCTTGAAAAAGTGTTCAAAACGCTTGATTGTTTAACTCCCAAAACGTTAGTGGGCTAATTTTGATTATCAAAATGCAAAGTTTTAGCCCAAAAAAAACAAACCAACATGTCAGATTTTTTTGTGCTGAAACAAACAATTTTCAAAACATTAGCGGTAGAATCGATCAAAAACAGTTCGAACAAATCTACAGCACATGGGTGCGTTAAAATGTAACCCGGGATCATGTAATCAATCGACGGAAAATGTACTATACAATAATATGTTGATAATTGGGCGACATCTATTGATACAATGATGGCGTTATCGCATGCACGTTTGACAGATCTTTCTAACCGTGTATGGCCAGCTTAATACTTTATACTTCCACTACTTTGTGTGACCGGTCCTCCCTAGCCATTTCTCAACAACTCTCTGTCCATCAGTCACACTCTGAAGCTCTGCATTGTATGTAAGGACAACGAGGGCCCAACCATAACCCTGAGCACTGGAGAGAAGAGGAGAGCGTTAGCTGCTATGGGAGTAAGGACTAGGTACTACAGCTTATTCTTCTGCCCCAAGACTTGGGGTGGGAATGTGGGAATGGTTGGGAATGGTATAACCCCTGCTGTGTTTTTACTGCTATCTGGGTAAGGCTAGAATTTCTGTCAGATTTGTACTTCTGTCTGTGCCTCTGTTGCAAGTTATCTCATACTTCCAATCTGGCAAAACCGTTGCTGCAGGACAGGAAGTGAGGGTAAATCACTCTTATTGAGCCTGAATAGTAGTAAAATTCTAAACTTTCCCGACTCTTTTTTGCATTTGATTGAGTATGATCTGCATTCTTGCCAAATGTCTAAATTAACAATCTGTGTGTGTGGCAAAAGCTTCAATTTCCTACACACCACCACGAGGATCTCTAACAGCAGATAAAATTCACATTAGGCCTCATGCACACTGCACTACAGCTGCTGTTTTTGGCCTCGGGCGTTTTTTTTTTTCTGCAGCCAGTAATCTCCTCATGCAAGCAATAGGAAAAGAAAATGCCGCTCCAGGTGAGTGATGGAACCAGGTAGGCTACGGAATGGACTCCTCCCAGGGGTGCTAGGCTCGGCTCGCCGTCCTTGCAATTTGAATAAAAGGAATGGATGGCAGCACACCGAGGTAGTGATGAATCTCTTTATTGTAAAATCCATAACATGAATAACACCACAGGACAGGCAAACAGGTACAGGTAGACGCGCAAACGCATGTACCTGTACCTGTTTGCCTGTCCTGTGGTGTTATTCATGTTACAGATTTTACAATAAAGAGATTCATCACTACCTCGGTGTGCAGCCATCTATTCCTTTTATTTCCTCATGCACACATAGGCTTTTAGCTTTATTTTTTGGCAGGGGTGTTTTCTGGCTGGAAAAAAAACAGAACTAGTGGGTTTGAAGAGGAGTTTTTCAGCTGTAAAAATGGTCTAACTCTGCAAAACGCTGCAAAACGCAGCCATTCAGCGTTTTTGAGCCATGAGCTTTCGTAAGCGTATAGTTTTGCTAAAAAACGCTGCTAAACCCTCCTGCAAAAACGCTGCAAAAATAATTTTATAACTACAGATTTCCACAGCGAATGCTACTGGCGTTTTTATAATGTCCAGTGTGAGACCTTATGCCCATCACACCTATGGGTGCACAATGTAATCTGTGTTGGTGTGTGTTGCACACGCATTGTGAGTGTATTTTTTGTTATGTGGTGATGCAAATCCATGCAATAAACAAATAACGTCAACACCCCACCTGAGCTGAAAAAAAAAGGTCACATTCGTTTTTGGTGTGTAAATGCACGATGAATGTCTACATATAATAGATGTGTACATACAGAAATACATGTACTGCAGCACGCATGAAGTAAAAAAGGTTATTTTAACTCAATCTATGGCTATGTTCAAACATTTATAAAAAGAGGGGAAACAAAACCGTTGGTTCACTTTGTGTAATGATCAAATCAAACATATTAATACAGAGCATTGATGTTGTACACAAGCATAGTAACATATTACTGGGAGGTTTTATATTATTTTTTTTATTATTTATAGAAGTAATATTGAGCCACAATGTATGTGAGATTTTTATGGATTAAATTAAAATATTTACAATATGCTATATATATTTCATGTACACCGATAATAGGTATAAGAACAGGTCAGTAATGATCTCTTCCAATAGAACTACCGGTAATTAAAACAAAACTAATAGAAGTCTGATAATAAATCTGATAGAACTAATTAAAACAAAACTATAATGCCCCGTACACACGGTCGGATTTTCCGACGGAAAATGTGTGATAGGACCTTGTTGTCCGAAATTCCGACCGTGTGTAGGCTCCATCACACATTTTCCATCGGATTTTCCGACACACAAAGTTTCAGAGCAGGATATAAAATTTTCCGACAACAAAATCCGTTGTCGGAAATTCCGATCGTGTGTACACAAATCCGACGCACAAAGTGCCACGCATGCTCAGAATAAATAAAGAGATGAAAGCTATTGGCCACTGCCCCGTTTATAGTCCCGACGTACGTGTTTTACGTCACCGCGTTCAGAATGATCGGATTTTCCGACAACTTTGTGTGACCGTGTGTATGCAAGACAAGTTTGAGCCAACATCCGTCGGAAAAAATCCTAGGATTTTGTTGTCGGAATGTCCGATCAATGTCCGACCGTGTGTACGGGGCAATAGAATTCTGATAATAAATCTGATAGAACTAATTAAAACAAAACTATGCTCTCCTTTACAACTAATCAAATCTGTGGTTAAAATCAAACTAGTTGTCTTCGCTTTAAATATCTTTTCGTGTGGTGTATATAAATGCTCAGTATTTTCCAGACCATATATGCTGTAATAATTATTTCCTTTATTAGATGTAAAAAGAAACATGGAAAGATGTGTAAAAGTATATATATATTATAAAAGAATATATATTATACTGTATAATAAATCTTACCTTTCCCATTTTGGCTTGTTTACTGGTCTGCAAATCACAGTTTTTCTCTGGCAGTTGTCTCTTATATACTCTCTGCACAACTATAGGCTTTAAAAAGTGCACAAAAAGCAATTGAGGCCGTTTCTGTCAGTAGAGGTGAGCCAGCTCTGTCTGTGTTGTATAGGGTGATATGTATCCATTGTTGGAGGGATTTTCATCTCATTGTTCATTAAGAAACATAATCATGAGATAAATCCATCAATAAGATAGCAGTACAGCAAGGAACTAGCAATGCATGCAATGGATAATGAAATCATACAATATTTACTCACGAGATATAATACCCTAAACTAAAAATGTATAACTTCTGCAATAAGCAAACATGTAACTATAATTTAGATACGATCTATGTTATATGTGCAGTGCACATCATGTTTGTATATTGTATCTACTGTGTATCACAGGTCAGGCAAGTTTGTTGTTTTTTTTTTTAATATACATGCATGGTTTGCATTTCCCTGATTTAAAAAAATGTATTTTGATAAGCTGATTAACCTTCATCTTTTTGGGTTCACCTATTCTAACCCCAACTAAAACGCTAATATTACTGACTTTTCTAAAAAATTGTTCTTTTTGTTGGATGTAGCAGTGAAATGTAATCCCCCTCAACCCTAGGTTCACACCTATGCATTTTTTTTTGCAGTATGCAGAAACTCCCTACAGTCAACTTAACATGGTTTCTTATGGTACATGTTCACAGATATGCATTTTTCAGCCGGTGCGTTTTTGGAAAGGGTCAGGGACTTTTTATCCCGCAGCAGATTGCGTTTTGTGTGTATTAGACTTCAATAAATACGCACCAAAAGTGCAAGTGTTGCTTTTTTAGATGCGTTTTTATATTTGCGTTGTTTTTTTCTCCATGATTAACTGTGTATAGCTGGTTGTTAAGGAGCAGGCCGAATGTAAATAAAAAAAAAATTGCTGGCAATAAAAAAATCGGCAAAAAAACAGCATGGGGTCCCCCAGATCCCAGCCCCCCTTGTGAATGAGTATGGGGTGTACAAGTGTACAAAGTGAGTAAAGACAGCACAAGTTTTGATGAGTCCTTTATTAACAAATAAAAAATAAATGTCCCCCGATGTAGATTCATCGTCAATCATGACACCCGCCGCCACCGCCGACTCAAAAAGAAAAAAGCTTTGCTCTGCTGAAGGCTCCCACCGTTTGCCTGCTCTGCTATCTGACAGTTCTTAACCACTTCAAAACCAGCCTCGTTTTGGATTTTAGGTGTTTAAGAGTTTAAAACAGGTTTTTTTGCTAGAAAATTACTTAGAACCCCCAAACATTATATATTGTTTTTTTTCTAACACCCTAGAGAATAAAATAGCGGTCATTGCAATACTTTTTTTTGCACCGTATTTGCGCAGCGGTCTTCTAAGCGCACTTTTTTTGGAAAAAATTCACTTTTTTGAAAAAAAAAATAAGACAACAGTAAAGTTAGCCAAATTTTTTTTTATATTGTGAAATATAATGTTACGCCAAGTAAATTGATACCCATCATGTCACGCTTTAAAATTGCACCCGCTCGTGGAATAGCGTCAAACTTTTACCCTTAAAAATCTCCATAGGCGACGTTTAAAAAATTCTACAGATTGCATGTTTTGCGTTACAGAGGAGGTCTAGGGCTAGAATTATTGCTCTCACTCTACCGGTCGCGGCGATACCTCACATGTGTGGTTTGACCACCGTTTTCATATGCGGGCGCTACTCACGTATGCGTTCGCTTCTGCGCGCGAGCTCATCGGGACAGGGCGCTTTAAAAATTTTTTTTTTTTTTTTTAATTATTTATTTTACTTTATTTTATTTATTTTTTCACTGTTTTTTAAAAAAAAAAAATTGGATCACTTTTATTCCTATTACAAGGAATGTAAACATCCCTTGTAATAGAAAAAAGCATGACAGGTCCTCTTAAATATGAGATCTGGGGTCAAAAAGTCCTCAGATCTCATATTTAGACTATAATGCAAAAAAAAAAAAAAAAAAAAAGTCGTTTAAAAAAATGACACAAAATAAATTGTGCCTTTAAGAGAAGTGGGCGGAGCCGTCGTAATGACGTCGCTCCGGCCGTCACATGGTATAGAGACGGGTGGGGGCCATCTTGGCCTCACTCGTCTCAGTACCTCAGCAGTGAAAGGACCCGATCGCCTCCGCCGCTACCGACGGCTCCGGTAAGCGGCGGAGGGTGCGGGAGAGCGGCGGGAGGGGGGGTGGCACCTCTCCCGCCGCCGATAACGGTGATCTCGCGGCGAACCCGCCGCAGAGACCACCATTATCGTGTGCAGAATCGCCGGCCCTAAAGATGGATACCTCGGTTGTGGCAGCAGCTGCTGCCGTTACCGAGATATCCATCTTTAAAAAACAGGACGTCAATATACAGTGGGCGGTCGGGAGGTGGTTAAATAGTAAGGGGTGGGGCCACCTGGCAATGTCACCTGGTGGCATCGCCCCTGTGATGTCATCGGTCACTGCATGCTGGGCTGCCAATATCATAAGGTGCCCAGCTATTTAAGAACTGTTGGCGGAGCAGGCAGGTGGCGGGAGCCTTCAAGCTGAGTTTTTCTTTTTTCAGGTCGGAGGTGGTGACGGGTGAGGTTATTGATCAATGTAGTATCTTTTTCTTTTTTCACTTTTTTGGTGAATGGGTAGGGGTACTATGTTGAGGGCATGTGCCCTAGTATAGTTCAGGAGGGGGGGTGCTCGCTTGTCCCCTCCCTTTCCTGTCCTGCCGGGCTGCATGCTCAGATAAGGGTCAGCTATGGATTTTGGAGGGGACCCCACACCATTTTTTTACATTTTGGTGTGGGGTTGCCCTCGGACTCCATACCAGACCCTAAGTTGAGGGGGACCCCACGCTATTTTTTGGCGATTTTTTTATTGCCAGCAATTCTTTTTTTTTTACATTCAGCTATCAGCGGGGAACCCCACTGCCAGCTGATGACTTATCGGTTGTCAGTTTCCTGGCCTGCTCCTTAACAACAAGCTATTCAGTGTGCTAAAGAGAAAGAAAAATGCCAAACGCATGAAAACTGCATGCAAAAACACATCACACATGGAAAAACGCATCAACCGCGGCCACATAGATGTGAACCTCGGGTGAAAGCAGCAACCACAGAACCTTTTCAATAACAGAGCAGCCCAATTATTAATGGTCACGGGTGGCTCTACATAAAAAATAAAAAGACATTCAGGTACATGGAGGTGTCTTCCTTATTGAGTAAGTGGTAGATTTATAGCTTTACTAAAGACATAGGTTGCTTTAAAGCTATTGCAAACCTAAAATTATTAAAAAAACAAACAAACATGTCATACCTGCTTTATGCAATGGTTTTGTACAGAGCAGCCCCGATCCTCCTCTTCTGGGGTCCCCTGCAGGCACTCCTTGTTACTCCCCTAAACCGGAGGGGCACTTGTGCAGTCTCGATCCCAAGCTGCACTCTATGGGGTTGATTTACTAAAACTGGAGAGTGCAAGATCTGGTACAGCTGTGCACGAATGCCAATCAGCTTCTAACTTCAGCTTGTTCAAATAATTTTTGACAATAAAACCTGGAAACTTATTGGTATCTATGCAAAGCTGCACCAGATTTTGTACACTCCAGTTTTAACAAATCCCTCCCTATGTGTCCATTGACACACATAGTGCAGCCTGGCCACCCCCACCCCTCTGCTCACTGGCTGTGATTGACTGCAGAAGGAGCTAATGGTGCTGCTGCTTCCCTGTCCAGTGTGGAGAAAGAAAGCGGAGAGAGTCGCTGCTCTTGGGCACAGAGCTGGATCGAGATCAGGCTCAGATAAGTATGGGGGGGGCTGGGGAAGCTGCATGCAGAAGATTTTTTACCTTCATGCACAAAATGCATGAAGGTAAAAAACCTTCTGCCTTTAGAACTACTTTAAGGAGAGACCAAAATTTCTTATTGATCTTAAAAATTAGAGAGGACTAATTATTTTATTTCTCTTTCTTTAATGATTACATTTCTATAAATATATAAATACATTATATATAAATTTTGTATGTTCCCTTAATCAGGGGGGTTAAAAAGCCTTTACCTGCACTAATGATTTACCTACTATGCTTATATTCTTATTTATAGATATGAGTCCCCTAACAAATGTTAATTCTGTATTTGAAATATGTGCATTATATTATCCATTCTATAAATAGCAAGAATTTTGCAACACGCTACATATATGAATGAAAGAAGTTTAGATGCAAATAGCTTGTCTTCCCAAGATGTATATGCATAATCGCTTCTAAACATGCAAATGTCCCTCTCTTTCTGCCCAAATCAACCCCCACTTATTGAACATAGTACACACACCTGTAAATAAAGAAGCTTTATATTGGTAGTGTAATCAAATTTATTAAGAAAATGGAATGCGGTCCCTATATATACAGTGTACTGTATAGTTGTTTGTATCAGAAGAGTTTAAATGTGCAAATATTATTTGAGGAAACTATAAGGACATAAAGTATACAGTCAAAAGTGTGGCAATGATGAATTATTTATTCTTTAATATCACGGTTTATAAAAGATGAAAAAGGGTTCAATTCACAAGCGGTAGAGTAAATAAAAAAGAAAAAAGGTAGAGCTGATGTTCATTCCAATCAATCCTTATTTGTGCTAATATGTTTTAGTGCACCTTTCAGAGTAAAAGGCAAAAATCCTATTGGTAAGGGCAATGAAGAACAGGGGTTGCTAGGCCAATAAAGGTTATTAGGAGACATGTAAGGCTTGAACAAAGAAAACCAAAATAAAGTAAAATTTTGGAAATCCTGATGCCAGGAAATAAAGCCATAGGACCATATCTGCAACTGATAAGCAGCAGGCTTCACTGCCAGAACCAGTACCAGTAGTACTCTAATGTTCACAGGACTTGAACTTAGCTAATCACAACTTGCATGTCAATAATCATATCACCTAATTCTGACAAAAGTTCAGAAAACCAACCAGACTTTCTCAGTAGAATATATGAATATATTATTGGACGGTTTCCAGAAACAGACAGATTCCTCACAATCCCTGATTATAGTTAAAAGATGACTTTGTCACTTTCCTCATTTTTTTCAGACTTTCTCACTATTTATGGGACCTCCATGTCTATAATATATGTATGTGTGTACGTTTAAAAAGATTAGACCTTATTTTCTTCTTCAGCATGTCAAAACATGCTTTTGACAGGTTCCCTAAAGTTTTTTTTTAACACAGGGGCATGCAACAGGTTCTTGTGTCTTGTTTCTGAGATAATTGACTGTGCATATCAGCAGCCCCATTGGCTTCAGAAACAATCGTTAATATCATAAATTCAATTTAACTTTTTTTTTTATATAAAGTATGTACCTGACTCCCATTCATTTCCTTCCACTCAAAACTGCCATCAGCCCACCAGAAAAATATACGGTATTTTGAAGTATGGGGGGGGAATATGTAACAAGCAGGAAGCAATCATTAGGAATCAGCAGACTGAAAAAAATTGTCATGTGGCCCCCAGTATGGGGAAAGAGCAAGTTAAATTTAGTCATCTACTATTTAATTTTTTGACAGGTAAATGAAAAAAGGTAGTCAGGTATTCCCAAAATGCTGGAGGGCTGAGAAAAAAAGCAACACACATCTAAGGCAGAGGGGCCCAAGAAGGACAATTATAGATAAGGAAGAAAAAATAGAATATAAGTAAAAGGTGCCTAGAGCAAAACAAGGACCAGGAAGCCAAAAAGAAAGAAAAAACATGGACAAAACTAGGCAAAACTAGCCACATAGCAGGTACTCAGTAGCTATGAAAGGAAGATGATGCCACAAAACACATGAGGAGGGAAGATATTCTTAAACATCTCAAAGACTGCAAGAAAAAGACACAGCTGGCAAAAATTTAGGACAGAGAGTAAATATAGATGCAGACTAGAGACTAAAAGAACAATGAAACATGGGTATAATGTATTCTATTGTCTTGTTAGGTCAGTTTTTGGCCAAATGAATAAAGGGATTACAGCACTGTGTTTACTAAGCAATGCGATAAGTCAACATGGGATAAATGTTCTCAGTTTCTTTATGGATTTATTTCACTTTCAGTTTCTGCTGTTGTGGCTTCTTCAGTCTCAGAGTCTATTGAGGTTTCTTGTCTTTCTGAACCCTGTAACAAAGCAAGAGTAGGAAAATGAGATTCAAAATTATAAAGGGGCGACAGCACACAAACTATTAATAAATGTATTATTCTAACAAGCATCACAAATGACTCAAAGAATATCAAATACTTACTGTTGACAACTTAATTTATTCACTTTTGAATTTTTCACCTACATCCAATGAAAGGGGGTATTTCTCCACTTAACACCAATGGACGTGATACTACAATTTTCACTACTTGTGTTTCTTTTCTGGCTAAATATTATTATTATTAGCTTCATTATTATTACTGGTATTCGTTTTATCCTATAGAGAAGAGGGGTGTTAAAAATGGTATGCCATGGTTGTCAAATTACTATTTTTTTATTAGGTCCTTCTGTTTACAATTAACTGATCACACGAATGTACTTGGAACTGTAGATGTAAAAATGAAAGCAGGGAGACATGACAATTATTTAAAGGGTTTCTTTGTGTTAAAACGGTTGAGAAAGGTTTATATAGAATGGCCACTAAAATACTTGAAAGGGCTTTTTGGCAGCATAGCTTTGAAATATTCCTAAATAAACTTTTTAATTTAAGTATTTCATTGTGGGTTTTAGGTATGTTTTGGATAATTTTCTAAAGTCATTTTCTAAGTTACCCCAAACTGAGTGGTGAGAATGGAAATCTTAAATTTCTGGTGAAGAAGGATCTCCCAAACAAACTATGCATTGATTTATTTACCATATTTGGTCTTTTTCGAATCATAATTTTATTCTTTTTACTAATATATTGGTTGTTGGATGGTGAAACATTGTCTTCTGAAAGCATAGATATCATTTGAAGAGATGACATTAAGGAACATCATAAAACATCTCCACACCCTGCAGCAGGCCCATTGATTGGTTGTGTTATTTCTGTAAATTGTGCCATGGACCAGAAAGGATGGCCGCATCTGCAACTCCATAGCTCTCGTCTCTATCAAAACTATAAAGGAATGCTGGGAGTCATTTATGAGACAGTGACTTTGATACCTCAAATTGGATCTACTTTGCTAAGTTCTTGTTAAGTACTACTTCACTTTTAATCCCATTTATTTTGCTGTTGCTTATTGTCTTTTTTTTAACATTTATTTTCTGTAAATATTTTCTTTCTTTCTAGCTTATCCAAGAGGTATATCTACAAATTAGTGAATATGACTTTCGCCATTTACTGGTGGTGATTCAATCACTGCCACCTGAAGTGAATGTTTGGTGAATGTCAGAATCATGATTAATAAATATACCACTAGGTGTTTATTATGTTTTTGCAAACAACACAGCAGTCCTGCATAGTGTGGCGGTTTAACATCACTCTCAGGACATTCAATTATTTATGCCAGTTCTTTGCAATGGTATGGCCAGGGTTTTTTCCATATACTGTATGCCCAGTCTTAAAGCAGTTCTATTCTGAAATTTCCTTCAAATTGCAGGACTTTTTTTAACTTGTAAAAAAAAAAAAAAAAAAAGTTCCATCTTCATGTCCTAATTAGGGATGAGCTTCGTGTTTGAGTCGAACCCATGTTCAACTCGAACATCGTATATCCGGTCGTTCGCCGAATTACGAACGATATGGGCCGTTCGCGCCAAATTCGAGTGGCGCGTCACAACCCATAATTCACTGGGGCATCGCAGTGCATTTCTGGCTGATGATTGGCCAAGCATGCACTATGACCCGCATGCTTGGCCAATCACAGCGCCGTCTGTACAGAGAGCCGTAATTGGCCAAAGCCAGGGTGGCTTTGGCCAATTATGGCTCAGGGGGTTTAGTACACGCCCCACACTATGTAAGGCCGCCTGCACGGCGGCCCTGTGTAGTGTGTTCCGGCGTTGAGAAGAGATAGATAGACAGAGAAACAGTGTCATTTGATTTAAGTTAGATAGAGTAGGCAAGTGAGTCAGTTAGCTGCACTTACAGTGTATTGTGTATATATATATATACATCCTAGGTGTTGTATATATATATATATATATATATATATATATATATATATATATATATACTGTATTCAGTTTAGCTAGATCTGTTCCTGTTATTCTCTTCCTACTGACAGGCAGGCAGGTGTTTTTACAGTATTTACAGCTACCTGAAGAAAATTGCTGGTGTTCTCCTGATCCTATTAGTCCTATTAGCTACAGTATTTACAATTAGTGTAGTGCGTCCTCTGCACAGTGTTCACCTAAAGCTACCTGAAGAAAATTAGTGGTGTTCTTCTGATCGTATTAGTACAGTACCGCAGGCAGCTGCAGTATTTACAAGTTAGTGTAGTGCGTCCTCTGTACAGTGTGCACCTAAAGCTACCTGAAGAAAATTAGTGGTGTTCTTCTGATCCTATTAGTACAGTACCGCAAGCAGCTGCAGTATTTACAAGTAAGTGTGGCGCGTCCTCTGCACAGTGTGCACCTAAAGCTACCTAAAGAAAATTAGTGGTGTTCTTCTGATCCTATTAGTATCGCAGGCAGCTGTAGTATTTACAAGTTAGTGTAGTGCGTCCTCTGCACAGTGTTCACCTAAAGCTACCTGAAGAAAATTAGTGGTGTTCCTCTGATGCTATTAGTACAGTACCGCAGACAGCTGCAGTATTTACAAATAAGTGTAGTGCATCCTCTGCACAGTGTGCACCTAAAGCTACCTGAAGAAAATTGGTGGAGTTCTTCTGATCCTATTAGTACAGCAGGCAGCTGTAGTATTTACAAGTTAGTGTAGTGCATCCTCTGCACAGTGTGCACCTAAAGCTACCTGAAGAAAAATGGTGGTGTTCTTCTGATCCTATTAGTACAGTGCCGCAGGCAGCTGCAGTATTTACAAGTTACTGTAGTGCGTCCTCTGCACAGTGTGCACCTAAAGCTACCTGAAGAAAATTGGTGGTGTTCTTCTGATCCTATTAGTATCGCAGGCAGCTGCAGTATTTACAAGTTAGTGTAGTGCATCCTCTGCACAGTGTGCACCTAAAGCTACCTAAAGAAAATTGGTGGTGTTCTTCTGATCTTATTAGCACAGTACCGCAGGAAGCTGCAGTATTTACAAATTAGTGTAGTGCGCCCTCTGCACAGTGTGCACCTAAAGCTACCTGAAGAAAATTAGTGGTGTTCTTCTGATCCCATTAATACCACAGGCAGGCAGCTACAGTATTTACAGTTAGTGTAGTGCGTCCTCTGCACTGTGTGCACCTAAAGCTACCTGAATAAAATTGGTGGTGTTCTTCTGATCCTATTAATACCACAGGCAGGCAGCTACAGTATTTACAGTTAGTGTAGTGTGTCCTCTGCACAGTGTGCACCTAAAGCTACCTGGAAAAAATCGCTGTTGTTCTGCTCTTAATAATACCACAGGCAGGCAGCTACAGTATTTACAGTTAGTGTACTGTGTCCTCTGCACAGTGTGCACCTAAAGCTACCTGAATTAAATTGGTGGTGTTTTTCTGATCCTATATTATTATCACAGGCAGGCAGCTACAGTATTTACAGTTAGTGTACTGTGTCCTCTGCACAGTGTGCACCTAAAGCTACCTGGAGACAATTGCTGTTGTTCTGCTCCTATCAATACCACAGACAGGCAGCTACAGTATTTACAGTTAGTGTACTGTGTCCTCTGCACAGTGTGCACCTAATGCTACCTGAATTAAATTGGTGGTGTTCTTCTGATCCTATATTAATACCACAGGCAGGCAGCTACAGTATTTACAGTTAATGTACTGCGTCCTCTGCACAGTGTGCACCTAAACCTACCTGAAGAAAATTGCTGTTGTTCTGCTCCTATTAATACCACAGGCAGGCAGCTACAGTATTTAGAGTTAGTGTACTGTGTCCTCTGCACAGTGTGCACCTAAAGCTACCTGAATAAAATTTGTGGTGTTCTTCTGATCCTATATTAATACCACAGGCAGGCAGCTACAGTATTTACAGTTAGTGTACTGCATCCTCTGCACAGTGTGCACCTAAAGCTACCTGAAAAAAATTGGTGGTGTTCTTCTGATCCTATATTAATACCACAGGCAGGCAGCTACAGTATATACAAGTTAGTGTAGTGCGTCCTCTGCACAGTGTGCACCTAAAGCTACCTGAAGAAAATTAGTGGTGTTCTTCTGATCCTATTAGTACAGTACCGCAGGCAGCTGCAGTATTTACAAGTTAGTGTAGTGCATCCTCTGCACAGTGTGCACCTAAAGCTACCTGAAGAAAATTAGTGGTGCTCATCTGATCCTATTAGTACAGTACTGCAAGCAGCTGCAGTATTTACAAGTTAGTGTAGTGCGTCCTCTGCACAGTGTGCACCTAAAGCTACCTGAAGAAAATTAGTGGTGTTCTTCTGATCCTATTAGTACAGTACCGCAGGCAGCTGCAGTATTTACAAATTAATGCAGTGCATCCTCTGCACAGTGTGCACCTAAAGCTACCTGAAGAAAATTGGTGGAGTTCTTCTGATCCTATTAGTACAGCAGGCAGCTGTAGTATTTACAAGTTAGTGTAGTGCATCCTCTGCACAGTGCGCACCTAAAGCTACCTGAAGAAAATTAGTGGTGTTCTTCTGATCCTATTAATACCACAGGCAGGCAGCTACAGTATTTACAGTTAGTGTACTGTGTCCTCTGCACTGTGTGCACCTAAAGCTACCTGAATTAAATTGGTGGTGTTCTTCTGATCCTATATTAATACCACAGGCAGGCAGCTACAGTATCTACAGTTAATGTACTGTGTCCTCTGCACGGTGTGCACCTAAAGCTACCTGAATAAAATTGGTGGTGTTCTTCAGATCCTATATTAATACCACAGGCAGGCAGCTACAGTATTTACAAGTTAGTGTAGTGCGTCCTCTGCACAGTGTGCACCTAAAGCTACCTGAAGACAATTGCTGTTGTTCTGCTCCTATTAATACGACAGGCAGGCAGCTACAGTATTTACAGTTAGTGTACTGTGTCCTCTGCACAGTGTGCACCTAAAGCACCTAGACTCAGAAATTGTTAAAGTGTTGTCAACAGACAGGAATATTGTAGTGGCGGATAGGGTTAAGCCCACAGAAACAGGAGACAGTGCCAATAGCTATCGCATTATACTGGACTATAATATCCAGTATAAAAAACTTGAGCAAATAATAAATAGACATTGGCCCATCCTTAAAGGGGATCGGACTCTGGGGCCCGCTCTCCCTGAGCATCCACGGTTTGTATACCGTAAGGCCCCGTCTTTACGTGATCGGTTAGCACCAGGGGTCATTGATCCACCAAAAATAGGGACCAACAGATTGTTTGGCTTTCTATCGGGCTTCTATGCATTTGGCAAATGTGCCACTTGTAAGAAAGCCAGCAGAAATATCAAAAGACGGAAGGAATTTGTTTCAAATGCCACACACAAAAGTTACCAATTGAAGGTTTAATTACCTGTTCGTCAGTGGGGGTGGTCTACATGCTGGAGTGCGATTGTGGCCTCCAGTATGTGGGCCGTACCTCAAGAGCATTACATGTGAGAGTTGGCGAACACATTACTAATATCAAATGGGGGGTTAAAACCCATATTGTGTCTAGGCATTTTCGCCTTTGCCACAATAGGGACCCCAAATGCCTCAAGTTTTGGGGTATAGAAAAGGTTCCCCGTCACTGGAGGGGTGGCCATTACATCCGCCAACTTAGTCGTAGAGAATCATTCTGGATCTACGAGACTAAGGTCCTTTCCCCAGCCAAAATGAATGTTGATTTTGATCTAAACTGTTTTATTTCTAATAGATAATTTTATTTATGTTGTTTATTTTTATTTGGGTTATTTTTCTGTAAAACTTGCAATGGCAATCTATTATGTATATGTGATCGTATCTAGGTGATGCCCGTGGTCTGATGTCTTTTCTTCTTAATATTTTCTTTTTATGCGATTTTTTTAGTGTGATTTTATGCGATTTTATAAGTGAATTGCTACTTTTTCCCCTGTTTGAAATAGGCATTAAGCTGGCCAACTCTCTATGAGGATTTGTATATCTCTAGGTTGCTTCCAAGCTTTTTATTTTTCAAAAACACATGAGCTGATATTGACATTTCTTATTTGGGGATTATATGTATACAGATTCATTGTATTAATTACTTCTTCACTCCGGGGGAGGCTGAATGTTCTGCTGATTATCAGTTCATGTGCAGTAGGCGGGACGTGCTGGATTCATGTTCCCCCTGGTTTACTGCATATGCACTGTGATTGGTAAGCTGCTGTCGCTATGGCACTGTATATAAACAAAGCGGGCCGTCATCACGCATCCCGCCCCACGCTGATGAAGTCCCGCCCACAGGACGTAACGCGTACGGGGGCTAGGAGCGTATGACGTCACCCGCGGCCATGAGCCTGATACGATCGCGCGCTTCCCCGCCGGCACTCGGATCTGAGTGCCGGTCTATGTAAGTGTATATTATTCTTTTAAAACTCAATAAATTTTGTACGGAGAGCACTATGTCTGCTACTTTTATATTTCATATGCATCATTCCTCCCTACTTGATGAGTGCTGAATTATGAACAAGAAGCTATCATCTCTTGGATCGGTCTACTCATTGTATGCTACTCATGCTGTATGACCTGTTTCAGGTCGATTATCTCAGGTGAGGGGCCATCCATGTGCGGTGGAGGGATCACGGTCACTTTTAAGTTATTTTCTGTTGTCCGGAATGTCCACTGGTGGTTCCTGTCACTCACTTCACCTGTTACATCTGCTATATGATTTATATGGACTTTTATATTTGCGCAGCACTACTTCTTATTTTATGTCTTAGAGGTGTTGTTGAATTTGCCTTAGTGTCTGCTTGCATTTATTATTTATGTCCGTTGGTTAGTCAGCGCTGAATTTACCTTTACTAGTTTGTTTTGCACCTAAAGCTACCTGAATAAAATTGGTGGTGTTCTTCTGATCCTAGTAGTATCGCAGGCAGCTGCAGTATTTACAAGTTAGTGTAGTGCATCCTCTGCACAGTGTGAACCTAAAGCTACCTGAAGAAAGCTGTTGTTTTTCTGCTCCTAGTAATACCACAGGCAGGCAGCTACAGTATTTACAGTTAGCGTACTGCGTCCTCTGCACAGTGTGCACCTAAAGCTACCTGAAGACAATTGCTGTTGTACTGCTCCTATTAATACCACAGGCAGGCAGCTACAGTATTTACAGTTAGTTTACTGTGTCCTCTGCACAGTGTGCACCTAAAGCTACCTGAAGAAAATTGGTGGTGTTCTTCTGATCCTATATTAATACCACAGGCAGGCAGCTACAGTTTTTACAGTTAGTGTACTGTGTCCTCTGCACTGTGTGCACCTAAAGCTACCTGAATAAAATTGGTGGTGTTCTTCTGATCTTATTAGTATCGCAGACAGCTGCAGTATTTACAAGTTAGTGTAGTGCGTCCTCTGCACAGTGTGAACCTAAAGCTACCTGAAGAAAGCTGCTGTTGTTCTGCTCCTAGTAATACCACAGGCAGGCAGCTACAATATTTACAGTTAGCGTACTGCGTCCTCTGCACAGTGTGCACCTAAAGCTGCCTGAAGACAATTGCTGGTGTTCTCATACTAATAATACTACAGGCAGGCAGTTGATCCTGCTAGCTGCAGTATCAATATATATATACATCCCAGCTTTGTGCAGCTACATCTCACTGCAGGCCATTAGTATGTCTGGAAGGCCAACAAGGAGAGGCAGACAGTCACAAGCCAAAAAAAGAGGGCAAGCAGGCTCTGTGTCCAGAGGCAATAGTGCTGGTCGTGGAGACGGTGCATCCTCATCAGCAAGTGGCCGTGGGAAACGCTTGTCCTTTTTTTCGGCAGCTGGCCGCGTTGAGCCGCAACATGCAGGTGACTAGGTAGAGTGGATGACCAAGCCGTCCACATACTCCTCATCCTCTCTCACCCAGGCTCAGGGTACTTTGTCTGGCAAAGCAGCTGCCAACGCGGCCTCTTCCCTCGGCTCAATGGCATCAGTCACGCCTTCCCTAGCTCCACCATGTCCTCCTGAGGAGTCCACTAAACTGTTTAACCACAGTGTTGGGTACATGCTCCAGGAGGATGCCTAGCGTTTTGAAGGCTCTGATGATGGTACCCAGCTAGAGGAAGGCAGTAAAGTGAGCCCAGAGAGAGGGGGTGCCCAAGAAGGACAGCAATCTGGCAGTCATGTTTCCCCAGCTGCAGCATACTGCCAGATTTGCTCCAGTGATGAGGAGGGATGGGATGATGAGGTCACTGGCTCCACGTGGGTGCCTGATAGGAGAGAGGAGGAGGAGGCACATCAGCAACAAGGCAGGATGCCCTCCAGGGGCCAGCTTAAGGGCAGCACACCGACTGCATCACACCGCAGAGCTCCGCATGTGCAGGGCACTGCTGTCTCTGCGCGTTGTTCCAAAAGTTCTTTGGTGTGGGCCTTTTTTGAGACGAGTGTATCAGATCCCACCGCTGCTATTTGCAACATATGTCTCAAGCGTATCTCGCGTGGCCAAAACATCTCCCGCTTCGCCACCACATGCTTGACCAGACATATGTTGACCTGCCATGCAGTTCATTGGCAAGCGTACCTAAAAGACCCACACCAAAGAACAAAGAGGACCTCTCCTTGCTCCTCATCAGCTGGGATCTCCAACCCCACTATACCTTCAGTCCACTCTGAGACCTGCACTGAGAGGAATGAAGGTGTAGAATTAGGTGTGTCACAGTCAAGTACTTGGGGGCAATCTGCTACCGGTACACCGACGTCAGATTGTACCAGGCAAATTTCCCTGCCCCAGCTGCTGCACCGCCAAAAGAAGTTCGCTCCCATCCACATGCCCAGCGGTTGAATGCTAGCTTGGCTAAATTGCTAGCACTTCAACTCCTGCCTTTTCAGTTGGTAGACTCTGCCCCCTTCCGTGAGTTTGTGGAATGTGTGATTCCTCAGTGGCAGGTTCCCAAATGCCACTTTTTCTCACGGAAGGTGATTCCGGCTCTCTACCGGCATGTGGAAGGCAATGTCTTGGCATTACTGGACAGGGCGGTCAGCAGTAAGGTGCATATTACCGCTGACTCATGGTCCAGCAGGCATGGAGAGGGACATTACCTATCTTTCACTGCGCACTGGGTGACTCTTCTGGCAGCTGGGAAGGATGCAGGACAGGGTGCAGTAGTGTCGGAGGTTGTTCCGCCACCACGCCTCCAAAATACTACTAGTGGTGATTCTGCCACACCTCTCTCCTCCACCCCCTCCTCTTCTTCTTCATCCATGGCCTCTTCCTGTGCTGATTTGTCTTTAGAACCAGTAACGTTCAAGGGGCTACACAAGCATGCAGGCCAAAAGATGCCATGCAGTGCTTGAGCTGGTGTGCTTGGGGGACAGGAGCCACACTGGGGCAGAGATTCTGTCAGCTCTGCAGGGGCAGGTTCAGAGGTGGTTGACGCCACACCAGCTTATGGCAGGTATGGTGGTTTGTGACAATGGCACCAACCTCCTCTCCGCCCTCCGACAGGGACAACTGACCCATGTGCCCTGTTTGGCTCACGTCCTTAACTTGGTGGTGCAGCGGTTCTTGGGCAGGTACCCGGGCTTACAGGATGTCCTGAGGCAGGCCAGGAAAGTCTGTGTACATTTCCGCAGGTTATATAATGCCAGTGCGCGGCTGGCTGACCTACAAAAGGAATTTAACCTGCCCAAGAACCGCCTAATCTGTAACATGCCCACCAGGTGGAACTCAATGTTGGCCATGCTGCAGCAGCTGCACACGCATTAGAGGGCCATCAATGAGTACCTGTGCGACTATGGCACCAGAACAGGGTCAGGGGAGCTTGTTTCTTTTCCCACGCCAGTGGGCCATGATCAGGGATGCATGCACTGTCCTGTCATCATTTGAGGAGGCCACGAGGATGGTGAGCAGTGACAGTGCATGCATCAGTGACACCGTCCCCCTTGTCCACCTGTTGGAGCACACGCTGCGTGGAATAATGGACAGGGCACTTGAGGCAGAACAGAGGCAGGATAGGGGGAGGACATCCTTAGCTCTCAAGGCCCCCTTTATCCAGACAGTGTTCCTGCGTGCCCGCCGATCACACAGGAAGAGAACGAGGAGGAGGAGGAGGAAGAGGAGGATTGTGTCAGCATGGAGGTGGAGCCTGGCACTCAGCATCAGCAGCAGTCTTTAAGGGATCATTTACAGTCCCAAGAAACCCATGGACTTGTACGTGGCTGGGAGGAGGCGGCTGCGGATCATGTCGTCCTTAGTGACCCAGAGGACTCCGGACCGAATGCCTCAGCAAACCTACGCTTCATGGCCTCCCTGATCCTGCAAAGCCTGCGGAAGGATACCCGTATTGGTGGTATCAAGGAGAGGGATCAATACTGGCTGGCAACCCTCCTTGATCCACGTTACAAGGGTAAGGTTGTGGACCTTATCTTGCCGTCGCAGAGGGAGCAGAGGATGAAACATCTTCGGGAGGCCTTGCAGAGGTCTGTGCAATGCGTTCCCAGAGACTGGGAGGTTACAAACTCCTGTTCCTGGACAACGTGTTGCTGAGGCTTCGGTCAGTCAAAGAAGGAGCGGTGGAGAAGGTGGCCGTCTGACCGATGCGTTCAGACAATTTTTTAGTCCGCAGCCCCAAGGTATGATCGGTTCCAGCAACCATCGCCAGCGTCTGTTTTACATGGTGCAGGAATACCTAGGGGCAAGATCTGACTTGGACACCTTTCCCACCGAAAATCCTCTTGGTTACTGGGTCTTGAGAATGGATAACTGGCCAGAGCTTGCACAGTATGCAATTGAGCTACTGGCCTGTCCTGCATTCAGCGTTCTTTCGGAACGCACATTCAGTGCTGCTGGAGGGTTTGTAACCAATCACAGGGTGCCTGTCCACCGACTCGGTCGATCGACTGACCTACATAAAAATGAATTAGTCTTGGATCACCACCAGTTACCAAGCACCTAATGCTGATGTAACCGAATAATTTTTTTTGAAATGTCAGATCCCTTCAAGACTGCCAATGCTGATGTTGAGTGACTATCCTGTTATGCCGAGTGACTATCCTCTTCCTCCTCAATGATCATGCTGATAGCTTGTAAGAATATTTTTGGTTCTGGGCGCCGCCACCAGTGGCTAAGGCCCAGTTTTTCAGCCCCTGTTTAACAGGGGCGTGTAATTACAATTTTGGATGCAATATTTTGCAAAGAGGGTACGTTGCTGCACCCAACTAGAGTATTTGTGAGGGGTTGCAGTGTTGTGGCACCAGCACCAGTGCCTAATGCCGCGTACACACGAGCGGACTTTACGGCGGATTTTGCCCGGCGGACTGGATTTCATCGGACAATTCGATGTGTGTGGGCTCCAGCGGACTTTGTTTGCTCAAAAGTTGGACGGACTTAGATTTGAAACTTGTTTAAAATTTATCCGTTGAAATCGAGTCCGGTCGAAAAGTCCGCCGTCTGTATGCTAGTTTGGCTAAACAAATGCTAGTGGACAAAAAGCCACGCTAGGGCAGCTATTGGCTACTGGCTATGAACTTCCTTGTTTTAGTCCGGTCGTACGTCATCACGTACGAATTCGACGGACTTTGGTGGATTGTGTGTAGGCAAGTCCGTTCATTCAGAAAGTCCGTCGGAAAGTACGCGAAAAGTCCGCCGGGCAAAGTCCGCCGTAAAGTCCGCTCGTGTGTACGCGGCATAAGGCCCAATTTTTCAGTCCCTGTTTAACAGGGGTGTGTAATTACAATTTTTGATGCAATACTTTGCAGCAGGGCTTGTTCCTGCGCTCCAACTAGAGTATCTGTGAGGGGTTGCAGTGTTGTGGCACCAGCACCAGTGCCTAAGGCCCAATTTTTCAGCCCCTGTTTAACAGGGGCGTGTAAGTACAATTTTTGATGCAATATTTTGCAGGAGGGCTCATTCCTGCGCTTCAACTAGAGTATCTGTGAGGGGTTGCAGTGTTGTGGCACCAGCACCACCACCAAAGGCCCAATTTTTCTGCCCCTGTTCAACAGGAGCATGTAATAACAATTCTTGATCTAATATTTCACAGCAGGGCCCATTCCAGCTCCCACCAAGAGTAACTGTGAGGACTTACAGTGTTGTGGCAACACCACCACCACCAAAGGCTCAATTTTTCTGACCCTGTTCAACAGGGGCATGTAATTACAATTCTTTATCTAATATTTCACAGCAGAGCCCGTTTCCGCAACCATCAAGAGTAACTGTGAGTGCTTACAGTGTTGTCGCAACACCAACACCTAAGGTCGCAATTTCTGCAGAGTATATAGGGCAGGCCCCTACTTTCAGACATCCAACGTACAAATGACTCCTACTTGCAAATAGAAGGAGACAACAGGAAGTGAGATGAAATCTACCCCTAGGAAGGGAAATTCTCTCCTGTAAGAGTTAATATGGGAAAAATGTGTCTCCTCTCTACTGATGCTTTATCACTAATTCTTGTTTCAAATTAAAAAAAAACAAATTGTCAAAAAACATTTGTCATTGGGACAGAAAGTGAGGTGAAATCTTCTGAAGAGGTGCACAGACAGCAAAACAAATGTCACAGGGGTGATAACCCTTCCCTATGTTTTCCAAAAAGATTAAAAATAGATTTTTTGGCTGGAGCTACACTTTAAAAATGTACCAGTTCAAAATTACAAACAGATTCTACATAACAACAAACCTACAGTCCCTGTCTTGTTTGCACCGCCTGTATACTGCTGTTCAGAGTATATAGGGCCTGGGGGCCCCACGCCTTTCCTTTTTTTTAACTTGGGTGCGGGGTTCCCCTTAATATCCATACAAGACCCAAAGAGCCTGGTAATGGACTGTGGGGGAATCCCATGCCGTTTTTTTCAATGACTTTTATGTGTTTTGCCGGAACCGACAATTTATTATAGCCGCGAGTACTTTTAAATTACTTTTTTTCCTTTAGAAATGTCATTTAGTAGAGGGACTGTTGTAAACACGGAAAACATGCGCCACTTTACAGGCACACCTTAGGAATATTTCACTTTTATTGTTTCACTTTAAGAATTATTAAAATTACTGCTCCCAAAAAAACGGCTGTTTTTAAAACTTTTTTTGCATTGATACATGTCCCCTGGGGCAGGACCCAGGTCCCCAAAACTTTTTATGACAATAACTTGCACATAAGCCTTTAAAATTAGCACTTTTTATTATTCATGTTCGTGTCCCATAGACTTTACCGGTGTTCGCGTGTTCAAACAAATATTTTGCCTGTTCGCATCTTCTACTGCGAACCGAACCGGGGGGGGGGTCGGCTCATCCCTAGTGTGAACTAGAGCCATTGGAATATATTGAAAACACTGCATGCATTTTTACGGCAAGTTCACACCATAAAAAATGCACTTTGAAAACGTTCCAGATCAGTTTTTGCTTACAGTTCACACCACACACAGTTCCAGTGCATTATTGATACAATTTGCTATGTTCCAGTACAGTTCTATGCAGAAAAAATGCAGCATGTTCTATTTTTTTTTTAGCACCGGAAATGGACCGGAAACTGACTGGAACTGACTGCACTGGTGTGAACTAAAGCCATTGGAATACATGAAAAACTCTGTGCATGCATTTTTAGTGCAGAAAAAAATGCATGGAACTACATCTGGTGTGAACTAGCACTTAGAGAAGCTTATGGTTGATATCATGTTTAGGAAACACTGCCTAACATTTCCTACCAGAAAAACAGTAATTAACCATACATTAACCACTTGACCGCTGGGCACTTAAACCCCCTTCCTAACCAGACCAATTTTCAGCTTTCGGAGCTCTCACATTTTGAATGACAATTACTCAGTCATGCAACACTGTACCCATATGAAATTTTCGTCCTTTTTTTCACATAAATAGAGTTTTCTTTTGGTGGTATTTGATCACCTCTGGGTTTTTTATTTTCTATGCTATAAATGAAAAAAGACCGAAAATTATGTAAAAAAATAAATTTTTCTTCATTTCTATTATAACATTTTGCAAATAAGTAATTTTTCTTCATAAATTTGGGCCAAAATGTATACTGCTATATATCTTTGGTAAAAATAACCCAAATTAGTGGATATTATTTAGTCTGTGTGAAAGTTATAGAGTCTACAAGCTATGGTGCCAATCACTGAAAATTGATCACATCTGATCACACCTGATGTACTGAGGCCTATCTCATTTCTTGAGACCCTAACAAGCCAGGAAAGTACAAATACCCACAAAATGACCCCTTTTTGGAAAGTAGACATTCCAAGGTATTTAGTAAGAGGCATGGTGAGTTTTTTTAAGTTATTTTTTCCCACAATTCTTTGCAAAATGAAGATTTTTTTTTACACCAAATTGTCTTTATAACAGGTTATTTCTCTCACATGGCATGTACATTCCACAAATGACACCCCAAAATATATTCTGCTACTCCTCCTGAGTATGGTGATACCACATGTGTGAGACTTTTACACAGCCTGGCCACATACAGAGGCCCAACATTGAAGTAGCACCATTCAGCCGTTTTAGGAGCATAAATTACACATCTAATCTTTCAACCACCTATTACACTTTTGAAGGCCCTGGAGCACCAGGAAAATGGAAACGCCCACAAATTGACCCCATTTTGGAAAGCAAACACCCCAACATATAATCTATGAGGCATAATGAATCTTTTGAACGGTTCATTTTTTCCAAAAGTTTTTGGAAAATGTGGAAAAAAATGAACACATTTTTTTACACAAAGTTGTCCATTTCTAAGATATTTCCAACACATAGAATGTACATAGCAAAAATGACACCCCAAAATATATTCTGCTACTCCTCCTGAGTATGGCAATACCACATGTGTGAGACTTTTACACAGCCTGGCCACATGCAGAGGCTCAACATTGAAGTAGCAAATTCAGGCGTTCTAGGAGCATAAATTACACATCTAATTTCCTTACAATCTATCAAATTTTTGAAGGCCCTTCATATTTCTAACACATAGCATGAACATACCAAGAATTACACCCTAAAATACATTCTGCTGAGCAAAGGGTAAACAAAAGATTACCTGTGGTTTTAGTAGTGCAGTTGTCCACAGGAGGAGAGCCCTGATCCAGGCAGCAAGCAGGGATGTGGTCAGCGACAGTGAAATGAATTGTCCAGGCAGCAGGCAGGAATATTGTCCATAGTCAGTACAGGCAGGCATACTGTCCATATACAGTCCAGGGTCAGTGCAAGTAGAGACATTGCCAGCAGTGCCAAAATATTGGCCCTTGTAGTAAGCAGGAACATGGTCCAAGTAGCAGGCCAGGAAAGAATGGGGACAGGGGTGGAGGCTTCTCCCACCCAAATCTCTTTGGAGCCTCCGAGTCTCCAGACCCTAAATCTGGGAATGAGAAAACTAAAAAATGAGTTTTCTTCATCCAGAAAAACATTTCTGGAGCTCCTCACATATGTGAGACCCCTGTGTTCCCACTAGCATAGCAGGGTAAAAGATCAGTCCAAGAGGCAGGCAAAAAACGTGGTCAAACAGTCCAGGGTCAGTTCCAGAGCAGGCAGAGGTAGGTACAATTTAGCATTAGGCAGAAGCTTGGTCGTATAACAGGCCAGGGTCAGTTCTGGAGAAGGCAGAGATAGGTACAGTTTAGCGTTAGGCAGAAGCTTGGTCGTATAACAGGCCAGGGTCGGTTCCAGACAAGGCAGAGGTATGTACAGTTCAGTGCAGTGGCATAAGGGGTGTGGAGGAAAATGTCAGGAAATGAGAATTACGTTTACCATACTTCCCTAATAATGTAGGGAAGTATGGTAACGGCAGAAACATTCTCCTATACAGAGGCCTGGTTGGGAATGACATTGAGGACAATAATACGTGGTGTCTCTTCTAACTCCTCTTCTGGAGCACACCTGGCATTTCTTCTGACGTCTATGGCCTGTTTCCCGGGGGGGGGGGGATTTTGTCAGGAAAGTGGCGTTCGTGGAGTCTGCTCACGGAATCAGAGTGAATATTTCCTGTTGCCCTTTAGGGTACAAAAGGGCGGAGATTACTTGTTCCTGGTAGTGCAGATAGGATACGGGGGTCTCAGTAGATTTTTGGTAAATAACATAAGTGTTATACATGGCCAAACTGAAAAAATAAATGGACACTTTTTTATACCAATGACAGGATTTTCTTGTGGGAAGGTCGGGTTCAATCATCTGATTATTGAAGTCCACTCCCCCCATAAACAAATTATAGTCATAGATACAAGCTGGTTTCTGAACTGGGCCGTCTCTTCTGGAGACTTCCACGTAGGTGTCATTATGAAATGTAGCGAGCATGTGGATGTTTAGTTTGTCCCTCCACTTGACAGCCAATAGCTCCTGGTTCTGCAAAATGGCTGTCTCCCCTCGTCGTAGCCTTTCATTGACTAGTTTTTGCGGGAAGCCCTTTCTATTGGCTCTTACGGTACCACAGGCTAGGGTGTCCCTCCGGTGAAGATTGTGGAAGAGGGGCAAACTTGTATAAAAATTATCCACATAATGGTGGTACCCCTTTCCAAGTAGTGGATAAACAAGCTCCCAGACAACTTTGCCGCTGGCTCCAATATACTCTGGACATTCAGGGGGAGTCCTACTCTTCGTACACCCGGAAGGCGTAAATGTACCCTGTGGCTCGGTCACAAAGTTTGTACATTTTAACCCCATATCGGGCCCTTTTGCTGGGGATAAACTGTTTAATGCCTAGCCTGCCTGAGAATTTTACAAGGGACTCATCAATGTAGATATTCTGTTCGGGGGTATATAACTGGGGAAATTTTTCAGAGAAATAATTTAGAAGTGGCCGAATTTTAAATAATTTGTCAAAAGTTGGGTCACTTCGGGGAGGGCAATGGGTGTTGTCATTGTAGTGGAGCAAGCGCAAAATCATAAGGTATCTTGATCTTGGAATAATTGATGAGAAGAGTGGCATGTGGTGGATGGGGTTGGTTGACCAATATGAGTACATTTCTTTTTTTTTGTGAGTCCCATATTAAAAGTTAGGCCTAAGAAAATTTTGAATTCATCTATGGTAAGCTCTCTCCACTAAAAGGGACGGGCATAACTAGAGCCAGGGTTGCTTACTATGTACTGCTGTGCATAGAGGTTGCACTGGGCCACAATGGACGATAGTAAGTCTTCGGTGAAAATCAAATGAAAAAAATCAAGCATGACAAAATCACCGGTGTTCATCTGAACACCTGACTGGGTGGTAAAAGGGGGGATATTTGCTGCTCCGGAATTAGGGGGAAGCCACGGGGGTTTTGAAGGGCATAGGGAAGGCTGGCATGGCCCCTATCCCTTTGGGGCTGAGATGACACCCTACCGGTGCCTGGCCTTTGTTGCAGTGGCACTGCGCTTGAGGTATACGGCACTGCGCTTGAGGTGGACGGCACTGTTCTCGAGGTGGATGGCATTGCTCTTGAGGTGGATAGCACTGCGCTCGAGGTGGATGGCTCTGCGCTGCTGGTAGTAGGCTGCTGCTCCACGCCAGAACGCCTTCTTTTCACGGGCACACGTTTCTCTTCCGATTCTGTATCAGACCCGCTGCTTGTCACGGGTTCATAGGCCGAATCTGAATCGGACTGAGACTCAGAGAGCTCCCCGCTGCTCTCATCACTCATGCTTAGACGCTGGTAGGCCTCCTCGGTCGTAAATTTTTTTTTGCCATACTGGTGGCTGGTGAGGCTGATGTGGTGCAGATGAGCACTGATGGGCACGGGTGGCACTGATGGGCACAGGTGTGCACTGTAGTGGCACTGGTGTGGCTCTGGTTGCACTGGTGTGGCTCTGGTGATACAGAGGTGGCACAGAGGTGGCACAGGTGGGCACATGTGGCACTGGTGGGCACATGTGGCTCTGGTGGGCACAGACGGCACTGGTGTGGCACTGCAGTGGTGCAGATGAGCACTGATAGGCACAGGTGGCACTGATGGGCACAGGTGGCACTGATGGGCACAGGTGGCACTGGTGTGGCACTGGTGTACACTGTAGTGGCACTGGTGTGGCTCTGGTTGCACTGGTGTGGCTCTGGTGGCACAGAGGTGGCACTAGTGGGCACAGGCAGCACTGGTGGGCACAGGCGTCACAGGTGGGCACAGGCGGCACAAAAGTGGCACTGCAGTGGCACAGATGAGCACTGATGGGCACAGGTGGCACTGATGGGCCCAGATGGCACTGGTGTGGCACTGGTGTGCACTGTAGTGGCACTGGTGTGGCTCTGGTGGCACTGGTGTGGCTCTGGTGGCACAGAGGTGGTACAGATGGCACAGATGTGGCACAGATGGCATAGATGTTGCACAGATGGCACAGATGTGGCACAGATGACACTGTTGTGGCACTGTTGGGCACTGCTGTGGCACTGTTGGGCACCGATATATAAAACATATAAAACAAAATATATAAAACACTTACAGATTGGCACCGTATAGCTCTCCTCTCCTCTCACGCTGCATCAGTGTGAGGAGAGGAGAGTGATGAACTCCTGATGACCTAGCATTGTTTAAACTTGTGATAGTCATTGGACGGAGCGATCACGAGGTAAAGGGCTGCTGTCATTGGCCCTTTACCGCGATCCGTGTTGCGCCGGGTCCCGTGAAACCGGCAAACAAGGAAGTTCCCATGTGCGCGCCCCGGGGGGTACGCGGGAGCGATTTTCTGGGAGGACGTCAGTGTACGCCCTCCCAGAGTTATCCAACCGCCCTGTAGCCGTCATTCGGCTATTGGCTGGTTGGTAACTGGTTAACCAATTTTCTTTCCTTCGGCCACGGGTTGAAAGAAAGAAAATTGCTTGATTTCCCCCTCAACACATTTAGGCTTTGCAATATGCAACTGTCAGTTTCTGTTACAGGTAATTTCCTTTCACCAAAATGTGTATTTAACCAGGGGTGTCCAAACTTTGCATACAGCTTTATAATTTTACCTGCCATAGTCAAATAACCTGACAGCCTGAAAACCATCAAGTATTATGGAACACATAATCCTGTTTTAAAATTGGGAACTGGTGAATTGGCTTTGAGTTTACATTCATGAAACCTAGTAAGTGTCAATGGTGGTACATTATCAGTGTTCTCAATGATCTCAGCAGAAAATATGAACTCGACTAGTAAATGAAGAGGAGCAAAGAAAGGTTTTCTGGACTACAACCTTCAGAAAGCATCAGACTATTACTACCACTCCTAAAATACTGATTCCCATTGTAAGAAACTGAAACATTTTCAAAAGTTGAAGAAAGAGGTACCCAGATGAGGTGAAGTAAAGCATATTATATCACCCTACAACCTAATATTTTGTCAATACTTTAAAACAATTCAGCAAATAAATTTACTTGCAGCAGTTTCATTGTAAATAGGATTTAATGCACTAAACAAAAATAAAAGAGACTTTTCCACAATCAGTATTTTCTGCTGCATGAAAGATGATGATACATGCTCATCTCCAGTAGAAAGTGCAGATCTGAGAAGTACAGAGGAACAATCTGACAAATCAAGAAAAATCTGCCAGCAAATAGAAATATTCTATGTCAATCTGATGGGGGCTTAAAGTTATACAGGCATGTACATGCCATCGGGACTGCCGGGAGTTTCCTGGTGGGCTGATGGCTCAGTGGGCCGGTTTCAGTGACAGCCAGTGGCGTCGCTAGGGGGTGGTTTTTGCGGCTATAGCCCCGAATCTGGGGCCCATTACCTCCAAGTCCCAGAGGTCCCCAATCACAGGGCCATGCCCAACTACCTGGCCTCTCTGTAGCCATGTGGCAGGCAGCACGGGAGAGCTAGAGAGTGGGCAGACAGCACGGGAGAGCCAGGTGGGCGCGCGGACAAGAGAGCAGAGAGATTACATCGTCTCTCACTGCCCCGCCCTCTATCTGGTGACCCTGATGTAAGGAGGGGCTCTCTGGGGACCCTAATGTAAGTGGGGGCTCTCTGGGGACCCTGATGTAAGTGAGGGGCTCTCTGCGGACCCTGATGTAAGGCAGAGGCTCTCTGGGGACTCTATGTAAGGGGGGGCTCTCTGGGGACCCTAGTATAAGGGGGGACTCTCTGGGGACCCTGATGTAAGAAGGAGGCTCTCTAGGGACCCTGATGTAAGGGGGGCTATCTGGGGACCCTGATGTAAGGAGGAGGCTCTCTAGGGACCCTGATGTAAGGGGGGGCTCTTTGGGGACCCTGATGTAATGCAAAGGCTCTCTGGTGACCCTGATGTAAGGAGGGCTCTCTGGGGACCCTGGTGTAAGGGGGGCTCTCTGGGGACTCTGATGTAAAGGGGGGCTCTCTGGGGACCCTGATGCAAGGCTGAGGCTCTCTGGGGACTCTGATGTAAGGAGGGGGCTCTCTGGGCCCCCTGATGTAAGGGGGTCCACTGGGGACTCTGATGTGAGCAGGGGGCTCTCATGGGACCCTGATGTGAGTAGGGGGCTCTCTGGGGACCCTGATGTGAGTAGGGGGCTCTCTGGGGACCCTGATGTAAGGGGGGCTCTCTGGGGACTCTGATGTAAGGGTGCTCTCTGAGGTTTCTTAAGGGGGGCTCTCTGGGGACCCCAATGTAAGGAGGGGCTCTCTGGGGACCCTCATGTAAGGAAGGACTCTCTGGGGACTCTGATGTAAGGAGGGGGCTCTCTGGGGACCCTGATGTAAGGAGGGACTATCTGGGGATCCTGATGTAAGGGGAGGGCTCTCTGGGGACCCTGATGTATGTGGGGGGCTCTCTGGGGACTCTGATGTAAGGGGGGCTCTCTGGAGACCCTGATGTAAGGAGGGGCTCTCTGGGGACCCTGATGTAAGGGGGAGGCTCTCTGTGAACCCTGATGTAAGGAGGAGGCTCTCTGGGGACCCTGATGCAAGACTGAGGCTCTCGGGGGACCCTGATGCAAGACTGAGGCTCTCTGGGGACCCTGATGCAAGACGGGGGCTCTCTGGGGACCCTGATGCAAAACTGAGGCTCTCTGGGGACTCTGATGTTAGGGGGCTCTCTGGGGACCCTGATGTAAGGAGGCTCTCTGGGGACCCTGATGTACGGAGGGGCTCTCTGAGGACCCTGATGTAAGGAGGGGGTCTCTGGGGACCCTGATGCAAGGGGGGCTCTCTGAGGACTCTGATGTAAGGAGGAGGCTCTCTGTGGACCCTGATGTAAGGAGGGGCTCTCTGGGGACCCTGATGTAAGGGGGGCTCTCTGGAGACCCTGATGTAAGTCATTCATTCAAATCATGTCATTGTAAAAGCGTCTGTAGTGTTGGAATGCATCTTTTTCTCTAAATAAAGAGTTTTAAAAAAATAAAACATTTCTACCTACAGTGGAATGTTTTTATTTATTTTTTTGTGCAATTGTGTATAGCTTATATACTGTTTTTGTGCGTGTTTGCAAAATTAAAGTGGGCTGGTTAAAATGAAGTCCAGGGCCAAATTTTTGTCTCAGTCCAGCCATGAAGTTATACATAGATACTAGTCACCTTTTTCAACTGAAAATAGCAAGATTGGTGATGATCCAACATTTATGAAGTATCTGCAGATTGTATCGACTAGCGCGTGTTGGCAAATGTCAATCACAATTATCTTACCCCTAATGAGCCAACATTTTCATTGGCCCTCCCACTTTCTTTATCACACCTCTACATAACATCAAGCAACCATATGTGTTGTTGGACTGCACTGAAAGACATAGGTGCCTATAGGTAGATCATGCTTGCACATCCAACTGTCTTCTATATGTCTATAACATCTTTTTTCTCTTGCGAAGACCACATATTAACCAAGCAGTATAATGTCCAGAAAAAGGGGCTGACTTACCAATTTTTCCTTAGCTTAGAGCCCTTCCACACTGGGGCGGTTTGCAGGCGCTATTGCGCTAATAATAGCGCCTGCAAACCAACCCGAAAGTGCCGCTGCTTGCATTCCAGTGTGAAAGCCCCAAGGGCTTTCACACTGGAGTGATGCGCTGGCAGGACGGTAAAAAAAGTCCTGCCAGCAGCATCTTCGGAGCGGTGAAGGAGCGGTGTGTATACTGCTCCTTTACCGCTGCTGCCCATTGAAATCAATGGGACGGCGTGGCTATACCGCCGACAAAGCGCCTCTGCAGAGGCGCTTTGCGGTGGTATTTAACCCTTTCTCGGCCGCTAGCGGGGGGTAAAACCGCCCTGCTAGTGGCCGCATACCGACGGTAAAACGCCGCCAATAATAGCGGCGTTTTACCACCGACGCTGCCCCAGTGTGAAAGGGCTCTTAGTGAATGTGATGAGATTACCCAGTTATGTGCAAGGAAAATAAAAAATGTATTTTTGGTTGCATGTGATTGGATTGAAGTCAGCAAAGCTTCACCTCATTCAGTAAGCTAAGAGTAAATTCCTTTAAAAAGTACAAATTTCCTTTGCAAAATTTACAGCCTATTTGCCTTTAGTAAATCAACCCCAAAGACTCTTTCCCTAACATGAGAGGTTATTTTAATGGCAGGAATAGCTGAATATTTACTGCTCTACAAGTTATGGCACACTTCAAAGACACTTTTTGTCCTTTTTAATATTTTTGCCAAAATATCTTTCATTTTAAATATATCTGAACATGCAAGGCAATGAATGTCATTACAAGGCTGTTCAAGTTATATATAATCAGGTGAAAGAAAGAAAAATTACAATAACTGGAGGGCACACCATAGTAAATAAACAGTATATTTGTCCTAAATTACTTCTGTAAGACATTCACTCCCTTTCAATACAATGAGCTTGTTGCTATATATATATATATATATATATATATATACTATGAATGAAGCCACCACAATAACTGCCCAATACTCACAGGTTCATGATGATCCATAGCTAGAACATTTGGGTTTTGATCTTCAGTCACATAATTTTCATTTCTACCCAGGTACTTGCAAAATCTGGTACCTGAAAGAGAAAACAGGACTTTGATATAGGGCCTATTCATACTTGCTTGCTTTCCTGCAGTAACACTGCATATGCCTGAATTTCACATAGAAATCCTGTTATGTTTTACTAGGCTAGTTCACATATATGCCTTGCAGTTAAGTGTGTGTTTTTAAAATGAACCCCTAAGGGCCCACTACTATACACACAGAAACTCTCAGGTATAGGTTTGGAGGGTCCCTTAGAGAAAAACAATTTGTGTTTGGCAATTCAAAGGGGCAACCAACTGTGAATTGCATTTAAAATGTAGACTTTCCTACTAAAAAAAAAAAAAAAAAAAACTGTATACGCTTTGAGGACACTTTATAAAGGTACACCATTCTAGTATTAGGTATGGCCTCTTCTGACTTCAGAACAGCCTGTATTTTTCATTGATTAAATAAAGTGCTGGAATTGTTGCTCAAGTATTTCCTTCCAACCCAATGATAGCAAAAAGATGATTTATGCAGATTTGTCAGTCACAGATTCATGCTGTAATCCTATATCCCATCTAGCACAGAAGGATCCTACTGTCTGTATGTCCGAAACTGAGATTCATCAGATCAGCCAACATTTTTCTATTCTTCAGTTTTCCCATTTTGGCGATCCCATGCTCCCTGCATGTCATTGAAGTAAAAAGAGGTTATTTGTGCAGTTGGACCTATTTTTAGCTTGAACAAGCTTGCTCATTGTCTTATGACCCCTGTCATTACAAAGCTGCATTCGCCCAAAGAACTACCACTTCCGGGATATTTCCTTTTTTTGCATTCTCTGTGAACTCTAGAGACTATAGTGCTTGAAAATCCCATGTAGTCATCAGTTTTCAATATGTTGCAACCAACATGCTTAGCACCAACAATCATGTGTTTAAAGTTGCTTAGATCATGCATATGCAGCTGGACCTCTTGAATGTATCTGCATGTTGTATGTATTGCGTTGCATATCCAATATTTTCTTCAATTGGTATATGCATTAACAAGTATATATATCTATGAAAGAGGCCAAAGACTGCACATAAAATATAATATAAAAGGTATTATACAAGTATATTTTTTTTTATGGGAAATGAAAGAACTGTAGTAATTACTTCACCTGCTTTCTAAAATTGTCTTTGTAACTCAATAAATGAAAAATGATCACTATGCAAACAAAAAAAAAAAAAGGTATTTTATCATGCTTGTATTTGGTAAATCTAAAAACAAAGCCTGCTTTCCATCAGTGTTTCATTTTGCACAGTGGTCAAGATTTCAGAGAAACAGAGAATCAGTCTTAAAGCTCCAAACAAAACAACCAACCAATCGAATACACAGTTGTACCGTATATATGAGAACTGTTTCATCTTTCAAAGAATTTGAAATCCTGTCCAGTAGGTTTTCCGATTCCGACTTCCCTACTAAACAGTACACCCAGGCAACTGACCTTCACTGCGGCAGCAACACAGCTTAGCCAATAACACAGCTCCAGCCTGCTAAATGTACAATGGTAGAGCAGCCAAACCCTGGCTGGCCCTGAATGCAGATAGCACCTGCAGTCTAAGAACTGCTGTACAGGGGATTACAGGAGACTGATGACAAGACACATTTAGGTACTGACAAGTGATCGGAAAGTACCTGCCTTAATACATATTATTTTATCTAAAGCCTACTACACACTATTAGTTTTTTTTCCTTCCGTCCACCGAAGAGATCAGGAGGATATCCTGTACTAACTATCCGATGTTAGTACAGCGATCTCCCCCACTGAGCTATTGTGTTCTGACAGGGGGGGGGGGTGCCCTCCTCCAGAACACACCAGTGAGCGCCCCTGGCTGAGAGTGCTAATTGGATGCCTTTTTCAGTCATGCCTCTTCTGTCAGACCAGCTTCCGTACTATTGAACTTGCCAATACTGCCCAATATTTGGCCCGTGTGTAAGGCCCTTAACTTGAATAAGCTTTAATTATATTACTGTTCTGGTTATTAAAAAGATGAAAAGCATATAAAGATAACATGGGCAATCATGACCTGACACACTATCAGTTGTATCTGACACTAACATAATTATACAGGTAGCACACAGATAACACTGCAGCTTGAATGTGGTAGTGTTAAGCAATAGCTTCAGGGCCTTGGGCTTGTGTAAATGACATCGGTTTGAAGTTGATGGCATAGTTTGGACATCCGTTGTGTTAATTTAGAATTCATTGATAGGTTCAATAAATTTGCAGTTGACAATCTTCCTACCTGCGTTTGACCTGCTTCAAGCAATTTTAAATTTCTATAGACTTATTGTATATGGGAGTGCCAAAACCCCCTTTAAGCGAACAAAAGCCTAATCGACACAGGCCCTAAGGCTCTTATTTTCTCAGTGAAGTCTCTGGTCTGCATGTGATCTCCTTTTTATATTTGGAATAATGATCACATTATCAGGAACCACTCTAACTGGTTCCTGATCATCAATGAGGACCTAAACTGTCAGTGAAAGCAAAGACTGAGAGCCATCAGCCACACAAAGCTTTAGCTAGTGGCTCTCAAAGGGGGTACATTTATAAACATATCTCCCGCATGAGGCATCATGCTGGGACATTAATGTGTGTGTATAATATGTCACTCCTTATAACTGGTAAAATAACCCAAACCAGTAATTTGCTCCCATACGTACAGTGCTTCAAAGCATGTCTTGCTGCTTGAGGTGCTGTCAGCATGGCAAATGGATGTAGTGACAGGTTAAAGGGCTGAATCCAGTGACCCTGCAAATAAACAGTTTTATTAACAAATGATTGTTGTCCATGTTAATACATACACTCCATATAAACTATAATGGCTAAAATGTGAAACACTCCGTAACACATTAGGAATATAATAAATTGTTAATGTTAAAGTAAACGTGGCTAGAATAGAAATGTAAAATTAGTAAAATTGTGTGACTGACTACTTGACTTCATATAGACTGAATAGACTGTTCTTTTGCTGATCTGGTATATCAGCTCTAACTGGTTTATGAAAACCTAACTGGTTTATAAACAGCTCAGAATGTCTATTGCAGATCATTTTTTTAAATACTCCAACTTCTACATCACAAAGGCTCAATTTTTAATCATACCCATACAAATGTAAGGACAAGACTGTTGATTTATTTTTTTATATTTATATCTTTAGACATCTCCTGAGAAAATTATGATTTTTTTTGTATATTGAATATTATGAGTGTAGCTCAGCCCTTCAAAAGTGCAGAGCATTATTGTTACAATTATTCTATGATACAGAACATTTGTAATTATCATGTACTGCTCAAAAAATGAGTAGTAAATGACATATAAGCCAGAGTACCAGAAGCCAAGCAGTCCATCTAAAAAGCAATTAGCCTAGTTATTCAAACGATAATTTACGTGTACTAGTATTTAACAGAAAAAAAATCATTCTAAATCAGTTCGTTGTCATTTTATTTAAGACAGGATGCACTCAGTCTTCATCGTGTTTCTCAAATGATAAAAGACAATGTTTACCAAGTACCCTTGGTGTAGGTCTCTTAATCCTCCGTGTCCTATATGACTTGGCAAATTACTAGAATTCAGTGTTGTATCATACTGGCTAGAAATGTTGGAATTAAACACTAAAATGGTATATTTGTACTTTTGTTTTTTGTTTTTTTGTTTGATTAACCTTTCCCTTGTCCATGTATGATACAAAAACAGTAATGCTAAATTATTGCAAATTAACCGGAACAATTAAAAATTGTCATTGCATTATTGACTATTATTATTTATTTTACACATTCTGTCTAGTTTTTTGCATGTAATAGCATTAAAAACATAACTAAACAAATTAAGTAGATCTTTCTAAACCCTAAATGGATGAAATTTAGTTTGCTTAAGCAATGTGTATCATAAACGATTTCCTTTTTGTTCTTGTTTCAGTTTTTTTCATCCTTTTTATTTTACATCTTAGTGCTACTGATCTCCTCCAGCTTCTTCATAGGCACTTCTTGTGCACACACACTCAATCTAGTAGCGGATTGGTGGAGTGACACAGAGACAAGACATGTCAATGATGGCTGATTTACCAAAACTGGAGAGTTCAAAATCTGGTGCAGCTGAGCATGGTAGACAATCAGCTTTAACTTCAACAAAAAAAAAACTGGAAGCTGATTGCAAAATCTGGTGCAGCTTTGCACAGAAACCACACTCCAGTATTAATAAATCATCCACTGTATTACTTAAAATGCCTGAACAAGGACCCTAATGGCAGGATTACCAGGTATTATAAAAGCTATAGATTAAAAAATATATATAAATCATCTTTAACATGACATAGTTATTTCTGTGAGATTTTAGTAACTGGATTTAAATCAGCTTTAACTGAATTTGAGCAAATTTTAAGTTTTATTTTTTTGTAACTAATAATAAAATAAGTATTTGTTCTTTCTAAGTAAATATATTTATAATCATATACAGAGCTTGCTCTAGTTGTATTTTTTACATTTTTTTTAGGCCTGTTGTTCTGTATTACAGACAAATACTAAAATGTTATTTAAAATTGCGACTGGTACCTTGCTTCAGATTGCTCGAACCAGCTAGTACCGCTACCAATGGCTATTCACAAAATACCCTATTAAATCTGCTGACCCCATATATGACGCCTGACATAGTCTCATTGTTTTCGGAATGCTACAAAGCGGAATTTTGCCTAAGCATTGACTACAGAAAGAAAATTCTCCAATAAAGCGTGACAGCCTGTGTAGGTCTCTTTTGCTGAGTAAACTACTTTATGTAATGGGTACAACTAGCTTGCTGTATAACTGCCCTGTTCATACACAGAAGTATATAAGGGATCCCAAAGCTACTGTCAAAACAGTGTTCAGTCAACGCGTGCTCTAACAGCAAAACAGCCAAGATGGGAAAGGTAATATATTTCGCCTTGCTTTGTCTCAGATTTACTACTTTATTACTAAAAGGACAACTTTATTTAAAGTTTTTTTTTAAAACTTGAAACAGTTCTAGCATAAAGACAGATACTTATAATATGTCACAGTTTATATATTTCACCGACAGCGAGCACAGATGCCTTAATTTGGATCTAGGGTAACAGATAAACCTACAGTATCAACATTGCCCCTGCATGATATTAGTAAAGAAAAATGAAAAAAAAAATGTTTTCTGTAATAACCAGATTATGGTATTGAGCCAGTGACCAACCATGCAAACAATGATAAGGCACAAAATGGTGTTCTGCAAAATAATCCTGGAGGACTGACAACAAGAGACTCTTCAGGTACAACCTCTGATTGGCCAAGCACTCTCTTGATGTCAGATCCTCTGCATAGTAAAAGACCTCACCAGGCATTAAACCAGTGCAAGATTTCAGCTATTACAGTCAAATGTATGGTTTTAGTGTATTTTATTAACTCAGTTATCTTGAGCATTCAGATATTAAATAATTATGGATTAATTTTCACTGTGTTTAAACTAACCAGAATGTAAAATGTCTTCACATAGGTAACAGAATCAAAATGTTAAGATATATGTTATTTAAAGGCTTAAACCTCAGATATTAGGCAATACACTGACAAGAATGCAATTTAGTGTTCCTCATCTGTGTTAGAGCAGTAATTTTCACCAACGTAAATGTTGCTTTCAGGTCTCATTAGCCCTTACTGCTGAATATTTTTGTCAATAGCAAGTCAGGTCATAGGCAAGTAATGAGAGGCAGAAAGAGTGGCGGCACCATACGGGATTAAAAACAGATGCTTTATTTCACGACCATAAAAAGTACAACATGACCCCACAGTTCACAATGGTTAAACCATTGTGAACCGTGGGGTCATGTTTTTTTTAAGGATATGAAATAAAGCATCTGTTTTTATCCCCGGAGGTGCCACCTCTCTGTTTCTTCCTCTAATGCTATCTGGCTGGCGGACCAGGCAGGCACCCGGGATTATACAACATTGTTGGGATCTTGGTGAAGTGCCTTGGAGCGGTGTGTACCTAGTATAGCTCTACATTGGCAAGTAATGTTCATTGTAGCTCAGTGAATTGCGCCTACTACACATTCATTTCCCACAGAATGTGTGTTAGTTTACATATTGCACCAGCTAAGGATTTACTAACAATATTCATTACTGCACAGCAAAAAAAATGAATCCAGGAACCATTATAGAATTTGGTTGTAAATAAAATGCAGTTATCCTAATACCTGAGAAAAGTACTTCAGAAATGTAAAAAGTCAGACAGACAAGCTTTTTAACTAAACAGCACAATACCTAATAAACAGATGTGTTAATTAGAATGATTAATCTATTAAATACAAAAAAAAAATGACAATTTTGCTGAAAATGATGGTGCTATGATTTATTTCAATGTAGCTAACAAAAAAAAAAGATCTTTTTTGATCAATGTTTTTGTTTACAAATTTTAGATCATCTTCTACGAGGACAGGAACTTCCAGGGCCGCTCTTATGAGTGCAGCTCTGACTGTTCTGACCTCCACTCTTACTTCAATCGCTGCAACTCCATCCGTGTTGAAAATGGAAACTGGATGCTTTATGAGCACCCCAACTACACCGGACATCAGTATTTCCTGAGGAGGGGAGAGTATCCTGACTTCCAGCAATGGTTGGGATTCAATGACTCCATCAGATCTTGCCGCATCATCCCTCAGGTGTGTCTCCTTCTGATAATTAGATAAATCTACTTACCAAATGGACAAAAAAGTTAAAAAAAAAATTTGTAGTTTCTTGAATGCTAGCAGAGTGCATATATTGTGATTTCCAATTTCACAAGGGGCACAGAGTTGTTGAGTTGTGCAGTAATTTATTTATTTATGCAGGTAGAAATAGCATTTAGGTTTACATAATGTATATTATACACATTTCAGAAATATCTATACAATTGCTATGAATGCAATTGGTAGTCTTTATTACTTGAAGAATTGTCCTAAGGATAGAGTTTAGAAAGACAGAAAGGAGCTCAATGATTTTGTTATTGAGCCTTATCACAAATGTTAGTAGGCCTGCCCCCTCTGGAAAATGGTTCTTTTTACCATTCCGTTAAAACCTACTTACGGTGCTACAATAGTGTGTGTTGAAGTAGACAGGAAGAGGAAACTAATGGCGCATACACACAACCGGTTTTGCTGGCGGACTTCCATTCAAGTGGTCTTGCCTACACACAGTCAAACCAATGCCCGACCAATGTCCAACCGTCCAGAACGCGGTGACGTACAACACGTACGACAGGACTAGAAAAAGGACGTTCATTAGCCAGTAGCCAATAGCTTACGTCTTGTACTTGCTTCAGAGCATGCGTCGTTTTTTTTGTCTGTTGGAACAGCATACAGACGGCATACAGACGAGCGGTTTTCCCGATAGGAATGGGTTCCATCGGAAAGATTTAAGACAAGTTCTATTTCTAGGTCCACCAGAATTTTCAAAAAAGAAGGTCTGATGAGGCCTACACACGACCGGATTATACAATGAAAAGACTTTTTCTATCGGACATTCCGCGTGTGTGTACGCTGCATAAGTGTAAAGCGAAGTCAGAGAAGCCTTTGTTCATCACGTGTTGTTATGCATCTTGCACAGCAGGAAAAAAATACAGTACATGGACATAAGATCAATTATAATTTTAAAAATGATCAATTTCCACCTATACCCTGGCATTTAGGTACACTGGAAAAATATCTTCATCTTGCATTTTTGTGCATTGTATTGCATTTTTCAATTCAATTGATAGTTCAGTGGAGTTTCCATTAAAAGAAATTATCACTATCGTCATATGTTAGTATTTCTCAAATGCTGGTCAGCAATGTACAACTAACTTTTGGTTAAAATCACTGCAGTGTCTTCATATGTGCTTTCCATTAATAATGACCCCAAATTGATGGATCTGTTGATCTTCAAAAAAGCTAACATCATCTCCTCCAAAATGTTTCTGGAGCCAATAGATGCAGACATAACCTGCTGATTAAATCTGTACTGTTCAACTAGAGCCTGTAATTGGTATTTAAGACCAAAGTACAAATGTTCTTTAACATGAAAGCCCTATAAAGAATCATGGGTTTTGACTTGAACAAAAGATACATAAACACTATAAAAAAGGGCTTCATTGGCCCAACAAAATTACAACACAGTACACAAGTCTTAACATTTTTTTCTCACAAAGCAGATAAGTTAGAACAGTAATTCAAAGTTATTGAATCTTTTCTCCACAAGATACTAAATAAATATTTTGTTTTAGTATTTGAAAGTAAATATCCTCAGTTTTTCAAAAATTACTTTGAATGTAAACTATATGATTCTTTTATATTCTAGCAACGTGGTTCCTTCAGAATAAGGATCTATGAAAGGGAAGACTTCAGAGGCGAGAGCATGGAGTTTTTAGATGACTGTCCTTCTGTCCATGAGCATTTCAATTATCATGACATCTACTCTTGCAACGTCTTGGATGGCCATTGGATCTTCTATGAGCTGCCCAACTACAGAGGTCGCCAGTACTACCTGAGACCAGGAGAGTATAGGAGATACACTGACTGGGGTTCTGTCAATGCCAGAGTTGGCTCCTTCAGACGTGTTAGAGAAAACAATTAAACTGAGTTTGAGCAAATTATTTAAATAAAAATATGGTCATTTAAAAATCTACAGTGATTTATTTTGAATATTGAGTAATGCATAATTTAATTGCTTTACTGGGAAACAAAGGGAGGAATCTTGTTCGGGTGTTTATGTATACATAGGACTTTTATCACAAAACGTAAAAGAAGCACTGGTCATAGAATTGAATAAGCTAAAGTGAAAAACCTGAAAACTGTCAACAAGACATTGCCAGTAATTCTAAAACACTATGCATATTCATAATACATAGAAAATATCCATATACAGTGCCTTGAAAAAGTATTCATACCCCTTGAAATTTTCCACATTTTGTCATGTTACAACCAAAAACGTAAATGTATTTTATTGGGATTTTATGTGATAGACCAAGTGAAGTGAAGTGGAAGGAAAATAATAAATGGTTTTCAAATTTTTATACAAATAAATATCTGAAAAGTGTGGCGTACATTTGTATTCAGCCCCCTTTACCCTGATACCCCTAATAAAAATCTAGTGGAACCAATTGCCTTTAGAAGTAACCTAATTAGTAAATAGAGTCCACCTGTGTGTAATTTAATCTCAGTATAAATACAGCTGTTATTTGAAGCCCTCAGAGGTTTGTTAGAGAACCTTAGTGAACAAACAGCATCATGAAGGCCAAGGAACACCCCAGACAGGTCAAGGATAAAGTTGTGGAGAAGTTTAAAGCAGGGTTAGGGTATAAAAAAATATCCCAAGCTTTAAACATCTCACGGAGCACTGTTCAATCCACCATCCAAAAATGGAAAAAGTATGGAACAACTGCAAACCTACCAAGACATGGTCATCCACCTAAACTGACAGACCAGGCAAGGAGAGCATTAATTTGAGAAGCAGCCAAGAGGCCCATGGTAACTCTGGAGGAGCTGCAGAGATCCACACCTCAGGTGGGAGAATCTGTCCACAGGACAACTATTAGTCGCACACTCCACAAATCTGGCCTTTATGGAAGAGTGGCAAGAAGAAAGCCATTGTTGAAAGAAAGCCATATGAAGTTGTGTTTGCAGTTTGCGGGAAGCCATGTGGGGGACGCAGCAAACATTTGGAAGAAGGTGCTCTTCTCAGATGGGACCAAAATTGAACTTTTTGGCCTGAAAGCAAAACGATATGTGTGGTGGAAAACTAACACTGCACATCATCCTGAACACACCATCCCTACCGTGAAACATGGTGGTGGCAGTATCATGATGTGGGGATGCTTTTCTTCAGCAGGGACAGGGAAGCTGGTCAAAGTTGATGGGAAGATGGACGGAGCCAAATACAGGTCAATCTTAGAAGAAAACCTGTTAGAGTCTGCAAAAGACTTGAGACTGGGACAGAGGTTCACCTTCCAGCAGGACAACGATCCTAAACATACAGCCAAAGATACAATGGAATGGTTTAGATGAAAGCATATTCTTGTGTTAGAATGGCCCAGTCAAAGTCCAGACCTAAATCCAATTGAGAATCTGTGGCAAGACTTAAAATTTGCTGTTCACAGGTGCTCTCCATCCAATCTGACAGAGCTTGAGCTATTATGCAAAGAAGAATGGGCAAAAATTTTACTCTCTAGATGTGCAAAGCTGTTAGAGACATACCCAAAACGACTTGCAGCTGTAATTGCAGTGGAAGGTGGTTCTACAAAGTATTGACTCAATACATCAATACAAATGCACACCACACTTTTCACATATTTATATGTAAAAAAATAGAAAACCATGTATCATTTTGCTTCCACTTTACAATTATGTGCTACTTTGTGTTGGTCTATCACATAAAATCGCAATAAAATACATTTAAATTTTTGGTTGTAACATGAAAAAATGTGGAAAATTTCAAGGGGTGTGAATACTTTTTCAAGGCACTGTATGTTTTAGTGCAAATACAACTTTAAATTTAGCCTACTTTAACAGTTATAAAATGTACCTTGGCAGAACTATGCAGGTGTGTTGTTGAAGTCTTGCTTCCATATATTTCAAATACATCCTCCACTGGCAAGCTATGCTGTTAAATATTAAGCAAGTTATTTTAACTGGTAAGTTTGTGACAACAGTATATTTAAAGCAGTATCAGATATATTTTTCCATTTTAAGCATGCATACAAAATGGTGTAACACTTATTGTTATTCATTGCCACTCAAGGAGCTCACAATACAGAACTCTTCCTGTCTATGTCTCCCCTTTCCACAGAGAGGCTAATCCCTTTCTGTTCAAGCATCTTTCAGATTCAGCATCTATTTTCTCAACTAAAGCCTTGTACACACTGCTAGTTTTTTTTCGTCCAACAAAATAAACTGACAGCTCTGGTCGAAGCCTCTGTACTATTAATCCAGTGTTAGTACAGCAATCTCTCCTGCTGTACTATTGTCTTTTAACAGGGGGACAGACCCCCCCGCCCCCCCGCCAGAACACTCCGGTCAGTGATCGGGAGCTAGTCGGCTGCTGGTTTTCCAGCATGCTCGTCCGACAGAAGCCAGCCGAACGGCTGCCTTTCATTGGACCGGCTGCCATACACATGGGCCGAATGTCAGCCAGTTTTTATTGAATCGCCCAATGTCGCCCAACATTCAGGTCGTGTGTACTAGGTTTAAAGCGGAGTTAAACTCAAAAGTGGAAGCTTCGCTTGTTTGCTTTCTCCCCCCCCCTCCGGTGCCACATTTGGCACATTTCAGGGGGGAATGGGTACCTGCTTTTAAAAGGTACCCCCTCCCCACTCTGGGAGACCTGGCTGCGGCGAGATCCCCCGGAAGTTTGCCCCCACCTCCTTCCTCTGCCGCCAGGCCAGTTAGAAAGTGCAGGCTTTACTGCCGGTCTCCCTTACTACGAATGGCGGCGGCAGCACCTGAGAGCCAACTGATGGACTTGTGTCTTTTTTCAACCTGACTAACTATGTAATTGAAAAATCAGCTGGGGTGCCGGCATTGCAGGATCCCTGGACAGGAAGTGTCCTAATATTGAAAGTCACCAACTACAGTATTTGTAGCTGCAGTCTTGATTTTTGGAGGAGAGGAAGATGCACTGACAGAAAAAGATAAGCCACAAATCAATGCGATCACTCAGTAAATTTTTTATTCTGTGAAAAAAGAACCAAAAAACTCATCCCCGGCAAGAGACTGCCCCTCTATAACATGCATCATTACGGGCTTAGTCATAGAGATGAGGAAGGTCAGAAGGAGGAAATATTAAATACGATGAACAATTCAATATTCAGTTAAATAATTAAGTAAACTTAAAGAAATCATACTACTTATTGCATATAAAAAATAAAACAGTGATACAGGAAAGCAATTTTCCATAATAATGTGTTACATCCCACTCACAATTCATTCTTTTTGGAATTAAAGTGTCCAATCCAAAAGACTTCTTGTTGACTAAGCAAGAAAACCCTTTCTTCTCCCCTATTTAGACAATCCACTCTTTCTATGATCTGAACTCTGAAAATGTCTATATTAGGCCCATGTCTACAAAATGCTCAGCTACATGTGTATTTTTGTTTGTCTGTATGTTGTATCAGGTTGTCTCAGACAAATAAGAGACATAGTTGAGGAAACACTCAACCAGTGACATTACAATCTAATGCCCTGTACACACGGTCGGACATTGATCGGACATTCCGACAACAAAATCCATGGATTTTTTCCGACGGATGTTGGCTCAAACTTGTCTTGCATACACACGGTCACACAAAGTTGTCGGAAAATCCGATTGTTCTAAATGCGGTGACATAAAACACGTACGTCAGGACTATAAACGGGGCAGTAGCCAATAGCTTTCGTCTCTTAATTTATTCTGGCACTTTGTGCATCGGATTTGTGTACACACGATCGGAATTTCCGACAACGGATTTTGTTGTCTGAAAATTTTATAGCAAGCTCTCAAACTTTGTTTGTCGGAAATTCCGATGGAAAATGTGTGATGGAGCCCACACAAGGTCGGAATTTCTGACAACAAGGTCCTATCACACATTTTCCGTCGGAAAATCTGACCGTGTGTACAGGGCATTACAGTTTAATGCCATCAAACAGAATGTGCACGGGCACATAGGAGGAGTTTTCATACTGTAATGAGCTGTCCTATGAGGCTGCAGGGCTCCTGACCCTCTGCCTGCACGGTTCTGATTTGCCCTGTGCTGATCACATGCACTCTCCCAAGGAAAAAAAACCTCTCTAGCAATACACACCAAACTGAGCAGGTGCAACCTGACTCCAAGGGCTCTGTCTTATCCAGACTTGTCCAGGGGGGCAGTACAGGAAGGGGAGGATTGATGCATATAGAATCAAACAGCCTTTTTACACAATGCAGAGGATTAACCCCTTAGGTTCCACAGTGAATATAGCAAGCATGCTTTAATGCATATACAGACTGATTTTACTGTTGTGGGTTTAGTAACACTTTAAGATGCTTGGAGGCACATATAGAATGTAGCAAGAATGTGTATGGTACTGTATTTATTATGCTAAATAAAAAAACGGACTAAACCAACTGATGTCATTGGTGTATATCCTGTTTCCCCGAAAATAAGACCTAGCATGATTGTCAGTGATGGCTGCAATATAAGCCCTACCCCCCAAATAAGCCCTACCCTGTTTCCCCCGAAAATAAGCCCTACCCTGAAAATAAGACCTACAAGGACTTTAACTAGGGCTTATTTGGGGGGTAGGGCTTATATTTCAGCCATCACCGACAATCACGATAGGTCTTATTTTCGGGGAAACAGGGTAGCTTCTCCTTTTTTATGAGTTATTTTTCTGTACATGCAGTGTGTTTAAAGGAATAACAGATTTGGAAATTTGCATGCATTGCAGAGAAATATGAAATATGTTTTTCTTTATTTTGCCTTGTTTTAATATAAAATTCACGTATTTTTCTTACCATTAGCGTTCCTGCAAAAGAAGATAGAATCATAGCTTCTCTTTCCATCCGGTTAGGGTATTTATGTTGATTTAGTGCTAGCTTGCTATGAAAGAAAATATACTTTAGTTTACTGTTACCAATACTGGGTACTTATGCAGTAACTTAGGTGCATTTTTGAAAAGTGAAACCACACATGTAGATATACTGTGCTTGCATAGAGCACTACATGCCATTACATCAACAACCCAAATTTTAAACTTTTTTGTATCCATGTCCTGACTGAACCCATGAAAGCTATACCTAAACCCCTTCAACAAGCCTGTTTTACCTGCCATTGTTAAAAAACAAGAAAAAACCCCACAAACTTAAAATCTATTTTGTTTTATCTCTATTTTAAAACAATAAGTCCTAAGGCTGGCCATACAAGGTTCGAACCGTTAATGGGTAAGCTGAATATAACAAGTTGATCAATCAATCAACTTGGGTACAATCAGCCTGACGGATTCTTTTGCAATTATCGCTAGCGGCTGCTATAGCTCAGTTTCCTTGTGTAGCTATGTGTCTGGTCTCCTTGCCGCTGATTCCTGACAGGCGGCTTATGCCCGCCTGCCCCCGCTCCCCCCACCAGAAGACAATTGCTTATTCCCCTGTCAGCACTGTCTGTGTTGATGGGGGAATTGTGCAATTTTTTTTTCCTGCAACCCTTGGTTGAAGGAAAGAAATCCACACCGTGTATGCCTGGCCTAACTGTTGTTCCTTTTACAGCAGAAGAGGGCAGCTAAAGTGAATTATACCAAAACAAATATGGGAGTGGCCATTGCACACTTCGAACTTTTAACATTTTTCCTTGTCTAGCTTGCTTTTTATATTGTTAGTAGGATAGTAATCAAAACTACAGAAATTGAACCAAACCAAACCAAATGTCTGTTGAGACACAGTCAGTACTATACTGATCCTGTCAAAAACACAGAACAAATAGAAACTGGAACAGGTAAAGCTGAATATAAATTGTTGGTATTGTGAATTGTATTGTATTATAAATTGTAAATTGCAATAGAGTGCAGGGGCTCTGGTAAGCCTGCTCTAAACAAAAGCGGGGTGCCCCTTATGGAGGGGACCCAAAGTTGAAAATCTGTATGTACAAAGTCTAAAGTTAACACAAAACAAACAGTCTAGAAGTGCAAAATCTTTTAATAACGATATCCATTTATAAGACAACAAAAAAACATCCAAAGTGTTTTCGGGACTTAAAGATTTCCCCCTTCTTGAGGGCTTAAAAATAGTTGTAAGCATATAAAATCTTATATTGGGAAATAGTGGAGCATCAAACATCAAAAACAAATGGGACTTATAAGGTGCCCTTACATGTATAAGACATTAACTGACATCAAAATGTCTTATGATTTTATTTATAATAGCATAAACAAATGATCAATAAATCTATAAGGTGTGTGACATACAGGCCACCGATGGCCAGTGCAATATCACAAAACAATACATTTTATGACAGATAAAATTATTATTTCATAGTCTGCCAATCTCACCCATACCGTCAAGCATATTTTTTCTATATTTGTCCTTTACACAAAGGATATCTCTCAGAGTCTTTCATGCTAATGAGAGTGCTTCATGGGTTCGAAAAACCCACTTCCTCAGGTTGTGAGAAGAACCATCAAAAGCATGGATCTATATTAAGACATCTTATTATTTTGCAGTTTTCTACAGATTTTTCCAATGTATACCCAATTATACAATATTAGCTTTTGGATGATTGGATAAGGAACTTGGGGACCATCACCACACCTCCCCCCTCAGGAAGTGGCCTGGTTATGAAAGAGTGAGGAGCTGCACCAGAGAGCTCAGGTCCGAATCTTATCTTTAATAGCAGCCTGTCCCCTCACTAGCCCCATGACAAGAAAGAGCACATTCAGGGGTCTGGTGACTACTCCCAAATCAGCTTTTCACTGTCTGATTGGTGGGCTACCACAACACTCCACTCTGCGGCCTACTACTTAAAACCACTTCAGCCCCGGAAGGATCTGCCCCCTTTCTGACCAGAGCCCTTTTTGGGATTGGGCACTGCGTCACTTTAACTAACAATTGTGCGGTCGTGCGACGTGGCTCCCAAACAGAATTGACGTCCTTTTTTTCCCCACAATTAGAGCTTTCTTTTGGTAGTATTTGATCACCTCTGCAGTTTTTATTTTTTGCGCTATAAACAAAAAAAGAGCGTCAATTTTGAAAAAAAAGCAATATTTTTTACTTTTTTCTATAATAAACATCCCCAAAAAATATATAAAAAAAATTTTGTTTCCTTAGTTTAGGCCAATACATATTATTCTACATATTTTTGGTAAAAAATAAATCACAATAAGCATTTATTGATTTTTTTTTACTAGTAATGGCGACGATCAGCAATTTTTATCATGACTGCGACATTATGGTGGACACATCGGACACTTTTGTTGCTATTTTGGGACCATTCACATTTATACAGCAATCAGTGCGATTAAAAATGCATTGATTACTGTGCAAATGTGACTGGCAGTGAAGAGGTTAACCAGGAGGGGGTGCTGCAGGGGTTAAGTGTGTCCTAGGCAGTGATTCTAACTGTGGGGGGATGTGCTATGTGTGACACGACACTGATCACCGCTCCGATTACAGGGAGCTGTGATCAGTGTAAGTGTCACTAGACAGAATGGGGAAATGCTTGTTTACATCAGCATTTCCCCGTTCTTCCTCTCCGTGAGACGATCGCGGGTATCCCCGCGAACATCGAATCCTCGGGACCCGCGGACGACTCAAGGAGCTCCCGGCGCGCCTGCTATCCGGACCCCGCGGGATCACTTACAGTTACATGATTTCACGCAGCAGAGCCAACCTGCCACAGTAAAACTGCGGCGGCTGATCCGCAAGCAGTTAAGGTGACCAGATTTTTAAATTAAATCTAGGGACATATTTTTTTTTTTACTAGTAATGGTTAATTGGCAATTAGTAACTTATAGCGGGACTGCAAAATCTCTAAGTGTATCACATGACACTAAAACAGTAAAGGTGAATAAGGTGATTTCGCGCAAATTGCTGTACATAAATATACTAAATAAACAATTAATAATGCATAAAATGCGATAAATAAACGTGTCTAAAACATCTACATAAAGTGACAATATTTAATATGTAATATTGCATACATCAACCATATAAATGATAATAATGAATCTTGCAGTGAATACTAGAAGAGTGTCCTGATATAAAATCATGTGAAAAAATGCCAATAAAAATGGCGTAACACCTTCCGTGAAAAATAGGATAAAACTATAAGGTAAAGAATAATAGAAAATCAAAAACTAAATCCGTGTTATAGTGTTATTAAATGTTCAAGTCCTCTTTAAGTGAACAAATAGGTGGGTATAGTTCTGTAGTTATCAGGGTTGCAACTAAAAACACTCACATGAGTGTAGACAAATGGGCTGCACACCCCATAAACTACATAAAAAACTACGAAAACCCCCTATCGGGGCTTTAAAGCAGCCAATGAAATGCAGTGTAGATAATTGAAAAAGTTGATTTTTTTGATTTTTTTGGTACAAAAAGTATAAATAACGTATTAAAAATGGCTAAATGAATTCTGACTGTTAGAGTCAGGACATGAACTGGATATAGCATAAAATTGCAGCGGATTATGCCCGTAATTAGAAACAATGCAAAATACAGTGTATTATAGGACAAGCAAAGTTTCCTCAAGTGTTGAATCCTTAAAATTGATAACAACAGACAATGCCTATGAATAGGAGCAATATACAATACAGTATATGTAGGACAACGAGAGTTGTATGTATAAATCCTGATGCGTTTCGACCCTTGCTGGGTCTTCTTGAGAGGATGGCTGTCCACTGTGGAAAAGTCAACATATATCAAACATAGCATAGGATACAACAATAACAAGCCTATATATATACCATGTAACGTATCTGTATAGGATATATAATTACCTATCACAGGGTTCCTGGCAATTTGGAATGTTTAAGGTAGTGCGATTCCTCCTATGTTCCCTTGGCATATCCCCAAGGCATATTTGGTCCACCGCCCGTTCCCTGGGGAGTTGGCCTGACACGGCGCAACGATTCTCTCCAAAATCACAATAGTAAAGAGGTACCTCAGTGTGAGATGGGGGACAAAATAGAGAAACCTCCAATAGTGCAATATGTCGGGGCTAAAATATGTTTATTAAAATAAAGCAAAGTGGACTCTTACACAAAAGCATTAAAAACAACACAGGGAACAAATTTGGCGTTGTTCCTCGCCTTCTCACGTCACTACCGATTGCGGCTCTCCTGGCCAATCCCTGCGCGTTACGTTGCCTCTCGCAACTTCATATGGGGAACCGGATTGGCTACTGAGCCATGCCTTTAATAGTATATAACCAGAAATGGTTTGGCGGCCATTTTTTCGAAGTCCGCGATGTATAAACATCGCGGCTATTTTTTGAACTTACTATAGAGAGGTATTGCGGTCTTTCTATTCCTTGACTCATGTGATTTTGGTCGGCCATTTTTCTTATAGTCTAGTGTCCGCAGTGTAGGTGTAATAGACCAAACTTGAATTTAAAAAACATTTTTTTTTTTTAAATTAACATTGTGCTATTCGATGTTGTTAAATTAAAAACCATGTTGGAATAGGTGATCGATCTAGTCGCACAACATCTGTTTGGTGAGGAAGCATATAAATATAAACAGTATAACATATCGCTAATGGTGTATCTATCCAGTTATCATCATAAAAATATAGAGAATGTAGCCATTGCTTTACAGAACCAGAATGACTTCTAAATTCTTGGAGGGTTGAAGTGTAATGTTAAAATCAAAATAAATGAAAAGAAAAAGAAAAAGAAAAAAGAAAAAAGAAAATGGAAATAAAAATGAAAATAAAAATAAAAATAAACTTGAAAATAAAAATGAAAATAAAAATAAAATTAAACATCAAAATAAAAATAAATACAGTAATAGATCAATGTATCAATCCACAGTTTGAAAATCAATTTAAAATTATTAAGAAGACAGTTAAGGTCGAATTCCACATTCATCCCCCCCAGGTGTTAATGTACGCATGGTGTATATCCATTTAGATTCCTTCTGACTAAGGGCTCTTTCACACGGGGCGGATCCGTGATGATCCACCCCGTGAACATCCGCTTGCTCAGCGAGGATCTCTCCGCCGATCCCCGCTGAGCAGGAAGATGACAGGTCCATCGCTGCACACTGTGCAGCGACGGACCTGTCAGAGCGCCTCTCTCCCCTATGGGGGATCGGATGATGACAGACCGTAGAGTCTGTCGTCACCCGATCCGATCCGAAAACGGATGGAAAAGTAGGTTTTTCCTCCACTACACTTTTTCGGATCGGAGCGTGTCGGATGTCAGCGCAGATGTCACCGCTGACATCTGATGCTCCATAGACCTCCATGGAGTGTCCGTTCAGGTCCACCTAAAAAACTGACAGGTGGACCTGAACGGATCGGCCGTGTGAAAGAGGCCTAATTGTCCTGATTTTGTGACTCCCTCTCCATGCCTTTTTGTATTTTTCTATACCCCAAAATTGTAGTTGTGAAGGATCTTTATTATGTTTCAGTGCAAAATGCTTCGACACATTGTGTTTGGGGAAGCCATTCTGTATGTTTTGCACATGTTCTTGTATCCTTACTTTCAATGCTCTCTTAGTTCTTCCAACGTATTGCAAATTGCAACTGCATTGGAGTACATACACCACTCCTTCAGTGTGGCAATTTATAAAATCATGGATGGTATGTAATTGGCCCGTATTGGTGGCCACAAATTTGGTTCTTTTACCCTGAATTTTTTTTGCATGGCGACAGGCATAGCAGTTCTTACATGGGTAAAATCCTTTCCCATCAAAGAACGTGAATGTTGATTTTATCGGTGGTTGTACTACTGATTTTATAATGAGGTCTTTGATTGTAGGTGCTCTTTTGTACACGATATTAGGACGCTCTTGCAAAATCTTTTTCAGGTCCTTATCATTGGACATCCTTATATTGGACATTATAGTCCAATATCAGATATGGTGCCTCCAATTTTTTTTTCTTTTCAGGTTTATTTTGTAACATTTTGGTTCTCTCTATCTCCTCAATATGTTGTATTTGATTCTTAATCCATGAGTCTTTATATCCCTTGGCTTTGAATCTTTCACCAATTATTAAGGCTTGAGATTTATAATCTTCATTCCTCGTACAATTCTGTCTAAGTCGAGTTAATTGTCCCTTCGGTATATTGTATAACCACGGTTTAAAATGACAGCTATCTATGGACAAGTAGCTGTTTGCATCAACATTCTTAAAGAAGGTTTTCGTAATTAGTTTGTCTTCCCCTATGCTTATGTTCAAATCAAGGAAATCCACAGATTTCTCATCTATCTTCCACACCAATTTAATATTTTTCTCATTATTATTCAGATTAGTCAGGAAGGATTCCAAAGTGTCTCTACCCCCATACCAGACTATTATCAAATCATCTATAAATCTCTTATATAGGGTGAGTTCAATCGGGGTGTCTGTGTATATCGCTGTTTCTTCCCATTCTGCCATATAGGCATTAGCCACTCCCGGTGCAAATTTTGCACCCATAGCAATTCCTATTGCTTGTTTATAATAGTTTTGGTCATGCCAAAAGTAATTACATTTCAGGCAGAAGTCAAGGCATTGATGATGTATTTTCTTTGTTTACATGGTAAAGTGCTATGATGCCTAAGAAGCCATTTATTGGCAGAGCAGGCTTCATGATATGCCACAATCGTATATAACGATGTCATATCTGCTGTTGCTAAAATGGTCCTTCCCTCTAATACAGGTACATTTTCCAGTAATTCTAGGACATGTTTGGTGTCCTTGAGATAGGCTCAGGTTTGTTGTATTGCTGGTTGAATGAAGTAGTCTATATACTGTCCCATTCTAGATGTTAGGGAATCAATCCCATTAACGATGGGTCTACCTGGTGGATTTTCCATGCATTTATGAATTTTTGGGACCGTATATATTATTGGGATTCGACAAGACTCTAGAATTAAATATTTTGATTCTTTGGTGTTCAGGATTTCTTTTTTTATTCCCAAGTCAATAAGGAGTTCCAGCTCTTTCTTATATTTGACTGTAGGATTGCCTAATAATCTTATGTAGGTTTTTTCATCCGATAGTTGTCTTTTTAATTCACTCAAATATTGTTCCTTGGATTGTAGAACCACTGCTCCTCCCTTGTCCGCTGGTCGTATTATGATATCCTTTCTTTCTCTGAGTAGTTTGATTCCATTTTTTATATGAATCGGATCCAATGATTTTTTTGAGTTTTAGAGACACCAAGTCTTGTAAAACAAGTTTTTTGAAAACATCTATGTGTTGATTATCCGATATCTGTGGGTTATCCACCGAATTGTTGCGTAATGTACTATGCACCATCCTAGATGTAGTACTTCACGCTGTGTTTTCAGATTGAAGGGGATTATTCATGATACTTTTTTTGATGTTGATTTTCCTGATGTATTTCTGTATACCTATGAAGGTATCAAATTTATTAATATTTTTAGTTGGCGCATGTTTTAATCCCTTATCTAATACGGCTAGTTCGTCAACTGTAATGGATCTTCCACTCAAGTTGACTATGTTTTCTCCCACTATTCTCTTTTTCGCTTGGAGTCTCTTTCCCGCTCTGTGGCCTCTCTTTGTTCTGTACTGTCTATTGTTCTTTCGTCTTGGGCCTTTCTCCTGGGGGATCGATTTGGGTCCTGTGGTGGTCTCCAAGGAGAGTAATCTCTCCTTTCTCTGTCTAAAAAAGGACGCTGTGTATTATGGTTGTATTGGTTTCAATATTGTCGTTGATCATTCTGTTGATCTTGATAATCCCTAATAGGATCAAACCTATTATAGATGGGTATTGGTGTTCTAATCTGTCCTCTATACTGGTCTTGTTGTTGAGGGTACCCTCTATGGCAATCCTGTTGGTAAGGGGAACCTCTATAATAGTCTTGTTGGTAAGGAGGTCCTCTATATTCACCATGATTTCTATCATTGTATTGCCAGTTGTTGTTGGGTTTTTTTAAATGTTTCTTGAAGGGTTTTTTTTTTATTGGCATTTTTTCACATGATTTTATATCAGGACACTCTTCTAGTATTCACTGCATGATTCATTATCATCATTTATATGGTTGATGTAGGCAATATTACATATTGAATATTGTCACTCTATTTAGATGTTTTAGACACGTTTATTTATTTATCACATTTTATGCATTATTAATTGTTTATTTAGTATATTTATGTACAGCAATTTGCGCAAAATCACCTTATTCACCTTTACTGTTTTAGTGTCATGTCATGATACACTTAGAGATTTTGCTGCACTTTGATTGCACTTTTTCATCCTTATTAGTTTTGTGTACTGTTCCTGATTAGCGCAAGAGATTTATTCAAACACTTTACACACTTTTCCCACTTTTGCTGCTATAATGGATGTGTTTACATACATGGAGAGTAGACATATAAATCTAGATGAGGTATTTAACCCACAGAACCATACAATACTGATTTAGAGAGCTTAATGAGGAAACTAGGGCACCATATGGAAAAGAAAGTTAACCTATGGTGGGATATGAATACATTTGAGAGATATATAAGAGAAAACATTGTCCCTAGACGCCTAAGATGGGAAGTACCACCCATTGATGGCTTAATGAACAAAGAATTGATGGGAGAATGGTTTGAATTCTTCAATAGTAAAAGTTTGGAATGTCTCACATTTCTATTGGAAAGAAAACAGAAAAAAACAAACAAAATTTGAACAACAAATTGAAGAGATCAAATTTAAATTGGAACCGTGTAAGGAATCCCAAGATTTTAAGAAATTTGCGACACAACTTAATAAAGATTTGATAGCTAAAGACCTAGAGGTCCAACAACGGAAAATGAAGAAATATCAACGTGATATGTCGGGTTATGAAACGGACCATGTTTTTAAGTCGCATAATAAAATAGAAGAAACACAACCAAGTTCAACATACTCCCCACCAGATAAGGAAGTGAAAATACAAGATCCTACCACGTCCCATATATAAAACCCCCCGAGATGGGAAGATAGAGAAACGTACAGGGACACTACTAGGCCCCAATATGACCAACGAGATGTTATTATTATGGACAACAGATGAACCAACGGAACCATGACCAACAAGGTAGTAACTATTTTGGACAACAGATGAACCAACGGAACTATGAAAACTCGGGATATCAAACCCCAAAAAATAGGCGAAAAAACCCTTCAAGAAACATTTTGAAAAACCCAACAACAACTGTCAATACAATGATAGAAATCATGGTGAATATAGAGGACCTCATTACCAACAAGACTATTATAGAGGTTCCCCTTACCAACAGGATTACCATAGAGGGTAATCAATGACACCAATACAACCATAATACACAGTGTCGTTTTTTAGACAGAGAAAGGAGAGATTACTCTCCTTGGAGACCACCACATGACCCAAATCGATCCCCCAGGAGAAAGCCCCAAGACGAAAGAACAATAGACAGTCAAGAACAAAGAGAGGCCACAGAGCGGGAAAGAGACTCCAAGCGAAAAAGAGAATAGTGGGAGAAAACGTAGTCAACTTGAGTGGAAGATCCATTACAGTTGACGAACTAGCCGTATTAGATAAGGGCTTAAAACATGCGCCAACTAAAAACCTTAATAAATTTGATACCTTCATGGGTATACAGAAATACATCAGGAAAATCAACATCAAAAAAAAGTATCATGAATGATCCCCTTCAATCTGAAAACACAGCGTGAAGTACTACATCTAGGACGGTGCATAGTACATTACGCAACAATTCGGTGTATAACCCACAGATATCGGATAATCAACACATAGATGTTTTCAAAAAACTAGTTTTACAAGACTTGGAGTCTCTAAATCTCAAAATATCATCGGATCCGATTCATATAAAAAATGGAATCAAACTACTCAGAGAAAGAAAGGATATCATAATACGACCAGCGAACAAGGGAGGAGCAGTGGTTCTACAATCCAAGGAACAATATTTGAGTGAATTAAAAAGACAACTATCGGATGAAAAAACCTACATAAGATTATTAGGCAATCCTACAGTCAAATATAAGAAAGAGCTGGAACTCCTTATTGACTTGGGAATAAAAAAAGAAAGTCTTGTCGAATCCCAATAATATATACGGCCCCAAAAATTCATAAATGCATGGAAAATCCACCAGGTAGACCCATCGTTAATGGGATTGATTCCCTAACATTTAGAATGGGACAGTTTATAGGCTTCTTCATTCAACCAGCAATACAACAAACCCGAGCCTATCTCAAGGACACCAAACATGTCCTAGAATTACTGGAAAATGTACCTGTATTAGAGGGAAGGACCATTTTAGCAACAGCAGATGTGACATCGTTATATACGATTGTGGCACATCATGAAGCCTGCTCTGCCATTAAATGGCTTCTTAGGCATCATAGCACTTTACCATGTAAACAAAGAAAATACATCATCAAATGCCTTGGCTTCTGCCTGAAATGTAATTACTTTTGGCATGACCAAAACTATTATAAACAAGCAATAGGAATTGCTATGGGTGCAAAATTTGCACCGGGAGTGGCTAATGCCTTTATGGCAGAATGGGAAGAAACAGCGATATACACAGACACACCGATTGAACTCACCCTATATAAGAGATTTATAGATGATTTGATAATAGTCTGGTATGGGGGTAGAGACACTTTGGAATCCTTCCTGACTAATCTGAATAATAATGAAAAAAATATTAAATTGGTGTGGAAGATAGATGAGAAATCTGGATTCCCTGGATTTGAACATAAGCATAGAGGAAGACAAACTAATTACGAAAACCTTCTTCAAGAATGTTGATGCAAACAGCTACTTGTCCATAGATAGCTGTCATTTTAAACTGTGACTACAATATACCGAAGGGACAATTAACTCGACAGACAGAATTGTACGAGGAATGAAGATTATAAATTTCAAGCTTTAATAATTGGTGAAAGATTCAAAGCCAAGGGATATAAAGACTCATGGATTAAGAATCAAATACAACATATTGAGGAGATAGAGAGAACCAAAATGTTACAAAATAAACCTGAAAAGAAAATACAATTGGAGGCACCATATCTGATATTGGACTATAATGTCCAATATAAGGATGTAGCCAGAATTATACAGCGTTATTGGCACATCCTTAAAAATGATAAGGACCTGAAAAAGATTTTGCCAGAGCGTCCTAATATCGTGTACAAAAGAGCCCCTCAAATCAAAGACCTCATTGTAAAATCAGTAGTAGAACCACCGATAAAATCAACATTCACGTTATTTGATGGGAAAGGATTTTACCCAGAACTGCTATGCCTGTCGCCATGCAAAAAAATTTCAGGATAAAAGAACCGAATTTGTGGCCACCAATACGGGCCAATTACATACTATCCACGATTTTATAAATTGCCACACTGAAGGAGTGGTGTATGTTCTCCAATGCAGTTTGATTTGCAATATGTTGGAAGAACGAAGAGAGCATTGAAAGTAAGGATACAAGAACATGTGCAAAACATACAGAACGGCTTCCCCAAACACAATGTGTCGAAGCATTTTGCACTGAAATATAATACAGATTCTTCACAACTACAATTTTGGGGTATAGAAAAATACAAAAAGGCATGGAGAGGGAGTCACAAAATCAGGACAATTAGTCAGAAGGAACCTAAATGGATATACACCATGCGTACATTAGCACTTGGGGGATGAATGTGGAATTCAACCTTAACTGTTTTCTTAATAATTTTTAATTGATTTTCAAACTGTGGATTGATACATTGATTGATCTATTACTGTATTTATTTTTATTTTTATGTTTATTTTCATTTTCATTTTCATTTTTATTTTTATTTCCATTTTCATTTTTATTTTTTATTTTTATTTTTATTCATTTTGATTTTAACATTACACTTCAACCCTCCAAGAATTTAGAAGTAATTATGTTTCTGTAAAGCAATGGCTACACTCTCTATATTTTTATGATGATAACTGGATAGATACACCATTAGTGATATGTTGTACTGTTTACATTTATATGCTTCCTCACCAAACAGACGTTGTGCGACTAGATCGATCACCTATCCCAACATGGTTTTTAATTTAACAACATCGAATAGCACAATGTTAATTTAAAAGAAAAAAACAGTTTTTTAAATGTCATCCATTTGTAATGAGCCAATTATTTTATATGCATTTAAAATGCAATTCAAGTTTAGTCTATTACACCTACATTACGGACACTAGACTATAAAAAAATGTCCGACGGGGGCGAATGCGCGGCGTGCAGGATGGCGGACATGCAAGAGGATAGCTCCGGTCCCCGTCTCCTTACCCGCGGCTCTCTTATGAAGCTCACAGACCTTCCCTTTTAAGGAGCGACGAGGCAGACCACTAGACCCTCCCTGGTACTGCATGGGTAAGATCGGCTTCCAAAAAGCGATATACAGAGGCTTTATTCCGCCGCTACCGTCGCGGCCTTCCCACAACATTGATCGCTTCCTATACAGGCCACAATCCGAGGCCCTGCCCCCCATTAATTAAGAACCATCAGAAGAGGAGAAGCGTCACACAGCGGGAGCCTCCCTCCATGCCATCATGGATGCGGAGCGACCCGAAAAGAAGATGAAGACAAGAAGATGTAGACAAGAAGATGAAGAGAAAAAGATGAAGAGAGAAGCGTCACACAGCGGGTGCCTCCCTCCATGCCATCATGGATGCGGAGCGGCCCGAGGAGAAGAAGATAAGAAGACGCCGCGGAGGAGATGCCGGACGAGAACACCGGAGGAAGAACCAGAAGAACCAGAAGAAGAAGAAGATGGAGGAAGAAACCGAAGGAAGATAGAAGAAAGAAGATAGAAGAAAGAAGAAGCATTTAAATAAAGGAATTGTCAAAAACTGTCTCTTGTCATTTTTAACATTTTTGACACTTTTTTAGTGAAATGGTAGGGCTACCCTTACCATTTCACACAGGGGGGCCGGGATCTGGGGGTCCCCTTGTTAAAGGGGGCTTCCAGATTCCGATAAGCCCCCCGCCCGCAGACCCCCACAACCACCGTGCAAGGGTTGTGGGGATGAGGCCCTTGTCCCCATCAACATGGGGACAAGGTGTTTTGGGGGGCCCCATGCCATTTTTTTTCTAAATTTTGGCAGGGGTTCCCCTTAATATCCATACCAGACCTGAAGGGCCTGGTAGGGAATTTAGGGGGACCCCCACGTCATTTTTTTTTTTAATTTTGGTTCGGGGATATTACACTTTTATTGTTTCACTTTAAGCATTATTAAAATCACTGCTCCTGAAAAAACGGCCGTTTTTAAAACTTTTTTTTGCATTGATCCTTGTCCCCTGGGGCAGGACCCAGGTCCCCAAACACTTTTTATGACAATAACTTGCATATAAGCCTTTAAAATTAGCACTTTTGATTATTCATGTTCGTGTCCCATAGACTTTAACGGTGTTCGCGTGTTCGAACAAATTTTTTGCCTGTTCGCAAGTTCTGGTGCGAACGAACAGGGGGGTGTTCGGCTCATCCCTAGTACTAACATTTTGGAGAATAAGTTTTATGAACTGACCCAATATGTGCATGTTCTCAAGGAGGATAACGCCTGTATGAAACATACAATCTCCCAACTCCAGCTACAGCAGGAAGATTTGGAGAACCGTGAAAGACGTCAGAATCTGAGAATTAGAGGGATCCCTGAGGCAGTCAGTGATAAGGAGCTTCGTCCCTATCTTTTGGGCCTGTTTGTTACTCTGGCTCCCCACATCCCAGACATAGATTGGCGCATGGACAGGGCACATAGATCCTTGGCCCCAAAACCCCCTCCCAATGCTAACCCCAGAGATGTTATTGTTCGCTTGCACTATTACGAGAGCAAAGAAGCCCTCACAACTGCAACAGGCAACAAGTCACGTATTGACTTCAAGCAAACTAAGATCCAAATATTCAGTGACCTATCCCCAATTACTTTGGCCAAAAGGCGCAGCTTCCGACCTGTCACTACGCATTTACAAAATTACCAGGTTCCTTACCGCTGGGGATTCCCCTTTCGCTTATCCGCTTCTAAAGATGGTGTCCAATGCTCCCTGAAAGACCTCTACGAAAGTGAAGCTTTCATCCGCAATTTGGGCCTCCCACCCCTACCTGAAGAAGATCTTCCATCCCAAGCCCTGAACCCTAAATGACTCACCACACCAGCCAATATCTGGACCCCAGTTCACCGAAAACCCCAGAAGGCCTTTTCCACACCGCAACGACCCAACTTCCACAGATTTCCAACCTGAAGAGACCTATTCTCCATTTTTTATTGTTTTTACCCCATGACCAGATAATATGTGTCATGGCTACCTCAGTGACCTCTCTGTGGCTAGTTCACTTTCTCTCATATAGAGAGATATTCCTCTCAATGTTGGTTTTACTTATAAATTTTTACAGCTTATCGAGAGCTAGTTGTGTCTGTTTTCTAAGCAGAGATGGGAACCCCCGCCAATTCCTACAGGCTACCATGCCCCTCACTTCAACCCATGGATTTTGCCTGGGTAGCCTGAAATTTTTTTATTTTCAGGCTTTTCAAAAAATATGTTTTCCTTTTTTGTTTTGTTATGTTTTTTTATTCATTTTTTCCACTTTTCTTTTGTTATTTTTTTACTGTTTAAATTTGCAGGTCTTTTTTTTTCCTTTTTGACCTTAATATGGTTTTCAATGCTATACTTACAATGTTGTGTCAACTCCGATATCTGTCCACCTTTATGTGTTATATTCTAGGGATGCTCATTTTTCTATTTACAGTATGTATAATGTTAGCACTTTTTCTTTTGACTAAATATGGCTCGTAGCCTCCCTGGCGGTTTTCCCGAGTGTGGCTTGGGGTTAAAATTCAGGACCATTAGCGGTAACCCCAAGCCACACTCGGGATTACATCACAGGATCCTGGTGTGGCTTTACTTACCTTGTCCCCGGGATCCTGCGATGTCCCCCGCAGTGTCCGTGGGCTCCGTCCTCCTCCGAAGCCTCTCCTTGCCAGGCTCTGTTCCCTGCGAGCTTCGCGACGCACGGGGGCGGAGCCTGGCGGCAAATTTAAAAAAAGTAAAAATCATAACACATACAGTAAGATTACAGTACTGTATGAAATGATTTCACATCCCTTTTGTCCCCAGTGCTTTGGCCCATGCCCTGCATGCAGTTTTATGTTATATACTGTTCTTTCTGCCTGGAAACTGGAGATTGTCCATAGCAACCAAAAAGTGTCCCTTTACGTCAAAAGTGGCTTTAGAGCAGCTAGAAAACAGCGATAGTAAATTAGAACACTTGCAGAATTGAGCGATAGTGAATCGTGGGGAAATGTATTTTATTACTATTTATTTTTATTTTTTTTAATTATTTATTTTTATTTATTATATTATAATTTATGTTTTTGTGTTTCAAACTTTATCATACCCGGGATATCTACTAGACTCTTGTTTGGACAGATTTAAGTGTGTTATTGTTAAGAATTACAGACCTACAATATAAAACGCCAAATTTCCATGCAAAATAATTGTACTTTTCAGCACCTAAAATCCGAAATAATCATACCGCCAGGGAGGTTAAGATCTACTCATGTAATGTTAAGGGACTGAACTCCATCGGGAAAGGATGGCAAGCTTTGAAGGAATTTAGGTCATCCAGAGCAGAGGTGATTATGATTCAGGAGACTCATTTTAAATCTGGGGGCTCATTTAAATTTGCCTCCAGATATTTTCCAGGAGCTTATATAGCCTCCGATCCTTCTGGAAAAGCAGGAGAGGCAATTCTCATTAAACATTCATGTCCAATTCGGATACTCTCCTCCTACTTAGACCCTCACGGCCGGTTCATACTCCTGAAAATTGTTGTCACCTAAATACTCATTTTTCCTTGGCTAAAATATATGCCCCAAATGTAGAACAAATTGGTTTTCTTACAACAGTTTTTGAAAAATTACAATTCTTTTCTCAGCCTTTTATGATTTTAGGAGGCGACTTCAATGTGTGCATGTCCCCGACCAAGGATAGAAGAACCTTATTCCAAGCCACCCCACAATCTACTTCTCAGACATTTTCTGCCTCCTTTTCGTAAACTCACTAGATCCCACAATCTTTTTGACACTTGGAGAGTAAAACACCCAACCCAAAAAAGTTACACATTCTATTCCCACTCTCACAAGTCGTATTCTAGACTAGACCATTTTCTAGTTACAGGCCCTTTACTCCCTTATGTAGTCTCTTCAGAGATAAACCCTATTACCTGGTCGGACCATGCACCCATTGAACTCGACATTCTGCTGACGTATCATTTACGAAAACATGCCACTGGCGTCTTAATGAATCTCTGCTTAAATACCCATTATCTCAAATTCAACTACAACAGAAGCTAACTGAATTTTTCCAAATTAACAATGGTTCGGTTTCAGAGATTTCCACCTTGTGGGAGACCCACAAGGCCTTTTTTAGAGGTGAATGTATATCTGCAGGCTCTAGCCTGAAGAAGGATTCTGTAAAACATAAAAATTATCTACTTACTCAACTGCGGAAAGCAGAAGAGCGCTTGTTGGTCTCCCCCACAGTGGAAAGGCTGAGAACCGTTACCTCAATCTGGGACCGAATCAAATCGTTTGACTTGAACAAAATTTCTAAATCTATGCTATAGGCCAAACAGAAATTCTATGATTTTGCAAACAAACCACACAAAATGCTAGTTAACAAATTAAAGCCACGGCCCTCTCTATCTATCCCTGATCATTTGATGCAGCCTGATGGTACCCCCACATATTGTCCTAAAACTATGTCAAAAGTTTTTGGAGATTTTTATAGTCGATTGTACAACTGCTTAAGCACTGATTCACACCCTCAATTCTCACAATCTAAATTTAACGATTTCATAGCTTTTTTAACATTACCCAAACTTTCCGCTGAACATATATCCTCTCTCAACTCCCCGATCACCATAGAGGAAATAGGAGAAGTGATTAAAAATTTACCAGCTCACAAATCTCTAGGCCCTGACAGCCTTCCTTACATCTATTACAAGACATTCTCACAGACTTTAACCCCCTATCTACGATCCCTATACTCCTCTCTTCTTAAAGGTACCATCCCACATTCACAGTTCTTGCATGCTAACATAACAGTTATTCCTAAACCCGGTAAAGACCCTGCATTACCAGACAATTACCGCCCCATTGCTTTATTAAATTCGGATTATAAAATTTTTACCAAAATATTAGCCAATAGATTATCCCCCCTATTACCAGCCTTGATTCATAGAGATCAGGTGGGATTCGTCCCCACAAGACATGCTGGAGACAACACGAGAAGAACCATAAATTTGATCGACTTAATAACCAAAACCAAACGTCCTACCATAATTTTGAGCTTAGATGCTCAAAAAGCTTTCGATCATTTAAGCTGGCCATTCATGTTTGCAGTTTTGGCCAAATATGGATTCTCAGGTCCCTTTATACAGGCTTTACAAACCCTTTATTCTCACCCCACGTCTCAAATTCAGATGTCTTCCTACATGTCACAACATTTTACCCTTAGTAATGGCACCAGACAAGGGTGTCCTTTATCACCCCTATTGTTCATATTGAGTCTCGAACCATTAGCAGCTGCCATCAGATCCCACCCTGATATTAGGGGAGTTTCATTGCGACAACAGGACTACAAACTGTCCCTCTTTGCGGATGACATCTTACGAACCATCACCCATCTCGACACCTCCCTACCTTTTCTACATGACATTCTATCCACTTTTGGAATCTTATCAGGCTTCAAAATTAACCAGACCAAAACAGAAGCCCTTCCTATCAATATATCCCCAGACATGCTTAACTCGTTACAAAGCAGATTTAAATATAGATGGTGTCAGAACTCAAAATATTTAGGAATTCATTTTACCCCCTCATATAACTCACTCTATCAAGCCAACTTCCCTCCAATGTTTGCAGAGGTCTCTAGACTTCTACAACTCTGGACCCCCATCCCACTCTCTCTCCTCGGCAGAATCAACGTCCTCAAAATTTCGATATTTCCTAAATTATTATACTTATTTGAAACATTACCAAACCCAATTCCAGTCTCGCAGCTGAAACATCTCCAGAGAAAATGCCTCAATTTTATTTGGAACAATGCCTCCCATAGAATTGCTCAATCAGTAGTCTTTTCTCCTAGAACTAAAGGTGGGTTGGCTGCTCCTGATCTCATTAAGTACTACTACGCTTCCCTCCTCAGGGTATTGACCACCTGGACCTCAAGGAAAGCTCCAAGCAGACGGGCTGAAATTGAAATGGGGATCACTGCTCCAGTGCATCCCTGTTACATGTTATGGCCATCCTCAAGCAAATTCATGCCCCAACTGAGGTCTCTATGTTTGTCCCCAATGCTTTTTACCCTATTTATTTGGAAGAGATGTTCAGATAGGTTCTCCCTTTCCTCACCATGCTCCCCACTCCAGAATGTCCTTTTTAATCCAGACATCCCAGGTGGACTGTCTCATTTGCGAACACTCCCATGGACTCAAGCGGGTATATTTCAGCTGCTACATCTGGTACATCCGGTTACACGTAGACTCCTATCATTTTCAGATCTCCAAAAAAAACATGATCTCCCTGCTTCTATGGAATACTCCTATATACAAATTAAACATTTTTTTCTATGCCAATTCACCTTCACTATCCTTAGAAAAACCCACAGACTTTGAAATATTATGTGCAAATGGCCCATATGAAACAAAACGAATTTCGTCTATATATAAAGTGCCCCCTCTAACTGACTCCACACATAACTACATGACAAAATGGTCTAGGTTGTTAAACCGCCCAATCTCATTGTAATAGGGTGTACACACGGTCGGACTTTGTTCGGACATTCCGACAACAAAATCCTAGGATTTTTTCCGACGGATGTTGGCTCAAACTTGTTTTGTCTACACACGGTCGCACAAAGTTGTCGGAAAATCCGATCGTTCTAAACGCGGTGACGTAAAACACGTACGTCTGGACTATAAACGGGGCAGTGGCCAATAGCTTTCATCTCTTTATTTATTCTGAGCATGCGTGGCACTTTGTCCGTCGGATTTGTGTACACACGATCGGAATTTCCGACAACGGATTTTATTGTCGGAAAATTTTATCTCCTGCTCTCCAACTTTGTGTGTCGGAAAATCCGATGGAAAATGTCCGATGGAGCCCACACACGGTCGGAATTTCCGACAACACGCTCTGATCGGACATTTTCCATCGGAAAATCCGACCGTGTGTACGGGGCATTAGACTGGGGAAAAATTTGGGAATCATCTTCAAAAGTTTCAAGATGTGTAGCACAAAAGGAAACCACTATTAAGATATTATTTTTTTGGTACAGAACTCCTGATTTTCTACATGCCCAAAACCCTACTCTCTCTAATCTATGCTGGAGATGTGGTCAATCCGTTGGTACACACCTTCACATCTTCTGGGATTGCCATATTTTAAGCCCATATTGGACCGAGGTTCAAAAATTATTGCAAACACTTCTCTCTACAACTATTCCATTGAACCCCATACATTTTCTTCTGGGTTTCCCTTTCCCGGACATCCCTAAATCATAACAGAAACTTGGGTCTTTCATACTATTGGCAGCGAAAAGAGCCATTCCTAGACTTTGGCTCTCTACCTCCCCTTCCACTTTACACCATGTCCTTTCCATAATTGCAGATATACGCAGGATGGAGCACATGACTGCAAAGATTGAAGGTAATCTTCTCCTATTTGATAAAATTTGGAAAGCTTGGGATGACTCAGTATTTTCTCTTGAACCTGACAGCCACATGCCTTTTTAAATCCTATTGGCAATATCCTTCGATCATCCTTTACATTTGATTATGTAGCTGACACATTTCATTTTTATTTTTGACCTAGACTTGGATACCGTATAGATATTTTTTCTTTAATTGATCCAATAATGGAAGCTGCTGGCATTAGCTTATATTGGTATTCATGCCAAGTTCTATTAACTTGTTTTGTTTATTGCTTTTGAATATTACGATGTGATGTTTTACAATTGTTAAAATAAACAATTTCAAAAAAAAAAATGGCCGACCAAAATCACATGAGTCAAGGAATAGAAAGACCGCAATACTTCTCTATAGTAAGTTCCAAAAATGGCCGGCGATGTTTATACATCGTGGACTTCGAAAAAATGGTCGCCAAACCATTTCCGGTTATATACTATTAAAGGCATGGCTCAGTAGCCAATCCGGTTCCCCAGATGAAGTTGCGAGAGGCAACGTAACGCGTAGAGATTGGCCGGGATAGCTGCAACCGGAAGTGACGTGAGAAGGCGAGGAACAACGCAAAATTTGTTCCCTGTTTTGTTTTTAATGCTTCTGTGTAAGAGTCCACTTTGCTTTATTTTAATAAACATATTTTAGCCCTGACATATTGCACTATTGGAGGTTTCTCTATTTTGTCCCCCATCTCACACTGAGGTACCTCTTTACTATTGTGATTTTAGAGAGAATCGTTGCACCCATAGGAGGAGCACCGAAATATCTGCCCACCCATAGAGCACAGTGGAGATCTCAGATGGTGACTGCTTGTTTCCATAGTATTGAGGTGAGAGTTTTGGGAGACTATAATACTAAAGAAACCACAGCAGGACAACTTATGGACACTCTTCTCTATCAATCCTGATAACTACAGAACTATACCCACGTATTTGTTCACTTAAAGAGAACTTGAATATATAATAAAACTATAACACGGATTTCATTTTTGATTTTCCATTATTCTTTACCTTATAGTTTTATCCTATTTTTGACGGAAGGTGTTACACGTAATTTTTATTGGCATTTTTTCACATGATTTTATATCAGGACACTCTTCTAGTATTCACTGCATGATTCATTATTATCATTTATATGGTTGATGTATGCAATATTACATATTGAATATTGTCACTCTATTTAGATGTTTTAGACACGTTTATTTATTTATCGCATTTTATGCATTATTAATTGTTTATTTAGTATGTTTATGTACAGCAATTTGTGCAAAATCACCTTATTCACCATAGAACTTTGAGAGCTTAGGGAGAGCCCCAGGACTAAAAGGCTCCACCACCGCTCCCATCATTCCCACCTAATTACATTCGGGAAGTACTAACCGACCCCCCCGGACAGAAAAGGGGGTCAGTGCTCTTTCCCAAAAGACTGACAAGCACAGGAACCACACCAAATCTAGGCCAGAAGGCCAGGGACCCAGCCCTTTGGCCAGACCCAGTGCCTCCCCATCCACATCAGGAGGTAACCCTTCCAGCTTTCTCTAAAGGAGACCTATTAGTGGCCCTTAGTTCATCTCAGTTTTGGCCCTCCCTGTTACTAACCGTCCAGGTTACCATTACACCAAGTGGATTTGTACAGCCACCACCACCCCTAACCTACTGCCATAGATCAGGGACAGTAGCACAGCACCACCACTTGGTAACTGATAAGAACAGATACTACACTTGATCTTAGCCAGAAGGCCTACAACTACCACTGAGTTCCGCTGTACTCGAAAGCATAGAGGTAACTACTTCACACATCACAAAGGACAGAGCGAGTCCTCTGGCACACATGGAGAGTGAGCTCACTCCTGGCAGCAGCATCACACACAGTAGTGGGCAGGCAGGGAGGAAATTTGCATTGTGCTGTTGCTCCTAACCACATTATTTTTAACCATTTGCTTCCCAGGCCTATTCCTTCGACATGTAAAATGTATCTTTTTTTTTTGCTAGAAAATTACCTGGAACCCCAAAGATTATATATTTTTATAGGCCCTAGAGAATAAAATGGTGGGAGTTTTTTATGTCCCATGGTATTTGCTCAGCAGTTTTTCAAACACATTTTTTTTTGGTAAAAATACACTTTAACGAATTTTAGTGAACACAAACACAATGTAACACCAATTTTTTTGGGCAAAATATATAGAAGATGATGTTACACTGAGTAAGCTACGGTACTTTAAATTATCCATAGGTGACACTTTAAAAGCCTTTACAGGTTACCAGTTTAGATTTACACAGGAGGTCTGGTGCTAGAATTATTGCTCTCGCTCTGACGTTCGCAGTGACACCTCACATGTGTTGTGCGATCACTGTTTATATATGCGTGTGGAACTGACGTTTACGGGGGTGATTTCAAAAAATGTTTTGTTTATTTTATTATTTTAATTATTTTTATTTATGCAGTTTTCTTTTTATTTTATTCCAGCGGCTGCTTAGCCACGCAGATTACTTTACCTTCCAAGAGAATCACTGGGGCTAAAAAATTATACTGGAATCATGGTTGTAACTAGGTAAGCGGTTTTAAAATAGCTGCTCCCCATCAAACCAAATGTTTTTTTTTGCTTTGCTACATGCCATTTGTTTGACAATACCTTGCCTATTAGCCTAGAAAATGGCCATTACTATTTTTTAGCATTCGGCTCTCATTGACTTTAATGGGGTTTGGTTTCGGAACCAAAACTTTAATGTGCTGCTCACCTGCTTCAAACCGAACCTAGTGATGTTCTGATTATCCCTACTGTCTGCATATGATGTTAAATTTTGCTAGAAAAAATAAATAAAAACTATGTTTCTAATTAACTCCTCGTTTACCCTTACAGCTGACGCCCCCCCCCCCCCAAACTGCAAGAAAATAAGCTATAATATTTACCATACTCCTGGATTCCAGTGTTCCTCCGTTTTTTCCAATGCTCCAAGTTGTGGGCAGGCACTCGCCATCCTCATGTATAATGCAGGACTGTTGGCCTACATTTATGGTGATGAAGTCAGACTGTGACTCAGAGCACCTTAGAGAAGAGACTTTGGAGGACCACTCACACAGCATGAAGGACTCCTGCCGGAGTGAGGAATAAGATAAGTATTCTAGTTTATTTCCCTACTCCTGGACTTAAAGAGCATTTACCCTTGCTGTGCAGACAGGCCCCACTAAAGAGTTTTTTTCTTTTTTGTTGTTGTTGGATGCCTTATCAGCCCTAATTAACCCCTTCCTCCCATTTTCCTTTTAGTTATTATATTGCTGTTGATTTTTTTTTATTTCTATTTCTATTTTACTTAGGCATCGCAAACTGGTCATCTACAATTATAATAATTTACACTGTTTTGTGCTGAACTGCAAATGATACAATATTCAAAGTACAGAAATATAATACAAATACTTACATTCTTTCTTTTCTAAATGCCTCATTGTTACTGGAAGATCTAAGCCACTGCAGTGCAACACCAATAGCCAGATCATAATGAGCCTTAAAAAAAAGAAAAATAACAGTCTAATGTGAATAAAGTGTATGTAAAGGTAAAACCTGTTTTATTTTCAGTTTTGGATAGTATATTAGGAGGACCCTTTGTAAAGTTTTTCTTGCTGCCTTGATCCCCAATAGGGAGATTCACCATCTATTCATACTAATGACCTTTGTCATCAAGGCTGAAAGCGAGGGGAAATCTTCCAATGTGGTCACCTGTTTCAGTTACAATTGTCTAAGGCTGGGTTCACACCATCCCCGCATCCGGTGCGGTGCGTCCTGGTTCACCGTTTCAGGCCTGATTTCAGCCTGAATTATGGGCTGAATTCGGACCTGAAACAGACCAGAAGATGCACAGTGTTTTTCTGCAAAACGCACTAGACCTGCTGCGGAGATATGTGAACCGGCTCCATAAAGAGCCGGTCAAAATCTCCTGCTATTGCAAATTGGATGCGGGTTCAATTCGCAATGGTTTGAACCCAGCCTTAGAGGGAAACTCCCCTTAATTTGGGAGATTTAGGCTGACTAGGGCAGGATGTAAAGGTCTCATGCACACAGGACGTTTTGCAAACTCTCCTAAAAGCCTTTCCTCCTGGCAGAAGCGTTTTGGCAGAAAAAAACTCTTGTAAACGTGTGTAATGTGTTAAGGCATGTTTAGGCGTGTTTATAGGCGTCAAGTACGTGGGTGTTAGTTAATTTCATTAGGCAAAAAATAATAATTTTCTGGCAACTGAAATTTATTAACGCTCAAGTGCTAAATGCACCTAGTGTTAACTCCCGTTTAGACATGTTAGCACACATTTACAAGCGTCAAACATTTTTTTGCCAAAACGCTGCTGCTCCTGGATGCATTGGTAGTGAGGTTGTTTTCTGTCTCAAAGCCCTGGAGCAACTGCTTTGCAGAGTGCAAGAGCAGGCTAACATGCTGGGAAGTTTAGAGGCAGGAAAATAAGCATGACGCCCTAAGAAGCAGCAGCAAAAATGTTCAGTGTGCATGAGGCTAAAGGGAAATTATGCCAAGGGGACACAGACATCAAAAAATACCCCGACAGAGGTTTTAACCCTTGCTTGCTCAGTCCAAAAGAGAAAAAAAAAGTTTTAGCTATACATACAATTTATTGTTAAAATTAAACTCAAAAGCAAACTTTAATTAAATTGCAACTTACTATTTCTTAGATGTGATGGCTGCATTTATTTTCTTTTTAAGGCTTTCTTTCTTCTATTTTCACCCGGTGATCCGCCCAGTAAGTCTATTCTTTTTCAAAAGAACAAACTATCCAGCAAAATGTATCGGTTACCAAGATGAGACAAACCATCAGCTTTTGTTCATTTACCTTCAGTTTGTTAGTGTTAACCCAAAGTGTTAACCCAAAAAAAAAATGGATCCTGCTCCTTTAAAGCATGTTATATGACACAATGCTTGTCCTGTGTCATTTGGCCCCCAGTAACACCTAAAAAAACTGGCTGATCCTGCCAGTTTCTCCCCATCTCTCTGTAAACTGACCACAGTGTATCATGGCTGCTGAGCCCTGACACCGTGGTCAGTTTATGTGCCTCCATCATCATCAGCCTGCTATCTGCTCTTCTCTCTGCTCCTGTGTCCTCCTTCCCCCTCCCCTCTCTGTCTGTGTGTGAGCCTCCCCTTCCCCCTTCTGCTGCTCTCATAACACTAACCTGTATACACCATCAGCACTGCCTCCTATTCAGGTCTTTTTTTCTCAGAGGAAAGGTGCAGGGACTCACCCTCTCTGTCCAACTCGCGGCCCCAACCATGCCCAAACTCCGCCCCAACCACACCCATACCTCACCCCCAGCCACACCTTCCTTAGAGGAGAGATTTACAGCGGCACTAAAAAATTGTAATGAGTTAAGGCTTAGAACTGTGTATCACATAAGGAAAATTCCCCAAAATCCCCCCCCAGCTCTCCTCTCATCACAAATCTCCCCCAAGCTCTCCTCTCATCACAAATCCCCCCAGCTCTCCTCTCATCACAAATCTCCCCAGCTCTCCTCTCATCACAAATCTACCCAGCTCTCCTCTCATCACAAATCTCCCCAGCTCTCCTCTCATCACAAATCTCACCAGCTCTCCTCTCATCACAAATCCCCCCAGCTCTCCTCTCTGCTGACCTCCCCCTCCTCCTCCACACACATACTTTCTCAGCTCCCCTCTCATCACAAATCACCCCCAGCTCCCTTCTCATCACAAGTTCCCCCCAGCTCTCCTCTCATCACAAATCCCTCCAGCTCCCCTCTCATCACAAGTCCCCCCAGCTCTCCTCTCATCACAAATCCCCCCAGCTCTCCTCTCATCACAAATCCCCCCAGCTCTCCTCTCATCACAAATCCCCCCAGCTCTCCTCATCACAAATCTCCCCAACTCTCCTCTCATCACAAATCTCCCCAGCTCTCCTCTCATCACAAATCCCCCCAGCTCTCCTCTCATCACAAATCCCCCCAGCTCTCCTCTCATCACAAATCCCCCAGCTCTCCTCTCATCACAAATCTCACCCCAGCTCTCCTCTCATCACAAATCCCCCAGCTCTCCTTATCACAAATCTCCCCAGCTCTCCTCTCATCACAAATCCCCCCAGCTCTCCTCATCACAAATCTCCCCAGCTCTCCTCTCATCACAAATCTCCCCAGTTCTCCTCTCATCACAAATCTCCCCAGCTCTCCTCTCATCACAAATCCCCCCAGCTCTCCTCTCATCACAAATCCCCCCAGCTCTCCTCTCTGCTGACCTCCCCCTCCTCCTCCACACACATACTTTCTCATCTCACCTTTCATCATAAGTTCCCTCAAGCTCTCCTTTGTGTACAATCCTCTCCCTTCTGCTAAACACACACAAACTTTACCTCTCTCCACATATTCCCCTCCCCCACACACTTCCACAGTGCACTCCTCTCTGAATGAACTCAGTCTCTGCAAAGCTTTCCCTCGTTTTCACAGTGACAGATCCCTCACCTCTTCTGCCGTCACCGCTCTCCATGGTATGTGCAGGCTTTTTTTTCTGCACAGTGCAGTGGACAGGAGAGCTCCTCCTAGTGTAGCACAGAGCTGAGGAGGTGTTTCAGGGTTTCTCGGCTCCGTGCTACAAAGGTTGAGTAGCGGCGGCAGGCAGGGATGGAAGCTTCCTCCCGAATCACTGCAGCAGCTGAAGGATGGGACATGGACATGGGACCTCACAGTGAGCGAGGGCAGCAGCCCTAATTGTGCAGCGCTAGTCAGGGGTGGATCCAGAGTCTAGCCTCGGGAGGGGCACTGCCAGAAAATAAGGTGTTGCTTACAGAATTGAATTTAATTTATATTACAGTGTAATACAGTGTACAGAGGTCAGTAGTATGTAGGGTAGTGTACAGAGGTCAGTAGTATGTAGGGTAGTGTACAGAGGTCAGTAGTAGGAAGGGTGGTGTACAAAGGTCAGTAGTAGGAAGGGTGGTGTACAGAGGTCAGTAGTAGGAAGGGTGGTGTACAGAGGTCAGTAGTATGTAGGGTGGTATACAGAGGTCAGTAGTAGGTAAAGTGGTGTACAGAGGTCAGTAGTATGTAGGGTGGTGTACAGAGGTCAGTAGGATGTAAGGCAGTGTGCAGGGAACAGTAGGGAACACACTGGGGGGGTCGGGAAGGCATACACTGGGGGGGGGATCAGGAGGGCATACACTGGTGGGGGATCAGGAGGGCATACACTGGGGGGGATCAGGAGGGCATACACTGGGGGGGATCAGGAGGGCATACACTGGGGGAGGGATCAGGAGGACATACACTGCGGGGTATCAGGAGGGCATACACTGGGGGTGGAGATCAGTAGGGCATACACTGGGGGAGATCGGGAGGGCATACACTGGGGGGATCAGGAGGGCATACACTGGTGGGGGGAGATCAGGAGGGCATACACTGGGGGGGTTAGGAGGGCATACACTGGGGGAATCAGGGGGCATACAGTGGGGGGATCAGGAGGGCATACAGGGGGGGGGATCAGGAGGGCATACAGTGGGGGGGATCAGGAGGGCATACACTAATACACTGGGGGGATTCAGGAGGGCATATACTGATACACTGTTGGGGATCAGGAGGGCATACACTGATACACTGGGGGGGGATCAGGAGGGCATACACTGATACACTGGGGGGAATCAGGAGGGCATACACTGATACACTGGGGGGGATCAGGAGGGCATACACTGGGGGTGGAGATCAGGAGGGCATACACTGGGGGAGAGATCAGGAGGGCATACACTGGGGGGGAGATCGGGAGGGCATACATTGGGGGGATCAGGAGGGCATACACTGATGGGGAGATCAGGAGGGCATACACTGGTGGGGGGAGATCAGGAGGGCATACACTGGGGGGGGTCGGGAGGGCATACACTGGGGGAATCAGGGAGGCATACAGTGGGGGGGGGATCAGGAGGGCATACACTGATACACTGGGGGGATCAGGAGGGCATACACTGATACACGGGGGGATCAGGAGGGCATACACTGATACACTGGGGGGATTCAGGAGGGCATACACTGATACACTGGAGGGGGATCAAGAGGGCATACACTGATACAATGGGGGGGATCAGGAGGGCATACACTGATACAATGGGGGGATCAGGAGGGCATACACTGATACACTAGGGGGGATCAGGTGGGTATACACTGATACACTGGGGGGAGGGGAATCAGGAGGGCATACACTGATACACTGGGGGGGGGAATCAGGAGGGCATACACTGATACACTGGGGGGATCAGGAGGGCATACACTTATACACTGGGGGGGGAGATCAGGAGGGCATACACTGATACACTGGGGGGGATCAGGAGGGCATACACTGATACACTGGGGGGGATCAGGAGGGCATACACTCATACACTGGGGGGATCAGGAGGGCATACATTTATACACTGGGGGGAGATCAGGAGGGCATACACTGATACACTGGGGGGGGATCAGGAGGGCATACACTGATACACTGGGGGGATCAGGAGGGCATACACTGATACACTGAGGGGGATCAGGAGGGCATACACTGATACACTGGGGGGGAATCAGGAGGGCATACACGGATACACTGGGGGGGAATCAGGAGGGCATACACTGATATACTGGGGGGGGGGGGGGGATCAGCATACATGGATACACTGGGGGGGGGGGAATCAGGAGGGCATACACCAGGGGGCAGTCATAATCTTTTAATGAGTTCAATTTCTCACTTGTCATGAAAAGAAGATGAAGATCTCATTTGTCATATAACAGCACTTCTATGCTAAGCTGCAGTAACTCAGCAGACTCAGCATAGAGGTGCCTGTAAACAAATCCATAATGTAGTGCTAGGAGGGCATACACTGGGGGGGGATCAGGAGGGCATACACTGGTGGGGGGAGATCAGGAGGGCATACACTGGGGAGGGTCGGGAGGGCATACACTCGGGGGAATCAGGGGGGCATACAGTGGGGGGGATCAGGAGGGCATACACTGATACACTGGGGGGATCAGGAGGGCATACACTAATACATGGGGGGATCAGGAGGGCATACACTGATACACTGGGGGGGATTCAGGAGGGCATACACTGATACACTGGAGGGGGATCAGGAGGGCATACACTGATACAATGGGGGGGATCAGGAGGGCATACACTGATACACTGGGGGGATCAGGAGGGCATACACTGATACACTGGGGGGATCAGGAGGGCATACACTGATACACGGGGGGTCAGGAGGGCATACACTGATACACTGGGGGGATTCAGGAGGGCATACACTGATACACTGGGGGGGATCAGGAGGGCATACACTGATACACGGGGGGGAATCAGGAGGGCATACACTGATACACTGGGGGGGGAATCATGAGGGCATACACTGATACACTGGGGGGGATCAGGAGGGCATACACTTATACACTGGGGGGAGATCAGGAGGGCATACACTGATACACTGGGGGGATCAGGAGGGCATACACTGATACACTGGGGGGGATCAGGAGGGCATACACTGATACACTGAGGGGGATCAGGAGGGCATACACTGATACACTGGGGGGAATCAGGAGGGCATACACTGATACACTGGGGGGGAATCAGGAGGACATACACTGATACACTGGGGGGGGGATCAGGAGGGCATACACTGATACACTGAGGGGGATCAGGAGGGCATACACTGATACACTGGGGGGATCAGGAGGGCATACACTGATACACTGGGGGGGAATTAGGAGGGCATACACTGATACACGGGGGGGGGGAATCAGCATACATGGATACACTGGGGGGGGGGGGAATCAGGAGGGCTTACACCAGGGGCAGTCATAATCTTTTAATGAGTTCAATTTTTCCCCTCAGAGGGCATACACTGATACACTGGGGGGGAATCAGGAGGACATACACTGATACAGCTCCCCTCTCATCACAAGTCCCCCCAGCTCTCCTCTCATCACAAATCCATCCATCTCTCCTCTCATCACAAATCCCCCCAGCTCTCCTCTTATCCCAAATCCCCCCAGCTCTCCTCTCATCACAAATCCCCCCAGCTCTCCTCATCACAAATCTCCCCAAGTCTCCTCTCATCACAAATCTCCCCAGCTCTCCTCTCATCACAAATCCCCCCAGCTCTCCTCTCATCACAAATCCCCCCAGCTCTCCTCTCATCACAAATCCCCCCAGCTCTCCTCTCATCACAAATCCCCCAGCTCTCCTTATCACAAATCTCTCCAGCTCTCCTCTCATCACAAATCCCCCCAGCTCTCCTCATCACAAATCTCCCCAGCTCTCCTCTCATCACAAATCTCCGCACTTCTCCTCTCATCACAAATCTCCCCAGCTCTCCTCTCATCACAAATCCCCCAGCTCTCCTCTCATCACAAATCCCCCCAGCTCTCCTCTCTGCTGACCTCCCCCTCCACACACATAATTTCTCATCTCACCTTTCATCATAAGTTCCCTCAAGCTCTCCTTTGTGTACAATCCTCTCCCTTCTGCTAAACACACACAAACTTTACCTCTCTCCACATATTCCCCTCCCCCACACACTTCCACAGTGCACTCCTCTCTGAATGAACTCAGTCTCTGCAAAGCTTTCCCTCGTTTTCACAGTGACAGATCCCTCACCTCTTCTACCATCACCGCTCTCCATGGTATGTGCAAGCTTTTTTTTCTGCACAGTGCAGTGGACAGGAGAGCTCCTCCTAGTGTAGCACAGTAACTCAGCAGACTCAGCATAGAGGTGCCTGTAAACAAATCCATAATGTAGTGCTAGGAGGGCATACACTGGGGGGGAGATCGGGAGGGCATACATTGGGGGATCAGGAGGGCATACACTGGGGGGGGATCAGGAGGGCATACATTGGTGGGGGGAGATCAGGAGGGCATACACTGGGGAGGGTCGGGAGGGCATACACTTGGGGGAATCAGGGGGGCATACAGTGGGGGGGGGATCAGGAGGGCATACACTGATACACTGGGGGGGATTCAGGAGGGCATACACTGATACACTGGAGGGGGATCAGGAGGGCATACACTGATACAATAGGGGGATGAGGAGGGCATACACTGATACACTGGGGGGATCAGGAGGGCATACACTGATACACTGGGGGGATCAGCAGGGTATATACTGATACACGGGGGGTCAGGAGGGCATACACTGATACACTGGGGGGATTCAGGAGGGCATACACTGATACACTGGAGGGGGATCAGGAGGATAAACACTGATACAGTGGGGGGGGATCAGGAGGACATACACTGATACACTGGGGGGGATCAGGAGGGCATACACTGATACACGGGGGGAATCAGGAGGGCATACACTGATACACTGGGGGGGGAATCATGAGGGCATACACTGATACACTGGGGGGATCAGGAGGGCATACACTTATACACTGGGGGAGATCAGGAGGGCATACACTGATACACTGGGGGGGATCAGGAAGGCATACACTGATACAATAGGGGGATGAGGAGGGCATACACTGATACACTGGGGGGATCAGGAGGGCATACACTGATACACTGGGGGGATCAGCAGGGCATATACTGATACACGGGGGGTCAGGAGGGCATACACCAGGGGGCAGTCATAATCTTTTGATGAGTTCAATTTCTCACTTGCCATGAAAAGAAGATGAAGATCTCATTTGTTATATAACAGCACTTCTATGCTAAGCTGCAGTAACTCAGCAGACTCAGCATAGAGGTGCCTGTAAACAAATCCATAATGTAGTGCTAGCAGCAGAGCTCACCTCTAGGAACTTTCACTCGGCTCTCTCTGCTCAGCAGCTGCACACATCTCCCTCTTCCAGACGAGCGTGATCTTGGGGAAGGCACATCCCCATGGCGCCCACTCAAGCAGAGGCTGAAAAACTGCAGGGGGTGGTACAGGGGGCGGGGAGTGCAGTCCCGAGGTTTATGAGCAGTAATTCATGCTTAGAATGGCTGCGAGTTGTCCCGACCGCAGATCTGGTTACCCTGGGCGCGCTCAGCTTCAGTCTTTAATATTTTCTCGGGGTTGCAATTGCCCCGTTGTCCCCCCCCCCCCCCGGCGTTAGTACAGAGAAGCCAGTAGAGGAAGTGCCTGTGCAGAAAACTTCCTCTACTGACTTCAGGCAGGAGAGAAGAGGGCTGCCAGAGGTCCTGGAACGCAGTTCCGGTGAGTTCCGGCTAAAAAAAAAGCCCTGCTCCTATTGCAGTGTCGCCCTCTGTGAATGATTTATAAATAAAATGCTGTAAATACCTAATTTAAGAGCCGAGATTGTGATTACATGACCAGCCAGCTCTCTCCTCCTCTCCTCCTCCCCTCAAGACTGGCATCAGCAGGGGAATCTCAGTCCAGCCCGCTGCAACTCTCAGAGGAGGAAAGGAGAAAACTGACCAGTCATGTGATTGCAATCTTAGCAGTGAAATTAGGTATTTGCAGCATTTATTTTTATAAATCACACACAGAGGGGCATACTACAATAGGAGGCAGTGCTGATGGTGTATACAGGGTAGAGTGGCTTAACAACCACTTTAAAGTATAACTAAAGGCAACACTTTTTTTTTTCTTGGGTAGAGTGTAGAGGGTTTAGAGCACCTGTCAGTTTTTATTGCAGTTTGTTTGTTAAGGAGATTCCCCCTCTATATTCTTCCTGTTTACCATTATCATTGAAAGTGAAAGTAAAATAAATTACCCAGATTTTGGGTTGTCCCCAGAAAAGTAATAGAGGGGAAATCTTCCAATTGGTACACTAGTTCTAGTGACCTGGGGATCCCCAAGAAATTCCCTTGATTTACAGGGATTTCCTCTCACTTCCTGTTTGGCTATGGGACAGGAAGTGACGGTAAATCTCTGCAATGGGACGCAGATGGCAAAATAAATTTGACAGGGGTTATAACCCTCCTTTGCTCTTTCCAAAATGTAAAAAAAAGTTTTGCCTATAGTTCTACGTTAAATCTGCAAATTAATCTAACACTCCCCTCCCTGCAGACTGACAATGCTGCTGTCCTGTGCTTATTCGACCAGAGTGGGTGCACTTTAATACAGAAGGTGTGTTACTGTGCAGATCAACAGGAGAAAAAAGCCTATATAAAAAACATAAAACGAATGCAGCCATGAGAAGGCATATCGTTTACAAAGCTATGGTTTGTAATGCTGGCATTTCATTGTGTCACATGTACTGAGCTTTGTACGATGGATTGTATCCATGCACAAGTCAGACAATGTTTGTATTGATACATTTTCCTGAAAATCAATAAAAACTATTGAATATAATGACTGGTAAGCTGCAATATTTTAAATTTTTGGTTTTGGGTTTAATATCACTTTAAGCATAACAATGAACAGTTTCACTGACTCAAAAAAGAGTTTAAAACATTCAAATTACATATCATTATATTAATATATTTGTATTACCAGTCTTATTACTCATATCAACATCAGTTTGCATATATATATATATACACAGTGGGGACGGAAAGTATTCAGACCCCCTTAAATTTTTCACTCTTTGTTATATTGCAGCCATTTGCTAAAATCATTTAAGTTCATTTATCATCATGTACACACAGCACCCCATATTGACAGAAAAACACAGAACTGTTGACATTTTTGCAGAAAAACTGAAATATCACATAGTCCTAAGTATTCAGACCCTTTGCTCAGTATTTAGTAGAAGCACCCTTTTGATGTAATACAGCCATGAGTCTTTTTGGGAAAGATGCAACAAGTTTTTCACACCTGGATTTGGGGATCCTCTGCCATTCCTCCTTGGAGATCCTCTCCAGTTCTGTCAGGTTGGATGGTAAACGTTGGTGGACAGCCATTTTTAGGTCTCTCCAGAGATGCTCAATTGGGTTTAGGTCAGGGCTCTGGCTGGGCCATTCAAGAACAGTTACGGTGTTGTTGTGAAGGCACTCCTTAGTTATTTTAGCTGGGTGCTTAGGGTCATTGTCTTGTTGGAAGGTAAACCTTCGGCCCAGTCTGAGGTACTGAGCACTCTGGAGAAGGTTTTCGTCCAGGATATCCCTGTACTTGGCCACATTCATCTTTCCCTCAATTGCAACCAGTCGTCCTGTCCCTGCAGCTGAAAAACACCCCCACAGCATGATGCTGCCACCACCATGCTTCACTGTTGGGACTGTATTGGACAGGTGATGAGCAGTGCCTGGTTTTCTCCACACATACCTCTTAGAATTAAGGCCAAAAAGTTCTATCTTGGTCTCATCAGACCAGAGAATCTTATTTCTCACCATCTTGGAGTCCTTCAGGTGTTTTTTTAGCAAACTCCATGCAGGCTTTCATGTGCCTTGCACTGAGGAGAGGCTTCCATCGGGCCACTCTGCCATAAATCCCCGACTGGTGGAGGGCTGCAGAGATGGTTGACTTTCTACAACTTTCTCCCATCTCCCAACTGCATCTCTGGAGCTCAGCCATATTGATCTTTGGGTTCTTCTTTACCTCTTTCACCAAGGCTCTTCTCCCCAATAGCTCAGTTTGGCCGGACGGCCAGCTCTAGGAAGGTTTCTGGTCATCCCAAACGTCTTCCATTTAAGGATTATGGAGGCCACTGTGCTCTTAGGAACCTTAAGTGCAGCAGAAATTTTTTTGTAACCCTGGCCACATCTGTGCCTTGCCACAATTCTGTCTCTGAGCTCTTCAGGCAGTTCCTTTGACCTCATGATTCTCATTTCCTCTGATTTGCACTATGAGCTGTAAGGTCTTATATAGACAGGTGTGTGGCTTTCCTAATCAAGTCCAATCAGTATAATCAAACACAGCTGGACTCAAATGAAGGTGTAGAACCATCTCAAGGATGATCAGAAGAAATGGACAGCACCTGAGATAAATATATGAGTGTCACAGCAAAGAGTCTGAATACTTAGGAATATGTGATATTTCAGTTTTTCTTTTTTAATAAATCTGCAAAAATGTCAACAATTCTGTGTTTTTTTTGTCAATATGGGGTGCTGTGTGTACATTAATGAGGAAAAAAAATTAACTTAAATGATTTTAGCAAATGGCTTCAATATAACAAAGAGTGGAAAATTTAACGGAGTCTGAATACTTTCCGTCCCCACAGATATATATATGGAAGTTGTTTGGATTTGATTTCTTTTGCATAGTGCAGGTCTGACAAGACCTGAGTCTGTACCTTTTCCCCCAACAGGGTCTGTTTGCCTTATATTTACATTATATGTCTACAAGTGAGTGTCCAGAAAGGTATTATTTTGATGCAGTTGGCTAGCTTGGACATATGTAGCACACCCCTGTGGGAGCCACTGTCGAATACAGTCCTATCTCCCCTCTTAGAACACACAAAGCCAGGTACACAGCATTTTATTCATTCTTTCACTGGCTCAGAAAACAGTCCAGGGGTTCTTTTTTTTTTTATTTATTGTAATCATGAACTGGGATAAGGGAAGAGAGCATGGAATACCCCAAAAACTGCAGAACTTGAGGACTCCTCAGTTTCTGGCTACACTGCATAAAGTTGCTGACTGTACTTCCTGAACTGCTGTCTGTACTGCACAAAGTTGCTGGCTACACTGTACACACTGAGGGGTTAATTTACTAAAGGCAAATAGACTGTGCACTTTTGCAAGTGCAGTTGCACTCGACAAGAGTAGTAGCTCCAGAGCTTGGTAAATGAGTGAGAGCTCTGCTGACTCCCATCATAAAATCATATGCAAGCAAAAATGCAGTTTTTTATTTTCCTTGCTTGTGATTGGGTATTCTTTGTAATGTGAAGCTTTACCTCATTTACTAAGATCAGAAGCAACTGCACTTGCAAAAGTGCATAGTCTATTTGCCTTTAGTAAATCAACCCCAGAATGTCCCACAGGATCTCTCTGCTACTGGTGACCTGTACTCCTCCTAAAGTTAAAAGCTACACACTGTCACTTTCCTTCAGTACAGGGGTTTTCTACTCACATAGCCACAGGATTATCAGTTGCCTCCTGTTAACATCCAGCAGGCCCTTCCTAGTAAGGGAGATTTCACTCACGCCACCACAGTACAGCTGAACTCTTTCCCACCAGCTTCCTCCTGGCTCTCTCCAGTGAGCTTCCTACTGACCCATCCCTGTACACAAATCTGCAAATAGACCCCCAGCTAAGCCTAGCTGGGACCTCAGTGTCTTCCTCAAGGCTTTCTTATTCAGGATCCTACACCAGGGAACAGAGCCCTGTACAGTGGTCTCCTACTGCAGGCCTGGTCCCAGCAACACTGCACCTGCTGCACAAGCGCAGACTATTTATGGGCTCTCCCACCACCTTCTGGGCACACCTCCCCAGGGATTGACAGGAGTCCCATAAACATTCAAGTTGTTCGCTCTGCTCTCCCTCCCAATATACTTCTAGAAACCTCTAGAAAACTGGAGGAAGTAACAGAGCAGCAGCCTGTGAAACACTGAGCAGCCCAAATGAATCCACTCCTGATCCACTGATTACAGGGGAGCCAGACTAAATTTGTCTTACAGCCTGCTCTATACTAGAAGAGTTCTACACATATATTGCAACAACACAAATACCTGGATTTATGCAAAAGTTTGCTAGCAATATATAAGGGTGTATAGCAGTGTGCAAAGGGCTAATTCAGAAGAGGGTTAGGGTGGTCTTGGTCATGAGAGGTTACGATATTTAAAAAATCTTAGTATAAGCTAGGGATGAGCCGAACACCCCCCGGTTCGGTTCGCACCAGAACCTGCGAACGGACCGAAAGTTCGCACGAACGTTAGAACCCCATTGGGACTCGAACGTTCAAAATGAAAAGTGCTCATTTTAAAGGCTAATTTGCATGGTATTGTCCTAAAAAGGGTTTGAGGACCCGGGTCCTACCCCAGGGGACATGTATCAATGCAAAAAAAACTTTTAAAAACGGCCGTTTTTTCGGGAGCAGTGATTTTAATGATGCTTAAAGTAAAAAAAAAAAGTGAAATATTCCTTTAAATATCGTACCTGGGGGGTGTCTATAGTATGCCTGTAAAGTGACGCGTGTTTCCCGTGTTTAGAACAGTCCCTGCACCAAATGTCATTTTTAAAGGAAAAAATCTCATTTAAAACTGCTTGCGGGTTTAATGTAATGTCGGGTCATGGCAATATGGATGAAAATCAGTGAGACAAATGGCATGGGTACCCCCCAGTCCATTACCAGGCCCTTTGGGTCTTGTATGGATATTAAGGGGAACCCCGCACCCAAATTAAAATAAGGAAAGGTGTGGGGCCACCAGGCCCTATATACTGTGAACAGCAGTATACAGGCGGTGCAAACAAGACAGGGACTGTAGGTTTGTTGTTAAGTAGAATCGCTTTGTAATTTTGAACGGGTACATTTTTAACGTGTTTAGCTCCAGCCAAAAAATCTTTTTTAAGCTTTTTGGAAAACATAGGGAAGGGTTATCACCCCTGTGACATTTGATTTGCTGTCTTTCCTCCTCTTCAGAAGATTTCACCTCACTTTTTGTCCCAATGAAAAATGTTTTTTGAAAATTTGGGTTTTTTTGTGGAACAAGGATTGGAAAGCATCAGTGGAAAGGAGAATTTTTTTTCCCATATTAACTCTTACAGGAGAGAATTTCCCTTCCTAGGGGTAGATTTCATCTCACTTCCTGTTGTCTCCTTCCGTTTGCAAGTAGGAGTCGTTTGTAAGTTAGATGTTTGAAAGTAGGGTCCTGCCCTATATACTCAGCAGAAATTTGGGCCTTAGGTGTTGCTGTGGCCACAACACTGTAAGCCCTCACAGGGCCCTGCTGTGAAATATTAGATCAAGAATTGTAATTACATGCCCCTGTTGAACAGGAGCTGAAAAATTAGGCCTTAGGCACTGGTGCTGGTGCCACAACACTGCAACCCCTCACAGACACTCTAGTTGGAATGCAGGAACGAGCCCTGCTGCAAAGTATTGCATCAAAAATTGTAATTACACGCCCCTGTTAAACAAGGGCTGAAAAATTGGGCCTTAGGCACTGGTGCTGGTGCCACAACACTGCAACCCCTCACAGACACTCTAGTTGGAACGCAGGAACGACCCCTGCTGCAAAGTATTGCATCAAAAATTGTAATTACACGCCCCTGTTAGACAGGGGCAGAAAAACTGGGCCTTAGGCACTGGTGCTGGTGCCACAACACTGCAACCCCTCACAGACACTCTAGTTGGAATGCAGGAACGAGCCCTGCTGCAAAGTATTGCATCAAAAAATGTAATTACACGCCCCTGTTAGACAGGGGCAGAAAAATTGGGCCTTAGGCACCGGTGCTGGTGCCACAACACTGCAACCCCTCACAGACACTCTAGTTGGAATGCAGGAAAGAGCCCTGCTGCAAAGTATTACATCAAAAATTGTAATTACACGCCCCTGTTAAACAGGGGCTGAAAAATTGTGCCTTAGGCACTGGTGGTGGCGCCCAGAACCAAAAATGTTCTTACAAGCTATCAGCGTGATGATTGAGGAGGAAGAGGATAATTACTCAGGGATAATCACTCAGCATCAGCATAGGCAGTCTTTGAAGGGATCTGAGATTTCAAAAAAAATTATTCGGTTACATCAGCATCAGGTGCTTTGTAGCTGGTGGTGATCCAAGACTGATTCATTTTTATGAAGGTCAGTCGATCGACCGAGTCGGTGGACAGACGCACCCTGTGATCGATTACCACGCCTCCAGCAGCACTGAATGTAGGTTCCGAAAGAACGCTGAATGCAGGACAGGCCAGTAGCTCAATTGCATACTGTGCAAGCTCTGGCCAGTGATCCATCCTCAAGACCCAGTAACCCAGAGGATTTTCGGTGGGAAAGGTGTCCAAGTCTGATCTTGCCCCTAGGTATTCCTGCACCATGTAAAACAGACGCTGGCGATGGTTGCTGGAACCGATCATACCTTGGGGCTGCGGACCAAAAACTTGTCTGAACGCATCGGTCAGACGGCCACCTTCTCCACGGCTCCTTCTTTGACTGACCGAAGCCTCAGCAACACGTTGTCCAGAAACAGGAGTTTGTAACCTCCCAGTCTCTGGGAACGCATTGCACAGACCTTTCTGCAAGGCCTCCCGAAGATGTTTCATCCTCTGCTCCCTCTGCGATGGCAAGATAAGGTCCGCAACCTTACCCTTGTAACGTGGATCAAGGAGGGTTGCCAGCCAGTATTGGTCTTTCTCCTTGATACCACGAATACGAGGATCCTTACGCAGGCTTTGCAGGATCAGGGAGGCCATGCAGCGTAGGTTTGCTGAGGCATTCGGTCCGGAGTCCTCTGGGTCACTAAGGACGATATGGTCCGCAGCCACCTCCTCCCAGCCACGTACAAGTCCATGTGTTTCTTGGGACTGATCCCTTAAAGACTGCTGCTGATGCTGAGTGCCAGGCTCCACCTCCATACTGACACAATCTTCCTCCTCCTCCTCCTCCTCGTTCTCTTCCTGTGTGATCGGCGGGCATGCAGGAACACTGTCTGGATAAAGGGGGCCTTCAGAGCTAAGGAAGTCCTCCTCTTCCTGCCTCTGTTCTGCCTCAAGTGCCCTGTCCATTATTCCACGCAACGTGTGCTCCAACAGGTGGACAAGGGGGACAGTGTCACTGATGCATGCACTGTCACTGCTCACCATCCTCGTGGCCTCCTCAAATGGTGACAGGACAGTGCATGCATCCCTGATCATGGCCCACTGGCGTGGGGAAAAAAAACCAAGCTCCCCTGACCCTGTCCTGGTGCCATAGTCGCACAGGTACTCATTGATGGCCCTCTGCTGCGTGTGCAGCCGCTGCAGCATGGCCAACGTTGAGTTCCACCTGGTGGGCATGTCACAGATTAGGCGGTTCTTGGGCAGGTTAAACTCCTTTTGGAGGTCCGTCAGCCGAGCACTGGCATTATATGACCGACGGAAATGCACACAGACTTTCCTGGCCTGCCTCAGGACATCCTGTAAGCCCGGGTGAGCCAAACAGGGCACATGGGTCATTTGTCCCTGTCGGAGGGCAGAGAGGAGGTTGGTGCCATTGTCGCAAACCACCATTCCTGCCTTAAGTTGGCGTGGCGTCAACCACCTCTGAACCTGCCCCTGCAGAGCTGACAGAACCTCTGCCCCAGTGTGGCTCCTGTCCCCCAAGCACACCAGCTCAAGCACCGCATGGCATCTTTTGGCCTGCGTACTTGCGTAGCCCCTTGAACGACTACGGAGCACCGCTGGTTCCGAGGAAGAGGCCATGGAGGAAGAAGAAGAGGAGGGGGTGGAGGAGAGAGGTGTGTCACAATCATTAGCATTTTGGAGGCGTGGTGGCGGAACAACCTCCAACACTACTGCACCTTGTCCTGCATCCTTCCCAGCTGCCAGCAGAGTCACCCAATGCGCCGTGAAACTTAGGTAACGTCTCTGTCCATGCCTGCTGGACCATGAGTCAGCGGTAATATGCACCTTACCTCTGACCGCCCTGTCCAGCGAGGCATGGACATTGCCTTCCACATGCCGGTAGAGAGCCGGAATCGCCTTCCGTGAGAAAAAGTGGCGTTTGGGTACCTGCCACTGAGGAACCGCACATTCCACAAACTCACGGAAGGGGGCAGAGTCTACCAACTGAAAAGGCAGCAGTTGAAGTGCTAGCAATTTTGCCAAGCTAGCATTCAACCGCTGGGCATGTGGATGGCTGGGAGCAAACTTCTTTCGGCGGTGCAGCAGCTGGGGCAGGGAAATTTGCCTGGTACAATCTGACGTCGGTGTACCAAAAGCAGATTGCCCACAAGTACTTGGCTGTGACACACCTAATTCTACACCTTCATTCCTCTCAGTGCAGGTCTCAGAGAGGACTGGAGGTCTAGTGGGGTTGGAAATCTCAGCTGATGAGGAGCATCATGTTCTTTGGTGTGGGTCTTTTAGATACGCTTGCCAACGAACTGCATGGCAGGTCAACATATGTCTGGTCAAGCATGTGGTACCCAAGCGGGAGATGTTTTGGCCACGTGAGATACGCTTGAGACATATGTTGCAAATAGCAGCGGTGCGATCTGATGCACTCGTCTCAAAAAAGGCCCACACCAAAGAACTTTTTGAATAACGCGCAGAGACTGCAGCGCCCTGCACATGTGGAGCTTTGGGGTGTGATGCAGTCAATGTGCTGCCCTTAGGCTGGCCCCTGGAGGGCATCCTGCCTCATTGGTGATGTGCCGCCTCCTCCTCCTCCTCCTCCTCTCTCCTATCAGGCACCCACGTTGAGTCAGTGACCTCATCATCCCCTCCCTCCTCATCACTGGAGCAAACCTGGCAGTATGCTGCAGCAGGGGGAGCATGACTGCCAGATTGCTGTCCTTCTTGGGCACCCCCTCTGTCCGTGCTCATGTTACTGCCTTCATCGAGCTCAGTATCATCATCAGAGCCTTCCAAACGCTGGGCATCCTCCTGGAGCATGTACCCAACACTGTGGTCAAACAGTTCGAGGGACTCCTCAGGAGGACATGGTGGAGCTAGGGAAGGAGTCACTGATGACATTGAGCCGAGGGAAGAGGCCGCTGCTTTGCCAGACAAAGCACCCTGGGCATGGGTGAGAGAGGATGAGGAGGATGAGGACGGCTTGGTCATCCACTCGACCAAGTCTTCCGCATGTTGCGGCTCAACACGGCCAGCTGCCGAAAAAAAGGCCAAGCGCGTCCCATGGCCACGTGCTGATGAGGATGCACCGTCTCCACGACCATCACTAGACACAGAGCCTGCTTGCCCTCTCTTATTGGCTTGTGACTGTCTGCCTCTCCTTCTTGGCCTTCCAGACATACTAATGGCCTGTAGCTGCACTAAGCTGGGATATATATATATATATATATATATATATATATATATATATATATATATATGTACTGATACTGCAGCTAGCAAAATCAACTGCCTGCCTGTAGTATGAGAACACCACCAACCTTCTACAGGTAGCTTTAGCTGAACACTGTGAGGTGGACGCACCCCACTAACTTGTAGGTTTAGCTGAACACTGTGAGCAGGACGCACTGCACTAACTGTAAATAGTCTAGCTGCCTGACCGTGGTACTAATAGGATCAAAAGAACACCAGTAATTTTCTTCAGGTAGCTTTATATACTGTAACAAGACAAGCCTGCCTGTCAGTAGGAAGATAACAGGAACGGATCTAGCTGAACACTGTGAGCAGGACGCACTGCACTAAATGTAAATAGTCTAGCTGCCTGACCGTGGTACTAATAGGATCAAAAGAACACCAGTAATTTTCTTCAGGTAGCTTTATATACTGTAACAAGACAAGCCTGCCAGTCAGTAGGAAGATAACAGGAACGGATCTAGCTGAACACTGTGAGCAGGACGCACTGCACTAAATGTAAATAGTCTAGAAGATAACAGGAACGGATCTAGCTAAACTGAATACAGTGTATATATATATATATGCAACACCTGGGATGCATATATATACACAATAAACTTTAAGTGCAGCTAACTCACTGACTGTCCTGCCTAATCTAGCAAATGAAATGACACTGTCTCTCTCTCTCTCTAAGCACACCGGAACACACTGCACAGGGCCGCCGTGCAGGCGGCCTTATATAGTGTGGGGCGTGTACTAAATCCCCTGAGCCATAATTGGCCAAAGCCTCCTTGGCTTTGGCCAATTACGGCTCTCTGTTCAGGCGGCGCTGTGATTGGCCAAGGTGCCTTGACGAGGCCTTGCAGCTTTCACATGCGTTTGCAAATGTGTGCTAACTAAACCCCTGCTTTTAACAGACGGTTAGACAGGCTAATTTGGTTGGTCAGCAGACTGGTTGGTGAGTTGAGCTATGGAATTGTCTTTGTCTTACATGTATATGCCCTCCATGTGCTCCTTACTGTGAAGGCCAGTTATGGGTGTGGGCGGTGGCCAGTGTTTTGTTACTGTACGTAAATTTGGGTCGGGGACACACTGGACACATTTGCTGCCATTGTGCTCTTGCTGGGTGTCCAGTGTGCTCCTGTCCCTTTAAGGGGGCTTGGGCCGCCTCCAGGCTCACCTGTCTACACCTATCCATTCAATGCATGTGCTTCCACTGTGGAGACACTTATAAATTTAGTAGTGTTAGGACTGCAAGTATACAAGGTGCCTTGACGAGGCCTTGCAGCTTTCACATGCGTTTGCAAATGTGTGCTAACTAAACCCCTGCTTTTAACAGACGGTTAGACAGGCTAATTTGGTTGGTCAGCAGACTGGTTGGTGAGTTGAGCTATGGAATTGTCTTTGTCTTACATGTATATGCCCTCCATGTGCTCCTTACTGTGAAGGCCAGTTATGGGTGTGGGCGGTGGCCAGTGTTTTGTTACTGTACGTAAATTTGGGTCGGGGACACACTGGACACCTTTGCTGCCATTGTGCTCTTGCTGGGTGTCCAGTGTGCTCCTGTCCCTTTAAGGGGGCTTGGGCCGCCTCCAGGCTCACCTGTCTACACCTATCCATTCAATGCATGTGCTTCCACTGTGGAGACACTTATAAATTTAGTAGTGTTAGGACTGCAAGTATACAAGGTGCCTTGACGAGGCCTTGCAGCTTTCACATGCGTTTGCAAATGTGTGCTAACTAAACCCCTGCTTTTAACAGACGGTTAGACAGGCTAATTTGGTTGGTCAGCAGACTGGTTGGTGAGTTGAGCTATGGAATTGTCTTTGTCTTACATGTATATGCCCTCCATGTGCTCCTTACTGTGAAGGCCAGTTATGGGTGTGGGCGGTGGCCAGTGTTTTGTTAATGCACTGCGATGCCGCAGTGAATTATGGGCCGTGACGCGCCACACGAATTTGGCGCAAATGGCCCATATCGTTCGCAATTCGGCGAACGACCGAACAGCCGATGTTCGAGTCGAACATGGGTTCGACTCGAACACGAAGCTCATCCCTAGTATAAGCATATCACCCAACTTTTTGAGATGGAAACGAGGGACACCAATTAGCAAAAGTATGTAGGCATAGGACACACCCCTTGCCACACTCCCCCACCACTTCAGTCCGGAAGGATTTACCTCCTTAATGACCAGGCCATATTTGTGTGATACGGCACTGCGACACTTTAACTGACAATTGCGCGGTCGTGCAATGTTTTTTTTTTTCCACAAATAGAGCTTTCTTTTGGTGGTATTTGATCACCTCTGTGGTTTTTTTTTTTTGCGCTATAAAGAAAAAAAGACTGACAATTTTGAAAAAAACCCAATATTTTTTACTTTCTGCTATAAAACATATAAGAAAAAAATTTATAAAAAAACAAATGTATTCATCAGTTTAGGTCAATATGTATTCTGCTACATATTTTTGGTAAAAAAATCCCAATAAGCGTATATATTGATTGGTTTGCGCAAAAGTTATAGTGCCTACAAAATAGGGGAAAGATTCAGGGACTTTTTATTTTTTTAATTGCTTTTACTAGTAATGGCAGTGACTGTGACATTGCAGCGGACAAATCTGACCCTAAGTTGCACTTTTTGGTGACCAGTGACACCAATACAGTGATCAGTGCTATAAAAATGCACTGATCACTGTAAAAATGGCACTGGCAGGGAAGGCGTTAACACTAGTGGTGATCAAAGGATTAAGTGTTCCCTAGGGAGGTGCTTTCTAACTGTCAGAGGGATGGGCTCACTGGGAGTAGAGAGAGGTCGCTGTTCCTGATCACTAGGAACAGCTGATCTCTCTTTCCTCCCGTCAGAATGAGGATTCGCCTTGTTTACATAGGCAGAAGCCCGTTCTGCCTCACTTCATAGTGTTCGTGGGTGGCCGGCGATCATCGAGTCCACCGGACCCACGGGGATAAGCTCCCACAGGGGGCACGCGCCCACTGTATCTAATGCATAGCCGGGCCGCCCTGCTGCATTATATGTGCAGTGGGCGGTCCGCAAGTGGTTAAAGGAAAAGATTAGTTAAGCCCACAAGTGCTGTTTTTTACCACTACTATTCCTTTATACTGGGGGTTGAAACTTACAAATGCAGCAATTTAGGAATTGGATGAAAGGTTTAACACTGGCAGGGCTTTTTTTCAGGGGGAACTTGGTGGAACTCAGTTCTACCACCTCTGGCTCAGACCCTTGGGGGGGTCTGCTCACTACAATCACTTGTAAACACATAAGTCTGGTTTCTGTGTTTTTTGCAAGTGACAGCTCTGCACTCTGTGTGTAACCCCCCTGAACTCTGCACTCTGTATGTAATGCAATCCTGTTATTTAATGCCCCTTTAAGACCCTCCTACTGTGCGTGAAATTTGACTGACCACACCCACTATTTGATGTGATTTGGAGGTTGTGTGTGGGTGGAGGGGTTTTAGGGAGTCGTGGTTGAGTTCCAGAACCTATTGTTTGAGAAAAAAAGCCCTGAACACTGAGGAACACATTTTAAAAGATAAATAGTGCATTTTATATATAAATATATAGATCAGACCAAAATGAGAGGGAAAAATGAGAAGGGACAGAGGGACTTTGTTCCAAATCAGGGGACAGGCCCTCATAATCAGAGACAGTTGGGAGCTATGCAGGGGAGGGCTGGCAGCCTTAGGCCTGGGGGGCAAGTCCAGCCAAGTGGCCCACAGAACCACCGACCCACAGGCCAGCTCCCAGCAGGACCCACGGCCCATTGGAGTTACTACCAAACTTCCAGTGCTGCAAATCAAATGTACAGTGCAAAGCAATACACTTAAAACAAACAGTCCACAAGAGAGCAACTGCTCTTGTGCACATTGCTAGATCAAGATGAGGCTCAAGCAAGTGGCTGACAGATTCCTCCCTCCACACAAGTGGGTGGATGATTCCCCTCACTGGGACATTGTATTCTGACAGTAGGGACTGACCCCTGTCAGAATACACTGGTGCTGTTTGGCTGCAAGCAGCTAATTGAGCAAGGATTTCCAGCAGAAGATGATATAACAATGGGTTCCTGCCTAACATAGAGGGGTAAACACAGATCAAAATTCAGCCCCTGCTGAAACCGATGAATTCTGATCTGTGTTTACCCAACTTTACCTTATCCCTTGCTTCAGCGGACTCTCTGCAGTTCTGTCCCCTGCAGCTCCTGTGTATGTTGGGAATGACATTGGTCACACTCCAACTTCCACTTCATACCATACGGGGTTAATCTTCCTTTATATGTGATGATGTCTAGGGAGGAGAACACTGGAGCTGGCTGGAGCATAGAATCAGGTAAGAAAAAAAAAGACTATACCACTTCTCCCCCTCCCCCACACTGCAAGAGTGGACTTCTGTACTTTTTTGGAGTTGAGCTGGGATATCATCACATCCTTTGCTGTGTATTCTTATATTCTTGAATAGGTTAGGAATTAGTGTGACACTTCAGGTGCTACATATATGTAATCCACATACACATTATATCTTATTAAAAATCATTATTTTTAGAAGATATAATGTGTATGTGGATTACATATATGTAGCACCTGAAATGTCACACTAATTCCTAACCTGTTCAAGAATTTTACTTTCACTTTCAATAAACCTGCACTGAAAAGTACAGAGCAGGCTCACATTACAGTATGCAGGGCAGTGGAGACTGAGGATCCAGCCTCCCATCCATGCTGTACATATCTTCACTCTGCCCTGGAGGAGGTGTGTGCTGAGCGGGACCCAATGATCGATGCTGCAGTGTGAGGTTCTTACTGCCCCGCCCACATGTACTCCCACTGGACTGTACCAGCTCTGATCTGGGAGGGGGGACTCAAGAAGGGAGCCTGGAAAGGGGTGTATCTGCTGCCACAGAGCAATGAGCAGGGGTACATAATCTTTGTTTTGGGCAGGAAACCGGGGTATACAAGCGTTACAATTCGATTTTGTTGGCAGAATTTCCTGCTCACAACCTGGCGCTCCTCCCATCTCTTGTACCGACCCTGCTTGCAGCCATCCAGTGCCCTGCCCAGCCCGAGCCAGTGACTCACGCCCCGCCTCTGCCTGCCACTAAAGACTCCGTCTCCGGGAGTTGTAGTTTCCGGGTGCTGCGCACCGCTGCTTACTTCTCTTCACCCATTGCCACCTGGAACTTGAGCGCGGTCCGGACTACAACTCCCGGAATGCAGTGCGGGAGGAACACAGCCGATCGGCGGCCGCCGGGGTCGACCTCCTGCATAAAAAAAAAAAAAAAATGCCAGCAGCCATGAAAGCGGCCGTTTTTAAATATAAGTTAGGCGGCCTGGGGGGAAATTTCCACATTGCCCCCCGGCCCAGCCCGCCCCTGGAGCTATGCTATAAGATAGTATGCAAAAGTACCCTCACACAAAAGGGTTGGTGTATTAAAAGCAATAGAAAAAAATTGTAAAAAGGTGGAATTGTTCATGGTGACTAATCAGACTTTTTTCATAAATTGAAAGGTGAAACCTGAAAAAAGGTAGGATGTGTTAGGATATCACAGTGCGACAATCTATGTGACCCTATATTAAATCTCAAGTGTAAACATGACTCTCAATTCAATTGATTGAAGACAATAAATTTGCATAAAAAAAAAATATGGAAGTGAGGCAAAGACGCTAGATGCTCCTCCCGCTAGATGCTTGGGCGGAGCATCTAGCGTCTTTGCGTCACTTCCGGTTTCTGGCCGTGGAACGCAAATTGTCCCGTCTTCCTGATTGTAATAGGCTGTATATGCACTGAAACAATGTGAGTATGTTTTCAATCTGTTTCCGAAAATAAATCTATTCTTAAAATGGAATCACATTATGGAGATGTCTCTTTCCTATATGTAGGTGATGTGGAGTGAGATTTAAAGGAGAAAGCTATAGCTGACACTGTAAGCATGGAAAGGTATAGCTGACAGTGTTAATTTCCTCGACTAAAACCGACTAAAACATTTTAGACTAACCTAAATGGGTTGTAAACCCTCATTTAAAAAAAACAAAAAAAGCCAAACATGTCATACTTACCTCCACTGTGCAGTTCATTTTGCACAGAGTGTCCTCGGTCCTCCTCTTCTGGGGTCCCTCAGCGGCACTGGTGGCTCCTCCCCGCATCGAGTGTCCACGTTGGAGAAACGCTCTCCTTGGTGGACACCCGTGCGGGCGTGCTCCCGAGTCCTGCATTTGTGTCCATTCACACAGAATGCAGGACTCAGCCCCGCCCCCTGGCGCTGCATCACTGGATTGGATTGATATCAATCCAATCCAATGATGCAGCGCCGGGGGCGGGGCTGAGTCCTGCATTCTGTGTGAATGGACACAAATGCAGGACTCGGGAGCACGCCCGCACGGGTGTCCAATGGCTGCTCTGCTATCAATCTATCCAATCAGGACTAGGGATGAGCTTCGAGTTCAAGTCAAACTCATGTTCGACTCGAACATTGGCTGTTCGCCCGTTTGCCGAACAGCGAACAATTTGGGGTGTTTGTGGCAAATTCGAAAGCCGGAACACCCTTTAAAAGTCTATGGGAGAAATCAAAAATGCTAATTTTAAAGGCTTATATGCAAATTATTGTCATAAAAAGTGTTTGGGGACCTGGGTCCTGCCCCAGGGGACATGGATCAATGCAAAAAAAAGTTTTGAAAACGGCCGTTTTTTCGGGAGCAGTGATTTTATTAATGCTTAAAGTGAAACAATAAAAGTGTAATATTCCTTTAAGTTTCGTACCTGGGGGGTGTCTATAGTATGCCTGGAAAGGGGCACATGTTTCCCGTGTTTAGAACAGTCTGACAGCAAAATGACATTTCAAAGGAAAAAAAGTCATTTAAAACTACTCGCCTCTATTAATGAATTGCCACTCCGACAATACACATAAAAGTTCATTGATAAAAACGGCATGGGAATTCCCCACAAGTGAACCCCGAACCAAAATAAAAAAAAAAAAATAACGTGGGGAGTCCCCCTAAATTCCATACCAGGCCCTTCAGGTCTGGTATGGATATTAAGGGGAACCCCAGCCAAAATGTAAAAAAAAAATGGCGTGGGGTCCCCCTCAAAATTTATACCAGACCCTTATCTGAAGACCAGGCCTCATGCCCTCAACATTGGGAGGGTGCTTTGGGGCAGCCCCCCTAAATACCTTGTCCCCATGTTGATGGGGACAAGGGCCTCATCCCCACAACCCTTGCCCAGTGGTTGTGGGGGTCTGCGGGCGGGGGGCTTATCGGAATATGGAAGCCCCCTTTAGCAAGGGGACCCCCAGATCCCAGCCCTCCCCCCTGTGTGAAATGGTAAGGGGGTACAAAAGTACCCCTACCATTTCACAAAAATACTGTCAAAAATGTTAAAAATGACAAGAGACAGTTTTTGACAATTCCTTTATTTAAATGCTTCTTCTTTCTTCTTTCTTCTATCTTTCCTCCTCCATCTGCTTCTTCTTCTTCTTCTTCTGGTTCTTCCTCTGGTGTTCTCGTCCTGCATCTTCATCTTCTTCCCACGGAAGGGGACTTGACGGGGACTTCCCTGTGGCATTCCCCGTAACATCAGAGGGGGCAGGGTTACCCGTTACATAACCCCGCCCCTTCTGACATCACGGGGGATGGCACAGGGAAGTCCCGTCAAGTCCCCATGCGTCAGAGGGGGCGAGGTCACCGGGTGGCTCCACCCCCCCTTTATTTAAGAACCGTCAGAAGAGGAGAAGCGTCACACAGCGGGAGCCTCCCTCCATGCCATCATGGATGCGGAGCGGCCCGAGGAGAAGAAGGGAAGAAGACGCAGCGGATGAAGATGCAGGACGAGAACATCAGAGGAAGAACCAGAAGAACCAGAAGAAAAGAAGATGGAGGAAAAAACCGAAGGAAGATAGAAGATAGAGGATAGAAGAAAGAAGAAAGAAGAAGCATTTAAATAAAGGAATTGTCAAAAACTGTCTCTTGTCATTTTTAACATTTTTGACAGTTTTTTTGTGAAATGGTAGGGGTAAGTACCCCCTTACCATTTCACACAGGGGGGAGGGCTGGGATCTGGGGGTCCCCTTGTTAAAGGGGGCTTCCAGATTTCGATAAGCCCCCACCCGCAGACCCCCACAACCACCGGACAAGGGTTGTGGGGATTAGGCCCTTGTCCCCATCAACATGGGGACAAGGTGTTTTGGGGGGCTACCCCAAAGCACCCTCCCAATGTTGAGGGAATGTGGCCTGGTACAGTTCAGGAGGGGGGGCGCTCTCTCGTCCCCCCTCTTTTCCTGAGGCCTGCCAGGTTGCTTGCTCAGATAAGGGTCTGGTATGGATTTTTGGGGGCACCCCCACGCCATTTTTTTTAATTTTGGCGTGGGGTTCCCCTTAAGATCCATACCAGACCTGAAGGGTCTGGTATAGATTTTGAGGGGGACCCCACGCCATTTTGTTTTTTTTTTAATTTTGGCCGGGGTTCCCCTTAATATCCATACCAGACCTGAAGGGCCTGGTAATGAATTTAGGGGGACCCCCCACGTCATTTTTTAAAAAAATTTTGGTTCGGGGTTCCCCTGTGGGGAATTCCCCTGCCGTTTTTAATCAATGAACTTTTATGTGTATTGACAGACCGGCAATTCATTAATAGCCGCGAGTAGTTTGAATGACTTTTTTTCCTTTGAAAGGTTATTTTGCTGTCAGACTGTTCTAAACACGGGAAACATGCGCCCCTTTAAAGGCATACAATAGACACCCCAGGTACGAAATTTAAAGGAATATTACACTTTTATTGTTTCACTTTAAGCATTATTAAAATCACTGCTCCCGAAAAAACGGACGCTTGTAAAACTTTTTTTTGCATTGATCCATGTCCCCTGGGGCAGGACCCAGGTCCTCAAACACTTTTTATGACAATAACTTTCATATAAGCCTTTAAAATTAGCACTTTTGATTATTCATGTTCGTGTCCCATAGACTTTAAAGGTGTCCGCGTGTTCGAACAAATTTTTTGCCTGTTCGCAAGTTCTGGTGCGAACCGAATGGGGGGATGTTCGGCTCATCCCTAATCAGGACACAAGACACCAGGTAGATCTGGTGTACTCGTTCCCGGCCGGAGAAAGATCGGGGTCAGGTAAGTAAAATGGGGGCTCAGGGGGCTGCAGCACCACAGAAGGTTTTTCACCTTAATGCATAGAATGCATTAAGGTGAAAAAACATGAGGGTTTACAGCCCCTTTAATACCATTTTAGTAGACTAAAATACAACGAAAACTAAAACAATTGAGATGACTAATTGTTACTGACAGTTTAACGCCATTTACGCCTGTGTGCGTTACTGCCAGTTTAACACCATATCGTTTTGTGTGCGTTATTGCCAGTTTAATGCCATATAATTCTGTGTGCATTACTGCCAGTTTAAAGCCATATAGTTCTGTGTGCGTTACTGCCAGTTTAACACCATTTACTTCTGTGTGCGTTAGTTTAACCTTATATAGTTTTGTGTGCGTTACTGCCAGTTTAACACCATATAGTTCTGTGTGTATTACTGCCAGTTTAACACCATATAGTTCTGTGTGCATTACTGACAGTTTAACGCCATATCTTTTTGTGCGTTACTGCCAGTTTAACGCCATTTACTTCTGTGTGCGTTACTGACAGTTTAACGCCATATAGTTTTGTACGTTACTGCCAGTTTAACGCCATTTACTTCTGTGTGCATTACTGACAGTTTAACGCCATTTACTTCTGTGTGCGTTACTGACAGTTTAACGCCATTTTACGTCTGTGTGCATTACTGCCAGTTTAACACCATATAGTTTTGTGTGGGTTACTGCGAGTTTAATGCCATATAGTTCTGTGTGCGTTACTGCCAGTTTAACGGCATTTACTTCTGTGTGCATTACTGCCAGTTTAACGCCATATCATTTTATGTGCGTTACTGCCAGTTTAACGCCATATTGTTTTGTGTGCGTTACTGCCAGTTTAACGCCATATAGTTCTGTGCGTTACTGCCAGTTTAACGCCACATAGTTCTGTGTGCGTTACTGCCAATTTAACACCATATAGTTTTGAGTGCATTGCTGCCAGTTTAACGCCACATCGTTTTGTGTTACTGCCAGTTTAACTCCATATAGTTTTGTGTGCATTACTGCCAGTTTAACGTCATATAGTTTTGTGTGCGTTACTGCCAGTTTAATGCCATATAGTTTCTTACGTTACTGCCGGTTTAACGCCATTTACTTCTGTGTGCGTTACTGCCAGTTTAATGCCATATAGTTCTGTGTGCGTTACTGCCTGTTTAATGCCATATAGTTCTGTGTGCATTACTGCCAGTTTAACACCATATAGTTCTGTGTGCATTACTGCCAGTTTAAAGCCATATAGTTTTGTGTGCGTTACTGCCAGTTTAATGTCATATAGTTCTGTGTGCGTTACTGCCAGTTTAACGGCATATAGTTCTGTGTGCGTTACTGCCAGTTTAACAGCACATAGTTTTGTGCGTTACTGCCAGTTTAACACCATTTACTTCTGGGTGCATTACTGCTAGTTTAACTCCATTTACTTCTGTGTGCATTACTGCTAGTTTGACACCATTTACTTCTGTATGCATTACTGCCAGTTTAACGCCATTTACTTCTTTGTGCGTTACTGCCAGTTTAACACCATACAGTTTTGCATGTGTTACTGCCAGATTAACGCCATGTCATTTTGTGTGCGTTACTGCCAGTTTAACGCCATATAGTTCTGTGCGTTACTGCCAGTTTAACGCTGAAACGAGCCCCTTGCTCGCTCGGTTCCACTCTCCCGACACTCCTCTGCAGCTATTGAATCAGATTGCAACGTCTGATGGTTCGGTCATCCAATGCTCCGGGATTAGAACTACAGCTATGTGCCGTTCTAATCCAGTTGTGATAGCTCAGAGCAAACACCAGGCAGGCTGTATGTAAGTTCAAACAGGAATCTCTCTTTATTGACAGGAATACAGTCTTATTTATACAATAAAAGAGGAGGTGCAGACCTCCTGCTCATATTACTCTAACAATACAGCTGTAACCTAATTAACCTACATAACATGAGCTAATTAACTAATCACTTTAGACAGCCTAGATGACTCAGACATGACCTTTAGGCCAGACTGGCCATCTTGTAGTTCAGAAAATCCAATCAACATTATCACAATAGCAGAATTAATTAAACACAACCAACAATGGGGATCTAATGACTCTTAGATCCCATACTAGAGACTTATTTACAATACACATTTTAGCAGACAACAGACAGGTAGCTGGAATTGATGACATTAGCATTTAACAGTAGGACTCCCAACGGTATGAATCAGTCACTATTCCAATATGGCAAATCCAAGGTCCCCAGAGTCTGTGTGTCCTGGGGGACCAGGACCCGAATCCACAGTAATACCGCCTCAAGGGTCCCCAGGCATACAGCTCACAAAGAGCACCGTTCCCCCAAATGCCAGGGCCCACGATCGATCGGCAAGAGGCTAGCATACAGTCCCCTCCAAAAGTCTCTCTCCCGGCTAGGTCTGTCACATGCGTTACTGCCAATTTAACGCCATATAGTTTTGATTGCATTACTGCCAGTTTAACGCCACATTGTTTTGTGTTACTGCCAGTTTAACACCATATAGTTTTGTGTGCATTACTGCCAGTTTAATGCCATATAGTTTTGTACGTTACTGCCGGTTTAACGCCATTTACTTCTGTGTGCATTACTGCCAGTTTAATGCCATATAGTTCTGGGTGCGTTACTGCCAGTTTAACGCCATATAGTTCTGTGTGCGTTACTGCCAGTTTAACGCCATTTACTTCTGTGTGCGTTACTGCCAGTTTAACGCCATATCGTTTTGTGTGTGTTACTGCCAGTTTAACGACATATCGTTCTGTGTGCGTTACTGCCAGTTTAACACCATATAGGTCTGTGTGCGTTACTGCCAGTTTAACGCCATACAGTTTTGTGCATTACTGCCGTTTTAACGGCATTTACTTATGTGTGCGTTACTGCCAGTTTAACGCCATGTAGTTTTGCGCGCGTTACTGCCAGTTTAATGCCATATCATTTTGTGTGCGTTACTGCCAGTTTAACGCCATATAGTTCTGTGTGCATTACTGCCAGTTTAACACCATATAGTTATCTGTGCGTTACTGCCAGTTTAACGCCATATAGTTTTGTGTGCGTTACTGCCAGTTTAACGCCATATAGTTTTGTGTGCATTACTGCCAGTTTAATGTCATAGTTCTGTGTGCATTACTGCCAGTTTAACGGCATATAGCTCTGTGTGCGTTACTGCCAGTTTAACGGCACATAGTTTTGTGCGTTACTGCCAGTTTCACGCCATTTACTTCTGTGGGCATTACTGCTAGTTTAACGCCATTTACTTCTGTGTGTTTTACTGTCAGTTTAACGCCATATAGTTCTGTGTGCGTTACCGCCAGTTTAATGCCACATCGTTTTGTGTTACTGCCAGTTTAACGCCTTTTTTTCTGTGTGCATTACCGCCAGTTTAATGCCATATAGTTCTGTGTGCGTTACTGCCAGTTTAACACCATATACTTCTGTGTGCATTACTGCCAGTTTAACGCCATATACTTCTGTGTGCGTTACTGCCAGTTTAACGCCATATCGTTTTGTGTACATTACTGCCAGTTTAACGCCATATAGGTCTGTCTGCGTTACTGCCAGTTTAACGCCATATAGTTTTGTGTGCGTTACTGCCTGTTTAATGTCATATAGTTCTGTGTGCATTACTGCCAGTTTAATGGCATATAGTTTTGTGCATTACTGCCAGTTTAACGCCATTTCCTTTTGTGTGCGTTACTGCCAGTTTAACACCATATAGCTTTGTGTGCATTACTGCCAGTTTAACACCATATAGTTTTGTGTGCGTTACTGCCAGTTTAACACCATATAGTTTTGTGTGCATTACTGACAGTTTTACGTCATATAGTTCTGTGTGCGTTACTGCCCGTTTAATACCATATAGTTTAGTACGTTACTGCCGGTTTAACGCCATTTACTTCTGTGTGCATTACTGCCAGTTTAATGCCATATAGTTCTGTGTGCGTTACTGTCAGTTTAACGCCATATACTTCTGTGTGCGTTACTGCCAGTTTAACGCCATATCGTTTTGTGTATGTTACTGCCAGTTTAATGCCATATAGGTCTGTGTGCGTTACTGCCAGTTTGACGCCATATAGTTTTGTGTGCGTTACTGCCTGTTTAATGTCATATAGTTCTGTGTGCATTACTGCCAGTTTAACGGCATATAGTTTTGTGCATTACTGCCAGTTTAACGGCATTTACTTATGTGTGCATTACTGCCAGTTTAATGCCATTTACTTCTGTGTGCGTTACTGCCAGTTTAACACCATATAGCTCTGTGTGCGTTACTGCCAGTTTACCGTCATATCGTTCTGTGTGCATTACTGCCAGTTTAACTTCATATAGTTTTGTGCGTTACTGCCAGTTTAACGCCATTTACATCTGTGTGCATTACTGCCAGTTTAACGCCATTTACTTCTGTGTGCATTACTGCTAGTTTAACTCCATTTACTTCTGTGTGCATTACTGCTAGTTTGACGCCATTTACTTCTGTATGCATTACTGCCAGTTTAACGCCATTTACTTCTGTGTGCGTTACTGCCAGTTTAACACCATACAGTTTTGCATGTGTTACTGCCAGTTTAACGCCATGTCATTTTGTGTGCGTTACTGCCAGTTTAACGCCATATAGTTCTGTGCGTTACTGCCAGTTTAACGCTGAAACGAGCCCCTTGCTCGCTCGGTTCCACTCTCCCGACACTCCTCTGCAGCTATTGAATCAGATTGCAACGTCTGATGGTTCGGTCATCCAATGCTCCGGGATTAGAACTACAGCTATGTGCCGTTCTAATCCAGTTGTGATAGCTCAGAGCAAACACCAGGCAGGCTGTATGTAAGTTCAAACAGGAATCTCTCTTTATTGACAGGAATACAGTCTTATTTATACAATAAAAGAGGAGGTGCAGACCTCCTGCTCATATTACTCTAACAATACAGCTGTAACCTAATTAACCTACATAACATGAGCTAATTAACTAATCACTTTAGACAGCCTAGATGACTCAGACATGACCTTTAGGCCAGACTGGCCATCTTGTAGTTCAGAAAATCCAATCAACATTATCACAATAGCAGAGTTAATTAAACACAACCAACAATGGGGATCTAATGACTCTTAGATCCCATACTAGAGACTTATTTACAATACACATTTTAGCAGACAACAGACAGGTAGCTGGAATTGATGACATTAGCATTTAACAGTAGGACTCCCAACGGTATGAATCAGTCACTATTCCAATATGGCAAATCCAAGGTCCCCAGAGTCTGTGTGTCCTGGGGGACCAGGACCCAAATCCACAGTAATACCGCCTCAAGGGTCCGCAGGCATACAGCTCACAAAGAGCACCGTTCCCCCAAATGCCAGGGCCCACGATCGATCGGCAAGAGGCTAGCATACAGTCCCCTCCAAAAGTCTCTCTACCGGCTAGGTCTGTCACATGCGTTACTGCCAATTTAACGCCATATAGTTTTGATTGCATTACTGCCAGTTTAACGCCACATCGTTTTGTGTTACTGCCAGTTTAACACCATATAGTTTTGTGTGCATTACTGCCAGTTTAATGCCATATAGTTTTGTACGTTACTGCCGGTTTAACGCCATTTACTTCTGTGTGCATTACTGCCAGTTTAATGCCATATAGTTCTGGGTGCGTTACTGCCAGTTTAACGCCATATAGTTCTGTGTGCGTTACTGCCAGTTTAACGCCATTTACTTCTGTGTGCGTTACTGCCAGTTTAACGCCATATCGTTTTGTGTGTGTTACTGCCAGTTTAAAGACATATCGTTCTGTGTGCGTTACTGCCAGTTTAACAACATATAGGTCTGTGTGCGTTACTGCCAGTTTAACGCCATACAGTTTTGTGCATTACTGCCATTTTAACGCCATTTACTTATGTGTGCGTTACTGCCAGTTTAACGCAATGTAGTTTTGCGAGCGTTACTGCCAGTTTAATGCCATATCATTTTGTGTGCATTACTGCCAGTTTAACGCCATATAGTTCTGTGTGCATTACTGCCAGTTTTACACCATATAGTTATCTGTGCGTTACTGCCAGTTTAACGCCATATAGTTTTGTGTGCGTTACTGCCAGTTTAACGCCATATAGTTTTGTGTGCATTACTGCCAGTTTAATGTCATAGTTTTGTGTGCATTACTGCCATTTTAACGGCATATAGTTCTGTGTGAGTTACTGCCAGTTTAACGGCACATAGTTTTGTGCGTTACTGCCAGTTTAACGCCATTTACTTCTGTGGGCATTACTGCTAGTTTAACACCATTTACTTCTGTATGCATTACTGCCAGTTTAACGCCATTTACTTCTGTGTGTTTTACTGTCAGTTTAACGCCATATAGTTCTGTGTGCGTTACTGCCAGTTTAATGCCACATCGTTTTGTGTTACTGCCAGTTTAACGCCTTTTTTTCTGTGTGCATTACTGCCAGTTTAACACCATATACTTCTGTGTGCATTACTGCCAGTTTAACGCCATATACTTCTGTGTGCGTTACTGCCAGTTTAACGCCATATCGTTTTGTGTACATTACTGCCAGTTTAACGCCATATAGGTCTGTGTGCGTTACTGCCAGTTTAACGCCATATAGTTTTGTGTGCGTTACTGCCTGTTTAATGTCATATAGTTCTGTGTGCATTACTGCCAGTTTAATGGCATATAGTTTTGTGCATTACTGCCAGTTTAACGCCATTTACTTTTGTGTGCGTTACTGCCAGTTTAACACCATATAGCTTTGTGTGCGTTACTGCCAGTTTAACACCATATAGTTTTGTGTGCGTTACATACAGCTCACAAAGAGCACCGTTCCCCCAAATGCCAGGGCCCACGATCGATCGGCAAGAGGCTAGCATACAGTCCCCTCCAAAAGTCTCTCTACCGGCTAGGTCTGTCACATGCGTTACTGCCAATTTAACGCCATATAGTTTTGATTGCATTACTGCCAGTTTAACGCCACATCGTTTTGTGTTACTGCCAGTTTAACACCATATAGTTTTGTGTGCATTACTGCCAGTTTAATGCCATATAGTTTTGTACGTTACTGCCGGTTTAACGCCATTTACTTCTGTGTGCATTACTGCCAGTTTAATGCCATATAGTTCTGGGTGCGTTACTGCCAGTTTAACGCCATATAGTTCTGTGTGCGTTACTGCCAGTTTAACGCCATTTACTTCTGTGTGCGTTACTGCCAGTTTAACGCCATATCGTTTTGTGTGTGTTACTGCCAGTTTAAAGACATATCGTTCTGTGTGCGTTACTGCCAGTTTAACAACATATAGGTCTGTGTGCGTTACTGCCAGTTTAACGCCATACAGTTTTGTGCATTACTGCCATTTTAACGCCATTTACTTATGTGTGCGTTACTGCCAGTTTAACGCAATGTAGTTTTGCGAGCGTTACTGCCAGTTTAATGCCATATCATTTTGTGTGCATTACTGCCAGTTTAACGCCATATAGTTCTGTGTGCATTACTGCCAGTTTTACACCATATAGTTATCTGTGCGTTACTGCCAGTTTAACGCCATATAGTTTTGTGTGCGTTACTGCCAGTTTAACGCCATATAGTTTTGTGTGCATTACTGCCAGTTTAATGTCATAGTTTTGTGTGCATTACTGCCATTTTAACGGCATATAGTTCTGTGTGAGTTACTGCCAGTTTAACGGCACATAGTTTTGTGCGTTACTGCCAGTTTAACGCCATTTACTTCTGTGGGCATTACTGCTAGTTTAACACCATTTACTTCTGTATGCATTACTGCCAGTTTAACGCCATTTACTTCTGTGTGTTTTACTGTCAGTTTAACGCCATATAGTTCTGTGTGCGTTACTGCCAGTTTAATGCCACATCGTTTTGTGTTACTGCCAGTTTAACGCCTTTTTTTCTGTGTGCATTACTGCCAGTTTAACACCATATACTTCTGTGTGCATTACTGCCAGTTTAACGCCATATACTTCTGTGTGCGTTACTGCCAGTTTAACGCCATATCGTTTTGTGTACATTACTGCCAGTTTAACGCCATATAGGTCTGTGTGCGTTACTGCCAGTTTAACGCCATATAGTTTTGTGTGCGTTACTGCCTGTTTAATGTCATATAGTTCTGTGTGCATTACTGCCAGTTTAATGGCATATAGTTTTGTGCATTACTGCCAGTTTAACGCCATTTACTTTTGTGTGCGTTACTGCCAGTTTAACACCATATAGCTTTGTGTGCGTTACTGCCAGTTTAACACCATATAGTTTTGTGTGCGTTACATACAGCTCACAAAGAGCACCGTTCCCCCAAATGCCAGGGCCCACGATCGATCGGCAAGAGGCTAGCATACAGTCCCCTCCAAAAGTCTCTCTACCGGCTAGGTCTGTCACATGCGTTACTGCCAATTTAACGCCATATAGTTTTGATTGCATTACTGCCAGTTTAACGCCACATCGTTTTGTGTTACTGCCAGTTTAACACCATATAGTTTTGTGTGCATTACTGCCAGTTTAATGCCATATAGTTTTGTACGTTACTGCCGGTTTAACGCCATTTACTTCTGTGTGCATTACTGCCAGTTTAATGCCATATAGTTCTGGGTGCGTTACTGCCAGTTTAACGCCATATAGTTCTGTGTGCGTTACTGCCAGTTTAACGCCATTTACTTCTGTGTGCGTTACTGCCAGTTTAACGCCATATCGTTTTGTGTGTGTTACTGCCAGTTTAAAGACATATCGTTCTGTGTGCGTTACTGCCAGTTTAACAACATATAGGTCTGTGTGCGTTACTGCCAGTTTAACGCCATACAGTTTTGTGCATTACTGCCATTTTAACGCCATTTACTTATGTGTGCGTTACTGCCAGTTTAACGCAATGTAGTTTTGCGAGCGTTACTGCCAGTTTAATGCCATATCATTTTGTGTGCATTACTGCCAGTTTAACGCCATATAGTTCTGTGTGCATTACTGCCAGTTTTACACCATATAGTTATCTGTGCGTTACTGCCAGTTTAACGCCATATAGTTTTGTGTGCGTTACTGCCAGTTTAACGCCATATAGTTTTGTGTGCATTACTGCCAGTTTAATGTCATAGTTCTGTGTGCATTACTGCCATTTTAACGGCATATAGTTCTGTGTGAGTTACTGCCAGTTTAACGGCACATAGTTTTGTGCGTTACTGCCAGTTTAACGCCATTTACTTCTGTGGGCATTACTGCTAGTTTAACACCATTTACTTCTGTATGCATTACTGCCAGTTTAACGCCATTTACTTCTGTGTGTTTTACTGTCAGTTTAACGCCATATAGTTCTGTGTGCGTTACTGCCAGTTTAATGCCACATCGTTTTGTGTTACTGCCAGTTTAACGCCTTTTTTTCTGTGTGCATTACCGCCAGTTTAATGCCATATAGTTCTGTGTGCATTACTGCCAGTTTAACACCATATACTTCTGTGTGCGTTACTGTCAGTTTAACACCATATAGTTTTGTGTGCGTTACTGCCAGTTTAACACCATATAGTTTTGTGTGCATTACTGCCAGTTTTACGTCATATAGTTCTGTGTGCGTTACTGCCAGTTTAATACCATGTAATTTTGTAAGTTACTGCCGGTTTAACGCCATTTACTTCTGTGTGCATTACTGCCAGTTTAATGCCATATAGTTCTGTGTGCGTTACTGCCAGTTTAACACCATATACTTCTGTGTGCGTTACTGTCAGTTTAACGCCATATACTTCTGTGTGCGTTACTGCCAGTTTAACGCCATATCGTTTTGTGTACGTTACTGCCAGTTTAACGTCATATAGGTCTGTGTGCGTTACTGCCAGTTTGACGCCATATAGTTTTGTGTGCGTTACTGCCAGTTTAACGCCATATCCTTTTGTGTACGTTACTGCCAGTTTAACGTCATATAGGTCTGTGTGCATTACTGCCAGTTTGACGCCATATAGTTTTGTGTGCGTTACTGCCTGTTTAATGTCATATAGTTCTGTGTGCATTACTGCCAGTTTAACGGCATATAGTTTTGTGCATTACTGCCAGTTTAACGGCATTTACTTATGTGTGCATTACTGCCAGTTTAACGCCATTTACTTCTGTGTGCGTTACTGCCAGTTTAACACCATATAGCTCTGTGTGCGTTACTGCCAGTTTACCGTCATATCGTTCTGTGTGCGTTACTGCCAGTTTAACTTCATATAGTTTTGTGCGTTACTGCCAGTTTAACGCCATTTACTTCTGTGTGCATTACTGCCAGTTTAACGCCATTTACTTCTGTGTGCATTACTGACAGTTTAACGCCATTTACTTCTGTGTGTGTTACTGCCAGTTTAACGCCATTTACTTCTGTGTGTGTTACTGCCAGTTTAACGCCATTTTCTTCTGTGTGCGTTACTGCCAGTTTAACGCCATATAGTTTTGCGTGCCTTACTGCCAGTTTAACGCCATATGTTCTGTGTGTGTTACTGCCACTTTAACGCCATTTACTTCTGTGTGTGTTACTGCCAGTTAAACCCCATATAGTTTTGTGTGCGTTACTGCCAGTTTAACGCCATATCATTCTGTGTGCCTTACTGCCAGTTTAACGTCATATTGTTTTGTGCGTGTTACTGCCAGTTTAACACCATATAGCTCTGTGTGCGTTACTGCCAGTTTACCGTCATATCGTTCTGTGCGCGTTACTGCCAGTCTAACTTCATATAGTTTTGTGCGTTACTGCCAGTTTAACGCCATTTACTTCTGTGTGCATTACTGCCAGTTTAATGCCATTTACTTCTGTGTGCATTACTGACAGTTTAATGCCATTTACTTCTGTGTGTGTTACTGCCAGTTTAACGCCATTTTCTTCTGTGTGCATTACTGCCAGTTTAACGCCATTTACTTCTGTGTGTGTTACTGCCAGTTTAACGCCATTTTCTTCTGTGTGCGTTACTGCCAGTTTAACGCCATATAGTTTTGCGTGCCTTACTGCCAGTTTAACGCCATATGTTCTGTGTGTGTTACTGGCACTTTAACGCCATTTACTTCTGTGTGTGTTACTGCCAGTTAAACCCCATATAGTTTTGTGTGCGTTACTGCCAGTTTAACGCCATATCATTCTGTGTGCCTTACTGCCAGTTTAATGCCATATTGTTTTGTGTGCATTACTGCCAGTTTAACGCCATATTGTTTTGTGTGCATTACTGCCAGTTTAACGCCATATCGTTTTGTGTGTGTTACTGCCAGTTTAATACCATTTACTTCTGTGTGCGCTACTGCCAGTTTAACACCATATAGTTCTGTGTGCGTTACTGCCAGTTTAATGCCATATAGTTTTGTGTGCATTACTTTCAGTTTAACGGCATATAGTTCTGTGTGCGTTACTGCCAGTTTAACGCCATATCGTTCTGTGTGTGTTACTGCCAGTTTAACACCATATAGGTCTGTGTGCGTTACTGCCAGTTTAACGCCATATAGTTTTGTGCATTACTGCCATTTTAACGCCATTTACTTCTGTGTGTGTTACTGCCAGTTTAACGCCATGTAGTTTTGCGTGCGTTACTGCCAGTTTAATGCCATATAGTTCTGTATGCATTACTGCCAGTTTAACACCATATAGTTATCTGTGCGTTACTGCCAGTTTAACGCCATATCGTTTTGTGTGCGTTACTGCCAGTTTAACGCCATATAGTTTTGTGTGCGTTACTGCCAGTTTAATGTCATAGTTCTGTGTGCATTACTGCCAGTTTAACGGCATATAGTTCTGTGTGCGTTACTGCCAGATTAACGGCACATAGTTTTGTGCGTTACTGCCAGTTTAACGCCATTTACTTCTGTGGGCATTACTGCTAGTTTAACGCCATTTACTTCTGTATGCATTCCTGCCAGTTTAACGCCGTTTACTTCTGTGTGCATTACTGCCAGTTTAACGCCATATAGTTCTGTGTGCGTTACTGCCAGTTTAACGCCACATCGTTTTGTGTTACTGCCAGTTTAACGCCATTTTTTCTGTGTGCATTACCGCCAGTTTAACGCCATTTACTTCTGTGTGCGTTACTGCCAGTTTAACACCATATAGCTCTGTGTGCGTTACTGTCAGTTTAACACCATATGGTTTTGTGTGCGTTACTGCCAGTTTAACACCATATAGTTCTGTGTGCGTTACTGCCAGTTTAATGCCATATAGTTTTGTACGTTACTGCCGGTTTAACGCCATTTACTTCTGTGTGCATTACTGCCAGTTTAATGCCATATAGTTCTGTGTGCGTTACTGCCAGTTTAACACCATATAGTTCTGTGTGCGTTACTGTCAGTTTAACGCCATATACTTCTGTGTGCATTACTGCCAGTTTAACGCCATATCGTTTTGTGTACGTTACTGCCAGTTTAACGCCATATAGGTCTGTGTGCATTACTGCCAGTGTGACGCCATATAGTTTTGTGTACGTTACTGCCTGTTTAATGTCATATAGTTCTGTGTGCATTACTGCCAGTTTAACGGCATATAGTTTTGTGCATTACTGCCAGTTTAACGCCATTTACTTATGTGTGCATTACTGCCAGTTTAACGCCATTTACTTCTGTGTGCGTTACTGCCAGTTTAACACCATATAGCTCTGTGTGCGTTACTGCCAGTTTAACGTCATATAGTTCTGTGTGTGTTACTGCCAGTTTAACTTCATATAGTTTTGTGCGTAACTGCCAGTTTAACGCCATTTACTTCTGTGTGCATTACTGCCAGTTTAACGCCATTTACTTCTGTGTGCATTACTGCCAGTTTAACGCCATTTACTTCTGTGTGTGTTACTGTCAGTTTAACTCCATTTACCTCTGTGTGTGTTACTGCCAGTTTAACGCCATTTACTTCTGTGTGCGTTACTGCCAGTTTAACGTCATATAGTTTTGCGTGCGTTACTGCCAGTTTAACGCCATATGTTCTGTGTGTGTTACTGCCACTTTAACGCCATTTACTTCTGTGTGTGTTACTGCCAGTTAAACCCCATATAGTTTTGTGTGCATTACTGCCAGTTTAACGCCATATCATTCTGTGTGCCTTACTGCCAGTTTAACGCCATATTGTTTTGTGTGCATTACTGCCAGTTTAACGCCATTTACTTATGTGTGCATTACTGCCAGTTTAACGCCATTTACTTCTGTGTGCGTTACTGCCAGTTTAACACCATATAGCTCTGTGTGCGTTACTGCCAGTTTAACACATATGGTTTTGTGTGCGTTACTGCCAGTTTAACACCATATAGTTTTGTGTGCATTACTGCCAGTTTTACGTCATATCGTTCTGTGTGCGTTACTGCCTGTTTAATGTCATATAGTTCTGGGTGCATTACTGCCAGTTTAACGGCATATAGTTTTGTGCATTACTGCCAGTTTAACGCCATTTACTTCTGTGTGCATTACTGCCAGTTTAACGCCATTTACTTCTGTGTGCATTACTGCCAGTTTAACGCCATTTACTTCTGTGTGTGTTACTGCCAGTTTAACGCCATTTACTTCTGTGTGCGTTACTGCCAGTTTAACGCCATATAGTTTTGCGTGCGTTACTGCCAGTTTAACGCCATATGTTCTGTGTGTGTTACTGCCACTTTAACGCCATTTACTTCTGTGTGTGTTACTGCCAGTTAAACCCCATATAGTTTTGTGTGCCTTACTGCCAGTTTAACGCCATATTGTTTTGTGTGCATTACTGCCAGTTTAACGCCATATCGTTTTGTGTGCGTTACTGCCAGTTTAATGCCATTTACTTCTGTGTGCGCTACTGCCAGTTTAACCCCATATAGTTTTGTGTGTGTTACTGCCAGTTTATTGCCATTTACTTCTGTGTGCGCTACTGCCAGTTTAACACCATATAGTTCTGTGTGCGTTACTGCCAGTTTAATGCCATATAGTTTTGTGTGCATTACTGCCAGTTTAACGGAATATAGTTCTGTGTGCGTTACTGCCAGTTTAACGCCATATCGTTCTGTGTGTTTTACTGCCAGTTTAACACCATATAGATCTGTGTGCGTTACTGCCAGTTTAACGCCATATAGTTTTGTGTGCGTTACTGCCTGTTTAATGTCATATAGTTCTGTGTGCGTTACTCCCAGTTTAACGGCATATAGTTTTGTGCATTACTGCCAGTTTCACCCCATTTACTTATGTGTGCATTACTGCCAGTTTAATGCCATATAGTTCTGTGTGCGTTACTGCCAGTTTAACACCATATAGTTCTGTGTCTGCGTTACTGCCAGTTTAACGTCATATAGTTCTGTGTGCGTTACTGCCAGTTTAATGGCATATAGTTTTGTGCGTTACTGCCAGTTTAACGCCATTTATTTCTGTGTGCATTACTGCCAGTTTAACGCCGTTTACTTCTGTGTGTGTTACTGCCAGTTTAATGCCATATAGTTATGCGTGCGTTACTGCCAGTTTAACGCCATATAGTTCTGTGTGTGTTACTGCCACTTTAACGCCATTTACTTCTGTGTGTGTTACTGCCAGTTAAACCCCATTTAGTTTTGTTTGTGTTACTGCCAGTTTAACGCCATATCATTTTGTGTGCTTTACTACCAGTTTAACGCCATATCGTTTTGTGTGCGTTACTGCCAGTCTAATGCCATTTACTTCTGTGTGCGCTACTGCCAGTTTAACCCCATATTGTTTTATGTGCGTTACTGCCAGTTTAATGCCATTTACTTCTGTGTGTGCTACTGCCAGTTTAACCCCATATCGTTTTGTGTGCGTTACTGCCAGTTTAATGCCATTTACTTCTGTGTGCGCTACTGCCAGTTTAACCCCATATCGTTTTGTGCGTTACTGCCAGTTTAATGCCATATAGCTAGGTGTGGACATAAAAAGAGAACATCCAGCTATACCAATTTAAAGATGCGAACATCCCTTATGTAGTTAGATAGAAAAGGAGGTACCCCCCCATAATGACTGGGACTTTAACAGTAACGGAGTACAAAAATACAATATAATTTATTCAGCAAAGCGTACATATATACAAATACAGATTTTCAAACCGATAAAAAAATTGATGACAATGGTGATGGATTCCCATGTGAATCCAGATGGCCGACGTGTTTCAGGACACAAAACATCTCTTCATCAGGGGCATTAGTCAGGAAGGAATTACACTGTACAGTAAAAATCAGATATGTTAATGAGTAACAATATAATAATTTAAGTAATTTAAATCAGTTGCTTCTAATAAAGATCATACAGCATAGCAATTGCATAAGAGGCATACCCAGAACGTCATCAAGGAAGTTCACTGCTGGACCAATGTCAGCACCTGCATCGAAGCCATACACCACCTCTGTCTCAAGGACACCATTGTACCTGGTGGGTCACCAAAAATCCACACAAGTCCCACACTGTGGCACCGATGGACAGCGCATGGATGGATAAAACCCCTCTATGTTCCTAAAATCTCTCCATAGTGTGTGATCTAATAAAAAGGTAGGGAAGATATCTTATTTCTGCAATGAGTATCAGACTACTCCATGTCCGAAGGATTCCTCCTTTTAGTAGACATGGGTCAAAGGGTAGAAGCAAAACACAGCTCCATGGATATACATGACAAAACATCCTACCTTAATAAAATCCACAATGGGGATAAGGCAAAGAAAAGGCAGCAGCCAAAGGCATGCACAAAAATGTCACTCTCCAGGCTTGCTTGTTTGTCAGTTAGAGTGGATCTATAAAAATATAAAAAGGGGCATCTCAAAGTAACCAATCAGTTTACAACACAAACCATGTCAGAGGGATTAACCTTTTACCAGATATGCTCTCTGATATATATAGTAAAAAAAGTTAGCCGATTGAAAGCTCATAGTTCTGTGTGCGTTACTGCCAGTTTAACGCCATATAGTTTTGTGTGCGTTACTGCCATTTTAACGCCATACAGTTTTGTGTGCGTTATTGCCAGTTTAACGCCATATAGTTCTGTGCGCCACTGTACATTTGGTGCATTATATTGCAGTATATTATATTGTATCCGTGGAGTGTGTCTGTGTAGTGTGAGCACTTAAATTAAAGTGCACAAACACCTCTTTACATTGATTAAAGTGCATCTAAGTACAGATTTCAACTTCTTCTTTGTATTTGCTTATAAGCACTGCCCCCTCCCTCCCAATAACTTCTGGGAGGACAACAAGGAGAGGCAGACGTTCCCCTGGCACTGTAAGGGGGCCAGCAACAAATGTGTCTACAGGCAAAGGTGGATGTGGTGGTCAATCCTCACGCAGGGCATGACTTCCTCTGTTTAGTGAGTTTGCCCATGCTATCCAGTCACAGCACGCAGAGGAGGTGGTGGACTGGCTTATTAAACCTTCCTCATCCTCCTCATCATCTGTCACGCAAGCAGAGACAAGTGTGCAGTCCCCTGCAGTTGCCAGTGTGGATAAACCTGCCTCCTTGTCCACATCTATTCCTGTCATAGCCCTAACATCAGCCATTGAGGAGTCAGTTGAGTTATTTGACCATAGCATCAGCCACTTGCTCCTTGATGATGCCCAGCCATTACTGGATTCAGATGTTGGTTCTGAGGTTGATGATGACAGGAACATGAGCCTAGAAAGAAGGAGGAACACTGTTAGATAAATTGGCATTTATGTTCCCCAAACCGCAGCATATTGCCAAGTTGTCTTCAATGGTAATGATAAAGATGGAGGAGATGGAGATGATGATGATGATGAGGTCACTGATGCTACTTGGGTTCCAGATAGAGCAGAGGAGGAAACTGAAGATGAGGCGGCACAACCCCAAGGAGGGCGACATCAAGAAAGAGTAAAGAGCAGCCACCCTATTCCATCACATTCTGCAGCTGTTATCTCCCGGCCCACTACCCAAAGCCCAGCTGTCTAGGCCTTTTTCAGCACATCTGCAGCAAATCGCACTGTTGCTATCTGCAAACTGTGTCTCAGGCACATCAAACATGGCAAAAACACCAACCATTTGGGGACCACATGCTTAACAAGGCATTTAAGGTCCAACCACTCAGCCCGTTGGCAAGAGCACCTAAAAGCCACACAAAAGGGGCACAAATCTGTTCCTCCTCCTCCTTACCTTCAGACTGCACCTGTGATATTGAGTCATTACCTCTCAGCAGCCTCCACTGACAGGGATGATGGTTTAACACAGGGTGTCCCATGTCCTAGCAGCACATCACCAGCTGTAGACTGTAGCCGGCAAATTTCTCTGCCCCATCTGCTGCAGCAGAAAAAAAATACAGTCCCTGCCACCCACATGCCCAGCGTCTGAATGCAAGCTTGTCAAAGCTGTTGTCTCTCCAACTTCTGCCTTTCAGCCTGGTGGATTCTGCCCCCTTCCATGAATTTGCACAATGTGCTGTACCACAATTGCAGATTCCCAATTGCTACTACTTTTCACGTATGCTGCAGCTTGTTGTGCCCCCAAGTCTCCATACAGCTAGTGGTGATGATGCCAGACCTGTGAGCTCTACCCCCTCCTCCTCGCTCTCCTCCACCACCTCCATGCCCTCCTCTGCAGAATTGTCTTATGAACATCAGGTACCCCCTAAGCGTTCAAAGGGCTATTCCCAGAGTCAGGCTAAAAGGTGAAATGCATTGCTTCAACAGGCTCAGGCCGCCTCAGCTTTTTTTTCCAACGCCAATGGCTGATCATTAAGGATGCATGCACTGTATTGTCACCATTTGAGGAGGCCTCAAGGATGGTGAGCCGTGACAGTGCATGCGTCAGTGACACAATCCCTGTTGTGTTCCTGCTGGAGCAGACTCTTCGGCATTATGGACAGGGCACTGGAGGCAGAGCAGCAGGAGGAAGAGGAGGACTTCCTTTCCTCTCAAGGTCCACTTTATCCAGACACCATCATTCCTATGTCACAGAACACACAGGAGGAGAGAAGGGAGGAGGATGAGGAGGAGTATTCTGGCACTTTCATAGGCTTTGAAGAAGAGGAAGACATGCGTCAATTTGTAACCAATGGCTTTCCAACCCCAGGACCCTTGGAAATAGTACGTGGCTGGGAGGAGAAAGTTCCAGATGCTGTCATCCTGAGTGACCCTGAGGAGTCTGCTTCTCAAGCCTCTGCAAATTTGAGGTGCATAGGCAACCTCCTGCTTCAAAGCCTGCGAAAGGACCCAAGAATACGTGGCATAAAGGAGAAGGATGATTACTGGTTGGCAACCCTCCTTGACCAGCGTTATAAGGGGAAGGTCTCAGAACTCATCCCGTCCCCACAGAAAGTGCAGAAGATAGAATCTCTTGAGGACTCGTTAAAGAGGATTTTATTGAATGTTTTTCCTGACTCCAGTAGGTTACAGTGTCGTGAAAAACGTAGTTTTGAGTCTTCAGTTGGTCAAGAAAGGAGCATTGGAGAAGATGTCCACCTAAGTGAGGCTTTTTGGAATTTTTTTAGTCCTCGCCGCCCAGGGCTGTCAGCTTGCACATCCCATCGGCAGCGTCTGCATCACATGGTGGATGATTACCTGGGGGCCAAAACAGAGGTGGAGAGCTTTCCAGCTGATGATCCACTGACTTACTGGGTCATGAGAATAGACCACTGGCCAGAACTTGCCCAGTATGCTATTAAGTTGTTGGGCTGCCCTGCATCCAGCGTGCTTTCAGAATGGGCATTCAGTGCTGCAGGAGGTTTGGTTACTGATCATAGAACGCGTCTGTCCACAGACTCCATGGACAGTTTGACTTTTATAAATATGAATCAGTCCTGGATTAACAGCTATGAAGCCCCTGATGCCGATGTCACTGATTATTTTTGGGATGTGGAATCTCTGCAGGACTTTGAGGCTGCCTAGCTTTGAGGGTGTTCAATCATTTTATCTGGAATAATGTTTTTTGGTATAGGTTTTATGGGCACAATTAACACCGAAAAACCAGTTTTTCAGCACCTGTTTGACAGGTGCATATCATTACAATTTTTTACAGCAAGGCCAATTCTTGCTTTCATCAAGAGTACCATTATAGGGTTACGGTGGGAAGGCGGCCCCGACACCCAAAGAGTAATTTTTCTGCACCTGTTTGATAGGTGCATATCATTGCAATTTTTTACAGCAAGGCCAATTCTTGCTTTCATCAGTAACCTCAATAGGGTTACTTCTATCCAAAGTCAAAGTGACACCAGAAAAATGCTTGCAGGGAAAATGTAATTTATTTTGGCTTTATAAATGCAATTATTGCTGTAGCAGATTCTAGACATGGCACAGATCTGCTACTTTACAGATAGACTAAGGGAACCCCCCAGGCACTATATTGGAAGGATTTTTTCATTTTTATGCTTTCACTTGAAAAATCAAAAAAAATGACGTTTAAAAATGACGTTTTTTAAAAACTTTTTTTTTATTGATACATGTCCCCCAGGGCAGGACCCGAACCCCTATAACTATTGTATGCCCAATTTACTTGCATATAAGCCTTCAAAATGGGCACTTTTGATTTTTGACGTTCGGTCCCATTGACTTTAATGGGGTTCGTTATACGGGTCCGAACTTTCACGGCGTTCAAAAGGTCTGGATGGCCCATCCCTACTTACTATTTTAAAAAATCCTCTTCTGGCCGTTGCCATGATAATTGTGGGCATGTGAAGCCCAAACGCAACCTCTTCCTTGATTTGCGATGGAGAGGTGCATGCTGGGTAACGATGCTCCGGCGGCCGTATCGCTGATTGTCTAGAAAGTTGTCATGTCAATGGGCGGTGATGGAGGAAGGTCCCGCCTCAATGTTATGGCAACATATATGTTATCCTCCTTAAATTGCATCATTTCCTGTCGGGAAATAACACGATTTTTGCTCACAGTACTGCCAACTGACTCCTGGGAAATGATGATTCACATTTCCCAGGAGCACAGGCGTGGGAGGAAGTGATGCGGAGTGCCACAGACCCAGAAGTGGCAGATTAGGATGCACTACATAGCAACAAGGCGTTTCTGATAAGTAAAAAATTTTTTTTACCCCCAAATCTTTCTTAATACTATGAACTAAGGACTGTGAATATGTAAAAATGTTTTTCAAGGTGGAACTCCGCTTTAATTTTCACATGAATTGTATATAACCACGATATTAATTTCACATATGTGTATTATTAGCACTAGATTACACAAGTGAAGCACTTTGCACTTGGCACTTTATGCACATTTATATTTATTTTTATGCAAATTTATTGTCTTCAATCATTCGAATTGTGAGTCATGTTTACACTTGAAATTTAATATAGGGTCACATAGATTGTCACACTGTGATATCCTAACACATGCAGATATTGCACCCTAGAACAACGCCATACCTACCTTTTTTCATTTTTCACTTGCATTTTACATTCCAGCTGGGTGGCTGTACCGGTAAGGTCATTTCCAACAATACCTATAGTCATAAGCGCAGGACCACCTATACACTTTACATTTAAAGGTGAAACCTAATTGGCCCAAAAGTACAGGAAGGATAAATAAGAAGGGGAAGTTATAAGCAGGCCCAGGTGTCCAGGATGAATTATGACCCTCCTTTTATCTAGTCTCCTCTAAGGCAGGTGTGTCAAACTCAAATGAAACAGCCGGGTTTTTCCTGAGGGCCACACCGCGTCCTAATATAAATATTTTAGCACTTTTCTACAATTCATATCCACCACTGATGACATAGGAAGAATCATCACACAAAATACATACCTCCCAACATTTTGAGATTGGAATGTGGGACACCTACTAGCAATGTATGTAGGCATAGGACATGCCCCCTGCCACACCCCCTTAAAGGAGAATTAACAAAAAAAAGTTCATCAAATCCACAAGGGACTTTTTTTTACCACTACTGTTCCTTAAGATTGGCTTTTAAAATTTACAAATTATATATTATTTATAATCTGGATAAAAGGTTTAGCACTGGGAAACACTTTTTGAAAGATAAAAAGTGCATTTTTATTTACAACTATATAGATCATACCAAAATGAGGGACAAATGAGGGGGAAGAGGGACGTTGCTCCAAATCAGGGACAGTCTCTCAAAATCAGGGACAGTTGGGAGCTATGAACATAGTATAAATGGTTAAGGTATTTGGTCACAGCATTTTCAGTCACAGCTATTCCTCTCAAATCTGAGGTGTTAGGTGGCTGGTGGAGTGAGTAAAAGTTGAATGCTAGAGTTGGCTCAATTCTACATTGGGCCATTTACTTTTTTGCAAGGTTAGATACTGAATCATTAAGGCCTCTTTCACAGGAGGGATCCGTATGTCTGTTTTTCATCCTTCCGTTTTCGGATGAAAAACGGACATACATGTATCCCTATGGAGCGTCGGATGTCAGCGGTGACATGTCCGCTGACATCCGACCCGCTCCGATCCGAAAAGTGTAACGGAGGAAAAACCTACTTTTCCATCCGTTATCGGATCGGGTGACGATGGACACTACGGTCCGTCATCATCCGATCCCCCATAGGGGAGAGCGGCGCTCTGACAGGTCCGTAGCTGCACAGTGTGCAGCGATGGACCTGTCATCTCTCTGCTTGCTGAGCAAGCGGGTGTTCACGCCCCGTGTGAAAGAGCCCTAATAGTTTGTGGCAGGATGCCCAAGTAAGCCTCTGAGCTTCACGTTTTGTGACAGGGGCTAAATCGGCTCCTGATAAAAAATAAACATACACTCTGCCCTGAAAAGGGTTTTTGGGGATTAGGTCATGTCTTGACTTGTTCACTTGTTTATGTATATTTCTTATTGTATTATTAGGCCTCTTGCACATGATACTCCTTTTTGAGCATCTACTTTTTCAGATGTTTTTTTTTTTTGTATGTATTTGCGGGTATGTATGTGCATTTTAGCATATATGCGTTTGCGTTCTGCACAATATATAAATGGGCATTTGCGTGCATTCATGCTTATTTGCGCCGATGAGGCATAAATTACTGACCAAAAAAGCAGATTTTTCTCATTTTATTTTTACTGAAGAATGCACAGCGCTTGTTTACGCGCCTGTGTACATAGGCACATTACAATTAATGGGCTGTATTTTAGCTCAGTAAAAAAAAAAAAAAAAAAGCTGTACTGAGCTTTTTCAAGCTGCAGTGGGCAAGAGGCCTTACATTATTTTCTCAAGCTGTGATCGATACTTATTAAAATATCAACCCAGTCGAAAACAACAATTTGTCTTTTTGGTTATTTATGACAATGTCTCTTTAGCCCATGTTCACACTGGGCCGATTTGGCATGTGATTTGACATGTCAAATTGCATGCCAAATCTGAGCCTATTGCCGGTGTTCTGCCGAATAAGTTCCGCTCGGCGGATAAGTTCCTCACTCTACTGCGCATGCGCAGTACGATCCGGAGGAAATAGCCGAAGCGGAACAGCTGAAAATCAGCTGTACACGGCGCCTGTAAGAGGGCCCCTCGCGGGCTCGCTCCGCTCGCCACGCTTCGGGCACGGCCTCGCTGCGCTCGGCACTTTTAGATTCCCCCTCTAGGTCCACTTGGATGGTGGGGAAGGAATCTGGACCCAGAGCGCAGGCGCCGTGTACAGCTGATTGAAGCGTTTGAGCTTCGGCTATCTCCGGCGGCTGACAGTAGTTGGTACTGCGCAGGCGCTGCGCCTGCGCAGTACAGGGGAGGAACTTATCCGCCGAGGGAACTTTCTCGGCAAGACACCGGCAATGGCACAGTCCGAATCGGTACAATTTCCAAAAGTACTTTCTGCACTACTTTTGGCGACTTTAGGAGAGATTTTAATAGACATTTGTGCATAAACCCGCGCAGATCTCGGTCAAATCACCCCCAAAGTCGGACTGAAATGAAATCGTGCGAGTTCCGCTAAAACCCACCCTCAGTGTGAACCTAGACTTAAGGAGAGAACTAAATGTTGCACCAGTCATATGTTTACATGGTATTTTTATTTACCAGGTCATCCAGGCATGAGGATTCCTTCTTGCCTTTTGGGTCAAACTCCTTTTCTCGAAGCGTAGTGCTAACGTAGTCACCCCTTTAAAATAAAATGTGTAAAAAGAGGATTTTTATTTACATATACTAATGGGTAAATTCACATTTGTATACTTGTGGAAGGTAATATTTGCACAGTAGCCAGTTCTGTTAACATTTCCATGCTTAGCAGGGATAAACTTTGCATATATGTAAAAATATATACATTTAAATGCTTAAAGTGAGACTGAACTTCAAAAACATGAACATTTGCTATGTTGTAGGAGATATTTAGAGATGTTAAAAGCTAATTTCACTTTTTTTTAAAAAATAAGTGCACATGTTTTTGCAGGTAAAAAATGTGAATTTATTGTTTTTTTCTCAGAAGTCTACAGAGCATTGCATCAGTGAATTGTGGTTGCAATGTCAGGCTTCTGCACAGTCTTCAAACAGCTTTGTGCCTGTAACTGTTAGTTTCAGAGCTGCAGGAAGACTGTATGGACTATGAGGGTGCTCATCAGTGCCCTCGCAGTCCATTAAAATGAGTCCTTCTGCTGCGGTGAAATATTGGACTTGTCGTTTTCTTATTTACAGATTCCAGTGAAGCGGCTGTGCAATCGGAAAGAGAGTCACGGAGCCAGGGGGGACCCTAAGCGCAGAGACGGCATGACAGTGCTGGACTGCACATCTGCCTGTCCCTGAAAGGGTTACACTTCTCCTTTTTGGAGAGGGGGAGGAGCTGCAGGAAGTTTTTAGTTAGAAGAGTTAGGAAGGGGAAGTGACGTCAGTTTTGAGAGCGGTGGTGGACGAGATTAGTAGCACACCTCACCGCTCTCCACCTTCCCCTTCCTTTACATAGCATGGCGGCGAGGGAGGATTTTGTGGAGCAGCTGAGAGCGGCGGTCACCGCGAACGGCGCGGACTGGCTACAGGAGCAGCTGCGCTTGATTATGGACGGCGGGCCGACGGTGAGCGGGGGGGGGTCCCCAACTCCCAGGGCCAGACGATCACGTCCACCGGAGAGATACAGCCCTGAGGCTGATAGGGGCTCAGCTAGACCAGCACAGCGGGGGATGGCGGCGGGAGAGGCGCAGACACCAAACATACAGGCCAGGCAGAGGGATGGACGAGGAGAGGCCCGGGGGAATCGGAGGAAAGTTGGAGGGACTGGGGGAAGGGTGCCTAGCAACACACGCGGCTCTTCCCCCCCAGCCAGGCGCAGATGCTTACAGCCCCCTGAGAGGTCAGCAGGAGAGGGACGGAAGGCGCGGGACGCACAAGAACGCACCGCAGCAAGTGGAGGAAGGTCACGGGCGCCCGAGATGGACAGTAGTCCGCCGCAGGGGGATAGCGGGTCAGAGAGGGACGCCAATACCAACGTGAGGGGAGGTAATAGACGGTCGGCACGCACCCCGCGCAGCAGCAGACGCAGGAGTCCATCACCAGGGGTATCCAGCGGGCCCAGCGGTACCCAAGGGAGGAGTGGCCGTACACAGCACCGCAGGCCCTCGGCAACCACTGCATCCGCAAGTGGGGTGCATCGGGAAATTGGCGGGACGGACGAACAGGACGATCGGTCGGAAGGAGAGCTGTCCGGGTCTGACGGAGGCGACAATCAAGGACATCAAGCATCGCTGGTTCCAGGAGTGGCGGCTGTTGGGCGCGGTCCAGTGCAGCCCGGTGAGTGCAATCCTTCCGATAATGTTACTATTCTTTTACATAATTTATTGGGAAAAAATGTACAGAGGAGTAATTCACGGTCGGGGGGCGTAGTCAGGCCAAGGGGGGGGGAGACGGTATCGACTCCACCGTCCGCAGCGGCGACCCAAGTAGGGAACGAGGGGTTGCGGGTGTTGTTAACTGGCCTAAAAGAACTGGTAGCACGCGTGGAAGCAGGGACAGGAAATACACCGGCGACTGCGTGGTCAACAGAGAGGAATACCTCACAGACAGGGACCACCCCATCAGTTGGGGGCGAGGTTCAAGTTTCGCCGGAGGCAGCGGTTTCAGCGGTCGGGGTGCCCCCCTCTGGCACCGCGGTGGCTACGTCTTCGGGGGACCAGGTGAAGACAACAGAGAAACAAGCCGATTCCGTTAGACTAGCGGATGCGGCAAGGAGTGAGGTATATGTCTGCTTTGAGGGCCCTTTGGGGGCTCATTTAAAAGCTGAGGTTAAGGAAAAAATATGGAAAGGCGAGTACGTGGAAATTTTCACGTTACTACCGCTAGAAAAATTTAATCTGGATAGGTTAAAACCGGTAGAAGGAAAAAAGGAAGATGAGGAGAAGCGTAGGCATCGCTTGATCCCGCGAACGTTCTCCAACTGGCTACAAGCGTTCGCCATTTTGGCGAGCGTGGTAGGTGAAAAAGCGCCAGAACATTGTTCAGCGCTGTTTGTGTACCTAGAGGCCATTAGTGAGGCCCACAGAACATACGGGGGCATGGCGTGGCTACGCTATGATGAGCAGTTTCGTCAGAGGATGGCGGTGCGACCGAATCTACGCTGGGATCACAAGGACATCAGCTTGTGGATGAGGTTGATGACAGCGGCGAGGGCCCCTAGTCAGTTTTTTCAGGCAGGGGTCGGAGGTTCAGCAACCCCAGGACAGCCGGCCGAGAAAAAATGGGGATATTGCTGGCAATTTAATGAAGGAACTTGCAGATTTGGAGCCAACTGTCGTTTCAAGCATTTGTGTTCCGGCTGCGGGGGATCCCATGCATTGTCAAAATGCTTCAGAAAAGGGAAAGGACGCGCCGGAGATACTCCAGGTAAGAGGGAGGACTCCGGTACGGGTGGAAAGGATGCTGCCTTTCCTCAGTAGGTACCCGGACCGAACAGCGGCCGCCACGATAGAGGCGGGTTTTAGGGAGGGTTTTCACATCCCTTGTGCCTTGGCGGAGGTGCCGCCTGAGGCCAAGAATTTGAGGTCAGCTTTGCTGCATGCAGCAGTGGTCTCTAAAAAATTGGAAAAAGAGGTGTCATTGGGACGCATGGCGGGTCCTTTTATGGAAAGACCTCTACAAGGGTTAGTGGTCTCTCCCTTGGGTGTGGTACCAAAGAGAGAGCCCAATAAGTTTAGACTCATACATCACCTTTCCTTCCCGAAGGGAGGGTCGGTGAATGATGCTATAGCCCCGGAAGATTGTGCGGTTACGTACACATCTTTTGACGCAGCGGTCTCATGGGTGAGGAGATATGGGCAGGGGTCTTTAATGGCCAAGTCTGATATCGAATCGGCTTTTCGGCTGTTGCCAGTTCATCCCGACAGTTTCAGATGGCTAGGCTGTAAATGGAAAGGGGCCTACTATGTAGATCGATGCCTTCCAATGGGATGTTCAATATCCTGTGCTCTTTTCGAAACGTTCAGCTCGTTCTTGGAATGGGCGGTACGGGATGTGTCGGGTATCAATTCAGTCATCCACTATTTGGACGACTTCTTATGTGTGGGTCCAGCGGGTTCCAACATATGTGCAGTGCTTTTGGGTACTTTGCAGTATCTAGCGGAAAGATTTGGAGTACCGCTAGCCCCGGAAAAAACCGAAGGTCCAACGCCGAACATCACATTTCTCGGAATAGAGATTGATTCAGGGAGGATGGAATGCAGGATTCCGCAGGACAAACTGTCGAAGTTGAAAGAGGAAGTTCGAGGGACTATTGGAGTTAGGAAATTGCAACTTCGCCAACTCCAATCTTTGCTAGGTAAGCTAAACTTCGCTTGCCGAATCATCCCTATGGGACGAATTTTCTGCAGGCGGCTGTCAGCCGCCACTGCTGGGATCCGGGCGCCGACACATTTCGTGAGTCTGACCAGAGAGCACAGGGAGGATTTACGGGTGTGGCAGGTATTCTTGGAGTCTTTCAATGGAAGGGCTTTATGGATGTCTGGGCCAGTTAGTAACTGGGATCTAGAGTTGTTTACTGACGCCGCCGGGTCAACGGGGTTTGGTGCTTTTTGTAAGGGCCACTGGTGTGCGGAGAAGTGGCCGGCGGCTTGGCGGGAGGCTGGGTTCTTAAAGAACCTGGTACTTTTAGAGCTGTTCCCCATTGTGGTGGCCATGGAGCTATGGGGCGAGTCGTTGCGAAACCGGAAGGTTCGTTTCAATTGTGACAATCTAGGGGTGGTGCAAGTTGTTAATCGGCTGACCGCGGCATCAGTGCCGGTGGTCAGGCTTTTGCGCCATCTAGTACTTAGTTGTTTACAACTGAATGTGTTCATTTATGCTGTTCATCTACCAGGGACGGAGAACACCTTGGCTGACGCTTTGTCTCGTTTTCAGTGGGACAGGTTCCGGAGGTTGGCACCAGAGGCAGATCATCAGGGGGTCGCCTGTCCCAGCTGGATATGGAACATTGCCTTGGAACAGCAGTAAACTGGATTCAGCGTTCCGTGAGTACGGCTACATGGAATGCCTACTCTAAGGTATGGAAGGAGTGGTTCGCCTTTCTGCAGGACTTGGGCATGGGATCAGATGATCTGGAAGTGGACAAGGCAGTGCTGTATTTTATAATCAGGGAATTTGAAAATGGTATCTCGGCAGCTGCCATCAATCGTGAATTGGCAGGTTTGGCCTTCCTTTTTAAATGGCAGGGAACCCGGGACCATACGAAGGAATTTTGGTTACGGCAAGCAGTCAAGGGCTATAGAAAAGCTTATAAACAGAGGGATGGGAGGTGCCCGGTCTCTTTTGAAATGCTCAAGCAGTTAATGCTTAGTTTGGAAGGGGTCAGCAGATCAAAGTACGAATGCGCACTATTCAAAGCAGCGTTCGCGCTGGCCTTTTTTGGGGCACTGAGAATAAGTGAGTTGGTGAGCCCGTCAAAGACGGCTCCAGGCGGTCTTTTCCACGGGGAAGTTGAAGTACTGGTAGATAGAGTCCGCATATGGATTCATAGGTCAAAAACGGATCAAGCAGGGAGAGGCAGATATCTGGAGTTTGGGAAGATTGCAGAGCAGGACATATGCCCGGTCAGGCTTGTGGGAGCTTTTATGACGGTTAGGCCTGCCGTTAATGGCCCCTTCTTGATACATGTGGACGGTTTGTGTCTTTCAAAATATCAATTTGTAACAGTTTTTAGGAAATGTGTGGCCAGGGTGGGATGTGACCCTTCACAATTTTCATCACATTCTTTTAGGATTGGGGCAGCCACAGAGGCGGCCAGGGCAGGTTTGAGTCAGGAAGTGATCAGACGTATTGGCAGATGGGATTCGGATAGATTCAAACTGTATGTCCGCCCTAACATGGTTCAAATGTAATGTTAGCTGGGGTTGTTGATGAGTAGGCGTTGGGGTTTAAAGTTCTGAGGTTGTATTATTATTATCCAATTTGTTTACAGGTCAAGATGCATGTCTGGTTTGGATACTCGGTCATTTCTACGTGTTTTGGGGGGCCAAGAGAGCGGACGTTCGGCCGAACGGCAGACAACTTCGCATCCCCAGACAAGAGGCCCTCATCAGGTGGATTGGGGTTCCGGGCATGCAGTGGAATAGAGTGCTGGGGGAAGTGTTTAGATTCTCCCGCCTGGACAGGGCCCCTGATGTATTGTTATTACACGTGGGTGGTAATGACATGGGAGCTAGATCCATGAGGGACCTTATCAGGGACATCAAGTGTGATTTCCTGCGTTTAAAGGCCGCTTATCCCAAGATGATCTTGGTGTGGTCTGACATGGTAGGCAGGCTATCGTGGCGCTGGGCTCTATCAGATAAAAAAGTGAATAGGGCCAGGATAAAGGTTAATAAGGAAGTGAGTCGGTTTTTTATAAGAAATGGTGGCTTGGCCATCCGTCACAGGGAGTTGGAGGTTGACACATGGCGTTATTTGCGCAGCGATGGTGTACATCTCAATGAGGTGGGCACGGACCTATGGTCTTTGGGCTTGCAAGAAGGCATACAAAGAGGGCTTAGTGTGTGGAGGTGCTCGCAAGGGTAAGGGGTTATCCCTTTCGAGCTGTGGCAGTAGTTGTTTGTTCCTGGAATAGGATAATGTTCTGTTACAAGTTGTAACATGTGTACCCATCCAAGGATGGGGGGTTGTTTGATTGTACCCATCCAGATGATGGGAGTTTTGCTGGTACCCATCCATGGAAGGATGGGGATTGTAGTTGGTACCTTCAGGCCCTAAGGGTTAACCTGCAGGAGTTAATATGCTAGGTCACTGGGGTATGTGGTTATAATGCCGTGTCCGGGGTTTCCGACTGGCAGGTTTTAAATTAACGAGGTTGTACCAGTGACCTAGTTCATAGTCACAGTTCTTACTGAGTAAGTTACCTTAACAAGTTAGTTAAGGAAATACAGTTATTTATATATTTATGTTAATTTATATGTTTTAAATAAAAGGCCGCAAGGCCATTTTACTCCAAAAACTAGTCCGAGTCATCCCTGATGTTTTTGGAGGGAGGGTATGTATGGGTAGGATGGTATTAAGTAAATGGGCTTAAGTCCTACAATGTCATGTATAAAATGTGACAGCAGGTGCGAAGAGTGGGTCTACCTCCCACTGTCTCGGAAAGGGCAGGGGGGCTTATCCTTTAATTATGCTTAAAGGGGCTGTAAAGGTTCGTGTTTTTTCATCTTAATGCATCCTATGAAAAAACACCTGACAGACAGCGGCCCCCTAGCCCCCCTCTTTTACTTTACAGCAGCCCCCTAGCCCCCCCCCCCCGACTTCTTCTCCACGGGCTCCCGGCTCGATTGGATAGATTGATAGCAGCGCAGCCATTGGCTCTTGCTGCTGTCAATCAAATCCAATGATGCAGGCACTGGGGGGGCGGGGCAGAGTCCGGTATTCTGTGTCTTTAGACGCAAATGCTGGACTTGGGAGCGCACCCGCAAGGTAACCCCCTTGCGGAAGCGTTTCTCCGAGGGGGTTATCAGATGTGGCGAGGAGCCGCAAGAGCCACCAGGGGACCCCAGAAGAGCAGGTTCGGGGCAACTCTGTGCACAACGAGCTGCACAGTGGAGGTAAGTATGACATGTTTGTTATTAAAAAAAAAAAAATTACCCTTACAATCACTGTAAGCAGTACCCTGAAAATCTACCTTTTGTCTAAAATTCCTCCTGAATAATAGCAGTGCTGTTCCTGGCATGTGAGAGTGCCTAGATACCCCTGTGCCTACATTCTTATAGCTGTATATCTGCAGTGTGGGAGCTAGAGTACTGCTGCATCTGATAGATTGTTCCAGATGTGGAATTAGATTTGGTGATATCACAATTGTGCTGCTCACTGTTCATCTTGCTTGAAGGCTTTGACATGGCTGAGATGGCTAACTGGCAAACCAGCAGCCCACCGACTTCCGATCAGCCATTGGCTGAGAGGAATGTATGGAGTGTTCTAGCGGAGGGGCCGTCCCCTGTCGGAAAATTATAGAACAGCAGGGGCGATCACTGTACTAACATCGGATTGTTAGTACAGCTTATCCTATGTTAGCTGTCAAGATATATGATGTAGCAGCGCTCAAGTCCGTGGATATAAAAGTAAATAATGTTAAAATAAGTGTCTTCATATATATCTCTCTCTATCCATACGATTATTGGTAAAATAATCTATAGAAAGGATAAAAAACAATAAACAATGGCCCATAAAAATAGTCCAGAAAAAGAGTCTATGATGTGTAGATCATCCGTAATGTAGATGGATGTGGGAGCCAGGGGGATCTATGCAACCAAGATACCAAGGGCAGCTTCCTGTTGAGTGAAGTCAGCTCTCCATGTATACATAAAAAATCCAAAAAGAAAGCTCCTCTTAAGTATCAGTTGTTTATTTAAGTGATAAAAGCATATATAAGCACTTACATTAAGGCTGAGGAATAACAGCTTACATAGAGAACTGAACCCGGTGTTTCGTCAAAAATCCAATGGTGTGGGGCTGGATGGGTGCCGGGCGGATGGCCGCGGACTTCTGCTCGGAAGCGCCGGCTGTGTGTGCGGTAAAGTGGAGAAATCACTTCCGCGTTCCAACAGGTCACATGGGTGATGACGTCACTCGGGTAGTTCAGATTCGCTGGGGTCCACTACGCGTTTCTGAGCATGCTCGAAGCTCGTAACGGGCATGCGCGCTCCTTTATCAAGTGTATTTGGGACAGCAAACCAGGAAGCTTAAATAGCTCAATGTGGGAAGTAAATACCGATCTGGACCAATCAAAAAGAAGGGGGGGGGAAACGTATCTGGGGAGATAGAATGACGATGATGGGCATAAATTCTCTATGGATTACAAATTGATATGGAAGTGATAGTATATAAAAATAATAATAATAAACTAATAATGCTAATAGAGTTTATCAGAAGACATAAAAATATAAAATTAAGAGGATTGGAGATAAATGAATAATTATAAGATGTATGAATTGTTGTCAAGAATAATACAGAAAAAAGGAAAAATAATACATGAACATGGGAAATTATGTACAATAAATCATATTATATGGAGAAAAATATGTATATATATAAAATCAAAGCCAATATATCATATGGGACAATAAATTATCTATAATGATAGGAAAAAACATTACAAAAAATACGCAAAATATATATAAAAAATTCAGAAAAAATGTAAAAATACACAAAAATGGAAAAAAATGGAAAAAAATATATATATAGAAAAATATATATATTAATAGGAGTATGGACTGAAGTTTTTATAATGAGGGGGAGGGAAAAGGGGGGGGCCTCAATAGGTTTATGAACTGATACCAAATATGATAAAAAGCTTAAAAAGTGATTAGAGGAGAAAAGGGGAAGAATAAAAGATGGAGAACGAAGAGGGGCCAAAGATTATGTTAAAAATAGATTCACTGTACATGTGTGCTATGTGTAACATGTATAGTATTACAGTAATGGAATGATAAAAATAGAAAATAAAAAATAAAAAATATATAAAAAATATATATAATATAATAATACATGGAACATGGAATATAGAAAAAAACACAGACAGGACACGCTAGGTTGTTCCTGTGGTGTAATAGAATGAATAGAATGAATAAAAAAGAATAAAATAGATCAAAAAGTACGTTCTATATAATGGTGTTAACCTCTAATTCCTCATTTAACCCATTGGGTGCTAAAGTGTCCAAAATAAAAATCCAAAAAGTTTCACGCTCACATAGTTTAGAGAAACGCTCGGCCTCAGATAATTTGCGTGGAATGGACTCAATTACCCATACCTGTAGGCCGGCAGTGGATTGGTGGTGATGTTCGAGAAAATGTCTGGGGACGCTGTGTTCGTCACAGCCCTTTTCTATAAAACGGCGATGTTTGCCGAATCGTTGTCGCAGAGGACAAATGGTGCGTCCAACATACAATAATTTACAAGGACATGTGAGACAGTACACAGCGTAGTCAGTCGAACAGTTATAAAAACCTTCCAATTGGTATGTTTTATCCTTGTGTTGGAAACTGCGTTGGCCATGTCTTACAAAAGCGCAGGTCTTACATAAAGCTTTATTACATCTATACATGCCAGTGAGTGGAATGAGGCAAAGAGTGCTCTCTGGTTTGATAGTTTTAAATCTGCTAGGTGCTAGTTTGTTTTTTAGTGTTGGGGCCCTTCTGTAGGTGACCTTTGGTTTGTCGCTAAGGTCATTGTTGAGAAAGGGATCCTGTTTAAGGATGTTCCAATGTTTTTGGAGTATGGATTCCATCCTTCTGTGCTTATTATGATATCTGGTGATGAAGCGAACAGTGCCATGATCAGTCTGTTTAGAAGTTTTGGGGTTATTTTCCAGAGAGATAAGTGGCATGCGCTTGGTCAACCAATTTTTCAGGAAACCCCTTTTCAAGAAATTTATTTTTAAGATGAATGCTCTGAGTAATATAATCGGAATCCCTAGTGCAATTTTGTCTTAATCTCCAATATTGTCCCTTAGGAATGTTATTTACCCACTGTGGGTGATGACAACTATTATAATGTAGATAAGAGTTTCCCGCTGTTGGTTTTGTGTAATTGCGAGAAAAAATGGAGTTCTGATCGTGAAATAATTCTAGATCCAAAAAAGGAAGGCTCTCCTTGTTATGTTCAGATGTAAATGATAGACCGAGATCATTAGCATTACAGTGGGAAACGAAACTCTCTATTGAGGATGATGGGCCATCCCAAATGACAATAATGTCATCTATAAATCTGCCGAAGAAGATAATATGTCGGGCAAAAGGGTTATTGTTCCATATGTGTTTATCCTCCCACAGGCCCATGGTCAGATTGGCATAGGAAGGGGCAAAATTAGTGCCCATGGCTGTACCATGGGTCTGTAGGTAGAAATCATCATTAAAATGAAAATAATTATGATTTAAACAAAATAAAATAGCTTCAGAAATAAAAACGGCCTGTTTGCCATTAATACAGGGATCAAGGGACAGAAAATGTTGTACCACCATTAGGCCTGTCTGGTGAGGGATGGACGTATACAGAGAATTTACGTCCAAGGAAAGCCAAGAATAGCTATCTTGCCATCTGTAGGGTGCCAAAAGTTCCATGAGATGTATAGAGTCTCGGATATATGATGGAAGATTCTGTGCCAGGGGCTGTAAAAATGAGTCTACATATTGAGAGAAACCGCTGGTTATGCTGTCCATAGAAGCTACGATAGGTCTACCAGGGGGGTGAGAGGAATTTTTACGTATCTTAGGCAGATAATAAAAATAAGGTGTGTTGTAAAATTCTTTTTTTAAAAAGGAGGCTTAATTTTTAGTAATAACACCATCTAATAGTGCAGAATTGATCAAAGTTTCTGCTTCAACTTTGAACTGGGGCAGAGGGTCAGAAGAGAGTTTCTTGTATGTTATGCAATCCGACAATAGTCTAGATGCTTCCATGATGTAGGATGTTCGGTCTATAATCACAATTCCACCCCCCTTGTCTGCTGATTTGATGATGATCTCAGGGTTGTTGGAGAGAGAGTGGAGTGCAGCCTTTTCTCCAGGGGTGAGATTGTGGTGACGATATTTATGTGTGTTGTCTGTGTGTTCATTGGTTTATTCGTCTGGATAGTATCATGTTTTAGTGGTGTAAGGGACTTGGATAAGTGAGATAAGTGAGACCGAAGTTTGGGATCAGGTAATTTTTTCTTAAAAAATATGTCAAAGAAAAAATTTCCCCCAGAGGTCTTAGGATTTTAAAAACTTGTTCTTTTTTAGATACCGCTCACAATACAGAATGGGAAAATTTGGCGGAATTTTGCACTATTAAATGGTTAGGAGTTATCATTAGTGAGAGGAATTTGAAATACAGTGAGATGGTACATCAGATACAGATGTTGACATCAGAAATCACCTCCTTTAACCTTAAAATCCCTCCCACCTGGTTAGAGACGCTCAAAAAGAATACTAAAACCAAGGAAAATAACCTACTGAAAACTAAGATAGGGAAATTCCATAGAGATTTAGACGACTACAGACTAAATAAAATATTTTCTTGGAAATTTAATGATCAAATACACGCCTTAATGTCTCTGACACCTCATTCTACCAAACCGTTTCCCAATATCAAAGGCGACAATGCTCCTTATCCATCCTCTAAGGCCGCCTCTGCTAGAGGTTCATGCAACAAAAAAACATCCATTCCACATAGACCTCTAAAAAAGAATAATATATTAATCAATAAAAAATCTTCCACCTCTAATGGAGCCCCTATACCTGATCCCAAACTTCGGTCTCACTTATCCAAGTCCCTTACACCACTAAAACATGATACTATCCAGGCGAATAAACCATCAATAGATAAAATAGATGCTCTACCTACTACCTCTCAGTCTTCACTGCCTTCGATTGGTTTATCCTTGGTTTCAACTTCTACATCTGCAGAGGGCCAAAATTCTGTATCTACACCACCCACCACTGAGGTGGTTACTCCTCCTTCCTCTATTAGTGATAATGTAATCACATCCTCAGCCTCTGACATACATACCATTCATCCCACCAAATCTAGCCTCTTATTAGAAGATTTCCAGAGTGGCGAAATAGCCTCACACTCGGAGGCCCTTACTTTTTCTTTTTTAGAGAAAGGCCTACACCACAAACAAGGCCAAAAAAGAAAACACATAGACGAGGATGCAGAGGAGGACGTAACAAACTCAAAATCCAACACAAAACAACAGAAACGATAAAGCTGTTTAACCTATCTTCACATACATTATCTTCAGATGAAATTTCTTTACTTAGTAAAGGGCTCACTTTTTCACCTACTATACTACCCAATTCTTTTCTTCTGTTCAAAGACCTCAACAAAATTTATCAGGAACCTTACCCTTAAAAGATTTTTTAATATTCAATCCACTAAGAATAGACCCGTTGAGAGTACCTCCAATATGACTTCACCCGCAGTCACTTCTGGTGAGAAAACTTGCGAGACATCTGATAGCTCCATCAGTATCTATGATTCGGACTTAGAATTAGACCCCTTGGCCATTGATATAGACCTGGAATTACTTACTCAACACCCTGATCATTCACCTCCAGTCAAACATACCAATTTTAAACCAAAATCAGTATTTTATCCCACGAGATCCAAGGGACCCTATGTTGAGACTTTTTATAGAGTAGTATATTCTGAGTTACAGAAATTGTGTGAACACACAGACAACACACATAAATATCGTCACCACAATCTCACCCCTGGAGAAAAGGCCGCACTCCACTCTCTCTCCAACAACCCTGAGATCATCATCAAATCAGCAGACAAGGGGGGTGGAATTGTGATTATAGACCGAACATCCTACATCATGGAAGCATCTAGACTATTGTCGGATTGCATAACATACAAGAAACTCTCTTCCGACCCTCTGCCCCAGTTCAAAGTTGAAGCAGAAAATTTGATCAAATCTGCACTATTAGATGGTGTTATTACTAGAAATGAAGCCTCCTTTTTAAAAAAAGAATTTTACAACACACCTTATTTTTATTATCTGCCTAAGATACATAAAAATTCCTCTCACAACCCTGGTAGACCTATCGTAGCTTCTATGGACAGCATAACCAGCGGTTCCTTTCAATATGTAGACTCATTTTTACAGCCCCTGGCACAGAATCTTCCATCATATATCCGAGACTCTATACATCTCATGGAACTTTTGGCACCCTACAGATGGCAAGATAGCTATTCTTGGCTTTCCTTGGACGTAAATTCTCTCTATACGTCCATCGCTCACCAGACAGGCCTAATGGCGGTACAACATTTTCTGTCCCTTGATCCCTGTATTAATGGCAAACAGGCCGTTTTTATTTCTGAAGCTACTTTATTTTGTTTAAATCATAATTATTTTCATTTTAATGATGATTTCTACCTACAGACCCATGGTACAGCCATGGGCACTAATTTTGCCCCTTCCTATGCCAATCTGACCATGGGCCTGTGGGAGGATAAACACATATGGAACAATAACCCTTTTGCCCGACATATTATCTTCTTCGGCAGATTTATAGATGACATTATTGGTCATCTGGGATGGCCCATCATCCTCAATAGAGAGTTTCGTTTCCCACTGTAATGCTAATGATCTCGGTCTATCATTTACATCTGAACATAACAAGGAGAGCATTCCTTTTTTGGATCTAGAATTATTTTACGATCAGAACTCCATTTTTTCTCGCAATTACACAAAACCAACAGCGGGAAACTCTTATCTACATTATAATAGTTGTCATCACCCACAGTGGGTAAATAACATTCCTAAGGGACAATATTGTAGATTAAGACAAAACTGCACTAGGGATTCCGATTATATTACTCAGAGCATTCATCTTAAAAATAAATTTCTTGAAAAGGGGTTTTCTGAAAAATTGGTTGACTAAGCGCATGCCACTTATCTCTCTGGAAAAAAAAACAAAACTTCTAAACAGACTGATCATGGCACTGTTCGCTTCATCACCAGATATCATAATAAGCACAGAAGGATGGAATCCATACTCCAAAAACATTGGAACATCCTTAAACAGGATCCCTTTCTCAACAATGACCTTGGCGACAAACCAAAGGTCACCTACAGAAGGGCCCCAACACTAAAAAACAAACTAGCACCTAGCAGATTTAAAACTATCAAACCAGAGAGCACTCTTTGCCTCATTCCACTCACTGGCATGTATAGATGTAATAAAGCTTTATGTAAGACCTGCGCTTTTGTAAGACATGGCCAACGCAGTTTCCAACACAAGGATAAAACATACCAATTGGAAGGTTTTTATAACTGTTCGACTGACTACGTTGTGTACTGTCTCACATGTCCTTGTAAATTATTGTATGTTGGACGCACCATTTGTCCTCTGCGACAACGATTCGGCAAACATCGCCGTTTTATAGAAAAGGGCTGTGACGAACACAGCGTCCCCAGACATTTTCTCGAACATCACCACCAATCCACTGCCGGCCTACAGGTATGGGTAATTGAGTCCATTCCACGCAAATTATCCGAGGCCGAGCGTTTCTCTAAACTATGTGAGCGTGAAACTTTTTGGATTTTTATTTTGGACACTTTAGCACCCAATGGGTTAAATGAGGAATTAGAGGTTAACACCATTATATAGAACTTACTTTTTGATCTATTTTATTCTTTTTTATTCATTCTATTCATTCTATTACACCACAGGAACAACCTAGCGTGTCCTGTCTGTGTTTTTTCTATATTCCATGTTCCATGTATTATTATATTATATATATTTTTTATATGTTTTTTATTTTTTATTTACTATTTTTATCATTCCATTACTGTAATACTATACATGTTGCACATAGCACACATGTACAGTGAATCTATTTTTAACATAATCTTTGGCCCCTCTTCGTTCTCCATCTTTTATTCTTCCCCCTTTTCTCCTCTAATCACTTTTTAAGCTTTTTATCATATTTGGTATCAGTTCATAAACCTATTGAGGCCTCCCCCTCATTATAAAAACTTCAGTCTATACTCCTATTAATATATATATTTTTCTATATATATGTTCTTTTCCATTTTTTTCCATTTTTTTCCATTTTTGTGTATTTTTACATTTTTACTGAATTTTTTATATATATTTTGCGTATTTTTTGTAATGTTTTTTCCTATCATTATAGATAATTTATTGTCCCATATGATATATTGGCTTTGATTTTATATATAGATACATATTTTGCTCCATATAATATGAATTATTGTACATAATTTCCCATGTTCATGTATTATTTTTCCTTTTTTCTGTATTATTCTTGACAACAATTCATACATCTTATAATTATTCATTTATCTCCAATCCTCTTAATTTTATATTTTTATGTCTTCTGATAAACTCTATTAGCATTATTAGTTTATTATTATTATTTTTATATACTATCACTTCCATATCAATTTGTAATCCATAGAGAATTTATGCCCATCATCGTCATTCTATCTCCCCAGATACGTTCCCCCCCCCTTCTTTTTGATTGGTCCAGATCGGTATTTACTTCCCACATTGAGCTATTTAAGCTTCCTGGTTTGCTGTCCCAAATACACTTGATAAAGGAGCGCGCATGCCCGTTACGAGCTTCGTGCATGCTCAGAAACGCGTAGTGGACCCCAGCGAATCTGAATTACCCGAGTGACGTCATCACCCATGTGACCTGTTGGAACGCGGAAGTGATTTCTCCACTTTACCGCACACACAGCCGGCGCTTCCGAGCGGAGGTCCGCGGCCATCCGCCCGGCACCCATCCAGCCCCACACCATTGGATTTTTGACGAACACCGGGTTCAGTTCTCTATGTAAGCTGTTATTCCTCAGCCTTAATGTAAGTGCTTATATATGCTTTTATCACTTAAATAAACAACTGATACTTAAGAGGCGCTTTCTTTTTGGATTTTTTATGTGAGCTGTCAGGTTTTTTTCGTTGCAGTGTGTACTAGGCTTTAGGCATAGTAGATCAATTAATTGGGGAAAGATAAAAGGAGACCATAGGCAATTAACACCATGTAAGCCATGCTTACATAGATCAAAGTCAGTGATTTTTTTGTACATGATTCTGTTAAGGGCAGAAGGTGACGTCCTCCCCTGGACTGTAAAATGTGTCATATATGAATAGTGCAGGCATTAATACACACTGCTCTCCATTCTTTTTATGTATCTGCAGGGCTGGGCCTAGGGGTAGGCAGAAGAGGCACTACCTTGGGTGCTTCAGCAGGAAGGGGTGCAAAAGGGCAAAACCTGCAACCGATGCTACTGATGTAGTTCACAGCTCATGATAGGGGAAACATTGTGACCTTTTTTTTTAGGTGCTAAAGGACCTTGTCCAGGCACTGTCTTCTCTTTTAAGCTTTCTTTCTTCTGTTTTCACCTGGTAATCCAACCAGTAAGTTTGTTGTTTTTCAAAAGAACAAGCTCTCTGGCAGAATGTATCAGTTGCAGAGATGAGACAAACCATTTAACTCTGACAGGGGTGCTTACAATGATCAGAATGTACTTATTTATGTAAAACCTTTAGACCAAAAGGAAACAAACTGTTGCCATAACTGCCTATAAAGTACTAGCTGGAATTTGACTTCAATTTGTTAGTGTATTTAAATCCACTAGTACATCTAACACTCCCCTCCCCCAAGATTAACAATGCTGCTGTCGAATGATGCCCCTTGTGCTCATTCATCCAGAGTGGGGGCACTGTAATACAGATTGTGTGTTACTGGCGAGATCACCAGATGAAAACGAAGGGAGGGGATAGGGCTTAAAGGAAAAGTACAACCAAAGCTCTTTTGGCTATACTTCTCCTGTAGATCACAGGACTGCACTCCTGTGACCCATTATCAGCCAACAGCGGGCTGAAGCACGCTGTCGGCAGACATCAAAGAGATGGTCCAGGCTGGGGCAAGATCGCGACAATTTGGTTCGGATCTCCCCACAACCATGGACCGGCTCAGCCTCTCTCTCTAACTATATTTAACACATCATTTATTTTGCCAATGCTGTCTTTTTCTGCTGACTTTAAAACCCCACAAAACTGATGGTCCTCTCTTTTGGGTACAGTCATTTAAATAACAATATATATATATATATATATATATATATATATATATATATATAATATATATATATATATATATATATATATACATACAGTGGGGACGGAAAGAATTCAGACCCCCTTAAATTTTTCACTCTTTGTTATATTGTAGCCATTTGCTAAAATCATTTAAGTTCATTTTTTTTCCTCATTAACCTCCCTGGCGGTATGATTATTTCGGATTTTAGGTGCTGAAAGCGGTACAATTATTTTGCATAGAAATTTGGCGTTTTATATTGTAGGTCTGTAATTCTTAACAATAACACACTTAAATCTGTCTAAACAAGAGTCTAGTAGATATCTCGGGTATGATAAAGTTTGAAACACAAAAACATAAATTATAATATAATAAATAAAAATAAATAATTAAAAAAAATAAAAATAAATAGTAATAAAATGAATTTCCCTACAATTCACTATCGCTCAATTCTGCAAGTGTTCTAATTTACTATCGCTGTTTTCTAGCTGGTCTAAAGCCACTTTTGACGTAAAGGGACACTTTTTGGTTGCTATGGACAATCTCCAGTTTCCAGGCAGAAAGAACAGTATATATCACATAAAACTGCATGCAGGGCATGGGCCAAAGCACTGGGGACAAAAAGGATGTGAAATCATTTCATACAGTACTGTAATCTGTAAGATTACAGTACTGTATGTGTTATGATTTTTACTTTTTTTTTAATTTGCCACCAGGCTCTGCCCCCGTGCGTCGTGACGCACGCAGGGAACGGAGCCTGGCAAGGATAGGCTTCGGAGGAGGACAGAGCCCACGGACACTGCGGGGGACATCGCAGGATCCTGGGGACAATGTAAGTAAAGCCACACAGGATCCTGCGATGTAATCCCGAGTGTGGCTCGGGGTTACCGCTAATGGTCCTGAATTTTAACCCCGAGCCACACTCGGGAAAACCGTCAGGGAGGCTACTGTACACAGCACCCCATATTGACAGAAAAGCACAGAATTGTTGACATTTTTGCAGATTTATTAAAAAATAAAAACTGAAATATCACATGGTCCTAAGTATTCAGACCCTTTGCTCAGTATTTAGTAGAAATATTGATCTAATACAGCCATGAGTCTTTTTGGGAAATATGTAACAAGTTTTTCAAACTTGGATTTGGGAATCCTCTGTCATTCCTCCTTGCAGATCCTCTCCAGTTCTGTCAGGTTGGATGGTAAACGTTGGTGGACAGCCATTTTTAGGTCTCTCCAAGGACCGCTCCAAGGGCTTTCACACTGGAGTAATAGGAGAGTCGCTTTACAGGCGTTTTGCATGCACTATTTTTTGCACTAAAACGCCTGTAAAGCACCTCACTGTGAAAGTGGTCTTAACCAAAAAAAAATCTTTGTGCTCACCAACAAAAATAAATAATGTAAAAATGTTCAGAATATGGATGTTGCCACTAGTCACTGTTGTGTGTTCCCACACCTCAAATATTACTGTAGCCCCAAAACTGCAACCCCAAAAGTGCAGCAAAATTAAATAAGAAGAGATTCATTGTAAATTGGAGCACGCATGATGGTACAGACAGGGCCAATCATCTGTACAATGTGATTAGCTGTGGCCAATCACTGTTAATCAAAACAATATACACTGAATGAATCAATTTCATTCAGTAAAAATGGTTGCTTATACTGTACCAGTGAAATTTACTGGTATAAGCAATCATAATGTGCAAAAAAATAAAAATCCTGATCACTTCCCAGAGTAGTGCAGTGTTACTATGGTACTAAATTGCTGTGGTCACAGTGTGTTGAAAAAAAGTGATAATGAAAAAAAAATACACTTTTTTTTTTTACATACTGTCACCAGTCAGTGTCCCTGATCACTGCCACACCAGTTATATGATGACGCTATAACTCTGATGTACAGTGGGGACGGAAAGTATTCAGACCCCCTTAAATTTTTCACTCTTTGTTGTATTGCAGCCATTTGTTAAAATCATTTAAGTTCATTTTTTCCCTTCATTAATGTACACACAGCACCCCATATTGACAGAAAAACACAGAATTGTCGACATTTTTGCAGATTTATTAAAAAAGAAAAACTGAAATATCACATGGTCCTAAGTATTCAGACCCTTTGCTCAGTATTTAGTAGAAGCACCCTTTTGATCTAATACAGCCATGAGTCTTTTTGGGAAAGATGCAACAAGTTTTTCACACCTGGATTTGGGGATCCTCTGCCATTCCTCCTTGCAGATCCTCTCCAGTTCTGTCAGGTTGGATGGTAAACGTTGGTGGACAGCCATTTTTAGGTCTCTCCAGAGATGCTCAATTGGGTTTAAATCAGGGCTCTGACTGGGCCATTCAAGAACAGTCACAGGGTTGTTGTGAAGCCACTCCTTCATTATTTTAGCTGTGTGCTTAGGGTCATTGTCTTGTTGGAAGGTAAAACTTCGGCCCAGTCTGAGGTCCTGAGCACTCTGGAGAAGGTTTTTGTCCAGGATATCCCTGTACTGGCCGCATTCATCTTTCCCACGATTGCAACCAGCCGTCCTGTCCCTGCATCTAAAAAACACCCCCACAGCATGATGCTGCCACCACCATGCTTCACTGTTGGGACTGTATTGGACAGGTGATGAGCAGTGCCTGGTTTTCTCCACACATACCTCTTAGAATTAAGGCCAAAAAGTTCTATCTTGGTCTCATCAGACCAAAGAATCTTATTTCTCACCATCTTGGAGTCCTTCAGGTGTTTTTTAGCAAACTCTATGCAGGCTTTCATGTGTCTTGCACTGAGGAGAGGCTTCCGTCGGACCACTCTGCCATAAAGCCCCGACTGGTGGAGGGCTGCAGTGATGGTTGACTTTCTACGACTTTCTACAACTTTCTCCCATCTCCCGACTGCATCTCTGGAGCTCAGCCATAGTGATCTTTGGGTTCTTCTTTACCTCTCTCACCAAGGCTCTTCTCCCCCGATAGCTCAGTTTGGCCGGACGGCCAGCTCTAGGAAGGGTTCTGGTCATCCCAAACATCTTCCATTTAAGGATTAGGGAGACCACTGTGCTCTTAGGAACCTTAAGCGCAGCAGAAATTTTTTTGTAACCTTGGCCAGATCTGTGCCTTGCCACAATTCTGTCTCTGAGCTCTTCAGGCAGTTCCTTTGACCTCATGATTCTCATTTGCTCTGACTTGCACTGTGAGCTGTAAGGTCTTATATAGACAGGTGTGTGGCTTCCTAATCAAGTCCAATCAGTATAATAAAACACAGCTGGACTCAAAAGAAGGTGTAGAACCATCTCAAGAATGATAAGATGAAATGGACAGCACCTGAGTTAAATATATGAGTGTCACAGCAAAGGATTTGAATAATTAGGACCATGTGATATTTCAGTTTTCTCACCATCTTTTAATAAATCTGCAAAAATGTCAACAATTCTATGTTTTTCTGTCAATATGGGGTGCTGTGTGTACATTAATGAGGAAAAAAAATGAACTTACACAACAGAGATAAAACAAATGACACTGCAGCTTTGGCAAAAAGAGTCACAAAACAACCAACATAGAAAAACAAATACAAGAATGTAAATCTACTTGTTCCTTAGGAGAGTTGAAGTCCATCTCCTACTCAGGGAACTGGCATAATGAAATGCAGTATGAACACATACTGTACTGTATCTTCTGCATATCCCCGGTAGTTGTGGCCATTGGCCAACAATTAATCCTTACATTTTGTAAGACTCTGTTCATATTCATACTGCAGAAAAATACATAGATACAAATAAATACACAAACATAGGATTACAAATCCTGTATGGCATCTACAAGGTTTTCTCATTAGGACAGTATTATCATGTTTACTCTATATTGGTGTTTGTGAAACTTTTACCCCCCGTAGAAACTAATACAGACCTTACAGAAGATGCGAGATGAAGTAATGGCATACTTACAGAAGTTTCTCAAGCTCTTTTCTGAGGCGTTTTCTTTCCATATGTGTTTCAGAGCACAAACCCTGTCAATGACAGTGACAGAATCAATGGAAATATTATGACAGTAAAATGTTTAAACAGGATCTTTCTGGCATATTTCCCTTACCTATGCCACTAACGGACACTTGGAGGGCACCAGAACTTGATGGATGTTCTACCTCTTTCCCTATCTAAGGCCTAAAGCCTTGGGTCTAATTCCGAACAAGTTTTCTTTCCATTTTGTGATCCGATGGTGCCACTGTTCATTTCAAAATTTGACCAAACAAGCCTTCAATTTCACCTCATGTTGCTACAGAAAAGAAAATGTGTGGCTGGGAATCTTCTTCTCTTTCCAGGTCACAGCCCATGCACATTTATTTTCCGATTATATTTCTTGCAAGATTCTCCTATCATTGATTAGAAATTAGTTTGTTTGTCCAAAAATTTCCAACATGGCCAATCATTTAAATTCAATGGCCTCCCGAAAATCAGCCATTGCTGCAGCCCACTTATGGTGCAAAATTTGAAAGAAAATTCTTAGTTATGATTTTCATAAGAAAAATCTTTCGCCCACAGGGGTACGCACTGATTGATTATTAGTGCAGTCCCCCCCCAGGATGCCCACTTAGGACCACCGGGGATGCCCACCCAGGACCACCAAGGATGCCCACCCATGGCCACCAGGAATGCCCATCCATGGCCAGCAAGGATGCCCACCCATGGTCACCAGGGATACCCACCCATGACCACCAGGTAAGTCCACTAGAGCCCACCAGGGATGACAATCATTGCCCATTAGGGATGGCACTCTGTGCCCATCAGTGATGCCTGCCAGTGTCTCTGATCAGTGCTGCCTATACGTGCTCTCCAGTGCCACCTATCAGTGCCACCTATGCGTGCCAATTAGTACCACCTTTGAGTGCTCATCAGTGCCACCTATGAGTGCCCATCAGTGCTGCCTATCAGAGCCACCTATCAGTGCCCATCAGTGCCGCCTATCAGTGCCTATCAGTGTTGCATATAAGTGCCACCTCCTCAATGCCACCTCATTAGTGCCAATCAGTACTGCCTCATCAGTGCCTGTCAGTGCAGCCTCATCAGTGACCATCGGTGAAGGAGAAAACGTACTTATTTACAAAGTTTTGTAACAGAAACAAAGAAAAACTTTTTTTTTTCAAAATGTTTGTTCCTTTTTTATTTGTAGCGTAAAAAATAAAAACTGCAGAGGTGATCAAATACCACCAAAAGAAAGCTCTATTTGTGGTAAAAAAATGATAAAAATTTTGTTTGGGTACAGCGTCACATGAACGCGCAAATGTCATTCCAAATGCGAGAGTGCTGAAAGATGAAAATTGGTCTTGGCAGGAAGGTGTATTAGTGCCCTGTATTGAAGTGGTTAAAGTGGATGTAAACCCTCACATATACCCAGTGACGTGAACAGCCTCAGATGATACACAGAGATCAAACAAATCTCCCTACCTAAGTTTTACATGTATATCTGCTGTCTTAATCTGTATATATCCTTTAGAAAGTGTTCTTCTTGTTAAAGTTTCTCTATTCCTTGTTAACACTGGGCGTGGATAATTGGCATATAGCCAAAACAGCCGATTGGAGGAAAGGCACACACCCCCTCTCCTCATAGGCCAAGGAAGAAAGGAATGTGCATAGCTCTGCTCTTAGACTGCAAGCTGACTGCTAATCTGATTATAGCAACCTCCCCCAACACTGCAGATATATGTGCCCAGCTCAAATTTCATGAATCGGGTTTACATCCACTTTAACCACTTCAGCCCTGGAAGGATTTACCCCCTTAATGACCAGGCCATTTTTTTGCGGTACGGCACTATGTCACTGTGTGTTTTTCCCAAAATTGAGCTTTCTTTTGGTGGTATTTGATCACCTCTGCGGTTTTTATTTTTTGCGCTATAAACAAAAAAAGAATGACAATTTAAAAAAAAAAAATGTATATTTTTTACTTTCTGCTATAATACATATCCCAAAAAAAAATTGTAAAAAAACAAATGTTTTCATCAATTTAGGCCAATATGTATTCTTCTACATGTTTTTGGTAAAAAAAAAAAAAAAAAAATCGCAATAAGTGTATATTGATTGGTTTGTGCAAAAGTTATAGTGTCTTCAAAATAGGGGATAGATTTATGGACTTTCCATTTTTTTATTGTTTTTACTGGTAATGGCGACGATCTGCAATTTTTAGCGGCACTTTGCGGCGGACAAATCTGACCCCCAAGTGACACTGTTTGGGGAACAGTGACATTATTACAGTGATCAGTGCTAAAAAAAATGCACTGATCAATGTATAAATTACACTGGCAGGGAAGGGGTTAACACTAGGGGGCGATCAAGGGGTTAACTGTGTTCCCTGGGTGTGTTCTAACTGTGTGGGGGGTGGGACAGTACAGAGATTGCTGTTCCTGATCACTAGTAACAGCAGAACAGGCATCCGCCTTATTTACATCCCCGTTTAGATCCCCGTTCTGCCTCTCTGTACCGCGATTGTGGGTGGGCGGCGGACATTGAGTCACGCCCACAGTATATATGCGGAAGGTGGTTGGCAAGTGGTTAGAGAGAGATTAAAGTCTTGTTTTTTTTTCTTTAAAATAACATACATGTTATACTTACTGGCTCTGTGCAGTGGTTTTGCACAGAGCAGCCCCGATCCTCCTCTTTTAAGGTCCCACGCCGACACTCCTGGCCTTTCTCCTGCCGGGTGCTTCCACAACAAGCAGCTTGCTCTGGGGGCACCCAAGCAGACACGCCCCTGACCAGTGACTCTGTGTGTCCATTCACACACAGAGAAGTGACTCAGCCCCGTCACTCTGTCTCCTGATTAGCTCACTGGCTGTGATTGACAGCAGCGGGAGCCAATGGCCAATCTCCTTTAAAACTAACCTCTAGGATAACAAAACATTGTCTAAATACAACAGACATGTATATTCTTCCTAGAATCTTGATGTGTTTTGTGTATTTCTTCCAGATCTGTGCAGTATTCCAGTGTGAAACTTTGCCTATGTGCTGGAGCTTCCTGTGTTAAGACCAGACACTGCTGCTCACTAAGGATGAGCTTTCTGTTCGGGTCGAACATGAGTTCCACTCGAACATTAGCTGTTCGCCCATTCGTCGAAAACCAAACATTATGGGCTGTTCGCGTCAAATTCGAGCGGCGTGTAATGGCCCATAATGCACTGCGGGAGCACAGTGCATTGCTGTATGATGATTGGCCAGAGCATGCACCATGACCTGCATGCTTTGGCCAATCACAGCGCCCTCAGCTAACAGAGCCATATTTGGTCAAAGGCAGGGTGCCTTTTGCCAATCATGGCTCAGGGGGACTAAGTCCATGCCCCACACTATTTAAGGCCGCCTGCACGTCGGCCTTGTGTAGTGTGTCATTGGCGTGGACAGAGAGAGAGCGTCATTTAGATTGAGCAGGCAGGCAGATTATTCAGTTAGCTGCAGTGTATTTTATATATATATATATATATATATATATATATATATATATATATATATATATACAGACAGTCTCGTATATATATATATATATATATATATATATATATATATATATATATATATATATATATCCACTGTATCCAGTTTAGCTATATCTGACTGCAGACCGTTCCTGGTGTACTGTTTCTAATATACCATATTTATCGGCGTATAACACGCACTTTTTTCCCCTTAAAATCAGGGGAAAGTCGTGGGTGCGTGTTATACGCCGATCCCCGCTATCGCTATGTGAATGTCGGCGATCGCCGCCGACATTCACATAGCGAGTAGTCTTAAATATGGCGCCGCGGAGTTCGGAGGGACTCGGCGGTGCTGACTGAGCGCCGCCGAAATCACAGAGCCGAGATACACATACCCAAGTGTATTTGGCTCTTTCCGGCGCCGCTCACAGTCACGCCCAGTCCCGCCATTGGACCTGTGTTATGTCCATCATAGGGCGGGACTGGGCGGGACAGTGAGCGGCGCCGGAAAGAGCCGAATACACTCGACTATGTGTATCTCGGCGGCGTTCGTTCAGTTCCGCCGGCGCCGAGTCCCTCCGAACTCCGGCGCCATATTTAAAACTACTAGCATGTGTATGTCGGTGGCGGCGGCAGGCATGGACACTGGGGACAATGCTGCACTGGGGACAAGGCTGCACTGGGGACAAGGCTGCACTGACAAGGCTGCACTGGGGACAAGGCTGCACTGACAAGGCTGCACTGGGGACAAGGCTGCACTGACAAGGCTGCACTGACAAGGCTGCACTGGGGCAAAGCTGCACTGACAAGGCTGCACTGGGGCAAAGCTGCACTGACAAGGCTGCACTGACACTGAAAAGGCTGCAATGACACTAACAAGGCTGCAGATGAACACTGATGAGGCTGCATTGATGGGCATTTTAATGTAAGTTTCTTTTCCTTAAACTTCCCTCCTAAAAGTTTTTTTCCTTAAAATTCTAAAAATTCCTAAACTTGGGGTGCGTGTTATACGCCGGCGCGTGTTATACGCCAATAAATATGGTACTTCAATAGGTGTACACAGTATACAGTGCTGTGCACCCATAGTGCAGTTGCTCATACTTTTCTGGTGGTCAATTCAGTACACCCATAGTTGTTATTAAACTTCTGTTGGTGTACACAGTACCGTGCACCCCTAGTGCAGTTGCTACTACTTTCCTGGTGGTGTATACAATACATACAGTGTACCCATAGTTGTTATTATACTTCTGTTGGTGTACACAGTACCGTGCACCCCTAGTGCAGTTGCTACTACTTTCCTGGTGGTGTACACAATACATACAGTGCATCCATAGTTGTTAATAAACTTCTATTGGTGTACACAGTACCCTGCACCCCTAGTGCAGTTACTACTACTTTCCTGGTGGTGTACACAATACATACATCTAAACAGACCCCTGACATCTCCCCTATGAGACAGAAAAAGAGGCTGAGGACACAGATTCTCCAGTCCCTTTCTCAGCATTGAAGATGAATGGACAGGAGACAGTGGTTCCTGTCCATTCATAAACTGAAGCAGAGTAACACACAGGTTACTCTGCTCAGTTATGACAGGACATAGAGAGCGTATGGTAGCGATCGCTCTCTATGTCCAATTCAGAAAAAGGAAGGGGTCGGTAAATTACATATTTACTGGTCCCTTCCTCTGCTCTCCATCCTGACACAACGAGGGGAGGTGGAGGAGGAGGACAGGAGGCTGGAGAACATGGGGCTGGAGGAGGAGGACACAGCGATCAGAGGAGGAGGACAGGGGGCTGGAGAACACGGGGCTGGAGGAGAAGGACACAGCGGACACTGGGGGGTTGATCGGTGTGGCAGACTGACAGTTGCGAGCACCGATCTCTATGGCATTTCAGCTGACAGCCGTGGGAGGCAGAGGAGGAGAACGGCCGTTTGATAAAAGCTATGCAGGCAGATTGGTGCTCGCAACTGACCATCCCCCCCCCCCGCACCGATCATCGTCCTGATCAAGGGACAATCATCCATGTGTGCAGTGTGGGTCACAGTGGGCCCCCCCCTTTTTGTGGGCTTGTACGCAGTGAACACCCTGCACACATGGATGATATGCCACTGGCCCAACTTGAAAATGTTCAAACACAGAACAAAGGGACAACTTCCTCCCTATTAACACAGATCTTCTTCTTCCTTCCTCCTGCACAAACATGGATCCTTTGTACAGCACCTGCTGCTCACTCCTGGTGAAAATAGCAGTATATCACTAGTCCAGCAAAGGCCCATTACTGGCAGGAACTCTCAGCCCCCTTGACAAAGTAGCACAAATCGAGTGAACAACATAACACAGTTCTTTCTGCTTCCCTGTGGCCACTGATCCCAGTTCTACTTGCTTGCAGAATGCTAGCCCAACTGGATGCCACCAGCCACACCTGGCTTCTCTTCTTCCCAGTCCTCCTGACTGACTCCCTGCACCAGTCCTGACCGACTGGCACACACCTATGGAGACTACCCAGTGATAGGTTATGTGAAGACTTGGCATACTGCAGTCTTCAAGAGAACGCTCTTACAGCTGACAGTCTCTCCCCTTGTCCTGTCCCTACTACTCACTGTCTCTGCTTGCTCTCTCCCGCTGCCTCTCCAGCATGAATCCCCCCAACTGCCTCCAGTGGTGGAATTCCTCCAGGCCAGCTTTCCCGAGGTCCAGCCCGAGGCGACCCCCCGGTAAGGGGTTCCTTAAGGGCCACCGACAGCCTCCCTCAGCACTGCTTCTGCATATTCCACTTGACTCCCCAGCTGGCATGGCCCATGTCTATTTATGGGATTTCCTTAGTTCCCTGCCAGGGTCACTCCTGGGGATTGGCCAAGGGCCCATAAATATTCAATACAGCTCCTCCTCACTCCCACCCAGCCCTGGCCTCTAGTAACCCTGACCCAATTCAATGACTCTAACCCTTGCTTTGTGCACTGGTCCAAATCATTTGGTGGAGGTGAATTTTGGTGTGGGGTTGTTTTTCAGGATTAGGGCTTGGCCCCTTATTTCCAGTGAAGGGAACTCTTAAGGCATCAGCATACCAAGACAGTTTGGACAATTTCATGCTCCCAACTTTGTGGGAACAGTTTGGGGATGGCCTCTTCCTGTTCCAACATGACTGTGCACCAGTGCACAAAGCAAGGTCCATAAAGATATGGATGAGCGAGTTTAGGGTGGAGGAACTTGACTGGCCTGCACAGAGTCCTGACCTCAACCCGATAGAACACCTTTGAGATGAATTAGAGTGGAGACTGCGAGCAAGGCCTTCTTGTCTAACATCAGTGCCTGACCTCACAAATGCGCTTCTGGAATAATGGTCAAACATTCCCATAGACACTCTCCTAAACCTTGTTTGGTGGAAAATTTGAGAACCTGCTATCAAAAATTTGTTGGCAGAAAGTCCGACAGCAAATGTTCAATGGAGCATACACACGGTCGGACTTTCCGACAACAAGCTCACGTCTAACATTTCCTGTTGGAAAATCCGACCGTGTGTACGTGGCATTAGACTGGGATGCCATTAATGCCGCGTACACACGGTCGGACTTTCCGGCATACTTGGTCCGGCACACTTTCCGACGGACTTTGTCCGCCAGGTGCGCCGGACTTTAAAACGGACGGACTTGCCCACACACGCCGGGACTTTCCGGCGGGCTAGGTCCGCCCGTCTTTCCGACGGACTTTCGCCGGAGTTCCGGCGGACTTTCAGAATGAACGGACTTGCCCACACACGGCCAAGTCCGTTCATTTTGAACGTGACTCAGGTGCGACGGGACTAGCAAAGGATGTCAATCTTGCCGCTTTTATCGGCGAGATTGACACCTTGCGAGCCCCGTTGCGGGGCATACCAGGCCCTTAGGTCTGGTATGGATTATAACGGGAAGCCCCTACGCCGAAAAAACGGCGTGGGGTCCCCCCTAAAATCCATACCAGACCCCGATCCGAGCACGCAGCCTGGCCGGTCAGGAAAGGGGGTGGGGACGAGCGAGCGCCCTCCCCCCTCCTGAACCGTACCAGGCCGCATGCCCTCAACATGGGGGGGTGGGTGCTTTGGGGGAGGGGGGCGCCCTGCGGGCCCCCCCCCCACCTCAAAGCACCTTGTCCCCATGTTGATGAGGACAAGGGCCTCTTCCCGACAACCCTGGCCGTTGGTTGTCGGGGTCTGCGGGCGGGGGCTTATCGGAATCTGGGAGCCCCCTTTAATAAGGGGGCCCCCAGATCCCGGCACCCCACCCTATGTGAATGAGTATGGGGTACATGGTCCCCCTACCCCTTCACCTAGGGAAAAATTGTAAGTAATAAAACACACTACACAGGTTTTTAAAATATTTTATTAAACAGCTCCGGGGGTGGGGATCTTCCTCCGGTTTCGGGGGTCTTCTTCCGGCTTCGGGGGTCCCTCCGCTTCATCTTCTCCCGGTGTTCCAGTTCTTCGGCCGGCTCCTCTGCTGTGTTCATGTAGCTCTCTTGCCAGCAGAGGTCCGGACTTCTGAGCTGCTGGGCTTCTTCTCTTCTCTTCTCTTCTCTTCTCTTCTCCAGATGTTGACACGACGCTCTCTCCGGCTGGACTGGTCTCTGAGGGCTGCGTTGTGACTTATATAGGCGGAGACCCCGCCCCCTTTTGATGTCACAGTCCCTGGGCATGCTGGGACTGTGACGTTTTAGGGGGCGTGGTCGACCACGCCCCCTAAAACGTCACAGTCCCAGCATGCCCAGGGACTGTGACATCAAAAGGGGGCGGGGTCTCCGCCTATATAAGTCACAACGCAGCCCTCAGAGACCAGTCCAGCCGGAGAGAGCGTCGTGTCAACATCTGGAGAAGAGAAGAGAAGAGAAGAAGCCCAGCAGCTCAGAAGTCCGGACCTCTGCTGGCAAGAGAGCTACATGAACACAGCAGAGGAGCCGGCCGAAGAACTGGAACACCGGGAGAAGAGAGCGGAGAAGAACCAACCGGACGCCGGGAGAAGATGAAGCGGAGGGACCCCCGAAGCCGGAAGAAGACCCCCGAAGCCGGAGGAAGATCCCCCCCCCCCCGGAGCTGTTTAATAAAATATTTTAAAAACCTGTGTAGTGTGTTTTATTACTTACACTTTTTTCCTAGGTAAATGGGTAGGGGTACCATGTACCCCATACTCATTTACATAGGGTGGGGGGCCGGGATCTGGGGGCCCCCTTATTAAAGGGGGCTCCCAGATTCCGATAAGCCCCCGCCCGCAGACCCCGACAACCAACGGCCAGGGTTGTCGGGAAGAGGCCCTTGTCCTCATCAACATGGGGACAAGGTGCTTTGAGGTGGGGGGGGCCCGCAGGGCGCCCCCCTCCCCCAAAGCACCCACCCCCCCATGTTGAGGGCATGCGGCCTGGTACGGTTCAGGAGGGGGGGGGCGCTCGCTCGTCCCCACCCCCTTTCCTGACCGGCCAGGCTGCGTGCTCGGATCGGGGTCTGGTATGGATTTTAGGGGGGACCCCACGCCGTTTTTCGGCGTAGGGGCTTCCCTTTATAATCCATACCAGACCTAAGGGCCTGGTATGCTCCGCGCTCGCCGCAATAGGAAAATTAGTTTTTCCTATTGCAGCGAGCGCGAGATGCAATACCCTGCCCTCGTGTCGTATCTGGTCCGTCGGACCAGCATACACACGAGCGGGCTTTCCGTCGGACCAGCACACACACGAGCGGACTTTCCGCCCGAAACTGAGTCCGACGGAAAGATTTAAAGCTTGTTTCAAATCTAGGTCCGGCGGGCTTTTGGGAAAAAGTCCGCCGGAAAAGTCCGCCGCCGCCTACACATGGGCGGATTGTCCGGCACACTCTGGTCCGCCGGACCAAGTATGCCGGAAAGTCCGACCGTGTGTACGCGGCATTAGGCTCATGTGCATGTAAAGCAGGCGTCCCAATACTTTTGGCAATATTGTACTGTATATATATATATATATATATATATATATATATATATATATATATATATATATAATTTTTTTAATTTTTATTTTCATTTTTTATGAAAAGTTTAGTGCCTGGAGTTATATAGTAGTGACAATTTACGCAGCGCTTTACATATATATTGTACATTCACATCAGTCCCTGCCCTCATGGATACTACAATCTAAGGTCCCTGGTTCACATTCCTACATGCACATACTAGGGACAATTTAGACAGGAGACAATACATACCTACAAGCATGTCTTTGAAGTGTGGGAGGACACCAGACAGGCACAGTGAGAGCATGTAGGTAGTGCTGTGGTTGGTGGGATTCAAACTGGCGACCCTAGTGCTGCCAGGCGGAAGTGTTCAGCAGTTCAACTTTAACTCTCCAAGTGCTGAATTTATGTAAAAACCAATGTTTCGCACTATGGGCAGCATGGTCTCTATAGCATATCAGTTCTAAAATGTAATGATGTGCTATGTCAACCTGTGGCTATGGTTATAAACAGGGCAAATATTATTTAAAGCACCATTTCTGATTAAAAATTGAAATGTCAACAACTGTGATTTGATGTGCCTGATGTGCAGAATAATGCACAGAGAGATCTGCATATACATATATACTCTAAGAAGCATATTGGAAAAGAGTAAAGGCTTGTATTTTAGGCATAGAATACACTCATTAAAATACGCATCTAAATATAGTTCCTAACACAGCTAAATACAGTCAAATCTCTATGATTATCTTTTTTCTTGGCCCGAGGCACTGCTTAGCCTTTAATGGGTGCCTTACATTTGTAGAATGCATGTTTATTAAAAGCACTTCTTAAAATGATGTTTCCAATGTGAAGAATACAGTAAGAGGAAGAAACAGAAATCTAAATAAGGCAACAGTATATGGTCAAGGCTCCAAATGCGTACACACACATATATATACATTTACAAATCCAATGCAATAGACATTGTTAATAGGGAAATTGTAATATTTTCTTACCCGGTTAGTATAGTTTCCCTGTTCTTCTTGTGCTGCTGCGGCTTACTGAAGGAGCAGCAGATAATGGTTTGCATACAGCATTCTGGCTTTTTTCGTCTTATGTTGCTATGAAACCACATAGTGTATTGCACAATACACTTGAGCTGTCTGTGAGCTGTAAAGCCTGCATTATATTACCTGCTTTATATATCCTCATATTAGGTTTCTTGAGCCAAAGGGAAACCTGAGACCACAGTGCTTTTGCATACAATAGGCAAAGCTGCTTACAGTTACTGTAAGTGTAAACTTTAATGGTCACGTGTCCCCGGGATGTTGTTTCTGGCGTAAAGAAATAGCTATGGAATCCTTTAGGACTCGTGGCTCTAGAGAAATTGGACACACTAAGGAACATTTAAAAAATATTGCTTTTGTGCATTTTTTTTTGCCTTTTCTTTGAGGCTGGGTTCACACCTATGCAAATTGAATGCATCTTACACCGCATCCAATTCGCATGACATTTTAAAATACGTTCATTTGAATGAGGCTGGTTCACATATGTGCGTTGCATTCACACTCCGCATTGCCCAAAAAACGCATGCTTTTTCTTGGCATTGCGGTGCAAATTGCAAGCACATTATCTTCTATGGGAACGCATCTGATTCGCAGATGCATTCCGTTGTGAACAGGATAAAATCCTGATCTGATACTGATGCAATCCTGACCTGATCCTGATCAAAACCTGACGTAAAACGCTAAAAAACTACTTTGTCAATTAGCTGTGAAAACAGAGCTTCAATTCGCACCGCACATGTGTGAACCCAGCCTCAACGTTTGCTCATTCCTTGGCAATGAGAGAGAGAAGATGCAACTATGCAGGAAACATTCCCTGTAATCACTTTGATTGGCTAATTATGGTGATCAAATGACAACAAACCAACAAATTACTATACAATAGCGCAGCTGGGGGAATCCACACAGACTACACTAAGCATACGTTTGCGTAAGACAACATATGGTTTACAGATTTTGTAATAACAAATTTAATTTGAAAGGATTCTATCTGAAGCTGATTAATATTTATGCTTTGGCACATGCTATAACATAGCAGAAAATGTGATAAGCACAAACGTTGTGCTATAATTATTCATAAATATCTCAAAGAGTATTTGATATACAATACATATCTTGTGTGGATCCCTCCGCTGTATCCCTGCTGCCTGGGATCCAGCTTGTTTTGTCCCCCTGTAAAGGGACAATGGTCAGGTTCCCCTCTCTCCCCACGCCTGTAAAGTAGTGAGTGTACAGCTTGTATAACAGTGTAAATTTGCTGTCCCCTCAAAATAACTCAACACACAACCATTAATGTCTAAACCACTGGCAACACCCCGAAGTGAAAATGTCTAAATTGGGCCCAAATTGTCAATCTTGGGCATGGAGTTTACCAGAGCTTCACAGGTTGCCCCTGGAGTCCTTTTCCACGCCTCTTTGATGACATCACAGAGCTGGTGGATGTTAGAGACCTTGTGCTCCTCCACCTTCCATTTGAGGATGGCCCACAGATGCTCAATAGGGTTCTTTTCATGTGACAACACTGAAGAAATGACACTTTGCTACAATGTAAAGTAGTGAGTATACAGCTTGTATAACAGTGTAAATTTGCTGTCCCCTCAAAATAACTCAACACACAGCCATTAATGTGTAAACCGCTGGCAACAAACGTAAGTACACCCCTAACTGAAAATGTCCAAATTAGGCCCAATTAGCCATTTTCCCTCCCCGTTGTCATGTGACTCGTTAGTCTTACAAGGTCTCAGGTGTGAATGGGGAGCAGGTTTGTTAAATTTGGTGTTATTGCTCTCACTCTCTCATAATGGTCACTGGAAGTTCAACATGGCACCTCATGGCAAAGAACTCTCTGAGGATCTGTAAAAAAAGAATTGTTGCTCTACATAAAGATGGCCTAGGCTATAAGAAAATTGCCAAGACCCTGAAACTGAGCTGCAGCATGGTGGCCAAGACCATACAGCGGTTTAACAGGACAGGTTCCACTCAGAACAGGCCTCGCCATGGTCGACCAAAGAGGTTGAGTGCACGTGATATGCAGAGGTTGTCTTTGGGAAAAAGACGTATGAGTGTTGCCAGCATTGCCGCAGAGGTTGAAGGGGTGGGGGGTCAGCCTGTCAGTGCTCAGACCATACGCTGCACACTGCATCAAATTGGTCTGCCTAGCTATCGTCCCAGAAGAAAGCCTCTTCTAAAGATGATGCACAAACAGTTTGCTGAGGACAAGCAGACTAAGGACATGGATTACTGGGGAGCTACAGTTCATTGAGGGAAACATGAATGCCAACAGGTACTGTGACATACTGAAGCAGAGCATGATCTCCTCCCTTCGGAGACTGGGCCGTAGGGCAGTATTCCAACATGAAAATGACCCCAAACACACCTCCAAGACGACCACTGCCTTGCTAAAAGAAGCTGAGGGTAAAGGTGATGGGCTCACCAAGCATGTCTCCAGACCTAAACCCTATTGAGCATCTGTGGGGCATCCTCAAACGGAGGTGCGCAAGGTCTTTAACATCCACCAGCTCAGTGATGTCATCAAGAAGGAGTGGAGGAGGACTCCAGTGGCAACCTGTGAAGCTCCGGTGAACTCCATGCCCAACAGGGTTAAGGTAGTGCTGGAAAATAATGATGGCCACACAAAATATTGACACTTTGGGCCCATTTTGGACATTTTCACTTAGGGGTGTACTTTCTATTTTTTTTTTTACTTTTGTTGCCAGCAGTTTAGACATTAATGGCTGTGTGTTGAGTTATTTTGAGGGAAAAGCAAATTTACACTGTTATACAAGCTGTACACTCACTACTTTACATTGTAGCAAAGTGTCATTTCTTCAGTGTTGTCACATGAAAATATATAATAAAATATTGACAAAATGTGAGGGGTGTACTCTCTTTTGTGAGATACTGTACATACTCCGCTTGTAAACTCCTGATGAAGTGGACCCAAGTCCAGGAAACGCGGTGAGTTTTGCGGAGAAACCATCAGGAAACAAATACCGTTAAGATAAAAACTGGATAGAAGTTTGTATACTATAATTGGGCTGTCGGTATAAAATATCTATGTATGGAGAGGCATGATTTTATCAATGTATTGTTTTTAAGAAGTGTGTGCTTTTTTGTATTAAACTTTATATTTGAACAATATATATATATTTGCGTGCCATTATAATCCCGCCATATTTTAAGGTAACTAGCCTATTTCTGTACAATTTCAAATGGGAATGTAGCACTTAAAGGCCAATCAATCAATTTAGAACCAACAAATTAGTTCCTAAACATCTCTACAGGACCCAAGACTGCAAGCTGCAGCCTAGTCCTGTTTTTAAAGGAAGGTCTAAAACAAAATATAGTATGACTGAAAGCAAGACACGAGCAGGATTGCCCTATTTCAAATTGATCACAGCGATTGGCTGCTCATAGCGATCTCTTGTGTAGAGCCCTCAGTGGTAGTTGCCTGGTCCTTCAGCTGTTCTAGTGAAGCGTTCAGTTCTCTGTTCACACCTACACAGTGCAATAGGGCGTGTGCGTGTTTGTGCATTTCCATGCATCGCATTTAGGGCAGCTTACTGATTGCAATATGCTGCCCTATGTGCAAATAACACACTAAAAAAAGTGTATAAACCTTTTAAGAAAAATCCTGCGGCACCAAAACATATGGTACTTTATTACACTGCATTTTGGCACATGCAAATGCATTGCTAGATGTATGGGGGTGCCATTAAAGTAGAAGTTCAGGCAAAACCTAGATAACGCTAAACCTGCTCTCTGACCCATTCTAAACCTAATCTATCTAGCTAACCCTGTAAAGCAGAAATCACTATACTTACCTATTCTGCAGCTGATCCGATCCGGTCTGGTCCGGTCCCAGCATCAGCTGTCACAGCGGTGGCTTCAGTGTGGAGGCGGGTGCAGGAGAGGCAGCAGACAATGGAAGCCCCATAGTAAGTCTATGGGTAAGCTCACTTCCCAGGCATTCCCCAGCCATTGTCAGTCCTCTTCTCATGCCGCTGGAAACCGGACCGGATCGCCTGCAGAATAGGTAAGCACAACGATTTTTGCTTTACAGGGTTAGATAGATTAGGTTTAGAATGTGGCAGAGAGCAGATTACTTAGTTTTTGCCTGGACTTACACTTTAAGAATTAATGGTCAAAAAAAAAAAGAGAGAAAAAAGAACTAATAGCAGTGCCGCACATCTGCAAAAGAGCTGCACATTTTTTTTGTGCATTGCGGGAACCGCGTGATTTTGCACGCATTCCTGATACACACAAATGTGAAACTAGCCTTAATCTAAAATAGGGCAGACATGAAAGGGATAAGTTCCTTTTAAATAGGTCTACAGCACATACACTTTCAGTTATCTTGGAAAATGAGGTGAAACAAAGTAAAAATTGACTTTGTAAAAAATACACATCATGTGCCTGAATTTTTGTTTGCACGTGATTAGAGGATTGAAGTCAGTATAACTTCACCTCATTCACTAAGCTAAGTAAAAACTCAATTAGTAAAGGGAAAATTCAATTAACTCAGCGAATGAGGAGACAATGTACTGACTTCAATCATCCAATCACGTGTAAGTAAAGGTGCAATACCTTATTTTTTAACACTTCAGCCCCGGATTTACCCCCTTCATGACCAGGTCATTTTTTGCTCTACGGCACTGTGTCGCTTTAACTGACACTTGCGTGGGTGTGTGACATTGTACCCAAAACAAAATTGATGTCCTTTTTTTCCCACAACTAGAGCTTTCTTTTGGTGGTTTTTGATCACCTCTGCGGTTTTTATTTTTTGCGCTATAAACAAAAAAGAGTGACAATTTTGAAAAAAAAAAACAATATTTTTTTCTTATAATATAATACATATCCAAAAAAAATATATAAAAAACAAATTTATTCATCAGTTTAGGCCAATATATATTCTGCTACATATTTTTGGTAAAAAAAAATGCAATAAGCGTATATTGATCGGTTTGCGCAAAAGTAGTAGTGGAAAGATTAGGGGAAAGATTTAGGAACTTTCTATTTTTTTTGTTGTATTTACTAGTAATGGCGGCTGTGATTTTTAGTGGAACTGCGACATTGCGGCAGACAAATCTGCCCCTAATGCCACGTACACACGAGTGGACTTTCCGGCAGACTTGGTCCGGCGGACCGGACTCCGTACGACAATTCGATCGTGTGTGGGCTCCAGCTGACTTTTTTCCCCAAAAGTCCGACGGACCTAGAAATAAAACATGTTTCAAATCTTTCCGACGGACTCGAGTCCGGTCGAAAAATCTACTCGTTTGTATGCTATATCGGTGTCATAACCCGATTCCTGATTGGCCGGGACACCGGTTATGACACCGGTCACCCGATTGGCTGAAAGGACAGGCGATCCTATTGGACGCCTAGGAGGAGGAGCTGGAAGCCACCTTGGAGGACAGAACTCGGAGCCGAGCTGCTGCACCATGCTGCCTGCCACCCACCACGATGGGGTAAGTGCCGGACCGACCGGCAAACAGCAGGGCGGGGTTGGTGCCGCTCGGAGGGGGGGTGGTTATTTGTTTGCCTCCCCCCCACCAAAAAAAAAACACCAGCCACCGCTGCCCTTTTTCCCCCAATCGCAGGTTGGCTGCCCTGCGCGAAATGGCATTCATGCACTAGCTTTTGCAGGCGTGCGCCTGAAAAAGCTAGTGCATGGATCGCCGAATCACGCAGGGGAGCCAACCTGCCACAGTGTAACTGTAGTGGCTGGTCGGGAACTGGTTAAAAAATGTAAATGATAATTCACTTTGAAAATGAATCTGCTCTCTTCCTTTAGTAAAGCACGTTATTTGTCTCCAAATAACATACAGTACCTTTATTGTATTATTATGCCTGGATGATATTCTAAAACTGTAATGGAACATTTCAAAATTATAAATTCTCAATGCTTTGAATGTCTGACTAGGCCAGTGGTTGTCAACTCAATATCTAAAGAATGGCTGCAATCATCTCTATGGCCTAAGAAACCGGAAGCTACGAGCATTTCATGACTTAGGTTTCGCCGGATATAAACAGCACCATTGGGAAATTGGCAAAGCATTTTATCAAACCGATCTTGGTGTGGTCAGATGGTTTGAGGGCAGAGGAGAGATCTAGGGTCTAATAGACACCAATTTTTTCAAAAAGAGTACCTGTCACTACCTATTGCTATCATAGGGGAAATTTACATTCCCTGAGATAACAATAAAAATGATAAAAAAAAAAAATGAAAGGAACGGTTTAAAAATATAATAAAGAAGCAAAATAAATAATGAAAAAAAAAAAAAAAGCACCCCTGTCCCCCCTGCTCACGTGCAAAGACGAACGCAAGCGTTGGTCTGGTGTCATATGTAAACAGCAATTGCACCATGCATGTGAGGTATCATCGCAAAGTTCAGATCCAGGGCAGTAATTTTAGCAGTAGACCTCCTCTGTAGACCTAAAATGGTAACCTGTAAAGGCTTTTAAAAATGTATGTAGTTTGTCGCCGCTGCATGTTTGTGCGCAATTTTAAAGCATGCCGTGTTTGTTATCCATGTATTCAGCATAAGATCATCTTTTTTATTTCATCAAACATTTGGGCAATATAGTGTGTTTTAGTGCATTAAAATTAAAAAAGTGTAAATACTGTGTGAAAAAAAAAATTGCAACACCCACCATTTTAATCTGTGGGGCCTTTGCTTTAAAAAAATATATAATGTTTGGGGGTTCAAAGTCATTTTCTTGCAAAAAAAAATATTTTTTTCATGTAAACAAAAAGTGTCAGAAAGGGCTTTGTCTTCAAGTGATTAGAAGAGTGGGTGATGTGTGACATAAGCTTCTAAATGTTGTGCATAAAATGCCAGGACAGTTCAAATGACCCCTTTTTGGAAAGTAGACACCCCAAGCTATTTGTTGATAGGCATGTCGAGTCCATGGAATATTTTATATATTGTCACAAGTTTCGGGAAAATTACACTTTTTTTTTTTTTAAGCACAAAGTTATCACTAAATGATATATTGTTCAAACATGGCATGGTTATATGTGGAATTACACCCCAAAATGCATTCTGCTGCTTTATCCAAAGTCACTGACATTGTGTAGTGGCACCAGAATCATGAAAACTATGTTCAGGGCCGGCCCAAGACATTATGTTGCCTGGGCCCAAGAATGAAATGCTGCCCCCCGGTATTGTTGTAATATTGAAGCCTATTGAGATTTCCATAATAAGAGGATTCCACCATTATTGTTAAGTTATTGATCAGTAAGTTAGCACTGCACTTTTTTTGTGGTGTGGGAACACATAACAGTGCTTAGCGGCAGGCCTTTTACTGACACTTTTTTTATTTTACCACCAGTAGTTTATTGTAAATAGTAGTGTGGTGATTACCTATTATACTAAAGATCGGCATGTGGAATTAATTGACATCAAAAGATTTCAGTTGTGCCCCACCAGGCCGGTCTGCCATGGACAATGTGCCTGGCTGCTGAGTTCATCGCCCCATCCCTGCACTCAGTTTGGCAGATTGGCACTGATTGGCAGCACTGACAGGCAGCAATGATTGGCACTGACAGGCGGCACTGATGGGCCCTGATTGGCAGCACTAATGACACTGATTGGCACTAATAGGCACTGATAGGCAGCACTGATTGGCAGCATTTAGTGGCACTAATTAGCAGCGCTGATGGGCACTGATAGGTGGCACTGGTAGGTGGCACTGATTGTCACCGATAGGATAGGTAGATTGGAAACACTGATTGGCACTGACAGGTGGCACTGATTGGCACTGACAGAGGAGAGGGAGTTTCACACTGAGCCGATATTGACCCTTAGTAAAACTGTGTGTGACACTGCCATGTAATCAGGGCTGCTGTTAGAAATCACGGGACCCCGTACAGTCTACCTGACACAAACACAACAGAATTCCTACTAAATCTAAAAGCTAAGAAAGTGTATTGAGAAATAAAGCTTTATGTGTGAATGAGGTATTGGGGCTCATTCACAACGGTACTGTGGCCTGTACAATGTGAATCAGTGGTCTGTTTATGTGGCTGGAGCCACCTGGAGCTGTGTGCAGGCAGCACATATTACACTATGGGTGACAGCTGTGTGAGTGCAGGTGTACAGCACCAAACAAAGTGTGCATTCAGGACTACTCCCCTACTATTGCACACCTGTCAAATTTGGACCTGTGGCTGTGTTGATACAACCACTGCATCCCTAATGCCCTGTACACAATAAACTCTGAAGGTTTTTCCGACGGAATTCCACTCAAGCTGTCTTGCATACACATGGTCACACCAAATTCCAAACATCCAGAACGTGGTGACGTACAACACATACGACGGGACTAGAAAACGGAAGTTCAATAGCCAGTAGCCAATAGCTTCCGTCTCGTACTTGCTTCAGAGCATGCGTCGTTTTTGGTGCATCGGAACAGCATACAGGCGAGCGTTTTTTCCGTTAGTAATTTGTTCCGTCGGTAAAATATAGAACACGTTCTCTATCTAAGTCCGTCTGAATTTTCGATGGAAAAAGTCAGATGGGGCATACACATGGTCGGAATATAAGATGAAAAGCTCCCATTGGCCTCTTTCTATCGGAAATTTTGCTCGTGTGTACGCGGCATAACAGGCAGCTCCAGTTGTGTGAACAATTTACTTATTCACAAGGCCAGAATACATGGATGAATGAGTCCTTAGCCACAACAGTGAACAGTGTTTTTACTGCCTGCCAAACTGCTACCCCTTTTAGCAATGGAGGTAGTGGCTAGGGGTATACACATGCCACCACGACTGTGATGCTGTGCTTCACAGCTAAGGATGAGCTCAGGCGTGTTCGCAAGCCACACGTGCAGAGCCCGCCGGGATGTCGGCACTGCGGAACGCTAATCGCAAGCAGTGAGACATTTCCCGATGCGCGGCTGCTGAGATCGTGAAATGTCTCACTGCTTGTGATTAGCGCTCCGCAGTGCCGACTTTCTGGCGGGCTCTGCACGTGCAGCTTGTGAACACGCCTGAGCTCATCCTTACTCACAGCCATTGCAGAAATGATACCCTTGTCGAAAAAGTCAAGTGAATAGTGCTGCTCTGCAAGTGTCCTGCAACTACATGCAAGGCACATGATTGCAGGCAGTGTGCTAGTGTGGGGTTAAAACAGGCAGTGAAGAGGCAATATGCCTCCTTACCACCTGTTAAAAGCTCTCTGAAGAGCAATCCAAATGCTGACAGCTCTTCAGATAGCAAAGCACATGTGAATGGGGCCTTCATTTTTTGTTAATTATGTTTTAGAATTTACATTTTTTATTTTTTTAGAATTGTATTTATTCTTCTGTGAGCATTTTTGATGCTGCTGGAAAACACTACCCTTGTGATCTTCTGTGGGTGCCATTGTATTGTAAAGCAGATCGAAAACACACCACCAAAAAGTAGTGCCTGCATTCATTTTTCTGTGTTCTGGTGTGAATCAAAGCCCATTCATGAATGTGCTCCAAAATCACACCGCATGAGAACACTGACAACCAAACCCCTTCCTTTCAGAACAAATCCCCCCTCTCCAAGGTCTTATTCTCCCATGAAGATTTGCCCCCCAAATCCCCACTCAGTACAGTTTTCCCCCCACAGTCCTAAACTCCCCTCAGCACAAACCACTCTTCCAGCCCCATCTCAGTACAGACCTTCCATTAGGGACCATGGTGGGCATAGGGACATAATAAAAAGCATAGTTGCCAACATTGCAAAAAAAAAATGTGGGACACTTTTTTGGCTGTAGGCAGAGCCGTACAATAATTAGGGGGCGGGGGCATTTGTTCGTAGGCGTGGATTAGCAAAAAATACAAGTGTGGCGCGCTTCGAAAGTGGCCGTGATTTACGTAAAATAGTGGGCGTGGCTTAAATGGGCGTGGCTCAAGAGGGTGTGGTTAGAGTCTGAGATGAATGAGGGATGGAGAGGGAAAGGGGGAGAGGGAAAGGGAGAGAGGGAAAGGGGGAGAGGGAAAGGGGGAGAGGGAAAGGGGGAGAGGGGGAAAGGGGGAGAGGGAAATGACGGGATAGCAGCCCCAGAGATCCTACACAATAAATATATGTGTATTCTAGAAAGTTTAACAATCAGCAGATAAAGATACTCCAAACACCTGGTGTTAGCACTTCAATCATCCCGGCACCATTGTTGTTAGGATGATTGAGTCGCATTATTTCTATTATTACATTGTAATATAAAATTAAATCATTCAACTCACCATAATGCCGAAACAATGGGATCCCTGAGCGTGTCACTAGCCACGTCGCCTGCCACCAGCAGAGTCTGTCCTTGCATCAGGTGTCCCCAGCAGAGTCTGTCCTCGTATCAGGTGCCCTCGGCAGAGTCCCTCCTTGCATCAGGTGCCCCCAGCAGAGTCTGTCCTCGCATCAGGTGCCCCCAGCAGAGTCAGTATAGACCCCCTCAGTGCAGACCCCCTCAGTGCAGACCCCCTCCATCAGTGCAGACCCCCTCAGTGCAGACCCCCTCCATCAGTGCAGACCCCCTCCATCAGTGCAGACTCCTCCATCAGTGCAGACCCCCTCCATCAGTGCAGACCCCCTCCATCAGTGCAGATCCCCCTCCATCAGTGCAGACCCCCCCTCTATTTGTGCAGCCCCCCCCTCTATTAGTGCAGCCCCCCTCTATTAGTGCAGCCCCCCCTCAGTGCAGCCCCCCTCTATTAGTGCAGCCCCCCCTCTATTAGTGCAGACCCTCCCCTCGTCCAGGAGCGGCCAGTGTTCTGCCGAGAAAGTTCCCCTCGGCAAGTAAGGACCCCCTGTACTGCGCAGGCGCAGCGCTTGCGCAGTACGAGCCGGCAGAAGCAGCCGAGCTGGGGAACTTTTCGGCAAGACACCGGCGCCGTGTGTTCAGTGGAGAGGGGAGGGGCCGATCCGTGCAGCTAAAGAAGCCGATTCATTGGCTGCACGGATCGAGCCCCCTTCCTCTCTCCCCTGAACACTAGGGGGAAGATCGAGCGGCGGCGCCGGCGGCCATTTTACTGGAGCCAGCTGCTCCAAAAATTTAAAAAAAACAACATTCCCGATTTTCCTGATGGAAATCCCGATTCGGGACAGCCTCCAATCGGGACGAGGGTCCCAAAATCGGGATTGTCCTGGGAAAATCGGGACTGTTGGCAACTATGAAAAAGAACTAGAAAATGTAGAAGGAGCTCCTGCTCTTGCAGCCTTCCTTTACTAAAGCCAGAAACCATATCAGTGCACTTCAGCAGGTACAAGGGGCTGGGCAGACCCTGTGAACTAGAAGCAGCCCCTCTCTCTCCCCAGTCCCCTTGTTTTGTGAAATCAGATGGTCAGGAACTGCAGCCGATTAGAAGGTATGTGTCAGGGGCCTGTCAGCAGCTGTCGGTCCACAAGGAATCTTTCTAGACTGATTCAGCTTAATTCCCCACCAGGGGGCGCCGGCGCGCTCCCGCGTGTGCCCGTACGCGCGTCCGCGGGTGCGCGCGCGCCCGTTCGCGCTAACGCCGTTTGGCGCCAAGGGCCCTTTAAAAGAGTGACAGGTGCTCATGTCAGGTGCTGTTTCGTCTGCAGCTCTGCACTTGAAAGTTCCTGTATCTGCCTGTCTCTTGTTTACTATTGACCCGGCTACGTCTGACCACTCTCCAGTCTCCAATCCGACCCGGCTTGCCTGACCTTGCTTATTCAGTTACCTGTTGCCGAACTCCTGCCTGTCTGACTATCCTTGGATCATCCCTCCTGCTAATACCTGCCTGATCTCCTGCCAAATCGGACTGTCTGACCTTGTTTACCTGTGTCCTGTGACGCTGCTTCCAGTCTGCCTGTTTGCATCCAGTTGCCGCCTTTACAGCTGTCAGCCTGCCTCCCGGCCTGCACCAGTTACCTGCATCAGCCTGCCTCCCGGCCTGCACCAGTTACCTGCATCCGCAGCTCAGCCATCCCTGAGGGACATCCTTCCAGTTCCGGTGTCTGCTCCTGCCAGAACCTGCATCAGGCCCTCCTACCCACTGTGCTCAGGAGACCACTGTTCCCACTTCCAGCGGCTCCTGAACCAGCGTTTAAGAGAGGTCTCCTTCTACCAGTCAGGCTCAACTACCAGGTACCCTACAGTACGAAACAGCCATGTCTGAGCCTGCAGGAGAGACCTCTCCCATTCAGGAGATCTGTACGCACTTGGCAGCCCTCACTCAAGCAGTTAAGACTTTACAGGACAGTTATAACAGACTGGAGGGTCAAGTGTTAAACCTCAGTGGTCCCGGTGGCATGGCTCCTGCTCCCGCAGCCGCTCCAGTACAGGCTGCTGCACCACCCTCTGTGGTCATGCTTCCACCGGAACCAAGAGTCCCGGTTCCTGAAAAGTTTTCTGGTGACCGAACCAAGTTTTTGGCTTTCCGCAGCGCTTGTCAACTTTATTTCGGCTTACAGCCACGGACTTTTTCCTTGGAAGTCACCAAAGTGGGATTTGTCATATCCCTCCTCCAGGGGGAACCCCAGACCTGGGCCCACCGCTTGCTTGAAACCAACGCCATACAGATCCAGTCTTTAACCGCCTTTTTTGAAGCTATGGCTCAGCTTTATGAGGACCCTCAGTGGGCTGCCACCGCTGAGGCAGCTTTGTTCGCGCTCCAGCAAGGCCGTAGGCCGGCCGAGGACTATGTCATGGACTTTCGACGCTGGAGCGCGGACACTCAATGGAACAACGCAGCCCTTCGCCACCAGTTCCGCATGGGGCTATCTGAGGGTCTTAAGGATGAACTTGCCCGGGTGGGAATGCCTGACACTTTGGAGGAGCTTATTGCCATTACTATCCAAATTGACCGACGCCTTCGTGAACGCCGGTCTGAACGGTCTTCTCAACAAACGCGGCCTATGTGGATGACCGCAAGAGCCCCGCTGCCTGCTTCCCGGTATCTACCTTCTGCCGGGCAAAGTTCAGTCAACCAAACAGCTGATGCTCCTGAACCTATGCAACTGGGACTTATGCGTACTACTCTGACCCTTGAAGAACGGGCACGCAGGCGCCAACTGAACCTTTGCCTCTATTGTGGCGGGACGGGCCACTATGTGAACAACTGCCCAGTAAAGATCCGTAAGTGTTCTTCTTCAACTCCAACCAGTTTATCTGCTTTAACAGCCAATGCCACTCAACTTGTTCTCCCTCTCTCATTACAGCTCCAGGGAAGAACAATTCAAGTCAACGCCATTGTTGATTTCGGGGCATGTAGCTGCTTTGTCGACTCTACTTTTGCTACTCAACAAGATCTTCCGTTAAAGAATAAGACACATAGACTTTCAATTTTTCTGGCCGATGGGTCCCATATAAGATCTGGACAGGTCTCTCAAGAAACCCTTCCTCTGTCTGCTATCTGCTCATCTCAGCACCAAGAAATCCTAGTCCTGGACGTTATTTCATCACCACTTTTCCCAATCATTTTGGGTATGTCCTGGCTTCAAGCCCACAATCCTCTTGTTAACTGGGCCACGGGCGAGATCAAGTTTCAGTCACCCTATTGTCAAAGACATTGTCTACCTGAACCTGTTAATTCTGCCACTACCTTAATGTGTATGGACATTGATCCAGATCTGCTTCAAGATGTACCAGAGGTCTATCAGGACTTTGCAGATGTGTTCAGTAAGAAGGGAGCAGACTCTTTGCCACCCCATCGTCCCTATGACTGTCCAATTGAGCTGCTTCCTGGAGCTGAGATTCCTTTTGGGCGCACTTAAGGTTTACATCAACGAAAATCTCGAAAAAGGCTTCATTCGACAATCCACTTCACCAGCCGGGGCGGGAATTTTTTTTGTCTCCAAAAAAGATCTTACGCTTCGCCCTTGTGTGGACTATCGGGAGCTAAACAAAGTTATGGTCAAAAACCGTTACCCGTTGCCTCTAATACCTGAACTGTTTCAAAAATTAAGGTCCGCCATCATCTTTACCAAACTAGATCTGAGAGGGACCTACAATCTGGTCCGCATTCGGGCCGGGGATGAATGGAAGACGGCCTTCCGGACCCGTTTCGGACACTATGAATATCTAGTCATGCCCTTCGGCCTCTGCAATGCTCCTGCCACATTTCAGCATCTGGTCAATGATGTGTTTAAGGATTTCCTGGACATCTTCCTAATTGTCTATTTGGACGATATCCTGATCTTCTCCAGTTCACTCGAGCAACATAGGGAACATGTCCGTAAAGTCCTGGCCCGACTCCGCCTGCACAGACTGTACGCCAAGGCGGAGAAGTGCGAATTTGAACAAGAGGAGATTCAGTTTCTGGGGTTAGTTATCTCCCCAACCGGCATCAAAATGGATCCCCAGAAAGTGTCTGCTGTGTTAGAATGGCCAGCACCCATGGACAAGAAGGGCGTACAACGCTTCATTGGATTTGCAAACTTTCACAGGAAGTTTATCAGGGGGTTCTCTGCCATCATCTCCCCCATTACACAACTAACCAAGCAGAATCTTCGTTTCCACTGGAACCAGGAAGCTCAGGGGGCCTTTGAGGAGTTAAAGAGGCGTTTCACGTCGGCTCCGATTCTGAGCCATCTGGATCCATCTTTGCCCTTTATCCTAGAGGTTGATGCCTCCGAAGTAGCTGTGGGTGCTATTATTTCCCAACGACAAGGCAACAAGGACCTGATGCATCCTGTAGGGTTCTTCTCTAGGAAACTTTCGCCGGCTGAGCGGAACTACGATGTGGGGGACCGGGAGCTACTTGCTATCAAGACAGCCTTGGAGGAATGGAGGTATTTGCTTGAAGGTGCAGTCCATCCAGTACTGATTTACACGGATCACAAAAATCTGGAGTACTTAAGATCTGCTAAAAGACTAAAACCCAGACAGGCCCGTTGGGCTCTATTCTTTACATGGTTCTGCTTTCATATAACCTACCGGCCGGGATCCAAGAATGTAAAGCCAGACGCGCTGTCGCGCATGTTTGATAATCCTAAGGACTTTTCTGTACCTGACACTATTCTGCCGGCAAATAGTTTTCTTCTTCTTCAAACAGATCTTCTATCCATGATCAGAGAAGCATCCCCAGAACCTTCAAGTCTCCAGGGGTCCTCTTTAACACCTCGAGATGGACTGTTATGGAGGGGAAGTCAAATTTTTGTACCAGAAAACGTCCGAGTCAAGGTACTGACACTTTTGCATGACCATCCACTTGCAGGACATTTTGGGGTCCGTAAGACCCTTGAGCTGGTGCAACGCACCTTTTGGTGGCCGAACTTAAAGGAATTTTGCAGAAAATATGTCAGCTCCTGCCCTGTCTGCATCCAGAATAAAACTCCCAGGAACAGAGCTTGGGGACTGTTAAGACCATTGCCTATACCAGATAGGCCCTGGAGGATGATAGCAATGGACTTTATAGTTGAATTGCCATGTTCTGAGGGATGTTCGGCGATCCTTGTGGTCGTTGACCGGCTATCCAAGATGGCTCACTTTGTGCCCCTAAAGGGAACACCTTCTGCTGTGGAGACGGCCCGTGTGTTCATTAGGGAAATTGTCAGGTTACACGGGATCCCCGCAAATATAGTGTCCGATAGGGGGGTACAGTTTACGTCGCGCTTTTGGAGAGCCCTTTGTGAAAATCTAAAAATTGAACTAGCTTTGTCCTCAGCATACCATCCCCAAACAAATGGGCAAACTGAAAGGCCAAATCAGACTCTGGAGCAATACATTAGGTGTTTTACATCTTTTGTGCAAGATGATTGGGTGTCCCTGCTGCCACTAGCGGAATTCGCGTACAATAATGCCAGTCACTCTGCCACCGGTCAATCCCCTTTCTTTGCCAATTATGGGTTTCATGCATCTTTTTTACCAGATTTTCTTTCAGAATCCTCAGTCCCAGCGGTCCAGGACACTGTGCAGTTCCTCAGCCATAATAACCGGATCTTGCAGGAAGCGGTATCCAAGGCGCAAGCGGACAATAAGAGGTTGTTTGATCAGAAAAGAAGGGGAGATCTAAACCTTCAGCTTGGCGATAAGGTATGGCTGTCTACCAATAATATCAGATTGACATGTCCTTCCAAGAAGTTTGCCCCTAAATTTATTGGGCCTTTCCCTGTGAAAAGGAAAATTAACGAGGTATCTTATGAATTATGCTTACCTGACTCACTTAAGATACATCCTGTGTTTCACGTGTCACTCTTAAAACCTGCTGTAGATGATCCTTTTCCTGATAGGGGCACCAGGGTCCCTGAACCAGTTCTGGTGGACGGCAATGAAGAGTATGAAGTGGAATCCATCCTTGACTGCAAAAAGAGGTCTGGGCAAGTACAGTTTTTAATTAAATGGAAGGGGTATGGTCCGGAAAACAATTCATGGGAACCTGACTGTAATATTCATGCTAAACGTCTGATTCATGCCTATTTCTCTGCCCATCCTGAGAAGAAAAGTTATCTGGGTATCCGGAGGCTGCCCATTGGGAGGGGGCAATGTCAGGGGCCTGTCAGCAGCCGTCGGGCGAATCTGCGTGCACGCAGGTCCACAAGGAATCTTTCTAGACTGATTCAGCTTAATTCCCCACCAGGGGGCGCCGGCGTGCTCCCGCGTGTGCCCGTATGCGCGTTCGCGGGTGCGCGCGCCCGTTCGCGCTAGCGCCGTTTGGCGCCAAGGGCCCTTAAAAAGAGTGACAGGTGCTCATGTCAGGTACTGTTTCGTCTGCAGCTCTGCACCTGAAAGTTCCTGTATCTGCCTGTCTGTTGTTTACTATTGACCCGGCTACGTCTGACCACTCTCCAGTCTCCAATCCGACCCGGCTTGCCTGACCTTGCTTATTCAGTTACCTGTTGCCGAACTCCTGCCTGTCTGACTATCCTTGGATCATCCCTCCTGCTAATACCTGCCTGATCTCCTGCCAAATCGGACTGTCTGACCTTGTTTACCTGTGTCCTGTGACGCTGCTTCCAGTCTGCCTGTTTGCATCCAGTTGCCGCCTTTACAGCTGTCAGCCTGCCTCCCGGCCTGCACCAGTTACCTGCATCAGCCTGCCTCCCGGCCTGCACCAGTTACCTGCATCCGCAGCTCAGCCATCCCTGAGGGACATCCTTCCAGTTCCGGTGTCTGCTCCTGCCAGAACCTGCATCAGGCCCTCCTACCCACTGTGCTCAGGAGACCACTGTTCCCACTTCCAGCGGCTCCTGAACCAGCGTTTAAGAGAGGTCTCCTTCTACCAGTCAGGCTCAACTACCAGGTACCTTACAGTATGACATTGGCTTTGATTGCTTCAGAGGTTCGCAGATGTTTGCAGTATAAAAACAAACAAAGGCGCCTCTAAGTGCAGAAGATAAACAATTTTAATACCCCAAATGGGTTAAAAACACTTACAAAATGGAAGTAAAAAGCAGGCACATCGTGGGTAAGGCTGCATTGGAAGAGGTCACAATCAGGGGAAGCCTCCAGGAGGATGGATGTAGTCACTGTCAGCAGCGATGTAAAACACAGGGAACAGCTGTGGAGCCAACGTCGTCAGCGTGTGAGGGCTGCGAACCCGGAAGTGATGTCATCCGCTGGGTGGCTCTGTGACCAGCCTGAACCGCAAACGAAAGGCCGGAGAGGGGATGTGATGTGACATCACATCCCCTCTCCGGCCTTTCGTTTGCGGTTCAGGCTGGTCACAGAGCCACCCAGCGGATGACATCACTTCCGGGTTCGCAGCCCTCACACGCTGACGACGCCGGCTCCACAGCTGTTCCCTGTGTTTTACATCGCTGCTGACAGTGACTACATCCATCCTCCTGGAGGCTTCCCCTGATTGTGACCTCTTCCAATGCAGCCTTACCCACGATGTGCCTGCTTTTTACTTCCATTTTGTAAGTGTTTTTAACCCATTTGGGGTATTAAAATTGTTTATCTTCTGCACTTAGAGGCGCCTTTGCTTGTTTTTATGTCATTTTAGACCCTGCTTCAAGTCTTTTAAAGTCGCAGCCCTTTTTGCTGAAGATCATCATCCTTTCATCCCTTCCTACCTACACTTCTCCTGTTCATTTTTGGACTGCCGATCCTTAATAGAGACATTATTTGGACTACGCTAGTCCTGTGCGCCCTATATCACCTTTTATTTCCAGTGTTTGCAGTATAAAGGAGTCTGATTACACGTCACTCAACAAAACAGAGCACATTCAGAGGGCACTGTGAAGTAGCAGACTGATTCTGGTCTGTCTGCCCTCCTCACTACATCTCTGCCCGGAATCCGCATCTACACTGTCAGAAACACTGTAACAAGTGTGTTTCCGTGCTTCCTCTCCCTGTTCAAGATTGCAGCGCTGACTGCCTGGTGTAACATGGAATTCAGTGTCAGCATAGGCAGTGCAGAGAGAGACCAGTTGTCAAAATTCAGCGGTGATATCAGAGTGGGCGGGACATGGGGAGGGACCCAGCAGCTGTCAAACACCAGCCAATGATTGGGCTGCTTAAGAAAGGGGGCGGGGTCACATACACGTAGCAGCCGCCCAGACCCTATCCCATTGGCTGGTGTTTGATAGCTGCTGAGTCCCGCCCACCCCCAACATCAACGCTCAATTTTGACAGCTGGTCTCTCTCTGCATTCAGTTACATTACATGTCAATTTCACACTGAGGGCTCTGGCAAGCATCAATATTGGCACAGTGTGAAACTGTCTCCCAGGCAGCATGGACTGCACACTCATTAGATGCAGCCTTTCCCAGCAGTCCCATAGGCAGATCTCGGGAGACAGCCGGGATGGCTGCCGCGCCTCTTAAAATGCTGCTTGGGACCATGGGCCCACTGGGTCCCATGGTAGGGCTGGCCCTGACTCTGTTCATAGTCACCAACTTTTGGGAATATTTTCTAAGGCAATTTTAAAGAATTTGTGAAAAAAAGGGGTGCACAAAAAGTGTTGTTCGACCGTCACATGGGAGTGTATGTTTGGCTTCACAGCATATGTTTTTTAATATTATACCTTTCTCCCATGCGTTGCTATGTGCAAGGCAAAGTAGGGCCTGGGGATACACTGAACAGAAAGTGGGCGTAAAATAAATCCCACAATTGGTGTCAGTTTTATTAAAAAAAAAAAAAAGCTCATCACTGTTATCAGTGGTGTCATACTTCCTCTTACTGCCAAAACCCAGGAAGGGCCATGTCTATGTCCCGTTGATATCTCTCATAGCAGTAACGAGTATTTCCACTTGAGATATTTTAGGTGGAATTTGCAAGCGTTTCTACGCGTGTCGTGCATAGGGCAGCCCATTCACTTCAATGGGCTGCCTTATGTGCGTTTATTGTTCAAAAGAAGCTCCTGCTCCTTTTTTGGGCGACGAGCTTTGCATGATTTGAAAGACACATTTGCTGCTATTTCCATGTGATTCTGTCGCACAACAATCGCAGCAAAATTGCAACTTGTGCCATTATAAATAATGGTGTATCATACGTCTTACTACAATTCGGAATCGCAAACAGAATCACAGAGATTGTGCCGGCAATTCTGAATTGCCAAGTGTGAATGGCAAGCCATTGCTCTATACATTTACCGAACCAGTAAAAATACTGAAGCCAGAGAATCAGTGTGACAGCCTGGCAACCAACATTTTCAGAAGACAACCACCCAACATTTCAGAAGACAACAATAGCCACCTATTTTTCAGAATGACATAAAAGCAAAAAGGAGCGAAGAAATGCCCTAGGCCTCTTGCACACTGCTGCCAAAATACTGAGTGTTTTCAGGCATACAGGCTTTTCTTTTCTACTGCTCTAAATTCAGCCCAGTGTTTTCAATGTGCCTGTACACACAGGCACGTACGCAAGTAAAATGTTAGTTTGCAAAGGTTATAATTTATTTTACTCAAATATGCACAAAATAAAAAATGTCCAAACATCAGTAAACATAAGTATCCTTATGCCCCGTACACACGATCGGATTTTCCGACAACAAATGTTGGATGTGAACTTGTTGGCTGAAAGTCCGACCGTGTGTGTGCTCCATCGAACATTTGTTGTCGGACTTTCCGCCAACAAATGTTAGCTAGCAGGTTCTCAAATTTTCCGCCAACAAAACTTTGTTGTCGGAATTTCCAATCGTGCATCAGTTGCCCCCAGCAGAGCCCCTCCATAAATTTCAGTGTCCCCAGCGGAGCCCTCCATACATCTCAGTGTCCCCAGCGGAGCCCCTCTATACATCTCAGTGTCCCCAGCGGAGCCCCTCTATACATTAGGTGTCCCCAGCGGAGCCCCTCCATACATCAGGTGGCCCCAGCGGAGCCCCTCTATACATCAGGTGTCCCCAGCGGAGCCCCGCCATACATCAGGTGTCCCCAGCGGAGCCCCGCCATAGGTAGCGAAATGTGATGGGTCGCCATATGTGACACTACAGGGGCAGTGTGCTGTATCAGGGTGGGAGGGGCTGCGGGGAATAGGCGGGGTTTAACTGGGTGAGAGGGGCTGGGCAGGATTAAGGCGCACAGTGGGTTTTGTGTTACAAGGACAATTTCTATTGTCAGCCACCCAGCCGGCTCCGCCTCTCGTTCTTGGTCTTCGGTAAAATTGCGGAGACACCTCTAGCGGAGCCGGCGGGGAGCTGATGTTTAGAACATAAATCAAGAATCCCCCATGCGGTCTGTTTCCCATAACAAACATGGCTGACGGGGGCATCACGCTCACAGACGAACACATGACCCGCTTGCGCCGCTGAAACCACGCCCTGTGAGGGTACGCTGTCTTTCTCATGCGCATGCGTCCGGGCCAGGTTCGAAATTTGAATTTGCGGGACGGAAGTAACGGTGGCTGTGAATAGGACAGACGCGGATTCGGTATATTTTGCGTTCATTTCTTGTCCTCGTCTTTGTATCTGCATTGTTCGTATTGTGTGTGCGGGCTTTGTCGCTTCCTGTTCTTGTAGGATATACATACCCCAAACCACAGGATAGATGGGAAAGGACATAGAGTAACAAACAGCATTCGTTTCCCTGAGCTGCTCAACTGAAATCCTATTGGTGGCTGTCATACATAGGGGGCTCCCCAGAGTGATATTCCATAGACTGGTGTGTTATTGAGGGCTGTCACCAGGTATGATAGGATAAGAGCATGTTTAGTCCTAAAAATAAATATGATCCCCACCCCCACTTTACATTTTCTGATCTGCAATCAGCTCTGTGTTTCCCAGCAAGCCAGCGATTTGGGTTTCTATAGAAACGCAAGATGTCTTCTTCAGTTTGACACATGCCCCCTGCAGCCTCATAGGTTGTAATTGATTGCACCCCTCCTGTCAACTTTCAGGTTGTCAGAAATCAATTATAAACCAATGGGGCGCCAAGCTGAGCAGGATGTCTCAACACTTAGGTTTCTATGGAAACACAATCATTGGCGTAAAATTGCTTCTGCATCAGATGTTTTTTTTTTCTAAAAAAAAAAAAAAAAAAATGTTAGCCACTTCAGCCCTGGAAGGATTTACCCCCTTCCTGACCAGAGCACTTTTTGCGATAAGGCACTGCGTCGCTTTAACACCCAAACAAAATTGACGTCCTTTTTTTCCCACAAATAGAGCTTTCTTTTTATGGTATTTGATCACCTCTGCGGTTTTTGTTTTTTGCGCTATAAACAAAAAAAGAGTGACAATTTTGGAAAAAAAAATCAATACTTTTTGCTATAATAAATATCCCCCAAAAAAAAAAAATATATATATATATATATATATATATATATATATATAAAAAAAAAAGTCTTTCTCAGTTTAGGCCGATATGTATTCTTCTACATATTTTTGTTAAAAAAAATCACAATAAGCGTATATTGATTGGTTTACGCAAAAGTTATAGTGTCTATAAATTAGGGATAGATTTATGGCATTTTTATTATTTTTTTTTATCATTATTATTAGTAATGGCGATCTGCAATTTTTATTGTGACTGCAACATTATGGCAGACACCTTTGACACTATTTTGGGACCATTGTCATTTATACAGCAATCAGTGCTATAAAAATGCACTGATTACTGTATAAATGAATCTGGCAGCGAAGGGGTTAAAAACTAGGGGGCAATTAAGGGGTTAAGTGTGTCCTAGGGAGTGATTCTAACTGGGGGGGATGGGCTACCACTGACATGACAGCGATAACTGCTCCCGATGACAGGGAGCAGTAGATCCCTGTCATGTCACTAGGCAGAACAGGGCAATGCCTTGTTTACATAGGCATCTCCCCGTTCTGCCGCTCTGTGACACGATTGCGGGACACTGGCGGACATTGAGTCTGCGGGACTCGCGGTCACGCGCCCACAAAGCCGTGTCTTAAAGGGGACATACAGGTACGCCCATTTGCGCAGCCGTGCCATTGTGCCGACGTATATCATCGTGCACTGGTCGGCAAACAGTTAGAGAGGACCAGAAGGGAACATCTTTGTTTTTATGTCTAATCATCTACTTATCTTTAACCACTTAACCCCCTTCATGAAGAGGCCAATTTTTTGCAATACGGCACTGTGTTACTTTAACTGACAATTGCGCGGTCATGCGGCAATATAAACAAAAAAAGACCGATTATATATAACTTTCTGCTATGAAACATATCCAATAAAGAAATGTAAAATATCTAATTTCTTCCTCATTTTACACTAATATGTATTCTGCTACATATTTTTGGGGAAAGAAATCCCACTAAGCGTATATTGATTGGTTTGCACAAAAGGATGGCACCTGCAAACTATGGGATATTTTTATTTATTTGTTTATTTTTTACCAGTAATGGCAGCAATCGGTGATTTATAGTGGGACCGCAATATTGCTGCAGACATTCTGACACTTTGTTGGAACCAGTGACTCTAATACAGTAATCAGTGCTAAAAATATGTCACTGGCTAGGAAGGGGTTAACATGAGAACAATCAAAGGGTTAACTGTGCCTAGCCAGTGTTTAGGAATAATAACAAACAGTGTGTGATAGCGCTCCTCAATTAACTGATTAAAACTTGTGAATGAACTTGTCACAAAATTATAATAATATTAGACAAAAATCCCAATAATCCGCACAGCCCGTGCTCAAAAACAGTGCGTGTAGCTCTTTAAATCCTCCCAGTGCTCCAACACTCCGACTGCAAACTGCCCCGTCACCTTGTGAAATGCACGCTCGCCTTCATACCAGACCCAAGAATGGGCCAACTAGGCAATATCTAGGAAGTAATTTTGCACTCTATTACACCTTGGGTAGCTTGGCTTCTACACACAGTTATGGTGCCTTAGTACTGCAGCCAGTTCTTCTCCGCAGCCAGTACACCGTCTGTCTTTCTTCTGTTTTATTACACTGTGTTAGGTGCTTTTACTAGCGGAAGAGATGGAATTGATTGCCGGCCGTGCAGGGACACAAATTTTATCCCTTCCCTCCTGTCAGAACTGAGATCTGCCTTTTCAACATAGCCAGATCGCAGTTCTGTCACTCTGCCTAACGATTGGTGGGTACGGTGCACCCGCCGCTCGGCTCCCGCTGTGTGTAATCACAGTGAAAGCGAGCCGCCAGCAGCGACCCGAAAGTGTCGCCAGATCACATATTTAGCAACTGCTACAGAGCAGATCTGAAGCTGTTAAAGCAGAAGGGAAGTTCAGAGCTGATCCTCCTCCTCTTCCACTTTTGGAACTTTTTTTTTTTTTTTTTGGAGGGGGGGGGGGACAGGTACCTAGTTTTGTCAGGTAGTTGCTCTCGCTTCTATTAGAATTGCTTATGTGATCCCAGCAGAAGTTCTCCCCCCATACCCAGCTGCAACCTCCTGGGACCTGTGAGGCTGCAGGACTATTCACAGGGCACAACTCCGCTTGTGTGTGCGGAGTGTTTGTAGCTGCTGACTTTTATTTATTTTTTTCATAAACGACCGAAGAACCTCCTTTTAAACGCTTCTCTACAGTCATGTAACTGATTGGTCCTCCCTTATCAATTGTGTGGGGGGCTGGGGGGGCAGAGGCTCACAATGGTGAGGACTGGGCTATGGGACAGGAAAAACCAATGTCAATCAAACACTCTTACCCACCCTATTGGGCACCCAGCTGCCTATGTCATCAGCAGCGCTGCCTGACGGTGTGGATAAAAGTGTTTGATAGTGGCTCCATTGGAAGCCACTTCCTATGGTGGCATACAAGCAGGCTACCTCCCGAGCCGGGCTGTGTGCTTCCAGTGACACACACAGTGCAGCTCGGCCTCTCCCACCTCTCCCTCCTCAAAGGCTGTGATTGTCAGCAGTAGGTGCCAATGGCTCCCATGAGAAGTGAGAGAGCAGTGCTACTGCTGCTCCCAGGCACAGTGATAGATCTTGATCAGGTAGGTATATAGGAGGGGGGGGGGGGGGTAGCTGGTCACACAAGGTTTTTTAGTTTAAAGCATAGAATGCATAAAGGTAAAATAAAATTTCTGACTTTTATAACCACTTACTTCTCCTGCCCAGGACTACATGTCCCATGAGGTATTGCTGCTCACACATTCACATTTCTAAGCTCTCAGGCACTTACTGTCGTGTATGGACAGTGTATTGAGATGTATGTGTGAGGCACTATATTTCCTGATATGTAAACAAATAATGCATTCTGTATGCAGGACAACTAATCATCTGACCAACTAATCGATTATGAAAATAGTTGACAACTATTATTATAAGTGATTCGTTGCTTCAGCCCTACAATAAAGTGCATCTTCACCCTATCAGTAAAGTTCCCTCCTCCTGTCCTGTACATGAATGGTGAATGATGTGCACTGTGTTCACTTGGCTTCCTGGGATATGCACATCACATATCCCATGAGGCGTAGTGTTTATATCACAAAGGAGGAGGGAGGGGCTGGTCTAGTAGCACATCTTCGGGAGGCCCACCTGCTGAACACGGAAGAGCTGGTGGTAGGGTTGCCACCTCATCACTCTTAAACTCAACACATATGAATTACACAGGTTCTGAGGCTAATTTAATGCAGATAAGGCATTCAGTGAGTTTAATTACCACCTTAGTCAGCCACAGAACTGTCGGTAAAATTCCATTCTCTCACTGATCAGTCAACTCCGGTCATGTTGATTAGAAGACAGATTTATTACCAATGTATCGATACATAGGGGTGAGCTCTGTTCACAGCAAGAAATTTCAGCAGAGTCACACAGAATCCTTTTACACATGTCATTTTATAACAGTATTTGGCAAGCTACCATTGGCTAAGGCACACTGGTGACTCATGGTGCATCGTCAGCTTTATTGTCAAAAACAGTGTCCTTTAGACAATATGCCCTAATATGGTAAACTTGTGCTAGTTCTTTAAATATTGTTGTAGGTGTTGGTCGGAACTAAGCAGGTTGCATAAACAATAAGTCAGCGCCATTTTAGCTAGGAAAAAAGCATATAAGGAACAAGGCAAATATCGATATCACTTGTAATTCTTTGCATAGTTCTTATCAAGAACCTGTGTAATTAATAGGCCTGGTTCACACCTATGCATTTTTTAGTGCGTTTTCAGTTTTGCAGAAACACACAACAGTCCATTTAACATGATTTCCTATGGATGTAGTTCACATCTGTGCATTTTATGGAAAGGGCCAGGGACTTTTTTCCTGGTTTTTGATTCAATAGACTTGGACAGTGGATCAAAATCGTGTATTGAAAAGCGCAAAGTGCAACCTGTATAGGTATGAATCAGGCCTTAGTGTTCAGGTTTAAAGGGATGAGGTGGCAACCCTAGCCGGCGGGCCTCTCAATGACATCACAAACATGGCGGTGCAGGATTGAGTGGTGGCAGAAGATGAGCGAGTCTTAGTGGGACTATACTGGATAGGTGAGTATCTGAAACGTGCAGATCCCACCTCCCGGCAAGTGGGGGTTGGATAATAATTAATGATTTTTTTTTATTTATTTAAATCCTATTTTTTTTTTTTTTTTTTTTTTATCATTTTTTTTAATAACATGCTTTTGGACTAAAAATCTATTTACAGATAGTTTTCTATTTCAAATACATTAATCATTTAGTTTATTCAGCATGAAATGGAGCTTAGTTATGTAGCATGATGCTGTATATTCTGCAATATTTACGGTTTTGGTAAACTCATTCAATGAATCCAAGCTCTGCAAACTGACAATAGGAAAAGGAAACTCTGCACCAGGTGAGCTGGGGAAGGGACTCCTCCCATGGGTGCAAGCCTCAGCTTGCCTGCCGTGCAAAGAATATGGAGGAAGAAATTGGTGGCTGCACACTTTTTTTCTTTATCAATGAAACATAATGTAACACCACAGGATGGTAGCAGGTTCAGGTAGACTTGTTTCACACAGTGACAGTGTGCTTATTCATGAAACTGAAATGCGTCTACCTCTACCTACACTTGCTACCATCCTGTGGTGTTACATCATGTTCTATTGATAAAGAAATAAAGGGACTTTTTTGTCATCTGAAAGCTGAGATAGCATGCACTGGCAATGTTATTGTTTTAATTAAATAAAAGAATTTGTTTAGTTCTCCAACTATGTGTGATTAACCTATTAACCAAAAATTGGTTCTGATATCGCTGTCTTACTGACCTGACAGCTGCTTATTCTAAATTGGAAACCTTCATTTTGTTTGCAAATATTAAAGATTCTAACTACCAGCAAGAATCAGTCCTTACATTTAAAGAGCACCTGTCATTTCAGATCCATCATGGCAGCACCTGTTAGCGGGCATCCACTCAACTGCTGCCATCACGCGCCTCACCTTGTTGTGTCACTGCTGCATCACCAGCCTTCCCATTAAAGTGAATGGAACTGTCGGTGAGTCAACAGCGGTCAGAGGAGGAGCTGCTGTGGAACAGAGATGACAGTTGCTCTTTAAAAATTATGATTTAAATCAAGTCTTTTTTTACTAATGATTTAAATCGTGATTAAATTAACTTGATTTAAATCAAAACCACTAATTGAAGTGATTGAACAGGACTTAATTTTCTGACTAAAGTTCCACTTTAACAATACATAGAAGGGGAAAACTAAGTACGCAAGTAAAAAGGTAAGCAGCATTTTTTATATATAGTGGAATGGAAACATGTAACATATATATAAAGTAGGTGTTATAATTTGACTGCAAGCGTGGAAATTCACTTGAAGCTCCAGATTGTGGAAGGCGCATATTATTGCCTCTGCCTTTTCTATGGCATTAACACAAATGCTCGTCTGAAGTGACCATTAATGTTCAGGGCTCCATTAGCCAACACCGATATCTGAGAGTTCATACAGACTGCTCTTCTATAAAAACAAAGGATCCTTATGATTTTTAGTGCAGCCTCTTTTGAAAAAAAATTGTATAGGAATTCATTATACAGAATCTGGTAATTGGCACCAAATGTTTTGTTCAAAATGCTATCCTGTTGATGTTTTCCTTGTTGCTGTAGTCTTTGCTTACTGTCAGCATTTTCTATACTGTCTGGAAACATGGCCGTGGTCTGATATACGGTATCTAATTGTTTTCTACAGCCTGAATATATGCAGCTTTCAGAGAATGGATCTGGCAAACGCCTCGTCAAGTTCCACGCACCAAACGGCGAAGGACCGGATGAGGGAAAAATTCAATGGGACTTTAAAGGCTGCAAAGCTTCAAACCTCTCTTGCTTCAAAAATTAAGTCAAAAAACTTCAGTAAGTTTTCAAAACACATTAACAAATGTGGCTATAGATTTTCCAGTTGCTCATTTATTTATGAACCGTTTCTGCATTTCTTTACTATGTATCATGTACATCAGTCCCTGCTTCAGAAGGAACTTATAGCCTAATGGCCCCATCACAATCTTATGTACATACAGGTTAGTTTGGCATCAAGTCAGTCAGTCTATTGGTTTGGTTTCAGATTGTGGTAAGAAGTTGAAGTGCCTTGCGGAAATCCAGCATGGGGGAACCTAATGAAAATGTCAAAGAGAAAGTGTCATTTATTGGATTTAAAGTAATTGTAACCCTAAAAAAAACTAAGATCCTGTTCCTTTAAGGTATGCTGTATGGCACAGTGCTTGTGCTATTTCATTTTTCCCTTCCTACCATGTAAAAAACCTGATTGATCCTGCCAGTTCCTGTGTCCCCCTGCCTCTACTGACCACTATAATCGGGGCTGCTGAGCCATTATTATCGTGCCACTGTCATCTGCTAATCACCTCTGACAGTCTCTCCCCTCTCCCCCTCCCGCCCTGTCATCATGGGATCGGCTCTCCTGCCGCTTCTTCCACTGCTATTAAGCTGAATAATGTAGCTTATATACAAGTATCCCCTCCGGGCATGCTGCCATCCACTAAAGTGGGTTTGTTTTTTTGTTTTTAAATGAAAAGGCTAAATACCTTTTGCCACACTGCAGCTGTGTGGTCACGTGACCCAACCATGCTGGCCGGCCCCAATCTATGGAGAGAAGCAGGAGAGGCCGAGATCCCCCTCTGCTGGATGGCTGATGTCACAGGGGAATCTCGGCCCCTCCCGCTTCTCTCCATAGATCGGGGCCAGCTAGCACAGGGGGATCACGTGACCGCACAGCTGCACTGTGACAAAAGGTATTTAGCCTTTTCATTTCTAAAAAAAACAAACCCACTGTAGTGGATGGCAGCATGCCCCGAGGGGATACATGTAAAGTCACATTGTGACTTTACAATCACTTTACGCTCTGGTGACCAGGCTAATCTTTCAGGAAACCATAAAAAGTGTTTGTAGTGATGCTTTGCAGTTTTCGGACAACCCCTCCCATTATATATAGGACCCTTAGCCACACTTCTAGTATGTCTACAGCTCATTCCCAGAGGCATTCTTGCCTCATATCCTTTGCTTATACAAAGAACCCCAGTGCATTTTTTTGAAAGAAGTAATAATTCACTGAGATTTGGTCCTGTTGTACCCTGAAGGTTTTGGACCAAACTCTAGCCATTACACAAAAGGCAAATGGGTCACAAAGATTTTGTGTGTATTCTCTAAACAATTCTCTGCAGCAAGTACGTGCTGCTTGCTGTTAAGGTAGGTTTATTGGTTTTTTTTCTATCATGACTAGTTATACCTTAAAGGGAACTATTTGCGTTTATTTCTCCTGTCAGCAGTTGAGTTCAATACCACTTTAACCACTTGCCGACCGCCGCACACAGATGTACGTCGACAGAGCGGCACGGGCAGGCATAAGGGCTTACCTGTACGTCCCTGCCTGCCCGCGGGTGGGGGGTCCGATCGGACCCCCCCCCGGTGCCTGCGGCGGTCGGATCGAGGTCAGGGTCGATCAAAGGTGAGGGGGAGGCCACTCATTCGTGGCCCCCACCTCGCGATCGCTCCTGGCCAATGACAGGCTTCCTCGGCTTCTGTGAATGTAAACAGAAGCAGAGGAAGTGATGTCATCTCTCCTTGAGCCGGTCTTTTCGTCCGGCGCCGAGGAGAGAAGACATCCAAGTAAGTGCACCAACACTACACATACAGTAGAACACGCAGGCACACTTGTCACCCCCCTGTCACCCCCCGATCACCCCCTGATCACCCCCCTGTACCCCCTGTCACTCTGACACCAATAGCAGGTTTTTTTTTTTTCTGATTTATTGCATTGGTGTCAGTTTGTGTCAGTTACAAGTGTTAGGGCCGTTAGGTTAGCCCCCTTTAGGTCTAGGGTACCCCCCTTTAGGTCCAGGGTACCCCCCTAACCCCCCTAATAAAGTTTTAACCCCGTGATCACCCCCCGTCGCCAGTGTCACTAAGCGATCGTTTTTCTGATCGCTGTATTAGTGACACAGGTGACGCTAGTTAGGGAGGTAAGTATATAGGTTCGCTGTCAGTGTTTTATAGCGACAGGGACCCCCATATACTACCTACTAAAGGTTTTAACCCCTTGATTGCCCCCTAGTTAACCCTTTCACCAGCGATCACCATATAATTGTTACAGGTGACGCTGGTTAGTTGGTTTTGGTTTTTTGTAGTTTATTACAGTTTTAGGGCACCCGCCGTTTATTACCCTATAAAGGTTTAACCCCCTAATTGCCCGGCGGTGATAGAAGTTAAGTTTTTAGGATCAGATAAGGTCTGCGTCGCCCCAGGCAGCGTCAGGTTAGCGCCAGTACCGCTAACACCTACGCACGCAGCATACACCTCCCTTAGTGCTATAGTATCTGAACGGATCGATATCTGATCCGATCAGATCTATACTCCCCAGCAGTTTAGGGTCCCCCAAAAAAACGCAGTGTTAGCGGGATCAGCCCAGATACCTGCTAGCACCTGCGTTTTGCTCCTCGGCCCAGCCCAGCCCACCCAAGTGCAGTATCGATCGATAACTGTCACAAAACACTAAGCACACATAACTGTAGCGTTTGCAGAGTCAGGCCTGATCCCTGCGATCGCTAACAGTTTTTTGGTAGCACTTTGAATCAGTCGCTGACAGTCAGGAGCTTTTTTGCCTGTGAGTCTCACTAGTGTACCCCTAAATTTAGAGCCCAAAATGGCAAATAGAAGGTACACTAGTGAAGAGGCCTACAGGATTCTGAGCATGACAGATAGTGAAGAGGAAGTCACTCATCTGTCAAGTTCAAGCTCAGAATACGAACCTGTAGAGGACAGCGGCTCCATGACAGATAGCTCTGACGACGGAGTTGTGGTCCCTGCTAGGGTCAGGCGTACCAGACCCCGATCTTCTTCTTCTGTCCTTGAAGTGCAAGAACCGCAGGGCTCTCGTAGGGAGCAGAGAGGTACTAGTGCCGCTACTCCTTCTGGTGAACTGGCAAGCACCAGCGGCCTAGTACACCCTGGTCGTACATCCAGCACTGCAGTATCACGTGGTGACGTGGCGAGTCCCATAAGTGCAGTTCAAGCTGGCGAGGTGGCAAGCACAACTAGTGTCCCGCTGCCACCAATAAGACAAAGACAGGCCCGTCGTGCCCATAGTGCCCTTCCTGCTGCATTCGCCAATCCGAATTGGGTACCCACCACTTCTGCAGCACCCGTACTTCCCCCTTTCACTGGCCAACCCGGAATTCAGGTGGAAACAGTTGACTTTATGCCACTGGATTTTTATTCACTGTTTTTCACCGAAGATCTCTATAGATCTATTGTGGACCAAAGCAATTTGTACGCTGGTCAACACATCGCCGCTAATCCCCAGTCCTCCCTTGCCAGAGATTGGAGACCAATTACGGTCTCCGAATTTAAGATCTTTCTGGGCCTTTCCCTCAACATGGGCATAACCAAAAAGAGTGAGTTGCGGTCATATTGGTCCACTGACCCAATTCACCATATGCCCGTGTTCTCTGCTTCAATGGCCAGGGCACGATACGAGCAGATTTTGCGGTTCATGCACTTCAACGACAATGAACTCTGTCGTCCTCGTGGAGACCCTGCATACGATCGGCTCTACAAAATTCGGCCCCTCGTAAACCACTTCAACCAACGTTTTGCAGACTTGTTTACCCCCCATCAAGTTGTCTGCGTTGATGAGTCCCTGGTTAAGTTTTCTGGCCGCTTGTCCTTCAAACAGTACCTTCCCAGCAAGCGTGCCAGATACGGGGTCAAGATGTATAAGCTCTGTGACAGGGCCACAGGCTATACATGTAGATTCATGGTTTACGAGGGCAAAGATAGTCACGTAGAGCCGATAAACTGCCCTGACTACATAGGAAGCGCTGGCAAGATAGTGTGGGACTTGGTGTCACCCTTATTCGGAAAGGGGTACCACTTGTACGTGGACAATTATTATACGAGCGTGCCACTTTTTAGTCACTTGTTTGATCAGCAGATTGGAGCATGTGGCACCGTGCGACCTAATCGCCGGGGCTTTCCCCAGAGGCTTGTAGAGTCCCGTCTTAGGCTGGGGGAGAGAGCCTGCTTGAAGTATAATAATTTGCTCGCTATGAAGTGGAGGGATAAGAAGAATGTTTTCGTTCTCACCTCCCTTCATGCAGACACGACGACCCAAATTACTACGGCGACTGGTGTTGTGGAGAAACCCCTCTGTGTCCACGAATACAACCTTAATATGGGAGGGGTGGACCTCAACGACCAGTTGTTGGCGCCGTACCTAGTTGCCCGTAAGGCCAGACGCTGGTACAAAAAAGTGTCTGTTTATTTATTTCAATTGGCTTTGCTGAACGCTCATGTGCTATACAGAGCTTCAGGACGGACTGGATCCTTCCTTAAATTCCAGGAAGAGATCGTCAGAGCCCTTCTGTTTCCAGACGGTGCTCCACCTCACCTTCCCAATCCAAATGCAGTAGGCCGGCTGCATGAGAGGCATTTTCCTTATGTCCTCCAGAGTACCCCTACCCAACGAGCCCCCCAAAGAAAATGTCGTGTCTGCAGAAAGCGCGGATTTAGGCGTGACACCCGGTATTATTGTCCCTCCTGTCCTGGCAATCCTGGTCTTTGCATTGGTGAATGTTTTGAACGCTACCATACACTAGTTGAGTATTAGCGTAGGGTACAGCACTGCACAGACTAGGACACACTTCCACAGGGTCTCCCAAGATGCCATCGCATTTTGAGAGACCCAAACCTGGAACCGTTACAGTTTTAAAAGTTACAGTTATAAAAAAAAAAAAAGTAAAAAAAAAAATATAAAATAAAAAAACCAAAAATAGTTGTCGTTTTATTGTTCTCTCTCTCTCTATTTTCTCTCTATTGTTCTGCTCTTTTTTACTGTATTCTATTCTGCATTGTTTTATTGTTATGTTTTATCATGTTTGCTTTTTAGGTATGTAATTTTTTTATAGTTTACTGTGTTTTAAACATTTTATTGTTTTCAGGTACGCCATTCAGCTGCAGCGCGGATTTATTTATCTTGACAGCAACAGCGTTTGCTCCCACGATACATAAAGCCGTGACTCCAGCGCTGTCGGAGGTGATTTCACCACCACAGTTACATACTTCAGCATATATGCCGAAGCGTGGGGGCAGAAGTGGGTGGAGGAGCGATTTGCTCCTGCCTTTTGCGGGAGGATGCCCCCATGCTTCGGCATATATATATTTTAGGTAGGCACAGGTTGCGTTAAATGTTTTATTTTTTACTATGGTTTTTTTTTGTATTTGCTTTGCAGGTATGGTAAGTATTACTGTTATACTGTAATGTTACTTTGTTTTTTGTTAACCATCATTTGCTTAGCAGGTACGCCATTCAGTTGCAGCGCGGATTTATTTATCTTGACAGCAACAGCGTTTGCTCCCACGATACATAAAGCCGTGACTCCAGCGCTGTCGGAGGTGATTTCACCACCACAGTTACATACTTCAGCATATATGCCGAAGCGTGGGGGCAGAAGTGGGTGGAGGAGCGATTTGCTCCTGCCTTTTGCGGGAGGATGCCCCCATGCTTCGGCATATATATATTTTAGGTAGGCACAGGTTGCGTTAAATGTTTTATTTTTTACTATGGTTTTTTTTTGTATTTGCTTTGCAGGTATGGTAAGTATTACTGTTATACTGTAATGTTACTTTGTTTTTTGTTAACCATCATTTGCTTAGCAGGTACACCATTCAGTTGCAGCGCGGATTTATTTATCTTGACAGCAACAGCGTTTGCTCCCACGATACATAAAGCCGTGACTCCAGCGCTGTCGGAGGTGATTTCACCACCACAGTTACATACTTCAGCATATATGCCGAAGCGTGGGGGCAGTGGGTGGAGGAGCAATTTGCTCCTGCCTTTTGCGGGAGGATGCCCCCATGCTTCGGCATATATAAATGGTGCATGTATGCCCATCATTAGAAGTGGGTGGATGAAGGGAGGTATTCTAATGGTGGGCATACCCACCGATCAATATCTTTTTTTCGTTCAGCCCACAGGCTGCATGAAAAAAAAGTTTACAATATATGCCCAACAAGGACCAGCAACGTACTGGTATGTTGCTGGACTTTGAGTGGTTATACCAGAATGATGCCTGCAGGTTTAGGTATCATCTTGGTATCATTCTTTTCAGCCAGCGGTCGGCTTTCATGTAAAAGCAATCCTAGCGGCTAATTAGCCTCTAGACTGCTTTTACAAGCAGTGGGAGGAAATGCCCCCCCCCCCCCACTGTCTTCCATGTTTTTCTCTGGCTCTCCTGTCCCAACAGGGAACCTGAGAATGCAGCCAGTGATTCGGCCAGCTGACCATAGAGCTGATCGGAGACCAGAATGGCTCCAAACATCTCTATGGCCTAAGAATCCGGAAGCTACGAGCATTTCATGACTTAGATTTCGCCGGATGTAAACAGCGCCATTGGGAAATTGGGAAAGCATTTTATCACACCGATCTTGGTGTGGTCAGATGCTTTGAGGGCAGAGGAGAGATCTAGGGTCTAATAGACCCCAATTTTTTCAAAAAAGAGTACCTGTCACTACCTATTGCTATCATAGGGGATATTTACATTCCCTGAGATAACAATAAAAATGATTTAAAAAAAATAAAAATGAAAGGAACAGTTTAAAAATAAGATAAAAAATCAAAAAATTAATTAAAAAAAAAAAAAAAAAAAAAAAAGCACCCCCATCCCCCCCTGCTCTCGCGCAAAGGCGAACGCAAGCGTTGGTCTGGCGTCAAATGTAAACAGCAATTGCACCATGCATGTGAGGTATCACCGCGAAGGTCAGATCGAGGGCAGTAATTTTAGCAGTAGACCTCCTCTGTAAATCTAAAGTGGTAACCTGTAAAGGCTTTTAAAGGCTTTTAAAAATGTATTTAGTTTGTCGCCACTGCACGTTTGTGCGCAATTTTAAAACATGTCATGTTTGGTATCCATGTACTCGGCCTAAGATCATCTTTTTTATTTCATCAAACATTTGGGCAATATAGTGTGTTTTAGTGCATTAAAATTTAAAAAAGTGTGTTTTTTCCCCAAAAAATGCGTTTGAAAAATCGCTGCGCAAATACTGTGTGAAAAAAAAAAATGAAACACCCACCATTTTAATCTGTAGGGCATTTGCTTTAAAAAAATATATAATGTTTGGGGGTTCAAAGTAATTTTCTTGCAAAAAAAAAAAATTTTTTCATGTAAACAAAAAGTGTCAGAAAGGGCTTTGTCTTCCAGTGGTTAGAAGAGTGGGTGATGTGTGACATAAGCTTCTAAATGTTGTGCATAAAATGCCAGGACAGTTCAAAACCCCCCCAAATGACCCCATTTTGGAAAGTAGACACCCCAAGCTATTTGCTGAGAGGCATGTCGAGTCCATGGAATATTTTATATTGTGACACAAGTTGCGGGAAAAAGACAAATTATTATTATTTTTTTTTTTTTTTGCACAAAGTTGTCACTAAATGATATATTGCTCAAACATGCCATGGGAATATGTGAAATTACACCCCAAAATTCATTCTGTTGCCTCTCCTGAGTACGGGGATACCACATGTGTGAGACTTTTTGGGAGCCTAACCGCATAGGGGACCCCGAAAACCAAGCACCGCCTTCAGGCTTTCTAAGGGCGAAAATTTTTGATTTCACTCTTCACTGCCTATCACAGTTTCGGAGGCCATGTAATGCCCAGATGGCACAAACCCCCCCCCAAATGACTCCATTTTGGAAAATAGACACCCAAAGCTATTTGCTGAGAGGTATAGTGAGTATTTTGCAGACCTCACTTTTTGTCACAAACTTTTGAAAATTGAAAAAAGGAAAAAAAAAATACGTTTTTCTTGTCTTTCTTCATTTTCAAAAACAAATGAGAGCTGCAAAATACTCACCATGCCTCTCAGCAAATAGCTTGGGGTGTCTACTTTCCAAAATGGGGTCATTTTGGGGCGGTTTTGTGCTATCTTGGCATTTTATGGCCTTCAAAACTGTGATGGGTAGTAAGGAGTGAAATCAAAAATTAACGCTCTTAGAAATCCTGAAGGTGGTGATTGAATTTCGGGGCCCCGTATGAAGCTAGGCTCCCAAAAAGTGCCACTCATGTGGTATCCCCATACTCAGGAGAAGCAGCAGAATGTATTTTGGGGTGTAATTCCACATATGCCCATGGCATGTTTGAGCAATATATCATTTAGTGACAACTTTGTGCAAAAAAAAAAAAAAAAAAAAAAAAATTGTCACTTTCCCGCAACTTGTGTCAAAATATAAAATATTCCATGTACTCATCATGCCTCTCAGCAAATAGCTTGGGGTGTCTTCTTTCCAAAATGGGGTCATTTGGGGGGGTTTTGTGCCATCTGGGCATTTTATGACCTTCAAAAATGTGATAGGTAGTGAGGAGTGAAATCACAACTTTACGCCCTTAGAAATCCTGAAGGCGGTGCTGGGTTTTCGGGGCCCCGTACGCGGCTAGGCTCCCAAAAAGTCCCACACATGTGGTATCCCCATACTCAGGAGAATCAGCAGAATGTATTTTGGGGTGCAATTCCACATAAGCCCATAGCCTGTGTGAGCAATATATCATTTAGTGACAACTTTGTGCAAAAAAAAAAATAAATTGTCACTTTCCCGCAACTTGTGTCAAAAAATAAAATATTCCATGGACTCAACATGCCTCTCAGCAAATAGCTTGGGGTGTCTACTTTCCAAAATGGGGTCATTTGGGGGGGATTTGTGCCATCTTGGCATTTTATGGCCTTCAAAACTGTGATAGGTAGTGAGGAGTAAAATCAAAAAATTATGCCCTTAGAAATCCTGAAGGCGGTGCTTGGTTTTTGGGGCCCCGTACGTGGCTAGGCTCCCAAAAAGTGCCACACATGTGGTATCCCCGTACTCAGGAGAAGCAGCAGAATGTATTTTGGGGTGTAATTCCACATATGCCCATGGCATGTTTGAGCAGTATATCATTTAGTGACAACTTTGTGCAAAAAAAAAAAAAATTGTCACTTTCCCGCAACTTGTGTCCAAATATAAAATATTCCATGGACTCAACATGCCTCTCAGCAAATAGCTTGGGGTGTCTACTTTCCAAAATGGGGTCATTTGGGGGGGGTTTGTGCCATCTTGGCATTTTATGGCCTTCAAAACTGTGATAGGTAGTGGGGAGTAAAATCAAAAATTTATGCCCTTTGAAATCCTGAAGGCGGTGCTTGGTTTTAGGGGCCCCGTACGCGGCTAGGCTCCCAAAAAGTCCCACACATGTGGTATCCCCGTACTCAGGAGAAGCAGCAGAATGTATTTTGGGGTGTAATTCCACATATGCCCATGGCATGTTTGAGCAATATATCATTTAGTGACAACTTTGTGCAAAAAAAAAAAAAAAAAAAAAAAAATTGTCACTTTCCCGCAACTTGTGTCCAAATATAAAATATTCCATGGACTTAACATGCCTCTCAGCAAATAGCTTGGGGTGTCTACTTTCCAAAATGGGGTAATTTGGGGGGGGTTTGTGCCATCCTGGCATTTTATGGCCTTCAAAACTGTGATAGGTAGTGAGGAGTAAAATCAAAAATGTATGCCCTTTGAAATCCTGAAGGCGGTGCTTGGTTTTCGGGGCCCCGTACGCGGCTAGGCTCCCAAAAAGTCCCACACATTTGGTATCCCCGTACTCAGGAGAAGCAGCTGAATGTATTTTGGGGTGCAATTCCACATATGCCCATGGCCTGTGTGAGCAATATATCATTTAGTGACAACTTTTTGTAATTTTTTTTTTTTTTTTTTTTTGTTGTCATTATTCAATCACTTGGGACAAAAAAAAAAAATATTCAATGGGTTCAACATGCCTCTCAGCAATTTCCTTGGGGTGTCTACTTTCCAAAATGGGGTCATTTGGGGGGGTTTTGTACTGCCCTGCCATTTTAGCACCTCATGAAATGACATGGACAGTCATAAACTAAAAGCTGTGTAAATTCCAGAAAATGTACCCTAGTTTGTAGGCGCTATAACTTTTGCGCAAACCAATAAATATACGCTTATTGACATTTTTTTTTACCAAAGACATGTGGCCGAATACATTTTGGCCTAAATGTATGACTAAAATTGATTTTAATGGATTTTTTTTATAACAAAAAGTAGAAAATATCATTTTTTTTCAAAATTTTCGGTCTTTTTCCGTTTATAGCGCAAAAAATAAAAGCGGCAGAGGTGATCAAATACCATCAAAATAAAGCTCTATTTGTGGGAAGAAAAGGACGCAAATTTCGTTTGGGTACAGCATTGCATGACCGCGCAATTAGCAGTTAAAGCGACGCAGTGCCAAATTGTAAAAAGTGCTCTGGTCAGGAAGGGGGTAAATCCTTCCGGGGCTGAAGTGGTTAAACCGTTTTTGCATTCCCATACATGTCTATGGGGATGCATAACGTGTGTGAAGCATGTCTGAAGGAGATCAACTGCAGGTCACATGAACCTGGCAATGAATTATCTCAGAAACATCTCAAGCTGATACAACAGACACAAGCTTCAAAGCCGTTGACATAGGCCTTAAACCATTTTCTGTGTTGCCCATTAGGGCTGCTTCTCCTTGTTCCCATGGGTGATCAGAGCAGCAACGGAGCAATGAAGTCTAAGTATATTGGCTGTGGAGGGCAAATATTAACCATATGACGTCCAGCAGGATAACGAGCCGCTGCACGCCCCCGGGGGCGCGCATCGCGGCGATCGTGTTTGCGGTGTGTCAGTCTGTGTATAAATGCCTTGTATTGAAGTGGTTAAATGAATTTGTTGCTAAAATAAAAATCGAAAAAACACATGGATTAGAGTCAGCCGCACACCCCAAAAAGTATTTTGAAAGAAAATGAATTTGTTGCTTTGCCTTGCTTTCGCTCCGCTTCAGCTACAAAAACTTTTCTTTGTCTACCAGCAGATAGTACAGATTTATAGCTTTACAAATAACTGTGAACTTTTGGTTAGTAGATGTTAGATTCATTTTAGACATAGGGACCTATTTGCAAAAATTGCACAAAAATACCTGGGGAAAGTAATCGAGAATTGAATTGGCCAGCCAGCGACTATGTATGATAGGAGGTTGGACTTTGCTAAGAAACTGATTACTGCACCGTATTTCTTAGGTGACTAACCAGTGACTGATTTTTTTTTTTTTTGTTCATGACTTTATGTGATATATATTTGTTTTTCATCTGAATGTTCTATATATTTCAGATAACTCCTCTATTGTAAAAATCTCCTTAAAGCACAATAACAGGACTTTAGCCTGTGCTTTGACTGCTGAGAAGGAGAAGGCAAGAATGCTTGAAAATGACAAGATGATTTTACAGAAGGAAGTAAAGAAGCTTCATTTTCAGAATGCTCTGCTTAGGCAGAACTTAAGTATTGTGGTATGTATCTTCTTACAATGATGTCAGTTTAGGCATGGATTGTTGTCAGTATAAGTCATAGAAATCTTACAAATTGTTGTCATTTTGTTCTTTCCTCACTGTGCTGAAGATGTGTTCCTAGAAGTAACAGTAGGGGGCCTATTTACAGGAAAATTGCTGTCTGAATGTGTCAGCATTTTTGCAAAAGTCGTGACTAATACCCTTAGGAATGATTACAATATATGCAATATGTTATTTTATATTTAAAGCTTAATGTTCCGCTCTTCCTCCCCCTTCCTACTTCACATTTGGCACTTTATTTTTGGGGGGGGGGGGGGGGCAGGTACCCACTCCCCCACTTCAAGTCGGATTGCCGTAGCGATCCAAGTGGAAGTTTGGCCCCCTTCCTTCCCCCGCAGCTTTCTGGGACATATCACAGGTCCTAGAAGACTGTGGGACCATTCACAAAGCACAGCTCGTGCTTGTGCAGTGGGAATCCGACTGTGAGGCCGCAAGGCTTCACTGCCTGTTTCCCTTAGTTAAGATGCCAGCGCCTGGACCTGAAGCCGATTAAAAGAATCTAGGACAGCACTGGATCCCTAGACAAGTAAGTGTCCTTATATTAAAAGTCAGCCGCTATAGTATTTGTAATTTTTTTTTTTTGGTGGGGGGGTACTGGAGCTCCTCTCTAGACTGGAACTAAAGCATCCCATCCATTACATTCGAGCATGTCCCCCATCTTGGCCTCTATTTAGATCTGCAGGTGCCATAGTGCTGCACATTTTATCAGCCAGACACTAGACATTTGAGAGCTTTAAAAATTGGTTGAGAGCTGACATAAGCACACTGGCAACTGTGATGGTTATATGGCCAAAGGCATGTTGTATCTGTTTCGGTTCATAGACTCCAAGATTATACAGGCATTGCTTTAAGTCACACAAGTGTGAAAGGGGCCTAAAGTGCGAATGTTGATTAATTCAAACAAGACAAGTGTCCATGCAGTTTCAGTGGACGAATAGCCATGCAATTTTTGTTCTATAAATGGTTCCCACTGTGTCGTTTGTGCACCCTCAGCAACCTTATACATACATAAAGGTTGTCGGTAAAATAAGCAGTTTTCAATCCTGCTTTACTAGAGTATGAATGTGGACAGATATAGAACAGTCTGCAAAAAAAGTTACAGTATTCCATTGAGAGTAATCAGTACTCTTACATTTTGTCATTTGTCAGATGTTGCTGTATGTTAGTTTAGAACTTTAGATCATTAAAATGTTAGCAATGTATTTTTTTTCTCTGTATATTTGGAAAAAATATTTTATGAAAACTCAACAACATCCAGCCCAAAGGATGCACATGGTGGAATACTACTCCACTCACTACAAAGGAAATTTACAGAAATGTTCTGTCTAGGATATCTAATTTTTTATTTTTTTTTTCTTTTGTTGACATTTCAGATGTACTTTTCTATAATTCTTCTCTGCTGTCCATTTAGCCTAACAATAGTGGGGACAGGATATCTATTACTGGATTGGAAATTGTTGGACACTGTATTGCTGTGCGCTATGTCTTCTACTGGTTAGGTCTCCTGAACACTGCAGCTGTCAAAAAGGCAAATGACGTTTTTTTTAAAAAAAATTTCCTGCCCCTTAACATCCCTCTTTTGGCCTCTGTTGTCCATGCTCACACATTCGTTTAGAGGCAGGGGTGTTTAGGAGCAGAAGTCTGAATGCACCAAAATTGCATTCAGGAGAGGAGCTTTTTGGTAGGAAAAAAAATGCCTGATGCGTGTAAAAGCACCTATGAGCTAGGCACATTTAGTGCTTAAGTGTCCGTTGAATTTAAATGCTTCACGCGCCTGAATGCGTCTAAACGTCAGAAGAAAAGCGCCAGGTAGAGCATAGTGTTCTTGAGGCCTTGCATCACTTTTTCTTTTATATGTATGCCTGTATGTGCATAGTGTAGAATACTTGTACCTTAACTGAGCCTTTTAAATATGACCGGACAAACTCCAGACAATCTAGGTTTTTTTATGGGTTGTTCTAGGTCAAAGACCTCTTACCAAAAAAGCAAACACTAGAGGTTGGCTTGGTAAGCATTCCCAATCTAGCTGCAAGTATATTCATTATTACAGAAGATGCATGGGGGCAAACATGCATGTTTTGACCAGAAGGTAATGCACCTTGGTGCTGCTTTTTTGTGGGGAACCTGAGAAAACTGTGGAAACTGGAGAAATACTTGCAGTGCTAAGCCAAAATACCAATATATTTGAAATTTGTTTTATAGGAATATGCCACATGTCAATGTTTGATTTTTTTTTTTTTTTTTTTTTTCTAAAGATATTATTATTATTATACAGGATTTTTATAGCGCCAACAGTTTACGTAGCGCTTTATAACATAGCTCTACAGGTGTCATCCTGATTCTCTTATCCTGATTTTACTACCTGGTAAATCACTAACATTGAATTAGTATATTAGCGGGTGTCAGGAAACCTTGTGAGCAGTGCTAGCTTCCATTTTTCTGTTCTGAGGGGTCCAGGTTAACAAAGCTGCTTTCACCAGATCCTTTATATTAGAATCAATGGATCTTGTTGAAAATATGGTGGATGGTGACAATTACTGACCTTGTCATTATAAAGTTGTGAAGTCTATACTTCTAACCAGTACTATTCTTGGTTTACAGAATAAAATTCTTACGGATATTGATGTATTCATGAACATTAAACTGCCAGAAGCGATTGATATAAGCAGCATAAGTGAGGTAAGTATTTATAATTTTTATGACACATAGATGTCAATCTCCTTGAGCAGTTGGGATGCATTACAGTGCATCATGCTCAGTATGTAATGGTCATTAATGATGTAATTTCCATTAATCTGCATTGCTACATGCCGTCATGCCAGGGTTTTGTTTGATACTTTTCTCTTAAAGACAAAGAAGATAAGACCTAAATTAATTGGAAGGGATGTTATACAGTTGCTATTGGACATCGATACACTTGTGTCCTAGTAAGGCTCCTACTATGAGCTTCCATACCTCATTTCTGCTAGCACACTATTGATCAGTATGGTCGCTATACATAGCAGAGTTTTATTTATGCATGAAGCAGATAATGCAGGTTTGACAATCCTGCATAGGACCACAGCTTTTATAATTCCCTTTGCGTAGTAGGACTTTGTTTTTAAAGGTTAAGACTTTTATAAATAAATACCTTGCATCATAATATAGAGCATCAGTATACCTTAAAAAAATCAGACTTTAGGTGTCCGTTTATGAAGCAGTGAAATCTATTCACTGCTTCGTTCTCCGGCATTCACAGTGAAGAATCTTCTCCTCTGTGTGCCTGTTTATGAAGCTTTGTAGATCGCTTCACCTTTGGAGGAGTGAAGCGATCTACAAATGCTTCAAATAGTGGAGAACGGCCCCTGATACTGGAATCTCGTGAGACTTTATGAGATTACAGCACCAGATGTCAGTTTATCAAGCAGTGATAAATTATCACCGCTCAACGGCGTGGATTAATGTTAATAAAATAAAGAGTCCCCCTACATTATATACATATGTATACACACACACACATTATATATACATGTATATACACACACATGATATATATATACAGATACACATTATATGTATATATATGTATACACATAAATATGACAGGGGGACATGCTTACAGTGTTGGGGGGTCTGAACGAGGCATAAGGAAGTTAAAAATCTTCCTCCTTCCCCCTCAGATCCCCCCAGATTTCCTCTTCACTCCTCTTCATTCCTCTTCATTCACCTGGGAGTGTGAATTCTGACTCAGATCGCCAGTGAAGCGGTGAGATCACCGCTTCATAAACTGGCCGTTACTGTGACAGTCAATGAGGATTCTCCATGTGTAGAGATAATCGGCGGGAGAACAAGTTCAAACATGTTCTCCCCCGATTATCACTGTTTCATAAACTGTTTATGGACTGTGATCAGCGGCGATCCTCTGGATCACCGCTGATCACTGCTTCATAAACGGACACCTCAATCATTTAAATGGACCTTCGCCCAGACCGTTAAAAATAGAGACCTGGCTAAATGTTATGACAAGACATAAGTAGGAGACATTTCCTGATTGTAGAGTACAATACATATGCTTCTTTAAGTTATATGCAGCTACCTTCAGGTGAATGGACACTAGCAAAAAAGATAGTTTACAGGGACATCCACCTATAATACCCCTTGCACTCCAATCCAGCCTTAGTTTTTTCCTTGTGTCCTTAGGTGATGAACTTCTTGTATCTACTGAGGGAAGCTTGCCACCTTCATATTAAGGTTTTCCTCTCTGATTTCCTTTGGCACTCAGCTGCACCATTGCCACTGCAGCTTCCAGATGGGGTGACTTCTCAGCAGAGCCTTTGTGGGCTGTACCTTGCCACCAGCTGTGGAAGATGCTGGCACAGCCTTTAATGTTGCTGCCGTGATTTGGATACGGCTGTGTGCATTCCACTTGCCATGTAGTGCAGCACGTGGAGTGGTCACAAGGTGCCTTACAGGTCCACAGCTATGATCTGTTTGCAGAGCCCATTCTCTCAAGACCTCTGCAGGGGTTTGCCCTGCAGATGGAAGCCCTTTTTAAATATCCATATTACCACATGCGCGCAGGAGTCACTGGTTACCGCACGGGTATGCTGTTCCTTCAGAGCGTATACGCCAGTAATTGGCTGCATCTAAAGTAAATGCCTCCTAAACGGTGCGCGTGTAGGATATGTTTGCTGTACCTTCAGGTAAACCTTATTATATGCTTACCTATAGGTAAAAATCATGCAAGCGAGTTTACTCCCACTTTAAAGGGATGCTGCTAAAAATACAGTATCTCACAAAAGTGAGTACACCCCTCACATTCTTGTAAATATTTTATTATATCTGTTCATGTGACAACACTGAAGAAATGACACTTTGCTACAATGTAAAGTACTGAGTATATAGCTTGTATAACAGTGTAAATTTGCTGTCCCCTCAAAATAACTCAATACACAGCCATTAATGTCTAAACTGCTGGCAACAAAAATAAGTACACCCCAAGTGAAAATGACCAAACTGGGCCCAATTAGCCATTTTCCCTCCCCGGTGTCATGTGACTCAGTGTTACAAGGTCTCAGGTGTGAATGAGGAGCAGGTTTGGTAAATTTGGTGTCATCGCTCTCACTCTCTCATACTGGTCACTGGAAGTTCAACATGGCACCTCATGGCAAAGAACTCTCTGGGGATCTGAAAAGAAGAATTGTTGCTCTACATAAAGATGGCCTAGGTTATAAGAAGATTTCCAAAACCCTGAAACTGAGATGCAGCATTGTGGCCAAGACCATACAGCGATTTAACAGGACAGGTTCCATTTAGAACAGGCCTCACCATGGTCGACCAAAGAAGTTGAGTGCACATGCTCAGCGTCCTATCCAGAGGTTGTCTTTGGGAAATAGACGTATGAGTGTTGCCAGCATTGCTGCAGAGGTTGAAGGGGTGGGGGGTCAGCCTGTCAGTGCTCAGACCATACGCCGCACACTGCATCAAATTGGTCTGCATGGCTGTCATCCCAGAAGGAAGCCTCTTTGAAAGATGATTCACAAGAAAGCCCGCAAACAGTTTGCTGAAGACAAGCAGACTAAGGACATAGATTACTGGAACCATGTTCTGTGGTCTGATGAGACCAAGATAAACTTATTTGGTTCACATGGTGTTAAGCGTGTGTGGCGGCAACCAAGTGAGGAGTACAAAGACAAGTGTGTCTTGCCTACAGTCAAGCATGGTGCCGGGAGTGTCATGGTCTGGGGCTGCATAGGTGCTTCCGGCACTGGGGAGCTACAGTTCATTGAGGGAACCATGAATGCCAACATGTGCTGTGACATACTGAAGCAGAGCATGAGCCCCCTCCCTTCAGAGACTCGGCCGCAGGGCAGTATTCCAACATGATAATGACCCCAAACACCTCCAAGACCACTGCCTTGCTAAAGAAGCTGAGGGTAAAGGTGATGGACTGGCGAAGCAAGTCTTTAGACCTAAACCCTATTGAGCATCTGTGTGGCATCCTCAAATGGAAGGTGGAGGAGCTCAAGGTCTCTAACATCCACCAGCTCCGTGATGTCGTCATGGGGGAGTGAAAGAGGACTCCAGTGGCAACCTGTGAAGCTCTGGTGAACTCCATGCCAAAGAGGGTTAAGGCAGTGATGGGAAAATAATGGTGGCGATACAAAATATCGACACTTTGGGCTCAAGTTGGACATTTTCACTTAGGGGTGTACTCACTTTTGTTGCCAGCGGTTTAGACATTAATGGCTGTGTGTTGCGTTATTTTGAGGGAACATCAAATTTACACTGTTATATAAGTTATACACTCACTACTTTACATTGTAGCAAAGTGTAGTTTCTTCAGTGTTGTCGCATGAAAAGGTATAATAAAATATTTACAAAAATGTGAGCTGTGTACTCACTTTTGTGAGATACTGTATATGTGAGATTTATAATTTTTTGTGCATTTGGTATATTGGATTGTAGTTTGAAACCGTTTATAGTATTGGCTGGTGACTTATTATATCTTCATGTACAAATATTGCCCTTTAGTGCTCGTACTATTCTTTCGGTGCTTCTCCGCTCCTGGGTTCTGTAAGGTGGTTGTGAACAGATAGGGTAACTACTGTTTAATTAGGAAGCCTGTAGGCAGATGAAGGCATTTCCCATTTTCTTGTCACTTAGTTGCCTCAACAACAACTGTAGAATGGGCAGCAGTTTCATCAATACTGTAAGGGCTCATTCACACATGCAGTTGAGAGCAGTAAAAATAGGCAGAAGAACCATGGTTTTCCTGCCCTTCTTAACCCAACACAGAGGCCACAGCAAAATTGGTACCCCCTTTCTTTTTCGGTGCGCAGTTCAGCCACTGAATGCGACCTATTCAAGTAAATAAGGCGGCGCAACCACCATGCGATCGTGTGCAATGTGAGGCTGAGGGCTCTTTGTGGTTAAAACAGGTGGTGAAGTGGAAACGTATTGCCCTTCAGCTTCCTGTCATCCACCTTCGGAAAAGAGTTCAGAGGGGCAGCAATGGCTACCTACTTTTTTAAAGCAATACTGTCTAGTCGGTGTACCCCATTTTACCCACTGTAATCCCAGCATGGGAATTCCGTACCTGACCTGCTTGTTTATCTAATAGATCTCTCAATGTCTATGCATTGCTGATGTATAAGAGAACAAGGGGAAGTGAATGGGGGGGGGGTCTCAAAATAGTTTTAAAGGATATTGTTTATTAAAGAAATAAATGTTATACTTACCTGCTCTGTGCCATGGTATTGCACAGAGCGGTCACTTACCCCCTTTTCTGGAGTCCCCCAATAGTGCTCTTTACTGCTCCTCTCCTGCACGTGCACCCATAGTAAACCCATGTGCTATGGGGACACACGTGCAAGTGAGCCCCCAGACCAAGCTGTGTGCTTTCATAGACACACAGCGTGTCCCAGCACTCCAACCCCACTTCCTCCTCACAGGATTTGACTGACAGCAGCAGGAGCAAATTGCTCCTGTGGGAGCAGAGTGTGAAGAAAAGAGGTGTAGCTGGACACAGCATTGGATCAATAGAGGACTCAGGGCCTAAGCTTAGCCTTACAAATGCCAGTATAATTCACTTCATGGATGAGGACTGCTCCTGTATTTCTCTTATGTGTGTGGCACCAGACTAATCTGTAGAAAACTATCTTTCCAGTCCTTCAAATGGATTGTAGGACTCAAAAGTAGGAGATTGAGAACACAAAACCACCTGGAGCTTGCACTTCATATGTTTCCCTTGCTTTTATCTAGTACTTTGTGATAAAATATAGCTGCTAGTAAGAAATTTACAATTAATTGCTGGTATGTATTTAGTCTTTAGATCCATTGGCCACAGAAGAACAAAAGAGCGGGCGTTTCAGTTATGAAAGTAGAATGTCTGTAGATGAGCTTCAAGGATTTAGGTAAATAAGATGTATTTTATCTTTCTTTGTCTAACATAATTACAAACATTTAATGTCACCACATTTGTGCTCCATTGAGAACTACAACCCCTCTGTCACGATCAAAGGGTAAGACGACCTGGGACTGTAAACTCAAGATCTAGCAGCCAATAGAGCAACTAAACAGGTGTACCCGGGTACCGATCCTCACAAATGCGGGAGCTGTGTGACTGCATGCAAACGGGCGTGTGCCGGAGGTGGGGGATCTAATGAGCCACCTGGTCTTCACCAGAGCCAATGGAAGTGTGGATGTTGAGCTGCAAGGCAGGCCCCAGGTTGCAGCACTTTGGCTCACCCGCGCGGGCACAGTGCAACAAAAAAGCACGCTACAAGGACACGGGTACACACAGGAGACTAGGAACCAAGAAACCTACCACAGCTAGCTAGGAAGGGACACTGGGATGCAGGAGAGCATAGACAGAGAGAGAGACACAGCAAGCTAGAAAGGACTTCAGGGAAATAACAAGAAGCTATATTGAGAAAGAAACACACACGCGCAGCATCAGGGAATGAAGGGATCCACTGACAAAAACCAAAGGGAATATAACTGCACAGCCAGAGGGAAAACACTAAGAACAAAGACTGGTCAAACAACACACAAAATAAGGAAATACTCAGACATCGGCGAACACCACAGAATCAGTCCGGCTTCCACGTGAAGACATTTTGCTTGAACACTAACACACAGGTGCAGAGGTTTAATAATACCTAGGTTCAGAGCAAATTGGCAGGAACCCCAGCAACTCGGACAGGGGGTAAAACCCGGCGCCAGATCAATGTTCACGGAACCATGACACCCTCTGCTACAGTGGCAGATAAGAATTGTAGTTTTTTTTTCACAGATCTCTGTGAATGAATGATGTGCTGTGTGTGCAGAGCGACAAACGGCCATGCCAATTCAAACTTAACAGGAGAAAAGTCCAAGGATTCTGTAAAGGAAGGTGGGTTGGGATGTAGGGGCTGTGCATGCTGACTATGTTTTATGTTACACCTTAAAAATTGGTGTAACATGAAACAAGGTCTGAAAGGTAAAGTAAACTTTCAGTGCAAACTTGAACTGTTCTACTTGCCCAATCCAGTGTTGTTGGTACACAGTAGACACCCCCATGAGCACCGTTGTATGCACTTCTGGTTCCATGGGTAAGAAGCCTGACTTTGTCCTTTACCATCTCCTAAGCCTCTATGCCCAGCACAGTAGTTGGTCAGAGGTAAAGTTTATGCCTCATACATTGCTTCTGTTAACCTCATGTTTTTGTGAGTTTAGGCGTTTTTTTTTCTGCCCTTGAACTCCTGTTATCCTAGATGTCCATGCACACATGGACATTTTTAGCGGTTTAGTAGCAGGGGAGTTTAGAGGGTGCGATCTGAAAACCCTAAAATTACGTTCAGGAGAGGGAATTTTGACCACAAAAAACACTGAACACTGTTAAACATGCCTAAATGCTAGGCGCGTTTAGCACTTTAGTGTTTATTTCAATGGCCGGAATAAATTTAAATTCTGGCCAATTAAATAAACACCCAAATACTACTAAACTCGCTTAACATGGTTTGAAATAAATGCAGGTTAGCTGAGTTTTTATAACTCTGATTTTCTACTCTCTCAGAATAAACCAAGCTTACAAGAAACCAGTGTGCATGAGGCCTTAGGGGCAAGGCCAGGTGCAGGTCCCCAAAATTGTATGTCAAGCCAAAAACTTTTGTTCTAGCTTTTGATGGAGTGGGGAAATGTTAACGCCTATCAGATTATTACCACTATCCAGGACTCAGATTTACGTTTACTTCCAGTTCTGCTGACATTTTACTAGTCAGGAAGGAAGGGTAACTCCACAACAACACCACAGACAGAAATAAGATGCTTTTCCTTGGTAGAGTAGTGGCAAGGCTAGAACCCACTGTCAGATTTTTTCTCTGTTGCAGATTTTCTTTTGATCCCTGTGTGGTAAAACCTCAGTAGGACCAGAAGTGAGGGTAATTCTCTCCAACAGAGCCCCGAATACAGTAAAAACCCAAGAAGAGTTTTCAATTCTTCCCCTTTTTATTCAAGATTAGAAGGAAAAAAAATTTGGCATGACGAACGCCTTTAACTGCTGTCCTCCTCTGTTTCCCATATTCCATGGGTGTGATTTAGGCCCTGATTAGGCTGGCATTAAAAGGAGTTTGAGGCATATTTTTAACGCACCTCAAACTCCTTATAAAGCAGTCTGCAATTGATAATGTGAACAGCACACAGCGCTGTTCACATTATCAAAACACGAAGCATTGGCATCGTGTCGCGTTGCTGCGCTTCAAGAAGAAAGCTTTATCTGGAGTTTGGAAGGAGCTAAAGTATCTCAACTTCTTCCATTCAAGTCTATGGTAAGGCATCATAAAAATGCTTGCATTTGCAGTGCATTAGGCCTTGTTCACAACAACTCAGAAAAATACCTAGGCATCTGGTGCTTTTTTAAAACACGTGAAACGCACACAGGGCATTTAGGAAATATTTTGTAACTCGCCCTTAACAAGTGTCAGATCCAAGCAACAACTCGCATTAACGCTATAGGCTCGTTTGTTAAATGTCAGTATTAAGCGTGAACAAGGTCTTATTCCCATTTCCCCCTTCTGACAGTTCTGGTGGCTTATGCTTAGTTATTCACTGCTCAGGTACCCAGGGCTGTCATGTGCTGGGTGGTAGAGGGAAAGGTCTTCATCCCTGTGTAAGCTCCAGGTTACTGCCCATTTAAAGGGGCTGTAAACCCTTGTTTTTTTTAAATAAAAATAACAAACATGCCTATACTTGCCTGCTCTCCAGACCCCTCCTCTTCATTGGATGCCCCCAAGGAAAACTGAGGAAAGCTGATTTCCCTGGGGGGCACACGTGCGGGCTCGCTCCCAGGTCCCGCTGCTGGAGATAGAGACAGCTTGTGCACATCGCTGGATCCGGCTCAGGTAAGAAAAAAGGGGGGGGGGGGGGTCCTGGGGGGAGCTGCAGCACAGAAGGTTTTTCACCTTAATGCATAGAATGCATTAAGGTGAAAAACCTTGAGGCTTTACAACCACTTTAGGATTATTTTTTGTAAAAAAAAAAAAAAAAATACTTGCAAACACACTGTCTGCCTTTAACTTAAACCTTAGGCCCCTTTCACACTTGTACGACACAACAGTCGTACCACTGTGGATCCGACTGTGCCCTGCGACTTTAAGTCCAACATGCATCTGACTTCAATGAACAGGGATCCAACCTTGATCCCAGACAATACCAGGCACTGTCTGGTATGAATTTTTAGGGGAAACTCCACGCACAATGTAAAAAAAAAAAAAAAAAGACATGGGTTCCCCCTCCAAGAGCATACCAGGCCCTTCGGTCTGGTATGGATTTTAAGGGGAACCCCCACGCTGAAATAACTGCGTGGGGGTCCCCCCAAAATCCATACCAGACCCTTATCCGAGCACACAGCCTGGCAGGTCAGGAAAGGGGGTGAGGAAGAGTGAGCGCCCCCTTCTCCTGAACCGTACCAGGCCGCATGCCCTTAACATGGGGGGGTGGGTGCTTTGGGGCAGGGGAGCCCTGTGCCCCCCACCCCAAAGCACCCTGTCCCCATTTTGATGAGGACAAGGGCCTCTTCCCGACAACCTTGACTGTTGGTTCTCGGGGTCTGCGGGCGGGGAGCTTAACGGAATCTGGAATCCCCCTTTAACATGGGGGGGCCCCCCACTCTTTATGAATATCTGGTACATTGTACCCACACCTATTCACCTAAAAAAAAGTGTCAAAAATAAAACACAGTACACAGGTTTTTAAAGTAATTTATTTAGTTTCTCCCCTCTCCGGGTCTTCTCCGCTTTCCGCTGATGTCTTCCAGCCCTCTCCGGTTCTTCTCCCTCTGTCCGCTGTCTTCTGCCTCTGCCGTGTCTTCTCCGCTGTCTTCTCCCTCTGTTCTTCTTTCGATGTTGACTGAACGCCTTCTCCCGCTCTAATGCTGGGTGCGCGGTGTGCCACTACTTATATTGACATGGGGCAGGGTCACCGAGTGACGTCATCCGAAGGCATAATGGGCGGTGACGTCATAAGGGGCGGACCTTCGATGACCCCGCCCCATGCCAATATAAGTAGTGGCACACCCAGCATTAGAGCGGGAGAGAGCGATGAGTCAACATTGGAAGAAGTACAGAGGGAGAAGACCCGGCAAAAGAGCAAGAAGATATCGGAGAAGACCCGGCAGAAGACAGCAGACAGAGAGAGAAGAACCGGAGAAGAAATCGGAAACGACGCTGGAGCTGAATAAATTACTTTAAAAACCTGTGTACTGTGTTTTACTTTTGACACTTTTTTAGGTGAATAGGTAGGGGTCCAATCTACCCGATAATTATTCACATAGTGTGGGGGGCCGAAATATGGGTGCCCCCTTGTTTAAAGGGGGGCTTCCAGATTCCGATAAGCTCCCCGCCCGCAAACCCCCACAACCAACAGCCAGGGTTGTCGGGAAGAGACTCTTGTCCTTATCAACATGGGGACAGGGTGCTTTTGGGGTGGCGTTCCCCTTCAAGATCATCAGATCATCAGTTAAGACGGCGATCCGACTTTGATCCGACTTCAGTGATTTTTAACGGGCTGAAGTAGGATCAAAGTCGGACCAAAGTAGTGCAGGTGAAAGGCGCGTGATCAAACGCTTGGATCAAGATAATACAATTTATTCATATACAGAATAGATAAATGCATATAAAAAAAGTTCCTACGTATTCATAAAAGCTGGGTTACAAAATATACACATTAGAAATTAAAAGTTTAAAAGCTGAACATGCCCATGCAAGGGCAAGTACTCAAAGGTGGGCTGACGCGTTTTGAGGGGTTCCCTCTTCATCAGAGACTTGAAAAAAAGGAGAAAAGTCTGTACAATACAGTAGACCAAAATAATAGGATTTTTAAAACGGCTTACCTGTAAAATCCTTTTCTTTGAAGTACATCACGGGACACAGAGCCATAGAAGTTACTATGTGGGTTATAGGTGATGGACACTGGCACACCCTAAGACAAAAAGTCCACTCCCTATATAACCCCTCCCACTACTGGGAGTACCTCAGTTTTTGTAGCAAAACAATACACGTGTATACCAGAAAGAAGGAAGGGACCTCTGTGTCCCGTGATTTTACAGGTAAGCTGTTTTAATAATCCTATTTTCTTATTGTACATCACGGGACACAGAGCCATAGTAGTTACTATGTGGGATGTCCCATAGCAATGCCAACTGAAGGGAGAGAGACGCAACAAAAGTAGGGCACCATGAGACTAGAGGACTTATACTGCTGCCTGCAGTACACTGCGCCCAAAGGCGATATCCTCATGACCTTTTACATCTACCTGATAGAATCTGGTAAATGTATGGACTGAAGACCAAGTTGCGGCCTTGCAGATTTGAGCCATGGAGGCTTGGTGATGCACTGCCCAGGAAGTACTAACAGCCCTGGTGGAGTGTGCTTTATGATGAAAAGGTGGAATTTTCCTCTTTAAAACATAACCTTGAACAATCACTTGACAAATCCATTTAGAAATAGTAGATTTCGATGCTGCCTGTCCTCTTAGGACCTTCTGGCAACACAAACAAAACATCTGTTTTACGAACCTGAGCAGTCGCGTTCAAGTAGACCTTGACCGCTTTCACCACATCAAGGGAATGTAGTGACCTGTCTTCCGCAGAATGAGGTTCTGGAAAAAATGAAGGCAGACCAATATCCTGGTTTAAATGAAAACCTGATGCTACAACCCCTGGCAAAAATTATGGAATCAGTTCCTTCAGTTGTTTATTGTTGTAGAAGAAAAGCAGATCACAGACATGGCCAAAAACTAAAGGCATTTCAAATGGCAACTTTCTGGCTTTAAGAAACACTAAAAGAAATCAAGAAAAATTGTGGTGGCCAGTAACAGTTAGATTTATAGAACAAGCACAGGGAATAAATTATGGAATCGCTCAATTCTGAGGAAAAAATTATGGAATCACCCTGTAAATTTTCATTACAAACACTAACACAGGGCTCGACAAAACCCGGGCGCCAGGTCGCATTTGCGACTAGAATTAGCGACCTGGCGCCTGGGGCAGAACAGCTGGGGGTATCCTGTCTCTGTGCGGACATAGACCCCCCCCCCCCCCCCCCGTGCGATCGCGTCGGGCCGCGCCGGCCGGTAATTGAGGCCCCCGGCTTTGCGGCCTTCTTCGGTAGTTCTGGAGTCCTTCTGAAATCTGGCGCCATCTTGTGGTGGCCATTGGTATTGCAACCAGCAATGCTAATGCAATGCTAATGCGAAATACCTGCCTGTTTTCACTGCCCATCTCCTTCCCAAAGTGGAGAAGAGAAGGAAGTGAATGTGGGGATAGCCTTTTTTTTTTTTTCGTAATAGATTTTATTTATTTATATTTATATAAAAACTGTTTATTTTTTTCCTAATTAAAATTAATTTATTTGTTATCTCCCTGCTTGGCCCCTTTCACACGGGCTGTCTGATCAGGTTCGCCTGTCTGTTTTTCAGGCGGACCTGATCGGACCCTTAGAGCCCTTTCACACCGAGCCGCGGGGGGCGTTGGCGGTAAAGCGGCGCTAATTTTAGCGCCGCTTTACCGTAGTTTTAGTGACGCTATTCGGGCCTCTAGCGGGGCGGTCTTTTTCTGTGTAAATTTAAGATTAGTTATTTTTTATATTGAAAATAAAGCTTTGTCGGTCGTTTAAAAAAAACCTGGCTCCTAACTTTTTTAGCTGGCTCCTAGATTCCAAGCAAATTTGTCAAGCCCTGCACTAACACCTGCATCAGATTAAATCTGCTTGTTAGTATGTAGGTAAAAAGAAGTGATCACACCTTGGAGAGCTGTTGCAACAAGTGGACTGACATGAAGCATGGCTCCAACACCAGAGATGTCAATTGGAAAAAAAGGAGAGGATTATCAAACTCCTTAAAGAGTGTAAATCATCACTCAGTGTTGCACAAGATGTTGGTTGTTCAGTCGTCTGTGTCTAAAACATGGACCAAATACAAACAACATGGGAAGGTGGTTAAAGGCAAGCATACTGATAGACCAAGGAAGACATCAAAGCGTCAAGACAGAAAACTTAAAGCAATATGCCTTGAAAACAGAAAATGTGCAACAAAACAAATGAGGAACAAATGGGAGGAAACTGGAGTCAACATCTGTGACCGAACTGTAAGAAACCGCCTAAAAAAAATGGGATTTAAATACAGAAAAGCTAAAAGAAAGCCATCTCTAACACCTAAACACAAAAAACAATGGGCTAAGGAAAGGCAATCGTGGACTGTGGATGATTGGATTTCTTGCCTTTAACCACCTTCCCATGTTGTTTGTATTTGGTCCATGTTTTAGACACAGCCGACTGTGAACAACCAACATCTTGTGCAACACTGCGTGATGATTTACCCTCTTTAAGGAGTTTGATAATCCTCTCCTTTTTTCAATTGACATCTCTGGTGTTGGAGCCATGCTTCACGTCAGTCCACTTGTTGCAACAGCTCTCCAAGGTGTGATCACTCCTTTTTACCTACATACTAACAAGCAGATTTAATCTGATGCAGGTGTTAGTGTTTGTAATGAAAATTTGCAGGGTGATTCCATAATTTTTTCCTCAGAATTGAGTGATTCCATAATTTATTCCCTGTGCTTGTTCTATAAATCTAACTGTTACTGGCCACCACAATTATTTTTCTTGATTTCTTTTAGTGTTTCTTAAAGCCAGAAAGTTGCCATTTGAAATGCCTTTAGTTTTTGGCCATGTCTGTGATCTGCTTTTTTTCTACAACAATAAACAACTGAAGGAACATCCTCAGGGACTGGTGATTCCATAATTTTTGCCAGGGGTTGTACCTTCGGTAGGTAATTTGGATGAGGACGTAATACAACCTTATCCTTGTGAATAATCAAATATGGCTCTTTACAAGAAAGAGTAGCCAACGCTAATACCCTTCTTGCAGAAGATATGGCAACCAGAAAAACTAATTTCCTTGTCAAAAGGACCAAGCGAATATGTCGTATTGGCCGACAAGACTAAATTCAAGTCCCAAGGTTTCAGGGGTGACCTAACCGGAGGATTAAATCTGCGTTACCCCCTGAATAAAGCTACAAACCAGAGAGTGCGAAGCAAGTGGTCGTTGAAAAAATATTGATAAGGCCCACACCTGGCCTTTGATGGTACTCAAGGCCAGCTTCATTTCTAGATATTCAGATATATTATTCCCGCGCTATCATAAATGGAAACGGCTAAAAATTGGAGAAGCTGCAAACACTGTTAAAGGTAAACACCTAACCTTGTGAATAAATATGAAGAGTGAATAGTGCTGCGCTAATCCTAAATGATATATATATATAAAATTAAAAAAATTAAATAAATATAGGTGATGGTCTGCTTGTGAAACTCTGATGTGTGATGGTAAAGGGTTCAGATATGCGTGGGTGGTAATAGTTGCAGGATGGGATAACTAAAAATGGTGGACTTAAATAAATAAATAAATAAATATTGACCCCCTGGGGTCTGGACCAGAGTCTCAATCCGACATAGGGGGCAACAATAAAGTTAGGTGTAATCAATAAGGCATACAAATAACAATGCTGAATAATAGATCAACTAAAGGTGCTAATAGTATATAAAGTGCATATCTAGTGGGAATAAATGCATCCACAGTGGGGGGTACACAATGTTAAATAGGTGCAAATATACAGTGCAGCGTGAGATGCCAATTAAGGCAGTGGTGTAATAGTGAACTGCTAATTCATACAGTGCATATTGTGCAAGAAATGAATAAATAAATAAAGGAAAATGGATAAATAAATAAAAGAAAATGGATATTCAAGTGTCTCAAGTCCTTGTAAGATACTCAGCAGGGAAAAATACTTTTAAACCCAAAAAACACAAAAGTCCATAAAAGTCAACAAAATGTGACGGCAACGTCCTGGCATGCACACGTTGCAATTAAAGTGCTCAAGTGCCTCACATCCAGTGCTTCTTCGTGTAACACCACTCAAGTTAGGTAGTGGCCCCTTACCTTTAGGTAATAGGGCAACAGCATGTAGCCAACAGGACCTCTTTGAAAAACGCCTATGGGCTCCAGCGCGTCCCTCTCCAACCTACGTCCTGGGATGGGGTTCCCTCAGGTATAGTGCCGGGGGGGGGGTTCAAACGGTGATAGGCAAAGAAGAAAGGCCAATAGTGTAATCTCGTTTTTTATGGATACAACCGCTTTTTATTAAAAATGTATAATTACTCACATTTAAAATCACATAACAGCAAATGTCATCCGACGAGCGGCGAGCTCGTAAGCCTCTGTAGTGAATGCAGCCTGTCTCGTCCCTACGCGTGACGTCACACCACACGTGACTTCATCCCCTGATGAAGTCACGTGTGGTGTGACGTCACGCGTAGGGACGAGACAGGCTGCATTCACTACAGAGGCTTACGAGCTCGCCGCTCGTCGGATGACATTTGCTGTTATGTGATTTTAAATGTGAGTAATTATACATTTTTAATAAAAAGCGGTTGTATCCATAAAAAACGAGATTACACTATTGGCCTTTCTTCTTTGCCTATCACCGTTTGAACCCCCCCCCCGGCACTATACCTGAGGGAACCCCATCCCAGGACGTAGGTTGGAGAGGGACGCGCTGGAGCCCATAGGCGTTTTTCAAAGAGGTCCTGTTGGCTACATGCTGTTGCCCTATTACCTAAAGGTAAGGGGCCACTACCTAACTTGAGTGGTGTTACACGAAGAAGCACTGGATGTGAGGCACTTGAGCACTTTAGTTGCAACGTGTGCATGCCAGGACGTTGCCGTCACATTTTGTTGACTTTTATGGACTTTTGTGTTTTTTGGGTTTAAAAGTATTTTTCCCTGCTGAGTATCTTACAAGGACTTGAGACACTTGAATATCCATTTTCTTTTATTTATTTATCCATTTTCCTTTATTTATTTATTCATTTCTTGCACAATATGCACTGTATGAATTAGCAGTTCACTATTACACCACTGCCTTAATTGGCATCTCACGCTGCACTGTATATTTGCACCTATTTAACATTGTGTACCCCCCACTGTGGATGCATTTATTCCCACTAGATATGCACTTTATATACTATTAGCACCTTTAGTTGATCTATTATTCAGCATTGTTATTTGTATGCCTTATTGATTACACCTAACTTTATTGTTGCCCCCTATGTCGGATTGAGACTCTGGTCCAGACCCCAGGGGGTCAATATTTATTTATTTATTTATTTAAGTCCACCATTTTTAGTTATCCCATCCTGCAACTATTACCACCCACGCATATCTGAACCCTTTACCATCACACATCAGAGTTTCACAAGCAGACCATCACCTATATTTATTTAATTTTTTTAATTTTATATATATATATCATTTAGGATTAGCGCAGCACTATTCACTCTTCAGCTTCATTTCTAATCCCATCTGTAGAAATTCAAGGATCCTATGACATATTTCTTGGGGTGCTAACCCCTGGATTCACTCCAGGAGACATATGCCTTCCAGACTCTATAATATATGACTCTGGAGGCCGGCTTCCTAGCATTAACCAAAGTAGATATTGCTGAACCTGACAGCCCACGCTCCTTCAGAATGTGGGTCTCAATGGCCAAACCATTAACTTTAGCATTTGTAAGGTAGGATGGAATACCGTACCTTGCGAGAGAAGGTCTGGCTATGGTGGTAGGGTCCATGGGTCCCCTACCGCCATCTTTATAATCTCTGCATACCAAGATCTCCTGGGCCTCAAAAATCACCGCCTTCCCTTCCTGCTTGATCCTGCGAAGAAGTTGTGGAAGCAACAGAACAGGAGGGAACGTATAAATCAGTGAAAACTAATCCCACGGGAAAACCAAGGCATCTGTTCCGCATGCCAGCGGATCCTTTGTCCTTGACACAATGTTGTTGATCTTTTTGTTGAACCTGTACGCAAACAGATCCACGTCGGGAATTCCCCATCTTTGATATATTGATAGAAAGATGTTGGGGTGAAGAGACCATTCTCCCGGGAACAACTGCTGGCGACTCAAGAAGTCCGCCTGCCAATTCTCTATTCCTGGAATGAAGACTGCCGATAGGCAAGGTATGTTTTCTGCCCAAGTTAGGATATGATTCACCTCTCTCTTGGCCGCACGACTTCTCGTGCCCCCTTGATGATTGATATAGGCCACTGTAGTGGCATTGTCGGATTGGATTCTGACAGGACAATTCCGTAATCTGAGCGTCCAGGCCTTCAGGGCCAGGCGTGCGGCCCGAATCTCCAGAATATTGATGGATAAGATCATTTCTGATTTGGACCATCTTCCTTGGACAAATGCTTCTTCTTGGTTTTAGGGTAGATTACTCTAGGTTGAGAATCCAACCTAGGTATTCCAGGTAGCTGACAGTAGTGACCAAGCTCTGGTTTAAGCGGGCTACTAATTGATCTATCAAGAGTAGATCAACTAAGTAAGCTAGAATCGTTATACCCAGAGCCCTTAATCTGGCTAAAGGGGGAGCCAAGACCTTTGTAAACACTTGAGGTGCAATAGATAGACCGAAAGGCAGAGCTACAAACTGAAAATGAAGATTTTCTATCTCGAAGCGTAGATATTTCTGGTGAGCGGGAAAAATAGGTACATGGAGGTAAGCATCCTTGATGTCGATTGACGCTAGCAGTTCTCCACCTTGTAGAATGGAGACCACTGATCGGATTGACTCCATGCAAAAAGAGCGGATATTCAAAAACCGGTTTGGATCTTTGAGATCTAAAATGGGTCTGACCTTCCCGTTTGGTTTTGGTGCCGTGAAAAGGTTTGAATAAAACCCTAACCCTCGCTCTTCCATGGGGACCACCGATATCCCCTTTTGAGACAAAAAATGAGCGGGGGCGCCCCTTATAAGGAGGTTTTAGTAACTTGTTTTGTGTTTTTCCTTCCCTGGGTCCTTTTTTTTTTTTTTTTTTTTTTTTTTTTTTTTTTTTTGGTCCCTGGGGTTGACCCTGAGGTTTACCTCTTGAACTTGACGGTGGAGGCTGTTGTGACTGCCTGGAGGCTGATGCTCCTGGCACTGGAGAAGAAGCTTGTTTAAAAGAAAAACGCTTAAACCTCTTCTTAACTGGTAAAAGGGAACTTTTTCCATCAGAAATTCTTTAGATGTATTTATCCAGATCGTCCCCAAACAACCGTTCACAGCGAAATGGAAAACTAGCCAAGAGCTTTTTGCATGGCGCTTCGGCTGACCTATTTTTCAACCATAGAAGTCTACGCACATGCACCAGCCCGAGCATAAGTCGTGAGGCCTGGAGAATAGAATCTCTCATAGCTTCTATTGTGAAACATAACACCCCTGGTATCCCGGCCAAATCTTGGGCCTGCTGATCAGGAATAATCTTGAGCACCTGTTTAAACTGGTCTCTTAAGGACTGACATACACCGATCGCTGCCAGGGCAGGCTGAACCACTGAACCTGCCAAAGAAATATTGTTTTTAAATAGGAATTCCAACTTCTTATCCATTGGATCCTTCAGCATTTGAGCATTGTCTACCGGACAAGTCAAGTTTTTATCCACAGAGGATGTAGCAGCGTCAATTACTGGAATCCCCCATTTCTTATTAAATTCTTCCTCCATAGGATAAAGTGTTGAAAACTTTTTGGGAGGAAAAAACTGTTTGGGTGTTCCCACTCAGAATACATAAGCTTGTTTAGCAATGAATGGATAGGAAAAGCATGAATAGCTTGGGGAGGCTTTAGCGAACCCAATCAAGAAGTGGGCTCATCGACTGACACCGCTACTGGCAGCATAAATGTGGGATGGACCAATTCAGTAAGGGATTGTACCATCAATCTTTCAGATTGTGAACCTGATCCTTCCGCATTTGACTCTTCAGAAGAGGAGACATCAGCTTCTTCCTGGTCCCCTGAGAAATTCATCATCTCTCGCCCCCTGTTCCTCAGTTTGAGGGTCCTGGGTAATGGAAGGGGACCTGTCGCGCTTAGTCCCACTCTGGGATGCGATTAATGCATCAATCTTTTGTTCCAAGCCTGAAAAGGTTGAGGAAAAAATCTCCTCAGTAATATATACAGGGACTGCAGTGTTAAGAGCAGCTGCAACAGCCGACAGCCCTGATGGCTCACTCTGACCAGCCATTTCACTCTGAGGAGGATGCCATCTTTTTTGAGATGGTTCTAGGCTTTTTTTGTTGCTGTAGAAGTCTTTCTATAGCCCTTTTTTGAGGTGTTTTTACCCCCCCTCCCGACCATAGCCCCGATGCACAAAGCAGAGGTACTACCAGAAGGAACGCATCCACTGCTTAAGCAATAGTCCAGCCCTGCCGCTGCTATTAATGCTCAGCCTGATGCAATAGTAAATGTGTCAATAGGAAAATGCCTGTGTCACCAAACCTCTTTCATGCCCCTCTATGCTCTTGTGTCCCTCCGTCAGCTTGCAGCAGTAAAAATGGAGCTTTAAAAAGCACATTCCCGCGCTGGAAATTGGAGGGCGCCAACGCCACGCTAAGCCCCGCCCCCTCAAGAGTTTTCCTGTGCAAGCTACGGGATCGTTCTGTGAGGGATGAATGGCGAGGAGGGAACCTGAAAGCTGCTACCGAGGACCCTCGGGGAACCCACAATCCTGGACCTGTAATAGCACCCCGCCAGTAAAACTTTATGGCCTTAATACCAAAAGTAATGGATCCCGGGGTCCAGCTCTCTAAAAAGAGAAACGTTTTTACAAGCAAAACCTTGTTTCTTCGAATACAAGGACCGGGCACCATTCAATTTGGCCTAAAAGACACTTTGAATGGATCTGGCTGCATAGCTAGCCCCAGCAAGGATTTCTCCAGTGGAGCTCAGCACAGCACATCTTCACTCGTGACCAACACCTTAGACACTGGCGAAAAAGCTGAGGTACTCCCAGTAGTGGGAGGGGTTATATATGGAGTGGACTTCTTGTCTTAGGGTGTGCCATTGTCCATCGCCTGAAGGTGGCCTATAACCCACATAGTAACTACTATGGCTCTGTGTCCCATGATTTACGATAAGAAAAAAGGAGTGGCTAGTCGGGAGGTGTATCGCATGGTAAGTGATCAGTTCTCCTTAGCTCCAGACCTGTCCACATCCCAGCGCTCTATGTGGTGTAGAGAGATGTATTTCTCTTTTTGTGTGGGTCTGTCAATAGTACCTGCATCCAAGATTGTGAGGGAACTGCAGCCTGCGTGCATAAATGAGAAAGCAGGTGGCAGTTGCTTCTGTGGGGATTCTGAGTGCCTCTTACCAGAGAGTTGCCTTGTGATATGAAAAAGTTTTTGGCTGTCTCCATCTACATGAGACAGCCAATGTACATGGATGCAGGTACTATTGACAGACCAACACAAAAAGAGAAATACATCTCTCTACACCACATAGAGCGCTGGGACAGGTCTAAAGCTAAGGAGAACTGATCACTTACCATGTTATACACCTCCCAACCAGCCACTCCTTTTATGTTGTTCTACCGTATTGTACAGACTTTTCTCCTTTTTTCAAGGCTCTGATGAAGAGGGAACCCCTCGAAACACATCAGCCCACCTTTGAGTACTTGCCCTTGCATGGGCATGTTCAATTTTTAAACTTTTAATTTCTAATGTGTATATTTTGTAACCCAGCTTTTATGAATACGTAGTAACTTTTTTATATGCATTTATCTATTCTGTATATGAATAAATTTGTATTTTCTTGACTCAAGCGTTTGATCACGCGCCTTCCACCTCTTTTCTTCCACTTGGCCTTCTTCGGACCACCCCTGGTCAGTTAAGGCAGCAGGACAGGAATGATCATCTTCTATTTTTCCTCTCTTGTAAGTACTACCACTCTATACCAACAACGCCTTCACGAGCCCAGGAGTAATTCTTTATTTGTCTACATTGTCAAAGTAGTGCAGGGTCTACTTTTGAAGTCGTACTAATATGAATGGTTGCCATTGGAAATTTTGGGCGACGACTTGTCATGCGACTTTGCAATCCCAAGTCGTAGGACAAGTCGTACAAGTGTGAAAGGGGCCTTAAGTGTACTTGTCATCTTTTGACTTTACTTTTACAATCTGGTACAGGGCTTTTTTTTTTTTTTTTGTTCAGCGTCTTTTATGGATTTTAAATAAAGATGCTCTTCTATCCCATAATGTCTGATTTATCCGGCGGTCTCAAAAACGAAAACTGTGAATACTTTGTGTTCCTCGTTTTGCATTAAATGATTAAATGAATACTTTATTTTTTATTAATGAAATTTTATGTTGCGACATTAGACTGACAGGCATGGCATTAAGAGTTCCTTCCAGTTCAACAGAGCAACAGAAATGCAGCAATGTTCCAGCAGTTTTAATGAATGAAGACGAGCACCTTAGCCCCCCACGATCTACAGATTCCAGTATTCACAAAGAGAAGCCAGATGGACAGCATGAAATTGAGATGTACACTTCTCTTTCAACAGCCGAAGGTAAATCCATGCTTGAAAGAAATCTTAGTCAGCTAATAAAGTACACCTGTCATTTTAACTTTTTATGCAAATTAAAACTACATTGAACAGCGCTTGTGAAAAAAAAAGCAGGAAACATTCATCTGAGATATATACAGTGTGTGTGTATCACCAAACCAAAATTAATGAATTAATCATTAAGTGTTTCCTTTAAAACTACACTCCCCATACATTTCAGGTGACCGTTTAACAATATTGTTTTTGCACATTGAGTATTAGCAGTGCAGTGTCTTTGCAACACATTTATTGCTACAACCTTTCTGTAAAACCCCAAATCTACAGTCATATTTAGAGGCCCTGTAAAACTCTTAAAAGGGTCGTAAACCTTCTATAGTGCAGCACCAAACAACCCTACCCCCCCTCCAGAAGACTCCCCCCTCCTTTATTCACCTGACCCCGTCTTTTCAGCACCGAGAACGAGCAGACCAGCTCCAGCCGGTGTCTCGGGTCCTGATTGGATAGAGTGATAGCAGCGAAGCCATTGGCTCCCGCTGCTGTCAATCAAATCCAATTATGTGGCGGGCGGGGCCAAGTCCTGCTGTCTGTGTCAATAGATGCAGCAGCATGAGAGCGCCCGCACGAGAGACATGAGGGAGAGCGGCTCCCCAACGGGGCACTCGAGAAGAGGAGGAGCCAGGAGCGCGGCTGTGGGACCCCAGAAGAGGAGGATTGGGCCACTCTGTGCACAACCAATTGCACAGAGGAGGTAAGTATGACATGTTTGTTATTTAAAAAAAAAAATGAAGGTTTAGTTATCCTTTAAGAAAGTGTGGATCACGAAAATGGAGGTTGTTAGTACAGTATGTGACTGCGTATCTATTTCTGCAACTTCATTTAGGATTTAGCCCTTTTGTAACCAGGCCATATTAAATAAGGTCAGTATGTGCTGGGTTAATGTAACTAATTTGCCTACCTTAATAATTTTTACGTTTTGTTTTCTATTAGTACATGTAAGGCTTTTATGTGTTATTTGTAAATAAAGCCATGTGAACCCGGATAAACCATATCGATCACATGCTCAAGAATCATGCTGTTTTGTTGCTGATCACAGATCTAGTTCTTCCATAGGACATTTAACCACTTCAGCCCCGGAAGGATTTACCCCCTGACCAGAGCACTTTTTACAATTCGGCACTGCGTCGCTTTAACTGCTAATTGCGCGGTCATGCAATGGTGTACCCAAACGGAATTTGCGTCCTTTTCTTCCCACAAATAGAGCTTTCTTTTGATGGTATTTGATCACCTCTGCCATTTTTATTTTTTGCGCTATACACGGAAAAAGACCGAAAATTTTGAAAAAAAATGATATTTTCTACTTTTTGTTCTAAAAAAAATCCAATAAACTCAATTTTAGTCATACATTTAGGCCAAAATGTATTCGGCCACATGTCTTTGGTAAAAAAAATGTCAATAAGCGTATATTTATTGGTTTGCGCAAAAGTTATAGCGTCTACAAACTAGGGTACATTTTCTGGAATTTACACAGCCTTTAATTTATGACTGCCTATGTCGTTTCTTGAGGTGCTAAAATGGCAGGGCAGTACAAAACCCCCACAAATGACCCCATTTTGGAAAGTAGACACCCCAAGGAATTTGCTGAGAGGCATGTTGAGCCCATTGAATATTCATTTTTTTTGTCCCAAGTGATTGAATAATGACAAAAAAAAAAAAAAAAATTACAAAAAGTTGTCACTAAATGATATATTGCTCACACAGGCCATGGGCATATGTGGAATTGCACCCCAAAATACATTTAGCTGCTTCTCCTGAGTACGGGGATACCACATGTGTGGGACTTTTTGGGAGCCTAGCCGCGTACGGGGCCCCGAAAACCAATCACTGCCTTCAGGATTTCTAAGGGCGTACATTTTTGATTTTACTCCTCACTACCTATCACAGTTTTGAAGGCCATAAAATGCCCAGATGACATAAAACCCCCCCAAATGACCCCATTTTGGAAAGTAGACACCCCAAGCTATTTGCTTTGAGGCATGTTGAGTCCATGGAATGTTTTATATTTTGACACAAGTTGCGGGAAAGTGACAAATTTTTTTTTTTTTTTTTTTTTTTTTTGCACAAAGTTGTCACTAAATGATATATTGCTCACACAGGCCATGGGCATATGTGGAATTGCACCCCAAAATACATTTAGCTGCTTCTCCTGAGTATGGGGATACCACATGTGTGGGACTTTTTGGGAGCCTAGCCGCGTACGGGACCCCGAAAACCAATCACTGCCTTCAGGAATTCTAAGGGCGTACATTTTTGATTTTACTCCTCACTGCCTATCACAGTTTCGGAGGCCATGGAATGCCCAGGTGGCACAACCCCCCCCCCAAATGACCCCATTTTGGAAAGTAGACACCCCAAGCTATTTGCTGAGAGGCATGGTGAGTATTTTGCAGCTCTCATTTGTTTTTGAAAATAAAGAAAGACGAGAAAAAAAAATTTTTTTTTTCTTTTTTCAATTTTCAAAACTTTGTGACAAAAAGTGAGGTCTGCAAAATACTCACTATACCTCTCATCAAATAGCTTGGGGTGTCTACTTTCCAAAATGGGGTCATTTGGGGGTTTTTTTTTGCCACCTGGGCATTCCATGGCCTCCGAAACTGTGATAGGCAGTGAAGAGTGAAATCAAAAATTTACGGCCTTAGAAAGCCTGAAGGCGGTGCTTGGTTTTCGGGGTCCCGTACGCGGCTAGGCTCCCAAAAAGTCTCACACATGTGCTATCCCCGTACTCAGGAGAAGCAACAGAATGTATTTTGGGGTGTAATTTCACATATTCCCATGGCATGTTTGAGCAATATATCATTTAGTGACAACTTTGCGCAAAAAAAAATAAAAAAAATAAAAAATTGTCTCTTTCCCGCAACTTGTCACAATATAAATTATTCCATGGACTCAACATGACTCTCAGCAAATAGCTTGGGGTGTCTACTTTCCAAAATGGGGTCATTTGGGGGGGTTTTGAACTGTCCTGGCATTTTATGCACAACATCTAGAAGCTTATGTCACACATCACCCACTCTTCTAACCACTTGAAGACAAAGCCCTTTCTGACACTTATTGTTTACATAAAAAAATAATTTTTTTTTGCAAGAAAATTACTTTGAACCCCCAAACATTATATATTTTTTTTAAAGCAAATGCCCTACAGATTAAAATGGTGGGTGTTTCATTTTTTTTTTTTCACACAGTATTTGCGCAGCGATTTTTCAAACGCATTTTTTGGGGGAAAAACACACTTTTTTACATTTTAATGCACTAAAACACACTATATTGCCCAAATGTTTGATGAAATAAAAAAGATGATCTTAGGCCGAGTACATGGATACCAAACATGACATGCTTTAAAATTGCGCACAAACGTGCAGTGGCGACAAACTAAATACATTTTTAAAAGCCTTTAAAAGCCTTTACAGGTTACCACTTTAGATTTACAGAGGAGGTCTACTGCTAAACTTACTGCCCTCGATCTGACCTTCGCGGCGATACCTCACATGCATGGTGCAATTGCTGTTTACATTTGACGCCAGACCGACGCTTGCGTTCGCCTTCGCGCGAGAGCAGGGGGGACAGGGGTGCTTTTTTTTTTTTTTTTTTTTTTTTTTTCTTTATTATTATTATTTTTTTATCTTATTTTTAAACTGTTCCTTTCATTTTTTTTTTAAATCATTTTTATTGTTATCTCAGGGAATGTAAATATCCCCTATCATAGCAATAGGTAGTGACAGGTACTCTTTTTTGCAAAAATTGGGGTCTATTAGACCCTAGATTTCTCCTCTGCCCTCAAAGCATCTGACCACACCAAGATCGGTGTGATAAAATGCTTTCCCAATTTCCCAATGGCGCTGTTTACATCCGGCGAAATCTAAGTCATAAAATGCTCGTAGCTTCCGGTTTCTTAGGCCATAGAGATGTTTGGAGCCACTCTGGTCTCTGATCAGCTCTATGGTCAGCTGGCTGAATCACCGGCTGCATTTTCAGGTTCCCTGTTGAGACAGGAGAGCCAGAGAAAAACACGGAAGACGGTGGGGGGGGGGGGGCATTCCCTCCCACTGCTTGTAAAAGCAGTCTAGAGGCTAATTAGCCGCTAGGATTGCTTTTACATGAAAGCCGACCGCTGGCTGAAAAGAATGATACCAAGATGATACCTAAACCTGCAGGCATCATTCTGGTATAACCATTCAAAGTCGTGAATGGCGTACCTGAAGACAAAAAAATGGTTAACAATAAAGCACAGTAAACGGTAAAGTATAAAAAATTGCATACCTGAAAAACAAACATGATAAAACATAATAACAATAAAACATTGCAGAATAGAATACAGTAAAAAAAGAGCAGAACAATAGAGAGAGAGAATAGAGAGAGAAAGAACAATAAAACGACAACTATTTTTTTTTTTTTTTTTATATTTTTGTATGTGTTTTTTTTTTTTTTTTTTTTTTTTGTAACTAACTTTTATAACTGTACCCGGTTCCAGGTTCGGGTCTCTCAAAATGCGATGGCATCTTGGGAGACCCTGTGAAAGTGTGCCTAGTCTGTGGAATGCTGTACCCTACGCTAATAGTCAACTAGTGAATGGTAGCGTTCAAAACATTCACCAATGCAAAGACCAGGATTGTCAGGACAGGAGGGACAATAATAGCGGGTGTCACGCCTATATCCGCGCTTGCTGCAGACACGACATCTTTTTTGGGGGGGTTCGTTGGGTAGGGGTACTCGGGAGGACATAAAGAAAATGCCTCTCATGCAGCCGACTGCATTTGGTTGGGGATGTGAATGGGGGAAGTACGGGCGCTGCAGAAGCGGTGGGTTCCCAATTAGGATTGGCGAATGCAGCAGGAAGGGCACTATGGGCACGACGGGCCTGTGTTTGTCTTTCTGGTGGCAGCGGGACACTACTTGTGCTTGCCACCTCACCAGCTTGAACTGCACTTATGGGACTCGCCACGTCACCAAGTGTTACTGCAGTGCTGGTTTGACTACGACCGGGGTGTACTAGGCCGCTGGCGCTTGCCAGTTCACCAAAACGCTACCAAAAAATCTGTTAGCGATCGCAGGGATCAGGCCTGACTCTGCAAACGCTGCAGTTATGCGTTTAGTGTTCTGTAAGTGACAGTGATCGATCGATACTGCACTTGGGTGGGCTGGGCTGGGCCGGGCGGAGGGGCAAAACGCAGGTGCTAGCAGGTATCTGGGCTGATCCCGCTAACACTGCGTTTGTGGGAACCCTAAACTGCTGGGGACGCTAGTATAGATCTGATCGGATCAGATATTGATCCGTTCAGATACTATACCACTAAGGGAGGCGTATGCTGCGTGCGTGGGTGTTAGCGGTACTGGCGCTAATCTGACGCTGCCTGGGGCTGGTGCTTGCCAGTTCACCAAAACGCTACCAAAAAAACTGTTAGCGATCGCAGGGATCAGGCGTGACTCTGCGAACGCTGCAGTTATGCGTTTAGTGTTTTGTAAGTGACAGTGATCGATTGATACTGCACTTGGGTGGGCTGAGCTGGGCCGGGCGGACGGGAAAAACGCAGGTGCTAGCAGGTATCTGGGCTGATCCCGCTAACACTGCGTGTTTGGGAACCCTAAACTGCTGGGGACACTAGTATAGATCTGATCGGATCAGATATTGATCCGTTCAGATACTATACCACTAAGGGAGGTGTACGGTGCGTGCGTGGGTGTTAGCGCTACTGGCGCTAACCTGACGCTGCCTGGGGCTGGTGCTTGCCAGTTCACCAAAACGCTACCAAAAAAACTGTTAGCGATCGCAGGGATCAGGCCTGACTATGCGTACGCTGCAGTTATGCGCTTAGTGTTTTGTAAGTGACAGTGATCGATCGATACTGCACTTGGGTGGGCTGGGCCGGGCGGAGGGGCAAAACGCAGGTGCTAGCAGGTATCTGGGCTGATCCCGCTAACACTGCGTTTTCGGGAACCCTAAACTGCTGGGGACGCTAGTATAGATCTGATTGGATCAGATATTGATGCGTTCAGATACTATACCACTAAGGGAGGTGTATGCTGCGTGCGTGGGTGTTAGCGGTACTGGCGCTAATCTGACGCTGCCTGGGGCGACGCATATCACCGCCGGGCGATCAGGGGGCTAAACCTTTATTCGGTAATAAACGGCGGGTGCCCTGACACTATAAAAAATAAACGAACTAACCAGCGTCACCCGTAACAGTTATACGGTGATCAGTGGTGAAAGGGTTAACTAGGGGGCAATCAAGGGGTTAAAACATTTATTAGGTAGTATATGGGGGTCCCTGTCGCTATAAAACGCTGACGGCGAACCTAAATATTTATGTCCCTAACTAGCGTCACCAGCGACACTAATACAGCGATCAGAAAAATGATCGCTTAGTGACACTGGTGACAGGGGGTGATCAAGGGGTTAAAACTTTATTAGGGGGGGTTAGGAGGGTACCCTAGACCTAAAGGGGGCCTAACAGTCACTGCCCTAACACACTAACTGTCACAAACTGACACCAATACAGTAATCAGAAAAAAAAAAAAAAAAAAAAAAAAAAAACCTGCTTTGTGTCAGTTTGTGACAGGGGGGGGGGGGGTGATTGGGGGGCGATCGGGGGGGGGATCGGGGTGTAATGTGTGCCTGGCATGTTCTACTGTGTGTGTGTAGTGTTGTGCACTTACATTCCAGTCTTCTCTCCTCGGCCCGGAACGGAAAATACCGAGCCGAGGAGAGATGACATCATTTCCTCTGCCTCTGTGTACAATACAGAGGCAGGGAAATGATCCCATTGGCTGGGAGCGATCGCGAGGGGGGGGCCACGAATGGATGGCCTCCCCCTCACCACCGATCGCCGGGGGACATTTGCCGACCGTCGCAGGCACCGGGGGGGGGGTCCGATCGGACCCCCCACCCGCGGGCAGGCAGGGACGTACAGGTAAGCCCTTTTGCCTGCCCGTGCCGCTTTGTCGACGTACATCGTCGTGTGGCGGTCGGCAAGTGGTTAATGTGTCCTCAGCACAATGTTAGCATGCTTAGAAAATTTAAATTGAAACTAAAGTCTTTAACAAAAAATTTCTAGATTGTAGACTTTGTGCAATGTACACTCTTGGTAGACATATAGGGAGTCCCTATTCCAAGCCTGTATAAGGACCCCTCGCTTCTGGAACTCCAGATTCGGACCAACGAGAGTCCAACCATGCTTCATATAAACGTATTCGCTTCATATATTCGGCAGAAAAGAAGGAAGCCGCACAGTAATGTCGTCGGATAACATCCAACTTTATTAAAGTAAGACAAAGCACACAGCATTCCCACATACAATTGCCCCATCTAAAGTTTCAGCTAATATTTGCTTCATCACAGAGTATACACTATTGATTTACTTGCGGCCAAATGGAGCTGAGTGGCAACTCAAGTATGTATAGGAGTTGCATCATAACAGACCATCAAAATCCTATATCTCTTGCTCTATAATCATGAGCTTTTAACTGGGTGGCCTGCCCACAGCTGTCACAGCCTGTGCTTCATTCTGTGTAAAATCCAAAAAGAAAGCTGATGTATGTGTTTGGTAAAGAGAGAACTTTCTATAGTGTATAATGGCAGTACATTGGTACTTGCACAGCCATGGAGGGGAAGACTGCCATCAAACTATTGGAGATCCTGCCACTCCCCCTTTCATCTCAGCAAATCCACCAAGCTTTCTGCTCTGAAGACAAGATGGAGTACAGACTGTGGTGGCTGTGGGCAGACTGTGCAGCTGAAAGCTCATATTACAGAGGGAAGGGTTTTCTGATTTGTATATTACAGGACACAGGGTTTGTTCTTATTCATGACTACTTTGGTTATGTTGCCACCCACAGGTGAATGAACTTTTTTCACTGATTGGGTAAGGAAGGGCTTTATTCGAGTTAAAGGCCCAGGCGGATGATACACTGCCCCCCATTGTGTAAGATCAGTGGTGTCATGCAATGTCAGCAATAGATCCTGCAGGCAGCAGTCACCAAGGCGTCTGGTAGCCAGTGCAGTGGCTGGCAGGGTGCTGTACAGGGTAGGGATCCCCTGCAGGTAAGGCATGTTCTTGAAGACTCTTTGAGCATGTCCACCATAATTGGCAAACATCAGGCTTTCAAAAAGCCCTGCGGCCTGGATTAGTAAGTGCCTCTGTGTGCTCCACTGCAGTGGCGGTGTTCATTATGGGTGGGCCCAGCTGCATGTTAGGTGCGCATTCAGCATTTTCTTTCTCGTACATCACGGGACACAGAGCCTCAGTAATTACTGAGGTGATTGGTCACTGGTCACACCCTAAACAGGAAGTTCAACCCCCTATATAACCCCTCCCCTTACTGGGGATACCTCAGTTTTTTCGCCAGTGTTTTAGGTGTTGGTCACGAATAAGATGTGCTGTGCTGTGCTGAGCTCCAAAGGAATATCCTACACTGGGGCAAGCCATGCAACCGGATCCATTCAAAGTGTCTTTTCCAGGCCGAATTGAATGGTACCTGGGCCTCGTGTCCGAAGAAATGAGGTTTTACCTGTAACGCTTCTCTTTTTAGAGAGCTGGACCCCGGGATCCAGTATTTGTTTTTTTCAGCCATATCCCTGGCGGGGTGCTTTACGGGGCCAGAGCTGCGGATCCTCCTATTCAAGGGGGCCCAAGTCTCTGAAGGTTTTTTCAAACGGAGCTCACCGTGAGGTGAAGATTGGGTCTGTATAACAGAACCCTGCAGCTGGATAAGGTAAGGGAGACTCCCCTAGAATTTTTGAATTCTAGTAGGTTTTCTCCTTTAAGTAAATGTATGCTATGCCTATTGTCACCACCGGGGGCTGCCAAGAGCACATACCTTTTCATGCTTGTTCTGTCTGTCTCATTGTCCATGCTGTGCGGTCCTCCAGCCAGGCTCCAGGTAGAATGGGTTAGGGGGTTCTCTCCTTAGGGATGCTTCCCCCAATGATTTAGGGGGGTCGGGGTGGCCTGAACAAACAGCGGTAGTATACCGCACCACCACCGCCGCTGCTACCGCGTTTTCGGCAGGTTCCCTATCCACCGGCCTTTCTCTCTCCTCCACCCCAGCCTCCCCTCCATGCTTGTCCCGAGGATCGGAGCCTCGGCTCGCGCGGGAAAGCACAAGTTTTTGAAAAAAACGAAGGGGGGGGCGGGAGGGGTGGTCGGAGGAGGGGGGGGCGGAGCATTAACGCGACGTCCGGCGTGATTAGACGCCCACATCGCTGGCTACACAGGCTATAAAGTGCACTCTTTCAGGTGCACACAGCCTATGGAGGGACACAGAGCTGACGGACGCATGTGAGGTGGGACGCAGGCATTCTCTCAGGCAGCATTTACGTAAAACACCAGACTGGTCATTGGTAGCAGCTGCAGTTGCTGAACTACATCGCTCAGCAGTCAGTGTTTTTTTGTGGTACCTCCAACTTTTGTTGCTTTGCACTATGGGTAGAAGAGGTACAAATACCCCGAAAAACAGAGGCTCTAGGGCACCTCCTTCTGCAGCACCTTTCCCCCCCCCCCCCTGAAGGACCTGGAATGGCTAGCCAGGGTGAGCCGTCTGGGTCAGGGGCTGCATCTGCTTCTGGCACTTCAGCCCCCGTATACATTACGCAGGAGGTTTTATCCTCAACCATTAATGGATTAGAGGAAAGACTAATCACGGGACACAGAGCCTCAGTAATTACTGATGGGTTATATAGGTATCACTAGGTGATTGGACACTGGTCACACCCTAAACAGGAAGTTCAACCCCCTATATAATCCCTCCACTTGCAGGGATACCTCAGTTTTTACGCCAGTGTTTTAGGTGTTGTACGTGTAAAGATGTCCTGTGCTGAGCTCCAAAGGGAATATCCTATATCCTATACTGGGTCAAGCTAGGCGAACCGGATCCATTTCAAAGTGTCCTTTCTAGGCCGAATTGGATGGTACCCGGGCCTCATGTCCGAAGAATGAGGTTTTACCTGTAACGCTTCCTCTTTTTAGAGAGCTGGACCCCGCATTTCAGAAAATGGTTTTTCTAGCCTAATTTCTGACTGGGTGCTTTACAGGCCCAGAACTGTGGATCCCCCTATCCGTAGGGGGCCCCAGTCTCTGAAGGTTTTTCCAAACGGAGCCCACCGTGAGAGGTGAAGATTGGGTCTGTATAACAGAACCCTGCGGCTGGATAAGGTAAGGGAGATTCCACAGAATTTTTTAATTCTAGTAGGTTTTCTCCTTTAAAGTAAATGCATGCTATGCCTATTGTCACCACCGGGTGCTGCCAAGAGCACATACCTTCTCATGCTGATGTCTGTCTCAGTGTTTTCAGGCTGCACAAGCTCCTCCAGCCAGCTCCAGGTAGGATGGGATGGGGGGCTCTCCTCAGGGATATCCCCCCCCCCCCAGACTAGGGGAAGGCCGCAGGTGGTCTGTGAGGGGGTTGTACACCGCACTATCACTGCCGCCGACCATTGCCACATGCAGGCACCATTACTGCTGGCCTCTCTCCTTCCTCCTCCACCCCCAGCCTTCCCTCCATGCTTGTCCTGGAGGGTCGGCTTGCGCGGGAAGAACGTGTTTTTTTGAAAAACGAAGGAGGGGGGCGGGGCGTCAGCACAGCGCCCAGCGTGCTCAGACGCCCACATTGCCGGCTACATGGCTATTAAAGGCACACTTTACAGGTGCACAAAGCCTTTGGAGGGACACAGAGCTGACGGTCGCATGTAAGGTGGGACACAGGCATTTTCCTAGGCAGCATTTACTAAGGGAACACCAGACTGGGCATTTGGTAGCAGGGCTTTTAGCTGGACTACATCGCTCAGCAGTCAGTGTTCATTTTGTGATACCTCCACCTTGTTGCTTTGCACTATGGGTAGAAGAGGTTCAAATACCCCAAGAACCAGAGACTCTAGGGGATCTCCTTCAGGTTCTGAGGACTCCCTTTCTGCAGCACCTTCCCCCCCTTAGGGGCCAGGGACGGCTAGCCAGGGAGAGCCCTAGGGGTCAGGAGCTACACCTGCTTCTGGCACTTCAGCCCCTGTATACATTACACAGGAGGTTTTTTTTTCCTCAACCATTAATGGTCTAGAGGAAAGATTAATGGCAGTAGTTGCATCTTCACTCAGTGGAAGAAAACGCACTAGGTCTTTCTCTGTTACCCGGGACCCTCAGGAGAGGAGCTCTGGGATAGGGGAGAAAAATCCCTTTCAGAGGAACGGGATGGGACGGATGATTCCTTCTCTCAGGAATAAAGTGGAGAAGGGCCCTCTTCGCTTCTCAGGATGAGAAAGTCTTAGTACAGATCCTTGCTGGATTGGTCCGCTCCACATTTAAAGTACCCGTATCTGAATCAGTTAAAGAACCCTCTGTTTCTTTGGGGTCACTGAAGCCTCCTCAAACAACACATGCTTTTCCTGTTCATAATTTACTTGAAAAAGCTCATTTATTCTGAGTGGGATCACCCAGATAAACGTTTTTTCCACCTGAAAAAGTTTTCAACACTTTATCCTATGGAAGAAATGTTTATAAAGATGTGGGGGTTACCGGCCGTTGATGCCGCCATTTCCACTGTAGTCTGACTTGTCCTGTAGTCAATGCTCAAAGGCTCATGGATCCTGTGGATAAAAGGATGGAATCCCTATTGAAGGATATTTTCTCCTTAGCAGGTTCAGTAGTTCAACCTGCAGTGGCAGCAATCTGAGTCTGTCAATACTTAAGAGACCATGTTAAGCAGGTCATCAAAGTTTTACCTGAACAGCAGGTCCAGGGGTTGGCTAACCTTCCAGCGGCCTTATGTTTTGCTGTTGACGCCATTAGAGATTCTATCATGCAAACCCTTTGTCTTTCACTTTGGTTGGTGCGTATGCGTAGAATCTTATGGTTAAAAAATTGGTCAGCTGAAGCACCATGTAAGAAACTTCTGGCTGGATTTCCATTTCATGGTGCAAGGTTGTTTGGAGAAGACTTGGATAATTATATTCAAAGGTTCTCTAGTGGGAGAGCACTCTCTTACCTGTTAAGTAGAGGAGTAGCGTCCCTCTTTCAAACTGACTCTTTCCCCAGTGCCAGGGGCATCAGCCTCCAGACAGTCGCGACGGCCTTCTCCGTCGGGGTCAAGAAACAAGAGTCAAACCCCAGAGACAAAGAAGTCCTGGGGGAAGAGCCCTGCTAGACAGGACTCTAAGGCCTCTTTATGAAGGGGCGCCCCCGCTCGCTCGAGTGGGGGAAGGCTGCTACAGTACTCAAAAGCTCTGGCAGGAGGATTTCAGGACAGATGGGTAATCTCAACGGTAACCTTAGGTTACAAACTGGAGTTCCAGGAGTTTCCCTCTCCTCGTTTCCTCAGATCAAGTGTCCCCAGAGATTCAGAGAAGAAGCAGTCGCTCCTTCTAGCGTTAGAGCGACTTTTGTCGCAAGAGGTCATTATGGTGGTTCCCGCAAAGGATCAAGGATTGGGTTTTTATTCTAACCTTTTTATGGTCCAAAAGCCAAATGGGGATGTCAGACCCATTCTGGATCTAAGGGATCTGAATCGATTCCTAGGGATTCGGTCCTTCCGCATGGAATCAATTCGGACAGTAGTCTCCATCCTGCAGGGAGGAGAATTTCTGGCATTGATAGACATCAGAGATGCATATCTGCATGTGCCCATTTTTCCTGCTCATCAGAAGTTTCTGCGCTTCAAGATAGGAGGGCGTCATTTCCAGTTTGTGGCTCTGCCTTTCGGGATAGCCACTGCACCTCGAGTGTTCACAAAGATCTTGGCTCCTCCTCTGGCCAGATTAAGGGCTCAGGGTATAACTGTCATAGCATACCTAGACAACCTGCTCTTGATAGACCGGTCGGTAGCCTCGTTGAACAGGAACTTGAGGACCACAGTCAAGTATCTGGAACACCTAGGTTGGATCCCCAACCTAGAAAAATATTTCCTAAAACCAGTAAGCAGACTGGAGTATTTGGGTCTGATCATAGATACAAGCCAGGAGAAAGTATTTCTACCTCAGGCAAAGATCTCCGCTTTAAGGGAGCTGATTCTGGTAGTCAGGACCAAAAAGGGTCCTTCTGTCCGCCTTTGTATGAGGCTGCTAGGAAAGATGGTGTCTTCATTCGAAGACAGTTCCCTATGCTCAGATTCATTCAAGACTGCTGCAACACAGTATTCTGTTGGCCTGAAACAAGAAGGTTCAGGCATTAGACTTTCCGATGCACCTGTCTCATGGTGTGCGTCAGAGCCTCAATTGGTGGTTAATACCCGAAAATCTGCAGAAGGGGAAATCCTTTCTGCCAGTTACATGGACGGTGGTAACAACAAATGCCAGTCTGTCGGGTTGGGGAGCAGTTCTGGAACCGTCTGCGGTTCAAGGGGTATGGTCCAAGACCGAGAGGTCCTTACCCATCAACATTCTGGAGATCTGTGCGATATATCTAGCCCTAAAAGGCCTGGACTATCAGGCTACAGGGTTGCCCGGTCAGGATCCAGTCCGACAATGCCACAGCAGTGGCTTATGTCAATCATCAGGGAGGCACCAGGAGTCGAGCTGCTAAAAGAGAGGTGAACCAGATCTTAGTCTGGGCAGAGAAGCATGTGCCATGCATATCGGCAGTTTTCACTCCAGGGATAGAGAACTGGCAGGCGGACTATTTAAGTCGCCACCAGTTACTCCCAGGGGAATGGTCTCTGCATCCCGACGTCTTTTGGGCCATATGCCAAAGATGGCGGGTTCCAGATGTAGATCTCTTTGCATCCCGATTCAACAAAAAGGTACACAGATTTGTGACAAGGACAAAGGATCCTCTTGCAGGACAGATGCGTTGGTGATTCCGTGGCATTGGTTCTCACTGATTTATGCATTCCCGCCTATTCTGCCACTGCCACGACTCCTTCGCAGGATCAGGCAGGAAAGGAAGTCAGTACTTCTGGTGGCCACCGCTTGGCCCAGAAGGACTTGGTATGCAGAAATAGTAAGGATGGCGGTGGGTTCCCCGTGGACCCTACCGTTACGCCCAGACCTGTTATTCCAAGGTCCAGTGTTTCATCCTGCCTTACAAACGCTAAATTTGACGGTTTGGCTATTGAAACCCACATTCTGAAGAATCGTGGGCTTTCAGGTCCTGTGATATCTACCTTGATCAATGCAAGGAAACCAGCTTCCAGAGTAATTTATCATAGAGTCTGGAAAGCTTATGTATCCTGGTGTGAATCTAGGGGTTGGCATCCCAGAAAATATGTCATAGGTAGAATTCTTTATTTTCTACAACTGGGATTAGAGATGAAGCTGGCCTTGAGTACCATCAAAGGCCAGGTCTCGGCCTTATCAGTATTATTTCGACGGCCACTCGCTTCGCATTCTTTGGTCCAAAACTTTATGCAGGGGCTGATGCATCTTAATCCTCCAGTTAAGGCGCCCCTAAACCCCTGGGACTTGAGCTTGGTTCTGTCTGTTTTACAAAAACAGCCTTTTGACAAGAAAGTTAATTTTTCTGGTAGCCATTTCTACTGCTAGAAGAGTATCAGAATTAGCAGCTCTTTCCTGTAAAGAGCCTTATTTAATCTTGCATAAGGATAGAGTGGTATTGCGCCCTCATCCTAGCTTTCTACTGAAAGTGGTTACAGAATTCCATCTAAACCAAGATCTTGTTCTGCCTTCCTTTTTCCCAGATCCCTGTTCTACGGAAGAAAGGTCACTACATTCTTTGGATGTAGTAAGAGCAGTCAAGGCCTATCTGGAAGCAACTGCTCAAATTCGCAAAACTGATGTTTTGTTCGTACTGCCAGAAGGTCCCAATAGAGGACAGGCTTTGACAAATGATTATTCAAGCTTACGGTTTGAAACCTAAAATTCCACTTTTTTAAATCGAGGCACACTCAACAAGGGCTATTAGTGCTTCTTGGGCGGTGCATCACCGGGCCTCTATGGCTCAAATCTGCAAGGCTGCAACCTGGTCTTCAGTCCATACATTCACCAGATTTTATCAGGTGGATGTGGGAAGGCAGGAAGATATCACCTTTAGGCGTAATGTGCTGCAGGCAGCGGTACGAGGTCCTCAGGTCTGATTACACCCTACGTTGTGTGGTCCTCTCCCCTCAAATAGCATTGCTCCCATCAGTAATTACTGAGGCTCTGTGTCCCCTGATGTACGAGAAAGAAAATAGGATTTTTATAACAGCTTACCTGTAAAATCCTTTTCTTTTGAGGTACATCACGGGACACAGAGGTCCCGCCCCTCTTCTAATACACTTTTATTGCTTTGCCACAAAACTTGGGCATCCCCAGTAAGGGTAGGGGTTATATAGGGGGTTGAACTTCCTGTTTAGGGTGTGACCAGTGTCCAATCACCTTGTTATACCCATATAACCCATCAGTAATTACTGAGGCTCTGTGTCCCGTGATGTACCTCAAAGAAAAGGATTTTACAGGTAAGCTGTTATAAAAATCCTATTTTTTGTTTCACATTCTTGGGCTCCATGTGTCGAATGTTCTCAAGTCCTCAGGGTGTTACTAATCTACAGCTCCGGTGCTATCCCTGCAATATAGGGACTTACTGTACTGGCTGGTGTTCATCTAATCAGCTGGAGGCAGCACGGACGGAATAGGAGCTCCATGATCAGCTGATCCGTTTGCATCCCTGAGAGGGAACCTGCTTTTTCTGACCTTCTGGTGAAATGGGTCAGAACATGAGGTGAGCGGCTAGGATATTGAGGTGGAGGAGAGCACTTGCAGTCTCAACTTTTATTCACTAGTGGTGTTTTTTACATTTTTATGCAGAAGATTTTGAGGACTGTTTTTTTTTTCATTTGGACTGTTATGTAATTTTTTTAGTGTGTGGACTTCACTATTATTGTTTATGGTTCATTATTCCCAGTCAGGGTACACTGACATAGCATATTGTTTTTTAACTATTCCCAGTTGGGGAACATGAATATTTGATGGTGCACCCAGTATCTTGCAATTTTGCAAGCTAATCATTTATTCTTAATTTAGAAAATATTTGTAGTCACTTTGTTATTTTGGTAGCGCAACACTGTTCTGTTATTTTATATTACTTATGTGAAGTGAACGCACTTTCTGTGTGTGCAGCAGCCAGGTGGGGGAGGGGGGGTATTTTTTCACAAATTTTTTTTTTTTTGTGTGTGTTTTTTTTTTTGGAGGTATTTTTGTTATATCACTTATCATTTTTATCACTATTTTAGTGATTGAGGCTTTAACCATTTGCGCTGACACAGCACAGTCCAAGGTGTTCCTTCCAGAGAAAAAATGCTTTTCATTCTAAACTTAGGTGGCGTCCCTGAGGTCTCTGGATAATCCCTAAATTCACTTTTTGTATGAAGGTACTGGGGTAGATGGTCCTTGCTTTTGATGCAGTGCTGTATGCCTACTGTATGTCCATTACAAGGACTTGATAATCAATATTCTGTTGGCCTGGGGCAAGAGTCCCTAGATATGCCTATATATCTGAATCGAAGAGCCAGGTCAGCTTTAGAGTGGTTGATCCCTTCCTGGATAGTAGATGCAAGAAAATCTTTTCAACTGATATCTTGGAGGGTTCTGATGACCGATGCCAGCCTTTTCGTCTGGAGAGGTGCTCTGGATAACTGGTTGGTTCAGTAAATATGATCAGTAGAGCAACAGACCTTGCCAATTATAATTTTGGAACTTCAGGCGATTTGTCTGGCTCTCCAGCATTGCCTTCAGGGTCTGCCAGTTTGGGTGTATTTAGACAATACCTCAGCGGTGGCATATGATGATCATTAGAGTGGGTCAAGAAATTGCGCCGCTTAGGAAGAAGTCTCTGCCACACAGATTCCAGGAGTGGAAAATTGACAGGCGGACTTCCTCACTCATCGGCAGATGACCTTGGGCGAGTGGGCCCTTCACCCGGAGGTGTTCAAAGTCCCCGTCAGAGGTAGCGGACTCCAGATGTTGATATTCTAACAGCCAGGTTCAGCTTCAAGCCAAACAAATTTGTCTAGCCATTTGTGTTGGATGCCCTGGAAGTTGCAAGTAGAGCTAAAGCCAAGAATTCCGAAGAATTAAAACGCCTGTCACGTTTTTTTATTGGTGTCTGCGTCCCCGTTTTCCCCGATTCACTCTTTCTATTTGTTGTGTTGACTGTTTTTTCACCAAGGGTGAAAGAATATTCCAAATTTGAGTTGTCTGGACAGGAAAAGAGGAGAAATCTTCCAGTGGGGACACCAGTTCTGGTGACCTAGTGGCAACAAGGGATTATCCTCCATTTGGAGGGATTTCCTCAAACTTACTGTTGTGGCTATGGCACAGGAAGTGACGGGAAATCTCCCCAATGGGGCACAGTTGGGGGTGTGTGTGTGTTTTTTTTTTTTGTTTTGTTTTTTATTATCCGACAGATTATAAAGAACCAAAATGCCCAAAAAACTCTTGCACCACAATTAATCCTGCCATCATTAAAAAAGATAAAAATAAATAAATCCCCTTTCTTTCTCGTACATCACGGGACACAGAGCCTCAGTAATTACTGATGGGTTATATAGGGTATCACTAGGTGATTGGACACTGGCACACCCTAAACAGGCAGTTCAACCCCCTATATAATCCCTCCCCTTACAGGGATACCTCAGTTTTTTCGCCAGTGTCTTAGGTGTTGGTCACGTGTAAAGATGTGCGGTGCTGAGCTCCAAAGGGAATATCCTATATCCTATACTGGGGCAAGCCATGCAAACCGGATCCATTTCAAGGTGTCCTTTTTAGGCCGAATTGGATGGTACCCGGGCCTCGTGTCCGAAGAAACGAGGTCTTGCCTGTAACGCTTCTCTTTTTAGAGAGCTGGACCCCGGGATCCAGTATTTGTTTTTTCTAGCCACATCCCTGGCGGGGTGCTTTACGGGCCCAGAACTGCGGATCCCCCTTTTCTAGGGGGCCCCTGTCTCTGAAGGTTTTCCAAACGGAGCCCACCGTGAGAGGTGAAGATTGGGTCTGTATAACAACCCTGCAGCTGGATAAGGTAAGGGAGATTCCTCAGAATTTTTTTAATCCTACTAGGTTTCTCCTTTAAGTAAATGTATGCCAAGCCTATTGTCGCCACCGGGGGCTGCCAAGAGCACATACCTTTTACATGCTTGATTTGTCTGTCTCAGTGTTCACACTGCACAGCTCCTCCAGCCGAGCTCCAGGTAGGATGGGATGGGGGGCTCTTCCTCAGGGATATTCCCCCTAAGATTAGGGGGGCCGCGGTGGTCTGAAAGGCGGTAGTATACCGCGCTGCCGCCGCCACTACTTTTGGCAGATCCCATCATCTGCCGGCCTCTCTCCTTCCTCCTCCACCCTAGCCTCCCCTCCATGCTTGTCCCAGAGGGTCGGCTCGCGCGGGAAAGCGCACGTTTTTTAAAAAAAAAACGAGGAGGGGGCAGGAGGGGTGGTCAGAGGAGGGGGGGGCGGAGCGTTAGTCCGGCGTACCTAGACGCCCACATCGCCGGCTGCACAGGCTATAAAAGGCACACTTTTTCAGGTGCACTCAGCCTATGGAGGGACACAGAGCTGACGGTCGCATGTAAGGTGGGACACAGGCATTCTCCCAGGCAGCATTTACTTAGAAACATTTGACTGGGCATTCAAATATATATATTTCCCCTTGTAAAACTGCTAGTATGAGCCTTGAGCCTGTGCCAGGATTACAGAGGCCGGTTTGGCGCGCATTTCTTAACTTTTTTGCGTGCACACCACGTGCGCGTCACCAGCGTACGAGTGCGCCACCGGTGTGCGCCGCTGCTATCCACGTCACAGGTGCGCTGCGAGTGTCAGGACGGCGCATGCGCCATACGGTAGGCAGGTCGCTGATGCGCGCGCTCGCTCTCATGCTAGTGCTTATAAGCATGGAGCTCCTGTCGTGCGCATGGAGGAAGCAGAGCGAATGGTGGGCACGTGAGCCTGGTGGTCTTGGACACAGCGGTGACAGGTTTAAAACTAGTTGGAGCTTGTGGGGAGTACTCCTTTTTAGTTCCCTCGTGTGTAAGCAATGTCTTCCAAAAAACGAGTAACAGGGAACAAGGCAAGCACAGGGGTAAGAGTCCCTCCACAAAAGACAGGAGACTTTTTTTTTTGAGGGCAAAATAGCTGGCATGATTGCCTCTGTAACACAGGGGGGAAGGAAGCATAATAGATCTCCCTCCCCCGGACCTGGGCCAAGTGGTGAGTCACTAGAGCCCCAGAACTCTTATCGCCAGATGTGTCCAGGTAACCTGGAACCAGAATGGGCAGAGGATCCAGAGGAGGTGGTCATGAAGGACCAGGAGGTAGGAGAGGCTGAAGATTCCTCGGCTGAGGACTCTGGCTCTGAGGAGCCAATTTCAGTCTCCCATTGCCAGAAATTGTTCATCCAATCTCTAATGGAGATTTGGGTTTAAGTTACCCCCGGTTCAGGAGTCTGCACTCTCTTGTTCCACTCTGGGATCTTTGCGACCTAAACAAATTTCCCAAGCCTTTCCCTTGCATCCGTTACTGGAGCAGGTGATATATGCGGACTGGAAGCATCCTGACAGGATCTACTTACCTCCCAAAAGGTTTTCTGTTTTATAACCTATGGAGGAGAAGTTTAGGAAGAAATGGAGCAGGACTTCCGGCCGGATGTGATTGAGGCAGGACGCACCTCTCCACAGCTCTGCTCTCCTGCTCATCATCCGCAGTTACAGAGCATATATTCTGACCCACAAACTTCAGATCTGGTGGGGGAGAGAACGCTGAACGTGGGGATGCCCTCTTCAACATCGAAAAAGTCCGGCAAGGCACCGCTAGATCAGCGGCAGACGCGCTCCATTAAGGACACGGCGCCTGGCCCCGCCCCCGCCATCTTGTCTTCCTCTCCGAAAGAGCAGCGCGCCAAGACACATCCTGGTAAGATGGCTCACACAGAGAATGCAGGGGGGACGGAGGGAGCAGGTGAGCTGAACCCTGCAGTGGACGCAGAAGCTATCACAAGGCCGATTCTTGAGGCAATTAACGCTAGCAAAGCAGAGCTCATGGGGCGCATTGATCATCTCTCATCAGAGTGCAATCTAATCAGGCATGATCTGGATAAGATCCGAGGCCGACTAACCACCGTGGAGACACGTGTCTCGGACATAGAGGACACTTCACATGATTATGGAGCGCAAATTGCAGAGCTCAGAGATCAGGTCAGATCCCTTCAGCACAAAACCATAGACGCAGAAGACCGCCAGAGGAGGAATAATGTAAGAGTGGTGGGTCTCCCTGAGGGAGCTGAGGGGGACAGGCCTGCACAGTTTGCTGAACATTTCTTTAAACAACTGCTAGCTATGCCAGACATGCCCCCAACATATGTGGTTGAAAGAGCGCACAGGGTTCCGACTGGCAACAGACCCCCAGGGGCTTTCCCCAGGCCATTCCCGGTCCGCTTCTTGAACTTCCGTGATCGTGACATGATCCTGATGCAGGCCAGGCAGACACAGGAGCTGAAGCATGACAACGCACGTATAATGCTGTTTCCAGATTTCTCAGCCGCGACTCAGCAAAAACGCAGATCCTTCAATGAAGTCAGAAGACGCCTGAGAGAAAAAGAAGTCAAATACAGTATGATATATCCTAGCAAACTCAGGATCCAGCATAAGGGGTTGGTGAAATTTTTTGAGATTCCAGAGGAGGCCAGTGAATGGATGGACAAGGAACTTTAACACGCTGAATATACAAAGATATCGTCCTCCTTTAGTGAATGCTACGGGGTGAGGCCTTGTGAAATTGGCTTTTGTTTTTCTTCTCATTTTTTCTTTCTCATTCATGTTATATTTTCTTTTTCCTTTTCATATTTTTAATTTTTCCTGGGGATTTTTTTGTTTTCGGCTATATTTTATGGAGTCCATGCTCATGAGAAATGATGAGGAAGCATGGATCTGTTGAGCTTTACACCACCATAACATGGCATGACGGCTCATATTCTCCAAGGAATCCCTAACAAGTAGTAATTCTCATTGACACGCCCAATTTATTTTTATTACTATTATAATTTATGATATGGGGTGTACAGTGCGGGTGGAAATTCTGTATGGTACTGCTGACCACAGTTAAATTGTTGACGCACATGTTCTGCATCCCTTGTGGAGTTAAAAGGGGGGATTTTGTATTGCTATTCAGGGACTTCCGTTTTTGAGAGGAAAATTTTTCTTTTTTTCATTTAATATAAGTTGTTTTCTCTTACCAGCATATCCTGAATAATTCACATGTACTGTGGGATAGAAATTCACGTAGTCCTTATGGAAAAATCCCTAATGGACTCTAACTATTATAGTAGGAGTGTGTGGAGGTGCTAAAAGACCAGTTAAAGAGCTGCCGAACTTTCGATTGCTGCGGCGGGAAGTCACCGCAAGTTTTTTTTTTTTTTTTGATGCTGCTGTTTTGTTTAGGGAATAAGCTATATACTGGACTGGGGTGTTTTGTTTCTGGTATAAAAGCAGGGGGGGGAAGTTTTGTAGCCACAGCTCGACATAGGGATTCTTGTTTTATTTTAGCTTCTAGTACAGTAGTGATGGATAAGATATGTTGGGGTGACCCCCCTATATGGATAAACATCCGGTTGATGACAGACGGTGGTAGATACAATGATGGCGGAGGTTAAGATTGTGTCTTGGAATGTCCGAGGCATGAACCACAAACTTAAGAGGGCCTCCATATTCCAATACATTAAACAGACCCGCCCACATATAATACTGCTACAGGAAACACACCTGGATGGCAGTAGAATCCTCTCTTTGCGCAAATCATGGATTCAAAGGGCAATACACTCAACCTATTCCACGTTTGCTAGGGGTGTTTCCATCTTGATATGCAAAAATCTCTCTTGTACGATACATCAGGTATTCACAGATCCAAATGGACGCTATGCAGCAGTAGTCCTAGATATGTCATAAAACTATCGTGATAATAAATGTTTACGTACCTCCTCCATTTCAGGCTAAAATACTATATGACCTCTTGCCTAAATTAGCACCCTATGCTCACCTTCCTGTGGTGGTTTTGGGAGACTTCAATGCGGTTCTTGATGCAGCATTGGATAGCTCTAACCCATCTAGGGGAAGCTCCAGTGACCTGAATGGATGGCAATCTATGGCCGGTCTCACGGAGTTATGGCGTTGGAAGCATCCAACTGATAGATGCTATTCACACGTGTCAACGGCACATAGATCTGCAGCATCTTGCTTTCGGGAATAATCTCTTGTTACCATTGGTGAAAGGCACAGAGTATTTAGCTGGTGGTCTGACTGATCACAGTCCCCTAGCTGTTACTCTGATCCTTGGTTCGGGAACACGGGGAGGGGGATGGAGGCTTTCACCCGGCTGGATACAGAATGAGCAAGTTTCCGCCCAGGTAACTGAGGCCATGAATACATATTGGTCCTCCAATGTTGACTCGGCGGAACCTCATGTGGTATGGGATGCCTTCAAGGCAGTGACAAGGGGGGAATTTATCTCAGCCATAAAAACAACACGTAAGCAGGATAGAGAAGAGATAGAAATTCTGGAGAATAGAGAAAGAGAAGCTGCAGAAGCCCATGCGGGATCCTCTACAAGAACATCTTATGACGCCTTGCTGGAAGCAAGACGGTCCATTTCACTACATTTTACGGGACAGGCCCGGGTAGAAATGGTTAAAGGGGCGAAGACTGTCTTCGCAGAGGGAGATAAAAACGGGAAACTGCTGGCCATGTTGGTCGCTGACTCTCGACAGATTACAAATATTCCACTCATTAAAACCCAGGGAGGGTCCATACTTAGTGAACCAGAACAGATTATGCAGAAATTTGCCCGGTTCTATTCCTCTCTCTACTCTCCAATCCCCGCTTATGACCAGACTGATTTAGACTCCTTACTTGAGGGCTTGCCAATACCAAAACTTGCCGAAGCGGACAGGAATACATTGGAGGCTAAAATTACCAAGAAGGAAATTGAACAGGCAATTTTTTCATTTCCCCCAAATAAAGCTCCTGGCCCAGACGGGTTTCCAGCAGACTTCTATAAGGCAAACGTGGAGGTCCTGGCCCCGAGAATTAACACACTACTGGCTTACTGTCATGAACATGGCGCCCTGCCTGATTCCATGTTGGAGGCATATATGGTCCTTTTGCTAAAGCCAGGGAAAGACCCACAGGAATGTGCCTCGTAACGGCCTATAGCATTATTAAATACAGATCTTAAAATTCTGACTAAAATATTGGCCATGAGGTTGGCTGCAGTAATCCCCTCGATCATCAACATTGATCAAACCGGCTTTATGCCGGGGAAGTCGACAGACACTAACTTAAGGAGATTATTTACTCATTTACAAATGCACTCAATGACCCCTGGTACTAGAATAGTAGTATCTATTGACTTTGAAAAGGCCTTCGACTCAGTGGATTGGGCCTTCATGTTTAAGGTCCTGGAGATTATGGGATTTGGGCCCTACTTTAGGAGATGGGTGGCCATGCTGTATAATCATCCAAAAGTAGCAATCAGATTGGGAACCTCCACCTCGGATTTTTTTGAAGTGGGTAGGGGAACTAGGCAGGGGTGCCCGCTATCCCCCTTTCTGTTTGCCATTGCACTGGAACCTCTGGCAGTTGCACTGAGATCAGCCAGCGCAATAAAATCCATTCGGGTAGGCACCATAAAGGAAACCTTGGCACTTTACGCAGATGACATGCTGCTCTTTTTGGATGACCCCAGGGACTCCTTGAGAGCAGCATTGGAAATTATTAATCGCTTTGCAATGTTTTCAGGTCTAAAAGTAAATTGGAATAAGTCATCAGTCCTACCGATAGACCCGGGAGCTAGAGCAGATGCAGATCCTGACTTGCAGTTAGAGTGGGTTTCCTCCATTAAGTACTTTGGTATATACAGATCACAGCGAACATTCGAGATTGCATATCTCTCAACCTGTCACCCCTAATAACATTGTTAAAGCAGAGGGTGCTGACATGGACAAAACTCCCGCTATCATTAATAGGCCGCATCAGCCTACTGAAAATGAAATTTCTCCCGGTGGTACTATATTTTCTGAGACATGCACTTGTCTGGGTTCCGAAATCATATTTTCGGAAGCTGGACAGTATCATATTGTCCTTCCTTTGGGCCCCTAAGCCTCCAAGAATTGGGTATAAGGTGTTGCAGGAACCAGGAGATCAGGGAGGTCTGGCATTGCCAGATTGGCAAAAGTACTACATAGCGGGACAGATGGTCTTTGCTCACAGGTGGCTGACGATGGAGGATGGAGACGCAGCTACAGTATTGGAAGCGGCACACTTGGGATCCTATGAAAGTCTCAAGTTCTGTCTAGGGGCTCCAGGTCTGAGTTACCTTTGACTTTGACTATGAAGGCCACTATTAAGGCCTGGGAAACAGCAGTTAAATTAGCATGTCCTAGTTATGGGGGAGTGTCGCCGTCAACTCCCATATGGATGAACCCAAGGTTAACACAATTTTATAACTTACCGGATCCCATGATCTGGGCAATTAAAGGTATAAAAACGCTGGGGGATATTACAATGTATGGTGAACTTTTAACCTTTCCACAATTACAGTCAAGGCATGATCTCCCAAACTCTTATCTATTTAGGTTTTTGCAAATTCGTCATGCATATCAGATGCAGTTTCACGAGGAGAGGGTGGAATCCATGCCCTCGTCTCTTGAAACTATGTTATCAGACGTGGATCTGGTCAAGCCTCTCTCAAATACTTATAAGGAACTCTTTAAGGGAACACCAACAGCGATTGCTAGATGCAGAGAAAAATGGGAGGGGGAAGTCCCAGAGGTACAGGGAGAGGACTGGGATGATTTATGGACACAGCCATTTAAGCATCTGGTATCGGCGAGAGACAGGCTGATTCAGTTTAAATTCCTTCATAGAAGCTATTATACGCCTGCTAGACTGAATAAGATTTTTCCCATGGTGACGGCAGAATGCTGGAGATGCTCTTATTCTGCAGCTGACGCTGACCACATTTTTTGGAGCTGCCCACACATTCAAAAATTTTGGACTGATGTCACCACATGTATTTCTGAAGTGATATCAGTACCGATTCCAATGAATGTCAAGGTGTGTTTGCTAGGATTGGTAGATGAAGTTGTACCCTCACGGGCCATGCGAACAATGCTAACTGTCTTGTTTTTCTATGGTAAGAAAGCCATTCTCTTGGAGTGGAAAAAATCTAAAGCCCCGAGTTTTGCTGCCTGGAAAGGTCTGGTAAATGCCATGCTCCCATATTATAAAGCAACATACGAGGCCAGAGGATGCATGAAAAAATTTGATAGGGTGTGGCAAGCGTGGTTTAAATCCAATAGCACGGTGGGTTAATGGGGAAATAATTTACTGTAATTTACTATAATTTAATTTAAGCAAAGTGATATCCTGTGTTGGACAATAGATGCCAGAAGGTCCTAATCACTTAATGTCTAAAAATACATTTGGATATTGGAGAAACTGAATGTTACAATTTCTGTCACAGGGGGAACAGGGCGTATATACCATGAAAAGTGCTGTATGGAAGTATGATAATATGTCGGGCTGTGGTTCAAGGGGTGGGGAGGGGGGGGGGGAATGACTGTTAGATAGTTGGTCTTTGTTAGATAGACATGTGGTCATGTTGACCTTTATGGGCACGGTCCTTGGACGAGCCCATTGTTGTATGATATAAAAAAGGAAAAAACAATAAACAGAATTTTATAAAAAAAAAAAAAAAGGAAGAAATGGAGCACACCTTTGGTAGATGCTGCCATATCTTCCGTGAATAAAAACCTAACCTGTCCAGTGGATAATGCCCAGGTTTTCAAGGATCCGGCTGATAAAAAGCTAGAGTCCTTATTGAAGGCCTCCTTCTCGGTTGCCAGTGCAGCAGTTCAGCCTGCTATTGCAGCCATTGGGATTTGTCAATCCCTAAAGGATCGCTTTAAAAGGATAGTAAAGAACATACCTGGCCTGGAGGAATCTGCAGAGATCCCTCATGCCTTGTGTTTTTCGGTAGACGCTTTAAAAGACTCTATCCAACAGATGTCTCGTTTTGCGTTACTATCAGTTCATATGCGCCGAGTATTGTGGCTAAAGAACTGGTCTGCTGAGACGCCATGTAAAAGGCTACCTGCTGCTTTTCCGTTTCATGGAGAGCGCCTGTTTGGCGAAGATCTGGATAAATATATCCAAAAGATCTCTGGAGGAAAGAGCGCTCTGCTTTCTATTAAAAAGAAGGGGAAACAGCCCCCTTATAAACTTCCTAATCCTCCAGGGCCTGGTGCCTCTTCCCCTAAGCGGTATCGACGGCCTCAGCCGTCTGGGTTTAAAAGACCACAGGGTCAGAAACAACCCTGGACCCAAAAGCCACCCAAGCCCAACTCCAAGTCTACCTTGTGAAGGGGCGTCCCTGCTCTCACGGGTGGGGGGCAGGCTTCGGCTGTTTGGGGAGGCCTGGGAAGAACTGGTTCAAGACAGATGGGTCATTTTCACTGTAAAGAACGGTTACAGAATAGAGTTCCGGGAGGTTCCCCCGAACCGCTTTCTACACTCAAGGGTCCCGGCGGATCCAGAGAAAAGAAGTTGCCTACTCCTAGCTTTACACCATCTGCTGATGCAGGGAGTAATTGTAAAGGTCCCGCACGAGGAAAGATTCAAGGGGTTTTACTCAAACCCATTCACCGTGCCGAAACCAAATGGGGAAGTAAGGCCCATTTTGGACCTCAAGGCTCTCAACTTCTTTGTAGACGTCCGATCTTTCCGCATGGAGTCGGTTCGTTCAGTAATAAAGTCCCTGAGAAAGGGAGACTATTTGGCTTCCATAGATATCCAAAGGTTTCTTACATTTCGGTGTAGAGGGCAGTCATTTTCAGTTTGTGGCACTGCCTTTCGGTCTAGCCACGGCCCCCAGGGTCTTTACAAAGGTTCTGGCCCCAGTATTGGCTTCCCTAAGATCTCAAGGAGTCTCCATAATAGGATACCTGGGCGATCTACTTCTAAGGGAATGCTCTCGCCCTACACTAGTTCTAAACGTGTCAGGTACAGTGCGGGTCTTACAATGCCTAGGTTCGGTACTAAATTTGGACAAGTCAGCTCTTTGTCCGATCAACCAATGGTTCTATCTCCACAGGTTCTATGGAATATATCTTGGTGGTTAAGAACCAGCAACTTAAAAAGAGGGAAGTCTTTCCCATCAGTAGCCTGGAGAGTTGTGACCACGGACGCCAGTCTTTTTGGCTGGGGAGTAGTCCTAGAGGAAGCGTCTGCCCAGGGAGTATGGTCCCAGACAGAAAAGACTCTGCCCATCAATCTACTGGAGATTTGGGCAGCCCGTCTGGCCCTGCGATTCTGGACGTCCAGATTGCGGGGTTTTCCAGTCAGAGTTCAGTCCGCCAACTCCACAGTAGTGGCATATGTCAACCACGAGGGAGGTACCAGGAGTCGGGCAGCCCAAAGAGAAGTAAATCATATACTAACCTGGGCAGAACAACATGTGCCGTTTCTGTCGGCAGTGTTTATCCCGGGGGTGGACAATTGGCAGGCGGATTTCCTGAGTCGCCAGAAATTGTTACCAGGGGAATGGTCCCTGCATCCCGAGGTTTTTCTACAGATCTGCCAATACTGGGGGACCCCAGATGTGCATCTGCTGGCATCCAGATTCAATGCCAAACTGGACAGGTTTGTGTCCAGGACCAAGGATCCGCTTGCTGTCGGGATAGACACATTAGTGGTTCCTTGGGATCAGTATTCTCTGATATATGCCTTCCCTCCGATCCAAATTCTGCCGCACTTATTGCGCAGAATACGGGAGGAACGGAAGCTGGTGATCTTAGTGGCCCAGCAGATTTTGGTACTCGGAGATTGTGAAGTTGGCAGTAGGAGATCCGTTGGTTCTTCCTTGCCGTCCAGACCTGTTGTCTCAAGAGCCCATATTCCATCCTTCTTTACGGTTGCTGAATTTGATGGCCCTGGCTATTAAGACCAGACTATTGAAAGACCGTGGTATTATGGGTTCAGTCTTGTCCACTTTGATAAACGCTAGAAAGTCAGTTTCTAGAGCCATCTATTATAGTCTGGAAGTCATACATTTCTTGGTGTGAGGAAATGAAATGGAACCCTCGTAGGTATACGATTGGAAGGGTGCTCGCCTTTCTCCAAACAGGCGTAGACTTGCAGCTTGCTTTAGGGAAAATCAAGGGACAGATTTCGGCCTTATCGTTTTTTTTCCAAAGACCAATTGCATCCCATTCTTTGGTGCGAACCTTTGTCAAGGGAGTAACACACCTGAGGCCACCGCTCAAACCACCTTTGGGACCTAAATTTGGTACTGTCAGCCTTACAGAGTCAACCCTTTGAACCTATTAGGCATATTCCTTTTGTTCTATTGACCAGGAAATTAGTTTTCCTAATGGCTATAACATCGGCTAGAAGGGTGTCAGAATTGGTAGCCCTTTCTTGCAAAGATCCTTTTATGATTCTTCATCAGGACAGAGTGGTCATGCGACCTCGTCCGGAATTTCTACCGAAAGTGGTTTCCAAATTTCATTTAAATCAGGATATCATTTTACCTTCCTTTTTTACAAAACCTAAAACTAGGGAGGAAAGGTCGCTTCACTCACTGGATGTGGTGAGAGCGATAAAGGTTTACTTAGAACTGTCAGCTCCTTTTCGGAAAACTGACTTTCTTTTTGTCTTGCCTGAGGGTCCTAAAAGAGGACAGCCGGCAACAAGTTCATCTATATTCAGGTGGATTCGCCAGACTATTGTCCAGGCGTATGGATTAAAGCGCAGGGTTCCACCCCAGGATTTAAAAGCACACGCCACTAGAGGAGTTAGTGCATCATGGGCAGTACGCCAGCAGGTGTCTATGGCTCAGGTTTGCAAAGCAGCCGTTTGGTCTTCAGTTCATACGTTCACCAGGTTTTACCAGGTGGATGTGAGATCTCAAAATGAGACTGTTTTTGGCCACAGCGTGTTGCAGGCTGCTTTATAATCTCAGATCCATTGGGTCTAGGGATGATGTGTTTCCCCTCCCTCAGATGCATTGCTTTAGGACATCCCACATAGTCATTATTATGGTGCTGTGTGTCCCGTGATGTACGATAAAGAAAAAATGGATTTTTAAAACAGCTTACCTGTAAAATCCTTTTCTTGGAGTACATCATGGGACACAGAGGTCCCTCCCCTCTTTTTGTGGGATCGTCATTGCTTGCTACAAAACTGAGGCACTTCCTGTGTAGGAGGGGTTATATGGGAGGAACCGTCTTACTATTGGTTGCCAGTGTCCAACCACCTAAAGGTAAGCGTCATTATTATGGTGCTCTGTGTCCCGTGATGTACTCCAAGAAAAGGATTTTACAGGTAAGCTGTTTAAAAATCAATTTTTTCCTGTTCATAATTTACTAGAAAAGCTCATTTATTCTGAGTGGGATCACCCAGATAAACGTTTTTTTCCGCCTAAAAAGTTTTCAACACTTTATCCTATGGAAGAAAAGTTTATAAAGATGTGGGGGATACCGGCTGTTGACGCCGCCATTTCCTCCGTAAATAAAAGTCTGACTTGTCCTGTAGACAATGCTCAGATGCTCAGGGATCCAGTTGATAAAAAGATGGAATCCCTGTTGAAAAATATTTTCTCCTTAGCAGGTTCAGTAGCTCAACCTGCAGTGGCAGCGATCAGAGTCTGTCAATACTTGAGAGGCCATGTTAAGCAGGTCCTCAAAGTTCTACCTGAACAGCAGGCCCAGGGGTTGGCTAACCTTCCAGCGGCCTTATGTTTTGCTGTTGACGCTATCATAGATTCTATCGTCCAAACCTCTCGTCTTTCACTTGGGTTGGTGCATATGCGTAGAATCTCATGGTTGAAAAATTGGTCAGCCAAAGCACCATGTAAGAAGCTTCTGGCTGGATTTCTATTTCGTGGTGCAAGGCTATTTGGAGAGGATTTGGACAACTGTATCCAAAGGATCTCTAGTGGGGAAAAGCACTCTCTTACCTGTTAAGAAAAGGAGTAAGCGTCCCTCTTTCAAACGGGCTCTTTCCCCAGTGCCAGGAGCATCAGCCTCCAGGCAGTCGCGACGGCCTCCTCTGTCAGGGTCAAGAAATACATTTCAGAGTCAACCCCAGGGACAAAAAAAGTCCTGGGGGAAGAAGCCTACTAGACAAGACGCTAAAGCCTCTTTATGAAGGAGCGCCCCCGCTCGGGTGGGGGGAAGATTGCTACGGTTCTCAAAGCTCTGACAGGAGGATTTCCAGGACAGATGGGTAATCTCCACGGTAACTCTAGGTTACAAACTGGAGTTCCAGGAATTCCCCTCTCCTCGTTTCCTCAGTTCAAATGTCCCCAGAGATCCAGAGAAAAAGCAGTCGCTCCTTCTAGCATTGGAGCGACTATTGTTGCAAAAAGTCATCGTGGTGGTTCCCACGGAAGAACAAGGATTGGGATTTTATTCCAACCTCTTTACGGTTCAAAAACCAAATGGTGATGTCAGACCCATCCTGGATCTAAAGGATCTAAATCGATTCCTAAGGATTCGATCCTTTCGCATGGAGTCAATTCGGTCAGTAGTCTCCATCCTACAGGGAGGAGAATTGCTGGCATCAATAGACATCAGGGATGCGTATCTGCATGTACCCATTTTTCCTGCTCATCAAAAGTACTTGCGCTTCGAAATAGAAGGACGCCATTTTCAGTTTGTGGCCCTGCCTTTCGGGCTAGCCACTGCACCTCGAGTGTTTACAAAGATCTTGGCTCCTCCTCTGGCCAGATTAAGAGCTCAGGGTATAACTGTCATAGCATACCTAGACGACCTACTCTTGATAGACCGGCCGGTAGCCTGTTTGAGCGGGAACTTGATGACCACAGTCAACTACCTGGAACACCTAGGTTGGATCCTCAACCTAGAAAAGTCTTTCTTAAAGCCAGTAAAAAGACTAGAGTATTTGTGCCTGGTCATAGCTACAAGCCAAGAGAAGGTATTTTTACCTCAGGTGCCCTAAGAGAGCTGATTCAGGTAGTCAGGACCAAGAAGGGTCCTTCTGTCTGTCTTTGTATGAGGCTGCTGGGAAAGATGGTGGCTTCATTCGAAGCAGTTCCCTATGATCAGTCTCATTCAAGACTGCTGCAACACAGTATCCTGTCTGCTTGGAACAAGAAGGTACAGTCATTAGATTTTCCGATGCACCTGTCTCGCACAGTGCGTCAGTGCCTCAGTTGGTGGTCAATAACCGAAAGCCTGCAGAAAGGGAAATCCTTTTTACCGGTCACCTGGACGGTGCTAACAACGGATGCCAGTTTTTCGGGTTGGGGAGCAGTTCTGGAACAGTCTGCGGTCCAGGGGGGAATGGTCCGAAATCTAGAAGACTTTACCCATCAACATTCTGGAGATCCGTGCGGCATATCTAGCCCTGAGGGCCTGGACTCTCAGGCTACAGGGTTGCCCTGTCAGGATCCATTCCGACAATGCCACAGCAGTGGCTTATATCAATCATCAGGGAGACACCAGGAGTCGTGCAGCTCAGAGAGAGGTGAACCAGATTTTAGTCTGGGCAGAAAAGCATGTGCCATGCATATCGGCAGTTTTCATTCCAGGGATTGAGAACTGGCAGGCGGACTATTTAAGTCGCCAACGGTTAGTCCCGGGGGAATGGTCTCTTCACCCCGATGTCTTTTGGGCCATATGCCAAAGATGGGGGATACCAGATGTAGATCTCTTTGCGTTCAGGATCAACAACAAGGTCGACAAGTTTGTAGCAAGAACAAGGGATCCTCTTGCATACAGGACAGATGCGTTGGTGATTGCGTGGCATCAGTTCTCACTGATTTATGCGTTTCCTCTTATTATGCTACTGCCACGGCTCCTTCGCAGGATCTGGCAGGAAAAGAAGTCGGTACTTCTGGTGGCCCAGAAGAGCTTGGTATGCAGAGATAGTAAGAATGGCAATGGGTTCCCCGTGGACCCGACTGTCACGTCCAGACCTATTATCTCAAGGTCCAGTATTCCATCCTGCCTTACAAACGCTAAATTTGACGGTTTGGCTGTTGAAACCCACGTTCTGAGGAGTCGTGGGCTTTCAGGTCCTGTGATCTCTACTTTAATCAATGCTAGGAAGCCAGCTTCCAGAGTGATTTATCATAGAGTTTGGAGGACTTATGTATCCTGGTGTGAAGCCAGGGGTTGGCATCCCAGAAAATATGTCATTGGTAGAATTCTTGACTTTCTACAAATAGGAGTAGAGATGAAGCTGGCCTTGAGTACCATCAAGGGCCAGGTCTCAGCCTTATCAGTGTTATTTCAACGACCACTTCTCATTCCTTGGTCCGAAGCTTTATGCAAGGGGTGACGCGTTTTAATCCTACAGTTAAAGCGCCCCTAAACCCCTGGGACTTGAATTTGGTTCTGTCGGTTTTACAGAAACAGCCTTTTGAGCCCATACGTCGGATTCCCTTGGTCTTATTAACAAGGAAGTTAATTTTCCTGGTAGCCATTTCTTCTGCTAGAAGAGTATCAGAGTTAGCAGCCCTTTCCTGTAAAGAGCCTTATTTGATCATGCATAAGGATAGAGTGGTATTGCGCCCTCATCCTAGCTTTCTACCAAAGGTGGTTTCAGATTTCCATCTAAACCAAGATATTGTTCTGCCTTCCTTTTTTCCAGATCCCTGTTCCTCGGAAGAAAGGTCACTACATTCTTTGGATGTAGTAAGGGCAGTCAGGACCTATCTGGAAGCAACTGCTCAGGTTCGCAAAACAGGTGTTTTGTTCATACTACCAGAAGGTCCCAATAGAGGGCAGGCAGCATGAAAGTCTACCTTTTCTAAATGGATTCGACAAATGATTGTTCAGGCTTACGGTTTGAAACAAAAAATTCCACCTTTTCAGGTCAAGGCACACTCCACAAGGGTGATTAGTGCCTCTTGGGCGGTGCGTCACCGGGCCTCTATGGCTCAAATCTGTAAGGCCACAACCTGGTCTTCAGTCCATACATTCACCAGATTTTATCAGGTGGATGTGGGAAGGCATAAGGATATCGCCTTTGGGCGTAGTGTGCTGCAGGCAGCAGTACGAGGTCTTCAGGTCTGATTACACCCTACGTGTGTGGTCCCCGGAGTGGTCTCTGGCCTTGTATGCGGTCATTGGTCAGATTTCAGCCTTGTATGTATGTCCGTGAGATCTTAATGTGGTTCAGTGTATTTTACAGCATGCTCTATTTGAAACCATTTGGGATATTCCTTTGATTCTTCTTACGCGCAAGGTGGACTTTTTGGTAGCCATTATTTCAGCTTGTATGGTTCTTCACTGAGATCTGGTGTTGAGGCTTCTTTCCTCCAAAACCAGGATATGGTGTTACCATCTTTTGTCTTAATCCATAACGCCCTGGGAAGGTTCTTCTCTGTTTGGATTTGATCCTTGCTGTGTGGGCATAGTCAATGGCTTTGTTTTGGCAGTCTGTTTGGCTGTTTGTTCTGCCTGAAGGGCCTCGCAAGGGACCGGCTGCTTCCCTGTATTCCAATTTTCAGTGGATTAAGCAACTTTTTTCTCATGCCTTGGCATGAAGGATGGGTTTCCTCCTCTTCCAGTCAAGGCCTATTTTACCAAGACTGTCAGTGTTTCTGGGCGATTCAACATCAAGCTTCAGCTATTCCAGTTTGTAAGACTGCCAACTGGTCTTCTGTTCACACGTTTGCTAAGCTTTACTAGGTAGATATTTATTTTCTTCGCACGTTAGTTTGGCCAGAATGTCTTGCAGGCAGCTCATGGGTTTTGGACTTGTTGCTGCGTTGCCCACCTCTCTTTTTTAGTGCTTTGGGCAATCCAGTAGTCTTGAAAAAGAAACAACCCTGTGTCCTATGATGTACATTTAATAAATTGGGATTTCTAAAAGTAAGGTTACTAATACAAATAGTCAATATCGTTCATTTTTATTTAATAAAAACAATAGTTCTGTCTTAGAGCAAGTGCTATAATATGCCTATTGCCTTTTTGTTAGCTAGAAAACCTATGTCTGTGTACTACAGAGATAGTTTGTGACTAGGGGCTTGACTTCTGGGCCAAGCTGCACTGACCTGTTTGAACTCTGTCCAATTAAAATACCCTAAATGACCACTGAAGTGCTCTCATTGCTTTCATATTTGATAGAAAATTGAACCCTAGAAATAAAGGAAAAACACATCAGAGATGCACAGAGGAGGGTTTTCTGGCTATATATTTATATTAAAGCGGGTATAAAAATACGCTTTTACTACTTTTTTATTTTTTATTTTTATTTTTTGGTAGGAGCCTGAAAAGCATTGCAATGCGGGGCTCCTGCAGACTGTCTATAAGCTGTCTGCTTTGTACGGGCAGGCAGTTACACAATGACAGGAAGAATCAATGAACTACCTAGAGCGCTCAACAGTACCCTACTAGTTAAAGTGGATGTAAACCCATCCATTTGATATCATACTGTAGAGTATACGATTTCCTATCATTTGAGCCCAGTCTTGCCACACAGAGTTAATCCATTTCTGAGCAATCCTCTTTTATTGTTCAGTGAAAAAAATCTTGACAAACTGAGAAAAACTTTGTCAAATACTCCCCCTTGCTGTGAGTGACATCTCGTGCATTAGAATAAGACACAGGCATTATTTTTTAGTTCCCACCCCCACTCCTTTTTTCAGCAGCTCTGCAAGGATTGGCTGTTCCACACATCAGCATGATTTGGCATGCTGAAGTCATGTGGTTACTTTCCTGTCTTTTCACTGGATGTTAGAGATCATAGCAGAAGTTCAGTTAGAAATACACAGGAGAAAATGCATATTGACAAGGGGAGTGTAGAGGTGGGCGGGGAGTCTACTAACATCACGACTCCACCCACCGAGCTCCAGACAACAGACCCACCCACAGAATATGCAGTTTTTCGGGTCTAATAACAGACAGAGGGGAGACATTTGACAGGTAAAGATACATGCAGGAGGCATGTATATCCTTATAGATAACCCCTATGGCAGTAGTTTAGAAAGGATGACATTGGGTTTACATCCACTTTAATTGAGAACTACAAGCCGTTAGCCACTAAAGCCTGCTGTCAGCTGATATCACAGAGCCGGTCCAGGCTGGGGAAAGATCACGACCATATGGACGGGGATCAACCCAGCTTCCTGAACCAGCACCTGGCTCAGCCTCTCAGCTTTGCTACTGGGAGACTGAGCCAGCTGCTCCCTCCTCTCCCTACCCTGGTGCTCCAGTGAGTGCCTGACAGTCACTGCGCCCTGCTCAGAGTGACCGGGAGAACTGAACAATCACCAGTGTTTGATCGCTCAGTATTCAGCCTTAGAGCTGGCAGGGGATCGATGCTGCATTCACCTAGGTAAGTATGATTTAAAAAAGAAAAAAAAGGTTCTCTTTTTATCAGCTTTAATTATTGAAGTATTGAATTTGTTTTAAAAATGAAAAAAACTAAAATTGTCTAATTTTGTTCTTTTAAATTTATTTTTAGAATGCCATTCATCATACAATAAAAAGATGACCCGTGATTCTTCCTTAAATAAGAAAGTTATTTCGGATTTGCCTCTGGATGAAGACAGGATCCCAAGCAGTAGAAGTGGTGGATTTGTAACTCAGAGAAGGAAAAGGTCTACAGCATCTTTCTCAAGTACACAGTCTGTGAACTCAGACTTTAATCAGAGTAAGAAATCATTGGGAATTGGTAGAGAGAGCTGCTCCAGTACACAGTGGGAAATCAACAAACATGACAACTTTCCTCATGAGCCAGGACATGCAGGTGCAACTGGAGATAATGTCCTACATTTTGATTTTGTAATGAGAAAGTACATGTTGGAAACGTCATGTTCACCACTCTCCTTAAATCCAGACAAAAACTTTGAAGCAAAGAAAGAAAATCAAGACACACAGCTTGATACTGAAACTACGCATCAGCCTGATCTGCTACAATCAGGGGAATGTGATCTGCATCCCATTAATAGGCCTGTGGAGCAAGAGAAAACCGTGTATGAAGCTGACATGGAAATGACTTCCAGTGACTCTGCTGCAATTGTTGCAGTTATGCCTAAAAGAAAAACAAAAACTTCCAAAACAAATATACCGGTAAAACAAGATGGGACATCTTTAAGAAAGGTAAAGACAACAGCACATGAAAAAGCAAGGCAAAGTAGTTCTTGTAAAGGGAAGGAAATCAGTCTGTTGTCTAAAAATAAAGAAAAAATTGAATTTAGTTTAAATATTGATAAAAACATACCCTTAGAATTCAAACCTCCAGCAGACTTCAAACCAGATGATAAATTTGATAATCGGCGTACATTTGTTTTACCAGGCCCTGTAAACAAAGATAAGTTTGACGTTTTTGAAAGTGAAGCTAAACTGTATTCTAGTAAAAATGAAGCCACTCCTTTAGTGGGTTGCAGTGTACAAGAGTCATTCACTGAAAATGTTGATGAAAATATACCCTTGGAATTCAACCCTCCAGCAGACTTCAGAGCAGTTTCAAATGATCAATATAATAGTGAGCGTACATATGTTTCACCAGGCCCTATGGACAAAGAAAAGTCTAAAGTTTTTGAAAGTAAAACCAAACTGTATCCTGGTAGAAATGATCCCAAAATGTCAGTGGTCTGTACGGTTGAAAAATCATCAACTGATACCAGCTATTTATGTGATGCAAATAGTGACCTGATTTTTGCTGTAGAAAATGTGTCAAGTTCAGATGTAAAACACAACACAAATGACACAGTAGTTAAGAGAAGATCAAAACTTGGCAAAAGGCCTGCAAAAGATTTGGAAACCTCCAAAAAGAAACGTAAAATAACTAAAAATGTAAGCGATCTACAACACTTAGGTGAAGTTCAAGGCAGCCACAAATCCAATGAACTGGACAATGCCAAGATGAGCAATACTATTCCAAGTTTTACTATGAAAAATCTAGAACCCCCTATAAGAAGGGAAACCTATGTTTTAAATTCATCAAAGCCAAGTTGCATGCTGTCTGAGTTCATCCCTGCAGATAATGGAATTAATTGTAGGAGGGAAACATTTGTTATCCCACAGCCAAATTGCCTGATATCTGTTTCGGAAGAGAATGCTAAGACTCTTGATTATCCTTTGCAGTCTTTAATATCTGCTGTGTCTAAAGATGTTCAACCGAAAGCTAAAGATGTAAGTGTCACGAAAAAGACAGATTCAAATTTTGTCAGCAATTCCTTGGATATGGACTTTACTAAACCTTTTGGTTTCATGAAAACCAAATGTAAAGAAATAAACCAAAAGAAAAGGTCGTCAAATCTCTTTTCTCAAGTAGACAAAAGAAAGACTCGTATATTAACTACAAACCAGAACGACATCAGGAGTGATAAAGATACACTTGTTCGTGAAAGCTGTGTTAGTGTGACACAAAATCGCACCAATGAGCCAACTAAGTTCCTAAATGCTGTGACCCCAAATGAACAAGACTCTTTTATGCTTGATATGGTTAGTGAATCCATTCTAGATGGAACACTAGATTGTCCTAGTTTTGTGGAGTTCTCATCAACCACTGACCTTGAAACTGCTTGCATGTACAATGCATCTTTGAATAACATTCCTCTTCTTGATCCTCCTGTATCTGATGAGCGTGACACCAAGGAAAACGAGCAACCTAATGCTTCTAAGAATTTAGATTATCTTGATGAAAATGACAATGGCCTTGCACAAGAAATCTTTGAAACTAGAAGTAATCAACATTGCAAGGTTGAAAACAAGAGCATGGAAATTAATGAAGCAGGTACCTATAGAAATGGCTGTTGTCTGTATCAACATGTTGTTATTGGTAAGGGAGGTAATTTATAACATTGCATATATGTTATTTGCTATTGCGCTATAAAACAAATGTCCTCCTCATCCATTACTGGACACAAGAAGGCATATACTGTTGAGTTATACTGCTGCCCACAAGAAGACTGGAAACGGTCAAACAAAAAATCTGTAGGCCAGCCAAGGATAACCCCTCCTACTATATCCGCATGTAGTCATTTTTGCTTTGGGAAGTCTAACCTAATTTTTTCCTAGCATTTTTATCTTCAGTTCTGTTTCCTTTTTTCCTCTGTCGAGATTCTTTGCTACATTGCTGCTTCAGCTTGTCTCTACATCTTAAACTAGAAATAAGAACTCTGCACTAAGCCCCTTTAACACAGGGTATAGTCCACCTGCTCAGAGGGGAATCTGTATGCTCATCCCCACTGAGCAGGCGGATGGCTGGTCTGTGTCTGCTCTGCTTATGCAGAGCGGACACAGACACAGCCCGCTCCCCTCTATTGGCAGTCGAATGTAAACGGACTACCTGTCCGTTTTTCACCGGACTGCCTTCCAGTCTGCTAAATGCATGGGGAATGGGCATGGATCCCCATCCATCTGTTTTTAGCGGATCGGACTGGAGGTCGGCGGGTGTGAATAGACACATGTCTGTTTACATCCGCTGCTCTATAAAAGACAATGGAAGGTACTGATTGGGGTTGCTGGAAAAACTGACAGGCGGACCCGATTGGTCCACTTGTGTGAAAGGGGCCCTAGTGTAACAAAATAAATGTACAATGGGCAACAGCACTCTATAATTGCCAGAATACAAAAACAAACAAAAGGAGCCTCTAAGTGTAGAAGAAAAACGTTTTAATATCCCAACCGGGTTAAAAACACTTACAGGATGGAGGAATAAAACGGGCACATCATGGAAGTGATAGAAACAGCATTGGAAGGGGTCACAGCAGAGGAACGTCTTCAGAGTGATGCATGTATGTTTCACTGGGTCTATCACAGTCAGCAGCAGGATGAGACGCTTGGACGCTGTGGGAGCCGGCGTCATCAGTGAGGAGAGGAGTAGGACCCGGAAGTGATGTCAAATGCTGAGAGACTCTGTGACCAACCTGAACCGCAGAGCGGAGGATGTGACGTCATAAGAAAGGGGCGCGTTTCGGAACTCTGGACGGTTCCTTTATCAACCTATGACCATAGCAGTGACTGGGTGCAATATATACAAGTGATGGGCCGGCCGTGGGCGGGTACAACAATAAAATATACATGATAGGAAATGGAACTAAAATAAGATTAAAAATAGCGTTCTAGAGAATGGCAATGGACAGAACAGTAACAGCATGGATGAAAAACGTAGAAAAAAATAAATAACAAAGGCATATATATGAGACAGATCTGTGGCAATCAGTAAAAAAACAATGCGTTCTGCAGGCTTATTTAAGCGTGCGCGCACATATATGTAAGCATAGTTAAAAGATTTAAAACTGGAAAATACATATAATTATAAAAATCAGTAATAAAATGTAGGTATGTGTAGGGCAATGTGTGGTGCAGGCTCATGGATTGTGTTTATGCCTGCATATACATATGTATAAGCATATACAAGGACGTATACATTGGATGATAATATAAATGAATGTGGACACTTGAATAAAATCGCATGAATAGTAGATCATAAAATACAGGATACATGTAATATCAAAGTATAGCATTGACTTCAAAGTTCTCATTTAACCCTCCGGGGGCCAAAACATTTAATAAAAAGATCCAATACATTTCTCTGTGACACAGTCTTCTGTAGCGCTCAGCTGGGGGAAGGTCCCTAGGCATTGCCTCAATGACCCATACCCTGAGACCATCCGTGGATTTTTCATGGAATTGGAGATAGTGGGAACACTATGATGGTCCAATCCACCTGTGATAAAACGGCGATGTTCGCCAAAACGTTTAAGCAGTGGCCGGATGGTATGTCCTACATAGAACAAACCGCAAGGGCATGTAAGGCAGTATACGACATGGTCAGAAGAGCAGGTGTGAAAGCCCTTTATCTGATATGTTTTGCCTTTTACATGAAAGTCTTTCTGGCCATGTGTCACAAAGCGGCAAGTTTTGCAGAGAGGCTTGCGACATTGGTACATCCCAGAAATCGCTAAAAAAGTGGGAATGTGGTGACCAGGAGGCGGGGGTTTTTCTTTAAGTTTGCTGGGCGCTACCTTGCTTTTTATATTGGGCACTTTTCTGTAGGCAAATTGGGGTCTTTTTGGCAGGGCAGAAAGAAGATGCTTATCTTGAAGTAATATGGGCCAGCGTCCCTTTCTTATGACGTCACATCCTCCGCTTTGCACTGCGGTTCAGGCTGGTCACAGAGTCTCTCAGCATTTGACATCATTTCCGGGTTCTACTCCTCTCCTCGCTGATGACGCCGGCTCCCATAGTGTTCCAGCGTCTCATCCTGCTGCTGACTGTGATAGACCCAGTGAAACATGCATGCATCACTCTGAAGACTTTTCTCTGCCGTGACCCCTTCCAATGCTGTTTTCTATAACTTCCATGATGTGCCGTTTTATTCCTCCATCCTGTAAGTGTTTTTAACCCAGTTGGAAGATTAAAAAGTTTTTCTTCTACACTTAGAGGCGCCTTTTGTTTGTTTATGTTTTCATAGATCTTGCTTCGTTCTGTCAAGCTGCAGCCATTAGTGTTGAAGATTTCTCCATACCATCACTACATTGATTAGACTTTTTATATAGAGACTTCCTAACTTTTCACTAATTGCCAGAATACATGATAAAAATAGTTTTTGCTGTCCCTTTTAAAAGTCAATCTAAAAGACTGTGGTTGATTGAATCGCCATAAAACATTCATCAAAGTGCAAAATATATGAAAATACAATGTTGTCCGATAATTACAATCACTCCACCTTATAAATTCCATGAGATAAAAAATAAATTATGTTTCTCAACACTTTTTCTCACTTGCATGCTGCTTTTTATCATGATCTTTGTAGGTTTTTTTTTTTGTTTTTTTTTTAAATATAGTTTTTTTTATAAAAGTGAATGCACTACAGCTCCTCTATTTTACTCCATGTCAGTTGGGGCCATAACACTGTTGTGATCAGTGGGAGTGCTGGTAACATCATCCGAAAGGGCTTAAACACTGGGTTCAACTGCTGCTGCGATCTGATGCCGGAGTGTTGTGGAATGATGACATCTATCCTCATGGCTGCCTGGGGTCTTTGCTGCGTGGTTTTACACACAAGCTCCATTTGACCTCAGTATTAGGAGGTTAAACTATCTGGTAAAGAGGTGGTGTGTGCTTATGGTGTCGGAGCACAGAAGTTTGCACAGTGATTTGCTAGCACTTGGTTTTCACCTAACACACGGACTGTTTTTTTTTTTTTTAATACTTCAGATATTAAGTTTACTGCATTTTTTTAAAATAAAGTGTTTTTTTTAATAGATTTAATCTTCACTATCATGAAGATATTGCTATTGTTAAAAGTGCACTTGTTTTTTCGTCAGATATGATGTAGATTCTATAGTGACTGACCTTATTTTTTTCATATTTTTTTGTTTTATGTTGATATACGGTTTATTTTAGGTCATGTGGAGTTTTTATATAAGGTGGAGTGATTATAATTGTTGGACAACATTGTATTTTCACATATTTTTATACTAGAATTTTAATGTTTTTTTGTTTTGATGTTTTACGGTGGTTCAGTCATTCACTTTGACTTTTAAAGGGACAGTGCAACTATTTTCATCTGGTCTTTACAATTGCAGCTATGCTGAGCAGCCATTCCTATGCCTAGTTTTGGAGTACCCAAACTTCACTGGACTGGATGTTCTGGTCTGGCCTGGAAGCGACTTTTGGGTATTGGGTTCAGTGTTGGTGCTTTTCAAAACTCATTCTAGTAACAAATTTGCCATGGAGTGCTATCAGGTCCAGATTTTTGGTATTGCTTAGTGCTTGCCTTATCGCTAAAAACGAACTTTGTTAGTAGGCCAGTTGGGCAGGACAGCTTGTTTGGACAGCTGAGTGCCTTTGAAATTTCCCACTTTCTGTCAGTTTTACTGCAGAAGTAGTCAATGCTGGGAGACTGAGAGCTGACATCATCCACTTCGATGGAGTGTTGCATACGCGATTTTCATTCCTTTTCCCGACATTCGGCATGGAAGAAGCATCTCCCTGCTGCTACTCTGGCTTTGCAAAGAGCTACATGGAACTTTGATCTCTAGTCTGGTCCTACTGCTCATCTACAAGCGACCTTGGTAACTTGCAGCCATCTGACCCACATTGACTACCAGCTGTCTGTGTTTTCGTGAGTACCTGAGATCTTGCCCCTTACCCTGAGCTTATTTGCTTCTTCACTTTGCGTTTGCTACATGTCAGCATCTATAAACAGAGAGGACTATTCCATTGCAATCTCTGACCAACAGCTAGAATCCGTATGACATGTAAGGCTATCAGTTGTACTTAGTATACAATAGATCCACCATCCTTTTCTTTCCCCAGGGGATCCTTCTGACCTGCGCAAATAATTGGGTAGAAAGAAGTACTTGCTGATCACTGTCTTACCAGTGGCTGGGCTCTGTCTCGCCCTGCACTGCAGGTGTTCTTCAGGGTGTTGACACCAGGGTTTGCCTTAGTGCCTCCACACTCTGACAACTCCGTCACCGGGCCCTAGAGGACAGCATGTTCCTGATGGTCCAAATCCCTCCAAGATTCAGCTGGATTCTGTCACATCAGGAGTAGCCACTGGAAACCTCTCATTGACTGCAGATGGTTCAATCCAGGTATGATGCTTTGGGGGGGCTACAGCAGGTTGACCCTAATGTCCTCATTATTTGGTCAGGGAGGTGCACATTTCTCAACTGTTGCAGGGGTCACAGTCCCTGAGGCATGCCACCACCCTCCTTCTCAAATCTCTTCTTAAGCTACCTCAGCCCTTGCCTTAGCTGTTGTGGTTAGAATTTCTGAGCAGACTAAATTGTCTGCCCCTGAGATCAGGTAGTTGATTAACTACCTGATGAATCAATCTTCCAGTTCTGGGGCTTATGCCGCGTACACACGAGCGGACTTTACAGCAGACTTGGTCTGCCGGGCAAACCGATCGTGTGTAGGCTCCCGCGGACTTTTTTTCCCCCAAAAGTGCAACGGACCTAGAAATGAAACATGTTTCAAATCTCTCCGTCGTAACTCCGCCGGACTCGGTTCCTGACGGAAAGCCCGTTCGTCTGTAGGCTGGTCCGACGGACCATATACGACGCAAGGTCAGGATACTGCATCTCGCGCTCGCTGCAATAGGAAAAAACAATTTTCCTATTGCGGCGAGCGCGGGGCATACCAGGCCCTTAGGTCTGGTATGGATTTTAAGGGGAACCCCCTACGCCGAAAGATAGGCGTGGGGTCCCCCCAAAATCCATACCAGACTCCGAGCACGCAGCCCGGCCGGTCAGGAAAGGGGGTGGGGACTAACCAACCCCCCTCCTGAACCGTACCAGGCCGCATGCCCTCAACATGGGGGGGTGGGTGCTTTGGGGGAGGGGACACCCTGCGGGCCCCCCCACCCCAAAGCACCTTGTCCCCATGTTGATGAGGACAAGGACCTCTTCCCCACAATCCTGGCCGTTGGTTGTCGGGGTTTGCGGGCGGGGGGCTTATCGGAATCCGGGAGCCCCCTTTAATAAGGGGCCCCCCCACCCTATGTGAATGAGTATGGGGTACATGGTACCCCTACCCATTCAACTGGGGGAAAAGTGTCAATAAAAAAACATACTACGCAGGTTTTTAAAGTAATTTATTAGACAGCTCCGGGGGGTCTTCTTCCAGGGGTCTCTCCAGTTCTTCTACGCTGTCCCTGGCCTCTTATTCCGTTGTTTGACCTCCTCTCTGGGTCTTCTGCCGGGCTCCTCCGCTATCTTCTGCTCTTTTGCCGCTCTTTTGCTAGCGGTGGCCCAGACTTCTGCCTTTTGCCTTTTTGTCTTCCTCCCTCTTCTCTTCTTGCGATGTTGACACGACGCTCTCTCTGGCTAGAATGCTCTCTTGAGCGCTCTGATGTGACTTATATAGGCGGTGACCCTGCCCCCTTATGACGTCACAGTCCCTGGGCATGCTGGGACTGTGACGGCATAAGGGGGCGGGGGCACCGGGGGATGTTGACCCCACCCCCTTATGCCGTCAGTCGGCAAGAGGCCCTTGTCCTCATCAACATGGGGACAAGGTGCTTTGTCGTGGGGGGGCCGCAGGGTGCCCCCTCCCCCAAAGCACCCATTCCCCCATGTTGAAGGCATGCGGCCTGGTACGGTTCAGGAGGGGGGGCGCTCGCTCGTCCCCACCCCCTTTCCTGACCGGCCGGGCTGCGTGCTCGGATCGGGGTTTGGTGTGGATTTTGGGGGAACCCCACGCCGATCTTTCGGTGTAGGGGGTTCCTCTTAAAATCCATACCAGACCTAAGGGCCTGGTATGCCCCGCGACGGGGCTCGCAAGGTGCCAATCTCGCCGATAAAAGTGGCGAGATTGACTTCCTTTTCTAGTCCCGTCGTACCGGAGTCACGTTCAAAATGAACGGACTTGTCCGTGTGTGGGCAAGTCCGTTAATTCTGAAAGTCCGCCATAACTCCAGCGAAAGTCCGTCGGGAAGACAGGCGGACCTAGTCTGCCGGAAAGTCCGGTCGTGTGTAGGCAAGTCCGTCCATTCAGAAAGTCCGGCGGTAGTCCGCCGGAAAGAACGTTGGACCTAGTTTCCCAGAAAGTCCGGTCGTGTGTACGCGGCATAACAAGGACTTCTCTAACCACCTTTGGGAAGATCCTGTCATTGGAGAGCACTTGTCTCATGGGCTACACTCTAGAATTCCAGAACAAGTGGTTCCCTTTTTATTGTGTGCTTATTCTGTAGTCAGATCTCTTAATATGGACACAGTTGTACAACATCAAGGTACTGGCGTCTTTACCACCAAGGAGGAACAGTTCTTATGATGAGAAAAGTGCTATCCTCTGAAAGCCAAATTGCTTCTAGATGTGGAGGAGCAGTCCATGCACCATTGTGCATTCCCGATTCTATGCTGCAAGTAGAGGGCATCATCAGAGGGCCACATGATACACTGGGCTATCTGCACACTAAGCAATTTAGTTTTCTGATGCAGGAATCATCTCAAAAGTAGTGGGGAATGCTCTAAAAACGTGAGAGCAAGGCCTCCCTGGTAAGCCCTTTTTTTTTTTTTTTTTTTTTTTTTTTTTTTTTTGGATGTACCCATAAAAAAATGCTCTTCACTGTCATAAGATTTCTGACTGTGACTCCATTGACTCTGATGTATCATTTAATCTGTGGAGTCAGGAGCATCTCTGGTCCTGACTATGTGAGTCTCCAGAAAAGACAGTCCTCTAGTGGGGCAAACCCTGCTGTCTTCGTCCTCTTACAGAAAGGTGTGAGTTAACTTGGTCCTTGGCTCTGTCAGATCTATAGTCCTCATTTTGAAATTTTGCTGAGAAGACCTGCATTCCTATCCCTAGGTTAACCTTTGCACAGGAAACTCCCATGTACCTCACTGCGTTGGTCATTGTGACCCTGTGGGATTAAATCTTGGATCGCTAGGTGGTTCAGAGACGTTTTGTACTCTCCTTGAAGACAACTTCTGAGTCAGGTTTTTTTACTGGGTGGGGCACTTCGACAAGGCGGATGTCTTCCGTGGCAGTCCTTCCTGACATGCAACCACCCCCCCCCCCCTGCCTTTTTTTTTGTTTGGTACCAGGTAAGTTGAAGCTTGGAGCCTTTTTTGGGTCTAGAACAGCTCTGGTCTTCCCTTAGTGAGACATTGTTTCCTCTGTTTGGTCCTTGTTCTTGGAAGCGATTTCGCCCTGTTGACCACGCTTTAGCCTGCAAGTCCTTCACTGTTGGGATTTTTTTTTTTTGTCCCACCCTGTTGGTTCAGGTAGATCAGTTTCACTTTTTATGGCCCTTGCTTTTCCTCACATTTTGGGTCATAATGCACTAGCTGTAAGTATTCTTGGTCTTCTGGCATCAGACTAGTTTCTTTTGCTAACTTACCACCTGGTCTTGCTGTTTTTCTACCAGGTGGGGGGGTTTGGCATCATCTGGTGCCAGCTTTAGGCAGCTCTTAAACGGCACATTGTCCCTGATCTTTGTTCACATTGGACCTGTTAATGGCGGTGTGCTGTTGCCAACCCCGAAGTTGAACTGCTTTCCTCATAAAAGAGGGAAAATGAAATTTATGTATTCACTGTAAAATCATTTTCTTGGACTCCATTGAGTGAAATGGGTCAACCCCCCCTCACTTGGTACTGCCTGCTGCAAACTGAGGGGTTATCCCGGGCTGGCCTCCAGATTTTTTTACTTATCTTTTTTATGCCATTGTCAAGTGCTTTTGTAGTTGTCAGTATAACCTGACATTTTAAGACTTCCTGTGTCTCTTAACCACTTACCGACCAGCCACCATATATATACGTCATTCGTTTGAAGATGGATATCTCGGTAACGGCAGCAGCTGCTGCCACAACCGAGGTATCCATCTTTAGGACAGGCGGTTCTGTACATGATAATGGTGGTCTCTGTGGCGGGTTCACCGCGAGATCACCGTTATCGGCGGCGGGAGAGGTGCCACCCCCCTCCCGCGCCCTCCGCCGCTTAACGGAGCCGCCGTTAGCGGTGGAGGCCATCGGGACCTGTCACTATCTCGGTATGGAGACGAGTGAGGCTAAGATGGCCCCCACCCGTCTCCATACCATAGGACGGCTGAGGCAACGTCATTACGTCAGCTCCGCCCACTTGTCTTAAAGGCACAATTTTTTTTGTGTCATTTTTTTTAAACAATTTTTTTTTTTTGCATTAAAGTCTAAATATGAGATCTGAGGACTTTTTGACCCCAGATCTCATATTTAAGAGGACCTGTCATGCTTTTTTTCTATTACAAGGGATGTTTACATTCCTTGTAATAGGAATAAAAGTGATCCAAATTTTTTTTTTTTTTTTAAAACAGTGAAAAAATAAATAAAGTAAAATAGATAAGAGAAAAAAAAATTTGTAAAGCGGGCACTACTCACGTATGCGTTCGCTTCTGCGCTCGCGCGCAGAAGCGAACGCATATGTGAGTAGTGCCCGCATATGAAAACAGTGGTCAAACCACACATGTGAGGTGTCGCCGCGACCGGTAGAGCGAGAGCAATAATTCTAGCCTCAGACCTCCTCTGTAACGCAAAACATGCAACCTGTAGAATTTTTTAAATGTCGCCTATGGAGATTTTTAAGGGTAAAAGTTTGACGCCATTCCACGAGCAGGCGCAATTTTGAAGTGTGACATGTTGGGTATCAATTTACTTGGCGTAACATTATATTATAACTAACTAACTTTACTGTTGTCTTATTTTTTTATTCAAAAAAGTGAATTTTTTCCAAAAAAAGTGCGCTTCTAAGACCGCTGCGCAAATACGGTGCAAAAAAAAAAGTATTGCAATGACCGCCATTTTATTCTCTAGGGTGTTAGAAAAAAACAATATATAATGTTTGGGGGTTCTAAGTAATTTTCTAGCAAAAAAAAATATTTTAAACATGTAAACACCTAAAATCCAAAACGAGGCTGGTGATTTTACAGCAAGTAACGCTAGGTTCACACCTATGCATTTGCATGGGCTTAACAGCCCATTTATTTGAATAAGCTGCTGCATCTATGGGAAATGCAGAAAAAAGGTCTTTGCACTTTTTTAAAAACGCAGCTTGATTGAACCAAGAATGATTGGCAGCGCTGCACGTTTGCAAAAGAGCAGCACGTTTTGGCTGAGGGCTGTGAGAATAGATGCAATTTACACACTGTCCTGCACCCACAATAGTGTGAACCTAGCCTAAAAGAAATCCTTAATTATATCTAAAACTTTTTCTTCTGCACACTTCTTGCAAATAAGGCAGTATATCTGATCGCCCCTGAGGCTGCATTCACAGCGTATCATCAGGTGGACAGTCGCGCGTTTTTACCGTGATTTTATACAGGTCAAAAAGTCACCAATGTAAAAAGCAGAAAAACGCCTGTAATCTGCCCAAAAAGAAGCTCGTACTTTTTTTAAGCTTCAGCCATTTTGCTTTAGGCGACAGAACGCTCAGATGTGAACAGGGGCCATTTAAATTAATGGGATTTTGCTTGTTGGGCGTTTTTGAACTTTAGAGACGAGTGTTTTATGAGCTGAAAATGCTCAGATGTGAATGCAGCCTAAAGGTTGACTGAAAACTGATATTTTCAAAGCCTGCTGCAAATTTAACCACCGACAATTTTCCTATTTTTCATGGATCCTATTGGTAAGATCTCTGCAATTGAGTTTCTGGGTCTGCACAGCTGCTGTGGCCAATACGAGGAGGCCAAATTCTCATTGATGGATTAATTTTATTGCATATTTTCAGAGAATGCAACAAAAGGTGCTGAAACAAGCAGCGGTAAGTGGGACACCTAAAAACTCACAGGTTACTAGAAGCAGGGTCATGAATTATGACTGGGAGATATGCATTTTGGAGTACCCGAGAATTGTAGGTGGAATGGGCCCTGTTTTTGGAGAGTTTAATAAATAGATCTTGATTATTTTTATTTATTTATTAATTTTACTTTTTGGATTGAAAAGTGTAATTTCTCTTAGAAGAGAGCATTTTTATCTACTGGTTCCAGCTCAACTATATATTAGTGTGTGTGTGTGTGTGTCTGTATGTATATATGTGTGTATATATATATATATATATATATATATATATATATATATATATATATATATATATATATTGTGTGTGTGTATATATATATAATTGTGCTTATAAGCTTGCATACCCTGGCAGAATTTATTATTTCTGGGCCATTTTTCAGAGAGTATGAGTGATAACACAAAATTTTTTCTTTCACTCATGGTTAGTGTTTGACTGAAGCCATTTATTATCAATCAACTGTGTTTACTCTTTTTAAATCATAATCACAACAGAAACTACCCAAATGACCCTGATACAAAGTTTACATACCCCAGCTCTTAATACCGTATATTGCCCCCTTTAACATCAATGACAGCTTGAAGTCTTTTGTGGTATTTGTGGATGAGGCTATTAATCTCAGATGGTAAAGCTGCCCATTCCTCTTGCCAAAAAGCCTCCAGTTCCTGTAAATTCTTGGCCTGTATGAACTGCACGTTTGAGATCTCCCCAGAGTGGCTTAATGATTTTGAGGTCAGGAGACTGAGGTGGCCACTCCAGAACCCTCACTTTATTCTGCTGTAGCCAATGACAGGTTGACATGGCCTTGTGTTTTGGATGATTGTCATGTTGGAATGTCCAAGTATGGCCCATGTGCAGCTTCCTGGCTGATGAATGCAAATGTTCCTCCAGTATTTTTTGAAAACATACTGCATTCATCTTGTCATTCATTTTGACCAAATTTCCTGCGTTCTTGTAGCTCACACATCCCCAAAACATCAGTGTTCCACCTCCGTGTTTCACAGTAGGAACGGTGTGCCTTTCGTCATGGGCCTTGTTGACTCCTCTCCAAATGTAGTGTTTATGGTTGTGGCCAAAAAGCTACATTTTGATCTCATCACTCCAAATGACTTTGTGCCAGAAGGTTTGAGGCTTGTCTCTGTGCTGTTTGACGTATTGTAGGCGGGATACTTTGTGACATTTGCGTAGTAATGGCTTTCTTCTGTCGACTCGACCATGCAGCCCATCTTTCTTCAAGTTCCTCCTTATTGTGCATCTTGAAGCAGCCACACCACATGTTTTCAGAGAGTCCTGTATTTTACCTGTTATAAAGTTATTTGTGGGTTTTTCTTTGCATCCTGAACAATTTTCCTGGCAGTTGTGGCTGAAATTTTAGTTGGTCTACCTGACCGTGGTTTGGTTTGAACAGAACCCCTCATTTTCCACTTCTTGGAGTTAGATTAGATTAGAGTTTGAACACTGCTGATTGGCATTCTCAATTCTGTAGATATCTTTTTATATCCCTTTCCTGTTTTATACAGTTCAACTACCTTTTCCCGCAGATCCTTTGACAATTCTTTTTATTTCCCCATGACTCAGAATCCAGAAATATCATTGCAGCACTGGATGAAAGATGCAAGGGCATGTCAGGGCATGTCAGGAGTCCAGAAACACATTGACCTTTTATACACACACACGCTAATTACAAGCAAACAGATCATAGGTGAGGATGGTTACCTTTAATAGCCATTCAAACCCCCCTTGTGTCAACTTGTGTGCATGTTATCGGGCCAAAATCACCAGGGTATGTAAACTTTTGATCAGGGTCATTTGGGTAGTTTCTGTTGTGATTATGATTTAAAAAGAGTAAACACAGTTAATTGATAATAAATGGCTTCAGCTAAACACTAACCATGAGTGAAAGAAATGTTTTTGTGTTATCATTCATTGTCTCTGAAAAATGGCCAAGAAATCATAAACTTACCAGCACGACTTTATATACAGTATCTCACAAAAGTGAGTACACCCCTCACATTTTTTGTAAATATTTTATATCTTTTCATGTGACAACACTGAAGAAATTACACTTTGCTACAATGTAAAGTAGTGAGTGTACAGCTTGTGTAACAGTGCAAATTTGCTGTCCCCTCAAAATAACTCAACACACAGCCATTAATGTCTAAACCACTGGCAACAAAAGTGAGTACACCCCTAAGTGAAAATGTCCAAATTGGGCCCAATTAGCCATTTTCTCTCCCCGGTGTCATGTGACTTTGTGTTACAAGGTCTCAGGTGTGAATGGGAAGCAGGTGTGGTAAATTTGGTGTCATCGCTCTCACTCTCTCATACTGGTCACTGGAAGTTCAACATGGCACCTCATGGCAAAGAACTCTCTGAGGATCTGAAAAAAAAGAATTGTTGCTCTACATAAATATGGCCTAGGCTATAAGAAGATTACCAAGACCCTGAAACTGAGCTGCAGCACGGTGGCCAAGACCCAACAGAGGTTTAACAGGACAGGAATCTCTTGCCATGGTCGACCAAAGAAGTTGAGTGCACGTGCTCAGCATCATATCCAGAGTTTGTCTTTGGGAAATAGACGTATTTGCTGCCAGTAGTGAGTTTGGAGTGGAGGAACTTGACTGACCTTCAGCGTCCTGACCTTAGCACAATAGAACACCCTTGGGATGAATTAGAGCGGGGACTGCAAGCCAGGCCTTCTCGTCCAACATCAGTGCCTGACCTCACAAATGCACTTCTGGAAGAATGGTCAAACTCAATATTAAACCCTACGGATTAAGACTGGGATGCCATTAAAGTGTGTGTGTGTGTGTGTGTGTGTGTGTGTGTGTGTGTGCGCGCGCAGGCAGGCGTCACAATACTTTTGACAATATAAATATACTGTATATATAGATAGATATCTGATATAGTATATATCCTATTGTTCAGAATATTGACATCTGTTTGTTTTTTAGCTTTGTGCTGCCTAAAGTGACCACTGTTTTTTCTTCTTTTTTTTTTCTTCTTATTTTAGATATTAAACCATTTCAGGATTTGACAAACAAAACACAAGACTTAACTAAGCAGTCTCCTAAATCCTGTTCAGATGATCAGGAGGAGGCACAAGTTCATACTAGGAGAAGACGCAATCCTGTCAACTACAAGGAGCCAAGCCTGGGAACGTGAGTTTTTAATAATATGCTCATTGCAAAATATAATAATAATAGTTGAGCCATTTTTTAAGGTTCATATCAAGCTATTAGGTTCACTTCTAAAAGTCAGAGGAGAGAAAAAGTGGACATGTTACCTGCTGCGTTGAAGTAGGTGCTTGAACCTATTTTCTAGCCCATGAAAAAGCTGATAAACACAAATTCATGTTATAAATTTAACAGTCCCAATGTACACATTTTCCTAGCTGAATGGAAAAAAATGTGTAAAAGTTGTGTGAAAATGATAAATATACCCCTTAGGGATGCTGTGCACTTTGTTCTAAAGCAGAACAACCAGAAGTTAAAAAAAGGCTTATTAAATCTCCAAGAAGACTCAGTGCACATAGCCCTTTGTCCCCATTAAAATTGGTGCTGTGGTTTGCAAATGCCATGTTTATTATTGTCAGTGCTGACTAGCTCCACCCCAGATAGAAGCCCAAATTCCATAGAGGAGGTACAGGCAGCACTGAAGCCACAGCCCCTTCTCATTTCTGCATCCCTCCTTGCCCTTTAGTCTGTACCTCATCTGCTCCATTTGTGCAGATTAAAGTGGTTCTAAAGGCAGAAGTTTTTTTATCTTAATGCATTACGATAAATAACCTTCTGTGTGCAACAGCCCCCCTAATATTTACCTGAGCCCCATCTCGATCCAGGCTGAGACCCATCAGCGGGCACATTGGCTCCTGCTGCTGTCAATCAAAGTCAGTGAGCCAATGAGGAGAGAGAGGGTGAGGCTGAGCCGCGGCTCTGTGTCTGAATGGACACACAAAGCAGCGGCTGGGCTCGGGTGCCTCCAGAGTTAGGTGCTTTCTGTGGGGGCACTCGGCAGGAGGGAGAGGCCAGGAGTGCCGACGAGAGACCTGAGAAGAGGAGGATCTGGGCTGCTCTCTGCAAAACCATTGCACAGAGCAGGTAAGTATAACATGTTTTGTTTATAAACAAACAAAAAAAGACTTTAATATCGCTTTAAAGGCTGAGTCTGCAACCTCCCACAGGATATTTATTCTATCTCTTTAAGAAACCTGATGATATTGCTAGTTGTTCTGGGCTCCTGTTTCAAACTGACCATGACAAGCGTGGAAGCAGATCGTGCTACTGTGCACAGTTTGTGTCCCTGGGATCACTACTGGGATTTTAACTGGTGTAAACCTCAGACATGAAATATGAAAGCCAATGCCTCGATAGTGCTACTTTTTGTCTGCTGCTTCATTCCTCTGCTATCAGCATAAATCACAAGTTTCCCTGACACTAAGAGAAAATGGTGACAGGGGAAGGGAGCCTCAGTTGATTAACAGCCTCAGCTCTGTTCCTGTGTGCTGTGTGGAGGGAGGGGGGGTCCCTTCCCTCCCCTCCAATCAGTTGTCAATATTCTCCTCACTGAGCTCTGCAGAGTGTAACTTCAGCTCTCCGCCCCCTTTTTTTGAGCTCTTAGGCAAACTTAAAATTCAGCACTTTGAACAGATGTAGAGAAGATAGGGATACAGATAGACAGGTACAACAAATGTAGGAGGATTTGTTTCATCTCTGTGTATCACCTGAGGCCAGTCACTTCACTGGGTATATCTAATCCCGCGTACACACGATCGGACTTTACGGCAGCCTTTTCCGGACTTTACGACGGACTTTCCGAATGAACGGACTTGCCTACACACGTTCAACCAAAGTCCGACGGATTCGTACGTGATGACGTACAACCGGACTAAAACAAGGAAGTTCATAGCCAGTAGCCAATAGCTGCCCTAGCGTCTGTTTTTGTCCGTCGGACTAGCATACAGATGAGCGGACTTTTCGACCGGACTCGAGTCCGTCGGAAAGATTTGAAAGATGTTTCATTTCTTGGTCCGTCAAACTTTTGTGGAAAAAAAGTCCGCTGGAGCCCACACACGATCGAATTGTCCGACGGACTCTGGTCCTCCGGACCAAGTCTGCCGTAAAGTCCGCTTGTGTGGACGCGGCATAAGGGTTTACAACCACTTTATGTGGAACTAAACCCTTTGATTTTAACTGTTTCCCACAACATTTGCATTCAAGGAATGCTGTGAATGATAACTGTGACAGTTGACTTTCCTCTCAACCAAACTGTGCAGCAACATGGCAACTGTTCCACTTTAGGGCGTGGTACCCATGCACATCTTCTTTTTTCTGTTTATACATGAGCAGTTTTACATTACACAGCGCATGGGCAGGTGACATAGCAGGCAGGCTTGCATCTCACACACTCAAACACACAGTAAAGAAGTAACTTTCTTGTCTGTGAGCTGTGTTCCAGAACCAGCTGTAGTTTTTACCAGCGAGGTTCCATCTGGGAGGCGCTGTCAAAATTGCAGCTGGTTCTGGAATGCAACTCAAACAGATGGGAAGGTTACTTCCCACCTGCCCACTGTCTACCCTCTGTGTGTGTGACGTAAGCTACGCATGGGGAACTTTCCCACTGTGTGTGTAAGCAAGCCCACCGCCTTACTAAACATACGCTATTCCCCAAAATCAATAGATGGTGCTGCGCTCTAAGTGATAATAAACAATGTACAAAGTTAAAGTGATAAGTGCTACAAGAAAAATAGATAATACTGTAAATATGTAAAGTGCCACGTGCTTGAAAGCAATGGGAACCACAAATGGTTAATTCATATAAACATGAATGAACAAAACCCAAAAATATGTAGGTAAAGAAAAAAAATACCAAAAGAACAGTACTAAAAAATATTGAATAATAGTCCCAGAAGATAAAATGTCCTGATTTGATAATAAGAACTGTGAATACACGAATATTGAAATTCCTCTAAAATTCTGTGCATATAGCAATGAAAACAGTGACTTTTCTTCCGTACAACTATAGCAAACTAAACAGTGAGGAATCTTCAGTGCAAATCTAACAATGTAAACTGTGACTTTTTTTCCTTGCAAGTGTAGAAAACTAGACGGTGAATGATCTTCAGTGCAAATGCAGCAAAGTAAGCGGTGACTTCTATTCAGTTTAATAACACCTCAATAATAGGTGGCCCCTTACCTTACCGCTGTCCCTCAGGATCCGGCCGAGGGACCTACTGTGGGATCGGGGATCTCAATTTGCTTTGCATACACGCTGTTACCTTACAGTGGTTAAGATAAAGGGCCACCTATTAGAAAACTGTTTACATTGCTATTTGCACAGAATTTCAGAGAAATTTTAATATTTGTGTATTCACAGTTCTTATTATCAAATCAGGACATTTTATCTTCTGGGACTATTATTCAATATTTTTTAGTACTGTTCTTTTGGTATTTTTTTTCTTTACCTATATATTTTTGGGTTTTGTGACATTCATATGAATTAACCATTTGTGGTTCCCATTGCTTTCAAGCACGTGGCACGTTACATATTATCTATTTTTCTTGTAGCACTTATAACTTTAACTTTGTACATTATTTATTATCTCTTAGAGCGCAGCACCATCTGTTGATTTTGATACATTACTCACTGTGGTTAATGGATTGACCATTTCGGTGCTTGCAGCAACTAGTGTTTTGTTCCGCTCTCTTCTCTTTCCTCTGGTAGCACGGGAATACCTTTTTTCTATTAATACACCATTCCCCCCCTCCACTGTGGTGAGGAGGGTAACAAGGAGGACGCGTGAGCATGTGACACTCAAATGATTACAGTAAGGTAACAAAAAATATTTTTCTTTAAAACAAATGTGTTTTGATCCATGTAATTGTATTTGTTGTATTACAGTGGCCTTTTAATGCAGTGTGTTCACAAATACTTTAATAGAAGGAAAACTGGTCAGAGTAGAAAACATTCTATGCCATCCTCATTCTATGCCGTTTCTCTTTAAATAGTACGCAAGCATAAAATATTTTCTTCCCCCCCATTTCTCCCAAGAAAACTACGACGTGGAGACACTTCTACCGACAATGAATTATTAAACTCTCCTGTTTCCAAAAGAAAGGGGAAAAAAGGAGGTAGTAGGAAGAAGAAAATCAAATCTGAAGAATGCCCTTCAACAAGTATGTAAGAAAAGAATTGTCAGCCCTGGGTTCCAGGAGGAGAATATTACAGAAAGTGCTTAGAATTTCAAGGAACCTGCTAGTTGGTGCGAACTGTATTTGTATGAAAGGAGATTAACTGGTTTATTAAGATCTTTTGTTTAAACTTGTTCTCTTGTCACAAATGTCAATGCATATCTTTATAGTCGATGTATAAATTCCATGTTTTTTATTCAATTACAGTTGTGTATTTTTGCATCACCATAGATTTTTATTCAGTGAGCACGGTGTAATGTACAAAATTAAGTGGTCCGGCTAAATACCTCTAATGACTAAAAACTGAATTGTTAAGGGCTCACAATGATAACTTTTCTTTGTACAATGGTAGTCCACAAAAAAGTGCTCTGTAATTAAAGTGTAACTCTCTTTCTTTCTTTTGATTAGTCCAGCTAAGTTACCGCTAGTGCTTGATATATTATGTCTGGATGGGTGTTGAAAATCTAATGTTCATGCCAGAAACCATTTTCTATTTAGGATAGTGTTTACTCTTCCCCTTTATTCAATCATAAAACATCCTGTATTCAAGATGGACAGGGGGAGAGGACGAACAGATGAATAGCAGGACTTCCCCTATCTCCATTAAGAGAACGCTTGGATTCTGTGAATAGAATGCAAAATGTTTTATGAATGTATGAGGAGGGGGGGGCGTGGAGTAAATAACACTATCCTTCACTCTCTGAGCACTAGAACTCAGAGCAGCAGAGCCTGAATATCAAAGCTGACAGTAGTATCTAGCATGAATACAACATTTGGCAGCTTCAGAAGCCTTCCAGTTGTTGTGTATCCAGCATTAAAGGTAATTTAACTGGACCAATCAAAAGTAATTTTTTTTTTTCCCTCGAAATTCCTCTCTAAGACCCCTTTCACACTGGAGGTGTTTTTCAGGTACTAAAGGGCTAAAAACGCCTGTAAAGCGCCTGAAATATGCCTCCCCTGCAGCCCCAGTGTGAGAGCTGGAGTGCTTTCACACTGGAGCGGTGCGCTTGCATGACGTTAGAAAAAGACCTACAAGCAGCAGGTGCACCGCTCCCCCACCACCCCTGCCCATTGAAATCAATGGGCACCGCTGCCAAAGCAACTGCAAAGCGGTTCAGCAGCGGTGCTTTTCGGGCGCATTTAATCCTTTCTTCGGCCGCTAGCGTGGGTCAAAAACACCCCGCTAGTGGCTGAAAAGCTTTGCTAAAGCGCTGATTTACTGCGAACGCGGCCGCGCTGTGAGTGTGGAAGGGGTCTAACAATTTTCCTAATGGCATCAGCTAGCTAGGCATGTAACCTTCCTCTAATGAGACCTTCACGCTATGACTACCTAGTATCACACAGCCTTTCCTCTGAAAACTTCCACGTTCTCCATCAAGCTACTTGCACGTGCCCACTGTAGACTTTATTTATTCCACAGAAAAGTCCCTCTGCTGCCCCTTGACAAGCTTCCCAATAAAATTAATGGAGTGTGCATGTAAACAATGAAGAATTTGGAAGACTTCTGAGAGACTTCAGTGCCAGGCAATCTACATAGGATATCAGTGTGATCTGTTAGGAAAATGTGTATTGTAAAAGGGGCAGATGATGTGCGCATTTAATCTTTAAAAAAAAATGTATCCTACAGCAAACATCAAATTCTATTCTCTGATTCTTGAGATACACGCTAGATCTGGTATTTTAGGCTGGGGCTACGCAGTGCGGCTGGGACTATGTTGCATCTGTTAAAGTGATGATCCCACTAGACTGCAACTAGCATTCAGCCCAAGAGGCTGACAATATCACCTTTTACGGAAGCTTCTCCCAGATTGCCATTAATTAAACAATTAATGTAATTTAATTAGCAAGAGGGCAATTTTTTAACCAAAGCAGGGCCTACCCAGACCACTTTTTAGATTGTGTAGTTCTCAGATGCCATAATGTATTTTTAATTATGCAGAATACAGAAGTGGTACCTGTGTCCCTGATTCCTCTTGTGAAATAATAGCATTCAGTTAGGGGATGTGACCTCTGTAAGGACACAACTGCATGGTCTACAAATGTGGTACACAACCCCAGCTCAGGCACTCCTCAAAAATCCTTGGTGCCTGTTTTAGCATTTGAGTTAGTCGGATCAGTCAGTCAGAATTTATTGTAGGTGCGGTTGACCTGCTTTAGCTGTTTTTGCATTCCCATAGGATAGAAGCCGTTTTGAAGCAAGTAAACAAAAGCTCTCCACACTAGCCCTTAGTATTTTTCTAAACAGAAGCAGCTAATGTAGTAAGATGCTGTGTAAGTGCAAGTAAAATAATGCCATCCATCCACCCAGTCTTGTAAATTGGAACTGAATGTTTCGGAACTGACACCAGATGACCTTATGCCTACAGGAGCCCCTAGGGTTAGTGCTTCTGCTTGTCAAATCATACCTGTATTAGTTATCTTGTATTTTAACAGCCCTAGATTGTTTAAACTTTAGTACTTACATGTTCCCAAGAATTTGTGTTACTGTATATTCCCAAACGTATTTTGTAGATGCTGTACTACATTGTGTATATATATTTAAAATGTATTGCATACATAAGCTTAATTTTTTGTGAGGATAAAAAACACAAGTGCCAAGCAGTGCTATGACATTCTGCTTTACTTCTTGGAGAAGAGCAGTGTGTTGAAGGTCAGTTGGTTTTATATTCCTGTTAGCAGAAGTTAAGTTTATTTTCTGAATTTATTAATAAAAGGTTTTTACAAGAAAACATGCAGTGTGTTGTCTTTTTCTAAAAGGAATGTATTGACAGGCATTCCCTAGGTTATAAAAGATAGGCTCTGTAGGTTTTTCTTAAGTTGAATTTGTATGTAAGTTGTAACAGGTACATTTTTAAGTGTAACTCCAGCCCAAAAAAAATCTTGTTTTTTTGGATAGCATAGGGAAGAGTTAACAGCCCTGTTATGTTTTTTGTTTTGCTGTCTGTGCCCCTGTTCAGATAATTTTACCTCAGTTTCTGTCCCTGTGACAATTTGGATGTTGAAAATTTTGGGGGGTTGTGGAAACAAGGATTGGTGATAAAGCTTCAGTGGAGACGCCTTTTTCCCATGATAACTCTTACGGGAGTGAATTTCCCTTCCTAGTGTTACCCGTAAGTTATATTTGAGATTTAATTTGGGTTAAATGAGAGTTTGACCATGAGCGAAAGTTTTAACACAATAACAAAAAACATTCTGGTGACCGCCCTTCCAGAGCGAGTGTTCTCTCCCCTCCCATCTAGTCTGTGTATATCCGTATAGGCCGGTGGCTCTGATTGGTGGGCCTCCCTATTCTTGGTTAAGGATTGGCTAAATCTTCAATCCCTATACTTTGCATAAGTCAGCCCCCTTTAATTCAAATCCTTGACAGACTATTTTGAGTGGGAAACTTAACTTGTAGGTACATGACATTTTCAGGGAAGTTAGGTATTGAGGATGGACTGGCCACCTTCATTGCATATTTTGAGCGATCCTTTGAAGTGAATATTTGTAGAACAAAGAGGTTTGGGTCCCATTGATTAGATAAACAAGCTTAGGCACCGAATCGTCTGTATAACAGGGACTTCTGGGAAGCTATATTACACACCCACATGGATACAACTTTAAATGAAATATATTCATAATTACATTATTATACAGCTGTTAATGGAGATTTCACATAAACTCATAAGGCAACACTAGGGATAGATTTCCTCTCACTTCCTGTTGTCTCCCTCTGTGAGTATGAGTTGTTTGCAAATCCGGGAACTGCCTGTATTTAGTATCTCATCATATACATTAGCTGTAACAAAATCGCCAACGTGGGACACCGCTGTCAACTGGAGCCGGGAGGCTGGCAATAACCCAAATGCTGGATTATCTTTCCACCTTCATCGCTTGCTACCAAAGCCTGCAGCAGCAGCAGACCCCCGGCAGTTGAATGTGGAGGGTGTGTAGGGTGAAGTTGTTATTGCTTTATCCTTTTAAATGCACATGAGATCCTGGGCATCCTGTGCATTTAAAAGGATAAAGCAATAACAACTTCACCCAACACACCCTCCACACTCAACTGCCGGGGGTCTGCTGCTGCTGTGGGCTTTGGTAGCAAGCAATGAAGGTGCTTGAATTAAAAATAATCCAGCATTTGGGTTTACAAATCAAGTCTGGATTTTTGCCAGCCTCCCCGGCTGCAGTTGACACACATTGATGATTATAGAGAAGTTTGTGACAGTCAGAAGTTCTGTAGGATGTCTACATTGTTTGGCCCAATGAGCCATTTGGTGTGATGCCTCAATTACAGCCTCTTGGAATCAATTTGCAATCTATTGGATTCTGGCGTTCCAGGATCTAACACAGTGTGAACTTATACAGACCTATCACTGGTGATTTTGCATTAGAACTAAAGCGGTAGTCTGTACCAGGATCCTGGCTCATTTGTGGAGTTTAAGGCTAATTTTCACCCGATTTCTGGAGAGTGTAACATCCTAAGGGAGCGGTGTCCCATGTGGTGTGGTGAAGGGATGAAGATTCTCAGGAATGAATTATAATTATAATTTTCCAATATTCCCCCACGCACTGTTGGTGATTTTGTTACAGCGGATTACTCTACAGACTTACCAATTTCACCTATACTGAGGACACTGTTGCTTTTTAACTAAAACTTTTCTACTATTAGACATTTGGTATTGATATAATTGTTTAGCACTGCTAATGCCTATATTTCCATAGGATGGGGAGGCATACTTATTATCGGATTCTCTTTATAGCAGCAGCTGAAGGGTCTGTGACCTTTTTAATTTAACAAGTTCATGAGTGCTAAGGGAAAGTGGATATTTGCTGTTTGACTATTTGCTTTTATTGTTTTGGATATACATTAGCTGTTTACTACCTCAATTGTTTTCAGGCCTTACTGGCAAATACGTTTTGTAGATTTTATTTTTTTATCCTTGAGCTATTGTGATATGAGCTTTTAGGAAATGCTTTTTGCTCACTGTCTCCAATCCATCTCCTAATATGACAAAGCCCTAGGAGTCACTCTATACATGCTCAGTTTAGTGTGTATTGCTAGATTTTTTTTTTTCTTGGGAGGGTGTATGTAATCAGCACAGGGCCAAATCAGCACTGTCAAGACAGAGGGTAAGGGGTCCTGCAGCCTTATAGGACAGAGGAGAATGAAAACGCCTACTTTAACCAGACACTGATAGACGTCACAAGACTGCTATATACTGCTGAAGAGAAAAGCTATTTAGCAGTTTATATTTACTAAAAAAATTGCATTTCCTTGTACTGTGGGAGACCAGATATAGTGAATGCAGGGTCCTAGGTTTAGTAACACACTAACCTTAATCTTTCCTGGTTTTCAGTGACTAAATGAGGGTTGCTCCAGCAGTGACTTGGTTGGCCTATGTAGTAATATGACTGAACAGAAGTGACTCCATTTTGTGCGGCCATAAAGTCATATAAATTCATATATCACACATATAAGAAAATATAGCTTGCGTAAGCAGTTTTATTCTGTACCGTCTAAATAAAGAATGTTGGCTCAATATGTCTAGGCCACCTTTCCTGTGTAATGAGACATGAAACGGGGGAGCAGGACTCATGACTATGAGTAATGAAAGCAGATGGCATGAGTTACTCTAGTGACCATTTTGTGAAAGGTTAATCATCTGACCATTAATGATATGTAATGTACACCCCTGTATTAACCACTCTCATCTTCCATATAATGATTGGTTAATGATAACGTATAGAAGTTGTATACCCGCCCTGAATTAAATCAGATAGCTTTGAACATTTAGACTCTGCATCATCTCTTTTTGTGTTCACCAAGAAGCTATCTCCTCAGTACTGAGAGAGCTTGTGAGTCTGGCAATTGCTGTTAATATACCTAGCTGGTCTTGTCAGGTATAGGGAAATACCGTTTGATTCTCTTCAGCCTATTTTTTTAATTAAAATGTATCTAAAGCCAAAACGTTTTCTTTATGTTGGGATAGAGTACAGTATTGTTAAAATCCTTGTGATGTTTTCTTTTTTTGCTGCAAGAGCCTTGTTTGGGAAATTTTTCTTTTCACTTCCTGTCCAGAAAGTAAAACAGGAAGGGGCAGAAAATCTCTCCAAAGAAAGAAAAAAGCACTTTAGAAAGTTCTCCAAGAACAAATGTCCTCGCTGACAAATTTACACTCCTCTTCTGTTCTAGTGACAGCTTTAAAAAACGTTCCATATGCTATTTACAATGTAATTGGGGGGGGTACTTTGGCTATACCTTGATTTTATATCTGTAATATTGGCAGATTTGTTTTTGGTTGCACAAAATGCTCCATGACACAAACATGGCAGCATATTGATCCAATAGGAAATACTAATCTTCAAATCAATACTTGATAAATATCCTTGGCTTTGCAGTTATGACTGAGCTGAGTGCTTGTTAGCTTTACTCTTGTAACACATTGAAAATGAAAGCATATAAAGATGAGTAAAAGTAAAAAGTTCCAAATTGTACGGATGTAAACCAAACAGGTGCTCCACTTCTCAATGCCTCAAGTGTTCTCATACAGACACTCACCAAGTTATTGACCTACTATTGCTAGTCAGGTCAGTGGCGCTTGTATTTGGGAATATACCCCAAAGTCTCCAATGGCTTGTTCCTATGGCTCATTTTTAGATGGTGTACCGTCATGCATGCAAATAAAATACCAGGGAGGATCTCCGTGTAAAACCATTAAATTTTATTAAAACATACAAATATTGTAAAAAAAAAAAATCACACTAACATTTGTAGGTGCCAGAAGAACCGGCACTGGAGTATGTATGGCTTGCATAGGGAGAAAAAAATGTCCGCCACTGTGCATGTGTAGAAAACCAGCATGTGCTCCAGCAGCCGATATAATGCATGGAATTTAACAAACTCTGTAGCAGAGTCCAACCCGTTTGTTTAGAGGAAAAAAAAAAAATAGTTTGTTCTATGTCTTTTGGATTCTGAATTTGACTTATTTGATCAGCTGATGCTCTTGCAGTGCTCCAAAAAAAAAGCTGCAGGGTCTGTATCCCTTTACATATTAACCCCTTAGGAGCATCTTACTAAAATTACATTTTTGTTGCAGGGGATTCCTCAAATCTGACTTGTATCTTAGTGCAGATTTCTGGGAAAATCAGTCAGCCAATCACACAATCAGGAAAATATTTCATATACCAGCTGTGTACATACCTCTAGGTTGCCAAATTGGAGCACTGCGGATTGGAAAAAAAGTTTTAATTTACAATTTGGCTTGTCATAATTGTGTATGCTATATTTTTTTCCTGTAAAAAGAGGACCTGATCTGTGAAAACTATGCCAAAAAAGGCAAGCAGTTACCAAAGGACTAGTCACCGTTATTGACTGTGGTCTCCCTGCAGCTGATTTCCCCCCCCCCCCCCATTACAGTCGTACCATGGCACTGACCATCTGGTAGAGGAACGTGGCTTAGCTTTCTCACACCAGACCTGCCTTCCTCAGGCCTGGTAAGGGAATACTCGAGAAGCAGTAAGCTAGGTGCAGAAACAGATTTAGAGTAGATAAAGCAGAAATGGAGATTTTGGCACTGCAGGTCCTTGGGTTTAGATTTCTCTCCAGCAAAGAGAATAGTAAACGGCACAGGAGTGACATCATGAAAGATTGAGAATAGCAATCCGTGGCACAATGTGATCATACAGCTGAAAATAGTACAGAACAGGAGGAGCACTGCTGTTTATCAGTAGCTGAAGACAAAGCGTACGTTTTTTTTTCAATGTTCTACTTAACATTTTTAGATGCTTCCTAATAATAATAAAAAGAGCATGTTTCATTATGAATCTGCTTTATTAAAAATAACATGAATTTCTGTAAAAACAAACAATGTGTTCTAGTTTTTACAAAACACAGCAGACTATGACATTAAACCAAGACATCGATGGATACACATAAAATGGGAGAACCTAGTTTGAAGCTGAACTACAACCTTCTAAAAATAACAAGTTAAGATTGCTTCCCCCTTTGCCCTGCTCCTAAGCAATTTCTATAACATTTTTTTTTTATCATCATAACACGCTTGTCTTAATCTATGGCCCCAGGACATCTGGAACCTCAGTCCTCCAATGGACGGGTACTTTTATTAGGCTCCCTCCTAATGCCATTGGTCCTGCACCGATTACACTATAGGCATGCTGACTGACAAGAGGGGCAGCAATCAGATTGGTTGTTGCAACCAGAACCAGTGAGGTGGAAGATCACAGGACTGTGCTTGAAGTATTAGTAAGGGTTAGGACGGTATAAAAAAAAAAAAAAAAGAGGTAGTTTGTTGAATTCTGCATATCTGAGTAAGTTTATGCTGCAAAAGTAAAATGTATGGTTTAAATTGGTTTCTGATTTCCAGAGCACTAAAGTTCAACAAGAATCTTCAAGATGTTAAATACCATATTAAAAGAAATTCTACTGCACTAGAGCAGACTGCCTAAAATAAATCTGTCATGAGAGAAACATGGGGGCTATTACTAATGACATCAGTCTCTGCAAATGCTAGTTCGCTGGCTGTAATGCTGACCCTCCAGCCTCAGGACTTTGTCTGCATGCCTGTTTTGGGTCAGTGACTCAAAGAAATCTGATTGTTTTCAGACCTGCAGTCTTGGTCCAGGTTGGTAACTTAAAGTACTGTAACCAGTGTCAGGATAACTGTGTTCTGTCAAAAGAGCCAACTCATCAAAATCTCCAATTATGTCACTTTCCAGTTACTCTCCAGCAGCAGTAATTGCAGATTTTGACAGAACATCGGCAGTGTGTACGGTAGACTATATAATGAGTAAACATTGTTAGTCCACCCCTGCTAATAACCAGCAACATGGCCGCCTCCAAGGCGGCGACAACTTTTGTCCTCCTTACCCGGCGTTATGTCAAAACAACCAACTCATCATGTACTGTAGTGTATATGCTGCCAGCGTTCTGTGATCACAGCCAAATTCGTCTCCAATTACAGCTGCTGGAGTCACCAGAAGTGACGTGGTTGGAGATATCGACAGAACAGCCCACTTGAAATTTTTAAAGGGATTCCACAATTGCAGTTTTTATTTTATTTTCTTCCCACAACAGGTTGTTTTTCTTTAAAAGCATAGTTCACCTTTACCAAAAAAAATGCCTATGCAGATAAGGAAGTCTGCCGATAAAAACAGACTGTGCAGCTTTGATCAAAGTTGAATAATGCCCTTGCTATAGGTGCAGGTCATTTATGTACCCCATGATGCCTGACTGGAGAACTTTTATGGCATTGCTAAGGATGCTGCCAGGAGAAACCTAGTGTTACTGCTCACTTCCACCATCACAGAAGCAAGTTTTCTCTGATCCAAACCACCTCACATGCACTAACTCTGAGTACAGCATTTTAGAGCTTGCTCCTGTGGTGGAGCAGGAGAGCAGCAACACTAGGCTTCTCTTGGCAACATCGTATAAGTTTTCCATTCAGAGTTGCATGAAGTACATAAATGGACTTCACCATAAGGCATTATGCTATTTTGGTCAAAGCAGCTTGTTTACCAACAATAATTACAAAGAAGGCTGGGCGTTCAACCTGAACACAAGCTTGTAAATCGCAGTCAGGTGCATGAGTAGCTTCGGGCAGCCTTGGGCTAAAGGAAGTTCCACATAAAACTATGTCCAAGAAAGATGCCAAGTTTATTGAAGTTATTAAAAAAAAAAAAAAATCTTACACGGCCCTGAGCAGTAATGGAAAGTTAGCAGGCTCAGAGCAGATGTAGTATGTGGATCTCCAGTCAGACAGATGGCTGCAAGCCACGGTGGGGAAGCTCCAAGGGACTCTAACCAGGAAGTGATGTCACCAGAACCCAGAAGTTCTCAGCCGCTGACCGGGACTAAACTGAAGAGACACCAAGGAACAGTACACCAAGTCGGTTACCAGGACATGTTTCCGGTGTGCCGGTGACACAGGTCTTCCTAGTAACCGGCTTAGTGTACTGTTCCAGCCCAAGACTGTGCATATGCTTTGGAGTCCAGTTATTACAGCCTCTATACATACAACAGTTTTCTGTTTTTTACACTGTAGAACCTGTTTAGTGTTCTCTCTTGCTATACAGCTTGTTTACCTACTGTCCCTTACATGCATAGGCAGTTTTTTGGTAGAGGTGAACTAACCCTTAAGGCAAAAAGCCAAATCACAAAATGTCATATTTAAAAATATTCCCCTCTATATGGAGTGCCTAGTGTACTGTGTAAATTATATTTGTAAATGCTACTGTCTGCACGTAAGACTAAATAAGTCTTCTCTACACCATGTCAATGGGACTTATATTCAGTATATGACTCATGTGTTTAAAATACTTTTTTTTTTATTAAATAAGCACCATGACTTGGCTCTTTTCCCTCCACCAGGTTTCTTTTTTTTGTATGTGGTGATTAGGTTTGTATAATAAGTAGCAAGCCTGTAGCTGCTATGCATAGAAAAGCCACTACCTTCTCCAGAGCTATCCCCAGACAACCTAGAAGGCTGCTAAGTTGGGTGGATTGGATTTTATTAGATTCAGGAAAGTGAACTTTGTTTCTGTGGCAATATTACTACTATTCTAGTATCAAATTACATTACTTCTCTAGAGTTGCTTTTGATTAAATGTTTATCTACATTTGCTTAAAATGTACATCATTTTTCTTAAAACCATCTATACTGAATATAGTTGTAACTATAAAATCTGAATTTTAGTGAAGATCATTTAGGTGGCGAACCGATCAGCCATACTCCACTTGGCAGAACCTGGTGCTGCATTTGGTGTACACTTCTTTTACACCCTAAGCAGCTTTTACTAAAGAAAACACATGGTGAGAGAAATATATAGGCTACCACAATACTGTAGCCATCTTCTACTAAGAATGGTAGTTGCTGGGCTTCTCAAGTTGATTCAGTAGCTTCGCTACTCTGACTTACAGAACAGGTATAGTAGTGCAGATTTCCATTTACTGCATGCTGGTTTCCAAGAAAGTACTGAAGTAACATCCAGGTAATTTGCATTTTCAGAAGAATGCCAGCCTCCATTTTTTTTCTTTCACAACAGGCTTCCTTAATGTAAGCTGGAGACCACAGAGAAACATTGCAAGTCTGTTCTTTAGCAGATTTCACAGCAAATGAGATGACCCTCCTGTTTATGATTTGCCATCTAAGCTCTTTAAACCATAGTAGCAGCATCTGGCTTTTAACATATATAACCAGGTCTTCAGAATACTACAGTAAATATGGCAGGACTTGTTTGCCTCATGCATATTGACCAACAGCTTATCAAAACATCTGCAATAGAAAGGTCTAGGCATGTATCGAGAAATTGTACAAAACCTAAATACAGAGCAATAGGAAGGACTGATGATTTGTGGTGGGGAAAAAAAAAAAAAAAAAATGAAGTCCCAATAGGTACTGTAAACCCTTGAAGAATAATCCTGAGTAGTTTTCTTTCGTGCAGCTTTTACAATTTAGGGTGAGCGGAGAGCTTCAGCTGTAAATTTTCAGCCAATTTATCCAAGAATTCAAATGTATTCAAGTAATCAGATCGCTGCACTCTAAAAAGGTAACAAAATAAGCAAAGATTAATATTTGATGATCAAAAAATTTACAAATTAAAAGCAGTAGATGTGAAGAATACTTACTTGGGTAAACCCTTGATACAAGCAGCAAGGTCTTTAGTCATAAAACCAGCCTCTATTGTCTCAATACAAACTTCCTCCAAAGCTGTAGCAAAGTTTTTCAGTTCAGTGTTGTTATCGAGCTTAGCTCTATGGTCCAAGCCACGTGTCCAAGCAAAGATGGAAGCTAGCAAAGGTAACAGATCACATTAAAATGCAAGACATTGAATAGGAAACATAAAAATACACATCTCCATAACTCAAAATAAATCACCAAGGCCCCTTTCACACTAGGGTGGGGGCGGCGTCAGCGATAAAGCGCCACTATTTTTAGCGGCAAATTACCATCATATTTGTGGAGGTATTCGGCCACTAGCGGCCGAGAAAGGGTTAAAAAGCAGCACTTTGCTGGCGCTGCCCATTCATTTCAATGGGCAGGAACGGTATACACACCGCTCCAAAGATGCTGCTATAGCAGGACTTTTTTTTACTGTCCTGCCAGGGCACCACTCCAGTGTGAAAGCTACCGGGCTTTCACACTGAAGAGACAGGAGCGGCTCTTTTAGGGCGCTTTGCAGGCGCTATTTTTAGCTCTGTAGCACCTGCAAAGCGCCCCAGGGGTCTAAATTATAGTTGTTCATATGGGAATTAAAACCCATAGGACAGTACAGACCTTAAATGTGTTATACTGTTACAGGCTAAAAGAAAACACAAATGCTTTATACCATAATGCAGTGTGAATGCATGGCTGTTAAGGCTGGAGATGTTTTCAAAATGAGGATTAACCATTTGGTAGTTCAACACTGTTGTACATACAACAGGATAAATAATGTCTGACTATTATAAAAGCAAAAAAAAAATTATATATATAATTTTATTTATTTAGTTTAATTTGGGTAGTGTTAAATGAACGCGCAATTGTTATTCAAAGTGCGACAGCGCTAAAAGCTGAAAATTGGCCTGGGGAGGAAGAGGGTTGAAATTGCCCGGTATTTTAGAAGTTGTTAAATTGGTTTTAAAAGCCAAAAGTTTTTTTTTTTTTACCTTAATGCATTACCTGCATTAGGGTAAAAAAAATAAAAAACTTGCACTGGTAGTTAGTTTCTCCCCCCTCCCCCCCCCCCCCCAACTCTAAATATATACTTACCCGAGTCAACCAAATGCTGTGTCTGTCTGCAGCGGCACTGGTTCCCTCTCTCCCTGCTCAGAGAGAGCATCAGGAGCCATTGGTTCCTGCTGCTGTCAGTGAAGAGGGAGCGGAGGGCGGGGCTTAGCCACGCTCTGTGTCTTATGGACACACAGCCAACTCGAGTACCCCTATAACAAACAGCACTTGACAAGAGGGGGGAGGATTGGGGCTGCTCTGTGCAAAACCATTGCACAGAGCAGGTAAGTAAAACATGTTTGTGATTATTAAACAATAACATTTAAGCCTTTATAAATCACTTTAAGACCAAGTCTAAGCTGGTGTACAGAGGCAGGAATGTGCTCGTCTCTGTACATTGCTGTGTAGCAGAGGAGCATGTTTGCTGCAGTTACCCCCTCCTCTCCCCATCTGGTACTAGTTGTCAAGGACACTGCCGGTCGCACTGTTGACAGGCTCCTAGTGATTCTGACAGTGGGCAGAGCTCGATAGGGAAGCCGAAGGGACTAGTTTTCCATCAGGTCCGCTCTTATCTGGTGTTTGATGGCAGGTAGTGGGCAGATTTTATAGCCAATAGTAACTTTCATTAACAAGGGGAGTAGACATGATGAGGAATTAGTGTCTCTGAATTTCCATCAGGCCCCACCCATCCAGCTACAAAACTCCTGCAGTAGAAGCAGCAGACAAATTAGATCACCCCTCTGTCATTCTGTTCTCTACTTCTATCAACATGCCTCTGGTTATAGCATAAGCACTGCAGCACAACTGACTGGGTCCTTCTGCTGCTTCTCCCTCTCCAAGGCCTAAACTCTGCTGAAGAGGGATTGCAAGAGGTGGCGGTCGAGTCAAATTTAAGTACTTCTACTGTTTGCATGAATTTAAAAAAAAAAAATTTAATGATGAATTACACTCAATTAAGTCGGCAACAGGTTAAAAGCAATCTACCCATTGTTCACTGTCTAAGCATACATATGCGATAAACAAACTAAAATTACTAGAACTGCACAATAACAAAATCAGTTGGAATGTTTTTGTTCATTGGTGTCTAAAATCTAATATTCCCAGCAGCCAGACTTTTCTATAAAGAGAGTCAGAGCACAAACTAAAATGTACAGCATGCAAAAGTGCAAATATAAAAGTAGGTTTTATACTTACCAATAGGATTAGTAGATGTTTCTTGGCCTTTCTGGTGCATCCTATAATGACGAGTTACTGTGCCATGTGCTGCTTCTGCCTCCACAGTCTTGCCATCCGGACATATTAAAACACTGGTCATCATTCCCAAAGAACCATATCCTAGAGATATACAGATCCAAGAGAATACAGGGCTCAATGAAAACAATCAATCTGAAATGTTAGATGCATGATCAGGTCCTGATAATGCAATCAAGTTGTGCTGACATTTTACATATTTGAAAAGCAGTCCACTGTAAAATTAAAAAAAAAAAAAAGTGTAACCAAAATTTCGTTTTGGATAGTGTAGTGCAGTGGTCATCAACCCTGTCCTCAGGGCCCACTAACAGGCCAAGTTTTATGTATTACCTTGGGGAGATGCAGCCTAGAATACTGCAATCATTGAGCAGCAAATGATATCACCTGTGATGTATTTCAGTTATCTTGCAAACCTGGCCTGTTAGTGGGCCCTGAGGACAGGGTTGATGACCGCTGGTGTTGAGGGATTAGAACACGGGTCCCTTTTTACATCTGTCTGTGCCCTGCCCCCTGGCAAACAGAGTATGCTAGTTATGGTTTCAGCCAGTTCTGGCACAAGGCCATTTGGTGCCCAGGGCAAAGATGGCAAACTGCCCCCCCTTTTTAAGAGGCAGCGGAAGCCAGTCGGCAGTTCTAGCGCAGGATGCAGACCTCCCAACCCCCCCCCCCCCCCCCCACAGTGGAGTCCCGCATAGGTGGGGGTAAGGGCAGGGCGGAGGGAGGGGTCGAGGGCTGCCAATCACATATGGGCACACAGGGACTGAGCTGTCCTTACTGATTGTGACACTGAAGATCAGGAGGAAGGGAGTGGAATGGATGGGATGGGACAGGGGGTGGATATAAAGGCCAGTCTGTGACTAAGGGATGCTGGCTCTCTTGTGTTGGTGGTCGCTGGCTGCAGTAAGAGATTGTGGCATAGTGGTAGCTGTGCCTCTCCCTGCAGCTGGCGCCCCAGTGTCCCCCCCCCCGCACTGATCGACAGCCCCAGAGAGGGGCAGCCCAGTCCGGACACCTCTTCTTTCCTACCTCCCTTTCAATCAACTCCGTACAGTGCGCGTGGGGCCTCCTCTGCGGGACCTTCCTCTTCCTGTCCTTGCCACACCATGCCAGATGCCTCCTCCAGGTGTGTAGGGACCGCTCCGTTGAGCACTCCAGTGGTGGGGGGGTGACGGCCGGGGGGGGAAGCGAGATCTGTCTCCGGAGCAGCGGGAAGCATCTCCCCCCCTTCTCCTACCCCAGACAATACAGCACTGGCCCATCCTCCTCCCTAAGACACAGCCACGCTCCATCCTCTCTCTCCACTGCCTGGCCGTGGAGCACACAGGAACTGTAAAACCAATCCTGGATGGGGCTTAACGCCGCAGCGGCATTGTTGTCAGCAGTGACGGCTCTTCACTTCACTGCACCCCACCCACAATAAATTGTACCACCAAGGGCATCCACCCCCCCCTTGTACCGGCTCTGGTTCCAGCGTTTAGAACAATAGGTGGAGCACATCAGTTAAAAAAAAAGTGTCCAGAAACGGTGCTAGGAACAACTGGAGGAGAGTACCAAGAACTACACCAGCGGCCAGGAGCAACAGACAGAAAGTACCATGAATGTTGCCAGCAGCCAGCAAGCATGCCAGTGGCCAGGAGCGAAAGACAGAGTGTACTTGTAGAAGTACCAACAGCGACAGGTGAAGCGTGCCAGAAACAGTGCTGGGAGCATCAGATGAAGCATACCTGGAGTAGCACTAGTGGGCATGTGGAGTGAACCTAGAGTAGTGGCTATGAATGACACCGTACTAGGAGGTCGAACCAGCTGGGAAGAGAAAAGGGAGACAAGCAGAGGCTGGGTAACTTCGTGAAGGGCTTGGCATTACATGGGAAAAAGGTTGCACAGAATTCTTTAAAGTATAAGTTCACCTTTCGTAACATGTTACACCCATATTCAGGGTGTAACATGTTACGAATGGACAGGCCCCCGCTCCCTGATCTGACAGCTAGCAGGGATCTTCTGGCTCGGTTCACACTGGGGCGACTTGTCAGGCGACCTAGCCGCCTGACAAGTCGCCTCCCGTTCTGTACAATGGAACCGTTCTAATCGGAGCGACGCAAGTCGCTCCGACTTAGAAGAAAGATTCCTGTACTACTTTGGGGGCGACTTGCATAGACTTCTATACAGAAGTCGTCTTGCAAGTCGCCCCGGCAGTCGTGTGCAGGTCGCCTCGGTGAGGCGACCTGCAAGTCGTGCCACCTCTGGTGTGAACCGAGGCTCTCTCTCCCTGCTTGCTGTCACAATTTAAAAGAAAAAAAAAAAAAAAAAAAAAAAGTGGCCGCGTCACTCTTTAACCTTTGTGGCTGTCGGCTTGTAGTTTTCAATGAACTACCACGGCGCTGTGAGCACTGTGCTAGTTCATGGAGTCTTCCTGTCAGAATGGATCAGCTTCATGGTACAAGGTACGAGCAAGCCGATATACTGACAGATCTGCAGGGGACCTGAATGGCACCAGCGATCTACTGATCACTGGAGCAATTGCTTTACAGGCTCCTGCAACAAAAAAATAATGGCACATTTTTTGCCTACAAAAAAAATGCATTTATTTATTTTTTTTTTTTAAGTGAACTTAACCTTTAAGGCCACAGTCATGCGACAAAGATGCAACAGACTGGTTGTAGTTGGGACACCCCAGTTTAAACCCGGAAGTGAGCATGGCCAAAAGCCCTAGAGGAAGAGCTGCTGGAATGAGGGGGGATAAGTTGGTTTCACAATGTAAAAGGGATCTTCAGGAATGCAAACCTTAAATTAATCAAATGCGCTGAGATATAACAGCAGAAACGTGTGGATAAACAAAAAATGGGTAGATGCATCCATACAAAATATTGTATTTATTTCTCACCTTGAGCAACAGAATCTGACTGGACATCGCCATCATAGTTTTTGCATGCCCAGATGAAGCCACCCTCAGATTTTAATGCTTGTGCCACCATGTCATCAATAAGCCGGTGTTCATACCAGATCTTTTTTTCCTCAAACTGAGATTTGTATTCCCTGCAAAATAAAGCAGAATACCAAATTAAAAACAAAATGTAAACATTCTGGTAAGTGTTAGACAAAAAAAAAAATTGTATTTGGAGATTTCCACTTGCATGTATTAAATTCTCACCTCTGCTATAAATTCATTAACTTTAGGTTAAACTGAACAAAAATGCCAATGTATTGGACATATGAATGTATTGAATCATAACAACACAGACAAACATTTGCTACATTTACAGAGATCCTTAGATGACCATGCACAGAATATATACAGAACGGGGGGGTTGCAAAGCTCACTGTTCAGGAAGGTTACTACGCGTTTTACTGTCTTTTCATGCATATGTTATGTACTGTATATAAGAAGGTAATTATACTTTGTCACTTGTATAAGTATACTTTGCCCTCTCTTTTTTTCTGGTCCAGACAACACAGTGGAAGTGGTTCACTAAAGTGACCCATAGAGCAGTTTTTCCCCCCCTCACTGTCAACCAGTAGGGGAATCCTCCCCGATGAGCTTTTGTATTCTAACAGCAGGGAGACTTCCCCACCACCAGAATACACGGATGAGCGCTGCTGGCTATAGTCTGTGGCACTGATCAAGCGGGGAAAATCCAAAACAGGGTGGTTGTACAGAAGTCAGTCGGTAGATCAACTTCTGTATAGCCTCTCTGCCATACATGGATCGAAATTCAGCCAGTCCCTGCTGAATTTCGATCCATGTATGGCAGTTTTATTGAGAGGCCCCCTGTGAACCTAAACAGGCTCATTTCCCTGGATGTATTTTCACAGCAAATTTTGAGTTTATAATCTCCAGAACCACCTATTCTAGAAATCAAGGTTGATTGAAACCCCGGATAGTACTAAAAACAGATAATTGCTTCCTAACTGTTTGAACATAAAGATCATTTGGTACAAAAAAAAAAAAAAAAAAAACACACACACATATACATAATATATATATATATATATATATATATATATATATATATATATATATATATATATATATATATATATATATATATATATATATATATATATATATATATATATATATCTATATATCAACTCCCTTCTCATTGGCCTGCCACTCCATAGCTCTCCTCTTCAGTCTATCATGATTGCTGCTGCCAGACTTATCCACCTTACCACCCGCTCAGTGTCTGCCAACCCTCTCCTCCAATCCCTACACTGGCTCCCAATCACCCAGCGAATTAAATTCAAAATACTAACCACAACATACAAAGCCATTCACAACTCTGCCCCGAGCTACATCACCAATCTTGTCTCCAAATATCACCCAAATTGTCCCCTCCGCTCATCTCAAGACCTCCTACTCTCAAACTCTCTTGTCTCCTCCTCCAGTGCTCATCTCCAGAGCCTCTCCCATCCTCTGGAACTCGCTACCTCCACCGGTCCGGCTATCCCCTACTCTTGCTACCTTCAGGCGATCCCTGAAAACTCATCTCTTTAGGGAAGCCTATCATGTATCCAATTAATCTCCTACCACTTCCATCAGCTCATTCCCCACAGTTACAACCTTTTGTACCACCTGCCCCACCCTATTAGTTTGTAAGCTCTTCTGAGCAGGGCCCTCTTAATCCTCTTGTATTGTAACTGTATTGTCTCCTTTTATATTGTAAAGCGCTGCATAAACTGTTGGCGCTATATAAATCCTGTATAATAATATATTTTTTATATTATAATTTTTATTTCACACAAATTCTAACTAATTAAGTAACTATATTAAATAACTGACTATATTATGGTATACAGATCTGTGATTTACTTTTAAAAAGTTCTCTTCAAGCATTCTTGCTCAATTCTATGACACATTACTCTAGTGTATTCTTATCTGTGAAACCACTGACCTTATAGTCATAAACTCTAGACATGGAGAACAACTGGTACAAAAAGACATTCACACACACCTATTTCAAGATCTGACTTATGCTGAGCTAAGTGAGCTTTTTCAAGGTCAAAGCTTAAAAGGGGACACAAACTGCATGAATACAGATCTTGGTTATAAAGCCAAATTAATACAAATTATTCTACAGAGACACAATCCTCTTAAGTGCTTATATAAACTTGTGCATAATGAGCTCTTTAATTAGAGGGTCACATATATGGTAAGCCTGCATTCTTTTCATAAGAGGTGGTGGTGTCACTGTTTACATTTTTCCAAAGAAGGTGATGGATGCTTATTATGCATAGGTTTATATGAACACTTAAAGAGGAACTGCAGTCTGCTCACATAATTTGTAATAAAAACATCTTTGCCATTCTGAAGCTCCCCTCCAACCAGTTTGCAATATATATATATATATATATATATACATACATACACACATACACATACATACATACATACATATACACACACACATACACACACACAGTCAGGTCCATAAATATTGGGACATGGGACACAATTCTAAGCCAAAAAAGATTAGAATTGTGTTGATGTCCTAATATTTATGGACCTGACTGTATATAAATTTACTGTGATTCTGTACTTGCCAAATATGCTGCAGAAAAAACAACAAGGACAGAAAATTTAATAGATGGAAAGTTGAAACAAAAATGACTGAAGGTCCGCTTTAAGAGGATGCCGTCTCCTGTTCTCCATTTCTTTATTTGCATGTGGACTCTTGTTGCTGTGGATTTGATATTAACCCCCCCCCCCCCCCCCAAATTGGGGAGAGAGTGTATATGTCTTTTCATTTATTAGTGTGTATATCATTTAGTAGCATGGCCCTTTTATGTTAAAATTTCTGTTCTTGCCACTGCTGCAACAACGCACACTTCTGTATTCATAAAGTTTAACAGGCAAACATATGCCAGTATCTTTGTAGAGCAAATGAGCATGACCTATGACAATCAATGCATGTCAATGGCATCAATTATCACAAAATATAGAAATATATAATTTTTTATTTTTATTTTTTTTAAAGCAAAACAATCCTCTGTAAAGTGCAGATTATTAATCATAAAAGTTAAAGTGACACTAAAGGTTGTTTTTTTTTTTTTTTTTTTTAAATAAGAAACATATCATACTTACCTCCACTGTGCAGCTCGTTTTGCATCGAGTTGCCCTGAACATCCTCTTCTGGGGTCCCTTGGCGCCTCTCGCGGCTCCTCCCCACATCAAGTAACCTACTGGGAGAAGCACTCTCCCGGGGGTTTACCTTGCGGGCGGGCGGGCTCTCGAGTCCAGCATTCCGCGTCCATGGACGCCGAATGCAGGACTTGGCCCCGCCCCCGTGTCAATGGCTGCGTTGCTATCAATCTATCCAATCAAAAGCCGAGAACCCCGGGCAGAGTGACAGTGCGTCCCCGTGGGTCAAGTTCTAGGGCTCAGGTAAGTAAAACGGGGGGTGTGCTCACTGCCAGGTGTTTTTTTCACCCCAATGCATAGGATGCATTAAGGAAAAAAAAAAAAAAAAAAGTAGATTTACAACCCCTTTAACTGTAATGAATCAAAATTCCATATATAACCAATAGAGTCTGTATACATCATTGCTTCAACATAATGTCATTCATAAAAAAAACAAATATCCATGATTATGAGCAACCAAGTTCAGATAGCAAAATCCATTTAGAGGCCCTCACTGTACACCAGTCTTGTTTACACTGCAAGTACCAACTGGTACTGGTCTCCAAAGACAAAAACCAAGGCTTGCATGCTCAGCTACTATATGTGAGGTTCAATGAACTCTACTGTAGTGTCAGCAGAGATCCACTATCTGTGCTCAACAAAGCTGAAAGCAGAATGACCAAGCACATTACAATTTGCCTCTAAATCAAATACATGACAATATGGAAATGCTGCTTTTGTGGTAGTTTACCACAATTCAAAAGCAGTTTCTCAAACATAATAAAAAATATATAGTCGGACAGTCCACATTATGTAGGCTACCCCAAATGGCTGAATTGAAATAAAAATAAATAAATAAAAAAATATTAAAAAAAAAAAAAAGATACTGTGTCTTTCAAACTCTTGATTTCACGTCCATTTATGTACCAAAACGGGACTACATTTTGGTAATTAAATTTTTTTTTTAAAAAAAGTGCTACATACTTCTCATAGATTTCCTGGAATATATCCTTGAAGCGTCCATCATATTTCTTAAGGATGGTGTTTTTAGTGCTCATGTACAGAGGCCATGCTTTAACCAGTGCCATCTGGAAGGAACTGTGGGCAAAATCTTGAATGGATTTGTCAGTGTTGTACATTCCAAGAGTAACTCCGCCACCATCTGAAAAGGAAACAAACAAAATAAATGTATTTATTCATACACACACACACACACACACAAAAATCACCATCTGTTTTCCCCTAAAGATGTATTCATCTGTCCAAAAAGTCTGTAAATATGAGCATTTGCAGCAGGTGAGCACCAGTTCCAAATGACCTTTGCATACCGAGAGCCATAGCTATGTCGTCAACTGTATTTATTTTGCACATTAGGGCGCCTTTGTTTACGTGTCCTCTCTTTCTCCCCACCCCCTTCTGTAAATTTTTTATGATGAAAATTTCAATAATAGTAATAATAATAAAAAAAAAAAATAAAAAAAAAAAAGGGGGGGGGGGGGGGGACTAAAAATGACCAAAGATCAACATTATCCAGCAAAAAAAAGTTTAAAGCCGGCCATACATGGATCGAAATTCGTCCGGTTCAACAGGGACCAGCCAAAATTTCGATCCATGTATGGGCACCCTGGTTGTACACAAGTCCATCTATTGATCGATTAGTGTACAACCCAGCCTGCCTGTCATATTTCCCAGACCATTACTGCCACCAGCTATAATCAGCAACACTGATCATTGTGTTCTGCCAGCAGGGAAGGCTCCCCCCTGGCAGAATACAATAATCCTGTTGGAAAAATTCCCCCTTAAGATTGACTGTGTTGATGGCAAAAATCATGCAATTATTTCTCTTTCCACTCAAGGTAGAAAAATTTTGCATTAACCATGTCCTGCCTTAGACATCTGGCAGCTGTTCCATCTACACAGCGGAACCCTGCTGTTCATACTCAGATGATCAGTGAATGTATGATCATGGATTTGGGAAGCCAAAACATGACTGCATACTCATCGGTCCTCTTTAGGCCAATCTCAGAGAGTTTGTTTCCACCCTTCTATCATTATGTAGATTTTACAGTATTAACCGTTTTGATTATTGCTGCTATGCTAAGGTTATAAACCAATGTTTTGTGAGTCAGTCTACACTAGGTGCATTTATTCTTCCCCAACTTCGCCAATGTTCCATCACTACTACAGTGTAACATACTGCATGCCAAACAGCTAAGGTTCAGATGTAGGTTTTCATTTAATTTATAAAATGCGGTGGCCTCCTAACACATACCAGAATCCAATAACATCAGAGCATTAATAATTAAGCTTAAAGAACAGACACCAGTAAGCACCATTTGTATCTTAGCTTGCTTGAAAACAAAATGAAAAAAAAAAAAAAAAAGGCAATATTGTGTGTGTGTGTGTGTGTGTGTGTGTGTGTGTGTGTGTGTGTGTGTGTGTGTGTGTGGGGGGGGGGGGGGGGGGGTATGACACTTAGAGTAGAATTTTATGGGACTATTATTCATGCACATATGGGAGCATTAAAGGAAACATGTCATGGGGCAATAAATTGGTTGATCTTTTTAAAAGTGCTGCTTGCCTGGGTGCCATGCTGCTCCAACTTCTTTTATGCACTAAAAGAACACCAAAAGATTGAGTTTGACCTCACTGACTGCATGCTTGTTGTGGATCACTGAACTGAGAAAGTATTGGAGTCACAGACACCCAGGCAAATAGCAATTTTTGGAAACTAACAATGACAACCTACATAGGTCTCATTGTATAGTGACCTTAAAAAAAAAACACAGGGCCTGTGTTCGATTAAATCTCCTTCTCAGCAGGTCTCAAATTGGGGACAAAAATGATCTTGCTCCCATGTACTAATAGGACCATTCTTCCTGTACTTCCAAAATAATGATGCAATGGTAAGTGTGAGCACAACATGGCCCTTAACACCCAATGATCCTAAAGTAAGGGGGCAGGCAACTTAGGGCTACTTGGCATCTGCATATTTGGTTTAGGAGACTAGTTGAATTCAATATTAGTAGCCCTAAGTTCCAGAACCGAAAGATGTGTGAATAGGTGATTTGCAGAGATTTATACAGCTTCGCCAATAAAATCTGAGAATTTTTCCTGTCAGGGTTGGGCTCAGCCCTCCCTTCTCAGTGCTCAGCTGTTGGTTCATTGCCAGCACTGGTCGTTCCACAGTGCCTCACCATTTCCTGCTCATCAGCCAGCCCCTTCTGGCTATGTATACTGCCTGGTTCAGTTCTCCCATGCCTTCGCCTTGGTCAACATATCTGTAGATTCTCTGCTGTGTTCCTGTTAAAGACTTGCCTGGCTGACGTTCCTTCTGGTTCCTGATCCTGTCTGCTGCCTCCGACTACACTGATCTTTGGCTTCCTGATTTACTGGCTTGCACCGACTACCCGCTTTGATTACCAAACCCTGGTTAAGTTTTGACTACGTTTATATTTCTACCATTTTTACCACTATATTAAAAAGGTGCGATTTTTATTGCATTTTCTGTCTGATTCATGGTTCCTGACAGTAGGCAAAGCCATGAATCTAGAAGATGCAGGTAATTCACCTAGTGGTAATATTTTTTTCCAGGATTGAATGAGCAGAATCACCAGATCAGTTTGCCATAGCGATACAGACGCTCCCGATTCGCACCGTTTACCTGAAATCTTCCACTGTGGCTGTTCCGGTACAACAGATCGGGTAGGCCGTCCCTGCTGCTGCTCCAGCCTCTGTGCAGGCACCCGCCTCAAATATTACCTCTGCAAGAGGTATGTCTGGTTCCGCTCCTCTTCCCCAGCGATTTGTGGGCGATCCAGTTCAATGCAGAGGGTTTCTTAACCAGGTTGGGATATGCTTTGAGATGCTGCCCCAGGCGTTCGCGACAGACAGAAGCAAAAGTTGGCTTCACCATTTCTTTGCTTTCCGATAAAGCCTTGGCTTGGGCAAACCCTCTATAGGAGACGCAAAAACCCATTGTCCTGAGTTACCTAGAGTTTGTGGCTTCCTTTAAAACCGGATCTGACGTTCCTGCTCCACTTCTGCTGCCAAGAGCCTCATCTCCATCAGAGTACGAGAACTGTTGCCGATTACGCCATTGAATTTCGTACTCTGGCAGCAGAAGTCGCTTGGAACAATGAGGCTCCTTTTTCTCACCGTCTCTCAGATAACATCAAAGATGAGATAGCAGCCGAGAGATACCTACAGATCTGGAGAAGTTGATCACGTTTGCCATTCTGATTAAATCCGAGAGAGACCTTCCTTTAAAGAGCGCGTGCTGAAGCCTCCTGTACCTTTGGCTCAGTGCTTTGCAGTCCCACCCTTGCCTCCCTTACCTCCCATGACTCCTGGTACAGAGTCAGCCAGTGAAATATAGCCCATGCAGTTGGGCTTCACATGTCTCTGTGGAGCAGAGGGCCTTTAGGAGGAGGGAGAGATTGCGCATTTATTGTGGCCAGGCAAGTCATTCGTTAAAGTCCTGTCCTACCTGTCCTGAAAACGCTTGCCTCTGAGGTCCTGTAGGGGACAGACCTCAGGTGGTGTTATGTCCCCAGTTATCCTGAAGGATAAACCTTTTGTTCCGGTTACCCTTTCTTGGTCTGAGTCATCCATTGAGACACAGGCTCTAATAGACTCCCGGGCTACAGGCTTGTTCATAGATAGGCACAAAGGCACTAAACACTCGATTCCGCTGCAGCTTCGTGCCACTCCACTTGCCATGGAGGCGATTGATGGGAGACCTCTACAGCCTTCCCATGTGACTTATGAGACTGCTCCATTGACCATGGCCGTATGGGCTCTTCACCATGTGGTAATCCAATTTCAAAAGTTATTTCCTCACCCCATTACCCAGTGGTTATTGGTTATCCTTGGTTACAGAGGCACAACCCCTCTTTTGACTGGCTTCGGGCTGAGGTTCTTTCCTGGTCGCCACAATGAAGTAAGATATGTTTTCGGAAAGTGGCCAAGGTCTTGTGCACCTCTTCACTACCCTCCCAGAGGAGTACCGCTAATTTGGCGATGTCTTTGACAAAGGTCAAGCCAGTAGTTTGCCTCCACACCGGTCATATGATTGCACAATTAACCTTCAATCTGGTGCCATCCCTCCTCGTGGCCGGGTTTACCCTTTGTCGGTCTCGGAGGATAAAGCCATGGAGGACTATGTTGCTGATGCACTCTCGAGGGTTCCTCTGCAAATCCTCGTCTCCTGCTGGTGCTGGCTTTTTCTTTGTGAAAAAGAAGAGTGGAGACAAGACCTTGTATTGATTTATATGGGTCTCAATTGCATCACGATTAGAAACTCGTATCAGATTCCGTTGGTTACAGAATTATTAGACTGCCTCAAGGGAGCAACGTTTTCACGAAGCTCGATCTGAGAGGGGCATACAATCTTGTGAGGATCAAGGAGGGCGACGAATGGGAAACTGCATTTAATAAATGTTGTAAAGCGCTGCGTAAACTGTCGGCGCTATATAAAATCCTGAATAATAATAATAATAATAATAAATAATTATTATTAGGGATGCACCAAAACATATCGGGCGAAAATGGCCCTTTCGGCAAAAAGCCGAAAGAGAATTTTTGCTGATACTGTCGCCGAAAATGGGGCGAGGCCTGATGCCGCCTATCAGGGGGACTTCCTATATTGTTGAAAGGGGGGAGAGCTGCTGCCTGTTTGATTACAGCGACAGGAACATCACAGCTTTCATTTCAACAGCTGTGTGCTCTGACATACAGCCCCTCCCCCTTGTCCGGGCACTTTGATAGACAGATCACCCGTCCAATCCTGGGACGGGTGATCTGTCTATCAAAGTTCCCCCGGACAAGGGGGAGGGGCTGTATATGAGGGCACGCAGCGGGGAACACACAGCTATTGAAATGAAAGCTGTGATGTTCCTGGCACTGTAATCAAACAGGCAGTGGCTCTCCTCTCCCTTCACTGGCTGCAATGGGGACACAGGCTGCACTACTGGGGACACTGGCTACGCTGCAATGGGGACACTGGCTTGCTGCATCTGACGGGCACTGGTGAGGCTACATTGATCTCTTGTATCATGTCTGCAGTCTCTGACCATCTCCTGTATTATGTCTGCAGTCTCTGACCATCTCCTGTACCATCTCCGCAGTCTCTGACCATCTCCTGTACCATCTCCGCAGTCTCTGACCATCTCCTGTACCATCTCCGCAGTCTCTGACCATCTCCTGTACCATCTCCGCAGTCTCTGACCATCTCCTGTACCATCTCCCCAGTCGCTGACCATCTCCTGTACCATCTCCCCAGTCGCTGACCATCTCCTGTATAAAAATATATTTTTAAAAACAGTCACTTTCAGTGCTGTTTCGGCATCCGTTTCAGGATCAAGGAAGATTTTCGGTATCGGTTTCGGCACCAAAAAAACCCATTCGGTGCATCACTAATAATAGGACATTACCAATACCTCGTAATGCCATTTGGTCTTTGCAATGCTCCTGCAGTTTTTTAGGAACTCATCAACAATGTCCTCAGAGATGTGTTGCAGCAATGTGTGGTGGTTTATCTCAACGGCATTCTCATTTTTTAATTCCCTAGTGAGCCACCACCCAGATGTCTCCTGTGTGATACAGAGGCTGAGAGATAAGAACCTGTATTGCAAGTTGGAAAAATGCGAGTACCATCATGAACAGGTTAAAATTTCTGGGTTATGCCATTTCTTCTGCTGGTCTTTCGATGGACCCAGATACATTATCTGCAGTTCTACAGTGGCCTCGACCTGTAGGTCTACGTCCGCTACAACATTTTCTTGGCTTAGCCAATTATCGGAAGTTTACTCGTAACTTCTCTTCTCTGGTCAAACCCCTGACTGATATGACCGGTAACTCAAAGAATTGGCCTCCGGATTCCATTAAAGCCTTCGAGTCTCTCAAGATTGCCTTTGTTTCAGCTCCTGTGTTGGCATATCCCGATTCCACATTACCCTTCATTCTTGAGTTTGATGCATCTGAGACTGGAGTTGGTGCCCTTCTGTCTCAATGTCCTACCTCTGAGGGCACTATGCATCCTTGTGGCTACTTTTCTAAGAAATTGTCTCCTGCGGAATGCAATTACGAGATTGGGGACAGAGAGCTGTTGGCGATCATTTTAGCTCTTAAAGAATGGAGGCATCTCCTCGAAGGTACCACTGTTCCAGTTCTCATTTTGACTGACCACAAGAATCTTATTCATGTCTGAGGCAAAATGTTTATCTCCCAGATTGGCGCGATGGGCTCTTTTTCTGTCAAGCTGTCTCGTTCTTACCCGGTACCAAGAATGTAAGGGTTGACACATTGTCGAGACAGGTTCCTCCGCTTCCAAGATGGAGTCAGTTCCTGTGATACCTCCTGATTGTATTCTGGCCACTGTTCATACCAGTCTCACTTCACCCTTGGGTGACAGAATTCTTGCCGCTCAGATCCACTCTCCTCCCGAGAAACCTTGTGACCGCTGCTTTGTCCCTTAGAGTCTCTGCACTGCTTTGCTCCAGACTTGCCATTCTTCCAAGGCAGCATCAACTCATTTGGTTAATTTCCCAACAATTCTGGTGGCCTAGTCTCCACACGGATGTAGCCACCTTCATAGCCGCTTGTTCTGTGTGTGCTCCGTGTAAGACACCACACCTTCCAGTGGGTCTCCTACAACCCATACCCAACGGAGAGAGGCCTTGGACTCACCGGTCTATAGATTTTATTGTACACCCAACTCCTAGGGCAACACAGTTATTCTTATGGCGGTTGACCGGTTCTCGAAAACGTCACATTGTATTCCACTTAAGAAGTTGCCCACATCCAAAGAACTTATCAATTTTTGTTCGGGAGATCTTTCGATTACATGGGCTACCAAAGGTTATCATCTCAGGCAGGGGTAGCCAGTTTGTCTCCAAATTTTGGGGAGCCTATTGTGCACAGTTGGGAATTCAGTTTTCCTTCTCCTCTGCCCATTACCCGCAGTCCAATGGGGCTGCAGGACGAGCCAACCAAGCCTTGGAGCAGTTTCTCACGTTGCTATATTTTTGACCATAACAACTGGTCAAACCTTCTTACCTTGGGCGGAGTTTGCTCACACTAGTGCTGTCAATACCGCTTCCTGATGGTCTTCATTTTTGGCGAATTATGGTTTCCAACCATCCATGTTGCCCGACTCATTTGCTCCTCAAAGAATTCCTGCATTCGAGGAGCATCTGGTGGTCTTTGTTGCACTTGGGTACAGGTCGAAGAGTCCTTGCAACGTGCCAGTGATGGGTAAAGACTCCATGCTGACCGCAGACGCCTACCTGCGCCTTCCTGCCAGGTTGGGGAGAGGGTCTGGCTGTCATCTTGCAAACTCCGACCCCCTCACTGAAACTACGGTTTATTGGGTCTTTTCTTATTCTCCGTAAGATCAACCCAGTGGCTTATGCATAAGACCTTCCTTCTAACATGCCTTTTTCGAATGCATTTCATGACTTTTTAAAGCCCTTGGTGTGCAACCGCTTCACCACCTCGGTACCGTGTCCTCGTCTGGTTCAGGTTGAGAACCATGAGGAGTATGAGATACAATCATTGACTCCCATAGGTTCCGTGGGTGCATACAGCACCTGGTTCATTGGAAAGGGTACGGTAGAGCGCTCTTGGGTGTCATGCTCGGATGTACATGCTCCTGTCCTCCTCCGTGCTTGCCATAGAAGGTTTCCCCTCAAACCCGGTGGCCCTCTGAGGGGGAGGGGTCATTGAGGGGGAGGGGGGGCTGGGCTCAACCCTCCCTTCTCAGGGCTCAGCTGTCGGTTAATTGCCAGCACTCATTGTCCCACAGTGCCTCACCTGGTGATCATTTCCTGCTCGTCAGCCAGCCCCTTCTGGCTATTTAAACTACCTGGTTCAGTTCTCCCATGTCTTTGCCAACTTATCTATAGATTTTCTGCTGTGTTCCTGTTAACCGCTTGCCGACCAGTGCACAACGATATAAGTCGGCACAATGGCACGGCTGTGCAAATGGGCATACAGGTACGTCCCCTTTAAGACACGGCATTGTGGGCGTGCTCCCGCCGCGTACCCAGTGACCACGGACTCGATGTCCACTGGGGGCCCACGATCGTGTCGCGGAGCGTCAGAACGGGGAGATGCCCATGTAAACAAGGCATTTTTCTGTTCTGCCTAGTGACATGACAGAGCTACTGCTCCCCGTCATCGGGAGCAGTGATCGCTGTCATGTCAGTGGTAGCACATCCCCCACACAGTTAGAATCACTCCCTAGGGCACACTAAACCCCTTGATCGTGCCCTAGTGTTTAACCCCTTCCCCTGCCAGTGTCATTTATACAGTAATCGGTGCATTTTTATAGCAGTGATCGCTGTATAAAATGACAATGGTCACAAAAAATAGTGTCAAAAGTGTTCGATGTGTCCGCCATAATGTCGCAGTCACGATAAAAATCACAGATCGCTGCCATTACTAAAAAAAATAAAATAAATAAATAAATAATAATAATAAAAATAATAATAAAAATCTATCCCCTATTTTGTAGACGCTATAACTTTTGTGCAAACCAATCAATATACGCTTATTGCGTTTTTTTACCAAAAATATGTAGAAGAAGAAGAAGAATACATATTGGCCTAAACTGAGAAAGAAATTCGTTTTTTTATATATTTTTTGGGGATATTATAGCAAAAATAAAAAATATTGCCCTTTTTTTTCAAAATTATCGCTTTTTTTGTTTATAGCACAAAAAATAAAAACCGCAGGAGGTGATTAAATACCACCAAAAGTAGCTCTATTTGTGGGGGGGGGGGGACGTCAATTTTGTTTGAGTGCCACGTCGCAACACCGCGCAATTGTCAGTTAAAGCGACAGTGCCGTATTGCAAAAAGTGCTCTGGTCAGGAAGGGGCTAAATTTTCCGGGGCTGAAGTGGTTAAAGACTTGCCTCGCTGACATCCCTTCTGGTCCCTGATCCTGTCTGCTGCCTCCGACTACGCCTCTGGCTTCCCGATTTACTGGCTTGCACTGACTACCCGCTTTGAATATCGAACCCTGGCTATGTTTTGTTTTGACTACGTTTACTATTCGTACTGTTTTTTACCACTATATTAAAAGGTGTGATTGTTACTGCATTTTCCATCTCCGTCTGATTCATGGTTTCTAACAGTTTCGAGGTACAAATCCAGCTTTTTTAAAGAAAAATCCCCTTATGTCTAATTTGTATACTACAAGTGCAATCACATTTTAATTCAGACTCCTACCCATGTCTGTTCCAAGCACTCTTCCTTTGGACTGCTCATGTTTTCCCTAAAATAAAAAAAGGTTTTATGTGGAGCATGAGGCTCCACAGTACACAGCTTGCCCATCAGTGTGCCAAACCACCTAGACACTTTCCTGGCTGATGTCATATTGGTTTAGAACAGGTAAGGAATGTATATTTCCATTTAGACTCCAGGGAGTAGTAATAAAATTATTCTAAAATGTAATACTTTCCTGCTCTGTGCAATGGTAATGCACAGAGCAGCCCCTTACCTCCCCTTCTGGGATCCCCTGCCGGCTCTCTCCACTCCTCTTCTCCGGTCTTGTGCTGCGGGTGCACTCCCGAGTCGGGCTGTGTCCATAGACAAACACAGCGTGGCTCGCCCATGACCCCTTCTCACAGGATTTGACTGACAACAGCAGGAACCAAAGCTCCTGCTGTTGCACGTGTGTCCTGTGAGAAGAGGAAAAGAATCCAGCACTGTTGCAGACAGGCACAGTGCTGCATCAAGGGAGGACTAAGGTAAGTGTACATTTCAAGTCAATGATAAAAACAAAAACACACATTCCACCAGCAGTAAACTTGAATTAAAAAGGAATGGTAAATTCAACAATATGGTTAAAAATACATTATGTGAAGTCAGTTGTGATTTGAAGCAAAAGTAGAGTTGCAAGCTAACCAAACTAGAAGGGTAAAAATATACATTACAGTGCAGTGCAAATCTAAATGGAAATTTCAGCTGTTGTGCAGGGGGTGAAGTAAAAAACACAAATACAAAAAAAAGTTACAGAAATGTATAAAGTTTACAGTATAAAATGATTGATGCATACAGTGGATATAAAAAGTCTACACACCCCTGTTAAAATATCAGGTTTCTGTTTTGTAAAAAAAAAAAATAATAATAATAATAATAATAATAAGAGACAAAGATAAATCATTTCAGAACTTTTTCTACCTTTAATGTGACCTATAAACTGTACAACTCAGTTGAACAGCAAACTGAAATCTTTTAGGTGGAGGGAAGTAAAAATAAACTAAAAGAAAAGAATATAGTTGCATAAGTGTAAAACACCCTTAAACTAATACTTTGTTGAGGCACCTTTTGATTTTATTACAGCACTCGGTATTTTTGGGTATGAATCTATCAGCATGGCATATCTTGACATGGCAATATTTGCCCACTCTTCTTTGCAACAACACTCCAAATCTGTCAGATTTTGAGGGCACCTCCTGTGGATAGCCCCCCTTCAGATCACCCCACATAATTTCAAGCGGATTCAGGTCTGGGCCATTACAAAAACTTTAATCTTCTGGTGAAGACATTCCTTTGTCGATTTGGATGTATGCTTTGGATTGTTGTCATTCTGAAAAAAATTAAGTTCCGCTTAGTGTTCAGTTTTCTAGCAGAAGACTGAAAGGTTTTGTGCCAATACTGGACTGGTATTTGGAACTGTTCATTATTTCCTTTACCTTGACTAAGGCCCCTGTTCCAGCCCCAAAAGCATGATGCTGCCACCACCATGCTTCACTGTGGGTATGGTGTTCTTTTGGTGGTGTGCAGTGTTGTTTTTGCGCCAAACACATCTTTTGGGCTTGCTACCCCACTGTCTATCTGCCGTTATCGGTGTTGGCGTGCTCGGCTGGCTGCATTACTAGGCAGCCGGTGTCTGGGCCTGGGTCCTGGTGCGGCCGATGCAGCAGGAGAGGAAGACGGAGAAGTTGTTGTCGGTCATCGAAGCAAGCTAGCTGCACTGTAGCGCGCCCACTGAAGCCGCGGCAACTACTGTGCCTGCGCGCCTGGGAGTCGGTGGGGCGGCTTCAGCATTCCGTCACGGAGCGGTGAGCGAGGAGGGGAAGTGGATGGCTGGAACGGGCGGATCTGGAGACCGGTGGTGAGCCTATGCTTATATCAAACTGCCTATGCCACATCCAGGAGGCCGGTAAGAAGCTGGATGCTGGGTCCTGGGACTTTGGGGATCAGAGCAGGTGAGCGGGACTTGGAAAGAGAGTTGTAACCCCTCAACTTATTACAGCCTATTGTGTTTGGCTAAAAGTCAAAGGCCGCTACCCTGTGGTTCAATAGCCCAACAGGGGGAAGGAGAAGTGATCGGGCAGCTGTGACCTATCTGATTAGTTTGTTAACCTCTCTGAACTGTTGGACGTGCATATTGGTTGAGTGGAGACTGCAGGGGTGTAAACAGAGCCTTGCATTAAAGAGATAGTGTTTACCTGTGTGATCCCAGCCAACCTCTCCTGCTGTTCCCTGGTTTCCCCCGTGCCCCACTTGTTCCCCACTGGTGGTGTTGGGTATCCAGGTACATAAAAGGTAACAACAGCAATGTCAAGAAGGAGAGGGGAGGAGCCAGTCAATATGGAGAATTTAGGGCCCCAGTCATTACGATCTGCAAAGGAGAAAGGGAACCAGGCGGCAGCAGCTGCAGCAAAATTGGAGAGGTTTGCACACACTCCTGAACAGACCCCCATTAAGAACGGGCAAGCTCCGCAACTCAAGACCACCGGGGATAGGAAAAGTCATGGACAGGCATCTTCAACCCCAGCTGGAGCAGGGCATAAAAATCCAATTGTTAATAAAGGCTCAGGGGCAGGGGAAAAAGCCCATTTACCACCACCAGCAATGGCCTCTGCTACAGAGGTAGAACCAACCCTGAGGGAAGTTTTTCATGCGATTAACTCTTGCAGAGCATCAGTGGAGGGGTTAAGCTGCCAAATTAAAGAGATTAAGGATGAACTATTACTAATAAAGCAGGAATTGCAAAAGGCAGTAGATAGAATAACTGGCTTGGAGGGAAGAGTGAGCCAAGTGGAGGACGATGTTTTTCCCCTACAGCAAGATGTTAAATCTATGAAGGAACAACTGGGTAGAATTAATGAAAAAATGGATGAAATGGAAAACTGCCTGAGAAGGGACAAAATAAGAATAGTGGGTCTCCCAGAGAGATGTGAAGGGCAGAATCCCATTGCTTTTTTGGAAGGATGGTTCACAGAAGTATTTGGAAGAGATGCATTTTCCCCACAGTTTGCAATTGAGAGAGCCCATCGGGTCCCCTTCAGGGCTCCGCCCCCTGGAGGGCGCCCCAGGTCTTTATTGATGAAATTTTTGAATCACTGTGACAAGATAATTTTAATGCGTAAAGCCAGAGAGAAGGGGCTTATTTTGTACAACGGTGCAAAGGTTTCATTTTTTGCGGACTTTTCACCGGAGCTGCAGAGACGCAGGGAAGGTTTTATGGAGGTCAAACGTACCCTACAAAAATTTGCTGTCAAGTATGACCTAGTGTACCAAGCTAGGCTACGGGTTGAGGCAATGGGGGAGGTTCTCTTCTTTGATTCCCCGGGGGGGGTAACCCACTGGTATGAAGAAAATAAACAGAGACTGGAACCCAAAGAAAGGAGCCCAGAGTGTTAGGATGCTCGATCAGAGGATAAGAAGATCTGGACTGTGGGAAGCAATATGAACTTGGTATAGAGAGGAAGAATGATGGTGTAAGGTAGATTAGGAATGGGGGAGGAGGAGGTTATTATATTTAAAATTTTGCACATGTGGATATTAATGGTGCAGGGAGGGGGGGGAATGTTAGGAATGTTAGGGAGGGGCACTTTGGAAGGAATATATGAGACGGTCACGAATAGAGCCCCAGGGGCTAACCTGGTAAGGTGGGGGAGGGGGGGAGGGATAGGTGGGGGGGGGGGGGGAGGTGATGGAGGGGGAGAAGGGTTGTAAATTTATATTAGGAATTAATATGCATATAGCACTTGGGGGGGTAATTAAGGGGAAGGGGGGGAGGGGGGATGTAGGACTAAGCACATGTGTGGTAAATGTAAACAATATGAAAAAGCAGATATTTAGAATGATCACTGGAATGGAATATAATAGCAAAGAAGCCCTATGGGCCACAAAGCACAGGGGGTAATTAAGGGAACACCCCTTTTTTTTCCTTTTTGTTTGTTTTCCCTTTTTCTCACCATTTCTACACGTAGTGCACAATATGGGAGTAACAGAGGATTTTCACTTTAGCTATTTCTTGGGTTCTTTGGGAGGTATAGTGGGTAAGAAGAGGTTATTCTCCGGCACAAAACAATGTACTAAGTTTAAGGCACCCACTTTTTTTGGCTTCTTAGAGGCCAGCTCTAGCCTGTGGCTTGTTTGATGCAGTCTAAGGTTCTCAAAATAGGTTCTTGGAACGTACGGGGGATGGGGAACCCAAACAAAAGGGCTGCTATTCTTTCGCTACTGGAGTTAAGGGGGGTGGGCCTGGTCTGCCTACAGGAGACACACCTGACAAAGGATACGATGAAATGTCTCCCAAGCAGGAGGTTTCAAGCCCAATACCCCTCGGTTTACTCTTCTTACTCTAGAGGAGTGAGCATATTGGTGACAAGAAGTGTGATGTTCTCTTGTAGGCAGACCAGGATAGACAGTTTGGGTCGTTATGTTTTCTTATACTGCTCTATTGAAAATAGAATGTATGTCATTGCCAACATTTATATCCCCCCACCTTTTAAATTGGAAGTGTTATACAACTTAATGGAGTTTATGCTGGATAAGACAGACACCCCGGTGATAGTACTAGGGGACTTTAACGAGGTGCTGAATAGAGAGCTGGACAGATACCCAGCGAAAGTCCAAGCAAATAGTGTAGCAGGGGGCCGGTTGGGTCAATTCCTAGAGGAAGCAGGCCTAGTGGATATATGGAGGGCCCAGAACCCCGGAACAAGGCAGTATTCCTGCTTCTCTGCCTCCCACTCTACCTTTTCCAGGATTGACATGGTCCTGGGGAACGTGGAGGCAATACCACTAATAAGGGATATAGTTTACTATCCGAGAGGGGTCTCGGATCACTCTGTGTTGGTAGCCTCAGTGGACATAGGGGTCAGGGAGGCTAGGGGGTTTTGGAAGCTAAGCCCATATTGGATGGAGCTAATGGGGGAACCAGAGAGGATAACAATGAAGTTAGAAGACTTCTTAAAATCTAATGAAGGTTCAACTACAGCGGGTGTACAATGGGATACGTTGAAGGCATTCCTGAGGGGCATTCTGATTCAGGGGGTGGCAGGTGTTAAAAAAAAAAAAGGGCAAGGGAGTGGGAAGAGGGAATTAGGAAGGAACTGGAGTTGGCAGAGGAGCAATTTATAGCAGACCCTAGTCCAGAGAAGCAGAAACGGTGGGAGGGGAAACAGGAAGCCTATAGGGCAGCAGTCCTGAAGAGGGGTGAAAATAAGCAACTTTTCCAGAAACAACGGACATTTGGGGAAGGTGAAAGTGTGGGATGCATGCTGGCCTACTTGGTAAAAACCAACTCCTCCTCCTCGATGATCCCGGCAATCAGGACTCCAAAGGGCGAGATATCCTCTCAGAGACTAGAAATTACAGGTATATTTGAGAAGTATTATAAAAATCTGTACAGGTCGCAAGGGATTGTCGAGGAGAAGGACATGGAAAACTTTTTTGGGGGTATAAGGATCCCGAGGGTTACTGAAGAGGATAGAGAGGGTATGGATGCGCCAATTACACTAGCTGAAGTGCAACAGGCGGTAAATGGAATGGCAAACCAAAAATCTCCAGGACCGGATGGTCTTCCGGTAGAGACCTATAAGCGGTACGGGAAGACCCTTCTGCCAGAATTACTGAAGACACTGAACTGGGCTCTTCGGGGAGGGTGTTTGCCTGTTTCGATGACCGAAACAGAGATTATTCTGCTGCATAAAGAGGGGGGTGACCCACTGGACCCGGCGGCATACAGACCTATATCCCTGCTGTGCACAGACGCCAAGATTCTGGCAAGGGTGCTGGCTGCCAGGCTTAATAAAATTATGTATAAACTTATCCACGGGGATCAAACGGGATTTATTTCTCATAGAACCACGAGCATGAACATCAGGAGGGTCTATATGAACCTCCAGACCCCGACAGAGAATATGGGATCAAGAGCAGTGTTGTCACTGGACATAACTAAGGCCTTCGACAGCTTGGAGTGGCCATATCTCTGGCGGGTGTTGGAAAAATTTGGCCTGGGCCCTGGTTTCAGAAGGTGGATAAAAATACTGTACAAGACCCCAAGTGCAAGGGTTAGGGTTAATAAAGACCTCTCAGGGAAAATATGTTTAGAGAGGGGAACAAGACAGGGGTGCCCTCTGTCCCCCCTGCTTTTTGCCCTTTGCCATGGAGCCACTAGCAATTCATATTAGGACCAGCTTAAAGATCAAGGGGTTTGTAAGAAGAATAGGAGAGGAGAGGGTTGCCCTGTATGCCGACGATGTCCTACTGTTTCTTGGAGATACGGGAGGCTCGCTCAGGCAGGTAATGGATATAATGGAGAAGTTTGGTAATGTATCGGGACTGGTGGTGAACTGGAGGAAATCTGCACTTCTGCCACTAGATACACCCATTGGTCAGGACCTGCCGGGAACCCCACACTTAAAAATAGTTTCAACGATTCGTTATCTGGGCATAAAATATGTCAAAAGATCCCAATCAGTTTATCGTAGATAACCTAGTTCCATTACTGGATAAATTTGAGCGTAAAATTGATATCTGGAACCGGTTGCCCCTTTCTGTAGCAGGTAGGGGCAACCTAATTAAGATGGTCTGGTTGCCTCAATTGTTGTATTTGCTACACAATTCACCGGTGTGGGTGAATAAAAAGTGGTTCAAAAAGATAGATTCACTTTTTAGGGATTTGTTATGGAGGAGAGGGAAGGCCAGGATTAGCCTCCAGAACCTACAGCTACCAGTTAAAGAAGGAGGAATAGCTCTCCCGCATCCGAGATGCTATTTTTTGGCGGCACAGCTGCAGCATGTAGGGGGCGGTTGTGCTGATAATGGCTTGCCAACTCTGGAGGCACCCCACAAAATCGTAGCGGAGGCACTGGAAGCAGACTCACTACCTGGTAGTAGCCCCACAACCAAATTAATAACAAAAGTTTGGAAAGCAACAAAGTCTTTAATGGGATATGCCGGGTTTACAGAATTTGCTCCCCTCTGGCACAACAGAAACCTGCAGGAGATTGTGGCTATGGGGGAATTTAAGGAATGGGCGAGGTGGGGTATAAATAGTCTATCCCAACTGTATAGAGGGAATGTATTGAAAACCTTCGAGGATCTTCAAAAAGAATATAGTATGCCAAAGCAAACATTTTTTAGGTATCTGCAAATGAGAGCGGCTCTGGGAGGTGCAATTCAGGGCAGGTCCCCCTGTTTGGATAGATGCTGTATTACTACAAAGAGTGATCAGACCAGGAAAGAGGAGGGGTTTTATTTCCGAAATATATACGCAGCTACGCAAGGAAGCTGTCGTTAGATCAGAGCACCTTGGCTGTAGGGAGGGGTGGGAGAAGGATGTGGGAAAGTTAACTGACACACAATGGAGGGAAATCTTGGAGGTGGGCCAGGAGGTTTCAGTTTCACCTGCACAGAGACTCTCTCACCTAATGCTGCTATATAGAGCATATTACACCCCAAAGAAACTATTCTGCTTTGGTGTAAGACCTGACGCCAAATGCCCTAGGTGCGGGGAGGAGGGTGACTTGATACACATGGTATGGAGGTGCCCCAAACTAGTACGGTACTGGTTGGGGGTAGTGGGCCCTATTGGAGAAAAGTGGGGAATTTCTTTAGAGACAGATGTCAGACTCTGCATACTTGGATATAGGGTTTGGAGCCTGGAGGAGGCAGCAGTTAAGATAGTGGTTCTGAGATGTCTTTACCAGGCTCGGAAGCTTATTATGCAGAGATGGCAATCAGTCCTCCCCCCGGCAGTTGATGAGTGGGTTAAAACAGTAAATGACGTAATATGGAAAGAGAGAGCCCTATATATCAGAAGAGGGAACCTTAAAAAATTTGAGAAGATGTGGAACCCCTGGTTGGCAAGCGTAGGGTGTCAGGAATAAAAGAAAGTTCTGGCTTAGGGCGGGATGAGACCAAGGGGAAGGTGGGAGGGTATGGGGGTAAATAGATACCTGTCGTCCTATTGTACCATATGAAATCATCTGCTGGACAAATTTTGTAGATCTAGTGGGAGTGAGGGGGGACTGGTTGAAGGATACAAGGCCCCTTTCCCCGCAGAGTATGTCCACATGAAATTGAGGATGTTTTTAATGGTGTATGTAAATTAAGAAATGTTAATAAAGATTATTTAAGAAAAAAAAACACATCTTTTGGAATTCAAAGTTCAACCTTGGTTTCATCAGAACATAACATTTTCCCACATGCTTTTGGGAGATGTTTTTCTTCGTAAGAAAAGTCTTCTGTCTTGCCCCTCTGGAATACGGGAGTTGTCACATGTACCACACAGCCAGTACTTGCCAGATATTCCTGCAGCTCCTTTAATGTTGCTGTAGGCCTATTGGCAGCCTCCCTGATCAGTTTTCTTCTCTTCTTTTAATCAATTTGGGAGGGACGTTCCGTTCTTGGTAATGTCACTGTTGTGCCATATTTTCTCCACTTGATGATGACTGTCTTCACTGTGTTCTATGGTATAACTTATGCCTTGGAAATTCTTTTGTACCCTTCTCCTGACTGATACCTTTTAACAAGGAGATCCCTCTGTTGGTTTGGAAACTCTCTGCGGACCATAGCTTTTGCTGTAGGATGAGACTAAGAAAATGCCAGGAAAGACCTACTAGAACAGCTGAACTTTATTTGGGGTTAATCAGAGTCACTTTAAATGATGGCAGGTGTGTACTGACTCCTATTTAACATGAGTTTGAATGCGATTGCTTAATTATGAACACAGCTACATCCCCAGTTATAAGAGGGTGTGCACACTTATGCAATCACATTATTTTATTTTTATCCCTCCCACCCCAAAAGATTTCAGTTTGTTGTTCAGTTTATAGGTCATATTAAAAGGGTGGAAAAGGTTCTGAAATTTTTTATCTTTTTCTCATTTTTTTTACATCACAGAAACCTTATATTTTATCAGGGGTGTGTAGACTTTTTATATCCACTGTATATAAAAGCAATGTAAACAAAAAAATAAAAATAAATAAAACAAAAAAAAAAAAAAAAAAAAAAAAAAAAACACACCCACACAATAAAATAACACATACCTTCAAAATTATGGACGACATATTTAATGGGTTCTCCACCATCTTTAGGAGTAAATGAGATTTCCACCTTGCCTGGACCAGGAACAACAAAATCAGTTGCCCTGTACTACAAATTAAGACAAAATAGTTCTGTTAAAACAGGTTTTTTTTTACAGTTACTTTTTTAAACTCTGCAGTATGTGCATTATATAGGAAGTAAAAAGAAATCTACCAAAATTGTAATAAAAAGAGACAAATAAAAATCTGAAAAAAAAAAAAAATGGTTCCTCTCCTTCACTACCCAAAACGGGGAAAAAAAATAACAAAAAAACAAAAAAAAAAAAAACACCCTTCCAGGATCCGCCTTACAATGCTCCTGATCCTCCCTCTGCCCAAGATCAAAAAAATTAGATTTTAAAATTACTGGATTAGCAAAAAATACTTGCTATGGTTGGATGCAGAGAGGAGGGTCCTGTGTAGAGCCGCATGTCACTTCAGACAGAGCCCTGTGTGCCACATAGAACCACATTTCCTGTCACACCTTGGAACCGCGGCAAACTTTTTGGGTGGTGACAAGGAAGTTTTTTGCTCTGTCTCTGCCTTCTAGCTGCAATCACAGGCAGGGCTGTGAAATTCAGAGGGATTGCGGAAAAAAAAAAAAAAAAAAAAAGGGAGGGATCTATCACGTAACTATGTCAGCCTTGCACGAATACTACAGGGAGCCGTTTCACTTCTGGTAACCCTACACAAGCGAAGGAACAGCAACAGTTTAGCACAAAGTAATTATGAATTAGTGCCTTTGAGTGTTCTACTTGAGACGTACTTCATGTTTTTCATCTAGGTTCAGGTGTCAACATTTTTTTCTTTGGGGAGGCTCATTTTTAACTGCTTTGTGCTGAAATGTTGATGCCTGTGTCTGCATTAATTTATTGAGCTATCCTGTGATAGATCTTTGTCTCATCAAGTAGGTTCAGGTTTTTCAGTACACATTTTCTTACAACTTTGTGTCATCTTTGGACTATAATGGGAGGTGCTACATATCTGTAATATTTTAAAACTTCATGGGTTTTAAATGTGTTTCTATTACATGTAGTGTATTATTAAACTTGTGATATATATTATCGATACACCATTCATGGTTGGTGTATTTTTGATATGTTAGTGTTCGTTTAACCTCTCTGAGTCCACATTTCAGGCTTTTACTTTGAGATGTTGATAAATGTCTAAAGCCTCACCTGATCCCCATAAGCATGACGTCCAATGATGATAGGCTTAACCCATCCAGAGACGAGTCTGGGAATGTTCTTACAAATGATGGCCTCTCTGAATACTGTTCCTCCTAGAATGTTTCGGATGGTTCCATTTGGTGACTTCCACATTTGCTTTAACTTGAATTCCTCTACTCTGTTCTCATCAGGGGTAATGGTGGCACACTTAATCCCAACATTGTATTTTTTGATGGCTTCAGCAGCTTCAATTGTGACCTTATCATCCGTCAAGTCACGATTTTCCATTCCAAGATCATAGCTGTAAAGATACAATGTGTTATATCAACACCAATATAATACAAAGTGTAATAAATGATGCAAAGACATGACACTATCTATTTACCTATGGTGAAGTGGTCTTGTGTGACTTCCTATGAATGGAATTCTATCTCATTAGAGAAGGAGCCTAGGACAAAGTTATGATTAGTGACTGTGTCTAGAGACACTGAGCCTGATGCTGGTGAAGTGACCTTTGAGTATTCAAGGTGACCTAATTGGAACCTGAGAAGGACATTCAGTTTGAGCCTGTTAAGACTAATTGTACATAATATGTCTGTCTGTTTTTAGGCTGTACTAACCAGAACTTGCCTTACTTGTTCTTAGAACAAGGTCTGCCGTAAACTCAGACAACCTCTACAGCCTGTATCCAAGGTGAAGTAATGTGTACCAATAAATCTCCTCCTGGTCCCCGATCACATTTATAGATCTGATCTAAAATGTGAAACCCCAAAGTACATACAAGATCCAAGCATTTTTTTTTTTTGACACGATATAGATAGAGATAGATAAAATAAAAAAAAATAAAAAAAATAAAAGTACACCTCATATACTTTACAGAAAAACAGTGTACTAACCAAATTATTCAGGAAGAACAGAGCAAGAAGCACGATAATTGTGCAGGTTAGAAGGCATCTGTTGGCTTACACAACTCAATGCAACCTGAGCTTCCACATACATTATAAACTACAAAATAATGAAACAAAAGATATATTCCCAGTGTGTAAGTGTCTCCCGGTTTTTATTTGAGACAAGAAAACCCATACCTGGGGAGATACCCCAACTATGGGAGGGACCAGAATGATATGGAGGAAAGGGTAGGGGAAGAAAAGGAAAAGATGAGAATCAAAAAAGGGATCCATCAAGAGGCATCACCTATAAATCAGAGACAATTACAGTTCAAAATACCGTCCCATAGGGCTCCCCATCACAACTCCAACACACAAGCGATAAGAATGTAAGAGGACTATCTGGTCCAAGCATTTAAAATCCAGTTCATAAAATGTGTTCAAAGATTATGCTACTCTGCAAGACAAAGACATTTAAAAATATCCTGTATTGTCTCGATGATGGCTTTTTACATTGGCCTAGGAATGCCAGCCAGTCTATGTAAAGAACCGTTGCGTATAAGAAATGTTACGGTAAAGTGACCAGGACACTTACATACACATACAGCGAGGGAAACGTATTTTATCACCTGCTGATTTTGTATGTTTGCCCACTGACAAAGAAATGATCAGTCTATAAATTTTAAATTGTAGGTTTATTTTAACAGTGAGAGACAGAATAACAAAAATATCCAGAAAAAACGTATTTAAAAAAAGTTATAAATGGATTTTCATTTTAATGAGTGAAAGAAGTATTTGATACCTTATCAGCAAGATTTCTGGCACCCAGGGGTCTTCTATACTGGTAATGAGCTGAGATTAGGAGCACTCTCTTTAGGGGAGTGTTCCTAATTTCAGCTTGTTACCTTAAAAAGACACCTGTCCACAGAAGCAATCAGATCCCAATATCTCTCCACCATGGCCAAGACCAAAGAGCTGTACAAGGATGTCAGGGGCAAGATTGTAGACCTACACAAGGCTGGAATGGGCTACAAGACCATCACCAAGCAGCTTGGTGAAAAAGTGACAAAAGTTGGTGCGATTATTCGCAAATGGAAGAAACACAAAATAACTGTCAACCTCCCTCGGTCTGGGGCGCCATACAAGGTCTCACCTCGTGGAGTTTCAATGACCATGAGAATGGTGAGGAATCAGCTCACAACTACAGGGGAGAAGCTTGTCAATGATCTTAAGGCAGCTGGGACCATAGTCACCAAAAAAACAATTGGTAACACACTACGCCGTGGAGGACTGAAATCCCGCAGCGCCCCCCTGCTCAAGAAAGCACGTGTACAGACCCATCTGAAGTTTGCTGAAGAAAAAAGGGAGGAGAGGGAGGAGGAGAGAGGAGGGAGGAGGAAGGAGGAGGAATGCTGCCTATGACCTCAAGAACACCATCCCCACCGTCAAACATGGGAGGTAGAAACATTATGCTTTTGGGGGTGTTTTTATGCTAAGGGGACAGGACAACTTCACAGCATCGAAAGGGACAATGGACGGGGCCATGCACAGTCAAATCTTGGAGGAGAACCTCCTACTCTCAGCTAGGGCACTGAAAGTGAGCCGTGGATGGGCATTCCAGCATGACAATGACCCAAAACACACGGCCAAAGCAACAAAGGAGTGGCTCAAGAAGAAGCACATTAAGGTCCTGGAGTGGCCTAGCCAGTCTCCAGACCTTGATCCCATAGAAAATATGTGGTGGGAGCTGAAGGTTCAAGTTACCAAACGTCAGCCTCGAGGATCTGCAGAGGAGTGGGACAAAATCCCTCCTGAGATGTGTGCAAACCTGGTGGCCAACTACAAGAAACGTCCGATCTCTGTGATTGCCACCAAGTACGAAGTCACGTTTTGCGAAGGGGTCAAATACTTATTTCACGCATTAAAATGCAAATCAATTTATAAGTTTTTTGAAATGTGTTTTTTCTGGATATTTTTGTTATTCTGTCTCTCACTGTTAAAATAAACATACCATTAAAATTAGACTGATCATTTCTTCGTCAGTGGGCAAACGCACAAAATCAGCTGGGGGGTCAAATACGTTTTCCGCGTGTGTGTGAATTTTCTGCATTTAGTAGTCTGAGTGTCTCACACAGGAGGAGTACACCGATAGGCATTCTCATAATATAAAATATATACAATATATCCCCATCTATTATATACAAATACAGTATATATACACACACACTGCCATTTTAGATTCGTTCGGTGCATTACATCTGTGTGCTACATTAAGTAAATAGCTGCATACAGCCGCCTTTACCCATTTAGGTCTATGGGCAGCTGTACACAGCTCTAGGACATCCGGGACACCAGAGATACGCAGTGTCTTTACACGGCACAGGCAAATGTGCCCATGTGCATGTAGCCTAATGAACAGGAAGAAAAAAGAGGGAAACTTTGTATGCGCACGTCTGCTTGATTTTCTTGGCTACAGTAGGGAAGGAACGTGTGCTACAAAAAGGACCAACTTATAAAATGGCGTGGCTGTATGGCAACTAGTAGGAAGACTTTGGTACAACAAGAGATGCTCTCGTATCTGCAGTTTGGTGAGATATCGCCAGCTGTTTTTTTTTTTATCTTTGGCTGCTACAGCGCTCTGGTTCTTATATCCTCTATGCTCATGTTATTTATTTACCTTGTAAGTGCAATGTTTGAAGGTTTTATCTAAATAAATATAATCAGTGTGTTTGACATTCTAACACTAGTGGTGCTCCTTTTGTTATCTTCCCCCATGTGATTGCATCCACCAGTTTCACACAAAGTGGAGAGGAGCTGGTCGGTGATTTAATCCTTTATGGAGTAACTGCGCTGCTGCCAAACACACGAGTGTAAGGCAACTTTTTTGGGCGAGTTTAGAACTGACGGGGAGAGGGTACTTGTGACACGCATGGTGTGGTTTGAAGACTTGGTCACCCTTTGGAAGATCGCTCACACGTTTATGGACATTTCCTTCACTGTTTATGGACTCCTTTTCACTGAAATTCCATCTTTTTCCACTTCTCTGTGTCTGCTTTTAGCGCTGCTAATCACTATAGTGGTTTTATGTGATTTTTTATGATTAAACTTAAAAAAGTAGTTAATTACACTTTGTAACAACTTCAGCATGGTTTACTATAACAGCCTGCAGACGCTTTGCCATTTACATACCCACTTTTCCGTCTCTGTAACCGTCCATGGAAAAAAAATTAAAAATAAAAACAAGAACTGGATGTAAACCAATTTTGTGATGTTCAGAGTTACTGATGAGATTTTGTTCATGTGAATTTCATGGGAACCCGCAAAAGGAATTGACAATCTGGCTGCTGAAATTACATTTGATAACTGGTTTGTGTATACTAGGGAATGATTTTTATTTTTTTAAAGTACAGATTTGCTTTGTTGACACCTGAAAACATGGATCCTAGGATATTTCAAAAATGTATTAAGAAGAGAACTTGAATTATAAACCTGCAGCAGATAGACCAATGTTCTCAGATTGGTAAAAAAAAAAAATTAAAAAAAACCCTGCAAGGCAAAAAGGCACCATGAGCGGTGCATACTAGCTCATTATGAAATATCATACTTACCTTAGAACGAAGCTCCCACAGGGCCGCCCAGTCACCAACGCGGGGGCCGACATGTTCCCTCTTCGTTTATTTCAGGTTCACGGCTCCGGCGCTGTGAGTGGCCAGAGCTGCGATGACGTCACTCCCGGGAGCCCTACGTTCCGGCGCGATATGCCGGAACTTCACTGCGCACCCCCCGCTGAAGTCAGCGGCTGCATGCAAGGTGAATATCTCATAAAACCGTACTTGTTTAGGAGACATTCATTTTACCTACACATAAGCCTTATTATAGGCTTACCTGTAGGTAAAAAGTTACCAAGCGGACAATACAACCGCTTTAAGTAAGAACCTACCCCTTCACATGGCAAACGGAACCTTCTGAATTCACATACCTCATATAAAAATAGGCCCAAAAGAATGATACAGTCATTCAATATAAATTTATTAGATAAGCCTATTAAGAATTCTACTGTTAGGGTTTAATAATAGCTATCAAGAGTATGAGATCTGGCCAAAGGTATTGGAGAACTGGAAATCCCAGTAGTGTGACCTTTTCTCCAGATTCTGGATTGTTAAAGATTTGCAGCCATAATTCTTGTGGAATGCATCTACTAAAATAAATAAAAAAAACCCTTAATCTGTTCAAAGTCTCTGCTTGATAAACAAAGTTGTTGGATGAACTAGAGTAAAGGGAAGAAAGGTAAAAGTCCTTAGCCAGGGTGCATAAATCAGAGCTGAGTGAACACTTCTACAAAAGCAATGATATTTTATTCAGTCTATTTTATGCTATGTGCTGTCCAATGGCTGACATTTACTTGTGTAGCTAGGTAGAGAAGTCTACCGTTTGCAAAAATAAATAAATAAAATGTATATAATAAAATAATAAAGTTAATATTTTTTTTAGTAAATAAGCCTGCAAAGCATTGTAATCACAAACAGTGGATTGCGGGTGCAATGCCAGGCTTCTGCAGGCTCTTCCTCCATCTCTAGGTCTTTACCGAGTTATGGACTTTCAGTTAAGAGAGCTCAAAGGAGGTGTCAAGTGACTAGGAGTGTGTTGTGTTCCATTGTGCAAGACAGAACTTGTAGTTCATTCATTCATAGGTCTCTGAATGACCTGCAGTGATTTCTATAACACTTAATTTTACAGAAATGCGGATTTGCAATAGTCTTAAGTGTTGGGTCATTCTACATCTATTTCTACAATTCCAGAAAAAGAAAAAACCCTTCACAATTCTCTAATGTCTGTGGGTAAGCCTTATGCTAAACACACACACACACACATACATAGTTTCAGATTTAATTTACCAAATTACAAAATTTACCGCTAGCAATGTAATGTTGGAGCATGCGTCAACAAATTCTTTAAATTACATCTAATCAGAATTTCACTCTTTACCAGCCTTTCTCCACCTTTTGAACTCAAAGGAACCCTTAAATTCACCTGTAGGTTTCAAAAACCCCAAGCCAATAATTACTATATCCAGAGCTTATGATAAAATTGCATGTTGGTCAATAGGAATAATGCTTCTTACATTATATCTGCGCTATGATGGACAATAATAACGTACAGCAGCTAAGCACTATAACCCAGATAGTAGGCACATAAGCAAAAAAAAAAAAAAAAGTGCAGCGCTATAAATTGTTAAATTTGTGTGTACCACAAAATATTAAAGTGCAATCAATATCCATGGTGTAAACCATTAAAGTGCAAACAATATGGTTTACACCATGGGTATTGTTTGCACTTTAAGAATTTGTGGTACATACACACACACACACACCTATGAATTAATAGCGCTGCACTTTTTTTGCTATATCCCAATACTGATGGCTGAAAAAATTACCAGTTACACTTACCGGTAACGGTGTTTCTAGGAAATCTTCCAGGATGGCACACCTGAGAGATGACTGGTCTCACCTGACAGGAATCACAACCAATAAAACAGGTTAAAAGCCCCACCCTTCCCTCTGCTCCTCAGTTGTGCCAAAGTATTAGCCCACACTAGTGCATGAGGGTAAATTCTGTGAGATTTAGAAATCACCAACAAGGGGTGGGAAGTAGGCCTGCCTTTCTGGAAGATTTTCTAGAAACAGTTACCAGTAAGTAACTGGTAATTTTCTCCAGTCATCTTCCAGGACGGCACACCTGAGACGATGATCAAGAATCTCAGGCCTACTTTAGGGTGGGACCACTGCTTGTAGGACTTTCCTGCTTAACGCCAGGTCCTGAGTTGACAACAGCTGCACCCTGTAGTGCCTCAGAAAGGTGATCTGGCGTGTCCACCTATTGTTTCGCTGCACGCTGAGGGAAACACAATCAAGAAGGAGCAGAGGGAAGAGTGGGGCTTTTAACCTCTATTGTTAATTGTGTTTCCTGTCAGGTGAAACCAGTCATCTCTCAGGTGTGCCATCCTAGAAGATGACTGGAGAAAAATAATTGATAAATGGTTAAAAATTCTGGTGGATCCCTAAGGTTCCACGAACCCTGGTTGATGGCAAACTTTTTTTATCTCCCATGTAAAGTGTAAAACAAAATCTGGCTTTATGCAGTTCACATTGGGCCGTCTAACCAAGACATATACCTGTCCCTGAACCTTCAGGACTCAATGTAACATCGTGTGGCCTAGCCAGCAAGCAGAAATAAATTAGAACTTATGAGCTGAAGAACTTATCTTTCCAGTAAGAAGTAGGCAAAATCAGTCCCATTACAGAGATGTTTCAACAAAATATGAATCTCTGTATAAAAAATGATGGCTTGTGATGATCAGAAACACTCATTACGGTCTCTCAGTGTATGCCTTTATGGCTTGAACCTCATAACAATTGGAGCCAAAAATCAGGGACAGGACATGCATAGACTAAAGCCTTGTACACACGGTACGATTGTTGGCAGGGGATTGTCTGTTGACAGACTGTTGTCCTAAAATCTTACCGTTAATACACTCCTTTTGACAATTGTTGTCCAACTTTCGGGCAACAAAATGTTGGATGGCAGGCTAGTAAATTTTTGGCGGACAACAGTTTGACATCAGGTTTTCGTATGGTCAGTACACAAATCCGTCACACAAAAGTGGAACGTACAAAACAAGCATGCTCGGATTCAATGTTTGACAAACACAAAATTAGCAGAAGGGGCCCAAAAGGGTGGCGCTCAAAAGCTGAAATTCCTCGCAGTACGTCACTACATTCGTGTTTGTGGCACGACAATTGTGTACCGTTAGTATGCAAGACAAGATCCCGGCACACGCCCTTTTGACAAAAATCACCAAAACCATATAATATGAGGTCAAACCTTAAGAGTTTTCAATTTGTGATGCAATCAGGCAGGTCCTTCACTATATGGTTTTGGTAAATCTAAAGGAAATCAGACAAAAGTTGTATAGCGTGTATGGGGTCTTACAATAAGATAAAGAGAGGAACACTAGACAGAATCACAAAGCAGCACTGCCGTTATCCAATATGACTTTATATAATGACTATTAAAACACAAACACACACACACACACTTTATTTCTGAAAATGTAACACATTGATAAACTTATCAATATGTTAAACTTATCTAAATTAAGCCAATTATGTTCATGTACATATCTAAAACAAGACGTTTCCACTCACTAAGCTGGATGGACATTGCACCATGTGTATGATCCACAGCAAGTATTTGCAACTAACCCAGCTGAGCATGGCAAACAAATTCTTTAGTCATAGGTCAAACTTTAACGAAAAAAAAAATACAAGCAAATATGCAGTTACAGCATGTGGTCTGTCATATGTAATATCAGACTATTACAAATCCCCATCTAAAAACACAAATAGATAGAAAATCTCAGGACTGCAGAAAGTCATATAGAACAGAACAGGAAGATGCAATGTAGTCTCTAAGGCTGGATTTACACCTATGCATTTTTGTGCTTTCTGCATTTTGCAGATTTGCACTACAGATCGTGTTCCATAGGAAACAATGTTAAATAGACTCTAGTAGTGCAAATCTGCAAAATGCAAAAAGCACTAAAACTGCATAGGTGTGAATCCAGCCTAAAGCCGGATACATACTATAAAAAAACTTTTGTTGTTCGATTTCCTTTAGATATACCTTCAACTATGTAATGTAAGGGCCTGCCTGATTACATACAAAGTGAAAGTCTTTAGGTTTGACCTCCCATTATATGGTTTTGGTAAATCTGAAGGGAGAAAAAAAAAAAAAAAAAAAAAAAATCTACAGAAAATTGTATAGTGTGTATCCAGCTTAAGTGGTTTAGCCCTTCAGGCTCGATGTACATCTATCTAGCCGGCTGCCGCGTCCTTAACAGCCGATGAGTCATCAGTTGTAAGCGGGCTTCCGAAAAATTGGCAGCAAAAAAAACACCAGAGAGAAAGAAAGAAACAGCGTGAGGTCCCCCCCAGGTCCATACCAGGGGACGAGCGAGCGACCCCCCCCTCTCCTGAAGCATACCAACATGGGGGGGGGGGGAGAATGGGTGCTTTGGGGCAGGGGGGTTCTGCGCCCCCCACCCCAATGTTGATGGGGACAAGGGCCTCTTCCCGACAACCCTTGCCCGGTGGTTGTCGGGGTCTGCGGGCGGGGGGGCTTTAACAAGGGGGCCCCCAGATCCCGGCCCCCCCTATGTAATTGAGTATGGGGTACATTGTACCTCTACCCATTCACTTACATTAAAAAAAAAAAAAAAAAAAAAAAAAAAAAGGGGGAAGAAGAAGTAGCAGTGTAGTGTTAAAAAGAAAAAAAAAAATAATACAGTAGACAGTTTGACAAGTCTTTTATTAAAAATCTTCTTCTCCGCTTCTTCCTCCATCTTCTCCTGCATCTTCATCCTTCGGTCTTCTTCTCCCCCCTGCTTCTTCTGTTTTCTTTATCCGGTGTTCTTCCTCTGCCACTGCTCCCGCCGATGACCCTCCTCCGATGCTGCGTCCTGCTGATCTGTCGGCGCCGATGTTCTGCATTTCTTAAATAACGATGGGGCGTGGCAATCGGATTACATCATACGGATGCCACGCCCCCTTGTGACCACCCAAGGCATGATGGGTCAGTGATGTCAGAAGGGGCATGGCCTCCGGATGACCTAATCCGATTGCCACGCCCGCCCCCATTATTATTTAAGAAATGCAGGACATCAGCGCTGACAGATCTGCAGGACTCAGCATCGGAGGAGGGTCATCGGCAGAGGAAAAACACCGGACAAAGAAGAAAGAAGAAGAGTGGAAGAAGAAGCAGGGGGAGAAGGAGAAGACCGGAGGATGAAGATGTGGGAGAAGATGGAGGAAGAAGCGGAGAAGATTTTTAATAAAAAAGACTTGTCAAAAACCGTCTACTGTATTTTTTTTAACACTACACTACTTTTTTTTTTAGTGAATGGGTAGGGGTACAATGTATCCCATACTCATTCACATGGGGGGGCGGGATCTGGGGGCTTGTTAAAGGGGGCTTCCAGATTACGATAAGCCCCCCGCCCACAGACCCCGACAACCACCGGGCAAGGGTTGTCGGGAAGAGGCCCTTGTCCCCATCAACATGGGGCAAGGTGCTTTGGGGTGGGGGGCGCAGAGCTCCCCCTGCCCCAAAGCACCCAACCCCCCCCCCCCATGTTGAGGGCATGCGGCCTGGTATGGTTCAGGAGGGGGGCGCTCGCTCGTCCCCTCCCTTTCCTGACCTGCCGGGCTGCTCAGATAAGGGTCTGGTATGGATTTTGGGGGGACCCCCATGCTATTTTTAAAAAAAATTTTGGTGTGTGGGGGTCCCCTCCAAATCCATACTAAACCCAAGGGCCTGGTATGGACCTGGGGGGACCCCACACTGTTGTTTTTCCAGCTATATACAGTGTAAAAAAAAAAATATGCAAAACGCGAATCGCGGCAAAATTGCGGTAAAAACACGGTACTTGCGTTTTGGATGTGGGTCCATTGAATTCTATTGATTGCAAAATGCTGCATTTTGTGGGGAAAAAAGTCCGACCCTTTCCCCTTTCCAAAAACACAGAGGCACAAAAATGCATTGATGTGAACATGTTCGATAGGAACCCATGTTAAAAAATTTCCCTGCATTTCTGCAAAATGCATCAAAAAACGCATTAGTGTGAATCGAGCCTCACACAGAAAAGGGTGGCAGATCTGTCCAATGTGAATCAGGGGAAATGCATACAATGAACACATACAAATAGACTTCCTATGACTACACGAGTCATGCCACTGCTTAAAGTGTGCGAAATTATACTTTTAAAATAAAAATACCCCTATAATACACAAGCTTAATGTATTCTAGTAAAGTTAGTCTGTAAACTAAGGTCTTTTTTCTTAGTTTATAGCAGTAGTTTGTTATTTTATAAACTTACAGCAGGCCGTGGCCATCTGAAGCCAGACTGTATTTCTTCCTGGATCTCATCCTTGCAGATCTCGCACATGCTCAGTGCAGCACAAGCAGTGTAATAGGTTTCAGGTCAGGTTTCCATAGCAACGGCAGTGTCAGAGGAAGTTGCCGCCCCTTCCCAGAAGGCATTGCAAACAGGAAATGATGCGATGGGCCGCGGCCAGGGAGGAGGAAGTGAAAAATGAATACAGCAGATGCTGAGAAAAAAAATAAAAAAATATCCAATTCGTTTACAGTGCACAGTTTAGTGAAGGATGCTGAAGAGTTGTAAAAGTGGGTGGAACTCCACTTTAATAACCAAAAAGAAATCTGCCAGCAATGAAGGTTGAAGGAATACCATATGCATCCTAACAAACTAGATTGAACGTGACACGATTATTAAACCAATCTGGATTAATACGCGCACTCGTACCGAAGAACCACAGTCTCTGGTCAGTGTTAACACGACAAGAGGGATGACTACTGCTTATTGGGAAACAGAATGAAAGAAAAAACTAGAATGAAATTACCTGTGCAGATCCAATTCCACGTAGGGTAAAACGAGCTTGTCTTTAATCAGCTCCCAAATAACCCGAGTCATCTCATCCCCCTGCATCTCCACCACGGACCCACCTTGGATTTTCTTGGACATTCTAGTTAAAATAAAATGAACAAAACATGATTGTGTGTTTCTCATAAACAATGCTCCATTTAACAATACATATCAATTAAATAAAAATAGTATATCTGCTACTAGTAGACACAATAGTGATCATTGGTGGATAGTAGTAGTTTTTACCATGTAGGGAAAAAAAAAAAAAGAAGAAAGATAAAACACTTGCATTTAGTATACCTTTTATAAGGTGTACTAATTTTTGGGCAGCCCAGTGTGAGTCTCTCCATTGATTGAGTATGGGCAGTGACCGTGCCTGTACAACTCAAAGAAGCTCCTACACTTTTCAGTAGGGAGGTGAGCTGAGCATCCAAAATCTTACTTTGGCTGCTTCCAATAGTTAGGGCTGTTGTAAAGGTATACTTCTTACATAAATTATTTTTTCACTAAGGTTGTTCTTATAACTGTTCCAATATGACAATAATGCTTTTGGCAAAAGTATATATTTGTGTTGGATTAAACCCATGTACTACTTAGATTACATACATAAAATGTACATCTAAAATATCTGGAGAACAGTTGCCTACAAGTGAATTATGATGTAATTAAGCCTGAGTACGCACGATTACACAAGAGCATGATTCTGCAATTTTGCATAATAATGCTGAGATAAGGCTGTGCACAGAGAGTCATTAAGGAGCAATCATACAGGCAAATGCAATCCAATATGGATCATGGTGTCTTTTGGCCAACCATCACATTAATTTGCTTATCATTAAAAAAAAAAAAAAAAAAAAAAAGGAACAATTGATAAAAGGTTTCAGAACCCATATAATCACCTTATCCCACCATCTAAATCAGGGGTCTCCAAACTGTGGCTCGAGGGCCGGATGTGGCACTTTGCTAGCCTTTATTTGGCGCTTGGGATACTATTCCTCCCCCTTACACCTACTTATAACATATTGTACATTCCCTTAATTGTTTTTCCAGTAATAAATGAAAAGAGTAATGCAGCACTTGGAACTGAAAGGATCAGGGTGGCACTATGTGGTTTCCTTGCGACAACAGCCACTGCCAGTCTGTTTCCACAGCCTTGGAACTTGGTAACCATGCATTAGCCTACACCAATGCATGGGGGGGGGGGGGGGTCATGGCTGAGCTGCAGAGCTGCTCTATATGTGTCTATAGATGCACATAGCCCGGCTAGGGAGTGCCCCCTCTACACACACAGCTTGCTATGGAGGCACTAGGAAGAAGGAGGAGCTGCCAAAGAGGAGATAAGGGACTGTTCTGCTGTTCAGAGCAGGCAAGTATAACATGTTCAATATTTTAACAAAAAAAAAATAAAAAGCCTTTACAACCACTTTAAAGTGGTTGTAAAGGCTCAAGTTTTTTTACCTTCATAAAAAGGTTAAAAAAATAAATAAAAACCCCTTCTCTGTGTAGCAGCCCCCCCCCCCCCCCCCCCCCCCAATTTACCTGAGCCTCATCACAATACAGAGAGGTGTACGAAAACCTTGGCTCTTTGGGGACTCTCCCTCCTCACTGGCTGAGATAGCAGTGGGAGCCATTAGTACCTGCTTCTGTCAACCAAGGCCAGTGAGCCAATGAGAGAGGGGGGCAGGGCCGAGCCACGGCTCTGTGTGTAAATTGACACGCAGAGCAGTGGCTCAGGAGAGAGCCTGCTTGGGTGTCCCAATAGCAAGCTGAAAGAGGAAATGTCACCAGCACACCAGGATCTCAAAAACTTTAATCACATAGTGTCAAAGAAAGCACATGCTTGAAGTAGGGGTCCTGTGTGGTTTCCGAAACGTCGCTTTTGCTATTTTTGACACCATGTGATTAAAGTTTGTGGACCCATTTTTGGAGATCCTGGTGTGCTGGTGACATTTCCTCTTTCACGATTGCATTCAGTTGCAGCCGATGGTCATTTCAGCCCCGAATCTGAAATACAGCCGTTTGTACAGGAACGTGTGCGTTGGGAGTATTGTATTGGAGACCCATAGCAAGCTGGGGGCACTAGGCTGGAGGGAGAGGGCCAGGAGCCCTAGAAGAGGAGGATCGGGGCTGCTCTGTGCAAAACTACTGCACCACAAAGCAGGCAAGTATGACAGGTTTGTTAATTTAAAAAAAAAAAAAAAAATGCATTTAATATGACTTTAAAAATGTCGGGATCCATCCAGAGGCCTGAATGGCATATGGCTCAGCCACTTAGTGAGCACTGGACAGGTAGAGCACCCAGTGGTGATTGACAGTCACCACTACCTGCTCAGACCCAAGAACTGAGCGACCAGTGGTCACGTGGGTAGGCAAGTATAAATGTTTATTTTTTTTAATATTCCCACACTTCTCTATAAAAGCATAGGTTCACCTATTGCAAAAAAAATAAAAAAATTGTCCATTTTTTTTTCCCCAACCCCTGAGGAGCCTGCAGAGTATTGCACCCCCGCAATCAGTGGATTGTGGGTGCAACGTCAGACTCCTGCAGTCACCTCTGTACATGATTTCTGTTTAAAAGCTGTAAAGAAGTGTCAATGAACAACAAGAGTGCTCACCAGTGCCCTCGCAGTTCATTAAGAACTAGAAGCTGTCCGCAGCAGTACTTATAGTTCATTCATTTACAGATTCCTGCCCACATAGTTGCACTGCATTTTAAATCTGACAGTGGGTGCAAGAAGAGATTCCCCAGCCTGCTGTCACATGGAAGAAGATAGGGAAATGGGGGGGGGGGGTTGTGAGCAAAGAAAATGTGCTAGAGTATGTTACACGTTACACCCCAATATGGTTTTAACTACTTCAGTACCGAGTAATAGCCAAAAGACAGCTACAGCGCAGTACTATAGTTCTGAAAGGGCGTCCATAGATGTCCTCCCAGAACCCTGCCCTCTGCAGCACACATTGGGCGCACTCTGTGACTGCTGTGTCCTTTGGACATAGCCGATAACAGATCAGGGTGAACGGCCAATTACAGTGGTCCTTTACCACTGGTTATCGACTTTTTTTTTCTCTTCACGTTGATAGCATGAGGAGAAAGGAAGAAAGCCGGTAACCAGCTTCTGTTACGGGGACATCGGTCCCACACAGTGCCCACCAGTGCTGCCAATCAGTGCCTCATCACCAGTGTCGCCTATTAGTGCAGCCTCATCAGTGCCCATCAGTGAAGGAGAAAATTACCTGTTTGCTAAATTTTATAAAATATGGAAAATGTTTTTTTTCAAATTTTCAGTCTTTTTTAATTTCTTTAGCAAAAATTAAAAAAACCCAGTGGTGATTAACTATCATCAAAGAAAGCTCTATTTGTGTGGAAAAAAAAAATGCAAAAAAAAATAAATAAATGCATTTAGGTACAGTGTAGCATGAGCGACAGGGCTGAAAGCTGCAAATTGGCCTGGGCAGGAGGGGGGTAGAAGTGCCCAGTAAGCTTGTTTGGGTGTACCTCTCCTGTGGGTCACAGGAATGCAGTTTGTTTTGCTCTCCTGTGACCCATTTTCAGCAGAGCGCCGGTGACTGACCGTCGCCAGCTCTCTGCTTAGGGAGCTGTGATAACCGAGCGATCAGCGGTGTTCGATCGATTGGTTCTCAGTGTTGGAGACAGATGCAGCATCCACCTAGAGAAGTATGATTCTGGGGGGGGGGGGGGGGGGGGGGAGCCATACTTCCCTTTTAATTGCCTCAGTATTGGACATTTTCACCCCCTTCCTGCCCAGGCCAATTGTCGGACTAAAGCCCCATACACACGATAGGACTTTGTACAAACTTTCCCTTGGATTTTTGTACAAAGGGCGTTGCCCAAAAGTTTGTCTTGCATACAGACGACAGGACTTTTCCAGCCAACATTCACCATATCATGTGGTTTTTCAGCTCTTAACCACCATCCTTTGGTCAACTTGTGTATTGTTGTCTGATATTGTGTCAATCTCGCCACTTTTTTTTTTGGCGAGATTGACACCTTGCAAGCCGGGTTGACACTGGTGCGGGGATCCGACTTGCCCCGGGACTGTGATGTCATAGGGGGGCGGGGTCACCGCCTATATAAGTCCGTTGCGGAGTGCACAGAGAGCATTCTGGCTGGAGAGAGCGTCGTGTCAACATCTCTGGAAGAGAAGAGGGAAGAAGACAATCCAGAGGTCCGGACCACCGCTGGCAAAAGAGCGCCAGAAGATATCGGTGGAGCCGGCAGAAGATGCGGACACCGGGAGAAGACGCCGGAGAGACCCCCGAAGACGGAAGAGGACCCCGGAGCTGCCTAATAAATTACTTTAAAAACCTGTGTACTGTGTTTTATTGACACTTTTTTCCCTAGGTGAATGGGTAGGGGTACGATGTACCCCGTACTCATTCACATAGGGTGGGGGGGCCGGGATCTGGGGGCCCCCTTATTAAAGGGGGCTCCCGGATTCCGATAAGCCCCTCGCCCGCAGACCCCGACAACCAACGGCCAGGGTTGTCGGGAAGAGGCCCTTGTCCTCATCAACATGGGGACAAGGTGCTTTGGGGTGGGGGGCCCGCAGGGCGCCCCCTCCCCCAAAGCACCCACCCCCATGTTGAGGGCATGCGGCCTGGTACGGCTCAGGAGGGGGGGCGCTCGCTCGTCCCCACTCCCTTTCCTGACCGGCCAGGCTGCGTGCTTGGATAAGGGTCTGGTATGGATTTGGGGGGGGGACCCCCACGCCGTTTTTTCGGCGTAGGGGTTCCCCTTAAAATCCATACTAGACCGAAGGGCTTGGTATTCCCCAGAGAGGAATTCCCTCTCACGCTAGCCGCAGTAGGAAAATGTGTTTTTCCTATTGCAGCTAGCGCGAGATGTACAGTACCCTGCCGCCGAGAACCAGCGTGATCGTCGCGCTGGAAACATTCTTGCGGCTGCGTACTGTAGTTTGTACAAAAGTCCGATGGCTTTGTGTACACACGATCGGACTTTGCTCCATAGGACTTTTGTTGCAGGAAAGTTTGTCCGTTCGCACAGCCAACAAAAGTCCGATGGAAACTGAAAAAGTTTGTCCGATGGAGCGTACACACGGTCGGATGTTGCTCCAAAACAGCTAATTTGCATGTTTGTTGTCAAAAAGTCTGATCGTGTGTACGGCCCTTTTGAATGACAATTGCGCGGTCATGCAATGCTGTACTCAAACTAAATTTGTATCATTTTTTTTTGAGACAGATGGAGCTCTCTTTTGGTAGTATTTAATCACCACTAGTTTTTTTATTTTTTGCTAAACAAATGGGAAAAAAAAAAAAAAAAAAAAATGTTTTTCTTAGTTGCTGTTGTAAAATTTTGCAAATAATTAATTTTTCTTCTTTGCTGATGTGTGCTGATGGGGCGGCACTGATAATCAGGACATGGTTTACACTGATAACCAGGGCACTGATCAACAATGTGCTTACAGTCTTGCCAGTTAAACCCCTTTCACACTGAGGCGTTTTTCAAGCGCTTTGGGGCTAAAAATGGCGCCTGAAAAACGCCTTCCCTGCAGTCCCAGTGTGGAAGCCAGAGTGCTTTCACACTGAAGCTCTGCGCTGGCAGAACGTTAAAAAAAGTCCTGCAAGCAGCATCTTTGGGGCGGTGGAGGAGTGGTGTATAAACCGCTCCTCCCCATTGAAATGAATGGGCACCGCTGTAGCAGCGCCTGCAAAGAACTTCGGCAGCGGCGCTACACGGGCGCATTTAACCCTTTATTCGGCCAATAGCGGGGGGTTAAAAGAACCCTGCTAGCGGCCAAATAAAGGGTTAAATAACATGCTCCAAAAAGGTGAACTGATCCTTTAAATATAACAGTTTCAGGAAACAGTTAAATCAATGGGTCTAATTCCTCTTTCAAAGCAAATCATTACATTTGGAAACCCATAGCAACCAATCAGAATACATCCTGGTACAAATTGCCTGCTGATTTGTTCTTGCACTTATGTATTAGCCAATAAGAACTCTATACTAAATAACGAGTATTAAACCAGTATACAAGTAAGACAACTACAACCTGTAATGTTTCAATACCAGAATTGTTAGTTATGTTCTGATCACTTTTGTATTGTATTGATCATTCTAGGGATTATTGATAAATGGTAAAAACAAAAACACAGCAACATTTTCTACTAACACAAGCAAAGCTCCTCCAGAGATTAGAGAATGCAGATAAGGAATGACTTGGCAAGTTTTTGGATGAGAGAGAGAGGAGCAGTCCTTGCAGAGCTCAGCCACTCCCAGCACAGACACTCCCAGCACAGACACACACATACAGGGTGTAGTGGAGGAGCCCAGCACAGACACACAGAGTGTAGTGGAGGAGCCCAGCACAGGGTGGATCTGGAGGTTTGCACTGCTGGTATATAATGTTGCATCAAACATTAAAGATGTAAAACATGTACATAGTGTGCATACATGCATATATTATACATGCACACTGGGGACGTGAGATGACAGTGGGTGTCTCTCTAATATAAAGAGTGATCTGATGATGAGATGATCGGATCCAATGACAGGACTGGAGGTGACAGTTGGGCTCTGATTACCTGGCGATAGAAGATTGGACACTGGCTGGATGAGACCCGGATCACCGCTGTGCTGCTGGTAGTAAATGCACTGAGCGATCTCCAGGACAAACCACTTCCCAGGGTCCATCCCTCGCTCCGCCCTCCTCCCAGCTGATCCTCGTCCGACCTATAGCCGGCGGATGAAGGAAACGGGCAGCCAGTAGGATGTCACCACGCGACATGGAGCCAAACCTTCCCGGGAGGCTAATAGCGGAGCTGCTGGGCGTGGCTCAGTCTTGTGCCCTTTGTCAAACACGGCGCTGCTTCCCAGGATTGGGCGTGGGTGTGCTGGGGGCGGGGCCTATTAGGTGGTAATTAGGGCAAAGTTGACAGCTAGAGAAGGCAGTGTGCACTGAGAACAATCAGATGAATGGCAGGTCTCTGGATGGGGGGAGGACAATGTACTCTGGGGGTGTCACAGTGCAAGCAGAGGAAGCCGTGTGTGTGATATCAGATCAGCGTTCTATACAGGCGATCCTTTCTCTGTAATCCACATCCAGTGATACAGAATATCCCTCCTTATAAATTATATGCATGGGTGCCAACATTTCACCATCATTTCCAGGGATACCTTTTTCTGCTGTGCATGCCGCAAGCCATTGTAGGCGGAGAATGTACTTTAATTGGGGGCGGGGCATTCATTTTAACCACCTTAGTAGTACCGATGTTCTGCCGAGAAAGTTCCCCTCGGCGGATAAGGACCCCCCTGTACTGCGCAGGCGTAGCGCTTGCGCAGTACGAGCCGGCGGAAATAGCCGAAGCCGAATAATTGTAAATCAGTTCACAACTTACGGCGCCTGTAAGAGGGCCCCTCGCGGGCTCGCTTAGTTCGCCACGCTTCGGGAAACAGCCTCGCTTCGCTCGGCACTTTTTTATTCTACCTCTAGGTCCACTTGGATGGTGGGGCTTGAACCTGGACTTAGGGCGCAGGTGCCATGTACAGCTGACTGAAGGTTTTCAGCTTCGGCTATTTTCGGCAGCTCCTTAGTTGTTCGTACTGTGCAAGCGTTGCGTCTGCGCAGTACAGGGGGGGTCCTTATCCGCCAGGGGAACTTTTACGGTAAGACACCGGGCCAATCCTACACTTCTCACATACATGGAAAAATCAACCTTTTTTTCTTTTTTGCTTTAAATGCCCAAACATTACATGCAGGGCAACCATCAGAAATGTTGTGGCCCCTTACACAGCTTTAGGCCCGAGCCCCCGGGGTCTGACCTCCAATATTACCTAGGGCCTGCGCCTGCCCACTGGCCGTACCACCAAATCCACTCACGAACCATGTCATACCATGTCCCACTCCTCCTCCTTCTCATGTCCCCTTCCTGCTCCTTCAGTCCCATCTACCAATATCATGTTCTCCTCTTACAATCTCATCTCCCCCCATCCCATGTCCTCTTCCTCCTCTAGTCCCATCCCATGTCCTCCTCCTTCCCATGTCCTCTTCCTCCTCCAGTCCCATCCCATGTCCTCCTCCTTCCCATGTCCTCTTCCTCCTCCAGTCCTATCCCATGTACTCTTCCTCCTCCAGTCCCATCCCATGTCCTCCTTCCCATGTCCTCTTCCTCCTCCTCCTTCAGTCCAATCTCCCAATCCCATGTCCTGCTCTTGCAATCTTATCTCCCTCATCCCATGTCCTCCTCCATCCCATTTACCCTAATTCATCCCATGTCCCCCTCCTCCTCCTCCATCCCATGTCCTCTTCCTCCTCCAGTCCCATCTCCTCCATCCCATGTCCTCTTCCTCCTCCATCCCATGTCCTCTTCTTCCTCCAGTCCCATCTCCTCCATCCCATGTCCTCTTCCTCCTCATCCCATGTCCTCTTCCTCCCCCAGTCCCATCTCCTCCATCCCATGCCCTCCTCCTTCCCATGCCCTCCTCCTCATTCCATGTCCCCCTTATCCATCCCTTGTCTCCTCCATCCCATGTCCTCATCCTCCATCCCATGTCCCCCTTCTCCATCCCATTTCTCCTCCTCCTCCATCACATGTCCTCTTCCTCCTCCAGTCCCATCCCCTCCATCCCATGTCCTTCTTTTCCTCCATCCCATGTCCTCTTCCTCCTCCAGTCCCATCTCTTCTATCTCATGTCCTCTTCCTACTTCCCATGTCCTGCTCCTCCTCCATTCCATGTCCCCCTTATCCGTCCCATGTCTCCTCCTCCTCCATTCCATGTCTCCCTCCTCCATCTCATGTCTCCTCCTCCTCCATCCCATGTCCTCCTTCTCCTCCATCCCATGTCTCCTCCTCCTCCATCCCATGTCCTCCTCCTTCCAATGTCCTCCTCCTCCTCCTTCCCATGTCCCCCTTATTCATCCCATGTCTCTTCCTCCTCCATTCCATGTCCTCTTCCTCCTCCAGTCCCATCTCCTCTATCCCATAACCTTCTTCTCCTCCATCCCATATCCTGTTCCTCCTCCAGTCCCATCTCTTCTATCCCATGTCCTCCTCCTCCTTCCCATGTCTTCCTCCTCCTCTTCCATCCCATGTCCCCCTTATCCATCTCATGTCTCCTCCTCCTCCATCCCATGTCCTCCTCCTTCCCATGTCATCCTCCTCCTCTTCCATCCCATGTCCCCCTTATCCATCCCATGTCTCCTCCTCCTCCATCCCATGTCCCCCTTATCCATCCCATGTCTCCTCCTTCATCCCATATCCCCCTTATCCATCCCATGTCTCCTCCTCCTCCGTCCAATGTCCTCTTGCTCCTCTATTCCATGTCCCCTTATCCATCCCATGTCTCCTTCTCCTCCATCCCATGTTCTCCTCCATTCCATGCCCCCTTATCCATCTCATATTTCCTCCTCCTCCTCCTTCCAATGTCCTCCTCCATCCCATGTCCCCCGTATCCATCCCATGTCTCTTCCTCCTCCATCCCGTGTTCTCCTCCTCCTCCATCCCATGTCAGTAGGGCAGTGAATGGTATCCGTAGTTTGTTTATTATTATTTTATAAGAAGTGATAAATCAGTAGAAAGTGATAGTAGCAAAAGCTAATATCCAGAGTGATAGAATTGCACGGAAAATTGGTAAAATGCAGCAATCTATAACAGTCCCTCTACTAGGCATGAGGTAATCCGTGATGTCATCCAGATTTGATATTAGGAATTATGTATCCTTGCTGAAATTTTTGCGCAGCACTCTGTAGTGATCAAAAGACTGGATCGGGCTCACATAGATTATAAGCATAGTGAAGGGAGATTAGATGGGAGCATGAAGACCATAGACACAAAGCAATGACTGGACAGATTCTATAAGTAGCAGGCCCACATGAAAAGTTGCTTGGTGGGGGGGATACATAAATTGTGAGATATCAAATTAATCCAGCCACTACCTGTAACATAACATTCCACTTAGTACATGTGTGTACAGACACGGCCACTCACCAGCATCTGCAGGGGGAAGGAGCCAGGACATTGATGCAGAAAAGGGGTAAAAGGGGGCCCTGTCATTGCATGCTGATGACTGGAGGGGCGTGTCAGGGACAGAGAAGTTCTCTTGCTGTCAATCACTAGGGATGGGCCGAAAGGACCCCTGTTCGGTTCGGACCAGAACTTCCAAACACCGCGAACGTTCAGACCCGAACAATGAACCCAATTAAAGTCAATGGGACCCGAACGTCAAATATCAAAAGGTTCCCATGTCCTCCTCCTTCCAATGTCCTCCTCCATCCCATGTCCCCCGTATCCATCCCATGTCTCTTCCTCCTCCATCCCGTGTTCTCCTCCCCCTCCATCCCATGTCAGTAGGGCAGTGAATGGTATCCGTAGTTTGTTTATTATTATTTTTTAAGAAGTGATAAATCAGTAGAAAGTAATAGTAGCAAAAGCTAATATCCAGAGTGATAGAATTGCACGGAAAATTGGTAAAATGCAGCAATCTATAACAGTCCCTCTACTAGGCATGAGGTAATCCGTGATGTCATCCAGATTTGATATTAGGAATTATGTATCCTTGCTGAAATTTTTGCGCAGCACTCTGTAGTGATCAAAAGACTGGAAGACTGAAATTCTTGCTTTCTTGATGAAAGCAAGAATTTGCCTTGCTGTAAAAAACTGCAATGATATGCACCTGTCAGACAGGTGCAGAAAAATTGGTCTTTGGGTGTTAATTGTGCCCATGAAACCTATACCAAAAACATTCTTCCAGATGAAATGATTGAACACCCTCAAAGCTAGGCAGCCTCGAAGTCCTGCAGAGATTCCACATCCCAAAAAGACTTAATCAGTGACATCAGCATCAGGGGCTTCATAGCTGGTAATCCAGGACTGATTCATTTTTATAAAAGTCAAACAGTCCAGAGAGTCTGTGGACAGATACGTTCTATGATCAGTAACAAAACCTCCTGCAGCACTGAATGCCCATTCTGAAAGTACACTGGATGCAGGGCAGCCCAAAAACTCAATAGCATACTGGGCAAGTTCTAGCCAGTGGTCTATTCTCATGACCCAGTAAGCCAGTGGATCGTCAGCTGGAAAGCTCTCCATCTCTGTTTTGGCCCCGAGGTAATCGTCCACCATGTGATGCAGACGCTGCCGATGGGATGTGGAAGCTGACATCCCTAGGCGGCGAGGACTAAAACAATTCCGAAATGCCTCACTTAGGCAGATGCCTTCTCCAATGCTCCTTTCTTGACCAACGGAAGACTCCAAACAACGTTTTCCACCACACTGTAACCTACTAGAGTCAGGAAAAATGTTCAATAAAATCCTCTTTAATGTGTACTTAAGAGATTTTATTCTCTGCCCTCTCTGTGGGGACGAGATGAGTTCAGAGACCTTCCCCTTATAACGGTGGTCAAGGAGGGTTGCCAACCAGTAATCATCCTTCTCCATTATGCCACGTATTCTTGGGTCCTTTGGCAGGCTTTGAAGCATGAGGTTGCCCATGCACCTCAAATTTGCAGAGGCTTGAGAAGCAGACTCCTCGGGGTCACTCAGGATGACAGCATCTGGAACTTCCTCCTCCCAGCCACGCACTACTCCCAAGGGTCCTAGGGTTGGAAAGCCATCACTTACATATTGACGCATGTCTTCCTCTTCTTCAAAGCCTATGAAAGTGCCAGAATCCTCCTCCTCATCCTCCTCCCCTCTCTCCTCCTGTGTGTTCTGTGAAAAAGGCCCAGACAGCTGAGCTGTGGGGAGTGGGCTGGGAGAAAACAGCTGCAGAATGTGATGGAATAGGGTGGCTTCTCTCTACTCTTTCTTGATGCCGACCTCCTTGGGGTTGTGCCGCCTCACCTTCAGTTTCCTCCTCTGTTCTATCTGGCACCCAAGTCGCATCAGTGACCTCATCATCATCATCTCCATCTCCTCCATCTTCATCATTACCACTGGAGACTACTTGGCAATACGCTGCGGCTTGGGGAACATGAATGCCAATTTGTCTACCAGTGTTCCTCCCTCTCTCTAGGCTCATGTTCCTGTCATCCTCCACCTCAGAACCAGCATCTGAATCCAGTAATGGCTGGGCATCATCAAGGAGCAAGTGGCTGACGCTGTGGTCAAATAACTCAGTTGACTCCTCAATGGCTGATGTTAGGGCTATGGCAGGAATAGATGTGGACAAGGAGGCAGGTTTATCCACTCTGGCAACTGCAGGGGACTGCACACTTGTCTCTGCTTGTGTGACAGAGGATGAGGAGGATGAGGAAGGTTTAGTAAGCCAGTCCACCACCTCCTCTGCATGCTGTGGCTGGATAGCATGGGCAAACTCACTAAACAGAGGAAATGATGCCCTGCCTGAGGACTGACCACCACATCCACCTTTGCCTGTGGACATATTTGTTGCTGGCCCCCTTAGAGTGCCAAGGGAACGCCTGCCTCTCCTTGTTCTCCCAGACATTATTGGGAGGGAGGGGACGGTGCTTAAAAGCAAATGTAAAGGAGAAGTTGAAATCTGTACATAGATGCGCTTTAATCAATGTAAAGAGGTGTTTGGTGCCCTTTAATTTGAGTACTTACACTACACAGACACACCCCACGGATACATTATAATATACTGCAATATAATGTGCCAAACGTGCAGTGATGCACAGAACTATATGGCGTTAAACTGGCAGTAACACACACAGAAGTAAATGGCGTTAAACTGGCAGTAATGCATAAAACTATATGGTGTTAAACTTGTAGTAACGCACACAGAACTATATGGCGTTAAACTGGCAGTAACGCACGCAAAACAATAGGGCGTTAAACTGGCAGTAATGCACGCAAAACGATATGGCGTTAAACTGGCAGTAATGCACGCAAAACTATATGGCGTTAAACTGGCAGTAACGCACACAAAACTATATGGCATTAAAGTGGCAGTAACGCAAGCAATACGATATGGCGTTAAACTGGCAGTAATGCACGCAAAACTATATGGCGTTAAACTGGCAGTAACGCACACAAAACTATATGGCATTAAAGTGGCAGTAACGCAAGCAATACGATATGGCATTAAACTGGCAGTAATGCACGCAAAACTATATGGCGTTAAACTGGCAGTAACACACACAGAACTATATGGCGTTAAACTGGCAGTAATGCACGCAAAACTATATAGTGTTAAACTGGCAGTAACGCACGCAAAACGATATGGCGTTAAACTGGCAGTAACGCACGCAAAACCATATGGCATTAAACAGTAACGCATGCAAAACTATATGGCGCTAAACTGGCAGTAACGCACGCAATACAATATGGCGTTAAACTGGCAGTAATGCAATCAAATAGACGGTGTTCAACCGTCACTACACTGAAGCTATCTGAACTGTCCCTACTCTAGCTATATACTAATGTCAAGATTACTGACACGGTCTCACTACACTACACTGAAATCTGAGCTGTCCCTACTCTAGCTGCACACTATGAAAAGCTGAATGATGGTCCTCCTCACTACACTCACACTATCCCTAGACTGACACTAAACGAAACTGTTCAACGCCACAATGCATTGTGGTCAGTTCGGGGGGCCGAACAAATGGTCGAACGACCCGTTTGTTCGGCTGTTAGCCGAACGTCCGAACAACGAAAGTTCGGCCCGAACTAATGCTCGGGCCGAACCGTTCGCTCATCCCTATCAATCACCTCTGATCCCTCCCCAGCACTTCGTTCCTCATCTCCTCCATCGGCTGCTGGGACGAGCTCCGTGACATGTAAGCAATCTCTGTCTCATCCCATCTGCTCCTCCTGCCGCTCCCCCATCACCTGGATCTCCTCAATGTCTGCAGCTCTACCACTTGTGATATGAAGGAGATTGGGCACCAGGGGAGTGGCAGGAGGAAACAATTGGATGAGACCCCCCAGTTTCAGTCCTGTTTCCAGGCACCAGGAGCTGTCTCGTGGCTGTGAGACCCTCTATAGTTTGAGCCACTCTGCCACACTTCCTGGTTGCTGTGGCAACGGCAAGCTCACTTCTCACAGGCGCCGCCAGTTAGATGCCTCGGGATGCACTCCTGCTGCGATTAGTGGCGGGTGAGGTGGGCAGAAATGAGTAGCTACCGTGGCTGCCAATCATCCAGCATTCAGGCAGCAGATAGAAAAAGCTCCGGGGCCCGAGTCATTTGGGACGTCCGGGCCCCTTGAGATGCTCCTTACATGAGTGTGGGTTGTACCCCCCTGATTATATATATTTAGCAGAGGCCATATAAAATAAAATGATACGTGTTGCAATTTTTTTATGTCACACAGTATTTGTACAGCGGTTTTTTAAATGCAATTTTTAAAAAAATACACTTTAATGAATTTTATTGCACACAAATACAATACAACACCCAATGTTTGAGAAAATATAAAAGATGATGTTACGCCGAGTAAATAGATACTTAATACTTAACATGTCACGCTTTAAAATTGCATCAGCCCGTTGAATGGTGCTAAACTGTGGTACCTAAAATTCTCCATAGGCAGTGTGACAGACCTAGCCGGAACAAAGGCTTTTGGAGAGGACTGAATGCTAGCCTCTTGCCTACTGATTATGGGCCCTGGATTTTAAGGGAACAATACTCTTTGCAAGGTGTATGCCTGGGGACCTTGAAGTAATGTTACTTTGGATTCAAGTCCATGTCCCCCAAAACACACAGACTCTTGGAACCCTGTATATGCCATATTATAAATAGTGACGGCTTCATAATGTTGGGACTCCTAGAAGATGCTGATGTCTTCAACTCCAGCCACCTGTCTGTCTGTTATAATGTGTTTATTGTAGATAAGGCTAGTGTGGGCTCTAAGAGTCTTTCACCCATTGTTGTTTGTGTTAATTAACTTTGCTATTGTGTGAAGGAGTTCTGTGTTGATATTTATGATAATGTGTATTGTATAGTCGGTGAGCTAGGAGACGTCAAGGCTGCCCTAAAAGGTCATATCTCTGAGTCACCTGTCTGGTTAACCACTTGCCGACCGGCTCACGCCGATATACGTCGGCAGAATGGCACTACAGGCATATTATCATACCTGTATGTTGCCCTTTAAGACGCGGCATAGTGGGCGGCGGCGCGCGCATGCGCCCGCCACGAGCTCCGCAAGTGCGATTGCGGGTCCCGCGGACTCGATGTCCGCAAGGATACCCGCGGCCGTCTCACGGAGAGGAAGAACAGGAAAATGCTGATGTAAACAAGCTATTCTTCCTAGTGACAGGATACTGATCACCGCTCCCTGTGATCGGGAGCGGTGATCAGTGTTGTGACACACGTAGCCGATCCCCCCTACAGTTAGAACACATCCCTAGGACACACTTAAACCTTTCAACGCCCCCTAGTGGTTAACCCCTTAACTGCCAGTCACATTTACACAGTAATCAATGCATTTTTATTCGCACTGATCGCTGTATAAATGTGAATGGTCCCAAAATAGCGCCAAAAGTGTCCGATCTGTCCGCCATAATGTCACAGTCACGATAAAAATCGCTGATCACCGCCATTACTAGTAAAAAAAAAAAATTATTAAAAAAAAGGCCATAAAACTATTACCTATTTTGTAGTCGCTATAACTTTTGCGCAAAACAATCAATAAATGCTTATTGCAATTTTTTTCTACCAAAAATATGTAGAAGAATACGTATCGGCCTAAACTGGGGAAAAAAATGTTTTTTTATATTTTTTTGGGGATATTTATTATAGCAAAAAGTAAAAAATATTGTGTTTTTTTCAAAATTGTCGCTCTTTTTTTGTTTATAGCGCAAAAAAGAGAAACCGCAGAGGTGATCAAATACCACCAAAAGAAAGCTCTATTTGTGGGAAAAAAAGGACATCAATTTTGTTTGGGAGCCACGTCGCACGACCACGCAATTGTCAGTTATTATGATGCAGTGCCGAATTACAAAAAGTGCTCTGGTCTTTGGCCAGCCAAATGGTCCAGGGATGAAGTGGTTAAAGGATTAGTTAATTAGCTCATGTTAATTAGGTTTTTGGTTACTGTTTGCATTGTCATCCTGGTGTGTATATATATATTTGTGTGAGATCTCAAATAAAGCAGGCTATTCCTGATGTACTCCAAGACTGGTGTTGTCTGGTTCTTGGGAGTTACTATAGCCAGATCTATTGGTCTCATGTTCCAGGACTTAGGAAGCAATATACTGACGGAAGCACTCAAGCGGAATGTGGGATGTTCTGTCACAGGCAGAGGCAGGTTACCAGTTTAGAGATACACAGGAGGTCTGGAGCAAGAATTATTGCTCTTGCTCTGAACTTCACGACAATACGTCACAAGTGTGGTGCGATCACTGTCTACATATTCGTTCAGGACTTACATATGCGTTCGCATTTGCACATAAGCACAGGGCGACGGGAGGAAGAGAAGGATGGGAGGGTGAAGAACGGTATGGGACTGTGAAGAGGGGAACAGGGGAGTGAAGTGAGGAATGAAGTGGTAAAGAGGGGAATAGGGTGTTTAAGAGGGAACAGGGCAGTGAAATGGGGGACAGTGGGTAAAGAGGGGCATGAGGCTGAAGAGCGGTATTGGACTGCAAAGTGGGGGACAGGGCAGTGAAGAGAAGGACAGGATGGTGAAAAGGGAGACAGGATGGTAAAGAGGTGGATGGGGCAGTGAAGAGGAAGGCAGAGCAGAGAAGGTGGAACCCGGGGCATCAAAAGGGGGACAGGACAGTGAAAGGGGAATGAGGCAGTCATAGGTCTGTGCAGCCTATTGCATTAGGGTGTGCACCCCAAAGCTCAAACACACATGCATACACACACGGTATACGCGCACAAACACATGCACTCTTATAAGTAAATGTGAACAAACATTTTAAAATGTATGAAAACATTTTTGTTAAAAAAAATAAAATAAAACACTTTATTTTTTAACTTATTAAAACATTTAATTGTTCACACCAGTGGTTGAGGGGCAGTAAAACTCTGCGGTTGAGCTGTGCTTTTACAACCCCTCAACCACTACCACCTTTTAGCTGTAGAGGCAGCAGATGGGCATGTTTATGTGCCACGGCTGCAATTATACCCCTTGTTGCTTTCAGCAGGTGTAGCATCCACTGACCGTGACCCATTCAAGTGACTGGCGGCATTCTGCAAGTGCCCTCCAACTGTGTGCATTGTGGAGTTCAAGCGGTTAAAGCAGGTGGTGTGGAGGCAATACAAAGCCTCTTCACCACCTCTCAAATGCTCTCTGAAGAGTGATCTGCAAACAGATAAATCAAAGCATTTGTGAATGAGCCCCTACAAATTCCAGTGTCCACAGTGCCCCCCTCCCATCTGAGTCCTCCTTTACATCAGAGTCCACAGAATTCCCCCTTACACCAGAGTCAATAGTGTTACATCTTATATCAAAGTTCCCCCTTTAAATCGGGGGTTCCCAGAGAGCCTCCCTTACATCAGAGTCCCCACAGTTCCCCTTTACACTGGGAAAGCTGATGTAAAGAATGCTGTGGACTCTGGTGTAAAGGGGAACTTTGATCACCACTTACATCAGAGTCCCCCTTTATATACACTGTAAGGGGGGGACTCAGGTGAACAGAGACCCCTTACATCAGAATCCCTCTTTATGTACAATGTAAAGGGTAACTCTGAAACAAAGGGGATCTCTGCAGACTCTAATGTAAGGGGGGCCTCTGGTTACCACAGGGTCCCTTACATCAGAGTCCCAACTTTATACACACTGTAAGGGGGGCTCTGATGTAAGAGGGAATGCTGGGAACTCTGATTTAAGGGGGCGACTCAGGTGATCAGAGACCCCTTACATCAGAATCCCCCTTTATATACATTGTAAGGGGGGATTCTAACACAAAGGAGATTGTAATGCAAGGGGGGCCTCTGATGTGTGGTGGTCTCTGGTTACCACAGGGTCCACAGAGATCCCACTTACATCAGAGTTCCCGTTTTACCCTATAGTCTGCAGAGTTCCCCTTTAAGCCAGTGTGCCAGACAATAAGTATTTCTAGAAGGTGGTCAGGTCAGCCATAGCAGCCCCTTGACAGCACAGAGTCTTTTACTTTATATGACCAGCCCCCCCCCCCCCCCCCCTCTCTAGTATGTGTGAGTCCCTCCACGGGACTACAAATCCCAGTCTAGCAAACCGGGCTCCTATTTTTCAGCTGTTCCCCAGTGCCCCACACACAATATGACTGAAAATGACTGCACTACACACTCTCTCCCTGCTTGCTGCACATACACTGCCACTGCGAGAGTCTGTGCCCCAACTCCCTCCTTACCAGTGACACATCCTGAGTCCCAAGTCCTGGTGGGTTTCCCTCACCTCAGCTGCTTCCATTGTCGGCAGGGCGGAAGCCAGGAGTCAGGGGTGCTCGGAGGCGGAGCTAGGAGGATAAAGTTACATCCTCCTCCTCTGCAGGGGCGATCCTGGCAACCAATAATTCTCTCAGGGGTGGACACAGGGCAGTGGTGGGCTGCAGCGGCCCCGCAGTGGCAGGTGGCAGGACTTGTTTAGTGGATAAAAACAATGGGGCTAATCCAGCCCCCGTGCTGCCTCTATAGTTCTGGCTACAGCATCCTTGACAGCAGGCAGCGGAGTGATATTGGGATGCTGTAGCCGGAGGTAGCATTGGAAAATGCAGCTGCTGTCTGCTTACTCCGTGGCCAGTGGCTTGCACTCACAGGAGTTACATAGCCAACCAAAAAATAGTCCAACTTGCAGCGCTGCCATTGTCCATTAGCAAAGGTGGCGAAATGGAGATCCTGCACATTTTGCCATAAGAAAAAAAAAAAGCCCTGGGGCGTACCTGGACATTAGGGACATTAGGGTGTGCCCAGGCACACCCGGCACACCCGGCACACGCAGGCCTATTGAAAAAAGAGAGAAAGACACAGGCTTGTGCCTTCATACAGATACCTCAAATGTGAGTTTTTAATGTACCCTTTTCCATTAAATATTACAGTCCTTACACAGAGGCGCCTGTGTCTTTCTCTCTCTCTTTTTTACATGTTTGGAGTGTGGCTTACACTTCCTTTGCAAGGCTTGCCCTGACACAGTGGACTGTTTCTCAGCATAGAGCTGGTTAGCTCAAAGGACTCCCCATGGATTTGTACCTCATTTAAACATATCACAGATTGCGGCACTACCCCATGTATCTTTATTAGCACGCCTATGGAGGCAGTGAAGGGGGATAGGACAGTGAAGAGGCGGTGATGGGACAATGAAGAAAGGGGTGAAGAGATGGATAGGATGGTGAAGAGGGGGGCAGCAGGGTTCAAAGTGTGGCAGGGCAGTGAAGGGTAAGGCTGAGGCCGTGAAAAAAGGGGCATCTACATGCTAGATTGCCCTTGAAGGCTACAATATATACATAGAATGACCAGATCATTAAGCAATGGATTGAAAGAACTTATTTACAATATAAAAACAGGATATAGGAAACACCATTTCCAACCAGTTTTGGCTATGCCATAATAAAGATCCAAGGATCCTTCAATTCTGGGGAATTGCTGCCCAAGCCAATTCTGACATACTGTACATGTTGCAATATGCATTTTTTTTTACTAGAAAATTACTCAGAACCCCAAAACATTTTATATTTTCTGAAAGCAGAGGCCATGGATAACAGAATGGTTGTTGCTGCAATTTTTTATGTCACACAATACTTGTGCAGCAGTTTATCAAGTGCTAATTTTCCATATAATACCCAGTTTTGCTGTAAAATATAAAATCTGTGAAAGCAAAAAATATCTCTGCGTTCACCAACAAAAAAAATGTAAAAATGTGCAGAATATGGATGTTGTCGCCAATCACTGTCGTGCGCTCTCACACCTCAAATATCACTGTATCCCCAAAAGTGCAGCGCAACAAAATTGATATTAAAGAAGAGCTCCGCAGCGGTGGAGCACGTTTAAATTGTACATTGGAGCATGCATGATAAACAGGTAGGCATGATACTATTTGCACTGATATTTAAAGACAAAGCACTTATAAAAAGATTGAAGTTGTGATATAATTAAAGGACAAGATTTGATATATGTTATCATATATTATGAATTGATCACATTTATATGGTATTTATTATGATATTTATTATTCAGTTTTTTATTAATTAATTGTCTTATTTTTTACTTTCAATTTTGTTGCGCTGCACTTTTGGGGATACTATAAAAATATAAAAGCTGTTACACCAAGTAAATAGATACAGTACTTAACATGTTGCGCTTTACAATTGCGTGACAAAATAGGGTACCTAAAAATCTCTGTAAGCAACATCTCTGTAAGCACATATACTGCGGCAGGGCGGCCCTTAATCACAAAATCACGTACCTGTATGTGACTTTTTCCTTGGGCTCTGGGGCGCTCGCATGCTGCCGGAGCCCCGCTCCTGCTGTGATTGGACACAGCGGGAGCCAATCGGGGGGCCAGGCAGACATCGCGCTCTGAGGCAGAACGGTGGTCTGCCTTTGTAAACAAGGCAGATCGCCGTTCTGCCAGAGGGGAAAATGTAGATCTTGCGTTTCTACTAAGCAGAAACACAGATCTCTGTTTTCCCTTAGTCAAAGTACATCCCCCACAGCACCTCTTAGGGACTCACTTAACCCTTTGATCGCCCCCAATGTTAATCCCTTCCCTGCCAGTGTCATTAGTACAGTAACAGTGCATTTTTTTAGCACTGATCACTGTAATAATGTCACTGGTCCCCAAAAAGTTAGGTGTCCGATTTGTCTGTTTTGCAGTCCCACTAAAAATTGCTGATCGCCACCATTGCTAGTTAAGAAAAATTAAAAAATACAAATTCTATAGTAAAAGTAAAAAATATTGTTTTTTATTTCTTCTTTCAAAATTGTCAGTCTTTTTTGTTTATAGTGCAAAAAAATAAAAACGGCAGGTGATCAAATACCACCAAAAGAAAGCTCTATTTGTGGGAAAAAATGTTTTATTTGGGTACAGCATCGCATGACGGTGCAATTGTCAGTTAAAGCAACGCAGTGCCGTATCGCAACAAAATGGCTTGGTCAAGAAGGGGGTAAGACCTTCCGGAGCTGAAGTGGTTAAAAGCCTTTATGGGTTATCAGTTTAGCGTTACGCGAGAGCTTGGGCACTAGAATCATTACTCTCACTCTGAAGTTCACAGTGATACCACACACGATCACCGTTTACATACGCGTGAGGAACCCACATATGTGTTTGTATTTGGTCGTGAGCATGGGGGTTTTTCAAATTTGTTTAAAGATTGTATTATTTATTTTATTTAAATTTTTTTACACTGTTTCTTTTTTTTATAAACTTTATTGCTATCACAAAGGATGGATAACATCCCTTGTTATAGCTGGGGCCATGACAGGTTCTTTTTACTGAGAGATCTGGGGTCTATTAGATGACTCCTTTGTCTTAAAAAAACATTTGATCAAACTGGAGATTGGCTTGATCAGATGCTTTACAAACCAGTAATGGAAAACAGAAATGATGAAATCCTGGTTGCTTCTGCTTTTATACACCATAGAGATCATTGTGGAACAGGTGTTCCTCCTTCTTCTTTATGGTAAGCCGAAGCGAACACCCACATTGTTCCTGAGAGCCTGGGAAAAGCAGGGGAGATCCCCTTCTGCCCCCTGCCCATAGATTGATCAAAATTCAGCCAGTTTAGTAGGGCCTGGACACATTTTTATCCATGCATGGGCAGTGTATTTGAACAGAAGTCAAGATGGAATATTTCTGCTCAATCAGCGCTGATTTGTGTGTTCTGACAGTGGGGACGTTTCCCCACTGTGAGACTGCATTGCAATGACACAGCTGAGAGGATTTCCCTATCCACATCGAGTGTGTGGATAGAGAAATCGGGTCACTTTTTTCGTCCAATCCCACTTGTTGAAAAAAACAACAAACTCAACTATGGCTAGCTTAAGTTTATAGGGCGGTGGGGTGGAGGCGCTTTTTAAACCCCATAAAAGTAATATAAAGGTGCCTGATTACTTTTATTGGAAAGCCCTTCACTAGCTATTAGCCTCCAATCACACCAGTGTGACTTTTCATGCAATTTGATAGTTTCAAATTGCACGACAAATCACACCCTATTGTCCTCAATGGAAGCAGCCAAATCAGTGCAACTCCGACTCCATCGGACTCGCACCCATTTTGAAAGTAGTTTGTACACTTCTTTTTGTAAGTTGAGGTGCGACTTGCATAGACAAAGGAGTCATGTGCATGAAGCCACACAAATGTCTTCCAAGTCGTACCTGAAGTTGCACTGACATGTGGCTTTGAACTAGTTCGATTTCAAGTGAAGTTGCACGATTTTAAAGCCGCATTCGGTGTGACCGTACACTTAAAGCCGGTATCAAGCTCACAGCTGCAGCAGTTAGCTTGATTTAACCCCTGGTCTACCATGCCATTTATAAACGCACCGCGGTAGACAAGTGGTTAAAGCAGGAAGAACTAAAGCATGGTGGGCATTTGCTGAAGGAAGTGCTGGCTGTTGCTGGAAGCAGAGATATTATATAATTGGCGTGTCTGACCTTATATAACATACGGGTCATTAACCACTTCCCACCCAGCCTATTGTCAAATGACAGCTGGGCAGGACAGTGACAGACCTAGCCGGGAGAGAGGCTTTTGGAGGGGACTGAATGCTAGCCACTTGCCTACCGATTATGGGCCCTGGCATTTGGGGGAACGGTGCTCTTTGTGAGCTGTATGCCTGGGGACCCTTGATGTGGCATTACTTAGATTCAGGTCCATGTCCCCCAAAACACACAGACTCTGGGGAGTGGGGACCTTGGATATGCCATATTTGAAATAGTGACTGATTCATACTGTAGGGACACATACTGTGAGGAGATGCTGATGTCATCAACTCCAGCCACCTGTCTGTTGTCTGCTATAATGTAAATTAGTCTAGTATGACTTGTCACAGCTTCTAAGAGTCTTTCACTCATTGTGCTAATTAACCCTGCAATTGTATGAAGGTGTTCTGTGTTGAGATGTATGATAATGTGTATTGTATAGTCGGTGAGCTAGGAGACGTGAAGTCTGTCCTAAAGGTCATGTCTCTGAGTCACCTAGGCTGTCGGATTAGTTAATGAGCTCATGTTAATTAGGTTTCTGGTCACAGGTGTATTTTCAGACAGGGCTGGTGCAAGGATTTTTGACACCCTAGGCGAAACCCCATTTTGCCGCCCCCCCTTGGCTCTACCCCCTTTGCCTTGCCCATGTATACTCCACCTTTTTAATGAAGCGCCCATCAAATGCAGCCTCACCAGCGCCCATCAAATGCAGCCTCACCAGCGCCCATCAAATGCAGCCTCATCAGCACCCATCAAATGCAGCCTCACCAGCGCCCATCAATGAATGTTTGCTTGCTTCCATTCATTTAGAAGTCGGGACACAGACACAGTCCTCCGCCGGCGCTGCGCCTCTCACACTATGTGCGAACGGAGCTGCGGCTGCCTGCTGATGCTGACTTAGTTGCTTGCTGCAGAGAGAAGAGAGTAGGAACACCAGTGGCCGGGCGCCCTAGGCAGCAGTGCGCCCTAGGCGGCTGCCTAGTTTGCCTAGTGGTAGCACCGGCCCTGTTTTCAGAGTAATATTAGCAGGAGGTATACACCTCCTCTTTTTCTGTATATAAGACTTGTATGCCTTCCAATAAAGAAAGTTTAATTCTTGTTTGACCCTCAATACAGAGCCCAAAGGGGTTAAAAGTGCCCGCAAAGCGCCACTGCCGAAGCGCTTTCCAGGCGCTTCAGCAAAGCGCTTCGGCAGCGCTGCCCAGCCTGCCCATGCATTCCAATGGGCAGGGACGGTGGAGGAGCAGTGTATACACCACTCCTCCACCGCCCCAAAGATTCTGCTTGCAAAACTTTTTTAACGTCCCGCAAGCGCACCGCTCCAAGGGCTTTCACACTGGAGTAATAGGAGAGGCGCTTTACAGGCGTTTTGCAAGCACTATTTTTAGCACTAAAACGCTTGTAAAGCACTTCACTGTGAAAGTGGTCTTAACCAAAAAAAAATCTTTGTGCTCACCAACAAAAATAAATAATGTAAACATTTTCAGAATATGGATGTTGTCGCCAGTCACTGTTGTGTGTTCCCACACCTCAAATATTACTGTAGCCCCAAAACTGCAACCCCAAAATTGCAGCAAAATTAAATAAGAAGAGCTTCATTGTAAATTGGAGCACGCATGATGGTACAGACAGAGCCAATCATCTGTACAATGATTAATGTTAATCAAAACAATATACACTGAATGAATCAATTTCATTCAGTAAAAATGGTTGCTTATACTGTACCAGTGAAATTTACTGGTATAAGCAATCATAATGTGCAAAAAAAAAAAATCCTGATCACTTCCCCAGAGTAGTGCAGTGTTACTATGGTACTAAATTGCTGTGGTCACAGTGTGTTGAAAAAAAGTGATAATGAAAAAAAAATACACTTTTTTTTTTTTTACATACTGTCACCAGTCAGTGTCCCCGATCACCGCCACACCAGTTATATGATGACGCTATAACTCTGATGTACAGTGGGGATGGAAAGTATTCAGACCCCCTTAAATTTTTCACTCTTTGTTGTATTGCAGCCATTTGTTAAAATCATTTAAGTAAATTTTTTTTCCCTCATTGATGTACACACAGCACCCCATATTGACAGAAAAACACAGAATTGTCAACATTTTTGCAGATTTAATAAAAAAGAAAAACTGAAATATCACATGGTCCTAAGTATTTAGACCCTTTGCTCAGTATTTAGTAGAAGCACCCTTTTGATCTAATACAGCCATGAGTCTTTTTGGGATCCTCTGCCATTCCTCCTTGCAGATCCTCTCCAGTTCTGTCAGGCTGGATGGTAAACGTTGGTGGACAGCCATTTTTAGGTCTCTCCAGAGATGCTCAATTGGGTTTAAGTCAGGGCTCTGGCTGGGCCATTCAAGAACAGTCACAAAGTTGTTGAGAAGCCACTGCTTCGTTATTTTAGCTGTGCTTGGGGTTATTGTCTTGTTGGAAGGTAAACCTTTGGCCCAGTCTGAGGTCCTGAGCACTCTGGAGAAGGTTTTCATCTTTCCCTCGATTGCAACCAGTCGTCCTGTCCCTGCAGCTGAAAAACACCCCCACAGCATGATGCTGCCACCACCATGCTTCACTGTTGGGACTGTATTGGACAGGTGATGAGCAGTGCCTGGTTTTCTCCACACATACCGCTTAGAATTAAGGCCAAAAAGTTCTATCTTGGTCTCATCAGATCAGAGAATCTTATTTCTCACCATCTTGGAGTCCTTCAGGTGTTTTTTAGCAAACTCCATGTAGGCTTTCATGTGTCTTGCACTGAGGAGAGGCTTCCGTCGGGCTACTCTGCCATAAAGCCCCGACTGGTGGAGGGCTGCAGTGATGGTTGACTTTCCCCCATCTCCCGACTGCATCTCTGGAGCTCAGCCACAGTGATCTTTGGGTTCTTCTTTACCTCGCTCACCAAAGCTCTTCTCCCCTGATAGCTCAGTTTAGCAGGATGGCTAGCTCTAGGAAGGGTTCTGGTCGTCCCAAACATCTTCCATTTAAGGATTATGGAGGTCACTGTGCTCTTAGGAACCTTAAATGCAGCAGAAATTATTTTGTAAATTTGGCAAGATTTGTGCCTTGCCACAATTCTGTCCATGAGCTCTTCAGGCAGTTCCTTTGACCTCATGATTCTCATTTGCTCTGACATGCACTGTGAGCTGTAAGGTCTTATATAGACAGGTGTGTGGCTTTCCTAATCAAGTCCAATCAGTATAATCAACACAGCTGGACTCAAATGAAGGTGTAGAACCCATCTCAAGGATGATCAGAAGAAATAGACAGCACCTGAGTTAAATATATGAGTGTCTTGGGTGGGGCAGGCCTTTCATGCCACATACTCGACCTATGCGAGAGGAGTCGCAATCCTAATTAATAAAGCTCTACCATGTAAAGTTGAGAGAGTGATCTCGGACCCCAATGGCAGATACATAATTCTGTTACTTGAACTTCATTCAGCCCTCTGGGCTTTTGTAAATATCTATCTACCCCCTCCTGTAGACCCCACTATACTTTTCTCCATCAGCAAGAAATTAGCTTCTCTTCCCTCCACACATATCATTTTTGCTGGGGACTTTAATTCAATTCTTGATCCTGCCCTAGACTCCTCTAACCCCCAGCGAACTGCCTCCCCCGATCTCACTCAATGGGCGGACACCTTTGCTCTAACTGAGATATGGAGATGGAAACATTCTGACTCCAGAGTCTTTTCACACCTGTCCACAACCCACAAATCCGGCTCCAGAATTGATTTTGCATTTGGCAGCGCTCCAGCGCTTTCTAAAGGGCCTCGTATCTCCCAGCGGGACTCTCTGATCACTCTCCACTTGAAATATGTTTCTGGCTGGACAGACGGAAAGATCCGGGCACCTGGAGGCTAGCTCCCAGGTGGATTAACAATGACAGTGTGTCTGAGCTCGTATCCCCACAACTCGAAGATTACTGGTCTCACAATACAGACACAGCTCCTCCTGGGGTGGTGTGGGATGCCGAGGCGCTTATATTTCTGTCATCAAAGCCACCAGAACCGATTGTGCTTCTGAAACCTCAAGGCTAGAAGGTCTGGAGGCTTCTGCCTCCTTTGCTGAGCAACCCACACTAGCCAATTATCTCCAACTGGCTCAAGCCGGGAGAAATATAGCTCTACACTACACATCTCTTACCCAAAATGATGTCCGTTTGTTGTCTGGTAAAATATTTGAATCAGGGGATAAAAACGGACGCCTGTTGGCCAATCTGGTGGCAGATCCACAATTTCAAACTATAGTCCCCGAATTATTATTAGAGACCGGGATTAGTATTACTGATCCTGGCGCAATTCTTCACAAATTTTATGTTTTTTATAGGAACCTATATCACCAACCCCACTGCCCTGCTCCTGAGGTTCTTGAATCTGAACTGCAACAATTACATCTCCCCAGCCTCTCATCTATAGAGATTGAGGCCCTAGATGCCCCAATAACAACCAATAAGATAGAGTTGGCCATCGCCTCACTACCTCCCTCCAAAACCCCTTGCCCTCTTACAGGCCTATTTCTTTATTGAACTCTGATCTAAAAATTCTGGCCAAGGTTCTCGCCACTAGATTGGTCAGAGTTCTACCAGACCTGATCGACACTGATCAAACCGGGTTCATGCCAGGAAAATCTACTGACATCAACCTGAGAAGAGTCCTCACTCATCTGCAGCTCGCAAACACTCATTCAGAAACCCGGGTAATGGTATCACTAGATATTGAAAAAGCCTTTGATATGGTAACATGGCAATATATGAAATTAGTCCTGCAGACCTTTGGTTTCGGTCCCTCTTTTTGCAAGTGGATAGATATCATGTATAAATCACCAACAGCACAGATCAAACTAGGGGGCCTGCTGTCTGACCCCTTCCCAGTGGAGAGAGGAACTAGGCAGGGGTGTCCCCTCTCTCCATTTTTGTTTGCCCTGGTCATGGAACCTCTTGCCACGGCCCTCAGAAACTCAAATTCTGTGAGGGGTATTAAAGTAGGCACCATCACTGAAAAACTCGCTCTATACGCGGATGACCTCATGCTGTTTCTTAATGACCCGGGACCCTCCCTCTGTGCAGCTCTGAGTATTATCTCTGAATTCTCCGAAATGTCTGGGCTCAGAGTCAATCAGGAAAAATCCCAAGCACTACCTATTGACTCTCAGGCAAAACTTCAGGCAGACCCCTCTGTCTCACTAGCCTGGACCTCCTCTATCTGTTACTTGTGAATTACCATTACCCAGGGGCGTAACTACCACCATAGCGACCCATGTGGGCGCTATGGGGCCCACAGCCGAGTGGGGCCCAGTGAGGATAAGAGCACCGCCGGCACAGTCTCCCAGCCAGGGGAAGAGAGAGGAAAGGAAGAGGCGAGCTGTCCGTATCAGCAGAGAGCTGAATTGCCCGATGTAAGAGCTTTCATTAGAACTTCCAGTGTTCCCGGGGCTCACGTCACATAGCTCCACCTTTTAGCACGGTGCCTTTGATGGACAGAACGCCGATCCAATGCGGGACATGTGACGTCATCAAAGGCGTCGGGCCAAGAGGTGGGGCTATGTGACGATGAGCCCCGGGAAGACGGGAAATTCAAATGAAAGCTATTACAGCGGGCAATCCCGCTCTCTGCTGATCTGGGTGACTTGCCTCTTCCTCTGCATAGGTGGGGCTGCATTGGGCACAGGTCACGCTGCATTGGGCACAGGTCACGCTGTATGTGGCACAGGTCACGCTGCATTGACACTAGGGCAGCTGTGGGGGGCTGTTTGCAGGGGGGCCCCATACAACATTTTGCTATGGGGCCCTGCTATTTCTAGTTACGCCCCTGCCATTACCCCTAGAGTTTCTGACTTTGCTAAGTTAAACCTCTATCCCTTACTAACCCAACTCAAACTGAAGCTTCAGGCTTGGAATAACCTGCCATTATCCCTCATTGGCAGGATAAACTTACTTAAAATGAAATTCCTCCCAGTTTTTCTATATGCTCTAAGGCACTCCCCAATTTGCATCCCCAAAGCCTTCTTCCAAACATTTGACTCCATTATAACCCCTTCCTGTGGAAATCTCACGCCCCAGAATCAACAAATCTATACTCAAAAGGCCCTGGACAGAGGGTGGCCTAGCCTGTCCGAATCTTAGGAAATATTTCTATGCTGCACTACTGTCACACGCCCATAACTGGCTAACCTCAGATATAACCAATGCTGCTGTAGTCCTTGAGGCCGCCCACCTCGGTTCCTACAAGGCGCTGAGTAGTGCTTTATACAGAGGAGTCAGAGCCCCCTATCCTCTCACACCGTCCATGAAAGCAGTAATCAGGGCGTGGCAATTGTTGATCTGTAAGCTACAAAGGGACCCTCACACTAGATCTCCAGACACCCCACTGTGGCTCAACCTGCATTTACCAGAGTTTCTGACTATCCCAGACCCAGGGTTCTAGGCTACTAGAGGTATCAAAAACATATCTGTATCAATGGCTCCCTTCTGATCTTTGACTCCTTCAAGGAGAAATTCAGGCTCACCAACAGACAATTCTTTAGATTTCTTCAAATTCGCCACGCCTTCGTTACCCAAATGGTTCCACCTGGTACTCCTCCTCCGGTCCAACCTCGAGTCCACATTAAGGGTTACTCCTCTGGTCAAACCCACCTCCACCATTTACAAAGCTTTATTGCCTTCAGTCCACTTTGGTCTGGAGGACTTGCTCTCAAGGTGGCAGGGTGAGATCCCGGATCTGGATTCGGAAGACTGGGAGGACGCCTGGGAATATCCTTTCTTACAGCTCATCTCTGTCAGAGATCGGTTGATACAATTTAAACTGATCCATAGAGTTTATTTGTCACCCCAGAGATTGTCCAAAATGAGCCTAAATTCCTCATCCAACTGTTGGAAGTGCGGTATGGCAAATGCCGACTTCAACCATATGTTGTGGTCCTGTCCTAGAGTCCAGCCCTTCTGGGCGGAGGTCACGACCTTCATTGAAACCTTGACCATGATTCATGTTCCCCTGATTTTATCGATCTGTTTGCTTGGTCTGGTGGGCTCCTTGGCACCCCGCCGAGCAACCAGAACACTAATGCCGCGTACACACGGTCGGACTTTTCGTCTACAAAAGTCAGACAGCCTGTCCGACAGACTTCCGGCAGACTTTCGGCGGACTTGCGGCGGACTTGCGGCATACTTTCTAACGAACGGACTTGCCTACACACGACCACACAAAAGTCCAACGGATTCGTACGTGATGACGTACACCGGACTAAAATAGGGAAGTTCATAGCCAGTAGCCAATAGGTGCCCTAGCGTGGCTTTTTGTCCGTCGGACTAGCACACAGACGAGCGGATTTCGGGGTCCGTCGTAGTTACGAAGTAAAGATTTGAAGCATGTTTCAAATCTAAAGTACGTCGGATTTGAGGCTAAAAAAGTATGTTGAAAGTCCGGAGATGCCCACACACGATCGGATTACCAGCCAGCTTTAGTCCGTCAGCGTCCGTTGGACTTTTGTAGACGAAAAGTCCGACCGTGTGTACGCGGCATAATAGGACTTCTACTATTTTACGCTAGCAAAGCTCTACTCTGTAAATGGAAACAAATGGAGGTACCTAATTTGAACACATGGAAATCGCTGATCAACTCAGCGGTGCCACTATACAAAGAGGCCTTTCTCACCAGAGGCTGCCCAGCTAAGTTTGACAAAATATGGCGCGTATGGTTAGAATCAGACACCACGATCGCAACTCAATAGGCACTGTTCACGTTGATTGTCTACTTCAACTAAAAGTCTTGTAGCAGTGAAGACCAAACTTTGCCATTATTTGTAGGTTCTCCTAAAGGCGTTATCCTCAACCTCAGCAGCACTTCCCGATGTAGTCACCTGAAATGCATGACACACTATCCTCCCCCTGTCCTCTCAATCTTAATGACACGAGTAGTTTCAGTTATAGAAGTTCTATAGATAAGTATTAATGTATAGGATTGTTTTATTGGATGTTACCTCAGCCAGGGTATGCCCAGAGGCTGTATTACGTAACTTTTTTTGTTTTATTTTTATAAACAAACTCAATAAAAAGAATTTTCAAAAAAAAAAAATATATATATATATACATATATATGAGTGTCACAGCAAAGGGTCTAAATACTTAGGACCATGTGATATTTCAGTTTTTCTTTTTTAATAAATCTGCAAAAATGTCAACAATTCTGTGTTTTTCTGTCAATATGAGCAAATGGCTGCAATATAACAAAGAGTGAAAAATATAAGGGGATCTGAATACTCTCCGTCCCCACTGTATGTAAAAAAAAAAAAAAAAATTGTGAAAAAAAATGTATGTTTTTTAAATCTCTTAATTTTCTTAATTTTCCATTGTGACAAAAAATTACAACTTCAAAAAACTTAACTCTTACTAAATACCTTGGACTCTACTTTCCAAAAAGGGGTCATTAGGGGGATATTTGTACTGTCCCGGTGTTTTCGGGCCTCAAGAAATTAGCTCAGTACATCAGGCTTGATGAATTTTCAGATATGTACAGTACCAGTGCTGGGACAAGACCATCTGGTGCCCAGGGCGAAGATGGCAAACTGCGCCCCCCCTGGGTATAAAGAAAGAGTCAGTGTCTTTTCAAAACCAGAAAACACTAAAAACAATACAACAATACAATACTGTAGCTGCAGCCCCGTCGGCAAATGGTTAAATTGTAAATTCACTTTACAGAAAATCTGTAAGGTAAACTTACATTGGACCCCCTCCCCATCCCTCCCAGTCCTGCTAACCTGGAGTCCAGCGATCCCCCGCACTGACCCCTTTACATTACACAGCCCCCTGTGCCTCTGGGCCCCTTTACATTACACATCACCCTGCATCTCTGGGCCCCTTTACATTACACATCACCCTGCATCTCTGGACCCCTTTACATTACACATCACCCTGCATCTCTGGACCCCTTTACATTACACAGCATCTTGCACCTCTGGACCCCTTTACATTACACAGCACCCTGCATCTCTGGGCCCCTTTACATTACACATCACCCTGCATCTCTGGCCCCCTTTACATTACACATCACCCTGCACCTCTGGACCCCTTTACATTACACATCACCCTGCATCTCAGGACCCCTTTACATTACACAGCACCCTGCACCTCTGGACCCCTTTACATTACACATCACCCTGCAGCTCTGGACCCCTGCATGTTACACAGACCCCCCTTCAGTGCAGATGCCCCCTTCAGTATAGCCCCCTGTTCAGTGCAGACCCCCCCTTCAGTGTAGCGCCCCCGTTCAGTGCAGACCCCCCTTCAGTGTAGCTCCCCGTTAAGTGCAGATGCACCCATTCAGTGTAGCCCCCTGTTCAGTGTAGCCCCCCATTCAGTGTAGATGCCCCCTTTTAGGGTAGCCCCTCTCGTTCAGTGCAGACGCCCCCTTCAGTGTAGCCCCCCCATTCAGTGCAGATGCCCCCTTTTAGTATAGCCCCCGTTCAGTGCAGACGCCCCCTTCAGTGTAGCCCCCCGTTCAGTGCAGATGCCCCCATTCAGTGTAGCCCCCCTATTCTGTGCAGATGCCCCCTTTTAGTGTAGCCCCCCTCGTTCAGTGCAGACGCCCCCTTCAGTGTAGCCCCCCATTCAGTGCAGACGCCCCTCCATTCAGTGCAGACGCCCCCTTTTAGTGTAGCCCCCCGATCAGTGCAGACGCCCCCCTTCAGTGTAGTCCCCTTCAGTGTAACCCCCCTTCAGTGTAGCCCCCGGTTCAGTGCAGACCCCCCTTCAGTGTAGCCCCCCCGTTCAGTGCAGACCCCCCTTCAGTGTAGCCCCTCCTTAAGTGCAGATGCACCCATTCAGTGTAGCCCCCTGTTCAGTGTAGCCCCCCATTCCGTGTAGATGCCCCCTTTTAGTGTAGCCCCCCTCATTCAGTGCAGACGCCCCCTTCAGTGTAGCCCCCCCATTCAGTGCAGATGCCCCCTTTAAGTGTAGCCCCCCGTTCAATGCAGACGCCCCCTTCAGTGTAGCCATCCCCTTCAGTGCAGACGCCCCCATTCAGTGTAGCCCCCCATTCAGTGCAGATGCCCCTTTTAATATAGCCCCCCTCGTTCAGTGCAGACGCCCCCTTTAGTGTAGCTCCCCATTCAGTGCAGACGCCCCTCCGTTCAGTGCAGATGCCCCCTTTTAGTGTAGCCCCCCATTCAGTGCAGACGCCCCCCTTCAGTGTAACCCCCCCTTCAGTGTAGCCCCCGTTCAGTGCAGTGTGCAGACCCCCCCCATTCAGTACCTTAGATCAGCGTGGCGGGACATGCTCAGCAGATCCCCTCCCCCTGTTTACACATAAACAGAGAGGAGGGGGAGACGGCTTCACTCTGCTCGGCTTTGCTTGTGTGACATTCCGGATCGCACAGGCAGACAGCCGGCGGCCACGAGAGGAGAGGATGGTAGGTGCATCGGTGTCACCCTGCACCCCCCGTACACCCCCTCGCATCACAATATTGATCGCCTCTCCCTGTGCCTGTCACTGCGCCGCTGCCTAAACCCGCGGCGCTGCCACCACTTCAATTGCAGAGGGGGGGCCAGCCTGACACCCCCCCCCCCAGTGTGTGGTACTCGGGGCGGCGCGCCCCCCACTTAGCACACCTCTGCACAGCTTTGCAAGCAGGCGCAGCTCTGCAATGTTGTAGGGGCGGCCGGTGATACTCACTTGCCCAGAAAGTTTAACATCACACTGCCTGCCAGCGCAGCACCCCCTTTCTACAATAAATTGCTCCGCCCAGTGCACCCGCCCCTTCCTCCCACCCCTTGTACCGGCCCTGTACAGTACCATAGTTTGTGGACTCTATAGCTTACCTAAAGAGAAAATAATATACATTTTGGGTTATTTTCGCCAAATAAATGTAGTAGAATACTGTTTGGCCTAAATGTATGTAAGAAAGTTTATTTATTTGCAATATTTTATAACAGAAACCAAAAAAAACCCAAAAAACTTTTTTTTAACATTTTTATTTTTTTTTTGTTTTATTTTAGCAAAAAATTAAAAATCCAGTGGTGATTAATTACCACCAAAAGAAAGCTCCATTTGTGTGAAAAATAAAAACATTTCATATGTGTACTGTGTTGAATGACCAAAATGCAACAGCACTGACAGCTGAAAATTGGGCTGGGCAGGAAGGGGGTGAAAGTGGCTGTTATTGAAGTGGTTAAATAAGGGTAAATGCATTATTTTCTCATTCATGAGTAGCAGTGCGTAATGGAAGAGGTGGAGTTAGTTTCTGATTTGAAGAAATACAGTAATAGTTCAGCAAAGACTGGTGGATTTGTGCACTATTTTGAAAAAGTTAATTCACTAACAGGGGCGGACTGACCATTGAGCCACTCGGGCACTGCCCAAGGGCCCTGGGCCACTAGGGGGCCCCATCAGGGTTGCCAGCCTCAGTAAAAGCAGGGCAGTATGTATAAATCTGTGTTTTTTTACATCTGTCTGTGTATACTGTGTGTACATGTATGTGTATACTGTGTGATTGTATACTGTGTGTGTATATACTGTGTGGCCCCATAATCTCTGATTGCCTGGGGGCCCCATAATCTCCTATTGCCCGGGGGCCCCATAATCTCCTATTGCCCGGGGGCCCCATGAGTTGTCAGTCCGCCCCTGTTCACTAAGGCCCCATTCACACCTGCGTAGCACAATTCGTTTGTTGTTCTACAGCATAAGGTCACTTGAATGGGCTGCCCTATGTGCGACAAATGTGCCAAAGTAGCTCATGTACCTTTTTTTTGCAGTCAGCTTTCCACGAGGGAAATGTTTATTTTTTGTGCATTTCATTGCGTGACAAAATACGTGCTTGTTTGGGGTACCATTAAAAAATAAAGGCACCACAAGTGCGATGTGCATTTTTCATGTGTTTACAGGAGTGCATACAGAAAAATGCGTTTCTGTTTCAATTGTGTTTATTCATTTTTTTCTGGAGAAAGGAAGAACAATACAGAGCAGAGCCACAAACAATCCTCGCAATGCCCTGAGCATATAACATAGTTACATAAAAAAAAAAATTAAAGAACAGGGGGAACAATGGAAGGGCCAAGAAAAGTGCATTTCTGCGTTTCTGTAACACCAGGGTGTCAACAGGGCCTAAGTGGCCATTTGCGCAAATGTTTATCAATACAATATTTTTGCTGAAAATACACTAAAATCATTATTACCAGATACACAGCTAATTTTACAAAATCCCTGCTAAATGTCTTTTAAATATAAAACCTAAACCTGTATTGAGTTAATAAAAAACAAATATATGTAAATGTTAAAATGCACCTTTTTTTGCGAAATGGTGAAAATCGAGCATACGCAAACATTTCTCTAAAAATCTGGAGGTTTTGATTTTTCACTTACAGCTTTCAGAGTTTGTAGAAGACTGCCAATACCATATATTTTCAAAAAGCACATGACCAGTAGAATAAAAAGGAGGTGCTGCTGAGTTTGAAGGCCTAGTCATATTTGCGCAAGTGTTTATCAAAACAATATTTTCGCTAAAAATACAAATAAAATCATTACTAGCGAATACAAACACAGCAATTTCTACAAAGTGCTTACTAAATCCCTACTAAATATAACAGCTTAACCTGTATTGAGTTCATAAATAACAAATATTTGTAAATTTTAAATTGTGCCTTTTTGCAAAATGGTGAAAATCAAATGTATTGAAAAAATGTAAATAACCAAATTTCTCTAAAATCCTGGAGGTTACCATTTTTCCCTTACAGCTTTCAGAGCTTGTAAAAGACCCCCCAAACCATATATTTTCCGAAAGCACATAAACAGTATAATATAAATAAAGTGCTACTGATTTTTAAGGTCATGCAATGTGTGTAAATGTTTATCAAATCTCTATTTTTACTAAAAGAAAACCCCACTAAAATCCCTATTTGCACACATAAACACGATATAACTTACAAAACTTTTGCTAAATTCCTACTAAGGCCTCATTCACATGGGGTATACAGAAGCGTATGCCCATTGAGGTCCGTGTTTACCTGCACTGTGTTCTGTGCATCAGTGTGCAGGCAGTCCTATTCATGTAAGTTGGGATACAGAGTCTGCAAGGACAGATCTGACATCCATGCGGATGTAGGTGCATGTACCCAAATTAAGACAGTGTGAATTCAGGGACATGCACCCACATGAAAATCAAGTTGGGAACAGTGGCTGTGTCCATGCAGCCGCTGCATCCCAATTAACATGGATGGGACTGGCTGCACAGGAATGCCCGGAAATATGTGCATTGCTATGCAGCTGCTGTGTCCCAATTGACATGAATGGGACAGCCTGCATAGGGATGCACTAAACACCCTGTGCAGCTAAACATGGCCTTATTGTAGTATGACCCACGTAAATGAAGCCTTAGGCCTTGTTTACACTTGCGTGCATAGGTGTGCGCACGGGGTGTGCCGGGTGTGCCTGGGCACACCCTAATGTGTGTCCCGAGATCTACTGTAAAATGCTGCAAGAGACTGTATAGTGTGCTGCCTGTGAGACAGTTTCACATTGAGCAGTCAGGAAGGCATGTAAGAGCCGCTCAGTGCGTGAAACTGTAATGTAATGCCACTGCTTGCAGAGACAAGCTGTCAAAACTCGGCGCTGATGTTGGGGGTGGGCGGGACCGAAGAGCTAGCCTATCAAACACAAGCCAATGGGATATGGGATGGGGGCTGGGCGGGCCGCTCCGTGTATGTGGCTCCACCCCCTTTCTATCAGCTATCAAACACCAGCCAATGGTTGGGCTGCTTAAGAAAGTGGGCAGAGCCACATACACAGAGCGGCCCGCCCAGCCCCTATCCTGTTGGCTTGTTTGATAGGCTAGCCGTTCAGTCCCGCCCTACCCCGACATCAGCGCCGAGTTTTGACAGCTTGTCTCTGCAAGCAGTGGCATTACATTACACGCACTGAGCAGCTCTTACATGCCTGCTCAATGTGAAACTCCCCCTCTCGTAGATCAGTGCCAATCTGTGCCGCCTATCAATGCCCATCAGTGCCAACCAATGCCATCTGTCAGTGCCAACTACTGCCACCTATCAGTGCCACCTGTCAGTGCCAATCAGTGCCCATCAGTGCCAATGAGTGTCGCCAATCATTGCCACCTGTCAGTGCCAGTCAGTGCCCATCAGTGCCAACCAATGCCACCTATCACTGACAATCAGTGCCACATGTCAGTGGCAATCAGTGCTGCAAATCAGTGCCAACCAATGCCACCTATCAGTGCCCATCAGTGCTGCCTATCAGTGCCAATCAGTGCCCATCAGTGCTTCTATTAGTGCCAATTAGTGCTTCCAATCAGTGCCACCTATTAGTGCCCATCAGTGCTGCCTATCAGTGCCCATCAGTGCTGCCTATCAGTGCCACCTATCAGTGCCAACCAATGCCATCAATCAGTGCCCACCAGTGCCTATCACTGCCCATCTGTGCTGCCAATCAGTGCTTCCAATCAGTGCCACCTATCAGTGCCAATCAGTGCCCATCCATGCTGCCTATCAGTACCCATCAGTGCTGCCAATCAGTGTTGCCTATCAGTGCCATCTATAAGGGGGCATCAGTGTTGCCTATCAATGCCAATCAGTGCCCATCTGTGCTGCCCATCAGTGCCATTTATTAGTGCCCATCAGTGCTGCCAGTGTTGCCTATCAGTGCCCATCAGTGCTGCCAATCAGTGCCCATCTGTGCTGCCCATCAGTGCTGCACATCAGTGCTGCCTATCAGTGCAAATTTGTGCTGCCAATTAGTGCCAATCAGTGCCACCAACCAGTGCCTATCAGTGCCCATGAATTTTGCAAATCAGTACCAATCAGTGCTGCCAACCAGTACTGCCTATCAGTGCCCATAAGTGGTGCCATGTGCTGCCATTCAGTGCTGCCTATGAGTGCCCATGAGTGCTGCCAATCAGTGCCCATCAGTGCTGGCTATTAGTGCTACCTATCAGTATCCTTGAGCGCTGCTTATCAGTGCTTCCAATCAGTGCACTGAGTGCAGGGATGGGGAGATGAACTCAGCAGCCAGGCACATTTTCCATGGGAGGGGCACAACTGAAATCCATCTGTTTATTAATGCCACATGCCGATCTTTAGTATAATAGGTAATCACCACACTACTATTTACAATAAACTGCTGGAGGTAAAATAAAAAAGTGTTGGTAAAAGGCTTGCCACTAAGCACTGTTATGTGTTCCCACACCACAAAAAAAAAGTGCAGCGCTAACTTACTAATCAATAACTTAACAATGATGGTGGAACCTTCTAATGTATGAAAATCTCAATAAACTTCAATATTACCACAATACCAATCTCTGGGATATGTAACATCACATATAATACACATCAAACTGAAAAAGAAATAAAAAATGAAACTTAGCAGGGATGGTGGAAACCACTTATATAGATATTTGCCATACAGATTAACTTCAAGTGCAATAATTCCAGTGATATGTGATTTCACATGTAATACACATCAAAATGAGAATAATGCCGCGTACACACGAGCGGACTTTACGGCGGACTTTGCCCGGCGGATTTTTCTACGTACTTTCCGACGGACTTTCTGAATGAACGGACTTGCCTACACACAATCCACCAAAGTCCGTCTAATTCGTACGTGATGACGTACGACCGGACTAAAACAAGGAAGTTCATAGCCAGTAGCCAATAGCTGCCCTAGCGTGGCTTTTTAGTCCGTCGAACTAGCATACAGACGGCGGACTTTTCGACCGACTCGATTTCAACGGATAAATTTTAAACAAGTTTCAAATCTAATTCCGTCCAACTTTTGAGAAAACAAAGTCCGCTGGAGCCCACACACATCGAATTGTCCGACGAAATCCAGTCCGCCGGGCAAAGTCCGCCGTAAAGTCCGCTCGTGTGTACGCGGCATAAGACATTTTTTTTTTTTTAAACTTAGCAAGGCTGGTGGAAACCCCTGTACAGATAATTGCAATACAAATTAACTTCTAGTGCAACAACTTTTTAGGTAGGAGGTTTACACCATTATAGCACTTTGGAATTTTTATTTTTTAGATTGTTACACTTAATTTTATATGTTTTAGTTACTATTATAATGTGAACTTTTGCACTTGAAGTTAATTTTTCACCACCCTTGCTAAGTTCATGTCTTTATATACTTTGTTTGTGCACTGGTGCACAGTCATGTTGGAACAGGAAGGGGCCATCCCCATTCCCACAAAGTTGGGAGCATGAAATTGTCCAAAATGTCTTGGTATACTGACGCCTTAAGAGTTCCCTTCACTGGAACTAAGGGGCCAAGCCCAACCCCTGAAAAACGACCCCACATAATCGCCCCTCCATCAAATGATTTGGACCAATGCACAAAGCAAGGTCCTTAAAGACATGGATGAGCAAGTTTGGGGTGGAGGAACTTGACTAGCCTTCACATTAGAGTGGAGACTGCGAGCCAGGCCTTCTCATCCAACATCAGTGCCTAACCTCACAGATACATTTCTGGAAGAATATTCAAACATTCCCATAGACACACGCCTTGTGGACAGCCTTCCCAGAAGAGTTGAAGCTGTTATAGCTGCAAAGGGTGGGCAAACTCAATATTAAACTCTACGGACTAAGATTGATATGCCATTAAAGTTCATGTGCGTGTAAAGGCAGGCGTCCCAATACTTCCGGTAATTTAGTGTAAATAAATATAAATATATATATATATATATATATATATATATATATATATATACGTATGTGTGTTTGAGCTTTGGGGGCACACCCTAATGCAATAGGCTGCGCACACCTATGCTTGCGCGGTTGAGCTGAGTTTTTACCACCCCCCATAAGCTGCAATAGGCAGTGGAGGGGGGTTTTAAATGCTGCGATTGCGATGCTTTGTGTCGCAGCACAAATTACCTGACTTGTAGTGGGTGCTGCCTTCTGAACGCTACACATTCAAGCCTTAGGAAGTGCCGCAAAGGGCCTGCAACTGCACGCAACGCACGCGGTTGCAGCGCATTTGTTGGCAAAAATTTTGTTGACAAAAATGGGGTTTAAACAGATGGTGAGTCCTTCTTGCTCAAAAGTCATAACTACTACTCAAATGCACAGTATTTATGAATGAAGTCTTAAATGACAAGGTTAATGTAATGTTATATAATCGTTCATTCTTGTTCTAATTACTTGATACTGCACCTCCTTTGCATCGATTTAGTAAGATGCACACGTCTCTGAATGCTGCCTACAATGTTTTAGCAGTGGTGGCAGCATCTCTTATTCCTGTCTTTAGTTTATTGATGCTCTTGATATCGTAACTCTCATATCCAGCAATTTATATACCCTGTTTCCCCGAAAATAAGACCTAGCGTGATTGTCAGTGATGGCTGCAATATAAGCCCTACCCCCCAAATAAGCCCTACCCTGTTTCCCCGAAAATAGGCCCTACCCTGAAAGTAAGACCTACAAGGACTTTAACTAGGGCTTATTTGGGGGTAGGGCTTATATTGCAGCCATCACAGACAATCACGCTAGGTCTTATTTTCGGGGAAACAGGGTATCTGCACCAACAACTTTTTTTTTTTTTTTATGTTTAAAGTATTTTATTGATTTTCAAGATAACAGAGTTAACCATTACAGCAGGCATGGCAATCAGTATACAGAGAGATTGGACAAAAATGTAGATCTACATTGCCAGACCTTAATCATAAAGTAGACAGTCTACAAGGATTCAAACTACTTTTTGGTGAGTGGATAAGAAGGAAACTAATCCGCCCAGGACTAAGTCATGTTGCATAACAGATCTTGCTATCTCCTCTCCCTACACCCCAAAAGGGATCAAACTGTGCAGGGGAGGAGAGAGACAACCTACATTGAGTAGTCCTACGTCGGTTAAAGAAAAAGAGAAAAACTCTCCAAGTTTGTGCAGTAGACTGTCTATCCATTCTACCATCAAAACTGGTTATTGGAGCCACTCTGTGATTGACCCAGCATAATATTTAATAAAGATATTAACGCTAAAAAGAAAGAGAAAAAATGAAAAAAAAAGTGGATATGTCCCAATATCTTCACTTCCGATGTCCTTCATCAGGACAGAAATACATCGGGACAAGGCCCAAATCAACAGAGGAAGAGGTAAGGAAGAAAAAAAGGGAGGGGGGGGGGGGTGAGGGGGAAAGGAGAAAGAAGAGACAGGTAGAGAAAAAGAGAGTAAGCCGCCTGCCAGTCGGACCCCGAATATCGGTATCACGATGAATGTGAGGTTGAGGAGGCGTCTACCCCTGTGTATTTGGCCCAAGGTTCCCAAGTCTTCCCAAACTGGGTTGAGGTATCTAAAATGGAGCTCACCATCTTCTCTTGGGCCATTATCCAAGATATTTTACGTTTAGCTGCTGTAACCGAGACCTTAGGAAGCTTCCAAGCTTTGGCCAAGGTGAGTTTGGCAACAAGTAATATAAAAAATATTAATTTTTGCGAGTATTTCGGAACCCTGGGAATTAGTTGATTGAGAGGGGCCGTCAGGAGAGACTTGGGAATGGGCAAAGCTGTAACTTTAGATATGATTTGAAAAATTTTGTTCCAAAAGCCTCTGATTTTGGGGCAATCCCACCAAATGTGCATCATGGTGCCCCTCATATGGCAACCACGGAAACATAAAGGAGAAGCAGATGGATACATGAGGGAGAGCCGAGAAGGAGTCATGTACCATCTGGTGATGACCTTCAGGCTGGCTTCTATTAGGGAGATATTGAGGATACCCTTGAAGGATCTAAAGAAAGTCTTGTGCCAGGTTTCCAGATCCCAAGATTCCTGTGTGTCCCTCTCCCACTCCAGCATGAACGGTGCTTTCCGGCTACTCATAGCAAATGATGAGTAGATTATGGATATCCCCCCCCCCTCTGCTCCAAGAGTTGTCCACAACATAGTTCATAGGGAGTAAATTGAGGTGGTTCAGGTTTCGAATCCCAAATTGAATGAAGAAAGTGTGACAGTTGCTGAAATCTATACCTCTCTGAATTGGGGAGGTCCAGATGTTTAATGCAGTGGGCGAGGGATAAAGGTCCAGCTGAGGTAAAGTAGTTCCCGATCCGGTACATCCCCCTATCTAGCCACCACTAAAATGCTTTGATGTCCGTGCCCGGACGAAAATCCGGGTTACGGAATATATGTGTTAAAGGTTTGCTTTGTGAAACCAAAGAAAGGAGATCCTGAGAGTGTCCCAAGTCCTCAAGTAATGTGACAAGGAAGGCGATAAGATGGGAGGCCTAGTCTTTGGGGGACACCAGAGGAGAAAATCTAAAGTGAAGGATGGGACCGCCTGCCTCTCCATATCTACCCAATCAGGTCTGGCAGATTTATGCCCCGTACATACGGTCGGATTTTCCGATGGAAAATGTCCGATTGGAGCGTGTTGTCGGAAATTCCGACCGTGTGTGGGCTCCATCGGACATTTTCCATCAGATTTTCCGACACACAAAGTTTGAGAGCAGGATATAAAATTTGTCGGAAATTCCGTTCGTGTGTACACATATCCGTACAAAGTGCCACGCATGCTCAGAATAAATAAAGAGATGAAAACTATTGGCCACTGCCCCGTTTATAGTCTCGACGTACATGTTTTACGTCACAGCGTTCAGAATGATCGAATTTTTCGACAACTTTGTGTGACCGTGTGTATGCAAGACAAGTTTGAGCCAACATCCGTCGGAAAAAATCCTAGGATTTTGTTGTCGGAATGTCCGAACAAAGTCCAACCGTGTGTATGGGGCATTAGAGTAGACCGTGGATAGCTGAGCAAGTCTAGCCGCTTGGTAGTACCAAAAGAAATTAGGAAGACCCAATCCCCCCTTATTTCTCAGGCTATATAAGGATTGTCTCGCTAATCGATGACCCGATTTACCCCAAATAAATTTGACTATCTTGCTTTGAAACGCTGAAAGGTGATCCTTTCTTATAGCGATCGGGAGCGAGCGAAAGACGTATAAAAGTCTCGGGAGGAGGGTCATTTTGACGGAGTTTATCTTGCCCAACCAGGAAAGTTGGTGAGGAGACCATTGCTTACGATCTAATTCTAATTTTTTGTATATGGGGGGATAATTAGCTTGGTATAGTTGTTCAAATTTAGGTGTAAGATTTACACCTAGATATCGTAGAGAAGACTCACTCCAAGAAAAGCGGAATGATTCCTTCAACTGGGTCACCAGAGAAGGTTGGAGCGACACATTTAGTGCTTGGGACTTAGAGTAGTTAACATGTAATCCTAAAATTTTGGCAAAGTCATCTAGGAGCTTACATAAGACAGGTAGGGATGTGATCGGGGAGGTGATGTATAAAATGAGGTCATCGGCAAATAATCCGTATTTGTGAATTTTAGGCCCACATCTGACCCCGGCTATGTCAGGGTTTGTGTGGATAGCAATTGCCAGCGATTCAATTGCAATCGCGAAAATAAGAGGCGATAGTGGGCACCCCTGGCGTGTCCCTCTCGCTATTTTGATGGGTTCTGAAAACTGACCTTGTAATTTGATCCTGGCCTCAGGGTTCGAGTACAGGGATTTAAGAAGCCCAGAGAAAAGGGGACCAAAGCCCAACCTTTCTAGAATGGAAAACAGATATGTCCATGAAACAGAGTCGAAAGCCTTCTGTAGGTCTAACAACAGTAACATACCTGCCTGATCATGACTGCCATCCCAACCAGATTGCAGGATAGAAACAACATCTACTGTTCTTCTGATTTGATAAGGTCCTTGCCGTCCAGGAATGAAACCAACTTGATCTTTATTAATTTAAGATCCGATAAATGATGCCAGGCGATCAGCCATAATTTTGGTCATTATTTTAAGATCGTTATTGATCAATAGGGATGAGCCGAACACCCCCCGGTTCGGTTCGCACCAGAACCTGCGAACTGACCGAAAATTTGCAAGAACGTTAGAACCCCATTGACGTCTATGGGACTCGAATGTTCGAAATCAAAAGTGCTCATTTTAAAGGCTAATTTTCATGGTATTGTCCTAAAAAGGGTTTGGGGACCCGGGTCCTGCCCCAGGGGACATGTATCAATGCAAAAAAAGCTTTTAAAAACGGACGTGATTTTAATGATGCTTAAAGTAAAAAAAAAGTGAAATATTCCTTTAAATATCGTACCTGGGGGGTGTCTATAGTATGCGTGTAAAGTGACGCATGTTTCCCGTGCTTAGAACAGTCCCTGCACAAAATTACATTTTTAAGGGAAAAAAAGTCATTTAAAACTGCTTGAGGCTTTAATGTAATGTCGGGTCCTGGCAATATGGATGAAAATCAGTGAGACAAACGGCATGGGTACCCTCCAGTTCATTACCAGGCCCTTTGGGTCCTGTAAGGATATTAAGGGGAACCCCGCACCCAAATTAAAAAAAGGAAAGGCGTGTGGCCCCCAGGCCCTTTATACTCTGAACAGCGCTATACAGGCGGTGCAAACAAGACAGGGACTGTAGGTTTGTTGTTAAGTAGAATCTGTTTGTAATTTTGAACTGGTACATTTTTAAAGTGTAGCTCCAGCCAAAAAATCAGTTTTTAAGCTTTTTGGAAAACATAGGGAAGGGTTATCGGGTGACATTTGTTTTGCTGTCTGTGCTCCTCTTCAGAAGATTTCACCTCACTTCTTGTCCCAATGACAAATGTTTTTTGAAAATTTGGGGTTTTTAGTGAAACAAGGATTGGTGATAAAGCATCAGTGGAAAGGAGAAAAGTTTTTCCCATATTAACTCTTACAGGAGAGAATTTCCCTTCCTATGGGGTAGATTTCATCTCACTTCCTGTTGTCTCCTTCCGTTTGCAAGTAGGAGTCGTTTGTAAGTTGAATGTTTGAAAGTAGGGGCCTGCCCTATATACTCAGCAGAAATTTGGGCCTTAGGTGTTGTTGTGGCCTCAACACTGTAAGCCCTCACAGGGCCCTGCTGTGAAATATTAGATCAAGAATTGTAATTACATGCCCCTGTTGAACAGGGCCAGAAAAATTGGGCCTTTGGCCAGGGGGGGTCGGTTTGGTGTGGGGGGTCGGGTGGGTGCCGCACATCGCATCGGCGCCACTCATCACTCCCGCACGTGACGTCACTGGTTGGCGCCGCTGTGCGGGAGTAGACCTTTCCATCGTGGCGACATGGCTGGATGTGAGGGCGCCTGTCATGGGCGGACTCTCACTGCCCAGGTAGGGGCCACGCCCCACGCCTCGACGGCCCGGCGTGACGTTGGCGGCAATCGCCGACGCAGATGGGCTGCATATCAGGCGTCTCCTCTCGTGCAGTCCTCCTCTCCACTCACATGCAGACGCCGCACTTTTTGGACAATTTCTGCTTCCAGCACCCCAAGGTATTACATTTATGACCATTTTTCTGAAGTTCTTACTTTTTCCACCTTTTGAGCTCAACAATTTTGGTACATCTTAGTGGATTTATTTATCCATTTCAGACATGCTCCCCATCCATTGAGGATCATTGGTCACCTTATGGAGGAGTTGATATGCACTGAGTGGAGGATGCCTGGTTGCGTCTGTTGTGTGTTGGATCCCTTGTCGCCTCAGCTCCGGAGGGGGGCAACGCTTTTGACCCAGTACCTGTACCTCACCATAGCTTGGCCACGTATGTTAATATCCAGAAATTGACGTGTTGTCCTTTCTGGCTACCAGCTAGTCTACTTCCTGATGTTACTATACTTTGTTATTCCAGAAATCCTAGAGCATCCGCCCCTGAAGAAGTGTATTTCACAGAAACGCGGCGGGCATGATGGATGCAGCCACTGTGCGTTCTTTAGGATCCTACTTTAATGAATTATTTATGCATCAATTTTTAGACTCATTTTTTACATTATGATGTTGTGTGGTTCCCAGTCTCAATATGTACAATCCCCACATGATATATGTGTTAGTTACTCATTGCTGGAATTCTGTATTGTTTTTGTTTTTATGCATGTATGTATATAGGATATACTTGGTGCACATGCACAGGTAACCTTCCACATGTAATACATATCAGTACGAATCATACGCAATAAATTGTATTTTTACTCCCAACCCCAATCTGTCAACTGTCTCATTTAAAGTCCCACCGCCCCGTCTTGTTTCTCTGAATCCGGGATGGAGGTTCTACCCCGTGCCTCACTCAAAGTCCCAAACCTTCCATTGATATTTGGTGATGGTGGTGGTGGTGCTGGTGCTACAACACTGTAAGTCCTCACAGTTAATCTTGGTGGGCGCAGAAACATTCCCTGCTGTGAAATATTCAATCAAGAATTGTAATTACATGCCCCGTTGAACAGGGCCAGAAAAATTGGGCCTTTGGTGGTGGTGGTGCTGGTGGCACAACACTGTAAGTCCTCACAGTTAATCTTGGTGGGCGCAGAAACGGGCCCTGCTGTGAAATATTCGATCAAGAATTGTAATTACATACCCCTGTTGAACAGGGGCTGAAAAATTGGGCCTTAGGCACTGGTGCTGGTGCCACAACACTGCAACCCCTCACAGATACTCTAGTTGGAACGCAGGAACGAGCCCTGCTGCAAAGTATTGCATCAAAAATTGTAATTACACGCCCCTGTTAAACAGGGGCTGAAAAATTGGGCCTTAGTCACTGGTGCTGGTGCCACAACAATGCAACCCCTCACAGATACTCTAGCTGGAACGCAGGAACGAGCCCTGCTGCAAAGTATTGCATCAAAAATTGTAATTACACACCCCTGTTAAACAGGGGCTGAAAAATTGGGCCTTAGGCACTGGTGCTGGTGCCACAACACTGCAACCCCTCACAGATACTCTAGTTGGAATGCAGGAACGAGCCCTGCTGCAAAGTATTGCATCAAAAATTGTAATTACATGCCCTTGTTAAACAGGGGCTTAAAAGTTGGGCCTTAGGCACTGGTGGCAGTGCCCAGAACCAAAAATGTTCTTACAAGCTATCAGCATGATCATTGAGGAGGAAGAGGATAATTACTCAGCATAACAGGATAGTCACTCAGCATCATCATAGGCAGTCTTTGAAGGGATCTGACATTTCCAAAAAAATTATTCGGTTACATCAGCATCAGATGCTTGGTAGCTGGTGGTGATCCAAGACTGATTCATTTTTATGAAGGTCAGTCGATCGACCGAGTCGGTGGACAGACGCACCCTGTGATTGGTTACAAAGCCTCCAGCAGCATGAATGTGCGTTCCGAAAGAACGCTGGATGCAGGACAGGCCAGTAGCTCAATTGCATACTGTGCAAGCTCTGGCCAGTGATCCATCCTCAAGAACCAGTAACCCAGAGGATTTTTGGTGGGAAAGGTGTCCAAGTCAGATCTTGCCCCTAGGTATTCCTGCACCATGTAAAACAGACGCTGGCGATGGTTGCTGGAACCGATCATACCTTGGGGCTGCGGACTAAAAAATTGTCTGAACGCATCGGTCAGACGGCCACCTTCTCCACCACTCCTTCTTTGACTGACCGAAGCCTCAGCAACACGTTGTCCAGAAACAGGAGCTTGTAACCTCCCAGTCTCTGGGAACGCATTGCACAGACCTTTCTGCAAGGCCTCCCAAAGATGTTTCATCCTCTGCTCCCTCTGCGATGGCAAGATAAGGTCCGCAACCTTACCCTTGTAACGTGGATCAAGGAGGGTTGCCAGCCAGTATTGGTCCTTCTCCTTGATACCACGAATACGAGGATCCTTATGCAGGCTTTGCAGGATCAGGGAGGCCATGCAGCGTAGGTTTGCTGAGGCATTTGGTCCGGAGTCCTCTGGGTCACTAAGGACGACATGGTCCGCAGCCATCTCCTCCCAGCCACGTACAAGTCCATGTGTTTCTTGGGACTGATCCCTTAAAGACTGCTGCTGATGCTGAGTGCCAGGCTCCACCTCCATACTGACACAATCCTCCTCCTCTTCCTCCTCCTCCTCGTCCTCTTCCTGTGTGATCGGCGGGCACGCAGGAATACTGTCTGGATAAAGGGGGCCTTGAGAGCTAAGGAAGTCCTCCTCTTCCTGCCTCTGTTCTGCCTAAAGTGCCCTGTCCATTATTCCACGCAGCGTGTGCTCCAACAGGTGGACTGCTCACCATCCTCGTGGCCTCCTCAAATGGGGACAGGACAGTGCATGCATCCCTGATCGTGGCCCACTGGTGTGGGGAAAAAAAAACAAGCTCCCCTGACCCTGTCCTGGTGCCATAGTCGCACAGGTACTCATTGATGGCCCTCTGCTGCGTGTGCAGCCACTGCAGCATGGCCAACGTTGAGTTCCACCTGGTGGGCATGTCACAGATTAGGCGGTTCTTGGGCAGGTTAAACTCCTTTTGGAGGTCTGCCAGCCGAGCACTGGCATTATATGACCGGCGGAAATGCACACAGACGTTGCTGGCCTGCCTCAGGACATTCTGTAAGCCCGGGTACCTGCCCAAGAACCGCGGCACCACCAAGTTAAGGACATGAGCCAAACAGGGCACATGGGTCAGTTGTCCCTGTTGGAGGGCGGAAAGGAGGTTGGTGCCATTGTCGCAAACCACCATTCCTGCCTTAAGTTGGTGTGGCGTCAACCACCTCTGAACCTGCCCCTGCAGAGCTGACAGAACCTCTGCCCCAGTGTGGCTCCTGTCCCCCAAGCACACCAGCTTAAGCACCGCATGGCATCTTTTGGCCTGCGTACTTGCGTAGCCCCTTGAATGCCTACGGAGCACCGCTGGTTCCGAGGACAAAGCACAGGAAGAGGCCATGGAGGAAAAAGAAGAGGAGGGGGTGGAGGAGAGAGGTGTGTCACAATCATTAGTAGTGGCATTTTGGAGGCGTAGTGGCGGAACAACCTCCAACACTACTGCACCTTGTCCTGCATCCTTCCCAGCTGCCAGCAGAGTGACCCAATGTGCCGTGAAACTTAGGTAACGTCCCTGTCCATGCCTGCTGGACCATGAGTCAGGGGTAATATGCATCTTACCGCAGACCGCCCTGTCCAGCGAGGCCAAGACATTGCCTTCCACATGCTGGTAGAGAGCCAGAATCGCCTTCTGTGAGAAAAAGTGGCGTTTGGGTACCTGCCACTGAGGAACCGCACATTCCACAAACTTACGGAAGGGGGCAGAGTCTACCAACTGAAAAGGTAGCAGTTGAAGTGCTAGCAATTTTGCCAAGCTAGCATTCAACCGCTGGGCATGTGGATGGCTGCGAGCGAACTTCTTTCGGCAGTGCAGCAGCTGGGGCAGGGAAATTTGCCTGGTACAATCTGACGTTGGTGTACCGAAAGCAGATTGCCCACAAGTACTTGGCTGTGACACACTTAATTCTACACCTTCATTCCTCTCAGTGCAGGTCTCAGAGAGGACTGAAGGTATAGTGGGGTTGGAGATCTCAGCTGATGAGGAGCAAGGAGAGGTCCTCTTTGTTCTTTGGTGTGGGTCTTTTAGATATGCTTGCCAACGAACTGCATGGCAGGTCAACATATGTCTGGTCAAGCATGTGGTGCCCAAGCGGGAGATGTTTTGGCAACGAGAGATACGCTTGAGACATATGTTGCAAATAGCAGCTGTGCGATCTGATGCACTCGTCTCAAAAGAGGCCCACACCAAAAAACTTTTAGAATAACGCGCAGAGACAGCAGCGTCCTGCACATGCGGAGCTTTGCGGTGTGATGCAGTCAGTGTGCTGCCCTTAGGCTGGCCCCTGGAGGGCATCCTGCCTCGGTGATGTGCCTCCTCCTCCTCCTCCTCTCTCCTATCAGGCACCCACATTGAGTCAGTGACCTCATCATCCCCTCCCTCCTCTTCACTGGAGCAAACCTGGCAGTATGCTGCAGCAGGGGGAGCATGACTGCCAGATTGCTGTCCTTCTTGGGCACCCCCTCTGCCCATGCTCACGTTACTGCCTTCTAACTCAGTATCATCATCAGAGCCTTCTAAACGCTGGGCATCCTCCTGGAGCATGTACCCAACACTGTGGTCAAACAGTTCGAGGGACTCCTCAGGAGGACATGGTGGGGCTAGGGAAGGAGTCACTGATGCCATTGAGCCGAGGGAAGAGGCCGCGTTGGCAGCTGCTTTGCCAGACAAAGTACCCTGAGCATGGGTGAGGGAGGATGAGGAGGATGAGGACGGCTTGGTCATCCACTCGACCAAGTCTTCCGCATGTTGCGGCTCAACAGGGCCAGCTGCCGAAAAAAAGGCCAAGCGTGTCCCACGGCCACGTGCTGATGAGGATGCACCGTCTCCACGACCAGCACCGTTGCCTCTAGACACAGAGCCTGCTTGCCCTCTTTTATTGGCTTGTGACCTTGTGACTGTCTGCCTCTCCTTGTTGGCCTTCCAGACATACTAATGGCCTGTAGCTGCACTAAGCTGGGATATATATATATATATATATATATATATATATATATATATATATTCACTTGTGGAGGAGAACCGCACTCTGCTTACAATTTAGTGCCAGCAATCAGGTCTTCCCACCGACCTTGTATATAGAAAAAGAGTCCAAGAGGTTGCTGCACTTAAAAATTTCTTTGCTTTATTTCACAATATCTTCAGTAGGGATTTACAAAGCAAGTATAATCCAAAATCACAGGCACGAAATGCCTACACAGTTTCAGACACAAATAGGTTCAGATATGGATGGATGGATTACGTCTCGGGCTAGTCAGCTTACGCCCTTCCTAAGATCCATTGAAGCACAGATCCCGGCCCCCCACCCTATGTAAATGAGTATGGGGTACGGGTTGACCACGCCCCCTAAAACGTCACAGTCCCAGCATGCCCAGGGACTGTGACATCATATGGGGGCGGGGTCTCCGCCTATATAAGTCACAACGCAGCCCTCAGAGACCAGTCCAGCCGGAGAGAGCGTCGTGTCAACATCTGGGGGAAGAGAAGAGAAGACAAGAAGCCCAGAAGCCCAGAAGTCCGGACCTCCGCTGGCAATAGAGCTACATGAAGACAGTGGAGGGGCCGGCCGAAGACCTGGGACACCGGGAGAAGAGGCCGGAGAGCGGAGAAGAACCAACCGGACGCCGGGAGAAGATGAAGCGGAGGGACCCCCGAAGCCGGAGGACGATCCCCCCCCCCCGGAGCTGTTTAATAAAATATTTTAAAAACCTGTGTAGTGTGTTTTATTACTTACACTTTTTTCCTAGGTAAATGGGTAGGGGTACCATGTACCCCATACTCATTTACATAGGGTGGGGGGCCGGGATCTGGGGGCCCCCTTATTAAAGGGGGCTCCCCGATTCCGATAAGCCCCCGCCCGCAGACCCCGACAACCAACGGCCAGGGTTGTCGGGAAGAGGCCCTTGTCCTCATCAACATGGGGACAAGGTGCTTTGGGGGGGGCGCAGGGTGCCCCCTCCCCCAAAGCACCCACCCCCCATGTTGAGGGAATGCGGCCTGGTACGGTTCAGGAGGGGGGGGGGCGCGCTCGCTCGTCCCCACCCCCTTTCCTGACCGGCCAGGCTGCGTGCTCGGATCGGGGTCTGGTATGGATTTTAGGGGGGGCCCCACGCCGTCTTTTCGGCGTAGGGGTTCCCCTTAATAATCCATACCAGACCTAAGGGCCTGGTATGCCCCGCAACGGGGCTCGCAAGGTGTCAATCTCGCCGATAAAAGCGGCAAGATTGACATCCTTTTCTAGTCCCGTCGCACCTGAGTCACGTTCAAAATGGACGGACTTGGCCGTGTGTGGGCAAGTCCGTTCATTCTGAAAGTCCGCCGGAACTCCGGCGAAAGTCCGTCGGAAAGACGGGCGGACTTAGCCCGCCGGAAAGTCCCGGCGTGTGTGGGCAAGTCCGTCCGTTTTAAAGTCCGGCGCACCTGGCGGACAAAGTCCGTCGGAAAGTGTGCCGGACCAAGTAGGATAGAAAGTCCGACCGTGTGTACGCGGCATTACTTGTAGTTTTAGCTGAACACTGTTCAGAGCACGCACTACACTAACTTGTAGCTTTAGCTGAACACTGTGCAGAGGTCGCACTAAAATAACTTGTAGCTTTAGCTGAACACTGTGCAGAGGTTGCACTACACTAACTTGTAGTTTTAGCTGAACACTGTGAGGAGGACGCAGTACACTAACTTGTAGCTTTAGCTGAACACTGTGAGGAGGATGCACTACACTAACTTGTAGCTTTAGCTGAACACTGTGCAGAGGTCACACTAAACTAACTTGTAGCTTTATCTGAACACTGTGAGAAGGACGCACTACAATAACTTGTAGCTTTAGCTGAACACTGTGCAGAGGTCGCACTACACTAACTTGTAGCTTTATCTGAACACTCTGAGGAGGACGCACTACACTAACTTGTAGCTTTAGATGAACACTGTGAGGAGGAAGCACTACACTAACTTGTAGCTTTAGCTGAACACTGTGAGGAGGACGCACTACACTAACTTGTAACTTTAGCTGAACACTGTGCAGAGGTCACACTAAACTAACCTGTAGCTTTAGCTGAACACTGTGAGGAGGACGCACTACACTAACTTGTAGCTTTAGACGAACACTGTTCAGAGAACGCACTACACTAACTTGTAGCTTTAGATGAACACTGTTCAGAGGACGCACTACACTAACTTGTAGCTTTAGCTGAACACTGTGAAGAGGTCAAACTAAAATAACTTGTAGCTTTAGCTGAACACTGTGCAGAGGTCGCACTACACTAACTTGTAGTTTTAGCTGAACACTGTGAGGAGGGCGCACTAAACTAACTTGTAGCTTTAGCTGAACACTGTGAGGAGGACGCACTACACTAACTTGTAGCTTTAGCTGAACACTGTGCAGAGGTCCCACTAAACTAACCTGTAGCTTTAGCTGAACACTCTGAGGAGGACGCACTACACTAACTTGTAGCTTTAGATGAACACTGTTCAGAGGACGCACTATACTAACTTGTAGCTTTAGATGAACACTGTTCAGAGGACGCACTACACTAACTTGAAGCTTTAGCTGAACAATGTGCAGAGGTCGTACTACACTAACTTGTAGTTTTAGCTGAACACTGTTCAGAGCACGCACTACACTAACTTGTAGCTTTAGCTGAACACTGTGCAGAGGTCGCACTAAAATAACTTGTAGCTTTAGCTGAACACTGTGCAGAGGTCGCACTACACTAACTTGTAGTTTTAGCTGAACACTGTGAGGAGGACGCAGTACACTAACTTGTAGCTTTAGCTGAACACTGTGAGGAGGACGCACTACAATAACTTGTAGCTTTAGCTGAACACTGTGCAGAGGTCGCACTACACTAACTTGTAGCTTTATCTGAACACTCTGAGGAGGACGCACTACACTAACTTGTAGCTTTAGCTGAACACTGTGCAGAGGTCGCACTACACTAACTTGTAGCTTTATCTGAACACTCTGAGGAGGACGCACTACACTAACTTGTAGCTTTAGATGAACACTGTGAGGAGGAAGCACTACACTAACTTGTAGCTTTAGCTGAACACTGTGAGGAGGACGCACTACACTAACTTGTAACTTTAGCTGAACACTGTGCAGAGGTCACACTAAACTAACCTGTAGCTTTAGCTGAACACTGTGAGGAGGACGCACTACACTAACTTGTAGCTTTAGACGAACACTGTTCAGAGAACGCACTACACTAACTTGTAGCTTTAGATGAACACTGTTCAGAGGACGCACTACACTAACTTGTAGCTTTAGATGAACACTGTGAAGAGGTCAAACTAAAATAACTTGTAGCTTTAGCTGAACACTGTGCAGAGGTCGCACTACACTAACTTGTAGTTTTAGCTGAACACTGTGAGGAGGGCGCACTAAACTAACTTGTAGCTTTAGCTGAACACTGTGAGGAGGACGCACTACACTAACTTGTAGCTTTAGCTGAACACTGTGCAGAGGTCCCACTAAACTAACCTGTAGCTTTAGCTGAACACTCTGAGGAGGACGCACTACACTAACTTGTAGCTTTAGATGAACACTGTTCAGAGGACGCACTATACTAACTTGTAGCTTTAGATGAACACTGTTCAGAGGACGCACTACACTAACTTGAAGCTTTAGCTGAACAATGTGCAGAGGTCGTACTACACTAACTTGTAGTTTTAGCTGAACACTGTTCAGAGCACGCACTACACTAACTTGTAGCTTTAGCTGAACACTGTTCAGAGGACGCACTATACTAACTTGTAGCTTTAGATGAACACTGTTCAGAGGACGCACTACACTAACTTGTAGCTTTAGATGAACACTGTTCAGAGGACGCACTATACTAACTTGTAGCTTTAGATGAACACTGTTCAGAGGACGCACTACACTAACTTGAAGCTTTAGCTGAACACTGTGCAGAGGTCGCACTACACTAACTTGTAGTTTTAGCTGAACACTGTGAGGAGGACGCAGTACACTAACTTGTAGCTTTAGCTGAACACTGTGAGGAGGACGCACTACAATAACTTGTAGCTTTAGCTGAACACTGTGCAGAGGTCGCACTACACTAACTTGTAGCTTTATCTGAACACTCTGAGGAGGACGCACTACACTAACTTGTAGCTTTAGATGAACACTGTGAGGAGGAAGCACTACACTAACTTGTAGCTTTAGCAGAACACTGTGAGGAGGACGCACTACACTAACTTGTAACTTTAGCTGAACACTGTGCAGAGGTCACACTAAACTAACCTGTAGCTTTAGCTGAACACTGTGAGGAGGACGCACTACACTAACTTGTAGCTTTAGATGAACACTGTTCAGAGGACGCACTACACTAACTTGTAGCTTTAGATGAACACTGTTCAGAGGACACACTACACTAACTTGTAGCTTTAGCTGAACACTGTGAAGAGGTCAAACTAAAATAACTTGTAGCTTTAGCTGAACACTGTGCAGAGGTCGCACTACACTAACTTGTAGTTTTAGCTGAACACTGTGAGGAGGGCGCACTACACTAACTTGTAGCTTTAGCTGAACACTGTGCAGAGGTCCCACTAAACTAACCTGTAGCTTTAGCTGAACACTCTGAGGAGGACGCACTACACTAACTTGTATCTTTAGCTGAACACTGTGAGGAGGACGCACTACACTAACTTGTAGCTTTAGCTGAACACTGTGCAGAGGTCGCACTACACTAACTTGTAATTTTAGCTGAACACTGTGAGGAGGACGCACTACACTAACTTGTAGCTTTAGCTGAACACTGTGAGGAAGACGCACTACACTAACTTGTAGCTTTAGCTGAACACTGTGCAGAGGTCCCACTAAACTAACCTGTAGCTTTAGCTGAACACTGTGAGGAGGACGCACTACACTAACTTGTAGCTTTAGCTGAACACTGTGCAGAGGTCACACTAAACTAACTTGTAGCTTTAGCTGAACACTGTGAGGAGCACTACACTAACTGTAAATAGTCTAGCTGCCTGACTGTGGTACTAATAGGATCAAAAGAACACCAGCAATTTTCTTCAGGTAGCTGTAAATACTGTAACAAGACAAGCCTGCCTGTCAGTAGGAAGGCAACAGGAACGGACCTAGCTAAACTGAATACAGTGTATATATATATATATACAACACCTGGGATGCATATATATACACAATACACTGTAAGTGCAGCTAACTGACTGACTGTCCTGCCTAATCTATCTAACTCAAATGAAATGACACTGTCTCTCTCTCTATCTCTCAGCGCGCCGGAACACACTACACAGGGCCGCCGTGCAGGCGGCCTTATATAGTGTGGGGCGTGTTCTCAAACCCCTGAGCCATAATTGGCCGAAGCCACCCTGGCTTTGCCCATTTACAGCTCTCTCTACTGACGGCGCTGTAATTGGCCAAGCATGCGGGTCATAGTGCATGCTTGGCCAATCATCAGCCAGCAATGCACTGCGATGCCGCAGTGAATTATGGGCCGTGACGCGCCACACGAATTTGTCGTGAACGGCCCATATCGTTCGCAATTCGACGAACGGTCGAACAGACGATGTTTGAGTCAAACATGGGTTCGACTCGAACACGAAGCTCATCCCTATTGATCAAAGATATGGGTCTATAGTTAGCAACCTCGCCTGGATCCTTGTCTGGTTTTGGGATGACGGTTATGAAGGCGGCGTTCATCTGGAGTCCAGTGGATCCCCTTTGATTTTGGAGTTAATAAATTTGGCTAAGTAAGGAGCTATGATATTCGCATAAGCTTTATAATAGGGTATGGAGAAACCATCTGGACCCGGAGCAGAACGTTTCTTTAAGTTTTTTATCACTGCTAGGACTTCCTCTGCAGAGACTGGGGCTTCGAGTCTATCCCTGTGATCCGCCGAGAGGGTGGGAATCGGTAAATTATCCAAAAATTTGGTCAGAACATGAGGTCTAATTCCCCCGTGTTCACTATAGAGGTCAGCATAGAATCTGTGAAAGGCATCCATGATTTTGAGAGGATTCGCCGTGGGCGGTTGACCAGCTATTTTAATTCTGGGGAGGGTGTAGGATTGGATACGTGGTATGAGTCTGGAGGCCAAGAGAGACCCAGCTCTATCCTTTTGGTGGTAGTATTTAGCCCCTTGCCATAAAATGCTTTTTTCTGCCTTAACTGTGAGAGCTAAATTAAGTTCAAGGCGGGCTGGGTCCAGACTGGATATGGGAACACAAACTGGATCTCTCTTCTATCTATCTCGCTCCAGATGGAGTTTTTGAAAGGACTTTTCAAGATTGTCTATGTCGACCTTGTGAGCTCTTTTAATTTGGGAAGCTATTTGAACTATTTTTCCTCGTATGGTTGCCTTATGGGCCGCCCATAAGGTTTCAGCCGATACGTCAGCAGTACAGCAGTATTGTTGTGAAGAAAATGGCCTTTTCAATTCCTATTTTCCTAATGGGGTCTGAGAAAATCGTTTCATTTAATCTCCAGTAAGGGGATTTGGTTTGTGGGACTTGGATGTTAATCGTTACACTCAATAAGGAGTGATCGGACCAGACTGTGTCTGTGATCTGTGCTCTTTGGGCTGTCGGGATTAAGCAATTTGAGACCAGCAAATGGTCCAATCGGGCATAAGATTGGTGTGCATGGGAATAATGTGAATAATCCTTTTTGGTGGGGTTTAACTCCCTCCAAATATCCGTGAGGCCCTGTGAGTGAATCAATTTAGCTAACTTGGAACTATTCCTGGTTGGGCGGATGGTTTGGGCGTGGGGGGGTTTGGATCTATCTAGGCCCTGATCAAAGACGACATTCGAATCTCCGCCTAAGATCGTGGAGCCTTCTAATAAGGGACCTAGCGTCTTAAACATGTTGCTGAAGAATCTAAGTTGTCCTTTGTTAGGAGCATAATAGGAGATTAAGGAAAAGAGGCTACCATCAATAGTTCCTTTTACGAGAACATACCTGCTGCAATGTGAATCTACAATTCTTTGAAATGAGGACTGCTACCCCTCTGGTTTTGTCCTCCGCATTTGCCAGATAAAACAAGGGGAACTGGGCGTGTAGGAAATTGGGCTTGTACCGGATCGGGAAGTGTGTTTCCTGGAGAAACAGGATATCTATTTTGCGTGATTTCATATAATCTAGAACCTTCCGACGTTTAGCAGGTGAATTTAGCCCTTGGGTATTATGAGTCGCTACCCTCAACAGGGTCGGCGGTGAATTAGATGTAGCTATGGAGCAGAGGGGGCGGGAGTACCACCAATCCACTGTCACCTACCTGAACCAAGTAGCTGTGGGGATCTGAAGTCATTGCGGGGGTGGAGATCTGTCGCCTTTTGTGTGGATCAGGGTCATCAACCAGCAGACGGCCAACTGCAAAAAGAAGAGCTGTTAGTAAGGAAAGAGGAAAAGGAGAAGGGGGGAAGAGGGAGGAAGGGTGGTTCAAGCCCACGAGGGGCTTGAGTGAGCAGTGAGGGCGTCGAAGCCCACTACTCATCAATAAGGAAGAAACGTCTAATCCCTGCTTACATGGTGGACACCTAACCCAGGGAGGAGGAAAAACCTAGTGCGTGGGGAGGGGGAGACGCAGCATAACTGTCCCAACCTCGGCGAACCTTTAAACTAACTATAAATCTATAAAACAGTATCATTCTGATTTGGGGGGTCAAGGGGCCCCGGCAGTCCACCCCCCTGCAGTCTGCACTCCCCGCCCGATGAAAATAGACGGGAAGGGAGCTCGGACTACCCAGGAACCAGCCTCGGGGGGACAGGACCAAACCCACATTTAGCGCTTCGTCAGTGAATGCGGGAGAACAATAGAATACTGAAAAAGGCTTCTGTAAACTTTTACTAAGAACTGTTGAGGAAACAAGTGACAAACAAGGAATTAACAGTGAATTCTGACCAAATCCCAGGAAGTCCTACATTGACGTTACTCCATGCTACTGGCTCCTGGTAGATGGGTCTATATGGCAGTCCATGGATAAGGTTGCCAAAAAAACCCCAAAAAAACTGGCGCCTAAAACAAACAAAAAGGTTATTGCGGATGAAAGAAGACAAAAATAACCAAGATAAAAATTAAGAAAAAATTACAGAAGTTTGTCTACCCCAGTGTCTCCCGGTACTCAGATTGGAGACAAGGGGGAGATTCCAGTTAGAGAGTGACCAACAGGAGAAAGCCTTGACATGTGGTGTTGTGGAGGTCTGGCTTCTTTGGTGCGTTTGTATTTAAGTTTGTCCCAAACAGGCTGTAGAGGGCTCGCTGGAGAAGGGCGTTTGGTGGAACCTGCAGAAGAGTTGGTGAGATCCATCGCTGACTCCTGTGAGATGAGGCGAAAGATCTAGAAGGATCCATTCGCCTTCTTGTAGGCTGCGGAAGGAATGCGTCTTGCCCCTATAGTCAAACTTAAGCGCAAAAGGGAAGGCCCATTTATACTTAATGTCACGTTGCAACAAAACAGTGAGTAGGGGTTTCAGGGATCTCCTTCTTTGTATTGTGGTCAGTCATATGTCGGCGAACACTTGTATGGCGTGTCCTCTGCACGTGAGGGGGTGTTGAAATCTGCACTTTTCATCACCTCTTCCTTCACCAAGAAGTAGTGGGGTTTAACCACTATGTCCCTAGGCAGGCCGTCTTTCCTCGGGGGTCCCAAGGTTCTGTGAGTTCGGTCTATCTCCAACTTGTGCGATGGAATGTCGGGGATAATCTGCTTGAGAAAATCTTGAACTGCAGGTGTGGTGTCCGTGATCGATTCTGGGAGCCCCCTGATTCTAAAAATTCTCCCTTCTAGATCTATTTTCAAGATCATCAATACGAGATAGAGCAACGTCCAGTTGATCTTGTAACACCTGGATGTGGGCAGAGTTCTGTCTGGTTTTAGAAATGGTGTGGTCAAGTTTATCTTCTATGGCTTCCATCCTTGAGCCAAGGATTTGGAAATCTTCCCTGATATCTCCTGTAATTTTGGCTGCAGTTTGAGCTAAGCCACTGTCCAATAAGGCTGACAGTTGGGAGAAGAGATCAGGTGCTGAGAGCAGTGTGTGGGGAGGCATGTCTGTCAGGACAGGGCCAGAGGCATTGTGAGGAGATGCAGGCCTCATGGGAGAGCTCAGGAGATCCGCCATTGATTGTTCTATAAGGGATTCTGTGGATGCTGGGGAGTGTGCCATAGGCATGAGGTTCCTCACTGGGGTCCCAGGAGGGTGGATGCGGGTCACTGAAGCATAGGACAGCTTGTCTCCCAGGCTTTCCTCAGCGTTCTGCGTGCTTGTCAGCATGGTGCCCGCCATCTTGGATTCGGCCCGCTCCACCGAGGCTTTGAATTGTGGCTCCAGGTGTCTCCTGAACGATCCCGTGGTCTGTGCCCCAGCTATTCCACCAGCGGATGATGTGGGTCTAGCGGCTCCCGGAATCCCGGATCACCCGCTATGTGCGCCGGGTGGTTAGGGCAGCGCGGAGCTCCTGGCTTAAGTGGCCATCTTGGAGCAGTCCGCGCATGCGCTCTGCACCTACAACTTTAATGTCACCTATTGTAGCTGGTATAACTACGGTGAGCCGTGTTTCTTCCCCCCCATCACAGTTTGCACCCATATGGGGTGTCGAGGGGAGCGGAGGAACACATCTCAATTTAGGCCAAGTTTCAATAGTGATCATATTAAACCTTTATAACTGTTATTTAAACATAGCATGACTTGTCATTTACATGATCTCTTTTATATGAGGCATAATGAGTCTTCTGAACGGTTCATTTTTTTCCAGAAGTTTTTGGAAATACCAAGTGTGAGCCTTTTACACAGCCTGGCCATATACAGAGGCCTAACATTGAAGTAGCACCTTCAGCAGTTCTAGAAGCCCTGGAGCACCAGAACAATGGAAACGCCCACAAAATGACCCCATTTTGGAAAGCTAAAATCCCAACATATAATCTATGAGGCATAATGAGTCTTTTGAACGGTTCATTTTTTTCCAGACGTTTTTGAAAAATGTGGGAAAAAAATTAAAACACATTTTTTTTTTACACGTTTACAAGTTGTCCGTTTATAAGATATTTCATTTTTTTCCAGAAGTTTTTGGAAATGTGGAAAAAATATGAAACCGCATTTTTTTTTTACACAAAGTTGTCTGTTTATGAGATATTTCCAACACATAGCATTTACATAGCAAAAATGACACCCCAAAATACATTCTGCCACTCCTCCTGAGTATGGCGATACCAAATGTGTGAGACTTTTACACAGCCTGGCCACATACAGAGATCCAACATGCAAGGAACACCGTCAGATGTTCCAGGTACACATAGCATGCACATACCAAGAATTCCACCCCAAAATACATTATGCTGAGCAAAGTCTAAACAAAAGATTACCTAGTCTAGCACTGGTCCAGGCAGCAGGCAGAGACTTGGTCAGCAACAGCGAACACAATTGTCCAGGCAGCAGGCAGGGATACTGTCCATATACAGTCCAGGGTCAGTGCAGGCAGAGATATTGTCAGCAGTGCCAAAAATATTGGCCCTTGTAGTAGGCAGGAACATGGTCCATGTGCTGTGGTCAGTGCGACAGGCAGAGGCATGATTGCAGTAAGTCCTACAGGCAGCAGGCAGAAGTAGGGCCTCCTTTAGAACAGAATGGGGACAGGGGTAGAGGCTTCTCCCACCCAAATCTCTTTGAAGCCTCCGAGTCTCCAGACCCTAATCTAGGAATGAGAAAACAAAAAAAATTGTTTTCTTCATCTAGAAAAACTATTCTGGAGCCCCTCACATATGTGAGACCCCTGTGTTGAATCCCACTAGTCCAGTAGCAGGGTACAAGATCAGTCCAAGAGGCAGGCAAAAAACATGGTCAAACAGTCCAAGGTCAGTTCCAGATCAGGCAGAGGAATGTACAGAATCGGTAGTCAGAAGCAGTCAGAAGCATGGTCAAATAACAGTCCAGGGTTAGTTCTAGATCAGGCAGAGGTATGTACAGAATCGGCAGGCAGAAGGGTGGTCGAATAACAAGCCAGGGTCAGTTACAGAGCAGGCAGTGGCATAAGGGGTGTTAGGGTAAATGGCAGGAACTGGGGATTACGTTTACCATACTTCACTAATAATTTACTGAAGTATGGTAATGGCAGAAACAGTCACCTATGCAGAAGCCGGGTTGGGAAGGACACTAAGGATAATAAGATGTGTCTCTTCTGACTCCTCCACTGGTACACACCTTACATTAATTTGTACGTCTTTGGTCTGTTGGTTTGGGAGGGATTTTATCGGGAAAGTGGCGTTCAGAGAGTCGACTAAGAACATCTGATCAGATGTTTTCTGGTGGGCCGTTCGGAAATATAAGGGCAGTGAAAATTTCCTGGAGTTGTGTGGAATTTGGGTGGAGTTGTAGTAAATTATATAGGAGTTGTACAGTACTATATGTGTGTAAAAGTATAGTGCCACCTAGTGAGAGTGCTGAGCACTGCAGCCTATCATCCCATTATCCCAATATGCAGTTTAATATGCTCCTAGGAACACATTTAGCCTCTTTCTAATAATAATAATATAAGAATAATTATTTTGCTACATGTGGACTATGGATTATCATGGATAATCATGCCAAGGGCCATAGAGATCTTATGCTAATAAGAAAATTAAATTGGTAGAATTTTTTTCCTACATGGGGATTATGGGTGCAATATCATGGTTACACATGCCAAGGGACACATTTGACTTCTTTTAGATAAGACTATGGGTAAGAATTATTTTATATATGTAGATAATATGTAACTATAATATTCCATCCATAATCCCTATGCTGATAAATAATAACTGCATTATCTTCAGAAATGCATCATTTTTTCCCCTGATGTGTGTAACATATAAGCTTCAGTTTTATATCGGGTCCCCGGTTCCTAATAAAACAGTTATGCCGTGTACACATGGGTGGACTTTTCGACCAGACTGGTCCGACGGAACGAATCCGTCGGACAATCCAATCGTGTGTAGGCTTCATCGGACCTGCAGCTGACTTTTTCGGTCGAAAATCAGACGGACTAGATTTGGAGCATGTTTCAAATCTTTCCGCTGGAACTCCGCCGGACCCAGTTTCTATCGAGAAATCCACTTGTCCGTATGCTAGTCCGACGGATGAAATCCGACGCTAGGGCAGCTATTGGCTACTGGCTATGAGCTTCCTTATTTTAGTCTGGTGTAGCCAAGTCCGTTCGTTCAAAAGTCCGTCGGAAGTCTGTCAAAAGTCAGTCGAAAGTCTGTCGGAAAGACCGTCGGACCTTTGATGTTGAAAAGTCTGCCGTGTGTACACGGCATTAGAATGTAGTACTTTACACATACATGTACTGTATGAAATCAGTAATCTAGTCCTAGAAATATGTGGAGTAATGTTTCCATTATTTCTGTATAATTTACTGATTCCATTGTACAGCTGCATATCAGCAAGAGACTAAACATTAGCAACTTCTTCTTGCAACAGAATAGTATCAAGGACTGCAGAAAAGAATAACATATTTTGAGTAACAACAGAATCATTACTATATGTACTGTATGTGTGCAAAAAGTATATTGACACCTAGTGAGAATGCTGAGCATTGCATCTCATCATCCCAATATGCAATTTAATACGTCCCATGATTAAACATGCCTAGGAACACGTTTAGCCTCTTTCTGATAATAATATAAGAATAATTATTTTCTACATGGGGACTATGGGTAGATTATCATTGTTACATACGCCAAGGACAAAAGCAATCTTTTTCTGATAAGAAAATGGGTAGAATTATTTTCTATATTGGGATTCTGGGTGCAATATCATGGTTACACATGCCAAGGAACAGATTTGAATTGTTTTGGATCAGAATATGGGTAATAATTATTTTATATATGTGGGTAATGTGTAACTATAATATTCCATCCATAATCCTAATGCAGATAAATACTGTAATAACTGCATTCTCATCAGAAATGCATCATTTGTTTTCCTTTGAGGTGTTTAACCTATAATCTTAATTTTCATATCATCTTTTTCCAGGTTCCAAATAAAACAGTAAAAATGTAGTGCTTTACACATCCATGTACTGTATGCATAGTCGTGCTCACGGGGTATGCCCGTGCTGTCCCCCGAGATCTGCCTCTAAATGAATCCAAGGAGTGTGTAGCCCACGCTGCCTGTGAAACAGTTTCACATGCAGCAGATCGTGAGGCTTGCCAGAGCTGCTCAGTGTGTGAAACTGTGAAGTAGTGTAACTGCTTGCAGAGAGAAAGACCAGTTGTCAAAACTCAGCGGTGATGTCAGGGGTGGGCAGGACCGAACAGCTATCTAACATCTGCCAATGGGATGGGGTCTGGATGGGCTGCTACATATATGTGGCTCCGCCCCCTTTCTTAAGCAGCCCAATCATTGGCTGATGTTTGATAGCTGCTTGGTCCCGCCCAACCCCAACGTCACGGCTCAGTTGTGACAGCTGGTCTTTCTCTCTGCAAGCAGTTACATTACTTGACAGTTTCACACACTGAGTGGCTCTGGCAAGCCTTATGATCTGCTGCATGTGAAACTCCCCCTCTACCCTGTCAGTGTCAATGAGTGCTGCCCAACAGTGCCAATCAGTGCTGCCTATCTGTGCCAATGAATGCTGCCAATCAGTGCTGCCTATCAATGCCCATCAATACTGCTAATCTGTGCCCATTAGTGCTAACAATCAGTGCCCATCAGTCCTGTCTATTAGTGCCAATCAGTGCTGCCTATCAGTGCCACATATCAGTGCAACCAATTAGTGCCCATCAACGCTCCTATTTATTGCAGCCTATCAGTGCGGCCTATCAGTGCTGCCAATCAGTGCCCATCGGTGCTGCCGATCAATGCCAATAAGTGCCCATCAGTGTTGCCTATCGATGCCAATCAGTGCCCATAAGTGCTGCCAATCAGTGCTGCCTATCAGTGCTGACAGTGTCCATCAGTGCTGCCTATCAGTGCCAATATGCTATATGTTTTTTGTCATTAGAATGACTATACATATACAGTTCTCCCTGTCATCACCCCTGAAGAAAGGCGCTTAAAGCCAGAAACGCATCGGATACATCAGAGATTTACCAAGTATTTGTATTTGTTCCACAATATTCTCAATGACATCTACATGTGTCTATGAATATACATGTTTTTATTGATGTGTTTCATTTACTTTTTGTAATAAAATGTATATATTTGTTATACTCTTGGCGTTTATGTCATCTTAAAAGTCATGGTCCCTAGGGGGGTTCTACTTGTATCAGTGCCAATCAGTGCTGCAAGTCAGTGCTGCCTATTAGTGCCACCTATCAGTGCTGCCTATTAGTGCCCATCAACACTGCCAATCAGTGCTGCCAATCAGTGCAGCCTATCCATGGCAATTAGTGCTGCCTATCAGTGCCCATCAGTGCCACCTATCAGTGCCAATCAGGGCCCATCAGTGCTGCCAATCAGTGCCACCTATCAGGGCCCATAACTGCTGCCTATCAGAGCCACCTATCAGTGCTGCCAATAAATGCTGACAATCACTGCTACCTATCAGTGCGGCATATCAGTGCTGCCTATCAGTGCTAATCAGTGCCCATCAGTGCTGCCTATCAGTGCCAATCAGTGCTGCCATTCAGTGCCAATCAGGGCCCATCAGTGTCGCCTATCAGTGCTGCCAATCAGTGCCAATCATTGCTGCCTAACAGTGCCACCAATCAGTGCCTATCAGTACCCATCAGAGCTTCCGATCAGTGCCCATCAGTGCTGCCAATCAGTGCTATCAATTAGTGCCCATCAGTGCTACAATTCAGTGCCACCTATCAGCGTCAATCAGGGGCACCTATTAGTGCCCATCAGTGCTGCCAATCATTGCCGCCTATCAGTGCCCAACAGTTCTGCCAATTAGTGCCCATCACTGCACTGAGTGCAGGGACGTTGTCCATGGAGCCTGGTGGGGGACAACTAAATTCCGTTCATGTTATTAGTGCCACATGCCGATCTTTAGTATAATAGGTAATCACCACACTACTATTTACAATAAACTTCTGGAGGTAAAATAAGCCTGCCGCTAAGCACTATTATGTGTTCCCACACCACAAAAAAAAAAAGTGCAGCGCTAATTTACTAATTAATAACTTAACAACAATGGTGGAACCCTCTAATGTATGGAAATCTCAATAAACTTCAATATTACCACAATACCGGTCTCTGTGATACGCAACTTCACATATAATACACATCAAACTGAAAACGAGACATAACAATTACAATTTAGCAGGGATGGTGAAAACCCCTCTACAGATAATTGCAATGCACAGGGTTTTTTTCAGCAGGAATGCGGGGGAACGCAGTTCCGGCACCTCCAGCACTGAATGTATGTAATAGAATGGGGTTTGGGGTGTGCTGGAGGGTCTATTGATATTGGCTGCTGGTGATCTATTGTCACTGGTGGGGATCTGATTTTGTGTGAGGGTCTATTGTTGCTGATGGGGAATCTATTGTTGCTGGGGGGTCTTATGTTGCTGGAAGGGATCTACTGTTGAGGGAGAGGTCTATTTTTACTGGCTGCTGGAGGATCTATTGATGCTGGCTGCTGTGAGATCTGTTGTTGCTGCTGGGGGGGTCTAATGTTGCTTGGGTGGATATTTTGTTACTGGGTGTGATATTTTGTTGTGGGTGGTTAAGACCCCATTCACACAGGGGCAACACGACTTGCAGGTCGCCTCACAGAGGCGACCTGCACACGACTGCCCGGGCGACTTGCAAAACGACTTCTGTATAGAAGTCTATGCAAGTCGCCCCAAGTCGCCCCCGAAGTCGTACAGGAACCTTTTTCTAAGTCGGAGCGACTTGCGTCGCTCCCCTTAGAACGGTTCCATAGCTCAGAACGGGAGGCGACTTGTCAGGCGACTAGGTCGCCTGACAAGTCGTCCCTGTGTGAACGGGGTCTCACTGTTGCTGTAGGGAATCTATTGTTGTTGGAGTGGAGTCCATTGTTGCTGGGGGAGTCTATTGTTGAATGGGGATCTATTGCTGGGATTCTATTGTTGCTGACTGCAGGGGATCTATTTTACGGCTTTTCTTTTTATCAACAACATGTTTCATACAAATGATTAAGCACCACAAAATGATACTTGGTTCTGTGTTCTCTAAAAGGGGCAGTACTGTTGGTGGGTAGGGGGTGAAATCAAGGGACGGTGGTCAGAGGTGGGTAGGGGGCAATGACAAGGGGTGACACAGAAGGGGGGAGTTCCTGCACCTATTCTCTGAGAAAAAAAGCCCTGGCAATACAAATTAACTTCAACTGCAACAACTTTTTAGTTGGGAGGTTCACACCATTATAGCCATTATAGCACCATTGTCCATATCTTTATGGACCTTGCTTTGTGCACTGCTGCACAGTCATATTGGAACAGGAAGGGGCCATCCCCAAACTTGGGAGCATCAAATTGTCCAAAATGTCTTGGTATGCTGATGCCTTAAGAGTTCCCTTCACTGGAACTAAGGGGCCAAGCCCAACCCCTGAAAAGCAACCCCACACCATAATCCCCCCTCCACCAAATGATTTGGACCAGTGCCCAAAGTAAAGTCCATAAAGACATGGATGAGTGAGTTTGGGGTGGAGGAATTTGACTGACAGAGTCCTGATCTCAACCCGATAGAACACCTTTAGGATGAATTAGAGCGGAGACTGTGAGCCAGGCCTTCTCCAACGTGAGACGTCAATACTACGTATGAAATCAATTGCTCTTTTAAAGTTTTTTTTTTTTTGATTGGTTAATGTTGGTGACAATTTCGACCAACGAACGCTGACGAGCGATCGGTCGTTCTTCTAACCGTGTATTCCTGCTTTAAAACTAGGATACCATTACAGTTCATGAGCGTGTAAAGGCAGACATCCCAATACTTTTGACAATATAATGTGTGTGTGTGTGTGTATATATATATATATATATATATATACCAGCCAGGTCTCAATGGTTACTCGCCACCAGTTGCCCCACCCAACCCTTACCCCGCCCCGCCCCTAATCACGCCATCATAAATTATCTCATGAAATGACACTTAAATGTTTTATGCAGAATTAAGTTACAAGTGAGCAGAGCGGAGACAGAGTTTTACCGCTCGGTGATCCCGCGGCTCTCCTCTAACTCCATGCACTCTTCCACCGGGAGAACAGCTTCCGGTCAACACTGCCCGCTGGCGGTGCTCGCCCCCCCACTCCCAGGCAGCCCAGCTCCTCGCCAGCCCTCATTTTCCACTCGCAAAATGCGAGTAGGCAAGTGGAAAAATTGAGGGCTGTATATATATATATATATATATATATATATATATATATATATCAGTGGCGGTCCGTGCATTAAGGGCGCACGGGCGCCGCCCCCTCTCTCCTGCCACCCCCTCTAGCACCAATAGATAGATTCATGCATAGCACAAATCTATCTATGGCCGCCGCTGCCATCCTCTATTCAGGCCCCCGAACCCTTTTTGGGCGCAGGGCGCCTGAATTACGGAGGCGGGGGTGGTTTTGAAGCACCTGATTAGAACCATAGGCTCTAATAGGTGTCAAAAAAAGGTGACCTGCGAGCGCCATGCTGGGCGCTCGCAAGTCACTCAGCTGTGTTAGAAAAGTGAATGATTATTCGCTTTCCTAACACTAAACCGCCTCTCTGACAATCAGGTGCTTGGATCTGTTACCCGTCACCTGATTGGCTGAAACGACAGGTGTGATTGGACGCCAGGCATTCAATCATAGCGGAGGATGGGAAGAGATGATGGGAGAAGACATTGAGGAGCTGTGCCACCGAGACGGGTAAGTGCAGACGGCGGGCCGGCGGGGGGCACAGTGGCTGCATTTGATGGGGCACAGTGGGAGCAATTGATGGGCACAGTGGGAGCAAATGATGGGCACAGTAGGAACAATTGATGGGCACAGTGGCTGCGTTTGATGGGCACAGTGGCTGCGTTTGATGGCACAGTGGCGGCAATTGATGGGCACAGTGGCTGCGTTTGATGGGCACAGTGGCTGCATTTGATGGCACAGTGGCGGCAATTGATGGGCACAGTGGCTGCGCTTGATGGCACAGTGGCTGTGTTTGATGGCACAGTGGCTGCGCTTGATGGCACAGTGGCTGCGTTTGATGGCACAGTGGCTGCGCTTGATGGCACAGTGGCTGCGTTTGATGGCAAAGTGGCTACGTTTGATGGCACAGTGGCTGTGTTTGATGGCACAGTGGCTGCGCTTGATGGCACAGTGGCTGCGTTTGATGGCACAGTGGCTACGTTTAATGGCACAGTGGCTGCATTTGGCACCATTGCGGCAATTGATGGGCACAGTGGTGGTATTTGACGGCACAGTGGCTGCGTTTGATGGGCACAGTGGCGGCATTTGATGGCACAGTGGCTGCGTTTGATGGCACAGTAGCTACGTTTGATGGCATAGTGGCGGCAATTGGGCACAGTGGCTGTATTTGGCACCATTGCGGCAATTGATGGGCACAGTGGTGGTATTTGATGGCACAGTGGCTGCGTTTGATGGGCACAGTGGCGGCATTTGATGGCACAGTGGCTGCGTTTGATGGCACAGTAGCTACGTTTGATGGCATAGTGGCCTTTATTCCTGCACGTGGTTGTAATGTAGCAAAGCAGCCCAGCTCCACCAGCAAGCCTGTGCTGTCACTGTGTGTGTGCTGTGCGATTGCTCGGCGTGCCGATTGCTTTGGTCTGCTCTCCCTTTAATTGGCGCTGCCTGGCTAGGAGAGCTCAGCTGTTGGCTGGCTGGGAACAGGAAGAGAAGTGACCTGAGAAGCTCTGGATGGTCCTCTGCTGTGTACAGAAGGCGTTCACCGGCACACCTCCGATCCTCAGCATCAGGTGTCGTTCTCCGGACTCTGCTGGCTTCTCTGTATGAGGCAAGGAAGGCATTGCCGCAAGTCACACAAGGTAATAGTGGCGGGGCCTCTGGAGGTACAGAATGAACACACATGTCATGTGAGAACCCCGGCTAATGTGCTGACAACCCATTCCAGCTTCCTGCATCCCTCCCTAGGCAGTCCTCTGTCCCTGCTTTGCCCACACACTGATAGGGGAGGAGGGCATATCCTGCTTGTAGAAAATCACACCATGGCACCAAACCACCCATAATCCTGGTCACTGTGTCCATGAAGTTACAGGATCCTGTTGGTGTGTTATGGAAGCAAACAATCAGAACTACAACTCCCATCCATCCAGGGACTCCGCGCTGAGCCACTTTGTGATCGCTCTATTATCCTGCCGCAACTTTCAATCTGACAGCCATGTGTGACATCATCGCGGCTTTCATACCGCTTCTTTAACAGAAGTCAACGCAAGTCATATTGAAGTCACATCAAAAGTGGTGTAGGAACTTTTTCTAAGTCGGAGAGCGACTTGAGTCGCACCGATTAGACCGGTTCCATTTGCAGATAATGGGGCATGATTTGTCATGCAACTTTGAATTCTCGTGGGAGTGTGAGCCGGGGCTAAATCATATATAAGGTCTTCGAGAGGTAGGCGAGGAACGTCATGGAATGCCAGTGTCAGGTGCCCTTTCCTGAACGTAAAAAAAACGGGGAATCTGATCCTGTCAGTAGTTCTTGAGACCTTTAAAATGGTGCTTCAGTCATTTTTGTGTTTTATTAAAAGTCATTAGCTACAAAAAAAGTGTAGCTGCTGACTTTAAGGCTGGGTTCACATTATTACGAATTGGATACAGATCCCCCCCCCCCCCCCATCCAATTCGCATGTCAGATTGTGACCGGCTCTTTATCGAGCTAGTTCACACATCTTCGGAGCGAATTGCACAGGAGTTCTGTGCACCTTCTAGTCTGAGTTCAGCCAAAAATTGGGACCAAAATCATACCTGAAATGGTGAACAGGGATGCCCCGGACCCCTACTGGGAGCCGCTCCGCACGGCAGTGTGAACCCAGCCTGAATAAACACGTGAGAAAAAGATTGTGTATATCGCGCTGTCCTTACTAAATTAAATGAAATAAGCAGCTAACACGACAAGTGATCAAATCTTGCATGTAAACGTGAAATGTGAAAAAGTGCAGTGCTGGAAGATGTTTGAATAGTCTGTAAGGCTACTCAGTATGTTTTAACTAGTATTATAAAAACGTGATACCATATAAGGATAAAAATTACATATAGAGAAACAAAAATAATACCAATAATATTCTTGGTTATATAAACTTAATCATATAGTGAAATGAGCAAAATCATATAGAAAAAATATTACTATTAGTTATATAAACTTAGTCCATATAAAGGGTGACACACAAAAGTGACACAAAAATGGTGATAAAGTGTTGATAGAAGATCCACCACCGCTCTAAAAAGAGGCTTACCAGAAAGATTGGACCCAGATGGGCATATACCCACTGGGTCAATCAGGCTTGTAAAAGTGGGGATCCTTGATGGCAATTACCGCAAAGGACACAATTCCTGGTGGCCCGGATGTTTGTAGCATCTGGGGGACCCCAGATGAAGCCCTAGGTGATGAAACGCGTCGGTACGGACTACTGACACCACTGGCACTGCCGTTATTTTATTTACAAAGCGCTTTTTTTATCTTCAGAAATGTGAGTGTTTTTACCCTCAAACATGTTATGAGTTTTTATACAGTATCACGCTATGTGCTCTCATATTTTCTTCTCATAGATTCAATCAGACATCAAGGGTATATGTGAAGAAAATATGAGAGCACATAGCGTGATACTGTATAAAAACTCATAACATGTTTGAGGGTAAAAACACTCACATTTCTGAAGATAAAAAAAGCGCTTTGTAAATAAAATAACGGCAGTGCCAGTGGTGTCAGTAGTCCGTACCGACGCGTTTCGTCATCTAGGACTTCATCTGGGGTCCCCCAGATGCTACAAACATCCGGGCCACCAGGAATTGTGTCCTTTGCGGTAATTGCCATCAAGGATCCCCACTTTTACAAGCCTGATTGACCCAGTGGGTATATGCCCATCTGGGTCCAATCTCTCTGGTAAGCCTCTTTTTAGAGCGGTGGTGGATCTTCTATCTACACTTTATCACCATTTTTGTGTCACTTTTGTGTGTCACCCTTTATATGGACTAAGAGTAATATTTTTTCTATATGATTTTGCTCATTTCACTATATGATTAAGTTTATATAACCAAGAATATTATTATTGGTATTATTTTTGTTTCTCTATATGTAATTTTTATCCTTATATGGTATCACGTTTTTATAATACTAGTTGAAATACACTGAATAAACACACACCTGTCGCACGATCCAGCGATTGCCGCCACTTAAACCCCTTTTTTCTCTCCCCAGTGTCGGCATCACAAGTGTGGGCACCAGGCTGTGACTGCTTGCAGCTTCACAGTGTGAGTCAATTTTATGGGGCCTGTGACATGTCCCAGAAGATGGGAGGGAGGGGGAGAGAAGAAGAACTTCCGCTCGAGTTTCCTAGGCGGCCCAAGCGGAAGTGGGAGCTGGATACCTGTCAAAATTAGCCCCAAAAAAAGACATAGGAAATGTGGCATGTAAGGCGGTGAGAAGTCCTTCAATACAAGGCACTTACACCCCCTTCCCGCTCAGGCCATTTTTCAGCTTTCAGTGCTGTCACACACTGACAATTGCGCGGTCATACTACACTGTAACCATGTGAAATTTTTATTTTCTTCACACAAATAGAGCTTTCTTTTGGTGGTATTTAATCGCTCCTGTTTTTTTATTTTTTTTATTTATTTTTTAAAGTTTTTCTTAGTTTCTGTCAGTAAATGTTGTAAATAAGTAATTTTTCTCCTTCACTGATAGGCTGCACTGATGAGGTGGCACTTATGGGCACTGACGAGGAGGCACGAATATGCCTCACTGATAGGTGGCACAGATAGGCAGCATTGATGGGCAGCACTGACTGGCATCACTAATGGGCACTGATTACTGGCAGTGGTGGGCACACAGTTCTGGCACTGGTGCTCATTCAATTGTAATCAGGGCATTGATGATCAGTGCCCTGATTACAACCCAGCTGTCCCCTGTGAGGAGATGCCGCTGATCGGCTCTCCTCGCCTCACACTCTGTCAGTGTGAGGCGAGGAGCGCCTATTACCGGTATCTCCGTGTTTACATGTGACCGGCTGTGAATGGACACAGCCGATCACATGGTTAAAGAGCCACGGCCGTGGTTCTTTACACAGATCGGGGTCGCACGTGTCCTAGCAACACGGCGCGGCTGTCATATGACGTCCACCCTGAATGAGAGCCGCGAAGCCCAGCCGTCATTTGACGGCGGGCGGGAAGTGGTTAAAGCTGAATTTCTTCCACTTTTGGGTGGAACTCCGCTTTTAAAGTGTTAAAGCGGGGGTTCACCCACACCGCCAAAAAAATAAATAAATATTAAAAGCCAGCAGCTACAAATACTGCAGCTGCTGACTTTTAATACATGGCCACTTACCTGTCCCGGGGTCCAGCGATGTCGGCAGGGGACGCCGAGAACCCGCTCGGTTCTCGGCAGCTGCCACCGCCATCCTAGGTGAGGGAATCAGGAAGTGAAGCGTTGCGGCTTCACTTCCCGGTTCCCTACTGCGCATGCGCGAGTCGCACTGCGCGTCCCTAGTGGTCCCCGCTCTTTCCTGGGAGCTGTGTGTTCCCAGCAGACAGCGCGGTGGGGACAGGAAGAGGCATAGACTCCCATGGGAGTCTATGCCGGAAGTGGGTGCAAATACCTGTCTTAGACAGGTATCTGCACCCCCCTCCCCCCTGAAAGGTGCCAAATGTGACACCGGAGGGGGGGAGGGTTCCGAAAAGCGGAAGTTCCATTTTTGTGTGGAACTCCGCTTTAAGTAAAGCATGCTTGTTTATACTCACTGTGGAACCGAAGGGGTTAATCCTCTACATTGTGTTAAAAAAAAAAAAAGCGCTCCGATCTTGCCCTTCCTGATCCTTCGATTCTTCCACAGTCCCCAATCTATTTACTGATAGAACAGAGCCTCGGGGACAAGCTGCACATGCTCAGTTTTGGTGTGTATTGCTAGAGCTTTTTTTTTTTTTTTTTTTTTTTTTTTGGAGTGTATGTGATCAGCACAGGGCCAATCTGCACTGTCCAGACAGAGGGTCATGGGTCCTGGAGCCTCATTGAACAATCAGAGGAGACTAAACCTCTGCCTACAAGTTTAAAGGATAAGTTCACCTTTTGTAACATGTTACACCCTGAATATGGGTGTAACTGCCACTTACCTTATGCCAGAGCCTGATGTGTGGAGAGAGGTCTTTCGTATAGCCCCAGCTCTTAGACCACTGTTGTTGCAACAGTGGCCGTGAGAGCATGGCAAGGTATGAGTGCCTGTAAGATGTCCTTCAGCCACGGCAGTGGGTAGCAGGTGTGTCGCCAGAGATGGGTCAGATCGCAGTTGGCAGCAGAGACAGCGGACCCTGATTGGACAGACAGCAGGTGCTTGACAGGCAGGTAGCACGGGTAGCAAGTGCAGGACCCACAGGGGCCAGGTAGCAAGCAGGACAGGTGGATAACTGGATGCAAGGTCAGATGAGCCAGGTCAGCATGAGATGGTCAGATACAGGTTTAAACAGCAGGCAGAGAATGGTTAGGATACAAGCGGAAGTTGGCAACGTAGAATTAGGCAGGAGACAGAGCAAATCCATAGACAGGCCAAGGTCAGGGCAGGTGGCGTTCAAGAAAGGTCAGGGCAAGCCGGGTCATTACCGGAACTCGAACAGGGGGTAATAGCTGTAGATCAGACAGCACCACTGAATTACCAGGGCACTGTGGTAGTAGATTGATTCTTCTTGTCAGAATGTATTGGCTTTCTTGCACGAGATACACGATACACTGACAGATCTGCAGGAGACTTGCATGGAACCAGTGATCACTAATGCAATGCTTTACAGGCTCGTGCAACAAAAAATAAATGCACTTCCTTTTTTTTTTTTTTTTTCCTGCAACTGAAGTGCATTTATTTTTTTTGTAAAAAGGTAAACTTATCCTTTTAACCAGACACTGATAGAAGTACTTTAGAAAACCACCCACACTGACTGCACTATGGAAAGAAATTGAAACCTCATGCAGAGCAATTCCTGTAGACACTGATGTCTGTATACCATTGGGGAAATTTTGCGTCTCTGAAGTTCCTGGGGCTGCAACAGGAAGTTAGAGGGAAATCTCCAAAGGGCCCTTTCACACGGGCTGTCCGCTTAGGCCCATTCAGTCTCTACTATGGAGCAGTAAATGTCAGCTAACACCCGGCATCTGATCCGGTCCTTCTTGCAAAAAACAGATGGATTGTGATCCTGTTTTCTGTCCAGCCGGCAGATTGGATAGGATAGAAACGAACAGGCGGTCCTTTTCCATTTGATTTCCCCATAGAGGAGAGTGGGACTGTCTGTGTCTGCTCTGAGCAGCAGAGTGGAATCCGCTACATGGACGCACCCGTGTGAAGGGGCTAAAGTTGGATAAATTCCTGTTACAGTGTCCCTGAACGCGTGTCCCAATTGGAAGAATTGCCCTTACTATTTGTTCTAAGAATAAATACAAAAATCTAGATTTCCCTTAACGTCTTTCAGGACAGCACCTTCAGAGCGTGGCTCCACCCACTTGACAGGAAACACACCTCCACCAAACTTTAAAAGGGGGCTCCTTCCCACTTATCAGTTTTTGTTTCCTCCAGAGGGAACACATGTGGGAGTTTGGAGCTCTCAGGCGCTGTCCTGAGAGGACAGGCTCCCTACTCCAGGGTTCGACAAACCCCGGGTGCCAGGTCGCATTTGCGACTAGAATTGGCGACCTGGCGCCTGGGGCGGCACAGCTGGGGTATCCTGTGTCCGTTCGACACCCCCCCCTCCCGGCGCGATGGGCCACGCCGGTAATTGCGGCCTACTACAGTCCTATGGTTCCTTCTGCAATCAGGCGCCCTCTGGTGGTGACCGTTGGTATGACAAGACATCCATTAATGCTAATGGAGCTTTCCCTACCTGTTTTCACTGCCCGCTCATCTCCTTCCCTTTACTTAGAACCCCCAAACATTATATATATTTTTTATTCTAACACCCTAGAGAATAAAATGGTGGTCATTGCAATACTTTCTGTCACACCGTATTTGCGCAGCGGACTTACAAGCGCACTTTTTTTGGGAAAAAATACTTATTTTTTAATTAAAAAAAAAAAAGAAAACAGTAAAGTTAGCCCAATTTTTTTTATATTGTGAAAGATAATGTTACGCCGAGTAAATTGATTCCCAACATGTCATGCTTCAAAATTTCGTCCGCGAGTGCGCATGCGCGAGAGCTCCGACATGGCCGCCTGAGCCGAGAGCTCCGCTCCACCCCGGACCGCCGAGCCGCACAATAGCCGCCACAGCCCGCTAACGGGCTACACAACACCCTCCCCAGGAAGGGGAACTGCCGGGGATCACGGGGATATGTCTGGGCCCCAGGCAAAACGAGATCTTGGCCCCCAATTTGCCTCGGCGGGAGCGGACCTGCATCCCAAGATGGCCGCCAGCACGGACGGAATGCTGCATACAGGAGGCATCCACTCCAGGACATCAGAGTGCAGGCCATTACTGACCCCCCCGACCCTGACTTACGCTCAAGCAGCACAGGGACCCCCTCAGACTCCACATATCCCTCCGCATGACCACTCAAAGAGCCAGGCCACAGCAAAGTCCCCCTCAGAGACGCTCTCCCTCTCCCAACAGGAGATGCTCTCACAGGCCCCCCCTGCACAGGCCACAACACTGGCTCCTACTTTGTTCCAATCTGGACTATCAGTATCAGACCTCACAGAAATTCAGGAAGCCATGTTTATTAAATTCTCATCTCTTCTGGAGAAAGGTCTGGCAAACACAGCTAATCAAATCACCAATACTATTAAAGCGGACCTGTCCAATTTAGGCGCCAGAATTGAAGCCATTGAGGACAAAGTGGAAGCCACAACCGCTAGAACCAACCAAAACTCTGCTCACCTCAGGACCATTCAAGATCAATTAGACATGGCCCTTTCCAGGATCGACGAACTCGAGAACCGGTCTAGGAGGTACAACTTCCGTATAAGAGGCCTTCCGGAAACCTTTTCGGACATACCCTCCACGGTCCAGGACATCATATCAGCCCTTATCCCAAACATTCCCCCCCAGCGTCTTGAACTGGATAGGGCACACAGGTCTCTTGGACCCCCCAGACAAGATGGCTCCCCAAGGGACATCATAGTCAAGCCACACTTTTATGCGGTTAAGGAAGAGGTCATGCGCCAATCTCGTCTGAAGGCTACGCTGCAGCACCAGGGTCACCAGATCCATATTTTCGCTGACCTCGCCCCTACAACTATTCAAAGACGCAGGACACTTAAATCCCTTCTCACGGTCCTCTCTCAACGGGACATTAAATACCGCTGGACCTTCCCCTTCGCTGTTAAGTTCTCCATCCAGGGCAAAACCCACTCATTCGCTACCCTACAGGAAGGGGAGAGGCTTTTACTAGGCCTCAGGCTGATATCACATGAAACTCCAATGGACTCTACGCCTGCTTCCTCGGGCTCTACTAAACGACCACCACCAGGCAGCCCGGTATCCCCACTATGGTCGAAGGGCCCTTCCAAGAAGAGCAAAGAGGGGAAACCACCCTAAGACTGACGTACACACCTCATATCATCTCCCCAGTCTCTCCAGAGACATTTTCGGGACTGTTCTTTATCCCAGATGATGGAGCAGGAGCTCCAATTCCTTCCCACGCCTTACAGACACGACATCCCCCACTGCGTCTATTTCTCAGATGCCCACGATGATCTTCACCGTCTTCACCGTTTTCTAAGCCTATCTTCTCCTCCGGATACAGATGGCCTACACCTCTCACTCACCTCCTTCTTCCTAAAGCACTCCGAAGCAAAATCAGCTAAAATGGATGACAGCTGCCCTAGGAGAAGTAGTCATCTACAAGAAATTCAATTCTACAAGATAACCAAGAAACCTCTCTCATAATGAGCAGATTACTGGACTAGAATGGGGTCATAGGTTTAGCTGGGCCTATTCGTAGTTCAGTCAGGAAACTTGGTACACCTGTGTTCCCCTACCCTTCCCGTTTTGCAGGTGTAAGTCAGTTAGACTAGATAGATGGGGTCTCTCTTGTCGAGGGTGGACCCCCGGGCCTTCCCCCTCACAGGAGCGGTTGGGGGGGGAGTTACCCAGGGGATTAGAAGTGGGCCAGATCCTCAGGTTATTGTTGTTTTGTTCCTTCCGGTGTAGAATTTTTTGACAAAGGCATAGAGATCCCTGATATTTAGACTTTTATTGCAGTGTTTTTTCTTTTTCTTGCAAATGTTGTGTGTTTAGTTTACAGTTCAATTTTGACACACCAAGGGTCCGGGGTGGACCACTTGTGCCTCTACTCGATTCCAGAGAACCGCAGGTGTCCTCTGGTATCGGAACTTCTGACGCCCTACAGGGCAGTCAGAAGTAGTTCATTGGGGTTAGAGCGGACTTGGACCCGCATAAACCCAAGGGTATCTCTATAATACCCATGTCTTTGTTTTTCTCATTATTGTCTTTTAAGTATTTAATTTCTTTCTTCCTCTATTCACCCCTTTTTTCTCTCCTAGCCAACCCGGGGGGGGTTCCCCTCCAAGCACCAGAATTGCACATAGGACGGATCAACACAAGCTGGCCGCCGTACAATGTCAAAAGACCTCCAAGGGTAAGTGACTGCATGATTCCCAGCTTCCATTCCCTCTGCTCCTATGACTGACCACACCGTGAAGGATAATGACCTCAAGATTGGTTCTCATAATGTCCAGGGCCTTAATTCTCCAAGGAAAAGGAGATTAGCCTTTGATCATTATAAATCATTGAAGTTTGATGTGATGCTCTTACAGGAGACACACTTCCAGTCCCGGTACACCCCCAAGTTCCTACACTCACACTTTCCGACATTTTATCTAGCAAACGCCCCCAATAAGACGAAAGGGGTTGCTATTCTTTTCTCTAAAAACTGCAAATTCTCATTCCTCTCTGACTTTAGGGACCCAGAGGGCAGATTCATCTTGGTAAAGGGTAACTTGGAAGGCGTTCTATATTCTTTTGTCTCATATTATGCCCCTAATAAGGGCCAAGCGGCGTTTTTCCAGGACCTCTTCTCAACTTTGAATCCCCTCTTGGAAGGCAAAGTAATTATGGGGGGGGACTCAAATGTTGCATTTGATCAGGGTCTCGACAAAACCAGGCCCCTCAAAAACCAACTCACACGCCCCACAAAACTTAGCACGAGGATCGCCAAAATGGTCCATACACAAGGTCTAGTGGATGTATGGAGGGAACTGAACCCCCATAAAAAGGACTTCACACACTTTTCCGCTCCTCACCAATCGTACGCTAGGATTGACCACATCCTCACCCAGACAGCCCTTATTCCTCTGTCAACCAAAGCAGCAATTCTCGACACAGCATGGTCCGATCATTCCTTGGTTGCCCTTACTCTACAAAATGTCCTGTCTGGGCGAGGAGGTTTCTACTGGCGACTAAACGAATCCCTGTTAGCCGACCCTAGCTTGGTTAAGGAAATTGCTAAAGCTATTAAAGAATTTTTCCTCTTGAATGATGTGGACAATATCAACCCCGAAACCCTGTGGGCAGCCCACAAGGCAACCATTCGAGGAGTCATAATTAAACTAGCGTCCAAATTTAAGAAGGAACGATTGATCGACATTCAGAAGCTTGAACAGTCCTTCCTTCACCTAAAAGCAGAACATAAAAAGCACCCATCTAAAACCCTTTTGGGTAAACTTGATGCCACCAGACTTGAGCTGAATCTCGCCTTAACGGCTAAAGCAGAGAAGACTCTTCGATGGTCTGGAGCCAAATTTTATTGCCACAGGGATAGATTTGGCTCTATGCTAGCATCTAAACTCTCCCCCAAATTTCGCTCCAATTCCTTCCCCAAAGTGAGGATAGCTGGTCAACCCCCAACGGCAAATCCAAATAGTATCATGTCCGCTTTCCACGATTTTTACTCTTCACTCTACAGTCCTCCTCTATCTGAGAAGGGCTGCCGAGTAAATGATTTCTTATCCCAGATTGAACTTCCATCTCTTTCCAGGGACTGTAGAGACTTAATGGATTCCCCCATTACGGAAGATGAAATCAGGGCAGTTATAAAAAGCCTTAAGTCCGGCTCAGCCCCAGGGCCAGACGGCTTCTCAGTCCCTTACTATAAGGAATACAGCGCTATCCTAGCCCCGTATCTAGCAAAGTTTTTTAATTCTAAAAAGTCAGGATCCCCTCTAGAATCTCAACTAAACACAGCATTCATCTCAGTGATCCCCAAACCCAACAAAAACCATGAGGAAGTTGAGAACTACAGACCCATTTCTCTAATTAACAATGACCTCAAAATTCTCACTAAAATTCTTGCCAATCGCCTCTCCTCCTTTATTAATCACTATATACACAAGGACCAAGTTGGTTTCATACCCGGTAGACAAGGGCCTGACCAAATTAGAAGAGCTATAGACATAGTATCCATCCTGCAATCTAACTGGGAAGGGGGACCGAAACAGAAAGGTATGCTTCTCTCGTTGGATCTCCACAAAGCATTCGACTCGATCAAATGGCCCTATCTCTTCTCCATACTAGAAATTTGGGGCTTCGGACCCAACTTTTTGGGAATTCTAAAGTCTCTATACTCCTCTCCCAAAGCGGTGATACGCCTACAAGGTCAATACTCTAAAACTCTGGCCATTGCGAGAGGAACTAGGCAGGGATGCCCACTCTCCCCCCTAATTTTTGCCATAGCTATCGAAACAATAGCAATAAGAGCAGACCCCAACATTCAGGGAGTCGCCTGCGGTGACCAGGTCCACAAATGCGGGCTGTTTGCGGACGATATGCTCCTTTTCCTCACATCCCCAACCACCTCCCTCCCAAACCTTTGCAGGCTCCTGAAAGAGTTTTCGGGGGTCTCTGGGCTTAAGGTCAATTATGCCAAATCTTCAGCTTTGAATATCTCCCTGGACCCTACCTTAGTGGCATCCCTGCAGAGTTCCTTTGATTTCAAATGGAGTGATACTTACATTGACTATTTAGGGATAAGGCTCACAGCGAAAACTGAACTCCTTTATGCATCCAACTTTCCTCACACTTACCGCAAACTAGAGTCGGACTTATCCAAATGGGCTAGAGGGGGTTTTTCCTGGTTGGGGAGGATTCACGCCGTCAAGATGACCCTACTCCCCAGAATTCTCTACCTATTTAGAGCCATCCCAATCAACATCAATAGGGAACATGTGAAATCTCTCCAACGGAAAATAGTAAAATTCATTTGGGGAGGGAAGGGGTACAGACTACAACAGAGCACTTTATACTTAAACAGAACCCAAGGGGGTTTAGGCCTCCCGCATCTACTTTGGTATTTTCAATCGGCCAGATTAGCTCAGATTTCGACGGTATATGCGAAAGCGGAGAGACCGGACTGGATAATGATTGAGAGACAGGCAGTCCCCTCTTTCACTATTGATTTCCTTTTGTGGGTTCCCCCTAAAAAACGTCCCCCCATTCTATCCCCAATCCTCTCGCAATCCTTTCAATTATGGGATTCTCTAAGAAACCTTCCAAACTTAACTTCCCGTAAACAACCACTGGCCCATATATTCAATAACCCTGACTTTCCCCCGGGAACCGACATTAAAGCATTCCGCTGGTGGCTGAACAAGGGGTTGTACCGGATTGGACACTACTTCACATCAATGGGGCCTTTAACCAGGGCCTTCTGTGTGAGTCAGTTGGAGATGCCTGACTCTGAGAACTTCCGCTTTCAGCAGATCAGACACTTCCTCACAAACAGAGGTAAAGACAATCCTTCTAACCATTCATTCACCCCCTACGAGGTATGGTGCGGTCGTTCCACGGAGCAGAGGGGTGGAATCTCCATCATTTATCAGTCACTCTCTAATCAAACAGCCAAGTCTCCATACATGGTAGCTTGGGAGTCTGACTTAGCCCTGGAGTGGGACCTGGAGAAATGGAGAGTCACCTATAATAGGGCGTACAAGAACATCCTGAACATCTCACTGGTGGAATCCAGCGTAAAGGTCATCACGAGATGGTACCTCCCACCAGAGAGACTGGCCAGAATGTTCCCCTCCACGGACTCCAGGTGCTTTAGGGGTTGTCTTCTTAGGGGATCGTTGACCCATATCTTTTGGGAATGTCCACGGCTGAGGTCTTTCTGGCATAAGATTTTCCAATTGATTAAAAAAGTCACCGGAGTTCAGGTCCCAAGAACACCCGCCATAGCGCTCCTGAACGACCACTTACCCAAAACTCCAAAAATGTCACGCAGATTGATTCACTTTATTTTGCTGGGAGCTAAGTTATCTATAGCCAAGGCATGGAAACAACCCAAGGTACCCTTCCAAGCGGCTATCCGTAAGATTTCATGGATCATGACCCAAGAGAAGGTGGCCAGTATCCTAAATAACACCACAGAGAAATTCGAAGCTATCTGGGAACCATGGGCTAATTTCTTGGGCACCTCCTTGATCCCAGGGGTTATACCCTGACGAATCAAACAGTATCTGGGCTTGGAGGACCTCCTCCCGTGGTTGGGCCTCCTTCCTCCCCCTCCTTCTCTTCTATCTCCCCTCTCTTACCTCTCTATTTTTTCCTCCCCTTTTTTCTTTCTCCTTTATCTTTGTTTTTTGCAGGTTGATCTGTCAAGTAATTGATCTCCAGCCTTATATCAGACCTTTGCAGAGATCTCAGGGAACCCAGTTCCCAAGGGCAGCAAGGGTGGTAGTTCGATACTCTCTGTTTTGTTATCCAGAGACATGAAGCATCAAATAAGGGAGTGTCTGGGGCAGGTGGGAGAGTTCCGCTCAGGCACAGTGTGTTCCCAGTTGGGGTGCAGACGGTCTCTCCTACCTCCTCCTCACCAAACGTACCTTGAGCTACGGCTCTCCAGATCTATGCGATCTAACTTGTTCATATGTATGCTCTCTTGCGAGGACACAATTTTCTTTATGGTAATTTTTTTTGTGCCATATCTAAGGTCATAAGGTATATATGTAGCCCCCAAGGGGTTTCATTTGATTTACTATGTACGCCTGCATTTAAAGCGATGGTTATGTATTTTTGTTTTTGATCTATTGGAAATTTAATAAAATATTTTGAAAATAAAAAAAAAAAAAGAAATCAAAATTTCGTCCGCTCGTGGAATGGCGACAAACTTTTACCCTTTAAAATCTCCATAGGCGACGTTTAAAAAATTCTACAGGTTGCATGTCTTAAGTTACAGAGGAGGTCTAGGACTAGAATTATTGCTCTCGCTTTAATGATTGTGGCGATACCTCACGTGTGGTTTGAACACTGCTTTCATATGCGGGCGCTACTCACATATGCGTTCACTTCTGCAAGCGAGCTCGGCGGGACGGGGCGCGTTTAAAAAAATTATTTTTTTTCTTATATATTTTACCTTTTTATTTTTACACTATTTTTAAAAAAAAAAAAAGTCACTTTTATTCCTATTACAAGGAATGTAAAAATCCCTTGTAATAGAAAAAAAGCATGACAGGTCCTCTTAAATGTGAGATCTGGGGTCAAAAAGACCTCAGATCTCATATTTACACTAAAATGCATTAAAAAAAAAAAAAAAAAAAATTGTCATTTGAAAAAAATAAATAATAAAATGTCCCTTTTTAAGAGCTATGGGTGGAAGTGACGATTGTCGCTTCCGCCCTGCAATGACTTGGAGATGGGCGGGGGGGCCATCTTCCCCTCACTCGTCTCCATGTCAGGCCAGGGACAGATCCGGATCGCCTCCGCCGTTACCGACTGCCACGGTAAGCGGTGAAGGGCACCGGAGCGCGGCGGTAGGGGGGGGGCCCCTCTCCTGCCGCCGATAAAAGTGATCTCGCTGCGAATCTGCTGCAGAGACCACTTTTATCTGAAAGAGAACCGACGGCTCTTGAAGAAGATACCGGGGTTATGGTAGCTAGCTGCTACCATAACAATGGTATTTCTCTTCAAAGACAGGACGTATATAGTCGTCCTGCGGGAAGGAAGTGGTTAATTAAAATGAATTTATTTGTCATCTCCCTGCTTGGCCCCTTTACACGGGCTGTCTGATCAGGTTCGCCTGTCAGTTTTTCAGGCGGACCTGATTGGATCCTTAGCGGGAATATGGTGGTCTTATGTCCCTGCATGGCAGGAAATAAAAGCAGTCACATTCGTTCTAGTCGTCTCTGTGTAATTTTAAGATTGGTTAATTTTTATATTGAAAATAAAGCTGTCGGTCGTTTAAAAAAAAAAAAAACCTGGCTCCTAACTTTTTTAGCTGGCTCCTAGATTCCAAGCAAATTTGTCAAGCCCTGCCCTACTCCACTATTTTTTTCCTACCTCGAGAGAGCCGGTTCCTTCCATTTCCACAGGCTTACGGGTGTCGGGTGGATGGGCTCCTTCTCCCTTGTCAGTGCTCGGGGAGGGGGGGCAGGAATCGCCGCTCCTGGGCAGGGGGGGGGGGGGGGGCATCAGGCATGGCAGGCACTTTTTTTGGCCAGGACATGCTTTTTTTCCCTGACGCCACCGCCATCTTGGGAACGGCAGTCAGAGGACTGCATTCGCCGGGTGAGGTAACCGGAAGTGGGGCGGCATCCGACGAGCAGGCGCTAGGCGTCTTTTCCGCCGGAAGCGCAGGGGGAGGAGGGAGGAATAGGTCTGATACCTGCATATATCCGGTTTTCGCCACAAGCATCACGCTGCTGCCTCAGCATGGACTCAGGAACCGCAGCAAGTGGGACAGGCACAGGCACCAGCAAGGCCCAGGTAAGGAGCAGACTAGTTTCTGCTCAACTTTACTGTGGAGTCTCTCTCTAGCTCTCTTCTCCCTAAATGTTAGTGAGGGTAGAGGGGCCTGTCAGGGCACATGAGTCATGTTGAGTATTCAGGCTGACTCTAAAGAAAGGGTGTTTTTTTTTTTTTTTTTTTTTTTTTTGTTCCCTTATGGCAGACCAAGAGCTCTGACCCTGGGATTAAAAAGAAATGTCCTTCATGCAAAACTAAGTTAACTGAAGGCTGGAAAAAGACTTTGTCAAGCATGCATTGACTCCTTAGTGAAGGAAGAAACCGCTTCCGCATGCAGCGATCTAATCACATCTGCCAAAAAGTAATTGGATGCTACCATTCAATCCTTCAGATTCTCACTTGCAAATCCATCCGCAAGTCAGCCCACTACCTCACAGTCCTCTCAAGGCTCACTGTTTAGTGGAGGCAGAAATGGGTCCTCTGAACCAGGAAGGGCTTACCCCCTCTCATTCTAATGAATCGGATGGGGATGAGCTGGAGAATATGTCTTCTAAATATAAATTGTCTTTGGATCAAGTGGACGGCCTTTTGAGGGCTATTTATGCTACTCTGGGCCTGGAGGAAGAGCATAAAGAAATGTCTTTACACAACAAAATGTATGCAGGGCTTAGCGAGCCCAAGACTCGTACCTTTCCAGTCCACGCAGTGATTTCTAAAACAAAGAATGGGCTGATCCTGATAGGAAACCATTCTTCTTCTCTAGGGCTCATAAGAGAAGGTTCCCTTTTGATGAAGACCCAGCGGCTCTCTGGAATAAGGTTCCAAAACTCGATGCAGCCTTTTCTCAGGTATCAATATCTACTGATCTGGCATTTGAGGACATGGGGATCTTAAAAGACCCCATGGATAAAAAAAATGGATCAACAACTCAAGAGGACTTGGCAATCCATTATGGGCAACCTTAAGGCAGCAATGACAACTACTTGCGTCTCCAGAAACTTGGAGTATTGGGTAAATCAGCTTAAAGCTCATATAATAGCGGATTCCCCTAAGCAAGAAATCCTTGATTCCTTTTCTACTCTCTCAGCGGCTGTAGCCTATGTCTCTGATGCATCAGCAGAATCTATCAGGATGACGGCTAAGGCTGCAGCCCTTACTAATTCAGTTAGACGGGCATTATTGATAAAAACCTGGCGGGGGGATGCAGCATCTAAGAATAAATTATGCGGGGTCCCTTTCCTAGGGGATTTATTGTTTGGCCCTCATTTGGATTCAGTTGTGGACAGGACTGCAGATAAAAAAATCTTTTCCTGTCAAGAAGAAGAAACCGCAAGTCCAAGGGCTCAGGAACAAAACAAGCCTCAAGAGAAAAAGAAAAGTTGGTCAGGGCGGAGGGGAAAAGGCAAAGGGAATGTCTTTTTCCATCCTCCTGCGTCATCCAGCAAGACGCAATGACAGCCGGTTACAGGTGGGTGGAAGACTTCAGGGTTTTCTCCCCTATTGGGCAAGCATAACAGAAAACCAGTACATTCTGAATATGCTAGCCCAGGGTTACAGTATAGAATTTTCGGGTCTCCCCCTAGAAAGGTACTTGGTGACAAATCTTCCAAGAGATGTAACAATCCCTAGCAATGAAGAACCTGTTAAAGGATCTGATAGATCAAGGGGTTGTGACTCACGTTCCACAGGGGGAGCTTTATCAGGGATTTTGTTCCCATACATTCCTGATAAAAAAGCCATCCGGAGACTTTCGATTGATCCTAAACCTGAAACTGCTGAACAGATCAGTCCTATACAAAAGATTTCGTATGGACTCCATCTTCATGGTCAGAAACCTATTGACAAAGGAATGCTTTGTGGCATCGATAGACCTTCGAGATGCCTATCTGCATATCCCCTTAGCACCGCAGTCTCAAAAATTCCTAAGGATGGCGATAAATTTGGGGAAAGAGGTTCTGCACCTACAATTCAAGGCCCTCCCCCTTTTTAGCCTTTCTTCTACCCCACGAATATTTACAAAAATAATGGCAGAAGTGCTTGCCCCTCTCCGCCTGCAGGGGATTGCGGTAATTCTGTACTTGGATGACTCACTCTTCTTTGCCCCTTCCAGGGAAAAATTGTTAGAGGACCTCGGAAAAGCCAGAGGTCATCTAGAAGCCTTGGGTTGGATTATAAATATGCAAAAGTCAAATTTTCAATCCGGCCCAGGAAGTACTATTCCTGGGGTATCAGATCTTTTCAAGGGAACAGAGTTTTTTTTTTTTTTTTTCTCCCAGAAGAGAAAAAAGTACAAAATGTGGTAGCCTTCTTACAGACAAATCAGGAATTATCTGTCAAGCAGGTCATGTCATCCCTAGGAACCCTAACCTCGACCATGCCAGCCATTTAATGGGCACGGTTACATTTCAGACCTCTTCAGACTTTTCTCCTGAGAATATGGAATCACAGGACAGAATCTCTGGAAGCAAAGGTAAAAATCCCCACCAAAGTCAAAAGATCGTTTGGTGGTGGAGAAGTCAGGAAAATCTGTCAAAGGGCCTGCTCTGGTCTTTTCCAATAGAAAAAGTGGTAACGACAGATGCCAGCGTATGGGGTTGGGGAGCTCACTTAGGTCAAAACTTCATGCAAGGAGTGTGATCTCAGACAGAGGCAAAGAGGTCCTCAAATTGGAGGGAACTAAAGGCAGTCGCCCTAGCATTAGATGCCTTCTCTCCAATCCTTCAAGGTTCCCATGTCCAGGTCCTCTCAGACAACGCCACTACCATAGCCTACCTAAACGAGCAAGGAGGCACAAGAAGCAAAACACTGCAGTTGCTAGCTTCAAAGATCCTGGTTTGGGCAGAAAATCATGTACTGTCCTTATCAGCAGTCCACCTCTAGGGCACCCTAAATGTAGTGGCAGATTATCTAAGCAGAAGGCGGATTCAGGAGGCAGAATGGAGCTTGGATCCGGAAATTTTTGCAATGATTACCAGGGCCTGGGGTCAACCACAAATGGACCTAATTGCGTCAGAAGAAAATGCGCAACTCCCAGTATTCTTCTCGATTCACAGAAACCGTTCCCAGGGGACAGATGCGTTAATTCAGCCCTGGAACTTCCATCTGGGTTACGCCTTTCCTCCTTTCCAACTGATCCCATTGGTACTCAGGAAAATACAGAGGGAAAAAGTGGCAGTAATTCTAATTGCTCCATTTTGGCCAAAAAGGGCATGCTTTACCACCAGTCTACAGATGGCAGTCAAACCATCTTGGCAGCTGCCTCACCGGCAAGACTTGCACCTACAAGGTCCAATACAGCACCCGGAAGTGGCCAGTCTAAACCTCACGGCCTGGTATCTGAGGAGCAGTTGTTAAGAAACCCAACCTTTTGGTAACTACCTTACTTTCCAGTAGAAAAATGGTGACCAGAAAAATCTATGCTAAATATTGGAAAGTCTACAACTTTCTGTCATTCGACAGGTAAAAAATTTAGTGTCAATTTTAGAAATAACGTCAGCAAGGAGAATTGGTGAGCTGCACGCCCTATCTGTTAAAAAACCCTTTTTATCCATCTACACAGATAGGATTATACTCGAAATCGATCCGGGGTTTTTGCCAAAGGTGGCGTCGGCCCACAACAGGTCACAGGAGATCATCCTGCCAACCTTTTGCTCAAACCCTTCGGGGGGAAAAAGAAAGCAAATTCCACAATTTGCATGTAAGAAGGACTTTATTACAGTATCTGGAAGTAACAAAAAACTTTCGTCCTCAGACTCTGTTTATACTTTTTTCTGGAAAAAAAAAAAGGGCCAACAAGCTTCTAAGGGGTCAATAGCATGATGGCTTAAATCTGCTATTCTAGCAGCCTACTCTCAATCGGGGCTATTCCCCCCCCCCCCCCCCCCCCCCCCCGCTGGGAATTAAAGCACATTCTACCAGGGCTCAAGCCACTACATGGGCAGAAATAGCTGGTGCCACCCCAAATTAAATTTGTAAGGCGGTTACGTGGTCAAGTTACCTTACGTTTGTCCATCATTACAGACTGGATCTTCTGTCAGCAAGTGAACAGGCTTTTGGCAGAAAGGTATGGCAGGCTGTGGTCCCTTCCTAAGTGGGCAAGTCTCTATTATCCTCTCAAGGTGCTGTCCTGAAAGACGTTAAGGGAAAAATCAAGTTAGACTTACCGGTAACTTGTTTTTCAGGACAGCAGCAACCTGCCCTTATTGTATTAAATTACTATGCTGTGACTAACCATATTCTGATTATGTGTTCCAGCTTGGGCCGGAGGTTCTCTACTACTACTACTACTACTACTACTACTACTACTACTACTACGTGGGAAGGAGCCTCCTTTTTAAAGTTTGGAGGTTTCCTGTCAAGTAGGTGGAGCCATGCTCTCAAGGTGCTGTCCTAAAAGACTCCTGGAAAACAAGTTACCGGTAAATCAACTTGATTTTTGGACAACATTTTGTCACTATACAAATAAAGGGGTGAATCTCCCCAATGGGTTCACAGACAGAAATTACAAACGTCACAAGGGTCTAACCCTTTCAAAACATACAAAAAAATGTCACTTAGATCAGGGTTCGACAAACCCCGGGCGCCAGGTCGCATTTGCGACTAGAATTAGCGACCTGGCGCCTGGGGCGGCACAGCTGGGGTATTCTGTGTCCGTTCGACACCCCCCGCCCCCTCCCGGCGCGATCGCGATGGGCCGTGCCGGTAATTGAGGCCCCGGCTTTGCGGCCTACTGCAGTCCTATGGTTCCTTCTGCAATCAGGCGCCCTCTGGTGGTGGCCGTTGGTATGACAAGACATTCATCAATGCTAATGGAGCTTTCCCTACCTGGTTTCACTGCCTGCTCATCTCCTTCCCTTTACTTAGAACTCCCAAACATTATATATATTTTTTATTCTAACACCCTAGAGAATTAAATGGCGGTCATTGCAATACTTTCTGTCACACCGTATTTGCGCAGCGGACTTACAAGCGCACTTTTTTGGGAAAAAATACTTTTTTTTAATTAAAAAATAAGAAAACAGTAAAGTTAGCCCAATTTTTTTTTATATTGTGAAAGATAATGTTACGCCGAGTAAATTGATTCCCAACATGTCACGCTTCAAAATTTCGTCCGCTCGTGGAATGGCGACAAACTTTTACCCTTTAAAATCTCCATAGGCGACATTTAAAAAATTCTACAGGTTGCATGTTTTAAGTTAGAGGAGGTCTAGGACTAGAATTATTGCTCTCGCTTTAACGATCGCGGCGATACCTCACATGTGGTTTGAACACCGCTTTCATATGCGGGCGCTACTCACATATGTGTTCGCTTCTGCAAGCGAGCTCGGCCGGACGGGGAGCGTTTTTAAAAAATATATTTTACTTTTTATTTTTTATTTTTACACTGTTTTTTTAAAAAAAAAAAATTGTGTCACTTTTTATTACAAGGGATGGGGCACATTTTAAAAAAAAAGTTTTCTTATTTATTTTAACTTTTATTTTTTCACTGTTCTTTAAAAAAAAAAAAAAAAAAGTCACTTTTATTCCTATTACAAGGAATGTAAAAATCCCTTGTAATAGAAAAAAAGCATGACAGGACCTCTTAAATGTGAGATCTGGGGTCAAAAAGACTTCACATCTCATATATACACTAAAATGCATTAAAAAAAAAAAAAAAAATTGTCATTTTGAAAAAAAAAAAAATAAAATGTCTCCTGCCGCCGATAAAAGTGATCTCGCTGCGAATCTGCTGCAGAGACCACTTTTATCTGAAAGAGAACCGCCGGCTCTTGAAGAAGATACCGGGGTTATGGTAGCTAGCTGCTACCATAACAACGGTATTTCTCTTCAAAGACAGGACGTATATAGTCCTGTGGGAAGGAAGTGGTTAATTAAAATGAATTTATTATTTGTCATCTCCCTGCTTGGCCCCTTTCACTCGGGCTGTCTGATCAGGTTCGCCTGTCAGTTTTTCAGGCGGACCTGATTGGATCCTTAGCGGGAATATGGTGGTCTTGTGTCCCTGCATGGCAGGAAATAAAAGCAGTCACATTCGTTCTAGTCGTCTCCGTGTAAATTTAAGATTGGTTCATTTTTATATTGAAAATAAAGCTGTTGGTCGTTTAAAAAAAAATAAATAAAACCTGGCTCCTAACTTTTTTTTAGCTGGCTCCTAGATTCCAAGCAAATTTGTCAAGCCCTGACTTAGATACATATTAAAGAAGGACAGATATAATGGGCACTTTATAATGCAACTCTGTAACCATAAATATAGTTCTTCTTTTTTTTTTTTTTTTTTTTTTTTCTTTTTATATAAAGCAGAACTTGGAGAGGGAGGGAAAATCTGTACAAGAAACCAATGAGTTGTGTTGTAAGGCAAGGTGTGCCCTTGGAAGAGAGCAGAAAGACAAACATGAGTTTATCGTTGTGCTGCTTTTCATTTTACTGGGTAGGGCGGGGACTTGTAAGTGAAAGTGTGGGGAAAAAAAAAATGCAGCAGAGAAAGGTCAGATCCTGGATGAGCACAGGCCTTGGCTTCAAAACTGAAAAAAATAAGTATTGAGAAACATTAACAAATCTGTCTCCATCCCCACAAAATCTAGAAATGTGCTAAAGTGTATGCAGAGCAAAGAAACTAGTTTAGTTTAAATCCAAACGCAGGGAATTACTAAATGACCCTTGCAGTAAGCACCTGTGACAGTTCTAGGCCCTGTGAGTATAGGCAGAAGACACACAGGGTCCTCAAAAATGCAGCTTGAGGGACTCCAGAGTGTTGTATCTGAGCGGTGAAGACTGGGCTTTCAGTTTTCTCCAGGTCTTGTAATCCTGGATCGGGGTCTAGAGCAGGGGTCGGGAACCTTTTTGGCTGAGAGCCATGAACGCCACATATTTTAAAATGTAATTCTGTGAGAGCCATACAGTATTTTTAAAACTAAATACAAGTAAATGTGTGAATTTTATGTAAGACCAACACTTTTAAAGTACAATAAGTCTCTGAATTCTTTGTTAAAAAAAAAAAAAAAAAAAAAATCTGTGATTTATCCCTTTTTTTTTTTTTTTTTTTTTTTTTTTTTTTTTTTAATAAAGAACACCTGAACAAAGTAATACGGCAAAGTTGCAGAACATGAACATGACCTCTGAATTCTTTTTAATAATGTTGTCATGCTGTTGCTAATGGTAGTATGCCTTAAATGGGCGCATGTTTCCCATGTTTAGAACAGTCTGACAGCAAAATTACATTTCTAAAGGAAAAAGTCATGTAAAACTCCTATCGCTAGCGCCGGCTATAATGGATTGTCGGTTCAGCGATAAACATAAAAGTTTATTGATAAAAACGCCATGGAATTTCCCCATAGGGGAACCCCGAACCAAAATTAAAAAAAAAAAAAAAAAAAAAAAAAAATGGCATGGGGGTCCCCCTCAAAATCCATACCAGACCTGAAGGGGCTGGCATGGATTTTAAGTGGAACTCCGCGCCAAAATAAAAAAAAATGGTGTGGGGCCGGCCCAAAAATCCATACCAGATCCTTATCCGAACACACAACCTGGCAGGCCGCAGGAAAAAGGGGGGGGGGGGGTGAGAGCGCCCCCCCCCCCCTCCCCGAGCCGTACCAGGCCACATGCCTTCAACATTGGGAGGGTGCTTTGGGGTAGCCCCCTAAAGCACCTTGTCCCCATGTTGATGGGGTGAAGGGCCTCATCCCCACAACCCTTGCCTGGTGGTTATGGGGGTCTGCGGGTGGCTTATCGGAATCTGGAACCCCCCTTTAACAAGGGGACCCCCACCAGTCCCGGCCCCCCGTGTGAATTGGTAATGGGGTACATATGTACCCCCTACCATTTCACAAAAAAAGTGTCAAAGGTTAAACACGAGACGGTTTTTGACAAGTCCCTTTTTATTAATATCTTCCATCTTCTTTCTTCTGGTCTTCCTTCGGTGTTCTTCTGCCTCCACTCTTCTCATCCCGCATCTTCCTCTGGTTTCTTCTCCGCCCCATCAGCACGATTTGTCTCAGTGGGAGTCTTCCGCCGTGTGACGCTTCGGTTCTTCTGACACTTCCTATATAACGGACGGCGGGGCCACCCGGTGACCCCACCCTCCTCTGGCGCACGGGGACTTCCCTGTGGTTTTCCCCACGTGGTCAGAGGGGGCGGGGTCACCCGGTTACGTAAACGGATGACCCCACCCCTTCTGACAACACGGGGAAAACCACAGGGAAGTCCCCGTGCGTCAGAGGAGGGCGGCCCGCCCTCTCTTATATAAGAAGTGTCAGAAGAACCGAAGCGTCACAGGGCGGAAGACTCCCACTGAGGCAGACGGACCGGAGAAGAAGCTGGAGGAAGAAGAACACCGAAATAAGACCAGAAGGAAAAAGAAATTAATAAAGGACTTGTCAAAAACCGTCTCGTGTGTGGTGTTTGGGGTTTTTTTTTTTTTTTTTTTTTTTTTTTTTTCCGGGGTTCCCCTGTGGGGAAATTCCATGCCGTTGTTTTTTTTTTTTAAATTTTTATCAATGAACTGTTATGTGTATTGCCGGACCGACAAGTCATTATAGCCAGCGCTAGCAATAGTAGTTTTACATGACTTTTTGCCTTTTAGAAATGTCAGACTGTTCTAAACACGGGAAACATGCGCCCCTTTACAGGCTTGCTATAGACACCCATGAGGTACGAAATTTCAAGAAATATTACACTTTTATTGTTTCACTTTAAGCATTATTAAAATTGCTGCTTCCAAAAAACCGGCTTTTTTTTTTTTTTTTTTTTTTTTTTAAACTTTTTTTATTGCATTGATACATGTCCCCTGGGGCAGGAACCAGGTCCCCAAACACTTTTTTTATGACAATACCATGCATATAAGCCTTTAAAATTAGCACTTTTGATTTCTCCCATAGACTTTTAAAGGGTGTTCTGCGGTTTTCGAATTTGCCGCGAACATAAAGCCCATCCCTACCCGCAACCATGAACATGATCGGTAGGAAATAAATGGATTGAAATGCATGAGAATGTGTTTTTTATATTTTTAACCTTTTTAATAATTTTTTTTTTTTTTTTAAAGATTTGTCTGCGAGCCACATCTGGCTTGTGAGCCATAGGTTCCCGACCCTGGTCTAAAGAGAAGGGGCTTCAAAGAGTTTGGGTGGGAAGAAGCCTCCAATCCTGTGCACAGGTCTTACTGGAGACCTGCAGGGTGTGCACTCTTGGGGAGCCTTTTTGGCCATGAGGCTGAGAAAGTCGAGAGGACTAAGAGAATCCAGATGACCGTGGGAATCTGGAGGTCTCGGAGATAGCCCGGACTGCCTGAAGAGTCCCTTTTGAGAGGCCAGGGAGTGCAGCAGGGTGCTGTAACTACAGGCTGAGTGAGCCAGGAGAGTCCAGGGAGTAGGGTGAGACGATCTAAGAAACCAGTGAAAAAAGCAGCAGCGATATTGAAGAGGGAATGGGGTGTCTTGACAATATTTATCTTTAACATGTTTTGATGGTGAAAACCCCTGCGTGGATGAGTTTTCTGTTGAATTTTCTTCTTTAGTAAAAGTGGGTCGACAAGCCCTAAAATAAAATTCTGACTGTCAGGATCTCACTAAAATTGCTTCTTGTTTAAACTCCCACACTGCCCTGTCTAGGCTGCAAGATGGGCTCCAGCACTGTTGCATTACAAATGTACTACAGCAAGGAAGCTGCATAGGTGTGAAAGGACCCATTGCGGGCAGTCTGCTACTGTTTTTTTATTCTTTTGCTATCTGCTCCTCAATGGCTGTCTGAGCCCAGACAGCCTATTTTATCTATGGTCCTACACTGTTCATGGAATACTGGGAGAAGATGGAACGGTGACAGCTCAACACTGCATGGCTCTGGCTCTGCTTCACAAGTAAGGCTGTCATAATGTGCTAATGTGTGGTTCATGCAACCATATTATGGCATAAAAACCTCGGGTCGATTTTATAAAAAAAAAAAAAAAAAAAAAAAAAAAAATTGAATAGGGCTACAAATTGTTAACTAGGCATTCCAGATAATTTCCTGGCACAACCACGCCGTAGCTTTCTCCTCTTTTGGGACCCAGCACCATTCTCAGGGGTTTGGGATGTCTACACAAGTGAGGCTTTAACCGGTATAGAACATGTGTAATATATGTTAAATAGTCATATAATATAATGGTAAGATTATCTTTTCTCCAAAAATAATCCCATACATATTCTTGACCTAATGGCCCTGTAATTGTGTGTGTGTGTGTGTGTGTGTGTGTGTGTGTGTTTTTTTTTTTTTTTTTTCTTTTCTGCCTCCTTGTAATGTCCTCCATGTGCTCCCGAGCCTTTCCTTTTCCAACCTCGGTTCCATTTGTTTGGAACAAGCAGTGTATGTTTGTTGCGGTCATGTGCACTGCTCTATGCACACTTCATATCGAGAGAGGGTGTCTACATTCCTATATACAGTGGGACCATGGAGAATGAACGTAGCCACCCTCTAACAGGAAGTCAGGTCAAAGCAGCAAAATAAGGGGTTTGGAGATTGGGGTTGTTGGAGTGCTGGGGTGAGAGCAATAGAAGGAACTTTGAGTTAAAGCTGTTCTCCACTCTGTAACAAGCTATTAAGTTGGCAGCTACAAATCGTGTACCTGCTGACTTTTAAGAGCAGGACACTTGCCTGTCCATGGATCCAGCACTGTCCTTGCCTGGGCTAGTTTTTCACTAGCCTTCGGGCTCCTGGCACCTTAAGTGTGGGCACCTGGCTGTGACAGCTTGCAGCTTCACAGCCAGCTGCCCAATGAGCATGTGCAAGCCACTCTGCACATTGTGAATGGTCTCGCAGTCTTCTGGGACCTGTGATGTGTCCCAGAAGACTGTGGGGAAGGAGAGGAGAACTTCTGCTCGGCTATTTGTCAAAACTATATACCCGCTCTATGCCCACCCTTGGGGTGAAGCTCCCAAATATATATATGAGATGTGACCCCGTGTCACAGGTGTATATGAGCAGTGTGTGCCTGATTTTGGCAGGAATACGAATTGCACATCTGTGGGCTGGGTTCATAAACATCCCAGGAGTAGAGGTCAGTGCTCAGACTTGGAGACAGCTCCGTCCGGCAGACAGGAAGTCTGGCCTAGGAGATGGCTCCAGGAGAAAGAGAGGAGGTCTCTGAGTCTCAGAGTGCAGGTGGCAGCCTGTGTGTGCACATCTGTAGCAGGCAAATGTGGCCTGCAACCAAAACCGCACGAAGCTGACAGTGAGTAAGCCAGGAGGCTATAGTTTGTTTATACACTGATGGTGGAACCCCCCTGCGACAGAGGATTACTGTTTGTTTGAACTTTTTTTTTTGTTATCTTTAAATAAGTGGGCTCCCATGCCCTAAAAACGCAGTCTGCAGTGGCACGTTTCTGGAAAACTGCATGCACCACTTGAACCTAATCACCCCGGATTGTCTCAATTGGTGGAGAATGCGGGCACGGATGGCGCTGGTCCAGATTCTCGCATGCCGGAAACTGTGAGTGTCCGGCTGTGTGTATTGCTGTTGCTGTGTGAAGCAAAGTGATGGGTGCCATGTCTGAGCTGTAAGACCGTACGAAGAAATAAAAAAAAAAAAAAATTCTATAAGAACTGTTCATCTGTTGCTGCAAAGATGCATGTTGTTGCCCATACCAACAAAGTCGAGGTCGATTGTGAGACCTATGGTGGAACGATCCTGATGAGTCTTGGCTGGTGGGCTCAAGAGGAACTGTTACAGCCGGTTGGAAAGGGCTGGAGAAGCTCTGCAGGGAGAATGCGGTCTCCCATGGTAACCAGAGACAAAGTATCGTCTGGATGGTGGGGCTGCTATGAGGAGGTTGCTCACTGTTCCCACAAAGAGGGCTGAGAAGCCGAGTCTTTCATTTCACCCGGTAACCGCATGGGGAAATAGGCTTAATTCACATCTATGCATATTGCTTTTGAGCGTTTCTGCAGTGTTTTTTGTGGTGCTTGCCGCGTTTTTACAGCATTTTGCGTTTTTTTTGTTTCTTTCTTTTTTTTTTTTTTTCTTTTTCTTTTTACAGTCTAAAAAAAAAAAAAAAAAAAAAAAAGCCCAAAACGCGTTAACGCTGTACTTGCGTTTTTGATGCTGATCCATTGAATTCTATTACACCCAAAATGCTGCATTTTGCATGGCAAAAGTCCCTGACCCTTTCCAAAAACGTAGAGGTACAAAAATGCATTGATGTGAACATGTTCCATAGGAACCCATGTTAAAAAAAAAATTCCCACGCATTTCTGCAAAATGACAAATGCATCAAAAAACGCGTTTAGTGTGAATGGAGCCATACAGCAGGAAAAAGCAACAGGCTGACTGGAAGTTCAAGAGGAGAACGGTTGCCCGTAGCTACGCCTGTGATTCCAAGTCTGCAGACTGGGTGAGAGAGGCTGATTATGTGACTGTACACACAGGAGTGGAAGTGACCCAAAATGGGAGATCCCCTGTTTGTGCTAAAAAGGACTTTCCTTGCTGCAGTGCCCTGTTCAGTGGGGAGGCAAGTGTTAAAGTTAAAAAGCTTGAGATCTGCAATGAAACTCCATCTGCTCATGCTGATGAGGGTGGGGTACAGCAACATGGTGTGGTTGAAAATGTGTTGCCACAATGCAGGATAAAACAAAGTTATGTGTTTTTAATGTTGAGCAGTGTAAAACTGACAAGAGCAGCGTTTCAGATGCTGTTGAGCCTCTTGGTCTGTCTAGATCTCATTGGAGCGATTTAGTCCAACAGAGCAATACCTACTGGGATGATTTGGCCAAGAGACTAATAGCAATGCTGGATGAAGCTTTTGCGGCTAAAAGAGTAGTGGATGCTATGGCTGCTGTGCCAAGAGAGGTGTTTTGCAGAACAGCCTAAAGGCCAAGGTGCACGGGTTGTTGCAGAAACTAATCCTCTCATGACTGAAGGTCCGAACGAGTGTAAACGCACAGCTGAAATTGTGTCCATAATCAGAAAATGTATATTTTGTGACAGACATGCTTAATGAAATGTTAGCATCATGGAGTGTACAGCCATTATATATCCTGCTGTCCTCTCCTGTGTTTGGAGAACTGGTACCATGGGGTATGGCTGATTGGACCTGGATATTACAGGCTATACTGTGCAAAAATCGCAAATGCTTGAATTGTTTAATGCAATGTTTTGTATTGATGTGGAAAATTGTCTGTGTGCTGGATTGCTTCATACAAAGATTGTGTATGACAAGCACTCTGGATCTCTGTTAGACAAGGCAGAGGTATTGGAAAGCGGTAACAGAAATGGTGAAAACTGGTGTGGAAAAAGTGTTTTGCAAGAACAGTCGCTGATGGAATGTTGGACAACAGGGAGCGATGTGAACCTGCGTGGTTTTCCCACAGTTATCGGGGAACCTGAAACCCAAAAAGTGCTGGGTAAAGTTGAGACAGATGTCATAGTAGGACCCCTACAGTCTTGGGAGAGTAGATCTGGGGGAGGTAAGAAGAAATGTAAGCTCCCATAAATTAGGAAGAAGTCTGCATGGAAGCATACCTGGAAAAAATGGGTGGAGTTCCCCTTTAGAAAGAAGGGTTTTGTATTTCTCCCTCTGGTGCGAAACAGGGGGGGGGGGGATATGTACAGATGCGTCACAGGTGTATATGAGCAGTGTGTGCCTGATTTTGGCAGGAATACTAATTGCACACCTGTGGGCTGGGTTCATTAACATCCCAGGAATAGAGGTCAGTGCCAGACTTGGAGAGAGCTCCGTCTGGCCTAGGAGGTCAGGAGGGTCCCAGTAGGAGACAGCTCCAGGAGAAAGAGACAGGAGGTCTCGGAGTCTTAGGCTGGATTCACACCTATGCATTTTTACTGCTTTTTGCATTTTGCAGATTTGCATTACAGAACGGGTTCTATAGGAAACCATGTTAAATGGACTGTAGTGCAAATATGCAAAAAGCACTAAAAATGCATAGGTGTGAATCCAGCCTAAGACGGCAGGTGGCAGCCTGTGTGTGTGCATGTCTGTAGCAGGCAGATGTGGCCCGCAACCAAAACGGCACAAAGCTGACAGTGAGTAAGCCAGGAGGCTATAGTTCATACAGTGATAGTGGAACCCCCCTGCGAGGAAAGATTACTGTTTGTTTGAACTTTTTCGTTACCTTTTAAATAAAAGTGGTCTGCCGTGCACTAAAACAGTCTGGAGTGGCACGTTTCTGGAAAACTGCATGCACCACTTGAACCTAATCACTCCCGGATTTGTATGTATGTACCCCGCTGCGTTCTCTGCCAAAGATGGAGGAGAGACAGCCAGCCACAGCGGAAGCAGACGCCCCAAGCACCAGTCAGGCCCTGGTAAGATGGGTACAGTGGTGCCTTTTTATTCTGATCCACATGGGCTTATGTTTTGCTGTTTTGTTGGATCCTCCCTGCAGGGAGCCTGTGCTGCACAGTCAGAGGTTACTTCACTCGGACCTTGCAGTGTGGACTGGATGGTTGCACTACCCGGGGCACTATTTCTTTTCTGTCTGGTGTTCTAGCTGTGCACTGGGGGTTGGAAAATTATGTTAGGGGCCCTAGGTGAGTTTAACTTTTTCTCATTGCAGGAAAAAGCATTAGGAAAGTCCAAGCACTCTAATCCACCAAGTCAGAGGAAATGTCCCTCCTGCAAGAACCCTCTTAGAGATTCATGACAGAAGGCAATGTGCAGGTCCTGTATTAAGGACTTGGTTGAAGAGGAAATGTCCCAGCAATGCAAGGACTTGTTCTCTTGTAGATGTCGGCACTGGTGAATTCAGCCAGACGTGTTCTCTGGCTAAAAACTTGTTCTGGTGACAGCTTCCAAGATTAAGCTGTGCAGCTTACCTTTCTTGGGTGATCTTTTTTGGTACGGACCGTGATACAGTCTTGGACAGGACAGCCAACAAGAAAAAAGCTTTCCCTTCCAGGAAGAAACAACCGATTTTAAAAAAGAATTTTCATACTGTTCAACAGCAACACACAAAAATAGGGATCAAGGCCACAAGAGCCACTGGGCCCTCTAAAAACAAATGACATTTTTACCCCAGTAAGGGAAGCTTGTCTGTCTGCCTTTCACCTACAGTGGAACAAAACAGCAACAGGCCTGTTTGTGAAAAACGTCATCTCCCAGGGATACAGTCTGGAGTTTTCAGAGCCACCCCTAAGCAAGATTCTATGTTACAGCCCTGCCAAGGGATCAGGAAAAAGCTTCTGCAGTGATGAGCCTTCTGCAGGATCTGATTCAACAAGAAGTGATTATCCAGGTCCCAAAAAGTCAGGAAGACCGAGGCTTCTATTCCCATATCTTCCTGGTGAAGAAGCCTTTGGGGGAGTATCGGTTGATTCTGAACTTAAAGATTCTGAACATTTCGATCCGCTACAAACATTTCAGGATGGACACGACCTATTCAATCCATGAAATTACTGACTCCAGACTGTTTCCTGGCATCCCTAGATCTAAGGCAGGGGTCCTCAAACTACGGCCCGCGGGCCACATGCGGCCCGCCGAGGACATTTATCCGGCCCAATCCACTCAGGGCCGGATTCCCGACAATCCAGGCTCGGGCCGGGGCCAGGTCGGCTCGGCTTCGGCAGGGAGCATATCCGCTCCGCTCAAGCCGCCTCCCCCACCCCAGTAATGGAGGGCTCCGTGTGCCGCACTGCATGCTGGGAAGTGTAGTTCCCAGCACAGTCCCGCACGCAGACAGGAGGCGCGAAGAGTGACAGCGCGAGCGGAGGCTTCAAGCAACAGCTTACTAACAAGTGAGGACCCCACTGTCCCCCTGTCCACCCCACTGTCCCACTGTCCACCCCACTGTCCCACTGTCCCCCTGTCCACCCCACTGTCTGCCCCCCTCTGTCCACCCCACTGTCTGCCCCCCTCTGTCCGTCCCTCTGTCCCCCTGTCCATCCCCTATATATATTATTATTTATTATTCATTCTTTTTATTCTTTTGCACTACAAAAAAGATGTGTGCATAGGAATTTAGGAATTGGTTCATATTTTTTTTAAACTATAGTGCGGCCCCCCAACAGTCTGAGGGACCGTGAACTGGCCCCCTGTCTAAAAAGTTTGAGGACCCCTGATCTAAGGGATGCCTATTTGCATGTCCCGACAACTCAGACTTCTCAATGCTTTCTACTGCTGGCCCTCAACTTGGGGACCTCAGTCTGGCATTTCCAATTCAGAGCTGTGCCATTCGGACTTTTGTCCTCTCCCAGAATCTTTACAAAGATAATGGTGGAACCTCTGAAGCTGAGAGGGATTTCAGTCATCCCCTCTCTGGACGACCTGTTTTTCGCTTGTTCCAAAGAACAAGTCTTGACAAATCTCCAGGTGTCTCAGGCTCACCTCAAGGACTTGGGGGGGGGGGGCTCTTGAATCTCGAAAAATCAAATCTAGAGCCCATGCAGGAGATTAAGTTTTTGGACTATACCATAATCTTGGTGCTTCAAAATGTTTTTCTGCCACAGGAGAAGAGGGAGAAGATTAGGGCTGCAACTAACGATTATTTTCATAATCGGTTAGTTGGCCGATTTTAAAAAAAAAAAAAAAAAAAAAAAAAAAAAGTGGTGTATAATTTGGTTAATATGTAAAGTTTAAAAAAAAAAAAAAAAAAAAATGTATTCTTAAATATCCCTATGCAGTGGTAAATATAAATAACCAACTATATGGTTGGGGAGCAAAATATCTAATCCACTCTGAGAATAACAGCCAGGAGAGATATACTGTATATACTATTAAAGGGTGAATCTGGTAAATGTCATCAGACTCGGAGATCAAATTGTTTTATTTAAAAAAAACAAACAAATAATGTCTTCCTTCAAAAAAGTCTTTAAGAACGTTCGTTCGATTTTCTAATCGTTACTGGGGTCAAATCAACGTTTATTTTCAACCACAGTGACGGGAAAATTTTGGAAATAGAAAACTTCTTGGTCAAAGGAATTTTCAGACAGTATATGTGGTTTCTGTTTTTAAAATGAATGTCATTTCTGAACGGAATGTTAAAAACAAGTGAAACTTTCAAACAACATTCTTTCATTCAGCGAATGTACAAAGATTTTTCGTATGAATCTTCTCGTCTGAAAATTGATCTGTGTGGCCAGCATAAGGCTCGGTACACCCCTATGCAGTTTGCTTTTGATCTGTTTCTGCTGTGCTTTTTGATTTTTGCGTACGTGATTTTGCTTTTTTTTTTTTTTTTTTTTTTTTTGGGCAGATTAAAAAACACAAATTGCTGCAAAAACGCATTACATGCTTTTCTGCAGCTTCTCCATTTGAAGTATATTGAACCAAAAAAGCACAGTTTTGAGTAAAAAAAAAAAAAAAAAAAAAAGTCCCCGACCCTTTCCAAATACGCAGCCGCTGAAAAAAGCATTGATGTGAATGTGTCCCATAGGAAACCATGTAAATGAACTGTAGTGCGTTTCTGCAAAAAGCACCAAAAAAACAGAGATGTGAACCAGGTCTAAGACGTTTAGTAACATTAAAACTAAAATTAGCCCTTTATAGTACAGTACAAAAAAGAAGATAATCACTACTGTAAGGGGTTCATTTTTTACTGTAGAACTGAGTAATATTTACAGTAGCGATTATTTGCTCTTTTTGTACTATAAAGGGCTCATTTTAGTGTGGGTTTTTTTTTTTTTTTTTTTTACCCCATTATGTTACTGGCTGATTAATCGATTAATTTCATAATCGATTAGATGTCTATTAATCGATTAGTTGTTTCAGCCCTAGAGAAGATCCAATCTGTGTCAGTCAGATCAGCCATGGCAGTCTTGAGCCTTCTCACGGCATCGATTCCAGCTGTTCAGTGGGCCAGATTACATTCCAGACCCCTCCCAGATGAATATCTTACAAAGATGGTCACACCAGGAGTCGCTAGAAAAACAGTTCAAACTTACCTCAAGGAATCCAACCAACCTGACAAAAGGTCTTTCCTGAGTCTTTCCCCTCGACAAATGTCTAATAGACACAAGTTCTTGGTGCTGGGGAGCCCCCTGAACGGTCAAACCTCTCAGGGGGCCTCTATCCAGAGAAGTCTTAATTTCAAGATTATTATTATTTACACTTGCACAAAGTAGGCCAATAGTCCTCAAGTCTTTCCCAGTTGGGATTTGTCTGTCTTATTACAGGATCTCATGGGAGCTCAGTTTGAACCCTTACAGGAAGCATCCTTACAGAACTTAGTTCTTACAGCAATTTTTCTAGTAGCCATCGCGTCGGCGAGCTTCAGGCCCTGGCAGTCACAGAACCTTTTCTGAAGGTCTTTTCAGACAGAGGGGGTTATTTACTAAAGGCAAATCCACTTTGCACTACAAGTGCACTTGTAAGTTCAGTCGCTGTAGATCTGAGGGGGACATGCAAGGAAAAGAAAAAAAAAACAGCATTTTTGCTTGCACATGATTGGATGCTAAAATCAGCAGAGCTTTCCCTCGGATCTACAGCGACTGCACTTACAAGTGCACTTGTGTTTCAGAGTGGATTTCCCTTTAGTAAATCAACCCCAGAGTGATCCTTCAAACAGACCCAGCGTTTCTACCCAAGGTTTCTTTGACCTTTATCGCTCACAGGAAATAGTCCCACTTTCTCTTCAGCTCCTGCCAATCCAGGTGAAGAAGCTTTTCACACACTGGACTTGAGATGTTTGTTACACTTTCTAACAGTCACTAAAGAATTCAGAAGGTCAAACGCTCTCTGTGATATTCTCAGGCTCACGTAAAGGGGAGAAAGCTTTTCAAAAGCACGCTAGCCAGATGGCTTAAATTGGCAATCAGAGGCCTGCAAGGCCAAGGGAGAAATATACCCCTCAGGTATTGCTGCTCATTCTACAAGATCATCGGCAGTTTCCTGGGCCGAAAGGTGCTATGCCTGAACAAATTTTCAAGGCTGCCACTTGGTCCAACTACTTGACATTTCTCTGACATTATAAGTTGGACTTGCTGTCTGCCGCAGATCAAGCCTTCGGCAGGAAGGTACTGCAGGCAGTAGTCCCACCCTAGGGAAAGCTTCTCGGTTATCCTCTCTCTAAGGTTGTACTGAAAGACTTAGTTACACTTACTGGTGACTGTATTTCTAAGAGCCCTTGCACACTGGGGCGGTTTGCAGGCGCTATTGCGCTAATAGCGCCTGCAAACCGACCCGAAAGTGCCGCTCCTTGCATTCCAGTGTGAAAGCCCCGAGGGCTTGCACACTGGAGCGATGCGCTGGCAGAACGGTAAAAAAAGTCCTGCCAGCAGCATCTTCGGAGCGGTGAAGGAGCGGTGTGTATACCGCTCCTGCCCATTGAAATCAATGGGACGGCGCGGCTATACCGCCGGCGCTTTGCGGTGGTATTTAACCCTTTCTCGGCCGCTAGCGGGGGTAAAACCGCCCTGCTAGCGGCCGCAGACCGACGGTAAAACGCCGCTAATAATAGCGGCGTTTTACCGCCGACGCCGCCCCCCGCCTCAGTGTGCAAGGGCTCTAAGAGCCTTTCAGGACAACTGCTACTTCCCTCCCTTGTTTATCTTAGAAGTGGTTTTAAGTGTCTGCCATTGTGGTTTGGTGGTTTTCTGCGCTTTTGTTTTGCAGTATGTCGGAGACCACACGATAACTGAAACCATGGTGGAAGAGGAGGGATTTAAAAGTTGCATGTGTTTCCTGGAAAAGGGGCGGAGCTGCACTCACTAGCTCTCACTATCTCCAAGGTTGCCCTGAAAAGCTCTTAAATTTACTGGTGACGGTATTTCTAACTTTTCTAACTAAGCCCTTTTTTGCTAGAAAATTGTTTATAACCCCCCCAACATATTTTCTTATCAGAGACCTTAGGGAATAAAATGGCGATTGTTGCAATTTATGTCACATGGTGACACAAAGCAATAAAAAAAATACTTTAATGAATTAAACCAAACACAATATATACCTCCCCATTTATGTTATTTTTCATTTTTTGTATATACTGTAATATGAAAGATGTTATGCCAAGTAAATACATGTCATGCTTCAGAATTGTGCACACTCGTGGAATGGCAGCAAACTACAGTACTTTAAAAAAATCTCCATAGACGCCGCTTTTAAATTTTTTTTTTTTTTTTTTTTTTACAGGTTACCTGTTTAGAGGTAGTTCAATGCTAGAATTATTGCTCTCGCATTTGCGGGTATAGCTCACACGTGTGGTACAAACGTGAGTTGCATATGCGTTCACTTCTGCACGTGAGCACAGAGGGATGTGGGGGTTCATTATTTTTTACTGCCCTATGTATGTATGTACACATACACACAGGTGTGTGTATACATGCATGCATACATACATGCATACACGTGCGTGTTTGAGCTTTGGGGGCACACCCTAATGCAATAGGCTGTGCACACCTATGCTTGCGCGGTTGAGCTGAGTTTTTACCACCCCCCCCCATAAGCTGCAATAGGCAGTGGAGGGGGGTTTTAAATGCTGCGATTACAATGCTTTGTGCCGCAGCACAAATGACCCGACTTGTAGTGGGTGCTGCCTTCTGAACGCTACACATTCAAGCCTTAGGAAGTACCGCAAAGGGCCTGCAACTGCACGCAACGCACGCGGTTGCAGCTCATTTGATGGTAAAAATTTTGTTGGCAAAAATGGGGTTTAAACAGATGGTGAGTCCTATCTATCTATCTATCTATCTATCTATCTATCTATCTATCTATCTATCTATCTATCTATATCTATAATTCGGCACTGCCTAGAAAACCTAAATGTTCAAGTCACTGGGGCTGCACTGCAACTGTGCCCTCTGAAAAGTGATCCACTGTGAACACCTTTCAGGAATGGCCATGGTGTAAACCTATCCTAATAATGCAGGAAGATGTAGTGTGTTTACTATAATTGCCTTACACAGCCTCATCTTTGTGGTGTTTTTGCCATATTAAGTATTATTATAGCTGGTTGATGGGTTCATAGAGGGTGACAATGAGAAATATCTGAAAAACTGACATCAATTCATTCACGGATGTAAATGATCATCTGTTTACATCAGTGACGGCCACTCCATTAGGAGAGCAGGGGCACTGCACCCCCCTAATCCATGTGCCCGGCCCCTAATCTACATGCAGGGCGCCGGACACATGGGTTTCAATGATGGGTGTTTTTTTTTTTTTTTTTTTTTTTTTTTTAAAAGCACATGATTGGCTCTAATTGGCTTCAAAAAAGTGGGCTCAGGGTACAGAGCACTGCGCCCTCCCAGTTGTGAGACATTAGCAAATTAATATTTGCTAATGTCTTCCTGCTTCTCTCGGTCAATCAGAAAACTAGTCCTGAGACCCGATTTGCCAGGGAGTCTTAGGACTCACTTCCTGTTCGGCCGGGAGGAGAAGCAATGTCCCCAGTGTTCCATCAGAATCGGTGACCCGTCACCAGCTGCAGCGAGGAGCAGTGGGACAGCAACAGGCGCTTCCAGGATCCACCACCGCCTTTTCATCGGAAGGTAAGGCACGGATCACCACCTTCCTGTCTGACCCGGTTGGGTGGGTGTTCCGTTCCCTGATGCGCCCAGGGGGGAGGAGGTTGCTTGACGCCCCCCCAAAACATTCAACACCAGCCACCATTGGCCTACATCCATGTATGTTAAGGTCCTTTATTAAAATAAATGTGTGTTGTTATGGAAAAAGACTGCGCCCTTTTTCCATTTTTAGAAGGTTCTAAATGGATGTGGTCAATTTTGCTTGTGTGTTTTTTTGTTTTTTGTTTATACTGTTGTCATCTATCAATGGGATTCTGCGAGGGGGGGGGGGGGGGAGAATCTGATGTGAACTGAAATTCAAACCTGAATTCCTATTTGTCAGGTTTTTCTAGGCAAAAATGTGACTGAACTGATGACTCTTGTGTGATCTGAACCTGTCATCACAAGCTTGGCTTTAAAAAGTATTATCTTGCATTAAATTGCATATAATAAAGTGTGAGTTGTCTCGTTAAGTGTAAATACAGCCTTATGAATTTCTATGAGCCCGGCACACATGGGTAGTAGGAGTAACTAGTTTCTGCTCAGCTGACATTCTATGAAGGAATGAAGTGAGGATTTGTCTGTGATTGATCAGTGTCACATGCTTCAAAGCTCTGACTGCACTTCCTCTATAATTTTCTCTGTAAAAAAAAAAAAAAAAAAAAACAGACTTCTTACAAAAGGGACTAGACAAATGCATGGGAGACATGAACACTGCCATGTTCCTGGCGATGTGATCTGTTTCTGCTGCAATCGTAAAACCTGAATCAACAACTCTTCTCTGTACTCAAGCATGTACCCTGTTTGGTTTTTACCTTACAGGTAAGTTAAGACTGTATTTTCATTCACTGCTTCCTTATTTTAACTTTAACTTTAAAATTTAAGCTTAAAAAAAAAAAATAAACAGTTGGTTGCAGTTCTATAATTGAAACAGAAAGCTGGGAGCATCAGATGGAAATATGGCCAATTTGTTGTATTGCTGTTTCCTTTTCAGGGATCGTAAGACAGAAAAAAAAATAGATTGGTTTAACCACTTCAGCCCCGGAAGATTTGGCTGCTGAATGATTGGGCCATTTGTTGCAATTTGGCACTGTGTCGCTTTAACTGACAATTGCGCGGCCGTGCGACACTGCACCCAATCAAAATTGACGTCCACAAATAGAGCTTTCTTTTGGTGGTATTTGATCGTCTCTGCGGTTTTTTTATATTTTTGGCGCTATAAACAAAAAAAAAGCGTCAATTTTGAAAACCCAATATTTTGTACTTTTTGCAATAATAATAATAATAATATTTTTGCTAAAATATATATATATATATATATATATATATATATATATATATATATATATATATATATATATATATATATATATATATATATATATATTTTTTTTTTTTTCTCAGTTTAGGCCAATATGTATTCTACATATTTTTGGAAAAAACATAAGCGTATATTTATTGTTTTTGTGCAAAAGTTATAGCGTCTACAAAATAGGGGATAGATTTATATTTATTATTATTAATATGTAATATCGGCAATCTGAGTTTTTTTTTTTTTTTTTATTTATCGGGACTGTGACATTATGGCAGACACGTTTGACACATTTTTGGGACCATTGGCATATATACAGCGATCAGTGCTATAAAAATGCACTTTTTACTGTTAAAAATGTCCTTGGCAGGGAAGGGATTAACACTAGGGGGCGATCAAGGGGTTAACTGTATTCCGTGTGTGTGTGTGTGTTTTTTTTATTTTTTTTAATTGTAGGGGAAGGGGCTGACCTAGAGGAAATGACGACAAATTGTGGTTCCTAGCTATTGGGAACACACAATCAGTCACTCCTCACAGAACAGGGATTTGTTTACACAAACATGTCCCTGTTCTGCCTCTCGTGCCCGGCGGTCATCACGACCGTCGGCCACGAGCATCAGCACCCCCGCAGTGCAGCGGGCGTGCGCCTGCTATCCCGATTCCGCTAGATGACGTATAGCGACGATGGCTCACGGGATCGTGCCGACCTGCCGCAGTAAAATGACGGCTGGTCGGCAAGTGGTTAATACAGTGCCTTGAAAAAGAAAAGTATTCATACCCCTTAATTTTCCAGGTTTTGTCATGCTGCAACCAAAAACATAAATGTGTTTTATTGGGATTTTATGTGATTGACCAACACAAAGTGGCACATAATTGTGAAGGGGAAAGAAAATCATAAATGGTTTTCAAATGTTTTATGTGGCATGAATTTATCTTCAGCCCCCTTATACTCTGATACACCGCACTAAAATCTAATAGAACCAAATTAGTAAATGAAGTCCACATGTGTGTCGTCATTTAATCTTAGTATAAATGCAGCTGTTCTATGAAGCCCTCAGAGGTTTGTTGGAGAACCTTGGTGAACAAACGGCATCATGAAGGCCAAGGAACACACCAGACAGGTCAGAGATCAAGTTGTGGAGAATTTTAAAGTGGGGTTAGGTTCTAATAATAAAAAAAAAAAAAAAAAAAAAAAGCTTTGAATGTCTCACGGAGCACTCCAAAAATGGTAGTTTTGCAGTTGTGCCATAAGCTTTCCAAGACCTGGCCGTCCACCTATACTGACAGGCAGGGCAAGGTGAGCATTAAGCAGCCAAGATCTGGCCTTTATAGAAGAGTGGCAAGAAGACAGCCATTGTTGAAAGCCATAAGAAAGGGGTGTCCAAACTTTTTTTCAAAGAGGACCAGATTTGATGAAGTGAACATGCGTGAGGGTTGACCACTTTGCCTGACATTCTTTGAACCATTAAAATTCAGTCTTAAGTGTGTTTGTCCAAGCACTAATACGCTGCCAACAAGAATTTTCTTGCCTTTGTGGCTGTGTGTGGTGAACAGATGTGAATCCCTGAGCGCAACACAGGGCTAAAGCCCCATACACACTATTAGATTTTCTGCAGATTTAACATATAATGAGGTCAAACCTTAAGCTTTTCATTTTGTATGCAATCAGGCAGGCCCTTGCACTACATGGTTTTGGAAAATCTAATAGTGTGTATGGGGTCTAAAGATGAGCTCCGGCGTGTTATTTATCACTTTAAGAGGGAAGTTTCAGGAAAAAAATTAAATTTTAAATAGAACTGTAAAGCATAATAAGGGTCAGTGCCCATATGCAGCCTCGCCATTGCCATGAATGCAGCCTAATCCATGGCCTTCTGCAGTCTCAGAGGGGATGGGGACGAGCGCGAGCGCCAACAGATTATACAGAAGAATCTCCTGTTTACTCGGCGGCCTCTTTAATACAAAGTCTCGCCTCACATGATAGAACAGTCGTCCAATGCCAGCCCAGCAGACTGGACTTCCTATTACAGACGCTGCCGAGTAAGTGGGAGATTCTCCTGTATGTAATCTGACGGCGCTTGTCCCATCTCCTCCGAGGCAGCGCAGATAAATACGCGGGCTGGACTTTGGACTCAGTCCCATTTGCAGTCTGAGAAGCCATGTGGGGGACACAGCAAACATGTGGAAGAAGGCACTCTGGTCAAATGAGACCAAAATGTAACTGGCCTAAAAGCAAAACGCTGTGTGTGGCAGAAAACGAACACTGCACATCACCCTAAACACACCATCACCATCGTGAAACATGGTTGTAGAATCATGTTGTGGGGATGCTTTTCTTCAGCAGGCACAGGGAAACTGGTCAGAGTTGATGGGAAGATGGATGGAGGCAAATACAGGGCACTCTTGGAGAACCTGAGACTGGGCAGAGGTTCACCTTCCAGCAGGACAACCACCCTAAACTTACAGCCAGAGCTACAATGGAATGGTTTAGCTCATAGAAGCATATTTATGTGTTAGACTGGCCCAGTCAAAGTCCAGGCCTAAAATCCAACTGAAAATTGCTGTTCACAGACGCTCTCCATCCAATCTGACAGAGCTTGAGCTATTTTGCAAAGAAGAATGGGCAAAAATGTCACTCTCCTAGATGTGCCAAGCTGGTAGACAGACATACCCAAAAGGACTTGCAGCTGTAATTGCAGAGAAAGGTGGTTCTACAAAGTATTGACTCAGGGGGGCTGAATACAAATGCACGCCACACTTTTTACATGTTTGTAAAAAAAAAACGTAATCGTTTTCCTTCCACTTCACAATTATGTGCCACTTTGTTTTGGTCTATCACATAAAATCCCAATAAAATACATTTACGTTTTTGGTTGTAACATGATAAAATGTGGAAAATTGCAATGACTATGAATACTTTTTCAGTGCACTGTATGTACGTTTTTCCTTGCAATGAATGGCCAACGCCTCTCAAGGCTATTCCAGTTTTGTGTGCTTGCTTACAACCTGTATCACATTTTGACTTCTCCTGGGAATGTAAGGCTGGCTGTAAATGGCTTGATTTCCAAATATACATTCTTAGGAAAATTTGTACTAATTCATAGAAAATTTGTTGGTTGAAAGATTTTGTTTTGCTTTTAACATTTTGGATTTGAACATGATTTTAGAATTAACTTTACCAACGAAAACCACATTCACTGCTAGAAATTTGTTTTGAGAAACATTTTCCATCCTGCTCCTTCAAATTTTGTCATTGCGATTTTGAACCACAAACTTTTAGACAATTGAATGAACTTTGAACTTTCTTTTCCCAAGAATTTTTGTTTTGAAATTCTACCCATCTATATGACCAGCTTATATAGTTAAAGGATAAGTATACCTTTTTGGGAATATGTTGCATAATTTACCCATTTTTAGGGTGGAGCATGTAACATGCTCCTGCTGCAGCAGCATCTTCCCGATCCACTGTCTGTAGTGACAGCGAACCGGGGATCTTCTCCCCATTCTCGCTATCCCAAATAAAAAAAAAATGCATGCCAAAACGTGCCTGAAACGCAGCAACCGCATAGATGTGAACCTAGACTCGGTAAATCTCCCCCAATGTGTCTTCTGTAATAAAAAGCCTTCCTCTTTTAGCCATAACAAGTTTTTTTTAGTTTCACTTTAGAAATGTCTCTTCTACATTTGCCTGGGGTTCAGCTTTAAGTTTGCAAAAGGAAACCTCATCCATTTATTTAACAAGTTCATGTACAGGCATCATGCATTCAAATACGACCATTTTTCTTACTGATGGTGTCCTCCCATGTAGGAAGGTAAACGGCAAACTCTGGCTGAGTAATCCCCAGTCTGGTAACATTAGACGTTTTATGTTTTACCACTCAAGTATAATGAGACACAAGTATATAGGATGATAACGGCATGTTCTGTTGCTGTCTTCTTACTTGACAGGTTGTATACAATCAACCACTCAAAACATTTGTGCTTATGTTTTTGAAATGAAGAATTTTTTATTCTGTATATATTTTGTGCCCTATTTCAGAATATGATTGACTCCTAAATGTTGTAACGCTGTTTATTTCTGAAATGTACTACAGCACTGAGCTTTTTGCATAACATTCAGAAAAGGGGTTTATTCTAAAAGTGAACATATATTGGCTCTGAATATTTTCTTTCTTGCAATCAGGGCTGAAAAATACAGTACTTTTTTCCTCCTTGAGCTCGGTAGCTCAAGCTGCATTTTTTTTTTTTTTTTCGGAATGTAATGGAGCATTCACTTTCACTAATTACCCCCCCCCCCCCTTCCTTGTTTCTGTTGTGTTCATTCTATTCCAAATAGTCGTTGTGTGTGTTTTGGTTTTTTTTTTTTTTTTTGAGAGCGTAAGCTTATAGGCAAGCAACATCATCTGTTGTGCTCTTTTGAAAACTCTCACTGTTTTTGTGAATCTTCTCCCCCTCCCCTTCTTCCTTCCCCCCTTTTTTTTTTTTTTTTGTTTTTTTTTTTTTTTTTTAATATGGGTGTACATATTAAATATTTTTATTACAAAACCTTTTTATATCACAATTAAAAACATGGATATAGTATGTTCCTTAACTTGTACACTTTTTTTATTGACCTCAAACATTTGTAGTTTCCCCTTAAGGATAGGGGCTAGATGGGCTATAAAAATCTGTAATTTTGCCTCCTATTTTTATATAAATGACAGACTGATTTAGGGATGTTTATACACCTTTACAGCTGTTTGGCACTATAGCTTTCTCAAATTGGTACTGCTCAATTATAAAGTTCAGATGAGTATTATATAATATACCTCCCCCTTCTTCTTCTTCTCTTTTTTTTTTTATTTTTTTTTTTTTTTTTAGGTCTCATGAGATGGCCACAGATGACAAGTCTTCACCAACACTGGAACCTGCCAGTGAGCTCCCCAGGTCTCCAAGTAGTCCATCCCATCTCACTCATTTTAAACCTTTGACTCCCGATCAAGATGAGCCGCCCTTCAAATCTGCCTACAGTTCTTTTGTAAATCTGTTCCGTTTTAGCAAAGGTAAGGTTTTTAATGTGTACATAATATGCACTTCTCTATCTACGTATCAAGTTGGTAGTCATGTCTGCATTATTAGCAGGGATCAGTTAAAAGGTAATATCTGTGAAGCATGGTCAATGGATGGGGGGAAATTAGCTGGTTGGAGAAATATTTAATTTTTAATTTTACGTATGGGGTTGGAAAAAAGTGGATGCAGCATTGATTCGATGCTGCATCTGTCATCTGCTGGTTCTGCACTAAGAACTATAGCGATCAAAGACTGCTGATTGCTCAGTTCTTGGGCCCACTCTGAGCAGAGAGCGGTGACTGTCAATCACAGGTTCTCTGCTTTGCCCCTACAGCGTTAACTGGCGCGCTAGGCTGTGGAGGGGATGGGAGCGGCTTGTTCAGGCTCTTAATGGCTCACTGAGAGGCTGAGCTAGCTGACAGTTTAGGCATCTAATGTTGGGATCAATTCAGAGCCTTGACCGGCTTAGTGAAACCGGGTCAACGTCAGTGGTACCTTTCTTACAAACTGCTGTTTTTAAACTTCACCTTTTAGAGCATAATAGTTGTTTACATCTATATTTAGGGTATAGCATGTTCCAGCACAACCCCCCCCCCCCCCCCCCCTTACCCCTGCAGCTGCTGTCACATTTAAAATTGACGCATCTATGTGGGGCTTCTTCTACACAACCATGATGTTCATTCAGAGACCTGTGGAAGAATAAACTACAGACAACACTAGTCTGTGTATGTCCTTAGTGAAAAAAAACCTGTGCTCACCCCCGTTTATTGCCTATTCATCGGCATCCATGTAGAGGTGCACCAAATGGAAATTTTTGGTGCAGGTAGCACTTGGCCGAAAAATGACAGTTTTTAAAAATATATTTATTTTTATATACAATTGTATTCGACACTTTATCAATTTAAATGAATATAAATTTATTGTTGGCTATTATTGGCTCCTTTTTAGCTCAAAAATGTATCCCTTTAAATTCTATGTATTTCTTCACACTGGTCCGTTGCACTTCCATTGTGGTATTAAAAATCCAGCTTGGTGCCTTTTTTGATCAGTTAAAAAAATGCGTCTCCCAGTTCAAATGCATTGAAAACGCAGCAAGAATGCATCATTACCGCACCTGTGTTAGGAGACCTATGAAAAACACGGTAATCATGGTAAAATCGCGGCAAAAACGCAGTGCGTTTTTCGGTGCCATTATCTGCACCTTTTTCGCTTATCGCCATTCTGCCGATTAACACCATTTTCGGCCGAAATTTTGGTGCATCTCTAAATCCATGGGCTTGTGCCCCCTCTGATCAGCTGTTCAAGGTGAGCCAGTCAGCACTTTTAAGGCTTCCATTTTTGACATTCTGTGGCACTGCTCAGTTTTGCACTTGGCTACTTACTGGCTGTGTACAGTTAGCTGATCAGCAGAAGTATAAGTGATGGGGCTCCAACTTAACAGCAGGAGGAATGTGTACAGGGTTAGCATGCTCTGTAAAAGAGGAAACTCACTATAAACTGGCTGAACAGCAAAATGAGGTTTGACAGGTTGATGTGGGTGCACAGTATGCTCTAGTATGAAGGGAACCTTCTTGCAAACTGCTGCTGTATATATATTATTGCAGCTAGAAATATCTGTTTAATATCTTGGTAATATTCAGTACCCCTACACTGCTGAGCTAGTATGATAATGATTGTCTTCTCTTTCATGTGGAAATATTCTGGTGTAGACAATTTTGCAACATATTTTTACTAAAGCTACTTTTATCATGTTATACAGGATGTAAACTAGTTGGAACAGCTGCAAATGTCAAACTATGAATGTATGTATGTATTCCCATCAGATGTTATGGAGGATCTAAGTTTGAATAATTCATGGTTTAGGCAAACCTAAGTGATATGACTAAAATTGGATAATGTCTTGCCTCAACACTGAAGGGATATGTATGGCTGTTGTAGCAGCAAGATTTTTTTTTTATCTTATTTTTTTTTTTTTTTTTTTTTTTTTTTTTTTTGCAGATTTATCCAAATGCATCAAGACAACTTACCAACAGTTTCTGTTAGAACTGCTGGGAGTAGGTGACCTTGATGCAATTTTTATAAATAATAATATTGACATCAGTATCCCATATCCAAAACAGGAAGTGAGGGAATCCCCTAGTAGTCACCAGGGTCATTGGAATTTTTCCCTCTGGTGACAATTTTTTACTTTTAGTTGATAGGACAAATTGGGTAAATCTCTATGACTGGGGCACAGATAACGATAACATGATAGGTGTTTTAATCCTTCTACACTGTTATCTTTTATTTTTATTTTTTTACACCTTTTTAGTTATATTAAGTTGTTTTGTATAGCATTACATTATGTTCTTACTTAATCCTACTTCAACATTTTACTTTGCTGTGTGTGTGGTTGGGTTTTTTTTTCCCTCCCTGTCCTTATGAAAAATTGGAAACCTACAGTAATTCTAACACTGGAATTATTTCAGATGAGGTCCGAGTGGTCACTTCTACAGAAAGGACCGAGTCTGGTCCTGGGGACCCAACAATAAGAAACACATGGTCCAGTCCTCATCACTCACCAACATCACAGCCTGTTAAGTTTCCAGTGCAGTATAAGAAGCAGTTACTAGGAGAGAGAAGATCTTCAACAAACTCAGGTTTGTAGACTATCATGGTTTCTTATGACATTTATGAACAATTTTTTTAAAATTTTTTTTTTTTTTGTAAGCCATAACTTTTCAAATATTGTGCTTCTAAAAAATACACTGTACATTATATAAAGCAGTGTCATAAGGAGCATATCAATTCATCATTTTATATTCCTGATATGTATTTTTTGTGTGTGTGGGGGGGGAGGGGGGGGTTGTTTTTTATATATTAGACCTGGGACTAGACCAAAAATGGTGTAAAAACTGTTCTGGCACCCAAAATGCCTCCAAAGGTTTTTAGTTTTTGTTTTTTCTGATTTTGTGTCTACAGTCAAAAGCTGTGTTGGAGGTTCAGAGCCTTAGAACTGATCTGTCAGTTTCAGGTGGTTGTAAGATTTTGATATGGCTCATTTTGTGGTTTTGGAGGACTTCCTGGCCCCAGACAGCATGGAATTAGACTTGCCTGGACCAGTCTAAATCCAAGCAAGAAAATAATTTGTTAGCTGGGGATGGTCCAGTTATTACCATTCTTTAGGCAAACCACTATCCAGTACTATGGGTACCTTTTTTTTCATCCTTCAAAACGGATAAACCACATGACTTTAAACAAACTAAAAACCTAAAGAACCTATAGTTAACAGTCAAACTTGTACACTCAACACATCCAATTGGGGATACAAAAGTTTTGCCGGGTACCTCTCAATTAGACACAATAGTAGAATGTCCTCTCCCAAGATCCAGTAAACTAGGGGTGATAAACCACATTTTTGCTAGAAAGGTGGAGTCTATAAAACCATTTCAAATTCTGCCTAGAGCAACCAGTCTGATACTACCAAGCCATAAAACACATGGATTGAGTGCTTTTTAACTCATTAATTTGACCAATACAATGGAATGTATTTCCTTAATTATTGCAGAGGACCCCTGCATTCAGCAGATTTTAGTTAATTTGTATGCTGCCCATTGACCTAAGTAGCATATATATTTAACCACTTTTGAATGATCAGTCCATGAACAGCAAGTCCTGTTTATGCAAATGAAGAGGAGATAGCTGGTGCTGGCACATGTTACTCCGACTACTCTCGGAATACAATCCTACTGAAAATGACTGGATCTAGCCCCTTCATATGGAATAGAACTGCTCTTTTTTGTGGTATGTACATCTTAAGGTTTGCTTTCAGTGTTAGAATTGAAGGAATTTAACATTCTTTCAGTGTGTAGCTGTGCTAAGTCAGTAAAGTGGTGTCTGCTGCTGCCCCATGACTCTTCAATCAGCAATAATGGGTTGGGTGTTTTTGCTGTAGATTGTACACTACAGTAGAAGGTTCCATCACTTTTTTTTATATATCTAATAGATCCCATAATGGCACAGAAATTACACTGAATGTCTACTGACATGTGAGATTGGAATGTGTAAAAGTTCAAAATTTTTTTTCGAAAATCTTAAATCTAAAATTCTTCAGGGGCACTGGGGGCTCTTTCTTTGAATTCCTGTTTTTGTCTTCAAAGCCCAGTAAAATTCAGACACTGTTAGATTTCTGTTTTTCCGGTAAGTGCTCATGGGGCTACTGCTGTAGGTAGTTGATTAATAAAGGCTAAGTTTACCTTTTTTGTATAAATACCTGCACGTGATGTTAAAATGTGTGATCAGTAGAGTGTGGGTGCAATGTCCGGCTCCTGCCGACACGTGTTTAAGCTGTATATGAATTGTGGGCGATTTTTAATTTCTATTTTCCAGAGACCAGAAGAAAGGTAGAACCACCCTTGGGTCACGATCCACGCACTGCCGTACAGCTCCGCAGTCTGAGCACTGTGCTCAAACGTTTAAAGGAGATTATGGAAGGAAAGAGCCAGGTAATTTTTTATTTTTTTGAGGTTGTACTGTAAGTAATATCCTTTTTGGTTGGATAAAGGTAACCACTTTTCTACTGGAGGGAAAAAAGTGTGTGTGTACGAACAGTATTCAGACCCCCTTTAAATTTTTCACTCTTTGTTATATTGCAGTCATTTGCTAAAATCATTTAAGTTCATTTTTTTTTTCCTCCAATGTACACACAGCCCCCCATATTGACAGAAAAACACAGAATTGTCATTTTTGCAGATTTATTATAAAAGAAAAACTGAAATATATCACATGGTCCTAAGTATTCAGACCCTTTGCTGTGACACTCATATATTTAACTCAGGTGCTGTCCATTTCTTCTGATCATCCTTGAGATGGTTCTACACCTTCATTTGTGTCCAGCTGTGTTTGATTATACTGTAGGACTTGATTAGGAAAGCCACACACCTGTCTATATAAGACCTTACACCTTGCAGCTCACAGTGCATGTCAGAGCAAATGAGAATCATGAGGTCAAGAACTGCCTGAAGAGACAGAATTGTGGCAAGGCACAGATCTGGCCAAGGTTATGAAAAAATTTCTGCTGCACTTAAGGTTCCTAAGAGCACAGTGGCCTCCATAGTCCTTAAATGAAAGATGTTTGGGACAACCAGAACCCTTCCTAGAGCTTTCCGTCCGGCCAAACTGAGCTATCGGGGGAGAAGAGCCTCGGTGAGAGAGGTAAAGAAGAACCCAAAGATCACTGCAAATCCAGGTGTGAAAAACTTGTTGCATCTCTCCCAAAAAGACTCATGGCTGTATTAGATCAAAAGAGTGCTTCTACTAAATACTAAGCAAAGGGTCTGAATACTTGGGACCATGTGATATTTCAGTTTTTCTTTTTTTTTTTTTATAAATCTGCAAAAATGTCAACAATTCTGTGTTTTTCTGTCCAATATGGGGTGCTATGTGTACATTAATGAGGAAAAAAATGAACTTAAATGATTTTAGCAAATGGCTGAAATATAACCGAGTGAAAAATTTTAAGGGGGTCTGAATACTTTCTGTCTCCATTGTGTATGTATGTTATTATTATTATTATTATTATTATTACACTGGTGCGCAGTTATGTTGGAACAGGAAGGGGCCACCCCAAACTGTTCCCACAAAGTTGTGAGCATGGAATTGTCCAAAATGTCTTGGTAATCTGACGCCTTAAAGTGGTTGTAAACTGCTGAATGTCTTTTCTGCTCTTACATGCACGGTGAAGGCATAATGTGCTAGTATGCACCGCATACTAGCACAGTATGTGAAACCTAAACAAAGCCTTTCAGCGATGCGATGTCATCGCTGCAGACAGCTTTCATCTTCCCCCATCTTGGTTCGTGGACTCCGGCTCAGGGCCCTAAAGAAAGGGCACGGGTGGCTGTTCCTTCAGAGCGCATGCACCAGTGATGTTACTGCTTGCATATACAGTGAATATCTCCTAAATGGTGCATGTTTAGGAGATATTTACACTACAAATGGGTAATCCTTATTATAGGCTTACCTAGAGGTAAAATTTCAAATATGGAAGTTTACTTCCTCTTAAGAGTTCCCTTCACTGGGGCCAAGCCCAACCCCTGAAAAATAACCCGACACCACAATCCCCCCCTCTTCCAAATGATTTGGACTGGTGCACAAAGCAAGTTCTGTAAAGACCTGGATGAGCAAGTTTGGGGTGGAGAAACTTGACTGGCCTGCACAAAGTCCTGACCTCAACCCAATAGAACACCTTTGGGAGGAATAAGAGGAAACTGCAAGCTAGGCCTTCTTGTCCAACATCTTTGCCTGACCTCACAAGTGCGCTTCTGGAAGAATGGTCAAATCTTCCCATAGACACACGCCTAAACCTAAACTCTACAGACTAAAACTGGGATGCCATTAACGTTCATGTGTGTAAAGGCAGGCGTCACAATATTTTTGACGTATGTATATCTATATTAATAAAAATGTCTATCGTACATCATGGTACACAGAGCGTTAAGTAATTACTTAATGGTTTATAGGCCACCTTCAGGTGTTGACACTGGCAAACCCAATTAAAGGAAGTATACTCCCTATATAAGACCTCCTCCCAGGAGCACATCAGTTTTTTCGCCAGTGTCTAAGGTGTTGGTTATGAGTAAAGAAGTGCTCTGAGGAGCTCCAGGAGGGATCCATGCTGGATTTAAATTCCTCCATAAAAAGCCAGATCCATCCAGAAGTGCCACTGAGGCCTAAGATGGATGGTACCTGGGACCTCGAGCCGAAGCACAAGGTTTTGCTTGTAATGCCTCTTTGTAGGGCTGGACCCCAGGAACCCAGGACCTTAGGTCTTGTTACATTACCTCAAGCTTCCTGATTGGGTGCTTATACAAGGCCCGAGGCAGTTGGACCCTGTTTTTCTGTACCTGGTCCTTGAAGGTTTGCTAAACCTAGCCTGCCGTGATGGGTAAGAGTTGGGTTTTCTGTTAATTCAGCAAAATCTGGTGGCGAGGACAAGGTAAGGGAAGAAAATATTTAGATATTAAAAAAATCTATGCATTTTCTTTCAAGGAAAAGATGTCATGCCTTAATCTCCACTAGATGGAGTCTATGCACATATCTTACTCTGTTGTCTCGTTGTTTGCTCAGTTCCGTGTCTGGCTGTACAGCATGTGGAAGGAGATTTTTGCAAGGTAAAAAAATCTGCAAAAAATGTCTATCTTCCCCTGAAGGGACCAGAGGGTTAGGGGGACAGCAGCGCTGCACCCCCTTACATTACCCCCCCCCCCCCCTCGCTGTGGGGGATGCGGAAGGTCCCACTATTTTACCGCTAAAGTCTGTTACTGTGGCTGTATTTTCACAGGTCTGTGCCTCACTGCAGGAGGCTCTGCTGCGCCCCCCCCCCCCCCCCGTGTTGGGTCTGGGACCCAAAAAGCACCGTGCTCAGGCGCCAGAAACATTTTAAATAAAAAAGGGGTGGAATTTTTTCGGAGGGGGTGGGGGCCTAACGCAGGTGCCGTGAAACGTCCACGAGGACGCACAGCAGGCTAAAAGCACATAAATACAGCTGTGTCAGTCTTTCCTATGCTGATGAGGAGGAAACAAGCTGCCTGCACACAGGGACACACGAGCTGTGGCACACGTATGGGTTGCAAAACTGGCATTCCTAATACAGGAACAACACTTTTTCCAGCACTAGGCTGAACTTTATACCAGCTTTAAAAGTCAAGACTATTTTCAGCGATTTAGTGTAATGTGTATAGCGCCTCTGTTTTTGTACTTGGGACTATGCCTGACAAAAAAGACACCACAAAAGCCAAAAGGGTAAAGGTTTCACCCCCAGGCATTGGGATTTCCAGCTGTATTTCTATGCTGTTATCCTCGCCTGAATTACCAATTATGGCAACTCAGGGTCATTGGAGCAAATTGATGGCGCAGCTGCCTCTCACATCTCAGCACCTGGAAATGTGACTGACTAAAGATGCCCTTTTCTCCTCCCTTCAGGGTCTGGAAGAAAGATTAGCGGCTTTAATCGCATCCTCCATTCAAATGGATAGAAAGCATACTAGGTCCCCCTCCCCCGCTTCAGCTTTGCAAGGGGAACAGTGGGCACACGATGAGGTTTTACCCTCAATCGATCAGGAAGAGAAACAAACTGATGATTCTTCTGCAGAAGAAACAAAGGTAGATGAACCTTTTTCAGCTTCTCAATCTGAAAAATTGCTCATACAATCTCTTACAGAAATGGTTTGTTCCACTTTCATGCTGCCTCTAACAGAGTCTCATGAAAATATGGCTTCTTCTACCAAAACCAAATGGAGACGTCGGACCCATTCTAGATCTAAGAAAGCTAAATCAGTTCCTGAAGATCCGCTCCTTTTGCATGGAGACAATCGGGTTGTTAGTTTCTATCCTTCTAGGAAGAGAACTTCTGGCATCAATCGACATCAAGGATGCATATCTGCAGGTCTCTATATTTCCTGCTCATCAAAAGTTTCTGCGGTTCGAATTAGAACAGCAGCATTTCCAATTTGTAGCCATGCCCTTCGGGCTAGCCACAGCACCTCGGGTGTTCACCAAAGTGCTGGCCCCACCTAGCTAGGTTAAGGGCACAGGGCATAACAATTGTAGCGTGCCTAGATGATCTATTACTTATAGATCAATCGGTGACTCGTTTGGAGCAAAGCGTACGCGCTACAACCAACTATCTGAAAAGTTTGGGTTGGATTCTCAACCTAGAGAAATCTTCCTTAAGCTAAGAAGGCTGGAATACTTGGGTCTGATCATAGACACAGCCCAGGAAAAGGTGTTCTTGCCTCAAGCAAAAATCAACTCCATAGGAGAGCTGGTGCGGAGGGTCGGGTCAAATGGCAATCCCTCCATTCGCCTCTGCATGAGGTTGCTAGGAACCACGGTAGCTTCATTCGAAGCAGTTCCCTATGCCCAGTTCCATTCAAGACTGTTGCAAAACGGCATCCTGTCTGCTTGGAACAAAACAACAATTCAAGCTTTAGACTTGCCAATGCGGCTGTCCCCAAGAGTGTCCCAAAACCTCACTTGGTTATTAACCCAGAATCTGCTGAAAAGAGAAATCCTTCAGACCAGTCATCTGGAAAGTGGTAACGGCTAGGGGTGCAACGGATCGTCATCGATTCGTGATCCGATCTGCGGAGGTTGATCCGTACGGGACACCCGTGATCCGTGGAGCGCCCTGTGACCTCGGCCATAGGAAAGGCCGCGGCTTCGGCCTAGCTCCGGAGCGGTGGCCATCTTAGTACACCCGGCGGCCATTTAGCACGTGATCGCTCCGTCAAATGACGGAGCGATCACTTGTAACAAACCGGCGTCATGTCATGACGCCGGTTCCTCTCTACCCTCTGTGTACTGATCTGTACAGTGGAGGGGAGAGATCGGATGGCAGCAGTGCCAATACTCTGCAATGCCCTGCCAATACTCTGCAATGCCCTGCCAATACTCTGCAATGCCCTGCCAATACTCTGCAATGCCCTGCCAATACTCTGCAATGCCCTGACAATACTCTGCCAATACCCTGCAATGTAAGAAAGCTAGGGGGCGCTAGATACCATGCTATTCAAGTGCTCTAAATAAATATATCTCCTGCATTACCAAAAAAAAATGAAAATCATAATAATGACCAATCATAATTAGATTACACATTGAAGTGCCCACAATAGTGAAAAAAATATATATAGTGATTGATTTTCCACATAAAAAAGTGATTGAAGTAGTTGAAGTGATATCTTTCAATATTATCCCAATCTTGTTGCTGTAAACAAAAGGTTTTCCATCACCAAAGGAAAATAAAAGGAAAACACCTCGAAGTAGTAGATATCTGCTTACCAGATACCAATGACTCCTTTAGTTAAAAAGAGAGTCACTAGCGCTTGTGCAGGGTTGTGCCTGCTCACATGGATGGCCGGACTGTGGTTGGTATTATAGGCATGGATCGTTCCCGTCAAGCTCATTCAAGATAGGATAAGGATACATAGGAAACAAAAACAGTCTCCATAGCGTAAAACCATTTATTAAAAAAGTAAACAAATTAAAAAGCCAAATGGCCGCTTACATTGGTGGGTGCCTACCCGGCACTGGGGCTGCTTGCATGTCAGGGTGACTTCGCAGTCAGAAAAAGCCTTTCATGTCTCCTCCACGCTGGCGTGCGTTCCAGCTTACACAGGGGGGCAGCCAAAGGATCCGGATGTTGTTGGGTGATAGGACATGTGACCACGTACCGCTCCGCCGTACGTTTCGTAGTGAACGTCTTCAGGGAAGACGTTCACTACGAAACGTACGGCGGAGCGGTACGTGGTCACATGTCCTATCACCCAACAACATCCGGATCCCTTGGCTGCCCCCCTGTGTAAGCTGGAACGCACGCCAGCGTGGAGGAGACATGAAAGGCTTTTTCTGACTGCGAAGTCAGGGAAGACGTTCACTACGAAACGTACGGCGGAGCGGTACGTGGTCACATGTCCTATCACCCAACAACATCCGGATCCTTTGGCTGCCCCCCTGTGTAAGCTGGAACGCACGCCAGCGTGGAGGAGACATGAAAGGCTTTTTCTGACTGCGAAGTCACCCTGACATGCAAGCAGCCCCAGTGCCGGGTAGGCACCCACCAATGTAAGCGGCCATTTGGCTTTTTAATTTGTTTACTTTTTTAATAAATGGTTTTACGCTATGGAGACTGTTTGTTTGTTTTTGTTTCCTATGTATCCTTATCCTATCTTGAATGAGCTTGACGGGAACGATCCATGCCTATAATACCAACCACAGTCCGGCCATCCATGTGAGCAGGCACAACCCTGCACAAGCGCTAGTGACTCTCTTTTTAACTAAAGGAGTCATTGATATCTGGTAAGCAGATATCTACTACTTCGAGGTGTTTTCCTTTTATTTTCCTTTGGTGATGGAAAACCTTTTGTTTACAGCAACAAGATTGGGATAATATTGAAAGATATCACTTCAACTACTTCAATCACTTTTTTATGTGGACAATCAATCACTATATATATTTTTTTCACTATTGTGGGCACTTCAATGTGTAATCTAATTATGATTTGTCATTATTATGATTTTAATTTTTTTTGGTAATGCAGGAGATATATTTAGAGCACTTGAATAGTATGGTATCTAGCGCCCCCTATCTTTCTTACATTCCTTTTTTTGATTATCTATTTTTTTGATTATTCAAAAATTGGGGAGCAGCTTACACTGATTGTTTATATATTTCCACAAATTTTCTTTATTGTTGGGAATGTTTTCTTACTAGATGTATCACCAGTATATGTAATTCATATATATTATCTGCTATCGACACCACTGGCGCGAAGGTTTTTACTATTTTCTAATACCATGCAATACTCTGGCAATAGGGAGATTGTGGATATTACAGTGAGGGAGATTTTTTTTTTTTTTTTTTGTTCCGAAAATGATCCGAACCGTGACTCCTGATCCGAGGAACGATCCGAACCGTTAGTTTTTTGATCTGTTGCACCCCTAGTAACGGCAGATGCCAGCCTCTCAGGCTGGGGAGCAGTACTAGAAAAGACAACTGTCCAAGGACAATGGCCAAGAACCTAAAGAATCTTGCCCATCAATATCCTAGAGATTCGGGCAGTACCTCTGGCTCTAAAGGCCTGGACTTTCAGGTTACGGGCTTGTCCTGTCAGGATTCAATCTGACAATGCTACAGCTGTGGCCTATATCAATCAACAAGTGGGCACCAAAAGTCTCTCAGCGCAGAGAGAGGTGAACCATATTCTAACTTGGGCAGAGAATTGGCAGATGGACTACTTAAGTCACCAGCAGTTATTCCCAGGGAAATGGTTTCTTCACCCTGACATATTTTGGGCTGTTTTTCAAAGATGGGGGACTTCGGATGTGGATCTTCTAGAATCCAGGCTCAACACAAAGTTGGTCAACTTTGTGGCCAGAACAAGGGATCAATTTGCATGCAAGAACAGATGCATTAGTGACCCTATGGGATCAGTTCTTGCTGATCTATGCATTTCCCCCTATTCGGTTGCTGCCTCGACTTCTTCTTTGCAGGATCAAGCTGGAAAGAAAGCCGATAATTCTGGTAGCACTAGCATGGCTTAGGTCATGGTACGCAGAAATTGTAAAGATGGCAGTGGAGGGCCCGTGGTCCCTCCCACTACGGCCAGATCTGCTTTCTCAGGTACCGATATTCCATTCTTCCTTGCGGTCTCTAAATTTAACGGCCTGGCTATTGAAACCCACATTCTATAGAAACGTGGGCTTTCCGGTTCAGTTATCTCTACCCTGATTAATGCTAGGAAGCCAGCTTCCAGAAATATTATAGAGTCCGGAAGGCTTATGTTTCCTGGTGTGAATCCAAGGGTTGGCACCCTCAGATGTATCATAGGCAGAATTCTTGCCTTTCTACAATTAGGGGTAGTAATGAAATTGGCCTTAAGTACTATTGAAGGCCAAATCTCAGCTTTATTGGTCTTATTTTAAAGGCCACTTGCTACTCCTTCTTTAGTCCGGCGCTTTATACAAGGGGTGATGTGGCTTAATCCGTCCGTCAAACCTCCCTTGAACCTCTGGGACTTAAACTTAGTTTTGTCTGTTACAAAAACAGCTATTTGAACCAATACAACAGACTCCCTTAGTCCTTCTGATAAGGAAGTTGGTATTTTTGGTTGCTATATGCTCAGCAAGGAGGGTTTCAGAATTTGCTGCTCTTCCTTGTAAAGAGCCATATTTGATTTTTCATTAAAGAGTGTTACGCCCTCGTCCAGGCTTTTTGCCAAAAGTAATTTTCAGTAACTTTCAGAAAAGTCACTACATTGTCTTGATGTGGTGGGAGCAGTGAAAATCTATTTAAAGAAAACTGCTCAGATTAGTAAGATGTCTTATTTATTCTGCCGGAGGGTCCTAAGAAAGGACAGGCAGCGTTGAAATCCACTGTCGCAATGTGGATTCGGCAAGTGATAATTCAAACTTATGATTTAAGTGGTAAGATTCCCCCCTTTTTCAAGTTAAGGTGCATTCTACCAGTTGGGTTAGTGCTTCTTGGACAGTGCGTCATCGGACCTCCATGGCTCAGATCTGTAAGGCCGCAACTTGGTCTTCAGTACATATATTCACAAAATTTTATCAGGTGGATGTAAGGAGGTATGAGGATATATCTCCTTTGGGCGCAGTGTGTTGCAAGCAGCAGTACAGATCCTCAAGTCTGGGTGTACCCTGCGGGTGTTTTTCTCCCACCCCTCACGTGGCATTGCTATGGGACATCCCATTAAGTAATTGCTTAAGGCTCTGTGTCCCATGATGTATGATAAAGAAACTTAGGATTTTTATTACAGCTTACCTGTAAAATCCTTTTCTATTGATGTACATCATGGGACACAGAGGTCCCTCCCCCCTCCTTCTTTTTTTTTTTTTTTTTTTTTTTTTTTTTTTCCCCAGATACAAGTTTATTGCTTTGCTACAAAAACTGATGTGCTCCTGGAAGGAGGAGGGGTTATATAGGGAGTAAACTTCCTTTTTGATTGGGTTTACCAGTGTAAACTATAACCCATTAACCACTTCAGCCCCAGAAGAATTTACCCCCTTCCTGACCAGAGCACTTTTTACAATTTGGCACTGCGTCGCTTTAACTGCTAATTGCGCGGTTATGCAATGCTGTACCCAAACAAGATTTGCGTCCTTTTCTTCCCACAAATAGAGCTTTCTTTTGATGGCATTTGATCACCTCTGCGATTTTATTTTATTTTTATTTTTTTTCCGCTATAAACATACCGAAAATTTTGAAAAAAAATGATATTTTCTACTTTTTGTTATAAAAAAAATCCAATAAACTCCATTTTAGTCATACATTTAGGCCAAAATGTATTCGGCCACATGTCTTTGGTAAAAAAAAATGTCACTAAATGATATATTGCTCACACAGGCCATGGGCATATGTGGAATTGCACCCCAAAATACATTTAGCTGTTTCTCCTATGTATGGGGATACCACATGTGTGGGACTTTTTAGGAGCCTAGCCGCGTACGGGGCCCCAAAAACCAATCACCGCCTTCAGGATTTCTAAGGGTGTAATTTTTTGATTTCACTCCTCACTACCTATCACAGCTTTGAAGGCCATAAAATGCCAAGATGGCACAACCCCCCCCCCCCCCCCCCATGACCCCATTTTGGAAAGTAGACACCCCAAGCTATTTGCTGAGAGGCATGGTGAGTATTTTGCAGCTCTCATTTGTTTTTGAAAATGAAGAAAGACCAGAAATTATTATTATTTTTTTTTTTTTCTCAAAACTTTGTGACAAAAAGTTAGGTCTGCAAAATACTCACTATACCTCTCAGCAAATAGCTTGGGGTGTCTACTTTCCAAAATAGGGTCATTTGGGAGGGGGGGGGGGGGGGGTTGGGTTTGTGCCACCTGGGCATTCCATGGCCTCCGAAACTGTGATAGACAGTAAAGAGTGAAATAAAAAAATGGACGCCCTTAGAAAGCCTGAAGGTGGTGCTTGGTTTACGGGGTCCCGTACGCGGCTAGGCTCCCAAAAAGTCTCACATGTGGTATCCCCATACTCAGAAGAAGCAACAGAATGCATTTTGGGGTGTAATTTCACATATTCCCATGGCATGTTTGAGCAATATATCATTTAGTGACAACTTTGTGCCAAAAAAATAAATAAAAAATGTGTCTTTTTCCCGCAACTTGTGTCACAATATAAAATATTCCATGGACTTGACATGCCTCTCAGCAAATAGCTTGGGGTGTCTACTTTGCAAAATGGGGTCATTTGGTGGGGGGGGGGGGGGGTTTGAACTGTCCTGCCATGTTATGCACAACATTTAGAAGCTTATGTCACACATCACCCACTCTTCTAACCACTTGAAGACAATGCCCTTTCTGACACTTTTTGTTTACATAAAAAAAAATTATTTTTTTTTGCAAGAAAATTACTTTGAACCCCCAAACATTATATATATTTTTTAAAGCAAATACCCTACAGATTAAAATGGTGGGTGTTTCATTTTTTTTTTTTTTTTTTTTTTTTTTTTTCACACAGTATTTGCGCAGCGATTTTTCAAACGCATTTTTTTGGGAAAAAACACACTTTTTTTTTTTTTTTTTTTTTTTAAATTTTAATGCACTAAAACACTATATTGCCCAAATGTTTGATGAAATAAAAAAGATGAGCTTAGGCCGAGTACATAGATACCAAACATGACATGTTTTAAAATTGTGCACAAACGTGCAGTGGCGACAAACTAAATACATTTTTAAAAGCGTTTACAGGTTACCACTTTAGATTTAAGGAGGTCTACTGCTAAAATTACTGCCCTCGATCTGACCTTCGCGGTGATGCCTCACATGCATGGTGCAATTGCTGTTTACATTTGACGCCAGACCGACTCTTGCGTTTGCCTTCGAGAGTGGGGACGGGACAGGGGGGTGTGTGTGTGTGTGTGTGTGTGTATATATATATATATATATATATATATATATATATATATATATATATATATATATATATATATATATATATATATATATATATATATATATATATATATATATATATATATATATATATATATACACATACATACATACATACACACATATATATACACACATATATATACACACATATATATACACACATATATATACACACATATATATATACACATATATATATATACACACACACACACAGAGTGACCGGTACTATATCTTTTTTTTTTTTTTTTTTTTTTTTTTTTTAAATTGGGGTCGATTAGACACTAGATCTCTCCTCTGCCCTCAGAGCATCTGACCACACCAAGATCGGTGTGATAAAATGCCTTCCCAATTTCCCAATGGCGCTGTTTACATCGGCGAAATCTAAGTCATGAAATGCTCGTAGCTTCCGGTTTCTTAGGCGATAGAGATGTTTGGAGCCACTCTGGTCTCTGATAAGCTCCTATGGTCAGCTGGCCGAATCACCGGCTGCATTCTCAGGTTCCCTGTTGGGACAGGAGAGCCAGAGAAAAACATGGAAGACGGTTGGTGGGGGTGGGGGGGCGCGCGCATTCCCTCCCACTGCTTGTAAAAGCAGTTTAGAGGCCAATTAGCCGCTAGGATTGCTTTTACATGAAAGCCGACCACTGGCTGAAAAGAATGATTACCAAGATGATACCTAAACCTGCAGGCATCATTCTGGTATAACCACTCAAAGTCCCGCAACATACCAGTACGTTGCTGGTCCTTGTTGGGCATATATTGTAAACTTTTTTTTTCATGCAGCCTGTGGGCTGAACGAAAAAAAGATTGATCGGTGGGTATGCCCACCATTAGAATACCTCCCTTCATCCACCCACTTCTAATGATGGGCATACATGCACTATATCTATCTATCTAACATACATACATACATACATACATACATACATAGAATATATCTCTATCTATCTATCTCTCTCTCTCCTCCCGCAAAAGTTAAGAGCAAATCGCTCCCTCGCCCTCTGCTGCCCCCACACTTCTGGATATATGCTGAAGTATGTGACTGTGGTGGTGAAATCACCTCCGACAGCGCTGGAGTCACGGCTTTATGTATCGTGGGAGCAAACGCTGTTGCTGTCAAGATAGATAAATCCGTTCTGCAACTGAATGGCGTACCTGAAAACAAAAAAAATGGCTAACGTTAAAACACAGTAAACATTAAAGTAAAAAGTGGATATCTGAAAGGCAAACCTGGTAAAACATTGCAGAATAGAATACAGTAAAAAAAGAGCAGAACAATAAAACGACAACTATTTTTATTTATTTTTTTTTACTATAACTTTTGTAACTGGTACCAGGTTCGGGTCTCTCAAAATGCGATGGTATTTTGGGAGACCCTGTGTTAGGGTGCCTAGTCTGTGCAGTGCTGTACCCTGCGCTAATGCTCCAACTAGTGAATGGTAGCATTCAAAACATTCACCAATGCAAAGACCAGGATTGTCAGGACAGGAGGGACAATAATACCGATTAGGTCACACGGTGCCACATGCTCCAATCTGTTGATCAAAAAGGTGACTAAAAAGTGGCACGCTCGTGTAATAATCGTCCACGTACAAGTGGTACCCCTTTCCGAATAAGGGTGACACCAAGTCCCACACAATCTTGCCAGCGCTTCCTATGTAGTCAGGGCAGTTTGTCAGCTATACGTGACTATCTTTGCCCTCGTAAACCATAAAACTACATGTATAGCCCGTGGCCCTGTCACAGAGCTTATACATCTTGACCCCGTATCTGGCACGCTTGCTGGGAAGGTACTGTTTGAATGACAAGCGGCCAGAAAACTTAATCAGGGACTCATCATCAACGCAGACAACTTGATGGGGAGTAAGCAAGTCTGCAAAACGTTGGTTGAAGTGGTTTACGAGGGGCCGAATTTTGTAGAGCCGATCGTATCCAGGGTCTCCACGAGGACGACAGAGTTCATTTGTTGTTGAAGTGCATGAACCGCAAAATCTGCTCCTATCATGCCCTGGTCATGGAGGCAGAGAACAAGGGCATATGGTGAATTGGGTCAGTGGACCAATATGACCGCAACTCACACTTTTTTTTTTTTTTTTTTATAGTTATGCCCATGTTGAAGGTAAGGCCCAGAAAGATCTTAAATTCGGAAACCGTAATTGGTTTCCAATCTCTGGCAAGGGAGGACTGGGGAATAGTGGCGATGTGTTGACCAGCGTATAAATTGCTTTGGTCCACAATAGATCTATAGAGATCTTCGGTGAAAAACCGCGAATAAAAATCCAGTGGCGTAAAATCAACTGTTTCCACCTGATTGCCGGGTTGGCCAGTGAATGGGGGAAGTACGAGTGCTGCAGAAGTGGTGGGTTCCCAATTCGGATTGGCGAATGCAGCAGGAAGGGCACTATGGGCACGACGGGCCTGTGTTCGTCTTGGTGGCAGCGGGACACTACTTGTGCTTGCCAGCTTGAACTGCACTTATGGGACTCGCCACGTCACCAAGTGTTACTGCAGTGCTGGATGTACGACCAGGGTGTACTAGGCCGCTAGTGCTTGCCAGTTCACCAGAAGGAATAGCGGCGCTGCGGTTCTTGCACATCAAGGACAGAAGAAGTAGTTCTGGGTCTGGTACGCCTTACCTTGGCAGGGACCACAACTCCGTCGTCAGAGCTGTCTGTCACGGAGCCGCTGTCCTCTACAGGAACGTATTCTGAGTCTGAATCTGACAGATGAGTGACTTCCTCTTCACTATCTGTCATGCTCAGAAACGTGTAGGCCTCTTCACTAGTGTACCTTCGATTTGCCATTTTGGGCTCTAAATTTTAGTGGTACACTAGTGAGACTCACAGGCAAAAAAGCTCCTGACTGTTAGCGACTGTATCAACGCTACCAACAAAAACTGTTAGTGATCGCAGGGATCAGGCCTGACTCTGCGAACGCTGCAGTTATGTGTGTTTTAGTGTTTTGTAAGTGACAGTGGTCGATCGATACTGCACTTGGGTGAGCTGGGCAGGGCTGGGCCGAGGGGCAAAACGCAGGTGTTAGCAGGTATCTGGGCTGATCCCGCTAACACTGTTTTTGGGAACCCTAAACTGCTGGGGATGCTAGTATAGATCTGATCAGATATTGATCCGTTCAGATACTATACCACTAAGGGAGGTGTATGCTGCGTGCGTGGGTGTTAGCGGTACTTGCGCTAACCTGATGCTGCCTGGGGAAACGCAGACCTTATCTGACCCTAAAACTTAACTTATATCACCGCCGGGCGATTAGGGGGTTAAACCTTTTATAAGGTAATCGGTGGGTGCCCTGAAACTATAATAAACAAACTAACCAGCATCACCCGTAACAGTTATACTGTGATCACTGGTAAAAGGGGTTAACTGGGGGGCAATCAGGGGGTTAAAACCTTTATTAGGTAGTATATTTATGTCGATATAAAACACTGACAGCGAACCTATATACTTGCCTCCCTAACTAGCGTCACCAGTGACACTAATACAGCGATCAGAAAAACGATCGCTTAGTGACACTGGCGACGGGGGGTGATCAAGGGGGTAACCTTTATTAGGCGGGGTTAGGGGGGTATCCTAGACCTAAAGGGGGCTACCACTAACTGCCCTACCACTTATAACTGTCACAAACTGACACCAATGGAAAATAAAATAAACTGCTATTGGTGTCGCTGTGACAGGGGGTACAGGGGGGTGATTGGGGGGTGAAATGTGTGCCTAGAGTGTTCTACTGTACGTGTAGTGCTTGGTGCACTTACTTGATGTCTTCTCTCCTCGGCGCCAGAACGAAAAGACCGGCTTGAGGAGAGATGACATCACTTCCTCTGCTGCAGTTTACATTACAGCAGCAGAGGAAGAATGTAATTGGCTGGGAGCGATCGTGAGGGGGTGGCCACGAATGGATGGCCTCCCCCTCACTTCTGATCGCTCCGGGACAGAAGCCGACCACCGATCGGACCCCCCGCCCGCGGGAGGCAAGTAACGTACCCATACGTTACTTTGCCTGCCCATGCCATTCTGCCGCAGTATATCTGCGTGAGGCGGTCGGTAAGTGGTTAAGTAATTACTTAAGGCTCTGTTTCCCATGATGTACTCCAAGAAAAGGATTTTACAGGTAAGCTGTAATAAAAATCTTATTTTCTTGTTTTTTCCCTACTTTATTGCTATCACAAGGATGCTAATATGATGGCATTGGGTAGCTGACAGGTCCTCATTACGGAGACATCGGACCATTAGTGTCTCCCCTGTTCTGCACTTCATCTAGTCAAGCACAAATTATGCTTGGTTAGTTGCTACTCTTGCTACAGTAGCCTGGGGAATGACAGCTCCTGACCCAAAAGTGATATAATAAACATTGATTTCAATGTTCATTAGTTGCAGAAAAGGGGATTGAATTTTCCCTGAGAGCTTCCTGCTCCAAAATGTTGAGACATAAAAGTGAATGGCTCATGCTGAAAAAAATCATAACCAAGTTGAAGTAGGCCGCAACCGTGAGCTTGTTTTAAGGAACTTTTTCTGTTTTGCGGTTAGGTCTTAAAGTAAATGTAGCTCACAAATTGGGTCAAGAATTTTTTTTTTGTGCTTTTAATCTTTTCCAGGACAGTGACTTAAAGCAGTACTGGATGCCAGATAACCAGTGTAAAGAGTGTTATGATTGCAGCGAGAAGTTTACCACTTTCCGTCGGAGGCATCACTGTCGACTTTGTGGTCAGATCTTCTGCAGCCGCTGCTGCAACCAGGAGATTCCTGGGAAATTCATGGGTTATACAGGTTTGTAAAAGCATGATTTTATTTCTTATACTGGGTGGTGTATCAGAATCTTGTCTGAGAAAATCCTTGCCTGCCTCCCAGAAAAGATTGGGGGTTGGTTATGTGGCCACTGTTTAGAGTTCATATTCACTCCAAGTCTGTTCCAACATTCACTGAAAATCATCGTTCTTTACCAAATATGGGAATTTCCAGTTTTCCATCACCTTTTGACTGGGTTCCCAAGTGCTATGGAAACAGTAAATTTTTCTATAAAAATTGCTTCTCGGCCTTTTGCTTAAGATCAGGTGTAGTATCTGTTCTTATCAGTTGCCAGAGGAGGCACTATGCTACTCCCAAGTGTGGGGAGGGCATATGCAAATCCAATGGTGCCATTGCACCTGGAAGGGCAGTTTCGGTAGTGACCGGTGTCTGGGCACCCTTAGAGACGTCAGCGGGGCCGAGTCTGAGCCATCCAGAAGGGTGCTCCTGGTGAGGATGGGTGCTGCATCGGGTCTGGCCAGAGGGTCCGGTCCCTGGCCTTCTGGCCTAGATTGGGGTAGTTCTAGCTCTGGTCAGTTTTTCGGGAGAGAACACCGGCTCCTCCAGGGGGGTGGGGGGTGCTGGTGCTATCTACCGAATGTAATTAGGTAGGAGTGATGGGGGCGAGGGTTGAGTCTTTATCCAAGGCTCTCCCCAAGCTTCCAGAACTTCAGGCCTTCCTGGCTGGGGTGGGGGCTGCTCTGGCCTGGGCTGTTGGTCAGGGTTGTAAGAAAAGCCTGTGGTGAATGTGCCCCTGATGTGGCAGTTCAGGGGTTCCAGATGATCACTGTGAGTGAGAGTCGCATTGATTTACAGCACCATGGTCACTTCACCATACACACTTTTTTACACCTGCCTCTAGGGCCAAGCCTTTTGGCTAGGACCAGGGGAAGTTCTTATTCCTGGCCGAAGGGCCTGGCCGTTGTATTGCACAATGGTCACTCTTTCACTTCTCCTGCCTCCTTCTCTCCACTTTCCAATTAATTTAATTTTTTTTTTTTTTTTTTTTTTTAAATCTTTATTTGTAAAAAACAGGGTATTGCATTGCAAGATAAAAAAAATTAAGAAAAAACAATCGCCAAAGGTGATGGCTTCAAGTATTACAACAATCATTACTTTTTTGTTTTTCACATGAAAGAAAAAATAGGAAAGCATTAATTATAAACGGTCAGTTATAATTTGATGCAACTAGAGTTATAGAAAGAGAGCAATTATCAGGTGGTGGGTCGGCGAGATAGTCTCAACCTTTTTATCGGGCTAGAGCGACTCGGCCGTCATATCTTTCGCTGAGTATGAGACCTATTTGCCCTCCTAAGAGGGGTTCTCGTGTGTACCAAACTTGGTAGGTTCCCTATACAATACTTAAATTATAGCGTGTCGCCTGGGATTAAGGGATGGGCCAGGTGGGCGCACACAGGGGGAGGGGGGCAAACTTGTGCCTCCAGCTAACCTTTCCCCACAGCGCCCAGCCCCCCCCCCAATCCCCCCCCCCCCCCCCCCCAAGTCCAGGCGTCTGTACCATGGTCGGCACAAAGGTGCCAATTCCCTCTGCAAATCAGGGTTTCCCATGGCATCAAACCGCCAGATGTTATCAGGCCAACCTATTCGTCTATTGCTCGCAGGTCACCTGGCATCTAACATACAGGCTATCTGTAGGTAGACAGCTATAACCAGTTAAACAGAGCATTAGAAAGTAGTAAGGGATGAAAAATAAGGTAAAAGAAAGGTGGGTTAGAACATACCTGGAACCTCACGCCTCCGCTCCGAGCCCCATCGACAACTCCACATATGCTGGAAAGCTAAAAAAAGAAAAAAGGAAAGAACCTTTCCCCCCCATTCCCTCATTTGGTTAAATGGCGCATTTGTATGTGGGAACCCTTCAACTCGTGGCTCCCATCTGTGAGCCTTAAAGGCGCCCCCTCAGGCAATTTATTCTTAAAAATCTATATGCAGTGGTAAATATAAATAACCAACTATGTTTTAGGGAGCAAAATCTTAAATCCACTCTGAGAATAACAGACAGAAGAGATGAACTGTATATACTATTGGAGGTTGAATCTGGTAAATATCAGACTCCGATCACATTTTTTTTTATTTAGACCCCTTTCACACTGGGGCGCATGTAATGTGCCCTGCTCCCACATAATGTGCCGTGCCCTGCCCTCATGTAATATGCCCTGCCTCCTTGAAATCTTCCCCGCCCTCATGTAATGTACCCTGCTCCTATGTAACGTGCCCTGCCCTCATGTAATGTGGCTTGCCTCCATGTAAAAGTTTACTTTGGGTTCAGATGCTGATCTTCCCTGTACAGTCTTTAAAGTAATTTTTTTTTTAAAACAACAAACATGTTATACTTACCTGCTCTGTGTAATAGTTTTGCACAGAGCATCCCCGATTCTTCTTCTCTTCTGGGGTCCCCCACCGATGCTTCTGGCTCCTCCTGCCTTTAGAGTACCCCAATAGCAAGCTGCAAATTATAGTATAGTGTGCCCCTATAGCAAGGTAAAAAACTTCTACCTTTAGACCCAGTCACTTTCTGCCCAGGACTACATGTCCCATGAGGCATTGTGCCTCACACATTCACATTTACAAGTTCTCAGGCACTTACTGACATGTATGGATGGTGTATTGAGCTGTAGTTAGCTGCACTGTATTTCCTGATATGTAAACAATGCATTCTGTATGCAGGCCAACTAATCGACTGGCCGATTAATCGATTATGAAAATGGTTGACAACTATTTTCATAATCGATTAGTTGTCGATTAATCAATTAGTTGTTTCAGCCCTAGTCCGTACAAACTCAAGCAAGCTCAGGACAAATTTGGTTGTAGTCCTGATAATGAGTACTTCTCTCCCTGAGGAATAATGAGATAACCTGGAGACCTTTTTCATGGGTTATACTGGAGTATAACTCCATTAATGGAGGCTGAAATGGTTTCTTCAGTAACACATAAGTTGTCCAAAATGGTAAGATGTGGAATCTCCCCTTTTCGTACTTAAAAGATACTTTACATGTGGTCATAGGTAATCGTCTGAGTCTGCTTGCTTTATGAGTGAGAGACTCAATGCTCGACATGATCGGTCTACCTGGCGGCTCTATTGTGCTCTTATGTGAGGAAATTCACGTGTTTTGGACAAAAAAGATTATTCAAATGTGCCAAATTAATTAGGGCCTCGTATTGTCTTTTTGAAAAAGTGAAACGTCAGATTAATTTTACGATACCGACTCTATTGTTTAGGATCTTTTTACACATAGCAACATACTGGGTCTCCTGCATTATGACAATGTTACCCCCTTTTTTTTATCCGCAGGTTTAATCACAATATCATTACAATGTTTAAGGGTCTCAAAGGCCTGTACTTGATCTCTAGAGAAATTTTGGGGTCCCGCATACTTTTACCGTATATACTCGAGTATAAGTCGAATTTTTCAGCACATTTTTTTGTGCTGAAAGTGCCCCCCTCGACTTATACTTGAGTCAAGCACTTTTCTGCAGCAAAAAATTTCATTTTCCAAACCGACTTTGGGGCCCCGTATCTCAGGGCCACTTGGTGCTAGGAACCCCAAATTTGGTGTGCAAACCCAGTGGAACTGGTTCCATAACATATCCAAAGATAAAGGTCCTAGCACTAAGTGGCTCCGAGATACGGGGCCCCAAAATCGGTTTGGAAAATGTCATTCTCTGCTGAAGAAAAGTGCTTGACATTTTCTGAACCGACTTTGGGGCCCCATATCTCAGGGCTACTTGGGGCTAGGAACCCCAAATTTGGTGTGTAAACCCAGTGGAACTGGTACCATAACATATCCAAAGCTGGGGTTCCTAGCACCAAGTGGCCCTGAGATACGGGGCCCCAAAACCGGTTCGGAAAATGTCATTCTCTGCTGCAGAAAAGTGCTTGACATTTTCTGAACTGATTTTTGGGGCCCTGTATCTCGGGGCCACTTGGTGCTAGAAACCCCTGCTTTGGAAAGTTTATGGTGCTAGTTCCACTGGGTTTGCACACCAAATTTGGGGTTCCTAGCACTAAGTGGCCCCGAGATACGGGGCCCCAAATTTGGTCAACTGTGTCCATCTGCAGCAATGTCATTTCAGGACCCTTTGGGTTCAAAGACCCCAAATTTTGGCTGCAGCTAGGGGGCATCTAGGAACCCTTAACTACCGAGTTTGAAGTTCAGGGGACCTATGGCTGCAAATGGGCACAGTGAGGCATGCAAATGGGCACAGTGATGCTGTAAATGGGCATTGTTGACCCTCTTTTCCACTTACAGTAGCTGTGCATTTCTCACCCTCGTCTTATGCTCGGGTCAATAAGTTTTTCCCATTTTTTTTTTTTTTTTGTAGTAAATTAGGGCCTCGACTTATACTCGGAACGACTTATACTCGAGTATATACGGTAAATTTTTTTTTTTTTTTTTTTTTTTTTTTAATTTTTTTTTTTGTATTCTTGGACCATTATGGTGCATTTGGCTGTAAGTGTGTTAGTATTAGTGGTTTCACAAGCCTGAAAAATCTCTCGAGGACTGTCCCAGACCCCAACTTGTTCCAGGAGGGTAAGTGTCTTGAGTGTCTGATCTGCTCTAGTATAATTAGCAGATTCAGATTTAGATCTAGCAAAAAACGATTTAAAGTTAGTTTTGGGCAGGACAGAAATTCAAACCTGATTTTAGCACTGATAGTTCATCAGAAAAAAGATCAGTGAGGTTAATAATATCAAATGCTGGGTTTGTATCAGGAACCACTGAGGCCAAAGTGTGTGCATCCTGTGTTAGAGCGATCTAGTTGTGTTGTGTTTCCTGTATTAGTGCGAGCAGTCTCTGGGTTCCCTAAAAGGGGCAGTGAGATGTGATATTTTGGAATCTTTTGGTGGCGGTCCCGCCATAGGTATATGGGGGACTCCAGATTTGTGCGATTGGGGCCCTGATGGATTCCCCATATTGCGATCAGCACGTGACAGTGTTGAATCCTCTGATTCAGAGGAAGGAGGGGATTTTCTCTTTAAGTACACAGAACGTGTATTTGGAGTGTGTATGTGACCACTATGTGTACCTTTTTACCTGTTCTGGATTTCCATGAAGTAGGATCAGTATGACCTTGCCTGGAATGCTGTCTGAGAGATTGCTGAAGAGATGCAACAGAGGGCGAGGAAGAGATATCTGACATGTTGCCATAATTTGACTTTTTTTATTTTATTTTTATTTTTTTTATAATTGGTTCACTTTCTGTTAACTCTCTGACCATTATTCATAGGCCATCTATGTGCCCGGCCCGTCTTAAATGCTATCATGTACTTTGAAAATTTTTTTGTTTTTGCTATCCACTAACTGTTTTATATTTTGTCAGTCTTTGCGCTCCTTATCCTGTTTTCGGAGAGTTGAAGATTCCTGATAAGAGTTGTAGACTAATAGGCTGAATTTCCTCCTCCTAATTTGGATAATTCTGTTTCATAATGTTTAAGATATTCCAGCGTGTTCAAAGAGCATGCTGTCAGATTTTGTTCCCATTGATGGTGAGAAAAACTTGAAACCGTAATCCTACTGGGACAATTTTTGCATCTATATATAATTTAAAAAACTGTATGCCAGTAAAAGTGAGATTTTTGCTCCTTAAGCATCTTGAGCTTAATAAATAAGACCTCTATCTTGGGTCTCATCGTTGTCCTTTTTTATTATGTCATTCTTAAGTTTCTGCATGTGCTCCTGCCAGCCTGCCCCCCCCCCCCCCCCCCCAAAAAAAAAATCACTCAATGCTAGGGGTATATAAAGATAGGAAAATAAATCTTGGATAGAACCTAGTTTTGCCAACACCAAAAATCTATCTAATCTATCTCATATTATTGGAATTTTAAATTTTACCCCGTGTGTACAATTGCAGATAAATACAAACAATACATACAATATGTCTAAAGTTTTTTTTCTTAAACATTATAAAAAGCATATGTTGCTATCAATATAGTACATTACAAACAAGTCTGTGCATAAGGTCTTCTAGAAGGGTCAACGTGTTTTTGCGGATAATCCACTTCGTCAGGACCAGTAGAGTTAGAAACATTGAGACTGATAATTCAAACAATTTAAAAACCGATCCAAAATGGATGTAGTAATATATTCGGTGTCCATGGAAGGAAAAGGGTCAATGATCTAAAAAAAAAAAAAAAATAGCCTGCCACTCCATGGGAGGGCAACCGACAGGTTAAAATATCAAGGCCAGGTAAACCAAAGTCTGAGTTGATACGTATATAATATTATAGTAAATCAAAGCTGAAATCCAAGCAGATTATAGTGCATGTACTGTGATTTGAAGGGCTCACCACACCTCGGATGTAAAAGATGGACAAATGACGCATAAAGCAGCAATAATTCAAAATTTCTAATAGGGCCCAATTGGCTCAGACTAATAATTGCAAGCCACAGTCAAATTTAAAAAAACTCCTCTTCACAGGGGGCTAACCCACACACAATCTTATACAGTATAGAGATCAGAGATGGTATATCTCACCCCTCCTTCCAGGATAGCAGCACTATATACTACAAGCCTTCTAGAAGACCTTATGCACAGACTTGTTTGCAATGTACTATATTGATAGCAACATATATGCTTTTTATAATGTGTAAAATAAAGACTAATTCTTTAAACGTATGTTTGTGTTTACATGCAATTGTGCACACAGGGGTTTATTTAAAGTCCCAATACCCATTCTGCCTCTTTGCTACTATATATGGGATGATACCCCTGTGTTCACACTTTTTTTTTTTTTTTAGCCAATATAATTACACTCCCTCCCACAAACACAAATTCCTCGCAGTGTTTGATTCAGCGACGCGAGAATGGGCTCTGAATCGCAGGGTTTCCTGCATCGCACCAGTGTGAACCAGCATTTAGTGACCCTATTTCCACTAAACAGCTATTACAGTGCACTGGCTGAAATCTTTCCTAGTGAGTGCTAAGTGGGAAAGGTTTGTAACTAGAATAACATGAATAATCTCAAGCTGCATTCTGTGTGCCAAAGACATACATTCACCAAATAATCTTGGTGTCTGTGCAGACAATGATGCCATTTACACGTACTGGTTGGCAATTAAAATGGATTCGTTCACAGGGTTTTTAATAAACTTCTTTACTTAATGAGCCTGTGTTTAAAAAAAAAAAAAGGGGAAAAAAAGTGTTACCTTTTTTAATGAGTATAATGGTATGTTTTATTTTAATATTTGTGTCCTGAAGGTGATCTTCGGGCTTGTACCTACTGTTGCAAGATTGCCATAAACTATGCACACTCCACGGACAGCCATGTCATTGGGGAAGACCTGAATGCATTGTCTGAATCCTCCTGTTCTGTTTCTGTATTGGATCCTGGAGAACCACGCACACCAGTGGGAGGAAGGAAGTCCAGTCGCAATATTTTTTTAGAGGAAGACCTTGCCTGGCAAAGGTAAATTTTTAAGATGGATTTTTTTTTTTTTCGCAACAGTTGTCGGTGTATGTTAATCCCAAATAATAATAAAAAAAAAAATCCTTTTTGTCTGTTACTCATGTAAACATTGCTTCTGCATTTATTTGTGTATGTGTTTTATGGGAAACTTCCCCAAATTCAAAAGTGGCACATTTTGGGAAAATGTTTCAATAGTGTACAGCCTTTCATCTGTATGGGTGTACATAATGCCTGCAGCTGCTCAGACATGGAAAAGCGTCAGCAATTTTACACTTGGAGCTAATAAATGAGTGCATGAGACGTAATTCAGTAACACAGCATCTCTGGAAATAACCGTGCCTCCCTTGCGGATTTAGCAGCAAATTGTACCTGGAAAGGACACATTTTCTATTCCTAGTTTATAAGTGCTATGTCCCTGAAAATATCACACCCACTAATCCCTGACTCAGCTTAGACTGTGCAGATACCACTGCTCACCTTAAGGCTCCATGCACACTAGCCCTTTTTATTTATTTATTTTGCTGAATAAATGCTGGTTATATATATTTATATTTATTGGAGCTTTAGCGTTTTTGCAGTAAAAGGGGGGGGAAAGCTCAGAAAAAGCTATTAGTAACATTTAGGAGCACTTCTTCTTCTGCTGGAAAAAAATGCTCCAAGAAACTGTCAAAATAGTTTTTTCTGCTCCTAGATGCTGAAGCTCAAATAACGCTATAGTCTAAAGTATTGTGCATGGACACATAGGAGAATACTCTTTAGGTTCTAGGAGCAGAAAAAAAACCCCACTAGTGTGCATGGGGCCCAAGTCTCCAGCTCAGGAGCTCCGTCTCTGTATGTATATTTCTGTACCCCCATCCCTAGTTCAGCAGTAGATTTTTACCTCCTGCCATCCCCATCAGAAGTATCTTTGCAAATACTACAGCCATCTCATCAGTTAGGATTTCTTTGAAAATGTTCTTGTAAGTTGTGTAGTCATATTATGAGCACAGGTAACCACCATGTAAAAGGATATTTTGTGTACACAGCATTTGGTCTGAGGAGTAATATAATCCTATAAGCTAGAAGAAAGCTGTTGTAAATGCCTGGTCATGGTCGAGAAAATTAAGAAGTTTCTGGATTCGGTCTTTAGGGAGCCACTGGTTCTAAATTGCCCAGGCCCTGTTATGAGGGAGGTTATTGATTTCAAGACACTTTTCTTAGCTTTGTAGTCCATCCATCATGTGGAATGCACACAGTGTCTGGTATCCTTTCAGAGCACAGTCCCGATGAGGCAGTGGTGCACGATATTCAAATTGAGGCTGGAAAAGTTCAGGATCTGGAGACAGATGGAAGTGGGAGGCCCGGGCAAAGGTGTGGAGCTATGTCAGGTCTCTTGCAGTTGTCTGTCGCTCTCTAGGTGTTTGACTTTTTATCTATATAATTAAAAGGAAAAAAAAAAAATTTGCTGAAACCAATGGAGCAGTTGGATGGATAAGTAGGTATTATTTAGACAGAGGTGCAGGAGTGTAATACCAATAAAGAAATGCTTTACATACGTTTTGGAGAGCAAGGACCATGGCACTTTTAGCACTAATTGACTAGATATCCACTTGGTTGTCTTCAGTTTGGGTAGATCCAAGCTCCTTGATCCTTGACAGGTGTGCAGGTGTTATACCATTAGCGGAACACTACCACATGTTGAGAGCAAGGACATAGGAGCTTTTAGCACTAATTGACTAGATATCCATCCAGTCGTCTTCAGTTAGGGTAGATCCAAACTTCTTGATCCATTCAGTTTGTATGTGGTAAGGTTATGCATATTAATAGTATTGAGCAATGATGGGCTAGAAGAGAGATGGGGTTCAGTTCAACATCTGTTTTTAAAAGATGTGAGTATAAATGGGGGTGCCTAGGCTGTGAAAATATTACAATAGAACATAGTGGAAAATTGCTTTTGTGGGAATTCTGGAAGTCATGTAAAAGGTTTAATGTTGGTAATTACAATGGAAAAGGAAATGATTAATGCGCTACCTAAAAAGGAAAAAACAAAAGCTGCTACAAACCATGTGACCAAAATGTGAACCAATACTGAATAAATTGTAGCGCTAAAATACACATATCATATGAACAGAATGTCTCTGTAAACATAAAATGTCCCAATGATGACATATTGTCAAAGAAAAAGTGATAATCTACAGTGAATGGGTGTAAACAGTGTAACAGTTCCTTCTGCTTCCCAAATCTCGACTCGGATGTCGTCATCAAACTCATAAATAGATGGGGTACGCTTACCGGAACTGTTGGATTCTACTGCCATTAGCATAGAGTCAATCGAGCTGTGTGCCACCAAGGGCAGGTGTATGAAGTGGTCGAGGACAGATGGAGCCTCTGCAAGGCCTGGATGTCACCTCTGGATACACGGGAAAGAAGCCAAAACTGGTTCCAAGGTTGAAGCTGTTTCTCATCCCAGAAGTAGATGGGGAAAAAAAGAGGGATGCCTCCACATAGTGTAAATCTGGGTAATTTATTACTAAAAAAACCGCAGTACATAAAAGTGATCACAAATGTAAAACAAGCAGTGTACAGGGTATAAAAACCGCCCTACGCGTTTCGATCAAAAAGACCTTCAACAGGGGCATACTATGCTTTTTGATCGAAACGCGCAGGGCGGTTTTTATACCCTGTACACTGCTTGTTTTACATTTGTGATCACTTTTATGTACTGCGGTTTTTTAGTAATAAATTACCCTGATTTACACTGTGGAGGCATCCCTCTTCTTTTTTTTTCCCATATACTTCTGGGATTTGAGAAACTGCTTCAACCTTGGAACCAGTTTTGGCTTCTTTCCCGTGTATCCAGAGGTGACATCCAGGCCTTGCAGAGGTGACATCCAGGCCTTGCAGAGGCTCCATCTGTCCTCGACCACTTCATACACCTGCCCTTGGTGGCACACAGCTCGATTGATTCTATGCTAATGGCAGTAGAATTCAACAGTTCCGGTAAGCGTACCCCATCTATTTATGAGTTTGACATCTGAGTCGAGATTTGGGAAGCAGAAGGAACTGTTACAACTGTTTACACCCATTCACTGTGGATTATCACTTTTTCTTTGACAATACGTCATCATTGGGACATTATTTTATGTTTACAGAGACATTCTGTTAATATGATTATATGTGTATTTTAGCGCTACAATTTATTCAGTTTAATGTTGGTAATCTAAATTTTGGAATTGTCTTTAACCACCTCCCGACCGCCCACTGTATATTGACGTCCTGTTTTTTTAAAGATGGATATCTCGGTAACGGCAGCAGCCACAACCGAGGTATCCATCTTTAGGGCTGGCGATTCTGCACACGATAATGGTGGTCTATGCGGCGGGTTCGCCGCGAGATCACCGTTATCGGCGGCGGGAGAGGTGCCACCCCCCCTCCCGCCGCTCTCCCGCACCCTCCGCCGCTTACCGGAGCCGTCGGTAGCGGCGGAGGCGATCGGGTCCTTTCACTGCTGAGGTACTGAGACGAGTGAGGCCAAGATGGCCCCCACCCGTCTCTATACCATGTGACGGCCGGAGCGACGTCATTACGACGGCTCCGCCCACTTCTCTTAAAGGCACAATTTATTTTGTGTCATTTTTTTAAACAACTTTTTTTTTTTTTTTTTTTTTTTTGCATTATAGTCTAAATATGAGATCTGAGGACTTTTTGACCCCAGATCTCATATTTAAGAGGACCTGTCATGCTTTTTTCTATTACAAGGGATGTTTACATTCCTTGTAATAGGAATAAAAGTGATCCAAATTTTTTTTTTTTAAAAAAAAGTGAAAAAATAAATAAAATAAAGTAAATAAATAATTAAAAAAAAAAAAAAAAAAATTTTTTTAAAGCGCCCTGTCCCGACGAGCTCGCGCGCAGAAGCGAACGCATACGTGAGTAGCGCCCGCATATGAAAACGGTGGTCAAACCACACATGTGAGGTATCGCCGCGACCGGTAGAGTGAGAGCAATAATTCTAGCCCTAGACCTCCTCTGTAACGCAAAACATGCAATCTGTAGAATTTTTTAAACGTCGCCTATGGAGATTTTTAAGGGTAAAAGTTTGACGCCATTCCACGAACGGGCGCAATTTTAAAGCGTGACATGATGGGTATCAATTTACTTGGCGTAACATTATATTTCACAATATAAAAAAAAAATGGGCTAACTTTACTGTTGTCTTATTTTTTTTTTTCAAAAAAGTGAATTTTTTCCAAAAAAAGTGCGCTTAGAAGACCGCTGCGCAAATACGGTGCAAAAAAAAGTATTGCAATGACCGCTATTTTATTCTCTAGGGTGTTAGAAAAAAAACAATATATAATGTTTGGGGGTTCTAAGTAATTTTCTAGCAAAAAAACCTGTTTTAAACTCTTAAACACCTAAAATCCAAAACGAGGCTGGTTTTGAAGTGGTTAAACATATGTAAAAGAAAGGGACTCAAAACTATGTGTCAAAGATTTGGTGGAAGCCAAACGAGGTTGGGGAAGGGGTGAAAGCCTACTGCATTGAGAGATTCACATTAACGGTATTTGGTGAGCTTGTAGAACAGCAAGATGTGCTATTTTGGCTGGTTTAAATTGGTTGGAATGGTTTGCTAGTCCCAGTTCCCCATTCTGCTTTGAATGGTACATAATGTTCTTATGGTCTTGGTTTAGATTGTCCCTCAGAAAATTTGAAAATGTCATATTGCAGAATGCACAAGATGTAAGAAGTAACATGGACAGGGCAAACCCTGTAGTAATAGAAATTTTGGTAGGTGTCTTTTAATGGCCCTATTTTCATTGAAAGCCAGTGCTCATTCAGCAAGGGCAATTAAAAGTACAAGTATTTCAGTCTAGGTTAGAATTTATCGTTAAAGGTTTGTAAACTTTCATGTGGTTTTAGTATACATTTTCCTTGCTTTGGCTCAATTCTACTTCTAATATTTAAAGTTCTTTTTTCTATGGTTTGAAAAGTGATGATTGATATTGCCTTCTCTTTATGCTGGTTTAGCCTTGTTCACCAGGATTCTACTAAACCGCTGACAGCACGTCTTGCTTCAGTTCAAGAAGATCCTGGAAAGTCACCTGCAAGAAATCGGTGAGTAAGGAATTAACCCGCATATTGTCATGAACCCCAGGGCGCTATTCAGGTCCAGAGCGATGGTCCATTTCCATGGTTTCCAGTCCCTAAAGACCCTTTCGAGAGTATTCCCACTGTGAAGTGCAAAGCCTAGACCCAGGCTCAGTGATTTAGAAAGGGTAAGACTAGGTTTTCTTGAGGGTTGACACCAGTTCCTGGCTTTTAATAGTATATGCCTGCAGTCCGGGAGCTCGCAATGCAGTTTTATAGGCAGAAGAATTGAGAGATGTTCACTTTATTTTGAATAATCTTCCTTTTTACCTAAGGTGGTCTACATGGTTGGGATGTGGTCAGGGCAGTCAAGAGTCTACCAATCGGCCATGGCCTTTGCAAAACTGCGTTCCTATTTGTTCTGCCTTAACAACAATTGAAATTGTGGTGCAAACAAAATGCTAATGCACCATCCACATGAGTTGGCCTCTATCCACCTCTAGATGAATGCGAAAATACGCTTGTGTAGCATAGGTAGTTCATAAAATGTTCATAAGGAGTGCATAAAAATCCCATAGGATGGGTGTTGTACTTCAGTAGGCAGCTCCACCAGAGACAGGAATGAATCTCTGAAATTACAAAAAGGAACACAAGGGGGCGCCGGCTAAGTGTAGCATCCAATGGATTTATTACGATTAAAAGGTCAAATGCAAACTCACAGAAATCTAAAATCCTACATTGGATGGGAAGTGTATATCAGAAGAGCTGCTTGTGACAGCAAACAGCATGTTGTCAGTAAGGAAACCAAATCCAATGTGTCAGGAAGTGAGGAGAGCCAGTGTGGGGCACCAGGCAGGATGTAACGCGTTTCGGAACTCCTAGCCAGTGTCCAATCACCTGCTGCTAGGCTACATGGAACCAATGGTTTATGAAGAAGTCTTACACTGTACTCCATGATGAGTATTTTAGATCACAAAATCAAATGAATGTTGCTGTGCCTAATCCGTGACTAGTGCTAATACCTCTTCAAATAAATGTGATATAATACACTTGCCTTAGTGTTCAAATTAAATGTGCTTGTTCCTCAAATGGTAATAAACAAACAAAAATATAAATGTGGGCAAGGCTATCCTAAAATATCTCAATAGTGTGCTTTATAATACATGCATAAAGTGATCCTTTATCGCATTCAAAGCAGAGTTGTACAAACCTGAAAAAAAATAAAATATACCGTGAAATTAGTGTGTCACTCTTCTTTCTTAATCCTCATACATAGTTCAGTTCATTATGCACTTAAAGAACTATAGTCAAAATGAAAAAAAAATGATGTAAATCTGTAAGCTGTTAAATATCTCACAGGTTGTTCATCAAATAACCGTAAGGATTATCACATATTTACCTTTCACCCCTGCAGCTGAAAGCTCTCATGTTCATTTCCTGTAATCAGGAGACAACTGTGCTTCCTCTTCTCTGAATGCCTCCGTTGTTCCCTTTTTGCATGATGCCACTCTGTATAAACTACAACGTGCCATCATGTTATCATTGGGGGAGTTGCTCATACAGTTAATGAAAAACCCCGACATCTCTATTATCAAAGTCCTGCCAAGGCTCCGCCCACTCCCGCATGATTGGCCTGCGATGCCCTTTCTAAGCTCTGCCCACTCCCACCTAGAAAACAGGCTCAGAAAAGCACAGAGTGAAAAATCCATGTGAATTAAAGTATAATAATATAATTTATTATAAAACCATAAGTAAGCAATATAAAATTTTATACAATTAACCTTTTTTTTTTTTTTCTTTTTTTTTTCTTTTAACAATAAAAGAAAATTAAAGCTATATTATACACATAAACCTGAACCCTGTACACTGGACAAAGCGCGCTCCTGAACCCTGTGCCCTGCATAATGCATGCTCCTGAACCCTGTGCCCCGCATAATGCACGCTCCTGAACCCTGTATCCTGGGTTGTCTCACAAAGCCGAATGTGTGTCCCATTTTTAATTGCATACAGGCTCATGCAACAGAATATATCCTCATGTCTTAGGTTTTCTAAGAAGCATTTATTGTTTGCACTTACATTATGGTTAAAAGACAGCAGCTAATGTTAACAGTGGGGCTCAGAGGCTCCCTTGTCACTTCTGGGCTCGGCAGGGTCACCCGGCTTCACCCAACGTGTCATGGCCACGCGACTTCCTCAGGGGTATGGGGCCAGGTGCACATGCATCCTAATATATGCTGTTGACCCAAAACTGTCATGGTGACATTTCTCTTTCATCACATACAATCCATTGTAATTCTACAATCATTTCTTTCTCATTTGAATCCAGCTTAACATAATTTAACGTGTGTGTGTGTGTGTATTTCTGCTCATAAGTTTACATACCCTGGCAAAATTAATGATTTCTTGGCTATTTTTCAGAGAATGTGAATAACACAAACTTTTCTTTCACTCATGGTTAGTGTTTGGCTGAAGCCATTTATTATCAATCAACTGTGTGTTTACTCTTTTTAAATCATAATGGCAACAGAAGCTACCCAAATGACCCTGATCAAAAGTTTACATCCCCGAGTTCTTAATACCGTGTATTGCCCCCTTTAACATCAATGACAGTTTGAAGTCTTTTGTGGTAATTGTGCATGAGACTCTTTATCTTCTTAGATGGTAAAGCTGCCTATTCCTCTTGGCAAAAAGCCTCCAGTTTCTGTAAATTCTTGGGTTGTCTTGCATGAACTATACGTTTTTTGAAATCTCTCCAGAGTGGCTCAATGATATTGAGGTCAGACAAATGACCACTCCAGAACCTTCACTTTTTATTCTGCTGTAGCCAGTGACAGGTCAACTTGGCCTTGTTAGATCATTGTCTTGTTGGAATGTCCAAGTACGCCCCATGCGCAGCTTCCTGGCTGATGAATGCAAATGTTCCTCCAGTATTTTTTGATAACATACTGCATTCATCTTGCCAACAGTTTTGACCAAATTTCCTGTGCCTTTTTGTAGCTCGCACATCCCCAAAACCTTCACAGTAGGAATGGTGTACCTTTTTTATCATGGGCCTTGTTGACTCCTCTCCAAATGTAGTGTTTTATGGTTGTGGCCAAAAACCTCAATTTTGGTCTTGTCACTCCAAATGACTTTGTGCCAGAAGGTTTAAGGCTTGTCTCTGTGCTGTTTGGCATATTGTAAGCGGGATACTTTGTGGCATTTGCGTAGTAATGGCTTTCTTCTGGCGACTCGACCATGCAGTCCATCTTTCTTCAAGTGCCTCCTTATTGTGCATCTTGAAACAGCCACACCACATGTTTTCAGAGTCCTGTATTTCACCTGAAGTTATTTGTGGGTTTTTCTTTGCATCCCGAACAATTTTCCTGGCAGTTGTGGATGAAGTTTTAGTTGGTTTACCTGACCGTGGTTTGGTTTCAACAGAACCCCCCCCCCCCCCCCCCCCCATTTTCCACTTCTTGATTAGAGTTTGAACACTGCTGATTGGCATTCTCAATTCCTTGGATATCTTTTTATATCCCTTTTTTCCTTTTATACAGTTCAACTACCTTTTCCTGCAGATCCTTTGCCAATTCTTTTTGCTTTCCCCCATGGATCAGAATCCTGAAACATAAGTGCAGCATTGGATGAGAGATGCAAGGCTCTGTCCAGAAACGCATTGACCTTTTTTTATAGAGACACACGCTCACACACACTATTTACAAGCAAACGGATCACAGGTGATTGCCGATGGTTACCTTTTTAATAGCCATTCAAACCCCTTTGTGTCAACTTGTGTGCATGTTATCAGGCCAAAATCACCAGGGTATGTAAACCTTTGATAAGGGTCATTTGGGTAGTTTCTGTTGCCATTATGATTTAAAAAGAGTAAACGCAGTTGATTGGCTTTCAGCCAAACCCTAACCATGAGTGAAACATGTTTTCTTTGTTATCATCCATATTCTCCGAAAATGGCCAAGAAATCATAAATTCTGCCAGGGTATGTATACTTATGAGCACAACTGTATGTATGTATATTATAGTATTGCTGTCACTAGGGATGCACCAAATGGGTTTTTTGGTGCGAAACCGATACCGAAATTAAATCTTCCTTGATCCGAAAGTGACTGTTTTTAAAAATATATTTTCGTTCTCGAACATCACGGGACACAGAGCCACAGTAATTACTGATGGGTTATATAGGTATCACTGGTGATTGGACACTGGCACACCCTATCAGGAAGTTCAACCCCCTATATAATCCCTTCCCCTTGCAGGGATACCTCAGTTTTTACGCCAGTGTCTTAGGTGATGGACGTGTAAAGATGTCCTGTGCTGAGCTCCAAAGGGAATATCCTAAGATCCTATACTGGGGCAAGCCAGGCGAACGGATCAAAGTGTCTTCTCATGGCCGAATTGAATGGTACCCGGGCCTCGTGTCCGAAGAAACAAGGTTTTACCCGTAATGCTTCTCTTTTTAGAGAGCTGGACCCCGCAGATCAGAAAATGGCTTTAAACTTCCTAATTTCTGGCGAGGTGCTTTACGGTCCCAGAACTGTTGGATCCCCCTACTGATGGGGGCCCCAGTCTCTGACGGTTTTTTCAACCGGAGCCCACCGTGAGAGGTGAAGATTGGGTCTGTGTAAACAGCACCCTGCGGCTGGATAAGGGAAGAGGAGATTCCACAGAATTTTTGAGTTCTAGTGGCTTTTCTCCTTTAAGGTAAATGCATGCTATGCCTATTGTGACCACCGGGGGCTGCCAAGAGCACAAACCTGCACATGCTGATTCTGTCTCAGGTGTTGTAATCGCTGTTTATGTCCCAGCATCTCAAAGCAGGCTGCAAGCAGGTAAGGTGGAAAGGGGGATTTCTCATGTTTGAATGTCCCCCCCCGGCTAGAGAGGGGCCGCAGGGGTCTAGAAAGTGGTTATACTCTGCGGCCTAATGGCCACCATCTCTCAAGATAGCCGTTCAGGCAGATCTTGTTACCAGCCTCCCTCCCCCCCCCCCCCATCCCCAGCCTTTCTCCGGAAGCATGACAGGAGAGTCGGCAGCGCGGGAAGCGCTCGTTTTTTTCAAAACTCGAGGGGGGGGGGGGGGCGGTAGAGGAGGGGGGGGGATGTCAGCACAGTGTGCTTAGACTCCCACTCAGGCCAGCTGCAGGCTATTAAAGGCACTCTGTACAGGTGCACTCAGCCTTCTGAGAGACACAGAGCTGACGGTCGCATGTAAGGTGGGACACAGGCATTCTCCTAGGCAGCATTTACTGAAGTAACACCAGACTGAGCATTGGGTAGCAAGGCTTTTAGCCAGACTACATCGCTCAGCGGGCAGTGTTCATTTGTATACCTCACACCTTGTTGCTTTGCACTATGGGTAGAAGAGGTTCAAGCACCCCAGGAACCAGAGACACTAGGGGATCTCGTTCAGGTTCTGAGGGCCCCCTGTCGGCAGCATCCTCCCCCCCTAAAGATGGGCCAGGGACGGCTAGCCAGGGAGAGCCATCGGGGTCAGGGGCTACACCTGCTTCTGGCACTTCAGCCCCTGTATATATTACACAGAGGTTTTTTCCTCAACCATTAATGGTCTAGAGGAAAGATTAATGGCCGTGATTATGTCTTCACTCAGTGGAAGAAAACGCACTAGGCTTTCCTCTGTTCCCCAAGACCCTCAGACAGAGGAGCTCTGGGATAAAGGAGATGAATCCCTTTCAGAGGATCGGGATGGGATGGATGATTCCTCTTCGGAGGATTCAGGTGGAGAGGGACCCTCTGCGACTTCCCAAGAGGAGAAAGTCTTAGTGCAGATCCTCACTGGATTGGTCCGCTCCACATTTAAGTTGCCCATACCTGAAACTGCTAAAGAATCCTCTTCTGCTTTGGGGTCACTGAAACCTTTCCAAGCAGCACATGCTTTTCCTGTTCATACTTTACTTGAAAAGCTTATTTATTCTGAGTGGGATCACCCAGACAAACGTTTTTTTCCGCCGAGAAAGTTTTCAACACTTTATCCGATGGAAGAAAAGTTTAATAAAATGTGGGGAATACCGGCTATTGATGCCGCCATTTCCTCCGTAAATAATAGCCTGACTTGTCCTGTAGACAATGCTCAGATGCTCAGGGATCCTGTAGATAAAAGGATGGAATCCCTATTGAAGGATGTTTTCTCCTTAGCAGGATCAGTGGCCCAACCTGCAGTAGCAGCGATTGGAGTCTGTCAATACTTAAGAGACCATGTTAAGCAGGTCATCAAAGTATTACCTGAACAGCAGGCCCAGGGGTTTGCTAACCTTCCAGCGGCCTTATACTTTGTGGTTGACGCCATTAGAGATTCTTTTTTTTTTTTTTTTAAATGATTTTTATTGAGTTTTGCATGTTATACATAGAGTACAGTGTTACACCGTTATGTTGTACCATATTACATTAACATAGGTATATCTATTTTATTTAGACAATGTAATATCAAGATGTTATTAAGGTAATGGTCTCGTGAGGCGTATTAACATCATTATTATAGTTATAACTGAATAACATGTTATCCGTATGCGGATATAATGTTGCTTGAAGTTTAACGTATAAAGAACAAAATAACATAAAGGGAAGGAGGGTAGGAGGGAGGAAGGTAGGGGAGGGAGGGGGAAAGGTTGAAGAAGGTTCATCCATGGTCTGATCTCATGTGGACATAGTGGAAGCATCTAGATTTTGAATAGTTCATCTAATATTTGTTAAAGTCAGTTACCTTTAAACCATGTTGTCCAAATTTTCCAATTTTTATCAAACTTTTCTTTCTGGCCATTCTTGATGGCTATCAGAGATTCATATACATAGTGTGTCTGGGTGTTTGTGAGGACTTCAGATACATTTGGAGCTCTGTCTGCCTTCCAGTGTTTGGCTATTAGTGTTCTAGCAGCTAGGAGAATGTGTGTGATTACAGTTTTGAATTCAGGAGGGAATTTCTCAATACCCACATTTAAAATTGCCAAGCTTGGTTTAGGGCGGGTCAGAATCCCCGTGATGCTAGAAATAAACCGGAAGACAGAGTTCCAAAAGCTAGTTAGGTGCCTACAGGACCAGAACATATGTAAAAGGTTACCTATGGAGCCACATTTCCTCCAGCATAGCGGGGAGCCATTGTTTCCAAATTTTGAAATCCTGTAAGGTGTAAGATACCAGCGTAATGCAATTTTCTGGGAAAGTTCCCAGTGGTTGACACATTTTGAAGCTTTATAGAGTGATCTAAATGCACACTGCCACTGTGAGTTCGCAATGCGCACGTTTAGATCTGTTTCCCATTTCTGGAAAGGTTGAGATTTGATAAAATCTAGTTTGTTTTGAAAAATATTGTAGAACAGAGATACCTTTTGGAGGAGTGGGTTTCGAGGTGAGATATTTCCACGCCTCTTTTGGTAGGTATATATGGTATGATTTAATAGAGCGTAGGAGATGAGCTATTTGGTTATATTTATATTGATCTGTAGGGCATAGATTATATTGGTCCTGCAGTGTGATGAAGGGGATAAGGGAGTTATTGGAATATAAATCCGTGATGAATTTTATACCTCTGTTGTGCCATTCTCCCATGTTAAGATTGGGGATGGCTTGGGAGATAATTGCTATGGGTATAGGGATTTCCTGGAGTTGGGGTGGCATGGTTGGATTTTTACATAGGTCTCTCCATGCAGATAATGATGCTTGGAAGGTGAGTGGGAGGGTGTGTAGTGGGTGTGGTTTCCATACATCTAAAAGTAAGAAGCATTGTAGGTTGTTAGAAGGAATCATAGTTCTTTCAATTCCACACCATAGGTTGTCAGATGTTGGGTCGAACCATTCTTTAAGTTGTGTAAGAATTGCGGCACGATAATAGTCCTTAATGTCCACTAGTCCCATCCCTCCCGCTCCTCTATGTTTGACCAGGAGGATTTTAGAGCACCTTGGTCTCTTGGATTGCCAGATGTATCTGGAAAGTAGAGTATTTAAGGCTTTGATATGTGTGTTGTGTATTGGGACAGCTAGTGTTCGGAATATGTATAGTATTTGGGGTAATATTAACATTTTAAATGAGGCAAGACGGCCCGACCAAGTTATTTCTATTTTGGCTAGTCTATTTGTTTCTTTGGTGAGTTTAGTAATTAAAGAGGAGTAGTTGGTTTCTGCTAGATCATTTGGGTTTTTGGTCAATGTAAGACCTAGGTAGGTGATGCTCTTCTTGCTCCATGTATAGGGGAAGGATGTCTGAAGTTCGGATTTTAAGGAGGGGGGTATTCCTAAATCTAATATGATTGATTTTGTAAAATTGACTTTATAATATGAGATGTTGCTAAACTCATTTAGGGTATTGTGTGCATGACTTAATGATATTTTGGGTTGAGAGAGGAATAAGATGATGTCATCTGCAAATAGATTTATGTTGTGTGATTTCCCTTGTATGGAGAAGCCTAAAATTTTCGGATGTGTTCTGATTCTTTCTGCAAGGGGTTCGATCAGTAGGTTAAAAATTGAGGGGGAGAGGGGACAGCCCTGTCTAGTCCCATTCGATATGTTGAAGGTATCGGATAGTAAATTAGATGTAAAGACTTGTGCACAGGGAGAAGAATACAATGCCTGAATAGCAGATAGGATGGGGCCAGCGAACCCGTATTTTTGCAGAGAAGGCGTCCGACACGACCCGGCATGTTGTATTATGTTGATGACCCTTCTGGTGGCATCGGCAGGTTGTCTTCCCGCCGTGAAGCCAGATTGGTCGGGTTTTATAAGAAGTGGGAGGATTGGAAGCAGTCTGTGGGCCAATATTTTTGCATAAAGCTTAACATCTGTGTTAAGTAATGATATTGGCCTGAAGTTGGCCGGGGAGGTAGGCTCCTTACCAGGCTTTGGGATAGTTACCACATATGCTTTAAGCATTTCTGGGGGAAACGAGGCAGAGGACATCGCAGCAGAGTAAACTGTCTGTAGGGTTGGGGCTAGTATGGATTGGAATGCCTTATAATACCCATTAGGGAGGCCATCTGGGCCTGGAGATTTGCCCAGGGGGAGTGATCGTATCCCCTTTTGGATCTCAGACTCAGTTATAGGGGCATTTAGGGTCTCAAGTTGTGTATGAGATAGAGAAGGAAGATTGAGTTGCGCTAGAAAAGCCTGAATTTTCTCTTCAGTTGGCTGTGGAGTGTCAGGGTCTGTTTTCAGATTGTATAGTGTAGAGTAGTATTCAGCAAAGGAGTTTGCTATGTCTTTGGGATTGTAAATGTTGTGTTTAGTGATGGGGTGTGTCAAGAAGGGAATTTTGGATTTGGTTCTAGCTATCTTGAGCCTCTGGGCTAAGAATTTGCCTGCACGGTTGCCCGATGAATAGTGAGACATTCTAAGGTATTGTATGTGTTTGTCATATCTTTCGATCAATAGGAGTCTGAGATCCAAGCGGAGCTGGGATAATTTTTGGGCATTGTGAGAGGTGGGGTTTTGTTTGTTTGCTGTCTCCAGGTCTTTGATATCATTGATTAGTGAGTTTAGCTTATGCGTCCTCTGTCTCTTCTCCCTTGCACTTATCTGAAGCAGCAACCCTCTAACAAACGCTTTATGGGCGCACCACAATACTGCCGGATCAGATACCGAACCAGTATTGGCTTCAAAAAATTCAGTTAGATTTTTACTTAAATTTTTAACATGCTGTGGCATTTGAAGAATACGTGTGTTGGCTCTCCATATATATGCCGGGCTTGGAGTGTGCCCCTCCACCACCTCGATCGATACAGGAGCATGGTCAGACCATGTTATGTCATGTATGGTGGAGGAGGACACTGCCTGCAATAACATTTTATCAACCATAATCAGATCTATTCTGGAATATGAATTATGTCTAGCAGAATGAAAGGTGTAGTCCTTCTCGTTTGCATGTTGGCAGCGCCATACATCGAATATATTTTCCGAGTGTAGCAGAGGCTGAAGTGAAGGAGGAGGATGCTTGGCCTTGGAGGTAGTGTCCAAAGAGTGGTCAGGTGATATATTGTGGTCTCCACAGACAATCAGAGATCCCTGTTGAACGGTAGAAATTTTACGGTAGAGTCTCCTCAGGAAACGGAGTTGGTGAGAGTTAGGAGCATAGAGATTAGCGATGGTGAAGGGTTTGTTGTTAAGCTTTCCTATGAGTATTATGTATCTTCCAGCTGGGTCTACGTGTGTTTCTAAAAGTTGAAAGGCCACAGAGTCTCTGATAGCGATAAGGACCCCTTTTTGTTTCAAAGGAGCTGAGGCAAGAAAAACATGAGGAAATTGCTGGTGTTGAAAATGTGGGGTATTACCAGTGGCAAAGTGTGTCTCTTGAAGGCATAAGACATCTGCTTGGAGCTTTATTGCTTCTTTCCATACAGAAGCTCTCTTGGCCGGGTGGTTGAGACCGTTTACATTAAATGAAACTATTTTAAGCGCCATTTAGTGTAGTATGGGGAGTGGTGCGTGTAGTACCTTGGTCTCTTTGGAGTAGTCCATCTTGTTTCGATGAGTCGACGTTGGTTGGGTTGGTTGTTGCTTCTTGGGTCCACTTTGATGAGGATGTCCACTTGGAGTTCAGACCAGTAGAGGGAGAGAGAGATCATAGTAGGGGAAAAAATAAAAGGTAATTGTAAAAAAAAAACAAGTATTGCATAATAACTGTGGGGTTGAACTTGCATCTGAGGGCATAGTAAATGCCCATATCTCAAGCGGGGGGGGAACTTTGGTACATGCTCCAGGCTTTAGTAGGAACCTTGATGCGATGAAGTAGAATTAATTTTTATATTTGGGTGTTTTTGAGTTGTTTCGTTTGGTACTGCTCTTTCTGGACACTGTTTGCCATTCGTATTGAGTGTCGAGTTTTGCAGGGGGTGAAGGGCCCTCTGAGGGGCGATCAGGTAGTATGTCTAGTGATCGGAGCAATTTGAGTCCCTCCTCCACGTCCGTGATTACCGTGGTGTTACCATCATGGGTAACTGTTATTTTCACGGGGTATCCCCACCTGTATGGTATATTGTGGTTGCGGAGAGCTTTGGTCACCGGCAATAAGGCTTTTCGTTTTTGCATGGTGAATTGTGAGAGGTCTGCGAACAGTTGGAGACGTGCAAATCTTTCTGGGGGTTGTTGGTTTTTACGGAACGCAGACATGAGTTGTTCCTTGGTCTGGTAAAAGTGCACTCGCATCAGCACATCCCTGGGTATGTTGTCAGGGAGGTGTGCTGGTTTTGGGAGTCTGTGAATGCGGTCTATATAGATTTCATTATCTGGAATGTTAGGTAAGAAGGTTTGGATTAGATCCTGTGCATATTGCTGGAGTTGTGGGGGAAGAACATTTTCAGGGACCCCTCTAATCTTAATATTGTTTCTTCTTGACCTGTCTTCAAGGTCGGCGACCTTTGACCTGAGCCATGTAATCTCATCAGACTGGTCGTTATGAGCGTCAATCAGAGTATTGTGAGATGCTGCAAAATCCCCCATTTTATCCTCTATGTGGTCAACTCTTCCCCCTATAGCTCCTAGTTCAGTTTTAAAGTTGTGTACACACTGCATCATATCTGTATGCATAGAGCTGCGTAGGGAGACAAGCATGTCTTTTAAGGTGGTGTCTGATACAGGCTTACCCGTTGTTGGGAAGGCTGTGAACGGGTCCACCAGCTCCCTTGTGTCCTCCATGGTGTCCGGAGTCATGCTGTCTTGCTGAATGTTCTCCGCCATCCGAGGTTTGGACTTTGCTGGGCTGCGGGACATGGGTGTGGAGGCTCCAGGAGAGCTGTGCTTAGAGCCTGCTTGTGAGCCCGGGCTGGAGATCGCAGACCGCGCGCTGCCTGTGGGGGAAGGAGGATCTCGCATGGCGCCGGCGCCATCTTGGAGAAGGCCGCGGTCTTTCATCTGGAAGAAATCCGGTAATTTCTTCAGCTGATCGTTGTCCTTTTTCCTGCGGGTCATCTTGCGATAGTTGCAGGGCTTTTAGGCTCGTTTTTGAGGTTGAGCAGGTTCGTTGTGTCGTTCCCAAGGCTTCGGTTCCTGAAGCTGGAGCGGAGCTGTGGGTTTAAGCGTCCATTCAGCTGCGCGGTAGCCACGCCCCCCCGCCATTAGAGATTCTATCGTGCAAACCTCCCGTCTTTCACTGGGGTTGGTGCATATACGTAGAATCCTATGGTTGAAAAATTGGTCAGCCGAAGCACCATGTAAGAAGCTACTGGCTGGGTTTCCATTTCGTGGTGCAAGGTTGTTTGGAGAGGACTTGGATAACTATATCAAGAGAATCTCTTGTGGGAAAAGCACTCTTACCTGTCAAGAGTAAGCGTCCCTCTTTCAAACTGACTCTTTCCCCAGCGCCGGGGGCTTCAGCCTCCAGGCAGTCTCGACGGCCGCCTCCATCGGGGTCCAGAGACAAGAGTCAACCCCAGGGACAAAAGAAGTCCTGGGGAAAGAAGCCTACTAGGCAAAACACTAAGACCTCTGCATGAGGGGGCGCCCCCGCTCACTCGAGTGGGGGGAAGACTGCGACAGTTCTCAGAGCTCTGGCAGGAGGACTTCCAGGACAGATGGGTAATCTCCACGGTAACCTTGGGGTACAAGCTGGAGTTTCAGGAATTCCCCTCTCCTCGGTTCCTCAGATCAAATGTTCCCAGAGACCCAGAGAAGAAGCAGTCGCTCCTTCTAGCGTTAGAGCGACTTTTGACGCAGGAGGTCATTATGATAGTTCCCGCAAAGGACCAGGGATTGGGCTTCTATTCCAACCTTTTTACGGTCCAAAAGCCAAATGGGGATGTCAGGCCCATTCTGGACTTGGGGGATCTGAACCGATTCCTAAGGATTCAATCCTTCCGCATGGAATCAATTCGAACAGTAGTTCCCACCCTGCAGGGAGGAGAATTTCTGGCATCAATAGACATCAGAGATGCATATCTGCATGTGCCCATTTTTCCTGCTCATCAGAAGTTTCTGCGCTTCGAGGTAGGAGGGCGCCATTTCCAGTTTGTGGCTCTGCCTTTCGGGATAGCCACTGCACCTCGAGTGTTCACAAAGATCTTGGCTCCTCCTCTGGCCAGATTAAGGGCTCAGGGTATAGCTGTCATAGCATACCTAGACGACCTGCTCTTGATAGACCGGTCGGTAGCCTCTTTGAAGGGAAACTTGAGGACCACGGTCAGGTATCTAGAACACCTGGGTTGGATCCTCAACTTAGAAAAGTCTTTCCTAAAACCAGTAAGAAGACTGGAGTATTTAGGTCTGATTATAGATACAAGCCAGGAGAAGATATTTCTACCCCAGGCAAAGATCACTGCTTTGAGAGAGCTGATTCTGACAGTAAGGACCAAGAAGGGTCCCTCAGTCCGCCTTTGTATGAGGCTACTAGGGAAGATGGTGTCTTCATTCGAAGCAGTTCCCTATGCTCAGTTTCACTCAAGAATGCTGCAACACAGTATTCTGTCGACCTGGAACAAGAAGGTTCAGGCTTTAGACTTTTTTTCCGATGCACCTGTCGCATGCGGTGCGTCAGAGCCTCAATTGGTGGCTCATACCCGAAAACCTGCAGAAGGGGAAATCCTTTCTACCAGTTACCTGGACGGTGGTAACAGATGCCAGTCTGTCAGGTTGGGGAGCAGTTCTGGAACAGGCTGCGGTCCAAGGGGTATGGTCCAAGACAGAGAGGACCTTACCCATCAACATTCTGGAGATCCGGGCGATACATCTAGCTCTAAAGGCCTGGACTATCAGGCTACAGGGTTGTCCGGTCAGGATCCAGTCCGACAATGCCACAGCAGTGGCTTATATCAATCATCAGGGAGGCACCCGGAGCCGAGCTGCTCAAAAAGAGGTGAACTAGATCTTAGTCTGGGCAGAGATGCATGTGCCATGCATATCGGCAGTTTTCATCCCGGGAATAGAGAATTGGCAGGCGGACTATCTAAGTCGCCAGCAGTTACTTCCAGGGGAATGGTCTCTGCATCCCGACATCTTTTGGGCCATATGCCAAAGATGGGGGGGTTCCAGATGTAGATCTCTTTGCATCCCGATTCAACAAAAAGATAGACAGATTTGTGGCAAGGACAAAAGATCCTCTTGCATGCGGGACGGATGCGTTGGTGATTCCGTGGCATCGGTTCTCACTGATTTACGCATTCCCGCCTATTCTGCTACTACCACGACTCCTTCGCAGGATCAGGCAGGAAAGGAAGTCGGTACTTCTGGTGGCCCCCGCTTGGCCCAGAAGGACTTGGTATGCAGAAATAGTAAGGATGACGGTGGGTTCCTCGTGGACCCTACCGGTACGCCCAGACCTGTTATCTCAAGGTCCAGTGTTCCATCCTGCCTTACAAACACTAAATTTGACGGTTTGGCTATTGAGACCCACGTTCTGAAGAGTCGTGGGCTCTCAGGTCCTGTCATATCTACCTTGATTAATGCAAGGAAGCCAGCTTCCAGGATGATTTATCATAGTCTGGAAGGCTTATATAACCTGGTGTGAATCCAGAGGTTGGCATCCCAGGAAATATGTCATAGGTAGAATCCTTGATTTTCTACAGATGGGATTAGCGATGAAGCTGGCCTTGAGTACCATCAAGGGCCAGGTCTCTCTGCTTTATCAGTATTATTTCAGCGGCCACTTGCTTCGCATTCTTTGGTCCGAAACTTTATGCAGGGGGTGATGCGTCTTAATCCTCCGATTTAAAGCGCCCCTAAACCCCTGGGACTTGAATTTGGTCCTAGCTGTGTTACAGAAACAGCCTTTTGAACCAATAAGTCAGATTCCTTTGGTCTTGTTGACAAGGAAATTAATTTTTCTGGTGGCCATCTCTTCTGCTAGAAGAGTATCAGAATTAGCAGCTCTTTCCTGTAAGGAGCCTTATTTGATTATACACAAGGATAGAGTGGTACTACGCCCTCATCCTAGTTTTTTACCGAAGGTGGTTTCTGATTTTCATTTAAACCAAGACATTGTTCTACCTTCCTTTTTTTTTTCCAGATCCCTGTTCTCCGGAAGAGAGATCTCTACATTCGTTGGATGTAGTAAGAGCAGTTAAGGCCTATCTAGGGGCAACTGCTCAGATCCGCAAGACGGATGTTTTGTTTGTGCTGCCAGAGGGTCCCAATAGAGGACAGGCAGCGTCAAAAGCTACCATTTATAAATGGATTCGACAGTTGATCATTCAAGCTTACGGTTTGAAACAGAAGATTCCTCCGTTTCAGATCAGGGCACATTCCACAAGGGCTATTGGTTCTTCTTGGGCAGTGCATCACCGGGCCTCTATGGCTCAAATCTGCAAGGCCGCAACCTGGTCTTCAGTTCATACATTCACCAGATTCTATCAGGTGGATGTGAGAAGGCATGAGGATATCGCCTTTTGGGCGTAGTGTGCTGCAGGCAGCGGTACAGGGTCCTCAGGTCTGATTGCACCCTACTTGGTCGTGGTTCCCCCCCCCTCAGGTAGCATTGCTCTGGGACATCCCATCAGTAATTACTGTGGCTCTGTGTCCCGTGATGTTCGAGAAAGAAAATAGGATTTTTTAAAACAGCTTACCTGTAAAATCCTTTTCTTTCGAAGGACATCACGGGACACAGAGGTCCCGCCCCTCTTCTAATACACTATATTGCTTTGCTACAAAACTGAGGTATCCCTGCAAGGGGGAGGGATTATATAGGGGGTTGAACTTCCTGATAGGGTGTGCCAGTGTCCAATCACCAGTGATACCTATATAACCCATCAGTAATTACTGTGGCTCTGTGTCCCGTGATGTCCTTCGAAAGAAAAGGATTTTACAGGTAAGCTGTTTTAAAAAATCCTATTTTTATACAGGAGATGGTCAGAGACTGGGGACATGGTACAGGAGATCATTGCAGCCTCACCAGTGCCCGTCAGATGCAGCCAGCCAGTGTCCCCGGTAGTGCAGCCAGTGAAGGGAGAGAGCCGCCGCCGCCTGTTTGATTACAGCGCCGGGAACATCACAGCTTTCATTTCAATAGCTGTGTGTTCCCCGCTGCGCGCCGTCACATACAGCCCTTCCCCCTTGTCCGGGCATTTTGATAGACAGATCACCCATCTTATTGGACGGGTGATCTGTCTATAAAAGTGCCTGGACAAGGGGGAGGGGCTGTATGTGACAGCGGGGAGCACACAGCTATTGAAATGAAAGCTGTGATGTTCCCGGCGCTGTAATCAAACAGGCAGCGGTCCCCCTGATACGCGACACCAGGGGCGGAGCCCCGCCCCGTTCGGTATCGGCAAAAATTCTCTTTCGGCTTTTTGCCGAAAGGGCCATTTTCAGCTGATATTTTTTGGCGGCCAAAATTTCGGTGCATCCCTAGCTGTCCCGGTAAAATTTGGTAGTTTGGGGGACACAGGGTGTTGCTTGGTGCAAGACTGGAGAAAACGGTTTTCACAGCTTTCTCCAGATTTTGGTATTCCGTCATGGGGCTCTGTAGTTTGGAGATTCCATAGTGTCTTGGGTGGGATGAGATCTCCAACCCTGTGTCCAGATTTTGTAGATGACCAGCAGGGTGTGTGAGGGTATGGAAAGACCTCATGGCTCCCAGTTGGAGACTGCTCCGCACCCAGAGACAGGAGGTCTCCAGGAGTCGGAGGGGCTGCAGGAGGCAGCCAGAACATGTGTGACTGCAAGAGGCAGTGAAACGACCTGAGGACTAAGGCCAGAGCTGAGCTGTGATGAGTGCTAAAGTGAAGCCGTCCACATTGAAGAATCCTGTGATCTGTGTGACCAGGATAAAGAGCAGAAGTACTGCTAAAGAGCCAGGTGGGCTAGCACTTTCCGTTGTGTGTATTTGCTGCAGAACCACCCCTGCATGGGAAACCTTTGTTAGACTTTTTTTTAATAAAAAAAAGGGCTACCATGCCCTAAAATATAGTTCCTGACTGGCTTGAATCCCTGACAAATGCATCTACCACGAGGGCTAACAGTGTGTGTGTGTGTGTGTGTGTGTGTGTGTATATCTATATCTATATCCATATCCAATACAGTGGGGCAATTGTGCAAGTTCTCCCACTTAAAAAGATGAGAGAGGCCTATAATTGTCATCATAGGTATACCTCAACTATATGAGACAAAATGTGGAAACAAATCCAGACAATCACATCTCTGATGTCTGAACGTCTGATTTTTGAAAGAATTTATTTGCAAATTATGGTGGAAAATAAGTATTTGGTCACCTACAAACAAGCAAGATTTCTGTCTCTCTCAGACCTCCTATCTTCTTCTTTAAAAGGTTCCTCTGTCCTCCACTCATTACCTGTATTAATGGCACCTGTTTGAATTTGTTATCAGTATAAAAGACACCAGTCGACAACCTCAAACAGTCACACTCCAAACTCCACTATGGTGAAGACCAAAGAGCTGTCGAAGGACACCAGAAACAAAATTGTAGACCTGCACCAGGCTGGGAAGACTGAATCTGCAATAGGCAAGCAGCTTGGTGTGAAGAAATCAACTGTGGGAGCAATAATTAGAAAATGGAAGACATACAAGACCACTGATAATCTCCCTCGATCTGGGGCTCCACGCAAGATCTCCCGTGGGGTCAAAATGATCACAAGAACAGTGAGCAAAAATCCCATAACCACACGGGGGGACCTAGTGAATGACCTGCAGAGAGCTGGGACCAACGTAACAAAGGCTACCATCAGTAACACACTACGCCGACAGGGACTCAGATCCTGCAGTACTAGATGTGTCCCCCTGCTTAAGCTAGTACATGTCCAGGCCCGTCTGAGGTTTGCTAGAGAGCATTTGGATGATCCAGAAGAGGATTGGGTAAATGTCATATGGTCAGATGAAACCAAAGTAGAACTGTTTGGTAGAAACACAACTCATCGTGTTTGGAGGAGAGAGAATGCTACTACTGATCTGTGTACATGAAAGAATGAATGGGGCAATGTATCGTGAGATTTTGAGTGCAAACCTCCACCAATCAGCAAGTGCATTGAAGATGAAACGTGGCTGGGTCTTTCAGCATGACAATGATCCCAAACACACCGCCCGGGCAACGAAGGAGTGGCTTTGTAAGAAGCATTTCAAGGTCCTGAGGTGGCCTAGCCAGTCTCCAGATCTCAACCCGATAGAAAACCTTTGGAGGGAGTTGAAAGTCCGTGATGCCCAGCGACAGCCCCAAAACATCTATGCTGTAGAGGAGATCTGCATGGAGGAATGGGCCAACATACCAGTGTGTGACAACCTTGTGAAGACTTACAGAAAACTTTTGACCTCTGTCATTGCCAACAAAGCATATATAACAAAGTATTGAGATGAACTTTTGATATTGACCAAATACTTATTTTCCACCATAATTTGCAAATAAATTCTTTCAAAAATCAAACAATGTGATTGTCTGGATTTGTTTCCACATTTTGTCTCTCATAGTTGAGGTATACCTATGATGACAATTGCAGGCCTCTCATTCATATATATGTATGTATGTATGTGTGTGTTCATATTGCTCCCTCCTAGTGGTCAAATATGAAAAATTACTTTTATTTCATACTAACATTTTGTCTAATGATTTAAAGAGTATAAATTAGAAATCTAAGCTATGTATGGCTACAGATCAGGTTTGCAGAAATATATGAACACTGGAAAGGTAATAATATTTTAAGACCTTGAGCTGACAAGAATCCTAGATGGATTTCCGAATAGCAAACTATGGCCCCCAAAGGAGTGAAAATTTTGAATTCGACCTAAATTGTTTTATCAGCGTCCTTCCCTTTTTTTTTTTTTTTTTTCATACCGTTTTTCTGTGTTACCTCGAAAATAAGCCCGGGTCTTATATTAATTTTGTCAGCCAAAAACACGCCAGGGCTTATTTTCAGGTAGGGCTTGCCATGCAATGTGCTATCTTCCCAGTGGTTGCAAAATGACAGAATCCCCTCTCACAGGATCACATAATGCAAAAGGTGTGCGTTTCTGCAATGCAACAGTGCAAATGCCTTCTTCCATGGCCTGCCTGAGCCGTCTTCCACAGCTACCATTCGTGTGGAGGGAGGGGGGGTGAGATCCTCCACTGACACCCAAGAGAAGAGATCATCAGCTGAGCCCTGCTCGGCGCTTCCATGGCCCGCCCGAGCTGTCTTCCCCACTCTGTGCAATGCAGGGAGGGAGGCAAGATTCCCCGCTGGGAGAAGAGATAATCTGCGAGCCAAGCGGTGCTGCACCGAACTAGGGCTCATTTTCAGAGTAGAGCTTATATTGCAACCCTCCTGGAAAATAGCACTAGGTCTTATTATCAGGGTAGGTCTTATTTTCAGGGAAGCACAGTAGTTTATTAGTGGTGTTTAGGGTAAACCATGGGAGGGGTTTTACTTTGCAAACTTGATTTTTATCCACATGACTAAAGAGTATAATTTAGAAAATTGATTCCTAAAAGATGTGGATAAAAATCAGGTTTGCAAAGTAAAACCCCTCCCATTGTATACCCTACACCACTAAAAAATGGTCATGTGTAAAATTCTATCATTTTATTTGATAGAGCTGTTCTGCGAAAACTGTAAAATGTGGGACTTTTGGGTAGGCAGCCATATGTGGCAGTAGATGCTTGGATACAAGGAATTTTTTTGTTTCTTTTTTACTGTACATGTAACACATTTTCTTGTCCTTAGGTCAGCCAGTATTACTAATCTATCACTAGATCGTTCCGGATCCCCTATGGTGCCACCCTACGAATCATCGGTCAGCCCGCAAGCGTCTCGCACATACTTGAAGAATGATACCAATGAAGAGGAGAGGAAAATACTACTGGTAAACTAGATCTGTGTTTTACTGCAAATACAACTTTTTTTTTTAAATTAGGATTGACTATTAGCTTGCATGTTGTGTTCATTTTGTAACAAAGGCAAAATGCGTCGCTTAGGCCTTCTGTATATTGGCGAAGACATAGAGATAGAGATATTAGGGCTGGGAAAAAAATCGATTTAAATCTTGAATCGAGTTGAGAGGTCAAATTTTTTTTTTTTTTTTTTTTTTTTAGATTTTTATTTTTTTTTCACCGGGCCGGCCCCGAGGCGCTGCGGGCATGAGTTTTTAGGCGAGGCCGCGGCTTCGGTCTAGTCCGCGGCTACGGCCGGACGCCGCGGCCTCGCCTAAAAACTCATGCCCGCAGTGCCTCTGGACCGGCGCGGACACCGCGCCGGGCCTGAAGAGCTGCGGGCAAGGAGTTTTTAGGTGAGGCCGCGGCTTCGGCCTAGTCCGCGCGGCCGGACGCCGCAGACTGGGCCGAAGCCGCGGCCTTGCCTAAAAGCTCATGCCCGCAGCGACTCGGGACCGGCGCGGTTCCCAAAAAATAACTCTTTGAATCGTGAATCGAGTTTTTTTTTTTTTTTAAGAAAATCTCCCAGCCCTAATATATGTATGTGTGTGTGTATGTATATGTATATGTGTATATATATATATATATATATATATATATATATATATATATATATATATATATATATATATATATATATATATATATATATATATATATATATATATATATATATATATATATATATATATATATATATATATATATATATATATATATATATATATGTGTGTGTGTATATATACACACACGCACGGGCAAAAAAGTATTTAGTCAGCCACCATTTGTGCAAGTTCTCCCACTTAAAAAGATGAGAAAGGCCTGTAATTGTCATCATAGGTACTTTTTTTTTTTTTTTTTTTTTCTCTTCTCATTTAGGATTCTGTGCAGCTAAAGGATTTATGGAAAAAGATCTGTCACCACAATAGTGGCATGGAGTTTCAGGACCATCGTTATTGGCTGAGAACACACCCCAACTGCATTGTGGGAAAGGAGCTGGTTAACTGGCTAATTAGAAATGGGCACATTACAACTCGGTAAGCCACTTAACTTCATATTACTGAGAAAAAAAAATTCAAAGAAAGTTCTTAATCGTACTGTATCTGTGTGTACAGTTGGGTCCATATACAGTTAGGGCCATATAGATTTGGAAGCAAGTGCAATTTTCATACTTTTGGCTCTGTGTGCCACCAGAATAAAATTAAGACAAAACCATCCAAATGAACTTTGTGCAGTTTTTCAGCTTTAAATCAAGAGGTTCAACATAAATATTGAGTACAAATTTTAGAAACTGCAACCATTTATACAGTCCCCCCATTTTCAGGGGCTCAAATGTAATTGGACAAATGAATATAATCATAAATAAAATGATCTTCATTTTTAATATTTCGTTTAGAATCCTTTACTGGCAATGACTGCCTGAAGTCTGGAACCCATGGGCATTACCAAAGACTGGGTTTCCTCCTTTCTGATGCTTTGTGAGGCTCTTACTGCAGCTGTCTTCAGTTCTTTGTGGGTCTTTCTGCCTTTAGTTTTGCCTTCCGCAAGTGAAATGCATGCTCAATTGGGTTGAGATCAGGTGATTGACTTGGCCATTGCAGAATATTCCACTTCTTCTTTTCCTTCAAAAGCTCCTGAAAAAGTTATAGGCATAGATTAACAATCATGGATATAGGCATAACTTCTGCATACAGACCGTAGATTCAATTGTATGTACTAAAGAGAGAATGGGTGAGCTGGACTGTCTGATCCCCCAGGTGCCCCATCTGGGAACAATCTGCACCTTAGGGGGTGGTACTCCAGCTCCCCTTGTTTATTGAAATTGGTCTCTGCTGAAAGAACATTCTAACAGTATGTATAACTGACTATGTTACAATAGTAAAACTTTTGTAACATAGGTCAATAGGTAAAGGGGGTGGAACTTAACTGTGAACATGGTAGGAAAGTGGTGAAGAGGGGGGGGGGGGTGGAGAGGGAGCCTACAAAGAGGCTCATGTGCTCAGAAATATTGTCAGAATATAAATGTGCAGCTACTTTGAGCGCAGGATTCATCGACTCATAATCTGTTTGACAATCTTATGGTGGTTTATAGGATTTATACCGATCTGCCCATGGTTGCCAGTTGTTTAAAAAAAGCTATGTGTTTCCCTGATATAGAGGGCAACATGTGCTCGTATGTGTAGTGAGTAGAAGGGGTGTATATAACATTTTTTTACTTCCGGTGGGTTTGGTGATTTCCATATTCTGAGTATGACTAGTTTAGCTGCTAAGAATAGATGGGTGGTGACTTGTCTTAATGATGGTGGAATATCCTCTGCCTATATTGAGTAGGGCTAGGGAGGGGGATGGCTGTATATCCAAACCTGTCACTTGGCGGAAGATTGTAAAGATCCTTGTCCAAAATTTAGCTAATTTACTACATGACCATAGGATGTGGTAAATATTACCTACTTGGGAACAGTTCCTCCAACATAGTGGGGATGTTGAGGAGCTAAACTTGGCGATTCGGTATGGTGTTAGGTACCATCTTTGTGTGAGGGTTCCCAAAGGGACGTACATCTTGTGGCTGAGTATGAATATTGAAGGGCTTTGCTTCATTGTGCGTTTGAGTAGGTAGTGGTAAGATCCCTCTCCCAGGCCAACATAGAGTTGGTCTTTTTGAAATCTGATTTATTATGGAGGATGTTAGAATATAAGGAAATGCCTCCTTTGTGCCACTCAGTGGTGGTGAGATACTTTTTGATTTGCCAGTGTAGTTCATATGGCGGTATATGATTGTTGTTAATGTACGACTGCCCTCGGGCATAGGTGAAGTATTCTGAGGGTGATGGGCCATATTCCTCTTGGAGGGATTCAAATGACTTCACATTAGCGCCTGTGTAGGTCTTGCAACCATTTTATTCCTTGTTTCAACCATTTGTCCAAGGATAAGTCATAGATCAATTAAGTTTAAAATAAATAAAGGTATTGGGAGGGGGGTTCCCAGGCAAGAAAACAATTGGTTTGTTGCTAAGACTTTTAAGATTGTAAAGTCACGAGGGCTGGGAGAGGCAGGTTTTTAGGTACAGATTTGAGATAAGGCTAAGGCATACCCATATAGATTACCACCCGGGATAAGTGATTGTTCTTTTTCCCTCCAGAGTGAGATAGGTTGGTCAGGGAACCATCCTTTGAATTGTGCCAGAATAGCTGACATATGATAGTCTGCTAGTACTGGTAGGCCCAGACCCCCAGCTTTCCTAGTTGTACTTAGTTTCATGAAGGCACTTCTAGCATTTTTTTACCCTCCCAGAGATATCTAGATGGCATTGATTGTATTGATATAAAGATTTTTTTTGTTCCCTGGTATTGGTACAGAACGGTGTATTATGGATAGATAGATTTTGAATGCTGCTAGTCGTCCTGACCAGAAAAGGCTATGTTTACTTAAGGTGAGAAGTCCTGCCTGTAACTTTGCTTTAAAGAGCTGCTCTGGATGGGGGGTAAGTGTTATCCCTAGGTATGAGATGCTGGGGTCTTTCCATATATAGGGGTATTTAGTTTGTAGATATTTTTTCTCCTGTGAAGAGATTCCTAGGTCAAGGATATAGGATTTAGTGTTATTTACCTTTATAGTATGATGTTATACCATATTGTTCCAAGAGGCTAGTAGCATGTGCTAAGGAAGTCAGTGGTTTCATGAGCATTAAAATTACGTCGTCAGCAAAGATGCTAACAACATGTTTGTGGCCATTTATAAGAAATCCATGAATATCTGGATTTTGTCTAAAGCTGGAGGCCAGGGGTTCTATCAGCAAGTTGAATATCAACGGTGATAATGGGCACCCCTGTCGAGTGCCGTTTGTGATTTCAAAGGGTTTTGAGAACATACCTGAGGTATATACTTTGGCCGATGGGGAGGTGTAAGGAGCTAATATGGCTGAATGTATGTGACCTGTGAATACAAATCTTGTTATGATACACTGGATATACTTAGCCAAACGCCTTCTCTGCATCCAGGGCTAGGAGCAGAGAAGGCGTTCGCTGTGTCCTCGCCAAATGAATGATGTTAATGAGTCGCCTAGTAGCGTCTGAGGTCTGTCTACCTTTTTGTAAATCCTGATTGATCAGGGTCAATTATTGTGGGTAGTATTTCCATCATACTTGGTGCTAATATTTTGGCATATAGTTTCAAATCATTATTTAGCAATGAGATGGGCCTAAAGTTTTGAGGTACATCTGGAGTTTTGCCAGGTTTAGGCAAAGTTAAGATAATTGCTTGTAGCATTTCAGGCGGAAAGAAGCAGAGGCAGCCGCAGTGTCATACACCCTAAGGAGATGAGGTCCCAGTACTGATTTTAAAGGCTTTATAATATTCACCTGTTAATCCATCGGGACCAGGGGATTTTGTTTTTGCAGTGTGTTTTGGATCATTGGACGGTGCTTCACAGTACAGATGGACAAATTAACTCTGCTGCATTTGGCTGCAACCTGGCTGACAGTATATCTCTAAACACTGTAGAATTAATCTGGCTGCTTCTGTCACATCAATAAACACCAATGACCCAGTGCCACTGGAAGCCATGCATGCCCATGCCATCTCACACTGCCTCCACTGTGTTTTACAGATGACATTGTGTGCTTTGGATCATGAGTCGTTCCAAGCCTTCTCCACACTTTTTTTTCTTCCCGTCATTCTGGTACAGATTAATCTTAGTTTCATCCGTCCAAAGAATGCTTTTCCAGAACTGGTCTGGCTTTTTTAGATTTTTTTTTTGTTTTTGGCAAAGTCTAATCTGGCTTTTCCATTCTTCAAGCTTATGAATGGTTGGTTTGCACCTTGTGATGAACCCTCTGTATTTGCTCTACTGAAGTCTTCTCTTTATGCGTCCACCTCCAGGAGGGTGTCCTTCACTTGTCTGGACGTTGTAAATGGGTTTTTCTTTACCATAGAGAGCATCCTGCAATCATCCACCACTGTCTTCCGCAGATGTCCAGGCCTATTATGTTGCTGAGCTCACCAGTGCGTAATCTTTCCTCATACTGTACCAAACTGATTTTGGCCACTCCTAATGTTGCTGAGATCTCTCTGATAGATTTTAGTTTTTGAAGTCTTACAATGGCCTGTTTCACTTGCATGGATGACTCCTTTGAACGCATGATATGTTCACAGCAATAGATTCCAAATGCCACACTTGGGATCAACTCCAGACCTTTTTATCTTTTTTTTTTTTTTGGTCGGTTATGGACGGTTTAAAATCCTAATAGAATAGATTGATACCAACTTTACCATATCTATTTATTTTCAGAGCACAAGCTATAGCAATTGGACAAGCTCTTGTGGATGGTCGATGGTTAGACTGTGTCACCCACCATGATCAACTTTTTCGTGATGAATATGCCTTATACAGACCTCTTCAGGTATGCCAAGTTGTATTTGGCTGTTACAATATTGCCATTTCATGTGTTTTAAAGTTCAGGGTTTAGGAAAAAAAAGATATACTCGCCTAAGTGTATGCAGCATCGATTCATTGTCCCCAGCCTCTACACTGAGAACTGAGCGATGAAAGACTGCTCAATGCTCAGTTCTCGGCATTCTGTGAGCAGAATGCTGGGGACTCAGTGACTGGCTCCCTGTATTATCCCCCCAAACATGGTAATATGGTTATGATCTTTTCAGAGCCTGGACTGGCTCTTTGACGTCAGCCGACAACGGGCTTCACTAGGCTAAAAACTGGTCACAGTAATGCAGAACCAACTGCACTCATGTGATCCATAGAAGTATAGCCAACATAGCTGGGTGATTAAATTGTGTCTTTGGTAAAAATTTAACCTTTCTGCTTCCGGCTCCTTCAGAGAATCTAAATCCTGTGACAACTGTGCTGTGAGTGTGCAGTGAGCATGCTCTCAGCACAACAAACTACTCCCTATGGAAGCATATATGCCTTTGCTCAGCGTTAATGCCCACACGCCAAACAGCCGCCTATATGTGTGCAGGTTAACCAATGGATGTTTTTGTTTATTTTGTTTGTTTTTTTGTGTTTTTTTTTATTTTTATTTTTTTTAAATTCGCTTTAATGTAAAAACACTAGATTTTACCAAACGATTGGGTAATATATTGTGTTATGCTAAGTTAAGATACCAAACCTATCACACTGTATAAGTGCGTATGCCCCTGGAAGAACGGTGCCTAAAAATCTCTGTAGACAACGCTTTAAAAGCCAGGTTACCATACTCCCAAGTTAGCCATTTTTTTCCCCTGCATTCTCCTCCAACTGTTGGAGGAATTGTTCCTTAGAGGGATCCCCTTGTCACATCTGGTGGGACTGCCCTGTGTATTAAGACCTCTAAGGTCAGAAATAGAAGCCTACCATAGTGTAAATCAGGCAAAAAACTTTCAATTTAATAATGATTTAACTTTCATAAGAAGCATAGAAAAAAGAATTGTTTAAAAAAGCCGTCCGGCTAACTAACACCTGTCCTCTCTGGACTGCTATACGATGACATCAGCATGCCACTCTTCCCAACATACGTTTCGTCACAAACTGACGTCGTCCAGGGGCACGGGTGACGTACTGACACATTGCGATTTAAGGTGTACAGGAAGAACCACTCCTCATTCTGAGTCTCAAGCGGCGGAACGCTGTCGTTCATAACTGAATCCGGCAAACTACCCCGTACACTCATCCATAACGGAATCCGGCAAACTACCCCGTACACCTATTCATCATTGTTTGTTAGAAAAACAAAAAAATACAAAAAAAAAAAGGGAACCTTTTCTATAAATATAAAAACCCTTTGGAAAATATTAGGCCCATAGATACTATCCAATACGTATTATGGATGTAAATATAGCCTTGCTAAAACCTCTATTCACAGTGGTTGTAAATAAACATAATGTGTTCATGAGCTATATCATTGATATAAGGGGGAGCTCCAACCATAATGAGCAGGAGCGTTACAACATATATAGGTTAACTACGATCTCCCTTTGGCCTAAAAATGATCAAATAATTGCCTAAAGTGTGAACTTAAGAGCAAATAGGGCAGCCCTCAACACTGACCCCTAATGGGTAATTTAAATAGTTTATATTAATCTCAACAGGTTAGAAATGAATGGTCACCAACCCCGATTCGCCTAATGTGGTTAATTTAGCCTAAATTTACCACCAAACCCCTTGCCCCTCTTCCTTCCAACTAGTACCTAATGCCCTTAACAAACACTGCACCATGCAGCACATGTTTGCCAAGGCTCATCTGACTGTCCACAAATTTATGACCCAATGGGAGCTGTGGCTTCTAGACCCCAGATGTACCCTGCCTCAATAATCACCCCAGTCTCCCCTGACCTTACTCCCTTTTTATTTGGACCCTATACCCAGAGGTGCCAACTGCTACTGAATCTTACAATATCTATACAACAAACTGCTTCTCCTTTTATAGTTATGTATCTACCGGTTATCCCATATATACAGTGGGGACGGAAAGTATTCAGCCCCCCTTAAAAATTTTCACTCTTTGTTATATTGCAGCCATTTGCTAAAATCATTTAAGTAATTTTTTTTTCCTCATTAATGTACACACAGCACCCCATATTGACAGAAAAACACAGAATTGTTGAAGTTTTTGCAGATTTATTAAAGAAAAACTGAAATATCACATGGTCCCAAGTATTCAGACCCTTTGCTCAGTATTTAGTAGAAGCACCCTTTTAATCTAATACAGCCATGAGTCTTTTTGGGACAGATGCAACAAGTTTTTCACACCTGTATTTGGGGATCCTCTGCCATTCCTCCTTGCAGATCCTCTCCAGTTCTCTCAGGTTGGATGGTAAACGTTGGTGGACAGCCATTTTTAGGTCTCTCCAGAGATGCTCAAATGGGTTTAAGTCAGGGCTCTGGCTGGGCCATTCAAGAACAGTCACGGAGTGGCTGTGAAGCCACTCCGTTTTTTTTTATTTTTTTTTATTTTTTTTTTAGCTGTGTGCTTGGGGTCATTGTCTTGTTGGAAGGTAAACCTTCAGCCCAGTCTGAGGTCCTGAGATCTCTGGAGAAGGTTTTGGTCCAGGATATCCCTGTACTTGGCCGCATTTCTTTCCCTCGATTGCAACCAGCCGTCCTGTCCCTGCAGTTGAAAAAACACCCCCACAGCATGATGCTGCCTCCCACCATGCTTCACTCTTGGGACTGTATTGGATGAGAAGTGCATAGTCTTCTCCACATATACTGCTTAGAATTAAGGCCAACAAGTTCTATCTTGGTCTCCTCAGACGAGAAAATATTATTTCTCACTATCGTGGAGTCCTTTTTAGGTGTTTTTTTTTTAGCAAACCCCATGCAGGCTTTCATGTGTCTTGCACTGAGAAGAGGCTTCCGTTGGGCCACTCTGCCATAAAGCCCCAACTGGTGGAGGGCTGCAGTGATGGTTGACTTTCTACAACTTTCTCCCATCTCCCGACTGCATCTCTGGAGCTCAGCCACAGTGATCTAATCTTTTCGGTTCTTTTTTTACCTCTTACCAAGGCTCTTCTCCCCCGATAGCTCAGTTTGGCCAGACGTACAGCTCTAGGAAGGGTTCTGGTCATCCCAAAGGTCTTCCATTTAAGGATTTTGGAGGCCACTGTGCTCGTAGGAACCTTAAGTGCAGCAGAAATTTTTTTTGTAACCTTGGCCAGATCTGTCCCTTGCCAAAATTCTGTCTCTGAGCTCTTCAGGCAGTTCCTTTGACCTCATGATTCTCATTTGATCTGACATGCACTGTGAGCTGTAAGGATTAATATAGACAGGTGTGTGGATTTTCTAATCAAGTCCAATCGGTATAATCAAACACAGCTGGACTCAAATGAAGGTGTAGAACCATCTCAAGGATGAGCAGAAGAAATGGACAGCACTTGAGTTAAATATGAGCGTCACAGCAAAGGGTCTCAATACTTAGGACCATGTGATATTTCAGTTTTTCTTTTTTAATAAATCTGCAAAAATGTCAACAATTCTGTGTTTTTCTGTCAATATGGGGTGCTGTGTATACATTGAGGGAAAAAAAATGAACTTAAATGATTTTAGCAAATGGCTGCAATATAACCGAGTGAAAAATTTAAGGGGGTCTGAATACTTTCCGTCCCCACTGTATATCTTTAAAGATTTTAAGTTCTTGTTTATCTTGCTAGCCTTACTGTCCTTAATTTGCTGCCCCGGGCAGTATTTAGTTTCACCTTTGAAACGTTATTTACAGATGTCATTGATCAATATTCTGTGTACATGTTTGCATCCTGACTGCTATTCACTTTGTAGCCTCTCATGGCTTTTTACCACTTTCTATAAACCTAATAAAAATTTCTGTGAAAAAAAGGAAAGCCCAGGTTACCAGTTTAGAGATCAGTTTGATCCATTGTTTTCATCAGGTGGTAATATCTCATTTACATGAGACTGAACGTGACCGACTCCGCGCCGATTTTGACGTCATACCTTTGGGGAAAAAACCATCAGTTCCTCCCATTCTGTACCCGGAATCTGATTCCCCGGATTGCATCCTTCTCGGACTCCCTGATCAGATGGGAGAGGCCAGTAAAGGCGAAGGGGCGCCTGTAGAAGTAATTCAGCGCCTGCGTAGCTACCCAGATTACTTTTTGTATTAGAGAATCGCCTGCTGCAAAAAAACAATATAGGGATCATAACTGTAGCTGCAGTCATGATCCCGGTAAAACCACTTCAACATTAGGCCGTTTATAAATGCCCTAAGAATGTGAAGTGGTTGCATAATTCATTTCTAGATTGTATTTCAGTTATATCAAGCCAACACCTATTCATTTAAACAATCTTGAAATTTGTAATCCTATTTTGTGAAGGTCCCCCACAAACTTGCTTCCTTGAATTCTATGACACTTATTCTCTGTGCCCTGTGAGTAGGCATTGTGATGTCATTGAATTCACAGAGCCTGCCTTTTGAACTACAGAGCAGCTGAGAGGTGGTGTTTCAGGAGGTGGAGTCAGTACGGGAATCAATGCTTGGAGGCAGCCAGGTACCATGGGATATGTGGTCCTAAGAAATGCAAAGCAAAACAGAGTTGCGGCTGCAAAGCATGCAGGGGAATCCTTGAAGTTGTGGAAAGAGATGACCAGCAGATGGGATTCACAACATGAGGATGTTTTTTCCTATAAAAATTCTATTGGATTGTCAAAGACTTAAAAGCAATCATTGCTGTGTAGGTGACTCCTTGGTTCATACAAGAACAGATTATCTAAATTGTATAGTTGTAGAGAGGACGGGGGGAGGAAAAAAAAAATTGTGCTAGTTCACAGTATACAAACCTGCAGCTGACACAATGCGCAGCGCATAAGTAATGTATAACAAAACACAGAGCATAATTTTATGCGCTGTACTTTGTTATACATTGAGAGAAAGTATTACTCCATTACCTTTTTTATATATTGTTTTTTACAGACTCCTACATTCATTCTGTGAGCAATGGTTTTGTTTTTGAAGAGAATTAATAGTGAAATACAATAATTTTGGTAAAATGGCAAAAATGTAGATGCGTTTTTAATCAAATATTGGAATATGACCTAATTTTATTCAGATTTCTTTCTAATTGCACTAATACATTGCAGCCAGTTTCCTCTTAGGAACTAAACATCTAGCTCTGTGTTCTAAAACTAGTTTGTATATTCTTTTGATCTGTGTTGGAACAGGTAATATGGCCTTTGAAAAAGAAGTAAAATTGCTTTAATGATGTGGTAGTCTGCTTTCAGGCCATCATGCTACATGAGCCGATTATCCTTTTATCCATAACCTTTTTTTTTTCTTCATAATTTCAGAGCACAGAGTTTTCAGAGACTCCTTCCCCTGATAGCGATTCTGTGAACTCTGTGGAAGGACATTCCGAGCCATCTTGGTTTAAGGACATCAAATTTGATGACAGCGACACAGAACAAATTGCAGATGAGGGTGAAGATAATTTAACTAGTAAGTGATATTGAGCCAAATAACTTTTGTCAGCAATACCCCTTCCTTTTTTTTTTTTTTTTATATCCTCTCACCAGGTTTGTTTTTTGGGTGAACCTATACTGTCCAGATTATAATAGTTTTTTTAAAACCTTTTTTAAAGGATCACTAAACTCAACAATTTATGCAGGATTACCAGGTGACACTAAAGGGGGGGGAGACTGATAATGAAAAGGAATGTAGTCACCACATTCAAGGACTGATCAAAGACCCAACAAACACTTTGAGCATGTTGATACTTGAATGCAGTTTCACAGTCAAATTTATTCTTTCTATAAAAAAAGGTGGTAGGACAAAAGCTGTCTGTGCAGTTTTAGTATTTACTGTTCTGGTTCTTCCCAGCAGGCCCAACCTACTACAACCTGCCTGATAGAGGGTGGGGGTAGAAACAAGACCAGCCTGCACAAGGAAATAACAGCTGTGACTGGTTAGGATTATCAGAATTTTGTGCACACATGAAATTTTCCATACTGGATTACTGCACAGATCTGGAAAAAACACAAAGTTCTACCAAGATTCAAGAATACACATGCTTCTTGTAGTTTCACAATTTTTGTTTATCCAGGTGTTCAGCTTTATTAGTTCAGTATCCTGTGGTCTAGGTTTCCTACATCGTTTTTACACATCACATCTTTTAAAGCATTACCATTTCAAGTTTTACTAAAAGTTGAACTCTGCCTAAAACATTTTTTCAAGGTTTAAAGTGTAAAGGGGTTAGAGCCTTTGTTAGAATACTGGCTGTGTTCCATTGAGGAGGTCTGCCCTCATTTTGTCCTAGTAACTATCGGAAGACAGCATGGGGGGAATGCAAATGTTACGATTCTTGCTGGAACAGGAGTAGAGGGCATATCTTCTTCCTGTAGGGACATTTGTTCCAGCGACTACTTTTTAATGGTGGAATTTCCCATCACTTTGGGTAGATTTCCAATTACTTCCTGTTGTCTTTGGGGACTAGGAGGACCTAGTCACTCTATCCAAAAAAAGAAGAATTTTTGGCTGTGGTAGTACTTTAATAGCAAAAATGTTAGTGGGCCCAAGGCTGTTGCCTTTTTGTTGTTGTAGGCTGGAGTGCTACTAGCCTAAGACCCAAGCGACACAGGAGATTTTAGCAGCAAAGTCATGCTCCATTTTAAGCAAAGTAATTTTCTCCATTACTCTATTCGTTTTAAAGATATGCACAAATTGAGCTATATAGTGCAAGCTGCACTAGTAGCATGTAGTAACCATTAACCACTTCAGCCCTGGAAGGTTTTACCCCCTAATGACCAGACAACTTTTTGCGATACCGCACTGCGTTACTTTAACTGACGCTGTATCCAAATAAAATTGATGTCCTTTTTTCCCACAAATAGCGCTTTTTTTGTGCTATAAACAAAAAAAAAAAAAGCAACCATTTTGAATAAAACATTTTTTGCTTCATCCATTTAGGCCAATATGTATTCAACTACATATTTTGGGTAAAATAAGTGTATATTGATTGGCTTGCGCAAAAGTTATAGCGTCTACAAGCGATGGGATATTTTTAGTTATAAAATTTTTTTTTTTATTAATATTGGCGACAATCAGCGATTTTTAGCGGGATTGTATCGGACACCTTACTCACGCTTTTGAAACTTTTTTGGGGACCAGTGACACTAATCCAGTGATAAGTGCTAAAAATCTGCTCTGTTTCTGTACTAATGACGCTGGCAGGGAAGGGGTTAACATCAGGGGCAATCAAAGTGTAAAGTGTGCTCCTAGGGAGTGCTTTCTAACTGTGTGCTTGGCAGGAACACTATCTCCATCTTCTTCCCTGTCAGAATGGCGATCTGCCTTGTTTACATAGGCTTATCACAGTTCTGCCTCTCTGGGGAACAATTGTGGGTGGCCAGTGGACATCAGGTCCGCCGAACCTGCTGATTGGCATCCCCTGTGTCCAATCGGCGCGCGATCGCACCTCCAGCTGCGCGCACCCAGTGGCTTTTGCATGAAATGACATACAGGTATGTGATTTCACGTAATGGAGCTGGCCTGCCGCAGTAAACATGCGTTAGGTGGTCAGCAAGTGGTTAAACATTAGTATGTACTGCTTTCATAGCTTCTACTTTTTATGAGTAGAAAACAAAACCATATTAAGGTACTTGTAAAGAATTAAAAATTCAACTCTTCCATTATTTTTAAATTTTTTTTTTTGAGCACCATTGGCCCAGTCAAAGTAATGGGAACCCAACATTTTACTGTCCTCACCAGAAGAAGAGGTAAAAAAAAAATTCCAATGAGGATGACTGTTCTGGTGACAACTGTCTAAGAGGGAAGTTTGCTCTCACTTTGGAGATATTTTTTGGTCATTTGTGTCTCTGGGACAAGAAGTGAAATCTCCCTAATGGAACACAGATGGAAGAAACTATCATGGGTTCTAACTAGGGTTGCATTGACTATATATTTTTTTTATCAGCAGGCACGAGTACCGATGCTTTTGGTCTAAGTACTTGCTAATACTGAGTACCGGTACCTTTTGCGGTGCAATTTGAGCCCATGCAAAATGAATGGGCTCAAATTGCGCTGCAAAGAATCGCATGTAATTTGAACAGGAATGAGGTGCAAGTCCTGTCCAAATTGCGTGCAGTTTCCTGCACCGCTCTTGTGTGAACCCACACTGAAGTCACTTTGACAAGCCTGGGTTCACGGAGAAGCGGTGTGGGAAACCACATGCAATTTGAACAGGAATCGCACCACATTCCTGTTTTGAAATTGCATGTGATTCTTTGCAGTGCGATTTGAACCAATTCATTTTGTATGGGCTCAAATCACACCGCAAAGGTATTGGTTTCAGGTATCTGAGCATTAGTATGAGTACTCGTGCAAATGCTCAGTATCGGCACCGATATTGGTATTGTTGCAACCCTAGTTCTAACTAATCCTTGTGGTATCCAAAACTAAATAAAAAAAAAAAAAAAAATAGAAAGTTTTGTTCTATTTTGACTTTAAATTGTATACTTTATGTATTCAGAAGAGGGCTATTCGCAGTATGGATGGTAAGCTTCAAGTCAAGTGTTCACAAATTTGTTGCATTCCAGGAGGATTTTCTTCATTGCAAAGTCCACGAGTGGACCCTCTGTACTTGAATACATAAAACATATCGATAGTTTGAAATTTAGAGACTCTGTCAATGGGCTTTTGTTTACATTAGATGGGTTTTGCATTCCCATTCAAATATATAAAAATATATAAGGTTGCAAAACAAGCTTAAAGTGGTTCTAAAGCCTAATGCCCCGTACACACGATCGGAAATTCCGCCAGCAAAAGTCCGATGATGGCTTTTGGTCGGAAATTCCGACAGTGTGTATGCTCGAAATTTCCGCCAGCAAAAGATTGAGAGCAGGTTCTCAATTTTTCTGTTGGAAAAAGTTCCTATCGGAAATTCCGTTCGTCTGTATGCAATTCCGACGCGCAAAAAAACATGCATGCTCAGAATCATTGCTTCGTATGGAACTTCCCTTTTTCTAGTGCCGTTGTACGTCTTGTACGTCACTGAGTTTTTGGCAGTCGAAAGTTCCGAGAACTTTTGTGTGACCGTGTGTATGCAAGCCAAGCTTGAGTGGAATTCCGTCGGAAAAACCGTCCAAGGTTTTTCCGTCAAATTCTGATCGTGTGTACAGGGCATAAGGCTGGGTTCACACTTATGCAAATTGGATGCGGGTTTCACCTCATCCAATTCGCATGACAGACTGACCTGCTCTCAATGGAGCCTGGTCACGGATCTCAGGGGTTCTGTGTGTCTTTGGCTCAGTTTTCCAGGTCCAAATTCAGGCAAAAATTCGGGCCTGATTCGTTCCCTGAAACAGAACAGGGACGCACCAGACCCCTGCTGTGAGCCTCATCTGAATTAAGGGGATTGAAAAGTCTCGTGTTTGTTATTCTTATTGAAAAAAAAAAACATGCTAAACTTGTCTGCTCTGTTGCAGTGGATTTGCACAGTGCTGCCCAAGTCCTCCTCTTCTCGAGTCCCTCTTCTGTGCTTCCGGCCCCCTCTCTCTTCTGATTGGCTGACTGACTTTGACAGCCACGGGAGCCAGTGGCGCCGCTGCTGTGTCTTAGCCAATCAGAGTCTCGGACAGCAGAGACATTCATGGACATTGCTGGACAGAGATGGGGCTGCTGCACACAGAAGGCTTTTTATCTTAATGCACAGAGTGCATTAAGATAAAAAAACCTTCTGCCGTTACAACTCCTGTAAGTCTGAACCCAGCCTGAAGGTTTTTTACCTTAATGCATTCACTGCATTAAGGAAAATCTTCAGCGTATTGCCCCCCTTATACTTACCTGAACCCAATCTCGGTCCAACGATGTGCACAAAAGCAGAGGCTATCTCTCTTCATTGAGTCAGACAGCAGTGGGGGCTATTGACTGGAAATCGGGGGGGGGGGGGGGGGGGGGGCCTCTTATGGACACACAGAGCATGGCTCCAGATTGAACAGCTTTGTAGTGGGCCACTCGGCAGGGGGGAGGAGCAAACCGTGCTGGCGGAGGACTGGAGAAGAGGAGGATCAGGGATAATTATAACCTGTTTAAAAAAATAAAAATAAAACGCAAAGCTGTACAATCACAGGTACTTTCTGATGCTTTCAGCCTCCTCCAAATTCCTTTCCATATCCTTTTTTAATATATATATTTTTTTTATATTTTTGCTGTTTGGGATCTGAATTCCTGTTACAATCATGGCTACATTTGTTCGTTCTCCATGGTGCCACTGTATGTAGGAACTTTGCCACTCTCTTGCCTGCTCCCAAGATAGACTAGGAACTGTTGACTACAGGATTTATAGTGTGCATAGCAAAACTGCTCCTTTCAAACAAAAGTAAGTGAAGGAGAAAAGAAGAGATTCGGGAGCTCGGGGTACGTTTATACAGAGACAGAAAAATACAGTAAGAAAAGATTTCACAAACCATATATTACACCGTGATTAAAGTAGTGGATGTGCATGTGTTACTTTTGGAGAATAAGGATAACGTTATGCTACTTTCACACTGAGGCTCTTTACAGGCGCTATAACGCTAAAAATAGCGCCTGCAAAGTGCCTTGAAAGAGCCTCTCCTCTCACTCCAATGTGAAAGCCCGAGGGCTTTCACACTGGAGCGGTGCGCTGGCAGGACAGTAAAGTCCTGCAAGCCGCATCTTTGGAGCGGTGTATACACCGCTCCTAAAGCGCCCCTACCCATTGAAGTCAATGGGCAGCGGCGCTTTGCAGGCGGTTTTAACCCTTTTTCGGCCGCTAGCGGGGGTTAAAAGCATCACGCTAGCGGCCGAAAACCACCACAAACGCACCAGTGTGAAAGTAGCCTTAGTGTCACTTTAAAGCAGGTCAAAAGGAGGTAAACTGCAGGCTAAATTGCACCTGTTGGTGAATTCTGAATGATCTCAGAAGTCAAACTGATGCCACTGACACAAGCCTTCAGCATGTCAATACAGGCCCTGAATGTAATGGTGAAACTCTTAGAAACAGATCTATAATACTAATAAATATTGATAACGGGCTATGTAAATGTGCAATTGTGCTACTTAAAATTACCTCTGGCTTGGATCTGTGTTCTTTTTTAATGTGTAACCAGCCTTGGATATTTTTACGGAAATATGGTTGCATGAATTTGTGCATGGACTTTGTTGCCTGCAGTGGCAAATGAGGTTTACAATTAACTACCTTCAATGGCAAAGTCGTGTGTGTGTGTGTGTGTGTGTGTGTGTGTGTGTGTTTTTTTTTTTTTTTTTTTTTTTTTTTTTTTTTTTTTTTTTTTTTTTTTTGCTTTTAATGCTGTCCTTTTGTCATACAGCATTGTTATATGTTGTGGTTTGTGTTATCTTTTTTCAAGCATTCATAATCTGCTCCTTTTGCTTGTATTGACCTTTTTTATTCTCCCTCCTGTAGTAGTATGAAATTAATATTTTAGTTTAGATTCTCCTTTGCCAAGTTCCCCATGGTCTGTCCTCGAGTACAACTAAATGCATTGAGCATTTCTTTTGCCTTTTTTAGTTTTGGTTGGATGAGTGTCTATATCTAAAATGTATCTGTAGTTGCATTTAAGGACTCTTCTTGGGGACCTTTATGTACTAAATGTAGTTTTTTTCCATCCTCCCCAATTTCCCTTTGTTTCCCTCCTCCTCTACCCTTTGCTTTTTTTCCTTGTCTGCATCATGCAAAGATTCTGCAAGTCCTAGCAAACGCACATCAGTCAGCAGCTTCCAGTCTGCTATGGATAGTGATTCGGCCGCTTCCATCAGCCTCAATGTGGAGATGGACAACGTCAACTTTCACATCAAGAAGCACTCCAAGTACCCCCATGTACCCCCTCACCCTGCTGACCATAAAGGTATTCAGTTAGTAATTAACAGGTACTTCCATTATAATTCTGAGTTTTGATCTGGTTCCTCATTTTCTATTATCTTTAAATCTAACACCCCCTTCATAAATCCCAAACCATCACCAGCAGCTTTTGCATCAAGATCAGCTAAAGTCAGAATTGATATACCTGCATCAATATTTTGTGGCTTGGTAATATAGACAAAGTGCTGTTTCATATGTACAGGTGATCCAGCCGTACAATGTGCACTCATCCCTCTGATATGGGTAAAGGAAGTCATTTAGCTCAGGATCTGCAGTGTTTTTGGGCTGTTCTGTTGCTTTTAATGTGTTTGATCGCCTTCACACTGCTATGCTGCTGATTGGCTGCAGAGCGGGTGTATTTGTGGTTTTTGTGCGTATTAGCCACGATTATTAGGTTGCAGGTTTTTGATGTGTCTGCTGAAAGTGCGCCAAAAGTCCTGCATGCTGCACCTTTGGTGCGCTTTCAGAAAACAGACCAAAAACTAGTTTTCTGATAGAAAGTCTATGGGACTGCAGCTGAAACCAAGGGTTAAACGCCTGATGACAGCAGATACACCCACACTGCGGCCAAGCAGGTCTTAAAGGTAAGTCAAGTGATAATTGATGTTGTGTGCCTGCTGTGTCAGGGGAGATCTAATTTAAAATATATTATTCAATTTTTAAGCTATGTTTTTAAAAAATGCTTGTTTTTTGCATGGACAATCGATTCATTATTCCATATTTTGTGCCCCAAACTGAAAATATTTTGCTTGATTACTTGACTTCTAATCTAAATGATCCTTCATTGCTCTTGAATTAATTTCTTCTGCTTTAATTTCTTTTGTTTGCATCAGAGATTTGTTTTCTGTGTAAGCTACTATGTGTTTCTGCCTCTCTTAAATACATGTACATTAAAGTGTCCATTTACATTTTGGGGAACAATGATAAATGAGTGAGATAGCATGACATTTTGGTACAGACATTGCTCTATAATGGGTGCTGTAATGTAGAAATTGGCTGAAACATTTTGTAAAGGTTTATCTTCACCATTGCATTATCTGGGATTATTTAATTGATATCTTCCAAAGAGCAGAGCTACATGGCACCGCCAGAGGTGGTTATCAGTTTCACATAAAGCCCCTCCCCCCCACAGCGCAGTGTACCTGCAGTTTTTGTGCGGCTTGCCTGCATTTCCCTATAGACTTTATTAGATTGGGTGTTTTTTGTGGCTTTTCTGAAAGTATACCAAAGATGCAGCATGCAGGTTTTTGTTCACTTTCTGTTAGTCGTCTTTTACACTGGTGCACGTTTTGCCACGCTTTTCTAGGGTGACAAAAGGGCATGAAAACTATTCCCCAATAAATCTTATGTAACTGGTTTTCAAAGTGCAGCACACCTGCAGTGTAAAGTCATGCAGTTTGATGCAGTTTTATTTCAGAAGCACAAAAAAACCAAAGTCCAATGGGAGTGCATCAGTGTTGAATGGCCCTTTACAGTCCTCATCAGGGTGTTTTTTTTATTTATTTTTTTTATAACAAATATCCGTAGGTAATTTATCAGTGCATTGCCTTGAAAAAGTATTCATACCTCTTGATATTTTCCACATTTTGTCATGTTACAATCAAAAATGTAAATGTATTTTATTGGGATTTTATGTGATAGACCAACACAAAGTGGCACATAATTGTGAAGGAAGGAAAATGATAAAAGGTTTTCAAAATGTTTTACAAATGTGAAGCGTGGCGTGCATTTGTAGAATACTTTTTTGGAACCATCTTTCACTGCAATTACAGCTGCAGATCTTTTTGGGGATGCCTCTACCAGCTTTGTACATCTAGTAAAGTTTTTGCCCATTTGTCTTTGCAAAATAGTTCAAGCTCTGTCCAATTAGATGGAGAGCATCTGAACAGCAATTTTCTTGCCACAGATTCTCAATTGGATTTAGGTCTGGACTTTGACTAGGCCATTCTAACACATGAATATGCTTTGATCTAAACCATTCCATTGTAGCTCTGGCTGTATATTTAGGGTTGTTGTCCTGCTGAAAGTTGAACCTCTGCCCCAGTCTTGTCTTTTACAGACTTGAACAGGTTTTCTTCTAAGATTGCCATGTATTTGGCTCCATCCATCTTCTCATAAACTCTGACCAGCTTCCCTGTCCCTGCTGAATAAAAGCATCCCCACAATATTATGATGCCACCACCATGTTTCACGGTGTGTTCAGGGTGATTTGCAGTGTTTTCCGCCACGCAAAGTGTTTTTGCTTTTTAGGTCAAAGTTTAATTTTGACCTCATCTGACCAGAGCACCTTCTTCCACATGGCTTCTCGCAAACTGCAAATGGGACGACTTCTGGCTTTCTTTCAACAATGACTTTCCTCTTGCCACTCTTCAATAAAGGCCAGTTTTGTGGATCACATGACTAATCGTTGTCCTGTGGACAGATTCGCCCACCTGAGCTGTGGGTCTCTGCAGCTCCCCCAGAGTTACCATGGGCCTCTTGGCTGCTTCTCTGGTTAATGCTTGCCTTGCCCAGGCCTATCAGTTTAGGTAGATGGCCATGTCTTGGTAGGTTTGCAATTGGGCCATACTCTTTCTATTTTTTTGGACGTTGAATTGAACAGTGCTCCGTGAGATGTTCAAAGCTGAAGATATTTTTTATAACCCAATTCCGCTTTAAGCTTCTACAACTTTATCCCTGACCTGTTTGTGTTCCTTAGCCTTCATGATGCTATTTGTTCACTAAGGTTCTCTAACAAACCTCTGAGGGCTTCACAGAACAGCTGTTTATACTGAGATTAAATTACACACAGGTGGACTCTATTTACTAATTAGGTGACTTCTGAAGGCAATTGATTCTACTAGATTTTAGTTAGGGGTATCGGACTAAAGGGGGCTGAATATAAATGCATGCCGCACTTTTCACATATTTGTAAAAAAATGTGAAAACCATTTATCATTTTCCTTCCACTTCACAATTATGTGCCACTTTGTGTTGGTCTATCACATAAAATCCCAATGAAATATATTTACGTTTTTGGTTGTAACATGACAAAATGTGGAAAATTTTCAAGGGGTATGAATACATTTTCAAGGCACTGTATAGCCACAATTGACTAGGCTGCTAATGCATGCAGCTGCTCTCCTAGAAGAGCAACGATGTTCACAATCTAAGCCCCGGTTCAAGCTGATCCAAATCTCACCCAGTTCATACGAACTGCTGCAGCTTTGTATGTTAATGAAATCTGTTTGCAAAACGCAGTGCGATTTGCAGAATTGGATCGCATAGGTGTGAACACCTATGCAATCCGATTCTGGTGCGGCCAAGAAGCCTGCACATTTTTGGTGCGATTTGAGCTATACAGAATAATGGCTCAAGTCCCACTGCTGAAGAATCGCATGTAATTTAAACAGAAAAGCAGTGCGATTCCTGTTCAAAATCGAATGCGGTTCCCCCAACGCATAATATAAAACGGGACTTGGTGGTTGTTGCTCTTTCTAAAGATGAAAAGATCTTGAGTTTGAAATGCAAAAAGCATATGTTGCATGAAAATTATTATTTTTTTGTTTGTTTCATTTTTATGCTGTCGAAATTAATGTCTGCCATTGATGGTTTGGCAAATTGGGCTCTTTATTGCTGATATGTGAGGGGGGGGGGGGGGGGGGGGCGGTTCCCCCCCCCCCCCCCCCCCCCCCGTCTGCTATTGATCTGTTTAACTTATTTTTTAGCCACTTTTTATAAATGCATTGTTAATTTGACTTAAAGTGGATGTAAACCCAATGTCATCCTTTCTAAACTACTGCCATAGGGGTTATCTATAAGGATATACATGCCTCCTGCATGTATCTTTACCTGTCAAATGTCTCCCCTCTGTCTGTTATTAGACCTGAAAAACTGCATATTCTGTGGGTGGGTCTGTTGTCTGGAGCTCGGTGGGTGGAGTTGTGATGTCAGTAGACTCCCCGCCCACCTCTACACTCCCCTTGTCAATATGCATTTTCTGCTGTGTATTTCTAACGCTGAACTTCTGCTATGATCTCTAACATCCAGTGAAAAGACAGGAAAGTAACCACATGACTTCAGCATGCCAAATCATGCTGAGGTGTGGAACAGCCAATCCTTGCAGAGCTGCTGAAGAAAGGAGTGGGAGGGAATTAAAAAATACTGCATGTCTCTTAGGCTAATGCACGAGATGTAAATCACCTGTCACTCACAGCAAGGGGGAGGATTTGACAAAGTTTTTCTCAATAAAAGAGGATTGCTCAGAGCTGGATTAACTCTGTGTGGCAAGACTGGGCTCAAATGATGGGAAATCTTATACTCTACAGTATGATATTTAAAAAAAATAAATAAATAAAAAATTTGGGTTTACATCCACTTCAAGCCGGGTACATAGGGGTCGAATATTGACCAAAATCAGCCGGTACAGTAGAAACCGTCTGACTTCCAGCCCATGTGTATATCTGCCAGTCCACCAGAAGCCGATCTCATGACCAGCTTCTGTCAAACGAGCATGCTGGAAAACCGGCATCCGAACAGTTTTGGCAGCCAATGGCCAGTGTATTCCAGGCAGGAGGGCAAGCCCCCTGTCAGAACATAATAGCACAACTTAGGAGATTGCTGCGCTAACATTGCTTATGTTAGCACAGCAATCTGTCTTTTTTTTTCGTTCAGCCCACTGAGTTGAACAAAAAAAAAAAAAAAACTTGCATGTACCAGGCTTTAGCTGTCATGTGTTTTTAATTTGCTACAAAAGGGATAGAGCATTGCATTGGTGTTAACCAGCTTTAATGCCTTGGTGTGTTTCCAAAGCCCTAATGTCTAAGTAAAGACCAAATGTCTAAGCGAAGATCGAATGGTTTCTTGCTACCCTTATTAGGGTTTCATGTTCTTAAAGGATACCTGTGAGCCCATGTTACCTTGTAAGGTGGCCCCAGGTTCATCAAGCAGCAGCCTCCAGTTGCCTGACTGCTGACTGTTTATCTTGAGTGTCCTGGGATATCAACCTGTGACACTTCCTCATGTAATTATTAAACAAGAATCAATTGTAAATAAGAACCATCAAGTACATTCCTGTTTAGATTTAGGAAAGCTGACTTCTGATTGGTTGAGTTTCACTTTGCATAACTCATTTAATTAGTCTAGTATAGAAACGACTGTCTTCTCTATCAATTTTCTTACCATGCACATTGATCTCATGCACCATATTTAGCAGCCAATAGGATGGTGCGAGGTGGCAAGAGGAAACAGGTAGTTATTGACTTTAAAGATGAGGATTCATAATTGCCCAATAGAATGTCAGGATTTTGGGGAACCCTTGGCATACCCAAGATAAATTTATTGGGCTAGGATACCTGGGTCCAGTTAAAGTTAGGGGTTGACTCACATGTTCACTTTTTAAAACTGTATAGAGTCTGTGTTTTTTAGTTAGGCATATTCTGTCTGATAGACCTGTAGAAAGATGAGAGGAACAGCAAGGTGCAACATTGTGCTGTGTACATAAAAATATCAAGACCTTTTCCAGCATATATTTCTAAGTAGAAGACATAGCAAATCTGTAAAAGGCAGCTCTGGTTCCTGTGTGTTGATGAACAGTGGGGAAACTGAAAATTGCCTGATAGACTTTGGTGTCTTTTGTGATCTTCAAATCCCAATCACTGCTCGGTCAACCAATCACCTGATCTGAGGGCCAAATAAAGAATGTTAACGTACCAATAAATCAGAAAAACACCCTGTCCTTAATGTAGAACTATAGGGAAAGCTTTTTTGGATAGAGCAAGGAAGGATTATAATCCCTGTTAGAATTTTTTTTTTCCCCACCATTTGTGTCCCACTGAAGAGATTTTCACTCCATAGTTCCATAGCCAAACAGGAAGTGTGAAAATTTGTGCAAACTACTCCTTGGGGACCACCGAGTCACCAAAACCATTGTCCCCATTGGGAGATTTTCCCCTCTATTAATTTTCTGTGGACTGCGCTGTATATAATTTGTCCATGGTAACGCGCACACATATTTAATGTCTGGAATGAAAGAAGGAAACCACTCATTACATCAGTGTGGGGCAAAAAAACTAAAAAAAAACCTAAAGAATCCGCAAGATACTGAGTCAAGACTCTCAAAACAGGATATGTGTGTCAACCAGTCAAAACAATCATTTGTTAGCAACATGCAATTATTTTTAAAAGATATGTTAATATCTTTTTTTTTAAATTCCTTTATTTTTGACATACTGAAGGCATAGAAATACAGTCTAGGTTACAGTATGTTACATATTCCATACAAAAACATACTTTTGAATCACATAAAATATGACTGTAGACCAAAATCAAAGTTTATTAACCAAACAAATTTGGTAGCGTAAATAAGTTCTAGCCAAAAGTATATCTGTTCCATACATAATATGTAATATCAAGGATGCCTACCAACGGGCCTCCTTGCATAAAGCTTAATTTGTTTATGAACAGTTTTGATATATATGATAGTTTTTAAACCTTCAAAGACAGACATGTCTTTTGCTATACAGGTGAGTGTTACCTGCTCACCTTAAGTAATATCATTCACATTATATTCGTTATCGCCATCACCACGGCTGCTTAGTGAGCTGATCGAAACACAAGAGACTAAAGAAAAGAAAAGAGTAGAAAGTGAAAAGAAAAGCGGGGTAGGAAGGGGGAAGGGGAGGCATGAAGAGGGTGGGAAGAGGGCAAAAAGGAAGGGGTTATAAAGGAATGGCTGCGACATCGCCCCCAACTCGATCCCACCTGTCACACCCCAAAGGGGTGTATACAGATATCTGTTTTAATGGGGTTGTACCTCAGGCGAGGATTGTGTCTGTGCCATGTCTTGCAGATATGCGTCTGTACCGACAAAATATCTCCAGGGTCTCCATTTGTCAATAAATTGTTCCTCTTTGTTTTGTAGAGTTGCCGTCAGTTCCTCCATACGTAAAATACAGTTAACTTTTGAATACCACAGGACCCTGGTCGGAGGGAGAGGATCACGCCAGAGCGCCGGAATGCATGTCCTGGCTGCGTTCAGGAGTTGCATTGTCAATGTTTTCTTGTACTTTTGAATCGGTCTCGTGGTCAGGTGTAGGAGGCATGCGGCCGGGTTATCTTTGAGATCGACCGAGGTCAGACTTTGAATAGTCGAAGTCACCTCCTCCCAAAAGGGTCTCAGGAGTGGGCACGACCAAAAGACGTGGAGCATGCTTCCCACTTCCCTGTCACATCTCCAACACCTATCCGACAGCGACGGATTCATTTTATGTAACACGTATGGGACTCTGTACCACCTGGCCAGGATTTTGTATCCCGCTTCTTGATAATGGCTCGCAATCGAGGACTTATGTGCCAAGACCAAGACCTTCTCTCTTTGCTGAGTGGAGAACTGAGTCCCCAGATCCCTTTCCCATTTCAGGAGGAACTCTGGAGTTGAGTCCCCCCCTTGACCTGTAAGAAGACTATATAAGAAAGACAGTGCGTGTCTGATGTGTTCCCCAGATTTGCAGAGGGATTCCAGAGGAGTGTGGCTCCGAGGGACATATGATAGTTTCTGGAGGGTCCTCAGATAGTGCCTAAGTTGAAGAGTGCTGAAGCCGTCTAATGAAGGATCTATGAGTCTGGAGAGTGTGGGTGCAGTTGGGAATTCTCCCCGGGGCCAAATCTCACCTAGGGACTGTTTCTCATAAAACATTAATTGTCTCAATCTACGACTTGTGAGTCCAGGGGTAAAGTCCGGGTTACCTATAATAGGCGTCATGGGTGAGGGTAACGGTGATATGTCTGTGGTGCGGAATATTTTCCTCGCCACCCAGAGGGTGGCCCCTATTAGCGGGTGGGATTTCATGTCTACCGGCGGAGTGGACATGAGCCATGGGGATGGGAGTAAGGGAATAGAGGAATCTTCAATTTCCATTCCCACCCATTGTTTGGAGTCACTATTGCAGTGCCAATCGGCAATCCTGGCTAAGTGAACCGCTTGGTAATATCGAAAGATATCCGGGAGACCCACTCCCCCCTTTTCTTTGGGTTTGGTCAGTGTTTGCATTTTCGTTCTGGGGGATTTATGAGACCAGATAAACTCTCTAATGATAGACTGAATTTGCTTAAAGAAAGTGGTTGGTAACTGGATCGGTAATGTTTGAAGTATATATAAAATCCGGGGTAGGGCTGTCATTTTCAGGGCGGTACAACGCCCAAACCAGGTCAAGGTGAGCTTGTGCCATGTCTGGAGATCTATCTTAAGTCTCTGAAGTAGGGGTACGAAATTGCTGTTGTATAAATGTGCCAAGTCCGGGGTGATGTCCACCCCCAGGTAGCGGATAGATTTCTCCGCCCACCTAAAGGGGAAGGATTTGCTCATGTTTACCGCTTCCATAGCTGGTAATGTGATGTTCAACACCGCGGACTTGGCACAGTTGACTTTGAAATTTGATATTTCCCCATATACCCTTAGAGCTGACAAGATGTTGGGTAGAGTGATTCGTGGGTTGGAGACGAAAAAAATCAGATCATCGGCGAAGGCCGCAATTTTGTGATGTCCAGAGGGCTTAGCAATTCCCGTTACATTAGGGTTCCCACGGATGCTACACATGAACGGCTCGAGGGTGAGAATGAAAATCAGTGGGGACAGGGGGCACCCCTGTCTCGTCCCGTTTGTAATGTCAAAGAATTCCGAACGCCACTCGTTGACCCGTACCGCCGCCGAGGGAGCCGAGTACAGAGACGACATCCAGCCTCTCATGTTTGGGCCCATACCAATATGCTCCAGGGTGGCCCGCATAAAATGCCAGGCCACCCTATCGAAAGCCTTTTCCGCGTCCGTGGAGAGGAGCAGAAAAGGCTTCTGGACAGATCTCGCTTCATGTATAAGATTGAGAACTCTAATGGTATTGTCTCTCGACTCCCTCAGCGGCACAAACCCTGCCTGGTCCAGGTGAACTAGCTGTGGGATATGTGGTAAGATTCTATTGGCGAGGATTTTGGAAAATAATTTCAGATCTACGTTAAGCAACGCAATCGGGCGATAGTTACTGCAGTAATTGGGATCCTTCCCTTCTTTTGGGATCAGGGATATAAATGCCCGTAAGGAGTCTACCATGTTAGTACTACCCCCCTTTAATGTGTTGTACGCTTTCAGAAAGTGTGGCGATAAGTTGGGCTCAAAAGTCTGGTAATAGGTCAGAGTGAAGCCATCCGGCCCCGGTGCCTTCCTGGGCTTCGTTTGTGCCAGCGCTAGCACTAGTTCTTCCTGAGTAATGTCCGCTTCAAAAGCGTCACTTATTTCAGTTGGCAAAGTAGGCATACCCGAGGACCCGATGTATTCACCCGCCAGCCTCTCCTTCTCCACTAAAGAGCCAACAGGTTCCCCCCTGTGTAAATTGTATAATTGTTGATAGTACTCAACAAATTCGCTGGCTATATCCCTAGAGGTATGAACTTTTGCCCCCTGTGAGGTCACTATAGATGGAATGTAAGTGCGCTGTCTCGGACCACGTAGAAGTCTGGCCAACATGGTACCTGGCTTATTGGAAAATTCGAACATAGCTCTTCTAGCCCAAGCTAGATTCTGCAACGTTTTATGGTACAAAAGGTCTTTCAAATCACCCCTGGCCTTCAATAGAGCCTTGAGGTGTGTTTCGGCCATAGACTTCTTGTGCAGCAGCTTGAGAGACCGCACCTGGGATATCAAGAGATCGATCTGTTTGGTTCTTTCCCTTTTTTTTGCAGCCCCAATCCTAATTAGTTCCCCTCTTATTACACATTTGTGGGCCTCCCATATCGTCATTGAAGACATCGATGGGTCTGTGTTTTCTGAGAAATAGTTGGTTAGTGCCCTACTTATCTCTGCACGTACTTCCGGGATTTGTAACAGTGACTCGTTTAATTTCCATGTTGGGGGGGATCTGAGTTCTGTGTCCCAGCATATGGTTACATGCGTGGGAGCATGATCCGATAGGGAAATGTAATCAATTTGGGATGAAGTGACACATGGGAGATCTTTATGTTGGATCTGGAAGAAGTCTATCCTGGAGTAGGTTCCATGCACCGCAGAGAAGTAGGTGTAATCCCTCTCCTCAGGGTGCATGATCCTCCAGGGATCAACCAACTGCAGGCTAGCCAACTCCTGTTTAAGTTTTTTTCAGGTAAGCGAAGGACAAATGAGACGCTCCTCTCGAAACGTCAAGGAGCGGCTCCGGGGCAAAGTTAAAATCACCGCCCATCAGGAACAGACCCTCCCGGAACTCTAGGATCAGGGGAGTGAGTGTTCACAAGAAGGACAAGTAGTCAGAGTTAGGGAAATAGACATTGACCAGAGTCACTGTGGTATTTCTGATTTTGCCTTTTAAGAGCAGGTACCGCCCCAGTGGGTCCGCTCTCTCCTCTAGCAGCGTCCACGGTAAAGATCTGGCTATCAATATGCTAACCCCCTTAGATTTTGACAAAGGGGAGGGAGCATGGTATGCGTTGGGGAAATCCCTGTTGCAAAGTCTGGGAACTGCCGACTGTTTGAAATGCGTTTCCTGAATAAACGCCACCTGTGAGCATGTTTTTTTCAGGTCAGAGAGGAGTCTGGAGCGTTTTTTCCAGTGTCGCCAGACCCCTAACATTGAGAGAGGTAAATTTTATCTCTCCTTGCGTGCGTGAACCCGAGGGGATTCCCAGGGGGGCCATGTCGCTCACCAAAAATACAAAAATAAAGAAAATGATCAGAGAGGTACAAAGCGTGGGGTGGGGGGGGGTCACAGTCTGGGGCGAAAGGGGGTGGAGAAAGGAGAGGAGGAAGGGCAGGAGGGTAGAAGTGGAGGGGAGGACCGGGAGAGGGAGAAAAGAGGAAGGAAGCAAAGCTAGGAGATGAAAAAGAACAATACTAAGAAGGATAAATGAATTATCCCACTGTTGCTAAACTAAGCCTTGCGCACGTATGCGCTACCTATTAGAGGGTGTGGAAGACTAGACTCTGCGACACAGCGGGAGACGTGTCGACAGGAGAGAACCGGCATAATAAGAGATACCAGACTACTACCGCTATAAACGAAACATAAAAATAATAAACATTTCCAAGAACAACCTATTTGCCATGTTGCAGAACCTTCAGGCCGCGTGTATGTAACCCCCTGTGATGTAGTATATATGAACACAGAGAAACACATACACTAACTTCCCGTCTACAACATAGCTATCACAGTGAACTCTGGTGTCAAACATCAGAACAGTATTAAGCTATACACAATTCCGTGTCTTTTGAATCAGGGCTCCTCCAGCACCGCCCCCCCACTCCCCCAACAAAAAAATGAGAGAAAAACTGTAAACGGAGGGCAACAAAAAATGTCTCCGTTAAACGTGGGGAGTAATGGGGGGGGGGGGGCGCAGCGGGAAGGCCCCAATAGCATTTGGGTCTAAGCAACCATTTTAGGCATTGCCTCCCTGTATCAAGGGGCAAGGCCCCCCAATAACATATATACATGATAAGCCCCTTAGACTATCCATGACCCACTCACAGAACCGTGTGGATATGTTATGAGATCAGGAAGGATAGTCCAGTCAAGACTCTGGTGAGGTGAGATTGTCTCTCGGAGATATCCTGGATCTTGAGCGCCATTGTCGTCTACTGGGTCTTTGGGGTCTTGGTGATGCAGAACGTGGGTTGTTGAAGGTGATTGGAAAGTCCAGCCAGTTGGGTACAGAGAAACCGGGGATCGCCAAGAATCCGAACAGGTCAGGAAGCTGGTCCGGCCATCGCAGTACGAATGAGTTGTTCCCTTTCAGCACAATCAAGTGGAAGGGGTGTCCCCATCTGTATGTGGCACCCGTTGATCTGATTGCTTCAAGTAATGGTCGTAGTTGGCCTCTCATGCGCAGGGTGAGTCGCGATAAATCTGGGAAAAGTTGCACAGACGCACCATCAAAGTCCAAGGGACCCTGGGTCCATGCCCTTTGTAAAATTTCTTCCTTAATTGTGTAATAGTGAACTCTCGCCAATACATCTCTCGGTGCGGGATCATCTCCTCCCCTAGGACCCTGTACACGGTGCACTCGGTCCAGTTCCAGCTCATCTGTAGGTGGTTTGTCCACCAATCGATTAAATATGGCCACTATCGTGGCTCTAAGATCACCCCCTGATGTGGCTTCAGGTAGGCCGCGTACCCTAATGTTGTTTCTCCTGCTGCGATTTTCGCCATCATCTATGGAAAGTTGCATCAGGATCAAGCGCTTTTTATAATCAACATGAACCTTTTCCATGGCTGACATTCTGGATTCTAGCAGAGAAGTGGATGTTTCCACCTCAGATACCCTGGAGTCCACCGTATCTATCCTCTGCTTAAGGTCATGGATTTCTTTAGAAAGGGTATTCACAATTGTAGCTGCAGAGTCCGAGATGTCTTTTTTAGTGGGGAGAAGGGCGATCAGCTCTTTCCAGCCTTCCAGCAGTGCTGGCCCCTGGGTGCTGGCAGTCTGTACAGTTTGTACGAATGAGCAACTATCTAACCCCGGGATTTCTGGGGATAAGATCGGGGAGTCCGGTCTGTTGGGGAGAGACCCGTTACCTTGAGAGGCACTGGGGGGCCCTTTGCCCGTCTTTTTGAGCGATGCTGTGCCTGCGTTGTTATTGCGCGGCGGCGCCATCTTGGATTCCGGGGCCTGTAACGGAGTGGCCGAATTCCGCAGAAAATAAGCTGCAATGTCCGTGGTTTTGTTGGCTGCGGGTGATCCCGGAGGTCTGTCCGTCATGGACATGTAGTTGTTTACACGGTAGGTGTACTAGATCCGGTTCCCGGCCTGAACGAAGCACGGAGCTCCCAGGAGAAGCAGCCTCACAGCGCCATTGCCAAGCCACGCCCTCGATATGTTAATATCTGCCATCGAAACCACTTTACATGCACAGCAGTTTTTTATTTTTCTCACACTCATTTCTGCATTATTTTTTTTTTTTGCTGAAAAGTTACTTCTTGAAACCCCAAAACAATTTGATCTTTTCTGAAAGCAGAGGCCCTGTAGAAAAAAAATTGTGGCAGTTGCAGGGTTTTTTTTTTATGTTGCACAATATTTGCATCAGATCTGTTTACTATATAAATCTTAATTTTTTCAGTACAGAACACAAGCAAAATATTCAAATATTCATAATCTGGTTTATAGACTCGTACCATCAGGTTATTGGACACTGGAAAAGCATTTTTGCTAGTGTCCAAAGGTGATAGACCTTATCTCACTTGCAAAGAAATCACTCTTAGCTTAACTAGTTTATTATTTTATCTTTGGATTCCTCAGTCAGCTGTTCAATCATCTGCCTTTTCAGATGTGTGGCTCATGAGCCTCTCTAATACCACAAATAAAAGCACTGCACCCAGATCGGCGCAACCTCCCTAAAGTAGATGACTCTTACGAAGAGGCCTTTTCAGATGTGTGGCTCATGAGCCTCTCTCGTAAAGGAGCAGTTTCTCATTCTTCACAAAAACAAGATTGCCTTACCCCAAGACCACCCCCCCCCCCCTTTTTTTTTTTTTTTTTCCCTAGGTGGTATCAGTCTAACACCTCAGTGAAAACATTGTCCTATCCTGATGCCCTGTTTCAAAGCTCCCGAAAAACATTTCTCTGCACTGCCTGGACATAGTCTACTTCAAAGCAACAGCTTTGATCAGAAGGACCGATTTCCCTATTTGTCCTGCCCTCAGGACCTCGTGGGGCACACCCTGCTTTCACCTTTACTTAGAGGCCCCTTTCACACTGGGGCGGTTTGCAGGCGTTATTGCGCTAAAAATAGCGCCTGCAAACCGCCCCTAAACAGCCTCCGCTGTTTGTTCAGTGTAAAAGCCCGAGGGCTTTCACACTGAAGCGGTGCGCTGGCAGGAGAAGAAAAAATATCCTGCAAGCCGCATCTTTGGAGTGGTGAAGGAGCGGTGTATTCACCGCTCCTAAACAGCTCCTGCCCATTGAAATCAATGGGACAGCGCGGCTATACCGCGGTAATACCGCGGCCATAGCCGCGCTATACGAGGGGTTTTAACCCTTTTTCGGCCGCCAGCGGGGGGTTAAAACCGCACTGATAGCGGCCGAATACCGCGGTAAAACAGCGCTAAAAATAGCGCTGTTTTACCGCCGACGCCCCCTACCACCCCAGTGTGAAAGGGGCCAGAGCCCTTGCACACTGGGGCGGTTTTCAGGCGGTATTGGGCTAAAAATACCGCCTGAAAACCGCCCCTAAACAGCTGCCGCTGTTTGTTCAGTGTGAAAGCCCGAGGGCTTTCACACTGAAGCGCTGCGGTGACAGGACGGTGAAAAAAGTCCTGCAAACCGCTTCTTTGGAGCGGGGAAGGAGCGGTGTATTCACCGCTCCTTCCCCGCTCCTGCCCATTGAAATCAATGGGACAGCGCGGCTATACCGCTGTAATACCGCGGCTATAGCCGCGCTGTACGAGGGATTTAACCCTTTTTCGGCCGCCAGCGGGGGGTTAAAACCGCACCGCTAGCGGCCGAATACCGCTGCTAGAACGACGGTACAGCAGCGCTAAAAATAGCGCTGTTGTACCGCCGACGCCCCCACCGCCCCAGTGTGCAAGGGCTAGTGCGTAATAAATCTGATCGCTAGAGCTTACTTTCAAGGACAAATCTGTTCCAATGCTTTTATGTGCCCATTCCACCAGATTGATGTGAATTTCCTTGGCATTCTGGCACCAGGCCTCTGTAGATGAGTTTTGTGAGGCCACCTCTTAACTTTTTTCAAAGTTCTTCCAGGTGGACATCCAGTCTTTTGCAAATGCAACTTTTGGCCACAAGGTTCTTGCAGTGGCACTCTGAAGTTGCGCTTGTTGACTAGCCTCATTCATTGCTTGAATTCTTTTCTGTGTGCTATTTACTGTACGATTTAAAGAATAGGTTCACTTTTCAGAGCATGCTACACATTACACCCATAAGTTGGGTGTAACGTGCTGAAGATCTGCCCCCCCCCCCACGTGACAGCGGGCACAGGTTCTGGGCTTGGCTGTGCTGGGCTCCCCCCACAATTCATTCACAGCGATCTGTGAATGGGAGAATTACAAGTAACGTCAGCTACTACGGCTGATAGCTTGTAGTTCTCAATAGCCTGCCAAGGCACTAATAAGCACTTGGTCATTTAAGTATCGGAAGTACGGGCTAAAAGCTTTTCCTGCAAGTTTGACTTGCATTGGAGTACAGTACAGGCCATCCTCCCTTTGTTTCCTTGGTTACTTTGCATTGCTTGCTACAAAACTTAGGACTTACAGGCTAGGGTGGGCTTATAAGGGAGGTGCCCAGGGGGCATGTCCTCGAAAGCTTTGCCAGTGACCAGTCACCTGAAGGTACAAGCCTATAACTCTGGGTCTTGCACTGTAGTCCAGGATATGGAATTTACAGCCAAGTATGTGTGTGTGTATATGTGTAATATATATAAATATATATATATATATATATGTATGTATGTATGTATGTATGTATGTATGTATGTGTGTGTATGTGTATATGTATATATATGTGTGTATGTATATATATATTATATATATATATATATATATATATATTTATATATTTATTATATATATTTATATGTGTGTGTGTGGCGCTAAGTGACCAAGTCAATAACGTATGAACCTGATGAGGTGAAATAGGCAGTGCAAAAATTGAATGTGAATAATAAACATCTATGGAAAGTCCATTAGAGTTCATAATAAAGCGAAAAGGTCATTCTTGAATAATCCGTAATGAATCTTGAAAATTAGAGTCAAAATGGTAAAGTGTTCAAGCTTACCAGATTCGATGGACACATGTACCTTATAGCACGTGGGTCAAACAGGTACTCTTGAGGGAGTGACCTCAAACGGGAACTCCTACCACTGGAAAAATGGTAACAAGGGTTCCACTCAATGTTGAATGAAGAGTGTCAGGTATCCATGATGGACTCCAAAACATGCGATGAATCATATCAAATGGTGTGCATGAAAAACACATGATCCACACATAGTGTGATGCTGTTTGACATTTAATGGTAAAAAAAGGAGGTTTACACGTGCAGCAAATCCGATAAAACGAGCGTGTAAATAAAATGGCTTATAAGCAACGATTCCAAGAGCATTACCCAACATGTTTCATCCTATTGGACATCATCTGGGGTATGAGGCTCATGTGTCATCGTTGCAGAATATATAACTGTCAGCCAATAAAATTTACGCTAAAAATATGACAATGGGGACACCTGAACATCAATCAAAATTCAAGATGGCGCTGGCCATAATTTCTGCAATACTCGTGTAGATTTGTGTATATTTGTTACATTTTCCTTACATGTTAGCGCAGATATAGCTGTTAAAATGTTTGTTGAAATAAAAGATGGGATTAGGTTTGAGTAAATGGGTAACAAACATTTCAAGTCTAAAAAGTCCACAGGCCTGTGACATGGCAAAAAAAATAAAATAACGATACCCCAAATTGTCCATAAGTGATGTCTACATAACATCAGTTTAGAGTTAACCATAGGAAAAAAGGCAAGAAGCGCCAATCTAAGTGCAGTATCATTAAAAACTTTAATTTAGATTATAAAAACAGTCAAATGGCTACTCACAAGGACAGGATTAATATAGGCAAGGACATATAGTGGGTCCAGGGACGTCCTCCTCAGATGTTGTAAAGGTGCATAGTGCAGGTTCCGGTGGAGGTGCTGTCAGCGCTATGATGTACGGGTGGTCTGTGGGGTCTCTGCTGTGGGTGCTGAGCTGCAAGGAAGATGGAAGTGTCCGCAATGAATGATGGCTCTAGAATTGTCACTCTCATTCTGACATTTGCAGCAATACCTAACAAGAGTTTAAATACACGTGGGCTCCCTACTCATGCTTTTTCATTTAAGTGTCTGTGTAGATTGATGGGGATGCTATTAATAATAAATTGTGTATATATATATATATATAGATAGATAGATAGATAGAGAGATAGAGAGATAGAGAGATAGAGAGATAGAGAGATAGAGAGATAGAGATAGATAGAGATAGATAGAGATAGATAGATATAGATAGATAGATATAGATAGATATAGATAGATAGATATAGATAGATAGATATAGATAGATAGATATAGATAGATAGATATAGATAGATATAGATAGATAGATATAGATAGATAGATATATATATCATATAATTTATTTTATATTATATCATATTATTTTTAAATTTTTATTACCTTACCCCCCACCTTAATTTTAAAAGGGAAGTTTCAGGAAAAAAATACAATTTTAGAGAACTTTGAAGCAAAATAAGGGTTAGTGCCCATTAATGAAGCCTCACCATTGCCCATTAATGAAGCCTCACCATTGCCCATCATTGCAGCCTCCCCAGTGCCCGTTAATGCAGTCTGCTCAGTGCCAGATTAAACAGAGCCGGATCTCCTGTGGACTTGACTCGCAGGCACGCCTCCGATAATGGACATAACACCAGTCCAACGCCGGGACATGTGATGTCAATGCTAGGAGTCATCCAGGAGGTGAGACTGGGCGTGAAGCTGAGCCTCGCTGAGTCCACAGGAGATCGGCTCTGTTTAATCTGGCGGCGCATGCCCCCTTCCTCCCCTTCAAGGCAGCCTATATTGGCGTATAACACGCACCCACGATTTACCCCCTATTTTCAGGTGGTAAAAGTGCACGTTAAACACTGATTAAATATGGTAATTACAGGTACTTCTATAGCGCTAGCAATTTACGCAGCACTTTACATATGTATTGTACATTCACATCAGTTCCAGCCCTTATGGAGCTTACAATCTAAGGTCCCTAACTCACATTTATACATGCACATACTAGGACAAATTTAGACAAGAGCCCATATAGAGCAGGAGTGATTTCTGCTGCCTTGGGGCTCATTCAAACTGAATGGACTGCGATACCGCAATGTATTTCAGCACACAATAAAGCTCATTGCAGCATGTGCCTTTATCGCAGCGAACAATCGTGTGGACGGACCCTGAAACAAGTTTGTTTTATAACCAGCCAGGTTTTTTATGTATTATTGGCAGTCCAAAATTAAGGATTAAAAACAAAAATCTGTTTAGTTGTATAGAACAGCTCCAGGTTCTGCTTAAGCTTTCATAAAAATACATTTTCTTCCTTTTTTATATATATAAAAAAAAAAAAAGAAAATACAGACATGATTGCCATAGTAAAGCCATACAAATAGAACCAAACCATTGTGGCCCTGGAAACCAGAGTACAGTGTGTCTCTTTAGTGAACAGTGTGGTGACATGCACAATTCTGTTTGTGGTAGGCGAGCAGTAATTTGAGGCATCTGTCTTATGCGGTCTGAGTCATACAGGGTGTGCTCTGCACATCACATAGAGGGAAACTGTAGAGTAATTTTTATTTTGTTCTGTCATTCTTCTCTTTAGAGTTTCTTCAGTCTGAAGATGGAGGCCAGCAGATAATTTCAATTAGTGATGCTTTCATCAAAGGTAACTCAAACACTTAATTTCTTCTTCCTTCTTAATTCTTTTTGTTTTAATAACCAGTCCTGATTTTTGAAGCCATTTGACCATGAGCTAACTAACTAATTTAAAGCTACACTAGAACATGTTAATTTTAATCACTTATTTAGTGATGTAGGGACAAACTGTCATTTGCATCTTGCAAAATAAACAGACTTTTTTTAATTTTTTTTTTTTTTTTAAACATCCTTGAACAGTGACCCTGAAAACTCATGACTAAATTAAAGTGTTAATAAACCCAGGACCCTGCATTCACTATATCTGGTCTCCCACAGTACACAGAACATGAAAATGCAATTATTTTAGTAAAAATAAACTACTAAATACCCTTTCTCTTTAGCAGTATATAGCCGTCTTTTGACTTTTTTTTTTTTTTTTTTTTCATATATTTTATTTAACCCACAAAAGGCATGTCCAGGTTATTACATTAACAATGTGTAACCAATAACACTTCTTCTAATACATTGAAATGGAACAGCATAAATCAGAAGGTCAAGTCAGAGAACACGTAACAGTCTCAAAATAAAGGTTGATATGGAGATTATGTGGTGTATCATCCAAGGGACAGACCACTTGCAGTAGCTCCTGGGACTGCCTATATAACATTTTCTATCTTCAAAATGTCAAGAGAGCGTAAAGAAGAAAAGTTAACCAAAAATATATAGAGAGAGAATGGGGGGTGGAAGGGGAGGGAGTCCTGGGTCGGAGATGGATGTCAGCAAGTCAGGCAGCCATTCATGTCACAGCTGCCCATTAATCATGGGCCAAGCATAGCTAGACCTTCTTCAGAGAGGATAAACAGATTCCACAATGTCCACAGCTCAGAGTATCTTTTGTTTGCGCTGAGAGTTTGAGATCTTCCAGTCTTCAGTGACTTCTATCAGTGCCCGGCTGAGCACTGATAGAAGGTTAAAGCTTGTATGAGGAGTTTTTTTTCTCCTCTGACTGTTCTATAAGGCTGCATGACTCCCGACCCTCTGTCTGGACAGCGCTGATTGGCCCTGTGCTAATCACATGCACCTCCCCCCCCCCCCCCCCCCCAAAAAAAAAAAAAAACTCTGCACATGCTTTGTATATTTATTGCTAGAGTGCTCCCAAAGGCTTTTGTATGATCAGATGTATTGGACTGTGAAAGAAGGGGAGAATCAGAGAAGACAGCCTTTTTACACAATGGATTAACCCCTTAGGTTTCACAGTGAGTATAACCAGCATGCTTTACTGCATATACTGACTGATTTTACTGTTGTGAGTTTAGTATTACTTTTAACACCATTTTAGTCGAAAAAATAAGACAAACAATTCAGATAACTAAAACTAAAATGCAATTTTAGTCAAGACTATGACTAAAACGAAATCAAAATTTGTTGTCAAAATAAACACAGCATGCACGTTTTTGATTGGCTATAATACATTAGTGTCTTTCATTTTATATAGTCTAGCTGTGCCTTTTGTGAATGGAGCGAGCCCTCTAGGAAGCAGTCACCTATATGTGCCAATCGTAAGCATCCAAGCCATTTACCCGCCCGCAGCCGCATGTATACAAGGGGCGTGTATACGTGCGGCTGCGGGACAGGGAATGCCTTAGTTTCTTATGATTGGCACAGTACAGGTGACCCCTTCCGGGTGAGCTCTCTTACATGAGTGTGGGCTAGGATCTGAACACACCAAAGCTCATTTTTAGTTGGGAGCATCTCTTCAGCAAGTATTGGTGGTCTGTGAAGCTTGCTCATTTTAGAGGCAGGCAGAGAACCAATACCAAGTATGTGAATCGCCCTATCATAAACAAACTTGATTTAGCTTAGTTTGGACTGATTCTTTTTGCAGTACAATAAGAGCATACAAATTTAGAGGTTGAGGAGATTGTTGTATTTATTTTTTTAGCCTTTCAAAATCGGTTAGCCAATTTAAAAGCAAAAAAAGACAGGCACCACAGAGTACCTGCTTTTGCCCTTACTGGGCATTGAAAAATATTGAAGTTTCTGAAGCTGGCTATGTGTAATTTTAAAGCTTATTTAAATTTTTTTTTTTTTTTTTTTTACCCCGATTGGTTTCTTTTTTAAAATGGTTTCTAACGATATTTCAGTCTTTGACTGTACTATTGTTGATGGAAAACCTGCAGATCATTAATGGGCAGCACCGGGTTCTAAGTGAATCCGATCCATGAGCTGCAAGGGAAGTGTAGAAAAGAATACAGTTGTGCTCAAGTCATATTATTAGGCTGGTTTCACACAAGTGTTCTCCGTAATGCGCATCCACCTGTTTTAGCAGAGGATCCTCCCACTAAGCTGGTGGATAACAGGTCCATGTCCATTCTGCTATGCAGAGCAGACAGAACCTAGCTGTTCTCTACGGGGCTGTCGGATAGAAACGAACTGCCTGTCTGTTTCCATCGCACTGTCATCTGATCAGCTGTTTTTGGTGGACGGGATCGGATGCCGGTGGGTGTCAGCAGACGCCTGTCCGCTGACATCTGCCACTCCATAGAGAGCTTTGAATGGTATAATAAGGTCCACCTGAAAAACTCACAGGTGGACCTGATTGGACAGACTGTGTGAAACCAGTCAAATACTGCAAACTGCAGCCACAGCACATAGAGCTCCTCGCATATTTACATGGAGGGCCTCTCTGTCTCCCTCATCCCCAATCCGATTCAAGTTTTCCAAATAGGTTGGTGATTTTATTTTTAGTATTGACATTTTACTAAATCAACCTTTCTATATGAGAGGAAGCAGGGAGCCTGCAATGGGTAAATTTGGTAATTCCCTGCATCACAACAGGTAAATAAGGGGACTTCCTCGGTCAGCAGGTTTCTGAATAAGGGGAGACAGTGTACTCTGCACATTACAAAGCTTAGATATAAAAGTGAGGTACTGAGCATGAAGATTGCGCCATCTGTTTCCACTTCAAAGCTTACATTTTAATGCTGGCTAAAGTATATCTTTTCGTTATGCTCCAAGTTCCTTCTAACATGTCAAGATTTCATTACTTGGGCTATTTCCCTATAGAGTCTCTATTCAATCGACGAGTAGAAGAGAAATCTAAAGATCTGCCCTTCACTCCTTTGGGATGGCACCATAACACCCTGGATCAACTAAGAGAAGAAAATGGTGAAAAACAGGCAATGGAGAGACTACTGTAAGTATTTTCATTGTGCTGTTTTAAAAACCTGATGTGGGAAGCTTCTGTTTCTGAGCGGCTACTTTCTGAAATATAAAGTGTGGTGCTAAAAAACAATTGTACATTAATCCATACGAGTGCAGCGAAAAGTACCTACTTAGTGCATAGTAAATAAAGACCGTTTAGTATTTGTTACAAACCATGTGAAAAAATCTTATATGCCAAGCATTAAAGTGGAACTTCACTCTCCTGATCAACATGGATCATTTATGCTTAATCCTCATGCTGCTAGCATTAGTAAATGGATGGGAAAGTATATCCTCATATTTACTTGTTTTTTAAACTTTTTTTTTTATATATATTTTTTTATTTTATTTACATTTCTTTAGTTACTTCCTGGCTTCTTGCCTAGGCAAATGATGTCATACATCCCAGAAGACTTCAGGAGGAGAGGGGAGGAGGGATCTTCTCTGCCAAGCACACTCTTCCTGCATGCATGCTTGAGCAAAGGGCAGATGGATTCCAGGAAGTAAATGCTTCATGAACCATCTGCCTTTTCTTAAAGAGGAGTTCCACCCAGGGGGGCTGTCAAAAAAAAAAAAAAGAATTAAAAGTCAGCAGCTACAAATACTGCAGCTGCTGACTTTTAATTGGACACTTACCTGTCCCTGGGTCCAGTGATGCGGGAGATTGAAGCCCCGCTCGTCCCCCCCCTCCGCTCGTCGGCGCCGGCATTTCAACTGTGGGCGCCGGGCTGTGGCTTCACAGCCTGGCACCCACTGCGCATGCGCGAGCGGCGCCGCATGCCGTGATTGGCCGCTCAATCACCTGGGACCTGTAATCCATCCCAGATGATTGACAGGAGGGAGGGAGCAGAGCGGAGCCCTTCCTGTGCCTGGGGGGAAGTGATGTCACCAGCCCAGGCAAAGGAACAGGCAGACTACGAGGGACCACCTAGCAACAGGCATTTAGAGGTAAGTAAAAAAAAAAAATATCCCAATTTTTTTTTTTTTTTTTTAAGAATTTTTACAGGTATTTTTGTTTTTTGGGTGGAACCCCACTTTAAGATGGCCACTGCCAGAAATGCTAGGGGGGATTTTTCAACAAAATAAAGCATGGAGGCATGGATGGATGGGGGAGTTTGCTTTGAATATTAAAAATGAATTGGATAATGTGTTTAGTTTGTGGTGCTCAGATGCAATGAAAATCCGCTTTAAGTAATAGTATACAAATAAAGTGCAAATGTAAAATCCATTTAGATCAAATTTCAATGCAGAGACTTAACCAGTGCTTAAAAAAATCTTGCCTTCATTCTCCCTCCTGGAGCAGTAAAAACAAATCTTTCTGACCGTGTGCTACGCACCACATGCTGTGTACACAAGGCATACCAGAAGGGTATGAACCTCATACTCAGAGTGGTTATAAAAGCTGCAATGGTTAAAAACTCTCCCACGATGGAGCACAACTACCATTAACTACTCTGCGTATGAGGGTCATAACTTTTTGGTATGCCTTGTGTACACAGTGTGGGATGTGCAGCACACTGTCAGGAACATTTGTTTTCACTGGCGCCCGCATGGAGAATGATCGTAAGATTTTTATCAGCACTGGTTTGTAAAGTCTCTGTATGGAAATTTGATCTGAATGAACTTTAAAACGTTTGTTAACCCCCAAAGAAATAAAGATCCTGGTCCTTTAAAGCATGTTATACTGTGCTGTGTATTTTGGCCCCCTCTATCACCTGAACTACCTGGCTGATCCTGCCAGTTTCTACCCTCCCCTCTGCACACTGACAACGATACATCAGAGCTGCTGAGCCCTGACGCCCTTGTACATGCCTCCATCATACGCTGCTATCTGCAGCTCTCCTGTGTCTCCTCTGTCCCCCCCCCCCCCCCCCCCCCCCCCGGCTCCCTGGCTGTCCTCTCTCACTATCGCTGAAGTGCTCCTGTCCCCACTGCTTCAAAACAAATTAATCTGTATATCATCCTCTGTCAGATAAAAAGCTGAGTCCTAGTGCCTATGCTTTATAAAAAAAACTATTTTCTACCTGTTTTGACAGTGTCTCCCAACATTCACATGACTCCAGGCTCTCTGCTCCTCTCCTCCTCCCTGGCTGACATCAGCTGGGGAATCTCTGCCCTGCCCACTGGAGATATCAAACTTGGAGAGCAGAGAGCTTGGAGTCATCTTATCACTGAAAGACGCTGTTAAAACGGGTAGAAATCTTTAATAAAAAAAAAAATAAAAACTAGGATGCAGATTTTTATCTGATAAGAGGGGATGATATAAAGATGAGATAGTGGCTTAACAACCACTTTAGGTTTACTCTTTATTTTTATATCACAGTATTTTTTTCTTTATCGTACATCACGGAACACAGAGCCATAGTAGTTACTATGTTATATAGACCACCTTTAGGTGATGGACACTGGCACACCCTAAGACAGGAAGTTCAGTCCCTATATAACCCCTCCCATTACTGGGCGTACCTCCTTTTTTTTTTTTTCTGGCAGTGTCTAAGGTGTTGGTCACGAGTAAAGACGTGCTGTGCTGAGCTCCGGTGGAGAAATCTTTGCTGGGGCAAGCCATGCAACCGGATACATTCAAAGTGTTTTTTCCAGATTGAATGGTACCCGGGCTTTGTGTCCGAAGAAACAATGTTCTGCCTGTAACGCTTCTCTTTTTAGAGAGCTGGACCCCGGGATCCAGTGTTTGTTTTTTTTCAGCCATATTTTCCTGGCGAGTGTCCTTTACAGGCCCAGGAGTGTGGATCCCCCGATAACAAGGGGCCCCGTTTCCTGAAGGTTTTTTAACTGAGCCCACCGGGAGTGGTGAAGATTGGGTTTGTTTGGTTTACCATAGAACCCTGCAGCCGGATGAGGTAAGGGAGATTCTAATTCTTGTGGGTTTTCTCCTTTAACCACTTAAGGACCAGCCTCGTTTTGGATTTTAGGTGTTTACAAGTTTAAAACAGGTTTTATTGCTAGAAAATTACTTAGAACCCCCAAACATTATATATTGTTTTTTTTCTAACACCCTAGAGAATAAAATAGCGGTCATTGCAATACTTTTTTTTGCACCATATTTGCGCAGCGGTCTTCTAAGCGCACTTTTTTTGGAAAAAATTCACTTTTTTGAAAAAAAAAAAATAAGACAACAGTAAAGTTAGCCCAATTTTTTTTTTATATAGTGAAATATAATGTTACGCCAAGTAAATTGATACCCATCATGTCGCGCTTTAAAATTGCGCCCGCTCGTGGAATGGCGTCAAACTTTTACCCTTAAAAATCTCCATAGGCGACGTTTAAAAAATTCTACAGATTGCATGTTTTGCGTTACAGAGGAGGTCTAGGGCTAGAATTATTGCTCTCACTCTACCGGTCGCGGCGATACCTCACATGTGTGGTTTGACCACCGTTTTCATATGCGGGCGCTACTCACGTATGCGTTCGCTTCTGCGCGCGAGCTCGTCGGGACAGGGCGCTTTAAAAAATTTTTTTTTTTTTTTTATTATTTATTTTACTTTATTTTATTTATTTTTTCACTGTTTAAAAAAAAAATAAATTTGGATCACTTTTATTCCTATTACAAGGAATGTAAACATCCCTTGTAATAGAAAAAAGCATGACAGGTCCTCTTAAATATGAGATCTGAGGTCAAAAAGTCCTCAGATCTCATATTTAGACTAAAATGCAAAAAAAAAAAAAAAAAAAAAAAAAAATTTCACAAAATATGGGGTCTGTGGACTAGCTCTGAAAACACTATCACACCTACCATATAAAGCTAATAATGAAACTCCAGTCAATGATACCAAGTTTATTAATAAAAATTGAATAGACATATGCAGCTGTACAATATGAAAACATGTATACCATTGTCTTACACTCTGTATTGCAATGAGCAATGTTTGCTCGAAATACGTGTATTTATGTTTGTATGTTTGTCTTGTACCACAAAACCAAATAAAAAACCAAATAAAAAAAAAAATGCAAAAAAAAAAAAAAGTCATTTAAAAAAATGACACAAAAAAATTGTGCCTTTTAAGAGAAGTGGGCGGAGCCGTCGTAATGACGTCGCTCCGGCCGTCACAAGGTATGGAGACGGGTGGGGGCCATCTTAGCCTCACTCGTCTCCATACCTAAGCAGGGAAAGGACCCGATCGCCTCCGCCGCTAACGACGGCTCCGGTAAGCGGCGGAGGGTGCGGGAGATCAGCGGGAGGGGGGGTGGCACCTCTCCCGCTGCCGATAACGGTGATCTCGCGGCGAACCCGCCGCAGAGACCACCATTATCATGTACAGAACCGGCTGCCCTAAAGATGGATACCTCGGTTGTGGCAGCAGCTGCTGCCGTTACCGAGATATCCATCTTTAAAAAAAGGACGTCAATATACAGTGGGCGGTCCGGAGGTGGTTAAGTAAATGTTGCTATGCCTAAAGTCACCACCGGGGGCTGTCAAGAGCACGTACCTGTCCCATGCTTGTCAGTCTTGCTCAGTGTCACAAGCTGCACGCTTCCTCCGAGCCCAAGGTCCAGGTAGGATGTGGGAGAGGGGGGGTTTTCTCTTTTCAGGAATGTCCCCCCACAGCTTCTTTCCAGGCTGGAGGCCATGAGTAAGTCAGCAGTATGCCACACCGCCCACCTGCCCTCCTCTCTCCTCTGCCCTAGCCCCCCCTCCACGTGTGATCTGGTTGGATCAGAGCACCCGCTCGCGTGGGAAAATGGTGTTTTTTGAAAAAAGATGAGGGGGCGGAGCATCAGAGCGGCGTCAGAGTGGTTCAATGCCCACAACGCGGGCTATGCATAGCTATAAAGGTGCACTTTTTGCAGGTGCACACAGCTAAAGGAGGGACACAGAGCAGATGGATGGCATGTGAGCGTGGGTGACACGGGCATTCCCAGGCACATTTACTTAGCATCAGACTGAGCTTTGATAGCAGCAGCAGTTGCTGAACTATTTTGCTCAGCAGTAGGTGCATTTCTGGTAGTACCTCTGTTTTTGTGCTTAGCACTATGGGCAGAAGGGAAGGTACAAATACCCAGAAAAATAGGGGCTCAAAGAGATCTCCCTCAGGCTCTGAGGACCTCCACTCTCCCCCTGAAAGACCTAGGGAGGCTGGTCAGAGTGAGCCGTCAGGGTTAGGGGCTGCAACTGCTTCTGGCATTTCAGCCCCTGTATATATTACTCAGGAGGTTTTTTCCTCAGCCGTGAGTGGATTGGAGGAAAGATTAGTGGCCTTGCATCTTCACAAAGTGGAAGAAAACGCATTAGGTCCCTTTCTACCATCCAGGACCCTCAAACAGAGGAACTCTGGGGAAGGGGAGACAAATCCCCCTCGGGAACGGGAAGAGACTGATGATTCCTCTTCTGAGGTATCAAGTGGGGAAGGACCCTCTTCAGCTTCACAGGCTGAGAAATTGCTGGTGCATTCTCTTACTGAAATGGTCCGCTCCACATTTAAGTTACCCGTAACTGAGTTGGTTGAAAAGGCTTCTTCTTCTTTGGGTTCACTGAAGCCTTCTCAAGCTGTGCATGCTTTTCCTGTTCATTCTTTGCTGGAAAAGCTTATTTATTCTGAGTGGGATCACGCAGATAAGCATTTTTTCACTCCCAAAAATTTTTCAACACTTTATCCTATGGAGGAAAAATTTACAAAAGATGTGGGGAATACCAGCAATTGACGCTGCTATATCCTCTGTAAATAAACGTTTGACCTGTCCTGTTGACAACGCTCAAATGCTTAGTGATCTAACCAATAAAAAGTTGGATTTCCTGTTAAGTTTTTTTCCTTGGCAGGTTCAATAGCTCAACCTGCAGTGGCAATGTGGGTATGTCAATCCTTGAGAGACCACTTGAAACAGGTGCTCAAGGTTTTCCCTGAACAGCAGGCCCAGGTGTTAGCCGATTTGCCAGCAGCTTTGTGTTTTGCAGTTGACGCATTCAGAGATATTCTATCCTTCAGACCTCTCGCCTTACGCTTGGGTTGGTGCATATGCGTAGAATCTTATGGTTGAAAAATCGGTCAGCCGAAGAGTCATGCAAAAAGCTCCTGGCTGGTTTTCCCTTTCGCGGTCTAAGGCTGTTTGGGGATGATTTGGACAATTATATCCAAAAGATTTCAAGTGGGAAAAGTACCCTTTTGCCAGTTAAAGGTGTAAACGTCCCTCATGGCCTCCACCGTCCGGTTCAAGAGGTAAAGAGTCAACCCCGGCGACAAAAGAAGTCCTGGGGGAGGGAACCTACAAGACAGAACGCTAAAGCCTCTTTATGAAGGGGCGCCCCCGCTCGTTCGAGTGGGGTTTGACTGCTACAGTTCTCAAAGGTCTGGCAGGAGGATTTTCAGGACAAGATGGGTGATCTCCACAATAACTCTAGGTTACAAACTAGAGTTCAGAGAATTCCCCTCTCCTCGTTTCCTCAGATCAAAAGTTTCCAAAGACTCAGAGAAAAAGAAGTCTCTCTTCAAGCATTGGAGCGACTTTTGTTGCAAAAAGTATACATGGTGGTTCCCATGGAAGAGGGGTTGGGGTTTTATTCAAACCTTTTCACTGTGCCAAAACCAAATGGAGATGTCACACCCATTCTAGATCTCAAAGATCTAAACCTAAAGATCCTAAATTTTGATTTTTTTTCGCATGGAATCAATCCGATCAGTAGTCTTCATCCTACAAGGAGGAGAACTTCTGGCACCAATCGACATCAAGGATGCATAACGGCATGTACCCATTTTCCCCACTCGTCAGAAATATCTGCGTTTCAAAGTGGAAAAACGTAATTTTCAGTTTGTAGCTCTACCTTTCGGTTTAGCTACTGCACCTCGGGTGTTTACAAAGGTCCTGGCCCCTCCTCTGGCCAGATTAGGGGCCCAGGGTATAATGATTATGTCTTGCCTAGACCTGCTCTTAACCACTTCGGCCCCGGAAGAATTTACCCCCTTCCTGACCAGAGCACTTTTTGCGATTCGGCACTGCGTTGCTTTAACTGACAATTGCGTGGTCGTGCGACGTGGCTCCCAAACAAAATTGACGTCCTTTTTTTCACACAAATAGAGCTTTCTTTTGGTGGTATTTGATCACCCCTGCACTTTTTTATTTTTTGCGCTATAAACGAAAAAAAAAAGAGCGAAAATTTAAAAAAAAAAACATTTTTTACTTTTTGCTGTAATAAATATCCCCCAAAAATATATATATAAAAAAAACAATTTTTTTCCTCCGTTTTACGCCGATACAAATTCTTCTACATATTTTTGGTAAAAAAAAAATAGCAATAAGCGATTATTGTTTGGTTTGCGCAAAAGTTAGAGTTTACAAAATAGGGGATAGTTTTATGGCATTTTTTATTAATAATTTTTTATTTTTTTTTCAAAATGGTGATCAGCGATTTTTATTGTGACTGCGACATGGCGGACACATCGGACATTTTTGACACATTTTTGGGACCATTGTCATTTTATACAGCAATCCGTGCTATACAAATGCACTGATTCCTGTGTAAATGACACTGGCAGTGAAGGGGTTAACCACTAGGTGGCAGTGTAGGGGTTAAGTGTGTCCTAGGGGTGTGTTTCTAACTGTAGGGGGGATGGGCTGTGTGTGACACGTCATTGAACTCTGCTCCGATGACAGGCTTGTTTACGTTAGCATCTCCCCGTTCTTCCTCCCCATGAGGCGATCGCGGGTATCCCTGCGGCGATAGAGTCCGTGGGACCCGCGACCCGACTCACGGAGCTTGCCCGCTGGCTGCCTCTTAAAGGGGAACATACAGGTACGTGATTCTGCCTGTACGTACCCTTCTGCGCAGTATATCTCCGTGAGGCGGTCGGCAAGCAGTTAATAGACCGGTCGGTAGCCCGCTTGGACCAAAGCTTGGTCACCACAGTCAACTACCTGGAATACCTAGGTTGGGTCCTCAACCTAGAGACTTCTTTTTTAAAACCAGTAAGAAGACTAGAGTACTTGGGTCTGGTTATAGATACAACCCAGAAGAGGGTGTTTTTACCACAGACAAAAATCAGCACCATATGACCCCTTTCACACTGGGGCATTTTTCAGGCACTTTAGCGTTAAAAAAAAAAAAGTGCCTGTAAGAAGCCTTATCTGCAATCCCAATGTGAAAGCCCGAGTGCTTTAAGAGCCCTTTCACACTGCCAGCACACGAAAACTACTGGTAAAGCGCCGCTTAAACTAGCGGCGCTTTACCAGCGTTTTTCGAGCACTAACGGGGCGCGTTTAACCCCCCTGCTAGTGGCCGAATAAAGGGTTCAAAGCGCAGCTGCCAAAAGCGTTTTGCAGGCGCTTCTAATTGATTTCAATGGGAAGGGGCGCTTTTAGGAGTGGTGTATTCACCGCTCCTAAAGCGCTGCAAAGAAGCTGCTTGCAGGACTTTTTTGGATGCCCTGCCAGCGCAGCGCCTCAGTGTGAAAGCACTTGGGCTTTCACATTGGGATTGCGGATGAGGCTTCTTTCAGGCGCTTTACAGGCACTTTTTTTTTTTTAAAGCTAAAGTGCCTGAAAAACACCCCAGTGTGAAAGGAGTCTAAAGGAGCTGGTTCAGGTAGTCTGGGCGAAGTAGGGTCCTTCTTTTCGCCTTTTGTATGAGGTTGTTGGGAAAGATGGTGGCTTCATTTGAAGCGGTTCCCTATGCTCCGTTTCATTAGAGACTGCTGAAAAACAGTATCCTGTCTGCCTGGAACAAGAAAGTCAAGGCGCTAGATTTTCCGATGCGTTTATCACCAATAGTGCGTCGGAGGCTCAATTGGTGGTTGATATCTGAGAATCTGCGGAAAGGGAAATCCTCCTTACCAGTTACCTGGAAAGTGGTAACAGATGCCAGCCTTTCAGGTTGGGGAGCAGTTCTGGAAGAGACCACTGTCCAAGGGATATGGTCCAGAACCGAGAGGACCTTTACCCATCAACATTCTAGAAATTCGGCAGCGTACCTAGCCCTAAAGGCCTGGACATTCAGGTTGCAGGGTTGTCCTGTCAGGATCCAATCCGACAATGCCACAGCAGTAGCTTATATCAATGACCAAGGGGGCACAAGAAGTCGTGTAGCCCAGGGAGAGGTAAACCAGATCCTATCCTGGGCAAAAAAGTATGTGCAGTGCATATCGGCAATCTTCTATCCAGGGGTAGAGAACTGGCAGGCAGATTACTTAAGTCGCCAGCAGTTGTTCCCGGGGAAATGGTCTCTTCACCCCGACATCTTCCTGGCTATATGCCCAAGATGGAGGATCCCGGACGTAGATCTGTTTGCGTCCAGGTTCAACAACAAGATCGACAACTTTGTGTCAAGAACACGGGATCCTCTTGCATGCGGGGCAGATGCGTTGGTGACCCCGTGGGATCAGTTCTCACTGTTTTATGCATTCCCTCCTATTCTGCTGTTACCATGGCTTCTTCGCAGGATCAAGCATGAAAAGAAGTCGGTGCTTCTGGTAGCCCCAGCGTGGCCCAGAAGATCTTGGTATGCAGAAATAGTAAAGATGGCGGTAGGGCCCACATGGTCGCTACCACCATGTCCAGACCTGCTATCGCAGGGGCCAGTGTTCCATCCTACCTTACAAATTTTAAATTTAACGGTTTGGCTATTGAAACCCACATTGTGAAGAATCGCGGTCTTTCAGGCTCAGTGATATCTACCTTGATTAATGCAAGGAAGCCAGCTTCCAGAGTCCTTTATTATAGAGTCTGGAAGGCATAGGTTTCCTGGTGTAGATTCAGGGGTTGGATCCAGGGGCAGAAAGTATGTTCTAGGTAGAATCCTTGCTTTTCTGCAAATGGGGTTAGAGATGAAGCTGGCCTTGAGTACTATAGAGGGCCAGGTCTCGGCCTTATCTGTATTTTTTTTTTTTCAACGTCCGCTTGCTTCGCATTCTTTGGTCCGAAGCTTTATACAGGGGGTCACGCGGCCTAATCACTGGTTAGAGCACCCCTGAACCCTTGGGACTTGAATTTAATTTTGTTGGCATTATAAAAACAGCCTTTTGAGCCGATATGACATATTCCCTTTGTCTTTTTGACAAGGAAGCTAGTTTTTCTGGTAGCCATTCCCTCTGCAAGAAGGGTATTAGAATTGGCGGCCCTTTCTTGTAAAGACCCATATTTTAATCATTCACAAGGATAGAGTAGTATTGCATCCTCATTCTAGCTTTTTACCGAAGGTGGTTTCAGGTTTTTATCTAAACCAGGATATTCTACCTTCATTTTTTTCCAGAACCCTGTTCTACGGACTAAAAGTCACTACATTCTCTGGATGTAGTGAAAGCGACTGCTCAGGTTCGGAAAATGGATGTTTTTTTTTGTGTTGCCTGAAGGTCCTAGAAAAGGACAGGCAGCGTTGAAATTTACTATTGCTAAGTCGATTCGGCAAGTAATTATTCAAGCTTATGGTTTGAAGAGGAAAGTTCCACCTTTTCAAATCAAAGCGCACTCCACCAGGGCTGTTAGTGCTTCATGGGCAGTGCATCACCAGGCCTCCATGGCTCAAATCTGCAAGGCCGCAACTCGGTCTTCAGTCCATACATTCACCAGATTCTGTCAGGTGGATGTGAGAAGGCATAAGGATATCGCCTTTTGGGCGCAGTGTGCTGCAGGCAGCAGTATAGGTCCTCAGGTCTGATTGCACCCTACTTTTTGTTTGTGTCTTCCTCACCTCAGATAGCATTGCTCTGGGACATCCCACATAGTAACTACTATGGCTCTGTGTCCCGTGATGTACGATAAAGAAAATAGGATTTTTATAACGGCTTACCTGTAAAATCCTTTTCTTGGAGTACATCACGGGACACAGAGGTTCCTCCCCTCTTTTTTTTGATGCACATTTATTGATTTGCTACAAAAACTGAGGTACTCCCAGTAATGGGAGGGGTTATATAAGCAGTGAACTTCATGTCTTAGGGTGTGCCAGTGTCCATCACCTAAAGGTGGCCTATATAACCACATAGTAACTACTATTGCTCTGTGTTTCCCGTGCTTTACTCCAAGAAAAGGATTTTACAGGTAAGCTGTTATAAAAACCCTATTTTTGTACATTGTATGTTTGTAACAAATACTCAATTGTATTTATTTGTTTACTTTGCACTAAGGGCTAGTTCACACCACATACAGTCTAGTGTGTTTGTTATTTTTGGGTTTTTTTCTGCATCAGAAATGCATGTATAGTAGGTTATATGGTTTCCAGTGGGATAGTTCACACCAGTGCAGTCAGTTCCAGAAAAGAAAAAGTAGAACATGCTGCATTTTTTTTCTGCACTGAACTGTACTGGAATGCAATAAAACACCTAAAAAATGCACTGGAATGCACATATCCCTATTGACACTACGTTCACACCTATGCAGTTTGCAGAAATGCACTACAGTGCATTTAACATGGTTTCCTATGGTACACGTTCACATCTATGCGTTTTTCAGCTGTGCGTTTTTGGAAAGGGTCAGGGATTTTATTCCCCCACAGCATGTAATGGACGCAATAAAAACGCAAGTGTTGCGTTTTTGATGCATTTTTTTTTTCACTTTAACATACTCTGTATAGATGGTTGCCGTGTCCTTAACTGATGAGCTGTCTGCTGTCAGCGGGGTCCCCCCCTCCCAAAATCCATACCAGACCCTTATTTAAATATGCAGCCCAGCAAGTCTGGAAAGGGAGGGGGATGGGTAAGCGTCCCCCGAACCATACAAGGCCACATGCCATCAACATGGGGGGGGGGGGGGACTGAATTTTATAGGTAGAATTTCGGCTTGCAGATCATGAAAACCCCAAATTCACAATCTCGGAAAATTATAATGTGAAAAGGTGCAATATTCTAGGCTTAACGTTCCCACTCTAATCAGCTAATTAAGCCATAACACCTGCAAAGGGTTCCTGAGCCTTTAAATGGTCTCAGTCTGGTTCTGTAGGACTGCTGACCTGACAGTTGTGCACAAAACCATCATTGACACCCATAAGAAGGGAAAGCCTCAGAAGGTAATTGCAAAAGAAGTTGGATGTTCCCAAAGTGCTGTATCAAAGCACCGTAATAGAAAGTTATGTGGAAGAGAAAAGTGTGGAAGAAAAAGGTGCACAAGCAACAGGGATAACCGCAGCCTGGAGAGGATTGTCCGGAAAAGGCCATTCAAAAGTGTTGGTGGACTTTAACAAGGAGTAAACTGAGGCTGGAGTCAGTGCATCAAGAGCCACCACACACAGACGGATCCTGGACATGGGCTTCAAATGTCGTATTCCTCTTGTCAAGCCACTCCTGAACAACAAACAATATCAGAAGCGTCTTACCTGGGCTAAAGAAAAACAGACCTGGTCTGTTGCTCAGTGGTCCAAAGTCCTCTTCTGATGAGAGCAAATTTTGCATTTCATTTGTAAACAAAGGACCCAGAGTATGGAGGAAGAATGAAAAGGCACACACTGCAAGATGCTTGAAGTCCAGTGTGAAGTTTCCACAGTCTGTGTTGATTTGGGGAGCCATGTCACCTGCTGGTGTTGGTCTACTATGCTTCATTAAGTCCAGGGTCAACGCAGCCATCTACCAGCAGATTTTGGAACACTTAATACTTCCTTTCCGCAGACGAGCTCTATGGGAATGCTGAGTTCATTTTCTAGCAGGACTTGGCACCTGCCCACACTGCCAAAAGCACCAAAACCTGGTTCAATGACCGTGGGATTACTGTGCTTGATTGGCCAGCAAACTCACCTGACCTAAAAACCCATAGAGAATCTATGGAGCATTGCCAAGAGAAAGATGAGACCTGAGACTGAACAATGCAGAAGAGCTGAAGGCCGCTATTTAAGCATCCTGGTCTTCCATAACACATAAGAGTAATTGCTGCAAGAGGGGCCCAAACCAAGTACTGAGTACATATGCATGCTTATACTTTTTAGAGGTCCGATGATTATTCTATGTACAATCCTTGTTTTTTGATTGCATGTAATCTAATTTTCTGAGATTATGGATTTGGGGTTTTCATGAGCTGTAAGCCATAATCATTACAATTATGACAAATCACGACTTGAGCTATCTTGCTTTTGCATGTAATGAGTCTATCTCATATATTAGTTTCACCTTTTAAGTTGCATTAGTGAAATAAATGAACTTATACATTATACAGTGTGTTTGAACCACTTAAGGACCAAGCCTATTGTTGACACTTGGTGTTTACAAGTTGAAATCCAGCTTCCTTTCTTTTCTTTTTTTTTGGTAGAAAATTACTTGGAACCCCCAAACATTATAAATATGTTGTTGTTGCAATACTTTGTCAAACAGTATTTGCGCAGCGGTCTTACAAACGCTGTTCTCTTTTTGGAATACATTTTTTTTTTTAATTAAAATAAATAAGAAAACCGTAAAGTTGGCCCAATTCTATATTGTGAAAGATAATGTTACGCCAAGTAAATTGATACCCGACATGTCGTGCGAGAGGAGGTCTAGTGCTAGAATTATTGCTCTAACGATACCTCGCGCGTGGTTTGAACACTGTTTTTTTATATGTGGGTGCGACTTGCTTATGCGTTCGCAAGCTTGGAGGGACGGGGCTCTTTAAATTTTTTTTTTTTTTTCCTTTATTTATTTTCCTTATTTTTTATTTATACACTGTCCTAAAAAAAATATATATTTTTTTCATACATGCAATAGGAATAAAAGTAATCCAAAAATAGGATTTTTTGTCATACTTACCTGTAAAATCCTTTTCTTTGAGTACATCATGGGACACAGATTTAGACTAATATTCATTACCTGCTGGGTTATACTTTGTCTCCAGGTGAATGGACACTGGTAGACCAAAGGTCTTTTAGACAGGAAGTGATCTCCTATATAACCCCTCCCATACAGGAAGTACTTCAGTTTTTTTTCTTTTTTTTTTAACCAGTGTCTGCAAAGTGGATGGCATGGTTGTTTGAGCTCTCTGAGCTCCAGGTCTCTAGTCCCACAAACTATTCTTAAATGAATCAAGGGATTGACCGATCGGATCTATTTGACACAGGCTTTATATGCTTAGATATATGGTACCCGAGCCTTGCAAAGAAGACTTGAGATGCTGGAGGTTTTGCCTGTGATGCGGCCTCCGGGCGCTGGACCCTGCAAAGTGGAATCCTGGACACCACAGCGCATTCCTGCAGGGTGCTGTACAGGTTCAAGGGAGGGACCCTAAACATGAAAAGGGTACCCAGTCCTTGAAGGTCCTCAAGTGACAGAAACCTGTTGTGATGGGTGAAGTTTGGGCTCTTGGTTGCCCCACGCCTGGACGGGTAAGTGAAACCCCTTTTACTTATTGTGGGGTGTGCCAGTGATTGTAACAATCAGTCGAGCTAGCTAGAGGCTGGACACCTGTGTGCGGTGACCATACGGGGGAGTTTTGGGCTAGCTGTGGGTGTTTGCAAAGTTGTACTTTTTTTTTTTTTTTTGTCTGGCTGTTTTTTATCTGTAATGGAGCACGATGGTGCACCAATTCGCCTTGGTTCGCCATGGCGCATGTGCGTTTGCAAGTTTGGTTGGCGGCCATGGTGCACGCGGCTTTGCCGTACATACGCTGTAGTCTTTATCTGGACACACGAAGATTTTGCATCATACGCGAATACAGCAACGTCTGTTCGCCGGGGCCGCGTACGTGCGTACGCACGCACAGACTGTTTTGGCGCACAGCCAGCTTACTTAAGCTGTGTATGCCAAGCATGCAGTGCTTCCAGAAGGCAGCTGTGGGACGCAGAGCAGGCTCTGAACCAGGCATTTGCAGCAGTTTATTTCTCCTTACCCGGGTCACGTGAGTCACCAGGTGTTGCTTGGCATGCTAAAGGTGCTTAGCATTGTTGCATAGGGGGCTTGGTGAGCCCTATTAAAGGGTCTCCCTTCTTAGGTGTTTTAATACTACACCCAGGTACTCTTTTTTTTTTTTTTTTTTTTTTTTATTTTTTTTTTTTTTGTGGCTAGTAAATGTCTTCAAAAAAGAGGAGCACTACAGGGAAAGGCACACTATGTCGTCAGTAGTTCCTGATGAACCTAGGCTTATCCCTATTGTTGTATCCCCTGAAGGACCAGAGGTTTCCGGGCAATCTGAGCCACTGCGCCTATCTGGTATTGTGCCCTACAGTCAACGCTGCTGCTTTACCCCTCATCACCAAGGATGAACTGTCCTCGGCCTTAGCTAGTTTAGATCAACCCCCCTGGGCTTCCTAGTCTGGCTCAGGATTCTGTGGAGGGCCTGGCAGATTCTGCTTCCAAGCAATCTGGACAAGAAGATATCCAGTTGATGTCTGCCTGTCAGTCACAGAGGCTTTTGATCCTGACTCTTACCGAAATGGTTTGTTCTGCCTTTTAAGAGGTTACAGAGCCCCCCTGGTCCTCTTTGGGATCATTGAGGCCTCTTCAGACCGCACAGGCTTTCTCCTTACACCCTCTGTTGGAACAGGCGGTGTATGCTAATTAGGAACATCCTGACCGGATTTTTGTTCCTCCTAATGGGTTTTCCCTTTTATATCCCATGGATGAAAAGTTCATTAAGAAGTGGAGCATGCCAGCCATAGATGTAGCAGTCTCTTCCTTAAACAAGAACTTAACTTGTCCGGTAGAGGTCAATAGGGTCTTTCAAGACCTGTGCGTTAGGAAATTGGAGTCGTCATTAAAAGCTTCCTTTTCTTTGGCCAGTTCAGTTATTCAGCCAGCTGTTGCAATAATTTGGTATCTGCCAGTCCATAAAGGATCAGATCAGACTGCCTGACAGGCATTACTGGGAGGATGATCTGGCTGAAAATAAGATTTCTCGAGCGCTGTGTTTTGCTGTTAAAGCCTTAAAGGATTAAATACAGCAGGTTTCTCGTTGGGCTCTCTTGTCTGTACATATGCGCAGACTTTTGTGGCTTAAGAACTTGTTAGCCAAGCTTCCTTGTAAAAAGTTATTGGCAGGTTTCCCCTTTCATATGGAACGTTTATTTGGTGATCATTTGGACAAATGTAGCCAAAAGATTTTCGGAGGGAAGAGTTCTCTCCTTCCTGTGGAGAAAAGCACCAGGCGTCCCTCGTTTAAAACCTCAGGGACTGCTTCCTCAAATGTCTCCGTGCCAAGGCAGTTCTGCTTCCAACAGAGCACTAGGGCCAGGGGCAATCCGCAAGGCCAGGGACAAACAGCCCTGGGTCCAAAATGCTTCTAAACCCAGCACCAAGCCCTCCTTTTGAGGGGACGCCTCCACTCCATCGGGTGGGGGTAAGGCTGCTGCACTTTGCGGACATTTGGAGAACAATAATTCAGGACGAGTGGGTCACCAACTATATCCCGCAGTTACAAGCTGGAGTTGCGGGGGGTTCCCCCTCAGGTTTTTAAGATCCAGAGTTCCCTCGGATCCTCCAAAAAGACTTATTGCTTCAGGCACTAAATCATTTAGTGCATCAAGGAGTGACTGTAGAGGTTCCTGTATCCGAAAAAGGAACGGGTTTTACTCAAACCTGTTTACGGTTCAAAAACCAAACTGGGACAAAAGGCCCATTTTGGACCTAAGATCCCTGAACCAGTATCTACTGATACAGTCCTTTCGGATGGAGTCTGTCCGCTCAGAAGTAGTAGCCTCACTTCAGATGGGAGACTTTCTAGCCTCCATTGATATAAAAGACTCGTATTTACACATACCTATCTTTCAGCCTCATCAGAGGTTCTTATGATTTGCAGTAGAGGAACGTCATTTTCAGTTACTGGCTCTACCCTTCGGGCTTGCTACAGCTCCCCGGGTGTTCACAAAGGTCTAGCACCAGTACTGAGTCTTTAAAGGGCTCAAGGAGTCCTGGTGCTCGGGTATCTGGAAGACCACCTGCTCAGAGATCACTCATTACAGGCTCTAACAGATCATAACATGCATAGTGCGGTATTTAAAAAGCTTAGGCTGGATCATAAATACCGAAAAGTCAGTCTTGAGACCAGCTCAAAGTCTAAAGTATTTTTGGATCTTATCCTAGATGCGATCCAAGCAAGGGTATTCTTGCCACAGACAAGAATCTGTGCCCTGAAGGATCAGGTGCATTAGATAAGGGGCACCAGACAACCCTCCATTCGGCTCTGTATGAGTCTTCTAGGGAGGATGGTATCCTCTTTCGAGGCAGTGCCCTATGCCCAGTTCCATTCCAGGCCTTTGTTCAAAGCCAAGAAGATGTCTTGTTGTAGAGGACAAGCCCTGAATTATCCAATGTTCTTATCTTCTCGGGCGCACTTAACCACTTGAGCCCCGGACCATTATGCTGCCTAAGGACCAGAGGTCTTTTTCCAATTTGGCACTGCGTCGAGTTAACTGCTAATTGCGCGGTCATGCAATGCTGTACCCAAACGAAATTTGCGTCCTTTTCTTCCCACAAATAGAGCTTTCTTTTGATGGTATTTGATCACCTCTGCGGTTTTTATTTTTTGCGCTATAAACGGAAAAAGACCGAAAATTATGAAAAAGAATATTTTCTACTTTTTGTTATAAAAAAAAATCCAATAAACTAAATTTTAGTCATACATTTAGGCCAAAATGTATTCGGCCACATGTCTTTGGTAAAAAAAAATGTCAATAAGCGTATATTTATTGGTTTGCGCAAAAGTTATAGCGTCTACAAACTAGGGTACATTTTCTGTAATTTACACAGCTTTTAGTTTATGACTGCCTATGTCATTTCTTGAGGTGCTAAAATGGCAGGGCAGTACAAAACCCCCCCCCAAATGACCCCATTTTGGAAAGTAGACACCCCAAGGAAATTGCTGAGAGGCATGTTAAACCCATTGAATATTTTTTTTTTTTTGTCCCAAGTGATTGAATAATGACAAAAAAAAAAATATTTACAAAAAGTTGTCACTAAATGATATATTGCTCACACAGGCCATGGGCCTATGTGGAATTGCACCCCAAAATACATTCAGCTGCTTCTCCTGAGTATGGGGATACCATATGTGTGGGACTTTTTGGGAGCCTAGCCGCGTACGGGGCCCCGAAAACCAATCACCGCCTTCAGGATTTCTAAGGGTGTAAATTTTTGATTTCACTCTTCACTGCCTATCACAGTTTCGGAGGCCATGGAATGCCCAGGTGGCACAAACCTCCCCCCCCCCCCAAATGACCCCATTTTGGAAAGTAGACACCCCAAGCTATTTGCTGAGAGGCATGGTGAGTATTTTGCAGCTCTCATTTGTTTTTGAAAATGAAGAAAGACAAGAAAAAACTTTTTTTTTTTTCCTTTTTTCAATTTTCAAAACTTTGTGACAAAAAGTGAGGTCTGCAAAATACTCACTATACCTCTCAGCAAATAGCTTTGGGTGTCTACTTTCCAAAATGGGGTCATTTGGGGGGGTTTTGTGCCACCTGGGCATTCCATGGCCTCCGAAACTGTGATAGGCAGTGAAGAGTGAAATCAAAAATTCACGCGCTTAGAAAGCCTGAAGGCGGTGCTTGGTTTTCGGGGTCCCGTACGCGGCTAGGCTCCCAAAAAGTCTCACACATGTGGTATCCCCGTACTCAAGAGAAGCAGCAGAATGTATTTTGGGGTGTAACTCCACATATTCCCATGGCATGTTTGAGCAATATATCATTTAGTGACAACTTTGTGCAAAAAAAAAAAAAAAAAATTTTGTCTCTTTCCCGCAACTTGTGTCGCAATATAAAATATTCCATGGACTCGACATGCCTCTCAGCAAATAGCTTGGGGTGTCTACTTTCCAAAATGGGGTCATTTGGGGGGGTTTTGAACTGTCCTGGCATTTTATGCACAACATTTAGAAGCTTATGTCACACATCACCCACTCTTCTAACCACTTGAAGACAAAGCCCTTTCTGACACTTATTGTTTACATGAAAAAGTTATTTTTTTTTTGCAAGAAAATTACTTTGAACCCCCAAACATTATATATTTTTTTAAAGCAAATGCCCTACAGATTAAAATGGTGGGTGTTTCATTTTTTTTTTTTCACACAGTATTTGCGCAGCGATTTTTCAAACGCATTTTTTGGGGAAAAAACACACTTTTTTAAATTTTAATGCACTAAAACACACTATTGCCCAAATGTTTGATGAAATAAAAAAGTTGATCTTAGGCCGAGTACATGGATACCAAACATGACATGCTTTACAATTGCGCACAAACGTGCAGTGGCAACAAAATAAATACATGTTTAAAAGCCTTTAAAAGCCTTTCAGGTTACCACTTTAGATTTACAGAGGAGGTCTACTGCAAAAATTACTGCCCTCGGTCTGACCTTCGCGGTGATACCTCACATGCATGGTGCAATTGCTGTTTACGTTTGACGACAGACCCTAGATCTCTCCTCTGCCCTCAAAGCATCTGACCACACCAAGATCGGTGTGATAAAATGCTTCCCCAATTTCCCAATGGCGCTATTTACATCCGGCGAAATCTAAGTCATAAAATGCTCGTAGCTTCCGGTTTCTTAGGCCATAGAGATGTTTGGAGCCACTCTGGTCTCTGATCAGCTCTATGGTCAGCTGGCTGAATCACCGGCTGCATTCTCAGGTTCCCTGTTGAGACAGGAGAGCCAGAGAAAAACACGGAAGACGGGGGGGGGCATTCCCTCCCACGGCTTGTAAAAGCAGTCTAGAGGCTAATTAGCCGCTAGGATTGCTTTTACATGAAAGCCGACCGCTGGCTGAAAAGAATGATACCAAGATGATACCTAAACCTGCAGGCATCATTCTGGTATAACCACTCAAAATCGTGAATGGCGTACCTGAAGACAAAAAAATGGTTAACAATAAAGCACAGTAAATGGTAAAGTATAAAAAATTGCATACCTGAAAAGCAAACCTGATAAAACATAATAACAATAATACATTGCAGAATAGAATACAGTAAAAAAGAGCAGAACAATAGAGAGAGAATAGAGAGAACAATAAAACGACAACTATTTTTTTTTATTTTATATTTTTGTATGTGTTTATTTTTATTTTTTTTTTTTTGACACTTTTTTGACACTTTTTTTGGAACTAACTTTACAACTGTAACCGGTTCCAGGTTCGGGTCTCTCAAAATGCGATGGCATCTTGGGAGACCCTGTGAAAGTGTGCCTTGTCTGTGCAATGCTGTACCCTACGCTAATACTCAACTAGTGCATGGTAGCATTCAAAACATTCACCAATGCAAAGACCAGGATTGTCAGGACAGGAGGGACAATAATAGCGGGTGTCATGCCTATATCCGCGCTTGCTGCAGACACATCTTTTTTGGGGGGGTTCGTTGGGTAGGGGTACTCGGGAGGACATAAAGAAAATGCCTCTCATGCAGCCGACTGCATTTGGTTGGGGATGTGAATGGGGGAAGTACGGGCGCTGCAGAAGTGGTGGGTTCCCAATTAGGATTGGCGAATGCAGCAGGAAGGGCATTATGGGCACGACGGGCCTGTGTTTGTCTTCTTGGTGGCAGCGGGACACTACTTGTGCTTGCCACCTCACCAGCTTGAACTGCACTTATGGGACTCGCCACGTCACCAAGTGTTACTGCAGTGCGGGTTTGACTATGACCGGGGTGTACTAGGCCGTTGGTGCTTGCCAGTTCAATAAAAAGATACCAAAAAAACTGTTAGCGCTCGCAGGGATCAGGCCTGACTCTGCGAACGCTGCAGTTATGCGTTTAGTGTTTTGTAAGTGTCAGTGATCGATACTGCACTTGGGTGGGCTGGGCCGGGCCGGGCGGAGGGGCAAAACGCAGGTGCTAGCAGGTATCTGGGCTGATCCCGCTAACACTGCGTTTTTGGGAACCCTAAACTGCTGGGGACGCTAGTATAGATCTGATCAGATATTGATCCGTACAGATACTATACCACTAAGGGAGGCGTATGCTGCGTGCGTGGGTGTTAGCGGTACTGGCGCTAATCTGACGCTGCCTGGGGCGACGCATATCACCCCCGGGCGATCAGGGGGCTAAACCTTTATTCGGTAATAAACGGCGGGTGCCCTGACACTATAAAAAATAAACGAACTAACCAGCGTCACCCGTAACACTTATACGGTGATCAGTGGTGAAAGGGTTAACTAGGGGGCAATCAAGGGGTTAAAACATTTATTAGGTAGTATATGGGGGTCCCTGACGCTATAAAACGCTGACGGCGAACCTAAATATTTACGTCCCTAACTAGCGTCACCAGCGACACTAATACAGCGATCAGAAAAATGATCGCTTAGCGACACTGGTGAGGGGGGGTGATCAAGGGGTTAAAACTTTATTAGGGGGGGTTAGGGGGGTACCCTAGACCTACAGGGGGCTAACCCTAACTGTCTTAACACTGTAACTGTCACAAACCGACACCAATGCAGTAATCAGAAAAAAAAAAAAAAACTGCTTGGTGTCAGTTTGTGACGGGGGGGTGGGGGGGGGGTGGGGGGGGGTGATTTGGGGGGCAATCGGGGGGGGGGGGGGAATCGGGGTGTTTTGTGTGCCTGGCAAGTTCTCCTGTGTGTGTAGTGTTTGTGCACTCACATAGATGTCTTCTCTCCTCGGCGCCGGAACGGAAAATACCGAGGCGAGGAGAGATGACATCATTTCCTTTGCTGCTGTTTAGCATACAGCAGCAAAGGAATGTTCCCATTGGCCGGCGGCGATCGCGAGGGGGGGGGCACGAACGGATGGCCTCCCCCTCACCTCCGATCGCCGGGGGACAAAACAGGACCGCCTCGGGCACCGGGTCCGATCGGACCCCCCACCCGCGGGAGGCAAATCACGTGTATGTAGGTGATTTTGCCTGCCCGTGCCGCCTTGCCGACGTACATCGGCGTGAGGCGGTCCTTAAGTGGTTAAATGCTCGCTGACCAGCCACCGCAGTTTTACTGCGGCAGAATGGCACAGCTGGGCGAAATGACATTGCCTTGCGTCGCTTGACCTTTTGGCCACTAGGGGGGCGCGTGTGCCCGAACACGATGCGAGTGCCCGGTGGGCGCAATGACCGCCTGGCTCCCGTGAACGCTCAAGACAAACACACAGATCCCGGTTCTTTCAGGGTAGAGGAGACAGATTGTGTGTGCATATTATACTAGGCATACTATTTTCTGATCGCCCCCTAGTGTTAACCCCTTCCCTGCCAGTGACATTTACACAGTAATCGGTGCATTTTTTTTAGCACTGATCGCTGTATAATTGTCAGTGGTTTCAAAAATGTGTCAAAAGTGTCTGTCTGCCATAATATTGCAGTCCCGATAAAAATCGCAGATCACCGCCATTACTAGTAATAAAAAAAATTCCATAAATCTTTCCCCTATTTTGTAGACGCTATAACTTTTGCGCAAACCAATCAATATATGCTTATTGCGATTATTTTTTGTAAAAAAAAAAAAGTAGAATACATATCTGCCTAAACTGTGTGTGTGTGTGTGTGTGTGTGTGTGTGTGTGTTTTTTTTTTCAAAAAAAAAAATGTGGGATATTTATTATTATTATTATTATTTATTATTATAGCAAAAAGTAAAATATTGTGTTTTTTTTTTTTTTTTTTTTTTCCTAAATTGTCACTCTTTTCTTTTGTTTATAGCGCAAAAAATAAAAACCAGAGGCGCTCAAACACCACCAAAAGAAAGCTCTATTTGTGGGGAAAAAAAAGGACATACATTTTGTTTGGGTACAGCATCGCATGACCGCGCAATTGTCAGTTAAAGCGTCGGTGCCGAATCGCAAAAAATGGTTTGGTCGTTGAGCTGCCAAATCTTCCGGGGCTGAAGCAGTTAAGCCTAAACTGGTGGTTGCAGGATCTGAGCCTGCAAAAGGGAAAATCCTTCCTCAGGGTAACTTGGAGAGTACAGACTACAGATGCCAGTCTCTCAGGCTGAGGAGCAACCCTAGAAGGGCTCACAGCTCAGGGGAAATTTTCAATGACAGAACAGATCCTGCCCATCAATATCCTGGAATTACGGGCAGTACGTCTAGCCCTACAGTCCTTGACGGTGGAGCTTCAGGACTGCCCTATCAGGGTTCAGTCAGACAATGCCACTGCAGTGGCCTATATAAACCACCAAGGCAGGAGTTGTTCTGAAGGAGGTAAACCACATACTAGCCTGGGCAGAGGGACATATCCCGAGAGTAGAAAACTTGAAGGCAGATTATCTCAGCCGCCAGCAGATCTGCCCGGGGGAATGGTCCCTACACCCAGGGGTGTTCCAGGACATTTGCCAACGTTTGGCCAGAGGTCGACCTACTGGCATCCAGGTTCAACAACAAGCTACAGCAGTTTGTGTCCCGAACAAGGGATCCTCTGGCAATCGAAGCAGATGCTCTGGTAGTTCCATGGAGCCAGTACTCCCTGGTTTATGCTTTCCCTCCGATCCCTCTCCTTCCACATTTGTTGCGCAGGATTCCGAGAGAGGGGGGGTTCCAGTCATTCTGGTAGCACCAGCCTGGTCCAGAAGGCCCTGGTTCCTGGAAATAGGAACTAGGAAGATCTATCATAAGGTCTGGAAGACTTGTATTTGTTTGGTGTGAAGCCAAAAAATGGCATCCTCGGAAATACGTGATTGGGAGAATTCTCTTTTTCTGCAGTCAGCTGTGGAAATCAAATTTGGCTTTGAGTACAATCAGAGGTCAAGTTTCGGCCCTATCAGTATTCTTCCAAAGGCCTTTAGCCTCCCATTCACTGGTCTGAACCGTTCATGCAGGGGGCAACTCGCAGAAACAACCATTTGAGCCTATCAAGGAAATTCCATTAGACTTGCTGTCACGCAAGTTGGCCTTCCTGATGGCCATCACCTCGACTAGAAGGCTGTCGGAGTTGGCGGCCCTTTCGTGCAGGGAAACCATATTTGATCCTTTACCACGACCGGGTCTTGTTACGACCTGTTCCATCCTTTTTGCCAAAAGTGGTGTCGGCCTTTCATATAAATCAGGACATTATTTTGCCTTTTTGTTTTTTTTTTTTCCTCTCGTTCGACGGAAGAGAGACGACTGCATTCTTTGGACGTTGTCCGGGCAGTCAAAGTTTATTTGTCTAGATCTGCTGAGATCCGAGGATCAGACTCCTTCTTTTTTTATTATTTTTTTTTTTTTTTACCAAAAGGACCCAAGAAGGGGCAGGCATCTTCCAAAGCTTCCATTGCCAATTGGGTCCATCAATTGGTCATTCAGGCCTACGGTCTAAAATGTAAAGCTCCTCCCTTTTTTCCCCATTCATCTTTCAGGACAGCACCATAGAGAGACACCGGCTCCTCCCCTCTTAGGAAACACCGCCTTCCAATTCAATATTTAAATCTCATCTTCCCCACGGCCCCTCAGTTCAGGTGTTTCCTCCGGTGGGGAGACACTGCTTGGGAACCAAGGCGGATCAGTCAGGGAGACTGAAGCCAAACAATCTGTCTGTGGAAGAGGGGGAGTCGGGTCTCTCTAGCTCTTCCCTCTATTATTTTTTATTCAGTCAGGTAAAGGCTGGGGAAGCCATACTTACCTGTTTTTTAACTGAATTAGCGCGCCTCAGCCTCTCTTGGAGAAAGAGACAGCTGAGGGGGTCTGTATTTCTTCTGCCTAGGGGGGCGCTGTGGGAAGTGCCTGAGTCTCTCCTGCTTGCTCAAGCAGCCAGCGTCTGAAGCTCTATGGCCGGGTCGGATGACGGGTGACGTCAGTTCCGGCGAGGCCGGGCACTTCCGACGATTCCGCGTCTTCCGGTTCCGGACGCGGAGATAGAAAACGGACCGAGCGTTCGGCTGGTGCGACCCTCTTGCCTTGCTGTAGAGTCAGCTATCGGGGGAAACGATCGACCACCATCCTCAGCGGACATGTCGGAGACAGAGGTCTCTAGAACTGCTCCAGGAGACAGTAGCACCAGCCATGCTAAGGTAAGTGGAACCCTGGGGTGGTGTTCCCTTACCTAAATCCCGATAGCTTCACGGGTGTTCTCCCCTCACTGGTGGTCGGGGGGAAGGGGAGTGTGTCTGGGACCCTGGTGGTGGTTGGTCCTGGGGGGGGCACTCCTGGTGGACCTCTGTAGAAGCACTGGTGGGATTGGGCATTTATGGCGACTCTCTCTCTCTTTCAGAAAGCCACAGAGAAAAGCAAGTCGCCTCATGGTTCAAAGAAAAAATGCCCCTCTTGTAGAACTAGTATGGGGGAATCCTGGTCCAAGGCACTTTGCAAGGAGTGCATTGATGGATTGGTCAGGGTACAGATCTTGCTGCATCCGTCAAGGAGCTTTCTAGCACCTTTCAGTCCTTTAAAGCACTCTTTTCCAGCTTCCAGTTGCCGCAAGCCCAAAGCAGTCCTTTACCAGTGCAGCAGAGTGTTACACCTAGCCCAGTGGATACTCCCTCTGTTAGTGGAGAGAGACCAGGGGGCTCCAGAGTGGATATTGAGGAGGAGCCAGATAGCACCGCTTCAGATTCTCAAAGGGAATCGGATGTGGAGGAAGTGGATGGGGAATCCACAAAAACCTCTCGCTATAAGCTTTCCCTGGATGAAGTGGAGGAGCTCTTGGGAGCTATTCACACCACTTTGGGTATTCAGGAAGAAAAGAAAGTGTTATCGCTCCATGACCAAATGTACAAAGGTCTTGGGGAACAAAAAGGATTTCCCAGTCCATGATGTATTGGTTGAGGCCATAAAGAATGAATGGAAAGATCCTGAGAGAGAACCTTTCTTTTCAAGGGCTTTAAAGCGAAGGTTTCCTTTTTCAGAAGGGGAGTCTCTAGTCTGGAATAAGACCCCTAGGCTGGATGCTGCTTTTTCTCAGGTTTCCAGGCAAACAGATCTGGCCTTCGAGGACATGGGGGTTCTTGTAGACCCCATGGACAGAAGGATGGACTCTCTCTTAAAAAAAAGTCCTGGGATTCATCACAGGGAAACCTTAAGCCTGCCATGGCGGTCACAGTAGTGGCCCGCAATATGGAATATTGGCTTACGCAGATAAAAGCGCATATTGAGGCAGGAACGCCAAAAGAGACTATTTTGGCTTCCTTCCCCATGCTACTTAAGGGTGTAGCGTATATTGCGGACGCTTCCGCCGAATCAGTGCGCATGTCCGCAAGGTCTTCAGCCCTCACTAATTCGGCTCGAAGGGCTCTATGGCTTAAGACGTGGCAAGGAGACAGCGCGTCTAAAGTTAAACTCTGTGGAATTCCCCTCACAGGAGATCTCTTGTTTGGCCCAGGTTTAGAGACCGTTTTAGACCGGACGGCCGATAAGAAAAAGGCCTTTCCCATTAAAAAGAAATTTGGGGAGCAGGCTAAAAGAAAGTTTCGCCCTCAAAGAAAATTTGAAGCCCCAAAAGGAGAGCGGCAGAAAAAAGCTTGGGGGCAGAAGGGCAAGGGGCGGGGAGGGGCGATTTTTCGCCCTCCTGAACAGCCCAAGAAGACCCAATGACGGGGTAACCACGGTGGGAGGAAGATTGGGGGCCTTCCTCCCACAATGGGAGATGATCACCTCCAACCAGTTTGTGTTAGGGATCATAAGAAGAGGTTACCAGCTAGAGTTCTCAGAACCCCCTCAGCACAGACTTCTGGTCACCGAGCTGCCAAAGTGTGCAGAGAAAGCGTCAGCTCTTCTATCCTCCCTACAGGAGTTAGAGGAACAAGAGGTGATAGTGAGGGTGCCTGTAGAGGAGACAGGCAGAGGCTTTTACTCCCACATTTTTGTGGTCCGCAAGCCGTCGGGAAAATTCAGACTTATCATGAATCTGAAGCCTCTGAATGTCTCAATCCCCTACAGGAAATTCCGGATGGATTCTATCTATTCGGTGAAAGCACTTCTTCCCCCAAATTGCTTCATGGCGTCAATAGACCTAAAGGACGCTTATCTGCACATTCCAGTCGCAGAAAGTTACCAGAGGTTTCTCAGACTGGCGGTGAAAACTGGGGAAGGAACGTTTCATCTACAGTTCAAAGCACTCCCCTTTGGACTATCCTCTTCCCCCCCCGCATCTTCACCAAAGTGATGGTGGAGGTCCTGGCTTTCTTGCGGCTCAGAGGCATCTCTGTAGTCGCGTACCTGGACGACCTGCTCCTGTTTGCTCCTTCCCCGGAGCAGTTGTACCAGGATCTTCAGGTAGCAAGAGACAGCCTAGAAAACCTGGGATGGCTCTTGAACCTGGAAAAATCCAGTTTGGTTCCGGCCCAAAAGGTCACCTTCCTGGGCTATGTACTGGATTCAACAAAACAAAAAGTGTTCCTTCCAGCAGAAAAAATCCAGAAGGTGGACAGAGCAATATTACTGCTCCAGGGCAGCAGTCAGATCTCAGTAAGGAAAGCAATGTCAGCGCTGGGCTTACTGACTTCCACGCTTCCGGCGGTTCAGTGGGCAGGGCTGCACTTTCGCCCCCTACAGCTGTTTATTCTAAATGTCTGGGACCACAGTCCAGCATTTCTGGACTCTCTTATATCTGTGCCAAGCCAGGTCAAAAGGTCCCTCTGGTGGTGGAGGAAAGGGTCCAATCTCTCACAGGGTCTGGAGTGGGTTCTTCCAGTGTCCAGAACGGTTACGACCGATGCAAGCGGCACAGGGTGGGGAGCACACCTAGATGCCAAGATGATACAAGGCACCTGGAAAAAAGAAGACGCAAAGAAGTCCTCGAACTGGAGGGAACTGAGAGCAATAGAGTTGGCTCTCAGAGCTTTTCAGAAAGAACTCCTGGGACAGCATGTGAGGGTCCGTTCGGACAACTCATCAGCGGTGGCCTACATCAACAGGCAAGGGGGAACCAGGAGCAAATCCTTGTGGGGTCTGGCAGAATCCATCCTCAGGTGGGCCGAAGGGAGCATTCTCTCTCTTTCTGCAATACATCTGAAGGGGGAGCAGAACCAAGTGGCAGACTTTCTGAGCAGAAAAATGCTGAAGGAAGGCGACTGGGTCTTGAATCAGGACATCTTCGAGATGATTACTCGGAAGTGGGGGGTTCCCTCTGTGGATCTCTTCGCCTCAAAGGCAAATACAAAAGCTCGTCTGTTCTTTTCCCTAAACAGATGGGACGGAGCAGCCGGGGTGGATGCACTAGCTCAGAGCTGGCGTTTCTCAAGGTGTTATGCCTTCCCCCCTCCCGTAATGATTCCAGCAGTTCTGAGAAAATTTCGGTCAGAAGACACAACCCTCATTCTGATAGCACCACACTGGCCAAGGAGGCCGTGGTTCTCTCTCTTGAAGAGTCTGACAGTGGAACCTCCCTGGATTCTACCTATCCAGGAGGATCTTCTCTCTCAAGGCCCAATCTGTTGCCCTCAGGTGGAGCGATGGAACCTCGCAGCGTGGCTACTGAGGAAGAATTGCTGAAGGGCAAAGGTTTCTCGGATCGGCTAGTAACAACTCTCCTAAATTGCAGGAAAAGAGAGACGCAAGCCATTTACCTAAAGGTGTGGAAACGCTTTAAGAGTTGGTGCACAGAAAGCTCCTTCGATGTACAAAGTTCTGTAGCAGTATTAGAGTTTCTGCAGGCAGGAGCGGACAAAGGATTAGCCCTTAGCACCTTGAAAGGACAGGTATCGGCACTAAGCGTTTTCCTGGAAAAGCCACTAGCTATAGATCCTTGGGTAGCTAGGTTTTTTAGAGCTTTAGGCAGACAGAGGCCTGTTAAAAGTTCCCCATTCCCAGTGTGGGATCTTTCCTTAGTTTTACAGTCTCTTACAGGGGATCCTTTTGAGCCATTGGAATCCTGTACCTTGAAGTTGATCACCCTCAAAACAGTGTTTTTGGTGGCGATCACCACAGCAAGGAGAGTAAGTGAACTTGAAGCCCTTTCTATTAGGGCGCCTTTTTTTCAGGTTTTTCCGGACCGTTTGATTTTTAAAACGGATCCGGCCTTTTTGCCAAAAGTGGCCTCGAGTTTTCATAGGGGCCAAGAAATTATTTTACCTACCTTCTGTTCGAATCCTGTGAGGGAACAGGAGCATATTTTTCACAAACTGGACGTTAGAAGGTGCGTCCTTCAGTACTTAGTACGAAACAGTTTAGGAAATCCGATTCTTTTTTTGTATTATTTTCAGGGGCTAGGAAAGGGTTCAAAGCCTCTAAACGATCAATAGCCAGATGGTTAAGGTTGGCCATTAGCCAGGCATATGTAGTCGGGGGTTTGGAGCCCCCGGAGGGTATTAAAGCACATTCCACCAGGGCAGTGGCAACTTCTCAAGCAGAGTGGGCTGGTGCTTCTCCGGAGCAGATCTGTAGAGCAGCAACGTGGTCCAGTTTTTCCACGTTTGTGAAGCATTACAGATTGGACCTGCTGTCAGCCAAAGACCAAGCCTTTGGGCGTAAGGTGCTGCAGGCAGTAGTCCCTCCCTAAGGTAAGGTGCTCGCTTATCCTCTCTATGGTGCTGTCCTGAAAGATGAATGGGGAAAAACGGAGTTACTTACCGGTAACATCCTTTTCCAGGAATCTTTCAGGACAGCACTAGTACCCACCCAGGTTATTGATCATCTATGAGAACTCATCGCATGAGAACGTCAGGTAAGATAAAGATTTGTATGACGTATTCTTGTGTCTCCCCAGCTGGCCGGAGGAATCTCGTGAAGAACTGAGGGGCCGTGGGGAAGATGAGATTTAAATATTGAATTGGAAGGCGGTGTTTCCTAAGAGGGGAGGAGCCGGTGTCTCTCTATGGTGCTGTCCTGAAAGATTCCTGGAAAAGGATGTTACCGGTAAGTAACTCAGTTTTTTAGGGTGAGAGCTCATTCTACCAGTGGTGTAGGAACCTCCTGGGCTTTTCGCTTTCGGGTATCTGTGGCTCAGATTTGTAAGGCTGCCACCTGGTCTTCAGTGCATACGTTCACAAAATTTTATCAAGTGGATGTTCAAGCAGCCAAGGATTCGGCTTTTGGCCGCAGTGTACTGTGGGCTGTCGTAGAAGGTCTGGCTATTGTTTGGCAGGGTATCTCCCTCCCCTCAAGGCTATTACTCTGGGACGTCACAGCCGGTAATGAATATTAGCCTAACTCTGTGTCTAGGGCTGAAACAACTAATCGATTAATCGACAACTAATCGATTATGAAATTAATCGATTACTATTTTCATAATCGATTAATCGGCCAGTAACATAATGGGGTTAAAAACTAAAATAATCCCTTAATAGTACAAAAAGAGCAAATAATCGCTACTGTAAATATTACTTACACTACAGTAAAAAAATGAACCCCTTACAGTAGTGATGATCTGTTTTTCTTTGTACTATTAAGGGCTAATTTTAGTTTTTTTAACCCCATTATGTTACTAAACGTCTTAGACCTGGTTCACATCTATGTGTTTGGTGCTTTTTTGCAGAAACGCACTACAGTTCATGGTTTCCTGTGGGACACGTTCACATCTATGCTTTTTTCAGCCGCTGCGTATTTGGAAAGGGTCGGGGACTTTTTTTTAATGCGAAACGGTGCTTTTTTTGGTTCAATATACTTCAATGGAAAAGCTGCAGAAAAGCATGTAATTATTGCAGCAGTTTTTGTTTTTTTAATCTTCCCAACAACAAATTGGCCAAAAATAAATGCAAAAACGCAAATCGCAGCACAATCACGTGCGCAAAAGTCAAAACGCACAGCAAAAAGCACTGCAGAAACAGATCAAAAGCAAACTGCATAGGTGTGTAGCGTGCCTTATGCTGGCCACACCGATCAATTTTCAGACAAAATATTCAGACGAGAAATCTTTGTACATTCGCTGAATGAAAGAATGTTTGAAATTTTCACTTGTTTTGAACATTCTGTTTTTAAAATGAATGTAATTTCTGAACGAAAACCACATACACTGTCTGATAATTCCTTTCACCAAGAAGTTTGCTATTTCAAAATTTTCCCATCACTGTGGTTGAAAATGAATGTCGTTTTGACCCCACTAACGATTAGAAAATCGAACAAACGTTCTTAAAATAACATTTTTTTTTTTTTTGAAGGAAGACATTGTTAAATAAAAAAAAATTGATCTCGGAGTCTATTTACCAGATTCACATTTTAATAGTATATACAGTATATATCTCCTCTAATAGTATATACAGTATATAGCTCTTCTGTCTGTTATTCTCAGAGTGGATTAGATATTTTGCTCCCTAACCTTTTATAATGTTGGTTATTTATATTTACCACTGCATAGAGATATATAGGAATAAATTGCCTTTTTTTTAAAACTTTACATATTAACTAAATTATACACCACACTATTTTATAAGATTATTAACCGATTTAATCGATTAATCGAAACAATAATCGGTCAACTAATCGATTACGAAAATAATCGTTAGTTGCAGCCCTATCTGTGTCCCATGTTGTAGGAAAAAGAAAATAGGATTTTTTTCGTCATGCTTACCTGTACAATCCTTTTCTTTGAGTACATCAAGGGACACAGAGGTCCCTCCCCTCTTTTTGAGGATTCAGTGCTTGCTACAAAACTGAAGTTCTTCCTGTATGGGAGGGGTATATAGGGGATCACTTTCTGTCTAAAGACCTTTGGTCTACCAATGTCCATTCACCTGGAGATGAAGTATAACCTAGCAGGTAATGAATATTAGCCTAACTCTGTGTCCCATGATGTAATCAAAGAAAAGGATTTTACAGGTAAGTATGACAAAAAATCCTATTTTTGGATTACTTTTATTCCTATTACAAGGAAAATAAACATGCCTTTAATAGGAAAAAAGCATGACAGGACCTCTTTATAATAAACGATTTTATTGGAAAATAAAGAGCAGTAACCAGAAGCGTCATTTACAGAGAATGAAACATAAAATATGTAACGGGGTGTATTAACAGTAATAGAGGTGCTATTATCAAAGTTAAGTGATCCGCTTACAGCTAGATTGTCACACATAATGGACTACATGGGGAGAGGAATATTAAAGCGAATTAGGGATTTTGTAGGCATCTCCACATTGCCGTGACACATCTGCTACAGAAATAACAGATGAAATAAGAACAAACCATATAAAAAAAACTCATAAACTGAAATAGAAAACAGAGGTTACGGGAAACCAGTCTGGAAAAGGCTGTCAACATTGCATTTTAATTTGGGGGTTCTGCTTTGGCATGGCTAATGTGATCTATGTGCAATCAGGAGGACCAGGACTTCCATTTCAGCTCGTAGATGTGCATGGTGTCCATGATAGTGTGGAAGACTTTCTCCATGAGCTGTATGGCCACCACACCTGATCCCATGGGACCCTTGGAGTACGCCAAAACAAAGCGATGGTCCACTGGACCGCACTGAAGAGCGCATGGGATAATTTTTGTTCAGGGGGGAGGATCCAGGTATTTCTGCGAAAAACAAGCACATCTGATGTGTCAGTCATCTGTACACCTGTGATCCCTACCACCTTTGAGGCTACTTTTTGCCATAAATCCCTCAAAGCTATACAATTCCAGAAAATATGAAAATATGCAGGTGAGTCCCCTTCTTAGGGCAACCTCTGAAGCAGTTTTCGTAAACAGTGGGGAAAAATTTGTGTAGCTTAGAGGGGGTATAGTACCATCTCGTATGTAGTTTTACCAGTTTCCTTCACCACCACAGATTTCGTGCAGTTATGCATATTCGAGATCCTGTCAGACCATTCTTCCGGGGAAGCTACCAACCCGGTCTCAGCTTCCCAGCTGAGCATGGCGGTAGATTGCTCCGGGAGGCCGAGGCCACCCAGGTAATTGTTTAATGGGGAGATTGTCCCCTTGTCTCTAGACGCGGGGCCACATAGGTCTTCGAATGTTGTAAAGGGGTTAGTTACATTCCTCGGGTAGTGAGAGTTGAAAGAAATGTCTGATTTGTAAATATTTGTAAAATTCTGTCTTGAATAGAGAATGGGAAGATTGTAGGGTTAAGAGAGCAGATTATCCCATCTTTCTGTAATGCCCCGTACACACGGTCGGACATTGATCGAACATTCCGACAACAAAATCCTAGGATTTTTTCCGACGGATGTTGGCTCAAACTTGTCTTGCATACACACGGTCACACAAAGTTGTCGGAAAATCAGATCATTCTGAACGCGGTGACGTAAAACACATACGTCGGGACTATAAACGGGGCAGTAGCCAATAGCTTTCATTTCTATTTATTCTGAGCATGCGTGGTACTTCGTGTGTATACAAATCCGACGCACAATCAGAAATTCCGACAACGGATTTTGTTGTCGGAAAATTTTATAGCCTGCTCTCAAACTTTGTGTGTAGGAAAATCCGATGGAAAATGTGTGATGGAGCCTACACATGGTCGGAATTTCCGACAACAAGGTCCTATCACTTTTTCCGTCGGAAAATCCGACCGTGTGTACGGGGCATAAAGAGTCTAGGGTTATAAGGTCTTTCGAGATCCATAGGGCGAAAGCATTAGGATTGGGGAATGCTGAGTGAAATGTGGGGTCCCCAACATAGCAAGCCAACCTGGGGCTGGGAGGGAGTAGTGAGAATTTTTCCTTCTATAATGACCATAGGTGTAGGGATTGTCCCACTACCGCGTTTAACATAAAAATATTCTTGGGGTGAATTGCTGTAGCCCACAATAATCCAGGAGAAAATATGGGGCTATCGAAATCTGCTCAAAGCGGAGCCAAGGGATTCCATGCGTGGGGTGTGCCATTGTGCCAACTGTAATAGTCTGGCGGAAAGGTAGTATATCCAGAGGTTTGGTAATCCCAGCTCACCCATGGCTCTGTCTATATATCCTTTTCTTGCAAGGCGGGGTTCTTTATTCTGCCAAACTTGTTTACATCACTCTGAATTAGGTCAATCGTCTGGCATGACACATAATTAAGGCTCTAAAAAAAAAATAATTTAGGGAGAATAGACATTTTCACTGCCTGGATTCTGCCTAAAAAAGTGATGTGGTATGGGCTCCATGTATGCAGCAGTTGCCTAATATGAGTAAATACTGGCGGGCAATTGGCGAGGTATAGTTTGTAGATCGTAGGGGCTAATTTAATGCCAAGATAGGGTAACTTCTGTCCATCCATGGAAAAGCCAAAGTTGCATTGGATAGAGGAGGTTATGTTTTGGGGGAAGTTTATTGGAAGGGCAGAGCATTTGGAGAGGTTAACCCCTAGTCCCGAAATATCTTGGAAGGTGCGTAGGGTGGAGATAAGATTGGGCATTGAAACTATTGGGTCAGACAGGAACATAAGGACATCGTCCGCATATAAGCCAAGTTTGAACTCTTGGTCTCCTTTCGTATAACTCTTGATATTGGGATCTAGGCTGATTGAGCAGGCCAGGGGTTCGATGGCAAGGGCAAATAAAAGTGGTGACAAGGGGTACCCCTGTCTTGTTCCTCTGCCTAACGTGAAGTATTCAGAATTACAGCCCGTAAGTCTGATCCATGTGCGTGGGTGATGGTAAAGTGCCTGGAATTCGTGGACAAAGGCCCCCAAAAAGCCAAATTTCTCAAGGGTTAGTTCGAGGTATGGCCATAATGCGCGAAAGCCTTATGGATGTCGAGGCTTAGGAGTAGCACCCTGCAAGAATGTAAATCAGCGTCTTGTATTATGTTGCAAGCAAGTCTGATGTCTGATTTGTCTGGTCGGGATAAAAACTGTTTGGTCTGGGGAGATTAAGAAAGTAATGATATTTGAGTCTATCTGCTAAAATGTGTCCAAAGTTCTTCAAATCCGTGTTGATGACCGAAATTGGCCTATAGTTTTGGGGTAGGGAGTGGTGTTTGTTGGGTTTTGGGATCAGAGACATGTTCGCCAGAAGCATGTTGTCTGGGAAAACGTTGCCCTTAAAAATGTGGTTAAAGAGATTTTAGATATGGGGCTAAATTACCTTTCTTTCTTATAGTATAGGGCTGAGTATCCGTCTGGGCCAGGGGTTTTGGAGGGTTTTAAAGATTTGATGACATTAATTATTTCAAAGTCAGAGCAAGGGGCGTTCATCTCCTGGAGGTGTTCTTATGTTAGGCCGGGGAGAGGTAGGTCATCTAGCCAAGTTTTGAGGGCAGGGTCAGGGGGCGAGAATGGAGGGGAGAGTAGTTCTGTGTAAAATTTAGAGAAAATCTGCAGTACTTCTGAAGGGTGAGAGACTAAGTTACCATTGGGATTTCTTGGTTTCTAAGTGTGGGGGGTTGGATGGATTGGTTGAGCTTTTTCGCAAACATGGCCGAGGCCGAATTACTGTGTAACAGGAACCTGGCTCTCGACCATCTAAGCTTTCTCTGTCTGTTCGGAAAGGATTTTATCTAGTTCCAGTCTGTTGGTATTAATTTGCTGTAGTAGATCAGGGGCGTGACTTTGGTTTTGTAGCTAGCTATTGTTCGCTATTGTAACCTTCTTCCCTTGCAAAGAACCCTGAAGGATGATAAACCTACAAGCTGGGTCTTTGTAAATGTTCTCGACATCAAACAACAAGCCATTTTTAACAAATATCGCCACTCCTCAGGACCTGGACCCAAATGTAGTATAGTGCCCTAGGCCATATGATCTGTCAAAGTATGTGGGATGATTGGTTCCGGAGAAATGGGTCTCCTGCAAGAGTATATCTGCCTGTAGGCATTTGTAAGTTTTAAAGGCTTTTTACCTCCCCGTCTTTCAGGACAGCCACAATGAGACCTTGGCTCCTCCTCTCCCTTCGGAAACGCTGCGCCAGCCCCCATAAATTTTCACCTCCCCCCTGCCAGCCTCAGTTATTTGTGTTTCCCCCGGTGGGGAGACACTGCGCAGGAAGCTGGCCTAAAACCGTCAGGGAGACTGGGGGCTTTATTTTTCAGTCCCTGTTATGGAGGCAGGGGTTCTCCAGGGCAGTGGCATGGTACTCACCGGCCGCATCTTTTGCCTCCCCAGCTTCGCCCAGCACAGGTGGAAAACCGGGGGCCCGCCATCACAGCCACAGGGCTGTTGACAGGGAGGCATCACTGTTGCGCCCCCCCTCCTGTACACGGTACAGGCCGCAGAGTGGAACCAGGCGGGTGACGTAATTTCTGGCAAGGGGGCGGATGCTTCCCTTTGACCCGCGACTTCCAGTTCTGGGTCGCGGAGCCGATAGGGGGCCGGGCAGATGCTGGAGACGAGTCTGAATCACAGCACAGGCGGTGTGAAGACTGCACTGGCTGCACCACCAGCATGTCAGAAGCAGATGCTCAGACAGCGCTCAGTGATGCCAACTCCAGCCATCCAAAGGTAAGGGTCCTCTCTGCCTAGGATTTCCCTTCCCCGCTATTATTCTTCTAGTGGGGGGGGGGCCCTCTAGGTGGGTCAGAGGGGGTGGAGACCAAGTCCCTTATTTTATAGAAGGGGCTAGGTACTCCCCTTGGTTGCATCCCTGTGTGATGTCTTATGGGGATATTGATTTTTTTTTTTTTTTTTTTTGCATGTATTTCAGAAAGCTACTGAGAAAAGCCACACATAGCTCTGAGAGAGTGAGCCTCTTGTAGGGACACCCTAGGGGAGGCTTGGAAAAAAGTGTTATGTAGAGATTGTATTGATGCACTGGTTAGCGAAAGGGCATCAGAGCAGGAGACAGTGTTAGCGGCATTGGTTAGAGTTGTCCTCAACTTTTCAGTCCTTCAAAACCTTGTTTGAGGGTTTACAATTTCCTGCTAATCCTTCACCTGCATCACAGTGTACAACTCTGCATCTTCCCAACCTATGGCCACTGCTTCGGCAGAGGAAACTGCGGGGGCTTCCAGAGAGGAGGCTAGGGAGGAACCAGACAGTGCTACCTCCGGTTCTCAGGATGAATCTGAGGGAGAGAATCGGGACGGGGACTCCAGGAAACCCTCAAGATACAAACTGTCCCTTGATGAGGTAGAGGACCTTTTAGGGGCAAGTCTATACCACCTTGGGTATTCAGGCGTACAAGAAACCCCTGTCTCTCCACGACCAGATAGATGTATAAGGGCTTGGAAGAACAGAAAAAGAGTTTTCCCAGTTCACGAGGTCCGGGTAGAGACAGTTAAAGAGGAATGGCAGGATCCTGAGTGGAAACCTTTTTTTTTTTTTTTTTTCCCAGGTCCTTGAAAAGAAGGTTCCAGTTTTCGAAAGACCCAGCATCAGTCTGGAACAAGAACCCCAAACTGGACGGAGCCTTCTCGCAGGTTTCCAGACACACAGATCTGGCCTTCGAGGATATGGGGGCTCTGACGGACACCATGGACAAGAGCATAGATTCCCTTCTTAAAAAGACCTGGGAATCAACTCTGGGTAATCTAAAAGCAGAGATGGCAGTCACGGTGGTGGCTTGTAACCTCGAGCACTGGCTTACGCAGATTCAAGCCCACATCGAGGCAGGTACGCCTAAAGAGACCATTTTGTCATCCTTTCCATTTATATTGCGAGGGGTAGCATATATAGCGGATGCTTCTGCTGAGTCGGTTCGCATGTCAGCCAGGACCGCTGCACTAGCCAACTCGGCCAGAAGGGCCCTCTGGCTCAAAACATGGCCAGGTGACAATGCCTCTAAAGTTACATTTATGTGGCATTCTGCTGACTGGGGACCTTCTGTACGGCCCAGGTCTGGAAGCGGTATTAGACCACACAGCCAATAAGAAAAAGGCATTCCCGGTGAAACGAAAACCCCCAACTTAGTCCAAGAGGGGATTTCATCCGCAAAAAAAAGGACCCCCCAAGCCAAAAGGGGGAAAAAAAGACTTGGGGCCAAAGGGGTAAGGGCAAAGGAGGGGCAATTTTTCGCCCTCCTGAGCAGCCCCAAAAAAACAATGACCCACCGGTCACAGTGGGAAAAAGACTGGGAGCCTTGCTTCCACAATGGGAAGCAATTTCCCCTAACCAATTTATCCTGGGGATCGTAAGGAGGGGGTACTGCCTAGAGTTTACAGAGCCCCCTCCACATCGAAGCTTAATCACGCTTCTCCCCAGATGTGCGATAAAGGCAGAGGCCACAGAATGTGGTTTCCAGGGTTCCAAAAGGGGAGGAAGGGGGGGCTTCTATTCACATGTTTTTTGTGGTGAAGAAGCCTTCAGGAAGTTGCAGACTAATCCTAAACCTGAAACCCCTGAACCGATCAATTGCCTACAAAAGGTTTCGGATGGAATCTATATTCAGTCAGGGCGTTACTACCCCAGAACTGTTATATGGTGTCTTTGGATCAAAAAGACTCTTACCTCCACGTCCCTATTGCAGAAACTTTTCAAAAATTCCTGCACCTGGCTGTGAAGGTAGAGGAGGAAACCATTCATCTACAGTTTCAGGCACTGCCATTTAGCCTATCCTCGTCACCCTGAGTATTTACAAAGATCATGGCATGGCTTTTCTGCGACTCAGGGACGTATCCATTATTGTATACTTGGACGATTTACTCATCTTTGCAGTATCTCCAGAGCAGCTGATCGGGGATCTGGAACTAACAAAGCAAACCCTGACAGGACTGGAGTGGCTGCTGAATCTGGAAAAGTCCAGCTTAATTCCAGCTCAGCGAATTTCCTATGTGGGGTACCTGCTGGACTCAACACAACTGAGTTTTCCTCCCAGCAGAGAAGATACTGAAGGTGGACATAGCAGTAGCAACCCTCCTAAAGCAACCAGCAGGTATCAATAAGAGCAGTCATGTCAACCTTGGGGTTACTGACATCTGCCATCCCAGTGGCCCAATGGGCAGGCCTACATTTCCGTCCCCTGCAGGCCTTTGTTCTAAAAGTGTGGGATCACAGCCAGGAGTCATTAGACACCTTACTTTCAGTTCCTCCTCGGGTAAAAAGATCCCACTGCTGGTGGAGGAAGCGGATAAATCTGTCATAGGGATGCTTGTGGCTCATTCAAGTGTGCAGAGTGATTACCACAGGCGTATGCTGCAGAGGCTGAGGAGCACACTTGGGATCTCGGCCGGCACAGGGGACGTGGAAGAAAGAGGAACCCAAGAGGTCACCCAACTGGAAAGAACTAAAAGCGGTCGATTGGCACTCAAATCCTTCAGAGGGGAGCTCCTGGACCAACATATCCAGGTGCGTTCAGACAACTCCTCGCTCATTGCTTATATAAACAAGCAGGGCGGCACGAGGAGCGGATTCCTGTTGGTCCTAGCAACAGAGATCCTGAGCTGGGTAGAAGCCAACGCACTTTCCCTTTTCAGCAGTGTTCTCTAAAGGAGGAAGAGAATGTAATGGCGGACTTCCTCAGCTGAAGGCAGCTGAGAGAAGGTGATTGGGTCCTCAACCCGGAGGTTTTCGACCTTGTAGTCAGGAGATGGGGCCCCCCAGAGGTGGACCTATTTGCTTCAAGGAGCAACGGAAAGACCCCATGTTATTTCTCACTAAACAGATGGGAAAACGCTCTAGGGGTAGATGCACTAACACAGAGCTGGTACTTCAAGACTTGCTACGCCCTCCCACCTCCGGTTCTACTTCCGGCTGTACTAAGAAAATTTCAGTTAGAAAACACCTCTCTAATCTTAGTGGCTTAGCACTGGCCCAAAAGGGCTTGGTTTTCAATCCTCAGGCAGTTGGCAGTGGAACCCCCCCTAGTTCCTTCCGCTTCAAAAGGATCTCCTCTCTCAGGGCCCAGTTCTCTGTCCCCAGGTACACTGCTGGAACTTAGCAGCCTGGCTTCTGAAGAGGAAATGCTAAAAACCAAGTGTTTTTCTGAACAACTTGTAGCCACCCTCCTCAATAGTAAGGAGACTCGCCGAATCTACCAAAAGGTTTGGGGACGCTTTAGGGAGTGGTGTTTACAGAACTCCTTTAAGGTGCAGAGCCCTATAGCAGTCTTGGAGTTTCTGCAATGCGGGGCAGATAAGGGGCTAGCCACCAGTACCCTTAAAAACCAAGTCTCAGCGCTCAGTGCGTATTTGGATAAATCCCTGGCCCACCAACCCCTGGGTGGTCAGATTTTTCAAAGCTCTAGCAAGACAGAGACCAGTGCAAGGTCCACCCTTTCCTAAGTGGGACCTATCCCTGGTCTTACAGGCTCCAATGGAGCCTCCATTTGAGCCTTTAGAAGATTGTGCTCTAAAGGACCTAACTTTCAAAACAGTTTTTTGGTGGCAGTGACTACTTGTTAGGAGGGTCAGCAAGGCTCTTTCTGTTAGACTCCCCTTTTGTGTTGTTTTTTCAGATCGGGCCGTTAAGACTGATCCGGCTTTTTTACCAAAAGTGGCTTCAAAATACCATAGAAGCCAGGAGGTAATTTTGCCCACTTTTTTTGCCCTAACCCCTCAAGTGAAAGGAATTCAGGTTTCTTACTTTAGACGTAAGGAGATGTATCCTACAGTATTTAGAGCCAACAAAGACTTTTAGGAAGTCAGACTGTTTTGGTGGAGCAAGGAAGGGGCAGAAGGCATCTCGACGCACCATTGCCAGATGGCTCAAGGTAGCCATTAGCCAGGCCTATAAACTGGCAGGGAAAGAGGCTCTTATGGGAATTAAACACTACTAGGAATATGGCAGCTTCGCAGGCGGTAAGAGCTGGAGCAACGCCAGAGCAAATTTGCAAGGCAGCAATATGGTCCAGTTTTACCACCTTTGTGAAACATTAGGGTGGAACTGGTATATCGGCAAATGAGCAGGCCTTTGGGTGAAAAGTTCTGCAAGTTGTTGTCCCGCCCTAAGTGATAAGTGCTCGCCTATCCTCTCATTGTGGCTGTCCTGAAAGATGGGGAGGGAAAATTAGAGTTGCGCTTACCGGTAATGTCTTTTCCAGTAGTCTTTCAGGACAGCCGTAGTTACCCACCCGAATTTTCTTGGGGGGGGGGGGTAGGGGTCTTGCGGACCTGAATGCAGGAACAGTAGTAATGTGTGATGGTATGTTATTAATGTGTTCTTGTGTCCCCCCAGCTGACCAGAGGTGCTCTTGAAAAAACTGAGGCTGGCAGGGGGAGGTGAAAAATTTATGGGGGCTGGCGTAGTGTTTCCGAGGGAAGAGGAGGAGCCAAGGTCTCTCATTGTGGCTGTCCTAAAAGACTACTAGAAAAGACGTTACCGGTAAGCGTAACTCTGTTTTTTTTTTTTTTTTTTTTTTTTTGGGGGGAATTAAAGCCCCTGACATTGTGGGAAATTATTCTAATACCCATTTAAATGAGGGTGGTCAAAAAGGCACGGATGCTTGGGGGGGCTCCCAAGGAGTAGGCTACCGTTATCCACCACCCAAGTGGGGGTGAGGGCATCCGGGTTATTATGTGGGTGTGTAGTACCAAAATTAGAGCCATATCTAGGATAAGCCATAAGGGCAATAATGCCTAGTTCAGCATAATTAATGCAATCAAAAAAAGAGCCCTGTAACCAAAAAAAAGACTGAAAAATAAAACATAATGAAATAAGTATAAACCATTGAGGTCAGGAGGGGAAAGACCTTCTCAACAGTAGGATAATACAATAACCTGTCAGGAGTAAAACTTCCTGAACAAAAGGACAATAGTGTCCAACACTCTTGACAACCTGTTGAGAGACAAAAAAAAAAAACCCAAAAGTGATGTTCTGGGAAAGGGGGTAAAAGTGTCTTCCACCTTTTTTCTTTTTCCTGTTGGTTTCAGCAAGAGTGGGGTGGGGGGGGGGGGGCACAACTAAACGGGTGCTACTGTGTGCCTGCACGTGGAGCAGTCAGGTAGAAAAATGGTGCACTGAGGTGTAAACGAACTGTATGGGGGGGGGGGGGGGGCTCAGATAATGAAGGGACCCAGTCAGTTATCACCACCCCCATATGTATCAATTGTACACCTCATCCGTCAGGTGAAGTCCCAGGTCATGAAAAAATAAAAGGGTGTAAGATCCGGAGTGAGTGGAAAGCAGTGATAAATCAGTTCATGCGGCCCCTGAGATCCTGCCTCTGTCTTCTGCGGTCCCTCTGCGGCGAAGGGGTTGCCCAAATGGCTGAAGGGCGGGGGGTGGAGGGCATCTTAGGAAGATCCTCTTTTAGCCATTAGGCCCAGCTTGACCAGGAGCTCCTTCCCTTCTTGGGTGGTGACCACCGTCTATGTAGTTCCATTATGTGGGACTTGGAGTTTAAAAGGGAATCCCCACCTATAACGTATTCTTGCTTCTTGGAGTGGCGTGGTGATCTTCTTTTAGCTTGCGGCGTTTATCTAAAGTGGCCGGGATATGTCAGGAAAAACTTTGAATCTGGATACCGTCCAGCAAGATGTTGGGGTATTGCGGAAAGCCGTAAGGATCTCCTCCTTCACTAGGTAATCCTTCAGGTATTAAATAATATCACTGGGTGGTTTGTCAGGTGGTTTGGGGCGAAGGGCTCTGTGAATCCTGTCACATGCAAAAGCAGCCACTGGAGAAGCAGGCAGCAGGGACTAGAACAACTTGTGAATGGCCAGGGTTAAATCAGTGACCACCTCACGGACCCTTCTGATCCTCAAATTGTTCCGTCTATTTTTGTTGTCCAGGTCCTCCAAGTGGACCTGGAGCTAGGAGAGACAGATTCGGTAAGGGATTCGTGATCCCTGCGGAGGTCAGTGTATGCAAGTTACAGCTCATCGTGCTTTGTTTCTAAGAGATCAGTTCTGCCTCCCAGAACTGCTATCTCTTGCTGCAGAGTATTAGTAGATTAGTGGAGTTCTGTCTGGAATTTCTCTGCAATCTTGGTGTACATGGCAGCTGTCTGCCTTGGTGAGCTGCAGAGTGTACTCGCCGTCCCCAGACGAGTGCACCAGAGAGGCCCGCAGGGCTGTGTGCAGTGGCTGAAGCGTGTTGTGGCTCGGTGCTATCTTGAGGCTTCCCTGCCATCTCACGGACCCTGAGGAGATAGTTTGTTAGGGTCCTTTGTGGTGGTTTCCCGCGACGAGACCTGGATGACGGCATGCACCGCTCGTTCCCCCGGGGTTGCAGTTAGTTTATATGTCAGTTTGAAAAGTTTTTCGGCCCCAGGGAAGGCACTGAAGTCCCCTCTGTGTCGGAGCTCCGCTCAGATGCGACCTTCCAGTTTCGTGCCGTGCATGCGCCCCCTAGAAAGGATGTCTTTAACGCTTAAAAGTAAAAGAGAAAAAGGTGTTTTGTTTTTTTTTTTTTTGTTTTTTTTTTACCACCTACCACCCGGCCACTGCAAATAAACGGCCAGGTGGTCCTTTCCTCGTTCTGAGTGGCCAATCGGGAACATCCCTCAGAATGAGTGCTCGTAGCACGGCCACATCCTGTGATCATTCTGATCACAGAATCCAGCTGAGCAGAGATCGGGATATGGGCGCTGTGATTGGTCCTCCCGATCACATGATGCCTGTGTCCAATCAGAGCCATCACAATGTAAACAGACAAGTGTCTCCCTGCCGAGCTCAGTGGGGGGGGGAGAGGGAATCTGCAGATCTGTGCCAGCTCTGTGTGAGAATGATTTTACACAGAGAGCTGTTACAGATCACCCCAAAAACAGTACACCAAGCACCACTGATACCCCTGCCCCTAGACACATTTCAGTCTTCCCCATAAAACATCTATGTCCTCCATCACTGCCAACACCAAATAAACACTGATGATTTGAGTTATTTTTACCAAAGAAGTGTAGCAGCATCATTTTTGGTCAATATTTATCAAGAGAAATTACTTATTTGCAAAATGTTATAACAAACTAAAAAAATGCTTTATTTTTTTTTTTTTTTTTTTTTTTGAAATTTTTCGTTTTTTTAATTTTATTTGTAGCGTAAATAAAAACCCCAGCGGTAATTAACCTCTCTGACTGTTTTCCTGAGTGTGGCTCGGGGTTAAATTTCAGCACCATTAGTGGTAACCCCGAGACACACTCGGGATTGCATTGCAGGATCCTGGTGCGGTATACTTACCTTGTCCCCAGGATCCTGCGATGCCCCCCCGCTGTGTCCCTGGGCTCTGTCTTCCGTCTGAAGCACGGGGGCGGAGCCCGGCAGCAAATTCAAAAAAGTGAAAAATCATAACACATACAGTACACTGTAATCTTACAGATTACATTACTGTATGAAATTTCACATCCCTTTTGTCCCTAGTGCTTTGTCCAATGCCCTGCATGCAGTTTTATATTATATAAGTCATGGCCGAAATTGTTGGCACCCCAGAAATTTTTTCAGAAAATCAAGTATTTCTCACAGAAAAGTATTGCAGTAACACATGTTTTGCTATACACATGTTTATTCCCTTTGTGTGCATTGGAGCAAAACAAAAAAAGGAGGAAAAAAACAAATTGGACATAATGTCACACAACTCCAAAAATGGGCTGGTCAAAATTCTTGGCACCCTTAACTTAATATTTGGTTGCACACCCTTTGGAAAAAATAACTGAAATCAGTCGCTTCCTATAACCATCAATAAGCTTCTTACACCTCTAACCCGGAATTTTTTGACCACTCTGCCTTTGCAAAGGCTCCAGGTCTCGCTTATTGGAAGGGGCGCCTTTCTCAACAGCAATTTTAAGATCTCTCCACAGGTGTTCAATGGGATTTAGATCTGTACTCATTGCAGGCCACTTTAGAACTCTCCAGTGCTTTTGTTGCCATCCATTTCTGGGTGCTTTTTGACGTATGTTTGGGGTCATTGTCCTGCTGGAAGAGCCAGGATCTCGGATGCAAACCCAGATTTCTGACACTGGGCTCTACAGTGCGACCCAAAATCCTTTGGTAATCCTCAGATTTAATGATGCCTTGCAACACATTCAAGGCACCCAGTGCCAGAGGCAGCAAAACAACCCCAAAACATCATTGAACCTTCACCATATTTCACTGTTGGTACTGTGTTCTTTTCTTTGTAGGCCTCATTCCGTTTTCGGTAAACATAGAATGATGTGCTTTACCAAAAATTTGGTCTCATCTGTCCACAAGACGTTTTCCCAGAAGGATTTTGGCTTACTCAAGTACATTTTGGCAAACTGTAGTTTTGCTTTTTTATGTCTGTCAGCAGTGGGATCCTCCTGGGTCTCCTGCCATAGCGTTTCATTTCATTTAAATGTCGACAGATAGTTCACGCTGACACTGATGCTCCCTGAGCCTGCAGGACAGCTTCAATTTCTTTGGAACTTGTTTGGGGCTGCTTATCCACCATCCTGACTATCCTGCTTTGCAACCTTTTCATCAATTTTTCTCTTCCGTCCACGCCCAGAGACATTAGCTACAGTGCCATGGGTTGCAAACTTCTAGATAATGTTGCGCACTGTGGACAAAGGCTAATCTAGATCTTTGGAGATGGACTTGTAACCTTGAGATTGTTGATATTTTTCCACAATTTTGGTTCTCAAGTCCTCAGACAGTTCTCTTCTCCTCTTTCTGTTGTCCATGCTTAGTGTGACACACTATGTAAAGACTAAGTGAACTTCTCTCCTTTTTATCTGCTTTCAGGTGTGATTTTTATATTTTCCACACCTGTTACTTGCCCCAGGTGAGTTTTTAAAGGAGCATCACACGCTTGAAACAATCTTATTTATCCACAATTTTGAAAGGGTGCCAAGAATTTTGACCAGCCCATTTTTGGAATTTTGTGTGACATTATGTCCAATTTGCTTTTTTTTCCTCCCTTTTTTGTTTTGCTCCAATACACACAAAGGGAAAAAAAAAACATGTGTATTGTAAAACATGTGTTACTGCAATACTTTTCTGTGAGAAATACTTGATTTTCTGGGGTGCCAACAATTTCGGCCATGACTGTATACTGTTCTTTCTGCCTGGAAACTTGATTGTCCATAGCAACCAAAAAGTGTCCCCCCTTTTATGTCAAGTGGTTTTAGACAGCTAGAAAACAGCGATGGTAAATTAGAACACTTGCAGAATTGAGCAATTGTGAATCGTGGGGAAATTAATTTTATTATCACATTATTTTTTATAATTATTTATATTACAATTTATGATTTTGTGTTTCAAACTTCATCATACCTGGGATATCTACTAGACTCTTGGTGGACAGATTATAATTACAATATAAAACGCCAAATTTCTATGCAAAATAATTGTAATTTGGGTACAGTGTTGCATAGCGCAATTCTCATTCAAAGTGCGACAGCGCTGAAAGCTGAAAATTGGTCTGGGAAGGAGGGGGGTGAAAGTGCCTAGTATTGAAGTGGTTTAAAAATAGGCCGGAGTGCGGGAGTGACGTTTTGGCGTCTCTCCCATCCTCCAAGGGCATAGTCGAGTGGGGGTTATCATTTCCTCACTTGACTTCCTGCCTATCGGGGGATAGCATCGGATCATCTCCGCCATGACTGATCCGACCGGGATGAGGGGGGTGTTCACCTATCCCACCGCCGATTAAAAGTGATCACTTTTTATCTTAAAGTGAACCGCCTGCCCTTGAAAAATATACTGGGGTTATAGCCGCTATCTGCTGCCATAATAACGATATTTAATGTCAAAGGACTGGGTTATATAGACGGCGGTGGTCCGGAAGTGGTTAAAAGGGAAAAAAAAAAAACACAAAATGCATGCGAAAACGCATCAAACCGCAGGTTTAAAAATGCAAAACGTGCCAGAAAACGCATCAAGGCAGCCCGCATAGATGTGAATTTATATTAAAGGTGAAGAAAATGAGGGGAGGGTTTAGGGACTTTTACGTGAAAATATGGCCTGGTAAGGCCACATCTTTCCATCCCTTCAGACTTTAGATGAAACCATGGCCTGGTAAGGTTATGTGTTTCCATCCCTGTAATGATTAAATAAATTATTTTATTATTATTAATTAAGGGTGAAGAAAGAGGGGAAAATGCACTGGAAACTCATCAAAAACATGCTTTCAAATGGATTATTGCACATGTGTTTTATAATGCCACACTTTGAGGGGGATTTACTAAAACTGGATCGTGCAAAATCTGGTAAAGCTCTGCATAGAAACCAGTCGGCTTCCAGGTTTTAATCCATAAATTCTAATCTCATACTGCGCTACAGTGTAACACAACAACTTGACAAAACATTGTAATGTAACCAAGAAAAAAGTGCTACGCTGTAAATTTTGTAATACAAAGTGACTTTTACTAACAACATAAATCAATATGTCACAATATATGGATTCACCCACATGCATCAATGTAACATTTCAACATACATGTAGTGCAAATAGGGAAAAAGGTAAGCTCATATGGACTAGTTTAATGACAAATCCACTTATGGACTTTTGAGTTGGCTGTTTCCACCTATTTTCACTACATGTATGTTGACATGTTATATTGATGCATGTGAGTGAATCCATATATTGTGACATATTGATATATGTTAGTCACTTTGTATTACAATTTACAGCGTAGCTCTTTTTTCTTTGTTCAAGGTTTTATTGTCAAAGCTTAAGCGTCGGTTCACACTGGGGCAACACGACTTACAGCGTGACTTAGCAAGGAGACTTCAACGCGACTTTGAGCGACTTACAACGCGACTTCAAGTTGCCCCTAGGACAGTCTACTTTGCCTGTGGCCAATCAGAGCTAATCGGCTCTTGTGACATACAGTACCTGCCCGCGAGAATGTGTTTCCAGCGTGATCCCATCGCGCTGGTTCTCGGCATCGGGGTACTGTACATTGCACGCTCGGTGCAATAGGAAAAACACATTTTCCTATTGCAGCGAGCGAGAGAGAATCCCCCTCCAAAAACATACCAGGCTCTTAGGTCTGGTATGGATGTTAAGGGGAACCCTCTACACCGAAAGAACGGCGTGGGGGTCCCCCCAAAATCCATACCAGACCCTTATCTGAGCACGCAGCCCAGCCGGTCAGGAAAGAGGGCGGGGACGAAGGAGCCCCCCCCCGAACCGTACTGGGCCGCATGCCCTCAACCCTCAACATGGGGGGGGTGGGTGCTTGTCCCCATGTTGATGCGGACAAGGGCCTCTTCCCGACAACCCTGGCCGTTGGTTGTCAGGGTCTACAGGCGGGGGGCTTATCGGAATCCGGGAGCCCCCTTTAATAAGGGGGCCCCCAGATCCTGGCCCCCCACCCTATGTGAATGAGTATGGGATACATTGTACCCCTACCCATTCACCTGGGGGAATAAAACTGTCAATAAAAAACACACTACACAGGTTTTTAAAGTAATTTATTAGGCAGCTCCGGGGGAAGAAGACCGACTTCGGGGTCTCTTCCGACGTTTCCCGCTCTCTCCGGCCTCTTCTCCCGGGCTCCTCCACTATCTTCTGCTCTTTTGCCACTCTCTTGCTAGCGGTGGCCCAGGCTTCTCTATCGTCTTGTTCCCTCTTCTCTTCTTCCGATGTTGACACAACGCTCTCTCCCGCTGTAATGCCGTGTGCACGGTGCGCAACGACTTATATAGGCATAGGGCGTGGTCACCGGGTGATGTCACCTGGTGACCCCGCCCCTTATGACGTCCCATGCCTATATAAGTCGTTGCGCACATGGCACTACAGCGGGAGAGAGCGTCGTGTCAACAGCGGAAGAAGAGAAGTGGGAACAAGACGGATGGAGAAGACCGGGCCAATGCTAGCAAGAGAGTGGCGGAAGAGGCCGGAGAGCAGAGAAGTTGGAAGAAGACCCCCGAAGCTGCTTAATAAATTACTTTAAAAACCTGGTGTAGTGTGTGTTTTTTTTTTTTTGACACTTTTTTTTTCCCCCCAGGTGAATGGGTGGGGGGCCGGAACTGGGCCCCCCTTATTAAAGGGGACTCCCAGGTTCCAATAAGCCCCCCACCCGCAGACCCCGACAACCAACGGCCAGGGCTGTCGGGAAGAGGCCCTTGTCCTCATCAACATGAGGACAAGGTGCTTTAGGGTGGGGGGGCCGCCGGGCGCCCGCCTTCCCCAAAGGACCTACCCCCTATGTTGAGGGCATGCGGCCTGGTACGGTTCAGGAGGGGGGGGGCGCTCGCTTGTCCCCACCCCCTTTCCTGACCGGCAGGGCTGCATGCTCGGATAAGGGTCTGGTATGGGTTTTGGGGGTACCCCCACGCCGTTTTTTCTGCATAGGGGGTTCCCCTTAAAATTCATACCAGACTTAAGGGCCTGGTATGTTCTTGGAGGGGAACCCATGCCGCTTTTTTATTTAAAATTTGTCGTGGAGTTCCCCCTCATGATCTTTTCTTTTTCCTGTAAAGTCGCTTCAGTATAGATGAGGATCCGACTTGGAGGTGACTTCCATTGAATTCTATGGGTACAGGTCGCCTAGAAGTCGCCTTGAAGTAGTACAGGAACCTGGGTACATTAAGACGGCTCTTATTGACTATAATGTAATTCCCAATGTCATACGACTTGGGGCAAATTGAGGGCTGACAAGTCGGATCCCAAGTCGCGGCAGTGTGAACCGTCACTTACTGAACAGGCTGTGCTTAGAAGCTAATTGGCTATCATGCACAGCTGCACCAAATTCTGAGTGCTCCAGTTTTAGTAAATTTCTTTCTTTTGTATTTTGTTATTTGTATAGCCTGTATCACGATATAGTGTGGGCTGCTTTTGCTACATTTCTAGGACCTAGGCAAGGATTACTGTATATATTTTTATAAGTTAGATACTTTCTGAAATACTATTTTCATGGCTGCTGTGCTTCTGCATCACTGAGCCAGCCACGGGTTTGATATCAAGTATTATGACTTCACTCTTGTTTCACTTCCCGCATATTTTTAGTGTCACAACAACTATTGGGGGTGGATAGTTTGCTTAAAGTGATTGTAAAGGACCGTTTTTTATTTTTTTTAAATAACAAACATGCTTATCTCCCACTGTGCAGCTAATTTTTCGCAGAGTGGCCTCGAACAGCCTCTTCTGGTGTCCCCTGGCGGCTCCTCCCCGCATCAGATAACCCCCTAGGAGACGTGCTCTCCTGAGGGGGTTACCTTGCGGGTACCTTACCTGTGCTACTCCTAAGCCTCTCTCACTATGCCAGTAATCATCACCATGCACTTGCATTTATTACACCTATTGATTAGTTTAGAGACTTGTTGACACATGTGACCTCTGGATCTTCCTTAGATGTGTGTTATGCATTTTTTGCTGCTTCCAAGAGTCAACAAAGCATTCTGTGTAATCGTCCCCAGTCTCAAAGGTGCAGTGGCTCAAGCTTGGTAATACCAGCCTTCGCTAGTAACTAAATTGTGATGTAGCCAATAAATTAAGTTGTGTTTCATGTTCCACAGGTCTGCCAATCACAGCCACATGATGTCCCTATTACAGCAGCTTCTATATAATGAGTCACTTGCTCTTTCCTGGCGTGACATCATAGTGCCACTGGTTTGTCAAGTGGTCCAGACTGTCCGACCTGATGTCAAGAATGACGATGATATGGACATCCGCCAGTATGTCCACATCAAAAAAGTTAGTGTTTATAAATCATGTATACAAAAACCTTGAGGTAAAGTGTAAATACTATATTTATTTTTTTTTACGTTTTTGTTCTTGATATTACACCGGATAAAGAGTGTTTGTTTTTATTTCTTCTCTGCCATCCTTGGAATTTCATAGCCTTTTAGTATTTGTTCAGCTTTTACTCTATTTTTCAAAGTGAGGGTTTCTGGCTTTATATCACCTGGTACGGATACATAAAGTAACCAGTTAGATTTCTTCTTTACTCCTAAAGACTATGAGTAGTCTCTGCTCTTCTTTTTTTTTTTTTTTTTTTTTTTTTCCCTTTCAGTGCAATATAAGGGCATAAAGGGAGGAGTCTGGCTGCTGCGAGCATAATAAAATCTTTTTGGTTTATCTGTGTTATGATGTGCTGAGACTCTACTGCACCTGTGATTCTAGTAATTTCTGAAGATTTGCAAGTACAGAAAAATGGTGTGCTAAGTTTTGGTTTAAAATGCAAAACATTTGCTTTTGTGAATTGAGTAAAGAAAGCATGCATTTTCGGGCAAATTTATTAAGGCTATTTGTGGTACATCGGCCTTGTTGTTATTTACAGTATTGCAATTTTTTTATTTAGCTGTATTATATACTGTATCCTCTAAAATGTTAGTAAAAAAAAAGTATAGTCGATTACTGTTCCAGCACTTTAGCAGTATTGAGAGTTCCCTATTTCAGTGGAATTCTGACACTCTTCTATTTTTTAGACCGGGTTTGCCTTTTATCTTTAGCAGTGGGTCACATTTTTTTTTTTTCTGGTATGGAAAATGCCAGCAAATGTTAAATGAACACACAGCCAAGAAGCTTGTGGGTCTGTGTTTTATATTCAGAACATTGGGGATATGGATCTAGGAACTATTAATAAATGACAGTGGTTCTAAATACTAAAAGGTTTTTACCTTAATGCATTCTCTGCATTTAAAGTGGACCTTTACTGCATCTGAGCGCCACAAACCAAAAACACAATTTCATTAATTTTTAACATTCAAAGCAAACTCCCCCATCTATCCATGCTTTTATTTTGTTGAGAAATCACTTTGAAAAATGCCCCTCTAGCATTTCTGGCCATGGCCATCTTGAGTAAGGGCAAATGATTCATGTAGCTTTTACTTCCTCGAACCTATCTGCCCTTAGTTTAGGCATGCATGCAGTAGTGTGCTTAGCTGAGAAAACACTTCCACCTCTCCTCTCCTCCCCTCTTGAAGACTCCTGGGATGTATGACGACATTTGCCTAGTCAAGCAACCATAAAGTAACTAAAGAATGTGTAAAAAAAAAAAAAAAAAGTTTAAAACAAGTGAATATAATATACCTTCCTGTCTATTTTACTAATGCTAGTAGCAAAAGGATTAAAAATAATCCATACTGATTGGGGGATAGAAGTTCCACTTTAGGGATTGGTCTGATCTTTTCTCTTTAATAATGTATGTAGTCTTCCTGCTTTATTATCAGCCAGAAGGTAGTGATTTAGTAAAAAAAAAAAAAAAAAAAAAAAAAATTCCACACTACCATCGTGGATGGTAGGTAGGAGTGTGGAAATGCTGGAAGAAAGGGGTCTTCAGGTGTTTGCAAGTGTTCCCATCCATCGGCAAAAACAGTAAGGTTTCAAGCCTTCCATAATGGCCATCTTTGTGCATGTGCTGGGGAAACACACATGTACGCAGATGTGTTGTTGGGCTCAATGGGACCCGAAGCCCTGTGGGCCTGTCTGTGCACATGCAGACATCAGGGGGAAGGGGCAACACGAAGGTCATTCTTGTATAGGCGAGAGATGCAGAAGTGCTGCTTTGCCGTGCAGAAAAAAATGTTTTAAAAAAATGACATTCATTTTGTGAGGGAGTAGGCAGGGAATTATCATACTTCGTTTAGGGGTGAAGGTCAGTTTTAGTGCAGCTCTGTAATCATTAAGATGTGCATAAGGTCAATATGCACTACAAGGAGCCAATCAGTTCATGTGCTGAAGAGCATGCTGGTAGGAGGAAAAAAGTGATAAGCTCACCATTGTTCTACTTCTCTTTTCGCTGTTTAATGAAAGGCTGGGCCAGGCACAGGACAACCTGGGCTCAGAGGAAGTGAGTTGAGTAAAGCTAGCCATATAGACTGAGAACATCAAGAGACAGAGAGAAAGCACTGCAGAGAATATTTTGGATTAAAGCTAAATATGCCAGCAAAAAGCTGGTTTTGTTTTATTTTTTAATGGACTATATTTATCTAGTTTTTGACTAGAGCTCTGCTTTTAATGAGGGGAGAATTATTGTTGAAGCTTATCTGCACAGACTGCATTTACCACACTGAGCGTAAAATCTGTTTTAATTAGAACAATTTCAGTGGGATAGAAAAGAACACCAGCCCTAGAGACAGATGTATGCATAATGTAGTAAACCTTCTGGTCCTCCACAATAAAATTTCAGTTATATTGCTTGTTGCTAAATTATTTGTGATATATTGCTGTATATATTGTTTGCTTTTAGATTCCAGGGGGAAAGAAGTCTGATTCCGTTGTAGTAAATGGATTTGTTTGCACCAAAAATATTGCACATAAAAAGGTAATAAGCTTTTATTTGTTAGTAAAATAATTCTGCACTAGCACATAACTAGTGCTAACTGTGTTTTATTTTTTTTTACAGATGAATGCCTGTATTAAAAGTCCAAAAATTTTACTTCTGAAATGCTCCATTGAGTATTTATATAGAGAAGAAACAAAATTTACCTGCATCGATCCAATTGTTGTTCAGGTTAGTTGCAACTTGTTTTTCTTGCATGCCAAATATTAAACAGCGCTTTATTCCGGTGATGTACAGATGATGCTAGTATTAGTCCTAGTTTGTAATTGTTGTCCCTATGGTTGTTCACACCTCCTATAGATCCGGAGTTTTAGGCGTTAATTACATCATACTCCGTCTGCAGAAAAAAAATCTTTTACACTTGATGGACCCCTAAAAAATGTGTACATTACATAACTGTATTATAAACAGGAGAAATCCAAAGCTGAAAATATCCCTTTTAACCACTTAAGCCTCGAAGGATTTGCCCACATCCTGACCAGACCATTTTTTGCGATGCGGCACTCGTTTTAACTGACAATTGCACGGTCGTGGGACGTTGTACCCAAACAAAATTGATGTCTCCCCCCCTCCCCCACACACACAAATAGATCTTTCTTTTGGTGGTATTTGATTACCACTGCGTTTTTTAATTTTTTGCGCTAGAAACAAAAGGGTGACATTTTTGGAAAAAAACGAATTTTTTACTTTTCACTATAATAAATATCTAAAAAAAAAAAAAAAAAAGAATTTCTTCATCTGTTTAGGCCAATATGTATTCTTCTACATATTTTTGGTAAAAAAAAATCGCAATAAGCGTATATTGATTGGTTTGCACAAAAGATAAAAAGCGGGACTGCGACAGTGCGGTGGACAGATTAAACACTTTTTTTTTTTTTTAGGACCATTGATCTTTTTATACAGTGATCAAAAATGCTAAAAATAGCCACTGATTACTGTATAAAATTCACTGGCAGGGAAGGGGTTAAGTGTTCCCTAGGGAGGTGTTTCCAACTGGAGGGGGGGGGGGGGGTGGACTGACTGGGAGTAGAGAGACAGCAGATCTCTCTAGTTCCTGACAGAGCGGGAATCTGTTTACATTGACAGATCCCCATTCTGGCTCTCTGAGGAGCGATCCCGAGTCACCGGCGGACATCGTGGCTGCCGGACACGCACGTCCCCTCCGGCGATGCCCTGCGGGCACATGTGCCCACCTATAACTCTTAAAGCGGCTGACGTACACCTATGGCAATTCGCGCAGCCGTGCCAACCTGACACAATATAATGACAGCGGCTGGTTGGCAAGTAGTTAAAGTAGCTGAAAACCCTTACATATACCCAGTGAAGTGACTAGCCTTGGGTGATACACAGGGATGAAGCGAATCCTCCAATATAGTGCCTTGAAAAAGTATTCATACCCCTTGAAATTTTCCACATTTTGTCAAGTTACAACCAAAAATGTAAATGTATTTTATTGTGTTTTTATGTAATAGACCAATACAAAGTGGCACATAATTGTGAAGTGGAAGGAAAATGATAAATGGTTTTAAATTATTATTTTTTTTTTACAAATATCTGAAAGTGTGGCGTGCATTTGTATTCAGCCTCCCTGACTCAATACTTTGTGGAACCATCTTTTGCTGCAATTACAGCTGCAAGTCTTTTTTGGGGATGTTTCTACCATCTTTGTACATCTAGAGTGACATTTTTGCCCATTCTTCTTTGCAAAATAGCTCAAGCTCTGTCAGATTGGATGGAGAGCGTCTGTGAACAGCAATTTTCATGTCTTGCCACAGATTCTCAATTGGACTTGGGTCTGGACTTTGACTGGGCCATTCTAACACATGAATATGCTTTGATCTAAACCAGTCCATTGTAGCTTTGGCTGTATGTTTAGGGTCGTTGTCCTGCTGGAAGGTGAACCTCCGCCCCAGTCTCAGGTCTTTTGCAGACTCGAACAGGTTTTCTTTTAAGATTGCCTTGCATTTGGCTCCACCCATGTTCCCATCAACCCTGTTCCTGCTGAAGAAAAGCTCCCAGACAACATGGTGCTGCCCCCAACATGTTTCATGGTGGGGGTGGTGTGTTCAGGGTAATGTGTAGTGTTAGTTTTCCACCACACATAGCATTTTGCTTTTAGGCCACAGTTCGATTTTGGTCTCCTCTGACCAGAGCACCTTACCCCCCACATGGATTCTTGCAAACAGGACTTTTTGTGGCTTTCTTTCAACAATGGCTTGCTTCTTGCCACTCTTCCATAAAGGCCAGATTTGTGGAGTGCACGACTAATAGTTGTGCTGTGGACAGATTCTCCTGCCTGAGCTGTGGATCTCTGCAGCTCCTCCAGAGTTACCATGGGCCTCGTGGCTGCTTCTCTGATTAATGCTGTCCTTACCCCGCCTGTCAGTTTAGATGATTGGCCATGTCTTGGTAGGTTTGCAGTTGTGCCATTCTCTTTCCATTTTCGGATGATGAACAGTGCTCTGTGAGATGTTCAAAGCTTGGGATGTTTTTTTATAACTTAACCCGTACGAGTGCTGCGTGAAGTGGCGGCGCTATATGGGTACCTTAAAAAATAAAAAAAATAGGAATGATTGTAGACACTCACTCAGGTTGAACTGGATGGACTGGTGTCTTTATTCAACCTTACTAACTATGTAACTATGTAACCCTGCCTTGAACTTCTCCAACTTTATCCCTGACCTGTCTGGTGTTCCTTGGCCTTCATGATGCTGTTTGTTCATTAAGGTTCTCTAACAAACTTCTGAGGGCTTCACAGAACAGCTGTATTTATGCTGAGATTATATTGCACGCAGGTGAACTCTATTCACTAATTAGGTTCTGAAGGCAATTGGTTCCACTAGATTTTAGTTAGGGGTATTGGAGTAAAGGGGCTAAAAACAAATGCACGCCACACTTTTCAGGATATTTATTTGTAAAAAAATTTTGAAAACCATTTTTCATTTTCCTTTCACTTCAAAATTATATGCCAGTTTGTATTGGTCTACCACATAAAGTCCCAATAAAATACATTTACGTTTTTTTTGTAACGTGACAAAATGTGGAAAATTTCAAGGGGTATGTAGGCGCTGTATGTAGGAGGATTCACTTTATCCCAGTGCATCAGCTAAGACTAATCACTTCACTGGGTATATGTAAGGGTTTTCAGCTACTTTAAAAGGGTTATTTTCAGCTTTGATTTCTCCGATTTTATAATAGTTATGTTAATGTAAAAATTTTCTAGGGGTCCATAAAGTGCAAAAGATTTTTTTTTTTGCAGACTGTGTATGATGTATCTAATGCCTAGAACTCACAGGCTGTGTGCTGGAGCTCCCTTCCCATCACCTTTTTATCTATTGGTGTCGGGAAATTCTGTCAGAAGTATGAGACCGCTGAGAGAAATCACACTTGGTGCTTTGGATAGAGGCAAGTACACAGAATAGAAGGATGTGCTTTGTTCATTTTTCTTGTCTGGGGTTTACAACCACTTTAAGAGTGCAATATAAAACCTTCACCAGAAGGAAAAAGTTCACACTGACCCTTACCCCAACTGATGGACCACTTAAGTGGTCAAAAGCACTTATAGGTAATCCACTGTAATTCACCACACACATGAGATGTTGGGTTGTATGGATACCAAGAAGATCCCCAGCATGAATTAGTAGAAAATAGGTAAAAAAAAAATCTCATTGTGCAGTATTACTGACGAGTACATTTATGAGGGCGTGAGTGACAAACTCATTGGGAGGCGTCGAGTCACGTGACGTTGCCACGCTCATTAGTCGGCCATCTTACGGGTTGGAAACCTTGCCTGTGGTGGTTGGAGTAACTTGCATTTTTTTATTGCTTCGTTTGTGAGTATTCTGGCTTCTTGTTTTAAATAAATATACTTGTCAGTAATACTGCGCAATGAGGTTTATTTTTACGAATTCATGCTGTAAGAGCCTGTCTAAGGAGGATCTTATTGGTATCCATACAAACCATCCTCTAATGTGTGTGGCGAAATACAGTGGATTACCTATAAGTGCTTTTGATTAAGTGGCCCATCTGTTGGGGTAAGGGTCAGTGTGAACTTTACCTTCTGGTAACAGATCCCTCCCAGCACCTCTTTGTGGACCTGCACTCATTGGGTGTATATAGATCGATCTCTCTCTCTTGCACTCGCTCTCTTGCGCTCGCTCTCTCTCTCGTACACCCCTCACCTTTTAGTAAATATTGTATTATATTCAGTGACAACACTGCAGAAATTAATGTCTAAACCGCTGGCAACAAAAGTGAGTACACCCCCTAAGTAAAAATGTCAAAATTGGGCTCAAAGTGTCAATATTTTGTGTGACTACCATTATTTTCCAGCACTGCCTTAACCCTCTTGGGCATAGAGTTCACCAGAACTTCACAGGTTGCCACTGGAGTCCTCTTCCACTCCTCCATGACAACATCACGGAGCTGGTGGATGTTAGAGACCTTGCACACCTCCACCTTCCGTTTTGAGGATGCCCCACAGATGCTCAATAGGGTTTAGGTCCGAAGACATGCTTGGCCAGTCCATCACCTTTACCCTCAGCTTCTTTAGCAAGGCATTGGTAGTCTTGGAGGTGTGTTTGGGTCATTATCATGTTGGAATACTGCCCTGTGACCCAGTCTCCAATGGGAGGGGGATCATGCTCTGCTTCAGTATGTCACAGTACATATTGACATTCACTCATTCTACTTCCTTCTGAGCCTAAAAGCAGCTGTTTTTAGGCTTAGAAGGAAGTAGAATTGAACTCATATGACTGCACTGGATACTGCAAAATAAAGTCGCTATCCATTGGTGCGCAGTTCCTGTCTCAACGGTCGCCCATTGGTGCGCTCTTGCCCCTTTGGTCATCCATTGGTGCGCAGCACTTATTTCCTGGAAGTGAACCATGGAAGTTACTCTTGACTGATGCCAGCTGGTCACCTGGGAATCCCTAACAGTGTTCCTGCATTTTCTACTAAGCCTGTTTTAACCCCCCTGAGAAGGGCGGTCGCAGGCTTTCTGGTAAGTCTCCATTGTTTAGTGTAAGGTGACGGGCAGCACAAGCAGAGAACATAGACCCTGGTTCCTGTATTGAACTTTTTCCATTGGGATACCTTCACTTATAAACTTTTTTTTTTTTTTTTTTTTTTTTTATCCTACTGTAGAATATAAGATTTCCTATCATTTGAGCCCAGTCTTGCCACACAGAGTTAATCCATCTCTGAGCAATCCTCTTTTATTGTTCAGTGAGATAAATCTTGACAAACTGAGAAAAACTTTGTCAAATCCTCCCCCTTGCTGTGAGTGACAGGTGATTTACATATCTCATTCACTAGCCTAAGAGACATGCATTATTTTTTAATTCCCTCCCACTCCTTTCTTCAGCAGCTCTGCAAGGATTGGCTCTGCAAGGATTGGCTGATTTGGCATGCTGAAGTCATGTGGTTACTTTCCTGTCTTTTCACTGGATGTTAGAGATCATAGCAGAAGTTCAGTGTAAGAAATACACAGGAGAAAATGCATATTGACAAGGGGAGTGTAGAGGTGGGCGGGGAGTCTACTGACATCACGACTCCACCCACCGTGCTCCAGACAACAGACCCACCCACAGAATCTGCAGTTTTTCGGGTCTAATAACAGACAGAGGGGAGACATTTGACAGGTAAAAATACATGCAGGAGGCATGTATATCTTTATAGATAACACCTATGGCAGTAGTTTAGAAAGGATGACATTGGGTTTACATCCACTTTAATGCACATCATTTCTTTAACACATTTATGTATGGTTTCTTTTTTCATTTATTTTTCACCTGATTTTTTAACTTGGTTTATTTCACTGGATATTTTTGATTATGATACATATGTCACTTTCATGTAAATTTATATATTATGTTCACTTGGTAAAACCATTGGTTTACTATCCCGCGCTGCACTTTTCTATATATCTAGTTGCTTTAAACCACCATCAGAGGGAGTCTTCAAATATGGAATATTGCAAATATATAAATATGTTTTCCTGTATAAAGGACAATGGGTTGATTTTTAGACCGGGCTCACACTGCTGCGATGTTAAACATCGCATGTAATTCACACCTCACTGCCATGCAAATCACATGCAATATCTGTGCGATGCAAATTCAGCCATACAATCTGGCTGAATTCGCATCGCATTCGGACCAAAGTTGTGCAGGACCCTTTTTTGGTCCGCACCAGGATCTGATTGCAAATGTAGTGCAAATCTGCAAAATGCAAAAAGCACTAAAAATGCATAGGTGTGAATCCAGCCTAAGTGAGCAGCAGTTTTTTTCTAATATGTCTCTCAAACATGGGGGCCAGAAACAGACAATTCACAGGTGGTTCACTGCATCCGTGTTCGTAAATGAGCAGCATTTTTTTTTCACATCTCTCATATGGAGCATCAAAAAGGATGCAAATCACAGGGAGCTCATGGTATCCATAAGTGTCCATAAGCCCCCGTTCACACTAAATCTGACTTCATTTGAAGTCGCATGATTTCAAAGCCACAAGTCAGTGTGACTTGGCTGACATCTGTGCCTTCATGCAAAATATAGTGCAGGAATCTTTTTCAGATTGGTGCTGCACTGCAAAGTCGGAGTAACACCGATTTGAGCTTTCATTGCCGACAATAGGGCTTTTCATGCGATTTGGACCTGTCAAATCACATGACAAGTTTCACTAGTGTGAACAGGGGCTAAATGAATAGCAATTCCTTACCACATCTCTCAAACATGGGACATCCAATAAAAGCAATTTGCTTGAGCCTTACAGGTTTTTTGCAAATATTGTATGATTCAGTTGGTAAATTGTGCGTTTGCTATCTACAATTTTATCAGCTTCACCAATATGATCGCATGTATATTGTATGCGGATAGGAATAAATGGCTCTAATATTATCCATATTTGCACTATACGCCAGTGATTCTAGATGTGCACCTTGCTGGGTATAAAGGAATGGTTTGCATGGCTCCATCCACTGTGTTTGATCTCTAGGAAAGAGAATTTTTGAAGAATTACGTCCAGAGAATTGTTGATGTTCGACCAACTCTAGTTCTGGTGGAGAAGACTGTGTCCAGAATAGCACAAGATATGCTCCTAGAACATGGCATAACCTTGGTCATTAATGTTAAACCGGTATGTAGACAAAAAAGCTGACATTTATTAATATGTATTGTCTTTTGGTCTTAATGTGTTACACTGCTACTAAAGTAATTATGACATGTAGATTAAACCTAATAAGTAAATTAATTTTATTTTAAAAATTCTAATAAGTCTAACATTTCTTTTTCTCTGGATTAAATATCTAGTGACTGTAGATTGGTGAGGCTTTAACAAAGCATATAGAGAAATCTATTCTATTATATTTACAATCTGCCCACCTCTGGGTCTGATCCAGCCCATTAAAGAAATGGAGGACTTCATCCTCTTCAATTTGGGTGGACCGGATTGGAGGCTGCCGGGTGTAAACACAGCAGAGTTTTACTCCTGGCTGTCCATGGAACAGAACGGGGTCTCTCCACTCTGCATAAACTGAGCCGACACGGACCTGTCCTCCGCCCCACTTTGCTGCGATCAGCAGGGGATTTGATCACGAAAGAAAAAAGTAATAAAATAACTTCTTCCCTCTTATACGATGTCAGGAATAAAAAAGTAGATGCTGAAGGAAAATCCTAAAGAATATGTAATGGATGTCTAGTTTTACAAGTTTTATTTTTCTTTTGCATTTCTCTAGCAAGTTTTAGACCGAGTCAGTCGAACGACACAAGGTGACTTGGTAATGTCTATGGATCAGTTGTTGACAAAACCTCGCCTTGGAACCTGTCACAAGTTTTATATGCAAGTGTTTCCTTTACCTCACAGTAAGTGTGTGTTTGTCATCTGCTATATTTATGCTACCTTTTTTTCGTTTGAAATAAAAACTGAGGGATGCAAAGTGAATGTCAATAGCGAGTATGCTTTTTTAATAAAATAAGGGCCAATTCATACCACATGCAGTCCAGTGCATTCTTTTTTTCTCTGCATCAAAAACGCATGGATAGCGGGTTATATGGGTTTCAATAGAATAGTTCACACCAGTGTGGTCAGTTCCAGTGTGTTCCAGTTCCAAAAGAAAGTAGAAGATGCTGTACTAGAAAGTGATTAAACGCATCAAAAACGCACCGAAATGCAGTGGAACACACATTATCCTTGGTGTAAAGAAAATGAGGGAAAAAAATGCACTGGAAAGCCTCAAAAACACAAAAAAAAGTGCGTGCAGAAAAGAATCTGGAACGCTTCCAGTTTCTATGGTGTGAATTGGCTCCGAACACTGATAAAATTAGCACTACTATTGCAGAAATTTCTGTACTGTTAACAAGACTATGATGCAATTAATGTTAATCTTTACCTAAAAGGTAATCATTTGTTAGATGTAGATTTTAGAATGAAGCTGTGCATATTGGCTTCAAGGCTGGTTCCCCAGATGCATTCCAGGTGCGTTTTTATTTTATTTTTTTCTCACTGTACTAGGGTCCAGTGCACTTTTTGATGCATTTCAGCGCATTCTGTTGTGTTTTTGATGCATTTTACCGCGTTCCAGTACAGTCAAGTGCAGGAAAAATGCAGCATGCTCGTGTTGTGTTTTTTTTTTTTTTCTGGAACTGTAACGCCCTGGAACTGACTGCACTGGTTTATACCATTTGGAAACCATGTAACCTACTTTCCATGCATTTTTGATACAGAAAAAATAGGCAGTGAACTGGCCCTCAATGAGCTTTTTGACTCCTAGCAATGTTTTCATTGGTGTTCTCATTTCCCATTTCAGTGTCTTGATGGTTCAGGAGTTTCGTCATTGGCATCTAAGGGGGTATGCTTATTTCCAGATCAATTTTAGCTGGAATTTGGCTTTAGGATGAAGGCGGTGAATGTAGCGAATATGAGCAGCTCTCTGTAAGTTGCTGAGGCATCATAGAAAGCTGTCTGGGCTTGACTTGCTCAAGGGCAACATACAAACTTTTGAGGTGTTCAGAGACGAGCCTCTTTGAAATCTGCCAACAGTATGTGGTCTTCAAGTGCCGCTTGTTATTACTGAGTGAGGTCTTTTTATAATAGAAAAATATCTTCTTAACAGTAAACCCAGAAGTACATATCTGCTATGTTTGTAAATGCAAGTTTTCACTGCATGGCCTTACAATAGTTGGCAGGGCAGCGCTGAACATAGTGAGGACAGGTCAATGCCTTAGTGAGTGATGTATGCAGCAAAGATAGTTTTCTGCCTTCACATATCTGCTTGTGATGGTATGCATTTTAAACATGTACCAGCTCTTTGTAGGCAGCATTTTCAGAGTATGGTCTAGTTTGGCTTATTGCTGCCAAAAGTGCACTCAACCTTTTTTAGGTTTATCCATAAAAAAACAAAAGAAAAAACTGTCTTTTATTAAATTTGTAATACTTGTTCATGTGGTCACCACTATATGTTTTTAGTATGTTTGTACATAAATGTTCTGAGTGGCAGACTGAGTTCAATCATAGAAGTAAATAAAAGATCAAGAAGGGCCCATGCCTTCCTTAAAAAAAAAAAAAAAAAAAAAAAAAAAAAAAATGAGCCAACATGTTACAGATTCTGTAGGGTTAGGCCAGGTCTCCCCAACATGACATTAGACGCCTTGGGCAACTCCATAGAAAGCTGAACCCCCTTCCTATATTCTTTCAGATGAACTTGATATTTTAAAAGGAATACCAGAGCTATGGACCGGACTGTAGTAAATTTAAAATCCAGCTATTATAGTAAATTGGTCCCAAAATAACACTCTGTTTTAGAAGTCCTAATCCTCAAAGTAAATGCCATGGCTGATGCACTTTTTTTTTTTCTTCTTTTTTTTTATGTTTTATGTGTTTTTTCATAATCTTTTAATTTGCTTGTGTGCAGATGAATCCAAAACACTGATGTTTTTTGAAGGATGTTCACAACATCTTGGCTGCACAATTAAGCTACGTGGAGCCTCAGAATATGAGCTGGCACGTGTCAAGGATATAATCATCTTTATGGTTTACGCGGCATACCATTCCCAGTTGGAGATTTCCTTTCTTATGGATGAATTTGCTATGCCACCAACACTTCCTAAAAGCAGCTCCTTCCGATCCCTCATTGAAGGTCATGAAGGAGATGGAAGTCAGAAAGATCTGTTTAATGGAGAAGAATGCAGTGGTATTAATTGGGAATCGGACAGGTTCTCGGACCGATTACATGTAATATCCGAGTCCCAGTCTTGTGATGATGCTGAATTGCTAGAACCATCATATTTTGAGGAGACTGGAGAACTGGAGAGCAAGAGTTTTGAAACTTCTTCCATGATCCATCAAAACCCATCCAGGGTTATGTCGTCTTCATCACTTTTATCTTCTGTGTCAATTGAACCTGAGCTCTTCACTCAGATGTGTCAAATACCTGGTATTTCAAATGATGATAATTTTGAACTTCATGATGAGGGACTAGAAGAGTCCAAAAATCAACATCAAGCCTTCAGAGATCCTTTACAAGATGACTCTGGAATGTATATAACAGAGGAGGTTGCTTCCACAGATGATAGGCTTAAGGCACACTCTATAGCCTTTAAACAGGAACTGAAAGATGTTATTCTTTGTATTTCTCCTATTGTTTCTTTCAAGGAACCATATTTGTTAATGGAGAAGGGCATGCGTTGTCCTACAAGAGATTATTTTCCAGAGCAGGTTTACATATCCCCATTACTTAATAAGGAGATGAAAGAACTGGAGAGTAGAAGGAAAAAGCAACTGTTGCGTGAACTGTCAACCTTACAAGGCACAAATGAAAATGTCCAGGGAAAAGCTATTGAAGTGTTACCATCCCATGAGCTGTTAAACACAAGAATTTCAGAGCACTTAGGAGACAGTCAATCCCTAGCTAGAATCCTAGCAGACTATCGAGCGAGAGGAGGTAGATTAAGGCAGAAGGATGTGGACCCATTTGTACAAACTACAGGGACAGCCAGTGGATTAGGTAAAACAGAATACAAGCATGACTCGGAGGAGGACAAAGTATTCAATCAGCTTGAATTGACCTGGAACTCGAAGGTATAGTTTTTGCGCAAGTTATTTTTACCTGAGTTGCCTTTATCTTTATGTATCTATTTAGCTTCTAAAATGGATATGTGTGCACATGTTTAGTTTTTGGCTCATGTCCAACTGGTTTATGCAGAATTGGGCTGGCTTCACACTGCCATACTGCGGTTTGCCTGCAGCACGGGTGTACCCATGGTTTTCATGAGGTTAACCATTTAAGGACTGAGCCTCTTTCTGAGATTTGGCGTTTACAAGTTTAAAACATTTTTTTTTTGCTAGAAAATTACTTGGAACCCTCAAACATTATATATTTTTTTTTCTAACACCCTAGAGAATAAAATGGCTGTTGCAATACTTTCTGTCACACCGTATTTGCACAGCGGTCTTACAAGCGCACTTTTTTTTTTTTGGAAAAATGTGTGGTTTGAACACTGTTTTCATATGCGGGCGCTGCTCACATATGTGTTCGCTTCTGCACGTGAGCTTGGCAGGATGGAGCGCATTAAAAATGTATTTATTTTTTTCTTATTTAATTTACCTTTTTTATTTTTACACCATTTTAAAAAAAAAAAGTCACTTTTATTCCTATTACACGGAATGTAAACATCCCTTGTAATAGAAAAAAAGCATGACAGGACCTCTTAAATATGTAATCTGGGGTCAAAAAGACCTCAGTTCTCATATTTACACTAAAATGCAATAAAAAAAATAAATACAATTAAATGTCATTAAAAAAAAAAAATGTTGCATTAGTAGCTATGGACGGAAGTGATGTTTTGACGTGTCTTCCGCCCTGCAATGGTATGGGAATGGTTGGGGGCCATCTTCCCATCACTCGTCTCCATACCAAGCCAGGGAGAGGACCCGATCGCCTCCACCGCTACGGCTCCAGTAAGCGGCGGTGGGAGGGGGGGGCCCCCTCTCCCGCCGCTGCCGATTAAAAGTGATCTTGCAGCGAATCTGCCAAAGAGACCACTTTTATCTGAAACCGGACCGCTCACTGAAGAAGAGGATACCGGGGTTATGGTAGCTAGCTGCTGCCATAACGATATCCCTCTTCAAAGTGCTGTCGTATATCAGTGTGAGACGGTTCGGAAGTGGTTAACGTGTAGTTTCTCATAGACTTTCTATTAGGTGTGGTGTTTTTGGGTCGTTTTTGAAAGAGAACCAAAAATGCAGCATGTAGGACTTCTGGTGCACTTTGAGGAAATGCACCAAAATCACACAACCTAATAGTCTATGGGAAACCAGGGGTTAACCACACAAACTGCAGTAACACCCACACTGCAGCCAACCCATAGCGTGGCAGTGTGAAGCTGGCCTTATGTATACGGTTTGTGATCTTTATCCAAAGCTTATAATATTATATTGGTGGTTTTTATAGAGGTATGCAAAGACCTGTAATAAAATGTCCTACTAGAATGCACATGATTCAGATTTTAAACCACATGTCTACATCATGCTTATATTGATACTAGCATGAGATATGAAATATATTGTGTTTTTCTTGTGTAAATTGACAGACTATTTAGGCATTCAGCTTATCAAAGGATCCTCTGGTAGACTAGAAAGCTTGTCCAATACTGATTTCTTTAAACATTTTACCTCTCACTTTCTACTTTGCTGCTGCTGTTCTGTTCTAATTAAAATTTTGGCAACATTCTACGCAATTACTGTTGAAGAAAATGTTTGCATAACAGCAACCAGCAATTATATTACGTTTTGTTATGTATGTTGGAACTTTCTGGCTAACAAGTTTACAGGCACTGAATAGCATATTATTTTCTATTTTGTAAATGTAGACTGGCCCAGAATAACGTCTTGCCAGCATAGCTCCCCCACCTCTTGTGTTCCACTAGGAACTGTACTAGCATTCTACTGGGATTGATATAGATTCTACAGCTCTGCTTGGTTAGTACGAACTGATTTTTTTTTTTTTTTTGTCAAGACTCTTCTTTATCGTTGCTGGAACTTTCTCTTTGATAGCAGCTTTCCAGTGTGGTCATATTCAGCCTGGATTTTGAAGTACTGTGTCTGGGCACCATTGGACTGGACTTACAGGGATAGCCTGAAAGTGACCTTCGGCCACTAGGTTCTGTGTAGGGCGCTTTCCCCATTCATCTTTCAGGACAGCACCATAGAGAGACACCGGCTCCTCCCCTCTTAGGAAACACCACCTTCCAATTAGATATTTAAATCTCATCCTCCCACCGGCCCCTCAGTTCAGGTGTTTCCTCCGGTGGGGAGACACTGCTTGGGAGCCGTGGCGGATCAGTCAGGGAGGCTGAAGCCAAAAGAATCTTTCTGAGGAAGAGGGGGAGTCGGGTCTCTCTAGCTCTGTTCCTCTACTGTCTTTTTATTCAGTCAGGTAAAGGCTGGGGAAGCCATACTTACTTGCTTTTAAAACTGAATTGGCGCGCCTCAGCCTCTCTTGGGGAAAGGGACAGCTGAGGAGGTCCGCGTTTCTTCTGCCCAGGGGGGCGCTGTGGGAAGTGCCTGAGTCTCTCCTGTTTATTCAAGCAGCCAGCGTTTGAAGCTCTATGGCCGGGTCGGATGACGTGTGACGTCAGTTCCGGCGAGGGCGGGCACTTCTGACGATTCCGCGTCTTCTGGTTCCGGACGCGGAGAGAGAAAACGGACCAAGCGCTCGGCTGGTGCGACCCTCTTGTTTGCTGTAGAGTCAGCTGTCGGGGGAAGCGTTCGACCACCATCCTCAGCGGACATGTCGGAGACAGAGGTCTCTAGAACTGCTCCAGGAGACAGTAGCACCAGCCATGCTAAGGTAAGTGGAACCCTGGGGTGGCGTTCCCTTACCTAATCCCGATAGCTTCACGGGTGTTCTCCCCTCACTGGTGGTCGGGGGGAAGGGGAGTGTGTCTGGTACCCTGGTGGTGCTTGGTCCTGGGGGGGGGGGCACTCCTGGTGGTCCTCTGTTAAAGCACTGGTAGGATTGGGCATTTATGGCGACTCTCTCTCTCTTTCTTTTTCAGAAAGCCACAGAGAAAAGGAAGTCGCCTCATGCTTCAAAGAAAAAATGCCCCTCTTGTAGAGTTAGTATGGGGGAATCCTGGACCAAGGCACTTTGCAAGGAGTGCATTGATGGATTAGTCAGGGAACAGGCAGCAGAACAGGGTACAGATCTTGCTGCATCCGTCAAGGAGCTTTCTAGCACCTTTCAGTCCTTTAAAGCACTCTTTTTCTAGCTTCCAGTTGCCGCAAGCCCAAAGCAGTCCTTTACCAGTGCAGCAGAGTGTTGCACCTAGCCCAGTGGATACTCCCTCTGTTAGTGGAGAGAGACCAGGGGGCTCCAGAGTGGAAATTGAGGAGGAGCCAGATGGCACCGCTTCAGATTCTCAAAGGGAATCGGATGTGGAGGAGGTGGATGGGGGAATCCACAAAAACCTCTCGCTATAAGCTTTTCCTGGACGAAGTGGAGGAGCTCTTGGGAGCTATTCACACCACTTTGGGAATTCAGGAAGAAAAGGTGTTATTGCTCCATGACCAAATGTACAAAGGTCTTGGGGAACAAAAAAGGAGGGATTTCCCAGTCCATGATGTACTGGTTGAGGCCATAAAGAATGAATGGAAAGATCCCGAGAGAAAACCTTTCTTTTCAAGGGCTTTGAAGCGAAGGTTTCCTTTTGCAGAAGGGGAGTCTCTAGTCTGGAATAAGACCCCTAGGCTGGATGCTGCTTTTTCTCAAGTTTCCAGGCAAACAGATCTGGCCATCGAGGACATGGGGGTTCTTGCAGACCCCATGGACAGAAGGATGGACTCTCTCTTGAAGAAGTCCTGGGATTCATCACAGGGAAACCTTAAGCCTGCCATGGCGGTCACAGTAGTGGCCCGCAACATGGAATATTGGCTTACTCAAATAAAGGCGCACATTGAGGCAGGAACGCCAAAAGAGACTATTTTGGCTTCCTTCCCCATGCTACTTAAGGGTGTAGCGTATATTGCGGACGCTTCCGCCGAATCAGTGCGCATGTCCGCAAGGTCTTCAGCCCTCACTAATTCGGCTCGAAGGGCCCTATGGCTTAAGACGTGGCAAGGAGACAGCGAGTCTAAAGTTAAACTCTGTGGAATTCCTCTCACAGGGGATCTCTTGTTTGGCCCAGGGTTAGAGACCGTTTTGGACTGGACGGCCGATAAGAAAAAGGCCTTTCCCATTAAAAAGAAATTTGGGGAGCAGGCTAAAAGAAAGTTTCGTCCTCAGAGAAAGTTCGAAGCCCCAAAAGGAGAGTGGCAGAAAAAAAGCTTGGGGGCAGAAGGGCAAGGGGCGGGGAGGGGCGATTTTTCGCCCTCCTGAACAGCCCAAGAAGACCCAATGACAGGGTAACCACGGTGGGAGGAAGATTGGGGGCCTTCCTCCCACAGTGGGAGATGATCACCTCCAACCAGTTTGTGTTGGGGATCATAAGAAGAGGTTACCAGCTAGAGTTCTCGGAACCTCCTCAGCACAGACTTCTGGTCACCGAGCTGCCAAAGTGTGCAGAGAAATCGTCAGCTCTTCTATCCTCCCTACAGGAGTTAGAGGAACAAGAGGTGATAGTGAGGGTTCCTGTAGAGGAGACAGGCAGAGGCTTTTACTCCCACATTTTTGTGGTCCGCAAGCCTTCGGGAAAATTCAGGCTTATCATGAATCTGAAGCCTCTGAATGTCTCAATTACCTACAGGAAATTCCGGATGGATTCTATCTATTCGGTGAAAGCGCTTCTTCCCCCAATTTGCTTCATGGCGTCAATAGACTTAAAGGACGCTTATCTGCACATTCCAGTCACAGAAAGTTACCAGAGGTTTCTCAGACTGGCGGTGAAAACTGGGGAAGGAACGTTTCATCTACAGTTCAAAGCACTCCCCTTTGGACTATCCTCTTCCCCCCGCATCTTCACCAAAGTGATGGTGGAGGTCCTGGCTTTCTTGCGGCTCAGAGGCATCTCTGTAGTCGCATAACTAGACGACCTACTCCTGTTTGCTCCTTCCCCGGAGCAGTTGTACCAGGATCTTCAGGTAGCAAGAGACAGCTTAGAAAACTTGGTGTGGCTCTTGAACCTGGAAAAATCCAGTTTGGTTCCGGCCCAAAAGGTCACCTTCCTGGGCTATGTATTGGATTCGACAAAACAAAAAGTGTTCCTTCCAGTAGAAAAAATCCAGAAGGTGGACAGAGCAATATTACTGCTCCAGGGCAGCAGTCAGATCTCAGTAAGAAAAGCAATGTCAGCACTGGGCTTACTGACTTCCACGCTTCCGGCAGTTCAGTGGGCAGGGCTGCACTTTCGCCCCCTACAGCTGTTTATTCTGAGTGTCTGGGACCACAGTCCAGCATCTCTGGACTCCCTTATATCTGTGCCAAGTCAGGTCAAGAGGTCCCTCTGGTGGTGGAGGAAAGGGTCTAATCTCTCACAGGGCCTGGAGTGGGTTCTTCCAGTGTCCAGAACGGTTACGACCGATGCGAGCGGCACAGGGTGGGGAGCACACCTAGATTCCAAGATGATGCAAGGCACCTGGGAAAAAGAAGACGCAAAGAAGTCCTCGAACTGGAGGGAACTGAGAGCAATAGAGTTGGCTCTCAGAGCTTTTCAGAGAGAACTCCTGGGGCAGCATGTGAGGGTCCGTTCGGACAACTCATCAGCAGTGGCCTACATCAACAGGCAAGGGGGAACCAGGAGCAGATCCTTGTGGGGTCTGGCAGAATCCATCCTCGGGTGGGCCGAAGGGAGCATTCTCTCTCTTTCTGCAATACATCTGAAGGGGGAGCAGAACCAAGTGGCAGATTTTCTGAGCAGAAAAATGCTGAAGGAAGGCGACTGGGTCTTGAACCAGGACATCTTCGAGATGATTTCTTGGAAGTGGGGGGTCCCCTCTGTGGATCTCTTCGCCTCAAACGCGAATACAAAAGCTTGTCTGTTCTTTTCCCTAAACAGATGGGACGGAGCAGCCGGGGTGGATGCACTAGCTCAGAGCTGGCGTTTCTCAAAGTGTTATGCCTTCCCCCCTCCCGTAATGATTCCAGCAGTTCTGAGAAAATTACGCTCAGAAGACACAACCCTCATTCTGATAGCACCACACTGGCCAAGGAGGCTGTGGTTCTCTCTCTTGAAGAGTCTGACAGTGGAACCTCCCTGGATTCTGCCTATCCGGGAGGATCTTCTCTCTCAGGGTCCAATCTGTTGCCCTCAGGTGGAGCGATGGAACCTTGCAGCGTGGCTACTGAGGAAGAATTGCTGAAGGGCAAAGGTTTCTCGGATCGGCTAGTGACAACTAAATTGCAGGAAAAGAGAGACGCAAGCCATTTACCTAAAGGTGTGGAAACGCTTTAATAGTTGGTGCACAGAAAGCTCCTTCGATGTACGAAGTTCTGTAGCAGTATTAGAGTTTCTGCAGGCAGGAGCGGACATTAGCCCTTAGCACCTTGAAAGGACAGGTATCGGCACTAAGCGTATTCCTGGAAAAGCCGCTAGCTATAGATCCTTGGGTAGCTAGGTTTTTTAGAGCTTTAGGTAGACCGAGGCCAGTTAAAATTTCCCCATTCCCAGTGTGGGATCTTTCCTTAGTTTTACAGTCTCTTACAGGGGATCCTTTTGAGCCATTGGAATCCTGTACCTTTAAGTTGATCACCCTCAAAACGGTGTTTTTGGTGGCGATCACTACAGCAAGGAGAGTAAGTGAACTTGAAGCCCTTTCTATTAGGGCGCCTTTTTTTCAGGTTTTTCCGGACCGTTTGATTTTTAAAACGGATCCGGCCTTTTTGCCAAAAGTGGCCTCGAGTTTTCATAGGGGGCAAGAAATTATTTTACCTACCTTCTGTTCGAATCCTGTGAGGGAACAGGAGCATATTTTTCACAAACTGGACGTTAGAAGGTGCGCCCTTCAGTACTTAGTACAAAACAGTTTAGAAAATCCGATTCTTTTTTTTGTATTATTTTCAGGGGCTAGGAAAGGGTTCAAAGCCTCTAAACGATCAATAGCCAGATGGTTAAGGTTGGCCATTAGCCAGGCCTATGTAATCGGGGGTTTGGAACCCCCGGAGGGTATTAAAGCACATTCCACCAGGGCAGTGGCAACTTCTCAAGCAGAGTGGGCTGGTGCTTCTCCGGAGCAGATCTGTAGGGCAGCAACGTGGTCCAGTTTTTCCACGTTTGTGAAGCATTACAGATTGGACCTGCTGTCAGCCAAAGACCAAGCTTTTGGGCGTAAGGTGCTGCAGGCAGTGGTTCCTCCCTAAGGTAAGGTGCTCGCTTATCCTCTCTATGGTGCTGTCCTGAAAGATGAATGGGGAAAAACGGAGTTACTTACCGGTAACATCCTTTTCCAGGAATCTTTCAGGACAGCACTAGTACCCACCCAGGTTATTGATTGTCCATGAGAACTCATCGCATGAGAGCGTCAGGTAAGATAAAGATTTATATGACGTATTCTTGTGTCTCCCCAGCTGGCCGCAGGAACTCTTGAAGAACTGAGGGGCCGGTGGGAGGATGAGATTTAAATATCGAATTGGAAGGCGGTGTTTCCTAAGAGGGGAGGAGCCGGTGTCTCTCTATGGTGCTGTCCTGAAAGACTCCTGGAAAAGGATGTTACCGGTAAGTAACTCCGTTTTTCCAGACTCCATTCTGGCAACACTATCTGTTCCTGCTGTGTTTTTTTTTTTTTTTTTTTTTTTCTTTTCTTTTTCTGCAGAATAACCCCTAAGGCTGCAAAAACTTTCCCTTTTGCACCCACTTTTCTAAAATATTTCTGTTTGGAGATTGAAAACATCCTGAAAAGCTGTTTCCTGCTCTTAAACACATATTGGCCTTGTATCCATTTAGTGAGGGTTTTGTACACAAGTTATCTATTCCCACTTTGGATCCAGCAGTTTTCCACTTTAACAGGGTGCTCACTTTTCTGAAAAGAGAATGTGCCTGTCAATTGAAAAGCTGTTAGAAGCCATCTCTCCAGAGTGGGGATTGGCAAGCCGTCGCTCACGGGCAAGTACATAACGCTCCTTGCTTGCTGACTCTGGAGTGGAGGGGTGGTAGGGATGGCATTTAGTGGAACCAAGAGACTATATTTTCTTTCCTGCAGCAGCTGAAAGCCTGCTTCCCCTCGCCTCCTTCCTGCCAGCATACAGCTACTGCAGGGAGGAAAATGCAGCTAATCGGTTCCACTAAATGCCACCTTTCCTTTCCAGGTTCCTCTTTCTTCTGTTGCCTAGCCCCCCTGTATACTTCCTTGCAACTTCCGCCCTCGGTAGTGCTGCCGACTCCCCTCCATTTCTCTCCTGCTGGGCGGGAGATGTTTCAGAATGAAGAGCAGGGGAAGGGGTTGGTAAATGTGTTCTTACTTTTCTGAATTAACACATCCAATGATTGATGCCGATCACTGACTGTGTTCATTCACAGATGAAGCATAGTACACTGTTTGCTATATTTCAGTTATTGAATAGGCCACCTCAGATCCCTTCCCATTCATTCACTGTCCAGTGCAGCTGAAGCTGCAGAGAAAGGGACTGGGGAATCTGTCTTGAGTCCCTTTCTGTCTCAAATGTGTGACAGGGTTCGGTTTAGACCCCTGATATTTCACCAAAGCCCCCCAACAGGTCTCCTAAAAATTGTAAAAAATATTGTGAAAAATAATAAATAAAAACCAACTACTGATGCAATATACTGCTCTGACCCTGTCCACTGCTTTGACTGACCTCATCCACTGTCCCACTAGCACCAACCTCTGCCCTACTGATACTGTTCACCTGCTCTGCTGACTGACACTGTCCACTTATAGGGTAGGCTAAGTTTATATTTTTACAGAGACAATTGAGATATATATATATATATATATATATATATATATATATATATATATATATATATATATATATATATATATATATATATATATATATATATATATATATATATATATATATATATATATATATATATATTTTAATATAAATTTATTTTAATCGTTTTCCTTGCTAGTAAATTTATTTAAAAAAAAAAATTGCCAAACCCAGGTAATCTTGGCTTTGGTTGCCTACCCCTGCTCTCTAGAGCTATGTATTTCGCTGCCAAGCCTTACCCTTTATCTGATCCTAGATGTGACCTTACTATTCCAGACCACCATGTCTGACTGATTAAAACCCCCTAAAAGAGATCTAATTGCTGCTGCGGTTGAGCCCTCCTTCATAGTGCATGTAAAACAGATGGCTGTAGCATTTCAGATGTGATGATTTTCTAGAAGACTTCTTTCTGTCTCATTTCTTGCATGTCTTGTCAATGCATAAGCAGGGGTTGACTAAAATACCAGACATCAGAACAAAACGATTTGATCTGCATGGCTTTTGAGAGACGGCATCTCTTTGGGCCAAGCTCTTGACAATATCAAGCCACTTCCCCAGCAAAAGAAACCCAAGAAACTGACTGCAAAGTCTTTTCCTTCTGTCATTTTAAAAAAACATCCTTTAATTTCTCCTCTCCCTCGACCTCCACATTGAGACGCCCACAACATTGTCTTTCCATCCACCTGCAAGCCCTGGCAGTCATTCTACCAAATCCTCAGAATGGCTATCCTCTGCATGATGGTGCTCTCATACTTTACAGATTTGGGTCGACATTTTGTTAATCTTTGTGGAAGCTTGGACAGCTTGCATCCCAGATGCTTTAGTGCAGGATGTGGGATCTCATGGTTACAAATGGGAGTTTCTCTCCCTTCCCTTGCTCATTTTCTCACCATCAACCATCTTTTGCCACCGCACAGATCAACAGATCGCCATTGAGCTCTCTCTCGGTTATTCTAGATCAAGGTGTCATTGCCCCATTTCCTATGACGGAACAGTTCCAGGGGTTTTTCTTCAACCTATTCACTGCTCTCAAGTCAAAGGGGGTGTGACAGACCTAGCCAGGACAGAGGCTTTTGGAGGGAACTGAATGCCAGCCTCTTGCCAGCCGATTATGGGCCCTGGCATTTGGTGGAACTGTGCTCTTTGTGAGCTGTATGCCTGGGGACCCTTGAGGTGGCATTACTTTAGATTCAGGTCCATGTCCCCCAAGACACACAGACGCTGGGGACCCTGGATATGCCATTGTGATGGGGGTCACTAATAGGGGCACAAGGTGAATGAGAACCCCACTATGATCTGTGCTAGTCAGACTCAATGCTGTATATATAATGTGTGCTGTCTCATTGTGTTGTGTACCATTTGCTGTGCTAGTTTGGGTTGGGGCTGTATTCCAATGTTCTATTGTGTCTGTCTGCCTTGGATATCACAGGATGTGCAACGCTATGGAGGGAGGGGGGATTCCTCCAGCAGCCCCCTGCTAAGACTGTTTATTGATGAGAAGTTTGAACACACCTGACCTGTGTGTCTGTCATTGGACAGTTTAACCCGCCCCCTTTTACAAGGATGGGGGGAAAGAGTCTGAGTTATTTTATCTGTTGTGTCCATGTGTGATAATGAGTTGATTCCTGTTTGACCCTCAAGACAGAGCTTCGTCTCGTATTGGGGGGGGGGGGGGGATTATTCGTATGGGGTTCTTGTTCGGCTGATCGGAGTGTTCGGTAGCTGCCTTTTGTGTTCGGAAATGGAATGTCCTAAATGGCTTTAACCCCTTTCATACTCGGGGTGTCGTTATAGGGGGCATTCTCCCTGTTCTGAATCTCAAAGCTCTAAATGTAAATCCCATGCAACATTTTTGGACTTGATTGAAGACAGTTTATAATTACCTCCCTGGCTTTGGTGGACAACAAAGATGCATATTTATATGTCCCCATTTTTCCAGTGAATTAGCTTTTCCTAAGCTTTGCTATGAGGCCCCTACAACTACCAATTCATCTGCTCCTCTACCCTCCCTGGTTTCTCATTTGCTCCTTGGGTATTCACTGGTGTGCTGGCCTATGTATTAGCCCTGCTGCTTTCTCTTGACATCTTCATTGTTAGATTCTTAGATGACCTCCTGTTGTGGGAACAGTTGACACAGGCTCTTGAGTAGAGGTCGCCCGATATATCGGCCAATATTTGGTGTTTTTTACTTAATCGGCATCGGCCGATTGTGCTGATAGAAAAAGCCGATATAGCTTCAGCGTGACTTACAAAAGACTTCTGTAAAAGAAGTCAATACAAGTTGCCTGAAAACTGTGAAGTGACTTCTCCCCTCTCTGGGCAGCCTGCCAAATCTGATAAAAAAGAACCTGAAGGATACAATGTTTACACTTATGAATGGACTAAACTCCATGTGTAGAAGTTCTCAGTTTAACCATTTAAAGACTAAATCTTTTCTGACATTTGTTGCTTACAAGTAAAAATCCTATATTTTCTGCTAGAAAATCACTTTGAACCCCCAAACATTATATATATATTTTTTTTAGCAGAGACCCTAGGGAATAAAATAGCGGTTGTTTCAATATTTTATGTCACACGGTATTTGCGCAGCGGTCTTTCAAATGCAATTTTTAAAAAAAAAAAGACTAATAAATTAAAAAAAAACTAAGCAGTAAAGTTAGCCCATTTTTTTTCATCCAGAAGTTTTGATTACCTGTTTTGTGTATTTAATATTTGAGAGGGGTTTTTATCTAAATTCTACATACAAGTGAACTGATTGGAGGTTTGTTTTGTTTAATAAATGTTTAAATGTAAAAAATTTTCTGTATCACTGAAGGTTGCTTTCACACTGGAGCGGGCATGCGTTGACGGTAAAACGCTGCTAGTTTTAGCGGCTCTTTACCATCATTTTAGCAGCGCTATTCGGCTTCTAGCGGGGCGCTTATAACCCATCTAGCAGCCGAGGAAGGGGTTAAATGCGCCCCTGAAGCGCCGCTGCCGAAACGCTTTGCAGGCACTTCGGCAGCGGTGCGCATTCATTTCAATGGGCAGGAGTGGTGGTATACACTGCTCCAAAGATGCTGCTTGCAGGACTTTTTTTTAACATCCTGCCAGCGCATCGCCTCAGTGTGACAGCACTCGGGATATCACACTGAGACTGCAGGGGAGCCGTTTGACAGGCACTTTACAGGCGCTATTTTTAGCCCAAAAGCGCCTGAAAAACGCCCCATTGTGAAAGGGGTCTAACTGTTAGATTTTATGAAATGAAGGTAAAAAAAAAAGAAGAAAAAAAAAAAAAAATCGGCTTGATATATCGGCCCAAAAAAATCGGCATCACATCGGCCACTGCGATTTCTAAATATCTGCATCGGCCAGAGAAAAACCCATATCGGTCGACCTCTACTCTTGAGCAGTATGACTTTGACTGCCCAGATGTTACAATGATTCAGATGGATCCTGGACCTTCAAAAATTGTCCTTGGAATCCACTTATCAGTTGAAGTATATGGGCCTAGTTCTCGGCACAGCTCACACCACAGTGTTCACTCCACAGGAAAAACTCTGATTTGTATTCTCTGTTCTAGAAGCTGTCTGCCTGTTCGCTTTTGCATGAGTCTCGCAGTCACAGTTACCCAGTTTCACTCCAGGGCCTTACAACGCAACATTCTGTCATCCTGGGATAAGTGGATGTGGTCGCTGGATATATCAACTTGTGTATTAACAAGGACCAGGTAGTCCCTGGCCTAGTGGCTCAGCAATCTGTCTTTCTTCCAGTTTTTGGAGGATCCTCATGTTTTAGCCCTTTCTGTTCTCTACCAAAGATTGTTGTCCTCACTATTTTAATAGGACCTTTTTTACAGTGGGTCTCCCATGTAGCTCCCACCATCCATTCCTCTGAATCTGGTTCTCTTGTTACTTTAAAAATTGCTGTTCAAACGATTTAAGATTTTCCTCTGTACTGTCACCGACAAGATGGTGTTTCCTGTAGCCAACACCTCTGCTCTAGTGAATCCTTTTTGGTTTTTGCAAGGTGATGTTGAGTCCTAGGACTCCCCCCCCCCCCCCCCCCCCCCCCTGCTTTTTTTTTTTCTTTTCTGCCTTTGCCTTCAAAGGATATTCTTCTTTCATCCCTCTGTTTGGCTCCACTTCACCCAAAAAAAAAAAAAATCCCTCCATTATTTGAATAAGGCTTGGGTTGTGAGCTCTCAGCCACTTTTTTTTTTGTTTGTTTTCCAGAAGACTGATTTTCTTTTTGTAAGCATATGGGCATTTTGGGTGCACTAGCTTCTCATTCCACCATCATCTAGATGGCTTTGACAGGCCATCGTCCAAACTTATGGTCTCAAGGATCAGGTACTACCTTCTCCTGTCAGGGTGCAGTTTACTAGATATCCAACTGCTTATGGTGCTTTTTGGCATCAAGCCTTTGTTTCCCAGATTTGCAAGGCTGACACATGATCTTTTGTTTGCATGTTTTGTAAGTTCTACCTGGTGTATGTTGCCTCATGATCTGATGCCAGCTTCCTTTTTTTCTTTCTTGGACCTGTTAGTGATTGTTTGCCATTTTGCAGACCCTTTAATTAGACTGCTTTTGGAAGTCCTAAAGGTTTTTCTTCCTGTGTCCCTTAACGTATGGAGCATACTGCATACGCATACTTGCCATACCATAAAATTTCCTTTGGATTCTATTGGAAGCACAGGTCCTATCCCTCTGTTGGGAGTTGTCCTGGGGTGGCCTACAGATTTTTTTTTTTTTTACCAGTCTCCAATCCTTCTGTAAGCCCAAGTTTAACTGGAAGGTCCTTTTTGTCCCTCAATGGACTGCAGGAAAAGGATTTTATGGGGAGTGCATAAATCCTATTTCAGTACAGGCACTCCTGTTATATAATCAAAGTATGTAAACTTTAACTGACCTTTTAGTATGCTAAGTAACTTTTGTATAAAAAATTTTAATTTTCTTTTCATAAAATACTCTGCAGCTTTTTTTTCCCTCTAACTCCCTGTCTTGTACTTGCTGCGATATCAGCTGCATGTCATTGCTCAGGATGGGCCTGGTGATTGTCATGGAGGACCATGCTTATGCAGTGCATGTCAGTGCAGCTGTTTGAAGTTTCTGTCAAGTGCAGTTTTTGACAGGGGGGGTCACGGAGAAATATGGAGACCGTGCAGCCAAGCAGATAAATTCCTCTTTATTCTGCAATCTGTTAATTAACTTTTGTACCATTTCATTTTACACTTATAAAATAAACACAAACTGCTCAAAATAAATGTTTGATGTGAAAAAGGGGCTGCGTTACAGCTTTTAACCATGATAAATTTTATGTCAAAGCCTCTTTTTTACCTTATTTTACTGCTTGTGAATGTACATTTAAGTATTCGTGAAATTTTAGAAACTGTACTTTGGTCACCAGCCGGTGCTGACATGCATTTTTTGTGATATACTCCCAGATCCTGCTTTCATCAGGTAGGGTGTCCTTTTACATAGAGCACCCATATAGGACAACTTATCACTACACTTGAGCCATATGTTGAAAAATGCAGGTCTTTCTAACCGGCAGCTTTCTATGCATGAGACTGAACAAAACCTTATGGTTCAGAATAACGAACATTGCTGTATGCAACATTCAATGAATCCATTTTAATTGTAATGCTTTGTGGTTTGTCCTCAGATTGATTGTCTTAGCACATTAAACCACCAGAGGCTATGTGTCCTGTTCAGCAGTTCTTCCGCTCAGTCTAATAATGCACCAAGTGCCTGCGTCAGTCCGTGGTAAGTAGTTCTCTTAAAGTATAACTAAAGACAAAGCTTTTTATTTTTTTTTTTGGAGTGGAGAGAGATTAGAACCCCTGACAGTTTTTATTGCTGTCTGTGCCTACTGCCCCTGTTAGGGAGATATACCTTTTTCGATTTTGTCTTGCCATTATCATTGTGTTTACCATTATCATTGAAGGTGAAAGTAAGGCTGCATGCACACTAGCATTTTTTTTTTCTACTTGTTGAAGCTAAATAGTGTTATCCTATGCACACTACTTGAGGCTATTGGCATTTTCTTGGAGCGTTTTTCCAGCAGAAATGCTCCTAAATGCTACTAATATTGATTGATTTTTTTTTTTTTTTTTTAGCTTTTTCTTTCCTTTTACTGCAAAAACACTAACGCTCCTAAACGCTGCTAAAATGGTACTACAAAAAGTTATTACCATTGTTTTTTTATTGAGGGGTTTTTCAGCTTAAAAAAAAAAAAATTGCAAGTGTGCATGGAGACTAAAAGAGAAAAGCCTGTATGTTGGGTTGTCCTAAGAAAAGTAATTGAGGGGAAATCTTCCAATGGGGACACTAGTTCTGGTGGCCTGGGGGTTCCCAATGAATTCCTTTAATTTGCAGGGATTTCTTCTCACTTCCTTTTTGGCTATGGGACAGGAAATGAAGGAAAATCTCTGCAATAGGATACAGATGGCGGGGAAAAAAGTCACAGGGGTTATAACCCTCCCTTGCGCGATCCAAAATGGGAAAAAAAAGTTTTGCTTATAGTTCTACTTTAACTTTAACTACGCTTTTGTCCTTATTTTGTTTTTTTGAATGCGAGCAGCTTTTAGTCTGCCCCCTTAACTGGATGGCTGTACTTCTAATTTTATGCAGGATTGTCACAATGGAGTTTTATGGTAAAAATGACTTGACGCTGGGTGTGTTCCTGGAGAGATACTGCTTTAGGTGAGTTGTCTTATTTCCATTTAATGAAAGAAACCACTGATGTTTGATGTTTTTGTCCTACGTTTTAGGCCTTGTACAACCTAAGCTTTAAAAAGCTGCTTTTTTTTTTTTTTCTTGCAACCTCCAAACACCCCTCGATGTTAGCCCATATGTCCATGCAGACATAAGCATTTTAGAGACTTTTTAGGTAAAAAAAAAAAAAACCCACTACCAGGGTGTCCGTGTGCAGCAGTGTTTTGGCAGAAAAATTGAATGGCGCATAATCGCTAGGTGCGCTAAAAGCTTGAACGTTTAATCATTTAAATTGTTAGAATAAGTTGTAGTTCTGTCCATTGACATGAATAATGCCCAGATGCTTGACAAACCTAAACACGTTTACATGGGTCAAGCTTTTTTTCCAGCCAAAACACTGCTGCCAGGAGGAAGGGCATGTACCAGAGCTGAGCAAATGCCTTATGTGCATGGGGCCTAAATACTCGGCTTGCTAAATCTAGCTTATTTGTTTTTGTGAATGAGTTTACAAAAATAAGATGAAATTACTTTTTAGAAACTGTCCTGTCTTCCACATTTTGGTGAATTCACTCCCAAAAAAGGATAGTCTTGTGCTGGTAATAGAGGGAAATAACTTGTAGATGTTGGTATAGTCTATCGCCTCCTCTTAAAAAATTCTGTGCCCTGCCAGTTTTTTGTTTTTGCATGCTTTTTGCAAAAACAAAAAACTGTAAGAGTGCAGTGAAAAACACGATATTTATTCCACAATTTCCTCACAGCTTTCCTTAAAAAGCACATCCGAAGATGGGATGTTCCCCTGGGGAACAGAACACATTAATAAAAATGAAATTGGGACTTCTTTAAATAGCAAGGATGAAGTGGTCAGGAGTGGAGTGAATGTTCCTATATTGGAAATAAAAATGCAAAGTAGTATTTCCTATAGTTGGCTTACTTTTAATTAGTAACTAATTAGAAATAATACAGGCGTGTAGGCTAGAGTGCGCCTCTGTTTTAGAAATTGGCATGGTTTTGAGTATTGAAATTGAACTGCATTCTTTAAAGGCCAACTGCCGTAAAAATGCTTATATGCAGTGGGGCTGCACCCAAACTGCAAGAATTAACTACTTGTTTAGTCTAGCAGACTGAAGCATTTTACTTCTAAATAGTGAAAAATCTTGCGAGCTACCATAAATGTATTCCGATTTTTAATCTAGACAGCTGCTAGCACTGATCACGTCCCATATGACAGGTGCAAACGAATAAAATGCAGAGAAAAATGCTGCGCTATCTTACTCTTGACATGTGATAACAACAATAAATTTCTATTTCCGTGTGTACTTCCACAAATCGGTGTAAATTATATACTTAAGAATGTATCTTAAATATTACAAATATATCCAATACATAAAGTGCCATAGTGACAAAGTGACTCCCCTAGGGGAGGGGACAGGACGGTGCAGGAGAAAGTAGAGCGGAAAGGACACACCAGCTTAGCGGTCACAGCGTTTTTCGCTTGGTCTGTAAAGAGTGGTGCATGGAAGCACCCACTAAATGTGAGTACCCTATTAAAGGGCCTAGTGTTTTGTATAAATAAAATAGTTTAAACAATATCGCTTTAAAGGATTCAATACAGCAGGTTTCTTGTCTGGCTCTCTTGCCTGTACATATGCGCAGACTTTTATGGCTTAAGAACTGGTCAGCCAAGCTTCCTTGTAAAAAGTTATTGGCAGGTTTCCCGTTTCATGGGAAACGTTTATTCGGTGATCACTTGGACAAATGTATCCAAAAGATTTCCAGAGGGAAAAGTTCTCTACTTCCTGTGACGAAAAGCACCAGATGTCCCTTGTTTCAAAAACCCAGGGACTGCTTCCTCAAATGTCAGGATGGTTCCCCTGCCAACAGGGCGCTAGGGCCAGGGGCAAGCCGCAAGGCCAGGGCCAGAAAAGGCCCTGGGTTCAAAATTCTTCTAGACCCAGCACAAAGCCCTCCTTTTGAGGGGATGCCCCTACTCCATCATGTAGGGGGAAGGCTGCTGCACTTTGCTGACATTTGGAAAACATCAATTCAGGACGAGTGGGTCACCTCAATATATCTTGCGGTTACAAGCTGGAGTTGCGGGGGGTTCCCCCTCAGGTTTCTAAGATCCAGCGTTCCCTTGTATCCTCCAAAAAGAAACTTATTGCTTCAGACACTACATTATCTAGTGCATCAAGGAGTGGTTGTAGAGGTTCCTGTATTTGAAAAGGGCACAGGGTTTTTACTCAAACTTGTTTACAGTTCAGAAACCAAACTGGGACACAGGGCTCATTTTGGACCTAAGGTCCCTGAACAAGTATCTATTGATACAATCCTTTCGGATGGAGTCTGTCTGCTCAGTAGTAACCTCACTCCAGAGGGGGGACTTTCTAGCCTCCATCAATTTATAAAGGGCACGTATTTGCACGTACCTACCTTTCAGCCTCATCAAAGGTTCCTACGTTTTGCAGTAGAGGAACATCCTTTTAAATTTGTGGCTCTACCCTTTGGGCTTGCTACAGCTCCCTGGGTGTTCACAAAGGTCCTAGCACCAGTACTGGGTCTTTTAAGGGCCCGAGGGATCCTGGTGCTCGGGTATCTGGACGACCTCCTGCTCAAAGATCACTCAGTACAGGCTCTAGAACAGATCCTAATAATACACAGTGCGGTATTTGAAAAACTTAGGCTGGATCATAAATACCAAAGTCAGCCTTGAGACCAGCTCAGTCTAAAGTGATTAGGTCTGATCCTAAACACGGTCCAAGCAAGAGTATTCTTGCCACCCGTAAAGGATCTGTGCCCTGAAATATCAGGTGCGTCAGATAAGGGGCATCGGACAACCCTCCATTCGGCTCTGTATGAGTCTTCTAGGGAGGATGGTATCCTCCTTCGAGGCAGTGCCCTATGCCCAGTTCCATTCCAGGCCCTTACAACAAGACATCTTGTTGGCTTGGAACAGAGGAAGATAGGCCCTGGATTATCCAATGTGTTTATCTCCTCATGCATGCTTAAGCCTAAACTGGTGGTTGCAGGATGAGAACCTGTGGGGGGGGGAGGGAAAAATCCTTTCTCCCTGTAACTTAGTGAGTACTGACTACACATGCCAATGTCTCAGGCTGGTGAGCGACCATAGACGGGCTCACAGTTCAGGGGAAATGGTCAGGGACAGAGCAGACCCTGCCCAATTAACGTCCTAGAATTACGGGCAGTACGCCTGGCCCTACGGTCCTGGATGGTGGCGCTTCAGGAAGGCCCCATCAGTTTAAGTCCGACAATGCCATGGCAGTGGCCTATATAAACCACCAAGGCGGTACCAGGAGTCGTTCATCCCTGAAGGAGGTGATCTACATACTAGCCTGGGCAGAGGGACATGTGCCAATTATATAGGCAGTCCATAACCCGGGAGTAGAGAACTGGAAGGCAGATTATCTCAGCTGCCAGCAGATCTGCCCGGGGGAATGGTCCCTTAACCCAGAGGTGTTCCAGGAAATTTGCGAACATTGGGGATGGCCAGAGGTCGACCTACTGGCATCCAGGTTCAACAACAAGCTACAGCAGTTTGTGTCTCGAACAAGAGATCCTCTGGCAATTGGAGCAGATGCTCTGATAGTTCCATGGAGTAAGTAGTCCCTGGTTTATGCTTTCCCTCAGATACCTCTCCTTCCAAATTTATTGCGCAGGATTCGGAGAGAGGGAGCTCCATTCATTCTGGTGGCACCAGCCTGGCCTAGAAGGCCCTGGTTCCCGGAGATTGTGAGACTGACATTAGATGGACCATGGATGCTTCCATGTCGCCCTGATCTACTGTCTCAAGGTCCTATATTCCACCCCAATTTACAGTCTCTAAATTTGACGCCATGTCTATTTAAGTCAAAGTGTTAAAGGACATCTCAGGACCAGTGGTGTCTACTCTAGTGAATGCTAAAAAGCTGTCACTAGGCAGATTTATCATAAGGTCTGGAAGACTTATTGCTTGGTGTGAAGCCAGAAAATGGCTTCCTCGGAAATAAGTGACTGGGAGAACTCTCTTTTCTACAGTCAGCTGTGGAAATCAAATTGGCTTTGAGTTCAATCAGAGGTCAAGTTTTCAGCCCTATCAGTATTCTTCCAAAGGCCTTTAGCCTCCCATTCACTGATCCGAACCTTTATGCAAGGGGCAACTCCCTTGCTTTCCCCCCCATTAGGCGACCTATGTGTCCTTGGGACTTGAACTTTGTGCGGTCTGTGTTACAGAAACAACCATTTGAACCTATTAACCACTTGACCACTGGGCACTTAAACCCCCTTAATAACCAGACCAATTTTCAGCTTTTGGTGCTCTCACATTGACAATTACTCAGTCATGCAACACTGTATCTATATGAAATTTTTGTCCTTTTTTCACACAAATAGAGCTTTCTTTTGGTGGTATTTAATCACCGCTGGGTTCTTTATTTTTTGCGCTATAAAAGAAAAAAGACCGAAAAATCTGTAAAAAAAATAAATTTTTCTTCGTTTTCTGTTATAAAATTTTGAAAATTAGTAATTTTTCTTCATATATTTTGGCCAAAATTTATACCGCTTTGGTAAAAATAACCCCAATTAGTGTATATTATTTGGTCTTTGTGAAAGTTATAGCGTCCACAAGCTATGGTGCCAATATCTGAAAATTGATCACACCTGAAGTACTGACGGCCTATCTCATTTCTTGAGACCCTAACATGCCAGGAATGTACAAATACCCCCCAAATGACCCCTTTTAGAAAGAAGACATTCCAAGGTATTTAGAAAGATGCATGGTGAGTTTTTTGAAGTTGTCATTTTTTCCCACAATTCTTTGCAAAATCAAGTTTTTTTTTTTTTTTTTTTTTTTTTTTTTTTTTCACAAAATTGTCATATTAGCAGGTTATTTCTCACACACAGCATATGCATACCACAAATTACACCCCAAAACACATTCTGCTATTACTCCCGAGTGTGGCGATACCACATGTGTGAGACTTTTACACAGCGTGGCCACATACAGAGGCCCAACATGTAGGGGAGCACCTTCAGGCGTTCTGGAGCACCCAGGCCAATTCTGACATTTCTCTCCTACATGTAAAAATCATCATTTATTTGCTAGAAAATTACATAGAACCCCAAAACATTATATATGTTTTTTTAGCAAAGACTCTAGAGAATACAATAGCGGTCATTGCAACTTTTTATCTCGCACGATATTTGCGCAGCAATTTTTCTAACGCGTTTTTTTTGGAAAAAAAAACTGTTTTTTGCTTAAAAAAAAACAAACAAAACACTAAGGTTAGCCCAATGTTTTTGCATAATATGAAAGATGAAGTTACGCCGAGTAAATAGATACCGAACATGTCACCTTTCAAAATTGCACACGCTTGTGGAATGGCGCCAAACTTCGCCACTTAAAAATCCCCATAGGCGACGCTTTAAAAATTTTTACTGGTTACAAATTTTGAGTTAGAGGAGGTCTAGGGCCAAAATTATTGCTCTCGCTCTACCGATTGCAGCGATACCTCACATGTGTGGTTTAAACACAGTTTTCATATGTGGGCGGGACTTACGTATGCGTTCGCTTCTGCATGCGAGCACACGGACAGGGGCGCTTTAAAATTTTTTTTTTTTTTTTTTATTGTTCATTTTAGTTTATTTTAGTTTGACACTTTTTTTTCCAAAAAAAAATTTTTTTGATCACTTTTATTACTATTACAAGGAATGTAAACATCCCTTGTAATAGGAATATGGCATGACAGGTCCTCTTTACAGTGAGATATGGGGTCAATAAAACCCCACATCTCACCTCTAGGCTGTGCCTGAAATAAAAAAAAAAAAAAGATCCTGGCTTTGATCGTAGCGGTGAGTCGGTAGAAGCACCGGAGGGCGGCGGGAGGGGGGACGTCCCCTCTCACCTCCCGTAAGAACGATCAAGCAGTGTAACAGCCGCTATGATCGTTCTTATGGTGTAGGGAATCGCCGGCTGAAAAAGATGATATCTGAATGATGCCTGTAGCTGCACCCATCATTCAGATATCCCCGCACAAAGTCAAGGACGTCGTATGACGGAAGGCGGGAAGTGGTTAAAACGCTTTTTTTTTTTTTTTTTTAACACAAAGTTGTCCATTTATACAATATTTCCAACACATAGCATGTACATACCAAAAATGACACCCCAAAATAGATTCTCCTACTCCTCCTGAGTACGAGATACCACATGTGTGAGACTTCCACAGCCTGGCCACATACAGAGGCAGAGTATAGCTGAGCATGGCTGAGTATGGCTGAGCATGGCTGGGTATTGCAGAGTATCGCCGAGTATGACCGGGTATTGCAGAGTATGGCTGGGTATCACCGAGTATTGCAGAGTATGGCTGGGTATCACCGAGTATTGCAGAGTATGGCTGGGTATTGCGGGTTATGGCAGAGTATTGCAGAATTTTGCGGGGTATTGCAGGACATGGCTGGGTATTGCGGGGTATGGCAGAGTATTGCGGGGTTTGGCAGAGTATTGCGGGGTATGGCAGAGTATTGCGGGGTATGGCAGAGTATTGCGGGGTATGGCGGAGTATTGCGGGGTATGGCGGAGTATTGCGGGGTATGGCGGAGTATTGCGGGGTATGGCGGAGTATTGCGGGGTATGGCGGAGTATTGCGGGGTATGGCGGAGTATTGCGGGGTATGGCGGAGTATTGCGGGGTATGGCGGAGTATTGCGGGGTATGGCGGAGTATTGCGGGGTATGGCGGAGTATTGCGGGGTATGGCGGAGTATTGCGGGGTATGGCGGAGTATTGCGGGGTATGGCGGAGTATTGCGGGGTATGGCGGAGTATTGCGGGGTATGGCGGAGTATTGCGGGGTATGGCGGAGTATTGCGGGGTATGGCGGAGTATTGCGGGGTATGGCGGAGTATTGCGGGGTATGGCGGAGTATTGCGGGGTATGGCGGAGTATTGCGGGGTATGGCGGAGTATTGCGGGGTATGGCGGAGTATTGCGGGGTATGGCGGAGTATTGCGGGGTATGGCGGAGTATTGCGGGGTATGGCGGAGTATTGCGGGGTATGGCGGAGTATTGCGGGGTATGGCGGAGTATTGCGGGGTATGGCGGAGTATTGCGGGGTATGGCGGAGTATTGCGGGGTATGGCGGAGTATTGCGGGGTATGGCGGAGTATTGCGGGGTATGGCGGAGTATTGCGGGGTATGGCGGAGTATTGCGGGGTATGGCGGAGTATTGCGGGGTATGGCGGAGTATTGCGGGGTATGGCGGGGTATTGCGGGGTATGGCGGGGTATTGCGGGGTATGGCGGGGTATTGCGGGGTATGGCGGGGTATTGCGGGGTATGGCGGGGTATTGCGGGGTATGGCGGGGTATTGCGGGGTATGGCGGGGTATTGCGGGGTATGGCGGGGTATTGCGGGGTATGGCGGGGTATTGCGGGGTATTGCGGGGTATTGCGGGGTATGGCGGGGTATGGCGGGGTATGGCGGGGTATGGCGGGGTATGGCGGGGTATGGCGGGGTATGGCGGGGTATGGCGGGGTATGGCGGGGTATGGCAGAGTATTAAGGGGTATTGCGGGGTATGGCAGAGTATTAAGGGGTATTGCGGGGTATGGCAGAGTATTAAGGGGTATTGCGGGGTATGGCAGAGTATTAAGGGGTATTGCGGGGTATGGCAGAGTATTAAGGGGTATTGCGGGGTATGGCAGAGTATTAAGGGGTATTGCGGGGTATGGCAGAGTATTAAGGGGTATTGCGGGGTATGGCAGAGTATTAAGGGGTATTGCGGGGTATGGCAGAGTATTAAGGGGTATTGCGGGGTATGGCAGAGTATTAAGGGGTATGGCGGGGTATGGCAGAGTATTAAGGGGTATGGCGGGGTATGGCAGAGTATTAAGGGGTATGGCGGGGTATGGCAGAGTATTAAGGGGTATGGCGGGGTATGGCAGAGTATTAAGGGGTATGGCGGGGTATGGCAGAGTATTAAGGGGTATGGCGGGGTATGGCAGAGTATTAAGGGGTATGGCGGGGTATGGCAGAGTATTAAGGGGTATGGCGGGGTATGGCAGAGTATTAAGGGGTATGGCAGAGTATTGCGGGGTATGGCAGGGTATTGCGGGGGTATTGTGGGGCATTGCAGAAGGAATTGCAGGTCATGCAGAGCAGTGAGGGATGGCTGAGGATGGATGGCTGAGCATGGATGGATGGCTGGATGTCTCTGTGCAGCGCTGTGGGCACTACACATACAGCCCACAACGCTGCTACCATCCATCCATCCCCCTCTCCACTCAGTGTACCGATCGGTACACAGGAGGGGAGGAGAGGAACCGGCGTCATCAGATGAAGCCGGTTTGTTTACATGTGATCACGCCGTCATTTGACGGCGCGATCACATGGTAAACGGCCGCGATTAGCGGCCATTTACCGAGATCCGTGATGCGCCGGGTCCTCTGGACCCGGCGGTCACGGATGCTCTCGAGTGTGCGCCCTAGGGGGCGCGCAAGAGCAGAATTCTGGGAGGACGTTCCTGGACGCCCTCCCAGAGTTAAGCAACCGCCCTGTAGCCGTCATTTGGCTATGGGCCGGTTGTTAAGTGGTTAAGGAAATTCAATTAGACTTGCTGTCACGCAAGCTAGCCTTCCTGATGGCTATCGCCTCGCTAGAAGGGTGTCGGAGTTGGCGGCCCTTTCATGCAGGGAACCGTACTTGATCCTTCACCATGACAGAGTCGTGTAACGACCTGTTCCATCCTTTTTGCCAAAAGTGGTGTCGGCCTTTCATTTGAATTTTGACATTATTTTGCCGCCTTTTTTCTCTCATTCTTGTTCGGCGGAAGAGAAACGACTGCATTCTTTGGACGTTGTCCAGGCAGTCGAGGTTTATTTGTCTAGATCTGCGGAGATCCAGGGATCAGACTTTTATTTTTTGTTCCACCAAAGGACCCAAGAAGGGGCAGGCAGCTTCCATTGCCAATTGGGTCTGTCAGTTGGTCATTCAGGCCTATGGTCTGAAACGTAAAGCTCCTCCCTTTAGGGTGAGAGTTCATTCTACCAGGGGTGTAGGAACCTCCTGGGCTTTTCGCCATCAGGTAGCTGTAGCTCAGATTTGTAAGGCTGCTACCTGGTCTTCAGTGCATGCGTTCGCAAAATCTTATCAAGTGGATGTTCGAGCAGCCGAGGATTCGGCTTTCGGCCGCAGTGTACTGCGGGCTGCCATATAAGTTCTGATGGCTATTGTTTGGCTGGGTGTCTCCCTCCCCTCAAGGCTATTGCTCTGGGACTTTTACCCTGACTCTGTGTCCCATGATGTAGGAAAAAGAAAATAGTTATACTTTTCTTTGAGTACATCATGGGACACGGAGATCCCTCCCCTTTTTTTTTTTTTTTTTTTGAGGATTTGGTGCTTGCTACAAAACTAAAGTACTTCCTGTATGGGAGGGGTTATATAGGGGATCACTTCCTGTCTGAAGACCTTTTGGTCTATAACCTAGCAGGTAATGAATATTAGCCTGACTCTGTGTCCCATGATGTACTCCAAAACGATTCTGCAGGTAAGTATGACGTAAAAATCCTATATTTTATTATTTTATTTTTTTTGGATCGGATTATTTGGAATGGGTTTTATATTTTTATCAAAGCATGTCTTCACATGAATTTTTCAATAGAGAACTTTGCACGTAGCACTTCAGTGCACTGCAACACTTTTTTGTATAGTATTTTGGCACTCGAATAAGGATTTTGTTATTATATATAGGGCTGAAACGATTAATCGATATTATCGATAATAATCGATAATGAAAATCGTTGTCAACGATTTTCATTATCGATTAGTTGGTCCGCACCTTCCTTCTGTCCGTCCGTTTAAATCCTCCCTCCTGTGTCCTCGGCGCCGCCATTTGTGACCAGGCACGTCTGCGCCGCCGCACGTCCACGGCGCGCCTCTCCTCCTCGCTGACGTCACCCCCCCTGATCTTCTCAGCCCCGCCCGCTGCCTCGAGGGAACAGAGAATAAATCCTCCCTCCTGTGTCCTCGGCGCCGCCGTTTGTGACCAGGCACGTCTGCGCCGCCGCACGTCCGTGGCGCGCCTCTCCTCCTCGCTGACGTCACCCCCCCTGATCTTCTCAGCCCCGCCCGCTGCCTCGAGGGAACAGAGAATAAATCCTCCCTCCTGTGTCCTCGGCGCCGCCGTTTGTGACCAGGCACGTCTGCGCCGCCGCACGTCCACGGCGCGCCTCTCCTCCTCCTCGCTGACGTCACCCCCCCTGATCTTCTCAGCCCCACCCGCTGCCTCGAGGGAACAGAGAATAAATCCTCCCTCCTGTGTCCTCGGCGCCGCCGTTTGTGACCAGGCACGTCTGCGCCGCCGCACGTCCGTGGCGCGCCTCTGCTCCTCCTCCTCTTTGCAGACGTCATCCCCACTGATCTTCTCAGCCCTGCCCGCTGCCTCGAGGGAACAGAGAGGCGAGGGCAAGAAGCGAGGAGAGCCAAGCTGCCGAGCTTCACATTCATAGTGAAAGGGGGGGGGGACTGCCCCATCATTGGTGTTCCGGGGGGTGCCTGCCTGGAATAGTAGTGCCCCATCATTGGTTTTCCTGGGAGGGAGGGGAATAGACATAGTGCCCCATTGGTGTTCCTGGGAAGGAGGGGAATAGTGCCCCATTGGTGTTCCTGGGAAGGGGGGGAATAGTGCCCCATTGGTGTTCCTGGGAAGGGGAGGATAGTGCCCCATTGGTGTTCCTGGGAAGGGGGGGGGAATAGTGCCTCATTGGTGTTCCTGGGAAGGGGGGGGGAATAGTGCCTCATTGGTGTTCCTGGGAGGGGCGGGGGGATAATGCCCCATCATTGGTGTTCCGGGGGTGGCTGCCTGGAATAGTAGTGCCCCATCATTGGTTTTCCTGGGTGGGAGGAGACTAGACATAGTGCCCCATTGGTGTTTCTGGGAGGGGTGGGGGGATAGTGCCCCATAATTGGTGTTTCTGGGAGGAATAGTGCCCCGTCATTGGTGTCCCCGGGAGGAATAGTGCCCCGCCATTGGTGTCCCCGGGAGGAATAGCGCCCAGTCATTGGTGTCCCCGGGAGGAATAGCGCCCCGTCATTGGTGTCCCCGGGAGGAATAGCGCCCCGTCATTGGTGTCCCCGGGAGGAATAGCGCCCCGTCATTGGTGTCCCCGGGAGGAATAGTGCCCCATCATTGGTGTCCCCGGGAGGAATAGAAAAAAATGGCACATTACGATTTTTTTTATGATTTTATCCGATTAATCGATTAATCGAAAAAATAATCGGCCGATTAATCGATTATGAAAATAATCGTTAGTTGCAGCCCTAATTATATATGATGATATGAGTTTACACATTGCATTATATTGTTGCACAGAGTCACTTTATTGTCACTAGTGCACTTTATGTATTGAGAAAAAGGAGGCCACAGGGCCAAGCGCTGCGCTAAAAATAAGTATATTCAGCTTGAAATAAATCAAGTAAGGAGAGCTGCCAGCACCAAGAGTCTACAATACAAAACCATCAAACAAAAAAAGAAGGTGCAGCGCTAATATCGCAAAATAAATAATACCCAAAGAGAAATCACCAAACAAGAATATTGACAACCTGAAAAGGTGAAAGCATTCTAATAAATGAAAACTAATGTGAAGTACCAATTTCTGGAACTATTTTTATATTCCGGTATACGGTTATATAAGAAATGGTGTATAGGTGTCATTCATAAATAAAAAAAATGAATAAAGACACTCAAAATAACATGCATAATAAAACATATATAAAAGTGTACATGTAAAATTTACCATGTGAAATGGACGTTGGGTGATAAATAGTCTCAACCATAGGTGAAAACAAACCAAATATAAATAACTCTAGATCCAAAATTATATTAACCACTTAAGGACCAGCCTCGTTTTGGATTTTAGGTGTTAACATGTTTAAAACAGGGTTTTTATTTGCTAGAAAATTAGAACCCCCAAACATTATATATTGTTTTTTTTTTCTAACACCCTAGAGAATAAAATGGCAGTCAATGCAATATTTTTTTTTTTTTTTGCACCTGTTTGCGCAGCGGTCTTGTAAGCGCACTTTTTTGAATAAAAAAATAAGACAACAGTAAAGTTAGCCCAATTTTTTTTTTATATTGTGAAATATAATGTTACGCCAAGTAAATTGATACCCAACATGTCACGCTTCAAAATTACGCCCGCTTGTGGAATGGCGTCAAACTTTTACTCTCATAAATCTCCATAGGCGTTGTTTAAAAAAAATTCTACAGGTTGCATGTTTTGCGTTTCAGAGGAGGTCTAGGGCTAGAATTATTGCTCTCGCTCTACCGGTCGCGGCGATACCTCACATGTGTGGTTTGACCACCGTTATCATATGCGGGCGCTACTCACGTATGCATTCGCTTCTGCGCGCGAGCTCGTCGGGACGGGGGGTTTTTAAAAAATGTTTTTTATTTTTATTATTTATTTTACATGAATTTATTTATTTTTACACAGTTTAAAAAATAAATAAAATAAAAAATGGTGTCACTTTTGTAAACATCCCTTGTAATAGAAAAAAGCATGACAGGACATCTTAAATATGAGATCTGGGGTCAAAAAGACCTCAGATCTCATATTTTACACTAAAATGCAATAAAAATGCAATAAAAAAAGTAATTAAAAAAAATGTGCCTTTAAGACGTATGGGCGAAAGTGATGTTTTGACTTCGCTTTCGCCCAGCAGTGTCATGGAGATGAGTGGGCGCCATTTTAGCCTCTCTCATCTCCAGGCACAGAAGGGAGACAGACTCAATCACCTCCGCCGCTGCCGACGGCTCCGGTAAGCGGCGGAGAGCACCGGATCGCGGCGGGAGGGGGGCGTCCCTCTCCTGCCACCGATAAGTGATCTTGCGGCGAATCCGCCGCAGAGACCACTTTTCTGAAAGCCAGCCAATGCACGAAAACGGGAATACCGGGGTTATGGCAGCTAGCTGCTGCCATGACAATGATATCCGCCGCCAAAGTTTGGACATACATCGGCATGCAGCGGTCGGCAAGTGGTTAAAAATTAATCTCAAAATCATATGTGAAAACAGTATAAATAGGAAAACTGAGGCAAAGTCCAATGTGAGCACTGATTGAGTCCCAATACTGTAGTCTTGAAAAGTGAATCAGTGAATAATGCAACAGAGCAAATGGTGACATGGGGATCCCTCATCCAAAGAAGCAGGGCACCCAAAGTGAGTATATAATCTCCTTACCGACTGAACAGACCAATATGTTGGTTTCACCAAGCCCAGGGAATTCGGTCTCCCAAAAACCTATAGGTCATCTGAAAATGCTGGATCTATATCACTCGGTATCACTGACAGCCACCCGTCAGTCTCTCCGTCCTCATCCGCCTCTCCGCACAGGAACCCTGACCGATGGATGCCGAGAGCTGATCCCGAGTCACCTTACTCTGGCTGTTGTTGGCCTCCGGGCTGTTTTTTTTTTTTTTTTTTATGGATATATTTGTAATATTTAAGATACATTTTTATGTATATAATTTTAAGTATACAATTTATAATTTATATTGATTTGTGGAAGTACACACGGAAATAGAAATTTATTGTGGTTATCACATGCCAAGATTAAGATAGCGCAGCACTTTCCTCTGTATCTTAATGAAGCATTTTACTTGCCTGAACCTCCACTCACTTAGCAGATGGTGTTTCCCCATGCTCTGGTGGTGGACTGCCCCTTGACATCCTCATGTCCAGTGCAGGGCTATGGACTCTGTATCAGTCTTGATGGTGTGAAGGACCTTAAACCCTGGGGTGCAGGGGAGAAGATGCTACCAAGACCAGTCTAGCAGTGCGGTGGAGCCTGCAGGAATGGAGGATCAGTTAAGTAAAAACCCTTTTCTTATTTTCTTATTCCCTTAAACCTAGAGTTCATTTTGTGCTCAGCCTATGCACACTAAAGTATTTATATATTCTGAATAAGAAGTAAAGGCACTTTTAAACAAGCTATCTTTGACCTCTGTAGGTAAAGGATAAAGAATCTTTACTAAAGTTTTCATTCGGTTTTGCCCCCCCTCCAAGCAGGTGTAGCCCACCCTGCCTCTCCAAAGTGCTATACTTGGACTTCCTTAAGAGAAGATCTGTGTACCAGCCCCATAGAAGTCTTTGTGGCCAAACTGCCCACGTGTGGACATTTCATCAAGAAGCTGTTGGAGGAATGTAAACAATGCTGCTGGTATTGGAGTGAGATTTAGCTGAAAATAGCAATTTCGGAAGGGAAGGTAGGCTTTACCTGCATAAGGGGGTGGTAGCAAAAGTGCTTTCAACAAAGGCCCTGAAAGCTTAGCTCTTTTCCTATTGCTTCACCAGAATTTTGGCAGGCTGTCAAAAGGCTTCATGCAGAAGGCCATACAGAGGTAATACAGCATGCAGACCCTACGTAATTGCTCTCCTGGGACTTGCAGCCGCCATATACAGCCATTTATTTTGAT